>CM032804.1:3134491-7934491 GCA_019155185.1 Beaufortia kweichowensis
GACCGTTCGACCTTGACTGAACATGTGACCAACCGTGAACGGTTAAAGCCAGAATATGAAGAAACACCGGCGACGGCTGAAATACTGACTGGCCTAGACTCAAAATCAGTTTTTGTATATTGTGGTCTTGTGTGTTCGGCCTCACACCTGCGGTCGGAGGTGTGGTCGTGGTTCTAGTTACCAACATTAGTTTTACCGATCCCGGTTATTTCTGTTTTAATTAGTATGCCTAAGTAGTTTTTACGAGACGTGGACCGTAATTGCTGTGATCGGCTGTTAATGCGGCTGCAATAACGCAGACCTCACAACGACTTGAATCAATTAATCTATCGTTTCAAGACTGTCACAAAAGTACAGCGTTAATTAATCTCTAGAAAACCTGAGCGAGCGTGCATGCTGGAGAGAAAGACAGAAACAGATCGTGAGCGATAGGTTGCCATTGAGTTTCATCTAAAAGCTGCCCACGTAGAGAAATTCAAACATACACACACTTCCCACACACACCAACATTGCATTTTCTATCTGCCAATACTCAATTAGTGTCAGATGTCCAATCTAGACTGCTCAAACACACACACACGCAGCTATGCAGACATTTGATGATGTCTGTCTGTTTATGAGACCCACCACAACCAAATATACATACTGCATCATACAAACTCTTAAAAAGGTTAGGAGTATCACTTTTTGATGTTACAATACTTACTAACTAACTGATGAAGATTAAAAGACTTTTACATGATTTAAACAGGTAATCTCTGATGGACGGTTAATCCAGCCAAAAGCATGAAGTGACCATAAATCTACAGGACAGCATGTGTGTGTAACCGATTTGGTTCATTAACCAGAAGCCTGGAGGAAAAATGCATCTCACACACACACTTTGTGCTATCACTGCAGTGTGTCCGTAATCGTTTTGCTATGCTATCCTTTAACTAAAATGCTAAGAAATTTCCAGAAATATCTGTGCTGGAAGCCCTACACAATCACACACGTGCATGCAGACAAGATAAGAGAGAATCTGACCTCAAAGACATGTTACTGCATCAGGACCAGAGCAGCTCGAATTCATTCATTCTGTGTTAAAACTCCTAAACAACTAAAAGTAACACAACTTGAACTTTAAAAATATCTTTATAGACACACAATCATCATTGCTGGGATGCCAGATTGTCAACCCTCCAAAAAAAAGCTATTTAAATAATCTAAAATGCAAAAACGTTTCTGAAAGTGTATCAGTATAATTAGCTCACTATAAAATCAATGAAAAAGTCAATGAGAAGTCTCTGTGTGTATAAATGTTAATTTGAAAATTAGCGTGAGTGTGTGAGGGATGAGATAAGAGAGAGAGAAAGGCTCATTTAGAGATGCAACAGAAGGGTAAATCAATTGATTCAGACAACATTGTTATGGCAAAAAAAAATGACCTGCCAAGGTATCATTTATCTTGGTTGATTTATAGTAAACCGAGCGTGAGTTTATGAATGAGATCGATTTATAGACGTGTCAGAGAACAGAAATGACACTACATCAGATAGATAGACAGAGAGACGAACATATAGACAGGCAGACAGATATAGATGAAGATAAAGCTTTGCATCTCTCTCTCACACACACACACACACACACACACACACACACACACACACACACACACACACAGAGCTCAGCTGTGCTTTGTGAATGGGGTATTACATGAAGATGATGTTGCAGTCCATCAGACTTTCATAAGAGACTAACACCTCCCTTTCTCTCTCTGTTTCCTATAACTATTTTAATCTTCCTCAAACTTAAGCATTTCCTTATTCATCTTACTTCCATTTTCAATTTGACTTCCTGTCTCACTTCCTCTAAAGCTGCCTGTACTGCTTGTTCTGTCTCCAGTCCATCAGTCAGTTCCCTGATTGTTCCCTTTGTGTCTCTCGACATCTCATAACTCTTTTCTGGGTGGTAGCGGAGCATGCCGGTGTCTTACCCGCTGTAGAGTGAGCTGGAGTCCCGGGTTCGGCTGGAGGTTCAGGTCTGCAGAGGAACGAGACCGGCAAAGCACAGGCAGACAGCAAGCCAAACTGGAGCCTCAGCACACCAAAAAGAGAGAAAGACAGGGAGAGAGAGAGAGAGAGAGAGAGAGAGAGAGAGAGAGAGAGAGAGAGAGAGAGAGAGAGAGAGAGAGAGAGAGAGAGAGAGAGAGAGAGAGAGAGAGAGACAGTGCAGGACAGAGATGAAACACTGACTTGTTGGAGGTGAGATGAAGGGGAGAGAGAGAGTGTGAGAGCAAGATAAAGGGAGAGAGAAAGTGAGGGAGAGAGAAAGATAAAAAGGGGAGGGGCTTGTGGGGCTGTGAGGATGGAGAGCAATGAAAATCGGTGACAAAGAATGAATGACCGAATGAATGAATGAATGACCAAATGGGTGAACAAATGACTTGACCATAAATGACAGAATCATCAAATAAATGAGGGATTGAATGAATGACCGAATAACCAAATGAATGAATGACTGAAAAATGGCCAAATGAATAATTAAATAAACACAATTAACACAATAAACACAAAAGGAACAAACACAATTATTTCTCATCACCAAGCAATCTGAAGTCATATGACATCTTTGCTACGTTCTCTAACAACTGGCATTTACATTTTCGTTTACAAACGAGTGATTTGAGTCAAAAATCTATGATTTGAGTCGACTGGCAAGTGCCTTAACCAATTACAGGTAATGTCTACTCATTTACCTTAGCTTTTTGGGAAGTCTGTACCTATGCGTGTACCTGAGTTGTTTGCATTGGCTTACTGGGGTTCTTGGTGTTTATGAAAGAATGCTTTTAGGCTCACAGCCAACACAGATCCCAGATGAGCTAAACACTAATGACATTCAATATCACATAAAGCTCCACGCTGTTCTGCAATCAACCTTTGAGGGAACCAGCAGAGCAAGCCACATTACAAAAATCACACAAACCACAGTTAAAGTTCAATACAGAGAGACTGATTCACTTTGCACACAAACGTACGAGCAACGTCTGGTTTAGCAATTAGTATGCAAGCATAAATGACTAACCAAGAATCAAAGTACACCTGTACACCTGAAAGATCATGATTCATGAATGACCCATTAAACACAGAAGAGAGCTTGTATATTTACCATAAAACACCCTAGTAGAACTTAGTTTCTACTTTCCTTAGTTTACTCGGGCATCTTGTAGGGAATTCATTTATTTAATGTCACACGTATTAGGCTGATCCCTAAATCCACTTAGACACGCAATGAAAGAGCAAATTATAAAGAGCTCATCTGGTATCCACTTCCACACAAAAGACTTGAAGACCGACACCTGCATCTCCAGCAAATCACCACTAGAGGCACATCAGAGACTCTGCAGAGAAACTGCAGGCAAACACGACTCCCTAAGGAGGTGCAAATGGTACTTTAAGCATGTTTATTCACTAAGACAAGCATTAATTCAGTAATACTACAATGATGTTTTGGTTTTAGAGGTCTGAGCACATAATGTGTGTATGTAGAAAAAAACGGAATGAAAGCTTTAGTTGTAGTAACCTAAAAAAAAAAGTAATGCTTGAAAAGCATGCAGTGATCTATTAAAGTTTCAAGTGAACACATCTGTTTGCACTAGTCACCAAACATCCTGGCAACCACCCAGAACACCCTAGCAACCACACAGCAAAACCACAGCCACTACTACAACATCATTTAGTGGCAGGGCACAGACAAAGACACACTTGATTTCTTCATAAAATATAAAACTTAAAATTGTCTACAGAGAAATTGTCTTTATGACGGTAATGTGTTCATTATTACCACAGGATTTTTTATGCATTTTAATAAACAGTCACTTAGTGAAATGAATATTAAAGCGTATAGAGCATGCAGTATTCTGCAGACATCCCATAGGAATTACAATCCATTCCGGCCTGCTGAAGAGTCAACTGCTCACCTCCAGCATGGAGGACAAAAGATGCACAATTCCCACCAGATCACACACAGCAAGTCTGCAGTCAAAACTCCATCACATAATAATTTACAATATAATTCAGCCACATAATGCGCCTTAGTTAATAATAAATAAAAAATACACAGACATCTGTGCTCAGGAAGTGGCTCATGTCTAAAAAAACAGCATAACGTCACACTGAAATCTCAACTTCTAAGGGACTTCTTGTAACACAAGGCCTGACAGGAAACTATGAGACGACTTTGTGCGGGTATAGATGTTTTCTTTTGTTTTATAAAGGTGTTGGGGGGAAAAGAATCTGACCATTATAACAGTCTTTTTTATTTAATGCATACTGTAACAACTTATATACACACAATTAGGAAATCTGCTTTGAATTATAATAGGCATGTCTAGATGCATTTTCAATTAGCCTCTTGGGGGCACTATAGAGACAAATTTTCATTTACCAGTTACTTTTAAGTCCATTTTGCTTATTGATTATATGCCTTTAATTTATAAGGCATATATGTTGCTTTGGAGCTTTATTCAAAAAATACTCCGAAAACAGTTTCTGTAAAACATTTTAGTGTACAGAAACCTTCGTACCTAATCATGAGTCACTGCCTGCTTTTATATTTAAGAATAGCACAAAATAAACATTATGAAACCAAACAAAAGGTTTAGCAGTAAAAATGGAGATCCAGATAGTCGTAAATAAGGAAGTTCTAAGATAATGTGCTTTGTGAGTTCACTCTGAAAAGAAACCAACACTTCTAACCAGGAAGAAGTCGCGTTAATCACAAGAAAGATGACACAAGAAAACATATTTAACATTCTAGAAACACCCTTTTATAGTTATATACTACAGATCTAGTACCGTTTTGCAGTCAATATATCTTAAACATTCTTATTCTTATAGATTTTGTTTTAATTGTGCTTATAAAGACACTTTGTAAATAGAAAAAGCTCTATGGAACATATTAACAACAAGCCACAGAAGACGCAAGTGTAACACAGTGATCTTGAAAAAGGGAAATAATTAGTCTGATGAGACATGCATCCTCAAAATCATGTGACCTTCTTACATCATCCTCTGTATTGAATTACAGATTTTAATGTTCTGCTCAAGACGCTTAACACAGACAACTAAATGACTAACAAAGGTTATAAATGGCAACATCTTTGAAATGACCTTTCTGAACACAGTACAATATTGCTGAACACTCCCTTTGTGAAAGACGCATTCATATAGGTTATATCTCATTACAGTTATGTTAGCGGCCTACTGGTGGTGAACATTTTATCTATCTGTACAGAACTACAGCAAAGAAACAGAAGAATAAAGGTGTGAAATTCAATGGAGATGAACAAATATAAAATTAGAAGAATAGGGGAATCCAGGAGTCGCTCATGTGTGACATGCAAACTTTCACACGCTCGATTCTGAAAAGATAAAGCTACTCTGTATATGACATTCATCACAAAACAACACAGTTTTGCATGAAAACCCGGTTACATTTTAAATCACTTGTGGCCAGTGCTAACATATTGCTGACATGCAGAAAACCATTAGAAACAAATCTAAAAATCTCAAACTTTAATAACTTTTCTTTAACCTGTGCACCACAGCAGTGGTTCCTAATCTAGGGTAGGCAAACTAGAAAATATCATTCAAACAGTGTTTATAAATTTCTCAGCCAAAAATGTGTCTACATCTACCTTAATGAAACTTAACAACTGTAATGTTTTTTGACAGATTGAACACCATTTGTATTACCATAGTTCTATTACAAATAACATGGTAAAACACTGGTTACTATGGAGAGACAATGGTACAGTAAATTTGTGGTTTCACTAAAATACTACAGTAATGGTTAATTTTCATAATGATAATGTACAAAATAGCACAATGCTAGTGCTAATCAATCCGTTCAACACTTGCAAATAACATCTGCACCACACTTGAGACTTCTTGAAAGAGTCTTACTGTCATTTCCACTGCAAAATCCGCCAAAAGAAGCTCACAATCATGAGTCCCCGTCACACCCACAATCCACCTCCAGAGAGCATCTTCTTCTAACCAAAACATATAAAAAATAAACCGTAAACTACAGAATTAACAATAAATCTACTGCAAACTACAGACGTCGCATGGTTTTTACTCTTTTTTACGCATTAAAGTGCACTCATGAACTCGTAAATACGTAACTACTGACATGACGCAGACGCGCGCGCCACAGCGTAAAGTCATCACGGCATGGTTGCCAGGCCCAAACGAAATGAAAAATTATGTGTGTCTTACAGTTGACAATTGCCAAAGTTTTATTTTTTGCTACAGATTTTGGCTTTTGAATTATGCTTTTGGCTATAATGGTTAACATATAGTTTGTAAATCTATTTGTTTAAATGCGCCCTTGTACTCCTTGCAGCTGTAGCTCGGTTGCCAGGTATTCATTATGAGTATAAATACACAGCGAAATTAATTTGCTCTGGTTGTGCGGATGCACCTCGGCTTTGGCAACACTGCATCACTTTTCTTTATGCACCTGTGTAGTAGTGTATTGTCGGTACTACCATAAAGAATACTTAGAGACGAGATAAGAACTCGATTTCTTTTATTACTAAGTGAGACTTGCTTAATATTTGAATACTTAAAATTATAATATAAATACACAAAATGTAAACAACATGCACTATGCAGTATACTTTGTATTAAAGTAGTCTAGAGTGAGTCCAGAGAGAGGGTGTACACAGAAACATGTTTATTGTATGCACTTGCACACCTGCAATTACACGGAACTACAGCATATCAGCAACAACACAAACAAACACAAAAAAAGAAAAGAAACTTGCAAAAATCCTCTCCTGCACATATAGCAAGAAAAAATATTGTTTTTAATACTGTTCAAATGTTATTCCTTATGAGATGATGCATGATCTTTTGTTTCATCTTAAAAATAAACAGCTCATCTCCCATGAAGCATCGTCACGTGAAGTATATATCTTCACAATCTTTCTTCATGTCCTCTTGTTTTTTTTCTTCTTTTGTCACCTTTCTTCTTTTCAACACATGGTTTGCAAGGTGGCACGCTCTTAAGCATCACATGCGTCATGAGAAGAATATAAATAAAGGTTGACCATCACTGTTCCAGTAATTAGAATAAAATATTATTCCTAGAATGGGATAATATTATTTAGGGTTGCATAAAGTGCTGGAGCCTGTCCTAATATCCATCACAAAGATACTGTAACACACACAGTTCTAAGTCACCTCATATGCATGCAAACTTGGGAACAGGGACTTTCTTGGAGTGAGGAACACAATGGCCACTGGTGAGACATGATTTGATCCTGTCAGTGACAAATAAAGACAAATTATTGTTTGCATTTGATATCATGGATTGATATTTATTTGCAGAGAATATATGAGCACTAAATAATTTATCCAAAAACAAGCACACATGACAATCAGAGATAGAGAAACAGAAACAGTTAGAAATCCAGGCGTTTTTCACTGGAAAATGTATGTACATTGTATTAGTGTGTTAGTTGTGTTCATGTCTGTCAGCATGTGAGTCTGTAGGCGTTAATGTGTATTTGTAGGTGTGAATATGTGTGTAGAAGTGCTCCGGTGTGTGTTTCTGTACAAAGACTGTGTCTTTCATTCTCCATATTTAAATATGAATTCAGTCATTGTTCATTTTTTGATTCGTATTTAACACCTGTGTGGTCAGTAAGATTTGCGTGTTACCCATGGCAAGCTGGAACTTAAAACGAAAGGTTTCTGATGACCAAGCAAGTAAAGGTTTTACTCAGTCAAGAAAAAGGAACTTCTGGTTTTAAGGTTATCTGAGTAGATGATGTGCCATATGAGCTTCAGTAATAAGTGCGCACCCTTAAAGACACACACGTACACACAAACGCACACTAGGGAAGAACAGTAAATTGATTTTTTTGCGACAAAAAGGTAAGACATTTTTATTTTAATTGAGCAGTGAATGACTAATAAATTAATGAATAATGGGAAAATTCATATCAATAAGTTAATGAAGGACTGACCATAATGTGTTCTGTAGTTAATAGACCAAATTTGTTTAATTTCACATAGTAAAGAATGACCTAAGCCTGAGCATATACATAGAAATCTCTGTAAAAGTATATTAAACTTGGCACTCAATCGACTTTTTCATCTGTTCTTAATATGGGACTGAAACTACTGTACTGATCATACAAAGAGATAAGAAAAACATGAGAAAAAAAGTTTTTAATTTGATTATGTGACCCTATAGTGATCATTTTAGTCACAAAAAGAGATGCGATAAGTGTTCTGGAAGTTTTCATTTTGGTTTCTGTATGAAAACCAGGAAATTTTATATCGTAGTATAAGATAATATTAAAGATCTTTGTTGGTATGGCATAAGATTGAGGTTGGAAACCTAATACACAATTCAATATAAAAATTCAACTTAAACAACAAGACAAATACTGATTCTTTGCATCGCATACACAGGTGAAGACCAGTAAGATTTGCCATGGGTAAAACGCTGGTTGTGTCACTGTAGGAACGCAGTGCGAGGTAAAAACATTTTTCACTTTCTTTTTCCTTTGAGTCCGCTCACCTACACATACTTTACCGCAACTAAATATAGCAATCCTAACATACACTGTGCAACCTCTGAATGAAAGATTACACTAAATAAAACATGACATTAAGTTAAATTTTAAAAGGAGAAAGTTAATTTCAGACCATTTCTTCAGAACAACAAGTTAAATCGGATTGTATTCTCTCTCTTTGTCTATCTCTCACCCTCAACGCCCCTCAGACTCTTGTAAGACGAGGGAAATCCCTTTCCTTACAGTTTCCTGGCAGTTGCGAGAAACAGTGTCACAGTCTGTGTTTACTGTAGTGGGTTAGAGGCGGAGGGTTAGTTTACCCCAAAAGATTTCATGTATCGCTGTTGTATGAGACGTTTCGAATTCTTTGATACTCAACGTCCTTTTTTAAATATAAATGGTGTTAATGAATAATTATAATTATAATAGAATAAGAATATAATAGAATAAGAATAATAATTGTTTTTTGGTTGTATTTTGGTTACTTTACACAAAGTAAAGTATGTGCTTAGTTGGCATGCGCATGTGAGAAGTGCAAAAAAGGGGAAGGAAGTTTTGTGTCTAAAAGCAGTGTGAATATATCAACCACAGATGCCTGCAGTGTCTTTTACATGATCTTTGTCTGTGTGTGAGGAAGTGCAATTTTATTAGCTCAACAAGCTTTCAATGCATGCTGTTGCTACATTTCATCACATGGTTTCCAGATATTCAGACATCCTGAAAGAAACCGCAAGAATCACCTGTATCTCCCTGGCTTTTGATCTTGCATCCCAGCCGCAATGTTCTTCATCTGGACGTTGCACATGAGTGTGACTGCTTTGCTGGTTGAGATCGCCACTGCTGACCATTGCCCACTTCGTGACGTCAAACCTGGGACTGGTGAGAGAATGATAAGACTTTTATACATTATTCCATGTTTAGTTTTTAAAATCCTAGTTCAGGCCTGTGTCTACAAGACAGACCCTTATCAGGAGTTTATTAATCTTGTTGTAATCTTCATCCAGGACTCATAAAATGAACTCTTATCCTGGACCCCACCGCAGGGTCAATACAGATTTTCCATGGCAAACACTTGTAGTTTAATTCATGCTTGAGCTGATCTGCTTTAACAGTTTAATTTAAGAATTGCATTTCTGACTAATCTCAAGAGCACTGCACAAATTTAACTGACTTGACTTCCCTTTGACAGCTTTATGTTTGGCCAAATAAAAATAAACACTTAGGCCAGGGTCTAAGTCTAGCAACTTGTGAAAAAACATGGGTGTTGCTTTTAAAATGGGGTAAAAGAATGTTATGCGATTGTTCAACACAATTTTAATGGCAATTTGTAACTATATTACGAGGTGGCAAATTCATTCGAATTCACATGATCTCGTTTTTAAGTTTAAGTGTGAACTGCTTTCGCCCCCCTGATGTTAGGAGTTAGAGATGGGGATTCATTCTTGCTGTTTTTCTACTAATTGTTTATTTGTAAACAATTCACAATGTACAAATTTATAGAAAATTATCAGCTCACAAAATAGTTATGTTTTCCCAAAGGAGATCAGGTTGTTCTGGTTGAAAAGATTGGGGCTGATATTCCCTTTTATTGTGTAAATAAGTGCAGCAGGAAAACCACAATTTGCATGTACTAGGTATTATTTGCCTACCTTGCTTCAGATGCAATAGATATTTGTGTACAGTTTCTCAGTTTTAAAGATAGGATCAACCAAAAAGCCAAATTCTGTCATCATCGACTTACTATCTTGTCTACCAAACCGTATGACCTCCATTCTTCTATGGAGGAGAAATGACATGAAACGTTGGTTCTACTCTTTTACATACCAATAAAATAAAATACAGACACAGTCAAGCATGAAGCTTAATATCATCTCCCTTTATACATTTTTATTTAGTGCATCTCAGATATAAACCAACATCATAATCATCAGTACTGACCTTTGACCTCTCGTTTTAGTGTCTCCAGTGATGGATTCTCTGCAGTGCTACAACGACTATAAGACACATGTTCAATGCACATGGGAAGAAGATCCACTCGTTCATTCACACTCCACAGGAAATAGATCCTCACGTTTATCACTCTATTACAAGGACACAAGTAATGGGTGGGTAAAAATAAGGCACTTGAAACTGAGAGAGCAAAAGACATGTTTAAACACAAATCATTTTGACTTTCTTCTCTTTCTCTGTAGTGAAGAGACACTTTGTGTTTCCATTGGACCTGGTGTTGCTTTATCCAACGGGAAGATCTCTCACAGCTGTCGCTACTACACTCAGAGGTTCACTACTTTAACCAGTCACACGGTCTACTTCAAAGAGCCGTGTGTATCAGGAGCGATACCTCTCAATGTATCCCAGCATGGTGAGTTTGTGTTTCTGTTAAAAAGCATTTTTTGCTGTGACAAAGCCATCTACAGTTCTTTGTGTACATTTACAGGAAAAGTTCTGGCCCCGACTGACTTGACAGAGAGACTGGATGCTAATGGCAGAGGTCATGTGTTGTCATGGAGAAGCCCATATCCTGCATCCTCAAATATTACACGAATGCTCACGTTTCAACTTCAGTACCGCAGATTTGGGCAGGACTGGACTGTGAGTACACACATACATAAAAGCACATACAGAGATCCGGTGTCAAAAACTAAAGTAAACATTTGGGATTTAAACGTATTATTTTAACAGGTGCATATTAAAATTAATTATAAATAAATTAATAGGCTACTAAAAATATTATTATTAATATAAAGAACTAGTAAATGTGCTGACTAGCATCAGTTCAGTTGTTTATCTTAATGTTTTTTTATTTAATTTTAATAATATCCTTTGTCTTACATAAATCCTTATGTACAAACCAACCCAAACATTTTCAGATAGGAACACAATTTGAGCGGTGAAACCTTGTGCAATACAACATCTGTGAAATAATTTCAATATTATCATCTACAATATTATTATCATCACAATGTACAATCTGCCTTTCGAAAAAAACACGACCTCAAACTGTGATTCCCACCAAAGATAAGATTTCCACATGAAAGAGAGATAGCTACATTTTGAAACTGAATACAGATCGGTATAAAGATTTGGACAGCGTGTCTTTATTGGGTGTTGTTTACAAATGAATTTGTATATGATAAAAAAATGCTAAATATAATTAATATTTCAGTCATTCAGTGATATATATTTTTCTTTGCTGGAATAGGTCGTGGATAATATCAATGCTTCAGAGTATATGATTTTGAAGCAATTGCTGTGGTCGGGTTACTCTTACGAAGCCAAAGTCAGGGCGCGAGGTGCTGGAGGACCCTGGAGCAACTGGAGCCCACCGGTGTCCTGGATAACTCATAACGGTGCGATGAGCTCAGTACATATAAATATGATCCTTTAAAACATCTTGCTTAAAGTTTTTTTGTCTCTTGCTCACAGACGGAGTTTTTAATCTGCAGTGTGTGATAGAAGGAGAGACAGACGTGACGTGCAGCTGGCAGATGAAGACGGTGGACTGTCATTTCATCTCTTATCATCTCTGGTGCAGTCACAATGACATCACTCAGTGAGTACCATGAGGAGGACGATCAATCAGTGATGATTCATTCAACTGGGATGTGCATTGACAACATTTTCTGTCCCGCAGAGCATCCAAGTCTTCGGAGTGCTGTAGAAGTCCTTTGCTGAAGTCGAGTGATGCTGGAGTGTCTGAGTTTGTGTGTTCCGTGAAGACATCTGACCCTTATCTGTTAACGGTGGAATTAAGGGCAGTCTATCACAGAAGACGGTTCAGCCCTGCGGAAAACAGTGAGTGTTTAGAAACACGTGTTTCAATGCTGCCATCTAGTGTTAAGGAGACACAAGTGACAGGAAGTTTTTCAAAACACTAATTTTAACGTTTCAAAGAAATACACAAAACACTGAAAATTATTTATTATTTACACACCTTTGTGTCATCCCAAACATGTGCTGTGTAATTTTTTTCATTCATAAAACGCAAATGGAGAAATTTTATTAAAGTGATTCCTTCATAAAATTAATTAATCAAAAAATTAATTAAATTAGTTTTTTCTACAATATCCATGATTTAATGATATTTATAGTAAAATCATAGTAACAATTAATTTACTATTGTCTCACTACAGCAACCATAGTTTAACCTTCATATTTGTGTTAAATACAAATGATAATCAATCTGCTGAAAACATTTTTGCTATACTTTTACTATAATAAAACTCATGATTAATTAAGTGTCTCTCATAAGTTTTCAGTATAAATGCAGTTCTAAAATTTTAAATCTACCAAATACTTTGAACTAGACCTATAATGGCATGTTTATCTTCTCCAGTTCAACTTCCACAGCCCGACCCTGTGCAGGTGAAAGAATCAAATGGCGTTTTCTATCTATATTGGTCACCCCCAAATGTCTCTGAACTTATTAAATGCATCATCCAGCTGAAAATCGCAACTAATGAGGTATTGAATCTTAATAATCTTTCAGTCTTGATGTGGTTTGGAATACTGTGACTGATCACCATTGTGATTTTTTTCTTTATAGACGTCAGAGATCTATAACCTAACTGGAAACAAGGGGTTTGAGATTCGTTCCAGCTCTCTACATCCCTTAACTCATTACAAGGCCCAGATCAGAATACTGCTTCTGGATGATGATGAGTACAAGGGTCCGCCATCCGAATGGTCACAGCCAACAGTGTTTATCACTGGACCAGGTACAATAACACCAAGTGATTTTTTTAATTCTTTCTACACGGTTATATAATATCTTTATATAATTATTTAAGATTCGGACTTGAAGAATAGATACTCACAGGGCAAAAACTCAAGAAGACATATTTGTTGTGTTTGTGTAGCTTCCTGGTCCATCACCACCATAATCTACATTATGGTTAGTGTGTTTGTGGCTGTGATCTTCATCATTATATACAACGCCCTTCCAGTCTGTCACAGGTAAGATGCATATTCATCACTTATCAGGGGTACACCTGTACTTTATGGATAGGTTATTCATATGAGTGACTGTGTGTTTCTCTTATCAGAAGGATAAAATTGTGGAACGGATCGATTCCATCACCCATAAATAGCCGAGTGATGGAGGGAATTCTCAAGGTGAGTTTTTACATGAATCTTTCAAATACACCAGGTTACATTTAAGAAGGAAGATGTTACTAAATGACTTCTCTTTCTCTTTCTAAGAAATCATCTGCAGGATGGCCGTATCTCCAGAGCGAAAAAGAGAAGACCTCCATGTGTGTAATACAGACAGCAGACAATATCAGTATCTGCAAAAGCAGGTAAGATCTCTGAAAACACAACATCAATATTAGTGCTAAAAAATGTAATTTCGTTCGCTTTAAACGTAATCAGAATGTTACTAAAGTAATATTTTAGCAACACTATTGTGCATAATGTACGTATGATCATTCTAACAAAATAAAAAAATGTGTTACAAACGTGATTTTGACAATGTTTTTCTTTTACACCTTCCTTTATAACAGCATCTCCGGTGAGCCGCTTTTGTTACACAGCGAAGATTTGATTTCAGATGCTACAGCTGTTAAAAAAGGATGGTCAGACGGATCGGACCACTCCGGCTCATATGTAGGCGAGGGAATATACGAGGACACATCAGGAATAAGCTTCAGCGGGCCCTATATAATGTGCTGCGAGGATGAAATCTTTAATATGTCTTGTGATGGATGTCACATATCTGAAACATCTCAGGATTCTGGTGCAATAAATGGAGGCTATGTTGTGACTCCTCCCACTATCATGTCAGTAACTCAAGACCCCACCCCCTTTGACAGCTTGACCAAAAACCCATCAGATGAACCCCCTGCATACACCCCCAGCATGGATCATGGTGGTATTGTCCACCCTCATCCTTCAGGTTATTTTGTGATGCCATGTGTTGGCATGAGCCAATCAGAACCGAGAGGGTATGTGTCGCTATCACAGCCTGGAACGTAATGATTGGTGACTCGATGACTTTTGGTTTACAAAATATTTTAAGCTCAAGGTGGTTTTAATATAAGAAGAGCCCAGAGATTCAGTTGGAGACTGGGGCTTTGAGATGGCATGACATTGAGTGAAGGTTAAATCTTTGCTTTATGTAAATTGTCACTTTAAGACGCTGTTTAAATCCAGATGGTGTGAAAGACTCGTTGGACCTTAGCTGGACATGGAGTCAAAACTATTATGCTGTAACAATGTCTGCCCAATAGATGACAGTGTTGTGTAAAAAAAATATTTGAAACATTTTGCTTTCACAGTCTGCTATAGCTATGGAGAGCAAACAACGCATTAGATGACAATGAATGTATCTCTTGAATGAATATAATTCTTCATCTGCAGTTCTTTGCAATTTTTCCCACTTAATGTACATACATTCAATTTGTATTTGCATTATTTTTGTGAAGAATTTCATTTTTTGGTGTGCTGCATGGAGTCTATTTGTTAGGTATTTGTAAACATAAAATTTCACTTTTGGCTTACATTACTAGAATGCCGTCATGTGAGATTTAGATACACAACATAGATGATGTTAAACTTTCTTTTAGGTTTTCACAACTAGTATGCAATGCATCATAATCTCATTTTATATTGTGTTATGTAACATATTTATAATTATGGGCAACATTCATTAACTTAATTTTTTTCAGTTTTTCTTATAATTTGGTTTTCAGAATGTTTTGTTTCATCAAATGTAACATCTTATGTTCTTAAATGTTCTTATAACAGTGTGATTGTCTTCACTAATAATTGAAGTTTATTTTGTAAAAGTTCATAATTGTCTTTTTTGTGCTTTTCATCTACACAAACTCTGTTTATTTCTGTGAGATGTGTGAGTTTTCCTCTCACATGTGTGTTTTTTGGCAGGCTGTGGATAACTAAGTGTGTCTGTATCATCAGTTTCACATCGAGCAGATTTGATTTATCTCTCCAGTAATCTGCTCCAGTCTGCACCTCATGTCGGCCTGGTGTGTTTGTGTGACTATATCATACCAACACAAAACACAAAAAGATTTTTACACTTTAGCTGTGCTTCAAAACTTAGTGAGCTGTCTTACAGCCTATCTAGGCTGCTGACTTTTAAGGTAGCATCCCAACACTCATGGAAGCTTGTGAAGAATTGATTTGTATAGGCAGCAACTAAGGACATATACAAATATTGCATAAAATACTGTAATCACATTTCTCTAGCCTTGCTGAACATTTTTAATGTGCTTGTTGCAATGGGATTTTCTCCTTTCTATAGGATACAGGCAACATTCCTTTAGATTTTAATGTTCATTTACATTTTTAAGGTCCATTGTTTAAGAAAAGAGAGAGAGCTCTTGGTGGACAATGTGTCCCTTATGCTTTGTTGTAAGTAAACAGGAAAGTCTTCAAGGCATTTCAACACTATGGTGTTATAAAACCATTATGCAATCATCCACACAGGATTTAGCAAAATTACACCTGTAAAAAACATTAAAATACATTAGTAACCTGTTGCATGATGCTGACATTGTCCACAAAAAATATCAGTAGATAAGAACCTGTTGCTTTTCTTTCACTATCTGGTCCAATTCTGTCAGTGACACAAGGATGGGAGATATTTATAACCCCCTTTAAAAACAGACAGGTTCAGGTAGAGAAAGAAGGCTTATATATAAATCAGACGGCCCTCAAATTGTTAAGAGACACAGATTGCAAAAAGCACCAGCCAAAAGAACAAATTCACATCCACCAAACCCAGAAACCCACAAACTGGAGCTACATCCCAAATCACAAACTTAGGCAATTATTCTAGGCCATCTTGTAGTAGAAATAGTGTGAGTAATGTGTTCACATTGTAAATTTTAAAAAGGAAGCGCATTTTAAGTACCCGGATGATACACTCATTAGCAAAAAGAGAAAGTTTAACATACCTGTGAAACTAGAGATGTAGCATGCAGTAACATCACGCAGCTGATCTCTCTTCTCCTGGAGGAATGCAGGGAGCGCATAATTCATTAGATTAATTCAGCACATACATTTCTGTTATAAACAGAGCATGTCAGATATGAAATGAAGAAGCATCTCATTAGTCCCGGTGGGCTGAGAGAGAGTTTGTTTTTCGGTTTGTCTCTGCTGTACGTTCGATTGTACTTGGTCATCTAAAGGAACCGTGTATGTGATAAAATCAGCCGGCACACATCTGTCATCACTGGTCACTGCAGGTCCTGTAAGTTCATAAATAAAGTAGATCAGAGGGTCATGCTTATGCTTGTTTTTGTCTTTTCAAAATGTCTCTTCCTTAATCAGGATCATGTCTGATTCGTCATCCAGCAAATTTACTGTCTAAAGCACACAAAAGCATGTATTAGATAACAATTCAAGTTTTTAAAGAGATTTTTAAAAGAAACTCATGTACATCAACAACAGTATGTAAGGACCCACCTCTATTGTGTTGACTGAAGAGCTCAGATCTGTGTCATCATTTTGACCAGCGTTTGACTCATCGTGTCTCCATAAGTTCATGCACCATTCCTTACCAAACACATTGTCTATTGCAGGGCGATGTCCTGTATCTGAAATGCATGCATGCATTGAATTACTCATCTAAAGTCATTAGTTATGTAACACCACAACATGTATATACATGGTTTATCTGAAGCTGAACTCTCTCAATGTTATAAAGCATTTTTTAAATAATAATTTTATATAGCATTTTTTATATTAAGCATGTTTTTTTATAGGTGAGGTAAAGTTTGTGAACTGTTTAAAATTAAAATAAAAAATATTTATGTTCTTTGTTATTTATTTATAACCCCGGTTTCAAATTTAGGAAATCCAACATTCTGTAAAATTCTGCAAAAAAAATTACATTGAGATTATATTTTTCTTTTATTTTTTGATGTTCTGGCAAAAAAATAAGTTGTGCGTTTTGCTTTGTTTTCAATTAAACATGACAACAAAATAACTTTCTCTAATTCGAACATACATGAAATCGTGCATTATAATACAGCGTAAGTTGTACGTTTATATATAGTATATATACCTGTCAACCAATGAAGCTTCAGTGTTGTTCATCTTACTGGTGTTTCTTCAGAAAAACACATTTCTTTCTCAGTGAGATCTCTATTTCCAACAAAGAGTAATTCTCCTGGAAAAGTTTCCATAATGGATGTTAACTGTGTATGAAAATCAACAGTATTCATCATGTCCATTATTTGCTGGACCTTTTAATAATGCAATAAATAGTATAGTATGCGAGTCGCAGCCCCAGCTGTAACGTTTAATTAATTATGCATTTGCTATTCCGGACAAAGAAAACGCCACTACATTCATTACGATGTTTATAAGAGATACACTGACACAGAATCAAACCATAAATAGCGTCCGGCAGAAAAGCATCATGGGATAAATTACCGTAAAACACTGCATAGAGAAGCTGACAAAAACGAAACTGCTTCTCAAGAATTGCACTGCTGTATTCTTAGTGCATCTTTTAATGTTTCATGTATGTATAACAGGAAATAATTATATAAAATCTGAATATATATTTATAAACCAGAATATATAGTTAAACTGGAATATATAAATGTAAATCAGAATATGTAAATGTAAATCCGAATATATAAATGTAAATCTGAATACATAAATGTAAATCCGAATTTAAATGTATAAATCCTGAATATATAAATATAAGTCTGAATATATATTTATAAAGCCTATAAATTCGGATTTACATTTATATATTCAGGATTTTTATATATATACACTAACAGTATATTAACAGAGAATAATATACTCAAAGAAACTGTGAGTTTATTATACTGGAGTTTGACTTCTGGTTAGTCATTATGCAAGTTTTTGTTTTGTTAGTACTGTATAATAGTGGGAGCTGTGATAGATGTTCAGCATCGTGATCTGATTGTTGGCACCTGGATTCTTTTTGAGAGAGAAGACTTCCACAACAACTGTTCTGTATTTAATGCACAACACTAGAGCTCCTATAACCACACAAATTATTTAATGATGGTGTTTTTGCATTCATATGTCTTGTGAAGAAAGTCCATAACTTTCTCCATTGTCCCTGTCAGCTGTTGCAAGACTGACAAGAGAGGTGTTTATTAAGGTTACATTTTTTTGTAAAGCCTTTGCCACATTTTGTACAGGTGAATGGTTTTTCTCCAGTGTGACTTCTCAGATGCATATCCAAAGTACATTTCTGAATGAAGCCTTTTCCACAGAGCAGACAGCGATAGGGCTTCTCTCCAGTGTGTGTGCGTTGATGAGTATACAGGTGTCCTTTCTGTGTGTACCTCTTTCCACAAAGCGCGCACCTGTACGGCTTCTCACCTGTGTGACTCCTCTGGTGTACCTCGAGTTGACTAAAACACCTGAACCGCTTTGAACAGTACATGCAAACAAAACGCTTGTCTACTGAGAATGCGTCACTGCAAGTTCTCACAGACCTTGACAAACCCTGTGGGCGACTGAATGAAGAATGATCAATTTCTGATGCACATGTGTTGGATGATAACCCCTGGTTTACTGTTGTTTTTTTAGGCAAGACGTTTATTTTGGTTTGAATCGATTCTGCTGTGGATGGGAGCTTTGCTGTTTCATTTTCTTGGCTTCTTTTGTCAACATAAGAAACCTTATCCACAGCATCCTTGATGGGTGATGGGCTCAAATCCTCACCATAGTGAGCAACACAGCTTCCTGTTATCAATAAAGGTGATGTTACTTTTAAAGGCTTGCATTGAATATTACCATCATTACTAGAAATATATGTGACCCTGTGTGTGAAAACCCAGCTAAACATCTTTAAAAAAATCAATTACTTTCACATTCAGTAAAAATACAATCTTAAAATCTACAATACTAACTAAGACCATGTCTAAGATTGAAATCATAGTAAAATTAATGATTGAAATTAAGCTTTGATGCTTGTCATCTCATAACTAGATTATAAAACTTTAGCCTGGATTTACAGACAGGGTCAATTAGCTATTTTTTTACATTAAGCAATTTTACTGTACCTTAGATTAACCCTAGTTCTTCAAACCTGACCTCTTAATATCATGCAAAAACGAAGCTGCATTTTTTTTTTATTATAAGGTATACTGGGGATTACTCACCCTCTTCACCGCTGTCCCAACATTTCATTTCATGTGCTTCATTCTTTATTATATTAATCGGCTGGTTTATTCCACACTGCTGCTGTGGACTGTCCATTGAGTTTTTACATTCACCCTGACAATGACACAAAAATGTAAAAAAACAAATTAAGAGCTCAGTAACTCACAGACATGTTTGCTTTGATAATACAGAGAACTTACCTGATCTCTGTGAATTATTGTCAGGGTGTCCCTAAAGAGCACACTGGCTCTACACATATTTAGGGGATTGTGTGATTCTTCTTGGCCACATTCTCTGTAGCAGTTATAAAAAGTTATGTGTTATCAACAAAGAGAGAGAGAGAGAGAGAGAGAGAGAGAGAGACTACTACCTTTGACATATGCAGGAGTCTGTGTCCTTGCATGACATTCATCAGTGTAATTATCGTGATTTGTCCTCACATCCTCCTGTATCTGTCTCTGTCCACGTGCTGTCCGTGGCTGGAGCTCCATCAGCTTCAGTCTCTTCCTCAGATCACAGATTTCACTGCGACTCCGGCTTACCTCCGACTGCAAAACCTCACACTCCATGTCGACAAGTTTGCTTATCTCCATTATAGCTGTTTTCATCAGGCTTTCCATGATGGAGGCTAACTGACTCTGAAAGGATGAGAGAGTGGACACCATCTCTTTATGTCTCAACTGTCAAATGAAAACAAACACTTTTTACAGATCCGCAGAATTGTCTGTTTCTGAGAAAAATAACACTGATAACAATTATTTTTGTACGTTAACGTAAAAGCGACATTTGAAAGTTTACTATAATGTGCATCTTAACACATTTCCTAGTATTACTTCTGCGTGTCGCATAGCAGGATCATAAGAACACCACGCCATCTATTGAAATGGAGCGGTTTGAAAATGTAAAAATAAATTGTCTACTACTTAAATACAATTGAAAAGATCTTAAAATTACGTTTTTATTTAAGATATAGATGTAAAGATTATGGGCTACAAATATCAATTATTTTGCCTAAAATATGCATTTGAGATTTAGTTTCCATATAAGAAATACGCGAAAGCAAGAAATTCACAAAACATTTAGACACACGCAGATCGTTTACAAAAACTTTTCACGAGCTTTTCAGCGTGAGTACTGAAAGACTACATTACCCACAATGCATCAGTGCACATCCGCTGCGATGATTGGATTAGGTCTGATCGCATGATGAACACGTGAGGGTGGAAGTAAAGCTTACTAGAGCTACAAACACTGCACGGTGAGCATGAAGAGTTTATTGACACATTTTCTGCTTTATTAAGGTGACAGGGTTTACAAATGTTGTTATTGTCGGTGTAGTTCTATAAGCTCTGATACTGCGGTTCATATTGTGATTAATGTGAATAATTCATTCATTTGATTTAATCAAACCTGCACTTGCCTGCTTGGTAAACATGCAAACATAATTTGTTCATAATTTGCCTGTTGCTGTTAATGTCTGAAATAGTTTAAAGCATTTGTTGTTTTAGCAACAGAAATCATTTGTCAAAGTCTGGCATAATGCAAGTACTCTTCTTCCTGCGTTTCAGTAAGTGATGTCTGGGCGGAGAGTGGTGGTTTTCTCCTCTGCAGCAGAGCTTGGAGTGACCCTGGCCCAGCTGGTGTCCTCTCGGGCAGAGAAAGCTCTCAGTGCAGGTGCAACTTCCTTCTCTCTGGGTCTGTCCGGAGGCAGTCTGGTGAACATACTCGGTAAGGATTTGCCTGCTGTACCAAACCTAGACTGCAGCAAATGGCTCATTGGGTTCTGTGATGAGAGACTTGTGCCATTCAATGATGCTGAGAGCACTTACGGATTATACAAGGTAACTCTGCGTGCTGGAAAGAGTGACGTTATTCAGCCCTCAGTACAACACCTGTAAACTTTTCAGTTTGAGTGTTTTTTGTCTTGTGTAGAATCATCTGTTCAGTAAAATCAACATACCAGAAAATAGGATCTTGGCAATAGATCCCTCTTTACCTGTGGAAAAATGTGCTGATGAGTATGCTGGCAAACTGAGCAAGGTGAGATTTTGTGTTTTTATGAAGTGAAATGGTCTTTCTTTCTCTTGGGTTCAACGCTGACTGATATTTTGTATTTGTAGGCCTTTAGCACAGAGCAAATTCCAGTTTTCGACATGCTGTTGCTGGGCATGGGACCAGATGGACACACCTGCTCTCTTTTTCCAGACCATCCATTATTACAGGTTTTAGATAAACATACAATAATGTGCATTAATGAGTATATTATTAGTAAGTTGCTGTATTAATAGCATGTTATATAATATACTTTAAACTTTTTTTTTATTATTGTTTTGTATTATTTTTGCATAGGAAACCCAGAAGACAGTGGCCCCCATCGCTGATTCTCCTAAACCACCCCTCTGCGTGTTACCATGACGTTGCCTGTGGTCAACGCTGCTCGGTGTGTAGTTTTTGTGTCAACTGGGGGCAGCAAAGCTCCAGTACTAAAGGTAAGAAGATTGTCCCACATTGAGTTGAGTTTTTGATTTTTCTACTAACAGTTAAATGTTAAAAAAAACATATGGCTAACTCTTGAGTTAAAATATATAAAATAGGTTCTGACTGTCTGAGGTTGTGGGTGTGGGTGGTTTTTGTAAAGTCAAATGAAACATAATGTGACCCTGCCTATGAAAACCCAGCTAAAGTCTTTTTTTTGTGATTTACTGTTTTTTTACATAAAATCATCCCAAATAATGTAAAGAACATTCTGTGAAAATATAACTTTAGTGTCTTTTTTATTATATTGACTGATTTGTAAACATAAGTTGTAATCACAACTTTATCTCAGAATTAGACTTTTAGACTTTAGCCTAATTTTTACCGACTGGGTCACATATTTATAATTTTGGACTGATTTTACAATGTTAAATGTTATTTACTTTCTAAATTGATATTGATATGATTTTTATTTTATTTTTTAACTCTGTAGCAAGTATTGGAGGGTGGTAAAGGCCCTGCACTTCCAGCATCTCTTGTCACACCTTCACAGGGAGAACTCTTTTGGTTATTAGATGAGCCAGCTGCTTCCTCGCTCACTTCTCAGGTGGAGAGGCCAGGACCTGGGGCTAAACTCTAAATTCAAAGAACCAGACTTGTAGAAACACTTTCTAATATTCATATCAGTCCTTAAGAGCTCTTGTGTTCAAAGCTGTTCTCTGATCATATTTTGCATTTTTGGTAGCTTTAGTTTTCAACCAAAATACCATAGTTAATACAGTTATTGTTACTGCTGTAAATCCATAATACAATAATGTGGAATCTCTTTCAAACAATTTAAGATGAATTTGGTATCAAGATGAATTCATTTAAGATTAATTCAATTTTAAACAGCCAACAAATCATATTAAAATTATCAATACATTTTGATTATATTTTTTGTGCATTGTGTGATTGTAAAATTTGAACGTACTTCAGACAGTATGTTTTAACATTCCTGTGTTAAATGGTTTGCACAAACACATAAGTAATAAAAACCTGTCACTAAAACGCTGTCACAGAAATTGTGTTGTGGTTTGGTACAATGCAAGATGGGTGAGTATTAGATTATGGACGATTAATGGTCAGTAATGGTCATTAAAAATAAAATGAACTTTTATTGGATATAAAATAAACTTTTATTTGTTACAAAAGATAATAAAAAAAATCACTTTTTCAATTACTTTTCAGCTGTCACAAAAACTTATGTTTTTTTTCATAATGCAAGATATAATGCACTGTTAGTTATAGTAGTATACTGTTAGTATAATGCACTATATCATTATACCTTATAAGTAAAATTTATTTACTGTATTTTAAGTATTTTAATTAATAATCTTTTGCTGTTTGATTGGCCTGTAGAATAACTTTAATGGACAAAATACAGAAAACAGGAAATCGTAATAAATCGTTAAGTGATTTATGTACTTGTACATTTAAATGGCACAGAACTACAAAATATTTATTTAAACGTTAAGTAAAACTAAATTAGGCTTTTAGTTGAAAATGTTTAACATTTTAGTAAAAAATAAAACTCGTTGTTTGCAGTCCATGTCAGCGGTTCCTCCCCTTTAAGAGTCGACGTCACCTCCCTTTTACGTCATACTACACTGTAGATTTGGCAGCGCAGGGAGATTTTGGTCGGCGGAATGATTTAAACTGAAGTTACCGCTTTTTAACTTTCTACCAAGGCGTAACATCGTAGTATAGTTGTACGCGAGCTTAACCCTGCGGTTTTAAAGTGTCTGTGTTGTATAATGTTGTGTTTTGTTTGTTTGGTGGTGTTCAGTCTGATGAACAGTGGAGTAGTTGAAGGATATTTCCATGAGGAGCGCTGGAGCCCGGAGTCTCCTCTGTTATCTGCCCGGGTTATGATCGCTCTCATCTGCCGTAATGCTCAACATTCACTGCCACATGTACTGGGAAGCATTGAGCGTCTCAACTACCCCAAAGACAGGATTTCGCTCTGGTGAGTGAGTACTACCGAGACGTCGTTATGGATGTTATAATTTGTCTTTGTGAATGCTATAAATGCCATTACGTTACACGTTTCGTCTGAAGAGCCATAGATGAAAAGTATACAAAGCTATGTTTATATGTCATTGCTGATAGATGATTTCCCTTAAAGTAACCTTGGTAGTAACCATTGTGTTTGGCCAATCGTTTACTATATGTGTTACCCGTAGTTGTGCCGTGACACAAATAAAATGAAGAGTCGTCTTTTCTTTATTTGTTTGTTTTTTTGCTTCTCGTTTGTGTATTTTAATTCTGAACAGAAATCCTACAAAGTGTGTTGTCTCTCAAAAACTGTGCTCTTTTTTGTCACATCCAAAACACATGTTTATTTCCTTTCTGTTGAAGATAACATGTGCATAGACTAATATTTTTCTGGACTTGATCAACAGAGGTTTAGTTAAATATTAACAGATGGTTCAATATATTGGTAACAAATACATTCTGTGAGAATTTATATTTCAAATTTTGACTGAAAACAATGCTGGAATTGCCCTACAACATATCTTATCACATATACATCTCTATGACTGTGTGTGTTAAACTGTGGTTACTGTAGTTTTGGTAAAACTTGTAGTTTAAAACGGGTAAGAAGATAAAGTCAACAATAGTATGAAACGGAAATCACATATGTGTGTAGTAATGTTTCTGAGAGTCTGTGAACATCTGTATAGCAGCAGCAGCAGCTCTGGAGGGGCAAACTGAGAAGATGGGAGTGGCTTTGACTTCTCTATCCTCATAACCAGCTCACATTGTTTCTTCTTCAGTTTCCTATTTCTGCCTATTAAGATGTTTTCTGTAATGCTGTCATTGTCCTGACCGGTTCATGGAGGACTCTGGTGTAAAGGTGTCAGTTACCAAGAACGCTTTGATGCTTTGTCAAAAGAAATAGCACCCAATAAAAGTTTTTATATGAAGAGAAATGTTGTACAGAAAAATTTTGTATGGAATTTCTGTTAATATCTCTTCTTTTGTCTGCCTTTGATAAAAAGCTACTTAGCAGTTTCACTATCCATTTTTTGCATAGCAAAACTGCAGAGAAGTTTTACTTTTGTGCGTTTGACCTAGACGTACTCTCTAAATACATGCACTGAATTGACATGTTTTTATTTCGCAGGGTAGCAACTGACCACAATATTGACAACACTACATACCTGCTGCGAGACTGGCTCATCAATGTACAGAAGCATTATCACAATGTGGAGTGGAGACCGAAGGAGGAACCGAGGTTTGCTTTCTTTACCTGTGTTTGACATGAAGATGATTCAGATGTGCGTTTCCTTCTGTTATTAGCAGGCCTAGATGTAATCTCTCTTTTCTACTCAGAGCATATTTTGGTGAAGAAGGACCAAAGGAATGGACGAACGAGCGTTACGCCTACATAATGAGACTTCGTCAGGCAGCACTCGAATCCGCACGAGAAATGTGGGCAGACTATCTCTTGGTGAGGTCGTTGCACATGTAGCAAAAATGAAATATGTTGTTTATTATACAGCAGGCATGATTTAAAAAAGTGACACCATTTCTGTCCATATTTCAAACTTTTAGATGATCGACTGTGATAACCTCTTGACCAACCCAGACGTCTTATGGAAGTTGATAAAGGAGAACAAGACAATTGTTGCACCAATGCTTGACTCTCGTGCTGCTTATTCCAACTTTTGGTGTGGTATGACAACTCAGGTACGATCAGTCTGTGCTTAGAAATGTCATAAATGTGTTTTTTAGAAAATATTAAAGTATTTATAATCTTTAAACATTTCAAGGGCTATTATAAACGAACCCCTGCCTACATTCCCATCCGTAAGCAAGTGCGTAAAGGTTGTTTTGCCGTTCCGATGGTACACTCGACATTCCTGATTGATCTACGGAAAGAGGCATCCAGACAGCTGGCTTTTCACCCACCACATCCAGACTACACATGGGCTTTTGACGACATCATAGTCTTCGCTTTCTCAGCCCGTATGGCAGGTGTGGGCCGTAACCTTTTTGTTTAAAATCAAAATTAGTTATTGAGCAGGAACATAAACAATTTACTTACTTTACCACAATTCACAACAGTAAGCTTATAATAATAATGTATAATTTGAGCTGTTGGGTATGATTTTACAAGCAATGTCAGATTGATGTCATTTGATCTTAAACATAGTTATGTTAAGCACATAAAGTTACCTGCAATTTTATGTTTTCAATAAAGATGTAGAAGCAAAATATTGGCTTTGAACAAACTCCTAATACTAAGTATTAAACTTTTTAAACTCATTTGTGCAACTTTGGCAGCTAAACAACCAAACGGAACACGTGTTATTATTATTATTATAGTTACTATTTTATTATTACAGTTATTATTACATTTAATTTCTCACAAATGTTTTTAACCCCGTGCATGAAATATTTGTTGGAGGGAAGTACTTTAATTAGCGTTTTCTGTGTTTCTGCAGAAGTCCAGATGTTTATTTGTAACAAGGAAACGTACGGGTATCTTCCAGTGCCTCTTCGCAGCCACAGCACCCTGCAGGACGAGACAGACAGCTTCATTCATACTGTGCTAGAGGTCAATGGTATGTTTCAGCTGTAAAGGAAAATCAATTGTTTGTTCTTGGTTTCATTGTTTTATGTAATAATGATTTCTTTTATCATTTACATACAGTACGAAATGTCCCAGTCGAGCCTTCCAGATACTTTCCCAAACCTGTCAAGAAGCCTGACAAAATGGGATTTGATGAGGTAACTCGATCGGTCTTAGATCTTAGAGACTGGTTGTCAATGATGTATTAATCATGTGTTGCTTGATTTATATTATATATAGGTATTTATGGTCAATCTAAAGCGGCGGGTCGACCGTCGCGATCGTATGCTGAGGGCTCTGCGAGAGCAAGAGATCGACTGCAAGATTATTGCTGCCGTTGATGGCAAGTAAGTTCTCATCTGTAACCTTTGCACTATACACTTTTTTGCAGAATTAAAGGTATAATCACAACCTCTCATTTTTCATCAGAGCTATGAATGTCAGTGAGGTACATGCTATGGGAATCCACATGCTGCCCGGCTACAAGGATCCCTACCACGGCAGACCTCTGACAAAAGGAGAGCTGGGCTGTTTCCTGTCCCATTACAACATCTGGAAAGAGGTCTGGTACACATCTGTCCCAAAACCCACAGCTGTCATCCATGCATCTTAAATAAAATAGAACATCTTATGTATCTAATTTGGAATGTTCTTCATATTCAGCAGCTCTGTGCACTACACAAATAACACTTCCCACGAGAAACACATGAGATAATTGACTGTTAAACTAACAATGCGATATTATTTTAAATTAAGAATAAAACGTTAAACGCTAGATTGGGCAGCTGGACTTGGTTTTGAAACTTGTGAAGACTCTAAAGCTTTGATATGTATGTGTGAAACAGATTGTAGACAGAGGTTTGAAGACCTCGCTGGTGCTTGAAGATGATTTGCGGTTTGAAATCTTCTTCAAACGGCGCATGCAGAATCTCATGCGTGAGGTTGAGAGTAAAGGTCTGGACTGGGACCTCATGTGAGTTGATCTTTCTGACCGAACATGTATTGCACTTTATTGATAAAAGTCTATGTGTAAAAGGAAGACTGGTTTCTATTTGTAATCAAAATGAATATCTCTTGATCTTTCAGTTATATTGGGAGGAAGAGGATGCAAGTGGACCGTCCTGAAAAAGCAGTACCGAACATTCGCAACCTGGTGGAGGCAGACTACTCCTACTGGACCTTGGCTTACATGATGTCTTTACAGGGAGCCAGAAAGCTTCTTAAAGCAGAACCGCTCAGCAAAATGTTACCTGTGGACGAGTTCCTTCCTGTTATGTTTAATAAGCATCCCGTGTAAGTCCAGCAAATGTACAAAATACATTTAAAAATTACGTATCAAAATTATTAATCAATTGTTTATCTAGCTGATATATTACCTTTGCTCACATACAATGTTTTTGAATAATACCTCCTAAATCATCCTGTATGCACAATACTACAAAGATGTTTGTTAAAAAGATCTTAGTATCTTAAGGATAGCTTAATGATTGCTTATTAATTGCTTAATCATAGCTAATTAATAGCTCAATGATAGTTTTATTAAAAGAGTTTTTACTGTTCTTGGCATATTCAGATGAAGTTTTTCCTAACGGATGATAAAATGGACAAAGAAAATCAGGCAATCTTGTATACAAACCTAGCAACCAATCAGGACACCTTAGTAACCACCTAGCAACTTCCTGTTTGGCCAAACGCCACATTTCAGAACATGTCAAAATCTGGTTGTTTATTTTTGTCTCCTCAGGTCAGATTACATGGAACAGTTTGAGACGAGGGACCTGAAAGCGTTTTCAGCTGAGCCTTTGCTGGTGTTCCCTACACACTACACGGGTGAACCGGGATACATCAGCGACACAGAAACATCCACAGTGTGGGACAATGAGAAAATGCGCACCGACTGGGACAGGAAACGGTCGGGTAAGACCAAAGAACAGGCTGAGATCAGCACAGAGGCACAGAACTCTGATGTGCTTCAGTCTCCACTGGACAGAACCGCTCGTGATGAGCTCTGACACACACATACACTGTTAGACATGAGACCCTTCCTGTGGACATTGTAAAACTTTCCACCTGTAACTGCTATTTGACGGATCAAAAATATCTCTGAACAGTTTTGTTTTTGATCCTAAATATCTGTTTTGATTGGCAAATCACTAATTCCTGCCTCACCCGTTCACCATTGTGTCCTGCGACTCCTGATTTAAGTGCAATGTATTTTTAGCATTTTTCATCTGAATAAATTCAATAATAACATTCACTTTTTTAAACCAAAGAAGATAATACACATTTTTAATGTTCACATTTGCATTCCAGAGCTGAGCATTGTTTTTTTTTTTAGTTTAGTAGATAAACATGAAGCATGTTATTTTTAGGCCTTAATACAAGACTGTCACTTGGCAGATGAACAATCGTACACGCCTTATCTGAAGTTTACATGTCATATCACAAGGCGACAATAGAACGTTTACACACATTCCACCCAGAGACATTCGAAAATATTCGGTTCTATCTGCTTTGCTTTTTTGACACGTGCTGTGGACTCATTTTGTCCTGAAGTTTTGTGTTTTGTAGTCACGCTGTCTACATGTGTGTAACTGTGACTGTTTTCACCAGCTGTGCCTCAAATATATATAAAAAAAAAAGAGAGAATATCATGTGCCTGTGATCTCTTACACTAATTCTCAAAGCTCATTGAAAGCATTATTGCATGTTTTGTTCTATTATATAAATAACGTGACATAAAGTTAACTTCTTCGGCAGTCATATCAACATCCTGTATCTCACTTCCAGGTATATTTATATCACAACCATATGACCACAAAGCAGAAAGAATGATGCTGTCACAAGCCAGCAAACGTTTGTCCTAAGATAGATAAGTAGTTATTTGACTTCTGCTTTCCGGAGTAACTCTCAGTTCATTTTAAAGCATCAGATTGCTAAAAATATATGCCTGTTTACCTTAGTTGGTAACATGACAAATTGATA
Source organism: Beaufortia kweichowensis (assembly GCA_019155185.1). Taxonomy (NCBI): domain Eukaryota; kingdom Metazoa; phylum Chordata; class Actinopteri; order Cypriniformes; family Gastromyzontidae; genus Beaufortia; species Beaufortia kweichowensis. The sequence goes on from CM032804.1 coordinate 3,164,266, forward strand.
TGCTAATTGCTGCTTTACTTTGTTAAATTCCCAAATAAATACATTTAGGCTCTGTAACATTAATGATACCCGTTGTTGAAGAGATGTGAGCTTTTCTAATTAGCTTTTTATGATGCATAGACAGACTCCCATAGACTTACAGTCCCAGTCAGAATTGACAGAAATGTTTCTCATGATCTTAGATGTCTTGCTGACATTGACGTATGTGGAAGTGAGATGTTTGTTCTTAGGATCTCTTAGCAACATGAGTCAGCCATCAGTGAGTTATATCAGGTCAGTGCTTTTCCCCTCTGTATCTCTCTGTAGCCAGCAGGGGGCGCCAAAATGAGCTTTAATGTCATTGACTGAATGCAGCAGCAGATTTAAGCATTATTTACTAAGACTTTAAGAGTGTTTATTGCATAATATTCCATACTAGCTCAAACAGAATCCACTTAATGGGAAATGTACAGTGCCATGAAGGTAAAAAAAAAAATTCACAAGTGAAGTTGTTGCTCTGCTATCCTTGATGTTTTCAAGATGTACTACATATAGTCTGAAACAAATGTTAATATGCTCACCAACTAAGAATCACAAAAACATGACAAATAAGCGCCAAATGACAAGTAATCTCTCCGGCTTTAGCAGAAGTTGTGGGTGTTAGGTGTGCCTGAGAGTGATAGTGAGACACACTTCCTCCTCATATGATCGTGAAAGAACATTGGCCAAGCACCGCTGTAGAGGAAGAGAAGTTGATGCTGTGACAGAAAAGTGGGCAGAGTTATCAAACATCAAAGCGTCTCGAGTCCATGTTTGATGAGAGCTGAGGGTTCACCCAGGTCTGCTGGGCCTTGCACACAATCATCTTCACGAGGTTGGATGGAGTAACCGCTGGATCATGTCAAGCTCCTCGTGCGCTGGTGGTTCTTTGACAGAGGACTCAATGGAGGAGACGCTGGAGACTGCACAGCTGAGACCACCAAAAACTCAGGGTGAGATAAAACAGACAATGACAGAAGTGCATTTCCAGATATGCATATAGTATTTATAATGTTTGTTGTAAGCAATCTTAGATAAATAGTGCAAATAGTTTCTATGTGTCTATTATAAGTTCAGAAGCATTTGTTCCTGTTCTTTGTGTGTGTGTGTTTGTGTAGCATGCCAATAATCTCTCAGTGAGAAAACGATCACAACACTTCCTGTCTTACTCATTTGGTCTTTGCACAAGTGGCATCTCAAGGAAGTTTTCCTTTGTACTACATTTTAACAAATATACGTACAGCATATTTAAAGATGCCATGCACAATGTTTCTTTACATGTGTCAAACAAAAACAGCAATAATGCTCAAATCAAAAATTTCGAAGTGCAGTATTTTATTTTGTACTGCTATGGTTTTTGCACAATTTCTTTTACACGTTTATTTTACACATACATGCTTAAATGGCTTAATTTTCTGATTAATCCTAACTTTATATTTTAAATTCTAAAGTACATACTTTAAGATTTAAAATATACAAGATGTTAGATTTAACCGGACTAAGCACATAAAAAAAATAAGAACTCGCATGCAAGAAGAACACATCACATGCAAGAAGGCACATGCATTCGTTCCAAATAATTTGTGATTGTTGTTTTTAACCATATTACAATATTTAACATTGTCATTTTACACTTAGTAATATAACATCCTACATAATAACTAATCGTTAGTTAGTTAGTTAGTTAGTTAGACAGTCTACAAGTGCTGTTTCACTTCTTGATATGGCTTTAAGGGAAATGTTTGGTAAGCAAAATCTGTGTGTCATTCACACAGTTGTGAAAGATTCTTTTAATCGAAAACAAGTCCACATTGTCCCTGTAGCAAAGCATGTAAAATGAGACAGGATGTGGTTGACCTAAATGAAGCATGTCACACAGAAAAGAGAAAGAGGGAGATGTGGCACATTTTGTGTTATGTGTTCAGGTGCCACGATACAAATTCAGAGGTTTACTGCACCTGATACATAACGGCTTTGGAAAGTAGAGACTCAAACAGTAGAGTTAAGTTACACAGACAGCAGCTGAGTACAAAACTTTATGTGCTGTAATTGAATGCTCCAAAAATTGCAGTAAATTGTAATGATTTTTTTATCATTATTATTGTGCCGGTAAAAGTTAGTCCAGTGTCACTCATTCTTGCTCTTGTTTTCCTTATTGCTTCTTTCTTATACTGTAGCATCTGTGTGATGTCTTGATGTCAAATGCACTTGGTGTCTTTTGTTGATTTTTGCACATTTTCTTATTTTTCTTTTTTAAATGTATGGCAATGCCACCAAAATACTATAGTACAATTAAAGGGATAGTTCACCCAAAAATAAAAATAATTTTATTATTTACTCACCCTCATGTCATGGCAAACCTGTAGAAGAACGCTGGTTACAGGCACCCATTTACTTTCATAGTACAGTGGAAGTCAATGGGTGCCGGTAACCAGAGTTTTCCAAAATATCGTCTTTTGTGTTTTAAAAGAAAGAGTGATATACTTTTGATGATGTTTATACAAATGTTTGGATGAACTATCCCTTTAATGTAAATTCATAAGTTATTTATAAGTGATTTCCTTTAAAAAGTGTGAGGAATATTCAGATGCTTTCTATTTCTGTTTTATTCTTTTTTTTTAAGCTGCAATCCGATTAGTTTTTATCAAATTCATATAAGATCAACATTCAAATCAGTTGTATTATCTTACCTTGATTCACAAATGTATGCTAATAAACTAATTCATAATTTAATCTGTCGGGTCAGAGAGAAAAGTTGTTTTCCAGCCCATTAAACCTATTCTGTACTTGTGAAAGATAAGTGTGTGAAATAATCTGCAATTTTATGTTTTAGACAGAGATGGCGATAGAGAGTCAAAAGTAACGTATTGCAGCTTTACTATAAAAAATTGTGTAGATAACAAAATTAAATGTTTTTCATCACTACTCTTATCCTCTTTTTTCAGATGGTTGTCTTCAAACCCGATCCTCTGAGACAAAGCGTTACAGTGAGATATTACGTGATTTTGACGCAAGTTTCAACATGTCACTAGCATGCTCGTATGTAAACATACCCACTCTGTCAATATTTAATTCAGCTGTAGTTTTTCTATAAGCAGTAGTAATATCTTTACATGTGTTGATTTAATCTTCAGGACTGTGGACGAGCTGCTTGACTCAGACTCAATGTCTTTAATAGACATCTCAGCAGATACCACACTCAACGCTGACCTGGACGATATTACTGTGAGAAATAATTGATGAATTATCTCTCTGTTTCTTATGTGCTTTCTTTAGATTTTGTCTCCCAACCAATTCAGAAGGTAGTGTATATAATGTTAAAAACTGTATTCTTTCCAGGGTGAAGATGAGTTCACCGCAAAGATCTGCCGTGAAGATGAGGAGAAGTATGTCGGCACAAATGGTAAATGTCTTTTAGTTTCTTGTGTGGGTGTTTGTGTTTACTGGCAACTGAAAGATGAATGATGGTAAAGTGATAATATGATTTATGGAGTGCAAAAAATACAGATGAATTGGCTTTAGAATTAAAATAGCATCAATCAGGGTCTAAATTATCATCACTGGGTCATGTGTTTCCAGTACAGTAAAAGTACTCCTTATGGACATACAAGTAACCCGTCAGAATGTCGCCGCAAGGCTGTGATAATAAAAGCAAAGTGTTCACATATAAAACAAGTAAAGTTACTGTTTATTTTGATGACAACTGTAGATGAGAAAAATGAATGACCAGAGGCGGAAGCATCATGTCACAGCAATAAACCTCTTCAACCTGCACTGTTTACATGTCATTAGCCACATGGACTAATTGCTCCTCACTAACAAGATTAGCACCGGACGGGGGTTTGAGAGCAGATTAAACCGCAGACAGCTGCTCTCTGTTTATCCCGCTGCTCTGTCTCAAATATCTCAGAACTGGATAGAGGGAAGAAAATGTCATAAATACTGAATGTTGGGAAAAGGTGTTCGTTTTCAAACTGTATTTTGACTTCAAACCATGGTAGAATGATACATTTACATTCAAGAAAAGCAACAATATTCAAATGTTTATATTTTATAAAGGAAACGTTAAGACAAATAATAAAAATATGAGATATATTTTGATTTATAAAAGCAGGTTACAGTGGTGCCGTACTGTATGTCATCCATACTGACGTCATCTTCTTGGGTGTTACTTCAGCTGGTAGTCTGGAGTGATCTGTCCTGTGATCAGAGCTGTTTGCTTGCTGTGATTAAGGATTACACTAACACTCAAAGTTTAACTAAAACATCCCCACAGTCCTTTCTAATTATCACTCGCTTTGTATAACACACGGCCATTATTTCTCAGTCCTGTAACAAACTTCATTGTCATCTCTTTATTTGTACGGCATTAACAATCTCTCCTCCTCAGTTTTAACCCCCGCTGTGTGCAGTCTGACTATAATTAGCCAAATGGACTGAATAAGGAGACACATTTCATTAGAGATTGTCGAAATCTTCCATGCACTCAAAAATTTATCCCAGAATAGTTTATTTCAAAGAAAAGGATAAATTATATTTGTAACTTGTGGACTATTTTGGACCCAGTGAGATTTTTTGCATTATGATATTATTTATCTTTTCAATATGTGGAAAAAATCCCATTCTCATTACTGAAAATCATCCAGACACACAGTTTGTTGTCATAAAGTAAAAATGTTTTCATGTAATTCGTCACTGTGTGTACAGTAGTTTTAGAAAAACAGTGGCGTTTATGTAATCATGAGGTCAATCAAGTTCATCCAGGCTGTTACTGTATATGATGAACAATCTAATATATAGATTTTAAGATATAATAGTGTTTAAAAAGTGGGTAAAAAAATGAAAGATACATCAGGTTACCTTATTGAACAAAGCTATTACCCAACTCTAATCTAAAGACCATCACTTTACTTCTATTATCCTGAATAATTTTCCCATTTTTCTGAACCAAAAATACACAAAGATAAATAGCAAACAAACACTCCATCACAAACTGGAAGAATGATTCATAGCTGTATGAATTGATGAGATTTTAGTATATTGAACAGGGAGGAGACAGGGAGAGGGAGGGTGAAGCATCTCGTTCACTGTTATCCGCACACAGTCACGACTGAATCTCAAAGCCTTATGGACACTATTGACACAGCTCCTTGAACAAAGATTTTACATAGATATTGAATTACCAATCTGGAATATTGTGGGTGGAAGTAGCAGGATTCATTTTGACGACCATATGCACACACAAGGACAAGATGCTCTGATTGACTAATTTCTCAAATCTTTAATGCAAGTTTTTTTTTACTAGAATAGTTTTTAGTCAAGTTTTTACACAGTTAGCAATTTTTTTTAGCAGTTAAGTTTTTTTCATTTGTCTAACTCGTGTACATGCTTAAGGACGGATGGGATTTATCTCTTGAGTCATGGAAAGGCTATAAGTAATCACTCTGTAGGTGATAACCTATGAGATCATTAAAGCTGTGTGTTTGGCTGGAGGATGAGGCATCTCTCAAACCTGAACTGGGTTTATTTCGCATAGATCAAGGAATGTAAAAGGTTTGATGATGCTCATGTATTCCCTCTCAGCCCAGGATCCGGATCTCACCCTCTGTCGCTGTGAGGGTGGAGTGGAACTCGCGCTACAGTACGCCAAAATGTGGTGCCGCTATGCCAAAGACCTGCTAACCTGGATGGACAAAAGAATCAGCCTGGGTGAGTGTTTGATTTATGGTTTACTTCAATATTATTAATTCAAGTAAGAGATCAGAAGATCTTGTGGTTTTAATGAGATGTCTTCAGGTTCAGATCTTTAATTGAAAGACTTTAATATTGGATTTGCGAGAGAAAATAACTTGTGCTCAACTTGTGCTCAACAGCATATTTAATAGAAGGGATTATCATTTTACCCATAACCCCTCAGAGCTCCCCCTAGTGGAAACTACTGCTGTCACATGTCTGCAATAAACCTCAAGGTGTCATGCACCAAATTCTTTCATCATTTATTCACCCTCCTGTCATTTCAAACCTGTATGACTTTCTTTCTTCTGCAGAACACAAAAGAAAGTATTATGAACAATGTTGGTAACCAAACAACACTGACCCTCATTGACTTTCATTGTATGAACATAAAAGACATTTCTCACAATATTTTCTATTGTGTTACACAGAAGAAAGAGTCATATACAGGTTTTGAACGACATGAGGATTAAAAAATTATGAAATAATTTTTATTTTATTTTGTCGTGAACTATCCGTTTAACAGTCAACAGTGCTTAATTCGGCCTGGTATTGGCCACAACTAAGACAAATGATGTGGTCAAAAATTGTTTTTAGGATAGGATAGGTCCTATAGCTGGTCACAAGTTCGGTTTCTGATGACAGAAATGAGGACAAACATCCATAATCATGAATCAACAGAATGGTACATAGGGTGTATTATCATAATTCCTGAAATCAACAGTGATATGACCTCCCATGAAAAATTCAATGTGTTATTTTCCATTGAAACAGTAATACTAATGGATCATAGTCCAATAAGGTTATGTCACCTCATGTCCACTGTCTGTTTTATTGATATTCAGTGGCACTCTGTTCAGCATTGGTCGATACAGATGCAAACTATTCTAACGGACGATTGTATTTTCCATTTGCCATTTACTCACATTAAGCTATTTGACTACAGACAACAGTCTTTCTTCCACATAAATGTCAATATCAGCAAATATTCAAAATGTGACACAACACACCGTGTAATATTCAGAAATGTTATGTTTGTTTACAGAGCAGGAGTTTGCAAAGAGTATCATGAGAGCAGCAGATGCAGCCAAATCATGCATCGCACAACAGGTAAAAATGCATGTTTGCATCATGTTATGTTTCTGTTTTAATAGGCAACACCTTGTTTGATGTTATCCACACTAATGCATTTCTTTGGATTCACTTTATAGGATATGATGCCTTTGCAGCACATCTACACCCTCGCCATGGAGCACGATCTCAAAAGCTGTATGACGACCAAACAGACAGCTGAACTTCTGCAACAGCGCTGCTACCAGGTACCGTTTATGTATTCATTTGTTTTCCTGAAGACAAAATGTTTCAAAATGTTTTTGAAATTGATGACAAAAATAATAAAAAATCAGAATTGAACTCCTTTAATAACGTAAAGGATCTCAGGATGAAACCTTAGGAAAAATAAAATGACAAAAGTATATTTTTGCAAATAGTTTTTCTACTAAAATATTACATTTTATATTATTTGTTATATTATATTATGATGTTTGACTATAATATTTGTCTTTATATATTAGTCACATGTTGTATAGAAACATAAACACAGTTTACATTAGTCACAACATATTTGCCATAGTTACATTTGTGTCATATAAAATGCGATGTATGATCTTGAATGTTCTGTTCGACAGGCTCTCTCAGCCAAGAAGAATGAAATCGACAAGTGGCGGAGAGAATTTAAAGAGCAGTGGTCAAAAGAACAGAAGAGAATGGTCAGTTATGGTGCTGAGGTGGACATCTGCATTTATTGCGACCAGTGTTTTCAGTAATGTTTAATAATGTGTCCTGCACTAGAATGATGCGGTGTCTGCGCTGAAGAGGGCACGGCAGCAGTACGTGCAGCGCTGCGAGGAACTGGAAAAGGCCAAAGCCATGACAGCCAAAGCTGAGGAGGAAACTGGAGGTAACAAGACCCTGGACAAGAGGAGGAAGTCTAGAGACGATGCCAAAACCAAGGTCAAGCAATGTGCAAACAGGCTCATTTTGATACTACGTGCATTTCCTCTTTGTGAAATTTAAAACAGATTTGTAAATGTGTTTTTGTCCTTTATAGTCTTGACAATATGATATTTATATTCAGGTTACAGAGGCAGAGATGCTGTACAGACAGTGTGTGTGTGACGCTAACAACCATCAAGAAGAGCTGGAGAAGGTCAAGCAGAGAATCATCATCCATATTCGCAAGCTCATCTGCCAAGGAGACAATGTGTTAAAAGAGGTTGGTTCACCTTTAGAAATAAAGAAAATAAAGAAATTTAATGCATTTAGTGTTGTGTATCCATAGCTTCTTGTTTATTCTCACAGGCAACAGTAAACATGTTCTTCTACCAGCGGCAACAGACTGAATCGGTTCCTCTGGGTTACCTAACCTTGGAGCACACCTGCAGACCCTGTGAACCTGGAGAACCCTATCTGCTCTACATTATGGGCAAACGCCTACCCGGACAGCCTCTCCAAAACTTCATATTTCAGGAATTCATTCCTCCTGGGAAGAGGTGAGGAAAATAAGACTGAAACACAGTAAAATGTATTTGATGTAGTAATTTTATCATTCCATTCCATCTCTGTTTCTTTAATCTTCACAGATCACCACCAACAGGCAGGCGTAAAGCAAGCAACGCTCCAAGTTACCAAGATTCATATGTGCTACCGGATGATTTGAGACACAGCAGCAGTTTAGTAGATGGAAGTATGTCTGCTTTTGGTTAAAAATACGGAAACACATGCTGTAACACAATCTGATGTGTGATGTCATCATGTGATCTGTTGATGTACAGGACGGCCGGGTCACAGTGACAGTGACAGCAAAGGAGGAAGTTCAGAATCTCTGTCCAGTCCAGGTGAGACAATTACCTGCAGCTATTTCTTTCATTTCTTTAATATGCCATCCTTTAGGCACTTTAAAATCAGTGTTTTTGGTTAAAAAGGAGCCTTGACAGACATGATGTTACTTATCATTTGGGGACCAGTTTGAAAAAACCCGGGTGAGAGAACCCAAGTCTTTTTTCGTGATCTGCTGTTTTCTATATTTTATAAGTTATTTTATGCAATGTAAAGAATATTCTGTAAAAATACAATCTTGATATCTTTAATATTGACTGAGTAATGAGATGTCAGAGATTGAATCAATGTTTGGAAGCCAACTTCTAGTATTGTTTTGTGCAATGAATTTCATTATTATATATGAAAACTTGAGTGCTGTATTGTATCACATAATCTGTCATTAATAGTACTAAACACACATTATCTATTTTCATCATTTTAATGTTTATGTCTTCTTTGATGCTCCTAATCTCATAATTAAATTTTAGACTTTAGCCTAGATTTTACAGACTTTTCTGTTTCTGTGTAACCCTGTACATTTTTTTTTTTGGCTGGCCTATGACTTCAGATTTGAGTCATAAAGCATCATATGCCACAAGATCTCCTCTAAGGTTTGATTTCATCACCTGTCCTGTCTAAATACTTGTTATGAGTTAGTAATATGTCTGCATCACTTTCCCACAGCTCATGGGAATCGTATGCTTCTAAAGGCCTCCTCCACAGGAACAATGTCTTCAGATGACCTCGATGAGAAAGATGCTCTGCAAGAAGCAGGTATGAATGCACTTTGCACAAACGCACCGTTTTTAATGGCTGTAAATGTCACTGTTGATTTCATGTGTGTGGGTAGAGAGTGATGAGACCTTAGCCGACAGCAACGGAACGCTGTGTAAAACAAGAACCGCGTCACGTGCCGCTTTGACTCACAGACTGAGAAAGATGAAGAGCAAGATGGTCAAGTGCAAGCAATGTGACAACTACATCCTGGTGAATGGGATTGAGTGTGAGGAGGTGAGTGTTAGTAGGAAGGAAGGTAGTTACTGAAAAGTTGTAGGTTCGAACCCTTGATCTGATTTGCCCTTGAACTAACTTTAGTTTATTCTAGGAGGAAAGCAATGGTTAAATGTGTTGCATTGTTTGGGTTAAAGTCAACTGACTCTTGCTCCTTTCCTGTCAGTGTGGCCTTGCGGTCCACAGGAAGTGTCTGGAGGTGTGCCAGATGGAGTGTGAGCACAGGAGAGGCTTCATCTTCGGGATGGAGTTCAGTCTGCTGCCCAGAGAGAGTCCAGATGCTGTGCCCTTCGTTGTCCTTCGCTGCACTGAAGAGATTGAGAGCAGGGCTCTTGAGGTCCAGGTATGATATATGTCTTGTTAAAATGTTACAGACAGATAAAATCTTTGTTTTAGGACTTGTAGACTAACCAGCTAATGCAGTTTTCTGCATCATAAGTCTGCTAAGACAACTACTACTAATACTCATACTTAAGGTTAGTTGGCATGAAATTAAAGTTGCAAAGGGTCTTTTTTCGTATTGTGATGTGTATCTACTGTAACGCCTTCTTTAATGAGAAAAAAATGTTGTCCTTGATTTTGTAGTAAAGATTACGAGTGCACATGAATTTAAAAATAAAATTATGACTAGCACAGATAAAACATTTATAATAAACACTTTAACACTTCGTTTTTATTAAACAATTCAAAAAAATAATACAATTGTCAGTTTTGATTTAATTGTGACTTGGTATGATGGTTATGGTTAGAGGTTTTCTACATGAATGTGTGGCTTGTTGGGGAGAGATGTTTTATTAATCACTTTTATCAGTTATTTCAGTTTTTGCCTTGCAAATTTTTTTTACATTTACATTAGAGGAGGATCTCGAGCTATTGGGGTGGTCACCAATTTTGCACGATCAAACAAAACTTTAAAATTCTTTTGTTCTTCTGTCTCAGGGTGTTTACAGAATCAGTGGCTCCAAACCTCGGATACTCAAGTTGTGTCAGGCCTTTGAGATCCAGAAAGACCAAGTTGACCTTAGTGACCTCTCACCCCATGACATCACGTCTGTTCTCAAACATTTTTTCAAAGAGGTAAAAAAATGAGTTGTTGTGCAGAGTTTCGCTTGTTTTTTGTATTAATTAAAACGGATTTAATGGTTTGAAATCTTCACAAGCAAATGATCCGTCTTGCACTTTTTCAGCTTCCAGAGCCTTTGCTCACCTTTGACCTCTACAATGACTTCATCAACGTGGGTAAAGAGATTCAGAGGCTGAGTGAAAAGGACCATGTTGCTGAGACTCCTGGGATTGTGGTTAATATTGTTTCTAAACTCAGAGATCTTAATAGACGGTTACCTCAGTGCAACTACAACACAGTGCAGCACATTATGGCTCACTTAAACAGGTAACATATTGTTTCGAAATCATTTATGAAATTACATACTAAATTCATTACTTATCCACCGCTCTCCTCACACTTTCTCTCTAGAGTTGCAGAAAATTTTGAAGATAACAAAATGTCCCCTGGAAACCTGGGCATCGTGTTCGGACCAACTCTCTTGCGCCCCCTTGTGTCAGGAGACGTGTCGATGGTTGCACTTTTGGAAACCAGCTACCAGGCCCTTCTCGTGGAGTTCATGATCTCCCACTATGAAAGCGTCTTTGGTCCCACAACAAGATCCAGTACACCCCCTCCTCCCGTTCCCACAGCACCTCTTCCAGAGACCCCACCGAGAGCATCGTGCTCCGCGTCCCCCTCTGACGACTCCTCGTCCAGAGAACGTCCACGCTCACTGGAGGTATGCGATGAGATCTTAAGTACCTCCCGCACACACAGTAGCTCCATGCTGATAAATGTAAGCTGTCTGTGCTTTAAGCGGCTGTTGTCATGACGATGGTAAAAGCTCACCTCAGGTGATCGGCTTGAGCTTTTCTTGTGGTGTTGCGTGCTTGCGTGCTTTAATTGTCCCCTCGTGCTGTGGAAAGGCCTGGAAGGATTAAACGCTTATTTGGTGAAGATTACCGGGTTTGCCTATGTGCCTGTTAGACTGTGATGTAGTTAGGCGAGCGCTCGGCTCCTGGCCAGATTATCTCTTTTAAGTGGAATAGAGTATCTATGTAAACATTTTGGATTAGCCAGAACCCAAACAGATCTACAGATGTTCAAGATCTTGTCTTGTAGTATTGCATAGCACAATAAATATTATCTGCAATGACAAGCAGTCTTAATTATTATTATACATACAGGATTCTTATATTATAAAACATGTTTAAATTTGAAAAGGACCACATGTAACAATTTTAAGGAACCAAGCATTATATTAGCCAGAAACGCAGATTAATGTCTAAGGTCCTGTGAGTAACACTTATGTCATAAATCTTGAAAATGTATTTACAATAAAATGCTATTAAATCACCCAATCTAAATTATCATCTACATCTGCCATATTGGCTCTCTAGTCACCTTGTATAATTTTAACAGAATCGCACTATCAAGAGAGATTCAAGCGAGGGTTATATATCTGACAAGTCATCGTCCAATGAGGCAATGGACCAGATGAGCCCAGAAGCCAATGGCAGAGCAGGTAGGAGGGCTTTGAAAGACATTTAACTGGTGTTCAGTACAGTTGCATATCAGCTGGCTGCTTGCGCAAACTTTTTGCTCTGTGTTATGCCAAACAACCAATCAATTTTTGTCAAGATTGTTCGATTCGATTGAGATTTTTATGCATTGTTAAAAGCCACGTAACCACACTATCACTTCTTTAAAAACTGGTGTGAAAATGAAATCAGATTCAGAGCATTTTTACACTTGTTACAGTATGTGTCCCCGTCTGTGAAATCCAGTTTGAAGTCTTCAAAATGAAATTAGAAGCATCACAGTCGTCACAGCCATGAAAATTACAAAATTAAGTAATGTGTGTTTATTGCTTTAAATGATAAATTATATAATAGATTTTTAGATACAGTATTACATTTTTAATAAAGTAATTTTTATTATTTTGCATAAAAAAATACCAGAAAACATTGTACAATATACAATATGTATAAGGATTTTATGTAGAAAACAAAAAATGTCTTTAGCTGGATTTTCACAAACTGTGTCACATATATAGTCTAACAGTCTAAAACTGAACCGTCCAATAATCTAAAACTGGATTTTTTTAAAACCTTTTGTTTATGGTTGTTTATAAATGAAATGCTATATTTGTAAAAGCATGTTTAATTGTGACTTCTTTTCATTCAGTCCTGGCTATGAGGACTACAGCATGTTCTCAGGGGCATTTGGAGCCGGCTGGAGAAAATCAGTTGCAAACTCAATGGAGGGCTCACTTCAGCAGACAGCCAGTAAAGTACCACAGACAGGGCTCTTCAGGAGTACAAATATATAAAGCAAGATCTCAGTCCATGGAGGAAGAGAATGCCATAAACACTGAAGGACTTTTAATAGGAAGTGCAGACAGCAGTCACAGCTCCTCACCTGAGCCTGAGACCCCCATGAAAACTCTTTGCCGACTACACAGTTCAGAGACTCCCGGCCTGCAAAAAAAGATTGGATACACCCCAGAGAGTCAGACTGAAACCCACGGAGGGGCAAAAAGGACAGAATCAGATGGGGTGGTTAATGTAGGCCAAATAGACAAACTAAATACTAACCAATCAAACAACACCTTAGGGGGCAGAGAGAGACAGCTCCTGATCCGATCTCTGAGGAGACGTCCGACAGAGCAGAGAAGCGCCCAGAAGGTTTTGTCTGGACTGAAGCTCAGGCGCAGTGATTCAGGGAAGGGCGAGCAACTCCATTTTGTTTGACATTGAATGAAGTGGAATTACAAATTTACTTGCTGATGGTGTTCTGTAAATTCTGGAATAAATCCCATTTTAGTCATATTTGGTTATGTGCTGGACATTTTTAGTTTTTCTGCTTTGCTGTATTTGAGGTGCATTGTAGTTAAAATTTCAGACTGAAACAGTCACTGGAAATTTAACACAGAGATTTAACGATCTTTATCGGCCTGTCTTGTATGGATGTTTTATTACTGTGTTATCTTTTAAGATAAACATATATGGTAACAAAACAACCAGGCTACTTCTTTTTGCAGACTCTTAAACCACATAGTGTCCTTCACGTCTAAAACCAACCAGTATTGGTTTTCAGTTTTTTATCAAATCTTAAAAGATTTTGCTTATATTTATACTGATAAACATAAAAACTCAAAGGATGACTCTCTGTATATTTTGTAACATAAACAGTTGTTAACTTTACAGTTACAAGTTACAGTTTATTAGCTGTAAGGGAACCCCTTGGTGCACTTTTATAAACCTTTAAACACACAAATTAATCTTTAAATTTCTGAAATAAAAACAAAATAACCTAGCATATATCTGCCCAGAAATTTCGATTAAATAAAAAAATATATATATATATATATAGCTCTTTTTATTTAGAGCTCACTGTTTTTCATATTATTATTATGTGTGTGCAGCAGTAAATGTGACGTAACACGCTGATTTCACGATTTGGTCACTAGATGGCAGAAGCGATGCGCATTGGGCTGCAATAAATTTTGTCTATTTTCGGCTCAAGACACAAATATCGTGTAGTTCTTATGTGGATATATTAATTACTTATTCATTATTAATACAAAAATTATTGTAATAATTTACAAGATGTGAGTATCTCAATTGTGAGCACCATTATTATAAAGAAACCTCTAAATCTACAACTCTCTTTATTTCTCAACTAATAAAAGACTAATATTATCTTATGAATTATGTTTAGTCAATAATTAACGATTAAGTCAATAATTAAATTCTAAAGTTTATGTTTATCATCTATGGTTCAAGGAAATTCCCTAATAAATGTAAAAGAGAGAGAGAGAGAGAGAGAGAGAGAGAGAGAGAGAGACTCGCTGCCTTGGTACAATAGGCCACATCTACTTTATAAAGTCTCGTCTTTTTCTTCATCTTCTTCCCCTCCCTCATCTTACTCTCCTCAGCAGTCATTGTTTGCGCGCAACCTCGAGGCTTCAGTCAGTGATAAAAGCTCGCGCCCGCTGGAGATCACCACACAATCCCGCTATGCGTTTGCGCCACCGCACGCATTCTGGAATATAACACTGAAGACCAGGTTTTGGAGCATTCTTGCCCGTCTTCTTCTTCAAAGGTATTTTGATGTTACCAACAGAAATCTCAGGAGGAGTGTGTTTCAGCACAAGGTTAGTCACACACAGGTATAGTCTGACCATCACCTGCTTTCACCCAATACATGTCATATACAGCATGAAATTCTCTCTTATCTACTCTTTTACCGAAATTGCTTGACATTTTGCACTTTAAGAAACACTTTTACACGTGTATTTAACACTTTACATGTATACTATTGATGGCAGGTGTTAATAAAACTGTAGTTGCAGCAAACTTACAAATGTTTGATATTTTACCACAGCGTCTGTATTCTGTAAAACGGCCAATAACAGGTTAAGATAGAAGAAAGTTTTGTTTGTTCATATGTGTATATATGTGTGCCTCAAAATATATATAAATACATACGACTTTTTTCATTTTAAGTTATCAAAGCCAATCATTTAAAAAATTATAGACTAGTATTTAGCATTTAATGAATAATTGAAAGAAAAACCACTCCATCACATTTTTTCATATATAGATATATATGTGTGTGTGTTTGAATATATATAAATATATGGAACAATATATATATATTTTTTATATATTTTTTAAAACAAAATTAATTCATTAATTCATCTAAATTCTTTACAGTCTAAAATAAGATTTAAGTTCAATCGGTTAACATTATAAACAATGGGCGGTAACGTGAGAATATAAACAAAATACTTAATACTTAAATACAAAATAGTTTTATCGCCATAGGTCGTAATTACAGAGCTATAGAATTTTCTTGTAACATTATATATTGCCATTATATTTACGCTATATTATAAATAATATTATATTGACAGTATTTTAGTTTATTGTTTAAACTTATAAAAAAATTAAAGATAAAAACATCGATTTAAACTCAAACTTCAATCAGACCATTTTGTGGTTTGCTGAATTTTGTCATCATTAATATCGTTATATTCTGTTTATGGTTAATTTAGTTATTAAGTAGTATAGTTAATTTACTTTTATTTTCTATAGTTTGGCTCTTTTTATAGCCTATCATGAAGAATTCTTATATGAACATTTTAAATTATTTCATATAATTCACTTTTCAATTGATCAATTGATTGATTATTCAAAAGGAAATAGATTGGGCAAGTAAGGTGATTTTAACCATGCAAAACGACTGAAACTACAACCTTGTATTTGTTTGTCGAACGATGCCTCAAGGATTAAATAAATGAAAACACAATCTGCGCATAATTGTAGAAAACAAATTGTAGAAAAATATAATAATGAAGATCAAATAATTATTTATAATTCGTAACTATAAATATATAATATAATAATATAATGTAAGCAGATAATACAAAAATAGCTTATAACCGCATTAAAATTGTATTTCTAACACCTTAGCGTTTGTAAAACGAAGTGTTTTATTGGAGCTATATTTTATTCTCAAATGTACATTTATCAATAGATTTATCACACGTGCACTACCTTAGGGTCTATTATTTCACATTTTTATTATATTTAAATCTTTATTATATTCAAACCGAATTACAATTTGAATACATAATGTTCATATGTTTTGCAGTTTGATAGACCCTGTTCCTCTGTTTCTATTTTACGTCTCTTAGTGCACAGCGTTGGATTGGGATTAATTCTATTTTTCTATAATTCTATAATTTGCTAAATGTTGTCTCTTTTCCATACAGAAGGTTACAGAAAGCCGTCCGCCTTGTTTCTGTGACTTGTAGACTGGTGAAGACATACTGTGAGCGCAATTGTTAAAACGTCGAAACTTTTTTGCACACACTAAATAAAGTACATCGATTTGACCAGATAAAAAAGATTATTTTGCTGCAATAACCAAACAAATATATATATCTAGAGAGAGAGAGAGAGAGAGAGAGAGAGAGAGAGAGACCTTGAGAATGGACCGCACTGGATTTACTTTCTCTCCGCTGACCTCAAGGTGCTCATGAGCTATCCTAAAATTATTTCACATATCTGTGGGACATCACTGTGTTTATTTTCATTATTTAGAAATAAATAGTATAACAAAATATAGATTTAGATAAATAGCAATAACAGTGTGCTTACATATAAAATAAAAGCATGCGTTACATCTGCGCATGTACTAACCTGCGTTTACGTAATCAGTTTCTTTAAATGTAGTTTATCTTTATTGTGTATTTCATACAGTCAGCACTCCAAAGAAAGAAGAAACGGAATGAAAACTGAGGAAAATCAATCATGTCTTCAGCAGGCCCCCTCCGCCACACCTTACGGTAAGAAACAGGGATTTTTAGAAAAAAAGAAGATTTTTAATAGTCATTAAACCCTCGTGTTTAATTCTGCACGACACTGTAAAGCTTATATAAAATGTAAAGGTTACAATATCAGGAATTCTTTATCGGTTTCATATCATATTGCTGTAAAGGTGTAGCCATGGGTATTATTACATTGATAAGGCATCAGTGAAGCTCCTCAGCTGACACCTGCTCATCATCTTCTCTCCTCAGAGCACGTGGGAGGTGGTGAGGTGTGCGCAGGGTGCGAGTCTCCTATTGCAGACCGATTCCTCCTGCGCGTGAATGAACTGTCGTGGCACGAGACGTGCGTGAAGTGCGCGGTGTGTCGCAGCGCGCTGAGCGGCACCTGCTACTGTCGGGACCGTCTGCTGTACTGCAAACACGATTACGAGAAGTAAGTTACTTTCATGTGCGTCCGGCTACATGCGTAAACATGTTTGTGTACACTAAATTAACGTGTAGTATTATCTGGGTACGTCAACAGAAAGTACACCTTATTATGTTTATAGAAATGCCTCCCATTCTGTGATGCTCTCATTGTAGAGGTTCTCAAAAAATGAAAATAATTTACTCACTATTTAATTCAATATCTTTATAGTCTTCAATATTCTTTGAAACACAGAAGAATTTTAGCAGAACTACTATAAATGAATGGAGGCCATCAAAAACCATTAACATAGTCTATACAACTTCCATCATATTTCAAGTCTTCTGAAACTAAAGAATGGCTTTGTCTAAGTCAAAATGTAACTTGTTATTTACTTGTAAGCATACTGCTGCAGCGCTCAGCATCCACTTCTGTGTATGTAAGGTTAGGCATGACACAAAGCAGACCAACCCCTTCAGTTGTGACTTATTCATGATAAAGCACTAGCCCGGAGTACCTTTTTGCTTTTATAAACGATTACAACACAATATAAATATTAAAGCATAAAAATATGTATCAGTGTAGCTTTCATGAAGGAAACTTTCTAGATGTCTTCGGGAAAAAGTAGTCCATGAGTGACTGTGATATATGTTTATGTTGTTAAAGGTGCTGTGCAGTATCATTGGGTGAAGCGCTCATAGCTGTGCTTTATCATGAATAAAACACAACTATTGACCAGTCAGAATCAATCAAATGCATGTTCTTGTGTAGAACCAATCAGAAGACTTAAAGCCTAGGAGCTGTACTGAATGGACTAGTGTTATGATCATTTTTTAGATCATAACAGCACCTAGTAAATGTTCACTTTTATTTTATGGAAAAGCAGTGTTAACATCCTGTGAAATAGCTGATTTTGGTGATCTTCAGAAGGAAAATCACACAGGTGCGATTTATATAAGTGAGTAAATAATTACAAAATTTTCATTTTCGGTAATTTGTCTCTTATAATTTTGTGAATGATGAACTGGACAGTAAAGCATTGCTGCTGGTTCACCAGTAAAGGGGTCAGTCAGTTTTGGTCAGAGGGAGATTCCAGGCACCCATAATTCTTCAGTGATATCATAGGGTGTGCAGACAGTTGAAGGACACTTTTTGAGAAGTGTCCGACACCGTCGAGCAGTGTGGACACTCCTACTGTAACTAACATCTGGAGATGAACTGTAACAACAGTAACGCAATTAAAGTGAAAGGCGTGGAAGTAAGGTGGAAGAATTTCCTAAATTAGAAAATGATTGTACTTCCTGGGAAGATCGATCACCTGAGAGTTATAATTGTTTTAAGTACTGTTATCAACTAATCATTGTGTAATCTCAAACCATTTTTGTGAAAAAAATTCAAATATATAGGAAACAAAAATACTATAATATATTAGCTAACTAAGTTAACTTTAACTAGTGCTAAAGTTTAAATTCCCTCTTGCAGTAAGATGTATTAATTGACATTAAAGTAATGCACTTAAGACTAATGGTAATGGCACGCTGCTGATGAGACGCATGAGATAACTCCTATGTATTCTGTATAGAGATCTTTTAATTTTATCCAAGTTTCATTCAAAAAGTATTGCACACTAAAGGATACAACACTGTATATCAAGAATGATGTCATCATATAGGTTAAAAGTTAATTTTTACTGAGATCATCACACGGTGAGAAAATCATTTCATCCATGCAATGCTGTTCCCTTTTATATATATTATATCACAATATATACTAATTAAAATACATTTCTTTATTGTAACCCATTCTTCTAATGGTCCTTACAATTCAGGTTCATCTTATCACATTCAGATGGTTTTAAATGTTTGTTTTTCCAGTAAATGCTTTATTGCAGATATTATGTGCTAATACTGAGTCTGCACTATGGTATGTTGTGTATTTTTTGGAGGAGATCTGGCACGGTCTTATACTGTTGACCTTGAATGAATCAGCAACAATGTCTCCTTGTGTCTTGTGCAGTATATGTCCATCAGCACCCACCACTCTTGCTCCTTTACTCCTCCTTTATCTACAGCAGGTGTGTGCTCCATTTTTGGGGTGCCAAGAAATCTTTGATTAGAGCAAAAATGGAATTTGGGGAAATTTTGTATTTAAAAAATACTATGCTACAAAGTTAATCTAAACTGTGCCCAGGTGGTTACATCTAAATAAACGTATCCGATCAAAAACAGTATTTATTATGACTGAATCATTTATTGATTAAGTCATTTTTAGGCGTCACATTTTGTAGAATTATAGTTCCCGCAGTATAAAACTACATTGACCAATCAAAAACAAATCTGGTGCGAGACTTGGTTTTATTTAACAATATTGGATCATGGAATAAGAATATGCATTAGAAATGCAAATAGCATGTTCGCTATTTTTACATTTTAACAACTGCATGTTTTCACTTCTTACAGTGCATTCAATTTTTGTTAAAATAAAAAAATCCCATCATGTTGCATCTGTTCCTCCTCCAGTCTTTGATGTCCTTGCCATCAAATATCTGACTCTTACTGACTATTCATTTTTATTAAACATAACATACCAAACTCAAAAACCTTATTTTTGAAACCACGAATGCTTTCCAACAAGCTTAAAAATGGTCAAATTCTCACCACCATCATCATCTTGACTGACTTTGTCACCAAACAGCCAGTTGATAACCACACACCTCTGCCTACTGAAACCAGTCCCAAACCAATAAAGGCTCTCAGCCCCAGGGTACGGTGCCTGGATCCCTGGCAGAAAATTAGACAGCGACAGTCTCAGAGGCCTATCAGCCCCCTCCTTTACCCCAAGACCTGACTTCCTCCACAAAAGAAGAGCTGAGATCGGGAAGTGGATATTTAGGATGCCACATGTTTAATACATCACTCTATAGGGTGGAAAACAGAACGTAAAATCTGTGTTCTTTCTGTAATGACATGAGAGAAAAAAACAATCACAAATTATTTTAATTTATCATTTATCAATGAGACTAGATTAAATTCAGATTTTTGTTGTCTCATGAGAAAAAAACACATAAGTCTGTTCCTCTAGAGTTTAAGAGATCTTAAAGAAATAGTTCCCCCAAAAATAAACATTCTGTCATAATTTATTATACGTGTATATGACTCTTTCCTCTGTGAAACACAAAACACTATTTCAGTGGTTTTGTGTCCATACAATGGAGGTCAATGAGGGTCAATGATGTTTGATTACCAACATTCTTCAAAATATCTTCTTTTGTGATTTGCAGAAGAAAGAAACTCATACATGTTTGAAATGATATGAGGGTGAATAAATAAAAATATGTTCACTTTTTGATGAACTACACCATTAACCTATAGCATCTTAAAGCATCATTAGTCTATTTTTAGTTTTCTATTTTTCTCAAAAGGAATTTTTTGAGAAACATTTGAGACAAAGTAAACATTCAAATGAAACACCTGAAAAACTCATTAAGTCTCTCTCTCTCTCTCTCTCTCTCTCTCTCTCTCTCTCTCTCTCTCTCTCTCTCTCTCTCTCTCTCTCTCTCTCTCTCTCTCTCTCTCTCTCTCTCTCTCTCTCTCTCTCTCCTAAATTTCTCCTTTAGCTCGTCCATCACTGTCTGATTTCTAATAATATTTCTGTTCCAAACTTCATTTCCTACTTGTTGAGATTTATAGCCGCGGTGACACCAATCAGTTTATCTCTCCATTTATCCCACATTTTCACTTCATCATCTGATTGCTCACTGTCTGCATGTCTGTAGGAGAGGGAGGGAGGGATGTTGATTGGGAATGCTGCTAATTATGTTCCTAGACATGACTACAAGCTGTGTTGTGGTTAGAGAGTTGTTGTACTGTCAGAGAGAAATATGACACATGGGCTTTGTTGTGGGATGTTGCTGTAACTTGCATTTGCTACTGAGTCAATAAGCTGAAATTGAGCTATATTAAACAAGCTGAAGGGACAGTTGCACAAAAATCATCTTGTTTTCAAATTGTATGACTTTCATTCTTCTGTAAAACACAGAAGGAGATTATAGGCAGAATATTGGTATCTGACAGACTTGGAAATGGAAAGTAAATTTTGGTATTCTAATAGTAAAAGTGTAGTAACTACGGTTTTTGGTTGATTGATTACTATTGTATAATCATAGTTTTACTACAAATATCATGGTTAAATTATGGTTAATGTAGCAAAACCATGGTTAATTTGTGGTTACCATGGGTTTACTACCGTAACTATGCCTTTATTTATTGTGAGTGTCTCATCTTATTAGTGTGTGTATTTTTTTTTTTTTCATTTGTCTTGTTTCCATGCTTTGCATCAAAGCATGTCTTATATATGTCTTAATAATTACCATTTAGGTATGTATATGTATACATTAGTACCAGTATGTACCCTTGAGCTACTAATATGCACTCTTTAAGGTGTAAAGCCCCAGTGACAGCTTTTGTAAAGTTTAAATAAATTATTTCAGAATTGTTTGGTAAATTAACCTGTTAATTGTCACCATTCCTCAGGAGGAACACCTATGTTATTTCTCTATTTAATTTATTATTTCAGTTAAATTCTGATCTAATCATGACAAATTATATATTGATGGAAAGTTCTATAACTCAAGAATAAATATTTGTTAAATGTTCATAACAATAAACATAAACAAACACATTTTTTAAAATGTTAATGATATTTTTAAACATACCTAAAATTAAATAACATAAAAAATTAAATATCTAAAATGTGAAAAACTGTAAAACAGTTTGAATAGGGATTTTATGTATATGCTGTATATGTATGTATATTTTATGTATATACATTATGTGCAGTGACAGTTATCACATTAAATCTTTACTATTATTTTTTTACTTTACAGTCTTTACTTACTTTACTTACAGTCAAATGACGGATGATAAAACAGCACTGTTGGACCTTAGTTTTACAGTAACATTATGGCGGCACTGTTGCCAGTTAGTTACTGTAAGTCTCAGTGTTAGTTTATCTCTGGTCATTTAAATAATGTGTTCAAACTGCAATTGTTGTGGCAAAAGCAATCAAGCAAGAATATAACCGTTGATGTTAAAACAACTTTAAACAGCCATTGCAATAGCTTACTGTAAGAAGATTTACAATTATGTGTTTAGTGCTGTTTGTAAATTTCTTTAAAGCATGCTTCAGATGAGAAGATAAATAGATTGTGGTACTTTAAGCCAGGAGCCTTATTAGCTGTTTAGTAATATTTGCTGCTCCTAGATGACATGTTTTGTGGCCACATAATTTTGGCTGTGTTTTTTGCAACTGAAGTTCCCATAATCTCAGTTCAACTCCTCCACATCAGACGTCCAGGGGAACGGAGAAAGAATAGATATATAATAGAATAGAATAGTGCAGGAGAGCTCAGTGGATGTCAGGAGGTCGTGGAGGTGACAAACAGAGGTGGATAGAGGAAGATGACAGAGAAAGAGGAGAGATGAGCTCGAGGTGTCTCCTCCTGTGATATTGCCACTGTTTTTGCATAATGTGTGATGAGTCTCCATCATCTCGCCTCCCGCACAACAATTTCATTACAGACGGCTAATAAATGTTTCATGGCAGAACAAGCTGCTCGCCTTGGCTTTATTAAATCTGAGATAATAAAAGAAGAACGACAAAAATGAGAGTGGGGGAGAGATAGGAATAATGCCATAGATATTCTCAAACAGGACCGCCGTATCTTCTGTTTCTGGGGCAACGGATCCCCCGCTTCCCCCCTTCCCCGCGTCCCTTTTTTTCGCTGTGCCACAGAGAGACAGGAAATGAGAATCTGGCTGACAGGATATTGCGTTCTGGTGGCCTGGGGCTTAGCTATTTTATCCAAACGCACACATACCCACTCTCCCACTCTCACCTCACACAACTCAACACATTGATTCTGTCCGTCGGTACACCCTTGAGTATCCCACACACACGCAGAAAACTGTCTGATTGTTATGACAGGTCATGCTGTCAATCAACAAATATATTACAATAAGTAATTTTTCTTTACTGCATATTCATCATGTAATATTTTGTGGACCGCTCTTTATGAGCTGTTTTGTATTATATCATGAGGACAGTCTGAGGTTATTTTATACTAGCTGTCAAAATCAATGTCTTCAAATGTTTGATCTGTTAACATGTCATATGTTGACTAGACAACTACAAATAATAAGAATGTTGTGAAGAACCATATAACATCACTATGAGCTGTAAAACTGTGACCTTAAAGGGATAGTTCACCCAAAAATGAAAATTCTTTTATCATTCATACACCCTCATGTCAAACCTGTTTGACTTTCTATTTCTGCAGAACACAAAAGAAGATGTTTTAAGGAATGTTGCTAAAACCAAACAACAATGACCCACACTGACTTCCACAGAAAAAAGAGTCATATACAAATTTTGAATGACATGTGGGAGAAAAAATGAAGACAGACTTTTTATTTTTGGGTGAACTATCCCTTTAAGGATAGTACTTTAAAATAACCTAATGTAATCAGGGTTGCATAAATAGTTTTGACTTAAAAAGAACTTAAAACTTTTAAGATGTTACCGCATGAAGCACATTAAGGTTATTTGATTGCTACTGTATTGGCTGTATCATGTCATTGGGAATAATCGTGAAATATATTTCCAAAATGCGTCCTTCTCGAATCATCCCAAAATATTTATTCCTACAGGTGCTATAGAAAATACTGTATTTGCTTTCAATATTGACAGATTTAACAAACAAGCATTATGTAAAACCCTTGATAGATACAACACATGGAGATAAATGTCATCATGTAACCATTACAAACCTGCTGCAAGAGATAAGAATTATATTACTGTAATTTTTAAAAGCCTCATGGATGAATTATTATATTGTTTTCACAGCGTAATGACACTTTTGGTTGCCTCATTAGCATAAGCCCAGACACTCGTGATCAGTTTCAATGCAATTATTCATAATTACACAATGAAAGTCTGTATACAGCCAGCAATAATTATCCGAATGCATATGAAAAAACATTCTGTACGTTCCGTAAGTAAGAAAAGTGAGAGTGATACAGTTACTAAACTAATACACGTATGTGTGTCTTTATGATACGAGGTCTAGCAGCACAACGTGTTTCAGTACATTAGCTGCTCACCTGTGCTTTCTCCTATGTGTGTGAGTGCTCTGATGTACATTTATATCAGCTACCTGTTGGTTTTCTCATATTTCATCGTTGTGAATATTGGCGTGCGTGTGTGTCGGGGAGGGAGGGCGTCAGGAGCGGGTTGTGGGGAATGCTGGGAGATTTTAATAACGCAGAAGCAGTGCAGTGAGATTTAATAAAAGAAGATGATGTGATTACAGATCCCTGGCTCTGAGCCACCTTCCCTCACAGCAATATCCGCTCTCTCGCTCACTTACTCTCTCTCTCTGTCTCACATACACACACACACACACACATAAAACCAACCCATGCAATTATAAGTACATGTATGATTTACATATTTGTTCTCCATATATGTATACAAAGATGCACCAGAGTCTCAGAGATAAACTGTTTGAGTATGACTTTAATTATGTAAAATGATGTGTTCATGCATGGATGGATGATGATTTTACTTTAGATTCATGTAAAACTTCATTGAATATTGATATTATCAAGAGTTTTAGCATGCACACTGCCTGATTTGTTCTCTGTACTCTTCATTTCTCTTCTCTAAGGTAGATTTGCACATTGTCTCGCATTGAGGTTATAATCCCAGGTAAACTTTCATAAAGTCTGGCTTTCACATCTGGGTACAGTATGTTAACATTTGAAAATCAGTTTCTATTTGGCAACCATCAGTTGTTTGATGAGTCCATTTACAATCCTGAGAGAGAGAGTCTGTAAGTGAACTTCACAGAAACCCTTTAAGGTAATTTTTCAGATTAAAATTGAAAAACAATCAAAAAATAGCATTTTGCGTTTTTGGTGTTGATGTTTTTGGATCTGGGTTTAGTAGGTGGTGATTTGGGTAATTTGGCGTTTTTGGCAGATAGATTGAGACAGATTAACCATAGCAGCTGCGCTTCGAACAGGATCATCACATCCTTGCAGATTAGAGGCGGTAATGTGGACCTGGCCGTCTCTCACTTCAGCAGATTTCTGATTTCTGAACACCTTCATCTCACGCAATCAGGGTTTCTTAACGCATACACACACAACAGAAACACATGGACACACGTTTAATTTCATTGGTATACTGTTTGCTAAAGAGAAAAATATCTAAAGATTTACAGACCAGAATGTTATAGAGAGGTGGGCTCGATTGACACGGGGCTGTAAGCAACCACAGCAAGTATTTTGGGAGTGAGTTTTGCACGGACAAGCACCACTGCACATTTTTATGTGTGTGTCTGTCCAGTTCAGCTGCTTGACTGTAACCCAGTAATGGTTTACACCAGTTAATGCCACATATTTCCCATGAACGGTGACTGTAGCTTTGGGTTAATGAAATGTGCACAGGGATTAGACTCTTATCAACACCATATGAGCGTCTACAGGTACATCTGTGGCTACCTGACATTATTTATGATAGTACATGTGTATGGCCATATATGTCCCGGTGAATGCATGTGTGTGTGTGTGTGTGCACGAGTATGGCATGTTTATTTGAGTGTGTGAAAAAGAAAGACGAGAGATTAACCCCATGCTATCCTCAATCCCTGGTTATGAGTTTACAGCGTCTGTCTGGGCATCGCACTGTTTAAACAACAATCTAATTAATCCTGTCTTTATTAGTTTCAGGAGCTGGGGAGGGAGGCTGGGAGAGAGGGAGGGAGGAAAGGGAATTCTGGCAGAAAATATCAGCCGAGTAGGAGGGGAGAGAAGAGGAAAATTGAGGGGTTTGGTGGGGATTTAAGAGTGAAAGTGAGATGGCTTTAAAAAGATTTGTGATGTGGATGAGCAACAGAGAAGGAAAACACTATTTAGTGAGAGTTTGAGGTAATTGTGGGTGTGGGGAACGTGACAAATGACCTTCTTAACGTATTCATTCACTTCTGCCAATTCAGTTTAGTTTGTAGCAGTTGATCAGTGAAGAAAATCATTGGAGATCTGTCAAGGGCATAAGAAGGCAAATCAAATGATATCTTATACTTTTTCTTTTCCATTTCTGTGACATCTAGTGTGTTGTCAAATATTGCCACCCAGTGTCCCTGACGAAACATTGCATAAAGACAAAACCTTCACTAGCATGTGTGTTTTTCAGGTTGTTTGTGAGGAAATGCAGTGCCTGTCTGCAGGCGATCGGCCGCTCAGAGCTCATCATGCGTGTGCTGGGGCAGGTGTATCACCTGGGCTGTTTCAGCTGCTGTGAGTGTGAGCGCCGGCTGCAGAGAGGTGATGAGTTTGTGCTGAAGGAAGGACAGCTGCTTTGCCGAGGTGACTATGAGAAGGAGAGAGAGATGCTGGCGGCCATCAGCCCGGCCCCTACTGAATCAGGTGATCTTCACTGTTTAATTAAACAGGTGAAGTGGGGTTTTTCAATGTTAAAAATACTTTTACACTATTAAAAATAAAACAGGTTTACAGCGATGCCATAGAAGAACCATTTTTAATTCCCCAAAGAATCATTTCTAAAGAAACTTTTTCCACAATGAACAATTTTGTGAAATGGCATCGTGAAGCACCTTTATTTTTATGAATGTATTCCAGTTCAAAACAGAAAAAGGAATATAACAAATATAAAAAATATAAAAAATACTTTTGTATCCTGACATCCCCAAAAAATTGTAAAGCCATCATTGCTCATTGAGGCAATCTTCTGTGCAGTAAAGACCATGAGACTAATTACTGTGCTGGAAATTGAAGTACAGATAATCTACTATGATGAACTTAAATACAACATGATCTATATGTTGCTTGCAACAAAACTGATCTGGTCAGAATACATGGCAACCTTTAAATGACAGTCAAAATGACAGACAAAATACGTTATAAGAACGTTTTGGTAACATTTCAATTAAGTTATAAAAAGGTAATTTTTAAATGTTTTTTTAAATGTACGTTTACTTTTTACATATACAGTCAATAAAACACTTTTAATGTTACTGCAACAATGATTTTAACAACTTTAAGAGAACTTTTAAACAAGGTTAACTAAATTCTGAGAATGTTCTGTGTTAGCTAAGTTGCCTACCGAGTGGTGTATTTACAGCATTGCATATAGGAAAAGCTGTTTGGCAGTTCTTTATTTTTTAGCTCACCTCAGGTAATGGGTTCAATCCCAGGGATTGCACATACACAGATAAAAATATTTAAAAACAAATGTATAGTATAATGCACTGTAAGTCACTTTAGATAAAAGTGTCTACCAAATGCAAAAATATAATATATAAATATAAAGCCATCGATCATGTTCTAATGCTCATCTTTCCCATGCAGTAAAGAGTGAGGATGAGGAGGGTGGAGGTGTTTCTGTCGGGGGAAAAGCCGGGGATGATGGGAAAGAGCACAAGAGATCAAAGAGACCACGTACCATCCTGACCACACAGCAGAGACGCGCCTTCAAGGCCTCCTTTGAGGTTTCATCTAAACCCTGCCGAAAGGTTAGCAGTGACAGGTCATCCGTGTACACTTATGCTAAAAAAACGCTCATGCATGTGCTGCCTCTGGTTTGTAGGTGAGAGAAACCCTTGCAGCTGAGACGGGACTGACGGTGAGAGTCGTGCAAGTGTGGTTCCAAAACCAAAGAGCAAAGGTAGACTGTCATCATCTCTTATTTGACATTTTTATGAATTCGTTTTAAAATTTATTTCCAGCCTGAAACAATTCCAGCTTTATATACGTAACATTTTCAGTCGATTCTTGAAATTTAAATCCTCACAAAATGTATATATGTGACCCAGTCTGTGAAAACCCAGCTAAAGTCATTTTTTGTGATTTTTCTGTTTTCTACATAAAATCATCCTACATAATGAAACGAATATTCTGTGAGAATTTAACATTGATATCTTTAATATTGTCTGAGTAAGGTCATGTCAAAGATTGAAATCATAGTGAAATTAATAGGTGAAATCAAATTTTGATGCTCGTTATCTCAGAATTCGATTTTTAGGCTTTAGCCTGGTTTTCACAGACAGGGTCACATATTACCAATAAATTAAACATTTCATCTGTTTATATTTTACTACACCCCAGACATCAAAAATATCAGTCTATGCATGAGTTATTTATTTAAAAAAAAAAATGGAAATATACATCAGTTATGCATGTGACATGCTTTGTAGGATTTCTGTGAATTAAAACACACAAACCAGAAGCAATAATACAAATTAAATGGAGAAAAGGTGACTCTTCAAAGAACAGAAAGTAAAAGTCATCCTTGTTGAGTAAGTTTATGACTTGAGACAACACAAGCGACAGCGATCAGAGTCATCAATGAAAAGTGTAAAGCCTAGTTCAGATTTATGCAAATAGTCTGTGATGTAATCAGACTACTACCACCAATAGGATTGCAGATACAGATCACATGATTCGTTAGATTTAGACACTTGCATTTTGTTCAAAGGCCAATAACAGATGTTAATTCAGAAAATCTGTTGTCATGTGACATGCCAGGATGAGATGACATTATCGAGTGTTTGTTGTGTATTCAGATGAAGAAGATTGCTCGCAGGCAGCAGCAGCAACAACAGCAGCAGGAGCAGGAGCAGATGGGAGGAGGCAGGAGGGGGGCAAGCAGAGGAGGGCGCCAGAGTAACGATGACAGCGAGGGTAAGACGCGGCTCGATCGCCCAGACAGCAGTGTGAAGTGGCTTTACTGAAGGTGTGAACCCTACGCTGTTTCTCCACAGATGGTTCCAGCAGTCACGGTCTAGACGGACTGCTCTCGTATTCCTCTATGCCGCGCCAGCAGCTGTTGGCTTTGGATCCAAACGTATACGGCGGCGAACAGTTCAGACACGGGCTCACACCGCCACAGCTCGGCCCCGAGCAGATGCACTCTTATGGTAAAGCATGACTCTTTTTTTATGGCATTTGAAGGCATCGTGTTTGTTTATAACCTAATGTTAATTTCAGACTCAGAAACAGTGTTCCACGACTTGGACAGCGATGGAAGCCTCAGTCATCTTGGGGACTGTCTCTTGTCGACTGCAGAAGCCGGAGTTCTGGCTGGGCGAATAGGAAATCCCATTGACCGCCTCTACTCAATGCAAAACTCCTATTTTACCTCGTGACCCCTCCATGACCCTGGTTACACCCACCTGAGCAGCTCCACCACCAATGCAGATCGAGTCTTACTGGAGCCACCTTTCAACTACACAACCGGATCCCACGAACATAAGAATCCAATCTTAGCCGTCCAAATAAAGATCTGAGAAAGGGAATAAAACCACTGGAGTGACACAACTAAAAAGGTCTGTCATCATTTATTCACCCTCATGTCATTCTAGACTCTTTTTTATGTGCAACACAAAAGAAGATATTTTGAAAAATGTCTCTGTGGTTTTTGTGTTCATACAATGACAGTTAATATGGGGGTCAATGTTGTTTGGTTACCAACATAATATCTTCAAAATATCTTCTTTTGTGTTCTTCAGAAGAAAGGAAGTCATACAGGTTTGAAATGAAATGAGGGTGAATAAATGATGAAAAAAAAACAGTTTTGGGTGAACTATTCCTTATTTTGAGAATCTAAAACTTTGCAGCACATGGGAAAACACTCACTCGCACTAAAACAAGGATCTCACAACACACTGCTAATGAAATGCCTTTCAATCCGTTTGCTTTATAAATACGTCTTGCATAGGAATTAGCTTCTGTTAAAATGTACAGTTCAAGACAAAAAGTCTAATGTACATCAGTATTTCATGTAATGTTTACATTAACTTAACTTTTACACTTTTACACGAGAAAAAAACATTGACAGTCAGTGCCATAATTTCTTTTAAGAAATGCACTGGATAGATCTGGCCTGAACTTATTTATCTAATGACACAATCACCTTTGATGCTGTAAATGAGGAACATTATATATGTCACAGAAGACATTTAGTTTCTCTGACACGGATTGAAAATTTTATCATACTCTCATCTGGCGTAATTTAAGTATTGTAGTTTTTCTGTTTTGAATACTGCATTGACTGTACATTAGACTATTAAAATATATCAGATACATATATAATAAAGAATAAAAAATATAATTAAACATCAATAAAATAAACACATATAAGGCAAAGCAGAGTAGACATCAAATGAAATGAGTGCTGATAGAGTTTATGAAACACTGGAGGAACACATGACATCCCAGTCGAAATCTAGTTATATACTTGATTATATGTGTTTACATTAATAGCATAAAACAATACAAACAATATAAATAAAACGTTGTATTGAGACTAATGATGTAATTTAATTAGATCTCGGGTCAATTTGGCTTATAACAAACAGCATAATATTTGGAAACAGGGTAGTAAAACTCATTTATATTTTTCTCTGAAAAAAAGACTAATTGATATTGTTTAAATCAGTAAAGGCCTTGTATTTTTTATCATAGTGTCCCTTTAGGTTGGTTAAAGTGAACAGGTCCAGGACACCGCTCTTTATTGTGCATAAAGACATTTTAAATTGTTATAATTTAGGATGTCAGCAAGACTTTTGCTCTATTTGTAACCAGAATGAATCTAAGAGGTCTGAGGTGAGGAAATAATCAGGGTTACTGATATTACAGGGTTACTTAGCCTTACTGTTACAGGGTTGAAAATAATATGATATCTATTTCTTTAGTACTGGAAAGGAAACAGCACAACAGTATTACCAATACCCACTTAATGTTACAGGATGTGACATGTCAAAGTGTTGTGCTTTATTGTAATATACTAAATGTGTATGTCACATGACTGTTGTTGCAATTACCACTATTGTTATGAGTGTAGTTACTGACTCTTTTTACTTGGTTATTGTTAACTATTTTTATTGGCAGAACTCCGGCATTGGAATATTTATGTTGCAGCATGACAAAATGTATATGTGAAATGTTTTATTTATACTGAAGATACTGGAAAATGTACAGCACACGTAGACGCTTATAATAACGATGAAACATTCATAACATTGTCAAACTGAATTGTAGTTGTTTTTAGTACACTGGACATGACTTGCTGGTAAATCATGTGTGCAGCTGACTACTCCTGTATTCATTAACTATTTTGTGATACTGGATTATTTCATGGTAATTTAAAGTGTGGTAATATTTCTTTAATGGACTGCAGTTATGACAGCTGCTGATGAATAGATGAACGTGTATCTTACAGCACGCTGTTATCGTTCTTTTCCTCTCAGTGAATGTGTTTTAGTGTATGGTGTTCTCCGTTTTCCAATATAACTTGTCATTGAAAACACTGACACAAACCTGGCTTTTTGATTTATGGCTCACACTGATGGGTACATGCTCCTAACTCTGGTGAAAGAATTACACTTATTCTCATAAATTTCAATTTGGCAACATCTTTACCTTTGATAAACGAAACAAATGAAAGATCTGTTCAGCTCAATGGTCAAAAGATCAAACCTCCCTCCGTGTCCTCCCTCTCGTTTTACCAGCGGTCAAAGAAATTTTAATCTAATGCCTCCCTACACAGTCTTTTGTTCCTGGACCCAGGGAACCAGAGCACATGTGAGGGGGAGATATTGCATGCCTGAATTCTTTGGTTTAATATTATACAGTGACGCCAAGGTAAGGATGTAAGGTTTAAAAAGAATAATACTCAACATTCCAACACTGATCAGG
Source organism: Beaufortia kweichowensis (assembly GCA_019155185.1). Classification (NCBI taxonomy): domain Eukaryota; kingdom Metazoa; phylum Chordata; class Actinopteri; order Cypriniformes; family Gastromyzontidae; genus Beaufortia; species Beaufortia kweichowensis. The sequence continues at coordinate 3,196,479 of CM032804.1, forward strand.
TCTTCAAACTTATTAAGGTGCTTAAGATGTCTACCAACTCATTGAAATAGAAAATACTATTCCGACACATCTGACTGAGAAATACATTTTACATAATTATTGTATAAACCAGGGTTACGTCTGTGAGCCGGTACAAGGAAAGTTGCATGAATCAAATAAGATAAAAACTATAATAAAAATGTTCAGCAAATTATAGTGGATTTAAATATATTTTTTTCCACAAAGGCCCATTTTAATCTCTATTTATGCAGAGAATGAAAATGTTAGGAATTGTTTTTTCTTATCTAAAAACAACATTTTCATATTTCCTATGAATTCTTAGACCATAAATTCTCACCTCATCAAACCTTTTTTATGCAGTTACCGAGATCTTCCCCTTTCCTTCTTTCAGAAAGTATTTTATGAAATATTCTGGAGATTTTTTTTAAAACATGATTGGTCTCGCATGGATAAATGCTCTCAAGTCATAGATTTCAGAGGGGTACATTTTCAGTGACATACTAGTGTAGTATACATATTAAACCGTGAAAAAAACTCTGCTTTGGTAAAAAAAAGGACAGATGGAGCTATAGAGCTAAAAAAAGAACTGCACACATTTTATTGCATCTTTATGGTTTAATATCATAGCAACTTTTTAAAAATCATTTATCTCATAAATAGTTGGAAAACTTTGCAGAAAGACAGAACTTCAAAAAGGCATTAAAGAAAGTGTGCAAAAAAAATTGAGGTCTGTTTGTCCTTGTTTCTTTGTGTTGCAATTCTTCAAAAATAATAAACATTCCTATAACCCATTTCCCTCTTGTATTAAAGTATAAAAACACCTGTGTTTTGTCTTCATTAGATGAAACAGTGACATAAGGCAGGCATCTACGTGGGCTGAGGCGCAGTGTTTGCTGTTGGAAAAAACATTTATAAATCTCTGGATTCATGCTTGCACTCGCAGTCATAAATTCATATAACTTTGTAGGAATTTAAGCCGTCATATTATTTATTTGTATATTTTAACAAACACACAGACATGACTGCTTACCTAGTCCTGAAAGGTCCACAGTCTCTGCGCAGGCCAAGAAGCGGGTGACTTGAGGTTGGCATGTTTCAGCAGAGCTCTGGTTCTCTCGCAGACAGCTTTCAAATGCTGAAAACTCATTAGCACAATCCGTTCGTATCTTTCTTATCACTGGACTGCATTGAGATGAAAGAAAAGAGGAGGATTTAAAACACACATAATAATAAATAAACTCTCTTATATTTTAGTTTATTTAAATAAACAGCCTTGGTCACTGTATGACCAATTTGTGAGCAACTGTTTTGTAAAATAGACACAATGGAAACAGACTTGTTTTAAAACATAAGATCAGGACATACTGTGATGAAGTACACTGTGCAACCTTCAGCTTCAAGTCTTGACACTTCTGTTGCCATGATGTTGGGTTAGAGGCAACACATGAGCCATATTCCTCCAGCTCCTTCTGGCAGTATTTGGTTGTGATGTCCATTGCCTTCTGCCTATTATAATGCAGTTATTTTGTATTCGATACAAATATTAATTGCATGTCATTGTGCATATTGTATGTGTACAAGTTTTATAAAACTATAGAACAAAAGAATGCAAACCCAGCAATTTCTTCAACAGTTAAGCTTTAATGTAATTTATCACTTAGGTTTGCCATGTTTAAACAAGGCAAGGCTTAGTATGAAACCATCACGTGTTACAGCGCAACAAGATGTAACATGACAAAGAGATAGATGGCATACAGTGTTAACATACAGCATTACTCACATGTTAAACGGTTATGATTTACACTCGCTTCTGCTGAAGGTTACTCTGATCAAGCACATGGGCAAAAAGAGCGTCCGGAGTCCCGTCGGAAAGATGTGATTGGTCAATATTTCCACCAACGCTAACGTTATTGGTCATTTCATGATAGCGTCAAAAATAGGCGGGCCTTTGTTACTGTAATTTCTTTTGAAAAATAACATTTTTATACAATTAAATAAATGACTTATAAACATGCGATAACTGTTATGTTAAACACAAAGGTTATAAATATCAGCATTCTTGTTGTGGGAAAATAATAATGTTTATTCTAAATTTGTATTGCATGAACAAAGAAAATGCGCTGTATGAAACACAAGTGCGTATATATCCTGGTATAAATTATAATAAAGGTGGCATATAAAGAAATGTAAATAATCATAGGTTGTAGATAAAGTATAAGAAATATTATTTATAAATAAAAACATTAAAAATAATTGGAGGAGCAATGTCATGCCCCGGATGTTGCGTCACAGCCGTACGTGCTTGCGTATGCGGAACCTGTCGTATGTGTCTGAAATTATTCAGAAATCTGTACAGTGGGCAGACAAGAGGACGGTGCGAAGCTGCCTTTTTACCATCTGCGCCTGTAAGGAGGTGGAGAGTAGGAGGGTCACCGGAGGAAGGCTCGCTGTAGAATGGATGAAGCTAAAAAAGAGGCAAATATGGCAGCAGACGGCATTGATGGCCCGGGGGGCGCGCAGACGCGAGCGCACACAGACGAGCTGGTGCGATCAGTCTCACTACACAGCCGCAGGCCACGCGTACTGCACGGTACAGTCTTTCCCTTCCTGCTCCTCTACCCGGGCTGTGTGTATATGTGGTTTGGAGTTTACGGTGCTTCCGAGTACGTTGAGGCCGGCCTGCTGGCGCTCGCCGCTATCGGGATCGCGCACGTCCTGACAGTGCTTTCGGGCTACTGGTCCGTGCACGCGCACTGCTTGCTCACTTGTTCTAAGGTAATGAATAGGATAAAATGTGTTATTTTGTGATCTGGACACTAATTTTGAACATACGAATGTTTACTTTTTGATTTCTGTTATTGGCTTGGTTTAGTAAGTTGAAAGTCAAACATATGGCTGAGACATAATACACATGATGCTGTTATATTTTGTACAGGAGTCTGATCCAGGCAAAGCTACTTTTGCAAAAGTCATACCGACACCAAACAACGGTTCAGCTGAATTAGTGCCTCTTTTGAGGGATAAGGTGAGATCTTTAAATGTTACGGCTATTGCGCTGAATAAAGCTACAGCATTGTAATTGAGCATGAGTGCTTCAACACATCTAAAAACTAGACAACTGGAAATGTGTTTGTCCAAAGGTGTGAGGTTTCTTTATTATTGTTCATAACATATGATAGATCTAAATGACAAATGTTTTATCTTTTGTGCAGGATGAGGATGGAGAAGAAATTCTGTGTTTTGAGTTCCAAAAGATCCGATACGTGTATGACAGCAAGGAAAAGAGGCGCTTTCTGCCGGTGGCGTTTCCAGTCAATCACCCCATGAGTTATTTCCAGAACTGGAAAGGCTATCAGGAGGAGTCTCAGTTACGGGCTGCTGAGAAGCATTATGGAACTAACCGCGCAGAGATGGTAGTGCCGGACTTCCTGGAGCTCTTCAAGGAGAGAGCCACAGCCCCCTTCTTCGTCTTCCAGGTGGGGAATGATGTTTCATTGCTCATGATGCTTTTTCTGATTTTACGTGACGGGTACATGATCTCTTCACAGAGTTTCACGACTTTATTTTTAATAGAGGAAGTGCCCGTGTTTGGATTACAGTGAATTTTGTTTTCTCGTGCAGGTGTTTTGTGTGGGTCTGTGGTGTTTGGATGAATACTGGTACTACAGTGTTTTTACACTCTTCATGCTGGTGGCATTTGAAGCATCTCTGGTGCAGCAGCAGATGAGAAACATGTCAGAGATTCGTAGGATGGGAAACAAACCTTACATGATCCAGGTCAATGCCATTAACTACTTCCTTCCATGAAAACTTTCTTCCACTTTCGTCCATGTATTTCATAGTTACATCTGTAAAAATAAAAGTGCCAAAAAGCTTTTTTCAAAGATGCTATAGATGCATTATTTTAGGCAGATGTTAAAAGAACCTTATTTTCTTATTTACAAAAAACATCTTTTTTAGGCGATGGTAAAGTTCTGTTTATATTACGGGCAAATAGAAGATATTTAGAAGTGTAATACTTTAGTTTTTTAGTGTGACTAATTTTAAAGCGATAATGAATAAATGAAGAATGGTTACAAATGATGTTTAATGTAGTTTCTTTTTTTATATGTAACAGGTCTATAGGAACAGAAAATGGAGACCTGTTTCTAGTGATGAACTAGTCCCTGGAGACATCATCTCAGTTGGTGAGTTTTATATGTTATATCTCTGCAAAATATTTGAGCAACAATACAGTATTGCCACTTTGCAGAGGGATGGATGGATGGATAGATAGATAGATATGAGGAGAGGTTGAGCATCTTTACTGTGTATATCTTTACTATATCTTTTGCGTTTATATGTGTATTGTTGTGTTTGTGTTGTAATGTTCACAAGCACTTCAGCAACACCTGTTTCTCCACCCAGGACGCTCTCCTCAGGATAACCTGGTTCCCTGTGATGTTCTGCTGCTGAGAGGGCGGTGTATAGTGGATGAGGCCATGCTCACAGGAGAGTCAGTGCCTCAGATGAAGGTGGGTGCACAGCATCAGCACCTGATCTCCTCAACATCTGCTCTGTGTAACTGACTGTGTCGTGTCTGTAGGAGCCTGTGGAGGATCTGGACCCTGAGAGGATTCTGGACCTGCAAGTCGACTCCCGTCTGCATGTGATCTCAGGTGGAACCAAAGTAGTTCAGCACAGCCCACCTCTCAAAGCGACTGCAGGATTAAAACGTTAGTATTGCAAATGAATTGTTTGATATGTGTTGCAATGTGCTTAGACTCAAATGCATCTGTGATGTAACATGAATGTAATAAAGCAGCATGGATCTCTCTCTTCACAGCTGTAGACAACGGTTGTGTAGCTTATGTTTTACGGACAGGCTTCTACACTTCTCAGGTGAGGTGTTTGATACAGTACTTTCAGAGTTTTGTACCTTTAAAATGTGTCAGAAATGGGTCAATGTTTTCTGTTCAGGGCAAATTATTGAGAACGATTTTGTTTGGAGTAAAGCGGGTGACGGCGAACAACCTGGAGACCTTCATATTTATTCTCTTCCTGTTGGTTTTTGCCATTGCTGCTGCTGTGTATGTTTGGGTGGAGGGTGAGTACACTTAAAATGCATCCGTTTTGCATTTTGCTTGTATGTTTTGCACATTTTGCTCACAATCATCCTATATTCAGTTCACTATAAACTGTGCAGAAACTTAAATGTTTTTTGATTATATCGTCAAAGTTGGACAAAATCTATGTATTCAAATGCTAATTCAGTGTCAGTTACATCCCTAAATGATAGTTAGGGCTGCATGATAAATTGACATTATCTCAATATGTCTATTTTAATTTGCATATTGTAATGGTTTTTAAATATATTTTAATATAGTTCAGGTTGATTTTTCAAACTTTATCGTATTATCTTATTGCGTGTTGTACATTGCATTGTTTAGAAAATTCACATCCTTACATTGCATCTTGCATTTTACTTTTATTTTCATGCAGCCCTAATGTCGGTGTATACTCAAACTAAATATTTACAGTAAATTGGGAATAGTTTAAACTGATCACATTTCTAAATTGTATAACATAATTTTTCTGTCTCATTCAGGCACAAAGGACTCGAGCAGGAATAAATATAAGTTGTTTTTGGAGTGTACTCTCATTCTGACCTCAGTGGTGCCACCTGAATTACCCATAGAGCTCTCACTGGCTGTTAACACATCTCTTATAGCTCTTGCCAAACTCTGTGAGTACAAAATACAGCATTACACTATCATCTTAAACGTTTTCTTCCTCACACTTATCCTCACTTTTCTCTTCTGTAGACGTGTTTTGCACTGAACCTTTCAGGATCCCCTTCGCAGGGAAGGTGGAGATTTGCTGCTTTGACAAAACCGGCACACTAACAAGTGACAGTTTAGTAGTTCGAGGTGTAGCGGGGCTCAGGTATAACCTGTTTTCTTTTTGCTGCAAAAAGGCATTATGGGTGAAATTAAATGATAATTCACTCTTGTTTTTTTCCTTTTTAGAGAAGGTAAGGAATTGACACCAGTGTCAGAGATCCCAGTGGAGACGCATCGGGTGGTGGCCACGTGCCATTCTCTGGTCACCCTGGATGATGGACAGCTGGTGGGCGATCCCCTGGAGAAGGCCATGCTGACCGCAGCAGACTGGACACTTACTAAAGGTCTGGATTAATGTTAAAAAGTGGTTATATACAAATCAATGTAGTGTCTAGTAATTCTTGGAGTTACATGGTTTGGTCCCTCTGTATAGATGAGAAAGTGTTTTCTCGAAGCATAAAGACTCCAGGGCTGAAGATCCATCAGAGGTTTCATTTTGCAAGTGCTTTAAAGAGGATGTCAGTGTTGGCGTCGTACGAGCGGCTGGGCTCTACTGAGTTCTGCTATATCTCCACTGTTAAAGGAGCTCCGGAGACGCTGAGAGACATGGTGAGCATTTAACATTTTAGTGTTTTTCTGTTTTCTTCATTTGTTGCGGTTACTGCAAAGTTTGCAGGAGTCTCGGTTTTAAATATTTGGTAGTTGAACGTGGTCCTTGTGCGGCTAGAGCAGGTTTGAGTCCATCAGTAATATATTGTTGTGTTGTAGTTTTCTGAGTGTCCATCCAGTTATGACGAGGTGCACAGAGAGATGTCACGAGAGGGAGCGAGAGTTCTTGCGTTGGGATACAAAGAGATGGGCCACATGAGTCATCAACAGGTACTGAACACTTGAATGACAACCTGAACATCCAAAACACGGATGAGCTGTTATGTGTTAGATAAAGTTGAGATCACTCTCTCTCTGTGTTTAGGTGAGAGAGGTCAGTCGTGATATGCTGGAATGTCAACTGCGATTCGCAGGATTCATGGTCGTCTCCTGTCCACTCAAGACTGACAGCAAAACTGTTATCCGAGAGATACAAGAGGCTTCACACCATGTAAGTTAAATCAACAAAATATCTATTTCATTCCTGTATTATAAATATGTCTTTTGCAATTGAATTGAAATATTTGAAATATAAATTCTCACAGAATGTACTTATTACCAGTATATTAAACTATATATATATATTTTCATAAACCCATGCTGACATCAGAAAAATATCAGTCTATACATGTATTATCTATTTAAGAGGAGGGAAATATACATGTGCTACGGATGTGACAAAAAATAACAGAGGAAACATACCATGTAGGATTTCTGTAAATTGCATTGCACAGAGAAGACATGATTCTGGACTATATGGACTTTTGGCTAAAATGGCACTTTACCTGAAAATCATGCTTTAAACAAAACATTTTGCCTTATTTAGATTTATTAGATATAGATTTATTTATAATTTCTATAAATAAATATAAAGAATTTGAGTATTAAACAAGACATAGAGAATTTTAGAGGCACTTCTTTCTCCTTAAATTATTTTTGGATATAGTATAGTATAGTTGTTTTTTCATTGGTGTCTTTGAAGTACACTGCCTCAGCTCCTGCTAAGAGATGTTTAACATCTGTCTGTTTCTACAGGTTGTAATGATAACAGGTGACAACCCTTTAACTGCTTGTCATGTGGCCAGAGAGCTGCATTTCATCCAGAGAGAGCACACGCTGATACTGCAGCAGGGTCATAATAAAGGTGTGTTAAATCTCTAACAATGCCCGTTTGCTGCAGTAATGTAACTAAAACATCTCTTTCAATCTGTTGATATGTTTTATCTGCAGCTGATTGGCAATGGGAATCTATAGACGGCAGTGTGCAGATCCTTCTACCTCAAACAAAACCCTCAGATCTGATCAGGCAATATGACCTCTGCGTAACGGGTGAAGGGCTCACTAAGTTGACCTGTGACCCCCGTTTGCTGAATGCCCTGCTTCCTCATGTGCAAGTCTTTGCTCGTGTTAGCCCCAAACAAAAGGTTAGTTTTACTTCTTGTTTTGACAAAGCTTTGAATAATTATACGGTTCTCTTGATTCTGAACTGTGTTGATGTTCCTGTCTGTTTAGGAATTTGTGATAACCAGTCTAAAGGGACTGGGTTTTGTCACACTCATGTGTGGAGATGGAACAAATGATGTTGGTGCACTTAAACATGCCCATATAGGTGAGACTTGATTTAACTCTTAAATAATGTGAAAACAATCAATGTACTCGAATCCTAATTCTTCTGTGTTTTTCAGGTGTGGCCCTGTTGGCGAACGCCCCAGAGCGCTTACCAGAGAAGAGGAAGAGAAATAAAGACAAAGATGGTTCCACTGTCGATCCCAGACCTGCTCCTCCGGTCACAAGTTCAGGGATGAAACTTAGCTCGCGTGCAGCCAGACACAGAGTCATAGCACAGAGAGAGGAACAGCTCGCTGCACAAAAGGTGTTTGATTAAAACCTTTTTCTAAAGGAACAGTTAACACCAAATATAACATTTCTCTCATCATTTATTTATATCCTCATGCCACCTTTTTAAATTGAACACAAATGATTAATTTTATATTAAAATAAAAAAACATATTTTTTCTTAGAAATTAAAAAGTGCATCTTGCATTCTTTGTGACTAGTTGTCATGTGATATTTTGTCATGAGACATGTAAGAACCAATGAGAGATAAGGTCATATTTTGCAAAGTAAGTAAAAAATATTATTTGTTTTCTTTAAAAACAAAATTTGCATTAGTGTTCAACTGAAAAAAGGAAGTCATATATGGATGAGTAAATTAAAAGAAAATGTTCATATCTGGGCATTCATATTTCTATAATCTCTTTCTAAATTATTTTCCTTTTGATGGCTACTATCCTGCATGCATGTATTAAACAAACACTTTATTAATCTGCTGCTTTTCAAATGTTGTGTGCTAGGAGCGGATCAGTCAGGTACTACGAGAATTAGAGGAAGATCAGATTCAAGTGGTCAAGCTGGGCGACGCCTCCATCGCTGCTCCGTTTACTTCCAAGCTGTCCTCCATACAGTGCAGTAAGTACATTTCCTTAGTACTTCAATCTCTGAATCAGTTCTGCAGATGAGATTGAATTCATCGTATCTCATACCGTCTTTTTTCAGTATGTCACGTGATAAAACAGGGCCGCTGCACTCTGGTGACCACCCTGCAGATGTTTAAGATCCTGGCGCTGAACGCTCTGGTGCTCGCCTACAGTCAGTCTGTGCTTTACCTGGAGGGAGTGAAGTTCAGCGACTTTCAGGCCACTCTTCAGGGCCTGCTGCTGGCCGGCTGCTTTCTGTTTATCTCAAGGTCAAAGGTGAGATGATTTTGTAAAGCTGCCTTTGGTTTATGATGAACTTTGCTTCAGCGACCGTAAACTTTTGTGTTCTTGTTCCTCAGCCTTTAAAGACCTTGTCTAAAGAGCGGCCTTTACCTAACATCTTCAACCTGTACACAGTCCTGACAGTGCTGCTGCAGTTTGCAGTTCACTTCTGCAGTCTGGTGTATCTATATAAAGGTGCACAGAGTAGAAGTCCACCCAGGTATGAATCGATTTATTGGCACAATGTGTCAGTTGTCTTTGCATGTGAGGTCACTCCTCACATTTGTTTTTTTTTCATAACGAATGCATGTTTGCCTCATGCTTCACCTCTCTCTTTCTTTTTTCCTGTAGGTCTGAGCAGTTTGTGGACTTGTACAAAGAGTTTGAGCCCAGTCTCATTAACAGTACTGTATACATAATGTCTATGGCAATGCAGATGGCTACATTTGCCATTAACTACAAGGTACTTCAATTCATACTATGATAATTAATTATAATAATGTTTAAACTGGTTTCAAATATATGCAGCACTTTCTTGTTTTAAATCTTTGCCACTTTTCATTTTAATTAGTTAAAGGAATAGTTTGCCCAAAAAGATTAAAGGCAAACAATCTGCTTGTTAAGTCTGACATCACGCGTCACTTTCATTTACATTTAGCTGATGCTTTTATCCAAAGCGACTTACAAGTATTAGGAGACAACTTTCTGTCCCAAATGCTCAGATGCCAAAAGCAAACAACAAGTAATGCAAATATACACTCATAGTGTGCTGTAAAATTACCGAAAAAACACAATCCTAACTTTTATTTTTATTACAGTGATTCATTTTTATGAATTATTCCAGTATTGAGGATTCTGAGAGTCAGAATGCTGTAGTTTATTATATTTATTATATAATAATTTTAATTTAAAAATTGACTGAAAGAGTACTCTATTTGTGTTTTAAAATATGTTCTAGTCTAATTTAAATAATTCAATTTAGCAATAGTTTTTTCAACAAACCGTTTTCTTCAGGGTCATCCATTCATGGAGTCTCTCAGTGAGAATCGGCCGTTGCTGTGGAGCATCGCTATATCAGGGCTCGCCATAATTGGGCTGCTGACGGGGTCATCGCCTGAATTCAATGAGCAGTTTGCCTTGGTGGACATTCCAACTGAGGTATTGATTTCAGTACATTGTCCAACACTTGGATTCTATACCAAACTACACACTGAGTATTTACTATCATGGTGATAATGGGAAAGCATTTGACTCTTTAGTTTCACTTTCAAGACATAATGTAACATCTTAAAACCTTTGACATTATAGTACATTTAATGTACTATATTGTGATGCATTACTTTAGTTATTAAATACTATATACTGTAAATTAGGTATTAGTGACATTAGTGAAGTTAATATCTTCTCTTTCTTTTACAGTTCAAGTTAATAATAGCCCAGGTCCTAGTTTTGGATTTTGCCGCCGCCCTGCTGGTGGACAGAGCGTTGCAGTTCCTGCTAGGCAAAGGAACCCTGAGATTGCCTAAATGAACTGTTATTGCCAACAGTCACCAAAGCAGCTGCTGCCCCTAGTGACCAGACTGTGAACAGGCTTTACAGGACTATGGTACTGGACTGGTGGCAAACTCTGTAAGAGATGCAAAAGGACGGCGTGAAATTCATTGCTATAACACACCCCAGTGTTTCCATTTCTTCCTTGTCTCTGTCTTTGCTCTTAATCCTTTAGCTACATTTTCTTTCTACTGACATCTTACTTACACCCCCTCCGCTCTAAAGGCCAAGATAAAACTACAGTATTGCATTGAGAGTGTGTTTTGGTGTGGTTGAAGCACACAGCTGTTGCAGGGGCATTCTAAAGACAAACTTCAAAGTGTTTGTTTTTTTGGTTATGTTTTCATTTTGTAAAAAGACAGATCTGTGGAAAAATTATAAATGACCAAATATGATGTTAATGTGTTTTTATTTCGCTGCTTAGCTCTTATCTCAAAAGTGCCAAGAATTCTCATGGGTTTTTAAATATCTTTTATGTTTTGGTATAATCCGTGGTACATAAATTTGGCATTCATTCAGTATCTGTATATCAAACTACTATAGTACTACCTCACTATCTCATTACATCACTTTACCGTGCTACTATAATGCTTTTTTATGGTTAGCAGGTTTTAATGTTTATGAGTAATTATGCTTATTGTAGTTGGCCAGCATTGTTTATCTTTGAATTATTGACATACCAAGTAACTGTTGGTTACAGAGATCTGTGATCTAGTTGTTAGTGGAATTAAACTCACATTCCTATGCAATACATATATTTTATAACAAAACAAAATACAAAGTTTACAATAGAAAACTTGGATCCTTAATTTACATATAATAGTGCAAATAATATCAATGTGATATTATTCCAGAAAGATGGTATGTAACTATGTTGACAGAATGCAAAAGTGTGACCAATAGTGGAAATGACTAAGATTCATGGCCATATTTATTCAAAGTACAAATAAGAAAATCCCACTTGATTTATCTATGAAATATGCATATTGTTTAAAGGCTGTTTCATGGATAAAACACGGAAGTCCATCATATTTGTGTGCAACAGATTAAATTATTTACTATATGGACAGTTCGCCAATAACTCTGCAGAAAAACATTTAAACTGAATATGATATTTTACTGGGAAAACATTTAAGAATGTTATAACTAACAGTGCTAATGAATATCAACAAATTACGATATGCGCTATTTAAATTCCCTCCAGATTAAAAATGTACAACATGAATTTCATATTACAACAGTCTAAAATAAAAACAACTAATCATCATTCACCAAAACAAACATAAGAGCGACGAGCGCTCGTCAGATCTAAAAATTGACTACAGTTCCCATAATCCATCGCGGCGTGTGGGCGGGGCATGTCCGACACGGGCGCGCGGGCTTTGAAAGAAAATGGCGGAGTTTCAGAATGAAGCAGTGGAGCGGTGAGTCTTTTACTGTTTACATTAGAATATATGTTAAATATTTTTTTTTCTTCCTAATATGACCAATTTTATTTGTTGTCTGGTTTTTGAATCGTGAAAAGCGGTTAAGACTGTCAAGTAGTAACACATCATTAGCAAATACAAATAAATAGTGGTTTAAAATAAACAGTTTATCCAAACATGATAATGTGCAGTGTACTATAATTGTCTTAATATTATAACATTATATTAACCTTTAATCAATTTTACAGATATGATGACAGCAGCATTCACACTAAGGTAAATCTTTATTCTCTCTCTCTCTTTTATTTTTATCGTATAATTATAAAATTAATGATTTTGTTTATTACATATATTATCCTCGTCAATGTATGTGTATTGTTATATTTTAAAATTAGTTAAATGTTAAAGCATAATTGCAGCATCCTGGTATACTACATACAGTACTTATGCCTCTGGTTTCTGTAATGCATGTACACAAACAAGAGTGCCTAATTTGTGTGTCTGGATTACATCTCTGTCTGATCAAGGTCTCAGAAGTTTCTCATGGGATCAAACGGCCACATGATAGCAACCACATCTCAGGTCCTCCTCAGAAGTCTCCTTGCACGTCTCCTGCTCCTGCAGTAATGCAGACTGGAGAAGAGCAACAGTCAAATGATCCAAAAATGAACTGTGTGGAGGACGGTATGAGGGAATCAATGAATATGAATTTACCCGCTCCAGAACTAAGTCCTCGTTCACGGAGGAAATCCTGGAGGCGATCATCTAGAGGCAGACGGTCTCTTCCAGCCTTCCAGAGTAACCAGCGTGAGTGCAATACAAGCACAATTCCTGTATTTTCTCTTCGTTTTATTTTTTGGCAAGGGTGTATTTTGATTGTTTTGTGTTCTTTGTGTTTTAGCCCTTTGTGAATCTATCAGTCTTTCTTTATCTGATAATAAAAGGCTGGACATGCTGATGAAAGCTGCTATGCAGGTAATTGAAACATGTTTTTAAGAAAGCAAGTGTGTCATTTTTTTCATAAATCTGCTTTTTTGTTTATTGTCGCCTTGTATTTACAATTTAACTTTACTGTTTATAAATAGAGGACAGTAACCAGGGTCAAAAACAGTCTATCCACTATTCCTGGTGTTGATACAGAGACACTTCAGACTCAAGGTAAATGGTTTTTATTTACCATAAAAATTGTTACTAGTTAATAGTGCACGAGCAATAAACAAGAAGAATGCATGTTTTCAATGCATTATTTAACTTTGTTATTAAAAATGCTGGTTTTATGAAAAAAGTGTTAATCTCTTGCAGTTGAATCCTTGTATGAACAATGCAACACTGTGGCTAAAGAGGTTAGCAGAGAAACTAGGAATTTACTCCCAAGTGTTGACAGGTGACGAATGTTTTTCTTTTCAATGTATTAATTAATTAATCAACGATTGCTGGAATACAGATGTAAATACCCCTGCGTTTGTCTAATCTTTCTGTCTGTATTAGTAGTGACCCTGTTGTTAAAGAGATCACTGCACGCACTCAGGAGGACATAAACAGGTAATCTTCTGCCTGTTTTTTTACTAATGCACATAATGGCGTTAATAAACAGTTTTTACTTTTGTAGGTTACAGGCTGAAAGTATCTCCTGGGAATCACTATTAAACAAACACAGGGCCAAAGCTGATGAACTAGACAAGTGAGCACAGTTATCCTACAGAAATGCATATAGATTCCTTGATACCCACTGAAAGTCATTTGCTTGAGAAACATGATGGTTTGGTTAGGTGTCTATGTCTGTCTCATTGCAGGTGTGTGGAGCGTGGAGAGAAGAAAGGAGTGCCACTGGACCAGTCCTGCCTTGCCAAGTCTTCACAGAGTCAACTCATTCAGGGTAAACCAGATTACAAGGCAGTCCTGGTCAGACAACAAAAACTGCTTCGAAACATGGAGTTAGTGGTAAGATCATAATTCCAGAAGGATTCATAAACGCATTCACAGCCCAATTCTACAGTTGTATATAAAATACACTATGTACTGTATATAATTTTATTTTATGTCTTTTTGTGTTTTTACAATATGTGTGATAACAATACAACACAAAATGTGATTGTTAATGCATTATAATTCACTTTGTTTGAATTGTATTGATCTGAAAACTTACTCTGCTGTTGGAATTATTAAAGTCACATGTTTCAAAGTATTGTATAGTATTTATACTAGTTTAGAAAGGAGTTTTATTGATAAAGTTGTGTGTAAGGCACCGTTTTTGGTTTTGATTATAATGTTGTAGTGGTCTCAATATTGCAGTTGTCATGTGTACACATTGTTTTTTTTCACAGATGGACTCTCAGTGTTGTATAATGAGGGAGCTGCGGTCTTTCCATGAAAACTCTCAGCTGCTACTAAAGGAGACTAGTGCCAGAATGGGTGAGATGATTTTTCTTTTAAATCAATGAAATGGATAAATAATGTACAGACATAGTTTTATTGGTGCTTAAGATCAAATTCAGTTCAATAGCAATATACAACAATGTTAAGTCAGCATAGACAAAATGCAATGCAACTAAAGCTGCTGTGTTAGGACCAGATGTTAATATTGTAGTGGTCATGGCCAATACAAAAAACATCTGCCTTTTCTCTATTTCCCACAGCTTCCAAGGCTGGATTCCAAAATCTTCCTTCATCTCCAGTTCGACAGCTGATTAAAGGACCCGTATCTAGTTCGTCATCCTAGTGTACAGTGATGTAATCACTCTCATGAGAATTGTTTTTTTTTAATCTGATATAACCATTTTTCCCACACACTATTAACCTTCGGTCACATCTGTGGTTTCTTCCTTTAAAAGAGCTTTTTATTTGTGCTGTGGAATGTCAGTGTAACCATTTTTCCATCTTTTTCAGTCATTGAATATAAGGACATATTTAAATATATATCATACATTTTAACAGTTGTATTGGTGCATATTTTAGCTGGTGTATGAAAACTGTAATAGCAGTAGTGTTATGTAGTTTTTTTCATCTTCTTTATTTTACCACAAAACATGGGTGGACACTAGATGGCAGTCTAGTTATTCACAGCTTCTTTACTGGTGTACTTTTAACTTTGTATAGTGTTTTGTAAAAAATGTTAAAGATTTATGAATACAATTAAATGCTTTATTGCCTTTATGCATAGTCATTTTATTATTTGTTTGCAATAGTTAGGAGGAAACATGACAAAAATTAATTCATTTTAGAGTTTCCATGGTTCTTATTATGGACTAGGGTTAATATTCATTGATCCTTCCCTGATTTTGTTCTCCCTGAATGTTAAATGATTGAATAAACTAGTGTCTTGTTTCCCAGGCAAATATTGAGGAAGTATTTATGTTTTAAGTCACGGTTATTAGTGTAAAGAAAAGACGCTGGCCTTTGGGCTCCAGTCATGAGCTCTTTTAGTGCCTTTTAGCCTCTATTATGTTTATTCCTTTGCGTCCTGTGACCATTCTATGGGCTTGACCCCTTCCCCCACACTTCAATCTCTTGTTCTCTGTAACGCAGGGTCGCTGAGCAACACGAAAGCTCAGAGGATTTTCCAATGATTTCTCCAATTCAATGTTCAATTCACATCCTCTCTGTTTATATATATTTCTATGCCCTCAAGACTAAACATGTCCTACTCTGAACTCTCAGACCAATAATATTTGAGTTAGTTAGAACAAAGCATTTCACTTGATACTTGTCTACTGTGATCAAAAAGATTTAAGATGGACGTTTTAAGATTGTCAAGTAGCATTGCCCATCAGGAAACCTTTAACTATTCAGATCTCATAAGCAGTGTTGGTTGTTTCTCTAAACATGAGGTCATTTTTCTCTTTGCAGAGAAAGGCTGATGAGACCTGGCTTGTATTTAGTGTTCTCTGTTAATGTAGGGATGGAGGTGGTGTAGCAGGAGAGTGGGGTTAAGCGTTAGAAGCACTGGGGGTGGCACAGCAAGAGAGATCGATTCTTATTTAGATGAAAATGAGGCTATGCGCTTGTGGGCTGAGGATGCATCTGCCTCAAACTGATTTAAAAAGAATACCTATTCAGAGTCAAGAGGAGAAAAAACTATTCTCATGGTGGCAAATACTTTGAAATTAAACATCATTTGACAATGATTAATCTATGCACGTGATATGGTAGATGTGGTAGTAGGTATGGTGTTTTATCTTATGAGAAAAATCTTATCGTTCCTTTCTGGCTGGACATATTAAATTATGCTCTACTTTTTCATTATCTGTCAAGATGCTGAAAATCTTTAAATATGTGTTTTCATATATTAAAACATGTTTATATTGTTTTAATCTGTGTTATAAACAGAAAAGATTCATATTAAATACATTGAATTCATACATTCAATACATTGAATTCGTTCATTCTCCCTTGAAATGTCTTTTTGCATATTTGCTGCATTTTAGATTTTAACATATAAATTTCCTTTTTGTTCATATTAATCATAGGCCCACAGGACCATACTGGTCCATTATTTAGGAAATGAAAAGTGAAAGATCTGAAAAAAATATAGATTTTCAATTACCCAAAATCTCGTGTGAAAGCAATGCTGTGATAATGAGTTCAGGTTACGGTTTGTTCTCTAATATTCTCATTCTCACTTCAGATTGATTAGTGTTAGATTGTAGCCGAGAGATGTGCTAGGCGTCAGCATAAACCAGCAGCGGGTTTGTCCTATTCCTCTCTGCACACACACATCATCAAACTCCCATTGAAATGCTCCAGGCTGCATCTCTCCTCTCCATGTATCCCAGCAGCCATTTGTCTGTCTTTCCTTTCTGAGCGATGAACTACCAAAAATGTCCACGTTTGCAAAAAACATTGGGACCACTTATTTTTAATCTGCTCTGTCCGCGCACTTGAGAAATAATAGATTGATTCAAATAAGTGATGTTATTTTGAACCACATACATTTACCATGTACTACTAGATTGTAACTAATGATTTGCATTGTTTTGTGTTGTTACATGTTTGACTAATTATTGTTTTCATATAACTCTTGGTTTAATTTTAGCTGTACATAATGGATTTTATTATCATTATTGTTGAACTTTACTCCAAAATTGAAAACACAGAACATTAGTCATTTTCTTAGATTACATTTTTCAGGCATTTTGGACAATTATCAGAATTTTACTCAGCAAACCAGAGGCAACTCAAAAGCACCACCTTCACAGAGTCTCTTTATTACATTGAGATTTTTCAATACATTTTTGGATAGTTTATATTATTTTGTCAAAACAATGATCTCATCTTTGAAGTCATATTTTTAAAGAGCAAGCTAAACAAGCATATTTTATGGTAAACTATTGTTTATATGTATATATTAATGATCAGTAACATTCAGTAAAAAACTGTTATAGCATTGATGCGAGTCATTAGAATGATCATATTTCCCAGTATCATTATTCTACATGAAACATATCAAATCAAAAGTATATTTTTGTATAGCGTTAATAGTATATATTTATATAGTGTCTGGGAGTTATTTATACATAGAGGAATTGTTAAAAATTTAAGATATACAATTTCTTCAAAACATTTTTCATCAGTTAAGTCAATAAAGATAATTATTGTAAACTCCAGTGCAAGTTTGGTGAATGATCCTTATTCGCCCTGCATGCTTTCTAAACTGTTTACTCAAGTCACCCTTTTAAAGGTGTAATTTTGGTGTATATGTAAATGGAGTAAGGCAGTACATTTAATTCAACTATGGCAGCTGTAGTTATAGCATCTGAAGGTGTTTAGGCAATAAGGATTCAATGTTTTACTTGTGGTTCCATAAAGGTTGTATTACAAACATCACAGTTTATAATATAAACGCAAGAGGGCAAAGTCAAACCACCTGCATGAAACAAAACTCGCAAAGCTGTACAACAACTCATTTTCAAATGTAAACACTGGAAACATTTAGTCTTAAAGTGTGTACGCGTTCACCATTTCCCCCAGAGTCTTTCTCTAGTAGCAGCTCTTGTGTGCGCGCTGATGACGTATGGGCTCGTCTCTAGTAGCGTGAATGCGCGCAGCGGTGCGATCGTTCAGAGGGGGAGAAAGAGCCGCCGAGGAGGGCAGAAACACAAGAGGGGCCAGTCTTTTCTTACGACAGCACCACCACGGCTTGGGAAGAAACCAACAGTCTCGAGTTGGCTGGAATGGAGCTGAGCATTTCCATTCTGAGCCGTAAACGCAGTCTTTTCGCACCGTCCGCCTAAAAGTCGTGCACCGCGGTCGGGCCATTTAGCGCAGGGGCAGTTTGCAGTCGCTCCCGAAGGGTTCGTGGAGCCGTATGAATCTGTTGCTAGCATCGCTCAAATGCTAGTTAGCCCTGCTGCTAAGCAGCTAGCCGAGACTGCGAGTCAATTGTGTCGGAGATTTTTTCATTGCGTTTAAAAGCTGTTACGTGAATTTACTCCTCCAGAAATTCATTTTCCGGGGTGAGTTTTTATTACTCCCGAGTTGGGGGACGTTCATAAACCAGCCGTACAGATTATCTTTTGATTTATTTTTAACGGAGACTTTTTTCTCTGTTAGCTTGTTAGCTGCTCTGGTTGGTTTAGTCCAGCTTGTTAGTAGTGTCGGTCCGTATGCTGAGATTGCTGCTGTTGAATCTGTCATCGGCAAAAACACTTTGAGAAAAAGCTTGTGCTGTGTTTTTAATCCACGTTTTTTAATCTGCGCGTTTTATTAAAGATTTTATGTCAGACTGCGAGTTGTTTCGAGAGAAGATAGTTTGAAATGCCGCGCGTGGGATACTTGATGTTTCCAGGGACGCTTTTATTTTCATGCTAGATTGCTTTGTATGAGTGCTAGTCTCCAGATTAGGGTTTTGCACCATTGCCATTTTAAAATACTACTTTTTAGCAGGAATTGCATGACGTCTGATCTCTTTTTGTTGCATAGACCCATGCATACTGCTTGTATACCTATGATCACTCTTTAGACAAATTCACAAAATTCACGTTTCGACCCTGTTTACATTGTTTTATATAGGCGTTCGTTAGGCTCCACGTTTACATTCACGTTGGTGGTCGTACATGATCACTAAGGTAGATCGCTGCACGGTCGTGAAACGTTTTCATTGGTTTGCGGTGGGAGATTTGGCTTAAAAGTATTATGGATGATCAGACCCGAATGGCCAGCATGGGAGGATTCGGCGCACTCTCTCAAGCCGATGTGGGTGACCCTGATGCGGTTCGAAAGCAGCAATCCCTCGGTCAGCCGCAGCAAGACATTGGGGATATTCTCCAGCAGATAATGGCCATCACAGACGAGAGCCTCGACGAAGCCCAGGCGAGGTAAGAGCAGTGTGAGAGTGTGATGAAAACATGGATGCACTTGGGTTTCCAAGAAATGTTGCCGATCAGTCCGTGTCTTTATCTGTATTAAGAAATGATAGTTATTTGTTTCACTAATGGAGTTGTTGTTCATCCACATTTAACTACAGTCGTGCTAGATATACACACATTGTATAAATAAACAACGTGCACGTATAGAGACACATTATACACGCGTTATTCTAAATCAATTGGTTGTCTGAATATGAATTGCAGCAAATGTGGCGATCAAATAAATGCACGACAGTTTCTTAAACATTTGCAATGATATTATTACATTGCATTGGGCATAAAACCAGTTTAATGAATTGATCGGTTGTTTTTGAAACTGCAAGTTTAAGTTAAACTGACTGAATAGAAATTATTCGTTTCCTGTTAAATTCCTGTTATTAAGGCATAACTTGAATACGACTATAATAAAAGTTCATGGACTTGAAGACCTAAAAATAAAGGATTTTCTGAACAGCACTTTCAAATAGGGTCGCTTAATGTTTTCCAAAAGGCTTTAGAGGTCAAGCGATATGGTTGTTATTATGAGCCCCATAGGTTCTGTGAAACCATTTGGTTTTAAGTGAGCCTCTGCCAAATCGAGAGCCGCTAGATAAATGAATTGGATTAATCTGCTACCTCGTCATTAGCATAGATAATTAGCGCGCGCCTAATTAAGTCATCGCCGTCAAACGGTGTCAGACTGAAGCTGCAGACGAAACAACACGACAGGCGACTTTTTCCGCTTTTCCTCAACATTTTCCTTCGGTCCGGTCATTTTACTCATATTGACCGGACTGTAATCGATCCCCTCGCGAGCAGATCACGCGCTGTGACCTGCGATCTGTTGAAAGGTCAACTCACGCGCTGATCCCGGACAAAAGATGCCGTTTAATGAGGGATCGCGTGCGTCTATGGTCTGTGATGTGTCATTAGCTTGTGATTTTCCACCAAGCCATTTGACCACCTGGTTCTCTTAATTAATTCACTTCTCTCCCCCTCCTCCTCCCTGGTGTTCATCCTTTTCATTGTGTGTTGGGCGCAATCAATTCTCCTATAATGTGCGCGCGAGTGCAGCTGTCCGCAAATTGAGTTTCTATTAATGAGATGGAAGGGTCGCTACACGGGCAACTTATAAATGCGTTTTACGTAAGGGCGTCTATATTGCAACATATCTCTGGTTTAATGTGGGTGATTATGTAGTTGTTTTATTGCACTTTTGGAAGACACTCCTGATATCAAGAAATGCATAGTTGTCTTATAGGGCCCATAGGGTCTTGTCTTCAGTTTTTATTGAGATCAAACCGTATACAGTTGTAAAAGGAGTAGTTCATCCAAATTATGTCATTATTTAGTTGCCCTAATGTTGTTTATATCATAAGATGATGTTCCCCTGAAATACAAATAAAGATGTTTTGCAGAATGTCCATTGTATCCTAAAACTTTCACTCTGTAAAAACCTAATATTTGGGGCAGGAACTAAATTCATGTTTTTTTAGACATTGATCAGTGCTGAATTGCTATAACTTGATTAAAATTGCTCTGGCTGTTTTGATGATTTGCAGTAATGTAAATACATATATCACCACGACTCACATAGTTTATAAAGTGATGTGTTTCTTTCTAAAATCTTTCCTACCACAGTAACTCTCAAATCTAATTTGCACTTTCTTGTTTTCAAACTTTTTTACACCTTTGTTGGTTGAAATGCATGACCACAAATGGCATTTAGCACCATAGACTTAGTGCAACACGATTTTAAGTGTTGAGTTTGAATATGCACACATGCAAATTAGATTTGACAGCTTAATGGTATAAGAGTAAAGGATGGCAGAAATTTCATTTTTGGTGAGTTATCCCTTTAAGCCTGACGCAAGATATTGTTAGTGGTTAAAGAAATGTTATCTTAGTCACTTCCCCTTCACAGATGTTCTACAGCCATTCAGGAAAGTCTAAGTTCAGTCTTGTCTTCTCCAGTTATGAAGCAAGAATGCCCTTCGGTACTTCCGCACAGACCTGAAATAGTTCAGATGCCTGAGAGAAATATGCATTATTATTGTGGGATGTTTTTAGGGCAAATATGCATTATTATTTTGTTAAGTTTGGGATGGTTTCAGGTCAAATGAGAGGTGGTTTTATGCACACGTTGTGAAGCGTTACACGGGTCTAAAGGATTTATTATGTGTAAGTGTAGAAAACAGTTCCTTAATGTACAGTGACTTTTGATCTGCTATAAACTACGATCTGCTATAAGACATCCTTTATTTAATAGTAAAGAGATATGCACTGTTGTGGCATCTCATTAAATAGATTTGTGTCTCATCATAATGAATCCAAAATTAATTAGTGTAATGTGTCCCAAACCTGCATTATTTGCCAAGTTGCAGGCACATGCTTCAATGAAAAATAGGAAGGAGCACATTAAGATGTGGCCCTGTCTGAATTGCTTTTTTATTGTATGTTCAATAAAGGAAATGCAAAAGACTTATTTTAGCTGCTGTTGTATTGCTAGATAAGGTCCAATGATATAGTCATTGGTCAGTTGAGTTGACTGACCAGATAAGATTACATCCAGTAGAATAGAGCTGCACAGTTAAGCATTTATATCACTGAGACACAATCTGTCATATGCAAATGATGATCTTCATTCAGTAGTCTGGTGTTTAGTATTTGCAGACATGAAATGAGATATTCCTAGACAAGCATCTGTCTGCTGAACATCATAAATCAGCTTGTTTAACCCTCAACCAAAGGTAGCAGGTTGGATTGCCACCAAAATATTTAGTTTTTAAATACACGGTAGATGTATATGGGACTTTGCATTTTTCTCAGCACATGTCGTGTTACTCAGAACTTTGTTCCAACATCTCAAGTATTTTCTGGCAAAATCAGACTTGTTCTGATTTCTGCATCACATGCATGCTTACTCATATGCTACACTGCTTGGTGTCTCTTGATTTGCATTTTTTTTACTGTGGGGGACCCAGTGTAACGGGATGTATGGTGTGGGATGTCATTGGGACGGAGGGGGCAGATGCCAGCGCTGTCTGTGCCTTCTGCCCTATGCCTCTCACCCTGTTGCCCTGTGTCCAGATGCTGGCCAGAGGAGGCACCGGCGCAGTGGAGCCCACAGAGGGAGGGGGAGCTGGGGGGGAGCACGGCAGGGTGTGCCCTGCCGCTCAACTTCCAGCACAGGTCAGTACAGGAGCGCATGAGCACCCCCCTCCTCTTCCCTCCCTGATCATCCCCTCCATGCAGATGACAAAGAAAATATACATTCACATACTGTAAAACAAGCAGTTCAACTATTTTATCTCACACATCCAGGTTAAATTACATGCACTTAATTTTCAGCCCTAAGCTTTCGTCACATAACCTTCAGTATTTACAAAACACTAGAAGTCTCAGTCACATCATGATCATCCATCCATAGATGTACATTTGGGTTTTCTGTTTGTATTGTCAGTTGTTGTTATGTCATGTTTCTGTATTTGTCAAGTCCAGTCAGCTTGAATTGCTTTATTGCAGACTTTCTGAGAATGAAAATAGTACAGTTTTTATTTATTCTTACTTTTTTGCTTTTGTCTCTGTGATGTTAGATGAGAAATATTTGTGCATAACACATTACACGTTAATGCCAACAAGAACATTTGTGACAGCAAATAAAAGTGTTATCTATGAGTGAATCTGCTTCAACTAACTGAACTAACCTACACTCAACGCAATTGAAAAGTAAGCAATGTGATATGAAATGCTAACTAATCGCTCAAACTAGAAACTCACAATATCATTCGGTTTTTTTTAATGAGTTACACTGTGTGTCATCAGCTTGAGGTCTTATCCAAGGATTTTCCCACATCTTGTTCTCTTTGCCTCGGAGCAAAAGGGAAACGTTCTAACATTGTTTAGTTGCGACCAGCTGCAATGTATAAGCAGCAGGTGTGGTGTTGTTTAGTTTGGTAGTTTTAAAAAAATCGGGCTAGTGTAGTGGTTTGTTCTTTGTTGCATTGTGATGCCTCCTTTATCACATTGTTTGGCCTCTACAATGGAAATTTAGCTGTTTTTCAAATAACATAAAAACAAGTCTTAGGTCTTTCTCACTTTATTTGGTCATGTGATGTGTTTGTGATAGGCCATGTCTGATTGTCTGAACGTGCCAACTTTCCTAGACTACACAGATGATCACAAGTGTATTTTATGGCTGTAATATTGTAAGCGCTTGCCAGTAAACAACCTTGAACAAAATGCAGCGCTAATGCAGTGCAAAGAAAAGCCTTCGCATACTTCAAAGTGGATGTGTGTCACATGATTTGTGGCTTCATCATTTTGCATGTTTAGTTGGCATGTTAATCCCAGCTGTTTAGTAAACATCCAAGCAGTGCTTTCCAACTTTAATGAGTACACCACGACTGTTGGCATTTGTTAGGGGTTAACAATGCTCCTGGAAAGCATGCTTCATCTGCTCTCTAATACAGTAGCGCTGAAATCTGGCCGCGTGTAGATAAGCTTTCTGCGCATCAGAGCTCACTGAGCCTGGAAATAAAGTTTGCTGATGGGAGACTGCCCTGAAATGATCGATGAACAGATTTAGCACATATGATTTTTGCTTTGTGAGACCGAGACCGAGGTCCTCGCTTGTTTTGATATTCTCCAGACCTGCTCAATAAATTAAGCACGTTCAGGGTGTAAAAAGGGCTGGATAATACCATTAAAGGGTGGAATGCTTTTCCCAGAAGACAAATGAAGGCCATGTGTCAGTTACTCATTTAGCCGGAGTGATCCGGGGCTGCTGTATCTTCTCCATCTACAGACGCTAAGCTTTTTAAAAGACGTGGCTTTAAAGTCTTTGCATGTCCATTACATCTTGTGTGATTGATTCCTGAGTGGATGTTAGTACTTGTGATTGTGATCACATTGAGGAGTGAGTGTTGAAGGCCGCTGGTATGTTTAGAGTAAGTGTAATAACTCTGATTTGTTTGAAAGCAGAACTAGGATGTACGTTATACATTTCGTAGTTGTTCAAATCCACCCTAAAATTTTCTTTTGAATGGTTTAGGAAAATGTTTGGAAATTTGGGGTTATGAATGTGCAATATGTTTTTTTTTTTAAGAGCATAGTGGTCACTATAATGCCAAAATATACATAACAATTTAATGATGTCAGATAAGATGTCAAAAAAGTGGTGGAATTAAATTAGCAATTATTTTACACAATTTTTATTCACAAAAAAATTGTGAAGTCAAAATTACCATTTAAACACTGGTAATTTGCCAATTATATATATATGTGTGTGTGTATATGTGTGTGTGTGTGTGTGTGTGTGAATTATAATGTAAGCTGAGCATTGCTAACAAGTTTTTTTCTCTTGCAGGAAACATGCCCTGAACTGCCACAGAATGAAGCCGGCTCTCTTCAGCGTGCTATGCGAGATCAAAGAGAAAACAGGTAAGTCGTTCACTTAATCTGCCAACCCAGAACTGCTATGCGGGTTTGGTTCTCGCATGTTTCAGTAGATCGTTTTCATTACTTTGTATTGATTCTGAATTGACCGTATGCAGAGACAGGTGTTTAATAATCATCAGACCGAATGCATTGTGTCCCAACCCTTTTATTTAGCATCGGTAGCGTTCCTCTGGGGTGTCCATATGTCCTTTTGTGTTGCCCACTGCAGCCATTAAGTGTCACATCAATAGATTTAGTGTTTGTGTTGTACACAATCTCTCTTTGCATTAAGATAGCAACTAGTGTATATGTTTTAGTTGCAGTGTTGCTGTATATATCGCATATTCTGTGTTTTCTCATTGTAAATCCCATCCACGGAAAGCATTCCAAACTGGTAACGGCTCTCGCATGTTAACTCACAGATCCACAGTGGTCAGTTTTCTGGCAGATCCGCAGCTTTCTCCCCTCAAACGAGAGGCTGACAAACGATTAAATATTTATGGAGGTGTTGCCGTTGTCTTTGTGCCACAGTTTCTCTCGTTTCTTTCCTGTCATACCCTGCAACTTGAATCCGTCTCGGGTTCGGTAACAAGCATGCTCATGTGGAATTACAGTGCAAAAATGATGTGCAGCGGTCTGTTTGTGGCAATCTGTCAATAACCCGGTCTTACTTTCCTATAATTGGATGCAAGTAAAGGGTAGGCTGGAGGAATGGGTGTCGAGGGCTGTCCCTGTTGCCAAGGCAACCTGCTGTCTTATTTACCTAATGTCATTCACTTTGATTTTCACATTTAGCCTGCCAGTAGAGAGAGGCCTGGGAGAAACGCAGCACTAAATAAATGGCGTGTGTGCGGACAGGCAATGTTAATGGTCAGAATTTTTCCATACATCACTTGGGTTATCACCCAACTCAATCTGGAATCAGTGTTTTACCGTCAACACTTCGGTGTAAATGAGCTGATTTACTCGATGACAGAAAGAAGGCCATTACCGTCTGATCAGGGCCGCGCTTTTCGCCGTTAAGACACGTTTATTGCAAGTGCACGACAAGAGTGTATTATGATGCTCGCAAACAAAATGTCCAAATGTTAATTTGTATGTAATCTAATTAAATTAGTCATCTATACTATTCATTGGTTAATACAGTTTCTTCCATCTAGCTTTACAAAAACATGCGTACGAAGGATTGATTATTGTTTTACTTTAAAATCTCATCCTGAAATTTAGATCTAGTGTGAACAGGCCCAAATGTACTCGTGTGGTGGATGTTGTCCATCATTCTCATCAGCACACACCCCCACCACAGGCCCCCGCCCCCACCTTTCCATCTCCATATACCTGCACTACCTCTCCTGCAACTCCAAGACTCCCCGCCGCTTTCATCTCCTGCCTGAGGAATGTGAATTAAAGAAGGCAGCCTCCTCTACTGCACACGATTGTACTCCTGATCAGTAGTCTTTACATCTGTTTTCCACACTCTCTATCTGTCTGCCTCAGTCTCTCTCTCTCTCTCTCTCTCTCATACACGGATAAAAGCGAGCTGGAGCTCAGGCCTTTCCCTGCCGCTGCGGTCTTGTCCTCTCCTCCTCCCTCCCTCCTGATGCCTTGCTTCCATTCTTGAAAGAGAAGTCTTGCTCTGAACTCGGGGCTTTGATATGGTAATGGAGGTGGAGGGGAGGGTTGGGGACGAGTGGGGGAGGGGCATTGAATTCCTCCGAGTGCTGCTGCAGTTGGGAAGATTGTTTTTATTGTTAAGGAAATGTTCTGCTCAAACGTAAGTCACACTAACCCCCCCACCGCATATCCCCATCTGTTTAACATAAACTTCATGTGCGTGAAATGTAAGATTTGTTCATTAATCTCCTTAGAAACAAATTAAGAGAAAGATGAGGATTCTGAGACGATTGTCTTTTCGCTCTTGGCCCTCCCCCACCTACTCGAAATGGTTGCAGCAAGTTGATTCTCACCCTCCTCGCCAGCCTTTTTGACTTTTGTTCGGGCCGGTCGGCTCATCTCTGGGTTCACATGCTTTTGTAGTTTGTTTTTACTGATTTTCGTAATG
Organism: Beaufortia kweichowensis; assembly: GCA_019155185.1. NCBI lineage: Eukaryota > Metazoa > Chordata > Actinopteri > Cypriniformes > Gastromyzontidae > Beaufortia > Beaufortia kweichowensis. The sequence goes on from CM032804.1 coordinate 3,223,530, forward strand.
TAAATAAATCACATTTGGTATGAATATGGGTAGTTGGCAAATATAGACTGTTTTTTTTATCATCACATGTGGCTTCTTTTATGCTTTGTTTCATTTTTAATCCTCTTTAAGACGTTTGAATAGAGCTGTTGTGTGTCATGAATTTAAAAATACAGTAGTCTCTTAAATAATGAGATCATACGAACTATGAAAGCATGTTTATTAATTAAAGTAAATGGAAACAAGCAAGTATAATATGTGACCCTGTCTGTGAAAACCAAGCTCATTTCTTGTGATTTGCTGTTTTCTACCTGATGTATGAAACATTCTGTGAAAATATAACCTTGATATCTTTAATATTGACTGAGTAATGGCATGCCAAAACTGAAATCATAGTGATTTTTATAGGTGAAACCAAACTTTGATGCTTGTTATCTTATAATTTGATTTGAAGACTTTTGCCTGGTTTTCACAGACAGGGTCACATATAGTTACGATATTACCAAAAGTAACAAATTTTAAACTGCAGGAATCTGATCTTTCTTTTTAATGTCAACTACCCATATGCACCTCCTTCTGTATCCCACGTTTACCTTCCCAGTTCATATAAAGCAGATTTTACCAGAGAGTTCAGAGAGCATAAAATCCATCTCAGATTCAGAAGCAGCAGTCTCCATTCTTTTTACTTCATTCTCTCTTTTAAAAAAAAAAAATCTTTTACCATTAAATTCATAGAGTTTTGTAGCTGAATCTGTTAGCTTTGATATAACTCCATTTGCTAATAGCTCATAATGATAAAACTGATGTAAGTATCTTTCACATGAGCCGTCAAGGTAAAGTTTTTGAATTTCTATGTAAGGTCTGTGAAGAACAAATGAATTATTTGTCAGGAGCAGGATCACATTGTTCTTGAATAAACGTTGTTCTGCATGGATTAAATGTGAGTTTTAGTTTTATGTCCACATTTGGTTCCAGATGGGTGACTGTTTCTAAGATGTGTTAAAACTCCTAGTATTTTGATCGTTTTGAATAGACCTTAAATGTACAAAATGTCCAGTTCCTGTCGAAAAACACTGGCGAGTTATGATATAAGCCTAATTTACTAGCATCTTGGACTGTGTTTTTAGTATATTGCCAGTTTCCAGTAATAATCTTTTCTGGACTTTTGTAGTACTTCTGTAATTTCTCATAATCAACAGGACCACATTTGTCATTAGAGAAAAAGTTTTAAATAATTTTAAAGATCCATTTGGCCACTGTTCAAACATTTAACTTTTATGCTGTATTAAAAGTATACGAGAACACTCGTTAGGTAATGTATTGTTTGGAGATGTCTGTTGAAGTTTTGATCAGATTGCATCGGTTTTGCATATTTATCCAAAACTTTCACTTTATGTATTAAAAAGCAAATCATTGGTGCTTAAGCTTTTTAAATATCTTGGCACCAACAGATAGTTGTGCAGGTATTAGAAACCTCTGTAGAGTCCATATTTTACTGCGGAAGTTAAATGAAATGTTTTATGTAGATTTAGAAAAATGTGCCAGCTTTGGCTCAAATCCTTCTTTAACAAACCTAGATGAACTGACTGACTCCAGTTTCATGCCCAGAGACCTAATTGAGGCTTTTTAATTGTCGTATATTTTTTGAAAGGCCCTAATTTGAACCCTCCTGTAAAATTTTATGATTTGTTAGAAAATCTCAGACTTCTTTACGAGGTGAAGCCCGCAGGCCTGTAGGTAAAAGAGCCAGTGGACTGTGAAGAGTTTTTACAACTTAAATAAACTGCAATGGACGTAACCGCAGCCGAACAGTAACATACGTGCATGTGAGTTTCCCTTAGGAATCAACAGCCAAATTCATCAAACCAGATTCCCAAACATCATAATTTGGTATTGGCCCCGTTTCATTCGGCATTTCTTGTGTGGTGCTCTGTCACTCAATCTGTTTTCCTCTCCTCTGTTCCAGGAGTGAGAAAGATAGAGTGTGAAGGGGGAGAGGGGAGAGAGAGACAGCGATAGAGAGAGATTGATGAGGCAGTAAGAGCAGCAGTAATTACTCTGTGTCCATTCCCCACGCCGGATTGGCAGACGGCTAATATCACACAGACCCCTGGCCCTGACAGGCGCCCCCCCCTTCCCCCATCACAAGGTCCAGAACGGTGGGTGGAGGGGAGAGCGTCACCCCGAAAGCTCGGCTTCATCCTAATGCTGTGTGGGCTGCGCGTCTTTCCTCTCATTACGTTATTCCTCAAGGAATTAGGCCTTTCTTAGGACTGCATGACCGGAATTAGATGATGCACATTTGATTGCAAGGAAACATTTGAAACCATACAAGCCTTTATAATACTGTTTCAATCTTTATTTACATTTATAAATGACACAAAATCATAGTTGATATTGGTTTTAATATTTTGTCTTGTAATCAAGATGTAAGTTTTACAGAATAATCAAGGCTGTGTGGGTGTCGTTTGACTGACATGTAAAATGATCAATCACATCAATTGTTTTGTAGCGTCATTGTGATACAATAATAATAGATCGGCTAGCAACAACGTCTCATTTTAACAGCACCACAGCAGACGTGCGCTGGCGCACGATGTTTAATGTGCTTTTGCGTTTTACTCTCTCTTTAGTAGTTTCCTGTCACTTTAACTGTTGTCTAGTGATAAAAAGGCAAATAGCAATAACACTTCTACTATACACTGTCTGAACACGAGTGAATATCTCATCTCAACAAAAACCATTAAAAGATTTAATTTCAGAAAACATGCAGAAATCCAGCGGTTAGATTTTCCTCTAAAGCGTGTGTCGTTGTATCAGCCCGGAGCAAACCTGTGTGCTTGCGTGATGTTCAGCTCTCGCTGAAGATTGCAAGAGTAGCTTTACATTTAAAGCCCTGTGTGCTATGTTGAGATCTCTGATTTTATTGGTGTATTCACTCTGTGCTGGAAGTTAAAATTCATTTGATCCAGTCTTTCTGTGAGAAAATGTCAGTGCACACGTGCCATCTGTGGTTACTGAACTAGCGTATGTGAACTGTTGTTGTTGATATGTATTAACACATCACTAAAACTGAACAGAAGCAAAGAGGAGATGATGTTTACTAGGATATTCAGCTTTTTTTTTAATTATACAGAATATATTATTTTTTAATTGTTTTTGTGAAACTTAGTGAATATTCATTTATGGATTGTATGATATGCTTTTTAAATATCGTCCATTACGAAGCCCGTATTTGTCGAACACTATGTTTTATGTCGCCTCTGATATATAAAGCAAAACTTTACGCATTTAAAATGATGCATGCTTATTTTTATAAATGACTCCCTTAATTAACAACCAATTCATTTCAGTCTTGTACACACATCACCTAGATTTTAATGAAAAGTCTGTTACACAGTTGTTACGTTGATGAATAACCGAACTCTGTGCGCACGGAGCAAGATTAAGCACCCGGGAACGACAATTGTATTTAGCCGTGGTGTGTGTCAAAATCATGCAAAATGAGAATATCATGGAGATGTCTCTTATTGTCCCAGTCTTGGGAGCAGTGTTTGAAAGAAGGCCATGTTTCTTTAATTAAAGATATGTAAATGTGGCCTCAGCTGGATTACATTAGCTGGCGTGGTTTTGCTGGGGTGGGAGAGAGTCAGAGCCCAGCACCTAATCCAGAATAATGAAGGATTAATTACAATTGATGGGAGCCGTCCATCCCCGTGTGGAAGTGTGCAGTTCTCTGTGTGACTAATCTGGAGTGCTGGAGAGGGATTTGAGCAAGGGTGATCTGTCAGGACTCTGAGTTTGCTTGCAGCTCCTCTCACTTTAAGCCTGTCTTCAGGCAGAGAGTTTCAGGTTTCAGTGCATGCCATTTGTATTGAGGCATAAGCCTTTTGTTAATCTAGAATAATCTGTTTGTCTCACGCAAAGGTGTCAATGCAGCCTCGCTCACCAATGTAGGTTAAGACACTAGCTCTAATGGTGTTTGCTGAGACGAGTATTAGTGTTGCTGTTGCTCATACTGTTGTCTGTAGCTTGTAACTGTAACTGTGTTGAAGGGGTTAATAGAGATTTAAACAAACCATAAGTAGTCATCTTTTGTACACAACGGATGCAAAAAGCCCCGTAGATTTGCATTTAAAGGGATAGTTACTTACCCTCATGACATGTCAAACCAGTATATATATATATATATATATATATATATATATATATATATATAAAGATATTTTGCAAAATGCCGTTAACCAGCGTATTGCAAAATATTGTCTTTTGTGTTCCACAAAAGAAAGAATCATATACAGGGTTAGAATGACATAAGGGTGAAAAAATGATGACATCACTTTTATTTTTGGGTGAACTATCCCTTTAAAGTCTATCTAGCCATAAGTAGCATATTAGCAGTATTGACATTTGATTTTACATGGGTCAGAATGGAAATATCTAGTTGTTTTGGTGGTTTGCCCACTGTTTTAGCAAGTTTAATATCTGGCTCTTATCATTGCTAGATATAAAAGCTGAAAATAATGCAAAAATACATAATGCATAATGTAATTTGATTGCATGATGTAAACAAGGTGCTGTTAAACAGTCCCAGCTTTGTTAATGTAGCAACTAAAAAATATTCCTGGAACAAGACGTGCTGTTCACCTGTACACATATTACCACACAGTGCTCTCTCTCTCTCTCTCTCTCTCTCTCTCTCTCTCTCTCTCTCTCTCTCTCTCTCTCTCTCTCTCTCTCTCTCTCTCTCTCTCTCTCTCTCTCTCTCTCTCTCTTGCGCTCTCTCTCTCTTCTCTTCTCTCGCTCGCTCTGTCTGTCTGTCTGAGCTGCAGTGGGTTAAGGTTAGTTTACACTCCCCCTCAGTGCAGCCATCCGCCACTCTCCCTGGCCCTGTTTGCTTCTGTCATATTTCTCGTTCGCTTGTTATAAATGGGAGCCGCTCCTCTGATCTATTGCTTAATTGCCACCTAATTTGCATAACAGTGCAAATTAACGACCTCTCAAATGAGCGTTCATTTTTCACAAGGTCTTTAGGAGCTCCTTAAGAGGCGGTGCTAATTAGCACAGGAGGCAGCTGTGCTGATGAGCCAGGGAGCGGGCTAGAGGGGGGCGTGCCGTTAGGACGTATCGCCACGGCAACAGACTTCTTCCTCCTCTTCTTCCTCCTGCAGTGAAGTCATCTGTGAAGTCTTCTTTTGTCCTTTGCCGGTCCTCCGTCTCGCCCGAGTGCAGCCGTGTGTTCTCACCTGCGTTATCGTGTTTGTCCGGTCGCTACGCGCCGAGTGAAGCCTGTTGTGCTGGCGCTCGGCTCTGTGAAATGCTTGTTGAGTTAATTAGGAGCTGATAAATGACACGTTAGACCGGACGGTGTGTTTGCCTAAGGTGGGAGCGCTATTCACACCCTAATCGGATCCGATTCTGTTGACGCTGACCGATGACCACTCCCTGCGGGGAGCGGATAGGTGCATGTGCACGTCACTGGGCGAGTCACCAGGTGCTGCTTAACCTGAGCGGCTTACCGCTGGAAGTGAGTGGTGGATTTTGCAGCTTTATATCACACTTTCATAGTTCTTCTACCAAAACGAGATGCAAGTGATGGCACAATACGGATTGTCATTCACAACACATACTATTTCTCAATTAGACTGCTAATTGTCTCCTTGTTTTGTTCGATTGACATTAAGTTGCTTAAGTGATCTTATATATTGTCTCTAAAGCATTAACCCCTGTGCCTGTTGATAAGCTTGTTTTTTCTGTTGTTTGTGATTCAGTGTCTAAAGTTAGCACTTGTTTAATGCTGTTTTTCAGACTAGTTGCAGGTCTCCTAAAGAACTCCATTGAATTGCATTAGAAAGGATCTGCAGTTTGTGTATGGAGAGCCTAATGTTTCGCAAGATTTTATGAGTCATCTTTTTATGCAGCATAATGCACCTAAAAAGGAATATGCTCATTTTAAGAAAACAATTTATGAAAGGGTCTAAGGCATATGTATACTAAAGAAATGGTTTAAAATATATTAATTATAAAATATAAACAATGAGAAAAGATGAATAGTATAACTTGAAGGATAGAAGTAAAGCGCTAAATTTATCCATTACTTGGTGAGAAACTGAGAGCTAACTTGAGGGGGTTTATTATAATGCAGATTTCTGTAATCTTATCAAACAAAATGAGTTATTTCAGGAAAAGCAACTAAACCACAAAACATGACAGAATTCATAAAATCCTTTAATACTTATATTTGTGCCGTTGTCCCACCAAGAATGATGTCACTTCCAGGAGGATGATGCCAGTTAATAAACTGGCTTTTATTGATTGGTGGTATTTTTACAAAAGATTAAATGGAGATGTGTTTGTGACACAGAATAACGTAAAAAACGATTGCATGTAAACAATATTTCCAATAAAGCATGTTTTGTTTGAAATGTTTTTGTTTTCAGTTAGTTCAGAGTTTAAAACGTGACAAACCAAAGTGGTGAAATGTTTTTAAATTCACCCCTCTGTGATTCACTCAATTCCAATAAAAACGATTTGAATCTTAAATAATCGTAAGCATAATATTTCATTCGGCATATTAAGACGTATACAAGGGGGACAAAAAAATGTTCTGCATAGTAGGAATGACCCTCATATTTCAATTTGACTCTTAATGGCATTGCAGTCGTTTCTGGTTTGAAGATAAATTCGCCTTATTTACATCCCACTTGGCTCTCAGGTTAGCATGTTTGTTTGCGTTCATGTGGGCGTGCTTTTTAGCGCGAATAAATCCCTCCCCGTCACCATCGCCTTCCTCCTTTTGATTTATTGGCCATTGCGGTCAAAGCGTCGTCATTTCCTAAGTATCGCCCTACACACGTTCTCAGCCCACCGTGATGACGATGAACTCTTCTTCCGTTTCTATCTCTGTCTTTCTCTCTCCCTGCCCCCTCCGTTTCTCCGTCTTTTTGCCTTTCCGTCTCCTCCCTGCTATTTTATCTCCTCCTGTGACTCCCTTTTGCTTTTTCCCCCACAATTCTCCTCTCCTCTTTTCTCTCCTTACCTTCTCTTCCCCCCTTCTGCTCCCTCGCTCTCTCCCAGTGAAAGGCTGAGAATACCCAAGGGAGCTGATGCAATTAAAATGCTAATCCTGTCTGTCTACAGAGAGAGGTGGGGGGGGCTGACAGCATGAGGGATTGCGGCTCACATGGAGAACTCGACTGAAATGGAGAACAGAGGATGGGGGAGGTGGCTGGGGGCACGGAGAGAAAGGGAGAGAGAGAGAGAAAAGGAGGCGGGGTATGGCGGGGAGTTAGCGGCCGAAGCGAAGGGGTGTAGGAGAGAGAATGCGTTAAGAGGTACAGAGAAACCAGAGACTGTCGAGGCCCGATCAGAGCCGGTGATGGACTGTTTCTTCAGTAATGCACTGAAAATGGCAGCATTAATATAGTGAACACAATACCTTCATCTGAGCTTAACACATCACCTGCGCCGTACCTGAACAGCACGTTCCGCGTGCCAGAAATGCGAGTGATTATGTATGCAGTCGAACCCAGCTGGGTACTCTGAATATTTCATAGGACGACTCGCCAGCTCTGTCTGCCAGCGGCATCGAGGCTCGGACGTGCGTCGGGTTTCTCTTTTGGCCTTTCGCGTTTCCTGCCCCAATCCGTCTCAAACGAGGGAATTCCTCCCCTCACTCGGCTGCGTAAACCTCAGAGGAGGGGGCGTGCGATGGCGTCTATCATTCATAAATTTAATGGAAGGATATTAGTGCAAGTTGGACAGATGCACCACATTAAAATGTACATTATCTCATTAGCATGGCGGTGTGTTTGTATTAATGAAGTGTGCTAATTGAAAGATTTAACAGGCTGGCTTTATTAATCTTCTTAAAGCCCCGCAAACATTTAGACACCACTGTTCGTGCTTTCTCGGGCGCATACGGTAGTCAAACGAAACAGATTCAGAAGAGTTTACTGCAAAGCTATTATAAAACCTATTGAGCCGTGGCAAAATCGGCACTTTATTTATGGATACGTTATTACGGGTTTTAAAATCAAGGGCGGCGATAAATTGTAATATAAGGGGGTATTAGTCATTTAAAGGAGTCTGTGCCAACTAATGGCAAATGTTGTGGCTTATTTGTGTAGGTTATTTGTGTAATTATCAGTAATCACGGCTTAATTGAGATAATGAGGGTAAAGAAAGGCTGTATGCTTGAGGGAATCAGCTGGAGGCAGGCCTTGTAATGGATATGGTGGGTGATACTCTTTGGGGAGGTGGTAAATTTCACTCTATTGATTGTGGGGTTGTGGTCATAAAAACAATGACCCTCCCCTCACCCGTTAGGCTAAACTAACTATACACACTTCTGCCTTCTGTCAGCCTGTGCTTTTGTTATATGTACCTGAAGTGTGGTGGTAACAAACCTCAGCACTCGAGACAATAGCGTTACGTTCATTTAACGTTTGTCTAACGTTTGCTTTAAATTAGCCATTTTATACACAAGTTTGTAAATTGTAAATTTGCTCTTAAACCAAATGTAAGTATTTTTAGGTTCGGAAAGATTAGCTTTAAACTGTTGCAGAACCAGAAGACACTTTACCTAATAGTCACTATAGGATGCAATGAATTAAACACTTTCTGATGCATTTCAGAGTGCCAGGATGAGTGAAAACGAACTTTGCATTCACAAATTTACACAACTAACATGTCGCTCTGTGAACTTTACAGAAATACTTGCATCACAGTAGTGCACAACATGCACTCCAGGACGAATTTACTGTACTTGAGAGAGAAAAAAGACATTCTTCTTTTTTTGTTTGACTTTGGGGAGTTTTGCTGGCTGAAAAAGAGAGAGGTAAAGAGAGGGCTGGTGAATCGGGGTCATTAGTTCAGGCGGCTGGGTCTGCTGCATTCCTGAGCTTTGAGAGGGGGAGAAGCAAAAGATGGAATGTGACTCGAAGAGAAAGAAAGAGAGGGAGGACCTGAGCCGAGGGACCCTGAAGGGGCAAGAGAGAACAAGAAAAAAAGAGCGCTTGCCAAGGGAAAGAAAAAGTTTTCGACGAGAAAAAAAGAGGGGAGGGAAAAAACGAGGGAGAGTTGGAAATGAATCTTGAGCTGTTATTGGGGGAGGGTACGAGCTGAAGTCATTAAATGTGTTATCAGTTAAAGGGAGGATGGGAGAAAAGCTTTGATTTGTATTTTTGGGGATTTTTATTTGACATGGTACGGCCAGAAGATCCACATTCACCCAAACACGTAACGCCCATGGTTTCTCAAAAAAGTTTTTTTTTTGTTTCTCGCTCTTTCACATCTCAAACTGGATGAACGAGTGTGCTACTTAGGTCACTATTACAGTGTTGGTGTAGGAATGTTGTCGATCTGCTCCTGCAGTCCCTCCGGTCTGAAGCGTCTATTGTCTACAGGGAACACAAAGGCTCTTGAAGTGAGCTTCGTAGTCATGTATTTCTTTACATTATCTTTCTTACACTTTGCCCTTAGTTGCTGCTCGTGCATATGTATGGCAGCGTGGAGCTTGTATAGGTTTGTGAGCGATGGGCCTGTGGCAGGGAGCTGACAGAGGTCTTGCTTTAATTCAGTGGTGGAGAGGTGTGTACTTATGGCCGCTTGTGCTTGTAGTGACAGCACATGCTCTCCTGTTATTGGAGAACTGGCCTGTAAATGAAGTGCACCGCTGCCCTCTGCTGGTTCACTGAGGAATTGCATTCTAACACTCTCTTTGTAGGGCTGGGACATGTATAAAAATATTATAAAGCAGAGATATGTATATTATAATAGCAGAGAGATATGTATTTTAATGTAATTCTAAATTGATTTACCCTAAAGCATTTGTATTAGATTATTTACAAAGCTACTGCAAACACATTTTGCTGCACATGTGTTGTGTGATTTTTGATTTCAAGCAACATCTGATTTTAATTTACAGTTATGTGAAACATGATTTTTGACTTAATATTGTACAGTGGGCGGGGCTAAAAAGAAACCAAGCTTCTGACAAAATGTCACTTGTGTAACCAGTGTTTGGTTAGAATGACAACTTTACAAACTTGTGTATAGAATTAACAAAACGGCTTCATTTGAACAAAAAGCTAATAATAATAGCTAAAGTTTTCCACCTAATATGTTTGTGTTGTTTTGTTTTTCGCAGTGCTGAGCATCAGAGGTGTACAGGAAGAGGACCCTCCAGACCCCCAGATCATGCGTCTGGACAACATGCTGCTGGCCGAGGGCGTGTCCGGCCCAGAGAAGGGCGGAGGCTCTGCGGCAGCGGCCGCAGCTGCAGCGGCAGCGGGAGGATCGCCCAACGACGGCAGCATCGAACACTCCGACTACAGAGCCAAACTCGCACAGATCCGTCAGATCTACCACTCCGAACTGGAGAAATACGAACAGGTGAGAATAAGAGACTTTGTGTGTCAGTGCACTGGGTTGTCACGTACTGTGACCGTCTGACCGATCCTCCGATATGTAACGCAGGCCTGCAGTGAATTCACCAATCACGTGATGAACCTGCTGAGGGAGCAGTCCCGCACACGGCCCATCTCACCCAAAGAGATCGAGCGCATGGTGGCCATCATCCACCGCAAGTTCAGCTCCATCCAGATGCAGCTGAAGCAGAGCACCTGTGAGGCCGTCATGATCCTGCGCTCCCGTTTCCTCGATGCCAGGTGGGTCATGAGCAGCGTTATTACAGTGTTAACCGTTTTCTGAGCTAAATTAACTGAATTAACAAATTGAAATACTAACTACATGCAAAACTTTAAGAATCCTTCTTATATGTCTTGCATTTTCACTGTGCTATCTTGTCTATAAAACACTTTCTAAAACCACTTCTACACCTACTGTGTCTTTAGACGTAAGAGACGCAACTTCAATAAGCAAGCAACAGAGGTGCTGAACGAGTACTTCTACTCTCATCTGTCTAACCCGTACCCCAGCGAGGAAGCCAAGGAAGAATTGGCCAAGAAGTGTGGGATCACTGTCTCTCAGGTGAGATCTCTCATCAGCTTCAGATGTAGAGACGAAAAATGATACTGGAATCAGCTGGGGATTTTCTAAAGCGTTCACACTCATTCTGGAAATCCAAGCATTTTGAGAAGGCCCGAGGCCACAAAATCAGTCATAAGTAGCAAGGGTATATTTGTAGCAATAGCCAACAATAAATTATATGGGTCAAAGTTATTGATTTTTCTTTAATGCCAAAAAGCATTAGGATATTATGTAAAGATTATGTTCCATGAAGATCATTTTAAAATGTCCTATAGTAAATATATTTACATTTACATTTAGGCTTTTAGCTGACGCTTTTATCCAAAGCGACTTAGAAATATTAGGAGACAATGAAGCGACACATCAAAAGCGGCAACAATAGTACTAAGAAGTGCTTATTAAATTTACAATGTTTTGCAGTGCTAGATAAGGACCTGTAGAGGAAAGAAGAGAGGGGTTTTTTTGTATTATGATGTCAGGTGTTCGTGGAAGATATATCAAAACTTTTATTTTTGTGAGTGGATGCAGTGCTAAGGACTTCATTTGGACAACATGAAAGGCGATTTTCTCAATATTTAGATTTTTTTGCATCCTCAGATTCCAGATTTTCAAATAGTTGTATCTCTGCCAAATATTGTACTATCCTAACAAACCATACATCAATGGAAAGCTTATTTATTGATGATGTAGAAATCTCAATTTCACATAATTAAGCCTTACGACTGGTTTTTGGTCCAGGGTCTCATTTTTCCATTTATGCAGAGTGTAAAAGACAATGTTTTTACTTACCATAAATGTCAGTGAATGTGTGATACAGACATCTATTGATATGATATAAATGCATAAAATGTAAATGCAGTAAGAATCTACTGATCAATCTTGTTTCCTCGCAGGTCTCGAATTGGTTTGGCAACAAGAGAATTCGGTACAAGAAGAACATTGGTAAGTTCCAGGAGGAAGCAAACCTGTACGCCGTAAAAACAGCCGTGGATGCTGCCAATGTGTCAGCACAGGCCAGCCAGGCAAACTCTCCAGCAACACCCAACTCAGGTACAGTGTCCACCAGACCTCCAGCAGATAGAGAAATCACACGACTGCACACCTATAAACACCCAGAGCACACTACCCAGTGAGCACACTACCCAGAGCACACTACACAGGCTCCCTTCTACCCGCATTTTTTTGCCTTCCTGCATTTTTCATGTCTGTCACTTTCTGTTGTGTTGCTGTTCGTTCGTTATCAAATCTCTTGTCTGCACTTGTCTGTCCGTGATCTTCAGACAAGATCTGTCAGTCTTTCAGAGAACTGTCGTTTCTTTGGTATGTACGTGATGTAGTTACAAGGAAATTTCAGCAGAAAAGTTATCGTGATTGTAGCTAGGTAACAGCTGTTTTGTCAACACCAGCAAGACCCTTCGTAGTGAATTTGTTTCTGGTAAAGCTGGGCGATGTGACTGTGTATAGATAGATTAATAAATAGATAGATTTAGCCATACTATGGTAGATATGTTTGCGATTGATAGTATGTAAGCCCAGGTCTGTTTAGCACGATTAACACGTAAGGGTGACAAAGAAAGATGTTTCCCGGACAAGACGGGACGAGGAAGAACTTGTTTTGAAAGGCTGTTGTTAAGAAGAATGTGAAGTTGTTTACTGTTACCAAGAGACTTGGTTATTGTTATAGGATTGATATGCAGTCAGAAGTGCGTGTTTTCAGTATTTCAGTTGTATCCATTCGTTTTAAAATGCTAGTTTTTGTGTTTCATGTGTGACTTATCACTCATTAGTTATGAATAAACCCCATTTGTACTGCAGCCATAAAGCAAAGAAAGAGAAAAATAATCTTAGGAGATAAAGTACTTGCATTCGTTTCACTTGATTATCCAAAAATAGGCATCGCTACGTGGTTGTTTAACATCTAAACGATTTTCCCATACAGTTCCTCTAAAAATAATGTGGTTTTAAATCCCGTTATTGGGATTGCAGAATTACTCATGCATTTAGGTCACGTCACCCACCCGCAGGCCATGTAAACAACCACTTTTTCTGTTTCTGCATGTTTGTATCCCTTTACAACTGTGAAGATAATCCACATCCTATTGATATCTAACACAGCGTAACCCTTTCTCAAAGAGTGTGCTTTATTCCCCATTGGCTTTCCATAAATTATTGATGCTTTGGTGGCTGTTTGTCGTTTTAATGTCACACACACAAAAGCCAATGTAACTCTCACTCACGCTGTTAGTGTAGTAAAACCTCTATATGCTAAGGAGGCAGAATGAAGAAGGTAGGTGAATGAACTTGGTATTGTCTTTTTGAACCATCATCCGTCACCTCCTGCCATCTCCACGCATCCTGTTCGACATCCTGCAGACAGCTCAAGAACAATACGTGACATCATTCAGAGGAAGCCACATGTCGAGCCGTGCGACTTAACGTAAAGAGCCGGTCCACGTAGCCACAGTGTTGTTCCTTTCTGCTCTTCTTGGCTGTATTTGTCTGTTTGTTTCTAATCGACGGAAATAGCTGAACAGATTATAACCACTGTCTTGTATTTTGGAATGCGGCTTGTCCTGATTTTCACGCCCCGCTGAGAATATAGACTAGACAGAGTTTCAACTCGATTTCCAAACGTGACCCTGGCACCGCTGACGTGCCTGATGGGCTGCGTGTATTGCCTGCAGGGTCCTCTGGGTCCTACACCCTGTCCCAAACAGGAGATGCTTACCTGGGCCTGCGCTCTCTCAACGGGGACGGCATCAGCGTCACGCCCGCTGTGCAGCAGCAGGTAGGCGCTGAGGACACGCCCTCCTCAATGCCCCTCCCCTATGATACCCGCTCGCTGTGTCGTCCTCCCGTTTTCCCAAGATTCATCCCGTAACCCATGACACCCAAGCCTTACCCCTAAAAAAAAGTCTTCATGAGTCGTTCACATCCTTAGCCAATCCTCCGTCTACTTCCTACTTTGATTGTTTTCTTAGGTTTCCTTTCTCTTTTAAGACGGTATATTGTTGTTGTGTATTAGGCAGCATGTACACATGATTCACTTCGCATAGATTGCTAACACATAAGAAGCAGACTGTACTAAACGCTAAAAAGTCACTTTGGAGAGGCACATTGCATTTGCATCTCGGACGACTAAATAAACATTCAATCAAAACTATTCATGCACTTCAGTATAAAGTATCTGATGGATGTCTAAGATCTGATCTGATCTAAACACTCATATCCCATTTTCATTCATTGGTTGTTGTGACAGACAGTCTAGGTTTGCTATAAAATCATCACTTGGCACTCAGGTTAGCGAGTAAATACATTTCTAAGCGTGAATCATGGAGGGAGGACACCACACCTGACGTGTGTGCCATACGAGTGAAAGCCATCTATTATTATACACGTTTATTGTAAAAGTGCTGTTGTAATTACAGAATTACATTTAACTCTTCCTCATAGTCTAGCAACATGTTTTATATAGTTGTATCAGAGCTGTAAATCAACAGCATTGTGTGACAGAGCTGAGCATATCAGTTTAACATGCGTGATCTACTGATAGCACAACACAGAGGACAAAATACCAGATCTGTGCATTGAGTGTTAATCGTATCTTACCATATAGTCCTTTACAAAAACAACTAAACCATTGTGTGTGTTTAACATAAATGTGGAACATGCCAGTAAATGTATTACAAGAGTGTGTTGCTGTGGTCATGTTGTTCCATTAAAGCTCATGGATGTGTGTGTTTGCTACAGGTGGATATCCTGCACCGTGCTACACACCTGACGGCAGGCTATGAAGATCTGTCAGGAAGTCCTCTTTACACCCCACACCGTCTAGATGTGAGTATCGAAAGTTGAAAGCGTGCGAAATTGTTTAGAGAGGAACCGCTCGCAGGCGAAACACATTTGCCCTTTCGAGTGCTCTGTGTTTCTGCGCCTACACAAAAAGCTTGGCTGCAAGAATTATACCTTGAACTTATTTTTGCAAAGTCCTCCCAAGTTACCTTTTGTCATATTGTCATTGCGACTCTCTCCACAGGCTAACAACAGCTGGCAAGACAACACCAACCCCTCCTCCATCACCTCTCCACCAGGACCACCCGGCAGCATCCACTCGGACACCTCCAGCTAATTCGCACGCATACACGCAGAACATCCCATCATCCGGCCTCAGCCCTGCTCTCTCCTGCCCATGTGTCCTTCAAACAAGCAGACGTCAACGGTCTTCCATAGTCCTCCGTTCCACTTTCCCACGGTGCGCCAGGGTCCTCGCACCCAACCAGACAGCTCGGATGCGCTCGCGCTCATCCCGAGCAAAAGACCGAACGTTTGGCAACGGCTGAAGCTTCTTCACGACGCAGAATGACAGTGACGCTTTACAGTAACTTTCCTCTACTGACCCGTCACGATGAAGACTACACAACTCCCTCCTCGCTTGTACCAAAGTGCTGTCAGTGGTTGTCACACCTTCAGAACAACCTCAGACAACTGAACCACGAAGACGTCACGCGGATCTTCTTTATTCCACTTGTGCATTTGGTTTCTGATCTGTTCTCTTCACCCTCGCTTTAGTAATGAAAGTGACGCTTTGTTGTGCTTCTGTACTCTCACAGAGAAAGCCGTTCTTCATCGTTCAACATTCTGTTAAGCACAAATCACGTCACTAACGCTTTCACCTGGTGGGTGGACGGAGCAGAATCTGTGAAACGGTACGCCGGACATTAAACCGAGTTTGGTGCGAAAGACGAGACGTGCAGTAGATGAATGGAAAACCGCAGATGAAGAATGATCGAGTGATTCAATTCTCCCTCGGCCCACTGAGTCTCTCAACAGATGAAAACAAGAGATGTTGACCTTTTTCGTATTAGTTTAGCTAATTGTATTTTGTTCTGCAGTTTTTCCCCATTAAGAATGCACCAGCCACCAAATAAAAGACTTTAACGCTCAGCTGTACGAGTTGAGTTTAGGACAGACAGCTGGAGCGTTAGTTCGGATGGGGACATGGGAGGGTATTAGAAATATTTTTAAAGGGAAAAGATATTCCATTGTCTTCCATGCATGTAGGGTGTTAAAATGTTTTAGCGGTTCCATTTAGCTTAACTTTTTTTAAATGAAAAAATACTATAAAAGAGAGAGGGTGTACGTAACAGACCAAATAAATAAATGAACAACTACTTCAAAGGATGAATAAACCCATAATGCTCATGTCTGGGGTTTGGTTTCTCCAAAATTGCTGTGGAATTTTGTCATGTTTTCTTAACCGGTAATCCTGACCAGTTTTACTCGACACCCCGACCACATCACCCGGAAAACCTTTTTTCTGCAATAGCAACCAGTTGTATCGTTGCAAAACAATAATTCAAAATATGAGATTTGTCCCAATGTTCCATGGAAAAGAAATAGTTATTTTATTTGTCCTATGGCCTCTCATGTTAACTGTTGTGTGTGTATGGGTGTCTGTTTTATAAGGGTTGGGTTGTCTCGTAACACACTTTGCTGTGCTTTTGAACTGATTGTATTGTACGTGCAATTGAAAGCACCTGTTCCTTGGTAAAAGCATGCTGTCCTTTTTGTTGCCTACAATTTCACTAAACAAAGGAACTCATTTTTTTTTTTTTTCGTTATCAGTTGACCTAGCCAAGCGACAAGGGCTTTTCTCCTCTCAAATTTAACCAAAAATAAGCACTGGATGTGTTGGGATTTGAAACAGATGGACTAAAGCTAATACCGAGGAACATCTAATAAATTTCTATTTACTTTTTTCCAGACAAGTCAACCAAGTTATTTGTATTCGGGACTTGTTTTTATGTTTTTTTTTTCTTGTACTGCTTTTGTTTTCCCAATGTAACCTTTAGTCGCGGAAGCACCAGGGCGTTTTGATATACGAATGGAAATTCTATATATTAAACAAAGGACTAAATAACGTTGAAATGTAAATTGGGGTTTTGTTTATATGTAAACATAGAAAAACAAACTCTGAGGAGCTTTTCAAGGTATTATTCACATCATCGTGTCCTCTATAGATTACTGTTAGTTATAAACATTTCATATGGATATCTCCAACTAATGCTATTACTACACCAAAATGTCTTTGTTTTCTTTTCTATCAGTCATCTATGGATGTCACTGTACAGATTGTGGAATGTTTCAGTGTATTTTCTCTTTTTTGTATGCTATTTTTGTTTCTTTTTTTATTGCTGGGGTGTTGGATTTACTCATGAGCAAGAGTAATATTTGTTAAGTCTTTGTAATAACGTTCATTTTAGCCTTTCAGTTACATTTTATTTCGAGTCGCAGAGTGTTATTCTGTTATTTTGTGTGGTTTTGTCTGAGCTGGTAACATTTGTTTACAGTGCTGTGAAAATTCACCAAGTTTGTCACACTACTATTTGACAACTACAGAACCGATGCATTGCTGCAGATGGCAAACAGTTAACACTACATATCTGTTTTGAGAATGGACTTCACAGCAATCAAAATTGTGTATTTGGTTGTGTTTTGTTTAAAGACACACTCACTTAATACAAATACTTTGTATTTGAAGCCGAGGTGGATTCATCAGCACTAAATCAAATGACGTCAGTGTTTATTTTTTCTCTATTTTGATCATTATTTTACTAGAATTGTAGTACACGCTTCCTTCTGTATTTACCGTTCTTTCCCTCTTCTCTACCTCTCCTCTCTCCATTTCATTTGTATATAAACCCCACCATTTTCAGACTTGTTAGTCTGTATAAACTCCTTTTATACCTCAACTTTAGAACTGTTCTAGTGAGAGAGAAAAAAGAAATATGAGAAAATTGTAGTGTTCCTTATTAGAAAAACAAAAACTAATAAAATAATCTAGTGTGCTTTTGAGCCTGTAGTTTTTTTTCTTGTCCCGTGTTCATTAAGGGGTTGTTTGCATGTTACAGAGCCTAAAATCATCTCATTACAGCAGTTATGAATGTGTCTGCCTCCGTGTGTTCAGCAAACCAGCCAATTGTCTCGGCCCGCCTAAATATTTATGCAGCATAAGGACTATAATATGAGGATCATAATAAATCAGACCTTTTTCTCCTCATCTCAAATTGACTATGTACTTTGTAACCACACAGTTTGTTGCAATGAAGTAAAACCCAGAGTCTGCAGGAAGTAAAATTAGAAACCGCTGAACTGAACACACCAGAAATTGGGGCATTGTTGAAGGTGGTCTTATGAAACTATTTGAAAAATGTTTTTGTGGACTGTAGTTAGAGAATTCATGATCAACAGATTTGATGTCGATCAAACTAGACTTTTACATTTTACTTTGTGTTGCTTGCCTATGCAGAAGGTGTTGTGTAACTGCATTGTGGGTGGTTGCTTAAGACGAACAGAGCCCACACTGGACATATCTTATTTAATGTAGGTCTATGAGGTCCACCCTCCTGTGACTTTATGGTAAAAATCCTTTCTGATCATTTAAGAAAAATCAGACTTCACAATAAGAGTTCTCGTTCACAGCCGTAGCACAAACAATGCATGACGAGCTTTACAACCCTAATGAGAATAGCAATAAGGTTGTGTTTTGTTCAACAAAAGCATTTCTAATGTTTCTGACCTTGATAGAGCACAAAAGCTCACTGTGGCACAGGGTTAGTGTCTCTTTTGTTCTTTTTCAGTTCACACTTTTCCCCCTGATGTTTTACATCTAATTCCCAGCAAAACAAATCTGTTCAAAATGAGTTGTTTTTTAAATGCTAATGTTTGTGCAGGAAAAGAAAAACCTTCCTGTACGCACCAGAATAGACCGTGCCTTGTAACTAACAGACACAAAAGACCTCTAATACATCTACTGTCAAACAGAGACAAACACGCGCAACAAACAAGCTATCAAAAATGAAGTATTTACTCTTTATACATGCAAAAGTGAGCAGATACAAAGTCATTTATTTACACAGAGAAATACTCTCTCAGTTGAGACTATGTGTTTTGTAAAGAAACAGGGTTGAAACTCATGGAGTTATTGCCGTTTTTCTCAGGAGGTGTCCCTGTTTTCACAGGCTCGAAGCGGATGTCAGAAGGCCCCTCATGCTGGCACATTCTTCTCCAGGGGAAGCAGAGAATGCGTTTGTAGGTGATTCTCATGTACTTGTCCCGAAACGAGTAGATGATGGGGTTCACCAAAGAGTTGCACTCGGCCAGAACCAAGCAGTACTTCTCAAATTTGAGAACGTCACAATTACAACCGAGACCGTCCAGTAACAGAATCACCAGACCTGGCGTCCAGCAGATCACAAAGGCCCCTATAGAGGAAGAGTCAAAAAGCACGTTGATGACAGCGGTTCATTGTACGACTGGCTATTTTATAAGATGAATCAATTCTGACCCTGCCTGTGAAGACCTTCTTTGTGATTTACTGTTTTCTACATAAAATCATCATACATAATTTAAAGAACATTCTGTGAAAATATAACCTTGATATCTTTAATATCATGTCAAAGATTAAAATCATAGTGAAATGAAACTTTGATGCTTGTTATCTCAGAATTAGATTTTCAGATTTTAGCCTGGTTTTCACAGACAGGGTCACAATTATTCTCCATTATAACTGTCTCAAACACATGCAGTTGGGATATAATTGACATAGTTTTGATTTTATGTGCACACAGACAGTATCACTGACCTTTGTACAGTTTTGCTATGATGTTTGTTTGTGTGTTTTACTTAAATACTCATTCATGGTTCAAGTACAATAGAAGACATAAAACTAAACATTCAAACTCAGGGTAAATAAATAACTGCTTTGGACTTACAGACGTGAAGCGTTACAGCAAAGATGAGACAAACCGGTTTGGTAAGATTGGTTTGAGGGTTTGTTATCTTGTTTTTTCTTAAGTATACAGTTTGAGGTCAAATACAGTACCAGTCAACACTTACACACTGTTGTTTAGATTTCTTTCACATTTTAGAATAGTAGTGAACTCATCTAAACCATAAAATAACACAATTGTAACTGAGAATTATGTTGTGACTAAAAGCATCCAAAATAAATAAACAAGTTATGTTATATTTGATCATCTTCAAGAGTAGTCACCCTTTGTAAAATCATTTTCTTGACATTTTATCATTCAGCTTCTCAACCTGGGAAGCTTTTCAAACAGCAATGAAAACATTTCTGTCTATGCTGGACTCTTATTGGCTGGTTTTTTGTCATTATTTGGCTCCAAAAGTTTTAATGAAATGTTAGTTTTCAAATGAAAGAAATTAATATGTTGGCACTATTATTTTTTGTCTACAAAAGTAATTTCAAACATTAAAATATACAATTTCAGGTTTTTAAGATCATAAGAAATATTTTTGTCAATTGTGTGTAAGTTTTTGACTGGTACTGTATTACAGAGTATGCACACAAAATATAACAACCACAGAACTGGAAAGAAGACAACACATGATGAGTAATATCATAAATGCCTTAAACATTTACATAACATGTCAAGGTCTTACCCAAAATCATGGACATGGTCTTCATGAGGCTGATAACGGTCTGATCCGAGGGCTGGTCGGTATGGGGGGACATTTGCTGGCTCCTGCGACGCACGTAAATAAAGATATGCGTGTACACGGCCACCATGATAAAGAAGGCCAGGAGGTTGAGCAGAGCCCAGAACACCAGAAAGCTGCGAGAATAAAGCGGCGCAACGGTGCAGCAGGTGGACAGATCGCAAACGCAGTTCCAGCCCATAATGGGCACCAGGCCCATGACGATGGCAATCAACCAGATAAATACAATCAGCATCACCACCCTCCGCTTGGTCATGGTGCTGTGGAGCTGCATGGTGAAGATGGTCTGATGGCGCTCCACGGCCACAGCCAGCAGGTTGACCACAGAAGCGGTCAGGCTCATGTTGATCAAAGCTCCCCGGACGAACCACTCGTTCATGGTCAAGCTGATGGTCCATGGGCCGGTGTGGAACACCAGGTACAGGTAGGAGATGCCTGCGAAGAGGTCAGCGGCCGCCATGTTTCCCAGTAAGTAATAAATGGGAAAGTGGAAATGTCGGTTGATGATGATGGCAGTTATAACCAGCATGTTAGCAAAAATGATGAAGACACAGATCGGGACCCCGAGTCCGACCACCACAAAATCCTGCGGGCGCCAGTTTTGCGTAATGGGCTTTCCAGTCTTGTTGTAAAAGTAGGCGACGGGCTCGTTATATGCCTCGCAGGTATTAGATAACATTATTGGAGGGGTTATTGTAAATCAGATGAAATGGTTAGCTGTTGCCAGTTAGGCCTGTTTTTCCTGATGCTGTAATTCGGATGTGAACAGCCTCCATTTGAAATGGTGCTTGTGCATATTAAACGGTGTATAAATGTTGCTGCTGTCAAGGTGTGTCTCTTCCAATCCTAAAACGCAGGAATAAATTAGATACCGTGATAACAGTATTTAAAGTCCATGGCAAGTAATTAAGTTAATCTTTAACATGGGTGTAAATGATGGAAACAGGATATGATACCACAAAATCATGTTCTCATAAGTGTACACTTATTCAAGTGTAATATTATAGTACATTAAAAGGTATTAATATTAGTAAACTAATTAGTAAAATTACTTCTTTTTTACAAATTGCTTTCACTACTGTTTTTTACTATCAGTTGTCTACTAAAAACAGAAAAGTGCTGTCACAGACAGGGAACTGAAAGTCGTCCCTGAATACAGTATTGTAAATTAAGTCCAAATCAATCCGGGTTGATCACTGCAGATGTACAGCAAAGTTTGGCTCAGTTATTAAAACAAGTACAAAAAACACTATTTACTCAATTCTAAAATAACAATCAGGTAACAATAACAAAGAAAACACACTTACCGACGCCTGACTTTAAACGCAAGCAGAGAAAGCGCTGGGAGTGAACAGGGTGTCGTTGTTTTGGCTCTCTTCTTGCGCCTGCCGGAAATGCTCATCTGGCGAAGTTTGCGGATAAATCTTGAGTTGAAGCGCAAGAGATCTGCGATCCGCTGGTCCCGCCTCTCTCAATCTGATTGGCTGAAGTCAGCGGTCGAGCGACCAATGAACGTGGTGCTGAGATGAGCAGAGATCATGTTTGAATGATGATAACAGGTCCATATTTATTTATTCTCTTTTCATTTCCTGTAATGTGTGCTGAAGTTAGCATGTAACGGAAGTGATAAATAACGAAAGTGTTCTTTGATTTACTTACGTAAATGTGTCACAAATGTAACATTTAAAACATTTTTTTTAAATAAAATATATGTTATTTAACTAAGAGTGCTTTGTTTATATAATAAATCGTTTTTATTTCATTTGAGTTACATTTCATCATATAAATTCTGTTTTGTTTTCTTTGGAAGAAATGTTTGTCAAAGACCAAAAAACACTATGAACGTTCCTTAAATGTAGTGCTTCTATGTTACATTTTAAGTCATAAATAACTTATTATGTTATTTCATGACATAAGGAGTTTAATGAACAATATTTTCTTCTGATGTAATATCTTTTATGTAATATCCTTTAAATAAACAGTTGATGAAACCAAACATTATTCTGAACTATTATTAGACGTAACTGGAAACAACTAAAGCCTTGAGAAAGCTAATTTGCTTGGGTAACAACACAAGTTACTATTGTAGACAGGAATTTATTGTAATCATGATTTACCCAAATCATCCCTCAGAATATTTTTACAAAGAATTTTCGCATCATAATTTTTGGATACAATAGCATATAAGAGCATCCAAGAGTCACTGGAATTCACAAAACATCAAATATATAGAAATGCAGGCCTTTTAATGCTGTTATACATTTTTTCAGCTATATTACAAAGTAAAACACACTACAGATTAGGTTTGTCATCAACAGCATATACTTTAGCTGATATAGTTGCTTTGTGTATAAATGTCAAAATATCTTGTTTAACTGCAGATCACATGAAAAGCACTCAAGTTTGACATACGGCACAACTTTAAAATGAAACTTTTGGGACCAAAATTTGTACATTTCTTCAATCATTCAATCACTGATATGAAATTAAGACAACATGAATACGAATATTTGAATATAAGAAAAATGTCAATAACCAACGTCACAACAAATCCTACCAAAAGCAAGTAGTTGTTTTTCAGGGGAACTCTGCCTAATAACCTTGCTAAAGCTAGTGACTGACATGATTTATGTATCCATTCATTGTCTCCTTTACAAGGGAACCAGAAGCTTGGCATGATTGTTTTTTTATTATATCCTTGTCCAGAACGAAGTCCCAGAGCAGTTTGTTGACTATCTCAGGTTGATCCTGCTGAACCCAGTGGCTACACTCAGGAATAGTGTGAATGATGACAGGACCCCTGGCGTAAGGACGGGTTCCACCGGACATTCCCTCTACCAGTATATTATCTGCTTCACCCCAAATTAACATGCAGGGCACGGCAACATCCTGATGCTTGTACAGAGTGTTACTGTAGAGACAGGAGTACATAGAAACCATTTACAGCGATACAAAACAAAGTGTATAAGTGTGTGTGTGTGCGATTTAAAAGTCATAGAAGTCTAAATGTGACAAGTTTTAAACCTCAGGAGGGAGCGGAAATAGTTTAGAGGAGCTGTGAGTCCTCCAGGTTGAGACAGACGGTATAAGTAACCCTCCAGCTGGGCTTTGGTCAGTCTCTTCTCTTTGTTCCTGATGCCTACATTCTTGCCACACAGCAGACTGCGCACTAACTAGAGAAACACAGAAACAGGGAAACTGTGGTTTGCAGAAAAAGGTATAACTGAATTCACTAATCTCACTATGAAAAACACAAAGACAGAAAGCAGAACAAAAGGAAACACACAAGACAGGAAAAGTTACACAGACATAATATTTAGTCTGTTACAATGCATCAACAATTTGATGTTCCTGCTGACAAAGCCGGTCTAAACTTAGTTGCTTATTCTGGTTTGTTGACTGGTTTAAGAAGGGCTTATGGACACTTCTGCTGGTTTTAGGATGGTGGGATTAGCTAGACCAATCTAAACCAGCAAATATAGACTGGTTTAAGCATTTTTTCAGCAAGGTTAACAGATTACAGCCATGCATCTTTAAGAGAACAGTAAATGAATCAGATCATACAACCTTAAAGTCCTCAAGAGACAGGGCAATTTCAGGCAGCAATGGTAACTGAAAGAAGCATGCATGGCCAGAACGTAACAGCTGTGAAGGTCTTCTTAAAACTGCATCTGGATAAGGGAGTGGAAGTATTTCTGAACCAAAACTGAAACAAGAAATTTTAATTGTGAAATTTATATTTACACAAACAATCTTACCCAGCCATGATGCAGGATGAGGGGCATTCATGACTATGAGATGTTGTACCATGTCAGGTCGCTCCAGTGCAAAATGCCATGCCAGCATCCCACCCCAGTCATGACCCACCAATACACAACTCGTGTGACCTATAATTAAACGAGCTGAGTTTCTGTGTTCTGGTCTACAATGTAAAAATGGATCACATGTGATATACTTTAAATACCCAATTCGTCAATAGTGTCTCTGATGTCATATAAGAGTTTCTCGAGTGAATATTCCTCCAGCTGCAGTGGAGCGTCGGAATCTCCACAGCCACGTAGATCTAGCGCCACCGTGTGGAAATGACTACTGAACTCTGTTAACTGGTAACGCCAGGAGTACCTGCAAAAAATATAGTCATAAACATTATAAATTAAACACAGTACATGTAAACATAAAATCTACATTAGTCTAAAATCTAAAATGATCTGAAGCCTTAAATGTATATGATAAGGATCAAGAAACAATACTAGAAAACTGTTTACTGCAACATATTCTTTTAACATAAGAAAATATAAAGAGGGTTGTCACCAATTTTCTGGGAATCCATGAAGGAACAGCATTAGAGGCTTTCTGTGTTCTCCTTTGCTTACATAATGAAACCTCAAGCCTGAACTCTAAAGGAAAAATAATATAACAACAAGAAAATCATATCATATCGACATACTGATGATCTTGTATAATCATGCATAATTATGTACAGACCTTTACTAATAAGAATTTCATTATAAGAATATTAATGAGAAAATAACTGTAATAATAAATTCTCTTATAAGAGGACAGCCTGTGCTTATAATCAAAGAACCATACATTTTACTAATTCCCAATAAACATTAATTATTTTTTATTTAGAAACGATTCGTCATTTTTATCAAATCTCCGTTGACTATGACTCACTGCAGAAAAATAGTGGCACAATTACAATTTTCTGAAAGACCCAGAAAGTGGTGTAAGAGAGATTGGACAAGGCTGTGGGTTATTTTTAAGACACAGGAGGCGCAAGAGCACAAAATATGAACAAACATCATTCAACCTTTCACCTACCTTTCTACTTCAAAGAACAAAAAACAATAATCACCATATCTTACACAGTATTTAGAGGGACATGAAACAAAATTTTGTGTATATATATATATATATATATATATATATATATATATGTATATATACATTATATATGGATGGATGTGACAATTTCAGTCAAAACTTCAAAAATTTCTGTGTATTAAAATGCACAAACTAGAAGCAATAATACCCAAAAACAGAGAAGAGATGACTCTTCAAGGAACATAAAACAGTAATTTTATTCATTTTTATGTGGCAATTTATAAAGGATATTTTTAAGTTGCTTTAAGCGTCAGCTAAATGCCTAAATGGATATGGACTGTTACGGATATGACAATTCTGAAAACCAATTCTGAAATCTTACCTAACTGGAAAATCCTGCTTTAAACATAAAAAATGCTTTTAAAACTTTCAGAGAGACCTTACATGGGTATTTAAACCACCAAATATTGACATCAATTTGCACAGAATATATATAGTCTATAAACATAAAGTCATGCAGCTTTATAAACGTCTCTTACCCTGCCCCTCAAACAGGCATGTTGACCAAGTGCAGGGTCTTTGAGACAATCAGGGGGTTTCTTGCGTATGGTCCACTGAAAAGTTCCATATGGATCTCTAAATGCAGTCCAGGCAATTCGGATCAAAACAAAACAAGCAGTGATTCCAGCTGTGCCATACACAAGAATGTAATACACCAAAGAAAGAATCCATAAACTTAGACGTGTTGGCAACAGAAGCCACTGAATTAAAGTATTACTCATTATTATCCTAATTTCAATAATTAGATTAGATTGTAGCAAATGCTCCCTGTCTTTGGAGAAGTTCACCTTTCAAAATAAAAATAAACCTCATGTGACTGCATTGAGACACAGGCCAAACAACGGTCACTAAGCTATTTTTGTAGCACTGATAAACTAGTATTGAGTTTCAGAAATTAAATTTTGTGAAAGTGTGAAACTACAATCACAAGTGTGAAAAACATTACACTGTTAGTGACAATAATAACCCAAAAATACTAGTCACTTTCATTATTATTTCAAACCTGTATGAAGAACAAAGATATTTTAAAGAATGTTGGTAACTAAACAACATTGGCCCTCATTGACTTTCATTGTATGAACACAAAACCACTAAAAAAAATAAAGTAATAGTCAGGTTTTATATAATATAAGGGTGAATAAATGATGACAATGTTTTATTATCAGTTTAAATCCCACATTAATTGATTAATTATGTTTTATAATGACATAATATTTTTTTTTTTACAATTCTCAAATCTATGGGCTTCAAGTTACTTAAAGCTCTTTTTTTTACTAAAGTAAAAAATGACTCCTAAATTTGCCACACGGCGTCGCAATGGGTACGTTTATAAATTTTGCACTAACGATATAATATTGTATTTAAGTCAAAAATAATTTGAAAAATATGTTATATATATATATATATATTACAAATAAATTCAACTTCTGCTTCTACTGCCATAATAGCTAAACAATTTAGATAATGTAAAAAAATTTGATTTGTTTTGATCATTGGTAGTTGTTTTAGTTATTTCAAGACAGTTAACTTTAAAAAATACTACAATGTCACAGACTTTATAAGTGGTTCGTGAATTGAGTTTACCCAAGATTAATAGGACAGAAAATTAGTTTTATATCGTACACAGTACAGACAAACACAGACAGCGTAGACAAAGACAAAACGTAGAATTCATTCCTTTTTATTAACATCTAATTTATTTATACCAAAGTCGTTTTAATGACACTGATCAAACACTAAACGGAGATGAAAGACAAGCGATTTGAAGTGATCTTTCACACGTGTGACAGCAGTACTCGCGGTTCTCACGTCCCGTGCGTCCTCTGCGCGCATGACGTCATCGACGTCTCGAGCTGTTTGTTCTGGATTGTGGGAGAGAAAGAGCCCGCGCGACCTCACAACAATATACAGAAGGTAAATAAACAAGCGACTTTAACGCTTGCACCCAGTGTTTATTTCGCATTAATTGTCTTTATGCGCGTCGTGTCATTTGCTGCAGCGGTCAAGCGCGCCAAACAGCGCTGAAATGATTGTCTGCTGCGCGCTGTGAGAGCGGCCTGTGTTGCTAACGCTAACTGCTGTGAAAGACAAACTCATTCACAATAACGGGTCAGTTTGACATTGTTTTACACTTTTTTACTCCTTTATTTGTGTTTTAGCCCTAGATTAAATGTTAAACATCGCGTGTGCGTCAAAGAAATAACATTGCTTCTTTGGCTAGGTTGTTTATTAGCATTAGGCCATTTGGTGGGCAATGCTAGCACAGCATCCTTGCTCTGCGCAGCTTGACGGCCGCGCTGCGCGAAAATCTCGCGTTCCCCCGTGCGGGAATGCTGGCGAATTTGACGTACATTTCTACGTGAATTCGCGTACACTTACGCACTCTCTAAATAATCAAATCGTTTCTATGTCAAATCATTTGAGTTGTCTGACATTGACAGGTGCGTATTGTTCACTGGCTTTAGTTATTGGGTGAGTGTATATCGGTGTGTGTTTTGATAATGCACACACACTGCAAGACGCCGGACGAGCCCTTGTCACACACACAACTGTTAGCACTGATAGCGGATCTGAGAAAATGTGCCCTCATTTTCCATATTTAACAGCAAATTAAAACACTTGACCGCGTTATGGTTGTCTTGTAGATGTTATAAGTGCATATAAACCCCTGAAACGCGAGTGAAATGCAGTGACCGTGAGTGTTTGAGGGACTTTGAGGATAAGGACTCGTCTGAGCTGCCCGCAGTCGCCATTTTGTGTTGCTCCCCGAGGATAGAGTCACACAACGTGTAAATGTAAATGACGATAAACAACAGTATAGACAACACGCCTGCTTTAATTGAATCTGTCAGCTGTAAATGATGTTTTGTTGTTGATATGTAAGTGTGTTTTGTGTGTTGAGTCTGTTGGCAGTTTGGCGGAGCGCTGTCACTAGCGTTAGCCTCGCAGCTTCTTTGCGCCGAGATTTCTGTCACAGAGGGAGTCTTCGGGTTTTCTTGCAAAATATTACAAATATCTCATCATAAACCTGGCTTTATATAACAACCCTACATTTGCCATGTTAATACAATCATATTAGGCTATTGTTAACTGTTTGCCATCCACTTAAACTTGTGTAAGACCCAAGTCTGCTGTGTGTTTGTTATCTGAAATCATCGCTGTGTGATTGACAGTTGTTGAATTTCTTAGCCTAACGTTATGTGTGATAATGTTCGTGGTGATTATTATCAAAAATGTGAAATATGTCCTAGTTTTTAGGCTGTTGGAAATACATATAGCGTGTTCAGGTTGTTTTGCTATTGTGTATTGTAAATTAAAGACAATTAATAGGGTTTTGCTGTGTTAAAAATAGCTTGATGTGATTAATGGCTGAAGATAAACATTTCCTGTGTACTTGGTTAACAACTTTCTCTAAACTGTTAAATATTACATTATTATTTATGATGCAATAACTCTATAACAGGCCAGGTGTTTCCTGTCTGGTCTTTTGTGAAGTTAATTTTAATATCTTTCCACCACCTTTTAGTTTTTGATGTAAAATGTCAAGGGAAATCATTTGCTTTGGTCTAGTTGAGGACACATTAGGTGGTAATAAATTGCTCATTGAACCATCTTCACATTAACAGAATGACTAATATTCAGTCTAGAGTGACATGTTAAAAGCACAACCACAGTTTTGTGTCCCTGCAAGTAAAGCTATTGCAGTCAGTCTGAATGAAACGGGATGTTACCTGACACAGAATAAAGAACATCTTTTTTGACTTAATTGAGTATTTAATGGGTTTAACTAACTAATACTTCACAAGTAACCTGAACACACAGTGACTTTGTGTGATCAACTCACAACTTATGTTGGGTTTAATACTCTTGTTGTGCGGTTCTGTATGGAGCTCTCAGCATAAAGTTCACAAAGATAGCAGGGAAAAGGTCAAGGCATGGTGCAGGGGTTACACAAAGAGATTGTTTGGTATTAGTACATTATGTTGGCTTTCATTAAAGTAGGCTTGTAAAATGTAGACTGTCGGACATTAGATTCATTGCTTTATTGTAACTTTACAATAATCTTGCGGGATGTATTTGTGAGCTGTTGTTGTAAGGTTGTTTTTCCATCTCCTCACAATTTTTGTGCTCTTCTCTGGAGTTGAGTTACCATGGCAACTCCATCATTGGCCTTATTTTGGATGTTACCTCTAAAGGGAAGGGGGGGGTAAAACAAGAGTGAATGGACAGGAGGCCAGATAAAGATACAGATATATTTCTTTGTTTACCTTCACAATATGTTATATTTTATATTTACACTTTAGGTAAAAATAGCTAATTATCCTGTAATTGACTGTGTGTTTACAAATCCATGGGGGCTGGAAGTTTCAAGTTGTAATCACACAAATCCGGTATAGGAGTAAAATATTTTTGGCTGATTTTGAAAATACTTGTGCAGATTTGACATATTATCCAACGTAGAAACTTCTTGTATCAATTTTAGAATATGTCCACAGTGTCAAAAGATAACCAATTATTCATTAAATACCTTATATCTGAAATGTTTTATTTATTATGATTATTATTACATGTATCATATATGTATTACATTTAATAAAAAGCATCTGTGAAAGAGATATAGTATGGGCATATGTATCAGCAGTATGCCGCACTTCTTTTTATATATATAATTCAAGAGTCTTTAACAGAGCCCGTATCCGGAGACCAGTAAAACATGTTTAAATTTGATGTTTAAATACATGCATCAGAAAACTAAAAGTCAGTGTCAATATTTGTAGAGGTTTGAGATGGTTTAAATAAGTACATACTTCACATAAGTCTCACTATCTGTGTGTCTCTCTCTCTGCAGTAGTGGACCTCTTACTGCGTGATCAGTGTAGTCTTATTCGGCGCTGGTGACTTTTCTCTGGACCGCATAAAGGCAGCTCTTCTGCTGAGTGCTACTGGAGAAGATGTGCGTTCTCAGATAAGAGACTCTTCACACGAGAGACAAAAATGTGAGTCAATAACCCGATCGTGCATTTCATTCAGTCTTGTTATAATTCCTGCAATGTAACCATTCATAATTATTGAACGCTTTTTTATTTTATGTCTTTTTCAAATGACAACCAATCCTGTTAAAAAAGGAAGTGAGTTATGTCCAGGTTTATGTTCTTGTATAGACTGAATTCCAGTACCTCACAACAGTATACCTCAATTTGAGCGTCCGGCAGAATGTGTACAGCTGTAAAGCAATATTAATAATGTGAATTCAAGGTTTTTACAATTAGTACACAATACACAATAAGTTATAGAGAGTATAAGGACTAATCATTGAAGAGTATCATAAATACATTACTTTTTTTCTGATGTTGTTTTGTGTATACAATGAGTTGTATTATGTATTATGTGCCAAAAAGAATCAAAATTAAGATTTGAAAGGCTATTTGTTCCAAGTTTGCTTTTAGGACTTTTATGCAAATCTCTTCACATATAAATAGAGAAGCAGCACTTTGCTGGTGGCTTCTGTTTTATTTGTTTTGCTCCATCCTTCGATAACAGTCTCCTTGTGCAGCCTGTTTTATGTTATTACAGTGTCAAAATACAATTCCATGTTGAAATTGTCACAAACATTTGTCGTGTCTGAAATGATCAGAGACCTTGGTTACAATAAATAACTCTCAGCACAAAAAAAAACCCCTAATGTTTTACAGCTTTACTTCCAATTTTGTGATTTCATTTAAACTTAATGATTTTGATGATTACTGGTTTAATTTAAACTTTAGTGTTTGGGAATAATGTCTAATATCCTATTAACTCATTGTTACCTTAACAGGACTGGATGGGAATGATGCAGTTTATATATCAGTTTATATTATATATCATATATCATAAGTTGTAACAGAATTATTTGTGTGTTTAGAAAGACTTAACTTATGATTAACAGTTAATGACAAAAGAAGCCCTTAAGATATGACCCCTTTAAATCTTGAACATGTCAAATTTGTAATCAATCTGTATGCTTAGTAGATTATAGGTTTAGTAGCTGTTGTAATGCCCTGTATACACTAGTAGTTTAGTCACGTTTAGACACATTTGTAAACTGTATTTACATGTCAACTCTCAAATCTTTTCATCCCTTTACGCTTGTTTTGTTGTTGACTGCAGCCTGTTTGCATTGTGTATCCTTGTAATTACCTATAGTCCAGATAAGATATGTAAATATTAGTACAGTAAAAAAAACTAGCACAAAGTACAAAATAGAAACAAAATTGCACTTCACAGTTGATCTGTTATTGTTTTAGCCTGAGATCTAGTTTAATACCCAAATTAAAATTAATACCTCAAGTGAAAGCGCAGTGTAAAAGTCCTAGCACTATTCGGTAAGTAATATTTTTATGTGGTATTAGATGCAGTACTTGGTAATTAATTTTACTGTATTTCTGCTTTATTTAAACTGACATGTCTCTTTCCACATCTCTTTCCGTGACCCCAGAGCTTCTGTTTTGTTTTTTAATCTGTCAAATCTTGAATCTGAAAAACAGCAGGTAAAGGTGCCTAAACAAAATGATATAATATTTAAAACACAAAATTATTTTCAGTCTCAGACTAACTTAACTTGTCACACAGAGCTTGTCTGTTTTGAACAAGGCACCATAACTTTGTATTTGAATGCATTTAGTCATAAACAATGGGTGACCTGCTTCTGCTTGTACTTTTTGAGGAGGATCTATGACCTCAGAAAGACTCGCTGCTGCTGAGCTTATGCATGAATGCAGAACTTGTTATGACGGGTGTGTGTACTGCAGCAGCCGTATGACAGGAGGCAAAAAGAGGTCAAGGTGTCTGCCGGCGCGCTCGTGATTCTGCGTATGGCTACTGTGTCATCATAGGGCAAATGGCCACAAAGGACAGATGGAGGGTTTCTGTCCTGTATGCCACAGGAGGCTTAAGTTAGAAGCAGATGGAGAGAGACGAGAGCTCTTTTTTTTGTGTCCCCTCTTCATTTTACTGAATGAAGCACATGAAAGACTTTCTTTTGTTGTGTTTTTGTCTGTCCTGTACTTGTCTTTTTTTTCATAGGCTCACGCTCACCTGCTCTACCCTTTACACCCCTCCCTGATGTAAGAGATCACACACACACAGCAGATTACTCTTCCCTGTTCTCTCCAGCCAGGTCCCTGTTGGCTCGGGCTTCTCAAACGTTCAGATGATTAATGGGCTAAGAAGTCTGAAGGCGCTCGCTGCCGCCTTCTCCTCCATTCCTCCCATCCCCCCCATGTTTCTCCTAACCCCCCTTCAATCCCAAACACATCTATGTTTGAATGCAGAGGCGCACACACACAAAAAATAGTCACCAAATGCTGGCGAGGGTCGTCTCAGACTCTTGGAGTGCTTTGTCACCCGGGCAGCTGCTTTATTGTCTCAGACGGTGCTGGGAAAGGCACGTGCTATCTGGGTGGAGGGATTGCCGCTGTTTGGCCAGGCACTGGCTCTCTGCTGCAGAGGGCTTCCTGACAGAATGTGAAATTGGAGGATGTCCTGGCAATATACAGAGCCTGAAAACACACAATCAATCACACACTTTTTGGACTATTATGGTAGGGTAGTAAAACTGAGTGCAGATGGTCAGCCCTGGGATAAAAGTTTACCTGGAATGTGAGGGGTCATAGGTTAAGATTCCTGTCCCCTCTGGCAGTCAGGAAGCATTCTGTGTGTGTGTGTGTAGATTAGGTTGCAAAAGGTGTGTATGAAGACAGCTCGTGTGCAAATTTAAAGAATGTAAACTAGATGTTTTCTTAAGAAAATGTAAATGTTGCATGCCCATGCAAAAGTCACATTGCTAGGTAGTTGTGGTTGGTGACCAGAGCTTTGGTTGCTTGGGTGGTTTGGGTTATTGAGGTGTTGTTCAAACAGGGTGCAGGAATGATTGAATGGCAAGGGTTTAACAACACTTAAGTGTGCCTTACACCATTACTAATTAGCATTAAGCACAAAGAGAGGTAATCAAAGCTGTGGCATAGTGGTTAAATATATGTGATGTAATATTTGATTGTGAGGGTTATGCAGGTAGTATAAGATTGATAGTACATTTCCCATCATATCATGTTTCATCTCTGTTGTTTTTGGCTTTCTCTTTTTACTGTACCAATGAATGAAAGTGGCAAAAGGTCAAAAAAAGGACTAGGGTGAAACAGTATGTCATGTGAGTGCATGTTCTGTGTGGTTTGTCTTAGCAGAAGGTCGGATGAATTTACAGAATAACCCCCATCACATCTGTTCATCTACATTGTATCTGTGCGGTGACCTCATCTCTTTAGAGATCTGTTACTCTCACGTGGCTCAACACCGCTCTTTTGTGCTCGCATAAATACAGGATAATTGCTTGTTAGCATCTGATGTAAGTCACTGTCCCTTTTGGGGTGGAATAATCATTTACAAGAGTCCTTTAATGAGGCAAAATTCAATCTATACAGACCATATTCAAGGTAGATGCCATATTTAATTCTGACATTAATGAAAATTATGCCGCGAGGGACAGAAGTTCTGACTGTTTTTACATCTTACTGTGTTATTGTCATAAGCTAACATATAATTTTCCAAATAAAATTTTAATATGCGAGTCTCTTGGTGTCTAATTTATATTGGCATCAGTACTTTACACTGCATGCCAATAACAGCAGTCAGGCCTTTGGCTTTCTCCGCCACAGTGACCGCTGTCGCTTTTCCACTGGCCCTCTCCCCTTCCAACATTTTCCCCTTCAGTCTGTACTGACCGTCAGCTTATGTGGCTGCTGTGGAACTGGGTGGTCCTAAACTGAAAGTGAGAGAGATGGTGAGGTAAAGGTTGCATAGAGGGAGTGAGCGAGAGAAATTAGCCTGAGTCATGATGATGATGATGATGAGTGTGCGTGTGTGGACAGATGGTGGGTTGATTGGGGAGGAGACGGTTCATCTAGGCTTCTGTCTTAAGGGGGTATAAGAGGTTGTGTGTCTCTCATGCGAATATGTTATTCACACCCATATATTTATTCATGGTCATGTCATTCCTAACCCATTTAATTTTCTTGTGCAGAACACAAAAGACAGGATAAGTGGATATTGGTTGGGAATATAAAAAAATCCACACTTAAGATAGTCAAGAGTGCCAACAAATAAGTACAATGCACTTTGCTGACTTGACAAGTCCTGTCTGATTTTGATAAACAACCAGATTTTTAAATTTACACCTAAGGCATCTGCCATTTTGTGCATTGACGATAATGATCCTCTGATGAACTTGTGATGGTGAGATTTAAACACTCTTATGAATAATTTTGTTTAAAGAATGATTCAAATAGTCTAAAACATGCACAAACGGAAAGGCATATGTCTGTGGGCATTTGACAAATGTCTATGCCTTATAATGTGACGTACAAAAAATGTAGAAAAAAAACTAACATTAAAATAAATCCTATTTGTAACTTCAGCAGTAACAATAAATCTCTCATGCTATTTGTATATTTTTTTTTTTTATTCAAAATTTTGTCATTTTGCCATAGGACACAGTCACATATTTATCTGTCAACTACCCCTATATAAATATTAGCACAGTTAATTTTTTTCATTTGAGATACAGAGTATAGTTTCTTTTTATTTTGTAGTGTTGAGAAGTATACAAACGTGATTAATCCAAACAGACTGCCTCAGAGAATATATAGAAATCCCCTCTCAGCATTCAACAGATGAACATGCTGACGAAAACTACATCCTGTCACACAGCAAGTGTGATCCAAAGAGTATTTACAACCAGCTTTCGTGTGTGTTATGGAGGCGGTTCCTTGTTTTGTCCTCCAGTTCAACCTCCCATGAGTTCACTCACTTTTTCCATCTATTCCTTTATTCCCTTGTAAACCCCCCAATCCAAACAGTATCTTAAGCCATCAGTGATATTTGGCTCAAAGTGCATTTCCTGCCCGCTGTCTGTTGGCCGAGTAGCCCCAGTGTTGTGTGTTTTTGTGTGCGTGTCGGCGCGGTCTAGACGTGTGAATGTGCGCGGCGTGTGCGGAGAGGCAGCAGATAAGGCGGCTCTTGGTGTAGTGGGGGAGGCACGCAAGAAATCGGTCTGAAAAGAGTAAGTGGGGGAGGGCGAAATGAAGGGAGGAAGGGGGTGGGGAGCTGAAGGTGTGTGTATGTGTGAGAGAGAGAGAGAGAGCGAGAGAGTCAGGCCGGAAGACACAGAGAGAGGGAGGGTGGAGAGTGCTCACGCTATTGATGGGGAAAGAGAAGGGAGGGGTTAAAGAACGAGCAGGC
The DNA here is from genome assembly GCA_019155185.1 of Beaufortia kweichowensis. NCBI lineage: Eukaryota > Metazoa > Chordata > Actinopteri > Cypriniformes > Gastromyzontidae > Beaufortia > Beaufortia kweichowensis. The sequence continues at coordinate 3,259,182 of CM032804.1, forward strand.
GCTGGAGAGAGCCGAGGGAGGGGTGTGTGGGTAGTGCCTGTTCTCAATGAGGAAGCGCCAGAGCCATTTTCACTGTTGAGTAAGAGCACGCCGCTCTCGGCGAGAGACGGAGAGAAAGAAAGTGCGCGTTCTGGATTTTACCGAGACTCCTTCGCTCGTCTTTGCTCTCCCCCACTTTCTGGCGCCCCGCTGGAGGCAGTTTGTGTAAGCGAGGCCTCGGGTGGACACACAATGGGGCGAAGTGCCTGTGGCAACTGGGCCGTTGTGCTGCCGAGGGGGGGAGGGGGTAGAGAGCCGACCGGCGCTCAGAGCTAACAGATCCAGCCAGTCTCAGGCCTCTCTCACGCTTGCGAACACAGACTCGGTTAGAGGCTTCTCAGGAACTAAAAAACATCTTTCTCTCAGGAATATGGTGGACTAACTATGGATTAACATGTATTTGGCGCAGTGGATTTTAGGACGCATACGTCAGAACTGGAGATTTGAGAGCGAGAAGTTGCTGTGTTTTGGGATTGAGTGACGAACTTTTCTTGCCTTTTTAGTTCCCTTTCTGTTTTGCTTTTGTGCCGAGAGGACCTCCTAAATGGATTACAAAATGCATTCCAAGTCCAATGATTTGCTGGATTTTCAGACACTGGATGCCCTTTTGGAAAAAATTGCACATTGCTCTGTCCCTGTTAAGAGGTAAAACTGATAAGCCTTTTCGTTTAAGTTGCTCTTTTTCAAACATTACACAACTAAACATCAGTGTTGTTCACTAGTAGGTGTTTTGTTTTAGTTTGTGCTAGCTTGTGATGGTAGTATTCACTGATCTCAAGATCGTGGGTTTCCTTTATTTTCATCTTCTTAGAGTGATATTATCCATTCCTTATGTTAGTAAATATACGTCCTATGCTGGACATTTTCTTCAAAACCACCAGAAAATAGTGTTTTAAAATGTGGCATTGTTGGTAAGAAAGCTTAAAGCTGGGAATGGGCAGCCTCCCGGTGGGAGAGAGGGGGTGTGTGAGTAAGCAGGGGGAGGGGGTGGGTTTATTCAGAGGAAGAGGGGGGTGGTGGATTTGTTGTGGCAGAAGGAGAGGGTTTCGTCAACTCAAATTTGGACAATTTTACTGAGTGGTTGTATTAAATTTTTCATGTTTAGAGTTACCCACAGGTCCCCACTAAACCTTTGTGTTGGGCATTTAGCTTCCAAACATTTTTAATATCAAGTCAGTCATTGCCAAGATGTTATGAAAAATATTCATAACAATTTCCCTTGCACTGGAAATGCTTTTAGTGGGTAGCGTAAAAGGAACCAACGTTGCTTTTTTCCTCTTATGAAGTTTGGCCTTCTACTTACAGCACTACAAACCATCAAGTATTTGAAAACATGAATACATACAGAGTTCCTGCTCTTATCCTTTAATGTACTTGAATTAACCAAAACATGTTATTCGACTGAACAACTTACTTGATACTGTTGCCAGACTAGTTTAGCTATTTATTCGATCAAAGAGACTAAAAGCATCCTTCCCCCATCTGTCTACTCAAACCAACTACCCAATGAATATTCTGAGCTCTTAGCATAACAAAACTCACTTCACAAATGGCTCTATGTCTGTAAGCAAATCCAATGGAACATTCCCACATCTAAAGAGCGAGCAGAGACTCCACATATCGGACCCGGTCTGGTTTGATGTGTGGCATGCTGGAGTCTTGTTAGGCATGTGGGACAGTTGCTGTCGGAGAGCTGCTGCAGTGGAAAAAAGTTCTTCGCTCGCATTGCACGCATGCCTCCCTGTGCTCCTGGCAGACATTTGTTAGTCCCTGTTCTAAATTGTTTTGGGTCACTGATCAAAGCACTTGCACAAATACAACATGGCACAGCAAATGTTTAAGCAGCTCTGTTTTGTTTGATGGAGGTACCCATGCTGATGTTTGGAAAGGTTAGTTCCCTCCACGTTTTGAGCAGTTTGTAACACAAAACAGCTGTAAAGTTAGAAGGCTATACTCCTTCCTGGTGGCAGCTGGGATGTTGGGGAAAAACGGCTCCCAGGAGAAGTGTTGGCGAGACAGGAGTGTGAAAGAGGAAAGGGGAGATGGTGAGGGAGGTTGGACTCTTGGTCTGAGCCACTAATTCAGTACAGTTTCATTTATTATTTATGTATATGCTTTCAAGCAAATAACCTGCTGCCCCGCTCCTGTATCATAGAACAGTGGTTGGAACTCCCTGTAAACATGAATGATTAATTGTTTACTTTCATTTGGGATAAAGACACATTTTGTTTCCATCAGTTTTTGCGCCCTGCTTTTCACGTATCACGGTTGGGCTTGGCTTGCCCGTAGAACCAGATTTCCTGGTATGTGCTCATGTCACAGTAGCCACAGTTACTTCCTCCCAAACACACATTCCATAGTGGTACGTAATGATATACGTCAGGTTCAGAGGTCAAGTCTTATTCCAGAGGGTGTTCGTTTCAAACAAATCTGAGGACAGGAAGTTTAAAATCTAGGTCAGACCCCTCAGCAGTTTATTGCTTTTGCTGCACTTTCTTACTTGTAAGGTAACTAACCTGTTTTCTTTGGTTTATTAATTAGTTGGAAGCACAGTGAAGAGACCTGTTGCACTTGTAATGGAATGAAGTTCAGCAGAAAGGTTCAGTCATTCTCAATTACTGTTGAAAAATTAATGTTCAACAAATCTCTCTGTTATGATCCTATTATAATGCAAATATTAGGTTAGACTGTGTTGCTGTTGTGTTTCTGGAGCATGTGGTTGTATAACAAAAGAATTTTTTTATAGCTTAATCCTTGATATTTACTGGTATTTGTCAATTCACCGGCCGTCTAGCTTGGACTTGCCAACCTCTGCCAATGTCTTTCAGGAAATCAGTGAGGCTTCGTGAATAAATGTCACATAATAGATCTTGCCTTCCATGGTAGATTTTGTGAGTTCGTCTTCTACAAATAAAATTAACTTCCTACTTCCAACCCCATGAGCAGACTGGTATTGTCACAGTTGGTATCCAACACACAAATTTGGTATCAGCTTCAAACCAAAAAACAATTGCTTTTGAAATCTCTGCCGCATTGGATTGACATGTCTATGTTTTAGTTCACATTTCTAAAAACTCAAGTAGGGAAGGTATTGTATTATATTGAAACGGCAGCTCTCATGTTTACCAAGGCCACATTAAGTTGTTCATCGTTTACACTTTTCTGCCAATACTGTTAACTGCAAGATAAATTTTTAATTTTATTATTCTGTAAGAATACATTTGTGTGTAGTTTCATGATGTTTTAGATTTGTGTAAACCTGTAGCATATTTCCAACCTTAGAAATGTATATGAAGCAAACCAGTTCAAAACACAGCAAAACAATGTGTGATGGGTTAGTAGAAGTTGTAACCTACACTCTAAAAATGCTGTGTTATTTTAACCCAGTGTTGGGTCAAAAATGGACAAACCCAACTGTTGGGTTAAATTAACCCCAAAAAGGTTTGTATTTGACACAACTATGGGTTAAAACCAACCAGCATTTTGGGTTAAAACGATTCAGGATGGGTTCATTTACAACCCAACTGTTGGGTTTGGCCATTTTTGACCCAACGCTGGGTTAAAATAACACAGCGTTGTTATTTTATAATATTTTTTTAGGGTATATAAAAGTGTTATAACGGCAAATAACTTGGTTGGATATTACTTTTGATATATGTGCTCTCTCTTAGTGATGGGGCGCTATGATACTATATGACAATTGAAGTTTTAAACCAGTAGTAATTTTTTGGTACTGTTAGTACTGCAGCAAATGAGCATTAAAATCAATCTGGCATTTTGCAGAATGCTTTAGTGCTGATTTATAATGGAGCTGATTTATATTTAAGCTGTTGTGTGTTTAGACATGGAGTTACTGTAGGATGTTTACTGTTGCTGGGCAAGATCACATGCCATGTGATCATACAGTCAGTTGTGCATCTGTGCTTCTATTATCTTTTTATTTTTTGCCTCATATTTACAATTATAAAATTCCTGAATGAAATTTTGTTTTAAAGTGTTTTTTTTGTTGTTGTGTTGATGCCAGAACTTGTTATTATAAATTACTGTCCCCAACATTAAAAATTTTTCCTTTTATTTTCAAAGTATACAAGTCAGCGGATTCATGAAAAGATCTCTACATGGTTATGTAATATAAAATATTCTAAGCGTTAAATTGTAACAATTATTATAATGAGAGAGAGAGATCATTACCATTACTGATTATTTGTAATCACGCTTGATACATTAGCCAATATTTGACATTTTTGAAGTATTGCATTAGGCGATAAGTCTTAATGTTCAACTGATTTAATCTAGGTCAGCAAAGGATTGCTGCAGCATTGTATGATTAGGAATATGTTTAAACTTCTGTATATTTTTATATTCACTGTATTTAATTGTCCATGTAAAATTACATGTAAGCTACTTGTCACTAACTTAGCATGTGATGCCTTTTAAGTGTTCATGAGTTTCATCAAGTTTTTATTTGTCTCATTTGCTATAATTATATTTGTGTTGTATTGACTATATCAGCCACAATGCATTTTCAATATCCGTGTCGCATTCTGTCATTAAAAAAAACCATATCGATCAAGAACTAATTATCCTTTAAAAAGATTATTCATATATATTGTGATAAGGTTTTGGGCGTGATCCTATGCTTTCTGATTTGATTTATTCTAGTCATCAGTCATGATGACTTCACATTGTTTGACAGCTGCAGTCATGCTTTCAACACTATAATTGTTTACATTTAGATCCAGATTGATCTTTGCTTGAGTCGTAGAAAAGTTGGGCTGTTTACCGCTTATTAGAATGTAACCAGCCTTTCCCACGCACTGCATCCACATTGCAGACTAAGATAAAGATCTGTACCTGGTCTTACTTCTCAGAATCTGACTCATGGTCAGTATGAGGATGACTAACTGTTTTTAATGCCTTGTGTAGTTTAAAAATGTGCTTTCTTGCTAAAACCATCAGCTGAGTGACATCAATAAATCCTCGCCTGTGTGACTGTACCTAACATTTCTTCCTGACCCCCTTTTTTTGCTTCTCAGCTGAAGTGAAACATCGAGGTTTTTCTGTATTGTGCGTATATGGTTTTATTCTTGTGTGTTTGCCTCAATCACCTCCCTCAGTAATCCATATTTGATTTCTTACCTCCTTAAAGGGTCATTCAGATTTTAAAACCGCTGATTAGATAATTAAAAGTGCTAAATAGTAATTGCAGTCATAGATGTGTTTTCTGCATTTAACACAAAAAAACATGATTAAATTACTACTAATAAATTTCTAGATGCTTAACCTAAATCTGTGTTATACCATGACTTTGCATACAACTTGTTTAATACAAGTAAATGTTGACTCATTTAGAATGCTGTCTAACACCAAGAGCGTTTACTACTAAGGCGTCTTGAAAACTAGTAGGGGAACTAGTCTATACAAATGTCAGACTGAGCACGTTTCTGATTTAAACATTTCTAATTGGCTACAAATTTCACTTAATGTATTGAAAGGTAGTAAAAGACTTAATACTCTGCTAATGCTGATGCTTGCATGTAGCAAAGCTCGTCAATGGTTAATTAGCAATAAATATCTTTTTATCATTTTGTTTTAATAACTGTATGTATATCAAAGTATACACATGTATTTATGGACTTTTTTCATAAGTTGTATTCACAGAATATTGGTTGTCGAGGTGGATCTGTTTATTTATAAATGTTATTTTGATAAATGTTTTATTCTTTTGTCAGGTTTGGAATGGTTTGAAAGCTTTTTTAGGTTTTAAGTCCCCAGTATTTGTTTGCTTTTTTTGCTTTTCTTGGAACACCCCCTAGAAAAGAATTGGTGGCAGTGCATGTCATTGGCACTCAAATGTACAGTCACAGGGCTTTCACAATCTTATTGTGTAATTTGTAGCCATTTCTGTAACTGTAACCATTACTGTGTGCCACAAAGTTCAGCTTTCTAAACACTTCCCAAATGTTCATGTAATGATATAATTAAAATGCCCTGTTTACTTGTGTAAATAGCAAATAGCATCAGTAAAGGGACTTTACAGCACAGGAAGTGTTTGCAGTTTATTAAAATGGGAAATGTGGAAAGTGGTCACCAAACTTTTCAGGCCAGGTACCAAAACATCCACCTAGTCCAAAAGTTTCCTCTAGTTGAGACTGTTTTCTATGTTTGACATGTAGATACTCACAGTGTTTATAGTACCACCCTAGTATACCAGTTTTATAGCCTTTGTAAAAGAAAAGTGTTTTATTAATGCATTTTTATTAGACATTCACAAAACGTTATTATCATATAATTCTCATCAGTCCATTGTTTTTCTTTTTTACCATAGGCCACCTGTACTAAAATCTGTCCTGAACAGTTAGATATCAACTGTTTAGTTCTTAATGAAGCAGTACGTTTGTTATGGATAAAATCCCACTGTGTTTGAATAAATTATTTGGCTGTTGATCTTTATGAGCACATTGAATGAAGTTACTGTTTACCACACAGATTTGGCGGTTATTGGCCATCTGTGTGTATTTGTGTATGTGTGTGTGAATCCTAAACCAATTGGGGTAAACAGGGGTTGTGTAGCATTTTCCAGTACCAGTCTGTCACATAAGTGTGAGCTCTTCCTGTCCGTCTGACGTGTTTTCTGTACTGTTGTGTACACCTTGTCTGTGTGATCACATTCACTGTGGTCTCCATGGTTTAATTTACATGTTTGTTGTACCAGACATTTGGCTTGTGTTCTGTCTCTTACTAGTTAGATCAGTTTCCAGATCAACACCAAATAGTAATGGTTTGTAACTAGGCAAGCATAAGTAACATCTTCGTTGAGCTGGATTGACAGCTTTTGTGCCTTCATGTCTATTATCTTGGACAGCAATGTATGCCATGAAGGTTTGGGAGTGGTAACTGCATCTAAATGTGAATCTTATAAATAATTGTTAATTGTGTGTACATAATACAGCAGTTTCACTTTAACATGTAAAGATTGACATGCAACCGTAGTAGAAATGGTATCAGTTAGCCATTTTAAATTTTAGCCAAGTTATATGTTTGGGGTTTGTAGGCTTTTATTTTTGTCCGGACAGTATATAGATATTTTACAGCAAGACGGGAATGTCACCTGCACAGGACCTCAAAATGGGAATTGAACCTGGATCAGTTTTACTATATGTCTAAATACTGTCCACAAGGCCTAACAACAGAACATTGTGTTTATGTGCTCAGAGCTGCTGATTTTAAACGGTGTGCTCTGTAATGTATGGGGTCAATGAAGTCAAGTCAATTTGATTGTAAAATAAAGTTGTCCCTCTTGTAATAACCTTGTTCTGTACACACAGAGTTGTGTTAAGCATTTAGAGAAGCTAAACTGTATATGTGGCGTTTAGTTTAACCCTCAGTCATTGTGATTACATTTAAAGTACTTATAATGAAGGTCTGATATAGCCATTAAACATGAGACTTGCTCATTTTGCCTGCTAGGTAATATGCATTTTAAAAGCATGTAAAGCCAGTGAACCCGAGAACTTTCATGCAACATGCGGATGCCAAAAAGAGACTTAAGGATTCATTGCCCCGCAATTATTCATTCTAAGGTCATTACAATAAACACTGTTTATGTTCATTTTCAAAACTGAAAGAAAGCATCTTGGTTATTTTTATTGTTTAATAACTACACCATGTACATATACAGAAGCTAACATGTTGTTAAAAAAAGGAAAGACAAACTAAAAAAGTCAAAATGGTTTCCAGTGATAATCAATAGCATGTCACAGAGTCTGCTGATAGAGCTCAAGCTGAACCCTGAACAATCACTGAAACTGTAAATAGGTCAACTTTGTTTGTCCTGTGTTAGTCTCCTGAAGTTGATATTTAGGGAGGCCCTACATATTTTTGTTCCATGAAGCAGCTTGTGAGTGAGCTTTTACTGGTAATAGACAGTTTTGGCATTCTTTCCCTAGTAGTCATGCCGGCAGATTGTGAGTAGTGTCTGAGCTCTTGGGAAAAGAGCTAACGGTCATGTGATCTACCCACTGTTTCTCTTGTCACTAGGTGAGTCATGAAGAATGTGGTTAGTCAGTCAGAGACAAACAACCGTTTTGTGTATACAGGCACATTTAGAAGTGGAAAAGAAGTAAAACTTCAGTTGTGTTTCCTCCACAGTTTAGGGTATTTTTAGCTTCTGTTTGTGTATTTGTGGCCTTGTTCTTTGTGTACCAACCTGGGCATGGTGTACCGCATTACAGTTAAGTTTCTCTGAGGATAACACCTACATTCTTACATCTCCAGAGAGCCACAACAAGAAGAATGGCGGTCGACCCGCAGACCCTGAGCGCATGAGCTGCAGGCTGTGCCAGAAGCAAGAGAAATATTTGCCCATAAGATTTTATACTGAACACTTTCTTTTACACACATCCTGTTACACAGACTGTCACAGATAATTCCCAGGAAGCTTTTCATTTGCATCTTGTAAGGGACTTTTTGATTTGAAGTACAGTGGGTGATGGATTTATACTGTCTCATGTTGTCCTGACAAAATTCAGTTCAGACACCCTACTCATATACCCATACCTTTAAAACATGTTTCCTTTTGAGTAACAATAAGCAATTTATGTGTGTGCAAAATGCTTGTACTTTTATGAGCTGCTGCTTTCATCGTGAAGCTTTGTACTAAAGTTTACTATTTATTCGTTTGACAGATGCTCTTATCCAAAGTGACATTGATTCATTCAAGTGCGGCAGTGCATTAAAGGCATACATATTATATCAGTTTGTGTGCTGTCTGGGAATTGAGCACATGACCTTGGCAGTTCGGGCACAGTTTACTAGTTGAGCTGGAGTACTTGTTTTTCTGCACATAAATCGATTGTATTTTTTTGCTCAAATTTCAGTCAGCGGGCCTTATTCATGAAACCTGAGCAGAATGTATTTTTGTATGCATGGTTTGTAAAGCTATCGATTGATTTTAATGCCGCAGTTAAAACCTTACAAGTAGTTTATACTAATATGTTAAATGCTGTAATTTTAAGATTTAATGTTATAACACAAATCTGTAAGAGGAGTAAAATTAAGGTTAATCTCAAATTGGGTTGATTTGGCTATGACCTGGCATAAAACCTTATTGACAGCAGCATTTTAGCTCGTTTTTGTTATTGACAATCCATGTGTACATGTAATTCATGGCTTAATGACACTTACGTGGCTTCTGAAACGCAAATCAGAGGCTGTTTCAAAAGTGTGACTTGCATCACTGTGTGAGACAGAGATTAATCACTTATCTCTACTGATTTCATTCTGCCATATCATGTTTTATGGAAAGCTTGACAGGAGACGGAGACTGTGCCAGCTACAGCTTTTTTGTGATGATATGGGACATGCCGCATGGAAATGGAAGTCTTTCTGCACACTTCCTCAGTTGTGATAACAAGGGCTTCACGATATTGAAGAAAAAGATCTTGCTCAATAATCTGATATATGATGTGTGATAACTTGCTGAATAATGTTATATGCGATATCATGTATGTAACCAACATACATGTTTCACATTCTGATCATCTCATCCGTATAAACCCGTGTACAAACGGGCATTAACATTCACCTTCATTCTGGACCCACCTAAAACTTTATCATGCATAACTTTCTTGAAGTATAAAATCATCAACAATAGTGATGTGCTTTTTGACCTATTCATAACAATCTTCTCTAATCCTGTCTTGTAAATGCTTTAAGATTCACGACACTTCACAGAGAATCTTTCCATTCTTGTTGTGTACAACAGTCTAAAATATACTCTGATACATTGCAAATCTATCCTCATTTCCAGCAGCAGTGCTGTTACTTATGTCTGGTGTTTTATGGGTTTCTCTTGAACTGTTCGGGTTGTAGGGAGGTTAAATGTACTGCTCTTGAGAGCAGAATGAGGTGACATGAGGGTTTCATTAGCAGGAAGTGTTGGTGCAGGGATTGTCGGATTACTGAGGCAGTTGTGGTAGTTATTCTTAGAGAGAGGAAGACTTCTGGGCTATTCACTGGTATCAATTACCAGGCTGACCTTTAACATGCTGCGATCAAAAAACAACAACTGGCTGAGGAGCAAACATTGATATTGGCTGTGCAGGATGGTTTAGTCTGCCGAGCTGTTACAACAGTTGTAATTGTACTAATTCAGCCGTGATTGGGTTTCATTTGGTCATGGCTCTTTATCTTGCCCCTTCTCAACAAGCTGCAATTATCTCATCTGCTTACCAATGCAAAATACCAGTCAATGCTTGGCCCATATTCAGGGCGTGTGTGCATTACACATTTAATCATATTTTTGAATAATGGAAACGATCTAATGCAAATATTAAAGTTGTAGAACATTGACTTATTTTCATTTGTTTTGTAGGTTAAGCTGTTTTGTATGATTTTGCTGAAAATGTCAGTTTGATTTTACAACACAATTTTGTGTTTTATACAGATTGCAACAGAAATAATTGCGACTTGGTTTCCAAAAAAACGTTTTTAGAAACATTAAAAATCCAAGTAATTTATTTTACAAACCATATCTTAAAGCACAGAACTAGGCAGTTCAGCTCCAGTTGTGAAGGTCCAGTGTCCTGCAGAATTTTGATTTAATTTCTTTCTGTAATATTTAAAGCTTTGATTAGCTTGTTCAAGTGTGTTCGATTACAGTTTGAGCTAAACTCTGCAGGACACACACCCTTCAGTACCAGAGTGGGATAGTCCTGACATAATATTTGGCAATTATCACCATCTACATTAATGGCCACTGAAGATCCTAATAATGTCATTCACACATGACTCTTAAAACATTAGTGGTTTCATGCTGCTAATAGGCAGCATGTGTGGGAAAAGCCATTTGTTTTTTCTCTGTCATAGTTTAATCTTTCAGTATTATAGATTAGTACAGGTACTTGATATTGCTATTAATGTATGTATTGCTGTAAAAGCCAGTATGCCACTGAAAATGTAAATGAATAAGACAGCAGCAGAAGATAATTAAAAGAACCCATGAGCAATTACTTGAGCAAACATGCATGTTGGATAACATGTATTTGGATGGTAGATGGTACTGATGGGAATTAAAACGCTAATGACTCCGATTCCCTTCCCTCACAGAGAGCCCAGCGAGGAGTGCAATGGAATTGGCGGTGCTCTTCCTGTGGAGCCCGCGCCCGGCTCGAGACTGAACGAGTGGTGTCCTGCCGCACCCCCTCCTGTTCCTCTGCCCGCGCTCCACCCCACCAGTATGGGGGACGGCCTGGATGCAGTGCAGATGTCGGGGAGCAGCAGCAGTCAGGGGCAGGCCTCGTCCCAGGCCGCCATGTCTTTAAATCCCTCTCCCCCAGAAAACAACAACCCTTCCAGGCCCAAGCGCCTGACCAACCAGTTGCATTATCTGCTAAAGGTTGTGCTGAAATCCCTTTGGAAGCACCACTTCGCTTGGCCTTTTCATTGTCCTGTCGACGCTGTTAAGCTGAATCTGCCTGTAAGTATTCTATGAGAGTTTGGATGCAAACCTCTCGCACCTTTTTAACCAAAGCATTGCTTGTGCTCTGTTAAGTATTATGCAAAATGCTCCAGAAAGTCTTACGAGTACTGAGACAATTATTTAACATTCAGTTATTTGATTCAGCATTGTCAATCCAGCTCCAGCATTTATTCTTCTCATTATTATTTCTTTGTCTTTCATAGATTGTTGAAACAGAGTTTTAGTAATAAATAAATAATATTCAAACTTTTTTTAATGAAAGAAGCAAATAAAATTTGCTTTTGTGATTGTAATTGGAAAGGTACTTGTATTATTTATGCAAAATGTGGCTTACCCCATTTTACAGCATAACATTCATGTAAATCTACTTGGGTCTTCGTAGGTCTATATGTCCATTAACAGTTTACAACTTGCAAATTTGCTGGAAAGCAACATTGCCATACTAGCTTTTTAGCATTTGCTCTTTCTTGAGTTCTTGTGTAAACCGTGATAGATAAAGAGGCAACAACGACTCTTAAGGCACTGTCTTAAGATTTTTAGGTCAGGTTTTGGGGACGAACGCAAACTTGACACATTTCACTCAAATCGACATATTTGCGTAATAAACACATCATTTCATCTCTAGTGGAAACTCAGCACTAGGCACAGCACATTGTTGGTTGTCGGTGGTTCCTTTTATAAGGGTTTTATAGAATGGATTATGATTATACAGGTGATTAATCTTGCTGATATTTTATACCCTCTTCTCTCTAGGACTATTATAAGATAATCAAAAATCCTATGGATATGGGAACAATCAAGAGACGACTAGAGAACAATTACTACATAAATGCCCAAGAATGTATTCAAGACTTCAACACCATGTTTACTAACTGCTATATTTATAATAAGGTATTTGTTCACTTTTTTGCTGGCATAACAAAAAACGTTTTGAATTAATCACATTGGATATAAGTGGTATGAGTGGGCGGGAAGATAATGGTTTGTGTCGCCCCCTGCAGCCTGGGGATGACATAGTCTTAATGGCAGAGGCACTGGAGAAGGTGTTTCTCCACAAGATTTCAGAGATGCCCCAGCAGGAGATCGAAATCAAGACCACGACTGGAAAGGGTCGTGGCCGGGGAAGGAGGGAGCCAGGTATGACTCTCATGCTATCTTCTACTTGATTGATGTTCACACTGACATTGATCAGATTACTGGAGATTGGCGAGTTGCTGTACTGTTGGTTTATTGCGTTTCGACATGGCTGTTTCAAAGACCTCTCTCACAGTCTCTTTTTATTTCTATCACTCTCTCTGGAAACCTGTAGATATGAACATGAAGATAGGGGCAAGCATGGACTCTTCACCATCCCCTCTAACCCGTGGCCTTTCCAATCTCGCGCCTGGGCCACAACCGAGACCACCGCTACAGGGTCCGCCTACTTTACCTCCCCAGCCTGGCATGCAAGCCTTGCCCCCTCGGGTGCCCCCTTCGCTTCCTTCCCATGCGCCACAATTAGGGCCACCTTTTTCTTTGGGTCCCGCTGACCTCAACCCACAACCCCCCATGATGACGCCTGTGCCTCCTCCCCCATTGCAAACCACTCTGCCGCCCATGCACATGCAGCAGAGCGCTGGTTCAATTCTACCAAGCCCTATCCCAATGGCTCCCAAAGTAAGTTGGCATATAACAGTAAATATTAAAAAGTTTATTCTTTGATTTGGATTTGTCTTTTAAACCTTCCTTTTCGCTCCTCTGTAGCAGAGAAAGAGTCAGAAAAGAAAAGCAGATACCACGACACCCACTGCGAACGACCAGCTGAGCGAGTCTTCTCCTGCCGAGTCAAAGTCGGGGAAAACTCTGCCCCGCCGGGAGAGTGCACGGCCAGCCAAACTACCCAAAAAAGAGGCACCGGACTCCCAGCACCATTGGACCCATAGCCCCAAGCAACAAGAGCAGTTACGCTACTGCTCGGGCATCGTGAAGGACATGTTTGCTAAGAAGCATACGGCGTATGCTTGGCCTTTTTACAAGCCAGTGGATGTGGCCACTTTAGGACTGCACGATTATCATGACATCATCAAACATCCCATGGATCTCAGCACCATTAAGGTTGAAATGCAGCTTTAGTCAACAGATGATTTACTGCATCAGTCTGTACTTTCTATGTTTATTCTGAGTGTTACTTTTATTACAGGACAAGTTGGAAAACAGACAGTACAGAGATGCTCAGGAGTTTGCAGCAGATGTACGGTTAATGTTCTCCAACTGCTACAAGTACAACCCTCCAGATCATGAAGTGGTGGCAATGGCACGCAAACTGCAGGTACATGGCAGTGTGGACACAAACACCTATCTCTGTATGTGACTAATAATGCAGTTATTTCAAGTCAACTAGTCATCGAGAAGTAATTGTGATCAATGACTTGTTGACACAAACTATTTGGTCGATCAGTGCAATCACTAGTGTACATTGTTGCATTCTGAAACGAAGATGAAATGCATCTTTAGCTAGTTCATGGCAAGTTTCTCCTTTTTTTTGAAGGATGTGTTTGAGATGCGTTTCGCTAAAATGCCTGATGAGCCAGAGGACTTGATGGCCCCCGCTCCTGCGCCAGTGCTCCATCCGGCTCCTGTAAAGACACAGCCGCCCATGGGCACAGCCTCATCCTCTGACAGCTCCAGCGACTCTTCGTCCGAATCAGACTCGTCCACAGATGACTCAGAGGAAGAAAGAGCTCAGAGGTTGGCAGAACTTCAGGAGCAAGTAAGAAGAACTACAGCATTTGTTACGCAAATTTATTTTCTGTTTGGTAGTGAAATTACAGGGTAGATCTGGGATGGAAGACTGATGATAGAAGCGAAGTTTAAAATGGAAAATACAACCATAAAATACTAATTAGATTTTGTTTCGTTTCTTAGCTGAAAGCGGTTCATGAGCAGCTGGCTGCCTTGTCCCAGCCTCAGGCCAGCAAACCAAAGAAGAAAGAGAAAGAAAAGAAAGAGAAGAAGAAAGACAAGCACAAAAAGAAAGCAGGAGTCATGTCTGCACTGGAGGAGATCCTGGAGCCACCTCCTGCCCTCAAGGCTCAGGGAAAGCCCAAGAACAAGACGGATGCTCTGCCCAAGAAGCCCAAAAAGCTTAGGTAAGAGCAAAACATTTTGTTACACATCCCTCTTACACAGAAAAAACAAGTCAGTAGTCAGTGTGCACTTTCAGTCTCATCTTTCGGTTTACGACTTGGTCTATTATGTAGTTAATTTTCTTGTCCTTTCCCCCCACAGCAAGAAGGAGGGAGGTAAAGGTAACCGCTCCATGGCTCCCTTAGGCGTGGCCCCACCCACCCTACAGCCGGTGACAGGCTTGGATTCTGAGGAGGATCTGGGTCTGGCCGCAGGGCAGGCCATGGCAGGCATGCCTGCAGGAGAGAAGTGTAAGCCCATGTCATATGAAGAGAAGAGACAGCTGAGTCTGGACATAAACAAGCTGCCTGGAGATAAACTGGGCCGTGTGGTCCACATCATCCAGTCCCGCGAGCCCTCGCTCAAAAACTCCAACCCGGACGAAATCGAGATTGATTTTGAGACGCTAAAGCCTTCCACGCTTCGGGAGCTGGAGAGATACGTGTCGTCTTGTCTTCGCAAAAAGAAGAAGCCTGCAGGTCAGTGGATAAAATCCTTTTTATTTGGTCACGGGTAATTTAGCAATCTCAGATTGGCTGTGAGGTATCTAGAGAAGTTTTAATTGATTAGACACTGTACCAAGTGTGTCTTGCATATAATTGGATTTTTATGTTTTTTTCCTGTAATTCAGCTCCAGAAAAGTCCATGGAGGCAATGAGTGCTACAAAGACAAAAGGTTCATCGTCAGAGTCGGGAAGTAGCAGTGAGTCCAGCTCTTCAGAAAGTGAAGACTCTGAAATGGGTGAGCCAGATACAGAAGCAGACAGAATCATCTTTTTTTAATCACTATGGTTCCATAATGTTTAAACAACATGTGCAAAACTGCATTTTCCTTTAACATAGGGATGGGACCCAAGTTGAAGAAAAGAGGTAGAGGTGAAGGAAAGAAACCCAATCACCAGGTGATTGCTCCGGGCATGCCTCAGCCGCAGGTTTCCCATCAGCCCCAGACGCCTGTGCTGCAGGCCACTGCTCAGCTGAAGCTCCAGCAGCAGCATCCCTCTCCCGCTACTTACATGGCTCCTCCCGTCTCAGCACTGGAGCCCTCGCAACTGCTGGAAAACCCCTTCGACCCCCTGTCCCACTTCGGTCAGCCCCTCATGCACCTTTCCCACCACGCTAATGACTCGTCCTCCCCCGCACCACCTCACCTCAACGCTCACCCTCCAGGAGGCCCTGTGTCGCCTGAGACGCACCCATTCCTGAACCAGCACCCAATCCTTCCTTCCCCAGGTAAGTAAAAGCTTTCAGTTTGTGTTTAAAAAAAAACTCGCTTAAAAGGTACGTCAAGCTAGAAATTTGTCATGTCAATCCTGTTCAGGACACGGGGCAGGTTTGACTTAATTGTCATGTTTTTTTTCTCATTGGTCTACAGCCCTACACAACGCAATGCCCCAGCAGCCTTCACGGCCCAGTAATAGGGCAGCTCCGCTACCTCCTAAACCACCGCAACAAAACACGCCCCAGCAGCAGCAACAACCCCAGCAGACCCTGCCGCAGCAACTCCAGCCCCAACAAGCCCCTCCTCCTCCCCAGCACCACCTGCCTCCTCATCTTCTGCAACCTCCTCAGCAGATCCGTCAGCGGCCCCTCTCCCCTCCCACGCTCACTCCCCAAGGTCTGCTCTCCTCCCAGCCTCCACAGATGCTGCTAGAGGACGACGAGGAGACCGTTCCCTCCATGCCCCTGCCGTTGTACCTGCAGCCAAACCGTCTACAACAGCAGCAGCAACAAACGGCTTCGTTAATGCAGTCTCTGCAGAGCAGGCAGCAGCCAGGGCAGCAATCTCTGCTGCAGTCAGTGCAGGTCCAGTCGCAGCTGGGCCCGCAGAGCTCCCTGCCCCCGCCGCAGATCCCCGTTCAGACTCAGCCCCAGCAGACGGCATCGCATCAGCCCTCCCTGCAGCTCTCGCAGCATCAAGTCAGACACATGCAGCACTCGCAGCAGATGAGCTTTGCTCAAGGCCCGGTGCAGGCCACACAAACGCAGCCCAGTCAACATAAAGTCTCCATGCCCCCAAAAGCACAGCAGATCATCCAACAACAGCAGACACAGCATCACTCTCCACGTCAACACAAGTCTGACCCGTATAACTCAGGTAATGCTTAAGCACTGACGGAAGGTCGATTGTGTTTCAAATTATAGTAACTTTTTTATTGTTAGATGTTTACTTACTGCAGTAACGCAGTTTTTGTTTTGTTTTTCACTGGATTTGAACGGATTTACTTTGAGAAGCTTGCAGCTTGGCAGCCTCGTTTTGGCTTACTCAAGTTCATATTTTCATCAGAAGTGTGAGGATTGTGCTATATTTTAATATTGTCTTTATTTCGACAGCACACATGCGAGATAATCCCTCACCGCTCATGATGCATTCCCCTCAAATCCCTCAGTATGCTGCTTTAGTCCATCAGTCTCCCCCTCAGGCCAAAAAGGTAAAGACCTTTTTTCCACTTACATGATTTGGCACAGACAATATCTTGTGCAGTGAAGTATTTGTTCTGGAATAACTGATTTGTTTGTTTGCTAAAGGAACCACAGCAAATTCCTATAGCTCTAAGCGGCATTAAAGAAGAAAAGCTTCCCCCATCACCTGCGATGCGCGGTGAGCCGTTCAGTCCAGCTATGAGACAAGAGTCTCATAAACACCCTGAGAGCAAACCCATAATGCCAGGCCATAGCCAACAGAGTAAGTTAGTCTCAATGCATTTTATGAATGCAGGAATTTATAGACCTTTAGGAAACATAGCCAGTCAGGTCCAAAAAACCATCCATAATATGTTGTTTATTGTGTACCCTTACTTAAAAACGTTTAGGAGCTGATATGAAACCACTTGAAAGTTCCCGTCCTGTCATTCGCTCGTCTGAACAAAGCGGTCCACCACCATCCATGCAGGACAAAGACAAATTCAAACCGGAACCCAAAACACCCATGGCCCCTAAAAAGGTACAGGTGGGTGGAAGGGACATCTTTATAAACTTAACTTACCATCTATATGACACTATGCCATTTTATCACATACATTTGAAACGCAGAACGTGTCCCAATTTGCTCCCCAGGATGTCAAACTAAAGAACATGGGTTCCTGGGCGAGCCTGGCACAGAAATCCACCTCCACACCCTCGTCTGGTTTGAAGTCGTCCAGTGACAGCTTTGAGCAGTTCAGGCGCGCAGCCCGGGAGAAGGAAGAGCGAGAGAAAGCCCTGAAGGCTCAAGCTGAGCAAGCTGAAAAAGACCGTCAGCGCAGAGAACAAGAGAAACTGCGGTAAGAGAGAGAGAATGAGTTGCAATGACAGTGTTATCGTGACTTACTTGAACCAAAGTGCAGTGAGTGAGTTTTAAGATTTTGATTCTGTATAAAGGGGAAGAGATGATGAGGAGCCCATGGAGTCTGTGAGGAGGTCTCAGGAGGAGCCCCGCAGACGGCCGGAGCAACAGCAGGTCCAGCCTCCTCAGCAGCAACAGCAGCACCAAACTCAGTCTCAAGCCCCCAACCCGGCCCAGCCTCCCTCGGCCCCGCAGCCTTCTCAAGCCCCGCCCCAATCCCCTGCCTCGTCCCAGAGCGCACTTGACCAGCAGAGGGAGCTTGCACGTCGCCGGGAACAGGAGAGGAGGAGGAGAGAGGCGGTGAGTTTGAGTCACTTAATCATTTGCCATGCAGTATTAAAAGGCATCTAATCATTATATCATTTTTTAAGCATTATATGCAGGCATCCCATTGTCAAAAAAATTGGCATTTCTATAGCAGATTTACAGTTTTAGTTTAGTTACCAATTATATGGAGTAAAACTTAACAGCCTTTTTAATAACGTTGTTTTTAATAAATCAGTCACTCTAATTTACACATTAGTCTCGGATGAAATTATTTTCTGAGCATCACAAGCATTAGAAATCATAAAACCGGGTGGAAATGGTTACGTCTGAATGCGTTTTTCCCTAATTGACACTTGTTTTCTTGACTTTTCCAGATGGCAGCTACTATCGACATGAATTTCCAAAGTGATTTGATGGCTATCTTCGAGGAGAACTTGTTCTGAAGTGCAAGAGGAAGAGATAAACTGCAAATATGAAACAGGTCATGGATTCCTCTACACGGACAGAATGGACTTGTAAAGCAGTAAGGGAAATAGACCCCATCTGACCACAAGAAACACTGAAGAGGCTGAAATAGCAATGCATAAGCTGAGGCCCTGTGAGGGAGGCTGTAGCTCTTCTTTTGCCTTAGCAGAAAGAGGGACCCTCACACTGGGACGTCATTGCCTCTCAGGCATTCCTCCTGGATTTGGCATTGCGACCATGGCAGGAAAGAGAGGACTCGTGTGACTCTAATTCACAAAATGGGAGCAATGGACAATGTGATCAACGGAGGAATATCTAAATGACAACTATTGAAATGTACTGATTTTCTGTAGTACGGTATCCATCGACTGCCAGATGTCTGAGGGGGATTAGAAGACATTTTTGTTTTCCTGTTTCGTTTAGTTTCCCTTCCATCCTTTTGATTTCGCTATATCCTTTCCCCCTTTTTGCGAAAAAAAGAAAAACCACGCAGGCAAATGGCAGGATGGGATTGGGGGCACTTAGGATATTTCTCGGGAGAGAGGAAGTACAGCTCGCCTTACACCGCTGACTTGTAACCACGACAACACAAACAATATTCACCAGGGGCTGTGATAAATGACTAAACATGGTGTGTTTCACACTGTTATCATGTGCAGATTTTTCATTATGTAGGATCTACTGTACAAAGGTATTTTCTTAATTACTGTTTCGGTTGATCGGTTGGTTGTTTTTCGTTTCTTTTTTAAAAATCTTTTTAACTCTCTTACCAACACCTCACCCCCTCTGATGTCTATGCCAAACACACATATCCTTTTATGCTGATAGCAGAGACCCGAAACGCTTCACTTAACGTCTTTCTTAATATATAAATATATTTTCTTGTTCTCCCCACTCGTCATTAAAGTTTAGGTAGTCTTGTAGAAAATAAACCCTAATATATGCATTATTCTGACAAGTGTTAATTGAGGACAGAAATGGAGATACTTTCATTATTCATCGTTTTCTTCACGTAAACCTGGCGATGAATCCCATCACAGGCCAGAGTGCTGATCGATCTATAAGGGGCGGTTTCTGAGTATCGTTTAGTTTGAATATAATTTAAAGAAGAATACAGTAACTATTTTAAGTGTATTATACATATAGAAGGAAAACTCTGTGCAACTGGTACATGTTCATGCTGTCGCATTTTACAATGTCATGTTAACACCAGACAAATTAGGCTCTTTAAGAACACTGCAGAGAATGGAGCTCTCAGCTGGTCACTGCATGACTCCTCCTTTCTTTTCACCAATCATTTTATTGCAAGTGCACAGAGACAACTCTGTATGCTGTACCTAGATATAATAACAAAAAGTTTGAAAGAAAAAATGCAAAAAAATGAAAGCGTTTTGATTTCTCATTGTTCTTGTTCGATTATAGTGGATGTGTTCTAATTCTGTTATTTGACTCGGCAGGGGGGGCGGGGGCACATTTCGAGACCTCGGAAGGTCCTCTGAGTTTTCTCTTATAGTGTTTTCTCCAGTGCCTGTATTGTATTGCGATTCTAGTTGGCATATATTACGTTCTGGGAGGGCGAGGGAGGGCCGCGGTTGGAAGCCGAATGATCCGGGTGGGAAATTTGGGATTTAGGGAAGAGCTTGTGTTTAAAAGACAAAAAAGGAAAGTAAACATTTTATATTTTACCCATTTACAATATTCAGGTTTAAATCTAGTTTTAGCTGGACTTCTTAAGTATACACCGAACAACTATGTTTTCATTTTCTCAAAACTGCTAAGAGGACGCATTGGAGCAGCCACATCATCAGTGTGCGTCTGGATATTTGGATGTATGTCATGTCAGTTTGGTTGTCGGTATGTGGCGGGAGGGGAGGGACGCTCTTACCTGGAAGTTTAAATCGCAACAACACTTCATTTAAACAATATGCTTTGCGATCGTTTTTTTGGTCATGAAGTCCACTTATATAAATATCTAATTTTTCTTTACTTTGGTTAATTTGGTCTGTACAAGTTAAAAAGAAGAGAAACACTTCATTCCTTCAAGCCTTTAAATGTATTATTATTTTCCATGGTAACAGTTGGACATTATGTGCCATAGTTTTGGATTCTCCGGAGAATGTGCTGACCCGCAGCTCAGCAGAGAGTTTGCTTTATTCAGGTATTTTGTTCTTTTGTTTTGTTTTTGTTTTTTCTTTTGGGTTTGTTTAACATTTTCCTCGATTACTGTTTGGTATGTGCGTGGGCTATCGAGGTCAATGGTTCAATCTGTTATGATCATGAAATAAACTCATCTCTTTTATAGAAAATTAAATGAAACTAAAATGACCCCGTCTCTTCTTTTATAATGCATCACATCAGCTCTACGTAGATTCTGTTGTGGTGTTCAGTTGTGTTTTTCAGATTAAGATGTTCTGTTATATAAATAAATGCTTTAAAGTGTAGGCATGAGAATAAGGCTTAAGGCTGTAATTCTTAGGATTGTCTATATTGTTTAACACCACTTTACAAGATGTTTCTCATGAAGAAATGTTCTTGTCATATTTTGTATACAAAAATAAGGCTTGATGTATTTAAGAAATGTTTTTAATTTGTTAATGCAGCAAATAAGCCCCCCACCACCAACAATAATAAACAACACTTAGTTAATTGATTGTACACATTAATGACAAAATTAATTTAAAAAGAAATAATCTAGTTGAGAGACAACTGGAAATGTATATCTGACCCTTTCTGCAAAATCCAGGCTAAAGTGTCATAATGTAATTAAGATAGTGAGCATCAAGTTTGATTTCAGTCACTATGACATTGTTTTACTCAGTCAATATAAAATATATCAAGATTATATTTTAACAGATTGTTTTTTGTAGAAATCAGTAAATCACAAAAATGACTAGATTGGTTTTCAGGCATTGTCACATATTTTTATTTGAAGCATCCAAAGTGTAAGAAGATGTAGTGTACGGTTATCTATTGTGTGATGTAATGTTGCTGCATGCTTACATCATGCTGAGGTGACTGTATCCGCTTAATGATTGCACTCGCTTTCGTAAGCCTGCAGCTGCATTACGTCAGAGGAACGAGAGACTGCGGTACAGCTGCTTTTGTGACCATACAAGTTTTTTAATAGCAATTATAAAATTCACGTACATATTAATAAGAATGAATTCAAATATGGTGTCCGTAAGCGATCGTCTCGCACTTGAATACGTACTTTGTCTTTAAACCGGAAGTGATTCAATTCCTCACCAGCAGGTGGCGGTAATGTACCTAAAAGTTGTAGGTATGACAACCACCATTAAAAAAATCCCAAGAGGAAGTGTATGTATGCGTGAGACTGGCGAGCTGTAGGACATGGGGGTTAAAATAGAGGTTTTAAGGGTGAGTGGGATATAATTTATAATTTGTTCAGTATAATATTAGTTCAGTATGTCTAAATAAACTATATATATATGAATTAGACTAAACATCATTTATAAAGGTAAACACGTAGTCAGCATGACAAGTCGTAAAAGGTTTTCCACATTTGCCAATGTTGTGTTCAGTATCGCCTGTCTTTATATCCAAGTAAAACCTGTCCGGACATGGATTTATATGGTATGTTTTTACACAGATGATGGTCTATCTGTCCTTTCCAGTCGCGATGTTTTGGATATCAAATCAAGCCGAGTATTTTGAGGAATACATCGTGAAAAGAAAGGTGAGATGTTTACAATGACTCAATAAACAGTATGTAACAGTAAATGGCATGTTAAACAGCGTTTCCATTATTTATATATTCTGTTTTAATTGTTTCTACGTTTTAGTTTTTCTGTTTGTTTCTACGTTTTTCTTAAAAATACATTTGTAATACAACAATAAAGTTCTGATTGTTAACAATATGTTGTATCTGTTAAGATTAGTTCATTCACAATGAATTAACACACAAACAGTAAACATTTCTATTTGTGCAAATGCTTGATTAAAGTTGGCCTTATTTATTATAGTTCATATTTATTCATAGAATTGTTTATATTAGCTGGTGCATTAATTAATGTTAATAAATAAAATATTTTTGTAATGTTTTACTAATAATTTTTTGTGCTTTTCAGAGGGAAATCTTCCCCCCTGATGAGAAAATGCATGTAAGTATTCAGATGTAATCAGAATAGATTCTGCTGGTTTATTTGGTTTGGTTGAGCTGCTCACTACAGTTATGGTGATACTTTATTGGCTAGCAGAAACATTTCATTAGAGCATACAAACAATTATGATATTAAATGCGATTTTCTGTACACATGTCACATTGTGACAAATCTCTTAAACAGAGACAAGAACTAGAAGACTTCAAGGAGCGCATGAGGAACAGGAGGGAGCAGAGGATGCTGAAACAGATGGACATAGAGTCTGAGGAATGATAAATTATTCTGTCATTATTCTATCCTGAAATCAAGACTTATTGTGTAACATTAAAAACGGCAGTGGATGTGTTTGTGAGTGTCATCAACCATATTTTTAAAATGTGAGAAAAAAGTGAGAAAATTATTTCATTCAATTTAAGGAACAGGTGTGGAAAATGTATATATTTGTAAATATATGAGTTTTCAGTCTATGCACAGTCATACACATGGTTTGATGTTTTCTAAGTTTCTGTTTGGAGTTTGATTCATAAACAAATTTCCAAAAAAATAAAATTTCTTTTTTAATCTTGTATAATTGTTTGATTGTGTATTTGATTTTTTATTTAATCAGTAAAATTATCTTTTTTGCAATACTGTAAACAAGTATTGTAATACTGTCCGGGAAACCTCCCCAAAAGGTTTAAAAAGTCAAATGAGTTAGTTTGCAAGTTCTCTAAATCTGCCTAGACTTTGTTAACTTGAACCTGTCCCAATGTGTGTGTAGGTTTTGGTTCCTCTGTACAACACTGCCTCCTGGAGGATTATACATGCACTGGTAACCAATTAGATAATTCTTCATGAATTAACAAAAGTTTAAGATTAGTTTCTGTATCTGTATTCTATAAATCTTTTTACTACCAAGAGAAATATATATTGTAAAATAAGTTTGGAAAGCTCTGATCTGCAGTATGTCTACAGTACAAGTCAACAGTAATCAACATCAGATATCTGGATGAGACTCGCTAAACTGGATCTGAACCCTGCCTGATACACACACACACACACACACACACACACATTCTCACAATCCACAACTATGACAAATCATAACTGTGCTTAAAGATGGAAAAAACAGATACCGGTACTGTTGACTACCTAATATAGGTACTAAACATTGTACATATCATACAACATTATTTGTGCAAATGTAATTAAAATACAATTAACACAATTTAATATAAAATAAAAGCAAGTAATTTTAAAACAGATTTTAAACTTTATTTGTAACTTGGCCAACAGGACATCTCAGTGTAAATACCTGTCAGTCAGTTGTAGGATACATTTCTACAGGAAATTTAAATGTAGAGAAAAATAAATAAGGAGAATACAAAGAATACCAATATGTAATTCTTTAAAATTTATTTTTGATTTTTAGTTTCATTGCCATTTATTATTTTTATTTATTAAGGTGGTATTAAGTTACAATTAAAATACAATTAAGTACATCAATAATTTGTAAATCTGAATATGGTTATCAGGATTGGATAAATGAACAAATTACAAACAAACATTGGCGAATTCAAAAATAAAGTAAGCATGTAGTGTTTTTGTGGATAAGACGTTTATGTTGTTTGAGGACCTTTATTTTGAAATGTTGTCCTCTCGCTCGTCTTGTCCATCAGGGTGTGGAGAGATGCGATCATTTCTGTCTTCACACACAGGCCTGCTGTAATCTGTCAACAGGGAAGTGTCAAGATGGCCCCGAATGGACTAAAAGCGCTTGTAAACGACAGTAAGTGACATGCAATCTCTAAATGTGCGTGTTAATACTTGTACATGGTAGAAATCAAATGAGTAAGAGAGTTCGTGTTGTTATATTGTTCTGTATGATGGATGGAACAGGTGTACAGTGAGTGCTCGATACGTCATTTTGGACCGTACTTCCGTATGAAGATATTCACGTACTCACCTTAGCACAACTTACACAAAGTTGAACAACTTTACACAAACATTTTGTTTTTCAGAATAAAGTCATCAATTTAAATGTAAGGGTAAAGGATAGTTATATTTAATACTGCACGAATGAATAAAATGCGTGTGTCTTGTTGTGATCTCATGATCAACCTCACGGTGGACATAAAAACACAGGAAATGTTTAACTTAAACTCTTGAGGCATATAGTGTAATATTATTGTTGTATTTTTATGTCTGTATGTGTTTATTTTCTCCCAATAAATAGTAAATAAGTACTATTTTGTTGTTTTTCTTTTCTTTTTTAATACCCAGGGTGTCCAAGATATAAATGAATGTCCTATTTATATTTTTAAATAATTTTATTGTATTTGTCCACTACAACTGGTCATATTGTTTATCATGTTTCTTATTTCTGTAGAAATCATCAATGGTGTGATCAAGAGCATTAAGAAAGATGGTGAATGGAAGGTAATGTCAGTGCTGTGCATTGAGCTCTTACAGTATCTTTATATACTTTAACTCTCTCTGATATCTCTGCATTGCTTTCTTCTTATTTAGGTGCTTATTGTTGATTATCTCAGCATGCGGATTCTGTCCTCATGCTGTAAAATGTCCGACATCATGGCTGAAGGGGTAACAAGTGAGTTTTAAATCATTTTTTGTAACAGTGAGTTCGTGATTTTAGTTTATTCAGTATAAAGTGGAGCAGCAGAAGATATTTATTTCTCACCAGCTGTCAGAATAAAGTGTGAAAGTGTGTGTGTGTGTTTAATCAGGGTGTTACTGCAAGTTTTCCGCTGAGCTGAAAGTGGTTTTTATTGCAAGATGTGTATGTTTTTTCGGCTTTGCTGTTCTTGTCATTTAAAGCACTAGAAAAATTTTGCATAAATTTGTGATGTTTTTCTTTACAGTTGTGGAGGACATTAACAAGCGCAGAGAGCCGATTCCTAGTCTGGAGGCTATTTACCTCATCTCCCCTGTGCCAAAGGTAAAACCTGCTTTGATATACCTTTTAATGTCATTTAAATAGCTAAATCTATATATTAGTGGTCTTAAAACTTTTAAATTGTCTTTTTTTACAGTCAGTTCATTCAATAATCAATGATTTTAAAGAGACATCCGTCACTTACAAAGCAGCCCACATCTTCTTTACTGACAGTAAGACAACTTTACTGCGTTACTATTTGCGGTTTCATATTTTACATGTTGCGCAGTAGTTCTTTATTTATTTTATAGTTTTTCTTTACTTCTATTTTAGACATTTTAGATTAATAGTAAAATCATTAAAACTATCAAATAAAATGAATGGAAGTATAGTAATTATTTAATGAAATCACAAGATACATACAGACATTAGACTGATATTATACATGTTGTGTTGATGTACATGTATTGTCAATGCTAAGTGTTATATCTGTGTCCCCTCTGCCATCAGCTTGTCCTGATGGGCTTTTCGCTGAACTCGGGAGGTCAAGGGTCGCCAAGGTCATTAAAACCCTGAAGGAAATAAATGTGGCTTTCATACCGTATGAGTCTCAGGTGTGTATCTTTCAGTGGTTCCTCTGGAAACATACACTGGTTCAGCTCAGTCCACGTAACAATACATCTCTTGTGTTGTTTGTGTTGCAGGTGTTTACTTTGGACAACCCCACTTCCTTCCACACTTTCTACAGCCCAACTCAGACTAATTTAGATGACAAAAGCAGGATGATGGAAGCGATGGCGGAGCAGATCGCCACACTCTGTGACACACTGAAGGAATACCCAGCTATCCGTTATCGGCAGTATGGACCACACTTTCAGTTCTTACATCTGTTTGCCTTTTATTCCTTTCATAGTGAAATCAGCTCAGCTTAGTTTGAAGTATACAGGAAGTGTTAGAGTAAACCACATGTGTGTCTCTAAGGGGCCCGAAGGAGAACTTTAGCCTGGCAGAGATGGTGATGGACCGTCTGAACGCACACAAGGCAGATAATCCCAGCATGGGGGAGGTGAGATATTTTAAATGCAGTAATAGTTTCATTGAAAGCTGTATATTTCTGATCTTGTGAACACAACAGAGATGTCACACATTTACTTCACACTGTTTTAATTTCTTCTCTTTAAAGTGACACTTGTGACCGCCGCTGTGCAATTTCTTACACTATCTTCCGGACTTTTCTTTCTCTCCCTGTTTTCTCGTCTCTCAGCTGATATTTTCCCAAGCTTCAGGTGGGTGCTGAAATGCAAATCTTGGCCCTCGTCCATGAAACACAACCAGAACACATTTTTACAAGCATTGTTACGCAAATCTTCACTTTAAGTTTAGTGTAACAATTTACATAAAAATCGATTTATAAAAGATTAGCATGAAAATTCTGCTTGTGTTTCATGAATTTGCCATCTTGTTTTCTCTTTGTGCTGTTTCTATTCTCTTTACACATTTTCTGATCTAATCTACTTTTCATGGTAGAATCGTGTTATTCAGTTAGAAAGAGCACAGTCTTCAGTTTAGGTTCAATATTTTGAGTGTTTTGTTCAAAGTTTATTACCAAAATAGTGTGAAATAGTGTTGTAAAGGCTCTGTATGTTTGATTTACAGGGTGCTGATAAAGCTCGCTCCCAGCTGCTGATAGTGGACCGTGGATATGACCCCATCTCTCCCATCCTGCACGAGTTAACCTTTCAGGCCATGGTCTATGATCTGCTAGACATCCAGCAGGACATTTACAAGTGTGTGATTGTCTGCTGTTGCACTGGTAACCTAAAGAATCATTTTCGGTCAAGTGGTTTAAGTGTCATCTTTGCTGACAGGTATCAGACAACAGGGATCGGAGAGGCCCGAGAGAAGGAGGTGCTGCTGGATGAGGACGATGAGCTGTGGGTGCAGCTGCGACACATGCACATCGCAGACGTCACCAAGTAAGAGCAGCTGCGTGGTTTTGTGTATTATATGTATCGCACACCCGCTGCCGTGCTTCTGAACTGACAATTCTTGTTTTGTTACAGGAAGGTGACGGAGCTCCTGAGAACATTCTGTGAGAGCAAGAGGATGAACACAGACAAGGTACAGATACATGTTATCTGTCCATGCATTGTGAAGTGCTACCATTCTTTATGAAGCAGCTAACTGTTATTATAGGGACTTTAAATGAATAAAAGGACATGGAATATTTATTTTAATATTTATGTTAGTCCACAAAGCACTAAAAATCAGTCATTATATATAAATATTTGACTGTACAGTTTTGTGATTGACTAAAGGATTTTAGATAAAATACCTAAAACATATATAATTCTTCTGTTTTTATTTTGTTCTTTTATTTTAGATTTTTTTTAATGTATACAGTTACAGTTACATTTACAATTACGTTTACTACAAAGTGATTATTTTTCCAAACTATACTAAAGTGTCAATAATATTTTCAGGCGAACATCAAAGATCTGTCACAAATGCTGAAGAAGATGCCACAGTATCAGAAAGAGCTGAGCCTGGTATGAATTCTGAAAAACAATCTTTGTTTCTCTTTAACGTTTGAAAAGACTCTGACTGTGTGCTGTTTGTGTTCTTGTCAGTACTCCACTCATCTGAATCTGGCTGATGCTTGCATGAAGAAATTCAAGAACCAAATAGACAAGCTGTGTGGTGTTGAGCAGGTCAGTACAGATTATAACCTCAGACCACATTACATCACTTAATACTGTATGTTATACAAGCTATTGTACAGTATGTACAGTACATCATTTTGTGAGGCTTTATCCAACCATCAATATTCTTATATGAAATATCTTTGTTGATGAATTCATTGAATATGGTCTGTTTTTATTTCTAATATTCTCCTTTTTGAATTATGCTCAGGGGCTGAACTGTCAGTAAAATTATGTCATTGCAGGAAGTCATTGCGTAATCTGTGAAAGTACAAATTACATGGCTGGACATTGTAGAGAAATCTTCCTGTTTTATGTACTGTATAGCAGATGGGCAGATAGTGTTAACTTTACATTTTAACATGCATTTAGTGCATTAGTCATGTGTATGAAGCTATTACAATCAGCTGCTTGATGAATAAATATGACTGTGTTCTGTAACACACGCCAGTGTACAGTACTGATGGATTATCTCATCTACCGCTTATTTTGATGGATTCACATGTTTATGAGTAAAATCTTAAGTTGTTTTATGTAATTATTATCATGCAAATGTTTACCTCTTCATCTGTATGACTTATGGCTCAAATTCTGTGAAAAGGTTATTGTTATGGATGTTTTGTTTAAATGTACAAATATTCCATTTGGTAAATAATAGATTTTAAATCCTTCATGCATAAAAATATATAAATTAATTTAAAGGAATTTGCAAAATTCTGACAAAATAAAAGTATTGCAACGCAAAGGCCGTGGGCTCGATGTGCACTGATAAAAGTGTATAGATAAACTGTATGTCACTTTGGGTAAAGGCATCTACCAAAGGCATAAATGTAAAAGTATACTGATTTACAAAAATGGAATGCTTGCAAATAGTTTTTTCTCTTCAGTCATTCTTCTCTCAGAAGTGGATATGTGTGTTTCTCTGTAGGATTTGGCCATGGGATCAGATGCTGGAGGAGAGACGATCAAAGATGCTATGAAGAGTATCGTCCCTGTTCTGCTCAACGCTGAGATTCAACCCTACGATAAAATCCGCATTATCCTGCTTTACATTTTCCATAAGAAAAAGGGTATGACTTAATGACTTCATCTACAACTGACGTATTAACTGATAAACAGAAGCCAATGTTAAGCTTGTTATCTTTACACTTAGGCATTGGTGAAGAGAATCTAAACAAACTCATCCAGCATGCAAATGTACAGCAGGACAGTAACATCATCACCAGCCTGCAGTATCTGGGCTGTCCCATCATTACCGGGGTGAGATGACACCCTCTCCCTCCACCCTCCTAGATTCGATATGTGCCTAAAATGATTTTATTTGCTATTGTGTCTTTTAGGGTGCTAATGCCGGTAAGACATTGCCTGATAAAAAGGAACGCACAGAGCCCACGTATCAGCTCTCGGTGGACACCCATCATTAAAGATGTCATGGAGGTCAGGAAACGCTTTATAGATATATGATCATACATAATGTGATGATTGTGTTCTCATTTACATCCTCTCCGCTGTGCAGAATGTGATCGATGACAAGTGTGACAGGAAGCAGTGGCCATTTCTGTCTGACCCCGCCCCCATCACCACCACACAGACTGCTGTCAGGTACCTGCAATACTCACAGCACGACAGATTAATGTTTAAAGAGGAATTACCTAGCTCGTGATTGAATAGATTTATGACACACAATAAATTATTATTTGTATTTCTAGTAACAGAAGACTTTTAGGTTACATGATCATGTGATTAGTCAGTGTCAAGCCAAAAAACAGAATTAGAGAGATTTGTGCATTTTAATTTAAGAAAGTAAATGTTAATGTACAATGTAAAAAAACTGGTTATGTAGATTGTCAGTATAGAATTCCTGTAAAATTAATATTATAATATTAACTTTATTAATGTTGTCAATAATACCCATTCATAAAATTATTAGCATTAAAATTTAATATTAATATTAATTGACCTGATAACTGTTACTGCACATACTGAGCATATACATAAAAATGCACATTCCAATCTTCATTTTTTACATTTTTAGATATTTAAAGTTTTAATTAATATTATTAATTTAAAAATGTTTTATATATATATAATATATTTATAGGTATTATTATAAATAACATTAAAAAAAATATTAAAAAATGTTTAATGTTATAAAAATTGGTCAAATATTTATTCTTAGACCTTTCCATCAATATATAAATTGTACTTGCTCAATAACTGTTTTTTGTTTATTTTTAACCAAAAAAGTTACAGATTGCAGCTTTAATTTTGATTAAAAAAATAACTCATATGAGAGTAATTTTTGGAAAACAGCGCTATTAAAACGTAATGAACATGTTCCGCCCAGGTTTGAGAGCACCTGTTATTGTGTGATGTGGTGTAACAGGGTATCTTTTGTATCATCCCACAGCAGTGCACGGTTTGGACACTGGCACAAGAACAGATCTGCCACAGAGTACCGCAGCGGTCCCCGTCTCATCATCTTTGTAATCGGTGGAGTCACACATTCTGAGATGCGCTGTGCTTATGAAGTGACCCGAGCTACGGAGGGCAAATGGGAGGTTGTGATTGGTAAGAGGAGATATCTGACATTTATATTAATATATTACAAATTCTCACAGCAAACACTTACTGTTTACAAATGTTTTTTTCTTCTTTAGGTTCATCCCACATTCTAACTCCATCTAATTTCCTGAATGATCTGAAGACATTGGGTCAGACAGCATCTTAGCAGTCACATCACTGAAGAGATTCATCTCAATGAGCTCATGTGAAAGCCGGTGAAACATTGAAGTCTGGATTCTGTGAATTAGCCAGTAGAAAAAGACACATTTTCCATCTAATGTTCAAGAACTTACTGATACTGATTATTTGCTGTCTTTTAAAGGAGTTATTTTAAGGTAAACTGGTGGTATATAAATATATAAATATGAATGAAGTTATTACACTGATATTTAAGACAAATGACAATATATGTGAAAATGCTGTAATTTAAACACAGGTTGCCAGATCCTCATAATTTTGCAAATATGTATAAATATCAGTTCTGATGATGTGAAGACTGGAACAAATGGATTTAAATGGTCACACTGGATTCTGAGACGCACTGTATAGAGGTTTTATCTCACCACTGCCTTTAGCTGTAAAACATCCACAGGCCTTTACTGCTTATAATGAAAAAGTAGGATAGACCTGCTTGTAACATACAGAAAGCAGAGAATTGTATCTGTAGTTTTCAGTCAGGTTTTGTTCAGTTATTTGTCCCTGTGTTAAAGAAGACATATGATGTTTCATCTTAGTACAGCCATCTTTGTGTTTGTCATGCTATAAACTTGTGCACTTTTTCTTTTACTGTTACGTTGTCACAGATTGGGTGAATGTGGTGCATTGGGCCTTTTTGTCTGTTGTCTATTTGTTAACAATTCTAAATAAACTTTGCTTATATCATTATGCCACATTTCTGTATTGTTAGTGTGATGTAGCTTTTATAACTTCTTTAAATTGTATTATGTGTTATATGTTATTATACAGTATATTATCATCTAGTGCTTTAGATTAAGTGTCCTCTGTGTATTTGTCTCCCTCTTTCCTAGGCACATCAGCCCGTAAAAAAGCCATAGATATATATTATCCCTCTCTAAATGTAGAAAGCCCTTAAGTCATGTCCATGTGGATTTTTTCTGATCCTGTGTATAATTTCCCTGTATGGAGGCTTTAAATCTATTGTCAGATATTCAGAAATCCACTAATGGGTTTCATAGTTATTAAGCTAAATACAGACTGATGATGTCAGGTGATCTCTGTTGAGAGATATTGATGCTCAAATGATTGTAGTCTCTCTTGATAAACCATGATCACTCCACAGGAGAGAGGATTACCAGTTTTTATCTAGGATTATAGAAGTGGCCCCTGGCTTGGTTTTCTGATGGGTGTGGGTTTATAGCTGAAGCCTTTTAAAGCTCTAGTCCAGAGAAAGCTGGATCACAGCAAATTTGTAGGCAGGTCTCGGCTGGTACCATGACTTGTTATGAGAGATTTTCAAATTAAAGGAATATCCAAATGAAGATTATAGAGGTGGAGACATCCCCTGGAGTGAAGATGAATAAGGTATATTTTTCCATTGACCCATTTCCATTATCATCTATGTGCATCCACATTTTAATGCATGTACTATTTATCTATAAATACATGTTTAAATGACCTTATTCAAATGATTTCATCCTGACAGGACATTTCAGTTGAACAGGATCATTTGATCAATATTGTAAGTAATGGTCAGCGTGGAAGAATAGAGGAACAGTGCTGCTCATTGGGTCAATCTCAAGTTCCTGTCTACAACTCAGGTCAAACATCAAACCTATGAATAGATAGATTGTTTTTATTATGCTTTGAACATGACACATCAATGGTTGACCATAAATAATGAAAATTACTTTCACTACTGTACTATTTTAACATACTGTACTAGTGCTTTGTCATTTTGATCTTATTTTGTACGATACTGGACTAGATCCTGAAGAACTTTACCAGCTCCTGGTCAACAGTCAGAGTCACAGATTAGATAATCAACGGGTGGCGTTCAGACCATTACCAGGGATGGAGACATTCGCCATCAGAGAGCAGAAAGAAGTAAAAACATTGAAGACAAGCTTTGATCAGATCTGCAACATGATCGGCAGGAATCATGTGAGTTTTAATTTAGAGCAATTGTTCACTTAGGTATGAGCCGTGTCATTCCAAACTCAATTTTTTATTTGATTGTTGATTATTTATCAGTTATTACAAAAATGAAGACCATGGTCTGTCAAGTGTGGTCAGTTTACCTAAACTGTGGTCATTCTCCTTTTGCGTTCTGTGAAAGTAAAACATGGAGATGAGATAACAAAATTGTAATTTCTGGGTGAATTAACTGTGCAGAACTTTTAGACTACATTAAATAATATTGTGAGAAAGTTGTAAAAATGTTGCAAACTTCTGTCATTAGAGTTTCAGGAAGACGGAACCCTTCAAAAATTCCTCTGACCCCTGAATCAAGAGGAAGCTTCAGTCCCAGTAACCCCAATCAACATTGCAATGATTCAGACTCTCTAATCAATCTCCCATGTAGATCAGCCTCTTTTAGTCTGGTCTCAGATAAAGACCCAATGGATTATGATAGTTTTCAGGTGAGTAGAAATAGTATATTTACAGTGACATCATAAAGTATTTTGACTTAAAAGGGTTAATTTTGCATAATTAAATAAAAGTTATAAACCGAACGGTATCTGCAAGATGTGTGATTCTTTACAGAACAACTTTTATTACTAAGCCACATTATTAATTTATGGTCTACACTGAATATAACTTGTAACTGTGGCTAGTGCTCAAACAAAAAGTGTACAAACACATTTTTTAAGCCACTTGGATTAATATTTTACTATCTAGGGTACATTCAGACAGATTGTATGTGTGTAACTGTACAATAGTACATTGTATAATTTAAATCAAATAAGTTTATTCAACTGACCTATAAAATACAAACTTCATTAATATCATTACTTTGTTTTTCAATCCTCAAGGGTGAAGAGGACCAGCTTTTCTGTCTAGTTAGTCAATCACAACGTGGAAGTATAGATGAACAGCGCTGCTCAATCAACCCTTTATCACATTCACCCAGCCCATCAGGTTAGTCTTAATGAAATCTATTATTGTAATTATAATGGCTTTTTTAAAATAAACCAACCAACAATCTGGTACATGCTTAACTTTCCAACAGATCAAGATGCTGAGGAGTTTTTTACACTTATTGCTAACACACAAAACCGACGGTTAGATGACCAGCGAGCAACACTTAACCTGCTTCCAGAGATACTAACATCCTCTGCACATACTGGTCAGGAATCTGATCAACTCTTCAACATTGTCTCCAGAATACAGGTGCCCCAGATGTGTCATGTGATGATGTGTGGATTATACGTTTGTAATCATTTTTTATGAAATAAACTGATAAGACTTTTTAAGTTGGGCTCTGTACCTTTAAATGATCCATGTAAATGCCCCTTTTGCATGTAAAATAAGAAAAAGCTTCACATATACACTGCAGGCTTGGTCTGGCACAGTGTGTTTGCACTGTCACTCCATAAATGGTCAAGATCAGGCTGAAATGAGCTTTGAATATGTTACAGTATATTTTCAGTAGAACTCTTTTATTTCAGAAGATCAAGAAAAATTTAGTTCCTCATGATAGGACTCCATTAACATATATTTGTATCTGATATTCGGTTGTAACTAGGGCATAAATCTAAATACAGGCCAACAAAAAGGGCTTATTTTAAGATTGTAATTAACATTAAGTAGTGCTCTCCCATTATCATGCACAGAAATATAAACATAGACAGAGTTTCATTAATTTAAAAGCAATCTGTGATGACACCATGTTGTACCATTATTTTCTTTTGGATAGGGCTCTCGGATAGATGATCAACGCTGCTCTGCTCCCCAAATCCAGCTGAGCTCTCCTGCCCCCCCGAGAAAGTCTTACTCTCGACCCATAACCCACTGTCCCTCCATCTGTATCACGGTCACCCAGTACATCGCCCAGGAGATCAACATCATTCAGTCCGGTTTCAGAGGTGGGCTGCCAGCACTAATTCTGATGCATATCAGATAAATTATTAATCTGATTTATTATTAATTATTAAGAATTAATTATTAATTATTAAGAATAAATTATTTATTTGCTATAGTATAGGGATTCTGATAACATGCTATATAAACAACAACATGTAATAAATAACAGCATATAAAAATGCTTATTGTACCAATATGTTACACAAAGTGTTACCATTTTTTTCTACTAAATCTAAAATTAGATTTTATTTTATATAAAATATTGTACAATATTATTGTATTATATAAAATATTAATATTTTATATTATTATTATATTATAAAATAGAAATATTGGGCTTATTGTCTCTGTACAGACAAGACAAAATCTGTAAAAAAAAAAATGTATTAAAATTCACATGAATAATATCTCGATTAACATGGATGAAGTTGCTTAGTACTGGAATTATCCATATAAAAATTAACTCAAGGGGGAAATGTTGTGCCTATTAAAAAATGTCTAATACATTGATTTCTTTCCCCTGAATCAGGAACAAGACTGTTTTGATCAGGACCAATTTTTCTCCCTTGTCCATCATGTACAGCAAAGACGAATGGATGACCAGCGATGCTTATTCGAACCCAGCAAACATATTTCCTCCACTCCAAAGACTCCAAACATTACACCCATAGGTAAATGAAGTTTTAAAGGAAAATTTATTCATATAAAATGCCTTTTTTATTCTCTTACTAGTTTAACTTGTTTACAGTGTTCACAAAGGATAATTCTGTAATTTTTGTCCATAATTTGTCTAATTCATGAATATTTATAAATATACAAAATTATACAAACTTAACAAAAAATACAAAAATCCAAATTGTAACTCTGCATTCACTTGTTATAAGCAACTGAGGACCCTAAACAGATAAGCAGAAGACTAATAGACCAGCGCGTGTCACTCAGCTCACTGCCAGGCCTCCAGTCCTCCACCGCTGTGAATCACAGACAGCAGAATAAAATATCCACCCCAAAGATTATCCTGACCCCTGCGTCACCTGCTGCACCCAAAAAAGCTCATTCCAGACCTGCTTCTCCCACCCTGATGCTCTGTGACTCAGAGCCTGTCAGACCTCCTCCCAGATCAGCGTCAGAGGAGGAGAGGTTACTGTATGATGACATGAACATGCAGGTGAGGGATTGAAACCTCTTTCAGCAAGTATTTATATCTATTTTTGTTAAAAGGGTTGATATTAATTGCAGTCTTTTGGTTTAATAGATAACATTTCAAATTTCCATGCGCTTCCCCCCACACGAAGTAGGTTCATGTCGACAAATCTATGAACAAATATTGATGTCTTATAATTCATATGAATAATTGAGAATTTGGTTGTTGGGTTTCTTATAGACGAATGGAAGAGAAAATCAGCCGTGCCAGTTCCCTGAAGTCTTTCTCACCATTGGACAGCCAGGGGAAGCTATTGTACTTCCACTCAATCTTAAACCTGGCAGACCTGTCTCTTTCAATGTGAATTCACCTAAAACGCATCACTCCAGGTCCACATCTCCTCACAGGTCACCTGCCAGACAAGAACATAGATCTTCTTCTCCAAACCAAATAAATGCAACAGGTCCGATCAGCCCACATGATTACTTCTCTCTGATCCAGAGAGTCCATACAGCTCAACTGCAACAGAACAACAGACAAGATAGAGGAGAAGTGAGCAAGGAGGATAAGAGAGGAAAAGAAAAAAATAGTGGTAGGAAAGAGAAAAAAAGAAAGAAATAGAGAATAGAGGAAATAGGATGTTCAAAGTATTGATCTCTATTCTTGTTGATTTTATATCAGCTATGGATAAAAATCCCTACTTTCGATTAATTTAACTTTAATAAAAATGGACATTAGCATTTGACACAAAAATCTACAAATTGTTATGAAAAATATTTTGTCTTCACTGTTTTTCTTCTCTTTGGCTTTGGGTTAGCTGATTGAACAGAATTTATTTTATTAAACAGATTTTAGAAATGTGATGGATGAAAAAACAGGCCTCTGTTTGTTATGTTTGACAATCTTTTGTGAATAATAATTTAAACTTTTTGTCAAATGCGTTCTTCCTGTTGTTAAAGTGACTGTAATCTGTTGCCTTGTCTGTTCTTCCCTGCTGAAATGCTTTTGTAAAGTCATTATTTATAATTTGACCCTTGGGCAATATAATTTGTCACATCCAAAATAATATAACAATTATTTGAACAAATCTCTTTAAATAAATCACAACAGTATCTTTTCTTGGCTTACTTATTTGGTCATTCCGATAAAAGACATAAAATTCTAATAAAGTACATCTTTATATCATTAAATTGAACCCTCCTGTTATGTGCTAAGTTTATCTATGCTTTTAATATGTGATATTAACCCCAAATACACTTTTATATAATAAATAACTCAAATCAAGTATGTTATTTGTTTTTATTTACTCACACTTTAGCTACCCAATATTTTAATAAAAATATAAGAACAAAACATACCAAATTTTTGTGGCATATGAATTCAACAATTTGACCCCAAACATACTAACAGTGCCAAAATTGCAACTATATGAAACGTTTGTTGCTTGTTGTATTTCACATAATAAGTTTTAATTATAGTAGGTAGTATTCACTGTATAATGTAAGGAGTACTTAATATCAAATTCCAAACAGCAAGTGACAAAAGATCGAAACTTGTTATGGCTCTGTATGGCCACCGTACCGTGCGGCGCACGGGCGCTTACGGAGCATTCTTCTCTCGCGGTACTTTGTGTGCTCATAGTCTTCTCTCGCGGGACTTCGATGTCATATACTTATCAGTCTGCGCAGCGCCTCATGAAGTCTCTAAGACGCAATGGGAGACGTCAGCCAATAGAAATCGACTACACTCAGAAGAGGCGGGGCTTCTATATTGTTCGTTAGCAGCACGTTTTGGGAAGTGTTTGTTTTGTAATTTGTATTAATTTTCTTAGATTATTGTACGGATATATCTGTGGCTGGGCAAGATGCCAACAGTTAGCGGGAAAACAGACGTGATATTCGTATGTATTTGAGCTTTAATAAGACTTTTATGACATTAGCGTCAGTCTGGTATAAGCTAGCTGTAAATGCTAACTGAGAGTTTAAGATATCTATAGATAACAACATCATAAGATTATTAAGAGAACATAATTTTAACATTTATGAGTAATTTACCTCTGAAACTGTGCTTTTTGTTTGGTTAAGATGAGCTAATACGTATAAAGCATTATATTATGCTATACATTACACGCATATACAGTACTAGTCAAAGGTTATGTTAAGTTGGATGTGTTAGCACAATTATTTTTTGTCTACAAAAGTAATTTCAAACAATAAAATATACTCCTTCAGATTAAAAGACTTTTAATATAATGAGAAACATTTTTGTTGCACCTTTTACACCTCTTTAAGGTTGCATGAACCTAAATCCACATAACTACACAGTAAATTCATGTGTGTTTTCCAGGAAGATGATGATTTGCCTTATGAAGAAGAGATCCTCAGGAATCCATATTCAGTCAAGTGCTGGATGCGCTACATTGAACACAAGCAGAATGCTCCAAAGCCTGTGCTCAATATGATCTATGAAAGAGCTTTAAAAGAACTGCCCGGCAGGTATATACATTCTCACTAACTCTTAGGAGTTGTTTACCCAAATATAGAATTTATTCACCACCATGTCATCCCACCTGTATATGACTTCCTTTCTTCAGCCGAACACAAACAATTAACGTTAAATGTTTTCATCTTATGCAATCCAGTCGAAGCTCATATCCATAACTTTGAATCTCATTGGTTCTTGCGTGTCTCATGGCTAGTTGTCATATGTGTGTTTTGCCATGGATACGTGACATTGATTTCTAAATAAGATCAAATTGTTTTGCTTTAGAAGATGTTTAATGACCCACTGAGGTCATTTGGGTTACTTTAATGATGGATGGATGGGCTTTTTGGAGCTTCAACAATTTAGATTTGAGAGCATTCTGTCATAAAATGAATTGTTTGTGTTTAGCTGAAGAAAGGAAGTCAAATATGTCTGGGTTGGCATGAAGGTGAGTAAATTGTGATAATAAAATTTCATATTTTAGTAAATTATTTTTTTAACTATGAAATGGCTGGATCTTCACTTTCTAATGAATGTTTTTCCGTTCTCCAGTTATAAGTTATGGTACAACTACCTAAGAGAGAGAAGGAAACAGGTGAAAAGCAAGTGTGTCACGGATCCAGCGTATGAAGAGGTGAACAACTGTCATGAGAGAGCTCTAGTGTTTATGCACAAGGTAAGATCGATTCCCCTATTGCAGCTTTACTGATTTGAATGTTATATAGTTTTTTATTTTTTATTAATAACTCTTCTTCACTTTCTCCTTAGATGCCGAGGATATGGATTGATTACTGTCAGTTTGTGGTGTCTCAGTGTAAAATTACACGGAGCAGACGGACGTTTGATAGGGCGCTCAGAGCGCTGCCAGTTACCCAACATTGTCGCATCTGGCCCCTGTATCTTCGCTTTGCCCGTAACTTACCTCTGCCAGAAACAGCTATCCGTGTTTACCGACGTTACCTGAAGGTAATTACGATATCATGATGAAAGCCACAATTACACTCTTGTTTGATTGACACTTTTAAAAGAGAGAGAGAGTTAATCATTTTCTAAATGTGTCTTTGTACTGTGTTTAGTTATCTCCTGAGAATGCCGAAGAATACATTGATTACCTGCGTTCAGTCGGACGCCTGGATGAAGCTGCACTTCGGCTGGCGGCTGTTGTCAATGATGAAAACTTGGTTTCTAAAGAGGGGAAGTCTAACTATCAGGTCAGTAGGTTTGACAGTTTAGTCATGTGAAATGCATAGAATTTGTAGAAAAATGCTTAGTATCCATTATACAATGTGTCTTCATACGTGCGATGCACACAACTCCCATACCTCTTTGAAAATAGGATCTAAACAATTTCAATTCTAATTGTATTGCAGCTCTGGCACGAGCTCTGCGACCTCATCTCGCAAAACCCAGACAAGGTGACGTCACTGAACGTGGGAGCCATTATTCGAGGAGGTCTCACACGCTTTACTGACCAGCTTGGCAAGCTCTGGTGTTCTCTGGCTGATTATTACATCCGCAGTGGCCACTTTGAGAAGGTAAACACAAGTAGAAGTACAACATCTTTTGCTTCTGCTGTCAGTACACAAACAGAATTAACATATCGTTATTTATTTGTATATCAAGGCTCGAGATGTATATGAGGAAGCCATCCTAACTGTAGTCACGGCACGAGACTTTACCCAGGTGTTTGACAGCTATGCTCAGTTTGAGGAGAGCATGATCGCTGCCAAGATGGAGACCACGTCTGAACTGGGACAGGATGAAGATGGTGAGTGTTTATTTGTGAAAATCTGATGCAGCAGATGAACGTTGATGTTGGTCTGACAGATCTTGGTCTCTCCCACGCAGATGATATTGACTTGGAGTTACGATTGGCACGATTCGAGCAGCTGATAACACGGCGACCGCTCTTGCTGAACAGCGTACTGCTCCGTCAGAATCCCCACAATGTTCACGAGTGGCAGAAGAGAGTTAAACTCTACGAGGGTCAACCGCGACAGGTCTAACACACTGCTACAATGACTAAATCAGCTGATGTCTCTCTACCATACTGATCTTGATGTTTATATGTTTTTTCCTGTAGATAATCAACACGTACACAGAGGCAGTGCAGACAGTAGATCCAATAAAGGCCACAGGAAAGCCTCACACACTTTGGGTTTCATTTGCAAAGTTCTATGAGGATAATGAACAACTGGATGATGTATGATGTCTTTCAAATCCACCTATATTTGTGAAAGCATTATTGTAGGCTGATGTACTGTTAAATAATTTCTTAATTTTTTACTTTTTACCTGAAGGCTCGGACCATCTTTGAGAAGGCCAACCAAGGTGAATTACAAACAGGTGGATGATCTTGCTGCAGTATGGTGCGAGTATGGAGAGATGGAGCTGAGACATGAAAACTATGATCAGGCTCTACGCATACTAAGGGTGAGAGACAAAGAAAATGCCACTATATTACCTACAACACATTAGTATTTCCAAAGGTGTTGTCTTTTTTGAAGAGTATAGGTTGAGGTCAGTGAGCATTTGATGAGAGCTCTTCTGAAAAATAGCAACAGGATCTTCCAGACTTTGATACAAGTGTTTTGTTCACAGAAAGCAACAGCGATCCCAGCAAGAAAAGCAGAGTATTTTGATTCGTCAGAACCGGTGCAGAATCGAGTGTACAAATCACTTAAAGTCTGGTCCATGCTTGCAGATTTAGAGGAAAGTCTCGGTACATTCCAGGTATGTGATTGATATCTGTTTATCTGTTATGTTTTGCATTCAGAACTTGAGATGATGTGTGTTTTATGCACAAAGTTATGATTGATTCTTGGATGTTAATGACACTGTTGCTTTTCTCAGTCAACAAAGGCAGTGTATGATCGCATCATTGACCTCAGGATCGCCACACCTCAGATCATCATCAACTATGCCATGTTCCTCGAGGAACACAACTACTTTGAGGAAAGCTTCAAGGTACATGGATGTACTACATCTGTGAATTGTAACATTTTGATGTTTTCGTTTTATTTTTTCTTGTGCTAAATGAATGATTCATGTTTTGCATTTGTTTTGTGATTGTAGGCATATGAGCGTGGCATTGCCCTCTTTAGGTGGCCCAATGTCCATGATATCTGGAACACTTATCTCACCAAGTTCATCGATCGATATGGAGGCAAGAAGCTGGAGAGAGCACGAGATCTGTTTGAGCAAGCGCTGGATAAGTGCCCTGCAAAATATGCCAAAAGTAAACTTCACATTACTGTATGCTTTTAAAATCAATAATTAATTTTAATATGAGTGGTGTATTAAACCTTTTTTTTAAGAAATTGGGCTAGCCCAACAACTAACCACACGTTTAAATAAAGTCTTTTACTTTACCGTAATGGTGTTTTGGCTCATATTATGATTTTATCTGTGTTGTTTAACAGCGATCTACCTGCTATATGCTAAACTGGAAGAGGAGTACGGTCTGGCACGACATGCCATGGCTGTGTATGAGAGAGCCACTGCGGCTGTAGAACCAGAGGAACAGCATCAAATGTTCAACATCTACATCAAACGCGCAGCTGAGATTTATGGAGTCACGCACACAAGAGTAATCTATCAGAAAGCCATCGAGGTAAACCTTCCAGTCCTTTGGTTGTTCATAATATTTTGTTATAATGTGTTTATTTTGTTTATTAAGTTCCTTTCGTTCTGTTACAGGTTCTGCCAGATGAGAATGCCAGAGACATGTGCCTGCGCTTCGCTGATATGGAGAGCAAACTTGGGGAGATTGACCGAGCAAGAGCCATCTATTCTTACTGCTCTCAGATCTGTGATCCAAGGGTAACGCATTACATCCTATCCCAAGCATGACTTGTAGCCGTGCTAATGCTTCTGAATTTTTGACAAACATGTATTCTGTCCCAATCAGGTGACTGCCCTTTTCTGGCAATCCTGGAAGGAGTTTGAGATCCGCCACGGGAATGAAGACACAATCCGTGAGATGCTGCGGATTAAACGCAGTGTGCAGGCCACATATAACACACAGGTCAACTTCATGTCCTCTCAGATGCTAAAGGCCACAACCAATGCCACTGGAACAGGTAACATTTATTTAACATTTTTTATGAAATGAAATACATGTTCCTGGTTTAATGTGCAAGATAACAGTATCTTTGTCTTAATTCTATTAATGCTAATAATTAGTAAATGGTGTCTGGTATTTTCTATAATAAAAATCTATATTTGCATATAAAGTTTTCTCAGAAAGAATGTGGGTGTTGAAATAGGCCTAGAATTGAAATGTTTTTTAATACCACGTGTGTTGTAGTGTCAGATCTTGCTCCAGGACAGAGCGGAGTGGATGACATGAAGCTGTTGGAGCAGAAGGCTCAGCAGCTAGCTGCAGAGGCTGAGAAAGACAAACCCAAACCTAAAGACAAGATCCTATTCGTCAGGTACTTCACCCTGGTTTAAGGCGGGTCAACAAATCAGTCAAAGCATGCCCTAGTTGTTCATAAAGCCAGAATCAAAGGGTTATTTGAAATATTCCACCCTTTTTATGTGGCTTTAAGAAAATGACGTTTTTGTTGTACTATTTTCCTAAACATCTTTTTGTCCTTTGTTTGGTTTGTACAAGGAGTGACACCTCTCGCAGTGAGCTCGCCGAACTGGCCAAACAAGCTAATCCAGATGAGATTGACATTGATGATGAAGATGAGGATGCAGAGGATGGAGAACCAGATGGTTAGTTTTTGAAAACTTTGTTGATGTTGTATTGAGCGATCTGATTGAGGACAGTGGGCTGATTATCTGAGTTTGTGTCATTGCAGAGATCCAGCTAGAGCAAAAGTCTGTTCCCACCGCTGTTTTTGGAGGACTAAAGGAGGACTGAAACAGTCACTGAACTTGACAGTTTTACAGATTTAATAACCATGAAGCAGTGACAGGAGAACGGCAACCTGCACATCAGTTATTTGAATTAAATGTACATGTTTGATGTT
The DNA here is from genome assembly GCA_019155185.1 of Beaufortia kweichowensis. Lineage (NCBI taxonomy): Eukaryota > Metazoa > Chordata > Actinopteri > Cypriniformes > Gastromyzontidae > Beaufortia > Beaufortia kweichowensis. Next base: position 3,302,842 of record CM032804.1, read on the forward strand.
GAAAGACATTGTTATACAGAACCAGCTCAGACCACTGGGTGGCACTGTTATCAACATTCATATGCTTTCATTTCTCTGATATGACATTAAGTAGATAAAAGATTAAAACTGTGATATTTTCTAGATTAAAAAGGCAATGACCATAACATTTTTTTGTTATCAGATTGTGACATTGTAATGTCTCTAAAGGCACTGCCCATAATTGCAAGGACACTTGGGTGGAACTGAAAAAGTGAGAGTTGTAATGACACAGTTCAGACTTTTGTTTGTGCACACATCTAAAACTGTGGTTTCAAGAATCTGCCAGTAAAAACAAAGCACATTTGGTCAATAAATACTGTAAACATTTCCTTGTACGTAATCGTGAAAGTGTCTTCCATATATAAAAGATAAAGTGTTAGAGACTGTTTTGGGTATAAACATAAGAAAAATGTAACTATTAAGGAAATGTTTGTTTACTGTACAGTTTGAATGTTGGCTTATCCACTACAAAGCAAACTGGGAAACCAAAGAATGAAGAAAAACAAATGCCCTGCTCCTTTATAATTAGATTAAAATAGTTCTGTAAGTTAATCTTCTTAGTTACAGCAGTGGTCCCTTAAACCCAAGTGTGACTTGGGTTTTCTGTGAACTTGGTTCTCTGTAAGCTTGTGTCTAACTGTGCCCTAAACCTCATGAGAGAAATATTCTGCATTAAAACATGCATTGTTTTTATTATTAACAGGATTTGATACAATTACTGTGCAGTAAAAGTTTGACATCATTTGCTCTACATACTTAATATATTGTTCAAGGCAATGTGTCATTTTTAAAAACAGCCACAATAACATGCTCATGAGTCAAAATTATATTTTAACATTAAAAGAAAATAGGTTAATTATCTGTCAATCTCATACAATACAAAAGAATACATAGAAAACATGAAATTTCATTATAAAAAATGTACATCTGACACAACGCACCGTTTAGCATTGTAATTCATGCCAAATAATTGCATTATGTTCGTTCATAATGACTAATATTTTCATGTAGCACCTCCTGGGCAAGTTTTACCTGTCCTGCACCTGTTTCAACAGCGCCTCCCTACCTGCTGCTCCCGTTCACATGCGTAGCCCCGCCCCCGTCCACCCGTGTCTCAAACGCCGCGAGCTGATTGGACGCACGATGGGTGATTGACAGGCGTATGGAGTACCTGGAAATCAGTAGCTTACAGAGCGTATCAGCCAGTGCGATGTGGACTCTGAAACAGGGTCAAAAATAGTAAAACATCCCGGGAATATCGCTGAATCTGTCGCTCCGATTGAGATACAAAAGACCCGTATATATCGGACAATTGTACAGGATATCTGAAAAGAAGATCTACAAGGGAATAATTTGTGTGTGACTTTAATTTTCGCCGGAACGCTAGCCGATATACTGGCCTTTCACAGTCCTAATGCTGCGGTCGCGTGAAAGGAAAAGGATGAATGTTTGATTGTGTTTTATCCCGTCATTCCTCTCGTTTTCCCGGCCTGACTGTTTTGGACCTGCTATGGTGGACTCGACTGCAATGAGGAAGACTTTTGTGGTTCCGGACATCAAGCCGTTGGATCAGTATGATGTGACCCGAGCCAGGATCTGCGCCAGTGTCGGGTGGCTGCTGGCTAAATCATACGGCAATGCAGGTATATAGCGGGGGTGTCTCAAAACCTGCTCAGATGACTACCTAGACAGCATTTCTGGGTGCGTTTCTGAGTCAGCTGAATATTTAGGGGGATCATCGTAGACTGTGGTGCCCCATAAATGCGCAAAATAGACGCAAGCGATACCCACAGATGCGGTGTAGGTGGGCAGTTCCTGAGGGTTTGAGACGCATCTTATTTCCTTCTCAGATCATGTGCTGTTTCTCTGTGTGTGTTTTAGTGCAAAATATGTTCATTGTTCAGTGACTGCGGAGGAAAGCATGTGTGAAGGTGAACAGTGTGTAAACTCAGCGTTTTTCACCACACAAAGACCATATAAGAGAGGGATCGAGGGACATTTTAAACTAAAAACGTCTTGCTCTATATGTAGCTATAGCTCGAAATATCGAACACTAGTCATTAGGTAACTACATCATTCATGATACTTTCATTTCAAAGCGTTAAATTATGACAGAATTAATAAATAACACATATTTGTACACCATTAGAGACCTGACAGATGGTACCGAAAGCCTACATAAAACAAATTAGAAATTATTTCCAAAATATAAATTAAAATAAAATATTGTTCTCTTAATGGGACAGTCTAAACATGTCTCTGCTGGCCCATATAAGAGCTTAATAGCACGTTTAATCCATAATGTAGACACATTATTGTCTGGGAATTATGATGATGTATGAAGAGACTTGGTTTCGACCTGAAAATAAACATATATGTATGTAAACATGTATGTATATGTGATATAAAGCATGAGAGCGCGTGTCAGTGACGTGTGCACACACCCACTATCTCCAGTGCTATTGTTAAAACACCCACTTACATGTTGATGGAGGTCTTGGTTTCTGACACAGAAGACGGTTAATAATTATATTAAAATGCTGGGGATGTTTAATGATATAATTTGGAAAGAAAATAATAATGTTGTTTTACTTGGACAGTTGCCATGATTTGTCAAATTATAACAGCAGTGTCCTACACCTAACCTTAAACAACATTTTACTAACAACATTTTACTTTTATTTTTATGACCAAATAATAATTTAAAGACTACATGAATGAATTCTAGTTTCAGAAATTGACAAATCACTTGTAGCATCAGCAAGTTTGGACATTTCAAATAGTTTCTCTTTGCTGTAATACAGATTGAATATATTGATGACTCATGGTGCACTCGCTCAATTTGTCCAATAAAATGTCTTGAGAATAATAATGTCCCGCCCTCCATTATGAATAGCACATATAGTAAGTAGCTGTGATCTGCAAAAAACTGTTTTTGAGACTTACATCATCAACTTTTAGAGTCAAATTTTTGCTTTTCTCATAGTCAGCAGTGTCTGATCTGTGTGTGTGTAGAACTGTTGTCGTGTAGTCGTCAAGTCATATTTGTGTGAATTTAAGATTTTTTCCTTTGGATGCATTAGACAGCGCAATGAGATGTTTGTGCGTGCTTGGATTGTTTGTAAAAGACCTTTTGTGTTCACCTAATGAGGCACTGTTAATTCAGATTGTAGGTCTGCATTCCTGTACATGCTGTAGCTTTTCCAGTGTTTTCAAAGTTAGCATTAAACACGAGCACAGTTATTAAACCTAAATTATAGAAACTCTATGATAATTAAAGATGTTTTGTATCTGCATGTTGTGACAGAGGGATGTAAGAGTCAGTCTCTGGTGTATAATTTTTAACTACAAAAAAGTTGAAAATGCAATGTCTTGAGTTCTAGGAATTATCATAAATTTATATTTTCATTTATAAAACACAAATTTAAAGGTGTTGTAAAAAAGACATTCACTTTTTCATGTTGTTGTGATTAGATTTTTGAACATTATCATAAATATAGTTTCGGTGACTGTGACCAAAGAGTCTTCTGTTATTACTGTTCAGTTATTCTGCCCATCCCTAAATATAAACACCTTCAACTTCACGGACACGTTTTCCCACAGAACTTTCTCTTTTTTTTCTCTTTTTCACGTAAACAGTTTGGACCTGCCCTGGGCGTGAGAAACAGACATTTGTTTAATTCCGCAGTTGATGTGTAATTAAGATCTAAACTCCAATAAGTAGCACCTCTGTGTTTGTATTCACTCCCTGCATTAATAGCAGACCTGCTCGACCACACCCTCCGGTCAAAGTCACACAGCCCAGCCGGAGAGATATCAAACCAGATTAAAGTGGCCTGGCCGGAGAGCTTTGACAGTGATGCCTGTATATCAGCATTCTGTGTGTGTGTGTCTTAGGGCTGCACTTGTGTTCTTGCTTTATGACATCATCACAGTCTGATCTGAGTGCCCAAATGTAATATTCATGTTCACATCACAGCCCTGGTTGTGCGCTTTGCCCCCACGGTGAACCCGTGACATCAAGACATGCTGTGCTGCTAATTGCTACCTGTATTATAAGCAGCGATCTCTTTTTTTGTGTGGGCTTTTGTATTTTTGCTCGTGAGCCACACGTTAATTTCGGATGGCTCTATAAAGCTCTATCCTTGGAGCTCTGTCCTAGTTAAAAGAGGTTTGAGTTCAAGAACCGCCTGAACACACATGATTAAATAATTAGCTGTGCCTGCTAAGGCAAGAATTGCTGCTGCTATTACTCATAATTGAGGTTAGGGATTTTTCTAAAGCTCTAACCATGAGTCCTGGTGCATACCTTGTCTGCAGACGGGAGTGACACTCAAATCCTGTGGATTGTTCAGGAGAGGTGTGTTACTTCTTTTCGGATTTATGATGAAATGGGCGAGAAAATATATGCAGATATATATTGCATCTTAAGCATAGACTTTATTTTGCTGAATGAATAAATGTAAATGTGAATAAATGTAATATCGAAATCATTTGAGGTCAGTATTTGTCATCCAGAACACCCCAAGGCTTATTAAAAACCACATAGATATGCGTTTAGTAACCACCCACAATATTTTGGCAACCGAAAAGGCAGCACGCTATTAACCACCCAAACATCCCAGCATCATGGCAACATGTTTTACACGGGCAAACACTCATATTTTACAAGCACTTTTATCAGAAAATGTACACATACTTTGTGTATCGTAAACCACATCTTAATTCTGGATGATCTCTACTCTGTAAAGTTAAATCCTTGAAGTTCTGGCCTATAGTTTTAAGAGCTTTGAATTAATTTGCAGCCTGAAAATACTTTGTAGACATCAAGCAAGGGTACTCAAAACATTAACGCTGGCAGAACGTTTTACGAACGTCAGCAAAAAAACAAAAATGACTCTAATCATATCTTCAACGCTCAGAACTCAAACTTCATACACAAATGCCAGAATTCCTCTTCTTATCTCTTTCTGCACTGTTATTGACAACCATAATTTTACTGATAAAACACTGCTTATCCACGGATGTTTAAGGACAGCCTGTGCTCTTATGACGTGATGGTCCTGAGAGACTGCATTAGTCATGCTCAAATCATCCATGTGACACCGCGATGACTCAACAGGTGAGCCATCGATAAATGGCTAGAGCTTTTGCTTGTTTTTATTGTGTTTGGATAATTACTTTTCCTCTGAATACGCCCTTAAACCTCCTGGAATGAAGAAAGGATTAGTATGTGTTTCTGGTGTTTTCCTCTAGGATCAGTCTATAAGAGCCTCTCAAGTTTACTTTAAAATCTGCATATTCAGCTGCATTAGGGTGCATTCTGTGTGCGTGTCTGCATACAGGTGTCGCTGGTCAGAACACAAGCACAGACTTTAAAACCAGTGTTTTGAGTTTAAAGGATTTGGGTAAAAATAAGCCTTTTGTGCAAAAACATTAGCTTGAAAGAAACTTATTTGGTTATTTGGTAAAGAGATTACGCACAGGAAAATAAAGCAATCCGTTTATGATCATTATTAAAGTTTTTTTAAAGTCATTTTTTGTGTGGTTTAAAACATCGCTAATAACCTATTTCTAATTTGTTTGTTTGTTTGTCTCAATATAAAAGTTTATTATGCAAGACTGTCTCAGTCTAGATTATCCTCCTGTCAAATGTAAAGAATGTTGATCCTGCATTAAAGATTTCTAAAGGAAAAGCATAGTGTATGTGTTCACCTTTTGTTTTAGTTATGTAAAGTTTTGTACTTTAGTACAAAACAGCAAAAGGAAATATTATAAAAAATTATTTTTCAGATAACAGTTTTTATCTGTTATTGTTTGGTCATAAACACTGTCTATTGGCCAGAAGTTAACAAGTTCAAAGGGCCAAACAAATAAAGCAACGTTTTGAAAATGAAACAATGTTTATGCTTAGAAGTCAACATATGTCAGATTTTAATACTGAGAAAATGACACACAGCAGTTTTAACGCAGTGCATGTAAATTGTGCTTAATGCATTACATGAAAGCATCTATTTCTAATTTCTTTAATTTTATCTAAGACATACTGTAACTGTTTTAGTAATGCATTTTTGTCATATATATATATATATATATATATATATATATATATATATTATTCCAAACCACAGAGACCAAAGTATATCGGTCATTAAAAATCTTTTGTGGTTCTCTCTACTGGCCTTTAATTAAAACCAAATGAGACATTAATGCTTCATGTTCCCATGACAACCCTCTTCAAACCGATGCTGACCGCCACATCTCTGTAGTGTAAAGAAGGTATTCTTGAGAAATGGCCTTTATGATGATAATTTAAAGCAAGGGGTCATATGACATGGATTGTTCTGCTGGATGATGGGTTTATGTGTAAAGATCAGCTGAGCTGTCAATCACTCTGGGTGTGGAGATGTTACATCCTATTTGCTGATGTCTCCTTGCAAAATCTTTGTTTGCATTTTGGAGTGGCTCAGCTGACTCAAGTCGAAGTTTTCTTGAGTAACGCTCTGAGAGATTGTCCGAGTTTGTCCATTGATTTCACTGTTTCTGTCTAATACACTGCCATTAAGACAGATCTCCTGAATCTCTTAACCTTTCACCTCTCCAAAGATTGACATTGATGTGTGAGAGAGAAAACTGGAGAAAGATTACAGTCATGCTGTGGGTAATGTTTACACATGGAGTTTGTGTTTGCTGTCATAATACTGTTGATTGCTGGTGTCAACAGACACGCTCCTTATTGAGCATTTACCTCTTCTTCTGTGTTGTTTTCTTTTATTACACATTGTATACGAGACATCCTTCATCTAGTTTGTGTGTATGCTTTTGTGTAGTAACTAAAAGTAACTTCAATAAAGTAACAGTTGCTCTGTTGTTTTGGTCATTGCTGGTCAGGATTCAGAACAGACACATCGGAGCAAATCCGCGAACTATTTTGGATGGTTAACAGCTTACTGTTTCACAAAATGGTAGCTTGGCTGTCGTTTAACTCGAATGCGAAAAGCTTGGTGTGCTACAGTTTCAAAGTCCCTAAAACTGGTGTGTGTATCCAGCACCGGCCCATTAATTCTGGCCTAGTTTAGCAGAGTCCTCTCTATTTTCAGGTATTACTGTCTTGCATCTTTTCTGTGAAGGTGCAGTACAGAGCGGTCATTCATTGACTGCCAATGTTACAGGGAAATTGAGTCTCTATCAGTCACCCTCATCTCACATCGCTGTGGCTTTTGCATCCTGCTTTGCATTTTGGGTATAAGCTTTATGTGTGAGCCAGTTGGTGGGCGATATATGGACACCCACCCTTACTTTGTCTTATTTATTTTTTATGATGGTAAAATTGCCCATATTTACTTTATTAAGTTAATAGACGTTTCTGATGTCTTATGCGCAATTTGCCAGGGCACATATTTACATACAAAAATATAGATAATCTTTTAATCAAAATGTAGGAACTTTCTCATCTATGAAACGACTTTCCCTTTTGGGTGGTGTAAAATAGCTCTATATCATTGCTTTACATTTCATTTTCATAATCCAGTGATTTTCCAATAATCTGTAAACTGTTTTCAGATGGAAACATGTTATGGAAGTAAAAATGTGCTTTAAAAAAAGACAGATTTAATGATTTGTAACCCTGTCTGTGAAAACCAGGCTAAAGTTAAAAAAACTATGATTTCAATCTTTGACATGGCCTTACTCTGTAAATATTAAAGATATCAAGGTTATATTTTCAAGGAATGTTCTTTACATTATGTGGGATTATTTTATGTTATTTGTTATTTTATGCAGTAAATTGCACAGAAATGACTTTAGCTTGGTTTTCACAGATGGGGTCACGTTTATTAACTGATAATTCTTTGTATCCATAATCTGTGTTTTCAGATATGCAATAGAAATAAAACAGTTACATACAAAATGTCAATGTAAATGGTGCTTGAATGGGTATTGACACTGACAGGTAGCAGGTGATTACTGATATATATAGCGATTGCAAACACTGATTTGAACCAAGATCAGATAGAACTGACATTATATAAACATGTACACGGGTATGACCTGGGTGTATTTTAGCTGCTGCTTTCTGAACATTTTTGTCCTAAAATTTGTCCTCTAATGTGTCCTAGAACAGGTCCCACAGCTTCTGGCTTCTCGCTAGCATGGATGTGTCAGGGAAGTGCCAGTCTTATTGTAGCGTCATGACTGGTGTTGAATGCGGCAGAACCAGTTCGCAGTGGGCGTGTGGGGTGTACGTTTCAAGTCTGTGTTTCACAAGGTTTTGTGTGTGTTTGGTGCCTGTTTACAGAAACTGTCTCGCACCAGCCCAGGAGCTGTCTTTCTTTGTCCTTTCACAGGTGTAGACATTCAGCTCCCAAATCCTTAACTCCACAAAGCATGATTGTATAAAAGAATACTTCAATATAAATAGTTTTATGTGTCATCTTTATGGATTTTGTTATGGTTCGAGTTGCATTTGTAGCAGGCGTTTTGTCGTCTCACCGGGTCTCTATGTTTGTGTTGGGGGAAAACTGAGAGAGAAAGACAGGTTAGATCTCTTCACAATGGTGGTTTTTATTGTCCAGCACATCAAACGCAGATCTCAGACAGCTGGCGTTGATTGGTTCCTCAGCTATCTTTTGAAGTTGCCAGGTGTGTGTGGCTATACACGACTGGGTTCTGGGTGCCAGTTTGTTCTCAGCTGTGGTGTACTCTGGGGAAAGGGATGTGATTGTTGCCCCGTGAGCCGATTATCAGAGAGGCAGTGAGTGGAAAGCAAAGGGCCAATTAGAAGACATGAAAACAGGAGCGTTTTCACCATCACACAATCCTGTGTCTCTTAGCTTACTGGTGACGAACACACACTTGTACATGTTTGCTGAACCCTGCTTTGCTCATTCATCTGAGTTATTTGGACCCGGGGGTATGAAGCAGCAGTGTTTCACGATTGTTAGTCTCTGTGATTTTTCTCTTGCATTATCTTCCTCGTAACAGCCATAACATCATTAAGATGCCTACTTGATGTACAACATGTTGATGAGTGTATTTACATGCTCAACAAGATGCCGATAACTATACAATTAGGTCATTATAAAGATGATAAACATTGCAGAAAGCCATGGTTCCATTTTCTCTAGTATTTACATTAGGATATACTGTAAACAGATATGTGACCACTGGATACTGTAAATAAACTTTATGCCACAATGCATTTGACTTAATAGCCATCAAGTGTTTAATAAAACTGAGGTTCTACTGCAAAAATAATAAACATACACATTTTTAAGCAAACATATTAATTGCTATTCATGAAAGTTCAAAGCTTCAAAGTTCCCTTAATTATTACTTTTCTTTTCATTCTGAGTCAATCAAAAGAATAAGAATAAAGAAACATATAAATATCATAATGCAACAAACAAATGACATATAAGTCTATGTATCTGTCTTGTAGAGAATGTTCCGGTGGAGCTGCGAGATCCGTTCTACTGTGACCAGTATGAGCAGGAACACCTGAAGCCTCCCGTCACGCGTCTGCTCCAGTCCTCTGAACTGTACTGTCGCACATACGGCCTTGTGCTGGGTGGAAGCCTGGGGGCCGAGGGTCCTCCCAAAGACATCTCAGCTCTCCTACAGCTCCTAAACAAAAAGGGCTTGACACCCAAAGACCAGAATGTCCCTGTGACAGAGGCGGATCTCCTCCACAAGCCCATCAAAATGGTATGATGTACAGTATCGGCCGTATCAGCACTTTTCTTTCTGAATTATTTTCCTTGTTTCTTTAAACGGTTGTTTAATTTAATTGCTCTGTCTGAAAGCCTAGTGACCCATCTTTATTGAAATGAAGCTTTGTAAGTGACTGATTTGAAATTAAAATCTGCATCACCTGTGAGACATAACACTCAGTCGATTGATTTTAATTTGAGCTTGTTTAAACTTTCCAAATATTTTTTCAGGCGTTTTTCAATAGTGAATGGACTGATTTTTGTCATTTTGTCTTGAAATTTAAAGTTTGTTGCAATAACTAATCGAATAAACAGTGGATTTGATCCAGTCTCATATTTTGGCAAAATAATAGTCATCTTAGTAATAGTGTGTTAAGAGCTGTTTGTGATTCCCAAAAATATTGTTTAGGTCAGCAGCTTGAAACTCATCTATGAAACATCTATGATTTTAAAGCATGTATGTCTCATTACTGTCCACCAGAGTTTGCAGAATTTACCCTTTTGCTCAGGACACATGGGAATCATTTCATTGCCTTGAGCGGTGCAGGACGGGGGGTTGTTTGCTAAAGGTAAAGAGGATTTTGTGGAGGGGCGAGTCATGCTCTGATTTCAGGGATTATAGCACATAAATCAGGTCCCTCCTCTCCAGCAAACCCAGAGTAGATCCAGCTGTAAGAGACAGGAGTGTTATGGAAAAGCTTCACGCTAACCCCAGGCTCACCGGGGTGGACGGAGAGACACAATGGAGAGGGTGACAAAGAGTAGCAGGGTTGAGAGATCATGACCTAAAACAATAACCAGACAAAAGACAGCAGACCCTGTACTGATGTAGTACTTTCCTCCCGGGCGGAGAGGGTCGTTTCTCACAGCAGGGGATGGGCCTAATGGACACCAGAGTGATTGTTTATTCCTGAGCTCTGTGCTTTTTATATTAGGCGTCGTGTTGAGATAGATTTCCTCTTACAAGATTTAACCGAATTCAAGGAGAGATACATCAATTAGCATTACAGGCAAAAATCTATGTGTGCCCGTTGGCTTTTGCTTAAACGGTTTAAGACTTTCACCTGATAAAAGAACCCAGTTTAAGGCGCTTGCTTCACCCCATGCGTCACGTCACAGTCATGTGATATTTCTAAATGTTCATTTTGTTTTATCTCTTTTCAGTATGTTTTGCAATATCACTCATTTGTTCATAGATGTCCTTCAACATTTTACTTGCTGTTAGGTCATCTTTGTGTAGCTATCTCTGTATCTGTATTTGTAAGGCTCATATTATGTTGTTTAAATATATTATATAGTTAATAACACAACAGGTTGTATTAGTGTAACAATTAGTTAATGCATTAGCTAACATGGACTAACAAAGAACAATACTTAAATTAAACATTTACTAATCTTAGGTCAATTTCAGCACTTATTAATACATTCTTAAAAAGTTGTATCTGTTAATATTAGTAAATGCATCATGAACTACCATGAATAACTGCATTGACATTAACTAACAATAACAAAGATTAATAAATGCTGAACAACTATATTGTTCATTGTTAGGTTATGTTGACTAATGCATTAATACAACTGTGAATTAATACAACTTTATTTTTAAAGTGTTACCATGTAGTTTTTTATATTATATTTACAATGTAATATTTGTGCCACATAGTTTTTAGTTTAGTTTTGATACTGATCCCAATTAAAGCTGCCATCTGTAACGTTTGCCACTATCACTATATCTGTTTAAAGCATAAAACTGCAGGTTACTTTACGTGTGTTAAAGTCGAATGATGTCAAACTGACATTTCCTGCGAAATCCAACCTGACAGCTCAAACTATAAGTCATTATTATAAGCTTTACAATTGTGAATTAAGTAAGGTATAGAGACCATTTTCAACACATTTTTTGTTTGTTCTTGCTCAATTACTGATTTAAGTGATTAAGCAGCTTTAAGTGGTTTTGATTCATTGAAATAATAATTAGGCTATGCTTATTGTGTATTCATGTCTATTATCAAAGTGTTTCTTATTATTTTGAAATATTTGGTATAATGTTTATTACAGAGTATATTCCCAAAATAACTGATAATAAAAGCCTTGCCTGGCATACTCCCTTATTTATTGCCATTCTCCGCAGTGACCCAATTTTTACTCTGTCCCGCCCCATACACCCGATTTAATTTCTCTGTATTTGTTTCAGCATTGGCTCTTAAACAGAGATGTTTTGAGCATTTTGGCACATCATCTGAAGATGTTTTCTAGCGTGTTTCAGCGGAGGCGGGTAGCTGTTCAGGGCTCGGCTGCTTCTGTCTGCAGGTCTCCTGCTGGTGTTATGGTGATATTGGCTGTGCAGATGAGCTCTGGGCTCGTCTGGTGCTGTCTGACTGTGTGTGGTGTATATCCCAGGCCCGGCTGTGGGGGTGGCTGCCGGCTGGCTGCTGCGACAGAGTGATGAAAGTGGGTCATGCTGTAGAATTAGGAGGATGGAGGGACAACAACATGAGACATGGCCAGTAAACAGATTTGGGACAGTTGACTGTGTATCAAAGCTCAACATCAGCATGCTTCCTACATGGAAGAAGCTGTGTGCTTCATGTAGAGCTTTTACCATGATAATAGAAGTATCATCTTTTGTAAAGGTAGCATCCAGGGTTATCTCCTGTGAATGCAGTAACATCCGGAGACAGTGCTGTGACCTTTCTGGTTAGCTGTGCAGCTCTCTGCAGGTCTGATGGATGTGGAGCAGAGCCCAGCCCCCACAGACCAGAAAGATCTGTAAAGATTACTAATAATCTCTGATCCAGACTCAACGTCACCATCCAGATAATATTAACTCTGATTGAGACGTATGGCACGTATGAAACCAGACATGCCACTCCTCAGTTAGGTTTTTCTGTAATTCACAGATAGCTGTAATGTGTGCATCAGCTTATAGGGGTGCATACAGTATGTGTCTTCAGCGTCTGGTTATTAAATATTATTATATTATAATATTATATATATATTAAATTTTTGAAACAGTCAGTTTAATAAAAATGCAGTTGCTTGGTTTCAAAGTGACATGCCCACTACAATGTGACACACAAATGCAATGTAATGCAATGCTCTGAACGATCATCCACAGATAATCACATTCTATTACTCAATCAATACTCACTAAACTTAGACAATCTTGTAAGACAAATGGCGTAAAACACGGGAGCATCTACGTGATGATGCCGAGCTTAACCGCTGCAGTCATCAGCAATGTGGAATTATTATTAGGTCTTGGTAAAAGTGTTTTGCATAAGCCCTGTTTTAGAAGGCTTATTAAATTGTTCATTGTAGAATAAATATAGGTTCTCTATTAAAACAGTAATGTCAGTAATTACTGTAAATAATTACAGTGACAATAATTACAGTGACAGTCATCAGAGATCTTACATATCAGTTATATAAAGCTTGAAGAATTAGGATCGGTATCGGTCAATCACGATGACAAAAAGTGGTGTCGGCTGCAGAAATCATGATCGGAACATCCCTGATACAATGTAGTACCTATACTGTAAAAAGTAGTTTCAGCAAGCTATTTCATAAACGGCACAGATACAGTCACAATACTGAAAATACTGTTCATTTATTAACTTACTTTATTAAGTTTATTACATTTTATTACATTTATTAAGTTACTTCTGGTATAAAGTACTTACTGTGTGTTTACATGGAGAAAGAGGTACACAGTATTTTCAGACTTTACTGTAAATCACCCCCTGCTTTGCCTCTGCATCTCTTATACTAACATTCATTTCCCCCACAATTACAGTAACCACAGTGAACGTTCCTTGTGCTTTTGTCCTGCACATGAAGGATTTTGGAGGTTGTCACATGACTGCTCTGGTTTGCAGTGTTTTTTTTAATTGACTGCTCTGTTGTGTTACCTTAGGATCTCACTGAGAGCACTAAGCTGTGAGGTGCATTATGGGTAGTAGCTGGTTGTTATGGTGATTTGGCAAGCTGATTGTGCTCTGCGTTCCAGTGTAGGTCTTCGATCCCCCTCATTAGGGAAACTTGTGATTCGGATTAGCGAGTCCTGGAACGGCTAGACGGGGAATCCAAACCCCCTGTTTTCCCCCTTCCTCTCTCACAATAATTCTTCTCTTTTGTCATAAATTGCTCTCGCTCTCTCTTTAAAATAAATACTGTACTGACAGAGCAGAGATGGTGAGTGCTAATATACAGTTTCATTTATTTATTTCATTTATTCATTTTATTTATTCATTTAGCAGTTTGAGGTAGAGTAGTTCAAAAATGAATACAGTGATGAATAGTCTGGGTTTGGGGTGGGAAAATATGGTAAAAGTATGTTTTAACCTGATAACTGTCACTGCACATATTAAAATGCACAGAACATTTTTTTAAAGTTTTTTATTTTAGGGATTTTTATAAATAACAATTCCTTTTTTATAATGTTTTGTTTGTTCACTGTTATGAAAAATTTGTCAAATATTTATTATTTATTCTTAGCCCTTTCCATTAATATATAGTTAATATTAAAGTGAATAAGGAAATAACCAAAATGTTCCACCTGTGGAACGGTGACAGTTAACAAGTTAATATCATATTAAAACACACTTTGCTTTTGAAACCAGTTAGTAAATTTTTTCATTTTGCTCAGCTCTTATCTTTCTTCCTGGAGCTGGTCTGAATTGTCTGTTGAAAGCTCAAAGGGCATTGTGATATCTCTCACATATTGTTTGCTATATCCTCTCCCACCTTGTTGCAAATTTATGCCTTTCAAAATGACACATTTATCATGCTAAACGCCTTCATTATGGACTATTTTACTGTAAACAGAACATCTGTTCTTAAACCTGCTCTTATATACCACCCACTGTGTCTTATCCTCACATACTGGCCCCCTGGCTGAGCGAGCCGTCACTGACTGGAGTATAAATGATCTCTGACAGAGCCGCTCCTCCCACAATGCTTTGCAGAGGTCAGCGCTTCAGTTCATGCTGGGAAACACACCGCCTTTTTAAGTGTGTCACGGTCTCCAACAGGACAAACATGCTACTGGAGAGTTGCATGGGACGTTAGCTGCGTGTTAAAGGGGCAGGAGCTGGTTAGGATGTGTAAGATGGAGAGGCAGGGCATATCGAGGAATGTTTTCTCTGACCTGTTTGACTGTTGAAGAGAGTTAATGATTATAACAGGCTGAGCACAGATGACAGAGGGAGGTGAAGGCATTCAGGTGAGAAGATGTGTACAAAACAGCGGTAGATAAGGCGGCAGAAGACACGTGAAAGTCAACATGCTCTATTGATTTTTGTCTCAAGTCAAAAAAAAGAAAGTGTCTGGCGTAGCTGCAGTTGATAGTGAATTATTGGCTTTGGCAGAGTTTGTCTCAGTCATAAACTAAGAGGAAGTGTGTTAGTTTTGTCCTTGAAAAATGTCATGTGAACGACTCTTCCTTTACTTTAAATAAACTCGCCTGCTCTTGTTTTGACTGTGAATGAATTATTTTTAATAGCTCTTTTCTTTTTTATATTTATTGTAGGACTGTCAAGGGATTTTTTGCATCCAGAATAAAAGTTTGTGTTTACATAATAGGTCTGTGTACTGTACATATTAATTTTGTATTTATAAACGCATACATGCATATATTTAAGAAAAATATAAAAAATGTATGTTTATGTATAATTTCGATTATTTGTAAATATAAGTAAATACATCTAAATATTTCATATCGTATCGTATACTTCAATATTCGCCAAATTTGTCCGATTTCATGAACCAGTTGCAATTTGATAATGTAGAACATGAGGATCTACATAATGACGTCACGTCATGTCATCACTGTTCATCCAGTCTTAACTGCACCTCTCCAGTGACCTTGTGTGCCCGGTGCGGCTCTTGTGAGAGTGTCATGGGCTGTTGACCACAGGAGGAGTGTCAGTGGTTTGGACAGCAGGTAGCAAACGGGCCGTGGTCGGGAATAGTTAATGGCTTCACCCCATTATCACTACTGAGGAGCTTCTCGCTGACTGAGCTGATAATGTGGTTGGGTTGATTTTAATGGGCTTGGGTGTGAGTGGCCTCACTGTAATGCCTGTGATGATAAGTGTCCAGTGCAGGTTATTGCTTCTGTTACAGTATCTGACATGATCAGACTCCATCAGTGTGAGGAAGAGCTTTACCAGTGAAATGACACGATTAAGATGAATTGAGAAAGCATTGCTTTTATTTCAAGTAATAAATTAAAATAAAAAGCTGATAAACACATTTAGAGCAAAAATTGTTGCTGTTACTATTAATGACATAATAGACAGCTGTAGTGCAGGATTATTGATAATTATATTTTAGCACACAACCTTTTCTGTCCTGCATGATGAAAGCCAATGTTTATGGCAGATCTGTAACTTTGGACTATGTCACCATCTCGGTTTTAAACCAAAAATTACAGGTTACTTTATGTGTGTTGTGTTCAAAAGTCAATTATTGAGTAAGGACATAAAAAACTGTTTCCTAACCTTACTGTGATTCACAACAGTAAGCTTTTAACAATGATTTATAAGTTGAGCTGTCAGCTACAATTTCAACACCAAAATCAGTTTGACAACATTTGATTTACATTTTTTTTTTTTTACCAAAAACGTTACAGATTGCAGCTTTAAATATGCTCAAGACAGAACTGACTGCGTTTATATTAATACCTCACCAAGACATGACATTTTCACCAGGAGCTGCTCATAAGAACATGCAAATAAGAAACTATATGAGCTTCAAAAGCAGTCATGTGTTTCAAGGATACAGAATAAAGTCTGTACCCTTTAATTTTTTACTATCATTTTTTGGTCCAGATCTCATTGTGGTCCCCACACTGTAATGGTTTACCAGGACCACACATACCCACAGACTCTGTAACACAGATGTGGATTGCTGGGGGGTAGTAACGGCAGTCCCCATTGAGTTCTGCAGAGAGAGAGAGAGAGAAAGAGAGGGAGGGGGAATTAATCTTGCTGTAGCACTTAAATAGAGAAAAACCTACAGGAAGTCAGTATTGAATATTGATCCAGAATTGATTGCACACTTATTCGGGGTTGCAATACACACAATGCATATGTAGATAAATCATGGGGCATTATTTCTCTATAGCTGTAAGTTATTTGCTTTAATCTGCCTTAAACCATCTTACTTGTGATAAAGCGACAAGCAGTAAAAGCTTTTTACTTGTACTGCGTCCCAATTCGCATACCAGTCACTTCCGTTTCGCATTAGTATGTCCCAGTGTGTGCATACTCTTTTGTTCTGCACTCGAAAGTATCTACTTTCTCATCACAAAAACAGTACATACTATTAGTGGATAGTAGACAAACTGGGACGCAGCATTGATTTCTGTTTCTGTGGCATCTTGCTAGGTAGCCCCGCCCACTGTGAAATCTGATTGGTCTAAAATCGTTCTCTAAAACTGTACACTTGATTTGTGTTGTGTCTCATTACACAGCAATTTCACCTTATGTGTAGACATAAAAATTTCTTGTCATTGAAAACTAATTCTTGATTTATTCTTGATGGAGACTAAATGTCACTAGACAGTGTTATTACATTAGACTTTTTCTCAGGGTTTTCTCTGTTCTCTGACGGCCATGTTTGTTTCCTTTGTTTGATTGGTACAGAGTGCACACTTGCAGTTGATGGATGCTTTAATGGCAGTGGGTGCCATGGAGACGGTGAGTGCAGCGATGGCCAGCGGATCTGAGCTGCTCGGTACAGATGGGAGCTGGGACAGAGTTCTGCTGCGCTGGGTGAACACGGTGAGTCCACAGTCTTGTAAAAGAAACCACAACCACACAGTTTCTTACACGAGCTCAAACAACTCTTGTAAATTCAGTCTCGTAAACTAATATAAACACATTCATACACAACGTTTACGAGACGAGTTTATCCAGAAAAAAACACTGACTTTATTTACACTATTGTGTTTCTCACAGAAAGCTACAACATGAGGATGAATAAGTGACTAAATGATCAAAGTTTACTCTTAACTCTTTATGTTTACTTAACTAACCACTACAATACAATGTAACTTTGCTTATAAGACACATACCCCATGGGTGTCGTTCTTGGAAAATATTTAATTTATTTAATTATTAAATATTTATTTTGTGTTTCTTTGTGCAGCTGAATCAAAAATTGAAAGAGCAGTCAGAAGAAACACCGACTGATGGATCTCAGCCGAGTAATGAACCACAGCCTGTTCAAGCATCGGTAAGAGACGACAAAACCTCACAGGTTATACATGTTTGATAACTTCCCCTTAAGCAGAATGTCATTCCTTTTCTTTAGGACATATATTTTCCTTCTAGATTAACTTGACTTTCCTCAATACTGTATCTATCCCGGCCTTTCCCCTCTCTCTTTCCTCTTTCTCATATCCTGTCACTTCTTTCTGACAGTGTCCCACTCGCTGGTACTGGAAACTTGTTCCTGTAAGTCTTTCTTTCGTCTTCCATTCCATCCTTCTTTCCTCCATTTTCCGTCTTGAACCATCTGAAGTTGTCCTCTCTCGCCCCCTGCTGTCACATACTGTAGGGCTTGATCAGTCAACCTCTTTCAACGGTACCAAGGCTTTCAAACCTGTGTTTGAAATTGAATCTGGTGCCTTTTTACAATTTGTACCTCATATTTTCTTTGATAAGAAAAAATCTTTTTACATGTTTCTTTTGCCAAATGCAAGTTATTAGGAATCTCACCACTACCATAAATTCAACACATTATTGTTGTATTTCATCTACTATATTAGCAAGCAATGCAAGACAACAAATCTATAAAGATAAAAACACTTTTCTCCAGAGTAGCACATTTCCGCACCGTTTGTTCTGTTGCTAAAAGAATCGGCTATTAATTTGCATTACAAAAACACAAGCTAAATTAAAATAGCGTGATATGGAAATGTGAGGTTAGGATAGAAGGAAACTATAGTTTATGGTGGTTAAATAAATACAGTCTTGTCTTTGTGACATTAATGATCATTCTGTCAGTGCATGTTGTCTGTCAAGTGTAAAAGGTCTCTATTGATGTATCAGGTGTTGGTTTGTCTGTTCATCACACTGAAATGTTGAAGTTTTAAATCTCTTGAGTCTGCGCTCTCCCATTTCCTGCGAACAATGTCTTTGCTGTTCCTCGGCTTATATCTCACCTGCTTTTACTGTCTGTACTGCTGGCATGAGCTCTTTTGTGTTTACGTTCTTGCTCTTAAGATGGGTGCACACTGTGAGATTTCTGCCAAGATTTTAGCCATCGGAGACAAAAAGCAGGGTGTTAGATTTCCTAGTCAAAGGGCAAAATCTGACATCTTGGATTGCCTAATGTGAATAGATTTTCCAATGACTCTCAAAAAAGGTTAAAGCAGCATTACATGTACAGGCATGTGTCAAAATGGTGAAGCTCCAAAAAGCACATGAGCAGTTTATGGATGATTTTAGTCAAAACTTGAAATATAAATTCTCACAGAATGTATTTATCAATATATTGAACCTGGATCTGTTTAAATTTGACTAAAACCCTGTTGAGTCCAGACATCAGAAAAATATCAGTCTATGCACGAGTTATAAAAAATACATGCGTTATAAAAAAGATCACACAGAGATTTTTGTAAATTAAAATGCACAAACGAGAAGCAGTAATATCTGACAAATGGATGACTCTTCAAAGAACAAAAAATAGTTATTTTATTTTAAATTCTCATATGCTCATTAATATATGAAATATGGACTGTTATTATGCGTTGTGTATGTAAACATACAAGATCAGATATTGCCGCATGTCAAATCAATAACTTTAAATTATGCTGATTGGTTTGTTTTAATTGACAAAATCAAACTGCACACTGTACACCCGGCTTTAGATGATTCGTGCAGTCTTTGTTTGTGTCCGTGTTTGGTTTTGTTTGTGTAATTGTATGTTTAACATGTGCATGTTTTTCATCCTTGTTCTGTGCTATTTGTTTCAACAGTTTTTCACCACTATTCAACATGCAATTTGTCTGGAGTCAGTGACAATATCAGTTTAATAATAGTAGCAATTGAACTCGTAACAACAAATGACATCAAAATGAAACCCAATGTTTCTCTCGTTCAGATCCGGTACAGGAAGGACAGGATACAGTCTAAGCTCAAACCCTGTTTTCCTGTGGTGAATGAAGTCAAGGATCTGTGTAATGGATGTGCTATTGCTGCTGTTATCCACTATTACTGCCCTGGACTGCTGCGATTAGAGGGTGCGTATTCATTTTATTTTTCATTTAATATACTGTTGAATAAGCAATTGATTTATGCTTAATCTCTCCTTATAGATGTCTGTATGAAAGACTCCATGTCTTCGGCTGACAGCCTGTATAACTTGCAGCTGATTCGAGAGTTTTGTGATAGCTGTCTGAAGAGCTGCTGCCCTCTAGTGTTGGAGGATTTACTTTACAGCCCACCAGAACTAAAGGTATTACAATAGAAATGTAAAGCTTGAAGAGTTAAGGGCCAAAGTAGTGTACTAGGAAATCCATGAAATAAAGGCTAAATCTTCATTTGAATACTTATGCTAAGTACAAAAAGTATGTATTATACTGTTAGGTATGCATTAAGCCACTATTGGGAGAACGTATGTAATATGATGGACTAGCTTCAACTCTTCATATTGATTAAAAAGTGCTTATTCTTTAAGTATTTAACCAAGATTGTTTTATTCTTTCTCAAGGCAAACGTACTGAGCTTTCTGGCTGAGCTTTTATATTGGTTTGAAGTCTCAAAGCCAGAGTTTGTTCAGCCTCTGCAGGACTCGGAGCTAAATGGTAAGTGTAAGAATGAAAGTAAATGATTTTTCTATTGTTTTAACAATAGAAAAAAAATAGAATGTTGTTAAACAAGCGGTTTTAAAAATACGGATATTTAAAGGGATAGTCATCATTATTCTTACTTATGTCATTTCAAACCTGTATGAGTTTCTTTCTACTGCAGAACACAAAAGAAGATATTTTAAAGAATGTTGGTAATCAAACAACATTGAGCCCCATTGACTTCCATTGTATGAACACAAAACCATCAAAACATTTTTGAAATATCTTCTTTTGTGTTACACTAAAGCAAGTCAAATACAGGTTTTGAATGACATGAGAGTGGAAAAATGATGACAGAATTTATATGGAGTCAACTACTTCTTTAAGATAAAGATAAATAAGGAAGATAATGAAAAAGATTTTGTCCATTTTCCTTTACGTAGAAACATCTGGAAAAACTAATAATGGCAACAATGGGACCTGTAAAAGGTACAGATGACAAATTTTTTTTTTATTATTTTGTTGTTGTAAAAACTTACACTTTGTTTAAAATGAACAATGTTTTCAGCGGTTCTCCATCCATCTTCAAAAAGCCCTTCCTGCCCATCTCCTCTCCTGTGACCTCAGCAACCGGTGAGATACATACCTGAGTCATCAGCTTTCATTATGGGTCTTGTGTCGTCTGTGTACACATGCTGCATCTATTCAAAGAAGCATGTGGTCTGTATTTGCATGTTGTCTGTGTCATCCATTCACGTGTGTGTTTGTGTATGATCAGGATCTCTGACTCAGTCTACCTCAATGTCTCATGTAGAGGCAGCTGGACGAACGTGGACTAAGAATCAGCTCAGGTAAGATGATATTTACTTTATCCTATCTGATTTATGGGTAGTTGACAAATATACCGTAAATGAGTCCTATGGTGTGACATAGCAAAGATAAAAAAACAGCCTTTAACATTGAAAATAAACCTCTCTCTCTGCTTATTACTAACTCTAAATAAAATCTCATAAATCTCTTTTTTTTTTTTTTTACATATTTGCTGTCATACAATAGGACACATTTACATATATATTTGTCTACTAACCTTATACTTTCTGGGGTCATTAATCTGTCTCATTTGCTGTCTCTTTAGTCGTCCCCTGTCTTCTGCGGTGTCCTTTAGTATCCCTTTTGGTCTGGACAGTGATGTGGACATTGTGATGGGGAACCCTGTCATAACTCGCTCTGTCAGCTCTGACAATCTCAACCCTGCTGGTCAGTCGATGACCCACGTCCCCTACACCCCTCCAGAGGATCTTAGCCACTTACTGAGCAAGTCCCCTGGCCCTAACGGCCCTCAAAGAGCTTCTTGGACCACTCGGACTCGTCCAATGCTGGCTGCGGAGAACGGAATTGAGAGCGAGACCGGTGAGTTGCCCACTATTGAAGAGGCACTGCAGATCATTCACAATGAGGAGAAGATGGAGCCTCGACTTCACCCCGAAGGAGCACCTGATGCTTTTTTCCTGCATTCACCAGATGATCTAGCGAACGGGCAGCATAATGGCGAACAGCCACCTCTTAGCTCTTCAGCCCCGCCCCGCTCAGGAATGCTGTACCACCGGTCTTCAGGAGTGCCGTCAGAGTCCAGCCGCACCAGACGTACCTCAGAGGGCTCCAGAGATGACGACTCAGTGTTGAGAGATGGAAGCGTGGATTCGGACGCATCGGAAGACCTTCCCAAAACCCACTCGACCCCAGCGACACCCGCTTCCGGTCCCCGACCGCGTGGAGAAGACACGCCAGACAGTGGCGTGAAGATGACTAGCTTTGCGGAACGGAAGAAGAAACTGATTCCAGAGCAGGTACGGCCCAGTGAGCCGCAGTCCCTGCAGATGACCACTTGGGCCAAGAAATCAGAGGAGAGCCCCAGCAAAAGTCCTGCACTCAGCACCGAAATGTCTGAGCTTGGGGCGAGACTGGAGGAGAAGAGGAGGGCCATTGAGGCTCAGAAGAAACGCATTGAAGCAATCTTTGCCAAACACCGGCAGCGGCTGGGAAAAAGTGCCTTTTTACAACTGAAAAAGGAACAGGAGGATGGGGTAGATGGGGAGGCTGGGACCTCCTCTGTGGAGGATGACCTTAGCCGTTTGGCACTGGATGAGAGACTGGCGCGTTTGGAGAATGAAGAGCAGCTGGATGAGCAACAGTTAAAAAAGCATCCATCGGTGGAGAACGAAGGAAACGTCAAGCCTACTACACAACAGGACAATTCGGTAGAAAATGAGAAAACTGGAGTAGATGCACCTGGGGGGAAAGGCACGGCACCGTTGGGTGATTACAACAATGCTGTGACCAAACTCAGCGCAGCTCTCAATTCTCTGCAGAACGACATGCAGCGTCTTTCAGAGCAACAGAATCAGCTGATGAAGAAGAAAGCAACACCGAACAACCAGGCTTGGGTCATCCCACCAAGCTCCAAACCTTCGACAGCTACCCCTCGTCGTCTGTCAAGAGAGTCCAATCGTAACTTATCCTCTACATCCTCTTCCCCTTCCCCATCCCGCAAGAATACAAACCACACCGCACCACCCAAATCACCGGCGACCCAACGCAGGGCACAGTCTGCACCTCCGAAGAGCCCCAAAATGCAACACAAGAAACCTGTTTCTTCAAGAGTCATTACTGCGCCTCAGAGCGTGGACACCATCCCTCACTTACGGAGAGTCTCACCTTGGCAATGCAGAGATCAGAACACATCCTCTTTCAGCATATTAGGGACACCCAGTGAATCTCGTTCAGCATCATCTCTAGCCCTCTCAGACACGGGCTCCAGTGAGGACCAAACAATCTTCAGCATGGATCTGGAGGGTGGATCTTCACAGACGTTGCCCAGAAAGGAGCGTCACGGTGGCAGCAGCTCTGGAGCTCCATCCGAGTGCTCATTTGAGAGTGATGTTCCTGCGGCGGCTCTGAATGGCAAGCGCGGCAGTCTTATCGAGGTCTCGCTGTCCTCTCTGAAACCATTTGACGTTGAGGAGGCAGATCAGAACCAGGATATGTTCTCCGATTCGATGAGCGACCAGACTGAGACAGAATTAAGGGGTGGAGTTGGGTACTACTTTAAGGTGAGGAAAGTGTTTCGATGTTACATTTTGAGACAATTATCCTAGAGGCGTGTGTTTAACTGTCTGAAGTGTTTCTGTAGCAAGATGAAGCTCGACCTGAAGATGAGATGGCTCAGAGAAGAGCTGCGTTACTTGAGAAGCAACAGAAGAGAGCAGAGGAGATGAAGAGACGAAAGCAGGAGCAAGAAAGAGAGAGGGAGGCAAGGTAATACAAATATAAAAGCCTAAAAATATGTACTACTGCAACTTTTATGAAGTAAAAACACTAAAAGTCTTCCTTCTGCGTGAAAAAATAGTCCCTGAGTGGCTGTGATATATGTTTATGTTGTTAAGGGTGATGTGCAATGATGCACAGAATTGTTGGGTGAAGCACAACTATTGACCAATGAGAATCAAAGACTCAAACTTACATCGTTATTATAAGCTTACAGTTGTTGTGACACTAGTCAATGTTTACTATCAACAGCAGGTCTTCATCAGTGGAGGAAAGGCCGCAGACTCCTTGCACACCCCCACCACCCCGCACCCCTCCGCCCGATGGCATATCTCACCGCCGCGGAGACTTCACACGCCAGGAGTATGAACGTCGCCATCAGCTTAAAATAATGGAGGATCTAGACAAAGTTCTCCGTCAGAAACCCACTACCGTTAGGGCCGTGAAGAAGCAAAGGCCCAAAACAGTGTTCAGAGATGACTCCGGCCTCTCCCGCAGCCCTGCCAAAGGGTTCATGGGTAAGTCATTGGTAACTTTTGGTCCTTTCTTCGTTAGATGTTGTGGTAAAGCTCTACATCATATTTTGTCTGTTATAGGTTCTAAGCTTAATAAAGTTTACTCCCATTCAACAATGAACCTGTCCTCCATGGCCAATGATAGCGGGACACTAACTGTCAGGAAGTCTCCAAGGTAGATTATTTTAATCTGATGTGTGTAAAATGTGCCGTTTAAAAAAACTCCTACGTGACCTCATGACCTTTGAACTCTGGCTTTTGTTTGCAGTCGTTCTCATTCCCCATCCAGACTGCTGTCTCCTGGTCGTCTTGCTTCACAGAATGGGGACTGGGAAAATGCATCTACTATTTCATCCCCGGCTTCCATCCCAGAATACACTGGTAAATTATTATCAGTTTTGCATATAAAGTCAAACATTCATATTACTGGATTACATAGTTTATATTATTTATTTATTATTTATGTCACATGTTCTTGAAATAATTTAGTATGGCTACGCAGTTGAAAATGTACTTTCACTATGTGTTTGTCATGATCGCAAACACGGTTTTGCACCTGTTTTCTATTTCAGGGCCTAAACTCTACAAGGAGCCAAGCTTTAAGTCCAATAAGTTCATTATCCATAATGCCATCTCACGCTGTTGTTTGGCAGGGAAGGTCAACGAACCCCAAAAAAACAAGATTGTAGAGGTGAGCGACCTATGAGTCACCATCTGTAATGCTCTCTGGGCTCTCGGCTCGTGACTCACTACAAACACACATTTGCATGCCTTTGAATACATGATGTAATGGTCTCACATTCTCATCATTTGAATTTATTTTTGGTCTGCACAAAGGAAATGGAGAAAAGCACTGCAAACCATTTCCTTATTCTCTTCCGGGACGCCAGCTGTCAGTTCCGGGCGGTTTACACCATGAACCCGGAGACTGGGGAGATGGTCCGGCTAACAGGTATCGGCCCGCGCGTCATTGGTCCTGAAATGGTGGAGTCCATTTATAAGTACAGCTCTGACCGCAAACAGTTTACGGCCATCCCGTCCAAAACGATGTCCATGAGTGTGGATGCCTTCACCATTCCCAGCCACTTGTGGGAGCGCAAACGCCCGGGAACACCAAAAAAGCTTGGGACTCCAAAATAAAGCAGGATGGATTGCCGTCGACGCCTGAGCTCTCCACATCAGCCCAGGTTTCTCTACCGTCTCCGGCAGAGCAGCGGGACAGAGCCGGTGTGTGCCAGGAGGAAGTGTGGGATAAGAAAAAATACACCCTATAACAGTTGTAAATCATAAAAATTGGTTGACTCTGCAACATCTCTTTATGTACCTACAGGTCAACTTCTGTTAAGAAATCTAAATGGCTGTTTTCTTAAGTTACCTTAGTATGTCAGAAGACATATTCCTAAGAAAATGGCTAGATTGATTTTCTATGATTGTATGAAAACTCTCCTTAACAGTTTAATCCTAAAACTTAAAATAAATCTTACAGTCTCGCCATTCAAGTATAATAAATGTCCCCCGTCCCTCCAAGTGGCAGAAGAACACTTCATCTTCTCAGAAGCTCCTTAACTTCTTTACTCTGACCCGGATCCTTTAACATGTAAACGGGTGAAATCAGACCTGAATGTAGGGCGCAAACCAACACAGGCCTTCTTAGTGTTCATCGTCATCAGCTCAGTCTTGTGGGACTGAATGTAGAAGTGTATTACATGCGGGATGCAGCCACACATTTTTCATCACATACAGAGAAAATGTCCCATGCCTTTAGGTTTGTCTCGCTCTCTAAGCTGTCCTGAAGTCATCTGTAGACATCTGGATGTTTTCTTCTTACTTCTGACAGGAGGACCTCAGGAGAGCATGTTTAAGACTCGATTATTTTCCTTCCCTTTGCTTTATTCATGGATGAAAAGCAAAAAATACAAATAAATAAGCCAGAACATGCTGTTGATTTCCATTAATTATACTAAAGAATGAAGGAAGTCTTTTTACTGTTTAGCTGTAACTGGAAAAAATAATGTAAGAAAAACCGAGGCTGATTTAATATACTGTATATTTGAATGCTGTTTCTGGCTGATTCATTTTTGACAATGATTTGTATATTGTGGAGATTTGTAAGCAATGAATAAGCTGCCCTGCTGGTTGTGTATGAGTGAATGAGTGAGCAGGTTGGGAGAGAGAATTTGACGTATGGCGAGAAACAATAAACATTAATCGGATATCATTTAATTTATTTTTTTTTATTTACCCAGAGCTGAATGAACAAGTGCTTCTGTTTAGTGTAACAGTTAGACATCGACATACGGCAGCAAACAGTAACATATTAATAATGAACGCCTTCACAGATGTAGAAAGCAAACAGCCACAGATTTAAGGCAGATGCCTTAAAGAGTTCTGATTTCATAAAGAATCAGCTATAAACTGTCTAACTTGGCCTTAACAGTTTCTTGAATAGCTCGAGTTGTCTGTCTATTTGTATAAATTGGGCATTTAGTTTCTCTTTATCAAAGCACTAAAACAACTGATTTAATCAGGCATTTGAACTAGATGAAGTACTGTACAGATTTGCCATAAAGATGTACATATTTTGTAAAGCACAAAAAAAATCATTTTTGAAATGGTTGAATATGTTTCTGTGTGTGAGGTGTATTTGTGTGTGTGTTGCATGTGTATGTCAGTTGGTTTATGATGATGATGGTGTAATATAACTGGATTCTGTGCAATGCTGTAGACTGTTAGGTCACCTGAGGTGTATTTATTGGGTAAGAATGAGCTAGAGTTGTTCTGTGTTTAGTTTCAGATTTTATTATTTATGTTCTGGCAAATGTGGTGATTCACGCGTTCATTTCACCCAGCACATTGATGTTTCGTGTTTTCCTTTTCATGTTCATGTTGGTAAATTTTGTTTTTTTTTCCAAAATTTTTTGATTACGAATCACTCCCACTGGATTAGAAAAATAAAATCATTTTTTAATAATCTCATTAATTTCTCATCATTCCCATCATTACGTTTACTTGAGTTTTCAGAGTTAAATACACTAATTCAGCCATTTTATAATAATTTTAGGTTTGACTTTTACATTTTAATTTTTTCCATGTCCATGTTTTTCATGTTTATATGCTCAGCCAGCACACAATCTTATTTTAATCTTATTAGGAACATGTCTTCACCCCAAAAATAGAAAAAGATATTTTGCATTAAGAAGATTAATCCTATTTCGATTATGATTTTTTTTCTAGAAAATCAAGTACATAACACAATCCCCAAATCTCATCATGTGAAAATGTCTTATTCTGGTTGCTATTATGCATCTAGATTATTTGTTTGCAAGTTTTACTTACTAATATTTTAGGTTTTTTTTATTCTGATTGCCAGTACAAGAAATACAATGATGTATGAATACAATTTTTTTACAATACAATTAAGACAGTGGGGTATTAAATTTTATAGCGATATTTCTGTTTAAGTTTTTTTTCTATTAAATCTTAAGGTTAACAGGCCTTCTGACATTTGGCCATTTATAGGTGCATTAAGACTCATGAAATCAGACCACAGGAATATATACAGATGCATTTTAATTTGAAAGTTCTTAACAATATCAATTACAACAATTTCCTTTTATAATAAGAATGTGTGACTGTGGTAAGTTGAGACAGTTTTCAAGGTTTTATATAAGTGGCAGTGTTTACCAGATGAAAATTTCCACACATAACTAAATAGTTAAAACAGTGTGTGAGCTCGGGTACTTTTATACATAATTTTTTTATACATTTTATACATAATATCTGAAAATAGTTAAGGGTAATGCCAGCCAGTGATGACAATTTGTTTCTTAATTTGTTCAAGCTCAAATTTCTGGGCCACAAATCTCGATTTAAAGGTCAAAGATAGATTAACATTAGCATAACATAAAACAACTTTAGTTCGGATTGTGTCTCATGTCTGCTTAGCATGCAGCATTTCAGTGAGCAGTGAGTTACAGGGTAGATCACCCAACAGGTGGCGCTGATAGAGATATTCCTCCACCTGCAGACTGATGCTGCGCACCTCAGGTAGACGCAGGAGCAGCTGTCCAAACTTATCCGAGTGACCTGGATGGGTCTGCATGGTGTGGTCCATCAAAGCTCTGTTTACACGCTCTTGAATCTGTTCAACCTGCCTGCGGTCCTGTACTGATTTTACATCTGCAATACATGAAAAATAATTATCACCCTCATGTCATTACAAACCTGTATGACTTTCTTTCTTCTCAACTTTAAAGAAGATATTTTGAAGAATGTTGATAACCAAACAACATTGACTACCATTGTATGGACATTTCTCAGTTGTTATGTTTAACAGAAGAGTCACATTCAGGTTTTGAATGACATGAGGGGAACAAATAATGACAGAATATTCATTTGGGTGAACTATCCCTTTAAGATAATGGGAATTGGCAGCAAGGACACACCTGGGTTGAAGAGAACCAGATATTTAAGACACACAAACTCCTCTTTGTCCAGCTGAAGTGACCTAAGCTTGGAAACCAGGTCCTGAGCTCTGCACACCAAACTACTGAGAGGAACTCCAGCCTGGCTGAGGATGATCGATACCTCGATCTGGTACACAGTAAAGAAACGACAAAGCCCCTGAACACACATTACACGTGGTTCTGAGTGATGTGTGGTAAACAAGGTATTCTTACCTGTTGTCCTGTAATCAAACAGATGCGCCCATCTCCGCCAGAAACCACCTGCCTGCACAGATGATCCAGGACCAGCAGCTCACTCCAACAGCTCTGCAGAAGAACCATTTGATCCTCCACCTATAAAAGATCAGGTACTTGAGGTTTGCAGTTGTACTTACTTGTAGATATATATCTATAAAGAAGGTACAGTCTTTAACCCAGTCCTAACAAAAATATCACCATATGTTGTTTTGGATGCAGGTGTGTTAACCTATCAACCAATCAAATGGCCAAATAATAGGTTTGGGCTTTAACACTATATTAAAGTATTATTATTTATTCACCGTCATGTTATTTAAATCTGTATATGACTCTTTTCTTCTGTGTAACACAAAAGAAAATATTTTGACAAATGTCTTTGTTTTGTGTTAATACAATGGAAGTCAGTGTTGTTGAATGTTGTTTAGTTACAAATGTTCTTCAGAAGTGTTCATACAGTTGAACTATCCCTTTATCCTATCATTTGTCTTCATGGGTAGTTGGTTACTTTGACTTTTCTCGATAGTACTGTTTTTCCAAAAAGTGTACAGTAAAGTCATACAAGTTTTACTTTTAACAGTTTAAAAAAATAGTCCATGGCTGAGTATAAACTTAAACTACGTGTAAACTCATCTACCTTCAGTTCTTTAAAAAGCGTGCAATTGCGAGCCCACTCCACCAGTCCAAACAAAGTCTGGTCGGCCATTTTGCACATGATGCTGAAGGTGTTGAGGCGGTCGTGTTTTCCTCGACAGGCCTGTTCTCTTTGAAGGCTTGCTAACACCCGCATGCAGAGCTGCTTCTCATCCGGCTCGGCTTGCACGAGCTGGCTCAAGAAACATGAACTAGGGTTAGGGGTCAAACTGTGTGCTGTTGAACTTGGAGTCGAGGATGGTGAGAGTGTAGTGGCCGGTGTTGATGTAGGGGTGGAGAGAAGGGGAACGGGGGAGATCGGAGGAAGGGGTGAGACAGAGGCAGGACTGTAGTTTAGTGAGAGTTCCCTTTTGTCGTGAGGATATCCGTGAAAGCCGGGATAGTAGAGCGTGTGAAAGGACAGGGATGGATCAGACAGCGTCCGCTCTCTGGGTATGGTGCAGTCCAACAACATGGGAAACTCTGATTGGCTGATGCTGGGAGGAAATGGCTGGGGTGGGTGGTAACGGTCAGAGGCGAGAGTAGGGGAAGTGTTCGAGACGTGAAAATCATGATGCATAGATGGTTGCGGCCCCTCGTGTTTCAGCCTGTAGGGGGCGGTGTTTGCTGCGTGATAGGCTCCTCTCTGCAGTTTCAGTTGTCTGTCCCGTCGATACAGCGGCCCGAACTTGTTTCGTCCACCTCTCATGCGGTCTGCACGTACAGCTGTGAGGAGTGATTTTATTAATGAATAAATGACACATTGTAACTTTATGTTTAAAACATCACAATAATTCACATGATTCTATAACAAAAATAGCAAAACTGTTTTATTAAAGATCTATGAAACATTAACATTGGAAATAAATACACGGAATTTGGAATATACACGTTTAGTTGCGTAATTTGTTCTTGCACATTACTTTTTAGTCATTGTGGGTCATCAGAGATTGCTGTTGCAGTGGTTTATGGTTGTATAGATAAGTGGAAAAGGGGTTATAGGATAGCTATACAGTCATCCATATCTTTGAGCCAATAAATATTACTGTATTTACTGTAGTAACTGTAGTAACTGTAGTGACTTTGAAACTTGAGTCTTCTACCAAATGTAACATTAATGAAAATGAACACATGTGTACTCACTTAACTATATTTTGGACAAATTTTTATCCAAAAGTGAGCACAACCTGACAAAACCGAGCAATACCTTCCTTTGGAGATGTCCTCATTTGTAAAAACACTACAAAGTTAACTTCAAAATTACAAAAAAGCTGATAGTTTTCGAAAAAGGTTAGGGTAAGATTAGGTTATACTATGGGTTAGGTTATACTATTTATAACTAGTTGTGTATAAAAACAAATCTCCTCATTTAGATAGATATAGTAAGTAAATGTGTGTGCAATTGTGTGTGTGTGGTCCCCACAATTCAAACTGATTATAAATCATACTAAATGATGTTTATTTGAACATGTAGAAATGTTTGTGTGAGGGTTAGGTTTAGGGGTAGGGTGACACTATATAGTTTGTACAGTATAAAAGTCATTTTGCTATGGAAAGACCCCACAGTGTACAGAAACCTAACATGTGTGCGTGTGTTTACCTTCTCTTTTCATGCCCACAACTAAACATTTCTGAAAGCGGCAGTATGGGCATCGTTTCCTCTGGGCCAAGTCCATTGGACAGCTTTGTTTCTCTGCACATATATAGCGCTTGTTGTTCTGCACAGAGCGCTTGAAAAAGCCCTGATGAGAGTATTTGCACATATTTAATACTGACAAATGATGAAGGTGTGTGTAATTGATCAATTGAAAACACTTACCTTACAGCTTTCACAGGTGAGCAGACCATAGTGATACCCCGACACCCTGTCACCACACACGGGACAGCCCTCCTCCTGAGATGCCCTACCGTCTGGGTCTGGCTTTAAGTCCTGAGCTGGGATATCACATTTATTGATCATATAAGAAGAAATATTTTGTTTTTGTATTTTTAACCTGTAGGAAACTTACTGCCAAAAAAACATCTACCAGTGTTTACCGGGGTTGTAGGATTGAATAACAGTTTTATTGCGCTGCCTATCTGATAAATTTGTAGGGCGGTCTATTATTTCTCAAACAGACCTAGTCTCTTATCACAAAGCATGATTAAGCGCTGCGATACTGTATAATGCTTACATAATCCATAAAAGTTTGTCTGATAATTAAATATGACATTTCAACGTCTTTGAAAATTTCTACATTCATTTATCTGTTGTATTACAGGTGTGTAAAATTGTTTCAACTACAGTATTCAGGACTTTAGTATACATACTAAGACTGTGTCCAACACAATTGAATAATATGTGGTCTTTTTTTCCACATTCTAATCAGTTGGATTGGTAAAAGATATATATGAATTGAATTACACTTTTTGCAAAAGACAATTGCGTGAATATAAGTGTAAGGTTTGGGATTGTAAATCAGTGAATGACAAAGATGTGAATTCATGCAAGAAGTGTATCCTAAAGCCATTCAAGGGGTCTTCAAAGAGATCTGAGGATCTACTTACATGTTGATGGTCCCTCTTGGGCCAGAACGTCCTGGGTGTAATCGGTGGGATGTTGAAGCGTGGGCTGGGGGTGATCCAGGGGAGAGTTTGGAATGTTCATGGTCCATAGGAGAGGGGTGGTGCGGGTCACCGTAAGCTGTCATACATAACTGCTGTGGCCACTCAGGACAGAGAGGAAAACAGACACAGACTGTCCCAGAGATGGTGCCGTGTGAAGGCCCTCTGATGGACTTTGCTCCATGCTGAGGGTAATAAACCTGAGTCTGTCATACCTTCCCAACTACTGTAGCATAAAACACTGAAAGCAGATAAGCAGATCAAAAACCCTGTGGGTATCTATTCATCAAAGTGCAAGTTTCCATTATTACACAAAAAAACTTTCTTCAAGACCATGCAATGTCACTCCAAAGCTTAAATGAATGTTCCAAACCGTAGACAACCTTTGTAGTATTCATTCCCATGGTTTGTAAACACATTAGGAATCCACTATGATTTAGGATAAATACATTTTAAATGCTAAATTGTCCATACTGTGCATGTTGCGATTCAAACTTCATATTACCAATTATGGTAAGTGATGTGCGTTTCATAAATGATATTCCAGAACCTTTCACATTAATGTTATAATAGGAGCCCAGTTATGATTAAAGGAGCAGGTACGTGATGTGATGTAGGGTCTGACGTCAAAGGCTATAAAACAGTTCAAGGGTAGCAGATTATCCTGAGTAATGAATAAAACCACATACTGTATGCTGTCAAATTATCTGGCCTCAAAATCTGGCCTCAACTCTGAACCAAATCAAAAGATTATCTAATATCTATTCTATAATAACTATTTAATATAAAAAACAGAGAAGCTTGTTCATTATGATTTTTAAACTTGTTTCATTACTGTATGTGTTTTATTATCTGCAGCATATATTATCTTACATTTAAAAAATTCTAATATCTCAAAATAGAAATGTAAAGCTGTAATTTGTTATAATTTCTGCAGAAACCGATACCAAAATCATTAGTTTCAGGGTTTGTATAAGAAAATCTTAAATACAAGTCTTTTGAGGCAGTGAAAAATCAGGGTAACGGTTTGAAAACAGCGCCATCAATTGACAATAGTATGTTTGACATCATGCATGTTAATACAAATGGTAATCAATCCATCAATGGAGTGAAAAAATAAGGACATGATAAGGAAGAAAAGTCCCAGCTGGAGAAAAGCATAAAGATCATGGTGAAGAAAAGTCAAAGGTTGATGAATAAAAAAATCTAAGGTATAAATCTCACTCCAGCCAGAAAGCCAAAGTTGACAACCACCTTCTGACACTTATTTTCTTAAATACATTATCTTTTTATTGTTTAAGCAAACATACAGTACACATACTACACACACACACACACACACAGTCTGGTTGAAGGAAGAGGGTGGAGGGTGGAGGGCGGCAGATCATGAGGGTGTGAGGAGAGACAGAGCAGTTTAAAGCAGAGAGGAGGGGATCTGGTCTCATTAGTCTGCTTTGTAATTACACTCTTCTTTGTTTACAGATCCCCTGACAGGAGCCGATGTTCCCACTTTAAAAGTTTACTGTCAGTCTGCGTGTCTCTCATTCCTCCTCTGCTCACTGCCTTTCAACATCTCCACTGAAGAGCAGCCAGACCTCTTCTACTAATACAGACCTGTACTGATGGCAAGGGCCATTTAAAATAATACTTTATCAATTATTCTAATAGTATTTGTCTAGATGTTGTATTGTGTTGGTTTTAAAATAGAAAGATCAGAAGCTTGAATTTGAGGACACAAGTAAACACTACAGTAGCAGAACTAAAGATAATCTGGAGATATTTCCTGAAAAGGTAAGATAGATATTTGTGCATAATGTGATTTTTTTCTTAGAATTATTATTTAGTTTTTTGTAAAATAGTTTTTACTGTATGTTTTCTTTAAAGCACTGTACTGAAAACATCTTCCTATTCAAACCATATTTGAGACTGTCTGCCATAAATGAACCTCACAATATTTTACAAAAGGTTTTTTAAAAACTATCACAGTGATTCACAGTTACAACCATTTTTTTTCAAAATGAACATTTTCGTAAATGCAGTTATGAAACTACTCATGCGATTTTCCTCTAATTTCATAGTCTTAAAGGCCTTGCTTGGTACTTTTAATTTGAAGTCAATTGCTTATTAAGTTTATGATGTGTACAAAAGCAGTAGTTTTTCCTTCATAATGACTTCATAATGCGATTTATTTTGACAATTGGATGAATCGATAGGTTGACTTCCTGTTGACTCTCTTTTGCTCATGTTGACATGCTAATTAACCCAAGAAAAGGCAAAACTTTTCCATCCAGAGTTAAACAGTAACATCTGGCATACATCAAAAACTGCTAAAGTGTTAAAGAGTCAAAGTGTCAAAGATGGGGGTGGGTGAGTTAAGAGTTTGTTAAGAAAATGCTAACACAAGTACATTGTCTATGAGTGTTTAGCTCATTTGAAAATCATTTGAACATTGAGGAAACTATGTTTTGTTTCAGTTTTAAATAAAAAAAATAGCATGTAATGTTTAAGTAATTTTAAGCATGGTCAAACTGTAATCAATAGAGTCCCATAATCAATTAATTAATTGGTAAAAATTGAATAATTTGTTGTGTGTGTGTTATGTGTGTTTTCTCGGATGTGATTTTTCAGTTTATTGGACCATTAAACACACCAATGAAGATTCCAGTGACTTGTTGCCTGCTTCTCCTGCTGTGTTTTAACGGGACGTGCTGCATAGAAAGCAACAGGCGAGCTTCAAATGCAGACACCACCAAGGCTGATGTCAGTCAAAAGAGACCATCTCGAACATCAGAGCATAAACCCAACCGCTGCTCTTACACCTTCATCGTCCCTCAGCAGAAGATAACAGGGGCACTTTGCGTAAGCACAGAGTCCGCTCGTGGCAACCAATCGGAGATGGCGGCCCTGCGCGCACAGCTGAACCGACAGCAGGAACAGCTTGATATAATGCGTGGAGAGCTGGAGCATGGAGGGACTCTGGCCAGTGAGATGAGAGTGCTGCGCAGGGAGAGCGTCACCATGAACGCTCGCATCACTCAACTCTACGCCCAGCTCCTGAATGAGATCTTACAGAAGAAGGATCAGACTTTGGAGCAAAGGCGGCTTGAGAGTTTGGTGATTAACGCAACATCCCAGGTAGTCTAGAAATGTAAAATACCAGACAGCAGTGATGTTAAAAGAAAAGCGATTGAAGACATTTGCTCCTGACATTTGTTTTTAGAGATAAAAACTGCTAATGTCAAATGTGTGTCCTGTGGAGTTTGAGAGAACATCTTTCTCAAACTGTACTTAAATTGGTAGCAATACCAAAGTTTGCAATCAAAAATCTAAGATTTCAATATATTTGTTTATTTGGTCAACACATTACATTTTTGACTTTTATGATTTTATGATCATCTCTCTGTGTCTGCAAATTGCAAATCCCATCAGGTGCTGCTGGTGACAAGCAGTTATCGAGACCTGGAGAAGAAATATGACGCGCTAACTTCTCTAGTAAGCAACCAGAGCCGGATAATCACACAGCTGGAGAAACAGCTCAAAGACTTCACCAAAACACAGCAGGTGTGAGCTTTAACTCCAGATATCCCACAAACCCACAGGGGAAACCCACAAAACACTAACACAAATGTCTCATGATCTTTACAGGAAGCTACACCATTTTCAGTTCAACAGTCAAGTAAATTAGTAAATATAAACTCAGAGCCCAAATATGTTGCCAACAACGTCCAAAGAGACCAAAGTGCCCATTCGCACCAGGAACACAGGCCGCAGGAAGCGCTGGAGACCTCTGATGACCTACCCAGCCACCCTACTGAAACACCTTTCATCAGTTACCCTGTCACTAAATCTCCAGGTAGCGTAACATTTTCTTGCTATGAGGTGTTCTGAAT
This sequence comes from Beaufortia kweichowensis, assembly GCA_019155185.1. Lineage (NCBI taxonomy): Eukaryota > Metazoa > Chordata > Actinopteri > Cypriniformes > Gastromyzontidae > Beaufortia > Beaufortia kweichowensis. The sequence continues at coordinate 3,339,040 of CM032804.1, forward strand.
AGTTTATAGTATGTTGTTATATAGTTGCTAGGATGTTCTATGTGGTTTCCAAGTCAAAAGAGCTCCAATTTTATAATTTTTCCCAGTTTTATCATTTGCTTGGTGAAAATCATATAGTAAGTCTAATAATTTCTCAGCATTGAGGAATCATTGGGGTAAAGGCGTTTGTTGGGAATCCAAATCTTTAACCTAACTGCACAGTATATCGAAATATGATGTTATTGCAATGATTTGCAATAACACCGTCAGATTTGTTTTACTGTAAAAGTTTATTTTCAGAAGTTGTGATGATGCTTTCTTTTCCAAGAAACAATATAAAACATATGTTTTTTATTTTTTTTATCTTAACATAATTTAAATGGATTTTTCTTACTTAAAGTATTATCTTATCACATCGTATATTACATTATTTACAAAGTTATCATATATTGCTTTTTTCTCACTATCATGCAGACTATCTGTTAAAGCAAGAGCAAAATCCCAGATGTGGGTCACTCTCTGTATTTCCCATGTGATATTTAGGAATTTCAAAGCCCCAAGTGTCAGTGACCCAATGCGAGCGAATTTTATCTCAGCAAATTCCAAACAATGTCTTATCAGAGGTGGTGACCCCCATTACACTTCACATGATGGAAAGACTCTTTTCTTTTTTTACTACTCTTGTTATTGATGGAGGTCTACTCAGACTTACAGCCGCATGTTATTATTATCACACACATTCATGTGTACAGGACACCTAGCAGCTAATCACCACCTTCAATAAAGTTTGCAAACTCAACCCTTATATTATAATGCAGTGCTTTTTGCCTCCTAATTTGGGGTGTAAGATTACAGGACACACATTCAGCTCCATTCAACGGTCCCAAATTACAGGTACCGTTATGGGCAGATACTGAAAATATTTAAATGGTGTGTATATATGTAAACGTGTATATGGTTTTAGTTTTGCTATACTTGAAGCAGGGATCTTTGACAGAAGAGGATCAGGATAGGTTGGAGAATTTTGCTGAAAATATCACCGGAAATGACCTGAATACTGTACATATTTTTGCCGATGTCCTCAAAGTTGTTAAAAAAAACAATAGATCTTCATGTTATATTTGCGTATTTTAGAGAGTAAAGGTAAATGTGTGTGTGCACATGGAGGCTGCTTGAGATTTTGTGGGAGTGAGAATTCCTGCATGGTGAGCTGATAAGACGGTTGAGATACGGGCTGAGAATGTCCAGCTCATGACCTCGCTGTAGCCCGTTGTTAATGTCCCTGCAGATTCCCAACACATCTGCTTATTACACACACCTCACATGTCACTATCTCCTCATTTTAGACTAATTTTCTTCAAGTTTAACACTTAGATACAGTGACACAAGTTTTTTTATTTGGAAAACCAAATAAAATAAAATGGTGAAATATCAAACCTAGTGTTGTTCATTTTAAAGCAAGCTAATTTTTAATTTCAAAGTAAACTTTTTAAAAAAGAAACGTTAAATAATTTTGTTGGGGTTTACAAATGGATTTTAATGCAAAAAGTATTTAGATAAAATAAAATACAAATACATTGTAAAATACAAGCTAAAGTCTCAAAATCTAATCTAATTTAGGCATACTTAAATGAATAAATACTGAAATTAATAATGTTATTGTCAATTGACATTTTATTATTTTGCACAAAACAATACTGAAAGTTGGCTTCCTACACATTGATTTTAATCTTTGACATGGCCTTACTTAGTTAATATCAAATTAGATTTTTTATATTAAATATTAAATTAAATCTTTGCATTATGTAGGATGATTTTTGTGAAAAAAAGAGACTTGGTCACAAATAATTTTGTGTGGTTACTCTGTAATCCTGTTAAAATATTGTTTTGTGTTTCCTGGTAAAGGGCCATGGCAGGACTGTCAGCATGTTCTGGAGTCAGGAGAGAAGACCAGTGGCATCTATCTGTTGCGTCCACGCAACACAAACCATCTGCTGCAGGCCTGGTGTGACCACAGCAGAGCTGAGGGAGGCTGGACCGTTATCCAGAGGAGACAGGACGGCTCAGTCAACTTCTTCAGGACTTGGGATCAATACAAGGTGGATGTAACAAAACATTATTTACTTTGTGAACGTGGAACATACAGATGTGTGATCATATATCTTTTTATTAACACCTTTAATAACAGTCTTAGTCGATGCATCCATACTGAATATTGTAACTATATAATATATAGCATTTGTATATTAACCCGATAACTGTCACTGCACATATTGAGCATACACATGAAAATCCAAACTACAATTTTAGATATTTAAATTTTTTTTACTTTTAAAAAATAACATTGACATTTTTTATGTTTATTTTATTTTGTTTATTATATTATTTTATAATAGATTATTTACAAAACTGTTGTCTGTACACAGCAAGGCTTTGGGAATCTGGATGGAGAATACTGGCTGGGTTTGGAGCACTTGTACACGCTCACCTCTCAGATCACCTACAAGCTGCGAGTAACCTTGGAAGACTGGCAGGGCCGACAGATGTATGCAGAATACGACAGTTTCCGCGTAGAGCCGGAGAGCGACTGGTTTCGTCTGCGCTTAGGCAGTTACCAAGGCAATGCAGGAGACTCTTTGTCATGGCACAACAACAAAGCTTTCACAACTCTGGACCGTGATAAAGATGCTTACTCGGGTATGCTGTCATGAAGTCTCTCTTTGCATTTGTTTGCCAGTGCCTTTGCATTTATCCTCTCTGATCTCTGTCTTTCATAGGTAACTGTGCTCATTACCAGAAGGGCGGTTGGTGGTACCACATGTGCGCACACTCGAACTTGAACGGGGTGTGGTATAGAGGTGGGCATTACCGAAGCCGATACCAGGATGGTATTTACTGGGCGGAGTTTCACGGAGGCTCGTACTCACTGAAGAGAGTGGCCATGATGATCAAACCTGTATGAGCTCAATAAAACCTTTTCTACAAAATAATGCAAAGATGAAAATGAAAGACAGTTGAGAGATTGAGCATTCGGGATAATTCTGAATTTTTTGATTCAGGTCCCTCATAAAGCTCTTGTTATTGTATAATGTTCTGCTATTATTTGCATTACTGTATAGTGCTTTATTTTTACCTCTCATTATTAAAATTTATTGTAACTGTGTATGTAAAATTATTACTTTTTTACTTTTTCAAACTATCTGTCATCAAAATGATTAAGGTTTTTTCTTCTGTAGTAAAAGACGTTGGTAAATCTATAATAATCTATAATAATCTTTTCACCAGAGCGATTCTTTTTGTTGTTATTTAATTTTAAACTATGTTGCGTCACTCTATGTGGTTTCCTTCTTTCTGAAAGCTTAAGCAGGATATCCTGTTCATTTATCACCATCTCAGACATTTTACACCATGCTTATTGAATGTAGGTACAGATAAATCCTGTTCATAATCAGCTCTTGAGCATCAGGAGATTTTGCATCCATCTTCCTTCATTCTCATTTCTCGCATCATCATTTATTTGTTTGGTGCCCATGATGCTTTTGTTTCTACAGTTGATGGGTATCTTGCTGGTTACTCTTACACATGGCGGTAAGTTCTCAAGTGTCTTTGCGTCAAGCATCTTTCTGTGGATCTGTCTTTGAGTATTATTTGGGCTGTTTCAAAGGTTAAATGTTTGGTTTGAGTCGGGATTCCTCTCGATTCACACTTCTATATTATGAAATTGAAGCTTCTCTGATGCTCAGGTTTTTGGTGATGTGGTTACACCTGCATGCACATTTACATTAAAATAACTTGTTTTAAAGTTGTCTATTTGAAGAAACAAAATACATCTATTTGATGTAATTTGAAAATGTCATCTTTTCTCATTTAATTTTTATGTAGTGCTGGAGACCAAACAAAGGAACCATTAATATTAGTTATATTTATGAAAGCACAGCAGATGCATACTCTGATTTGAGCATTTGCAGCACTAAAGGATACTTAATGACTTAATGACAAAAGTGTTTTAAAGGGTGTGGTATTCTAGTTTCTGAACAGGAAACTAAGCGCATTAGTCACATTTCCAAGTGGGTTTCACACTTCCACCACCCAAAAGTGATGTACTGTTATCTGCAAACTATTTATACACTTCTTCTCAACAAGCCACATAAGTAAACAGCTCTACTACTTTTAGGATTACATAAAATATACAGATTTCATAAAACACAAATCAAATTCTAGATGACATTTTGAGAAAATCATGAACTGAATTGAGCACTAAATTGTCAAGTGTACTTTCACTTTATAAAATGTTTATCTTAAATGTTAGTATTACCAAATTTCACATACAGTAAATAATTCAAATTTTTATTTAAAAATTATTTTCACATTTCTTGTACACTTTTTTTATTATGTTCACATTTATTTCACATTTTGTTTAGACGACTGTCCCATTTTCTTCAGCCCACCAGAGGTGGTGGTTGAATATGGAGGTTTAGTTTCAGTGAACTGCTCGACCAACATCCCACACCAGGGCTTGAGCTGGATGGAATTTGATACAGAACTGAAGATGAATAAGGACTGGAGTTCCTGGACTGTAAATGAAGCAACCGACTGGGAGATGCAGCCATCCTGCATCATCTTCTCTAATGAAACAAAGTGCTCACAGAATCTCACAATTACCATTTACAGTGAGTTATTGTCAATAATATCAAAAGATTGCAAAACTGTATAGATTATTGTCTTTTTAGGAATGCAATCATGACTGAAAATCTCTAAATTCTGTTCGTGCAGAGACTCCAGACAGTGTGTCTATAAGCACAGTGGATCACACTGGACCAATAACTGAGGGCTTCCAGTATCAGCTCAAGTGTGACATTATGGATGTTGCTCCTGTGAAGAATCTCATTGTGAAATGGTATAAAGAAGAGACTCTGGTACATCATGAGAACTTCACTGACACCATCAAGACTCCAGTGAATGAAATATCTACATATCAGATCACTCCAGACAGAGCTGATGATGGAGTTCAGTACAGATGTGAAGCAGAACTGGACCTGGGAGCAGATGGACCTCAACCTCCTCCTACAGTGACATCAGAACCTCTCAACATCACTGTAAACAGTAAGTGTATGGATTAACACAATCTTTAATATTATTGTTGATTATTGTCTCCTAACCCGATTCAGCATTCAACTTCCTGCATTGTTTGTACAACAGTCATGACTGACTTCTGAATCAAGGAAAGGTGTGCAATTGAAAAACGGTTGCTAGTGTCCTAGCAATCACATAGAATAGTTTTGCAAATTGTTAAATTACTCTGCATCTTTTTTATAACAAATGAGAAGAAATGCTTAAACTTTTAAATATGTTCACTGTCAACCTCAGGAAGTCAAACAATGCATTTATATATTTTACATTTTACAATGCATAAAACATTTTTTGGTTTATATATGAATATATGGTAACAGGTTTACCTAAAAATGTAAATAGGATTTTATAGATACAAGAATTGAAATTGTATTATGTCAAAGTTAGGATTTTATTGTTTGAACATAGTGGAAAAGGTTATGACGCCTGAGCTGCAAAATGACAAAATATCAATTTAAAGTGAAGGGATACAGACATGTTTACGTGCCTGAAACTACCTACATTTATCCAATCAGTTCAACAAATGACCAAATCCTGACTGAGAAGACACACTGATTGTGAGTTTGTATGTGTTTTTGATTATATGCATTCATTCTACTATGTTCGCCCCAATTTTCAACAGGTATAAATGCTCAATGTCCTGTTAAGTTCAATCCAGAGAGAGTTGTTGTGAGATATGGCAGCTCTGTTTCTGTGGACTGTAGCACTGATGTCACACATGATGGGATTGGATGGGAAGCCAGTGAAGGATCAGTGCCCATGACCACAGACAAGCTGATCACCTGGAGTGTGTCAAACCTGAGAAAATGGGACATAGAGCCACAATGCTTTATAAACTATAATCGTGATCAGTGTGAAGTTTATCTTCCAATCACTGTTTACAGTAAGTTTTTATTGATTTACATTTCTGAAATACAGAATATAATATTATTAATGTTCATTGAGGTTCTGAACATCTTCATTCACAGAGACTCCAGACAGTGTGTCTATAAGCACAGTGGATCACACAGGACCAATGACTGAGGGCGTCCAGTATCAGCTCAAGTGTGACATTGTGGATGTTGCTCCTGTAAAGAATCTCATTGTGAAATGGTATAAAGGAGAGACTCTGGTACATCATGAGACCTTCACTGAAACCATCAAGACTCCAGTGAATAAAATATCGACATATCAGATCACTCCAGACAGCGCTGATGATGGAGTTCAGTACAGATGTGAAGCAGAACTGGACCTGGGAGCAGATGGACCTCAACCTCCTCCTACAGTGACATCAGAACATCATATTACAGTACACTGTAAGTGATCATTAATGTCCTAACATACTAAGGAGCAAGTATCTTTTGTGTTTTAAAGTGTTTTTTAGTAATATTCACAATGCTTTTTTTTTTTAGATAAACCTAGAATAAGTTCATGTAAAGACTGGACACCAAAGAATGGGACCTTACTGAGTTCATATCCCTTAAGTTTTTACTCTTTTGTGGGTAACCCTTTACCAAACATCTTGTGGAGTCGTGGATCATCTCTCAGTGCTCTAAAAAAACCTCTTGACAAACATGATTCGGGCGAGTATACAATCACTGCCAGCAATGCGAACGGTGCATCCAGCTGTAGCATAAACATCACAGTACAGTGTGAGTATCAGAAGTTTTCAGAAATCTGATGTTTTCTCATCGTCTTTATTTGGTCCAGCTTGATATTGAAGATTGTTTTCTCTTCTACATAGATCCTCCCAGTCTCAGCTGCAGCAAAAACAACAAAATAAAAGAGAATACATATTTTGAATTCCCTTGTCTAGTTGATGGACTTCCAAAGCCCAATATCTCCCTCTACAAAGACGGAAGACTCATCCAGTTGCCATATTATCCCAAATGGAATGATAGTGGCTTGTATAATGTAATGGCAAAAAACAAATATGGACATGTATATTATCCATTAATATTCAACATCCTGTGTAAGTTTGTAATGTTTTAATTCAATTGGTAAATCATCTTTACCAACATTGTTACTTCTGTTATTTTGCCTAATTTATTCTCATTGATTTTTTAAATCACAGATGCTCCAGTTTTTGATACCAAGCCTGAGAAAGTTGATGCGGCAGAAGGCAGCAATATAACCCTGAAATGCAGCTCCTTCGGTAACCCAGAGCCTGATATGTGGCTGAGCTTTAAAAATGCAAACATGTCCACTGGGAGGCGCCACATCACCATTAACATTCAGAAAGCCACGTCTACCAATGCTGGAGCTTACATATGCAGTGCCACGAATAAATTTGGACGCAGGGAGAAGATCTTCACTGTGGAGATAAAAGGTTGTGACTTATGACATGTTCCACATATTAAACGACATTTGAGATACTAAACGAGATAATATTTGAGAAATTGAGATAATAAACGACAGTTTTAATTTTGCACTGTATCACTGTCTCACAATTTCATTTTTTGTTGAAATGAACATGTAATGCAAATAACTTCACAGTTTCATGTTTCATAGTAGCTATTCATTAATTTTCCTCTCTTTTTCTTTTCAGAAACCCACTCTTCCAGATATTTTATAGCAGTCTACATTTTAGTAATTCTTCTTGCACTGATTTTGATCATTTTACTCTGTCTCTATGTGAGGAAAAAGAAAAAGTCAAGTGGACAATATCAAATACAGTCAGAGCATGAATTGAAGCTGTTAAACAACGGAGGAGCTAAATGACATCTGATTCCTTTACACTGAACACCATCAATATGTTCAACAAGACAAAAAAAACCCTAAAAAACTAAAAATGTGGTTAATCAAAACCATGAAATAACACAATTTTAACTGGGAATTATGTTGTGACTAAAAGCATCCAAAATAAATGAACACTATGTTATAATTGATCATCTTCGAAAGTAGTCACCCTTTGTTGAGAATTTGTAAAATTATACTCTTGACATTTTATCATCCAGATTCTTAAGGTCTCAAACTGAGAAACCTTTAGGAATGTCTATCTATCTTGCTCCAAGTAGTTTATTTTAAAAAAATTTTTAATTAAATATATTATATATTTGTCTACAAAAGTAATTTGAAGCATTGAAATATACACCTTCAGATTAAAAGATTTTTAAGATCATTTTTAAGTTTTTTTGTCAGTTGTGTCTAAACATTTGACTGGTACTGTACGTCTTGATTAACTGAAAGAAATGTTAAATTCATTTAAGTGTTTGTATGTAACTTGTGGATGTAATGATTTCATTATAATAATTTTAGGTATAACACGTTGCTTTCTTGTGAATAATGTGTGAATATGATGATTAGAATGTACATGTGCAACATGACAAGTACTGCTAATGGTTGTTTACGTGTGCTTTTAATATTTTAATAAAGGTCATGCCCTTTTCTTTGTTTTTGAGCACGTTTTCTCACTCCCTCGTGTACACATCAGTCTGAAAAGCTGTGAACGGAACCCGGCGGCTCCTTTAAGACTGACTGATCAGGGAGTGACGCGGCAGCGCGATCCAGTTGATCCTTCTCGCTTTGCAGCAGAGATTATGTTTGCCAGCTCAAAGTAGATCATACTGATGACTGCTGTCGTATTCATCCTGTATCGCGCGTGAACGTGGACAAAAGAAATGACTCGCTTTCTTTGATACTTCAAACATCTGTTACTCTTGATAACTTTAGCCTGACAGAGGAATAGCTGAACATGGATTGGGGCACAGAGCTTTGGGTAAGTTGGGAGGAGAGGATGGTCTTAAAAAAATCGGTCTCTTTTGTATATTTTAAGATTTTTTGGACAGTAAATGCGATCTTGAGCTTAACATATGTCGCGCAAAACTTGTGATTTATGGCTTTTACATGACAAACAAAATGCACAACATGTTTTTAAAAAGATTCATGGTTCGTTGTTTGGAGTCGATTAATCGTCACGATTAAAGTAAACGTCCATTTACAGTGAAGTTCAACAGGGCAACAACAACAACACAGTCTCTGTTAATCTGTCCATGTCTGCCCCAGTTTCCCTCTGTGAGATGTTAATGTGTTCATGGACAAATATTAATCAGTTCATTGTACTATTAAACTTTGTTTAGTTGATTAGTGACTTTTTAATGTTTACATGATGCTTGACGATTCTTTTACTCTAAAGCTTAATGCCCTTGTTTACCTGTTTGAATGGGGCGCTTATACCAGGACAGCCTGTTGGTTTGACGTTAATATATTGTTACTGGCCTTGTTTTGGTGTTACATTTAAGAGGTTCAGTAAACATACAGTACCAGTCAAAAGTTTAGACACAATTGACACAAATGTTTCTCCTGAATTCTTTTGATCTGAAGGTGTATATTCAATGGTTTTACTTTTGTAGACAAAAATAATTGTGCTAACATATTATTTTCTTGCATTAGAAAACTAAAATGGTATGTAATTGAAATGGATTACTCGTAGCAAATAATGAATAAAATGCAGTCAATGAGAGTCTAGCGTAGATAGAAATACCTTCAGTGTTGAGATCTCAAGAATCTGGATGATAAAATGTCAAGAGTATGATTTTTACAGAAAGGGTGACGACTTTTAAAGATGATCAAATATAACATAGTGTTCATTTATTTTAGATGCTTTTAGTCACAACATACTTCCCACAGTTACAATTGTGTTATTTCATGGTTTTGATGAGTTTACTACTATTCTAAAATGTAAAATACAACCTAAACAACAGTGAGTAAATGTTTCTTTAACAGTTACTGTATATTGGCATATCAGTAATAATCCCCTGATAGATTCAAGTTCATGGACCAGCATGTATTGATTGACACTTTCTCATGTAGTCAGAGCAGTTGGGGTTTATTTTAATCTGCATGTATCTAAACAAGTCTGAAATACATAAAATCTGAAATACTTCAGTTACATAATCTCTTATTGTCCCTAGGATAGAGAAACTGAGTTGTCTAAGTTAAGATAGACTGCATTATCACTCCCCTGACCATCGTCTCTGTAACATCCGTTTTTGTGTTTACAAAACTTCCCATATTTTTTCCACAGGCCGATTTTACTGTCATCTCCACATGTGTGCAGCATGTAAATGGGGCGTTAGGCAGAAGTGGGTGGGGATTTCACTGACCTCATTGCTGTTGCTCCCTCTAGGCCTCTGTGTGCCCTGTCCCCTTTACATCTTCTAGGCTACTGCACCAGCCTAATTAGTTTTGGCCTCATTTAATAAAAACACCATCCAGTCCACTCCCCCGTGTTTATTTTGGTGTTTCGCTTACTTCACTGGAAAGTTTTTTTATTTTGCAAGAACTTTGATGCCATCTTTTTGGTGTTTTTCAAGGGGCTTCTGCTGGTAACGGGGAAATGCCATCACATGAGTTTCAGCTCTGCAATAGACAGAAGTGAAAGCCAAAGGAGATTCGTATAAGTTTCTCGGGCAGCGTGTAGTCACTACCGGTGGAAAGTGTACGCATGTCTGTGGTTACAAGTTTTGAAAGATTTGCACGGCATAGAGAAAGGGTGAGGATGCTGATTAAACTATAGCATTATCTTCACCTGATTGGTCTTGGGTTAGTCATTAAGTGCTGTTCCTATGGCTTCACCAGAGCATCTGACCACTCCTTGCTATTAATTCACTGGCTATTTCTGGCAGATCGTTGCAAGATTTCATCCTGCTGCTTGGTTAGTGGGTGGCTGATTTGTGTATTTATTGGTATGAATTCATTACGCACGTCTGAAAAAATGCAGCACAGCAGGCTCCTTATTAAGTCATTATAGCATGACAAAGGCCAATGGCATGTTTCTGTGGACTGTCATACTAGAGAGAGACTGTGTGCTGTTGCTCTGCTCAGGCTGGGATATGGTGTTTACGGTGCACTATGGGAAGGAGGAGTCAATGACAGGGGTAGAAATACAAGGGAAGGTCAAGACCAGACCGAATACAATGCTACAGATAAGAGAGACCCTGCTGTAAATTGTTTTCATAGCTTGAATGGCGGTTTTCAAAGGGGATCTCTGCTTGTTTAGAGATTGTGATGATAGTGGTTGGTGTGAAACCCTTCTTTTTTGGGTGTCATATTTCTCCAAAACAAAAGAGAAAATGTATAGAAAGAAAAAGCCAATTTATAAGACCAATAAAGTTATTTGCATTGTGACATTATTTGCATGACAATACATTTAAAACCTCTGTCCCAGTTGCCTGTATCCTACATTTAACCTGATAACAAATGCACACATTTTACAATTTGGGACTTTTAAAAACTCCTTTACTTTTCCACCAATACATAGTTAGTCATGATTATATGAAAATTCAACTATAAAATATTAAAGTAAAAAGTAAAATAACCTGTGTTCCACCTGTGGAACAGTGACAGTGACAGTTAACAGGTTAAGTTGTAGCGTTAAATTGCATTTTTATATTTTTAGTATTTGTTGTGCTCAATATAATTCATGCCGAATAATTGTTGTGATAATTGTGAAAGTGTAATTCTCCTTTCAGTACAGAATTTAATAATACAAAACATTAAACTTCCCTTTTTTAAGGGAATATGTATAATCTGGAAATTTTCTTTTATTTACAACATTGACATTGCTCTTAGTCAGGGCATCTATTCAAAATTGATGTGTTATGTCTACAAATAATTGCTGTCTTCATAAAAAGATGCACACAAACAAGCATGGCCATTATGGTCGCCATAAACAACCGCCTTACGAGACGTTGTTTTGAATGTAGTTGAAAAGTGCCCTATTTTTGTGAGCGAGTAGGTTGTGAGGGGGTAGGGAATTCTTTTCTTGTGCTATATTAATGGACTCCATTTTGAGGAGAGAGGAGGTGGAGTCAGGGACATGGCACGGCTTGTTAGGAATGTCATCCCAAAGGCACCTCCCTCCTTCCCACTTCAAAACGCATGTGTATGTCCAGGCTGATGGAGGTAGTGCTGAGAGGGGGTGGGAGACATTTTCAGATATCATCACTATCAAACGCTCAGGCCTGTACTTGAAATTGCCCACCAAATAAGGAACAGGGAAAAAGACACCCGAACCACACTTCTCTTTCATTTCAGAATTGTTTCGAATGGTTTTTGGAGAACATGCTGACAAACGTTGACAAATTCGTCCCTCTCTCTGTCTCTCTGTGCTGTAGGAAATGGCATGTGATATTCATATTTTTGTGAGCTGTGTTGAAATACAACAGGAAGTGGGGAAGACTTCCACTTCCTGTGTCCTGTCTGCTCAAATGCTTATGACAGGATGAGTTTACAGGCCTGAGGAACCCCCTGCCTCCCACAGATAACATTACTAGGGGTCAGAGGTTGTGAAAAGGCAGGGAATCTCTGTGTGGGCAGATGTGAATATTATTAGTGTTCATAGATGACATGGGTGGATCAGGACTGTCTACAGTACTGTAAGTGGGGTCTAGTAGTGAGATAAAGGGGATACATTTAGAAACACAACTTCTTGAGAATGGTTTAGCTCGCTGCTCATACTCACAATTATAGCAGCAGACTAAAACCCTGTCAGATAAGTTATGTTGAGGACTATAATAGTTTATCCAATGAAAGATTGTAGTTATTAGACTGTTTATTTTTTGACTTATCGCCTATAATGCATCTAATCGCTGTCCGTAATGTCTCGTGACCTTTAACCTGCCCAGTCTTTACGGTCTTGCTTATGACTAGTCGATCAGATAGAACCAATAGGATTAAACAGATGTCATATCTTAAGAAATCACCATAGCTCTACAATACGCGTCTTGATTTCTTTGTATTGCAATGCATTGTCATAGCAGCAGCTGTTTTGTTCTGTGAAGCATTGACCTGTGTTTTGTGATCTCTTTCAGGATCAATATGACATCATTGAAAAACACACACAATCTGGGCTGGACCTGGTGGAGAAATACGTGAAGTTTGTGAAGGAGCGAACAGAAATTGAACAAAACTATGCAAAGCAACTACGGTAAGTGATTTCACAGTGGGATCTCCTGTCAGTTTGTGCAGCTGCATACAGTGTGTACGCATGTGCAAACCTGCAGTGTGTTGTGAAATGAATGGGTCTCGTGACTTGTTTGGGACAGAACAGAACTTGTCGGCACCTCAGAGCGTTAGTGTTGGCTTTGGACCAGAGGATAAGCGCATACTCGCATGCTATCCACTAGGCCTTGATGCCTGCTTGATTCTCACGCTATTCTTTGTGTGTTTGGCAGCTCTGCAACACAGCTTTATATTTGAGAGAGAGAGGGAGAGAGAGAGGGAGAGAGGGAGGAAGTGGGAGCAGACAAACATATGACTAAGGGGATGTGGATACATACAGTAAAAGCACTTGCATGTATCAGTACATTTACATTTTACATTCATGCATTTGCCAGATGATGCTTAAATAGATTCATGAAAAAGCACTACTCTGGACTATCTCATAAGCGCTTATTGCTGTGCTTTGTCATGAATTAAACACAACTATTGACCAATCAGAATCGCTGCTATACTACAACGAACATGAAAGTGAGCTGAAGCTGTTTGCACACACAAACCTTTTGCTATTTTAGAACAGCAGCAAAATTATTAAACAACAAAAACGGAGATACAGAAATTATGAAAAATGAGACCAAAACTTATATTTAATGTAAATCAATTAGTAACGTTTGACTCTCTATCGCCATCTCTGTTTAAACTTTAAATTGCAGGTAACTTAAAGTCATTGTTATCATAATTAGATGGAAAGGAGGCAGTTTCAATTTTTTATGTAGTTGCTCAGTAAATGGTTTTTGTTTACTGATTGCAGCTTTCAGTTTCTTCACATTCTTTATTCTGTCTCATCCAATGGGATTGACGTTTATCAAGGTGCAAAACAGAGAAATATGGAGCTTTAAAATACATTCTGTCAACCTTGTCCAGACTTATTTTTGTGTCCAAGGTTAATTATTGTTTAAAAGGAAACGGCCTGTGTGCATTTTTCAGGCTGGTTTTAAGAACGTTTAACATACCGTTCTTGTTGTGGTTTGTATCATTTTGTGCAGAGACTTTTTATAGTAAATTGCAGGAATAGTGGCTGTATATCAATATATCCAGTTTCTGGTTTTGCTTAGAAGCAAATGTTCATGCCATATCCTATGTAAAATGCTTCACACCTGCAGGGCATTTTCTGCAACCTTTAGCGATTTCAAACTTGACCACTTGAAAATAACATTATTGTGATGCAGTTGATCCCTCGGGCATTGATTTTTTTTTATTTATTTATTTTAAATGCAAATTTATTTTTCTAGGAATTTAACCAAGAAATACAGCCCTAAACGAGGCAGCAAAGAGGAGCAGGAATGCAGGTAATTTTGCATATGTTTATGTCCTGTGTTTTACTTTTCCTCTCATTTGTGATGACACGTGAACTATTCAAGCTGAACAGTGTGATATTAGATGAGAACGGTGAGCTGTGTCTGTGTTGCTACAGCGACTGAGCAGCCATACCTGCGGGATTGTTGCCGACACCAAACAAAAGCACATGAGCTCAACAAACAAACGCATAGACCTGCAAATTACTTTCCGTATTCTCCCTTGGATAACTAAACTAATGAGGTCACTCATGGAAATTAGACATCATTTAAAGCAGCCACAAAGAAATTATATTTACAACATGTATAATTTGTGTAATCTGGTGATTGAAAAATGATGTGCCCTGGTTGCCTGGTCTTGGTTACTTAAGGCAGTAAAGACGAGTCATTTTAGAGGAAACTTTACATTTACTTTATATTTTTTAATAGCTGTTTTCACACATTCGTCTTTAGTATATTATCGCTAAGAGATCATGTGTAAACGCATCCTCCTCCAAAATACCAGTAAAATGTACAAGTTCAAAATGTAACGACGTAAAAGTTTGTTTACATTTTGACACTAATGATGCTCTATCTGTTTGGTCAAAAAACAGTTCAGTAATATAGTTTAACGTTATCTTGTTGTTGGGTCAAAAGCAACTGCTTGAAACTAAAACATCAACAAAACACAAAGTGCTTCTGTTTGGATAAAGTCACACTCTGCTATGTTTCTAAACACAACACCGGCGGCGACACAGCCGTTTAGAGAGAACTTTTGCTTGATGACATCACAGAGTTTAGTGGTGTTTTGGTACTGATGTGTGAATGATATCTTACTGATAAAAACACAGAGCGTTATTGCTTGTGTGAATGGCACATTTTGTGTATTTACCAGTAAATCATTCTGTTAATGTTTCTGTTAAGATCATACCTTTACCTTAAATCTTTTCCCGTAGTTCACTTAAATGATGCAAAAGTTAGAAAAACAAATATTTCAAATGGCTCACATTTGTTTAACATGTTATATTGCAGCAAAAGATCTATGAGCTCTCATTCATATGTTCAACTTTTTCAGGTTCTCAAATCACCAGGCCTTTCTGGACATCCTGAATGAGCTAAACGACTATGCGGGTCAAAGGGAGCTGATCGCTGAGAACATGATGATCAACATCTGCATCGAGCTTACCAAGTACCTGCAGGAAATCAAACAGGAGCGCAAGATGGTAAGAGACAGAGACATAGCAGAACTGGGCCAGGCTTAAAATAAAGCATGCTGTGGGACAGAGAACCAGGGAGGAAAGAACACAGAGAGGTGGATTGTGAGCTTAAAACTGTAGGAAAATTTGGGGTGTACACTTGAAGAATGAACAGTATCCCTGTTATTTAGAGTTTATTTAGAGATGATAATTTAACTTTTTCAGATGTAAAATACAACATTACAAGGCCTTGTGGCTGAGAACAGATACTAAGAACAGACTAACCTGATCAGCCTCAGCAGAACTGTTGGAATGCAAGATGATGATGATGATGATGATGATGGGACTGTAGTACCATAAAAAAGAAAAGACATGAATAAACTTTGGCTTAGAGCAATGCCCCATATATACGCCCCTGATTGTTTTCTAAAGACATTGTTGGGGTGAGTCTAAATGCCCAAAGGGTTGTCCCGGCCCACCCGTGGAGGTTTATGATTATAAAGTAACATTATAGTCTTTTGGAGGAAGTGTCTTTTTAATTTGTGCCACACTTTGGAATGCTATGGGTTGAGCCCATCTCCATCAAGAATAAGTAAATGCTCCCTAAATAAACACAAGCTGTCTCTTGTTTGTCTGGGTCTGTGAATTGGCTGAAGTGCCTAATAAAGCAGTCATCAACTGCAACAATGGGGACAAAAATTTAATGGGTTTTATAGGCTCTCAACTACGCAGAACACCCTAGCAAACATTCATATAACTTTAACAGTTACATACAGTAATATATTTTAAAGCATACTAATAACTCTCTCTCTCTCTCTCTCTCTCTCTCTCTCTCTCTCTCTCTCTCTCTCTCTCTCTCTCTCTCTCTCTCTCTCTCTCTCTCTCTCTCTCTCTCTCTCTCTCTCTCTCTCTCTCTCTCTCTCTCTCTCTCTCTCTCTCTCTCTCTCTCTCATGCTGGAATGTACAGCATCTGATAGATGCCAAGAAAGCACAGCAGTCTCTGGAGATCACCTACAAGCAGCTGGACAATGTAAGTCTGTCTCTGTGACTGGTCTGCTATGACCAACTTTTCCCACTGCGTCTCTGATCGTCTCATCGAACAGATCAGTCCACGCCTCGCGAGTTTACAGCGCCGTCAGACACTTGCATTAGGGCTTTTTGTTGTGTAATCGCTGACTGCGGAGGCTCTTTTGTCCTCATTGTCTCTGTTCAGAGCAGGTTTATGCTCTCGTGTTTGGGGGATTAAATGTGATTGTTTACACTCGGTTTCTGTGGCTGTTGTGTTTGGTTAGGTGAGGGGCAGGAGCGTAAACAGAGACGCTTTTAAATACACTCTTAAAGGTATAGCAGCCAGAAATATTTCAGCTGTTTACGTGAGAGAATATTTCAGATAGTTTAGCTAAACAGGTAAACAAAAATGGCCCTGTTTGTTTGTATGTGGTACCTGGTTGTGAATAATTCATAATTTAATAATTGATTTGTTTTAAGCACATTCAGTCAGTCTTAACAAGTAAATATATTTACTGAAAATGTTGAAATTTTGTTTAGCTCTTTTTTTCCACACGATAGCAAAAATCATAATAAGAGAGAATGTGAAATGCCATACGTCAAGTTATCTAAAACAGGATGAGATTGGTTGGCAAGCCTGGACAGGCTGACCAAGGAAGCGTTGAGGTGAAGGCCAAGCATTGAAAAAGCAAGTGAGTTTTTTGGGGAAGGCAGGAAGGAAGTGATGTTATTCATTTAAAGGTGAAGTAGGCAGTATGATAGACCTGTGTTTTCCATACAATGTCACAACTAAAACCGTAAAATAAAAACACTTATTAGTTATTTAAATCCATACAATACGTATTTACTCAAAAAACAAAAATGTAAAGGAAAATCTTTCCTTCTGCCGCACCTCACATAGCTAATCTGCGGTTGCGTACTGTATGTATTCAGATTTGATGTGAAAAGACGTGTTGCACATTAAGTTTGAAATCAGTAATGCCAAACATGTTGTTTGCCAATGCCAAACATGTTGGTTTGTGCGGGTGTTGTAAACAATTGCACTGCGTGACCGGGTCATATTTATTGTGTAAGCTACCTGTTGTGAAAACACTACAGGTAGAGGTTTTATTCATTCTCATTTTCATCTCGTTTTATTCATATCATTTTTGTGTATAGAGTAAAAAGCGGTTTGAGAGAGAATGGAGAGAAGCGGAGAAAGCTGCACAATACGCAGAGAAAACCGACCAGGACCTCAACGCCACCAAAGCCGATGTGGAGAAGGTACGTTTGTGCGTAACTTTACTAAACGTTGCCACACATTTGCATACTGAACATTCATCATATCCAAATGCATTGCTTGCATTTCCTTGTTCCTCCTCATGTGTTAGTGGTTGATTTCACTAAACTGCTCAGTCTGTGTGTATGAATGAAATTGTAGGCCAAACAGCAGGCGCACATGCGCACACATATAGCAGAGGAGTGCAAGAACGACTACGCTGCACAGCTGCAGAAATACAACAAAGAACAGAGCAACTTCTACTTCACGGACATGCCCCTTATTTTTAATGTAAGCTGCCTCGGCTCCCAACATGTTTTGACACATCTGCTCCTCTCTGTCTACTTTCTGAAATATCTCAAACAATCTTTTACTTGAGAAACTTATATCTGTGCACCACAGAAACTGCAGGACATGGATGAGCGCCGTGTCAAAAAGCTGTCACAGGGCTACATCTTGTTCGCAGACACAGAGCGCAACGTCATGCCTATCATCGGAAAGTGTCTGGAGGGAATCATCAGAGCCGGTGCCAATATCAACGAGAGGAACGTGAGTGTGGCCGTATTCCTATTACAGCAAATGCTTGCAGATGGCCTTTCACAAGCTGACAAGTAAATCATTTTGTTATTCAGGACTCGTTGGTTCTCATAGAGCAAAATAAGTCGGGGTTTCAGAGGCCAGGAGATCTGGAATTTGAGGATTACAGTCAGGGTATCAATCGGGCCTCCTCAGACAGCAGTCTTGGCACTCCCAAAGGTCCCCTGGAGCTGCTGGGCAAGAACAAGAACAAAACCTTTCGGTTATTCAATAAGAAAAGCAAGGTAGGCCTCACCACATCATGATGGCATGATTCCTGCTTTTGAAATTCCAGTGTTACTGGTAGATATGAAAACATCTCCCGTTTACCCTGCTGGAAAAAACAGATTGTACCAGTCTAAGGGTGCGTTTACAGGACAACACTGTACTGAAAACGGAAATGTTTTGCCTTTTTTTAAAAGTTTCCAATACAGACTGCAGTGTTGTCAAAACTATTCCATTTCAACCCAGACGTGATGGTGTGTGACATCACACTTAACAAGATGATGGACTGAACTCGTAATACATATAAGCATACTTTTAACATATTCCCAAATTGTGTTTTTTAAAAAAACTTTTTTTAGTTCAAAATAAATAAACGACCAAAACACACTTTCCATTTTTAGTCGAAAAAACAGTGTTGTGTAAACGTCCCCTAAAGTGGTCTAGCTGGTCAGCTACGTCATCCAGCTCTAATCGGGTTGGTCCCGTCAGGTGGCCTGTAGTCTATAACCGTAAATGGCCAGCTAGAAACCATTTAAAACCAGCAACCATTAGAAACTGGTTTTAGCTGGATTTTCCAGCAGGGTACGACCTACCCACAGGTTAGTTGTGAATGATCGCAGGTTGAAACGGAGGGTTGGCTTGAAGAGAAATGGTTGAGAGATATGAATACAGAACTGAGACCCTGGTCCCTGGTACCCTTCGTCTTCTTAACAGAGAGATGCATGATGGTTAATTCCACTCTCATCCTTTCTGTCCCTAACTTTCAATCTCTCACACATCCAAAACAGATTCACACACTTTCTCAGTGTGCATCTTTTGCATGGCTGTTTGGCTGTAAATAGGGGTGGAAAAGCCCCCAGCTCTGTTGTTTTGCCCAGCGTGTGACCAGTGCTTTTACTGTGCTTGTCTTGGGGCATGGCATAGACCCTGCTCTATCTCCCGTGGGCTTTAAAACACACACACACTACTGCTATTATACATTGTATAATATATCCTTCAGTCCCATCACAATGACACCCTTGTGCACTGTCTCCCATCAGAAAAGACGCCTGGTTGCGTCTGGTTAGCTTGTTATAGAGAAAAATCCTCTTAAAATAAGGGTTGGAGGCGAAGCATAGCGAAAACATTCTCCTCTCTCCAGTCATGTGGTGATTCAGCTCCACATCCAATTCAATGGATTGTCTGAGATTTCTGCTTAGGTCTGAAGAAAGTGGGATTTTTCTTCCTATCACCCCAATAACCTCTCGCTGCTTGGCCTTCTTCATCTTTTTTCCTCAGTGCTTCCTCTACCAGCCTGCCTGAGCTTGTTCAGTCTTCTCCTCGAGCTTTTCCTGCCATGTCCTAATTGTTGTTTGGATCTTTTCCTTGTGACTTGCACCCCAACTGCTTGGCTTTTTCTTAACCCACAGCAGATCAGATCAAACAAACCTCCTTCGTTCTCACAGTAGCTGCTTCATGTTTTGCTCACTCTGCATGTCCCTTTTCCGGCTGAGACGGACACAGTGCCGCATTTTTGGGGGAAATACTTATTTTTAGCGCTCAGTCAGTCATTTGTTGAAACCCAGAACTTGCTGCTGATCATTAAACGCCCAGTTCATTTAGTTTATATGTAACACTAGGTGTCTTTGCTGTGTTTGAAAATATTATGAGCTGTCTACCTTGGCATCACTGATGGCCATTGTCTAAAGTAGCATCACATATATTATTCACAGATATGTCAATTCCAAAATACACTGTACGTTTAACCAAATTTTAACTTGCTTGCAGACGATTTTGTACTTCAGCTAAACATTAGTCTGAGTTATCTTTATCTGCGTATTTTGTGTCTATGTAGTTGAATAAAAACCCAAATATTAGGCAAAAAGTGGCTTCATAAATATAGTTTGTTTCATACAGTACACATTTATTATTGGATGAAACACAATTTTTAATAACAGCTCTGTTTTGGAGACTGTTCTTGTTGTCTATGCTTAAGCTGCCTTTAAGTCTTCTAGGAAAGTTCCTAAATAGGTCTAAATAAAATGGGACAGTTTCATTATTATTCCTCTCTTAGGCTTCAACACATAAACAGAAAACTTTTTAAGCAGTAATAAAACAAAAGAAAAGGATTTGAAAGTCGTGTAATAATTAATTTTTTGTTTTCTCTGCTGCCGTGAAAGTTTAAGGTCTGTTTTATTTTTATTTTTTAAGCGGCACGCAAAATACATCTAAATAGTCCAGTTAACATTTATAATAAAACTCTCCACCGGAAATTACAACATTTTGGTAAAGTTCATGTGCTCATCTCTTGTTTTGATATGACTTGAAGGCAACTTAATCTGTTGTAAAAGACATGAGTGTTAATTAATGAAGCCACTGTTTGCCTCTCGTCTGGCTGATGGCATTGCTGGTATTGGGGCTTCTGGTTTTTAGGCAGTTTGGGTTAGTTTGTCCTGCTTTTGTTGCTCCTGCAGAAGTTGGTCCAGCATTGTCCTCGTTTCTGTTTTGATGTTGCTTTGAGGTGTTTCATGGTGTCTCTTTCTTTCCCCTTGTCATATGTTTTGTGTTTTTTTTTCTTACCTTCACCCTTCTTCCACTGTCCCTGTGTTCCTCTGGGTTTGTGTCTGTCCCAGCTCCCCTCATCCTCGCTCAGTCCTTTCTCCACACCCCCCACACCCTCGCCCGCTAACGGACCCCCCTCCCCCAAGTTTGGCCGGGACCCCCTGTCGTACTGTTTGAAGGAAATCAATAAGACAGTCAAACCCCGCATCTCTTCCTTCCGGACCCTCAAGAAAACGGTGAGTGTGATGAGTCAGGGGTCAGGCAACCTGACACGGCTCTGTGAGGCATTCAGCGACAACTGAACGCCTAAACTGATCTGGGTGCATGACTGGTCACAATGAAGTAAAAATCACATTCCCTTCACTGCACATTCAATGATTTTCAATCACAAGATCTTCACCTATTTCCCCAAACTGGCACTTTTCGCGGTGTAGCCAAGGCTGGCGTCACGACTAGCCGACTCAAAACAACATGTAACAGTAGGGGACGTCACACCTAATGACTGAAATCGCGCCATCCTCAGTCCTGCGGGTCTGTCATGCCAACAGACTGAGAATGTAAGAGATTAAACCACTACCTTTGACAAGTCTCCCAGGTTCCCATTACGTAAAACAGTGTTACAGATTGACTACAAATCAACATGGCTCTCATCGAAATGAGAACGGGAGTACCAAGAAAATGCAAATAATTGTTGTAGACTGAATAGGTTTGTACTGTGAAGGTGTGTGTTGTGTACTTGTGTCATGTGAGGCGGGGGCGACTTTTTTTTAATAAAAGTAGACTGTTCAACCTCTGCTTTCTTACAGTATTCTGTTCTTTAGCATGAAATTGGAAGTTAGAAGAAACGTATTGGTCACTGCAAGTAGAATCTGCCCCACTGACTGCTAAAATAAAATATGTTTAGAATTTGCAAACAAGTGTTTCTGTAAGAGCAGCAGAGCACTGCGCTAGCGACACAAAATCATGGGTTTGATCCCAGGAAACACAAACTAAGACATGTATAAACTGAAGTCGCTTTGGATAAAAGTGTCTGCCAAATGCATAAATGTTACTTCGTATGTATACTTTGTATAAAATATTCTTTTGTAAATTTATTTAAGGCATTAACTTCACACGGTGTCTCTGGGTTTGTTAATGCTTTGTGTGGCCATGTGCATTAACTCTGAAATTGGCTCGTGACGCCAGCTTAAATAATCACATTTTCACAGATGCTTTCTGTAATCAATTATAAACTGGTGTGGGCTGTACTGTACCAAATATAAGGATGCATCATTCTCTTTTTCTTTAAAAAACAAATCAGCATGTGGTGTTAAAAAATTCAGTGTTGACCACTATCATCATTGCAGCACTGATATTTCCAATTTCCAATATTACCTCTCACATGTGATTTAGATGATTATTGATTATTTTACAAACTGGGGATTCAGATTCATGTCTATCTCTGCTTGGCAGAGGTTTTAGCTGTGTTAATGTGTGTGAATCTCTATAAGTGACATTGTCTCTCCGCACATCTCCTCAGTCTGTGGATGCAGAAGGCTTTACTCATCTCCCTCCCGAGCAGCGCAGGAAACGCTTGCAGCAAAAGATCGATGACATCAGCAAAGAGCTGCAGAAGGAAATAGATCAGAGGTGAGCTTCCTGGTATGCTGTCTCTCTGACGACCATCGCTATGACAACAAGCCACAGCTCAATCCTCAGGGTTACCAGGGTCTGGGGTTTGTTTACAAAGCTTCTCTAGTCTCTGAGGAACAAACTGTCGAGTGTCAGTCTTTGTCTTTTGTCAGTAACGGTCAATCTCTCTCCGTCTTAAATAAATATATATTATATCTGTGCAGTGAGGGTCTGGCCAAGATGAAAGATGTGTATGAAAAAAACCCTCAGATGGGAGATCCTGCCAGTTTGGCCCCTCAGATGAGTCAGACGGCACAAAACCTGGAAAGACTGAGAGGAGAACTCGACAAATATGAGGTTTCCATTTCTCACTCTTTGTGTAAATAAGACGCACTGTGCTTTATAAACACCTTCTCAACACCTTTACGTCTTTGTTTGTTGCAGTGCTGGCTTACAGAAGCAGGGGGCCGTGGAGACACCATACGATACTCGACTCACTCTCTGAATAATAACGGTGCTCACAACCCCAACAGGTTAGTTTTATGTGAAAAACATTATAAAGCATCTTCATGAGACTGTTCATAGACTGCAAATTCACAAATTATTCTTTTTCTTTCAGTCCTGGAGCTCTCTCAGATGAGACGGACTCCTCCCAGGCCATCTACACTGAGTTTGACGATGACTTTGAGGAAGAGGAGTTAGCCGCACCTATCGGGCAATGCACAGCGCTCTACAATTTCCCTGGTACAATTATATGCTTTTAACACCTACTTTGGGAATATCATACCCATCCCGTTTTCTCTAACACTCACCTCCCTCTGTCCACAGGCTCCAGCGAAGGCACCATATCCATGCAGGAAGGGGAGGTGCTCTTTGTAGTGGAGGAGGATAAGGGTGACGGGTGGACGCGGGTGCGCCGGAACAACGGGGACGAGGGCTACATCCCGACTTCTTATGCTTCCATCACGCTTAACAAATGACATCATCTTTCCATTTATTGCAGCAGAGATGCACTACACCGAACACTATAGCTTCATTTTATCAGTCTTTACGTCCCAACATGGAAAGAGAGATAATATTGCACAGTGCGTGAATACACTCCTTCCCAAAAAACAAGTGAATTTCTCAGGGTGTATTGTGTCAGTAAATGAGAGGCTTGAGAAGGTTGGAATCATCTTCTTATAACTGAACCAACATGGAAAACTATTGATCAACACGCACATCAGTTCTTACGGTTCTTCAGTTTGAAAGTGGAGCTGAGATGTTTTGTTTGAACATGATCTACTCAACACATCTTCACAAAGATCCTCTGACAAATCGATTTGATGAATTGTGTTTATTAAATATTATTCCAGGTCTCTGCTGGACCAAAAAGTCCTATGCCATCTCTGCTTGCATACATCCAGAAAGCCCTCCCCTCCCTTGTGTGGAGAAGAACTTTAGCTTGAAGTATTTGCTCTAATGGGTGGCCAGAACTGACGTTTTACAGCAGGAAGTCTCGCAAATGCTTTTGATGTGTGTATTAACGCTGGTCTGAATGCCACATCTGTGCGTTGATAGGACATAACATTTACGTCTATAGAAAATACTAGAGAATGCCATCCAAGTAATAATAAGTGGTTGCCATTTTTTCTTATAGGACTGTTACACAAATACACAGTATAATATTAAGACAATCAAAGCCTGCTCAGAAGCTACAGAATAAAGCCACAGTTCTCAAATCTGCAATATAAAGAAAAATAGTTTGTTAAAAACATAATTTATTGAATATAAAAATAAGTGTTTGTATATTAAATGATAAAACTGTATTTTAAGAGGTAACTGCACGTGTTTGCTTTTTCAGATAGGTCAATAAAACATGCAATGAAAAGCAACAAAACTTTTTAGGCAACAAAAAACAAGGATTTTCTTATATATAAAATAATATATTTTAGGCATCACAACACCACTATTGTCTTACTAGCTTTTATATTCTTGATGAATAAAGATTGTATAGTTAAAAACAGATTTATAGGGGAAAGCCTTTATGTCTACATTTGTTTTGTTTTGTTTTCACTGAGCCCAAGACAGAATTGTTCATGTTTAGCTAAGTCAAGGTGCCTTCAACTTTGTGTATATACCATTACTCAGAATACACTATTTTATTGTCTTTATAAATGTCAAGCACATTTCCAAGTTGATATGATGTCTCGTCTGTTTCTTTCTTTAGTTGTGGGTGAAATTTTCTACTCAGCTAAAATATATTCATGACTTATGTGTTATGACGTAGTCAATGATGTTGAACTTTACATCATTTTATTCTTTATTTTTAGAATCACATTTTCTAAACTCGAGTCAAATTTGTAGTTTTTCATGGCTCACATATGCCACCTATTGGCGAAACAAGACTTAATAAACTACAGTTCCAGTCAAATGTTTAGAAACACTTTCTGTTGTTTAGATTTTTTCCCACATTTTAGAATAGTAGTAAACTCATCAAAACCTTAAAATAACACAATTTACTGTGATCATGTGACTGAAAGCATCCAAAATAAATGAACACTATGTTATATTTGAGCATATTCAGAAGTAGTCAACCTGAGAAGCAATGAATGAATTTCTATCTATGCTAGACTCTTATTGACTGCTTTTTATTCATTATTTGCTCCAAAAATATTTTTACATAAAATTTCACTCTTCTAACAAAAAATGATATGTTGGCTTTATTAAGATAATAATTTATATATTTGTGAAATGTGTCTGAACGTTTGACTGGTACTGTATATATTTATTGGCAAAAGAATATCTTATTATTGTCAGTAATAATGCCGTCGCATGTCATTACTTGTCATATACGATATTTCGTCACGAGACATGAAAGAACCAATAAGATTTGACGTTAAAAACGTGCTGCCATATTTAAATATCGCTTGTGATTGTTGATTGTGTTAATTTCGCTAAATAAGCTGAAATTATTATGCGGTTTTTCACACACGTCTTACGTTTTGTTTAGAAAGACATTTATTAACTCACTGGATTCATCTGGATTACTTTTATGATGGATATACAGCATGTGGTTTTTAAAGCGTCAACAATCTGGGACTTATTGAAGGAAAGGAAATTCGTTGGTGTTCAGCTGAAGACAGAAAGTCATTTACAGCCAGGATGGCATAAAGGTAAACTAGAAAAAGCTTTGAATGTTGAACTATTACTTGCATGAATACTAAGTTGTGGTAAAGTGATGGTGTCTAGTGGATGACTGTAGTAAACGTCCGACAGGTGGTAGTATTGTACAGCAAATCTCACTAGCAACGTATTTTTTGCTTATATTTGTTCAACAATGGTATTGTCTGTATTTCCAAAGCAACAAAAGACACTGGTCTTACTGGAGACAAACTAAAGCAAGCTAGTTTATTGACTGTTAAATCTATCAAAATATTTGGTCAGTTTGTATCGCATCTGCCAAAGAAACAAAAGCCATCAATTAGTGTGTAGAAATGAAAAAATCTCTATCTGTCATTAAACTCTGTCAGACAACACTGAGCCCACTGAACCCATCAGTGATGACAGGCTGTTTTTCTCTATTTTCATCTATTTCCTCTATTATAACCTGTGACTCAATCGTCATGCTCCAGCTTTTATTTAGTCTCTCCTGATGTTTCCTCCATTACACAAACCGTGAAGCGAGTCGTCGCTTTTAAGTAATTTATATTATAATCTTAAGCATTTATGCATGCATGTATATAAAATATGCTTGCATTCATTAACGAATCTGGATTCTGACCTGCGCATGAAACGTGTCGACATAAAGCGTGTTAATTGCAAGCAATGTGTTACACATTCATTGCGAAGGGGCATCTTTCAAAGCTGTCATACGCTTAATATTTGCTAATGCTGCGTTACAGGAACCTCGGATTTAAGATATTTTCCACATCAACCCGGAAATAATGTTTGGAACGGCGTTCTTTATGTGTTACTAAACACTTTATATGTTTAATGTTACTAAATCATTAGCGATATTAATGTTTTAAATACCTATAAATTTACTAAAGCCCGACATTATTTTCCGGGTTTGAGGTGGGAAATATCCCAAATCCGAGTCGTTTGGAACGCAGCGTTACACTTGTTCAGCGTTAGTGCGTGTCTAGATGGCGCCAAATCTACACAACTCAGAAGTGCAGCAAAGTGGAGAAAACATTTTAGTAGTTTAAAATATCAATTATTATATCAAGACTATTTTATATTTTTTAAATGTATAGAGGCTATATTTTAGATATAAAATTTAAATGCGCTTGGCAGACAATCTCTTAGGAAAATTAACCATGGTGTATTCTAGGAAAAGTGTAGTAACCTTTTTTTGGCAGATTGATTACCATGTTTTTGCTAAAAATACCACGGTTAACCTATGGTTATTGTGGTGAGACCATAATAAATTTTTAAACCAAAAACCATGATTACTATTATACCATGGCTCATTTCATACTTATCCAAGCAATTTACATTGGAGGTATGCAGTTTACCAGTCATGCACTCTCTAAGAAATAATCTATAATTGAATAATAATATGAAATCGTTAAAGCTTATGAATATCATAATTATGCGATATACTACTTAAATATAATAGCCAAGGTTCAGTAGTCAATACACTGCTATAACCACTTCTAGAAATGTCCTGTCAAAATCCTTTTAGTGCACTGAAGCATTCACTCTCACAATGTGCGAAACATTGTAAAATTCAGTGTGCATTGGCTGCTCACTATGTTAACTTGCTGGAGATTACGTCATGCCTTCCTAAGTCTTAAGAAGTCATAAGAAAAGAAAACAAACAAACACGTAATTCAGGATGACACTGTCATTTCTGAATAATACAGAAAAGATGCATGCTAAACTAAATGGATAATATCAGAGGGTTACGTCCTACTAATATGATACATGAAGTTGAGTCATTATTGTTTAGTGGATCAGTGATCTTGCTTGTAGCAGAATTTGCATTCACATTATTCCAATTCACAATATAGGGTAGTAGTGAGTAAGATTTCCACAGAGATTTCTTGGATTTGGCTTTGGAAAGTTACTATTTACTAGTGACTGTTTTGCATTCTGTTGCATTACCTGAGTAAGGAATTCTGATGTAAATGAAACACAGCAAGGTAATAGTTTTTGTATGCTGACATTTGTTGATAAGATTAAGCTGAGGATCTAGGATCAATTTCAACAACAGTACCATTGAATAAACACACTGTTCTTCTGTCCCTTACCGCCTCATTTTTATTGCTGTAAAATGAATTATGGTAATTCATTAAAAATTTATATGGGAATACTTATGGAAATACTATCCTACAACGTCATATAGTCTTATATTGGATTCAGATGTTTTTGTACAGGCTACATGTAAGCATTAACAGCGGCTTAAATTAGTTTTCATTTATTTATTATTTCTTTTCAAACATTTGAAATCAGTTGTGGCAGCTTTTACTTTCCATTTCCTACCACATTATCTTCTCTAGCTCCTCCCTTTTTTTGTTGCACAAGATGTAGGCAAGTACCAAAATACAATGCACATTGTTACACCATTCAGATGACTTTGGAGTACTGTTATCAGTGAATGCAGGTCATCTGATATACATTTAAAATGCTTTTTGTAGTCCCTATTGTGCTGGCTTTTCATTTGATCACACACCTCCAGCTATGTAACTGAAAGAACACTGATATGCACCATTGAAACTCTCAGCCTTGATTCAGTACGTCTGAACACAACTATGGTTGCTTCAATTAGAGCTAATTGTGCGCTCTTTACAATTAACCCAATTATCTGGGCTGTTCCTCTTTTTTGTTCCTTATTTTGTGCCAGAACACGTACTTAATTGGAATTTGTCTCGACTTTGTAGTCTTAAAAAGGCAAATAATGGCTGGTCTATTGAATAAAGCAGCTGTTATTACTGTGGTGACATGAAAAGCCATGTTAAGTAAGACTAAGTAGGCTGGTGGGCTACACCAGTGATTTCACATTCATCTGCTATTACATACAGAGACATTTCAACTGTAATGCTTAATAATGAGTATACTTATGTTTGCATGAACAAGGATATATAATTTTTATACTCATACAGAGCTTTAATAAACTTGTTTAATTTTTTTAGTGTTATTTATTTCACATTATGGACATCAGAACTATAATGACTCTAAGGTAGATCAAAAGTATTGATTGCTAGTCTTGCACTTTGTCCAATTAAATGCTCTCTCCAGAATAATAATAGCTGTTTCCTAATATCACCTTATTCAATCTAGAAATGGCAACTGTAAGTTGCTGTAACTGAACCGTAAATGTACTGAAGACTGAGTTTTTTTTAATGTTTCAATTCCACCAGTTTCTGTATATTCATCAACACAGAAAAGATATGGTGGTCAGAGCATTTTGTAGCATTTCTAGTTTAAAAGGTTTAAAAGTTGAATGCCATATTGACCAAGTTTCAGTGTTTGTGATCTGAAGATATGATATACTACAATGCATGATTTCATATGGAAAGTGCTTCATACTCTAAAGTTCTGAATTCGTCAGGTTTCCAGCTTCCCATTCATCATGTTTACGGAACGCTTTTTCATTTTATTGTGCCGTGCTACGGTTGTGTCTCTTTTGTTTGGTGCACTAGCTCATTTGTATGCTTTGACATTGGTCTCTAAAACACGTTAAAGGTCAGTTTTACCATAACACTGCACAAACCTGCCTGAAACTGATAGGTCTGTGGTAAAGAAGAGGTTTCTGGGGAATGGGCTCCTCACAAAGATAAGCTGCCCACCACTGGAACTATCAGTCTTCCAGCAGTAAGCAACACCAGCACTTTCCTCAAGGAAATACATAAAACATCAGCTCCATCATTCTGAATTATACTGTACTCAGCAAACAATACATTCAAAAACTGAAAATGTACTTTTCTCATTTTTCAAGACTCCACACTTTACAGTGCATATCAGGATGAGTAAGATGCTACAGCGTGACAATATTTGTACATTTAGGAGCAACGCTATTTGCACTGCGGAAAAACCAGTGCCCTAGGGTTTGTGTTCATTAAATGCGGCTCACGCAGCAGAAATTACTTGCTCTCAAATGGAAGAACAGTCAAATCTGTTACAGGGAATACCTGGATTATGTTAATGAATAGATTAATGTTGATATGTCTAGTCTAGTTCATTTATTATTCTGGGGTGCTAGTGAGTATAATCTTTGAGCGACTAATGGTTTTAAGTTCAATAAAACATGGCACATAAGCCTTCAAAATATTGATTCAACATGACAAACACTAAGAGCAAAAACATAGGGATGATGGAGGAACTTCTCAAGGGAAAATGATGAATTGTTTTGGCATTTTTAGTGTTTTTGTTCATTTCCTTGTCATCATGACTCACCCAGTGAGTTGCCAAGGTAAAGTGTGTGTGTGTGTGTGTGTGTGTGTGCGCACGTATAGGTATGATTATTATTTTTTATGTGCAGATGTCACACAGGGTGCAGTTTTTGTCTTTCTTTGTCTGTTTTGTCACATAGCAACTGTATATGTGCACGAGTGGTTTGTTTACAGCATATCAAAGGACCAATTTCCGCTTTGTGTTCATATCACAGCGAATGAATATTTTCAGGGATTGAATTGCTCATTTGAACATCTGAGAGAGCTCTTGAATGTTCTTTTCACAGAACATTAGTCTCCTACCTACCGTACTTCACAAACATTATCTTTCAGTTCAACCTGAACAGCTATTGTAAATATCTTTGGGAAGTAGGATGCTCCAGAATTTACAGTTTATCCTGTTTATTTAAAGGACTGATCATTATATAAAATCGTGTGTGTTTGAATATTGTCTGTAGTGTCAGAAGATTATGTATAACGGTGATAAAACTGCTTATAAATGAGAGATTATATTAATACAGCTTTTTTATTTTTAATAAATGAACGTCTGACCTTTAGCTGAGAGTACATCTGCCTGTCACTGTCAGTATTTGTGGCATATAACTATTCTTTTCATTACTCTTTGTTAAAATGATGCTGATTAAAGTTTTAAAGCTATATTTTATCATCGTCTTGGTTTAAAGAGAGCAGAGATGAAAGATCTGTGAGCTGAACTGGGCTCAGGACAACACGTATCAGTAAATGCTGAACCACCCCCACACTATGTTGAACCTAAAAGTGTTTTTATAAAAGGTGAACGGACCTTTCATTTAAGACATTCCCAACCACTGCTTTGTGATGAGGACCCAATTTTAGAATGATTTTTTCATTTTCTGAAGAAACTGCCTGTGAGTTTTTTATGAGCAAGTATGATGCTTGGGTTATTTGCTGGGTCAAAGATTTGATCGATTTTAACAAGTTATGTTACTATGAATGGAAGAATAGTAAAATGCTTAGTATGGGTTTTTCAGAGGCTGAAGTCCCACCTTCTAGTAAAAAGTCAATCATGAATCGTTAAAGATCTCTAGGGGAAGAGATTGTTCGGAGTGTTGTAAACCTTTATGCATATGCAATAGCTCGAGCTGCTGGGAAAAGTGTTTTTAGCACAATTCCAGAAACAACATTTATGGTACAGTTGATGTCAGGTTAAATATTTGGGCAGAAATATGTTTTTTTTTTTTTTTGGTGAAAACACAATCAAGTAGATATAGTAGGACTTGGTCTTCTGAAGTAGCTGTCAGATGGTGCTGGAAGTACGGCCACATACTGGGACGACTCCCCCAAAGTAAGTTCATTAGGGTCTTGTGATTTTCTTGGGTGTTTTGGGTGGTTTGCAGGTTTGCATTTCTATGTGGTCATCCTCTTGCAATTCAAACCAGTCAAACTAAATTTACTTAATTTTCTGGTTCCTAGATATTGATCTCATGTCTTTTTTTAACTTATTTCCCAAGCAAAGTCAGTTTTCCTAGTAAAGCTTTAAGCTACACAATTGCAGTAACATGTCTCTAGGAATGTGGTTTCAGTGTACTTTCACCTAAAGTACGATCAATACTTAGCAAGCACCACCATTTACAGATGTCAGTGATCCAACTGAGCTTTTAAAGATTTATATGTTTACTTCATAAAGCTATATAATATCATTGGATGCCTCTTTTGGCCATTATTTGCACACACTTTAGCGATATGTTTTTGTGTTATTCAAGCCATGCAGATCTGGTTTGCATCTCGGAATGAGCGAGAAGGAGAGAGATGAAGGGAAGGAAAATCAGAACAAGAGGGAGGGGGAGCAGTTTGCCGTTTATCTTTCGCTTTCGTCTGTGCGCCTGCCGAGGGGAATGAATGGGCATCTTTAAATAGCTCTGATTAATTAAAGTTTTTAATTGCTAGCGGTGCTGGTCTCTTGATGTCAGTCAACAGCGTGGATGAGGTATAGAGGGTGTGTATACAGGTTTAATTCGACAGAGACAACTGTATACTCTCATTTGTCTGTTGACACACGAAGACGTGTCACCATTACGAATATACGCACATACGCTCCAAGACCTTTTGTCGCCATGGCAGCCCAGAGCAGCTCTGTGATTATGGTTTTGCTTCATCATTAACCGTGTGATATGACTCCTTCATTATATTGCTTTTTGCAGGGTTTGCATTAAAGCCAGGCGCAAACTCTGCCGTCTGCTTCCTCGTCCTCTTTCAGTCTGATTGCATCAGGTGCTGCTGGTGTTTTCCTGGAGCTACTGATTGTTGTCATCTCTGTAGGTTCAGAAACTCCAGGACACTTTTTTTTTGACTTGCAACACTATAGTAACATTCGAAAGTGAGGTTTTTACTCCATCATAGTGAGATATACTGGTGATCATGTTATCTGAATTTGATTTGGGTTGAGAGGATAGGATCAGTGGGCAGATGTTTTTGACATAAAATATGCTCACAGCTTTCTAGCATGGGGAAAATGATTGTGTATTGCCTCACATAGAAAACTGTAATCATAATGAAACAATTAAACCTCACATTAACAGTATCATAAATTTAGTTTCTTAAGCTCAAATTGCTCTTAAAAAGCACTTCCATGTTGCTCCAGTTAGTTTACTGCAAAGGGCAAGTACTACAATTACACTGTATGGCGCTAATAATAATGAAACTGTGCCGTTGGTGATATATAGACTTATAATAAAGTAAAAAATGAAAGGGAATTATTCTTAATTCTGCTATGAAATGCTTAATTCTGATTGGCCAGTCGTGACATTCCCCTATAATAGCCATTCAAAACTAATAACGCAGGGTCATTAGTGGACTGCAAGTCAGCTTGACCTTAAAAATAATTTACCTAATTAATAACATATGTGAGATTATTATTTTTTGTTTTTGAGATTTTGTGTGTCTGTCTTGGCTGACAGTTGTGTCTAAAACCGATAGGAAACTGTTTGCGTTTTTTTATAAATATGCTAATAAAATATTTCAATATTTTGTCTCCAATCATTTACTCATGTGACAAGACGTATAATAAGCTGGATAATGTACAGCCAACCGTTGTAATCTCAAAATAAACCCCCTCTGCATTGCATCTCGTCCTGATCGCTCTGTCTGAGTTTATTTTGTAAAAACAACCGCCTGGCTGTACATTATCCTGCTTAATACACGTCCTGCCACATGAGTACATTACTGGAAACAAAATATTGATTTGAAATGTTTTATTAGCTTATTTGCAACAAATACAAACCTTCTATGAAAAAAAACGTAGACTACAGTTATATAAAACAAACAAATAATTTACCTTGTAATTCCAAACATTATAACACTTTATATTTAAGATTTTATATCTCTGCTGTACTTGAAGCACAATAAACTCCTCAAACTATTGTAACAAAGCATTCAAAGCAACCAGGAAAAAATGGTCTATCCCAACAAGCATCACGTCTTCATTGTTTAGCCATATGAATATGAAAATAAATTGATTCAATAAATGAGAGGAATAAATCAAGCTGGATTAAATGATTATTTATTTATGTATTAGACCCTAATACGGGTTACTTATGTTGATGTGCTGATAGCAGTAATATGCTTCTTGAGGAATAACTGTACAACTCTGACTGCAAAATCTATTAAGCCACATTGTCACAGCTTTGTCTTGGTCATTTTCCAACAACATCTGGTCTGTCGTAGAATAAATGTTGGAAGTATAAATGAATAAAACCAATACTCTCAGGCCCCATTAGCCGCAGGCAGAACACCAGCCTTTGTCTTTGGTTTCATAGCCCTTTTCCGAGGGCATCTGGCAGTTTTGGAAGAGTGTGACATTGCCTGGCCTTGCTGGGCCACTCCTGGTTGCTTCAGTATGCAGAGGGGAGCCAGTGCTGATTGATGAGTCAGCTGGGGGAGTGGAAATCTATCCCCATGCTGCAGTCATGGCCCAGTGATGGATGGCCCCTTTGAGCTGTACACTGGACCAATGGGTCATGAGGCCACTACAGACCCAGAGAAACCGGTGTATTAAGACCGAAGCATAAAAACATGTTAATGATCCGTGCAACATAAGATGTGTCCCAATTTGGAGAATGGATCCTTTGAAGATGGCATTTCAGGACCAAATGCAGCATAATGGAGGTTGCCCCATTTTGAAGGCTTCTTTAAATGTGGCCTCAAAATGCATCATGCTTTAAAAATTTTGGTTTAACCTTTGTGGACTTTAATGGATCCAACCTCCAAATAGGGACACAGCTGTAATCTGTACGCTGCAGTGGCTTTGGTGTTTGTTGATGTTGCTCTTAATAATGGAAATGCTCCTGTATAACATTTGGACCCCGTCTATGTTCGGATGCGTTACTAAGCACAACAGTGCATGACTCCTCTTGTTAGATTAGTCACTGTGTTTGTGGGTGTGTTTGTAATGCCCCAGATTGTGTCTCTGTAGAGTGTAAGACTGATGTTAAGCAGAAAAGAAGACGGCTGCAAGACTTCTCCACAACGATTTTTTATTCACTTGTCATTTATAAAACAAACTTTTCCGGTCTTGAATGCTGATTGGTTGATACCCGAGCTTTATTCACAATAAATCACATTATGACCTCTTCGCTGAACTACTATTTGTGTCACCGGGCTGCACGAATGGCATGCATCATTATTTTTGTTACATGGCAACACACTGTTTACTTGTCAGGGAGTGCTGTATGTCTTCTAATGGAAGGATGCATTTAATGAAGCATGTCGTTTCCATGTATGTAAAAGTAGGAGTGCACTTGAGGTCGTGACTCATGAAAGGTCTCTTGCTATAGTCATTATATAACAGAGCTCCTAGTAGTGTATTGCTTAAAAAAGCTTTTAAACGCATTAATGCCATTTGATCATAATGATTATATTTAGAGGTCTTCTGGAATAAAGGTCATGGTTTATATTTAAAGTTATGTAGTGTAATATATAAACTGTACTATAGAGTGCAAACATTTTGCAAAATACTGAATATGTTTGCAGGTAATCTGATCAGTGGCAAGTCTGAAAAAAGATTGCATTCTTGTTTCCCATGGTGCTTATTTAAATGCAACTTTCTTTTTTGGACACCCTTGTGTGTTTGTGTGAGTCTGGGAGAAGTTTAATGTTTTATAAAATCTCTTTGTGTATTTATGTTTGATCACCCCTGTGTTGCTTTAGTTTTTCTCCTTCAGCCTGTGGTCCAGCAAGTAATACATGATTCTCTTTTCATTTGTCAGGATTGTTTGTGTTTTCTGTGCTTCATGTTGTCAACAAAACAAAACCAATACAATCTAAATCAATGAAGATGGGTGTCTGCTGTAGTTCTAGTCGCTGCTGCTTCAACTTCAACCAGTGAAAACCTATTAATATGAACACGTCTCACTCTTTTAAAGTCTGCGGTTGCTCGCTCCACTGCAGTGAATGCACCAAAAATCAATCCCTTGTGTGTCAAGTACTCAGACTGACAGAAAATTAATATAATTTCTGTTTTTATGATCTCAAGAGGTGGGGTAACGGCTCCCAGGCCTTTGAGAAGAGCTTTATAAAAACATCAGACTTTGAGTTCTGTGGCCGAGCCCTTTCCAAACCCACAGCCTTGTCGGTTCTTACCATTTCTTTCATAACTATAATGGATAGAGCCGCATTGACCTACTGCACTATTTATAAAGCTCAAATGGTCTGTCCTGCTGCTCTCATGCACAGCAGTGGATATGCTAATGATCGTTTTAAAGAAGTCAGTGTAGCTTTGCCAAAGAGAAACCTAACCTTGCTGTTGGGTATGCGGCTTATGACGTGCCTGTGTGTTTTGAACCCAGAATATGAATGAATCTGAATATTAATATGTTACGTTTACAAAGAGGTTTTCAGTGATTTGTCACCTTGAAAATAAACAGTGTTGGACAAGCTACTCTACAGCTAAATTCAGGCCCACTTCAGAGAAGTAAAATTGTAATATTACACTATTAGTTCTATCCAGTTTTATTAATGGGCCCAAATTTAGTAAAACACCAATTTATATAACTAATGATGGCCAGTTGTTTAAAAATTTCAACACAAAAAGCATTTACAGATTTAAATGTTAGTGATTTTTCTTGAACCAGTTTATTGAAATGAACCTTCAAAACGAACCAATTTACTAAAATGAAACCGTTTTTAATGGAATTTGTTAGAGAACAGTTTGATTGGACTGTGACTGAGTATTTCCTTTCCATTGATTACCTCACTACTCAATAGTCGTTTTATAGTACAATTGCCGCTTTTGGTTGGCTATGCCCCAACATGGAGACAATGACATAATAGAAATATATATATATATATTTCTATTATGTCATTGTCTCCATGTTATATATATATACATACAAATTAATATACATTTTTCCAGCTGAAATGTCAGCACCTGGTGGAGAGGCTCTTGACAGAGGCCAAACATAGACTCATCCGCTTGGCTGTCTAATATCATGACCAGAGACAGAAGGGGCTGGAGGGACTTGTTATTTCTCATCCGCTCATGCTGGTTTCAGATCATGTCAATCTTTTTCTCCATCACACACTTTTCCTTTGGCTTGTCTGCTGTTACCCATCAGCCTTTGCGGCAGCAGCTGGCTCTCCATTCCCAGCATCAAACATATGTTTCCAGCCCAGTGCTGATTCTACCATTTGTTAACATATTTCTGTTGTATTGCTAATGAGGGTTTATTGGAGTAGATCCTTGTAGCACGAGGAGTTCCAAGAAACATCAAAAGTAGATTTATAACATGCAGACTCACAAACTAATGCACTCATAATTAGATGAATAGAATAGTACAAATGTATTTTATTATAAGTGGCTTAACCAAAAAGTGTGTAAATGGAAGTGACTAAACACATTTAGTTGTGGATTTGTAATCTCGGTATAGCTGTACTGTAAATTAGTGTAGTTTGTTGGAGAGGATCCCTGGAGTTGCATCATTTATCACCTTTACTTATCTTCTCCCCCTTGTTTTTTCCAGCTTTTCTTACTCTTTCAGCCTCCCTTTGGTATACTGCAGTGCACCACTGACATTTAGACTGCACGAGAAAATATTTCATCTCCTGCTGAAGGCACAAGAGCTTATGTCTTTGGTGGCCAAAACGAATGCAGTGAACCAGACGACATCAGGCGATGGTTTACGTTTGAAAATACAAATATATATTCCTTAAGAAAATGAAGCCTTTATAGTTGTTTGGATTTGAATATTATTTTAAGGGCAATTAAGCCACTCCCCCAAATCCTCATTATTATATATATATATATATATCTCTTTACTGTAAAAAAAAATTGAAAATGATGATCTATTTAAATTATGAATAACGTGTTTATACATAATTGTAACATTTGTTGTTCTCGCTTTAAATTATGCTGTTTTAATCAGCATGTCATTGTATTATAGTCATTTTTTGTAAATTGCCCATACTGTAATGAGAACCACTATTAGGAATAATAGAATTTACAAACAATCTAAAAGTAAATTGGATGAGAACTTAAGGTGAAAAGGTGCTTGCGTGTCATGAAAGTTTATCCCAGTTATTTATATTTTTATTTATTTAATTTTCATCTTTTCAAATCTTTCCCTCAGGCAGTCTGACTCTTATAACGTTTGCCATCAAACAAAACTCTCCAGTGAAGAAAGCAGACGTCATTTAACGGACCTCAGCCAGTCTG
This sequence comes from Beaufortia kweichowensis, assembly GCA_019155185.1. NCBI lineage: Eukaryota > Metazoa > Chordata > Actinopteri > Cypriniformes > Gastromyzontidae > Beaufortia > Beaufortia kweichowensis. Next base: position 3,376,884 of record CM032804.1, read on the forward strand.
GTCTTTATGACCGCAGGCTACGGTCCATCTCAGGAGAAATTCTCTCTCATCCATCATAGACTTGATCTTGCCATCTGTTCAGAGCTCTTTAATTGGCCCAGGGTAGATCATGTGACCTCTGCCATACCTGTTACTTGGCTCCTGTAATTTAAAATAATATATTGGTGACCCAATACCCTCTCCATATTTGTGTTATAATAAAATGGCCTGATTTCTGTTGGAAAGTTCCAGCAAAATGGCACGTCTGTCTGCGTGTCCATGTGACTATGGAGATTGGAAAGCGAATGCATGTGTCAAGTGTCCACACACACAGCTTGTGCATCTTGAATAATCACCAGCCGTTGCTCTTGTTGCTGCAGTAAACATGTCCCTCTCTGCCAAAGCAAAAGCGACCAGAGCAGTCGCAGCCAAAATAAGAGCAAGGGGTGGTATCAATCTTTGAGATTATATACAGTCCAGGAACAATTTTGCAACTTTTTAAAACATGTTTTTATTAATGTTTTTTTCCCGCTACATCTTTATGAAGGTTGCAGAAGTGATAAACCTATCGTAGATGCTTGCAGAGCAGTCAAACTAGAGCAAGGACACATGGCACACTTTATATACTGTAGTCTTAGATGGAAACTGAGCTAATGCTCACCGGTGAACGCTTCGTGTCCCGTTGTGATTTGAAAGAGGTGGTTTAGTGGTTTTCTTAGGATATGTGTACGTGTTAAGAAGGAAAGCTGGAAAACTGTACTGTAGATTAAGTACTTGTTGTTTGTACAGACAGAAACATTTACATTCTCATTTTATTTTAATGAAGAAAATGCTGCTATACAATGCCAGGAGGTTGGGTTGTTGGTTTCAGCAGGTATAAAAGGAATCTGATCTGTTGAAGCTTGGTTAACATGTTTTTTGTGATGGCCAACATTCTGTAGTCTAGTTGGAACATGCAGTCTACTATAAATTCATACAGTTTAAGCACATACTGGCTCCCGCCAACATTGGCAGGTTTCCAAACCGGGTCCTCGGATGGAAATTAGATTTGAGGTATTTATGGAAATCTAATTTCTGCATTCCACTAATCATACTTTCCTGTTCTGAATCCCCATGTTGTAGCAACAGGCTAAAATGGAGATTATGTTTCAGCTCGATACACAACAGAACCTTGATATTGAACCCTAGGGTGGCTGTTTAAAGGTTGTGTTGCTGTACAATATCTTACTTCTCTCCAAAACACTTTTGTATCATTTTCTTTTCCTTGTGAAGTGTCAACTGTAACAAGAACTTTTGATATTTTTAAGGTCATGTCACAATGCCCTTACTGGCCAATCAGGATTAACCTCGAATCTTTACTTGGGAATGTTACATTTGAGAAAAGCTATCATCTTCCACACACACACACTAAAACTTAAAACGTTTTTGCAACAAGTTTAATTATTGCTAAATGATTAATACTGCAACAGGAATAAAAAGTTCACATTGTCCTGGCTGACGTTTATGCTTTTATAAATATATTTTTATAAATCTCAGCATGTATCTTGCCTGTCGATCCATTGCTCACACTTCATGTCCAAATTGAAACAGGAGGTGTGAGTCAGCTCTGCCCTTATTAAACAGCCGTTGTAAAGTGGCTCTATTATTATGTCACCATTGGACCCCCTCAGCTCCTGAATTTTGAAATTAATAGCAGGATTGTGTGTCTCTGTCTGTGCTGGTGTGCTAAATGCAAAAGTACATGCTGTAATTTTGTCTAGCTGTACTGGAGCCATTTTGTTATTGAAAAATGTGCCAAAGAAAGAACTAGTTTTCTGTTTTTTTTCCCAGGAACATTATTTCTCCCTTTAGGACGGTTCACAAAGAGTACTATTGACATAGGTTTAAACAAATGCATGACTCCCTGATGGCAGCGTGAACTGTATGTTTTGAAATCTGCATAGTTTTCGCCTTATGTTTTGGCCTTCAGCTCGTGAGCTTGATGGAAGCGTGCGGCACTACGGAGTTTCTCTACATGCTCTGTTATATCTAAATATGCATAAATATTCATCATCTTAGGATTTGCATCAACACTCGAACACTTTCATCTCTGCTCAGTTTCAGAAAATAGTTTGTGGGGATATTTTTCTTCTTCTTTTTTTCTGCCTGGCTGTTTTTGTTGTTGTTAGTAGGGAAGCGAGGATCAGGCGCTTCGCTCGGCTGCCTGAAACACGATTAGCAGCGGAATCCGGATCAGTGTGAGCCCATCATTAGCTACACTGCGTAGGTGATGTTTTTTGCCTCATTATAGACCTGAGATCAGCAGTGACCTCTTTCAACACACGCATGCTACACCCAGGGGAAGCTGGACACGATGGACACAAAGCTCCATGCCGTAATGGTTTTATGTCTGTTCAACAAAATAATCGCTTTAGGTTTTTGCTTAGTGCTTTTCTAAGTGGTTGAAGGTCACCTCTGATACATCTCAGTGATCAGGACGCCTTGGTTTTGTCCTCCTACTGTTTGAATTTTTTTCATCGAGTGTGCTTTATGTGTCATGACATACACGGGCATTTGTATGTATGGAAGTATTATAACATTACAGCGGTCTTGATAAAAAGCCTGTTTGCTTTACGGTCCTCCCGAGGAGTTATTGCAGGGAAATTAAACATAGTTGTTAGTTTTTCCTTCCAATGACGTCCATCCCATATTGAGCTGAAGGGGTGTGGAGAGAAAAGATGCATGCAGGGGCACGATCTCAAACACATAAGCACATACACACACACCAACAGTGATCCAAATGATAAACCGATCAATCAAGGTCTTTCACACATGCAAAGACAGATATACCTTCACCATCATTAATCGTAACCAGTGGGTACTCTCTACCTTGAAAACGTTGTAAAACTTAACTGCTTTAAATTGCATAAGATATTAAGACTTGTTTTTAGAGAATGTCTTGAATAAGATTCATTTTTCCTATTTTTTTCAATGTTGTTTTCTTCGTTTTTAGCATTAAAACAACTTGAGACCAAAACAATTTGCTAATGGACTAAGAAAAATGACCTGATCTAAGGTTTATTCTCTGAAAAACAAGTCTTACTATTTTACACTACTTTAATTTTCAAGTAAATAGATCTTGTTTTAGGAAAGATTTTTAGTATGAAAGGAAAACAAGAAAAAATATTTGACTGAGTGTGTAATTATTTTGCAGTGTAGTGACTTTAGGTTTTCTACTTACCTGTTAGTTGATAATGCATTTCAACAATTTTAAATAAGCAGAAAATTCTTTCTCAAGATTTAGCGTTCAGTTCTTCTGGGGATACAGTAGTTTTGATCACATCAAAGCTGTACTGACTTTCCCCATACATGTCTGGTGAAGATGTGCTAAATGCATAATGTAGACTGTGTGTTTAAACTAATTCAAGTTTCACCGCCTGTTGGATTTTACTGTTTGTCGATGTTTCTTCACTCTTTTCATGCTGCATATTTATACTTGTAACGTCTGTGTTATCTCAGTGTTGAGCTGAAGTATTTTTTCAATCATTCCATAATGAATGATTTTGACTTGTAACTTTTTACTGAAGCGTTCTTTGAATAACTTGCATGTGGCATATTAAGATGATGTTTGCCATAAAAAAGTGTCCCATATATCGAAGTCTCTGTTAGTCTGTACAGTGCTGCTGTGCCTGTGCAGAATAGTTATATTGTTGGTAGTTGACAAATAAATATGTGACTGTGGTGTGACAGCAAAAATGTAGAAAAAAACATGCATAGTTCCTTGAGGCTTGACATTGTTAAGAATGCCATACTCTGTGTTGGACATCTTGACAGCCTCTGGTCACCATTTGCATGAAAAAGAGCAATGTCAACATTGTGTTGACCGTCTTCTGTAGTGTTCCACTAAAGAAAGTTATACAGGTTTAGAATGACATAAGGGTAAATAAACTGTGACAGAATTGTCAGCTTTGTATAAAGTATATTCTTTCAAGTTTTCACTGTTGCAGAAGGTAAAAGTCTTATTTTTCCATTTGCAGTTCGAAAACAGCAACAGAAAATATGATTTTCTGCTTCATTCTTCTGTAGCAAAAGAGCCTGAAGAATCCAGACACACAATCCAACACTAGATTCTGAAAACCCCTTTCTGAAAAGCTTCCTTAAATTGGTCTTTGTTACGGTTGCACAATATATTGAAATTATCGAAATATCGTGCATATCGCAATGGTTTGCAATAAATGTTATTTATTTAAAAAGTAACGTATGGTCAAAGCTTAAGGCCAAAGCAAGTAAAACCGTATCTGGCACATGGGTGTTAGTTGGGATATGTGTGCGTGTGCTTAATAGTGACGGCACACTATTATCCCAACTAACACGCATGTGCCAGATACTATTTTACTTGCTTTGAGCCTTAAGCTTTGACCATACGTTACGCATGCTCTGATGCAAGACTGTCAACAAGCCGCAAAGCTTTCATAGCCAGCTGATGCTTTCTTTTTCGAAATATGAAACGTATGTTGGTTATATCCTTTTTTAAATATATTTTAATATCATTCAAATTTAAGAAAAAGAAATATCGTATCCCATATCGCATTATTTAGCATGCTATCGCATATTGCATTTTGCCTGAATATCGTGCAGCCCTAGTCTTTGTCAAACCAAGGTCATTACTGTCTCCACAAATATGGAAATAAAGAATCTCCTGCAAATATGGATAAATACACAAAACAATTCTGTAAATTACAGTCAATGACGGTAACAATTACTGAGGTTGAACTACACGCATATCACCTATCTGTCAGCTCTGGCATTTGTATTCATATCATACTTAATCAATTCCCTTATATCTTCATGTCTGTTTTGCCAGCACAGCGCTTTACCTCAAGCACTCTATTCTCCTCCTCTATCTCTTTACCCATCTCATTCACCGGCACACACACATACAGTATGATTGAAATCTTCTGTTTAGTCTGCTTTTGTGCCCTTGGGAATGAGAGAGGACAGACTAGTGCAGAGCGGTCAGGAAATTACTAACCATTTTATGAAAATGTCTGTTTGTTCTTTTCTCCACTCTATATTAAATTTTTGAGCGCTGGATATAGAAATAAAGCTGGTTTTGGCAGGTGTGATAGCAGCTCTTCAAGGTAGCTGAATTAGCATTTTTCGGTGGAAGTGACACAAAAATTGATATTTCAGTGAATGTTCCCTGCTAAAAAGGACAGATTCACGAAGGGAAGAAATCACGAATGAGATCTCTTTAATATCTCAGTTGTGTCTCCTTGACAACAATGAGATTAGATTCTCACCAAGAGTGTTACTAATATCAGCCGGGCTGAACGAAAAGCAAATTATGGCAGTATAATGGATGCTGCAATGTACCTTGCTACGCATATCATCTGTTTATCAGAGGCACAGAATGCAAAAACAAGTTGAATAGTCTAATTTCAGTAGTGAAAATAAAAGAATGAAACAGACGTGATGTTTGACTGACTCTCTGTGTAATGCTGCTTTTAGTATATTAGTGCCACAGAGCTGCACCATATTTCCAGTGAATAGTTTAATAGACGTGCAATTTCTTTCTACTTAAAATGTTATTTACACAAAATATTAGTAGTACTGTTATCAGAAAAACATAAGTGATGTAACCAGTATTTTTTAAGGGGTTTGTTGAGGCTGTCCCACTAATGTCCTTTACAGTAGCTATTCCTTAGGTCTGGGAAAGATAAAATAAAAAAAAATTGTACATTTTATTAACATGCATGATGTTTCTGTTAAAACTAATTTATCAGGAGAATGACCGGCACATTTCACAGAATTGTCGTCTCGCTTTGTTCTGTTTACATAAATTTATGCGTTTGGCTTAAGCATTCAAGCTAAACATTTGATCAGTACGGTTTCTGGAATTCAGACCCATGAGAGTTTGAATTTATAAGCGCCATGCTTTACCAGTTGAGCTGCAGGAACACTCATACTGAAAATGAATTGTGATATAGTGCGTAACCTTTTTTCGAGCAGCTCCTTGTGCCTTACCTCGTTGCTTTAACCATCTCCCCCGCTGTTATCTCTCTGCACTATAGAAATAGGATAAATGTCTCTTCACCTGCTCGAAGCCAAAAATAGCAAAAGGATGATATGATAGCGCCATGGAGTGTAGGTCAAGTTCATAAAATCACAACATTATGCATCTACTGTAGGATGTGTTCACTAACATACAGTACACTATTTTTTTTTCATTAGATGGTATTATGAGTTTATTAGTTGGATGTTTACACCACCACAGCCGTGCATGTGGAGATGTACTATCATCATGCTAATAATTGTTCTGCATTGTGGAAGTGTATAAATATGTGTTTTTTATTTTTAGTGTGTTATGAACAGCACATTTTGTGAAGTAAAATGACAAATATGGGCTCCTCCATTCGGAATAAAATCTGAAAAGAGATTTACTAAAAAGAGACTACTTGGCCCTTCACAGCCATGATCAATAAGTCTGTAGTGGTGTTGTTGGTTGTAGTTGGTAGTGCCCTTGTGTCTCAAGCACACTGACCTCTTACCTACCCTGAAAAAACATTATTTACTCCTTTCACATTAGAAGCCAAGTTACTGTGGTTCCTCTCCCTAGAAGACGCGCTGTTTATTTAGTGGCTGGTAGGTGTGGACAGGCTGTCCCTCAGCACAGCCCAGCTTGCCCGCAGGTCTGACCTAAGACGAAAACCCATAAATGAGGCTGTAACGGAAGGAGAACAGCATCGGATGGAAATGCCTCTCAGCGGGTGAATGTCCACCGTGCATCTGCTGTGATTTGAATTATAACTCCATTCTGCGAAACTGGCATTTACTGTCTGCAGTTCTCTTTCTCTGTTCTCCACAAAGTGCTCAGACTGCAGGCAGAAATGAGTTTTATAATAAAGTTTTGTCACATTCCACAGATTACATTACTTTTTAAAATTACAGTAATGTCATTGCATCTGTGTGTGCTGGCTTGCACAGCGGTGCCCACATTTTGTGATCCGACTTATTACGTAGCATCTGTGAATTGGCCTTTTCCCACAACACTGTAGAAATTAGTATTATATTAAGGTTTTGTCACATTCCACAGATTACATTCATTTTTAAATTACGGTAATGTCGGCCTGATAGCTGTGCTAGATTTACTAGTGGATTTATTATGCAGGAGTCATGAATTTGCCTTTTACTTTTGCTCTGTGTTAGTGTGTTAGTAATCAGTTTGACTGATGAACTGGTGACTCTTAAGAAGACGGATCATTTCACAGCTCTTATTACCTTATTTCTACAACGGTAGAAAATGTTTTTCTCTTCATCTATTTAGTCTATTCTCTATACCCTTAAGAGGATTTTACACAGTATGATCTCTCGTGTACAGGCATAAGATAAAAAGGCAAAAAACAATGCCTGCTAATATTTCAAAACATGATGTCTCTCTGAATGAGACCATTACTGCTTTGGGTGTGTTGACAATACAAATTGACAATAACTGTGCTGTTAATAACCGTGATTACTGATATTGTGTTACTTCAGTGCAAGTATATTGACACTTCAACATGGCAGGTTTGCACCACTTAAGCACAAAGCTCTTATAAAAATGTTTTTTTTTTTTTTACATGTGCATTGATTACCATACCATTACCATTAAACCATGTTTTTTGTTTTATTTGTAGTAAATATGTTTGTAAGGCAGCATTACAAATTCTTTCTCTGCATCCTTACACTCGTATTTTGAGAACAAAAAATAAACACATGTTGAAAACAGATATTGTTATATCATGTGATATCGTTATTGTGAATTATTTCGGCCAAAACATTCGTATAGTAAAAATTGTGACAGCCCCTAAAAATGTGCTCTGTGCATAAAAGCTGTTAGATTGGATGTATATAAAACACCTCTTATTGGTTAGTGTCAAACAGCAGCTGTAATTAAAGCATTTTTTACTGTCAGCTATAATAAGTAATAGCCATAGTTTGGTGAAATACTTCAGTTGTCAAGAGAAAACCTCTATCTAAATCACTACAGGTCTGTTACAGTTACACTTGCATCCCAGTTGTTTTGCACACTTCTGTTATTGTTCTCAATGCTACACGCTAAATCCCATCATAACCCATCTGCTTTATTACCCTCCATTTGGATGTCTGTTGCGATCCTCCATCTAGATTCTCCATTTTCCGGCAAATTGGGTTTGCAGCCCCGTTCAGTCGCTGGACTGAGTAATTATCCCAGTTTCCAGCGGCATGGCTCGCTGGACACACATCACATACGATGGGGGACCTCTTAGCTGTTCGGCCAATGTGATGGAAAAGTTTTGTAAGTAATGCAAAGGCACAAACAGAAAGCAAACATTGCTGGGAGCCTGTGCTGTTGCCAACATGATCGAGAACTTAATTTGGCTTGTAAAAGCTAGTTGTCAGTAAGCTGCTTTCTTGCTGCTCGGCTCGGGCTGCGTGCGCTGGCTTTGGTTCACATTTTTAAGATGGACAAAAAATCTTTAAAATGGCAAATTACTTTGAAAAGCTCAAATAGCAGTTCAATTAGAAGCAGATTGCCAGGTAGTCCCGCTGTGTAATTGGGCCGCGTCTATTTACATGAGTCAGCAATTTGCAAGAATTTGCCGTTATTCCTCGCGGCCAGCACGGACGCGTGTTGTCGCGGTGAGGGAGTGGGCGAGTCTGTGACCGGTGGCCAAACGCTATCTTAAATTTGTCTGCTGCAACAGTGGAAGTGAGAAGCCTTAATTCAATCTTATTTTGCTCTCGTATTACTGTTTAATGGTGTGGTGTAAAAATAAATGAATCAATACTCCTGCCTGCATGTCTCTGTTCCCACCAGAGTAAACAGTTAGGGAATAATTGAATGAGTGCCTCTCAGACTGAGACAAATGACTCTCATCTGTGACTGATTGTACTTACCAACCACTGCTCCCCTCCCATTCCTGCTCTGTTCCCTCACCGCCCGTGTCCTCTGACTAATGTTAAAATTCAAATCAGCGCTTTTGGCAGCAAAACAGACTATTTGCTACCAAATGTTTTTGATTCTCTCTTCCAAGACGAGAAACAGAAATGAAGCATCATTCATTTGCAAAAATCATTACTGCTGCTTATTGTTATCAATTTGGCCCTTGAGAACTTTTTCAAAATGTTTCATGTTTAATTAAATAATTTTTACTTCCCCCTGGAAAAATATTAGTAGACACGTCTTGGTAAACATTAGTGCAGGGGTTACCAAACATTTTGATTCAGGATCCATCTTGCATCTGAGCCTACTAAAGTCAAATACACTACACTGTATTTACAGTACACAAAGGAATTAGCATCTGAAGAATATTCATCTGATTTAGTCAGATGACCTTTCTCTATCATTTATTACAATTAGGGAATGCTATGGCTAATGCTATGGAATTCAAAACCTTCCAAGAAATAATTTCAGGTAAACAATTCAGTCATGAGTTTTGATTATTGGTTTTCCTGGACATACAGTACCAACACTGTAAAAACTAAAGGATCCTCGAGGAACCATTTGGGGTTCCTCACACTGCCACAGTGGCAGAACTGTCAGAGCAGTTCTCTGTGGAACCATTAACAGTCTTGGCGGTTCTTGAGACTTATGGGATCCTTTAGGCATTTTAATTTCAGTTCAGAAGTTCCTCAGAGGTCCTCCTAAATGTCCTCCTAAATCACCGGTGTGGCAGTGTGAAAAACCCCAAATGGTTCCTCCAGGATCTTTTAGTTTTTACAGTGAAGTTCCTGACAAAAAACAACGGCTTATTAGTATTATGTTTACTCTAAACATGTGCTGAGGTGTCACATATTAAATGTGTCCTTCATATTCAAATGACAGAATAAATGGAAAACTTTTTAATTAAAAAAGTTAATTAAATTCTGAAATGGCTGTCAATGTTATGTCATTCATCAAGGAAAAAAATCCCAGCAACATTGCTTCTATAAATTGCTATTGTTGTAACGTGAACTCAACAATTCTCTGATGATCCGAACAAAATGTAATACTTTATTGTTATATAGGTTATTCATTATTATCCTTTGTGTGTACAGCTTTTTTAAAAGCAGATAAAATAAAATGGGTTACAAAAATAATTAATATCCAAAAACAAACATCTCAGCAAAGCACTAAAAGCTAAATAAATAATAAAAAATAAAATTACAATTTCTGTCGGCTCTACTATTTCTTTAAAGAAACCTTTTTTGTTGATTTACACCTAGTTTCAATACTATTTCTACATAGCTTTGTGTACTGTACTTATTGTTGGCTCTAAAGCATGTTAAATGCTCCCTTATTTGTAAATTGAATGAATAAAAGCATCTGCTAGATCAATACAATTACATGTGGCATCACTGCTTTCTTGGTTATCAGGGGTCTCTGCAGATCTAAGCTAATTCACTGAGACTACTGGTGAAAGCCTCTATAAAGTGGTGCTTGTTTAATCTCATCTCATCTCATTTGCAACATTATCCCAATATTTTTCCTCGATTTATTTTAAACAATACGTAAATCATTCATTTATTTTTGTTGTAACTACAGTACCAATCAGTTATGCTATTGACATCATTACTTTATAACCTTATAGTGTCTGTCTTTTGGAGATGATATTTGATCTTTTAAAGCACAAATGCCTCATGGTAACTAGTATCACTCCTGCTGTCCAAAAATGATTGGACTGTTACCAGATAAATGTCAGGCAGAGCAAAGTGCGGCAGATGTTAATGTAAATGGGAGGTCAGTTTCTCCAGCCGTTCAAAAGAAATGTTAACTACTTTAAGTGTCCTGTGGTTTCCAGGAGAGGCATTAAAAGGCTAATTCCTGCATTACACGGCCTCTACTCGAGCCGTTTTCCGCTTGTAAAAGCGTTCACCTCGTCCCACAGTTTTTTTATTGATGACTTATCTCTCTTCTCATTCACTTTAATCGCATTACCATATGAAACAGAAGGGGAATAAGTATAAGACGAACATGCATATTTTATAAAGCCGTTTAATTAGGCTACCTGCATGCAGGCAAAGCGAGCCCGCTGCAGTAGACCTAGTTTTCCACAAATATAAATGAGTATCATCAATAAAACCTTGTGAAGATGAGAGGGGTCTGGTATGCAAATAGGGAGCATAAAAACATTAGGGTTTCTGGGGTTCGCTGTTCTATTTATCTTATTAGTATGCGAGCTACTACTGTGGCATTTACAAAGCAAACTTTCTAACACGAATGTGAAGAGTACTACGCACACCTTGGTATCTTACTGTGGAGGCTGGCATGCATAATAATTAATGCATGCATATTTAACTGCGTGCGGAGCGATTGCCCCCATCTACAGTACAATCTACAGTTTTCTTAACAGTCACGGAAATGTGCATGGTAATTAAGAAGCATATGCCTGGTGTGTATGTGTGTGTGCTGGGAGAGGCAGGAGGCCAGCTGGGAGGTTAATTAAATATGCCGGTTCCTCTGAGGCAGCGTGAAACGTAGCGCACCTGCCTGCTCGAACCCGCTCTCCTGACGCGTGCCGTGTAATGAGAGGTGTGTGCGTGAGCTTTACAGGTTGGGTTACGTGTTTCGTTTACTGCTGCAAACCAGCGTAATTAAAGCAAGAACCAATTTCATTTCCGTGGGAGTCAAAATATTGACAGTTAGCGTGCGGGATTTGCACAGTACGCATGAGAGATAATGACCCTGAGCGGACGAAACGAACGAGATGCTTATCCTAACAGGAAGCTGCAGGGGATGTGTTTGTGTTGTTGTGAAGTACAGACTATTGAGTCACTCCCAGCATCCCTACGGTTTGTGTTTTAGTTATACATGCAATACCTCGAACTTGTTACCGTGAACTATGACCCCACGCTTCCACTTAGTGGATCAGAACACGGCAGGTAGACATTAAGGCATTGTTGTGTAGAAAGGCTGCAGGTGGAGGAAAATGCTGTCTGGATTAGACTGTTGCTACAGGACATGTTGGAGAGGATGTGAAGAATTGCTGCTGATAGACTTCAGTTTGGCCAGCACGCTGTATTCTGTCTCATTTAGTGCTAAATAAACTGCTGTCCTTCCGATCCAGTTTCTTCAGGCATTCAGATAGATTTAAGTTTTGTTCAGTAATTAAATTAATAGTTGTCCACTAATTGTCAAATGAGTGCAATGATTACTCTACCTGACTATGAAAAGTCATGCTTTAAACCTCACATGGGTATTAAACCACTAAATATTGACATCAGTATGATAAAAATGAATGGTAAGGTTAACGATTGCATGGAATTACCCCTTGCCTGTATTAAAACTCTGAGTTATACTAGTTGGTATACAGGAAAAAAATAGTTGCAGAATCAGATTTGGTTTAATGTTACATATGAGAAGCACAGATGCAACAGAGATGATGAAACATGTTTGTTGCTTTTGAAATGTAATAAAGCTCTTTTTTTTTATTGCTTGTGTTGCCATATCCATCTGCACTGTTTTTAAGCAAAATACTACAGTTTTTATAAAACAGGATATAAAGTGCCAGGATATAGAGTATTGTTATACAGTTTAGTGCAACAGGGGGGTATATAGTTTTCTTATTTTTGCCAGCGTCTGGTTTAGATTTTTGTGAAACTAATGAAAAAGGACAACTGTAGCCCAAATAAATGAATTATGAGTTTCAATAATGACTAAAAGGACTGCTGGGAAAACGTATTCACCATTTTGTTACGCTGTGCACCAAAGCAATGCATTTCCAATTAGCTTGTCACAATCAATGTCATTTTATTTGTGCATGGTCATCAATCATTTGTACATGTTTATAAATTGAACATTATGCTATATGCATACCTATAAAAGCTGTCGCAGTGCTACACTTTTATTGATCTGCTTTCACTCTTCTTTCTCTGCTTGCTGTGAACAGAATATACTCACATACACAACTAAAAAGACAATTATTCTATAATAATATAGAATAATTCTATAGATAATATAGTCATTAGGCTTGTTTGAGATGTCTAGCACCTCGCTTTGAAAGTTGACAAGAGTAGGCGTTTACATTCACCAAGAAAGAGCTGTTTAAGTCAGATCATTCCCACTTACATGAGCGTTGCTTGAGTTTTTTGTGCTACTCAAGTTGATGCATTGAAGTACTTTACCACTGCATGAACATGAATATTGAATGAAATCAAGTGCATATACTTCTTTAACACTACAAAAATATGTGTTTTCAACCCATTTTCCTTTTAAGACATGATTTTAATGATTAAGATTGTACAATAAGAGAAAGAAAAGTCACGATTGCATATTCCAATTCCCAAATGTATGTGACTTTCTTTGGTTGAACACAAACTACAAATTTGATATAAAATGCTGTGACCTTATACAGCCATCATAAATTTATTCCAAACGATTCAACTGGGTATTCTGAAGCAAAACAATAGCTATGTGTAAAAAACATTTTGATCTTATTTAACAAAATCGCAAATAATACAAACTCATGAACACTAAATTCAAATATTGTCATATTGTCTCTTGACATTAATGACATTAATGAGATCAATGTGCTTCCATATTTGTTGTTTGTGTTCAGGTGAAGAGGCAGTCAGGCATACAGTATCTGGTGTGTAGATTATGAAGAATTTTAATTTTTGGGTGAACTATTTCTTTAAAGTATCATTTCTCTAATCTTACTGTTCTTCAGTTACGAGTATATACAAGTCAGCATCATCTGTTGATCTGCACTGAACTTGATTATCTCTAATAAGCCTATTGTGTGGCAGTAGATTGTCATTCACTTTGTCTTTTCCTGCTGCATTCACTCATTTGTTCAGACTTAAATCACCAGCCCGTTCAGTAAAGAGGTGTATTAGTTTACTAAGCTTATCCAATCAATGAAATGTTCCTTCACAGTCCGTCCTATTTACCCACCCTCTGATTTGCAATAGTGAGCCTTTTCAAAGTGCTTCACAAAAGAGGAACATACAGTGTGACTTATGTAAGCGAATTCATTTGTTTTATAAATGGCTAATAGTGGCTGGTAATAAATCATATCTCCTATGTAAGACACAAATATATGGTGATAAAAGTAAACATGAACATGAAACTTTAATTAACCTATAAAGAAGGAACGTTGGCAGCACATTGCAGTGCCATTCAGTATCTCTGAAATACATAAGCCGCCGTATGTCAAGCCTGATGGAAATCGCAAGCCACAATATGTTTGTAATGAAGACGTACAGCGAGGTTGAGTTTGGTACTGCATCTGAGGAACATTTCATTTCATTTGTCAAAGTCTAGTGCACCAAAATTCCTCTAGGAAGCAACGCCCGAAGGTGCGAGTTCAATGTATAACATGAAACGAATTGGAACGTGCGAGTCGTCTGACATTGTTGAGTCATTCACAGGCTCTGTGTGCTGCTGTCTGACAGAAACATCAGGCTTCTGAGCTGCACGGGTCCCTGTGCTCCTCTTCTCACCCTGCAGCTGGAGATAGCGATCAGACATTTGACACCGCATGGAGCGGCAGGGTTTGGAGACTCCGATTTGAAGCCTCAATACTTAATGAGGATCTGGAGGAGGACGACCTCAATCTTTCACTCATGTGCAGCTAACAGATGCCTCCCATTCTTATTTCTGCCTCTCTGGCTTCTTTCATGCCTTTGTAGATTCCAACAATACGCCTTGAGGCTAACAATCACCATTAAACCGCTTGCGCTGGTGTTTTTGTTGCCGTGAAGGAGAACACAAGAAGCTTTGTACGTCTGAGAACACGATATTCTGTTAGGGCCGAAGGATGGCATTTGTTCTGAACCATCATACAAATTCTTGCAAGGTGCTGTACAGTAAAATCATGCCGGTCACGGTTGCTGTTATTCATGAGAACCTAAACCTCACAATCTAATGCTTACTCAGAAACTCTATTGTGAATGCACATGAGAGAAGTTGTGACCGCTGCAACTTTTACTGTAAAAAAATCCTTAAATATTTGTTTGCTTTTCATCAGTTTTGCTAACACTCTTGGGTGTTTAAGCATTTAAGTCACAATACTACCACTGTATTGACTTCATATTTATTAAATGATCTCCCATTGTGTTCTGAAGGATCACATTGGGGCATGTCCTGTAAGTGATGGCAGCAATTTCATTTTGTGAATTTTTTTTTGTTGTGATTCACTGTTGTCTAGATGAAATCATCCTAAATAATGTTAAGAACATTCTGTGAAAATACAACCTTGATATCGTTAATATTGAACGAATATGATTGTCAAAGATTTTAAATCATAGTAATATTAATAGGATGATATCAAACTTTGATGCTTGCTATCTTAGATTTTTAGACTTTAGCCTGGTTTTCACAGACGGGGTCACATATATCCAGTATTGTGTCTTCTTGCATGGGTGTTATTTCTCTAGGTGCTAAAATGAGGAACGAGGGCACACTGTGTGAGTAACTCCATAATGTTAGTAGGCAGAGATCTTGTTTCTGTTCCCTTTCCCCCTTTTCTTTAAAAATCACATGAAAGTCTACTGAATTTATACATCAGCCTCTGGCTCAGACAGCTCTCTAAAAATTTAGAAGCACAATAAGTACATTACACACTAATTTATTGCTTTTGCCTGATAGGTAATCAATATGTAATTATATTATCCATAAAAAATAACTGTAATCTGATTACATGTAACTGTAGATGATGTTTAGTATGGAATCTTATACCCTTCTACTAGGAATACAGCATTATTGACAAGTTAAAAAATGGCAGGATATTAAAAAAGAAAAGAAAGAAAAGACAGGTAGATTGCTTTGCTATCTTATGGCTGACTTGGTGCATTGCTGTCTGACTAATGAAGCACCAGCATTTTAATGACATCATTGAAGCTTGTTCTCCTCTCATTTTCCCCATTCTCCCTCTGCCCATCCCTTCCATCCACTACTGTCAGTTTTTCTCCTCAAAGAAGACGAGCCGTACACTGTATGTCTCTATATACTGTATCCTACACAGTATCTGTGATTGGTCCGATTCACTATCACAGCACGGCACACATCTGTGAACTCATTGGCTTTCGCAGACGCACACACGCCAGGCTGATGAGAGATATAATAAATGATGACCTTTGGCGGCTCCGTCTGAGCCCGCCATGGTGGCTGAATGATGAAGTTTGAAATCTCCATAGAAACGGCAGGCCGCCTGGTTCCTCCCACTCTTCAGCTGGGTTTTGTCTTTACCAGGCTAATGCGGCTCAGAAAAGAAAAGGTTGAGGTCTAAAGAGCGTGTGTGCGCTTTTTGTTATTCTGCAATAATAAACTGCACAATAGATAATCAGGTCTGAATTTTTACTCTGAGAGTTTTTTATACTGTTTGCGTGTGCGAGAGCGTTTGTGTGCACTGCTCCTCTTGGAAACAATATCAGCGGTGAATAGCGGGAAATGAGGGTTGGGATGATTACAGAGCAAACCGCTGCCACAAATTCATGTTTCCAGCATTCATCTCCTCCTTTTTTTTCTTCTGTTTTCTCTATCCTGCAATCATTTCATCAGACGCTCTTCTCCTGTGGGCTTCTCATCACTTCCTCTTCAACCTCATGCCATTCGTCGCCTCCTTCGTTTGAGTGTGCAACCATTTTTCAACCGTTTCGCTCTGTCTAACGCTGCTTTGATTGTAACGTTTGCCTCCATTTTGTTCTGCTTTCATTGGCACAAATGAGCTTTTTCACCTCTCTGCCAAAAACCTCGTAGAGTCAAGACTCCCAAAAAGCCCAATTAGACTCCTCACATTTCAACAATAAACAGTGCATTTCTTTAAAACAGTGCAATCCACTTATTGAAAAAAGTATAAAAATATGCAATACAAACTAAAAGCTAACATAAACTGTTTAATGTATAACTAATAGCAAAAACCTGTAGCTAAAATCTTGCTGATATTTCATGCAGTGATTTCAGATACTGATTAATGGTGATGTTACAAAAATTACAGCAATTATAGCAAATAACACATTTAAATAAGAAGTGTTAACAGTAGGATATGTGGAGTGGACCTGGCGTACCAATGAACAACATGCTCAAAGCGGGAGCAATCCTGGCCTGACACAATGGAGACGCAGGGATGCTTCTCCAACTCCACAAATACAATCCAAGCATTGAATTCAATAGTTATTCAGTCGTCTCTACTCTGCATGACTCCTTCACATGATTCCCATTATGATTATTTATTTTCACTGTTTGATACATTTGGAGCCCTACATAGAAAAGTTATATTTTGTCATAATTATGACTTAGTGATGTACTGTTCTCATTTGTGAGGTAATCAGGTTCATATCTTAACCTTATGGCTTGTACATTTTTTTTTAATGGTCAGTTAACTACCGTAATATAGCAACAAAAGGATGGTCAGTGACACACACAATACAAATATTCTTTGTAAATATGACACACTGGGTCAAGTCAATAAACTGGACGACACAGTAAATGTCAATGCTCAAGAGGACATAATAGACAATGATACTAAAGAGGCTTGTCAGAGTATAAACATACAAGAATTGGTTTAAATTAATGTGCCTGTGTCTTTTTTCTGTTTGCCATCAGATCTTTTATCAATTACCTGATCAAGTGCAGATTGTTGTTGTACCATATGTAAGCCTGTACTTTAATATAAACGTTTTATTTGTTTTAACGTGTGTTTGAGTAGAGGAGTTCCTCCTATCCAAACTTGCATGAAACAATGACTTTCTTCAATCCAGTCAATTCCTGATGGATAAAATCAAGGTTTTTTTTTGTTGAATATCGTGTTTCACTTGGGGCTGTCACATTATGAAAGTAAAATGGGTTCATGTTGAATTTAATCACACTGTCAAATCTATCAGAAAATTTCTTGCTGTAATTTGTGGCATGCGAGTCCCAAATCTCAGAATAACAGCCTTCACCACAAACAGCTGGGGAGAATGTCAAGAACGAGCTCATGTATTTGACAGACACTTTTATCCGTAGTGACTTCTAGTACAGTCACAATGTATTTAATGTGTTCCTTGAAAATCACACAAATGACCTTGACGAGGCCGTTGCCAGTTGAATGAAAGCAACTACAGTACAAATAATTTTAGTAAAACATAATTCTGCTGTTGTTCTCAATGTTTTGACCTTCGCAGCTTTGCAACTGTGTCCCACTGCAACGCAAACTAATTTCCTCCTAAATCCTTCTTATCTGATTTTGCTGAGATTGATGGGAATTTTGTCATCTTTGAGGCGATGATGAGGAGCATGGGAATGGGGAGGGCATGCTGCGGTTTTAGCATGGCCATATGCCAGCATTAAAAATTGAACTTGGAGCTGTTAAAATAACAAGGGAATGCCAGCATGTTTGATGGTAAGTAGGACAGAACGCTAAATCTTTTATTTTGTTCCAGGCTGATGTATGACCACTAAGGGTCTCTGCCCTCCAGAACGAGTCTTCATTCTGCCAAATCCTCCTCCTTTTCCCTAGAGCCCCCTGACAGGCAAATTTCTCTTTCCGTCCCCATGTTTCTCTATCCTTCACTCCCACCTGAGTCGGGCAGAAGCCTATGCTACTGCAGGTGTCTCCATATAAATTTAATGTATAATGAAGGTAACATCCATGATGTTGATCTGGATTTTGTTTTTGGGAAGTTTATAAGAGTTTAGGTGCTTATCTGGAAGGTTTCCATATATATGCGCAAAAACATTCATGTGGATCTGTGATTGCTAGAGCACTCTAAAAAAGGATGTTATTTTTTAACACATTTTTTGTGTTATGCTGTTTAACACATAATGTGTCATTTTGTGTTAAATACATAAAAGGGACAACACATGTTGAGTTGAAAGTAACACAAGTTGAGTTAAAAGTAACACAAAATGTGTTGTTTTTAAATTAACACAAAGATGTGTCTAGTTAGGGACAACACATCTGTGTGTTGTCCCTAACTAGACACATCTTGTATTATTTTAACACATCTGTTTTTAGAGTGAGGAGATACTGGTCCAACAATTTGTGAATACATTATCAGAGCAGAATGCTGCAAGTTTTCACCAAAAATCAATAGATACACCAGTTGGCACGGTTTAATCTATGAATTTATCACATCCCTTACAGACAAACCACATGAATTGTACATTTTTCACTTGTGATCGCATGTGGACAATATTAATGTCTTATGTGCAAAAACCCATGGGAAACGTAAACCCTATAATTAAACTTGAAATTGGTAGAAACGACATGTATTAGTTTGTTGATCACATAAAAATTCATCATAGTACTTTAATAGTTACTGTGGTAATGCAATACAGTAGAGTAACTTTACTGAGTGCCGCTTGTTATATATCAGCAGCTCTCGTCCAATCAGATTTCAGGTCAAGAATCAACTGTTGCTTTGTGTAATTTTATATATGATGTAATATCATCAAATTGGCAGACTTAACATTTACATTTTCATAAACTAAATTTTTATTTATCTACGTTATACAACTATATTTTCCTTAACTAGGCCAACGTTGGATGGTATTTAATCATTAAAACAGGAAATGAAGGTTTTGCAGGCTGTGGCTAATCCCCCTTAGCACCCCCACCTCTCTTCCTCTCCTTTAGCGAGCGGCTGAGGAAAGGTCAGAATTGAGAGATGGATTTAAAGCCTGTGATTGGAGCTGAAAGTCTTGTGTCCTTTCAGAGATGAGATCGAGGGGCCGTACATCTCTCTTTGTCACCAGCGAGAGTGCTGACCTCCTCCACCTCTGTCTCTTTAAACTGTCCTCAGAACAGCCTTTAGCTCAGTCCATACAGCACCTGTGCAGACAGATAGGAGAGGACATAGAGACAGAAAGTCTGTCTGTTTGAAATCCATGCCTAAATGAAGCCTGTCTGAAATAGGAGTAACCACAGTGCTATAGCTTTAAAGCCAGCTGCTCAAAGTGACCGAGTATTGAATGCTGTTCTCTGCTTTCTAAATCACCTCGAACATTTTTCTCTCAAAGGTGCTGTATGCAATTTTATGTGGTAGTGCTAAAATGTTTCTGTTATCTGACGGATATCAAAACATTTGTCCTGAAATATTACACCCGTCTCTGTGAAAGCAAAACAAATGTGTATTGTCAGCCAATCAGAAGACTTTATGGCCTGTCAGTCAATATTGTGTGTACGCATTGTTTTGCATTAAAACTTTACAAGTTCAGTATAAAGCCTAGGATGTTCAAAATGATTGACATTTTTTGCATTTCTGATTAAAGCAGTTCTCAATCACCTCTGTTTGCATGGAGGTGTGGTTTTAGGAATAAGGGGGCGTGTGTATTTTTTAGGTTCAGTCGAGTATTAGTTTAAGAATTGCTAACATCACATTTAACACCTTATCTATCTACCCCCAAGTCAAACATTTCTCTTTGCTCATCTGTTTCACCCTCTCTGTTCTTCTTCTGCCCTATTGCTTCTGCTCTTTCATTGCCCTTTCTCTGGTTGTCCGCTGCTCTGCTTCAATCTCTCCCTCATGCCCGTTGGCCCAAGCATCCGAGAGTAAACATTGAGTGTGTAATTGCTCCCTGTGGCCTTCTGTTTTTGTAGTAATTGCTCTAACGATTGCAAACTGTGTTTCAGCTGTCCCAAACCAGCAGTTACTGTCCAAGGTCATCTGAAGAGAGAGAAGGCTGAGTAACAGCCCAGTCTCCCATACACAACACACCATATTTACTATTACTTCTATGAAGAGATACTAGTAATTCACAGTAAGGACAGATGAGCAAAATATTGTGTAAATATTCAGTAGTTTATGACTGAATTAGAAAAAAAATCATCCTTTAGTGATTTGGTCACTAAATCAGTGCAGGTGCACATACACATCTCATTCTTGGTGAAGTCCCCCTTTCAGAGATTTGATTTCATTAATCTGCCCAATTTTGGTCTAATCTAATCTAGCAATTTAGTTAGGTTAAAATCACTCATTGGACTCGAAGCTCGATCAGATTCAAGTTTGCTAACCCTAACTTTTGTGCATTAGATGGTCAGTGGGAGCGTGCCCACCCATAACACAACATATGCTGGTGATTAGGTACGTTGTAATTTTGTAGCAGGATGACAAATTACAAATGGCAGCAGATACTACAGGGACCTCCGTGTGGCCAGTCGCACTGCCAGACCTGTTGCTTTAAATGCCGTTTAATCTTTCTCAGTGTTGCTTAGAATGCACCCCGAAACCCTTTTATCACCCTGTCGATGTTGAAGAGCCTGGGAAATGGGCTCTCGCAGACAGAACTGCACCATCTCTCAGTGAAGTCTGGAAAATAACTGTCTGAGAGTGGGTAAGAGCGGGACGTGAGGTGAATCTCTGCGTGATTTAGAGAGACCCCGGGGGTCCTGCATGGCCTGTCGCTGGTGTGCCACGCAGGAGTCATGACTGCAGTGTGTGTATGTTGCACTGTGGTGACAGGCTAGACGCCGCAGTGCCAATTCTCCCGGTTTCTCCTGGTGACACCGGCGAGCTGTGATGAATGTGAAATTGATATGGGCTCATTGAAATGCACAAACAAGAGGAATCTCCATTGACTAGCTCGACAGCGCCAGCAGCTTGTTTAGAGGAAATTAATTTAATAACAAGATCAGTACGGCATCGTGATTGTGGCCTCGCCCTTATTTCCATATTAATGAATCGGAGTGCTTGAAGTGTTTTGGGAGGGTGGAGGTTGTGAGGTCACCTATTACTATTCCTTCCCCTGAGGTTGTTTTGTTTGTTCAGGACTAGAGAAATAACAGGGAAATACTCTGATATAGATTTGATATGTGATATGTGTCACATATCTGCATTGTAAGCATAATCCCATCTTGGCATACCAACTACATAATTCTGTATTCTTAAACATTCCAAGTATACAAACTGCTTTTAAATCTGCAGACTTTGAATGTACATTCTGATGTATTATGTGTATTGCGGCGAATTGACACTTTGAGTCCTTAGACATAATAAAGATTTATGTGACGCTAGAAGAGAATCTGCATTCAGTCAGCTTGCATAAATACAGCAGAAATGCAAAAGGAATACATAAGCGTTTGTGCAGACCCGGGGAAACGGTCCTGAGGTTGGTTCCAGCATCTCTTCAGCAATACCCAAATTAGTCGCTGTGTTGTTTTTAGGCATTATCTTGCTCCCAGTTTCTTTCCTCGTTCTTCGCCTCTCGTCTCCGCCTGTGGCTGCCGTTGTCCAGACTGTCTTTTTTCTCTAATCTGCTCTCCAGCAGGTCTCTCATTTATCTGACGTGAGAGAGAGAGGACTCTGTTTCCAGTGAACTGTGACTACTCCGAATCCTCAGGCACACAGAACAGCTCCATCAAACTGAAACACTGAACGTTCTCTCCAAGGCCATTTGTTTTAAAGCTCCAGATCTTTCGGCAGAAGCTTAAACTGATGGGACGAGACTCAATTTCAAGCACTGTTACAGGTCCCAAAGCTTGGAAAACTCATTTTTTTATTCAAACACAATAAGCTACTTATTAACTACAGGCATGTGCACACAAAGTGCATGTTTCAGTGCCTCTTTGTGTACATTTACTGTATTAAGCATTTGTGGTTGACGTGGTCATGTTTGCAGCCAGCAATAAACGAGTGGTTGGATGTTCTTCACAGCCATGTCATAGAAAAATCATTTTTGGTTTCCTAAATAATCATTTAGTCAAAAGTTAAAAGAACCTTTCGTTTTTTTTGTGTTTTTATAAAGTTTGAAGAACCTTTTTTCACCACAAAGGACTTCTTTGTAAGAGAGTTATAAGTTTTTGCGGATGTTAAAGGTTATTTCAGCCAAAACTGGTTCTTCTATGGCATCATGAAGCACCTTTATTTTTAAGAGTGTACAGTTTAACATGTTTGAAGTAAACATGAGCAATGAAACCCATTTTATTTAAGTGGTTTAACTGTTTGAAACTTAAAATAAAAAATATTTGTTCATCTGGGCTTTATTGAATCAGCACATTTTAATCTGACAGGGGTTGAAAAATAAGTGGGCTTGGTGTTGTTAGCCGAAATGTAATTTTAATTTTACTTTAGTACGTTTTTACATTTTGATAAAAGCTTACAAAGCCCAACTTATCTTTTTTAATACCATGCACTAATGAATTATTCACAAAGAACAGAAAATTGTATTAAGAACATAAATTGGCTTCATATCTTTTGTTGACTTTAATTCTATTGCACAGACTTTCTCTCCCAAAATCAGCATAAAACATAAAAAGAAATAGCAGATTTTATCCAGGTCTGCCAAGGGACACTGTTTCTCCTAGCTGAGGTCTTCTCTAGCTCTGTTCGAAATGTACTTTTGCCCTGTTGTTTGTGGAGGTTAGTTTGTGCCGTTCTGTCCAGCCTACACCTACGCACACTCCCACAGCATCACGAGCACAGATGGCACACTCTAGGGTTTCTGTGAGAAAACAGGCAGTCCATCAGAAAACAGATTTCCCACAGAGAAACGAACATCGAGTGAAGCGCATGGGAAATTCAATAGTTGACAGTATGAAGTCCGCACACAAATATAATGCAGCTGTTGGTCTGACTAGACGTTGAGCGTGAAAGAGAGAAACCGAGGTAATGCTGTCTGAGATGGGCATGGAGGGATTATGGATATTCCATTTGTGAAGCTCCGCTCCTGCTACTGGTTTAATAACACTGACTTTGCAGCTTGGCTGAGCAGTTGGATTCCTATTATAGCTGGATGTCTAGCTACACCAGATACCCGATAACTACATCTGGGACTATTTGACAAGTTTTTTTTCTTTTACTGCAGGGCTCATGGCATCAGTTCCACCTGCTATACACTTGTCTTCTGCCCGCTGGATCCATTCTGAGACGTAAGCATAACCACCTGTACACCTCCATGACCCTACAGCCTCACGCACCTGCTGCATCAATATTGACCGTTACAGTGACGTCAAATCTGATTTCGTTGCAACCTTATATTATTAAACCTCCGTTATAGCTTTATTGTCTCAGCGGAGTGTGCCTCGTCCAAACAGAGAGGTTATGAAGACAAACGACCTGTGGTTTCACCGCAACATATTTCTGCTTTATTGTCTTTCACAAATCAGCAGGTAATAAAATTACAGCTATAGGAGTACCAATCAATGACAGTAAAAAAATACAAAAATACAATTACGGGGCCAATTACCAAGTGGTGTCTCGTGGGACGCGATTCACAGAAGGCTATAAAAACTTATTCCAAACCGCTTCCGTTCTGTCTGTCCTCTTTACACCGTTTCCTCGAGGGTGGAGGGAAACAGCTGTCCAAACTTTTGAGAGAACCGGAATTCATTTAAGCCTGGATTGCTTCTTGCTCTGTTGCTAGGCGATATAGAAAGATTGACTTCATTTCTTTGGAAGGTTTGTCTGGATTGCGTAATTGCTACTCAATACCTCAGTTTTTTTGAGTAAAGAGGTGAAAGCGAATCGGGAAAGGTAAGTTGTTTGAAGTAATGTGTTTTAGAAGTTATAAAATGGAAGGGCTGGTAATCTGTTGGCGAGGGAAAGTATTGACCTTAGATGAGGATGTGCACAGAGTCCAAAATTAACTTTATGCCACACATCTTCCAACGGTAGGTAAAATGAAAAAGTTTACAGGCCATAAATATTTCTTAACAGTCATGAAACTGTATTTCACAGTCTGTACAGAATACATTCTGTGCATGTAGATCAGCTAATACTGACAATGTTGAGGTCATTGGTATTATTCCTAGAAAACACACACACCTCGTTTATCTTCAAAATGCATCTTTTTAAGCATAAAATCTTATTGAATTTAAGCAATACATACATACATATATACAGCCATTTGTTATAATCAGACTGAAGCCACACATTTTTCTGATATTGTCGTTTTGCTTGCCTAACAGTATG
This sequence comes from Beaufortia kweichowensis, assembly GCA_019155185.1. NCBI lineage: Eukaryota > Metazoa > Chordata > Actinopteri > Cypriniformes > Gastromyzontidae > Beaufortia > Beaufortia kweichowensis. Next base: position 3,401,676 of record CM032804.1, read on the forward strand.
AACAAGGACTTCTGGATCTTTGTTCATGTTGCTTGTTTCAGATAACACTACTGGACTTTCATAGCATAACAATATAATAAAAAAACAGACAAACGCATTCTTTGAATGCCAACATGCCAACGCTAAACCAGAAACGTGAGTGGATATGATGTACCAATCACACACATAAATAAAGATTCTCTTAATTTTAATCAGGCAACAGTGTTGCCAAGTCTTATTTTTTCCCACTGAATTTGAAACAGTTGAAATGTTTTTTCCATGGAGGGATTTTTTTAATTAGCTGTCAAAGTTAAGATAAGCTGATTTTATTTATAGCAACAGATTGTGTTTATGTTTACTAATATGCATTAATTTAAGAGTGTAATTGTGTATAATACATAATAATGACTGTAAAATAAGTATTTTACGTATGGGAGCAGCTTATTTTGAATGTTGGTATTTGGGCTAGAGTTAAGGGGCTAGTTTTGAGCCCAATTGTTTTTGATTGGCCATTGGGCTGGATTTGTTATACATATCTGGCAACCCTGATGCTCACTGTAGTCTTGCTTTAATGTAGACAGGCAAGGCAGCTCACTATCACTGTGGGGTTCCTATAGCTCAGTTGATGGAGAATCGATGCCAGCGAACACACGTTACTATGTCTATCTTGCCTTAAATGCACTGTACAGTAAGCTGCTTTGGATAACAGCTTTAAACAGCTATGTGATATGTTTCAATTGCCAAATAATTTCCAAGCCAACTTATTTCACAGTAACAGTATTTTATCTACATGCTAAAATGAATTTACATCTGCATATGTCTCATGAATGTTGATGATGTGTTTGTCTCTGGGTGTGAAACGGCGAAAGAGGGTCGTTTTGCAGTAATAAATGGTGTTGCACTGCTGGACCGGTGGCTCTTTTAATTGGCTGTGTATGAAACAGCTGTCATGCTCACCGTATGGGCTGTAAGTCTTAATTAAATTGCAGCACATGCTGGGTCGGCCTCAGCCTCACCGCAGAGAAGAGGATGTTCTCGCGCCAATGTCTCGCTCGCACAAACACACGCATACTTTAACGAACACCTCCATCACATCCCCTCCATCCCTTATAAAGACATCCAGCGGGATGTTAACAGACAGCTTTGCTTGTGTCATTGAAAGTTTTCTGTACTCCCAGCGCGCTAGTCTGCATGAATAGCGGTAAGACAAGCCAATGCAGATGCAATGGAGGCTGTTAAAGAGTCATGTTTTATTCAGAAGAGATGCCTGCTGATTTGAGACACTCAAATAAGAGATGTGGCTGAGCTAATGTTGTTCCACCTGCAATCAGGATTCACAGGGCCTGTTTGTGCGTGAAGGAGAAAGTCTGAGCGGTTTAGGCGCAGCTTACTTTAGATTTCTTGTGCTCAGCATCTGAGCGAAGCTGTATTCTCAGCACGAGTTCTTCTATTTTTAGTTCTTTCAAAAGCTGTATGTTTACAAATGAGACTGTTATCTAGGGCTTTCTAGATGCAGAGGTCTGACACATATCAGATCATTTTCCATTTATGCTGGAAATTGCAGAAAGTGTCTATGAGGCTCATGCACAGCTTTACAGCAAGAGTCTGCAAAACTCACAGAGGAGGACCTGAAGGGAGACAGTGGCATCTGTAAATTCTTGTTGAGTTTGCTGAACTAGCATTGTTCTCTTTTTTTTTTACTGTTTTTATTTTTTACTTTATTTTGGGTCAAACTGCTAACTGCATCTTTGTAGCTGCCTTTAAAGGACTAGTTCTTCCAAAAAGTCTGTCATCATTTACTCACACATCATTGCAAACCGACATGACTTTCTTCAGTAGAAATCAAGGGAAAAAATAATTATACTGGGGTTATTTTAATGCCGTTCCAATGACACAGAGGCTTTTTAAGCTTTTCAAACTTTAAAGCACATAAATTGAAAATAGTCATGTGACCTCATTTGAAGAAGAAAGACCACAAATGTGTACTGATAACATTCAAATCACCACTACGACTCAATCATTGAGCCAGTGAGTTGGTATTGTAAACTGGATTAACCCATATTACTGTTGATTCATTCATCAAACAATCAATCTTTTTATTAACATGACTAGTATACGTGACACGTCAAGATTCTGGTATGGTAAGAAGTTTCTGACAACTTTTAGCAATTACTGTATATGGATTTAAAAAACTTTTGCATTTTTAGAAAAAAATATTGTCATCTAGACCACTTTTGTGGTGCTTTTGCTCCTATTCAAAGATTGAAACACTCCACATTCGCTGTCATCGCATAGAAATAAGAGACCAGTGCAATTTTACTGAATTCTTCTCTTTTGTGTTCGACTGGAAAAGAAAGTCTTATAGGTTTGAAATGACATGAGGAAGAGCAAATGATGGCAGTGCTTCATATTTCTTTGGAATATAGAAACGTGATATACTGTAAAACTGTTGAAAGGTGTTGTAACGTAATGATTTTTATCATTTAATTTTATTCCCCCCGAGATCCATGTATAATGTTAGTTGCACCAAAACGAGTTTATTAAAAAAAAAATCGTTTGGTTGTTGTACTTCAGTTTCAGTAATTTAGTTTGACCATTTTCCACCTTCTGCTATATTGAATTTGATATAGTTCGCTCTGCCTTATCCTTTTAATAACGTCTTTGCCAAGCTTGCTCAACACAAACTATTTAGATAAAAATGAGATGTTCAGGGATATTGTCATTCTTACTTAACATATAGGTCCTTCTAAAGGATATGCAGTGTGTTTTAATGACTTCTTCACTGTTTGCTTAATCTTATCAAAGACTATCATATTTTTATAGGATTTTAACCCACTTCATATTTATTATTAAGGTGGTTGGCCGGATCAAGCTGCTAAACATTAAATAGGCTCAGTTATGTGCTAATAGTCTTTTAACTGATGAAGAATTGTTTACCCTTTTCACAGCTTAGTTTCAGTAATTAATACTGTGCATGACCGTTTAAGTTCTGAAAGTTACTCTCTTTACATCCTAGTCGTGTTCAAGTGAAAATATGTGAAATGAAAGAAGAGATACTTTTAAAGATGAGTTGATCACATAAAACATTACACGTTCAACATGCTGCTATTTCAAATGAAACAGAAAACACATCTAACAGGTTGTTGGACAGGACTTTGATTTAATTGTTACGAGGCAAAGCATGGCGTGCTGAGGAGGTGTGCCTCGCAAGAAAAATCAAAACAGATTGAGACTTGGCAAGCGCAAACAAGCAACAACAACAACATCAGGAGGCATGACTGTTGCCCGAGGAACTCATCTGTCTGACCGAATGCTATTACATTTTTATTCATCCTCCTGCTGTCTCCATCACTTCTCCACTGATGCCTCACCTTTCTGCCCTTCATGGCACACAGCTCCGCCTGACTGACATCTCTCCGCAGGATGGATGACACCAAACGGGATCTGGATTCACTTCCAGAAGCAGTCAATGGAAGCAGTCGTCTGCGGTGCATCTCTAGCTCGATTACAGCTAGAGTTCTGCCAAGGGCTTTGCCGAAGATTTCGCTTAAAATGTTGAACGAACATACATTTACACATGCTCTCCGCACATAATGCAGCTGTCAGTCACCACTGGCTTTTTTAATGAAAGCGAAACTCGAAGAAAAGGTAAAGTTAGATGTTTATTTATTTCTTTTTTCCACAAATAAAAAGAAAGAAGTCATGCTTAATCATCACAGGAAAGAAAATGAAGGCTTGCTCCATATATCTGTACCAATCTTGGTCTCCTCAGATAGGTTAATAATAGCACTCTATGAATTTTGGAATGCAGTAAAAAAGTCTAAGCTTTAGTCACGTCCTCCTCCACATAAATGTGTGTGTTTGTGTGCGTGTACATTTGTGTGTGTGTGAGCAAATGCATTTTCGAGGTCCGTATGACCTAGTCCTCTGCGGTTTTGATGACCTGGAACAACGTGACGTTGTAGAGGACTTGATGTCCGTTGTTCCAAGTGTACAGCACTCTTTCACGGGGGTTGTAGTCCATCATGGAGATGTGGGAGTATTGGTTATGAAAGGGAATGTCCGTGTACTCGTAGGTTGAAGTGTTGGTGTAATACGCAAAGTAGATTTTAGCACCAGCGAGGTGAGAGTTGGTGACGTACAGAGTGCCACAGATCATAAACGACTCGCCGGCACTGCGTTTTGGAAAGCCTGTGTCCCATGTTTGAAGCACTTCCAGGCTCTGCGGCTCCAGACGGCTGATTACGATGTTGCCCGCATTGGGAATGGTGGTGTAGACGGCCCACAGCCCGTTCTCGTCAGCCATGAGATCGATGTCGGATGATCCGCCCCAAGAATAGGGAAAGGTGTTGTTGTAGCCTGCGCCGCTGAGGCTGCGCTGCACCAGGACGCTTCGAGATCTGAAGTGATACTTGATAAGGATGTTACTCTGGTATTTGTTGTAGTAAAGGGAGCCGTTGTAGACCACGTGACCCGTACCAGCCCAGGGGTGAGGCAGGAGGTGCTGCACAAAGTTTTGACCCTTCATGAAGTCGTTCATTGTGCGGTACTCCAACACGCGACGACCTTTGAAATAACCATCCATTGACCATACCTAAAAGACAGAGAGTAATAAAAAGAAAGATGGCTTAATTTAATTTGAATAACTATTTTATGTTCTTTAAAGACTCATCTCTTCTCTATTTGTTGGGTTTTATTGCTTCTGATATCCTATAATATAATATATGTTGTGTTTCCTACAAAGAACTCATGCATAGACTGATATTTTCTGATGTCTGGACTCAGCATCAACAGGGTTTTAATAAAATATAAACAGATTGTAGAATATATTGGTAATAAATAATTAATTCTGTACGAATTAATATTTCATGTTTTGATAGAAAATGTCACATCCATAACACCGAAATTGACTGTTGCAAAGAGTGTCTTCAAAAGAAGATAGCCGTCTTTAATATATTCTAGTCAAATTTAGATATGTAATCCTTAATAATTAAAACAGGATTATTTACATAATGGCAAAATGAACAAGACAACTAATAGGTTGAAAATTAATCTGAATATAATATTCATATTTATTATTTGGGACAAATTTTAATAATATCATACAGACATCTGTAAATGTATCTAACAGGGTTTTAAAGTGAGATAAACCTACACTAATACCATAAAACATTACAGAGATCATAATTCATTGCTAATATTTTTATGCTGTTGTTTTCCCACTAAACTGTCACTTCCAATAGGAAGATACATTATTTTTAAAGAACTAGTTGTCATTTAATTATAACGAGACTAATAGGATGGAAAATGATGGGGGAAATAGTTTTTTCATAATTCCCCAAAAGTCTTTTTTGTTTAGCCATTTGATCAGAGAGGAAAAATTAAGAAACACCTGAAATTTTACTCAATAAATTGCCAGTTTTTTAGGGACATATACCAGTTCAAACCAAGGAAGTGAATTCATTTAATATTCAGCTCTGCATGACACTGTGATGAAAGTTAAAGAATAAAAATTCATCTTTATAAATGCTGTTTTTAATATTTTAGGTGTAATGTATTATACATTAAAACAGATATGATGTGGACATTAAGCTGTACTGCAAACAGGAATGATTCAGATGTAAAATGCATGATGGATAGAAATGAATAAAGAACCGTATGATTGAACCAGGTAAGAGGTATAACAGTACACTACATCAAACGATACGCCGTCCCCTGACAGAATGACAGCTGAGCCTTTCTTCCTGTGTAACCAACGGTGGCTCTTACTGTGCGTGTGGTGTGTGTGTGTGTGTGTAGAGATATGTGTGTTTTCAGATCTATTGATCTGCTCCTTGTGTGGGAGAGGAGATGCTGCATGTGCTTTGCACTCGGCTTCAGCAGTCGTTCCCTGCCCTTTTCCACTCCACATTCACAAGAAATCAATCCCGTTAGCAGCTTTCCATCTCTCCCATCCTCTCTCTCTCTCTATCCCTACACGCAAACCCAAGCATCCATCATGCACACGACATCCATGCGGCGGCCATATCTTTGCATGCAACATACTCTCTTTATTACCTATTCCTAATGAAACCTCAGACAGAAGCTTATTTAGGATGGTTATTATGTTCTCACTCCTGTATAATGAAGGCCCTCTGAGGATTTAACGCTCCTATGCTATATTTTGCCTCCTCTCCTCTTTTCTCCTGCCACTTCCCCCTCCTTCCTCCTGCAGTCTCCATGTCTCTTCCCCCCGTTTCTCATTCCACAGAGAGATGAGCTGAATGGTCTTATTTTTAGGCTGCTGTGGGGCTGCATCATGACTGGAGTGGATGCAAGCAGGTGACTTATGGACAGACAGGATAATTGGAACATTAAGTATAGCATTTCCTTTGTCTGCTAAATGAGTCCCTGTAGATCACAGAGTAGAGATGTGGCCACGTTGCGGTCAGCCTGTATCGTGTATGTGGACACACTGAATGACTCTTTTTGCATGTATGTGAGTGATGGGGAGAATTTGCTGACTGATATTAATGCAATTGCTATGATGGTTTTTTTGTCCAAATAGGGGACGCAATTGCTTTTTTAGTGGGTTGCATGGTGTTTTTTTTTTTTTTTAATAGGAAAAAAATCGGTAGACATGAGAGTAGGAGGCATTAGGACAACAGCTCTTGTCTTTACATAGCATTTCTACATCCCACAGCTCCAACCCCATTGATTCAATTTCTGTAGTAAACCGTAATGGACAAATATGTTTGGAGTGTAAAAGCTTAAATAAAACGAATTGCGTAACATTACCTCAGCTACTGTACACAGACATTTTCTCACCATTATGAAATCTAATATACAGTGTGGCCATAATAGCTGTGTATGTACACTGCTGGTCAAAACTTTAGGGTCACTTACTCTTTCCTTTTTGTAATATTTTTCCACATTTTAGAATAATTGTTCAAAATGCAGTAGCACAAATGTTTTTTGGAGAATTATGTTTTGTGTCATTATTTACCAGTACTAACAATAACCATGATATTAATAACCATAATTATTGATATTGTTTTAATACTACACATAGGATAATATCGTAAAAAAGTGTCATTTTGTGACAATAGTGTTTACAGACTGTCTCTCTCCCCGCCTCCAATTGTATTTTTAGCGTGATTCATTAATCAAAGAAGAGAAAACGCTAAATAAACTAAAGATAAATTTGAGTGATCATTTTTTAAAACCATAGATATTGTTTCATATTTCATGAATTCTTTTGGCCTTTGTCTCCTAATGTTTGTAAGTCGCTTTGGATAAAAACATCAGCTAAATGCCTAAATGTAAATGTAAATAACAAAGTGAAAATCTGAAATCGTGGCAGCCCTAGTTGTAACTAAAAAAAGAAACTAAATCAAAACGATATTTTAGCACATTTAGTGTTGTCGCCTTTTGCCTAAATTTGCAGAAGTTCAGAAGTTTCTTGAGGTCTAACTCGGTTCTGAAGGATTTCCCTTCTGGACTGCTTAGACCAAGTCATGCATTTTAAAAACATTTCTTTTAAATAAAAGTTTAGTTTTCAAATGAATGAATGAGGGTTTAAGCTGGTCTTACTAGTCTCTCTCAGGTGCTTAGCTGCAAACTCTTCATCACCAAGACTGTCAAGGGCCTGTAGAGCTGTGTGTAATTACTGGCAGTGATTGGTGACATAGTCGCATAAACAAGTTGTTAATATCCGACCCCCTGATGGAGTGATTAATATGGAGACCGTTGCTCTGACAGCAAAAGTAAGATTTAAAGGAAGGATGGAGTGATGGAGCGAAAGAGTGTGAGCATGACGGAGAGGGAAAAAGAAGGAGGGAGATGAAATGGGGGAAGAACAATTTCTCAGTGAGTCAGCTCTCTGAATGCTGAGGGGCAGCTTCACTGTACCAAAACACTGACTCAGTCACATTGTGAATGTGTGTGTTTGTGTGTGTGTGTTTCTCTCTGGGGAGATGCAGCTCATCATCACTGTGGCAGTGATGGAGTGATATAGTGTTGTGGCGCATTCGTTCTTACCCTATTATCAGAGCTGGGGATCATTGTGTCAGTCATCCAGGAGCCGAACCTTGACCCTGAGGCGCGGATAGTGATGGGGTTACTGACGCCAGTTAGCTTCCCACAACCTGGTGATAAAACACAAAAAGGTCTTTTAAATTCAGTGGCTCAGTGGAGCTCTGATGAAGCAGTCAGCATTAAATTGCCAAAGAGACATTTACGGTGCAAAACGACTATCTGTTAAGTCATCGTTTTGAATTTTCTTGTAAAGTCATCGGTTTTACCTCTGATAGGACATGAGTTTGCTTCATCACGCGTATGAAAGCCAATTACTCTTGAACTTTGGGTATTTTGAAAGACAGTATGAGGCTTGCTGGCTTTTAACGTTCAAACCTAAATTGCTTATTTAATTAGACATCAAGCACACTTTGATTTAATTGAGTCTAATGTTGTCTCTCCAGCCATCTAACATGTCTAGTTTACTTTAGCTTTTTCCATTTAAAAGTAAATTACTGCAGTGGATACGAAACATGCCAAAGGAGTCTTGCGCTGGAAATTCAATAGGTCAAAATTCTTCTTTTTTGTAATTAGTAATTTCCTGCTTGGCTGTTATATTGAACCTGGAGTGATGTTAGATGTTACCGCATATTTCTACTTTCTAAATTAGATAATTAGCAGATGCTCTTATCCAAATGAACTTGCAGTGTAATTGGGGCAGTAATTTATCACATTTATCAAATCTTTTCTATCTTAAATTTTTAAGTACAGTCAAGTTGACTTTAAAGTCATTTAAACTTTTTTACATTATTTCAACTCATTAAATTAAGTTAAATAATTTAAACCCTTTTACAAGTTACAGCAACTCACCACTGGCCAGAAATTAAAATTATAAGTTGAAATTTGACTTTTAAAAAGCCAAGATGATTGGACCTGAAAGGAATCTTTTTACACTTCAGTATATGTGATCATGTTTTGACGGTTATTTTTAATCAGCAGGGTTGCCAATATAATGCCATTGTGTATATATAATGTAATATAATAATAATAATAATTGACATGAACTGTAAATTGCCAAAGAAAAACTTTTAAAGAAACAAAAGATTTTGTACATTTTGCAGAGGAGCTTTTTCTCGCTTCTGTTTAGGCATTCCAGTACAGTGCAACCATCTAATCGTTGTTATTGATTACTAGCAATTGGTTTGCACATGTTTAGCAAGGTTTGTGAAAATAAATCTCTTTTATGGGAACACTTGTTGGAATAAATATTCCCATTTAATTAAATACTGATAGATGCCAATGCTAAAACTTTAAAGATGCCAAATATTCATACATTTTTAATCTTTGTCGACATATCAGTCAACCACCAATTCTTTTTCTCTGGAACTCATGCTACACTTTTGAAAATAGAGGTGCTTCACGATGCTTTAAAAGAACCATTCTTTCTAAATCACAAAAAGTTCTTTGTTGTACAATATTCCTTTATTTTTAAGAGTGTAGCATCATTTACTCTCACCAGTTCCTCTCAGATCTAAGAAAACCATCTTACCAAGTTTCTGCATGCAGGAGTGAAGGCGAGTCTCCAGCAGCAGTACTCTCTGTCTGAGCTCTTCATAGTCGTAGGCTCCCATTTCCTCCTGAATGGCCATGAGTACCAGAGACAGATTCCTCACCTCCTCCCTCAGCCGCAGGATCATTCTGGCGTCTGTCTTGTACTGCTCCAGCACTGGCAGCAGGGGGAGCAGCTGAGTAACCTTGTCCTTCAGTTCCTGAGATCGTAACCGGTACAAGTTGTTCAATGGAAAGAAGAAGAAGAACAGAGTTAATCTCCCTTTCATAGAGGTTCAATGTTGAATTAGCATCACATTAGCTATTCTAGTGTTTAATTCATTTCATCTCAGGTTGCCAGAGCGACCTTCCCCCATCCTTTCAACACGTGTGACCGATCTCTCACCCTGCGCTCCAGTACATCTTCACATTAAAACAGCACCTCCTGTCTAGCTTTGTCCTAACTGATTATTGATTAAAGCACATCTGCTACCTCTCACAATCTATTACCCATCCAGAGCGGCCCACTCATCAGCCAACTGTCAGATCTCCACCTCTCCGTGACCGAGCCACTGTGAAACGCTGAGGCTTACAGGCTGATCTCAGCTCGCCGAGGGCAATCCGTTACCACGGCCATACGGGGCGGCAGTCCCGGTGTGGGCTAAGGTATATCAACTCCGAGGGTCTGAACAGCAGGTGTATCAATAAAGCATGCTCACCACAGGAGGGGCTGTTTCCTCCTTGTTAAGGTTTATCGTAAATCTGGTGATGGAGCTGCTCTCAGCCCCGCGGCGCCACATCATAAATCTCATTTTCCTGTTCCGAGACACAAAAATTTGGTCTCGTTAATCTCCCGCCCTGCCACGGGCGACTTTGAGCTCTCCGCATTCATCAGCAGCCTGTGCGAAATAAAGCCCGGCTTTGAGACTCCCACTCTTTGAAATAGTGCTTTTAACACGGGCGCATCTCACAACTTTTTCACAGCTCCAGCAGAGGAAAAAAAGGATTATGGTGCTTTGAACATGTATCGATAGATGAAGAATGATTTCTGGAACGTTTCGGAATCATTTTCAGTGCTGCGAATCAGACCGCAGACGAGCAAGGAGGATGATGGGTAAGTGGTGCTGGAGTATAAGTGATACCCTGGAGATGAAGAGCATCTGTGGCTTTCCTTCTACCCTGCTACATGTTAGTCATCTTAAAGCGCACTCTGCTTTTCCGTCCTATATGTATGGGCAGTGATTGCTTCAAGCTTTATTGTCTTGGACGTGTGGAGATACAAACACACCATCATATTCGAAAGATAAAAATGTCTTCAGAATAGCGGCCTGTAGTTGAAAAGAACAGAAAACAGATCTTTCTGTACACATGCAGATACAAACAGTCATTACTGAAGCAACAGCATCTTGCTCTGGGTCTTGGGTATAAATAATTGAGGGACATTTGAATTCCCTCTGAGGACCTTCGGTACGTCTCAATTAAGCACTAAAATTTGAGGTGAGCGTATTTATTTATGCGTACATTTCTAGCAGCGGTTGTGGGGTGAAAAGCCAAATCTTGTACATCTTGTTCTTCTGTACCTGAAAACTCTTGGGGTTGAGGCTGCGTGGATTTTCAGACGCTGTCTTTAGTTTGCCGTCCACCGTTTTCATCAGGTTCTCTGTATCTCTTACGTACTGCAGATCTCTGTACGTCCTAAGATCCAACACCTCCATGGATTGAGTTATATTCTGAACCTGTAAAAACACACAGAAAGTCAAACTCAATCAGGGCGAGGTTTTTGAGGGCATGACAATGTGACACTTTCAATTTGTTGCGGTTCAAATCAGTGTTCCTACACATCCAGACCTCCTGCCGAGCATCTCGCCCACTTAAACACACGAGCGTGACTATTGAGCGAAACACGCACACCTAAACATCTCCCACATACTCCCAGAGGGACATTCACACAGATTTACACACCCTCCCTGTTGCTGTAACAGGACACAGACTATATACTGGTATTCTGCTCATGTTCACGTTTAGACTGATGCGCATGAGGAGACCTGTCTAATGAGCTGATCTGCATAGCCGTCAGACTCTGTCGTCACGCTTAGATTGTTGATGTTTGGACCAGGGCAGGGGTTAGGTGGGATCACGTATTCACCGGGCATTCAGCTATTGTTTGTCATGCACGTCGAGTCTGGGTTGTGGTGGTTTAATTCTGAACACATCTCTCTCTCTCTCTCTGATCCACGTGTCCTTATTAGTCTACATTTATTAGGCAAGAATATTATGTTTGAGTCTCTGGACGAAGGTGTTTAGACCCTAACAGCATTTGTGGTCAAAGTCTGTGGAAATTTTTGAGGCACGAAAAACCCTCCCCAAACAGTTTTAATGTTTTTTTTCTGTTCCTCTCTCTCTTTTCACTGCCTCCGTTAACTGTCCCCATTAGCTAGTCAAACAGCTGCTTTGCATTGTTGTGTGATTCCAGCTCTCTCTAAATCAACAAGCATGATGTCAATGGGGACATGTGGATCTTAATGGACTGTTGTTCACTGACAAAACAGGAGCTGGAACATTGAAGCACTAAAGACAGAAAGAGGAGTAAAAAAATGTCATCTCCTGACACTCTTTCATGCCAAACGTCTGCATTTACTGCAGCTTCCATATGCATGTATAAGAGAGTCAATATCTAACCGTCTCTCACTGTAGTGAATCATCTCTGTTTGATATATCTTTATACTTCAGTCTTACTCTCCTGCTGTGAAGAAAGCCTTCATTATTAATAAACAGCTGTACAACATGAGGTGGTGGTGTTCCATCCAAACTACTAGTTTAACAAACAAGACCTCTTTGGTCTTCCTTCATTTTAAAGAGATCGATCACCCTAAAAAATTTACTTTTCCACTTCTGGTCATTCCAAACCTGTATTTTATGTGAAACTGTAAAGAAGAAATTTGTTTTTTGTGTTCATGCAAACAATGAGCAACAGGGTTGTTTGGTTACCAGCGTTCTTTAAAGGGGTCATATGATGGTTCTAAAAATAACATTATTTGTTGAAATCACATCATATGACTCCTTTAAAATATAAAAGTCATACAGGTTTGGAATGATGTGAGGGTGAAAAAAATGATGAAAGAATTTTCATTTTGTGGGTCAACTATCGATTTAGAAGTTAATGTATCTAACTAAAACTAAACTATCAGTACTTTTACTTTTTTGTAATCAACATTTTTCTGTTGATGTGTTAGCTGTTTATTTGACCTTACACCTTTTCAACCAAAAAAAGTGTAGCAAAACAAAGTGCATTATTGTTAATTGTCACATTAAGCGAACTGTAGCAATTTCTAAAAAAACTCCTATTAAAAGCTGATTAATTTTAGTGAATTGATTTATTCATGTTTCACTAAATAGCATGACTGCAGTTTAACTACTTCACTTTGCTTGAAACTTCACCAACCTTGACCACCACTAAAACCAGCATAAAAACTCACATGTGAGGTGTATCTCTTTCTTTTCCATCCTTTTTTCATTATCTTACTTTCTTTTACATCGGGTCAGTATGAGGTGCATTAAATTTAATGTTACATGTACATAATCTCTTCTCCTCTGGACCTCTCTAGTGTCCACCTCCCCCAGATCTTCACTGATGATGCTGTCTGTGTGTTGCTACATTAAACAGCGTCTCTGTGTGGATATTTTAATGAAGCACTGTGCATTGAGTGCTCCATTTCCTGATTTAGTACGTTTTTTACTGCTTATTGCCTGTTCTTAGCCTAATGGGTACGAAAAAAGCATTCGAACGTCTGAGCATAACAAATCCAATTTCACAGTATTTAGGACACATCTTCTTTGTGATGGCATGTAGTTTGCATTATGTAGTTTTACAAACTTTTTTTAATGAGGAACATTAAGAGCTGCATGTGTAATGTCTATGTAACAATTTTCGGGATTACAGTGTTAAAAAACATTGTAAGAGCGCGTGTCTTTAAGGTTGCATGAAGGACACCCGTCACCTTCTCCATGAGCTGACGGAGCTGTCTGCTGCGTGGGTCTCGATTACACATGTTCTGCGCCGGAGCCACAACCGTGCAGAGACATTTCCCATCTGCGTCCTGTGCCGAGCTGTAGATCTGCCAGCCCTCCTCTGGGCTCGGGTAAAGTGCCTGCAGAGAGAGAGAGAGAGAGAGAGAGAGAGAGGGGGATGAAAAAAAAGAGCTGGAGATGCAATGGAGACACAGAGCAAAATACACAAGCAAGATGAAATGTGGCATTTGTGGAGAGAGGAGGTTTTGATCAGCTTAGACACTTAGAGGAAATAGAGCCACTTCGGATCGATAAAGCGGCTTTTTCATTGGGGGTGGAGTTGGGTGATGGATGTCTCGTGTATTAATCAGAATCAATATACAGGCTCACACACACAGACCTTTGAAGCTAATGTTTGAGGAATGGATTTTGTACTAAGATAATGATATTTGTAGTACCCCACTCCAAAATCTAACCCATATAGAAACCTGTTGACATTATTAGACTTTAGCATAACATGATTTAGACAATTTATGAGCATTTTATGATCAATATTTGTTTTACTATATTTGTAAGGATGTATTAAAAAAATGGGCTCTCGTAAGATTCAAACCTGTACACACATACAGTGCAGGTTTGTTTTTCATAGTGGCGGCTTACCATTAAGATCTGACATCTTTATACAGAGGTAATGATTGCATTTCCTCTAACCTTAGACCTAATCCTCACAGAAATATTTTGGAAAGCTTTTATTTAAATGTACAGTACCAGTTAAAACTTTAGAGACAATTGACAGAAATGTTTCTAATGATCTTAATTTCTTTTAATCTGATGTTTATTTCAATGTTTGAAGTTACTTTTGTAGACAAAATATAATTGTGCTAACATATATCAATTTCTTCTAATTAAAAAACTAACTTATTTCAAAAGTATTTTTAAAATGGTTTATTTGGAGCAAATAATGAATAAGAATCAGTCAATAAGAATCCAGCATAGATAGAAAATCTTATAGTGCAGTTTAAAAAGCTTTCCAGGTTGAGACCTCATGAAGCTGAATGATAAAATGCCAAATCCTAGACAAAGGATGACTACTTTTGAATGTGCTAAAATACATATAACATAGTGTTCATTTATATATCATAAATCCCAGAGTTAAAACTGTGTTATTTTATGGATTTGATGAGTTTTATACTATTTTAAAATGTGAAAAAAATCTAAAAAAGAACAGTGAGTGTAAGTGTTTCCAAACTTTTGACTGGTACTGTATATTATTGTTTACTTTATTTTTTTCTTCATTTTTTATATTTTAATTAAGATTCCCATACTCCCCTTCCTTACATGGATATAAACATGCCAGCAATCAAGAGAATATCAAGCCCTTAAAGATAAAGTCAGAATTGAAAAGGATCATTGACAATGTTATTAAAGACGGATAGCATTTACAAGAAAGGGGAGTGGCAATAAAATGTCTCCTTCTGCTCTAACCTTGCCTTCTTTACTCTCTTTCCCTCCCTGTGTCTGTCTCTTCCCACATTTCTCTGATCAGATTAAATGAGCGAGTGGACAGGGAGACTATGTGATTGGAGAGTAAAGCAGCTGCCGCCCATGAGCTCAATGTCACATCCTGTCACATCTGCCGATCCCTGCCACTCTCTCAGTCTCCTTCACTCTTTCCTCTTTCCACATCGCTCATCTTCTCCGCTCATCTGTTCCTCACCTCTCTTTCTGTGTCTTCAGCTCTGTTTGTCCCTAGACAATCTCTCTCAGCCACTCAATTTACTGCACAGTAAATTTGTAATTTTACAAAATCTAAAGGAATCGATTAGTAAATTTAGATAGCAAGGAAAAAACTTCTAACAATACAGAGACACCATAATAAATCAAGAAAATATTGACTATATTTACACTGACTATATTTTTCTTGATATTTTATATATTTGGCCTTCAACTGTGCACATAACTCTGTTTTTGTGGGAAGAACAAAACTTTTTTTTACTTTGGTAAATAGGAAAGCCAGATATTGTTGCGTTTGTCTCTAATGGCAGTGACTCGATGCTTTTTGCTCCCTTGGCAACCAGTTCTCATCAAGACCGCTCTTGGGTTTTGACTGTTAGTTTTGTCTCTTGTTGGAATATTTATCTTGTTTACTAGTAAAGTAACATGCTTATTTCTGATCTCTTTGAAGATCTGGTAACATCTATCTTTGTTTTTTGAAGCTGCATTTCATTTGAACTGTCTAATGATGCTTGTATTTTCAATTTGATCAGTTTGTTGAGTCTGGAGTCACGAGCGACAATTGATTCATCTTGCCGTCTCGCTTTCAATAATTTATTCTCTGTCTCCTCAATTTACTTCCTTTATTTTCTTTCTGTTCCTCTTCTTTAAGTCTATTCTTGCTGTGCTCTGTTGTCTACTGCCAAATAAAACCTTATTAATGACTGATCTGTAGTGCTGTACATAGGCAGAAACTCGCCATCCAAACCGTACAACACAAGGATTTAATGCATTTCGATAATGTGATGCTCTAACAAGACAAAACTGAATAACGCACAAATATAAGACAGAAATAGTATGTTTTAATAATCCTTATTGATATCATGAATTATATTTACAGTACAGTTAACATTGCCCTCATGTCATCCGTCATCTTGGATTGATTTTTTTCACCAAACTTGTCTTAGTGTGTACTGATATTGGATATGCATTAGCATTCAGTAGTTATGATGTGGCGTCGTGAGAGTCAGCATCAGCAAGATTATGAAGGGAGCACCTACTATGCCTTAAAATACTATTTGTGCATCCTCAGTAGGTTTTGGTACAGAGCCTCTGTGTTTAGGATTATTTTATTTAAGTAGTATGGCCATCCTATTTTAGGTTTGCTAAAAACAAAACAATAAAAAGACAATAAAGATTAAGGGTCTAAAACTACACAGAAGTGCTGTCCGTGACCCAGTAGATTAGGACAGGCACAATTTCCTCCATCTCGTTCCAGTAAAGGTGCATGCTGAGCCTAAAGGCATGAGAGACAGACACACATACTCTATGAGCGCACATACTCGACACACACGCTCCCATCAGGGATTCATACTCAAATTTGATAAGGTTGGTCATTAGCCTCTTTCCTTCTGTTCAACTCCCACTTGTACAGTACATGTTCATTTGCATAAGAATGCCACATACTGTTATAAATGCCCTCCGCGAGTGCTGTGCTATTTTTCTGCCCAGCCTGGCATTCAGCATCTGTCAGGTCTAGCAGGTCTCTGTTCCATTAGCGCTGATTTGTTCGGGCTTTGTGTCAGTATAGTCATACGCACATTCAAACCGCTTCACCAAGCTGAATGGAATTTTTCCAAACATGTTACGGGTGATCCACAACAGAAATCATGTGCTGGCGGTCTGGTGTGTCTTGCTTTGGCTTCAAGGAATGCGCTTTTCTTTCCTCGCTTCCATTCGGGCCGAGTCTATTACCGCCATAACCTTCATCAACAGTCTCATTCCCATCTTGGTGGACCTGCGGCTTGGTGTCTGAGAATGTCAGATGTGGTTAGCGTCGACGTGCGACTCAATCTATACGCCGATCTGCTGCCCGCAGTCTCTCGAGCGGATAAGACTGTCGCATCAATCATCCGTGCAGTACATGCGCCTCACATGTTAAACATTGGCACGACACGTGTGCCCGTCCGACGGGTGGGAGATATGAGCCGGGGGCCCGGTTGTGAGCTGCTCTTTCACATAAATATGCTTTCTGTTCATTAATGTTGCATAAATGTTGAGTTTTAATTTAAGAACTGATTAGAATCACCCCTGGATTCATTACCACCCACCAATTCATTCTGCCGTAATTTCCGCTACCGCTAATGGCAGTGCAGAGAACAGGGGGTGCACACACAAACACACATTACTCACACGTGTACACGTCTAATCCAGCGTCTGTATGTGGGTGTATGTTACAGAACAGGCCGGTTATTTATGAACACACAAGGGCGGGTAAAATGAACCGCTGTTTAATTAGCGATGCTTGAGCTGCCATCCATGAAAGCCAGTATGACTGTGCGTATGTGTCTGTGTTTTACCTCTCATTTGCACTTAACACCCTCCAAAGAATCAAATTACTCTGATTAAGTCAATAGTTAATGCACAGCCTGTTTGTTAGCGTTTAAGATTAGTGGGGCCACAAGGATTACTCTAAGAATTAGAATAATCTGAAAGCACAGTGTGCAGCTTAGTAAACAGCCTAGCAAGTAGCTGAATATAGGTGACTGCAATTGACAGATGATCATCTAGCACTCTTGGTTTAGTAACCTTTACTTCTGTGGTGTTGTCCTGCTCATAGTTAGTTTAAAATCTGTCTGCACTTAGCGGAGATGTATGTGATGCAATCTGGGGAAACCCATCAGATGGCACGCTGGGACGGTTTCCGGAATTTCCAAAAAAAATAGGTTGAATGTCAATTTTTTGTTCATCATCTCTGAAAATATCTTGCAAAATTGACTTGTTTACTACAGAAAAATAGCGATTTATAATGGCAAGCTGATGTTTACGGACACGCCTGCCGGAGGTGCTAATGTCACCCATGCAGTAGTAGCGTAGTAGTAGTATGCAAAGACAGTTCACCTATTAACTTTAATTTTGTATCTTTTCTAACATTTACAGTGATTAAAATAAGTCTTTTTACCACAGTAATGTGACTTTTACTTGTAAAACAGTTGTGTTCTTTTTGCAAATCATAGTGATCAGCCTTCAGATAACCATAACATTTGTTACATACAAGGTATGCAAGACATAAACGGTTTTGAAAAGGACTAAAACTCATATGGTATCAAAACCTGTTATAGGAAACATTTCACCATGTGATGGGTTTTCCCTGATCACATCACATATATTAAACTATACTTGACTAAGTGGTTAAAATATATTTGGCCAGTTATTCACTGTAGTAGTAGCCTACTTTATATCACAGAATATGAATCTTGTAACTCACAGTGGGCTTGATTAAACATTAAGCATGTTCTAAATTTCTATAATTATTTAATTTTTAACTTTGACAGAAAGATTACTTGTTGCTCAAATTGTAACAGTAGGGCAGATTAGGATACAGTGAAAACACTTAAGTTGTTGTTGAGCTCTAAGCTATATCAAAAATAACAGCAGCATCTATAAGCAGGGACTGATGAGAGATCAGAAATCAATCTAGTACAGCTCAATGAATACGGATGACATCATGGGCTAAATGGTGCGAAGAGATGCCGCAGAATAATAATCGGCCTAAATGCCTGTCCCACAGGTTCACACTCACTCAACACACACTGCCTTTGTCCTCCAACACACACACGTGACAAATAAAATGCACAAAACCGTACACTCAGAAAGCTTCAGCAAAAGACCAAAGGAGGACAGAGTGAGGGCAGCAGATAACAAGATTCAGCACTGTGTGTGTGTGTGTGTAAGAGAGAGAGAGAGAGCGAGAGAGAGAGAGAGAGATCGACAGCAGCGAGTGAAAGCAGAGAG
The DNA here is from genome assembly GCA_019155185.1 of Beaufortia kweichowensis. Taxonomy (NCBI): domain Eukaryota; kingdom Metazoa; phylum Chordata; class Actinopteri; order Cypriniformes; family Gastromyzontidae; genus Beaufortia; species Beaufortia kweichowensis. The sequence continues at coordinate 3,420,714 of CM032804.1, forward strand.
CTGCTGAGGGGGAAGATACCAAGGTCTAATTTCAGACTCAAAGTGGCAGTTTCTTACTCAGCCGAACGGCTGCCAAAGCCTGACACCAGCTCCATTACATCCCTCCGCCCCCACCGTGAACCCCACACGCTTTCACACACACCGCTCGACCTTTAACAGCATCCATCCCGCAGTCTGATCTCCAGCCCCGGCCCGACGGGAAACCGTCACATACACCCACAACCTCCCTCCTGGGGAACGACGACCCAGGTATTGACGCCCAATTGAGAAAACGGAAAGTGATCAATAGGCAACTCGACGGTACTGAGAACAGAAAGTCAGGGTCACTTCCTCTCTCTCACTGTTGCTCGTGCTCTCTAGCTGGCCTTTACTTTAAGGCCGATTAACACACTACGGAAAAGATTAACCAATTACAGCGGCTCTCGCTGTCCCCGAGGCGTCTCCTGGATTGAACCCAGGGCGGGTTTCATTAGGCCGATCCCTGAGCCCGATGCTGTAAACTCTGGACATAAATGAGATCGTAAATCTGCTGGCTCCATTTCATGGAAGTGACAGGAAGTCTATTACAACTTTCATATAAAGGGCGTGGGAGGTGGCCACGAGTTGTTTTCCACATGAAAGCCTTTATCGGCTCTCGGTAAACCCAAGTTTTCACAGTAACAAGGAGAGAGAAAATTGCCTTATTTTTCACCCTTGATGTACTTTGGTGTGTTTTCGTTCTCCTGACCCTGCGACTCACTCTCGTATTGTTCTCTTTCGTTTTCATCAACATAAGGCTTTCTGTCAGCTTTGTGATTACATGATATTACCCTGAAGCCCAAAACTGGCATCTGTCTCCGCTCTAAACACACGAGAGCTTCTGCCATGTCCCCGAGAACTGCTTCCATCATTCCATAATACTTAGAAAAAGCTGTAATGTTTCAACATTCAAATAAAACACAGATGCTGATGGACATTAACATTATAACCCTACAATCATCATAGCAAATGAGTGTATTTAACTGTATTTATAAAGGTAAAATGGGGCAATGGAAAAACTCAGCGTCTGTAGTATACTGCTTAAGCAGTTTATGACATTTTCTTAAAAAACATGTATAAAGTCATGCTTTAGGGATGAAATCCCATATGTCTAAAGTTATTGAGTAAAATCAGAATTTCCTCAAAGTGAGTTCAACCTCTTCTGACTGAAAATCAAAGACTTCATTTTTCAATATTGAGCACTGTAATAATAATGTTTCCAGAGAAGTTTAAAGTACTTCTAGATTGGCTCCTACTTCCTTCTTGCAGTCCTTTAATTCATCTTGTTCTAGTTATCTACAGGAATATTGATATGGGTATTGATTGTGTTTCAGTTTGCACTTAAAGAGATTTCAATTTGTTTAATGCTGAGAAAATTAGAGGGAATATCGATCGGAGAATCACGAAAATTAAGTTCTGCAAGGGGTGAAATCATAAACATATTGTCCATCAAGTGGTTTATCCTTCATACTGCATCTTGTGAGAAAGTGAATAGAGTAATAATGTGAAGTCTTAGCTGAGTGTGAGCATTTGGATCTGTAGAAGCCAGCATCACCATCTGTGTGTTTGAATGTGTTTGAGCACATTCAGAGATCCCTGGTGGGCAGCAACAGCTGAGCAGAGCTCGTTTTGTGCTTTCATAACAGATAGATATGATATGCTCCAAAAAACCATTCCAAATGTCTCTTATTTCCCCAGACTTCAGCAGAATCTTGTTTATTTACTCCTGTCAGCTTCTGCGTAGTTCCTTTAAGATTTTGGTCCTGAGACAATGGCAAGCATTGGATTATATCCGCAACATGTGTTTTTTACACACGGGGAGATTTTCTTGTTGACTTCTTTCTCTCCTCTTGTATGCTTCTCATAATCATGAGATTATGGATGTCAGCCTCACCCCTGAATCAACTCGGCTAAGATTTTCCAAGCAATTATTTTGAGGTTTCTTTGTTCTTGCTCTTTGAAGCTGTGCCGCTCTGAACTTTGCTACAAGTGTAGCTGCAAAACGTAAATCATCAAATGTCAATGTCTTAATGACACTAACAGACGAACAACATTAATTTGCTACAGTATATACCTGTTTGTATACTGGTTAACTTTAACCTTTTATGTAGGCCTATACAGTATGGTGAACAATAGTAACTTAGCAAAACAATAATGTAAATATATGGTTTTTAAAAGTAAAAAATTAATCAACATATTTTACAGTGGAGATTTATAATAGATTATATTCATTATATATATATATATATATATTTTTTTTTTTTCAATTATTTTTTGTAAGTTACAAATGTAAATCATCTGAAATTGTAAAGAATTCAGGAAAAAGATACTCTCAGAATTTAAATATTTAAATATATTTAAATTAAATAGTTTTGCTTCTTGATTTTTGTTATCATTTAGATACATTAGGGTGTTTTGTTACATCTTTCTTGTTTATTTATTAGTTTAATGTCGTATATGTAATCCTGATGGTGTTTTGTATTTGTATTGTATGACCCTGTGACCATTTTTTTATAACTATTGGCAATGGTCAATGACAAGTCCACATGTGATGAACTTTGACTCATCATGTCAGCTTGTTTCATCATACAATGCAGATTTGAGTAAAATAATGTTGGTTTATTACCATCCAATCAGTAAGTCTAATCTTATTTTAATGTAAGCAGTCATGCTATAAAAAAGTCATTAATAGCTTGACTTCCTGCAATGCACTCTGTGGTGCTTCTAACATTGCTCAGAAAACCTGTTTGTGGGCGATTGTTATTTTTGCACTTTCACTGGGTGCCGCTAATGACTCATAAAGTACATACTACACCTTTCAGCACAGTGAGGATTTTTACATGTGACGAGTTCATATAAATTAGCAGCTTAGCTCAAAAGGGCAAAAAGAGCATATGTGGTTGTGAGTCAGAGCTGGCACAGTTGCACGTGCAGGAATGACACGACGACGGACGGTCACGCGGGTCCCACAGCGCCGTGGCAATGAGGAAGATGAGTTGCTTTGATGAGAAGAGAGGACATCCCTGCGGCCTCGCTACAAGCCCATCAGTCACTCTGCTTCATGGACCACACCTCCAGTCTGCAGCTCATTTCACGCGATCATCACCTCATCTCAGGGCGGTGGGATACAGATCTCTTTCTGACTGAGAGCTAGTTGCTTTTGATATTACACTTTGAGTGTCTTTGAATCTCTCAAAGTCAAAATGGATGAATTCACACTTATTAGAAAAATAAATCATCCATGGTTATGAGAGTAACATCTGTCTAATATGTCTGAAATTTAAAACTGAAAGGCTCACTTAAGGGTAGATTTAAGAGATTGTTTTTACCTACAGTATGCTAATTTCCCCTTGATTTTTCCTTCAAGTAAAGTGAAGCAATGTTTTTAAGTGATTGCGTTGAAAATGAGAGACGTAGGAGTTTCCAAATTACAATGTGTGGTTAATGGTGACTACCTATAGTGGTTACCACTTTAGCTAAATAAACACAATTTTCTAACAACTTCCTCTGCAGCTATTTGATATAGGTGTTATTTTATTTCATCAAAAGCAATCAAAAACCTTCTTGCAGTAGTGCTAAAAGAGCTTACATGTCATTACCAAACATTGTAAAAACATTTAAAACATCATTTTAAAACGTTATTCTTACATTGTTAGTGAAACATTTAAAACTAAAAGTTTTCATAACTTAATGGCAATGCTAGCAAATCGTTTTAGGACTAATTTCTAAGCTGTCTAGTGCATTTAGACTTTTGTTCTTTGTTTTAAGCTGCAGCACTTTGGTTAATCTTTTGGCTAGGTCATACAATTAAATTAAACAATTAGATGGACGACTTCAGTGTACAGTATGTGTTGCATGCTGTCTTTTTTAGCATCCTGCCAAGGAGGTTGTGCATTTAAGGTGGCATATCAAAGAATAATCCAATTTACAAACACCGTATTGATTTTACTTTGTATTTTAGACTAATATGTTCTGTTCTGTTGCAGACTGTCTAGGTGGAACATGTCTTGTATAAATGCCCTCCTGAAAAAACACAAACATTCAAGGTCAGGTTGACCCATTAACAATTAAATGATATAAGGCTTCATCAGACATCCAACTAACTGCTCGGTTTTAAAACTATTCTGTTTTGCACGTTTCTAAAGGCCCTGTCCTGTGGCGTGACCATTGGGTGCCCACTAACACATGACTGAATATAAAAGCAAACTTTGAACGTGTATTGTTGGTGTTGACCGTAGAGAGCTTCAAACGGGAAAGCAGTTTCCACCATAGAGAGACTTCCACTAAATCCATACAGCTTCTAGTCTGTGGTGAGGAGTAGTAACAGGCTTTGAAAGCGAGTGTGAATGTGTTAGAGAAAGCTGTGATAGACAGTTTCTGAAGACACCTCTTCTAGACAGATGGACATTAGCGTAGGCATCCAGACCGACTCAACTAACCCCTGCAGCGCCTCCTCCCTCATCCAGATGGAGTGTCATATCTGGCCATAAGCTGTGCCGAGTAGAGCTTTTATTGAGGGGCAGATGCTCAGACACTACACAGCGGAGACCCCGGGCAATCTCTCAACATTAATGATCCAGAAAATTTTACAGAAATGGCATCCCTCCATCCACCCTCCTCCACCTACTCACACCTGGTTCCATCTTTCAATAACAGTCACGAAACGCACACAAGCCCTGCTGAAAAGATCTGTCTAGGCCAGGATGAATTTTCATGTTGATTTATGCTGGTTAGTGTTTCGCTCTGCTGCCGATCTTACGGTAGAGGGTGAGCCAGTATAGGCATGCTGGTAATCCACAAAACAATATTGGGCAACCAGCATGGTCTTTGTGTTAAAGCTGGTTGACCAAGGAGGTCTTACTGCTGATTAAGCTAGTTAAGAAGCTTATTGAAGACACCAGAGAGCAGCATCAGAAACACAATGTATACTGGTGCTTTTTAGCAGTGAAATGATTCACACACTGGCAGAAATGCAAAATTGAGAAGTGGAAGTAGCCACCAATTAATGTTTACCTGATAACTGTCACTGCACATATTGAGCAAACATTTTTGGAAAAATTTTTGAAAAAAAATTCAAAATTTTATTATATTTTATTACATTTTAAAATTATATTTTTAATACATTTTTAAATGTAAATTTTTTATTAAATCTTTTAATTTTTTTAATTTTAGGTATTTTTAAAAATAACATTTTCAATTATTTTTTATGTTTATTGTTATAAAAATGTGTCAAATATTTCATCTCGAGTCTTAGCCCTTTCCAGCAATATATAGTTAGTCATGATTAAATTAGTTTAAATTTTTTACGGCACTCTTGAATACTTCATTCTGATTGGCCAGTTGTAGCATTCCAATGTATGTCATTTTTAGATAACAACCGCTCAAAACCAAACGCTCAAAAAACTCAAAATAGCCCAGGCTCATCCAGGTACTGTGTGTCAACTAGCCCTTGAAAATAATTTACTTGATGACTAAATTAGAAATATGCCTAGTTAATAACATATATGAGATTATATTACAAATGAACCAAATTGCATGATCATCTTGTTTGAACGTTGTGTCTTGGCTTACAGCAGTGTCTAAAGCTGAAAATTTTTCCTTGCATTTCTTGTCCAATAATTTACTCGTGGCAAGCCACTTTGCCTCGGGGTCCTGATAATTTTGGCTTTATTTAATGATAACAACTTGCTGGCTGTACATGATCCCTTACTTATCCATCTTATATATGTGTACTGTATACAGTATATATCTATGTATGTATTTGATTGTGGCTTGACTGTGCCAGAGATCAGCTGGACCTATTCTCCCACAACACATTTCTTAATCCTGTTATGAACTGAGACAAAGTGCACAGTTCCCAAATAGAAGTTCAGTGGATTAGATTTTTAGGGGGTGTAAAAGAGAAATCATGTCTTCCTTGAAGAAGAATGTTAGATAAGTGGCTATAAAAATCTCTGCATTTCTGGGTAACATCAGTCACTACCTCACTGCCTCACGCAGACAATCTTACCTCCCTGTCTCACTCCTGACCTGAGCATCAGTCTTAAGGCACTTAACTATACTTCCCTTGCCAAGCTGAGGATATCCATGAATCTCACCGGCTAAAACTTCCTCGTCTATCATCTCCCATTGAGAATCACTCACCCACAGCAGCCATCAATTCCTCTGTAACCGACCCCCGCGGCCAGACACCCATTCAATTTACTTGCTTTTCATCCTGAATATCTCACTAAAAGGCAATATCTCAGACAATTTTATCATAGAGAAGTGCAACTGCTCTTTCACACCAAGGTCCTAGCTCGTTTACATGAACAAACACATATTAAGCAAGATAAACAGGCAGACTGACAGAAAGAGAAAGAAAGTGGATGGTTACGCACGCTGACGATCCTTTCCGAGGTGCCCGCTCGGGAGATGGTGGTTCCATTGAGCCCCACCAGTGACGGCAACGTCTGGGACATCCAGTTAGTGACCATGGCCATGGTGCTGAGCACCGCGCCAATCTTCAGGAGCGGAACGCTCATGTCGTCCCCCGGCCGACCGCCTGGCCCTAGTGCCCCCCACACTCCCTGGCGCCGGGGTCAGATGCAGCGCACGACAACGGACACAAACCTGACCAGCCCTTCTCCTCCTCTTCCTCCTGCACACTGGAAATCTCAAAAGCGGCTCACACACGGCAGCTGCTCGGATCCAGCGGCATCACAGCGATGCTCGACACGCGCTCTTTTCTTCAGCCTGGGAGCAACTGCCAATGTTCACCCTCCCTTCCTCTCTCGCTCTCTCTCTCTCTCACCACTCGCTCTTTCAAGATGCAGCCCTGCGCATTGGCTGCCTCTCTATCTCTCTCTTTATTCCTCACTCTTCCTCCTCCCCGCCCCTGCCTCTCTCCAGCCTCGTTCCACATCCCATCCTTCGTCTTCCTCTCCTCCGGCTCCCCTGTGCCACCTCAAAATCAGAGGCAGAGGAGATGCACAATCAGCCGTTTGAAGTCGTTGGTCTGTTTTCTCTCACAACTGCACAGAGGCGGCTTACAGCTCGTGCTAAATTAGGATGTCACTGTGTTGTTTAAGTGTGCGTGAGGAAGAAGAGCTGAGCGTTTAATGAGGAAGACGACGAGCTGTTCCAGTTGGGAGCTTCCCTGACAGCTCATCAATCACATGAGCATGTGACACTTCCTTAATCAAAACATAATGGCAAATCTGAATGCAGACGAGCACAGCACTGGTGCTCAGCATTAACCAGAGCTGACTGCAGTCCATCACATGCCCAGCCATGCAAGCCACCCTCTCTATTTCTCATCATCCTCAGCCTGAAGCAACATAAGTCACATAATTAAATGGATGAATCGAGCAGAAGCTGTTAAATCTCGAGCAACAGGACTGTGTCTTTAAAGCCTCACTGTTTATTTGTTCTATCATAGTATCTGAAAATTGATAAATAAGCAGTCCTGTCCTGTCTTCATATAGTTTGTAACAGATGTCTTCTATCAGTCTTTAGACAGTGATTCGAGATTTGCAGGGTCATAGCAACCATAACAATCGATGAAAAGTGACATCTGTTTGAGACCTTGAAGGTTTCAAATCACTTGATGCGTTTTAGGTTAAACTAGCACAACACTGTCACCGTGTGTTTGTTTAGGAGTACTGCAACTACTGTGAAGTAATTTAGTAGAAACTGATAATCAATAATATTAAAATACTTTATTCTCTTCTAGCGTAATTTACAACATCTTTAAGGCGCTTGTACACCGTTTTCCCTGAAAATCTGTTAAATCTTTATGGCAGTGCTTAGCTGGCATAGGTGTACCAGGAGGTACCCAACCTGTTTTCTAGGTTCTGTTTTCAAAATCACCTGGTTCTTCTTAAGAAATTAATTATAAAACAGTGACGTCAAAGGCACAGTACGTGTATGTACTGTACAGTATATAAAAATAGGATTAGAAAGGTTGAACTGTTAAGACCCCTCCAAATTCGTGACTGGCAGAGCATACTGTATATATTGTGCTGTAATGTAATATTATATTAAAATGCAGCAGTTCAGTATAGCCACATTAACTCATGCTGCATTCCAGACTACTCAGATTTAGGATTTTGTCTGTCTGGATTTAGTAACATAAGCTGTATTCACAAACATTATTTCTGGTTTGAGATGAGAAAAATCCTAGGTGTCTGCAAAAATCTGTGGTGTAAGTTTGAGACGGGGGGGATGGGGAGAGTGTTTTAGGACTGATAAATGATTTAGTCCCACTAAAGCACAGAAATTACACACAGCAGTTAAAGTTTGCCTCAGCAAGTACATGCAAACACTTATATAATGTCAATGGAAAAATCAGAGATTTAGTTGATTTGGGTCTGTTTTTTCTTCTAAAACAATAGAACACTTTAGTGTGAGATCGAATATTTAATTTTTATTTTATTTTTATATTTTAATGTATTTTTTGAAATATGTTTTTTTTTTTGCATGTTTATATACTATTTGCATCATTTTTATATACATACACTCCAAAAAAAGGTGCTTCAAAGGGTGCTTCACAGCAATGCCATAGAAGAACCATTTTTTCTGTCTAAAGATCTTAAAAGAACAAACTTTTTTATAGTCTAACTTTTCTGTGAAACATCCTTCTGGATGTTGAAGGTTCTTTATGACACCATTCAGGTAAAAATGGTTCTTCTATGGCATTGTGAATCACCTTTATTTTTAAGACCGTACACTATTTCATGTACTATTAGTATTATTTTATACAAGCATCATACAAATTATCTGCACAATCTTACAAAAGAAGAAAGCGTAACAGTGATTCATTTAAATGACCCTGAAAAACAACAATTTCGCTTTAAAGCATCCAACAGATTAAGATAACCTCACATAGCTCTTGACTAAGGTGTTTTATGTCTTTGAACAAGCAAGAGATGTAGGAGGTCATCTGGGGCACCTTTGGAAGTGGAATAAATTGAGTCTGCAAATACTGTCAGATGTATTTAGCACTTGTTGTAACCTCTATTGCCACAATAGGCCTGCACTAGATAGACTTATTAAACATTTCAGAGTGAGAATTGATTTTGGAATCAGAGGACAAACAACTTTCACATTCTAATCATTTAAGTAAACACAAAACAGTCCTCAGTATTGAATACAATTTACATGATGGTTTGTGGTAATGAGGATTTGCATTGTAAAGTAGCTTCTTCTTTGCTTTTTGTGGTAATTTCTACAGATGGCCACTAGAGGGTACTGCTGTCTAACAAATAGCCTCTCTAGTCTCTCTAGTCATCTCACTGCTGCAGAGTATTTAGAAAGATGTTGTAAATTATCAGGTAGAATAAGAAAAAGTAAATCTTAAAAACACAATCTGACAAATCAAATCACAATTTAAATGAGATTAGAGATTAAGGCAGAACATGGTGGTGCATGTCTTTCGTGTTTCTGATTTAAGAGGCATGCCACTGCTATATTTGCTCTCTTCTTGCCCTGCAGGCCTCTCATTCTGCTATTTCTGTCCAAGACATTCACGCCCTCATTAATGATCTTACTCATATTCTCAGAAACTAACACTTGCATGCACACACATTTCACAACGCGTCCAAACAATGCAAACAGACATGCGCACACACATACACACACGTTCCTTTGTGAATGTACTCTGTGCTTAACATCTACTCAAAACGAGATTGTAGTGTTTGCCTTCAGGGCTTAAAGTTTAAAGGGCATTTTTAATCAGTTCACACTTTTTAAATTAACCTTAGCTGCAGAGTGCAATGTTTTTGTCCGTCTGCAGATGGCAGTAAAGATCCAGAGTGATTCCCAAACATACCTAAAACCTTTCCAAGGACATTTCTTGACAATTCAAGAACCTGCACCTATAATATGCGCCGGCTCGACGTGTCTTTAAACACGGAAGACATCCAAGGCCACAATGTCTTGTAAGTGTTTTCCAACACCCGCTCACGCATGCAGCGTTCATCAAATATCACATTAAATATTCACCATTCTGTCAGTTTGCAAACTGTGCATATGCAAGGCATTGTTTTCTAAACCAGCAAGTCCTGATTAAATCCATTTTTATAGCATCACACAACATTACACGTTGACGGTCATGGCTCATATAAATGTCGGTCAGGTTTGTACTGCAGCTGTTGCATACAGATCAGTATGGATAGAAAGCGCTTTGTGCATGTGGGGTTTTAACATCAGAGGTCCCCGTGAGCCTGTGCCGCACAGCGACCACCCTGAACAACACTACGGTTGTCTGAATTTCTCATAGCCGGCACTTAACTCCTGCACAAATCCAGCTAAATAATGCATCCAGTACTAGGACCCGCTGCGTTACGGCACCCTGAACGCTTCGACACCCTTTATGTGTTCTGAGAAACATTAGAGCTGTGATGCAAGCTGCTTACGCATTTACCCATGTGCTACAAACCAGCGGTGACAGTGCTGCGGGAGGGATGACTGATGCCATTAGCTGCTTTGACCTGTCTTCCTGTTTTAAGCCAATTTTACCTTTCTCATAATAAATATGTCTAAACTGGCAGCATTATTTAGGTGCTGCTCAGCAGGCGGTTTTGGGAGATGAAGCACTTTGGTTTCAGAGGTTTGGAGAGGTTTTGATGTTGTGGGGCTGCTGTTATAATTGTATTTTATGAGTGATGTGTGTGAGTGACTAGAAGCTAAAAATTAACCTTTTTTTCTGTTGAACGCAAAACAAGAATCTTCATAGTTCATCTGCAAATAGATTATAGCAATCACATCTGTCAAGCTTTATTTTATATGGCAGCTTTAATATTACTTCTGGTTTATTTTCAAAAAAGTCAAGATGAACGCTTTGCATTTTGGGATATTCCTCACAGATTTTAGGAAATTTGTATACTGTAATTATTTCTGTCATTACTTTTGACATCTCAGCTGTGTTTTTCTACCTTATGTACACACGGCACACGCAACATTTTGGGCCGAACACAGAAATAAATAAAGCTAAGCAGTTTCCTCTCCTCACATCCTTTGCCAATCCGGTTCAACGCTGCTGTTGTGCAGGGATACAGAGCCGCGGCTATAGTGTTCAGCCGCTCTGTTCTATTTGTGACTGGTCCTGCTGTATGTCACGATGAGTCAGTAGACATGGAGAAAATGAGATCTTCAAACAGGAGCGGTAGCGTGCCGGCCAAATCCCTTACTGTCTCTCTAGGTGAGAATAAGACAGCCATGCCTCCCATTGAGTTAATGATGCCGCGCACATTCATCTCACAACCGATTACAATGATCACCGTTCGCATTCTCCGTGCCTCAGTGACCCAATTACACCCACAGCCACAAAGATTAATTCTGCGAATAACATTCGGCACGAATGCAGACTCGACACGCTGACCCTTCCCACTGATCTAAACTAATTATACATGCGTTCCTTGGTGGGAAATGGAAAAAATCTCCTCCGTTTTTGTAATTTGACTAATTACTGACAGAAAATTTGGTGTCTTTAAGCATGAGTGAAAAGGACTGTTAATTGAGGCTGTCCCGCGTGGCTGTGTGTGTTTGTCTAAAACGCCCGTCCGCCCACTTATGGGATTGGCCTTGATGCTGTCATTGAGCTTTGAATTGTAAAGCCATTTATTCTCAAAGACAGCTTCCTGTTTGAGCTGGTTTTATGCTGTGTAAATTGAGGGATATTTTAAAATGGATGTAATCCCTTTACCTGTGAATGCTTGAGAGTTAATATCTGTATGTTCAGGATTTGCAGGCTGTGTGGTGCTTATGGAAACGTTGCTGGATTGTATTGTAACAAAAGATAGACTGTGGATTGGTCACTTTGGTGTTCTGATTCGATTTTACAAATACAAAAACAACCCTTGTAACTCTTTCATTTAAGCCTAAAAACATTTTTTGGGGAAAATGTAAAACAAAAACAAAAAAAATTAACCTTTCACTGGAGTTATTATTACGCTGATAACATCATTTGTTATGAAAAACAATGCATTATGAAAAGCAGAAGCACTTCCAGAAATGACCTTAGACTTGAAATAATAATGTGGAAGAACATTAGAAAAGCAAACATGTGCACTAAGTTTTCCAAGCTGTTGTTTGTGAATGTTTACATACATGCTGTACACATTGATAATGATTCTCCTGTAATCATACTGGGTGCTACAAAACATTAGACCAAAGATAAAGCACTAAAAAGCTATTACCAATAAGGTATAAAACACATGGCATGAGCTGGGAAGATTCTGAATAACTGTTGTGACCCAGTAAGGCTTTTAGGTCTAAGTCTCTGCTATGTGCTTTTCTATGAACTGCATTGGCAATGAACATATCCGGCATTAACCAAGAATCTGTTGCTAATGGAACACAAAAGGTTGCTATCAGTAAACAGCAGTCTGTATGTTTCTAATAGGTTCCTGAGAGTCTTTTACTGAAAGGCTCTGTTATTATTGATGCAGTTTGGTTTTAATAAACTGTATTTTAATAAAAACAAAACAAAATTCTGCAATAACTCTCAAATAATTCTAACAGCTTTTGCAGCCAATTGATGCAACGTTCAAACCAAAGATCGGGATTTGTTCAGCTTGAATTGTGCTGATCCTCAGGGCCTTAGATTTTACTTTTTCAAGCATTTTCCTGAGGTAGAGGGTAGGCAGTGATGTCAGAAATAATTAAACTACGAAGATCAGAAGAGGGTGTTTATAATAAGTTATTGTTATGCTTGCTGTTAGACCTGGTGAAGGAGAATTTTAATAATACATTTCAAAAATAAGATTTAGAAAAATCACACTTGTGTTTGTACAGCCCTGCTGTATTTGAGAACACTGCTAATGCAAGTCAAGACTTCTTATGATTTGACTAGTCATCCAGAAATGTAATTGACTAGTTGGACGTGTCATTGTTGGCCCTGTTTACATGACTCACTAGATGACGTGCAGCATCTGTGCTCTTTGCTGTCTGGACGTTGCTTTGATGGGGAGCGTGTGGGTGGCAGGAAAGTCAGTCTGCTTAAGATGATGCTGGTTTGAGACATGAAAATGGGCAATTTGTATTTTCATAAATTGTGCCAATCATCAGTATCTGGCTGACCTTTGATTAGTTTTGGATGCTCTGATGATTAGCTTTGGATGCTTTGCATATATTTTGGCTTGTATGTAATGTGAATATTTACCTAAACCTAAAAATAACCAATTCTACATTGACATTTATGCAACTTTTTGACATTTATGTGACTTACAGTGCATCATACTATACACTTTTATAAGAGTGTGCAATCCCTGGGATCGAACCCATAACCTTGGCGTTGCTAGGTTGCTATTATGGTCTGAGATACAGAAAAGCTGATCAAATGTATACTTGAATACAAGTCGCTTTGGATAAAAGCATCTACCAAACACGTAAAAATGTAAATGTAGAAAATATTTGTTCGAAACCTATAAGACTTTCTTTTCTCTGTTAAACACAAGAGAAATTCTGAAAAATGTTGATTCTGCTTTTCCTCACACAAAGTAAATGAGGACTAAAGATGGCCACATAAAACATTATTAAACATTCAGGACTTGAACCTTCTGCCTAACATCTAGTTTTGTGTTTTAAGGAGGAAGAAAGTCATATGGATTTGGAACAACGTGTTTTTCTCTTTACATGAACTATACCTTTAAACGCCCACCAGCAGTACAATTGTTTTGCCTTTATTTTTAGACAAAGGTATTTTTGCTTTTGCCATAAAGAAACAATTAATTGACATAAACGCAACCTATTGACTAGTAAGTGCAACTCTGCACACTTACTGCTAAAACAAATCTATTTAACATTTAATTTTTAGATCTTTAACAAAGCAACTAAATACAAAGAACATGCCATGATTGGACTCCTGGGTCTTCAGTGATTTACTGAAACAGGCTGTTAGAAATAATCAATTCAGTAAACACATCAAACTTCCCTTTACTAATTTCTCTTGTTATTGGTTCAGCAGATCATAACACATCCCTGTTGTCAATGTTTACACCGCAGCAGTAAAGCACTAAGAGAAGGATGAGAGGAAGGTCTAAATCTGAACTAGCTCCAGTCCTGAAGCATGATGTAAGGTTGTTTCCAGGGACTTGTTTTCATGACAAATGTTCTTCCTTCTATTAACAGGTTATCAGTGTCTTGAAATACACAAAAACTCACGGTGAGCCCCAATAGTACACCCTAGGCGACAAAGAAATTGATACTCTAAAAAAGCTGTCACTCCCATGGAAGCATGAATCAGGAAACGAGACAGATCAGACCTAAATAACCCACATAATCAAGATAGATCAGAAACATGGCCAGGCTAACTTCAGAGCAACTAAATGTAATTAAAACCATGTTAAAAAGGCATGTGACACCTCAAGGAATTCATTTGTGACCAGTGAACTCCATTCTTCTCACACCTGCTATGAGAGGCCTGACCTCCCCCTTCATCCCCACAAGCATTTTTCCGCTTGATTTACCAAAGTAAGACTGAATTTTTTGGCCCTCAAATAACATTGCTATCAATCACATATAGGTCTAACCATAAACAATAATCGGCCCCTAAAATCAAAGGGAAATGACATGCCTGATATGTTTGCTGCCCTAAGCCTCTCTCTAAAATGCATCTTACACTTAAAACGAATCCCATTTTTCTTTTAGCAGATGAACAAAACAATTATATACACTAGTCACATTAATTTTGGAAAGAATGCCGGGTAGCTAAAAAAAACACAAAGCTTGTAAGCTCGGCCTAAACCTTCAGTCGTATAAGCAGCTTAAATCCATAAAGCCACGGGATCAGATGGTGTATGCAGCAAAACTTATTTTGTTGAACTGCCAGTCCAACGCGTCGAAAACCTCCACCATTAATTCCACACATTTCAATGACTATCTTGCCACTCTTGCCCATTTAATCACAAAGTTTCAGCAGGATTATCTTTCAAAAGGTTTTTATTTTGGCAACAGCTCATTTAATATCCAAAGATCATGCTCTGTAACTTTCCTCAGTTCATTCACCGACAGCATTGTTTGTTTTCTTTTGTGTCTTAGCTCCTTTCCGTTTCTGCCAGGATCTGCTTCCATATTATATCAGAGCCAAGAACGGCTCCAAAATCACCAGTGTGTCTCTCCAAAGCAATCTCTCATATTACTAGAAACAAGAAGTCACAAAGACCTACTGCATTTTTAGCCACATCATTTTTTCTCGGTTTGAATTTGTGTCACAGAGGCCGTGTGTGCACGGCATTAGGTGCCCTACCAATCACTACCATTCACATTTATGATGGAGGCTGTTCATCTGTATCCTGTGAGACAGTGATCATCAATCTAAGTACCTCATCCACTTGAATTTCAAAAGTCATTACGATGACGTATGTATGTATGTATGTTATGTATGTATGTATGTATGTATGTATGTTATGTATGTATGTATGTATGTATGTATGTTATGTATGTATGTATGTATGTATGTAATGTATGTAATGTATGTATGTAATGTATGTATGGTGCTTATTGTCACTAAAGCCTTTTGTGTTCTGAAAATCAATTGCCCTTCAGCGATCAATAAAGTCACGTCATAAAGTTCTGTGTTCTCATAATACCACGATGAAGGTTTGACTGCAGTCGGATAAATTATCTGTTTAAAATTCAATTCAAAGCAGCCACATTTCTACCTTGACTATGTCAAGAACTTACAATACCTTTTGATCACAGGTAAATGGGCAATTTCATGCAAATGTCAACCTTACCATGGAAGAATAGTTTTCACCATACTGATCGCTCAGATGTCAATATTTGGTCATTTAAATACCCATGGGAGGTCTCTCTCTAAGGTTTTAAAGCATGATATTTCATAGTCCGTTAAAGTGCTGCTTTTAGAATTGTCACATTCATACAGTCCATATTCCTCATAAATTATTATATGTGAGTTTGAAGAGTCATCCCATTTTCATTTGTTGGGTATTTTTGCTTCGGGTTTGTGCATTTTAATTCGCAGAAGTCCTACGAAGTATGTTGACTTGACTTGTCACATTCCTAATGCATGTAATGTATATGTATAGACTGATCTTTTTTATGTCTGGACTTTGGTAATATATAAACAGAGAGATAAAATATTAGTAATAAAAACATTCAGTAAGAATTTATATTTCACGTTTTGACTGAAAATGTCACATCCATAATGCTGGAATTGCTTTTTCCAGGTTTACTGCTAATAAGGTATACACGGATCCATATGTTCAGTTTTTGTATATCTGGATAAGTGGGAGTAAATATGATAAATGGGTCAGTGGGCTCTAGCTTACCTTAGATAAAAAAAGTGTCGAGCATAATGACATCACAAGGGACAATCCTGTCTCAACACATTTTTCCTCACATCGTGGAGGTAGAGTACATGTATTGGCTCTCAAATGCTTCCAGTGTAATAGACTGGCGATATTTCACAAACCAGATGGAAATTGTCACTGTTCTCTGTGGTGAAAATGTAATAAGGTGCATGTTTTTGCTTTTCAGGGCTTAAAGCTGGTGAGAGGTTGGCACAGAAGGACTATATTGGACCCAGTGAATTCGGTGGGTGTTCATTAAAGCAATTCTAAAGCAACAGACGAATCTAACCAATTAACCAGTCTTTGTTTATATTATGCTATCGTGAGTGGGCATATGGCCATTCGGAGACCGAATAGCCTGCGGTGGTGTGTTAAAATAAGGGTCATTGCAGAGACGATTCTGGTGTGCCCATTTCTTTAAGGAAATTTCCTTCCGGAGACCGCTTCTCTGCAGGTTATGAATGTTCATGTACACTGTATAATTTAATGAGGGGGCTGCTATAATTACTTGAACAGCTAGGCATGTATAAATCAAAACACATCCCCAGAACGGCGACTTAATGGGAAATATTCTTGGGGGAGAAAAATAATTCTGCATTCAGGGCTTTTAGTGCAGTGTGGAGTAAACTTCTATAACTTCAGAATGAATAATGTGTCCAGAGGCAGCAGTGTTTAAACAGATTTGTGTGTTTAGTTTGGCATTTAGAGAGCTGTTTATGGCTAAGCAGGGCTTTCTTTCCCAGAAATAATTCTTGTTACATTTTGACAAGCATGTTGCGTCGGACAGAAAATTACAGTGAGTAATGCGAAAGTGAAATACATTAAAATGCCAATTTTAGAGTTGTGCGTATAAAAAAATAAGTGATAATTTAGATTAGAAAATACATTTTTACAGGCAGATAAGGCAGACACAGAGCCGAGCATGTTTTTTCATTCACTTGTAATACTGATCCCAATGCTACTGTAGGACTCTTGGTCCATGTCCCACTGGAGGCTTTCAGTAATTGTGTGTAGAGCCCATTGATCCGTTTCGTGATTGAACAAATAAAAAAGGAGGGGGGAGTTCAGGGGGTAAATGAGCTGGCAAAACAAGAGGGCTGAATTTGATTGTAATGAAGAGGATGGATCGTGCGGTCATCAAAGCGTGACATGCTGCAACTTTGTTTGTCCTTTCTTGCTCAAGGATATTTGTGTGTGTTTCATTTACTTGTGTAAGCTGTAGTATGGTCTTTCTCTGCTGTAAAGATGAGCACGGTTGATCACCAGTACTGTATGTGTTGTTTGGGACGGTGGTCTGTAAGTTTAACCAGCAAGATTTGGTCAACCAGCTTCACCAGAAAAGATGCTACCTAGTTTTACTCAAGCGAAGTTCAAGTACATTTTTAAGGGTTTTACATATTAAGTACTTGTACTAGTATACTTGTGAGTGTACTATTTCAGTACTAATAAGTATTACATTGGGCCTTTTACTTTTTAGTTTATAAAAGTGTACCTTTAAGTACACTTTCTAGTGTTTCTAGTGTAATAAAACTACAGTTTTCTGAGAAGTACATAAAAAGTAGTCCGAAAGTATACTTTCTTGTTTTATTTTAAAAGAAGTACACTAATAATACACTCAAATAAACTTATTTTTTTGTGATTGGTAACAGCATGGCTGTGGATTACAACCAGGCCAACCTTAATCCACTTTAAACCAGCATGAAAATTCATGATTTTCTAATCTGGCAATTTCAGTTTTCTGAAATGGCAGGGAAATATTCCTGTGGCTTTCTATTGTATTCTGTGTATTAGCGGTGTACTTATGGTAAAGAGTCACGGCCCATAACAATGAGATCCTGGCTTTGCTTTTGAGCATGTTATCACATTGCTAATCCATTCAGAATAGCGCTGGAAATGTAAAATGATTCTTTCCTAAAGTGAAATTTTCTTTTATTAATACTTAACACTTCATTCCATTTTCCCTCATTAGAAGATGTCCGTTTGCAGACCCTCTCAGACTATATAGTAATATTAAGTGTTGTGGGGGCTAGAGGCTGTTATATGGGACATGTATTAACTGTGTTAATAAAGGGAATTAGTGTAATTTTTTTTTGTCTTTGGGTTTCTGTAATTTGCTGTGAAGGTTACCATAACACTTTATCACAACCAGATTCAATTATAGTTATTGCAAGTGTATCTGGGATTCGTACAGGGCTGTTTTTGGATTACTGCCCGACAGATAAGGTAGAATTGTAGTATATGGTACTACAGACTTGCAAAAGTCTTAAAACTCTGTTGTCATATATTTATTGTTTCAGATGTTGATAATACATTACATTACCAACTTTGGTGAAACCTGCATGCTTTGAGATTTTGTAAAGCCATAAGATTATAATGAAATATGCAAAAACTGTTTTATTTATGTGTCTGTGTTTGTACACATGACATGTGTTTGAGTTGAGTGAACGTACAACGTTTACAGTAAATCAAACTTTAGTGGTTGAAGTTTTCTCGGCAGATAAGCTTTTAGTTCATAAATCCTGTGTAGGGTATTTTCATTATGTGAACAGTCTGGATTTATTGTGTGTATCATTTACCACTTCACACTACCATGACATGTTTTATCAAATATATCTGTGCAAAGATAAGGTAATTAAGTGTCTTGTAGCTATACTTCTGAAACGTATATTTTTACATTAACCTCAGTGCAATACATTTTATTGTAAGTACAATATTGCAAACATCATTTACACTAAATGATGTAATGTAAACACATTATTATCTAGGGTTACTTGTAAATAGTGATGGTCCAGATCGGTATCAGCTGAAAATCACATTGTGACTCGATCGGTACTCGCCAGCTTAGGCCCATCTCATCAAGCGATCGCTATTTAATAACATAAAACATGTACAGTACATGATGTTGTGATGATGTCAAGCTTCAGTGCCACAGTCATGCCGTCTCCATAGGCGTATATATATTACTCAGGCAACATCTGTATAACCTTAGAAAAAGGTTAACAGTGGCACTTATCAAAAATATCAACATGTTAGTAATATGAAGCTTAAAGAATTGGAATTGGCCGGTCATAATGGACAAGAACTCTGTAGTTGATATTGGCTGTTCGTATAAGTCCCTCTCAACCTTTAAGTGGCATTGCATGACAAAAGCAATACAAGCATCTCCATGTGTTTACTGTTACTCTTCCAAATTTATATATCATTTTTAATAAAGCTTTCTAGAGAGCTGGAAGCCCAACAAAGGTACCAGCCCAGCTGCAGCCATCGATCCCCGGCGAGCCTAGCGAGAAAAATGTGCATGTCATGCGCAAGGTGCTCCTCCCTGTCTGCGAGAAGCTCTCTGTCTCTGTTTCTGTCAAACTCCACTTCTCCTCTCTCTCGGCTGCACACAGCAGATTGTGAAAGAGAAGTGTGGAGATGAAGAGGAGAATTCAGAGGCCGTCTCAGTGGCCGGGAAGCCCTCCTCCTGCGGCAGACACATTCACCTCCCCTCCCCGCTCTGCCAGAGTGCTGACATATCTGTCCTTGCTCCCTACAAGCTCAGAATTAAGATGGCAGCATGCGAGGCTCGTTGTGATAGCTTGTGCTGTTCGCAACCATCGACCGGGCGTTCATCATCTATCTTGCAGGGTATTGGAGTGGATATTGTTATTCTTTAAATCGAATTTCTCCTTTTGTCTCTGTGTGTCAGCATAGTCTCGCCTTCACTGTTCTTTTCACACCTCTAGATTATATCCGAAGCCGAATCACTCAAGACGTGACAATGTGTGTGTGTGTGAAAGAGAAAAGCTCAGTCGTAGAGAAATGTCACATGCTTCATAAACTCCTCATTCATCAAATCAGAGTATCCCTCGATTACTCTCTTACTCTTGTTTATTGTCTCTATTTTTCCCCCCAAGGTACAGTGTTTAATACAGTACGAAGACACATTCCCGCTTTATTGTTGAGCCATTGTGGTGCATGTATTGATTTAACAATATCATTCTAATTAAACTCAATCTGTAAGGCGTGTCAGTTCTATTCAGGAGGGAAAATCAAAGTAACAGAGCGATAGGGGTCTAATTATTCTTCCCTTCTTCATTAGTGTGGCAAAGATAATAGCCCCACAGGCACATTCTTTCCTTCCTTACCCATTTTTTTCTCTCTCGCTTTTTTGTGTTTTATTCAAACCTATTTTTCTTCTTGCCCTTCGGCAGGATTATGGATTCAGATCTTCCGTCCGTCCGCTGACAGTTCCACTACCCAACTCTGAAATTAAATGATTTTTCTTTCAACGCTCGGCGTGTGTAAAACAGGACAATATAAAATGGAAGGATGAGGAGGAGAAGCAGATATAGGTGAGGAATACTTGAGTCTTTTATGGACATTTATTATAATATTATCATAGTATGCACGGGTCTATTAGTGTTGTATAGCTCTGAACTTGCTTCTGTACAGTCATTTCTCATGTCATTCACATGGTCTCTTCCTGTCAGTGTGGGCGGTTCTTGGCCAGCAAAAACTGTAGTGTCAACGTGACTTTACGCTGATTAATCCAAGGTCTGGTGATGTGCAACTAAATTACACTTGACAAATGTAATAAAAACACTTCCTCCTTAAGAAGCGAAGTATGAGAATTAGTTCAGCTAAAGATACGCTGACTGTGTTTGAAAGCTAAATCATTTATAAACGGAGGTACAGGACGGTAACATGGTTTGTCCAAATTCATCGTTGGCTCAACATCCTGTATTCCAAGATGTCTCCACTGGCCACTTTTTAAAGCAGCATAAATGTTTTATCTGCTGCCTGTGATATACTAGAATACTCTGCATGCTGTCTGGTGGTTGGTGAAGAGAATTAAAATGCTGTCAGGGTGATTGAAATAAGTTCATTCATAATAAATTTAGATGTTTTTCTTTTCTATCTATTTCTACAGTGAAATAAGCAATAGCTATTAAGAAGCCTGTTTTGTTTTATCATCTCCAAAGCTCATCTAAATGTGATAAACAAACATACAGTATGACATCATGGTTAAATACATGTACAGTGCAAAAACTGAAATCTAAGAAAGTAGAAAAAGTTTATTTCTGGAAAATATGTCTTTTTTTGTCATGATAGATAAAAGGTCTTATAAAATACATTGCACACTAGACTATAAATCTTAATATAAGAAAATATTTCTTCTTTAGCCTTGGCAAGTAAATGTAAACTCATTTTAAGCAAGATTTTACTAGAAACAAGCAACAGTTAAAAAAAGCATGTTTTGTTCGATTGTTGTGAATAGTAGTCATTTTCGCAGATCCGTGTGAGATGAGATTGTTTTGATAACGCTGTCGTCTGTATGCAAAACGTTTCAAAAGTGCAAAAGAAAAACTTGGTTGTCGTGTAAATGTAGCCTAAGGTACAACTTTTGTAGAAAAACACAGTCTGTCAAGTCACGGACTGCCTGAGAAGCACGGCAGATGCATTTGATTTCAGCCACAGCCACCGAGGAGCCAAGATTATTTAGAGAAAAACAGGGTTTGCATTCTAGAGAGCATTTTGTACAAAAAACAGAGTAATGCGAAACGTAAGCGAGTGAAAGAAAAGCAGAAATGAGAGTACACGAGCGGTCTGGACATTTATCATTTAATTACTGTCAGCTATCAGTACAATCACAAGCTTATTTATACAAATGAGTCATTTATACACACAGGACCCACAGTAGCAAAGCAGTTATCAATTAGTTTAGCATTGATCTGATCTGGAATTTTGATTTATTTTATTTTATAATGTTAGTGTAGTGCACATGTATCATTTTTGTGTGTTTTTCTTGGTCTGGTGTACTCTCATATACCTGACCTCTAACATAGAGATATTTGAACATTTTTGTCAAGACTTTGGTAGAAAAGCATAAAGAAATAAAACAACATATATTTCCCAGCATGACTAACAAAACTGACTCACTGCTTTAATTGCAGAGATGGCTCTTTGGCAACGGTTCACATAGACGTAAGGGTTTAACGAGCACTTGTTTTTGTCCTGTGATGACGTATTTGCTATTAAAGCAAAAATTTTAAATAGCCAAATCACCAATATCCTATGGTTTATGACGCGGCCTGGCCACGCTTTCAGTCGTCATGCTCACTGACCACACAGTCTGATAACCGTCTGATGCAGACTGTTCACTAAACTGAGAAGTACGTTCTCTGTCTGGCAAACTCTAATTTGATTTACAGCTTTGCACAACTTAAGTAATGACACACAAGGAGAAAGTTTACAAGGTACGAGGTGAATACAACATGCATTTTGGAGGACAAATAAATCATGTTTTTGCCATCAGTGTTTCAAAGATATTCAGACTTTGTTTTTAGTTTTATCTGTTTTCAGCATTTTTTTTGTTCTGGAAATCATTTTGTTTAAAAAAAATATACATGTCTGTTCGTAAATAATAAGTCATCTTTTTTCAGGGGGGTTCTGGTTTTTCCTGGAAACTGTTCTCTTGCAAAACACTATAAACACAAAAAAATATTTAATCTCTAAGTTATTCATCTCTACCCACTTGCTATCTCTGTTTGTCTGTGTATGGCTCATAAATATTTAATGTGATAAGCAGACAGATGCAGTTTATGATTGGTTGTCTGTTGTTAAATAGCTTGTTGTAACATTCCAGGATCACACTGTTGTACACCTCAGGTACCACAGCTCAATGTTGTGTTTGTAGCACTGCTAGGACGACAACATTTGGGCAATTTCATGCAAATGTCAACCTTACCATTAGAAAAGTTTTCACCATACTGATAGGTCAGATGTCAATATTTAAGAGAGACCTCACATGGGTTTTTAAAGCATTTGTTTATGTTTAAAGCATTATTTTTTTATATAGTTGTCACGGAGCCTGACAACCCGCCTTCAGCATCGGATTCTCTCACCACAGAGAGACTTTTGAACTCCATTGCCCATAATGCCTTGCACTTCAACCACCTGTTCCCCATTACCTGCCGTCATCTTGATTTCACCTGCACCTGATCACTATTACTGGACACTATTTATACTCTGTGTTTGTCTTGTATCATTGTCCGGTATTGTTGTTATGCGTGTCAATTGTTATCTGTTGTTACCTGTTATTGGATTCCTGTTTGCTACCTGTCTTGATGCCTTTGCTCTGGATGTGTTCGTTCCCTGTAAAGGATTGACAGTGTGTTTGATTTACCTGAACCAGTAAACCTTGTTCTTGACTTTATATTTGTGTTCTGACTCTTACCTGGACCTCTAACAGTAGTCAGGTAAAGTGCTATTTTCAGAATTGTCACATCTATAACAGTCCATATTCCTCATACATGAGCACATAAAAAATCATAATAAAATAACTATTTTGTGTTATTTAAAGAGTCGTCTCTTTTCCATTTGTTGGGTATTATTGCTTCTGGTTTGTGTAATTTGATTATCTTGGCTCTCAAAAACGTGTTATTTTTTGTCATAACGCATGTAAATATTTACGTTTTTAATAAATAGATAACTTGTGTATAGACTGACTTTTTTTTTTTTTGATGTGTGGACTCAAAACAGTGCTTTAGTGAAATATAAACCGGTTCAATATATTTATAAATTCTGTGAGAATTTGTTTTCACTAAAAGTTTTGCTGATGCAGCGGCAGCTGAAAACTGAATGCTATATATACATATATACAAAAATATACACTATATATACATATACTAGGATATGTGTTAAAAACACCACAGCCAACACAACCAAGCAAAACTGTGTCAGCAAAAGCCAGTGATTGAATAATATATTCCTATTAGTGGCGAAAACTTTTTGTATACTACTTATGTGGTTGTTTAGGTATCTATGACATAAATAAACACAAAATGTACTTATAAAGAACATTTGAGTAGCTGTTTGTGAGAGTGAAATCACCTTTTTAGTGCGTTTTTTGTCAAATCACATACATGGTAGTACAGCAAAGCAGTTAAAATAATACTAGTAATTTTTTTACATTATTCATGTCCTGACTGTACATCAGTTGAATGCCATTTCTTTTCATTTACAGTGTCAGTTTCCTACTGAAACAGCACAAATATGCACATTTGTTGGTAGTATGAAACACCCTATATGGAAAATTACTTTAAATTAAACATGTATGTCATATGTGGAGCTCATGTGTGCTGGCATCAGCGGAGCTGTTTCTCAAACATGTAGATAATATGTGTGCTTCACAAGTTGTATGTTAGTCCCAGGGGTGAGGATCAGAGAGAGCAGGTTGTGTCGCCGTGTGCAAACAGGAGTGACTTGTACTCTTTGAGAATATCAAATGAGCTCTGACAGTGAAACAATTTCTTGGTTTTTAGTAGACATTCCCCCAGTACAGGTCTTGGCTCAGGTGTAGCCACTGGTGTGTGGCACCTTCCACTTCTGAACCGCTTTCAAGCGAGATAAAGAGAGAGACGTGTCTAAGCATTCGAGACAGCCCCTGCATTCAGAGTGGCCAGCGTATCTCTTTAGCTGTCTGTCTTACGGCAGAACAAACATGTCGATGAAAGAGTCTTCTTTCTCTATCTCTCCCTGTTTGCATATCTCGTTTTACCTCAGCTCTCTTCAAATCTCTCTCTACCGCGCGCTCTCTCTTTCATGCTGTCTCTTTGACAGGTTATCTTTCTGCAGGTGATGCTGCATTGTCACACCTGAGGGTCTAGAAAAAAAATATCCTCTGAAAATAAGAAGCAGGGAGGGGATGGACTAGAAAGAGATGGAAATCGAAGGAGTAACATAAAAGAGAAGAGGGTTGGAAGTCTAAGCCTCTAAAGATCTCTTTAAAGTCTCAATTGTTTCTCGACGACAGCACTGAGATTAAATGAAGCAGACTGAGATGTTTCCTTTAGTATTTCTGCATACACTTTCCTACTGAGGATAAACCACAGGAATCTTCTCTAGAGTTTCAGAGATCTAACCAAATTAAAAAACAGTGTTCAGATTTCAGATTTGTTAAGTTACTAAGGTATGCAAACAAGTGTTAGAAAAGTAAAACATTTCTTGGGCAATTCCAGTGACATTTTCAATCAATACTTGAAATATAAATTCTCAAAGAATGTAAGCTTAACAATATATTTAACCATCTGTTTATATTTTCAAAAACCCCTGTTGATAGTACAGACATAAAAAAATATTAGTCTGTACACACATTTTCTATTTAGGAAGAGAAAATTATACATGCGTTATGGCTGTGACCAAAACGGGTTTTAGACACACTTTGTAGGATTTCTGTAAATTAAAATGTTCAAACCAGAACAACAAATGGAGAAGATGTTTATAAACATCTTTATATTTTGCATATAGGCCTATGAGGAATATGGACTGTCACGAATGTGACAATTATGAGAGCAGGATTTGCTTAACTCTGAAAAATCATGCTTTAAACACTTTAGATGCTTTAAGTACTTTTAAAACCTTGAAATCTGGGCTATCAGCATGGTGAAAACCTGAACAAAACTTTTTTCGTGGTAAGATTGACATTTGCATGGAATTATCCAAACTAATTTTTCAAGTTATCCAAATGATCCAAACTGTGCAACCCTGTTAATGTTAAGGTTAAATGCTTGCACTGTATGTAAATAATTGCCTATTTTGTTTGTTATATTTCTCCTAAAAGAAATTAGGTGGGAAACTACTTGGGAAACACAACTGAGAACTTCATTAAAGACTGTGACATTTAGTACTTGTCTATAATCTTTAGACCAACAAACAAACATGACAAATCGAGGATATACTGCACTGTAACAAACAAATGGCTTCAAGCTATTTTTAAAAGGGCAAGCCTAGTGTTGCCAGATCTCACAAGAGAAAAAAACAACAAGGACTGACAAAACAAAGGCCAAAGTCAACACTGGGCAAGCCCCTTGTCCTGTCCTGGCGTCTTGTTTAAACAACAAAATATTGTGCATAATGAACCATTTTAAGGGGTTGTTGAAACAAAAAAAATTCTTGGGTATCAAAAAATGTCTTCTGTAAACTCATTTAGAAACTCATAGTTCACTTTTCATTTGCTTCGAACCTTTGCAGTGAGCCTCATATGCTGTCGATTGGCTCTATATATTGAGCAGAATTACATCTTAATTTATTGTGAACAGATGGTCATATTTATTTGGAGTACAGAACATAATGCATTGTGACACAGATGAGGTACCAAAGAGACTAAAGCTTTAAAACACAATGTCAATATATTTAATACCGTCATGCTTAGTTGCTAAGATTTTTGAGAGCAAATTACAGTGTGCATTGTTCTGTTACCAACTTGATAAGCAGATCGCTTTATTTTAAGATGAGACTGTTGCGTGGATACCACAGCGAAGCAGATCATGAATTTCTTCCACAACGCTAAGCCATCTTTGTCATCCATACAGCAGATGAACAGTGTTAGACGCCACATATACTGCATGTGCAGCCAGGTGACGCATACTGTACCACTTCCCAGCGTTCACGCATAACAAGTTTAAATCACAGGCATAGGCTCGAGGCTCACCGTATTTATATTCCAATCTTCAACACCGAAAACCCTCATAGCAGAGCTCATAAAAGATTCATTCGCTGGTGGAAAGCAAGGTCGCATAGGAAACCGGTCAGAATGTAGTTACTACAACACACCAACATCAGACAAAAACAACGCTCGCCACATAGTCCCGCCCTCGTATTGTTACCTCCTGCCCTGTTGCACGCTCGGCAAGTTCTGATTGGCCGCAGGTGACCCTGCTCCTGGCTGTTGTGGTCATTACCGACACGTGTCGGCTTGTTAGCGTTCGCACGCGTGTGTTTATTAGGTCAGGATTCGCTGTGGTGGTAATGTGTGCGGCAGTACAGTATTACTAGGCCAGAGCAGAGGAGGACAGGGCTGCTCTCGTCGCTGTCAGAGAAATGTCACTTTCACTTAGAGTCACAGCCTACAGCTAAGGGAGCCAAGCAGCCTTCAGCGCAGACCTGATATTCACGCCACCAACCAGACTGAGCCATAGCTCAACACAAAGAGAGAGACCAGAGAGAGAAAGAGATGACACGCCGCTTGAACAGGATGCTCTGTTAATCTGCCGCTTGGGCGACGGGGCAGATTCAGCAGAACCAACAGCAGAATTTCATGTACCAGCTGTACTAAACGTATTTTAATAATGTTAACCCAACCGTGCTGAGTTTTGATTTTGAGTGCTGAGTGAAATTACTGTGGCTTTTATTTAGCTGTTAAAGGAACATGACCGACGTGTAGGATTAGATTGAGTTGTACTGTTCTGATGTAACATCCCGAACACGTCTAGGGTCTTGCAGGGGGAATAGACATGCAAACAGACCTTTCCTCAAGCTGTCATTTAAGGATACATGGCTTGGTGTTCCATTAGGCCACAAGACACACTTTTAGACATCTACACACTTGGTAAAAACCACAACGGCACCTAGAGGCAAATAAAAGCAGTGGTTTGTGCCACTGATCCCCTGTGCTGCACTGCGATGTCACACCAGGACAAACACGCTTTTAGGTAGAAACATCAGCAAAGCCCTAAAGGATAAAGAACGATTTTTCTGTTCAGTCCTCGGGCCAGATCTGACCCACCAGCAGCCAGAGGGCCATTATTCACCAGTTCAACCAAACACTGTTCTGTATTGCTTGTACCATAGTGAAAAGACGTCCAGCAGTGATGTCTGGCATTTGGCACAGGCTAAAACAATGTACAAAAAGGCTCAAACCATCACAGTAACAGCTTCTGAGTGCCTTTTTACTTGAACTTTTCTTGAAAATCTCTCAGGTTTGCCATTCCTCAAGTAAAAGGCCACACTCACAACAAATAATGGGACCATAAATCAAGGGAAAAATACAGCAAAAAACAGTAATTAGTTAGGCGAATGTATTAGTGAAATTGTCCCCACTGACTGTTCCTTTGTGGTGCACAAAAATAGCTTGAAATAATAGTTTTAGCTGAACAGAAACGCAATTTTCAAAGGCAAAGTTCAAGGTATTGATTGTTTGATTGATTTATTGGATGTGCTCTTTATTGTATTTATATTTTTAACTTTTTATTGAATGCAACGTACAGTGAAATTTTACATTGGGTAGGATAACATGCTTTGAAATAAAATGCTGGAAAATTTTATTAAAACAAATATTTATCAGATTAACCAATAACTATCACTAAGCATACCCATGAAAATGCTTTTTTCATTTTTCATTTTAAAATTTTTAGAGATTTTAAATTTTTACAGAAATTGTATCTTTTTTTTTTCTTCTTTTTTAATTTTAGGTATTTTAAAAATACCATTACGATTATTATTTTTTACTTTTTTGTTTGTTATGAAATATTAAACAAAATAGTCAAATAATGTAGGTGTTCCTGACAGTTAACAGGTTAACTGATTAATTTATTAGTTGTAAGTTTTAGTTAATAAATATAAAAACAAAAAGTAGCCAAAAAATGAGATAACCTTGAGCACACATGTATATTCTTTTCTTTCTCATCAGGGTTAGATCAGATTAGTAACTGACATCGTATAGAATGGCAGTGTTAATTTAGATTTCTTCATATATTATAGACCCCTGCTGGCCCTCAATGTGGACCAGCCTTTAAGCTGGTAGTCAAAAGACCAGCATGTCTGTGTGGACACTGAGCTGTGAGAATCCTCTTACATGGATAAAATATTGAAAACAGCAGGCATTCGCAGGGGTGTCATGAGAGGGCGAAAACCAAGACGTATCTAATCTCACACCTCTCTTGTTTATCTCTCCTCCAGACAACACAAACACACACCGGTAGCTCCCCTGCTCACACCTTACCTATTGAGCACAGACGCTCAAACATGCAGATGCGCACATACGCACATTCTGCCCACGCCCGAGCCCTCCGCCGCGCCACACACAATACCGGCTCATCAGCGGGTCCCAATCAGCCACCTCTCTCGGCGTAGGCTGAGCTATTCAATCTCCTCATCTAGCCGTGCGTCCGCACACGCTCCCTGATTGTAATGCATCACAATTGAATGTTAATAGGAACACTTGAAGGTGGGCAAAGGGAGGCTCATTTATTTCTCATCGCTTGTTAGCATGCCTCACACGCCGCCTCCGACATTATTATAACGTGAACTATAACATCATTACGAGCGGACGCCCACGCGTGTGCCTTTTTTATTAAAAACTGACATAATTTTCTGTGTCCACCTGCCAGAGTCACACAGAGCCATGCCCTTACTTACATATGTATAAATAAACACACACACTTTGAAGGACCTAGATGAAGAGAAGGTCACGGTGCATTAGAGAAAAGTGCTCATCAGTGCCAGGTCTACTGCAGTCGTTCCTGTGGGCTCTGGTGAGAAGATTTATACCGCTGGTCCTGAGGCTTTTCATTTGTTTAATTCTCCATTTGGAAGTTGGACCGGTGGTTGGCGGAGCACATCCTGTCTGACCTGCCTCCCAATGCCCTTGATCTCAGCTGCATACACGTCACTGGCTCGCTTAGACTGCCGTCCAAAAGCACGTCGGCACTCACGATATTTATTAGTCCCTCAACGGCCAAAATCCACTTTGAGGCCATTTTCTTTGCCAAGCTAACTTTAGAAAAGGAGCCCTAATAGGTCCTCACACATTATCACGCTTCTGGTCAAATGGGCCTATAATAGGCCTTTTAGCTGGTAGGCAAGATGGATTTACTTGGTGCTTTCATTTCAAAACTTTCTTCAGGACAGCTTCTTTCCACCCAAATCTGAGTATCAAAGTGTCTTACACTCATCCTGATTGGACGGACACTGTTTCACCAGCCCACAAGTTAAAAATCAATGTATTCTGGCAGCTTTAAATGAAATACCGTGAATGACACCTACTCGTATGATCCACGAGAAGCTTCGCTTGACCCTGTGTGACTAATCTCTATTACGGAAAGAGAAGTAATTGCGTCTGACTGCAGCTTAACTGAAATTATTCATTTTATCTCCTATTTCCCTCTTAATATAATCTTGGGACTGCAGCAGCCAGTTTCCATTGAGCTGGTTATTAAATGACTGCATTTAAGTGAATTTCAAAGTACAACAGAGAGTTTCTCGCGAGCGGCAGGTCTGAAATACTAAAGCGCATTACTTTACGTCCCTCCACTGCAGGAGGCGCTTCTATTTCTCTAAGGCTTCCTCGTTTAAACAGTCTTATTAAACAATCACAATCGCTCGCCTTTGATGCACGTCTCTGGTGTATTTATAAAACGTGGAAAAAAGCAGACTGCAAATAGATTTTGATCAACTGTATAGGGGTTTGTCCCGCAGTCACAAACAATTAGCATAGCACCTCTCCACCACAGAGGGTTGGTATAACAGGGCTAAATACTGGCTAAACAGACAACCCTTTTATTTCACATGCTAGAATCACGTTCAAGTAACAATGCTTCACATCTGTGGATCTCTAGCTGTAGACAGAGTGCGGTCACCAAACCTCTACTACAGCCTAGTAAAAGGTTTTTTTCCATATCAAAAATGATAATGTTATTGATGGATGGCTTCAAATGAAAGTACCCTGCTTTCCGGCTGAATGGAGATATTCGTCTTTCTCCTGACAGCGTTGTGATGCCATTAAAGCGAGGAATGATCAGACACATCCACTGGGCCCCTTGAGCTGCACATATGAGCTGGTGTGTTTGCCTTGAACACACTGGCTAATTACATTTGATGAAGACGTTGATTGCAAGATGATTCATAGCTAATGTTTGTCATTGTGTGGCTGTAGTGTTACCGCTTGTTGCTGTCATCACATACAGTATCTGATTATACTTCAGCACATTTAGTTGAAATACATGCCAATTTCTGTAATTGGGTCTAAAACATTCAAATGTTGTGTATGAAGCACAATGCCTTCACTATTTCTTAGTCCTCACTAGAAGCACTAGACCATCACCTTGAACCTGCACCAATAATAGCCATCAATAGATGTCTAATCCTACTGCTCGCAAAGTCAAAACTAATTAAGTCCATGCTTGTATTGATACAGACAGAACAGGTGTACAACACAGTGCTATAAATAATACACTGTTTTACACTGTGTGAAAGAACTCCAAACATGTCAGTTATGTCCAACGTAGCAATAAAAGTGTGTGCACAGTGTGTATTTAATGATTGTTGAGTCACCGCAGAGAGAAGAACAAAATGAGCTTTTAATTTGTTTAACTGTTATTGTTGCTAATCTGCATTCTGCTGGATTTTCCACATTTTCTCAGAGCATAATTAAACCCAGTTTTATCCCGTTTTAAAACCCACATCCAACTGGATCCCCAGCTTTTTTTAATTTTATTTAATAAAAACGCATATCAGGAGTACTTAGACATATACTGACATATTAGTGAGAGCTATTGAAGCGTGATAAGTGCGCTAGTGTACTAGCCCCATCGTAAAAGGTTAGTGCCAAGGTCGAGCAGGCACCATCTGTATCATTGGCGGTCAAGACCCCAAAGCATTGTGGGTATTTAACTTTATAAATAATAGATATAAATAGTATATCTTTATATCTTTATAAATAGTAGTATAAATAGTATAGTATAAATAGTTATAAATTTATAAATAGTAGATTTGCGTGTGTGTCGCTGCGTGTTTGGGCGTTTGTGCCTGTGGATGTTCTTTTGCATCTTGTGTAGAGGATTCCTATCAAGATGAAGACACCAAAAGAATTCATTAATTTTTAATGTCTACATTGCTACATCAGGGAAATGGGTGGTGCCATTTTTCCTCTTCACTATTTAATATTTAACACAAACACTTACGACAAATGGTCCCTTAAGGCCAATTATGGGCATTTTACGGTGAAGATACAATAATACCTCCATTCACACCACCCGGGCTCCTATCGTTCTCATATCCTTTACTGTCATTCTCATTTAAATAACCAAATGTATGTTTGAATCAGCAGCATTGCCAAATTTGCAAACGCACACACAAAGTACCATATCATTTCCTCTAATATTAAAATCAGGCACAGTCTGCTTAATATACTACATTGTTTAATACAGCACAAAAATTACTATTCAGATGCATCGCTCTATAATTATACCACATTGTGGGATTCGTGATTTATTTAAATGTACTGTAATAATAACATGTTATCAAAATGATGGCCAATAGCTACAGCATTAGTTGGTAGATGGTAGATATAATAATATTTACCAAGGTACCATAGTTTTCAGTTTAACATGGCTAGTACAGTAAACCGTGGTACTGTAAGGTAAAACTTTACCATGGGTTAAACATCACAAGAGAGGTAATTTACTAATTATGTTCTTTCAGCATGATAAAGCTAATGAAAATGCTGCTATTTAAACTCGTTTAACGATGTAGGACATGCAAATAAATGTAGTAAATGATTACGAGACTTCAGGCGATAACAAACGCAGGATCTGATTGGTTGAGCGCTGTCCAGGGTCCTGACTGGACCAGTCATTGCTATTCTTAAATACACACGTCTCAGATTAAAAATGTTTATATTTGTAGTTGACTGTCAATAGTTAACAGTTTAGTGTTCAGTGTGAACAAACCTAGGAAATGTATACAGTAAAGTAATGCATTATTACAGTGTTTCTTGGTCAGGCAATGTACCGTCTTTCTCCCTATTTCACACTTCCAATCACAACTTAATATCCTGCCTTATGAAAACTCTGCTCTTTACAAATGTAAAACACGACACAAACTGTGCATCAAGTCTCGCTGTGCAATCTTGAGGGTTAGAGCAAGTGTAATTCCTCTGTTGAAGACATTTATCTTCCAACTTTTTTGTTACCCTGTAAATTGAGTTCACCGTGTAAGAAGTCACATAAATGCTCCCCGCATGCTGAGACGCTTATTTGAGAATTAGTCAAACCAACAATGATTCAGCCATTAACCTCCAATGGGCTCATTAAAACGCTCACCACTTGTTTAGAAACTGCAAATCAAGAAAACTAGGAAAGCAACAGACAATTCGCCTCCGTATGTGCCAGCGGCGTGTATTTACGACACAAGTTTAAATGAATAGCAATATACAACACATGCAAGGCGTGCGTCTTACCTCACAGGGTAGAGCAGATAACATCAGCAGAAGAAACATGGCACTAAAGAGATGCATTCCTCTCGAAATGACAGCGTAATGACCGCTTTCCTCACTGGACACTTTCCCTGTCAAAGCCCCGTGTGTTCGCCTGCTTTCCTCACGGTCCGCGCAGGATTCCGTCAACGTTCCGTCGAGCGCGCGCGACGATCCACATCACCGAGCGGCACGCGCCGAGGTTTATTCCGCTCACGGACGCAGATTATCCCCACTGTGCCTTGTGTTTGGTGATCGGTCTCCTGTTTTTCGCGTGTGACCGCCACCAAGAGGTCAGCTGTGGCGCGGTTTCCCTCTCGGCGGGATGTGCTGAAGTGAGATCGACTGACTGAGCTCGAGTCGCAGAGGTTGTAAGGTGACTAATGTGCACGAGATGCTCCGGCGCAAGGAGCTGCACACATTGACGTGCTGGGAGCGGGTTCAAAAGATATACCCCACTCGAGACGCAGCCCGGTGTGTGAGAGAGAAAGTGGGAAGGCTGAGAGAAACCGAGGCTTTGTATTGACAGCTCGCTCTGTTTCACAAACAATAGATTTTTGAGACGAGGATAAAAGACGCGCGTGTCCCCGGGAAAGCTGTGCCATTATGATAGAGGCAGTTTGATGATTGGATTAGACTCTCAGCAGAAGATTAGCGACTCTTTGCACGTGAAAGTGAATTGCTGACTGTTATAAGAGTTGCTGGTGTCTTTATAATATAAAATTGACATTATGTACTGCAATTTAACTATATAAAATGACAAACTTTCCAAAAAACAATGTTAGGAATAGTTCAGAAAAACTAATTTAGTCATTTAGTCCAGTCATTTAGACATTTAGTATTCCAACCATCTTCCAGTTTGATAGCTTTGTGTGAGGAACAGAATTAAAGTAGTTTGTCAATCTTTGTTTCTCTGCAACTCCGAAATACCATTCTCCATTTCACAACTGGCACATCACGTTTAGTTATGACACGTTTTTAGTTATGAATCAATGGCTTTGTTACATGCAGTCCATTTTCTGTGAATAACTGAATTTAAGTCAAAGCTCTTTTTTGTTATTTATAGAGCTTGACACACATGTTCACTGTGAGCTATTGTACTTTAAGGTCATAAATAACAGCAGTGGTGGTAGGGATGACATGAGAGTAAATAAACAATATGAAAATGTTTATATTTAGGTGATCTGTTCTTTTTTCATGCCACACTAAGTCAGTCCCTAAAGAGGTGTCCTAATTACACAGCCATCTCTGTAAACATCAGAAAAATCTGAGGCTTTCTTGGATATGTTAGCCAATCAGAAATCTCTGAACCAGCTATCTGCCAACCTCAACCAATGGCATGAGTTGGGGTGGGACTATCTGTTTGTCAAAACAATGAAAAATGGGGAGTGTTTGAAAACAACAATTATGTTAACAATTAAGTGGCATTTAGAGCATCTTTAAACCCGAAGTGTGTAATTTCTGCACCTCGAGCAATACCAGGCAGAATTCCAAATTTATTTATTTATTTAAATTACAGTTTTCAGAGAGTTCATTGTATAAAAGGTATATGTATAATTGTCACTTCACATTAAACTGGGATATAGAAGAGTATTTTAACCAAAAAAGTATATATTTCAACTTTTACAAACAGTAGCTTGCTCTGACATTGCACACTTTTAGCTTTTCGACTTTCTAAACAGTGAGATTTTGCAGAACCGTACGCAACTGTAGGAATATGTGAGAAGAAAAAATGTTGAGAGGCAGACAGCAGAGAAGAGGAGAAACAGAAACACTTTGTGGAGTGTGTGGTAGGTGTCTTGATCTTCCTTGGTTTTGACAGGGTGTATTATATTTTTGCCCGCAAGCGATGAGAATGTGCATTAATAAACAAAGATGCTCTCAGCACAGACCCAAACTCCAGTACCCATGTCTGCATTTCTCAACACTATAGTGAAATGTATCACAGTTGGACCTTGGACAGATTTGATTGAACCGATTTGATGATTCCCAGAGCAGGTTTAAAGTCTTTATGATGAATCTTTGACTTTAAAACGATTATTAATTGTTCTGACATTTCAGTATGGATGATGTGAAATTGTAATGCAGAAATTGCATTGCAGTGAAAACAAATTGTGTTTAAATAATAGTAAATGTTGCTGTGAGGTTATATATTTTTTTGGACTTCATTTCTTAATCAAATTTGTAAATGGCAAATATCATTGGTGCATGAGATATTACAAATGAATTCGCTAAACCTATTTACATTTTTAAATATGCATGATATTCTCAGGCATCGAACTAAATCAAGAATCTCTCTCTCTCTCTCTCTCTCTCTCTCTCTCTCTCTCTCTCTCTCTCTCTCTCTCTCTCTCTCTCTCTCTCTCTCTCTCTCTCTCTCTCTCACTCTCTCTCTCACTCTCTCTCTCTCTCCCTCTCTCTCTCTCTCTCTCTCTCTCGCGCTCTCTCTGTTTTTGCACACTTGGCTGCACATGGAACATGAACATGGAGCTAAAGTGTCATCTGTATTTTTCCCACTAACTCTCTCTCTTCCTAAAGGTGGCTGATGGTCTCTTTATTCTTTAAGTGTTGCATGACAGAATGTCTAGAGTTTGAGTGTGTATCTTTGCACATACTGCTTGAATATTATATTGTTGTTATCTACATGAATTAATTATTTATTAAATAATACAAATGCAGTGGAAAATATTTGTTGTTTGTGAATTGTTGTTATCACAGAGCAGGTGGTCTTCACTAGGGAATGTAGGGGGAGCTGAACAGTGGAAACAGGAACAGATCAATGCCTGTTAACTTCGAAGAGTGTGCATTGATTTTGTGGTCCGTCCCAATACGACAGAAGGGAAGAACTGGAGTCTTAAACATGTCTAATCTGTTGTTCCCTCACGTGTGTGTCCTGGTCGAGAGCTGCTTATATATGTCTCAGCACCATCAGCATTCTACCGGTCACTTCCACTTTCTCAGGCAAATGTCAGACACCATGAGTGAAGAACAGCATTTCAGCATGCAAGACATATCACATTTCCCTGAGGTAGTGAAGACCCAGTGTGTGTTCCCTTTATGCAGGTATGCATGAGGAATACACATCCAAAACCTTAATTCAAATGTCAGATTGTTAGAGTTTTTACTTAAAAAACAAACAGAATGTGGCTTAAAGGGAAACTTCACCCAAAAATTAAAAAATCCATTATTTATCCATGACTTTATGGTCTGTGGAACGCAAAAGAAGATATTTTGAGAAATGTCTCTGTGGTTTTGGGTTCATACAATGAAAGTCAATAGAAGCCAATGTTGTTTGGTTACCAACGTTCTTCAAATTGTTTTCTTTAAAACAGTTATACAGGTTTGGAATGACATGAAGATGAGTTAATGATGAAAGAATTTTTATTTTTGGGGGAACTCTTAAAGTAAAGATGCAGGTGCATAGCATCACATGAACATGGTGTCACCAGGGGAATGCGCACAGTTAAATCTAAGCACTTACATTAATAAAACCTGTTTGACAAGTAGTACAGCTGCAAAAGAAACGCTAGCAGTGCAATTTCATTTTTTACACACTGTGTCATAAAACAGAATGGTCAGAAGCAAGAGATATCAAGTAGTAATATCTAACATCAGACTCTAAATGGAAAGCAGCATCAGTCCAGCACACTTTATTATTATTTCTGTCTCTTGTAATTTGCTTCTCTCACTGATATTGAGAAGACTGATGATTTCTCCCATCAGTGAGACATAGTATTGGCTGATAGAGATACTATGCCAATAAAAATCCCAGCTCTGGTCACATCATTCAGTCACTGCTCTCAGATGGGGCAAGAGGTAAGGAGTGGTTTGTTGCCATAGCAATGTCCATTACCGTCCCAGTAGGAGAAGGTGTGAGAGGCAGATTGCTCGTTGGCCAGCGGCAGACAGAATCAAACATTTCACACCCTCCCTTGGGCAGTTGCACATTTAGTACCTGCCCGTAACCAAGGCAACCGGGGCAAGGGCGAAGTCAGTTCACAAAGAAGTGTTGTGAATGCAGTGCACTGATGCGTTATTTGTACAGGTCCATGAACTTCGATTGGCAAACAACGCATATCTTCACTTAGATAAAGCTTGTTGTGTGTTCAAAGCAGAATTCATCTGGCCGTGAATCACTGCTGCTCGCTGATTGATTGTTTGAGGAAAGTCATTCATACGGTGGCCTCCACAAGACTCTTTTAATCATAGCCATCAGTAAAATCACAGCACTTCAATCTAAACCGTAGACATCACAAGCACACACTCATTCAACGCAGAGTTGAATTTGTTGGGTTCTGCTCGATAGCCTGTATTTGTGTTTAATTGGATGCAAAACGAAGCATAATGGGATGCAAGGAAATGCATAACGTCCTGTATTTGCTGCCAAGCGAAACCTGCAGTTATTTGCTGTCGACAAATCTCTCTCTGTTGTTTTTTCTGCTCCATTGAAACAGAAGACATCTTATGTTTTTCCATAAATTTTCATTTCAAAACGGGTTTGCTTTGTTTTCAACAACCCAGGGGCTCTCGTCTGAATGGCAAAATCAGGCTGAAGGTCTTTTAGCAGTCGGCCCACCATCTAAATGCGATGTCACCTTTAGACTGACGAAGTTCTGATGGCTTTTCGCACAGTGACCGACTTCTCATTTATCAAATGTGCTGTAACATTGCTAGCCATTTGGAGGTGTACGCTCGTAAAGAGCATTGTGCTGTGAAATTACATGCTTTTCTTTCTTTTTTTATTTGAGGGAATTGTTCATGCAAATATTACAATTGATTCTGTAAAGGGCTATTAGGGTTGGTATGGCAACACCATTTGTAAACCAAGGGCCTTAGAGCCATCCACACTCTCTACAGATTATACATCACCCCTTCTCTGGCACCGCTTCGTAGGCAGACGGGATAAACTGACCGAATTTTCTCGCTTTTCCATTCAGCTCCATAGAAAATGATGTCATGTCCTTAGAGGTTATTCAGAACGATGTGTGTTTTTTGTAGCTGTTCCCACTGCGTCTGTGTGTACAAGGAGACACGGAGAGAAAAGGGGCTGGGGGATAAAAGAATGGTTTTACATAATTAGGCAGATAGTAGCGATTACAGGAGCTTAGCCGCAGAGCACTGAACTCCGCACATGCTTTGGCTCATTATGAAGTTAAATACTCCAAACTGCCACTGATGGTTTAATTACAGTTGTGCTGCCGAACAATCGCTTCAAACCCGACGGCACCATCCTCAAACCTGCCCCAGAATCAGCCCAGAACTGAGCCGTATTCCCCTCTATTCCTGCGTTTCGCTTACCCCCGAGATAAAGGGGGAGTAATTAAACAGTCATTATGATGCACTTCCCCTGCTGGCGGACATCACAGCACTCCACTCTGATGGAGGGTTTCCTTCACAGTCACTTTCAGCTGTTCACATCTTCTCACTCACTCTTCTGAAGCATATTTACACTGTCACTTAATGCAATTTTAAGCAGTGGTGTAACAATATATTGTGGCACAAAAAATGTACATGTGTTGAAGAGCTATGGAGATTTTTGTTTAGGATATGACATCTGTTTAAAATGAATTTTTTTGAGCTGCCAACACGTGACGTGCATCAACATACAGTATATAATGGTTTAATGGACACATTAAAAGTGCTGGGATATTTTTTTAACCCATGGTTGCTTTAAAAAAGGTACAAATTTAACCATTGGGTTATATAGAAAATGTCTAACAAACATAGAAAATGTCTAAAAAACATAGAAAATGTCTAAAAAACATAGAAAATGTCTAAAAAACATAGAAAATGTCTAAAAAACATAGAAAATGTATAGATTTTACCCAATTTTACCCTGGATTGAAACAGCCCAGCATTAGTTAATTCAGAACCCAGTGGTTAGGTTTGTGGAAAAAAACAGCATGTGTATTGTTTTATTAATTTTGTGCTTTTGCCTCTTTACGTTTAGCTTTCTTAATTTCTTTCTTAATTTCAATTTTATATTAAAATCAAGTTTCATTTTCCAGTAACAGACCTATTCAGTTTTAATTAATGTACACACAGAAGGTTCAGTTAAACCATTGAAGTTGTCAATTCTATTCTACTCCAAGGTTTAGTACAACAAAAATGATAAAAATTTGTTAATGTTTAAAAAACAAAAAAATTGCTATTTAAATTTCAGCTTGGTTTTTTTTATTTTGTTTTAAATTAAATTATAATTATAATGAATCAGATCTACTATTCCCATGCTGTATGCAGATAAGTTCATTTCTGTGAGGATGCTGTTAAAAGTTTCTGAGCCCTCAGCTCATTATGGAGCTAGTGTTTCAGTTTACCCATGGTTGTTTTGCTCATCTGTGGATTGCAGGGCTTCCAGACTTGTACATGCTGACGTATGTGTAAAATTTACGTGTGTGGTCAGAAAAACCAAATTCATTTGCACTTGGCTCCGTCACATCTGGTATGCATCTCAATCCATCACCTGTGGTGGTTTGCGCGATCAGTCTTGGATGTGTCTTGAAGGGCATTTACACTTGGTCTATTTATGATAAGATATACAGTAGCTGTGTAAACAGTAAAAAACACATGTGAAAACTCCCTTCCTTGCTGCTATTTCATATGTTACTCACAGTTTTTCCAGACAATCCAGTTCCTCCTACTGTCCTTCTCAATAATTTTTTTCTCTTTTAATCCATCTTCTCTGTATTTAAGTGTAAATACAGTCACCTGACATTCACCGCAGGCCCAAAAGCCACAAAGGTCTGATAGAATTCTTGGCTTTGGCACCAGCTCTCTCTCTCTCTCTCTCTCTCTCTCTCTCTCTCTCTCTCTCTCTCTCTCTCTCTCTTTCATTCCTCTCAGCACCCCTGCAGGTATCAATGTGTGGAATGAAGCGTCAGCATTTCTTATGGTTTGCTGTCTGAAGACCACTGTTGTCTTTTATTCCCTTTGGCATTATTGAATTGATGTTTTCCTGCAGCTAAACTCCGACATGCCATATTTAGATCTGAGCAATCTAATTATTTGGCATCATCATTATATCATTCTCAAAAAGCATACTATAGTACAACTTGATGTACAACTCTATGGGGCCAAAGGGGCAGACACAAAATTAAAGACAAAAAAAGTTTGATTTATGTGAAGTTTAAGGTTTTTTTATATTTTATATTTTTATTTATACACGCAGTAAGAGAAATATTAGGTTTTCTGTTTACCATATTATATGTTAAATAAAAAATGACACAAAATTGACTTAAACTTGGATCAAATGAATGACAAAACATCCAAAATCACCCACTATCCATCAAGCTTAATCAAGCTGACTTATATTTAGCAGAAAAAAGAACGAAAGATTGTGCAATACACAATCAGGACACCCAGGTTTTTTAGGGTTGGCCCTAGACACCAATATGTTCTTGTACACAAACCCCCCTCCCTCCTCGTCCCTTAAGGGCTTCATTAGATAAAAGGAAAACAGCTCTTTCCAGCGCTGCAGTGCAATTATTCAGTGTACTCAAGCATGTCTGGGTGTGACAAAGCAATTTGCCTTTTCAGTTTGCTGTTTCTGATACAGATATAGGTTTGAAAAATCAACCAGAGAAAGATGGAAGAAGCGAGCACATCGCTTCACTGCCCACAGCGCAGCGAGCTATCAGACGTTATTTACCCTGCGTCTGGTGTGGCGTGTGGTCTCGTGACTGCTGATCAAACCTCTGCTTAAGTTCTCAGACTGTTGAACAGTTTGGGGTTGAAGAAACATTCTCAGAATCCAGCTGAGAGCTTGCAGGGCAACATCTGGCCGTGGTGATGGGAGCTTCTTCAAGGTTATGTTTCGGGTTGTTAAAGCTCAGAGCAGCAGGAGGCTGTTAAAGCAGTAAAATTATTCTTTTGCAGCTCAAGTGATTGTGAGTGAGAGGAACGTTCATGGCCACTGACTTCTTATTTATTTTCTCTTACCTGAACTCTCCTAGGATAATCAATATGGAGGGATTTAGGCCAGGCGAGATGGGGAGGGGTAATGATGGAAGACCACAGGACTTATTTCCACAGTTTCTGTGTTCAGTAGAAGCTCACAAAAAATAAAGGGTCCAAAATTGGTTTATAATCTGATGCTGTGGAGGAACTTTAAAATTTCCACAGTATCAATACCACTATGAACTAGTGCTTCAAACAATAAGGTGATTCTATGCTACCTATATCTCAACCATTCTAAAATCTCAAATCTAAAAGTTTTTTGCATCTTATGCTGCATTAGAGATCATCTTATGCTGAATGATTACTTCATCTTTAGATATTAATTATGCATTATGTTCAGATGCAGACCCTGAATAGGACAATTTCAGAGAAATCACATACATAATATATAAATAACAAACTGCAATTAAAAAACTTCTCTTCATGATAAATAGGCACTGACAAACAAATCTAAATTAAGTTTTTACTAAAAAAGCTCAAGCTTGTATTTGTTAACATTCATAAATGCATTAGTTACCAATAAGCAATATAGTTGTGCTACAGGAATGGCATACTTTTCTCCCAGTATGCAGTTTCAGTGAAACTTTAACGTAAACATCATGAGCTTTAGAGATCTCTCAAGAAATAGCAACCTCAGCAACCCTACAGTATAAAGCAAAAATCAGGTTCAGGTTCAGCAAATAACAATTTAAGAATTACTTTTTCAAAGTGAGCGGTACATTTTCACAATTGACTGATCAGATGCTGTGAAATAGGTGGACAAATAATTATTCGCAGAAAAACATGTCCATAAATTTGCATGAATTTGGGGTTATTTGTGCTACATATTGTAATCCCCTAGAGTGGGCATATGCTAAAAAGGTGGGGTATTATTCTCACAGGTAAAAACCCACAAGAATATGCATCTGAAATGCTGTTGTTGTCATGGAGACCAGCTACTATCATGTGGACAGGCCGGTGGGGACCGGTGTTTGGGATCAATAGGCGATCTGAAGAGAGAACGTTTCTCTCGTCTTGGAGAGACAGGTGCAGGCCTCTCTCTCTCTCTCTCTCTCCCTCTCCCTCTCTCTCTCTCTCTCTCTCTCTCTCTCTCTCTCTCTCTCTCTCTCTCTCTCTC
Organism: Beaufortia kweichowensis; assembly: GCA_019155185.1. Classification (NCBI taxonomy): domain Eukaryota; kingdom Metazoa; phylum Chordata; class Actinopteri; order Cypriniformes; family Gastromyzontidae; genus Beaufortia; species Beaufortia kweichowensis. The sequence goes on from CM032804.1 coordinate 3,463,117, forward strand.
TCTCTCTCTCTCTCTCTCTCTCCCCTCGCTCTCTCTCTCTCGCTCTCTCTCTCTCCTCTCCTCGACACTATCCTCCAATTTTGATGGAAGAACTACGAGAGACTATTTTAGCTCTCACAACAGCTGAACTAGGGGAGGGGAGATGTGTGCGTGAGCTCTCCTGTTTTAGCAAAATTGACTAAAATTGTCCCTCTTGAAGAGAAAGTCAAACAGAGATGTGAAGGCACTAAAGTGGTTTCTTTTTTTGGTGCAAGACCTTCTGGCTGTTCCTCAAAGTAATATGTATTCACAGTGGACTGTCTCATAAAGCGCTCATGGGAGCTTCAAAAGACAGCTGATTTATGCCTGTCAGGGTGTGTGTGTGTGTGTCTTCTGCTTTGTAATTGCACGTGTGTGTGTTTGTGTTTGAGGATGAGAGGGTGTGAGAAGTGTTTCAGTCTGAGGAAGGTACTGACCACTCTAATTATCCTCTATTTTCTTCAGACATGCCAAAGCTTTTGTGCTCTTGTCTCCTGAGATTTGCTCTCCTTCTCATTTTCTCCCAGATTCAATTTCACTTCATTCCTCTCTGTCTTCTACATATAAAACACCTTCTTCAATTATTCTGCTGACATTCATATCTTATTTGACAGCCATGTCCGGTCAAAGGACCACTCGTCTTGCTTTTCTGTCTGTAACTACAATCAATCTGAGAAACGTGTGAGAGGCGTGTTTGTGTGAGAGAGATAGTGAGCATAAATATAAAGTAAAAAATGTACAGAACGACAGGGTAAAGGGGAAGAGAGGCTTTTTACAAGTGTTAGGTGGAGGCCCTTTGATTATGACTGTTTTTGCACACGCTGCTTGCGCTTAGTGCCTGATTCACTAATGCAAATCAGGAGACGCGCAAACACAAAACACAAAATTAGTGCCGAAAGCAATTTGCACAGCGCATTTTCCCATCTTGCAGGCCAGTTGCTTTATTATGGAGGAAGCAGCAGATTTCTGTGATCTGTACAGCATTGCTTCACCAAGACCCAAGCAGCTGTATCACCTCTTTAAAATGCTAAAAGTGATCTTGACTGCGAGTTTGATGTATGACCAGTAATGATGCTCTTTTCCTTTATTTGATAGATTATTACCATAATTATTGCCTTAAATAAAACACAGTTCACTGCTTTAGTAGTAAAAGTAACATATTGTTATTAATTCTATATTTAATAAATACAATTGTTATAGAAATGACAAGGTTTTTATATTGTAGTGCTATTTTATAGGTTGGTGAATATAGCACATTCAAAAGTGGCTAAATTTCCTTCATCACATGTGATCTCATATGCTTTTTCATATTTGTGTATCTGTCGCTTTAATATGCTGACCTCATTTTTGTAACGTACCGTATATCTTCGTTCCGCTTTTTCCCCTTTGATTTCGTTTTCCATTTAGGAAATAAATACCTCAACCACACATGCTTTATTTAAAGATACTGTTTTTTCAACAGAATAAATGGCTTGTCGGTCCATCAACAAAGTCGTTCCCTTTGTTAAAAGAATTACACAATGCCGACTACATCAGCTACATCGACACCCAAATTTCTAGTACTATGAATCCTGGCGGCTCATCCTCATGCCCATGCTTTATTAAGGATTAAACTGAGCTGTAGTTATGCTCTGGGTGTCTCAGTCGATAAACCAACAATATGAGGTTTCTGTCAGCACTGTTTATGCAAGAACTTATTGGCTACTTGTTCATGCCTGAATATCTGTGTGAAACATTCTACTCTGCTTCAACACACCTGCCTGGGATTTTTATGTCTAACATTTAAAGGAATAGTTCACCCAAAAATAAAACTTCTGTCATCATTTATTCACCCTATCATTTATACACATATATGAGTATTTCTTTTGTGGAACACAAAAGAAGATATTTTTGAGACATTTTGTGCTCATTCAATGGAAGTCAATGAGGGTCAGTGTTGTTTGGATACCAACATTCTTCAAAAGTCATTCAGTCAATTAGTGAGAGTGACACGAGAGTGAATAACTGATGAAAGATTTTTACCTTGGGATGGAGATAGTCAATAGAACAGAAACAGTTTGACACCTATGGGTAAAAAAAAGAAATGCTTGAATTTGATTCCAGAATTTATCTCCAGCCTGAGCATTAATGCATGCTAGACTAAGATAGGGAAGGTGCTGATTGCTGAGAACATGTGTAATCAATGGCGATCTCAGTTCGGGGTCAGATCAGAGTCAAAGTCAGTCGGGATCCATCTCAGAGAATGTCACAGGTTAGCGAGATGAAGGGATTATGAACAGATGTGTGTGTGTGTGTGTGTCGTTTGTGGCCGTACATGTGTGTGTGTGTGTGTGTGTGTTGGCAGTTTCAGTCTGTTGGCTGACAGGCTTCTTGTTAATGAGCAGCTGTCTAGCATCACTATTCATGAGACCTGGCTGTCACACCTCTCACTCACAGCAGTACCACACCAAACCTCTTGGTTCGTATTACTAAAGCACTCGAGCAACACACACATCCACACATATAGAGCAGTAAGTACCCCATTACTGTCTCACATTGTGTAGTGTTCAGATGACCCTGTTATGCAGCTGGGGGATTAGAAATTCAACATTATCTGAATGGGCAAACATTTAAGTGAAGTAGACTCTGTTCCTATCTGTTGAGCTGTCCATATACATAAATATTTAATGCTATCAATAAGTTACCTTATTTTGGTTACCTTATTTCATAATAACATACTGTAATATTTCATCTTACAAACTATTATTGATGGAAAAGTCTAAGACTCCAATAAATATTTGACAATTTTGTATAACAATAAACATAAACAAAAAAATATTAACATAAAACATTTAATCTCAAATTTACAAAATGTGGATCAAAATGTGCAGTGACGGTTAAGTGACAGGTTGAACAAGTAATTCAAATGTATTTTTATGCTTATTTACCACATGGTAGCTTGGCATCATGCTAATTCTATTGTCTCGTTGTGTCTTTTTGATGAATTTTGGTTCAGTTTTGTTTCATTTGTATGCCTTGCAGACTTGTTGCTTCCATTTGTCAGCAGCGGCAGTATCTCCTTAGGAAACTTGGCTCATCTGGGGTCTGTAAAGACATTATGTTGTCCTTTTATTACTCTTTCATAGAGAGTATTGTTACATTCTCCATATCTTGTTGGTTCCATTCTATTAGTTTACTGAACAGAAATCGGCTACAGAGCGCTGTTACAGTGTGCTCTAGGACTATTGGTTTGCCTGTCAGATCTCTTTCATGCATACATGATCAACAGACTTTCAGGTTAGCAAGTAAGATTATCAAGGAACCCTCACATATTCTCCATTCAGCATTTGAATGGCTTCCCTCTGGACAGGCGGCTTCGTTGTCCCGCCTGTAGAACTCAGAGAAGGAGGGTGACCTTTGTTCATAAAGCCATTTTGCTCCTAAATTCCAAAATGTATTTTTTTATGCACTTTTAGAACTATTTCTTATTGTACAGAATCAAACTATTCCTGCTGTTATTTATTGTCATTATTGTCATTTGATTGTTTACCATTTCTATTGCAATAATATTGTAATATTGTAAGCTGGCAAAGTGTTGTTATTTTAATGTGCTGCTCAATATGCCTTGAATTGCCCCTAGGGGACAAATAAAGTTTTTTGAAATTGAAATTTAGGATGAAATGGAAGGCAGACACTTTGTTGACGGTGCAGACCACATGGTACTGGATCAGATCTTTTATGTCTGTTTTAGCACTTTGAAAGAAATCCAAATGTTGATAAAGCTTGCAATACCCCAAAACATTGTTGTACCAACACTATAATGTTTTTCTAACATACGCATGTGATGTTTATCATACAAACAATGCAAATCTGTAAAAACTCCAAATATTGCAACAAATATTGCAAATATTGCGTCACCTTTTATGTTACATCATCATTTCATGATTTACAACTCGAAACCAAACACTTTTTCACAGTTAGTTCTATAGGTCTATGGTATACTATAGGACATGCACAGGTATGTACAGTATTATGTCTTCCCTTCGTACACTGCTGTATAATGAATAATTGGGTCAGAATGTTAATCACCCTCTAATAAACAAGACCGTATTTTAGAGACTCGACACAGCAGCATTAATGCTGATAAAACCCAGCACTACATCTGACATCCCTCTTAGGAGCTCCACGCTTTTATCTTAAGCATCAGACAAGCTCTAGAGACTTCACTGAAGATATTTTTTCTGATGTCCATGAGGGGACAGATGCGAGTCTGCGTCTCGCCCCACAGGACAACAAGTGCGTGTCTGATGTGTAGCTATATTAAATAAAACACACAGAGCTCTTTTAATGGGATTTAAACTATCGCACACAGACTCCGTTATTTAAAGTCACAAACACCTCTAATTGGGTTAGTCTACACACGCTGTTCTACTTAAAAGCATAAAAGCAATTAATTGTTCTATTTAAAAATATATAATGAAATGAAAGCAATAGCCTATGGAAGAAACACAGTTTGTAGTTTTAATTTTCTTCGCTTTCTTTATTTCAAATACCTTTAAAAACTGTATTTTGGGTAATAACAGTGCAGTGTAAATTGCTGCAGCATTGTTGAATGAATTTAACAATGTTTGTCTGGCAGCTTTTGACACTCTGTCCCAATTTAAATAAGCTGCTTCAAAATCAATGCACTGCATACAGACACACATGGAGACATGCTTTGAAGACTAAATAAAGAGCTATACAGAAAGGGATAAATGTGGTTGGTCATGCTTTTTTAGTGGCAGTGATTTAGGTTACAGTTATACTGGGAACAATTATGTATTGTGAGGTCATGCACATCTACAGTATAGCATGTATTCTCATACATGCCGCTTACCTGTGCAAAATTGCCATTATGATTCTAGGGTGTCGCTAAGGTGTTCCGAGTAGTTGCCAGGGCATTGCTACGATAGGTGGTTGCTTACAGGCTACATTCTTTGGGCCAGTGATACATTTATGGATCATTTTTGTTTTATTATGGAATGGTTGAAATGATGCTCCAATGATGGTAAATGAAAATATGTAACTTAGTAAATATAATATGTATATGGGATTTTCAGCATTCTGGATGTGACATTTTTAGTCCAAACTTGAAATCTGTTTATTACCAGTATATTGAACCATCTGTTTATATTTTAGTAAAGCCCTGTAGATAGATTTCAGACATCAGAAAAGTATCAGTCTTTGCACAAGTTATCTAATTTAAAAAATGTAACTATACATGCATTATGGATGTGACAAAAGAGAACACACGTTTTTGTGAGGCAACAAACTTTGTAGGATTTCTGTAAGGTAAAATGCACAAACCAGAAGCAACAATACCCAACAAATGGAGAAGAGGTGACTCTTCAAAGAACATAAAATAGTTATTTTATTTAAATGTGCATGTGCTCATTTATGAGACGATTTCCAAAAACAGGACTTAGCAAAAAACAGCAAAAATGCTTTAAAAACTTGGGTATTTTAACCACCACATATTGACGTCTAAGCTATCGGTATGATGAAAACCTTTAGTAAAAAACATTTTTGCGTTAACGTTGGCATTTGCATTTGAATTGCTCATATGCAAATAAAAATGTAATTTGTTATGTGGAAGTATACAGTATGGTAGAAATGCTCAGTGGTACCCACCTATATAATGTTCTTTGTATAAAATGACATTAGCATACCAAAATAATTAATCATATCTCTTTAGAACACAATTAAATTATCTCCCTAACAAACAGTTTCCATAGTAACCAATAGTTCCTGCTGCAACACTAGACACTAAGGTTATTTTTACTGGTAATAAAACTGTGAACTTACTGTCATCTAAATAGGATATTTATGCAAAAAAAACAATTGTAATTCATTCATCAATCATTTCTGATTAGTAAATCAATGCAGAATTTAATGTGCACTTTTAGCATTAATGGACATCTCAACCATTTGCCTAAACATTTTTCCTAAAACTAGTACTGTACATACTGTACTCATCACACTTTTTTAGTTGATCTGTTCAGTAACACCACTCAGTAACCATCCCCGTTCCTTTTAACGCTAATAAATGAAAGTAGATTTTTCAATATGCATTATGCTTGTAAACAAAGTTGGGCAAAATTAGATTTTGGATTCAATCCACTGCTTACTGCTGTCTGGTAATAATGATGCATTATACTGTAGTCATTTAAGCCAATGTCTCTAAAGGCCTCGCAGAAAATCATCCTACAAATTACATTTCCAACCTGTTCTTTTATCATCTAATCTCTCTAAACAGACTCCAGCAGTTAATGGCTACTATCTGTTCCAGTAGTCTGTTATATATACCATATTAGATACCAGTATGGTTGCCAAATCTTCTAATTACTTTTGGGAAAAATGATTTTATTCATGGTTAAAAAAGTGGTTCTTACATCTTGCACTGGAAAGATTTTAGTTCTCACATAGAATACTAATATATCAAGAAGTTTGTTTGTTGCCTTAGGGCACTGCTGTGCAGTAGGCGGGTAATTGTATTTTTTTACTGAAGTCTAGTTATACATGTTGGACCTTTGCAGTTGACATTACAATTACTTTGATCAGCAGAAGTGACATCAACACAACCTGTTGTTGTTGAGTCTTTTTCCGGTCATGACAGAAAACAGAGATTTTAGTTAATTTGTATCCTGTTTTACAGCACATTCTGTCTGTTTCATTCAGCTGTAGAGCCGAACGCAGCAGATCTCCCTGATTAGATGACTTACCGCATGTAAATGAAAATCAAAGGGAGGAGTGTGGGTACTTTAAATTCTCCTCTGAAGATCAGAGGTAGACCAGCTTTACAAGCCACAAAGCCTCGCTCTCTCTCTCGCTCTTTCTTGGCATTTAATGATTTATGGGGAGTGACCATGTTCTCCTGAAAAGCAACCGTGTCTGATTCTCTCTGATAGAGACCCGGCCGTGTAAGCATTGGTGCTGGGCTAAATTATTGGGTTTGATGTGAGATGGAGGTAAATTGGGAGGTATCTAGAGGCGAAAGAACCATTTTTGAGTACAGAAAAAATGGCTTTTCAATGTATGTGACATATATTTTCTGATTAAACATACGTGGCTAAATGTCAGTTTGAAATAGGCTGTCTGAGGTCTTTTTCTGGGCAGTGATTGTGCTGTCCAATATCCTGAATAAAGCTCCAGTCCATTATTGATATATCCATAATCATTAAATATTGAAGTTGCCACATCATTTGATAGAAAAGCTGTCAGTTTGTCTTTTCATGACAAAGTGGAGATTTCTTACTCCTGAAACTGTAAAATAATAATGCGAGATCTCCTCCAAACAGTATGAAAAGCTATATATCTTTTTTTGATGATAGATGCTGTTTATCGTGGCGCACAGGACACTTCTTGTCTGGCCCATCATTACACTGTGAAAGTGAATGTTGGAGATTATTTTATTAAATATTACACTACTCAAAGGAGTCATTGTCATCTATTGTTGACCTTCTCAGTGGAAACCAGGCTAAAGTCTCACAATCAAATTACAAGCATTGAAGTTTGATTTCACCTATAAATATCACTATGATTTCTATCTTTGGCATGTCATTACTCAGTCAATATTAAAGATATCAAGGTTCAATTTTCACAACGTGTTCTTTACATTATGTAGGATGATTTTATGTGGAAAACAGTAAATAACAAATAATGACTTGAGTTGGATTTTCACAAATTTGTTTGACCAGTAAAACTGTCACAGGACAGATGTGGAGATCACTTTATTTACAGAGCTCTTTTCATATTGATTGGTTGGATTACATACTCCTCCCAAACGTAAATAAACGTAAGAGTAACTGTATATAAGTGGATCTATACTGTATTGTTCATTGAGGTGCATTTTATTTGTGATCCTCCACCTTTTTTTGTCTTTTCCCGAATAGAGACTTTCTTACGGGCGGGATGCTTATATTTGTTATGGTGCAGACAGACAGCAGCTGAAGTGAGAGGGGGCGGCTGAGTAAATCATGGCGAGCTGCTTGGAAACGTTACACGCTAGGACACAATTCATTTTAAATGAGAGAGGTGAACAGTACAGAGCGCTACTGCGATCCGGTGAAAGTGCCTGGAATACAGTGCCCGTTTAAAAACCGTTTCTTTTCACGTACAGCACCAACCAAATATTTTCACATTTTCACATGTACATATTGTGGCTGTTACACACTTACAGTCCATCAAAGCATTATAACAGTGGCATATATACCACAAAAATGTGTGTTTACACGGATGAACACACATGTGGCATAATGAATGAGACCAAATAAACTTCCCAATATGACGTTTTCAAATTGATGTAGAATGAAATTTACACGCCCACTTAAATCATGTTGGTTAATGTTTCCGCTCAGAGAGGGAGATGCGAACTTTGTGAAGACCACAGTAAGTGAAAATGACACACAGACGGCGTGCCGTCACTACTCGGATAGACAGACGAGCACCCGTCTCATCTGAGAGATAATAATCTGACACTGTCCCCAATTCCATCTCTACCTTCCTTCCTCTCTTCTGCTCAGTCAATGTTTGCTTTATTGATAATCACTTCAGATGGCACATAGTCAGAGAAATCATTTCTCTGCTCCAAAGAATACAGGACAAAGATAGCAGCTCACACTCAGCAGGAGGGAACGCATGTGTTTTTGTTCGCTGATGGCTTCTTAGCATCAAGTATGGAAATAGCTCGTGCGATAGCATGTTAATGCTGTTTGGACAGATGGCTTGAGACCTTCCACAGCAGCAACAGTAGCTGTGAATATAAATAAGCATTGCTCTTCAGTGTCACAAAACTGTACAGGCCTTCACACAATTGTGTGGAAGAAACATATAATCTCCTGTATTATTGATGGTGACACAGGAGCCTGTGGTTCTGGGAGATGATGTTCAAGACAAAGTTCTGTGAGTTTTCTCAGATCACAGATGCTTCTTCTAACACTCCACCCTCTCTCTCTCTCTCTCTCTCTCTCTCTCTCTCTCTCTCTCTCTCTCTCTCTCTCTCTCTCTCTCTCTCTCTCTCTCTCTCTCCCTCTCTCCCTCTCCCTCTCTCTCCATCACTCTCTCTCATTAATCTGAATGTCTGTTTAATGCGTTCATTTCTCACTGTGCTATGATGAAAAGTTCAACCCGATTAAAATCAAAGTCAGGCTAAAAGACAGAGGTTATTATAGCTTTGAATTTTTAATGTTTGTATGTTAATTTTATTTTCACTCTATGACTGTTTTATTTATTAGTATATTTAGCTTTTATTTTAGTTGCATTAACTGTAATTACGTTTAACAAAATTACAGTCAGAGCCATTTAACTTGTCTCCATCTATTATCGTGTTTGACAAAGGTGAAAGGAATGGAATGGAAGGTTAATTCTTAACAATAAGGTTGTATTTGTTAACATTATTAAATGCATTAGCTAACATGAACTAACAATAAACAGCATTTATTAATCTTTGTTAATTTTAGTTAATGGCAGTACAGTTGTTCATGTAAGTTGCATTAACTAACATTACCAGATAGGGTAAGTGTACCCATTAACCCCACCCAAATCTAAGTTTAGGTGTTTTTCCATAGATATTTACATGGTTTATTGGAAAATTATTTAATCTGAATCTCATCTGAAAATGTTTTAATTAGTTGATGTACATGTTCGAATATAAATGTAAGATATTTTATGAATAAAGTAAAAAGTCTGGCATGGGCTTAACTGGTACCATTAAAAGTACTATTTATTATTAGCTAATGCATTAACTAATTTTTAAAAAGTGACACCATTTTAGCTTTGAAATAATGAAGTTGTAGTTGTTAAGGTTATTGTACTTTACATACATCACAGTAGCTATAAATTGTGGAGAATGTTGCAGATTATAACAGTTTGGTAAACTTTACTGGGAACGTTGAGCATTGCTGCAACACTGCAATCCAAGCACCTGAATCAGCTCTTAAAAATGCTGAAAGTGCGCCTGACTACAGCACACGTCTGGATATTTGCCTGGTCATAATGCTTTTCTCCATCATTTGATCACTATTTGATGAATTAGTGCTGCCATAATCGCTAGAAAACATACACAAACATATACTTGTGTCTTTTCAATTCCAAGCATAATTTCATTTGTCGCATGCATTCCGTGAGCAGTAATAGCACAGCGGTTTTGCACAGAAAAGAATGACAATGACTTCATTTAAGTACTCGACGAACATGATTTGAAATCTGCCATCTGCGCTTAGTATTTTCAAGCCAGTCAGCGTTTGTCATGTGACTAATGACTCTTGAAAGTAACATCAAGACATCGATTGCCTGATGAATACCACTAGTAAACGCATACTAGCAACTTTTCTAATGGGCTTTTAAAACACTATAATTAAGAACTTGGGCAAAACATCACTAGAATAAAATATTATGGCACGCAAATGCCAATGAAAATATAGTTTTTATCAAAGGTTTTCATCATACTGATAGCTCATATGTCAATATTTGGTGGTTTAAATACCCATGTGAGGTCTCTGTCAAAGTTTTTAAAGCATGTTTTCATGATTTTTCTTAGTTAGGTAAACTGCTGTTTTCAAAATTATCACATCCATAACAGTCCATATTTCTCATAAATATGCAAATAAAATAACTATTTTATGTTCTTTGAAGAGTCATATCTTCTCAAAGTACATTGCCTCTGAGAATCGTGTTCAGTTTTGTCACATCCATAACACATTTATTTTTAAATCGATAAAGATTGTGCAAAAACTGATATTTTTCTGATGTCTGGTCTCAATCAACTTGTCATGTCCATTACGCTGGAATTGCCCATTTTCAAAAAATGGTATTTAGTTTTTTGGATCAATCCATTAAGCCGCGGGTTAAACTTGGTTGTGGGTGGTTAGCAAATAGCGCAGGTTTGGCACTTAAAAACAGAAAGTAAGAGAAGATGCTGAAACGTTTTTGGTCTAAAACAGCTGTAGAGGCTAAAGCATGTTCGCTGAGCTTGTACTAGAAAATCTCCATTTACTCCTTCATTCTATCAGATCACAGTCCATCGCCAAGAGGCCACATGATAACAGCACTAGATGAAGAGATAGAGCAACAAGATTGAATATCTCAATGCCTCTGAGCCGGAGGTCTCTGAACATCAGCAGTGTAGAAATCCAGGGCCACCCATTGATAAGAGATCAGCATTTTTACAGCGTAAGGGACAGTCCAGCTATCAGGGCGTGCTGAAACATGGCGTCGCTGGCACTCAGACAGGGCAAATGTGTAACTGCAGTCGGTGTGGAGAGGCACCTCCACTTCATCTCTATTCTACAGCAGCTGCCGGGAGTGACCTTTGCAGGCGGAGCGCTTAAGAATTAAATTTGATTGGATTGAGGGAAGCTAAAAGAGGAGAAAATAGAGCCTTTTTCTCTCATTGATGCTGACCTTGAGAAATGTCCCATGAGGATAAGTGGCCTTTTTATCCCTAAGAGACGAGGAGAAAGGAGAGCGAGTGAGAGCAGTTGTGAATGATATATGAATAAATGTGAGGTTATTATGCAAGCAAGTCTGCCTGAATGTCCATTATAGCAAATAATTGAAAAGAAAAAACATCTGAAGTGTCCATTTATCTGCATATATGTCATTTATCTGCATAAACTAAATGTTTTACGAATATATATAAATACTGACGGAAAACATTTTTGTTAGGATTGAGAGCTTGATCAGCCACATTCTCCATAAATGGTTCGCATACGTCTTTACGAAGATTAAATTTCAAGCCCAACAATTGAGAAAGACATCAAAAGATGCAAACCATCTCAACATCTGTTATTTGCAATCACAGGTGAGAGATTGCGTTTCGCTTCTGAATATCTGTTGTAGTTCAAATGCGATAATAAGGTGCTTCTAGGAGACGTGCTTGTTGTGCCAACAGCACAAAGGCAATTTATTCACTTTCAAGAGGTGAGCCGGTATCCTTTCCCGGTTTCCGTCGTTTGTGTGCTCATAAATAATTGCAGAGGTTGAGAGGAGAAAAGAACGGCGCATTAGCAAAACAAGCTGCAGACGGGGACGAACGAAGGGGAGGTGAGCGGGTTTGCCAATTCCCTCCCTTATTTCATTGTGTCTCTGCGCAGATACGGTTAATTCTCCTTGGCTCACTTTCTAATCCAGAGTCATTTCATTATTTACGCACACGCTCGCGCACGTACGCATAAAGGGCTGTCTGCTTCCTCTTCTGCGCTCAGTTCCTTCTCCTGGGGACGGAAACAAAAGTTAATTGAAATAAATGAACTGGGGAGTGAATCAGAGTTGATTACATCTGCGAGGTAGGAAGTGATGTTGATTACAAGCGCACGGAGAACGAGAGATTGGAGCTGTGGCTAATGAAGAGACGAGCTTGTCTGTTGCTTTTAGAGAAGACATCGCAGTTACTCTGATCCTCTCCAGAACCGAAAAAATGCTTGTGCTCAGAGGACAATGAAAAGGTCTACTTTAAAGTTTCTTTTAATTCGCTCATTTTTTCACAAATACAACAGTCAGGCAACAGATTGTTATTATCATTCATACTTTAGAATAACTGTACACTATGTAAAAATTAGTAGCACAGACACTATACACAGGAGGGGTCAGAGGTCAGGCTGAAAGGGAATGAAGTTTTCCATCTTGCAGATTAACAAATTACTGTATAACCGCAGCTTCAATTTGCCATCCATGCTATTATTATACAATAGACAAAATGTACATTTTTGATTTTTTTTTTACATTTTTGTTTGTAAAATTTCAGTTACCACTAGATAAGCACCATTTTGGCTGTATAAGACAGCATTTGTTTTTCTTCCTTTTTTCTCTATTGGTTTGTATTACGGTTAAGCACCACATGAGTCCTCTTTCCTTTGCCTGCCCCTGAGACAACAAATGAACACAAACAGCAACACAAAAAAATCTCTTTAGCACCACATTTTGAACACAATAAACACAATGACATATCAACACATGTACACGGCAATATTAAAAAACAGTCTGAGGTTGATGAGCAGGATCTGGAACTAATTGTAAATTCATGTAAATAAGTTTATATAAAACAACATAATTTAGTCTGATAAAAACTGACATAAACCTGATATGCTGACCTTAGTTGGTTTAAGCTAGTCTCCCAATGTGACCTACTACAAAGTGCCCTTAAGAATCAAGTGTGACAAGTGTGGGACCAGCTCAGGATGGTTTATGCTAAAGTTTTTAGCAGGGTCAGTTTAATGCTTGTTTGAAACCCCTCGCTTACATCCAACAATGTAATTCTCACACTGTTGATACACTAGCACCATTGAAACATGAATCACTGACAGGCAAACATACTAGACGGCCCACGAACAAGACAAGCAGCTTAAGTGAGCAGAATATTTTACATATTAATAAGCAGCTGGGCATTCTGAAAAGCTGCGGCCTTATTTAACATTGTTTATGTATGAGCGTACACTGATTAAAGATGAGTAACACGGCAAGTTTGATGTGACACGGAATAGCCGAGCGGAGAATTACAAATAGATCAGGGTGGGATTTTCTTGTCAAAACTGGTAAAGAGGTATAACTTCACCTCGCTTGGCATCACATTTCAGTCAAGGCAGAAAAATGGGGTTTAGAAATATTTACTCTTCGGTGGTGAAGCCGATCCCTCAAGTGGGAAATTAATTTAAAATCATGGCTATCAAATAAGACAAATAAACACAGACTGTAAATTCAACAACAATGCTTTGGGCTAAAAAAGTCTGAAAGCACAGATAAAAGACAAGGCACAAAAATATTTGTTTTTCAACGTCAGGTTCAGCTCGGAGCAGTTCTTTGAACTGTAGTGGGTTCACGCTTCATTATTTAATCCACAGGTAAGCGTATAAAGAGTATGAAGCAAGGCAAAACAAATAAAAGAAAAACAAAAGATGAAAGACTTTCCTTTGAGAAATGTGTTAAGTTCCTTCTGTCTTGCACCCTCGAATAGCCATTAAATTGTAAGTTTTTATAATCCATCAGATGTTCAAAAGTCACTTAAAAACATGCCACAAACCCATCACTTACATATGACATAAGTAATAAATATTGCTTGTGGTTTTGATTCTTCAGTCCTGTGATGAGGTACATGGCGTTACCCATTAAAACAAACTGGTCCAACATTGAATCCAAACTTCTGGTTGTTACTCCCAAAGTCTGATACGGCTACATCCATGATCGGAAGCAGCTCTGATCGCGGAGAGTCGATCTGCAGCACTGTCCTGTCTTGACCTTTACGTGTCTGTGAAAAAGAAATTAGATAAGAGTTATAAGAAGTTTGTTGGGTCTAAACACCTACTTTTAGAGAAAAGGGTTTTATAGTGTCTTTCTGCTTCTGGGAGAACTGCTGAGTGTATCCCTGTGAGGCTCTGCTACTGGATAATGCATTAAACTGCTGCTGAAACAGGCTTATTTCTGGTGCTATTTTACTGTAGAATTAGCATGTTCTGATTGTTTTTAGCTCCCCATCCTCCTCAGACATTTGCCTAATTGGGTGATTCATTAAAACTGCACAAACTAAGTGTGGGTGTTTTTCTCTTATGATTAAAGTAGTGATGAACTACAGTCATAAACTGTGTGACCGAGTGTATGTCGACCAAACATCACAATCAAAATTTTATTTTAAATAGATTTTATTTAGAGATCCGAACCTCCAGCTAGAACTGGGAAGGTTTTGCACAAGTTTGAACATGGCTGTGGGCATTTGCTCTCATTCACATCTGAGAGCATCAGTGAAGTCAGGCACTCATGTGGGGTGATGGGCTCTGGATCACAGTCTGAATTTCAATTCATCCCAAAGGTGTTCAGGTCTGGGTTTGGTTTCTATATGGACCTTGCTTTGTGCACAGGAGCATTGAGAAAGAGCCTTAAAACACAATTCCCTAGAATGTCAATCTATGATATAGCATTTACATTTTTGTCTTGAACAAAGGGGTCAAGGAGGTGTCCATATAACTTACAAGATGTACATTTTATCAATATGTGTGTTCAATGAAACTGATGACCTGTCTCTTGTGCTCATGACATCATCTCATTTGATATGACATTTTATATCTCAGTGTTTCCAAATGTAGGTAATATTTAAAATACTGTATATCACAATATTTTTGCTTTTGCTCTATAATACTTAAATAAGTTTATCTCCTAATTAAACAAACATGATTCGGATAAAACATTCAAAATATTTAGTGCAAAAACACATTTTCTTTCGATTGTCTTCTTGCACACCTTGCAAGTGATGATTATTTGTAACCTTGTCAGTGAAAAAGTCGTTTTTGTGATATTTTCTACATACAATTATAATGTAAAGAACATTCTGTGAAAATATAACCTTGCTATTTGTAATATTGTCTGAGTAATGACATGTCAAATATTGAAATCATAGTATAATTAATGGTTGAAATCAAACTTTGATGCTCCTAATCTCAAAATCAAATTATGAGACTTTTTGATTCTACAGTACATCCTAATATTACAGATTACACATTCTTTCTGAGTTATTTGGACTCATTCTTTGTGTCTCTTTTTTCACACCTCTTTCACTTCCTGTGAATATTTTTGGAGAGTAAAATGGTCTATAATCTTAACTTTCATTCGTATTCAATATTTACAATATTCTGTAATTTAATATCTTTAGTGCATCTATCTCAATAATCTTCTATATATCACCTTTCCCTAACAGGAACACATGCATGTAGCTTCCATACAGAAGTCATCTTACCTGACAACCATCATACAGTGATGTGATGAAGGGGGATTTGGCTTGTGTCATCTCCTCATCGTTGCTGCCGCGGAACCGTACGGCATGCTGGTGTCCGTGGCTCGTCACGTCGTACCAGCCGATGGAGTTTTGGCAGGTGTAGGTGAAGGTCTGCCTGCCTGTGGCACTGAGAAGCTTCAGGAAGGTCAGCTGGACCACAGGCACTGGGTTTCCATCAACATCAATGTAGGAGATCTGCAGAATTGAGGTGAGAAACATTTAAACTTAATCAAAGATGAATTTGTGGACACATACATTGCACAACATCCATGCAACCTTCCGTGAGTTTTATTTCTAATGAAGGCAGGAGAGAGTGACATCTGTCTGACTGAATCCTCATAACAAGGTCACATGTCACACCTTATGAATGAGCTCTGACTGAAACAGGCCTTCATTGTTGATCTCAACTATCGTTTAACGAGTCAAGACGGATAGAGGTCGCCCATATGCACCCAAGAGAGTTTGGCCCGAGGCATTTCACATAGAGCTGCATATAAATTCCATCACATTCCTTTTTAGACCAGACATATAATTTATTTCTTTATTTTCATCATAGACACACTCCTGGAGTTATCTAGCTTGATTGTTTGACTGTTCAGAAAACCTCTTTTCACCACTAATTTAAGAGTAAAACAACTGGTCCATATATTGCAGTACAATCCTGACACAAAGAATCTAAAAAAATGATCTAAAAATGAGCAATTTTGTTTATTTACTATAAAACACGTTTAACTGCTATTAAAAATGTCACTAGACGTAAACTTAGTTGTGCAGAAATGTTGGGGGATGAGAGGAAAGGATTTGAGCACCTGTTTGCCCTTCCTATACTGGCTGTACCAACTGCCCGGTTTCTCTTTGTTCCAAGCGGCCAGCTTCACCTGTACAAAGAGATGAAGAGACAGATCAGACATGTTTTTCTCCAGACTCCAGAAAGCCTGTTGAACTGAGACTGCAGGAAGACGTGTGTAGTTTCTTTGAGTGTGCTGGAGGATTCACCATTTCAAATCGTTTGTCAGGGTGCAGACAGGTCTCTCCATCTGAGGTGAAGTTGCAAAACACCCTGATGGAGTCTCGGTGGCAGCCTTGGTTTGGGTCGATCCAATATTCACCTGGGAGGGGTGGATTGCACATCTGTTTAAGGCTGATGCATGTACTGTAGAAATCTGATGTTAAATACTTCCTATGACAGCTTAATATGCAGAAATAACTAGAAATTAACTATTTTTGCATGATATTTCGAATATTTAGAAAACACATCGATGCTCTATTACAATTCTGGCTGATACAGATGAACAGATCATTTTCACGGTTAAACGGTTCATATTAAACACGGTAAAAAAAAAAATGGTGGTAAAACCATTAGTATTTTTTTTACTAACCTGTTAACTTTCACCATTTCTCAGGTGAAATACTTATTTTATTTTACTATTCACTTTAATATTTCATAGTTGATCTAATAATGACAAACTAAATATTGATGTAAAGATATGAGGCTCGAGAAAAAAAAATTGACAAATTTTCATAACAATAAACATAACAAAAAAATGATAAAAAATGTTAATTTTTATATTTTTAGAAATACCTAATAATAATTTGTAAATGTATACAAGAAAATTCTATTTAAATTTTTTTGTAGCATTAAAACTGTAGCATTAAATCTACAACTGAATCTGAATCAACTGAATTATAATACATTTGACATTATACTAGTATAATTACATTATATTATTATACAATATGAAAGATGGTTAACTACACATTGTAAGGTCTATTATAATAATAAAATATAAAGAAACGTTAGTAATGATTGTGTATAATATTGGCCAATATATCCAAAATCCAAGCAATAGTGAAAAATGTTTTCATCAGGTTGAGCAAAAATTACACGTAAATACTCTCAAAATACTCCTTTAGCTTGAGAAAGAAATATGTAATTTATTCATTATGATTTGCTTTGTGTGTAACAATAGACCTCACCATCTTTGTATTCTGGGTGGCACAACATCAGCTCCTTGCAGGTGCGAGCGGGACTCTCGAAAGTGCCGAGTGGTTTTCTCATGAGCTCCACCTCTGTTCTCATAGAGTTGAGTGAAGCAAACACCTCCTCCATGCCCTCCGGATCATCCAGAGGTGCATCTGCCTGTAGGAAGTCCTCCATGTTCAGTTGAACTGCTTCCTCCTCCTCCGTCTCAGCTCTGGCTCCAGCTCCCTGTCTGTTTGAGTTTCTCCTTCGCTTTTTACGCCCCCTCTGATTGGCAACGGCTCGATCATAGTGGCTGGTGGGCCCTAGAGGTACAGAGAGATAAGACGTGAGAAGACATAAGAAGCAAAGGATAAGAAAAGAGACAGATTGTGATAACTCACTGGTGGTCCAGGTGGTCCGGCAGGTCCTGTATCTCCTCTCAGACCGATGGCTCCCTATGGACGAGAGGAATTAAAACACTTGAGTCAGGTATATATCTGAAATTGACATTTCTCCCAAAGGCCAATGCCAACTCAGCGCTTCATATGGTGATTCATTCAGAGGGATTATCTGAAGATGTAGCAGGATTGCACTGTCAAGATCTCTCATTCAGGTTTTATAACAGCTCAGGAGCTTACTGGCCAACCACAATAACTCTATTACACATCAAAACAAATGCAAACTAGATTAATATAAACATCAGAGAGACGCTGACAATAAGATGACTGCAAGGAAAAAAATACCAGACCTCATCTCCTTTAGATCCTTTCTCTCCAATCGCACCCTAGTAGTGAGCAAGAAAATAACAGTAATGAAAAACAGGCATTATGACGAACTCAACAAAACCTAATAATAGGCAGCTTGAAAAACAACTGCTGTTACATAACAATTCTGAGAATAAAAAGACTGAAAAAGCAATAAAGGCAAAAAACAGACAACTTACAGCTAATCCAGGTGGTCCAGGTGGGCCGGTAGGACCGGGGAGACCAGAACCGCCCTAAAATAGAATAGATTTGTAAGGTCCATTTTCCTTCATACATCACAGGTTAGCACAAATCTACCTGCTGTCCTTTGGTATGAGAAACATACAGACCGATGTAACACCACCATTAAACATTTACAAGACTAGATAATAATTCAGAATTTATTACAAGAACTCAGAAA
Organism: Beaufortia kweichowensis; assembly: GCA_019155185.1. Classification (NCBI taxonomy): domain Eukaryota; kingdom Metazoa; phylum Chordata; class Actinopteri; order Cypriniformes; family Gastromyzontidae; genus Beaufortia; species Beaufortia kweichowensis. The sequence continues at coordinate 3,482,037 of CM032804.1, forward strand.
GTTACAATCACCCTTGTTATATCAACCGTAATAAATGGCTCTCATCTTATGGCTAAGATAAAATCAACACCTAGAAATAAACTACAGCAGATAAGCATCAAAAGACAGCATCTAGACAGCAAATGAAAAATATGGAACATCTAGAGGAAAAACCTACTAAGCATGTGCTGAATGTGACATATCTCTAGCTTTTTCTGATTGCCCCCAATCAGCATGTAATGCTAATACATTGTGGGGTGAATTCAGGTTGATTTTCAACATTCGTCTCATTGTCAAAACGTGTCCCAATCAGCCTGAATTCACCCTATATGTCATGGATCTAGATGATGGGCTCTGACAAAATGTACATAATTAGAAAGACCTCTGTTCTGTTTGATTACATCTATTTATAGTTTTACATGGTGAAGCTATCTTCAGAAGTTAGCAGTTTATATAAAATGTTTAGTTCCAGTCACTCATGGACTATTTTTTCCAGCAGAAGGAAGACTTTTAGTGATTTTACCTAATGAAAGTTGGATTGATACATATTTTGAGGCTTTAACATTTGTATTGTGTGGTAACTGTTTGATAAAAGCAATCAGGTCACGGCATGGTTGCAGGGGTTACTCTGTTGTGTGTAATGCCTGCCTATCAACGCCTATACCTTACTGCCTACTTATAACGAATATTACATAGAATTATACATACACCGTCTCCTTTAGGGCCCTGCACTCCCTGAATTCCTGGCAGGCCTCGATCGCCCTTCTCCCCAATCTCTCCTGGAGGTCCAATTAGTCCAATCAGTCCACCGTGACCCTGGACATCACAGAAGACAGCAGAGATAAGATTTACAGCCAGAGCACTGAACAATCACAATTACTGCATGCTATAATTTTGATGAGCACAGTGCTGAGATGTTACTCTCTGGTGTAATGCTTTTACTGAGCTGTAATTGTCAGCATCAAGCTGTTCAAATTATATGTACAGGCAAAATTGTTTTTGTCTTATTCAAAGAGAGCACCAGAATGATGTAGTCAGGTAATGATAGCACACATTGCCAAGAATTTCTGATGCATGCTTTCATACCTTATCTCCCTTAACACCGTGATCTCCTTTCAGTCCGGGTAATCCACCTGGCCCCTATATAAAAGAAAAGCCAATCATATACTCAGTTCAATTTCATTGTGAGACTGAGTTTGTTTCAGGTCCCAGACCGTTTGTCTTCTCTTAGTGCTGTATTTGATACAGTTGTAGATCGATAGGAGAAAGAAAGAAGTGGTAAAAACCCTACCATAGGTCCGGGAGGTCCCGTTTGCCCCGGAGGTCCATTTAACCCTTGTTCCCCCTAGAGAAGAAGCAGGTAGAGTGATCAGTTTAAGATAGATTAAGTGGTCAGAAAGGTCGGTAACAAGCACAGTTGGATTGTGTGGTTAGACATCAGTTGTTAACAGTCCAGTGATGTACTGTGTATAGATGTGCTTGGACTCACAGCAGAGCCTGGAATTCCAGGCAGTCCCTCTGGACCCGCATTTCCAGGACGTCCCTGAGGCCCCACAGGCCCTGTCTTCCCCATTGGACCCTCTGCACCAGAAGAACCCTAAAGAAAAGAGCAAAGGCGGTTGTCCAATAACATATACATATACATTTTGTGAGACATTAAAGTTTACATTAGAAAGTTGTTTTTTAAACCTCACCTTATCCCCCTTCTTCCCTTGCTTTCCTTCTTTTCCCTCAGGACCTGCATGACCCTGTGCAGAAGCAACAGACATTGTGATGATGACAAATCTAAAAAAAACATTTGCGACTAAAACAGAAAGTGGCCAAACTCACTCTTCGTCCAGGTGGTCCTGGGGGGCCAGGCTCCCCTGAGGCTCCTTGGGGTCCCTGTAAAAACACAATTCAAGTATTTTATTTTATGTTTCATTGTGTTGTTGTATCAGTATCACCAAGAAGAACTCAAGTAGACACACTCTAGAAAACAACTTACAGCTTTACCAGGCTCTCCATTATCCCCTTTGGCACCTGGTCCACCATCAATACCCTATAAACAACATTAATGATTATTATTCAAGGCAGGTGTAAATTTACCATCAAGAATGCCTAAATCTTATAGCTAGAATTCATGCAGGTGTGACTGGTGCCACTTACATTAGGACCTGGCTCTCCAGGGGGTCCTTGGTCTCCAGGAAATCCAATGGGACCCTGTTGACCAACAGAGGTGGAGTCAGAGAAAATCATCTTCAAATAAACTCAAACTTAACTTGAAATACAGCTTTACCGCTAGTAACACTCACAAGGTTTCCTTTGGGTCCATCTGCTCCAGGTATACCCCGGATTCCTGGGGGTCCTGCAGAACCAGAGGAGCCAGTATCACCCTTTTCACCAACCTCACCTTTCTCTCCCTGAAATTGTTTGGCAATAAAGCAGTAAGTAATACATGTCTGATGAAAAACTAATGACAAAGAAAAAGAGAATAGAAAAAGGAGCAAGTACGTACAGGGGGGCCAGTTTCACCTGGATTTCCTGGGCTCCCTGCCTCTCCGTCTTCACCCTAAACCGAGAGTGAAGAGAGCAAAGCAGGTGATCATCTATCATACTTAGACTTACACGTTTGCGTAGTTACAAAGGCAGCACCCTCGAACAAATAAACACAATCGGCCCCATAAATCACACAAACACAATAGAGAAAGTGGCCTACCTTTTCTCCCACCACTCCCGGCTGACCCACTCCGCCCGGCATGCCCTGAGGACCCTAGCCACACAGAAAAAAACTGAGTCAGTTTCATACATAATGCATGCAAGGCTGTCTCCTCTACTCAAAAAGTGTTGACATTACAACGATGAGATTATAGAGTACCGCGCACAGTCTTCGTGTATATGTAATCACATAATATTAAGCTGAAACACCCTACTCTTTCTCCTGGCTGAGACATTTATGACTGAAGTTAGTAGTCACTCTCTAGTTTGAGTCTAAACTGTACTGGCTGCCGTGATCTCTGAAGTCAGAGTGCTGAGTGTCTTTTGTAATGGCCATGCGGGACGCCAAAGAGATGACCAGCACACATTTACCAGCCGCCTTTCCTCAATCTCTTACTCCTGTTGTGTTCTTAGCTCTACCAGTCATGACTGGCCCCCAATGTGCATCTCTTCTCCTCTCCAGCTCCACGAGGATGTTGGCTTACGGGTCACTGCTGTGCCTCTCTCGCTTCTTCCACTTTTTCAATTATTAACACATGGGAGATGTTCAAAGGCGGCCATTAATAGAGGTAAATATAACCCTCTCTCAGGGATGATAGTCTAATATGCCTTAATCATTCATAGAGAAGTAAATATAACTCTTGTGGAGGGATCATATCCCACGACTTATTAATAATTTAAAGCTTAAAATCTGCAGGGGGTGGGTAGAAAGAGATACGGGAGAGATGAAAGACTGAGGAAAGTCTCTCATGGAAGACTGGGGGATATCATGATGATCTGAGTGTGATCCACAGTACCACCAAGCGTTGATGTTTGACGACTTTAAGAGTTGTAAGAAACATTTCTCATTATGACTCTGGGATGCTTAACCCCTAATCAGTGCTAATCTACTGTCCTGGACATGATCCCTACAGCACAGCAGGCTGACAGACGGGAGGAAAAACATATAGACACTTACCTGTCCTCCAATAGGTCCCTGTGGGCCACGCGGGCCAGGTTGTCCAGGAGGGCCCTGAAGAGATAAAGAAAGATTAAACACTGTCCACATATCATTAGACATATAATCAGTTCACTCTCACTCTCACTCTCACTCTCACTCTCACTCTCACTCTCACTCTCCTCTCTCTCTCTCTCTCACTCTCACTCTCACTCTCACTCTCTCTCTCTCTCTCTCTCTCTCGTACAATCAGCACCTTTCTCTGTGTCAGAGGGCTGTTTTCCTGCACATGTCTGATGTCGTGGTGACAGGCTATTATGGGCGGGCTGATTTCCTTTCAGCGTTCTGTGTCTGGGATTTAATGAGGATCATCTAGCTTCTCCATTCTCTTGTTACACCGAATGAATTCTCAACTCCTGAGGCAAACCCTTTACTGCAGCGCGGGGCAGAACCCGAGCCATTAATCAAACTGGCCAAAACAGAGGTAGAGCACTGTACGTGGTCTCTACTGAGATATTAGTGCTGTGCGAGGCAACCAGCTGGACGCACTATAGCGAGGGTCGACACCAAGGAGTGCTGGTGTAATCACATATAACATAACACACAACAGCCCATAATACCCAAGAGTCTATCAACAGGAGCTTTACACACACAATGTTGTTCGAAACTGTAGAACACAAAAAGTGATTCGATTCAATTCTAATTTGTTTCTATAGTGCTTTCGACATTTTTGCATTGTTGCAAAGCAGCTTTACATGTGTGTAGGAAGTAGTAACAAAAGTAAAGACGTCATTTTTTCAATAAGATTTACATTAACGAAACTTACTAAAGATATTTGTCTAAATGTTATCGGAGCACTCAACTCATAGTGCTTGTAAACACTGTGTCAATTTTAAATGGGATGTATACTAATATACTAATATAATTGACTGTGAAAATAACTGTCTATAACATTGTAGTCAGTTTCTAAATAGAAAGATGATTAAAGTAATGACAAATACATCAAAACATAATCTTTTAAAAAACAGCCTACTTGTCATTTCATTTCAAGGCTCATACAGCAGTGCTTTTTGACAAGAAGATCAAAACAATATATAATTGGAGACTATAAGACATTTAGTCATTTTCATGATGTTATGAGTTATTGATTAAATTAAGCAACTGGTCGAACACATTTTTTTATTTTTGTGGTTCTCTTTTTAGCCAATGAATCACATTTGAAGTACAAGTGTAGGCAGGTAGAGTCAGTTATTGTAATCGTCGTGGCTCTTAGGGCAAAATGATTACATTTATTATCATTTAAATGTCCTGCAGTAACAAATGTCCTGTTACTTGTGTTTTTTCCACTACATCTGGAAACATGTCACGTCTGTCATGCATAGCACTGCACTGTAGGACATACAATGCACGATTTACAATTTTACTGTCAAACTGTTTAAACATTACATTTTCACCAAAACTGAACACGGTGCTTGGGAAATCAGCAAGCTGTGCGTTTTTCTTGCTGACACTCTTTGATTATTTATTTTGCATTCAAGTGAGTCATGATGTATTGCCATTATATTGAATCCACTCAGCAAGATAAACATTACATCACAGGATTTGAGCAACATGAGGGTAAGCATAATTTCTATTTTAGGTCAACTATTCTTAAAAAACAAACTGGGAAAACTGAAAATTTGCTGGCTGTGCATCAGGGCCTGGAAATCTCCTGATTCATGCATCCACATATGGATGAGATGTTCACAGGAAGATCCTGTGGCTTTGTTTCCACTCAGTTTTGATACCCTTCATCTAATCGTGCTAGCGTGTGGAACCGTTGTGAATCTTGTTTTGCATTCCTTCATGGTTGATAGAGCTGCTAGAAGACTGTCACAAAGGAGCACGCTCATTAGACAGCCCCGGCTCACGGTAATCTGATTAGCAGCTGTCATGCCATCCACTTCTGAACCAGCACCACACTCTTTCTCTCTCTCTCCTGTCATTCTCTCCTCAAACGGCCCTGACACTTACACACTCTCATACATAAATGATGTTTCAGTTTCACACGAGCTCCTCCACTGTTTCAAAGTTATCTCTAACCAAACCTCATCCTATATTTATAGTCCTGTTGTGAGACGATCTGTGAATGTGTTTGTGGGATAGGTAAGGCACATAAATTCAATACTTGGGTTTAGGGGTTTGTTTTTGATATAAATGTCTTACCAAAGATCCAACATGGCCACTCTCTCCCTTCTCTCCAGGAGGTCCTGGCATTCCCTGAAGACACACACATGTATAAATTTAGAGGGTTTTTGCAGAATTAAGGTGGATTTACCCCTTCACTGAACTGTGAAAACTATGTAACATCTGGACAAGGATAAACGAAGGTTTTGCAAACACAGTGCATTCATGCGTGTATTAAATGGATAAAAATATCTGGAACTGACAGTGTTTACAAAGACATGGCAACGAGTTTAGAGAAAAAAAATCAGTTATTGATTCCTTTCTCATAGGCCTAACTTTCTTTTTGTTGTTGTTTTGTTTCGTTTTATGTTTCAGGTGCATCTGTGTACCTGTAACCCTGTTGCTCCATCAGCCCCCTTAAAACCCCGTGGTCCTTCATCTCCTTTTGGGCCAAACATCCCTTGCTGTCCCCGGGGCCCTGGCTCTCCATCCTGACCCTAAAAGAGATATCAGTGCCGGACTGTAAATACACAAACAATACACACACAGAATTCTAAACCTCCTCATACAAACCGCTTTCATACATACCGTTAATCCTGGCTGTCCAGGGGGTCCTTGGATTCCGGTTGGCCCTGGGGGCCCCTAAGAGGTAAGACGAAAAGTATAGTGTTTACCACCTGTAAGGAAAGTTCATGCAATATTCTGTGTTTATGACAAGTATGACAGTATAAAGACAAACTCACCGCCTCTCCCTTGTCCCCCTTGCTGCCTTTCTGTCCCGGTCCCCCTGTCTCGCCCTACAAAAACATTCAGCTTATTAATAACCACCACAGTAAGCATTTACACACTCAACTCTGCTTAGAAAATGTACTCTACCTTGTCACCGTCCTCTCCGGGTGGCCCAGGTGACCCTGCAGGTCCAGGTAATCCCACAGGTCCCTGCTCTCCATCTCGCCCGGCAGGACCAATAGGACCTTTCTCACCCTGAAGAGAAACGGATGTAATTGGTAATTACTCTAGAAGCTAGCACAGCAGTAAAGTACTCTCAATTTGGAGAGGACGACATCCTATGGACTCTCACCGGCTCGCCCTTCTCTCCCATTGGCCCAGCGGGACCGACGCCTCCCGTACGACCAGGCTGACCGATGGCACCTGCCGGGCCGGCGGGCCCTCTCTCTCCTGTGGCACCCTGCACAGAGAAATGCAACGTTTTAGTTTGGTGAACTATATTTTGTGATACTTCAGCTGTTTTGCACAAAGTACAAAGGTGGCAGACAGGAATAGGACTAAGAAAAATCACTTACAATTAGTCCGGCAACACCAGGAGGACCCTCTCCACCCTTCAGACCGGCAGTACCCTATTAAACCACCAACAAGGACCCAGATATGTTAAAACCCTACAGCAATGGCAGTCTGCCTATTTCTGCAAAAAATGCTTTTATACTGAAATAACTATACAGTAATGTAAAGACACTGCAGTGGGAATTATAGGATATTCTCTCTGCAGGCTGAAATCTGAAGTGCTGATGCATGTTACCGGAGCTCCAGGTAAGCCTCTTTCTCCTCTGAATCCACGGTGCCCGGCAGGACCACTCTTCCCAGGCACCCCTGCAGGGCCTGGATCTCCCTGGAGACGAGAGAACACAGCAAGATGGATCTCTATCTCCACAAGTCTCACATTCATCAGAAGTAATCCATTATGCTTTATAGGCACCGAGTCATGCTGAGAACTTTATTCATATTGAATGAGCAGAAACATATGGCGTGTAATGAGTGATGTAACGTGTAACTAAATAAATGTGTTTGAAGTGTTTCATGATGAAATGAATGATGATGATGATGTAATGCTCAAGTTATTCCAATGCTGAGATCTAACCTTAGTTCCCTCTTTGCCCGCAGACCCTGGCAGACCTTGCTCTCCGGGGGGTCCCGGGGCACCTGGATGTCCTCTTTCACCCATGGGACCGGTCTCTCCAGTTTTTCCCTGTGAGAGACAGCGTTATAAGCTCAAATCAAACACTTTGATTGTTGTATTGTTTTATTTGACTGAACATGAAGCAGGAAAGCATTGTACATTTAAGTTTTAAAGATTAACTCACCTGTGGTCCAACCACTCCAGCAGGCCCAGGAGGACCAGTCTTTCCTTGAAACCCCTATGTGAAAAAGTTTGACTGTAAGTGCACAAGAAAATGCCTTCTTGTAGCTTACAATTACATTAAATAGCTTTTTATAACTAAGAAATTCAAGGCTAAACTGCCTGAGATTAACCATTTCGGTTAATCTTTGGTGATGTCACATAGATTGTTGTGTTCACTGTCTTAACAAAAGGGACACTGGGGACAATAAAGAAGCTGCATCACCAGCACTCTCCCGAGTCATTACATAACAAATGCGACAACCAACAGTCCTGATGTCAATGAGACCATAGGGTGTCATTTAATGATTCATAGGGTCGTTCACAGATCCACATCAAGCGCCTTTCGGAACAGGCCTTGATTACCTCTCTGTCTCTGAATGTGTTTTCTTAAAATAAAGATAACTCACTGGTTCTCCCCGCTGGCCTGGATGACCTGGCAACCCGTCCTTTCCTGGAGGGCCCTTAAAAAACAAGACGAGACATTACATTTTCTTTCGTTCTTACACAAACTTTTCTTTTAAAATTATAGGTCACTTACATTTGGTCCTTTTGGCCCGGTCTCTCCACTGCGTCCCTGTGGCCCTTGAGGGCCCTGACACACAGAGAGAAACGCAGAAACGCTATTATTCATTTACCTCCAACAATGAATAGAAATGTGAAATGTCATATTAGTCCAGTAGATTGACCGTGTAATATGAGGAGAATGAAATAGATAACACATACTCTCTCTCCTGAGGCACCCTGTGGACCGTCATGACCAGAAGAGCCCTGAACATAACACACAGAAATGATTACATTTGAAAAAAACACACTATTATGGGTGTCATGATAATGAATTTTCAGCGGTTTCATATCAATAGCAGTAAAATTTGATACAGCACTCCATTCTTAGGACTTTAATTATATAAATATTCACTAATTTAAAATAAAACAATGGCATATAGCCCTGAAGTATTTTAAGTAATTTATTCAAGTAAACAGTTGGTAATTAAGAACAAATAAATTAATAAAGAAAAGTTTTTTTTCTTATCAGTATTGTTGTTGGTTTAATGTTACTGTCATAAACTGAAGCAGGACCATTAGGCTGCATGTACAATACAAATCCATGATTTAGACACAAATCTGGCTGATTACATTATTTCACAATAATACATTCATACCCCTAGACATACTTTTTGACCAAGAATTCTTGTATTTGACACACAGGCACATTCTGTACACTGAAGGTACAGAAGCACCAATACATTTAAAATGACAACATATAATCTCAAAGGGACTGTACAGGACCGGTTTCTCACCTTGGGTCCAGGCTTCCCTGTTGGTCCTCTGCCTCCTCTTCCTCCACGTGAACCCTGAAACAACAATAGGAACCTAATTTTTTTTCTGTTTATAATGAAAAATAGCACATACATGGACATCTAGGTCGTGAACAGGAGCATAAGATGCATGAAATCCAATGGAAAAACTAAATAGTAAAAAGACAGAATAGCATTCGTTCATAAAGCTGCAATACAAAATCACATAACAAATCTTTATTGATCTTGATTCCCCACTGCAGCACAGCTCTGACACGAATGCACGATTAAAATGATGGTTCAATCAATTATCATTGGCTGTTTCTCTCTGAATGTGAATTCAGTAAAACTATTAAGGTTTCATATTTCACCAGCATGCCTAGTGCTTACATTTGGACCTCTTTCACCATCTGGACCTGCCTGTCCAGCAGAACCCTGCAAAGAAAGCAAAAAAATGAGCACGCACAAACATTTATGCGCTGGGGTTTGTGTAATCTATCAGACAATGTACTATATGGCACAAGCCTCTCACCCGCTTTCCTTTTTCTCCTGCCATCCCAGCTGTTCCGGGAAAGCCCACCGATCCCTGTGGGCCGACACGAAGGCTAATCAATTACCACATTCCCTTCATTAATCAACCTCTACATTTAATTAACCACAAATTAACCTCTGAAGTCCCATTACCATAAATAAGCCAAATATTAATTGTAGCCTCAGATAAGCTATTAATAAAACAGCCGCTAAATGGCCGTTAATCATCCTCAGTTAAAATTTTATATTAAAATATTAATGTACCATGACTGAAACCTACAGCTCTCAGATTTCAGTGTAAATGTGGCTTGTTGTTATTTTGATGATGGTGCTTTACCTTAGAGCCCTGTCTGCCTGGATAACCAGGCAATCCTGGAACGCCAAGACTTCCCTGTAAATAAGAAATAAGGAAACGAAAATCATCTAAATGCAATCGTTATTCATTGGTGTGTTAATATACAAACAACAATTACCTTTTCTCCGGCAATGCCAGCAGCTCCAGGCTCTCCCTGGGCTCCTGACTGGCCCTTTGGCCCCTCTGGTCCATCTTCACCATGACTTCCATGAGGTCCGTTATCACCCTGGGCATGTGCATACAAAATATTACATGTCAGCAATGAAAATACATTTGTAAAAGGACATTTTTACAAGTGGTGAAAATCTCTCCGGCGCATTGTGTCACAGTGATGTAGGTGGTTGTTAAGCAGTTACTTGTCTAAGTCTAAGTCTGTTTTATTATCCGTTGCTCGTAAATTGTAAATCTGATCACTTAGCAATAGCACATCTTTCTTCGACAAACCCTATTATTTGAGCTATAATTCATCTCTGTAAAACAAATGATGCATGATGGGTTATGAGGCAGATTTAATTCAGGGTTAGGGGTTTGTTCAAATCCCTAAACAAAAGCAACAGTGATTCTTGCCTTAGCAGCCGCTACTAATGATGGTTTATTCAGGCTGTTATGGATCATTAAATACTCACTCTGTCTCCTTTGATGCCCATGTCACCCTTGGATCCTGGAAAACCATCTTCACCCTGTTATAGACAAAGTGGATTGAATAAACTTGAAACAAACACCACCACAGTTGTGCAGCAGTCCTCGGGTAAAAACATAAATATACTACAGGAGTCTTCATATATCTCGTGATGCTTTTATCAAGTAGAGCACCAGGCCTTATCTCCTCTCTGATAAGTGAATGTGTTGACTTTTCTCCGTGGTTTTTTATTAGAAAACAGGAGGATTATTTCTCTCTCTCTCACCTTCTCTCCCTTGCTACCCTTCAGTCCTCTCACTCCATCTGCACCCTGTTAGAAAAGAACAGAATGTATCAGTGTGTGCCGCCGGGATCTCGGCACAATCTCCAAACCTCAGGTAGTGAATGTTCACCTGAAAAACAGACTCTCAGATATTGATGTGTTGCAGTGAGTGCTGGCACTGAGTGTATAAAGTAATAAAAGTCAGGGCTTGCAAAGAGCTGGAGGAAATATGTATAAATAACAGAATGATAGAATATAGATCAGAAGTTTTTATAGGGTATTGCTGCGGGACACAAATGTTTCATTGGACATCAAGTGTGGTGACCCGACACAGTTGCACATATGTTTTCTGTTAAAAAGTAAACAAAAATGTTGTCTACTAAAATCTAACAGAGAATTTTATTACTATTTTTATGTATTTACTATTTCCAGTTCCAGTTCTTTATTTATTAAACCAATCATCACAGCCCAAGCACATTGTGCACACGATGCCTCATGTAGTATGTGTCGTGTTTTACATAAACAATTTTACGAAATGATTAGTTCCAGTTCTTGATTCTGACTGGTCAATAATTGGTTTTATTCATGATAAATAACAGATATGAACGCTTCACCCAATGATTCTGTGTATCACTGCACATCACCCTTAACAGCATCACAGTCACTCAGAGACTATTTTTCCAGCGGTAGAAAGACTTGCAGTGATTTTACTTCATGAAAGTTGCATTGATATATATTTATAGCCTTTAATATTTGTATTGTGTGGTAACCATTTAATATAAAAACAATAAGGCTAGTGTCTCTCATACTTCATTGTTTAAGAAACTTACGTTTGTCTACATTAGCTTCTGCCTAATCTTGCATGCTTCTACCAAACGATTAATAAATTGAAGTTTTCATTGACCGTTTGATTTGATGCATAACCTTTGACCAACAGAACTTACCTCTCCCTTTTAAAATGTAATAAACCTAACTAAGCATGATTATACAGATTGCATTTTACTATTTACAAGAAGTGTTTTCCCTGCTTTCCAAGATCCAGAACAGCCATCCACCAGTTGAGAGCCACTAACACAAACATTGACAACAGTAAACTGGAGGACACCATCATAGAAGATTTATGTGCTAGTAGTTTTGCTTTGTTCAACAAGCAAAAAGTCATTTTTCAGTTCTTCGACCACATGCTGAAAGGCATCACACACAAACAAGCCCAGACAGGTTTCCTTTTCCTCCCTGTAGCCCTTTCGACTGTCTGTCACGAGTTCCTCGGCCTGTCAAGGTTTTCTGGGGAGAATTAAACTGATCTACCTGAGCGAGTCAGCTGCCATTCTCCCACAGTTGAACTGTCGATCAAAAAGTCCTCAAACGTCTTTGCGTGCCTTTGGAGCTAACTGGTCAAGCTGTGATGTAAAAAGCACTCTCACCTTGACTCCACGAGGCCCAGGATATCCAATCGGCCCCTGTGCTCCTGATAAACCCTGAATAAAAGAGATAAAGTCAGTATAATGTTCACGCAATAAAGATGAAAGCATTGAACTAACAATGCACCGTTATTAGTCTACGATTGAACTATTACGGTGTAATGCGTGTCGACACCAATACGTTTTTATGAATGCTCGGCGATGACGTAATGTGAGAGCTCGGCCGTGAAAATGAAACAATGACCACACAATGCCGATGGCTTGATTCAAGTGTGCAATTACAGTGATGACTTGCGCGCATAAAAGCGTGCGGCAACGCTTTGTGAGCGGTGATAATTCAGCGAGTGCAGCTGGAGCGGCTATGACAAAAGGCTTTAGACAGCAAGAACTGTCAGGGCGCCGCTTTCCGCGTGTGCCGCATTTAGAGTCTTGGCACTCTCGGTTTCCTCTTTAGATTTTCACAGCTTATTCAGGTCAGTGGAGCAGCAGTGTGTGTGTGTGTGTGTGTGTGTTGATTGCAACCCACCTGGTGTCCCTTCTCCCCAGGGGGTCCCTCTCTTCCTGGATGACCCTGTGATTTGAACAGAATAACCAGGTGTTAGTATGACAGCGGGCTGATTAGGGGACATCCTGTTTCTGTGGGAGAGCTAATGAGCCAACACGAAAGGCCAGGCCCGGTCTGAAGACTCTGGATTATCGCCTTTTCAGTCCAAGGAGCTGGACTGAAAATTATGCTGTGGAAATGTATTCAGAATGATTGTGCTTTAAGCTTGTGGTCACAAATGAATATCACTTGTGTCTGTATACTTCACGGTGCTCTCTGCTAGATTTAAAAATGATAAAAAAAATAGGTTTATTGTCCTTTGATGGGTTCAGAGTGATTTTAATGATACTTACTGGAGGGCCATCGATGCCTGGAAGTCCTTGCATTCCGGGTTTCCCTGAGGACCCTGTTTATTAAGAGAAAACACACAGAAAGGTCTTAGAAGCTGCTTTAGTGAGGACCACAAAGAGATGCAATGGTTTTCATATTAAAATATTGATATTTACAACACCCAGACCTTAACGATTACCTAACCCTCATATAAACCTGCTGGTATTATGAGTTTATAGCAAAATACGATTTGGCCGAGCATCTCAAACAGTCAGGACTACTTCAAACTTCCCTGTAAGTAGGTTCTCTTCATATTCCACTATATTTGTGAGGATTTTTATAAACATTTGGCCAATCCTGTACACACATACGCTTCTCTCTCAGCTCAATACCGAATCCCCACTGATCCAAGCCACAAACCAAAGCCTCGTTTATATCCAGCACACCCAGCTTGTTGACTGCAATCCATATCCATAATCTTTAATATGCTCATGCACATTTAATTGAAGATGTGTGTGTGATCCTTCTATATCTGTGTGTGTGTGTGTGTGTGTCGAGTTTCTCTATTGATTATCTGTCTAGCTTTCTCTGGAGATCTGAATGAAAGCGTCTCGAGTATGACACTTACTTGGGCACACTCAACACTTCTTCTAAGATGTTCATCTAGTAAAGGGTCAAAGGTTAGTGCTTTAATAGTGAAATAAAGCTGGCCTTACCTTTTCTCCTGGCATGCCTATGGGACCTTGCGGACCAGGGAAGCCCTGAAATAAAGATCAGAAAAATGTCATATGTGATAGATGTGCGTTTGGTCATGAGTGTGGGACAGTGTACATTTATTTTACTCATGTGGCTTTATTAGTCAGTAATGGAGTGAAGATGAACGTATACCTGTATGCCTGGGTTCCCCTGTTGACCCGGAGGACCAGGTTCACCTGGTGGTCCCTGTGAAATGAGAAAATATGTCATGACTCTCGTTTCATGATACATAAATGGGCTATTTCATATCAGGAAGCTTTTGGCACCAGTACCGCAAAATCATGAGTGAAAAACGCACATTAGGTGTGTAATTGATTCTTTATCTCATATTTATAATTCTTGCACTGCCATAGAGAACGTTGGAAAATGCAGTTTTGTCACGTAAGCCTGTCGTCTCATAAACCAGCTAAATGAATAGTGTAATATGGCTTCATGGCTATTTTCCATCCAAATTTATTTACATGCTCACAACAGACATCTTTGCAGCAATGTACCCACACACTTGCCTCATTGACACTTATTGCAAGTGGATTTATGTCATTTATATGTGGATTGTTTACAAACTGTGTTTCTACACTGATATTAACATGATTGTGACGGTGTTCTTGTCATTTGATCATTCTAACATGACTTGAAGGCAGACATTTATATACTTAAGGTCACTTTTACACTCTGCCAATGATCCTCTTTAGGTTATTTCTTAGTGATTAAAGTCAAACAGCCTCATAAAACCTTGCTGACACTGTCTGATACAGTGTGTGCATGGAGAATATATATATTCATGGTGAATATATTTGTATATTTGAAACCCACCAGGTTTCCCTTTGCCCCTTGAACACCATCCACACCTTGAATTCCCTAAAAGCAAAACAAAAGACATTTTTACACAACTCCACAATCAAACATCTCAATAATAACAGAGCATCTTTATGGGTGTGTTGTGCATGCAACTGATGGATGGATAATTGTGTTACCTGCTGCCCAGGTGAACCTGGTGGCCCTCTTGGCCCCACAAGTCCTCTTGGTCCCTGTAAGAAAATCAATCACAAACTAATTATAAACTCCTATTAACACAACCAAGGTCAAGCATGTTAATGAAACCCCTAAAGGCCTTATGAAAATATGAGCAATGGTATATGAGGTTGTGTTGTGTACGTGTGTACATGCATACAATTTCCTCTGCTGTACAGTATGTGTGTGTTTGCGTGTGTTTTTTGTTTTTGTCAGCCTTGGTCTTTGTACACCGGCCAAGCCACCTGTTCCGCAGGCACATCTGTGATCTCCAGAGAGGTGATTGATATGGAAATATAATCACGCAGGCCAGAATTTCATCTTTTCCCTTTACCAATCTCCCAGCTCATCTATCTCTATCCTCACATTTATCTCTCTCTCTCCTCTTTCAGCTCTGCAGGAACGGCTTCGTAATAGCGCTCGCTCTGTGCTAAGTCCCTTACTACTCTGGGTGATCCATTTAAACAGCCGGAGCCCCGATGGATCACAGCTCACCTGCCGAGACTTAAATGGAGCTTGAGCCACCGTTAATCAGCCTGTTCTCGAGCAGGGACACGGAGCTGCCCGTGGGATGTCAAAGACCTGTATGTGTGTTTGAGCTTGTGTGCGTGTGTGTCTGTCTGTGGGTTGGGTTGTGTCACTCACAGCTTCTCCCGGTTGTCCATTTGGTCCGACGGGTCCATCTGAACCCTGTTATAGAAAATAAAAACCAGCGTTGCGGTTCTTAGAACGGTTGTGCTATATAATCACGAGAAAAAAGCCTTTATCTGTAAGAGTTATATATGCAAAAATATTCTCGTTCTGTGTCATTCTTGAAAGCTGTGATCAATGCGAATCACTGCTGCATACATTTTTCAATTTTGCATAATGAGAACATCCCACCCAATGCTCGGCGTGACTCTTTCATGCGATTTGTGAGTACACACCTGGGGCAGTGCAGGGAATCTTTAAATGGATTATTAGAAATCTGATAAATGATTCGTTTAGGAGGCTGTGCCAAGATCTGAAAAGTAGGAAAGAAGAAAAGTATCTGTTTTACCTTTTCACCGGGCTCTCCAGGTGGCCCATGGGGTCCAGGTTTTCCTCTGTCTCCCTAAAATATAAATTTTGATTTCGATCAGAGGACCTATTACAGTCAAAGCAGAGCATTTAGACACATCCAAGAGCCACTCTTGACTGAGCAGTAAACAGACTGTGTGATTTGATTAAGCAATTCTCTGTTCTCTACGCACTCTGTGTCCTTTGTTCCCGGGAAGACCAGGTAGTCCATCAAAGCCTCTGTCACCCTACAGAAGAGACAAAGATGCATGAGCAAGATCGACAAAACACCCTTTTCAAACACACATTGGCCCAGCACACTTCATTACCTAAACATAATTCTGGTCTTTCCGCACTGGTTGTATTTACTGCACTCCGTCAACCAAGTCTGATTTCACTGGTATTTGAAACATCTCGAGTCTTCTTGCAAATTTCTCACTGATCCATCAATTCTGAGATATAATCAAGGCTGCTTCCGCACATATTTTAGCATAATGGGAAGGATGTGAATGATAATTCACAATTTTATAAAATTACCAGAATTACCAAAATGCAGTGTAATAAATCTCCAGTATGTCCCAAAGAGAATAAAAGGAATATTTATTTTCAGGAATATACATCCTTAAACCAAAAATGTATGCCACGGAGAACCTTCTTTCTTCTTTGGTTTCCCAAAGAAGGTTCTTAAAAGCAACATTTCTTTTTAAACTTTTTTATAGTGTAAAAAACTTTTTTACTACAAAGAACAAAAGAACAGAAAGGTTTTTTGAAAGTTAAAGGTTCTTTTTGGAACCATTCACGCAAAATAGTTCTTCTATGGCATCTTGAAACACCTTTATTTTGAGAGTTTTTAGAACCATAATTTTAGCCAGGAATATAGTAAACCAAACAACTCCTGTAAGTTAAAGAATGTCTTTTAAAGCAAAATGATACTTTAGGTTTGTGTGAAAAAACTTTATTAATATTTTGAGGTTATTTAGAGAAATTAAAGCCAATGAAAGTGCTAAATTTAAATATGGCAGTGCAACACATTAGTAACTTTAAATCTCATTGGTTCTTGTATGTTTTGTAACTAGATATTATCATGAGACAAGCAGCAACCTAATAAAACTCGCTTTTTTTAAATTGCTCACAAACAATTATTAATCCATTGAAGTAATACATGAAGGATTACTTTTATGAGGGGTGTATGTGCTTTTTGGACCTTCAACCTATAGTTGGGACCTATAAATGGACAAAAATGATGGAAAGTTTTAATAAAAAATCTTTGTGCTTGAATAAACAAAGGAAGTCAGTTACATCTGTGATAGCCTTATTTAGCCTTTTGGACAACTACCCGTGTGATATAATCACAATCAGTTTTCTGTGATTGTAAACAAGCAGGCAAAAATAAATTCTGTGTGTTAGGCTTTGCTGTGTAAACGCAGCCAATTTGCTTTGCTGCAAACACACAGATGCAAGCATGGGGCAGAGGTGATTGTGTGACATGTGGCAGGGTTTGACAGGCCGCCTCTGAGGAACCTTCCCATCTGCTGCGAATCTCAGCTTCTCAGCATCCGGTGCTGGGACTCAGAGAGCCACGGAGGACCTCACACTTTCTCATCAAACACACTGCTGTTGTGCTAAATAGCTGTGGGTGATTTATTTACTGATGGCTCCTGCAGCTGGACAGGGATGAATGCTTACTATTGTCAAGTGCGCACAATGCAACATGGCCTTCAATAGCAAAGAGTTCCTTCAACAACTGAAACCGTTTGGCGTGTCAATGGGAACTCGATGTTGCCATTTAAGATGCTGGCCGTTATATCTACAAACTGAGCACATACACACACAAACTAATCACTTACAATACCTATCATTTTGTATCCTATCGTTTTCTGTTGAAAATGTGAGAGGTGCCTGACCATGCAAAACTCGCTGTCACATCGTGGATGGTCGCTAAGGTGTTGCTATGCGGTTGGTAATGTGTTCTTATTAGTATGGCTTATTAAACTTTATTAAGACCAACCTTTACTCCAGTCTCTCCAGGAGCCCCTCGACCCCATCTGCCCCTGACCGGCCCTGTAAGGTAAAACAGATAACTTTTGCATCATCTTCTATCCATTGCACTGCTTATACAATATTCATAAACAAAAAGAACAAGATGGTGCATCAGTATGAAACAGGTTTGCATTTTAACCAATTCATTTCATATTCATGAAGATGATGTTTCATTTAAAATAAATGCACCACAGCTGACCTCCGATGACATTGCTATAGATACAGTGTTTTTTGTTAAGTCTTACCCTCTTTCCTGGTCTGCCATTAAGACCTGGGGGGCCTGGCAACCCAACTGGACCCTTAAAACGGATAGATAAACAGAGATGGTGAGTTGGCCAAGAGGGTTTATAAGAGTTGCTGAATGTTAAGAGGAAATATGAAAGGAAATTTCTTTACCGGAGGCCCACTTTCACCACTGTCCCCTTTCAGCCCACTGGGACCTTGAAGACCCTGCAACAAACATATATTTTACAGTTTCAAAGCCAGAAACCTTTCATTGAACCCAATAAACCCAGAAACATTGTGAATTTAAAGCAGAGCACAAAAGTAAAAGTGAAACAAACTGGAAATGAAATGCAAACGGTTTCTTACCACTGGACCCGGCCTTCCCGTGAGACCTAATGGACCTGGAGGGCCCTTCAGTGACAGCTGAAACAAAACAAAGAAAAAGTTTCAGATTTCTTCTCATTCTAAACCTGTATTTGTTTTTGTCTATCTATAATTAAGCAAACATCCAAAAATGAAACCTGTCTGACCTGTGCATTTATTATAGATGGATACACAGTACACACTAGAGTTAATGTATCTTGTGCAGTAAACCTAAGTGTTGCTTGTTTGTGTTTTATACAGCCCATTTACATTTTTACATGTAGTTTTTATGCATTATTTTTTACAACTTTACAATACATTTTTTAATAGTGTGTGTGTTCCCTGGGATTCGAACCCATGACCATAATATTACTAATGCAATGCCCTACCAACTAACCACTACAATTTTTTCTTAAGTGCATTTTTAAGTTAACGACTATGCGGTTGCTAAGGCATCGCTCAGCAGTTTCTCAGGTATTCAGAATGGTTGCTAGGTGATTACATACTGCCCCAAGTCTAAAGAGCTCATCCAGAAGATTCTATGACATTTGCATCCCTATATTTGGCTCAGGTCCCTTTCTATTCTTTACATTTATGGATTTTATTTTTTTGCCCGTTTTATTGTCCGCCAGCCAAAAACGTCTAAACTCTCAGCAGTAATAGCACAGCTCTTCAGCAAGCTGCAGGATTCAAAGTATCATTCATTCCCGCAGCACAAACATCATGGGACGACTAATGCAGCTCAATATGATACTTGCTTATGGGTTCATTTGAGTTAAGTGTGAACATTAGCAACAGTAATGCTTGCATTAGCACACAGCAGTGATTATACAGTGCCGCTGAGTGACGAAAGTCCACAGATGCACAGCAGTTACGCTTAAGTGCCAAAGATAATTTGGGTCTTACTTTGGTCTGTTGCAAGATGGCTTGAGCCTGTGCCTCCTGAGCAGATACCACAGGTCCCTTCTGAGAGTCTCCTCCATACTGAAACTGAGAAGAAAAGACCAATGTAACTAAATATCAAACTCACAATTAAAATTAATATTCAATTCTCTTTTGAAAAGACAAATTAATAGATGTACATGTACTAGATGCTATTAAGTCTGATTATATCACAGCTCCACCATGTGGCCAAAACATGTTATTAAATCTCTGTTATGTGATGTAAATTTTGTGTTGTTTTCCTCTGGCAAACAAGTCACGTTAATGAGTATGCAAGCGGTTTAAACGCATTACTGAGGGAAAAACTTACGGGTAACATCAGCAAAGTCCCGGGAGGACCCGGTATCCCATCAGCACCAGGCAGGCCTGGACGTCCCTCAGGACCCTATTGCAAGGAGAGATAACGAACACATTTCACTGATGCTGTGTGTGTGTGCACTTATGTGCCATTAAAATATATTAATAAAGCGACTGCAGAAAGACCAGTATATTAGAGATGTGTTTTAGTGGTTATATGGATGACTAGCTAGTTTGACTTCTTTAGTTTTTATATTTTTAGCAGTAGTGCTTTAATTGGCATAACAGTGTTGTGAGCTGAAGATATTATAGATATTAACAACATGCTCTGGTGCTACTACTATGAATAGGGGAAACACAGTGCTCAATATGGTTGATGGGAGTCCTGCCTTTCAGTAAAAAAAGACAATCATCACTCATTAAAGACTGATGGGCAATTCAAAGTCAACCTTACCATGAAAATATAGTTTTTATAAAAGGTTTTCATTATACTGATACTGTAGCTCATACTGTCAGTGTAAAGTTCAGAATTGTCACATCCATAACAGTCCATATTTCTCAAAAATGGGCACATGAAAATGAAAATGAAAGAATTATTTTATGTTATTTGAAGAGTCACTGCTTCTGGTTTGTGCATTTTAATTCACAAAAAATCTGGAAAGTATGTTGTCTCTCAAAAACATGCGTCACATCCATAATGCATATATACTTCAATTTTTTAAAATAGGTAACTAATGGGGTCTAGTAAAATGTAAACAGATGGTTCAATATATTGGTAACAAATACATTCTGTGAGAATTTATATTTCACATTTTGACTGAAAATCACATTCATAACATTGGAATTGCCAAATTTAGAGATATCAGTCTTACCCCATTCAAAAAGATAGAACTTGGCCTCCTGTGACTAAAATACTTGCCCAGAGGCATTACAAATTGTAAATATGGCCTCCTAGTACAATGACTTCCCTTAAAGGGCTGCACTTCATAAGTTGCCCGTATCAAAGCATAATGTTCTCAAAAAAATGAAAAACTCAGTTGATTAAAGCTGTCAGTCATCAGTCCTCTCCAAACAGCACACCTCTCCAATTATCAAAAGAAAAGATAAACCATCTGGCTGGAATATTTCCTCTTTGTCTTTAAGCTTCTGAAATGCTATAAACCCTCTATAGACACACAAAGCCAAAAAGGGCTTGTTTCTCTAGTGGTTATACTTTTTCAGTCCAGTCTGATGTTTTTACTTAAATTCAACTCTTTTGTGAAGCTGACGCTGTAGAGAAGTTGATTCACAACCGGCCAGGGGCGTTAAACTGAACAGAGGCAGAGGAATAATCTATCTTCATCCCTACTGTCAGAGGTAATTGATAAATTCAGGCTCTTTACAGCAGTTGGAGGTCTGCAGTCTGTTTCCCCCTGTTAAGGGAACGTGTATAAAGAGTGAGTCACTCTACATGAACAGACACACTGTCCAGAGAAAATTAGGTCAAACTGTGAGATGAGTCATGGCTCCCTGATGCCTAAGGTCTCGGCAGAGGTTGGTGGTCCCTTAGAGCTGCTCTGAATCATATGTGAAGTTTGCTCCATCTGCACATGAGTCCAGTCATATCCTCTCTCATCCCTGTGGATTTGTCCTGCTTGTCCTCGACTCTGGGTTTAAGCAGGGTCATGTGACGGTGGGAACACTTACCCTATCACCTGGGTCTCCGCTGGGTCCTGGAGGGCCTGTGATGCCAGGAATGCCGGGAAGGCCCTGGAGAAGTACAAAGATAGACTTAACATGATTTAAGCTTTTTTAAACTGATAGCTGTCAATGATCATATTTAGCATAAACATGAATCTAAATTTTAAATATTTAAATTTTTTAATTTAATTTAATTTATTATTTATTATTTATTATTTTATTATTTTAATTTAAAATATATATTTTTTTATTTTAGGTATTTAAAAAAATAACATTAACATTTTATATTTATGTTTATTGTTATAAAATTTGACAAATATTTATTCTTGGAGTCTTAGAGCTTAGAATATATATATATATATGAAATATTAATGTGAAGTGTTGAGAAACAGTGACAGTTTACAGGTTAAGAAACTAGTGGAAATTATTTTGAAAGCACGTTAAGTAAATATAAAGCCCTGCATTTTCTCCAATTATTCTCAAAGTTGGAATAGATATGTGTTCTTTTCATTTTCTTTGTCTGCTTTTAATAAAATAGTTTAAAGTCTTATTCAGCTGAAGTCTAAGAGGAAGTGTTTTAAAGTTATTATTAAATTTCAGTAGCATTAGACTATGTCTGACAGATTATTGGCACTTACTGTAGGTCCTGATGGGCCAGGAAGTCCCTCAAAGAATGTGCCCTGTTAATATAAAACACATTATGGAAATGCACATCAGTCAAAACAAATGAGTATTTGTGTAACTTCACACTTCAGCACTCACTGGTTCAACAACACCTGTCTCTCCCTTCTGTCCCTTCTCAAAGCCTCTGCCCTGAAAGATGAAGAACAGGTGAAAGATCAGTTCTAGATCTCAGCAGTTTAAAACACAGAGGAAATCCTAGTTTGTGAGCGATTAACTGTTAACTGACCAATTACAGTGTCCTGTGCTTGAACGCCTGTAGTAATATACAGCAAAACTCTACCTGTCCATCCCATGTAACCGCCTTCTCCCTCTCCGCGGGGTCAAAGCGGTCCTCGTAAACCTCATACTCCTCATATACCTGCTCGAAGCTGTCTGAGCTGTTTTTGAAGTCATCGTACTCTGTGATCTGTGAACGCACAAAAGATTTCAAACAACATATAGTCAGGTTTGTTTTACCTTCAATATTTACCTGCTAAGACATCATAGCACATACCTCATAATCAGTAATATTGGAGCCGACCATCACCGTGGAGACCAAAAGTTCATTGTGCTGATCGCTGTAAAGGTCATCGCTAAACTCCTCGACCTCCGGCGTTTTAATTGGCCTCTCCTCCTGCACACCGACAGAGCAGAGTGAGATGCGGCACAGCCATGGCAACCGTAACCATGGAGATGCCAAGCACAGTCAATCATTTCCATTCTGCATTACTTTGGCCCCAGTCAACCCAGACTAGAAACAATTACTGTGCTCCACATCTCCAGGTCACTGTTTAATAACAATGTTAGCATAATAATTTCACAGATGCGTTAATAAGTTCACATTCTGGTTAAATAAATCAGGTGAGTGTGGGGTAGTAGCTGCTTAGGAGGTTTTATTAACAAATGGTGATGTCAGCACGAAAGCCGTATGTTCAGGTGCCAGCCGTAACAGCGGGAAGGGAAAGTCAAGCAAACTTGGCATATGAGGTTCTCCTCAGCAAAAGCTTGTGATTCACAGTGCGAAACAGCATCAATCAGACCTGTCGTGGATAAATGTATCAAAAAGATGTATGAAAATAGATTTATGCTGGAGTAAAACTCAGCCTGGGTCGACCCTATTTGTCATTTTGTCTCGGAGCGCATCTTTCCGTTTCAATCTATAAAGCATGCCAAGTGAGCAGATAAAAGTACACTCTAAGGTTTGATGGCCACTAACTCTATGCCATAACTTTATATGAATCATATCTCATTGTCAACCTGAACGTGACACACATTTAAGTATCTCAGTTAAAACGAGCTACTGTACAATCCATGTAAAGTTTAAGTAGGACTGTCAATTCAACATGTTCATTTAGTGTAATTACGCAAGTGAAAAGCGAATAAAAGCTACATCTACCACTTGTGACAATGCATGAGTTTTAGCAAATCATTGGGGGTGTTAAAATGGCACAGGCTGGTTAGTATAATGGATGATTATGAGGTGACAATCTCAAGGTTAAAATGGGTGAGGATTGGTCAGGAGAATGATGAGGAGGGGTGAGAAAGTACAGGCAACCTGGCACTTTATGATCTACCTCCACCTCCATCTTTGGGGATTCAGGAAGGGCCGAGGGTGAAACCGAATGTTCTTCAAGATTTGCCTCGGGCACTGTAGTGAGCGGTCTGCCGTGTTCCTCTTCAAACGTGTCAGGTTCATGTGTGGGCATGTCGGGTACGGAAGTCATCTGATCAATGGTTATTACTGGAGTTTCTGCCGGTGTTTTGGGCCGTTCTGTTGGAGGTGCCGTCGGCTTCTCTAATGCATCCGTCACATGTTTAGATGTTTGGGCCAAATACTCTGGCATCTTAGAAGACACCTCAAGAAAACCTTCTTCAAGAGCTTCTTCTTCCTTTTTCTTCTTGCGGGATTCTTTTTTGCTTCCTTTCTTAGAATCCCTGTCCCTCTTTTTTTTGTTCTTCTTGCCCTTTCCTTTTTTCTTGGAGCGTTTCTTTGGTTCCTCGGGTTCGTCGCCCTGCATGGCGTCATCAAGGTTATGGATGGGATTGGCCTTTTATGGACAGGGCAGTGGTCAAAGATCGAGTAGGGCAAATGTGAACAGAATAAAAGCATTTAATACAGTAGAAAAAAACACAACTGATGATGACAAAGATGTAAATGCTACTGACACTTTTGTAGGTGAATGCTGTTGTGTTCTGCATAATATGTCTGCGACAGTTATACAATGAATGAGGCTGGCTGATTCCTTAAAAAAAATGTATTAAACTCCTTGCAAATTAGGTTGGAGTTCAACTTGTTCGTAATTCCGATATTCGGCCACGTTATCAGCCCCCAATTCAAGTGGCTGGAGTTGAGCTGCTTACAAGCTATTACCAAAGGCCCTGACTGAATGGACTTGATTAGGCCTGTCGGGGGGAGATTATATGAATAATGTGAGAACCAAGCTAAGTGCTGAAATGCCAAGTCGGGCAGGATAGAATCGGATCAGTGAATGGTAATAGGTCAATAACGTGAGCAATGCTGATGAATCCTGCCATTACTCCCTGTTCTCTCAGCTGTAGTGAGAACAGAAAGCCAACTGGCTCAGTCTCTGAACGGCTGCCGACAAACACTTTTCCTGAAGCCAAGTTTTAGAGAGACCTACGCAGACAATCGGGCGTGGGAGAAATGAATGTTCCTGATGACCTTAAGTGTTTCTCCCAGAAGGCCACAGAAAAATGCTAACCCACTGACATGATTATTCACCGCGCTGACTCACCCACACGTGCGTGTTCACAACAAACACAAATCACAAAAACATGTTCTCCACATGAAATATCTCACATTATTTACAGATACAGAACAGCAGACAAGTCAGAATGTTGATTTAGATATGAACTGTTTAATGCTAAAATACTTTATCCTCTTTTATTGTAATATGCCGAGACTAAGAGCTAAATAAGACTCAAGCTCAATATTTTTGCAATTTAATGTGCTAATGGTGTAAAAACAGCACACCTAACATTTCAGAAACCTCTGACATGACTAGTAACATATCAAACTTTTGGGCTGGATGTAAGGAGAGAAAGGAAATAAGTAATCTGGATTCAAACCTGCAACCCTACAAGTGCACCAAGGCTCAAAAAAACACACACACCTTATTTTTTTTTGTACATGATGATGGTGCTTCAGGCCTCGTGCACAAACAACTTCCTTCATTTGCAAACCCGCCCTAGTTTATTGGCTGCTGAGATGAGTTCTCTGGGAGCAAAGCCCATAAGCCAGAATAGTAATAAATGCAAACAGATAAATGTAAATGTGGACGGTGCAGCTCAAACACCCAAAAATATATTTCGACAGTGCTCATCCAAGAGAGACTGAGAGGAAAACATGTTTGGCCAAGCTGGAACAAATTATGTCTTAATAAAGTTCTGCAATTCTGTGGAAACTGTGAAGTGGCCTGCGCATGGTTCACTGGAAAGACAAGTGTCTCTGTGCAAATGATGCTTAAACACTAAAACACAAGTTTAAGGAGAACAATACAAGAGAAACAATAAATCTGTGAAGGAAAAATTTGTCATTCGGATGTAAAACAAAACAGCTGGAAATAATTGAAGACAATAAAGCATTGTTTTGAAGTTTGTGTTGAACTGTACCATTCATAAATGTATAAATCAGTGTTTTCTGTCAGCGAGGTGACTGTAGAGGAAGTACAAACCTCCTGAGGCTCCAGACTCTGGGTTTTGTAGGGCAATGGACTGTCACAATCTGGAATATAGTGTTGGCAGTAGTCAGCAGCAGTGTGAGGATCATCCACAAACAGAAGCTGCTGGATCTCACCCTGAAACACACACACACACATAACACTAACATTACACATGTACAATACAATAACCCTGTTGAACACAATGACAAAAAGACAGATGCACAGACAGACGTAGATGTATATAATTAAATAAAAATACCCTTTCAAACTAGGCCATTGGGCTCTTAATGAACCATTTTCATTATTGCGCAATATTCACATATACTGGTGAAATTCATACTGATCAAAGAGAAATACAAAGAACCTTATTTAATATACGCTGAGAACATGCTGAGCCGAAGCAGAAGAGTAATTTAAGAAGAAAAACAACTTGTGTAACACTGATGAAATCAGGGGTAAAAATGTTGAATGAGTAGCCTTTACACAGAAAATGAATTATACTTAAGGAAAAAATCAGTACATTATTCAAAGTTTCTTTGGATACGGCGCGAGACAGGCTGGAGTTACTTCTGCTTTAAAAAACACTTTCTTTGCTCTTCATATCTCAGCATTTTTATTAGTTTCTAGGCCAAAATAGCTGTCAGACACAAAGGTCCCTTTCATCCACGCTTATAACTCCTCACTGTTATACATTTGCTGTATGAACAACTGGTCCCCTTATATACAGTATATTGCTAAACATGTGACACAACCACAGTGGAGGGTCTCTGACAGATACCGGAATGAAGTCATTTGTCAGTGAACTCTAGAGTCAGCATCACCACACCATGAAATTACTGCTGCATTTTAATGAGCAGCAATTTAGTGCCAGTCCCGTCACAGCTTGCATCACGAACGCCTCCGCATCTCTGACTGTACAGCACTCAGGACACAGTCTATCAGGCGGGCAACCAGAAACATTATCCTATGCCCTGTGATGAGAAATAAAAGCCCAGGAAATTAACCCTGATGTTACTGTATTGTTTGGTACTGTAGTATACAATAGATCCAACTTTAATATCTGATTATACTAGCTGTTAAAAGAGATAATACACACACATACTGTGACTGCATATATAAACTGTAACATCTGTATCTAAATAAATACAGTAACAGACAATTTTAGACAAAGGGTGACTACTTTTAAAGATGATCAAATATAACATAGTGTTCATTTATTTTGAATATTTTTAGTCACAACATAATTTACAATTGTGTTTTGATGAGTTTACTACTATTCTAAAATATGCAGAAAAGTGTTTCCAAACTTTTGACTGGTACTCTGTATGTAAAATAAAAAAATCTTCAAGACACATTTCTGTGGGAATTCTTTGGGAAAGAGCGCCCCCTGTTGAAAGCCATCCATAATTGCACTAACTTGATAACATTTAGATCTGCCCTATTCAAACACCAATCCGATGTCTTTTACAAATGCAGAATAGAATGCCAAGATCTATAATAAAGAGATCTTTCATCTGTGCGTCAATGGAGAATCTATGATTCATCACTGGTATTCTGCCGGTACACAAGTGGGTGGAATTACAAGAGGTCAAGAACTGAAAGTACCCAAGATACACAGCAGAATACAGCCAAACCACAGCCTTTCTCATGTTAATCTGACATAAATTAACTGACAATAAATCAGCTAATTATACATATTACGTCCTACTTTATTGTCATATCCATCTTTCTCTTTTTAGACATGTTTGAGAACTCAAGGACTAGTTAACACATGTTTTCAAATCACCATTTAGAATCAGTGGCCCAGACCTGCACTGGTTATCAATGGATCCTATCTACATCTTTATAAACAAAAATAACTGACTAAAGCCACAAAACAATTTCAGATGTGAAAAGTTTGGTGTTGTTTTGTGTGTGTGTGTTTGGATTCAGTTCTCCGATATTTCCCCGGTTCTTAAGCAATTTGTAGGAATCTGGAAGCAATACATGCATTAGTCCTGACCAGAATCCCCAGGCTCCCGAACAGCTCTCCCACGCTGAGGGATAGAACATAAGCCCTCTGGATTCCCCCGGATCCAGGCCCTGGGAACTGGCCTGAGATCAGGTCGAACACTCATATCCCTCAGTACCAGCCTCACCCAGTACATGGTGACCCCTGATCCATGTGCAGCTCAATCAAAACCATGAGCTTAAATGTGGACCAAGAGGAAGCGACGAATGAAGAGAGTAAGTCAAGATCTATCACATTCACAGTGTTATGATGTCCATGAAGAGGAAGGGATTTGTTTGTTTTAATCTTTAAGAACATGTGAGATAGTACAAGCTCTTAATTTTTAATAACATCTGGAAGTGTTGACAGAGGCTGTATTGTCTGTGTCCTGAAACCAAAGAAAGCTGCCTTTCAATGATTTAATGAACTTAAATTGAAGTCATGTATAAGGAAACTGGTTTCAGATTAATTACCTTTTACTAGTTTCATTGTTATATTGTATGTTTTTAAGGATGTTATAGTTGGACAAAAATGCTAAATCTGAGTTTAAGTCTGAACAGAGAGGATATTACACAAGCATTGGATATGTACATGCCTTAATGCCTTACAGTTCTACACGGCCTAAAAATGCAGCATTGCCCTCATAAAACGCATGGGGAAGTTTCTTTCTCGAAACAAGATCTGGTGAACGCATGTGAAGCATGGGATGGGCACTTAAGCTATAACATTACCGCAATAAGATCTGAAGGTGGAACAAGTTTGGGAAACAAATTGGATGGGAGGAGATGAGGAATGTAAAGTTATTGCAGTGGGCGGCTGCAGGAGATGTGGCATGTCCTACACTGGATTTGGAAAAACATCTGGTTTCTGTGTTGAAAGCGGACAGAGGAACCTTAAATGTCAATTTGCCTGACAATAGACTTCCATCTAGAGTTCCTGGAAGGTTGGGCTGATGGCCAATCCACCCACCTTTCTAACAAGCCTGAGGGTACAGCTGACACACTCTTTAACTGTAATCCATAAGACTTTCAGCTTAAACCATTCTTCTTCATAGAGAAGCACAAGCAACAACAATATATCATGCTCAAACTGATCAGACCAGTATATAAACACAGATAATCATATACAGAGATCAACTCAAAACTCATGGCACAATGAAACCAAATCCCAAACTTTTTAAAACAAGACGGCATCAGACATCTGCCCTTTGACCCTGCGCTGTGAAGATAAAGGAGACTGAAGCCCTAAGGCGGGCCGATGCTGGGATAAACAATGAAACAGTCTTATTACGAAGACTCAAGAAATAGTTTCAAAATGTAAATATATTGCAAATGGATGTTCAGTCTGATATTAATGCAAGCATTCGGCGGTGAGCTAAGTGCTATTTCCAGGTATTCTCATGTGCAAACAAGTCTGGGCAGCACAATGTTCCTCTCTGAGGAGTCAAGACCCCAATTCACTTCAAACTGTTCAATTAAACATAAAACAAACTGCCGCTGCACATTCCAGCAGCGCGAAAGGTGCATAAACAGTGCAAGAAATTAAAATATGCTGATTTGTGAATCCTTGTCACCTCCAAGGAAAAGTTTCTTGTTTGCTGTTTGTTTTAAAGTCACAGGAAAGATTGAGCATTAGGGTTTATGCGGGGAGGGCGGGAAGTTTGTTATCTCTGAGGAAATTAGGCTTTTAGAAATCCATACTTACTGTATATCTGTATATGTCATATGGCTTATTATTATGAAAAGTGATATTTGGAAACAGAAATATTATTTTCATGTAAACGAAGTAGTTTCTTGTGAAGGTAAATAATATGAAATATTTTTAACAACAATGTTATATATTAATTACATTGTAAAAAAAAAAGGTACATTCCTGGTTTAAATAACTATTTAATGGACAGATTTACTAGTGACATTTATACTAATTCCTTGGAAAAAACTATGAGTTTTTATGTTTTTATAATTTTTATGTATGATAACAAAAATTTATTTAACTAAACCTGATGTTTCGTACCTCAAAAACCTCCTCATCTAGTAATCGAGTCCCGAACACAACGACTCCTTCCGTGCTGACCACAGGCCCGTCTCCTCGCATCAACTCAAGGGTCTGAACCTTCTTACAATCCAGATACAGTGTAACAGACTTGTCCTCCACGCTGTAAGCTATCCGATGCCATCTGAGAAGAGATGACAGCAGTTTTTAGAGTCAGGTTTTACTTCATCTTGTGAACTTTTGAATGTGAAATGGTTGAACAACAATTGGGCCAGAATTAGTACTCAAATAAAGCTATTCAGTCAACACAGCTGCTCAACTAAAATATACTTTTATTTTTAATTTTAAATACAAAACTTTTGTGCTTCTATCTACACCACAGTGCTTGATATTTGTGGTCTCTACTCACTTTCCATCAGCCAGGTTAATCTTCTTAAAAATGGGGTAGAGATCTGGAGATGGTTGGCCATTGTGATCTTCATAGAGAAATACAGGTGATCTTCCCAACTCCAGCCCCAGCTGCTGAACTCCCTGCTCATCATACAGAGACAGCAGAAAGAACTGAGAGTTCTTCTTAGCCTTCACCGTGGTCATCAGAGAGAAGTTCTCAGGAAACTCAGAGTCTACACAGAAAACAGACATTGTTCATAAATAACACAGTCTGTGGATTGTACACTTGGGTTGTGTAAAAAGGGTCCATACCTGGAAAGAGCTGTTTGGTCGGGGCGCTCAACTGAATCTTCTTGTCTATCCTATAAGCCATGTCTGTCTCTCCTGTGTCATTTCTCTGCGTACACAGGCCGGCCTCTGTTGACACACCCTCCATGTCTTCAGACAGCTCCAGTACTCGTAACACATCAATCACTGAGGCTGTACACAACAGAAAGATGGTTGATGCATGATATTTGTGTCCAAATGATTTTTAGAAAAAACAAATAGTTTTGCACGTGAAATGAATATTATATTAATAGTACACAACAGAGGCAGTAAACACAGGAGTAAACACTACAACTACAGCTGTACACGTACAGTAAACTGAATTACTTCTGACAGAGTTGTGGAAAGTCGATCCAATGTTATATGAGTCATTTATGAAAAATAATAGTTGAAAAGAAATGTGAACCATATAAGTCTGATGGTTTTGCAGCTGTATTATTCACGAAGCCAATTCCCTTTGGGTTGTAGCAAGAATGAACAACAGACTGAGATCTTGGCTGACAGCTGCTGATTTGAAGCCAGTTCATAGGGTTACAATCTGCTTGGAAGCTGCAAGACGCAGCCGGGTTAAAATCCAAAATTTTTAAATTAAAAGTCCACAGGTGGTTATCAGTGGGGTATTATTATGGGATTGAGTTATGACACAGTCTAGTCTGAGATGGTTAAACACACACCTGACAGCTGACACCTGCCAGAACCGTCTTTACAAAACGTCTTCCTGATGGATTCACAGTTAGGTTACAATAAAAGTTTGACACAGTTAAGAGGGAATTCACTAAAAATACACTGTGTTTTCTGAGAGCTTCACAAAAACTTTATTTTGCTTTAGTAAGTGATTTACTGAAGACATTATGCAAATCAGATATCATATGATGAATAGGTATTTACAGGAGGTTATAGCATGATGTTATACAGTATGTGTTAATCAAAAAGCGCTGAATTCTGTGAATAAAGTGTAATATACCATAATCTAATTTACATATGGGCACTGAAATAAAGAATAACTTTTAAACTATTGTATTTAAACTACTCACAGCCCAGTTCTGTTTTAGTGAATGTTGCTTTTGCTAAACTGGATTGTAGTGGTTAGTGAACAAGAACAAAAAATGAAATAGCATGTTATGAATTTTCCTCTCAGCAGTCTCTAAACAACTGCATTTATTGTAGCATGCTTAATGAATGCTGTTTTATGAATCAATAGAATGATAATTATAAACATGGATTTATCTAAAAGTTAGATCTAATGAACTGAATGAATTACTAAGGTTCACCTAACCACAACCTTTGGCGTGTTTGGCAATTTGTGAGTAAAACGAGGATCCTAAAGTTAAATTGCCCTCCTGTTTCCACAGCCCTCCTTTCTCTCCTCTGTTAATTAAACATGTGGGAAGAATTTGTCTGTGCCAGTCAACTGCCTGCTGAAAAAGAAAACTGCATTTTATAGCATTATTTATTTGTTTAGCAGATGCCTTTAACCCTGGGCTGAGTGAACGCATGGCAACAGACTTGTAAAAGGCAGCGCTGGAATACGGGCGAGACTCACACACAATGGGGAAACATGAGGTTCTTTAGACAGTGCTGTGTCAATTCAACTCCCATACAAATTATAAAGACTGTGTAAATAAAGATAAGAAATTCAGCACAATAGTTATTTTCTTACAGATACAGTATATATAACACTGGCACCACATTCTCCATGTCTTTGGGGGACAGTAATCTGTGACCGAACAGACCTGATTATCACACGACTCGCAAACATCAGACATCACAACTGAAAACATGTCATGCTTCAATGAAACATTCAGTAGTTACAAAACAAACACTAAAGCACAATCTAATTCAGATTTGATAATATGGATATGGATATAGAAATATAGTTTTTGAAAGTTATATAGTTAAGTTAAATATAGTTTTTAGTTATTAAATATTCATTCATAACAGGTCACATTTTAACATAACAGGTCACCTCATTTTAACAACTTTTTGCAGTTCACTTTAATAGCCCAATACAAAGTACACAATATTTTATGTTTTTTGTATTATTATGAAAATTCTAAGTGATCATTATACATTTAAGAATCAGATATGTTGTTAAAATGGTTTGAAACAAGCATTTCACACTGTAGATCACTGATTCAAAAGCCTGACATGTGTTGTCAACTTCCCACTTATAATACAGCTAACGCCTTCTTCAACTAGAGATATTTGAACTTGTTTACCAAACACACAGGGTGAAACTCTAGAGGGAACGACTAAATCGCAGCACTTTTAAATATCTGACCCTCTGACCTCAGAAACATTCACATGATAAAAACAGTGTCCCAGCGGTCTGACAACAGAAAACACAGAAATCTCAAATCTCCAGCACATTCCCAAAGATACTCACCCATTCACATTCAATTTACTTTTCTGAAAGCTCTCAAAACAAAGCATCCCTGACACCTCTTAAGAAAACATTTATGATGTTAAACCAATAACATCTCAAACTAAGCAAGATTGACGTTTGAAATATCGTTTGGTACAAACAGACTATGAATAACCTTTAATGGAAGAAACCTGTGTTTATAGGGGTTATGTCACGACTGGGAAAAGAGATATAAACGTTCATGCCAAGTTAACAAAACCCCTTCACTTAGATCTTTCCTCAGCTCTAAAAAATATTCCTCCCCCAGTATCATCATGACGGAGCCTGAGGCAGGTGGCTGGATGCCATGATGGAGACCCGGAGCTGATCCAGAAGCAATATTTCTGTGTGTCAGCCAACATACAAACCTCAGCCAGATCCACAGATACATTCATCAATAACTGTGTGACCTAAGGCTGTGCTACCTGTGCATTTAATTCACCTGTTTTCTTCAGCCAAGTGCTAATCTCTTACTTATACACCTGACTGGGTGCGGCCGTCTGGCAGATCTGAGAAATTCTTCATCTGCAGGGACTTAAACAGTAAAGGCTGCTTTCCAACATTACACTGATAATTGCGAAATGAATAAAAGATTTATGTGGGGTGAACACAAAGTGTTTTGTTTATTAGAGCGAAATGCACAGAGCTGTGAAAATTGCAGACTACTGGGAATGTGTGATGAGTAAACCTGCTCATCCCCTAAACACATTTGGACTTAATTGAAGCCTCTCGCTGTGTTTGTCACATTACCTTAGTCTGTGTCTTTGCTGTCTTTCTGACTCAGAACAACATCAGCACTGACCAACTCAAACACTTGATATCCTGAACACTATATCAAGCAGCTGAGTAGCATCACAAACACATTATTCAAGCTTTCCAGACTGCAAATCATGAGCTTGTTTTTCCTTAAAGGTAATAAAAAGACTATTTACAGACATTAGACCCTAACTCTAACAATTCCAATCAATCCAATCAAAATAAGTGCTTGGAAAGATTTACAGATTTATATTCAAATATACATTTTGGTACTCAAACGAAAAATGTTTTTCTTGTTTCTACACTTCTCATAGTGTCTTATGTTTGCATTCACTAAACTCAAATCACTGGGGATGGGTGAATTATTAGCTGTAAACTATAATTTGAGGGAACTCCCTTTAGTCTTAATCAGTTAGTGTACATCTTTCCACACTCAAGACCACAGGAATATTTACAACACTGTGTGAATGTCGCATCTGGTCCAAAGCTCTTTAAAACAAAATACCACACCCTAATGTACAGAATCAGAATGCATTTCAACGTATTATATTTTATTATCAAGACCGTGATATTACAGACAATTGCATCAGACATTTTGGGAATCTAAATCTAAACCCTTCTGAGGCTGGATCTAATCAAATTACACTGGACCTGACCCTTGACCTCGAGGGGCCTGAAGCCAAACCCTTTAGACAGCAGAAGCAATGAAGCGAGGACAGACGAGACAATACATCTCAGACACGCCCAAAGGCTCTCCGGAAACACTCTCCCAATTCACCACCCCTCGGCCACGGCAATCTCTTGTCACACTTTAATTTGTGCCGTGTTCGATCCTAACATATTTCATCTTTTCTCAGAATTTTGTATTTTCTAAGAAACCATATTCTTGTGGATATACAGTAGTAGTAAGACATTAAGTGAGTATTCCGCAATGGACATCCTTTTAGAAACAGATTAGGCTGGATGTGTCTCAAGTTATCTCTAATTCATATTTAAAAGTGATTTAGAACTATGGCTGTACAGTATGACTTAAGAAAACCTGGAATGTCTCCTATCACGGCAATACATTATTACCTCTCTAATCTGGAAAGATATTAGATAAATATATTAATATATGTATAAATCATATATTAATTAACGGATAACGTACAGGCAGCCAGCTGTTCTTGCAGACTAAAGGCAGACCTCATCAGGACCCCAACACATACTTGTGTATAATTTATTTGTAAGTAAATAAAGATTACTTACAGTACCCAGATGACCCTATATAATTAGTTTTCAGCTGTTGTTATCTTGGAATAACATACTTTAAATGTTGCGACTGACCAATCAGAATCAAGTATTCCACAGCGCCTTGTAATAATACATACTGTAATAATTATATTTGTAATTATCTTATTTCTCACAACATGCATCCAGCCTCCCAGCTGAAATTAAAGAATTTCTCTGAGGCACTACTGTAAAATCTTGAGTTTTTGGTATTGTGAGCAGTAGGTGGGCTTTTAGATGGTGCTTTGGAGCACTGTGGGATACTGTATCCAGAGTCTGGGAACTGCTGAGTTGACAGCGCTGTTTTGCCAGGGAGCCGAGCATCATTATACATCACTCTCACATTCCTCTGCCTGTAAAGTTTGTTCTGTGATATTTGCTCACTGTGAGACATCCACTGTAACAGGGTCTACAAAAGAAACACTTGCATCCCTCCATCCTTAGCTTAACACTGACCCCCCCCCGAAACACACACACATAAAAAACTCATTAAACCCTTCCAGTGATACACAATGCACTGGCACAGCAGAAAGACGGTCGGGTGTATTTAATACTTTAACACTTCAACACTTGTATTGTTTACATTGCGTCCAGAAGTGCTGCATTACTGACAACTTGCAAATGGTGCTGATGGCATGCGGAAAAAATTTCTTAACAGAGCAGAATGATGAGAAGATAAATGTGTATCATGAGATAAACAAGAACTTCACTTCTCTTTAAGGATCACTATTCAATATTGTAAATGGCCATATAGGAAAAAAAACATAGATCTACTTCTGTAAGCCAGATGCTTGTATTGTTACTGGATGGATGACAGAAGCTATGATGGCCCAAGTTCCTCATCAGCAGGGAGACATTTTTGTTTAGAGAGGGAAAAGTCTTTTCACATCTCCTGCAGCTCTAATGGAAAGCTTCTATGCTCACATCTTCAACTAGTCTCATACACACAGTTTCATTTGCTTGTTTGTTTAATACTTGTGCTGGGATCAAAAGAACATCTATGGCGGCTCTTCTGTAGAAGTCTCCATCAGGCCATGTGAAAAGAGCAGGAACAGAGGGAGGCCGCCATAGACCAGACACACATGATAACCATAAAGAGAAGATGCAACATCAGACGAAGGTCTAAAAGACTCAAGACCTTTGAAGAAGAACGCACAGAAAGACTGGAAATAAATACAGGGAGGAAGATGGACAGAAGAATCACAAACGGAAAAATGCCTTTGTTCTCCACGTTAAACATGACAATAAACTAAGGTTCCAACGTCCTACAGTTAAACACATAAAAACTCATGCTAGATCACAGGGTGATATCCGGCAAATACCCAACAGCTGACTCAACTAACCACATCCTGCTTCATCACATCAGGCTGAACTTTTCATGGCTGTACCAGACACAAAGTGATACCAGTGCAATCTTACATCTCTGCAAATCATACTGAGATGAAGTGTGACCTGTGTTGACCTGATCAGCAGATGCATGTAATTACTTTATATTCAACGAATACTTGTAAAACTAACTTGAGCGAATTTGATGTAATCACACGGTTTTGTAAAAAAATAAAAATATACAAAAATATAAATATTAATATAAAATGTTGTAAAACTGTAAAGATTACAATAATACAAATATTTGTATATGAAATAAATAAATTAATAAGTTCGTACATTTATTATTTATAAAAATAAATCTAAAATGAAAAAAACAGGTGTCATATTATTTAAAAATATCAACAGATTGTTGCTTATTACAAACATGAGAGATTGGCACAATATTAAACCATGTTAAAATTTTGACTCAGCGAAATGAAAGGAAATAACATTTTTGTTTCCTTTACTGTGTATGTTACAAGATTCATAATGCTGAACTCATAGCAGCACAGCATAGCTGGCCAAGTACAGGAATGTTAATCTAGTGGAGTAGGTCAGTAAGCCTTCATTCACCAATGTCTCAAACCCACGATAAACTGTTTCACAGCAAACAGACATGGATCACGAGCAAACTCAAACATGACATCACAGTCTGCTGGTGAATTTCCTCCCTCATTATCTGAACTACACCAGACAGGTTAACTATAACACCTGATGAATACCTTAATGATGCAGTAGCTATAAAGAAAACGTTACACATGCACATATGCATATACTATACATTAAATAAGGTGTGGTAATATTATTTAAAAATTTCAGAAGACAATTCAATAAACGAAGTATAAAATATGAGGGAGCAGAGAGAAATATGACATGGGCTAACCCTTTAAGGATCATTATCCTAAAATCACGTGCAAACCGGAATATTCAACATTAATCCCAAGGGTTT
This sequence comes from Beaufortia kweichowensis, assembly GCA_019155185.1. NCBI lineage: Eukaryota > Metazoa > Chordata > Actinopteri > Cypriniformes > Gastromyzontidae > Beaufortia > Beaufortia kweichowensis. The sequence goes on from CM032804.1 coordinate 3,519,474, forward strand.
CCCTGCAGTTATAAAGTATAATTATGAAAAAGTTTGAGGAAGAAAACGGATGTACAAGCAGCAGCTACAAAAAAAACAAATGCAAAAACATTCTGCTAAACTTTTAAAACATTTGCAGACGCGTTTGATCAACATGTAACAAGTGCATAGGTTAAAAAACGAGCTTTGACTTTGGTCATCTATCAATAAGGCATTTAATTGATTAAAGGGTTGAAAAGTTCATACTTTACCTGCTCGCGTTGTCGCGGTGCACAGAATAAACAGAGCCAGCGGCAATGTCGCGCGCGCAGGACTCCTCTTCAGCCGGTCCATGTCTAGAGCCCGTTACCTCCACTCCACAAGTGCTTTATCATACAACCAAGAAATTACGAGAAACCCCAGAAGCCATATGCAATGAGAGAGAGAGGCAAATGCTGCGGTCCCGGTCTGTACTTGCACAGATGGAGAGAGTTTATTTCTTGTTGCTTATCCTCTCCTCCAAGAGCGATGCACTCACTTCTGCCTCCTCTCACTCGTTCCCAAACTTTCTCCCCGTCCCCTCCTCTCCCCTCCCATGGTGCGTTTATCTTCAGCCTCTGATGGTTAACTGTGAGGATGCCTCCAGAGGACACGTGTCAGACACGACGCTGTAATCATTTTATGTTATAAGCTTTTTTGATGTGACGTTGTTTTAAAAGCTTGTATTAATTAAATACGAACATAACTTTTGCATTAAACCTCACACATTTAACAGTCGACTAATACACAGGATTATATCAGGACCACACAGATATTTAGATCAGGCTAAATACTGTATAGCCCTACAATTTAACGTATTGTATAGTGCATGCCAAAACGCATTACTGAATAGTGCAATTAATGATATAATATAAAATAACAATTTCTAGTTCCCAGAGAACCTTTCAGTCAAAAGTTTCTTTCCTATAGAAAATACCACTTCATAGTTTTTTTATAGTCAAATTTTTGTTCACTAAAGAGGTTCAATGTTCCATATGCAACAACAGCCTGACTTTTATTTATTTTATTGGACCCAACACTTATCTTACTAAAGCATTTATCCAGAAATCACTTAAAGTTTGTTTTTTTTGTAGTAAAACCACAAATTTCTAAAGGTCTCATCACAATAACCATAGTTAAACCATGGCATATTGTTGTAATACAAATGATTAATATGCCAAAATATATATCTTTATATATTAGTTGGCTAATAGCTACTAGCCAATTTCAATGACATTAAATGTCCAGTTAAAAATATGAACTTATTAATGGAGCTGACAAATAAACAATACCACGTCTTATATAGACATCATATTAAAGGTAATTGTGCATTACTTAAAGTGCAGTAAAACGGGGATTATTCTAACATATTTTCATGAAATGAACAGGAGAAAGATGCCTTGAACTTAACATAGTAATAAATGAATAAGAACTTGAGCACTTCTGGTCAGTTAGTGAAGCGTACGGGAACACAGTGATAAAGATCATCTACTCATCTCTCCTCAAAGACTAACAATGCACCCCTAGCAATTCCTGCAACAAGAGCATGACACCATGATCTCTCACAAGGTGGACACGGCCCCAGGCTTGCTGGACTAAATTAGGCTTGTCCATGCACATGAGACTAGTATTTGACCTAATCTATCATTAGACTAGTCTCAGTCTTTGATTTTCATCTATCCATACATCTTTCTTCTTACGTATCAAAATTCCACACAGCAGATCACGTTCAAACAGAGTTTCCTAAGATGTTTGCATAGACAAATAGGGAAAGCCCACCAAGTGTTTTAATTTGACACAATCTCCTTGGAACTACAAAACTTTGGCCAAAGTTCTGGTGCGGTTTGGACACGCAGATTGACAAGCCTTTACGAGACAGATTCCTCTAATTGACAATAATTGATGGAGCTGACATCATGACAAGCCAGAGTAAATGACAGGCCTTTGTGCGTGAGCCAGCAATCTTCTTCATTTAAACAGAAAGAAAGTTAAGCAGAGAAAGTCATGCAGAGCCCTCCTTTTACAGTCGTATTCTTGGGGAGAAACGCTAGAAGACAACATGGAGGAAAGCAGGGACTGAGACATCCTAACAAATAAAACAATGTGTTTTTCTTCAGTATGTCTCTGGCACATTAGTCTTCTCACACAAAACATTTCTTTATGTCAGGTCACTTTGTGTGTGCGCCTTTTTGATTTACATTTACACAGAATGTTAATGAGCTTGAATAGAATATTTGTGCGTCGCTTCTTACTGGTTTTTAAAAGGGCGACCTTACCTATTCAGAGAATTAAATTCAAGAAAAAAATGAGTAAATCTGTAAATTATTTATTCACCCTCATGTCTAAAAATCTAAAAGCCTCATTTTAAAAACATGCAATCCATGATGACACAAAAATGTCAATAATCGTTCACTATTTATAATGTCATTACAATATATAGGGACAGGCATCAGGTTTTAAAAAAAGATTAAAAGCAATAATTTATCCACTTTGACTGGATCATTAAGTTGGTTAAACCTGACAACAAAAACAGTCTTGTGAACGCATCATTCTGTTGTGTGTCCTCTTGTTAATGAATCGGATAATCCAGTTCACGAAACTGATCTGAATAATACAGCTGCTGTACAGAGACTTGCACAAAAGCAAAGAAAGATATTGTCAAAGATATTGATCAATGCCAACATAAATTTCAACTTTTTCCTCACACAAAGTTATAGCAAGACTTAAGACATAATACAGTATAATAAAGTGCATACAGAACAACTCAGACGAAAAGATTTCTGTGCAATTTCTATGCAAAAGATAATGTTTAGATCTTTCTCAAACTTTGTTGTGGGATAATTCACCTTTGTTAGTGTGAAAATAAACATAGGAAGGATTTGGGCAGTGCACAAAGAGAACACAGAAATTCAGATATCTTCAAAGATCTTAACCGATCCTTTGTGTAAACGCTATACCCTGACACCCACACACACTTTCTCTCAAACTCACTCAAGACTCTTGTAAGTTAGTCCTGCATTCCTTGTGGTTTTAGCAGATAGTTACTAAGAATGAAGTCGGATGATTTAAGCAGAAAGTGAGAAATTCCAAATTCTCACAGTGAGTTTGTAAACTGTAGATTTATGAGTCAATGTGTACTCACACTTCATCTAAAACCATTCAGATCAGACTTCCCTGATTCCTGTTTTCACTCTATACTTCATCTCAGAATGCTTTACTTCATCCCTCTTTTCTCTTTCAACATACGATAACTGTATGTATAGTTATGGTCCTGGATGCAAAAAGTGAAAATCTTCAAATTACAGTGCTTGTTTAAACATTAAAGTCATTACATTATACAGTATCACTTTACCTAACCAACCCACACTACTGTCTGAATGAACATTATCTTCAGCTTTGGGAAAGCCCACAACCTCTCAGTCTCCGAATAAGTTTTCATTTATGAAGATGCTTGAGACTTAAATTTGAAGAACTGTTTGGAAGCATGTGTTAATAATAGAGCCTTGCTGAGAGCGTTGATCAACATATAACTCATGCACTAAAAAGCCTGTGATACACTTACTTAAAATATAAAAAACACTGCATTCATATTTTGTTTAGGAATGGAATGTTGCATTTGGCACTTGGCTCTGTTTGCAGAAATCACTGACATGTGACAACCTCCTTTGTTTTTCCTTTGCCAGTGCTTTCACAGAACATGTGGCCCGCCGTGAAGTTACATTAAAGCACATCTGTGATTTGCCATAAATGAGTCTGGTGTAACAGTTCAGAAACATACAGAAGATACACTGTGAGAGCTGGCAGGGAATAAAACCAGTACAGATTTCATAGATGAGAAACAACAGAACAGCCACGCAAAGTGTGTGATATGAAATCACAGAGCGTCTTGAATCTTGAGGTCACATCAGTGACATATGTCTGACAGGCTCTTGAGAAAAGTTTTTAAGCATATCAGCAGCATTCATCTTATGTTCGTCTCTTGCTGCGGAGTCTCCGTGAATTAGTGATGGTACAGATTGGAGACTGTCAGTCAGGATAACCTCAGATAAGGGAAGAGCTTTAGACTGACGCAGGGGTGAGATACTGATGGCATGACGAAGGGGAATTAGAATATAGGGCCTGATATTCCCATCAATCACAGAAGAGTGAGAGAGGGTATAAGTAAAGATGATCAAACATTTGAGTTCTTTAATGCTTCACAAAGGTGGAACATGCTGAGACAGGACAGCAATGTCCACAAGAAAAAAATCATATGCATCTGATCTTTTAGTGTAATAAAGAGTCTTTAATCTTGTATACACCATCACCAAAGCCTTTAAATGCTTTGTTCCATTATTAATAGTCAATTATTATTACAGACATCTACAATGACATGCATCAAATTCTTAGACTGTGTAAGAAAACTTGAATGTCAATAAAGTGTGACCTTTTCTGTGACTAGTCATATTTTTGTTAGTCACCGTTTTCTACATAATAACATAACATTTCATGAAAAATAACAGTCATATCATTAATATTGATTGAAGAAGATGTCTAAGATTGAAATGTTTCCTTTCCTTTTGTTAAAATTTTAACCTTTTGTATTTTTGTGCAAAATAATGAAACACAGTGACGATAAAATCATTAATTTTGTATCTATAATCTAATCTTATATTTCAACAACAAACAAACATTACCTATTTTCATCATTTTCATGGCTAGGATGCTTCCAATCCCATCATTTTGTATTGTTGTATGTTATTTGAACTTCAATGTTTGATGGCCATTTATTTATTTGTTTTCTTTTTTTGCATTTTCTTTTTTAAGAAGAGGACTGGCTGTCTGTACTTAAGTGAATTCTAAACTGAATCGTGATTTATTTATACATCATCACTGTTATTTAGTCTTTAGAGTCATCGATGTCCTTTATAATGGGTAAGTTCCCACACTGATTTTCTCACAATCATTCGTCAAGTTTATGGAGAAAGATGTCACAGAGATTGAGGTCAACTTTAGGATGATGCGTGTGTGTCTGTGTGAAGATGATCTGTAGTGTGCTAAATAAACGCGCTACAGGCCCAAATAACAACTGTAATTGCTCCATTTACCATCCTTAATTTTATTAGTTGTATTTTCCGACAGTTTAAGCACCAGGGATCACAGAAGCGTATTTGACCATAAGGAAAACAATCACGCAGCTTCTTGATGTAATTGCACTGACCTCATAAAAACACTTAAAGTAGAATAACACAAATTTGGAATAAGCTCCACATTTCCCGTAATGAAGCGTAATTCATTTTTAATGTGGAAAATGCTGCTGTATCTACACAGAGAGATTTTTGTACGTCTGTCTCGGTTTGTCTTGCTTAGTTTGAAGGAGGAGTTCTCAGTATAGTGTTTATTCCCATAATTACCTTTGGGAGGGACCTAAAATCATTAACATGTAGGATCAATTTCTTTAATGAGCTGTTAAATCAATGAGCACGTCCAGATTCAGACGCACAGCTTTCATCCCTTGTTTCATCTGCCCACTTCCTAAAGCTTTTCTTTTCCCTGTCTTTTCTTCCGTGCTTTACAAAAGCTCTCCTCCCTTCGTTTAAAAAGGCACATTTTCTTTTTCTGTTCTCGTGGTCCTTCCCTTTTCTCCCCTTGCTTTTGTGGAAGTTTGCATTCCACACGTCCTTAGCAGACAGCACACAAAAGAGCAGAAAGAGCCACTCTTGACCTGCAGCAAACATTCCTGTGAACGTCTTTTTCTTTCTCTCCTCAGAGAGATTGAGTCTGGACTTTTGTGTGTTTTATATACAGAAGAACCATTTTTCACTCCAAGAACATTTCACATCTTATCAAATAAAAAGGCTAAAAATGAGCAGGTGTTAAAAGCACTTTACCTTAATATACACTCAACATACGACTTAAAATACGAATAGTAAGTACTTTACTCATTGTGATCTGCACATTAAAACCATTAAATGAACAGAAATTAAGCGTTTTTGGTAGAGACCTCAAGGTATGAAGACACTATCACTATCAGATAGAATCTGCTGTTTTTGCCTTTTCTGCATCGATTTGGGGATTCAATTCACAATTTCGCAAAATATATTTAAACTTTGTAAAATGTGACTCTTTTAAATTGGCAAATGAAAGCAATTTAGAATGGATTTATGTTTAATAAACAAATATTACAATTCTTCCATCCTCATAGACAGGCTACCTGGCTGAGAGCGCAGACAGGTCAAAGGTCAAATCCAGATAACATAACATCCTAAGGAAGTAGAAAATGTAAGTTTTGTAAGCTGACGTGGAACCAGAGTATTATGCACATGATGACAGATGCAGGAAAGACAACATGCAGAGGCCTGTACAGCAGTACTGCTTGCTTATCAATTCAAGACACACACTACTTTCTCTTTATCCCTATCTAAACTCGTGTAAGATACCAGAGTGATCGCTTACAGGCTAAAACTCCCTCTTCAGCACTTTGCTTCTTCCTTTAAGCCCCACTATATCCAACACACACAAAAAACTGTTTACTTTCTTCTTAAAGCAATGTAAGAAACACCAGAAATGTCTCTTACAAAACCATTTCCCTCATGCAAATTCAGATGGAAATTTTTGGTACTAGATGTACATAAAAAACATAACACCTTGTAAATATTGCATCACACAACAATAAAATCCCTGTTTGTGGCTGTATCAATCTCAAAATCATCCGTGTTGCACTTTCTTCAGTTGAATGAACTGCATAATGAGGAACAATTTTGCAGAGGAGACCTTCCCTTGAGATGCATTCTCAAAGCAATTTAATTACTCATATAGAAGATCGTATTTTATTTTTTCTCTTACCAAAAACTATTACCACAGATGTTTATTTCATAAACATCTGGACTGAACCTGTTTTTAGCTTGCCAAAACGAAACCCAGGGTAATTCATAACTATGAGTAAATCTCTGTGCTCATTTGTTAAAGTAGAACAATGGCACAGACGAGCTTAATGCTTCACAGTCTGAGTTGTGAAAGTTAAAGTTTGATAACACAAATGAACAGTTACTCGCTAAATAATGCAAATAGTCAATCAATATATCTGGGTTGGAGTCTGACTCAGGCGATGTCGTGATCCCACACCCCACTATCATCCAATCAATAGTAAAAATCCATTTAAAAAACAACTTTATTTTAGGTAGAAATTCAACGATCTTAAAATGTACAGTAACATGCATTAACTAATGTTAACAAATACAAACTTGCTGTAAAGTGTTACCAAATTTACCTTACACAGACTGCAAAGACATTTTCATCAACAATTTATTTTCAATAAAAGCAGTCTGTGCTGTAAAACTGATACAAATGTGTAGTGGAAATTTGTGAGAACAGTCTGAATCGCCAGCTGTGCTTTAAGTGAATTCTGATCCATTTATCCTTTTGTTGAACCTCTTCATTCCCTTTTCATCATAACGTGTTGGTTTTGTGGCAGGATTTTCAACTTGTGTCCACTCTGCAACTCTATTAGTATCTAGGATGAAGGTTGATCTCTGAACCTCTCAGGATTCAATACACAGAAAATTACAGCTGTCCTCAGGAAGAAACTTTAAAAGGCCTGTTGCAAATCGCAAACAGTGAGAGCCGATCTCGGTAAATAATCTTGATATGATTAATGTTGTTGGGATAAGTGTTGTGTCATAACAGTAAAATACAAAGCAAAACTCTTGTTTTTTTCTTTTTAGTTTAGTTTTTGTGTAAATGGTTTAAGGCTAGAAAGGTCTTTCTTTCAATAGTATTTAGTTACAAACGTGCTTAACAACCTTAGCTGCGATGACAATATAGCCAACATGCCCAAACTCGTGTGGCCTCTGGATTAGTGCTTTTTGTTCTTATTGTCTGCACTTTAACAACTCTCAATCATGTCCAAATCTGTCACCTCGACTAAACCATCTGTGCTCAAGAACTTCACTTTCAGAAAAGTGGGCTAGATCTACCTGCCTTTGTGTAGCGTTTTCTATTTTCAGTTTAATTATTGCCCTATCCAACACATCTGGTAAATGTTGATGTGGGGACAAATCTGATAACTAACCCATTTGACAGACATTTTCTGCCTTACAGTTCCTGTTACACTACCTGACATTTTTGGTAGCAAGCAATAACAAAAATAATTCTACTACCAAAAATCTGACAAGAACCGATCACCTCCATCTGGACCTACAACAGCAGGTTGTTCAGAGGTGGACTGATTATACATTATGTTTGTGAAACAGTTTCTTCTCTAAGACACAGACAGATAATGGAAGCAGACTGGATTCCTATTGTGACTGTGATTTTGCCAAATAGGATGTTTTCCAAGACCAATATTTTTATTTGTCCTGGAACGGCATTTCTGTCTAACAGAACTGACCGTATCCCTTAACCTAACCAAGAGCTAAAATTAGAGAAAAATTATATGTTGATAAAACTGTTTCTCAATCCTCATAAAACTATATTTGGTTAAAATAGGAACATGTCTTACACCATGACTTACACTATTTAATAGATACTTACCATAATGATTATTTAAAGGATTTCATTTATTGATGTTATTTAAATAATTCATAATTAATTATAATTTGTGCCCTTAATGCATTTATTTGTAGTGACTGATTATTAAAAGCAATAAGGTCCTCCATGCAATGCAATATTGTATCTCCGAACAGAAGCAAGATTAAAAAGAGCACGAAAGATCACAACAGGAAACATTAGGGAGGAGACCCCACACATCCATGTGACTTCTGTGGAGAGGATCATAGCATTAGCCACATGGCTAATATGATAAAGTGCAAAACAACATATCCAGTTCAACATTTGAAATGCCATCGTAAGTCATTACCATACCAGCATCTGTGAAAGAACTGCTAAAAGTATCACAATCTGGTGTGGCAGCTGCTCTCTCCTGAAGCACAGTGAGGTACAGTGTAATGAAGTCAGTGTACTTCATTACTGCCAATCTACTTTATAAATGTCATATGAGGGCCATGTCTTCTGACAGACAACTGTATGGTGAAAAATCTGAATGACTTACATTGAAGGAGGGACTTAAACCATATTTCCAGTCCAGAACATCATAGGGACTTGGAAGTGGTCTGCTTTGATTTTGGACTTAGCAATGCTCTAGCAGCCACCAGGAACACATTTACAAGCACATAGCAACCCCTAGCAACCAGCCAGAACACCAGCAGCACTGTGGTGTGCATGGGTTAGCATCACTAAAGTTTGTCTACAGATCATGCGATTCTTGATGTTTATACACTACTGTTAAAAAAGTGGAATGTTTCTCGGGACAAATCTTTTGAACTTAAGATGTATGCTGACATGTCTTAAATTTGGTTGTTTGTTTGTTTGTTGCAAATATATTAGTTTCTTCAACTAAAAAACTAAAACATTGGGCTAAATAATGAAGAAATAGCAGACAATAAAGCTAAGCATATGGGAACTTCAATGCTGTTTAAAAAGGGACACATTTTCTGCAAAGCATGACTATACTGAAGATGCTAAAATTTAACATGATATTATTTATTTTGGATATTTTTAACAACTTTTGAACAGTGTATATGTTTTAACTAAATTTAATATATATATTTTTTTATCAACAAATCTGTTATAAGAACAATATAGTGATTGAGATTGATTCACAACAGGTTTGCATTTTTCATGGAGATTATCCAATGTAAAAAAACTATAAAACTCTATCACTATGTCTTTTCCAGCATTGTACTTCTCCAAAATCAGATCTTGCGGACAAGTTAATGACAAGTGTACTGTATGATGCTAAGTGAAGGGCATCTACAAACAAATACCAGAAAAAGAAAGCAAGGCATGGAAAGTGAAACCTTTAGCACAACTATTTTTACAAAACCTTTGGATTAGGTTGTTTAGACTTATAAAACCCCTGATAATGTTATTAAAGTTGTGTGTGGAGTTTTACCAGCAGATGGCAGTACAGACTAATGCAATGCTTCAGATTCTTGCGTTCAAAATGTTTACAATTATATATATTAGAATTGATCCTAAACATGAACTGAATACTAACATTAAATATTTTAATTGTTTAATAATTTTAATTATTAATTGTTTATTATTGTACCAGAATGAAATGAGTTCCAAAACTCAATTTGGTAGGTAAATATTGAATAGATATTTAATGCAAGTGTATCTGTCAAATCAGAACAGCCTTTTGCTTTTCTTGGTAAACTAATATTCTTTTAATTTAAATTGTTTGTTTGTTGTGTCATCTGTTATTCACCACCACCCCCCCAAACAAACACACGCACCCACGCCCCCGTGAAAACATAAACACACCTCTCCCCTTTAACACACATCCACAGCCGCAATGCTGGCAACGCATTTCTCCGTTAATCTCTCATTGCTTTTCAAAGCAGTACAGTAAAGACTGACGGGCGCGTGTTTACGCCTCCTCTCAGTAATGGATTGAGCCTGACATGTGACCGCGTAACCCGCTCGCATGAGCGCCGAGACCGCTTTAAGTTTTTAAAGTCCACCGATGCAGGTCTCCGCTGACACAGGAGCTGCGATGGCGAGCGGCGGCGGACAGAGAGTGGTGCTCATCACCGGCTGCTCCTCTGGGATCGGACTGCGGATCGCCGCGCTGCTGGCCAGAGACGAACGCAAGCGTTACCATGGTAAACGCCTTCTGTCACATATTCTGAAAGTAATTTACGTATAGAGTTGTGTGTTATATAGTCTTATTGTGTTTTTTTAATTATGCAACACATATTAAATGATTCGCTTAATGCAAATGTAGTTTTCTCGCATTGGTTGCTCTATTATCACGTAAAAGCGCAGTTTCCAGAGTACAGATCCGCAAGTAAAGCGCTTGCCAGGCGGAGATCATAAAGAGACTGCCAGTTCTCTTTCAAGTGACTTCTCCAGTACAAAGCTCTCTTTATGGCTGTGAATTGTAGACCGCTGCCCCGGTTTAGTGCCGTGTCTAATGCGCCCATAGTTCACACACTGGAATGAGTGTTGGGAGAGGGACAAAGTTGGAGACCTGTACAAGTGAGTGCTGTAAGCTAGGGTCGTCTGAAGACTTCATCTGGACACTGTGCTGGGCAAAACTATCTCCCTCTCAGAGACATCCAGAGACCCATTAATGTCAGTCAAATACTATGCTTGAGGCTTACAGGTTTACTGTCAGAGCAGGGTGCTTTAAATAAAGATGGTCATTTCCAACGTTATGGATGTGACATTTTTAGTTAAAACTTTAGACAGAAAGTGTTTATACCCAATATACCGAACCATCTGTTTATCTTTTACTAAAGCTATGTTCATAGAGTCCAGACATCCAAAAATATCAGTCTATGCACGAGTCATCTATTTAAAAAATATATATATTAATGCGTTATGGATTTCTGTATGTTAAAATGCACAAACCAGAATCAATAAAGAAGAGAGGACTTTTCAAAAAACTTAAAATAGTTGTTTTAGTTTAATTTTCATGTGTTCATTTCTGAGGAATATGGACTGTTACGGCTATGACTATGAAAAATAATGCTTTAGTGGAATACATTTAAGAGATGAGAAAGAATAAGTGAAATTATGCAGATAGATTTCTTGTATAAAAATGCTTTGAAAACTTTGAGAGAGAGCTCATATGGGTACCAAACATTGACATCCGAGCTATCATGAAAACATTTGATAAAAACCTTTTTCATGGTAAGGTTGACATTTGAATAGAATTGCCCAGATGACAAGAAGAAATTCTTAGACAAAAGAACTAGTGTATGAACTCCGGTCTGTCCGCATAATTTCACTTATTCTTTCTCATCTCTTAAATGAATTCCACTTGAACTTTGTTCTCTTTCTAAGAGCATTGCAACAGTGGCTTTTCTCAGAACACAAAATCCTCAGAGATTAAACATTGCATTGCTTCTGGTTTAATGAGGAGCAGTGATAGATGCCAACTTCAAAGAAGCATTATAAAAGAGAGATCGGCCCATTCAAGAATGTTTAATCTGCCTCAAGTCTTACTCGAAAACAACAGCTTTAACAATGAGATGGTTTGTCCTAGTTTAGCCACACGGGCCTTTCTGTGTTTTCTAAGATTGAATTTATTTGCTCATCAGGTGCAGTAAATCTGCACAGACCTGTGATTTATACATGCATGTGTAATTGAGTTTGAGAAGAGAGAAACAGAGATTTCCAAGCAGCTGCACCTCCATCACCACCTTACAGATGCATTACGGCCTCCTCGTGAGGCCAGTTACGCTCACTGGTACTTTTCAACAACAGCTGGGCTGTGGCTGATCAGGGAGACCGTCTGATGACAGACTGCAATAATCTGACAAATGAATGAATCTTAAATCTCAGAGGCTCAGGAGCCTCATGAGCCTCATCAGTAGAATCAGAAAGGATTTGATCAAGTCAACACTTGCACAAATCAAATCAGTACTCATGACAGGACAGCGGTATAGAGAACGACACAGGAAAATGATGGTCTGCTGTCGTCAAAAAAGGCCAAACAGGACAAAATGAACCACATAAGTGAAAAAAGAACTATTTGAAAGATTCAACTATGGATCTTATGTTAATAGATCCAGTTCATTAGTTAACACTTATTCAAAAGGCAGATACAGAGATGAAGTGAAAAAACAGCAGACAAAGTGATAATCAAATAAAATAAAGAAAACATTTATTAATCAATTAACTCGATCTGATTTTGTCTGACAAGAAACAGATTGAGAAGACATTTTTAAAGCAAGCGAAAATTACTGCTTCACAACACTGTCTCATGACGTTATTAAAAACCTTGAGATGGAGACCACTGGAGACACTTATCTACTTGTGAAGACAATACAGCACCCAACGTAAATTTAAACAACAGTAAGTTACATTTGTAAAGATTGGTAAGGATAAGAAAATGTCAAGTGAAGTACAACACAACTGTATGTCCATATTGATGAGTCAGAATTTCAGTCATCACTCAGATACATACACACATATTGCTTTACTCAGATCCTACAATCCTTCACAACTATACCTGAAGACGCCTAAGGTGCAAAATTAAAATGATTAATGTTTTACTATCTTTTTCCTTCAAAAACATTGAACCTCCAATCAAATCACTATATCAGGCAGCACTAATTTTAATACAGTACCGATCTAAAAACTTAGTAGACACTTTGTGATTCATTTACAACATGCCAGTACAGATTACTGGCATCAGAGAGGGGTTGCCATCAAAAGTCCAATCCAAATAAGCCCGATTACTTTAAGAACAAGAACAACAGTAGAATAATGTACAGCACAAGCCTATTATCAATCCTGGGATCAACATCAGACTTGATTAAGGTCAGCGTGCCCCATCTGTTCAAAGTGCGAAGGTAAAAATTTTATCTTTCCAGTTTATCTTTCAATTAAGCAACACTTAACACTGATTACATTGTGTGGCTTTGCATATGTCAGATAAAGAGGGACAAGAGTTAAATTAAACTGCAATGTCCTGTGGTGATTTTCTCCATGGGTCCTTATATCACTATTAGCTTTGCATTGTTGTGTCTTTACTATGGCATTTTACATGACAACATGTTTCTCTGTCATTTTAAGTTATTGCCACCATGAGAGACCTGAGAAAGAAGGACCGGCTGGTGGAAGCAGCGGGCGACGCATACGGAAAGACTTTGACGCTGTTGGCTTTGGATGTGTGTAGTGACGAGTCTGTCAGGCAGTGTATCGACAGTGTGAAGGACCGTCACATTGACATTCTTAGTGAGTGCTTTTGACAAAGACATGATGTATGTGTTGTTTAGTGCATGCTAATTGATTGTTGATCGTTATGTGCTCGCCATTTCTGAAAACGAAAGAAGCTTGTGTGCCCTACATATAAATTATAATCCAGATTACAACCTCAGGGTAAGGTCGAGATCATCCTTTGTAACCATATGTGACATATTTGACAGTCTATGCCGTCTGTCTGTTCCAGTTAATAATGCTGGTGTGGGTTTGCTGGGCCCAGTGGAGAGCATCTCCCTGGATGACATGAAGAAGGTATTTGAGACCAACTTCTTTGGAACCGTGCGCATGATAAAAGAGGTCATGCCGGACATGAAGAAAGAGACGGAGCGGCCACATCATCGTCATGAGCAGCGTGATGGGTCTGCAGGGTAGGGCGGCTCGCGGGGCTTTAGTGGGGATCATTGAATTCTTCTATGTCACACAGCTGAATGGTTGACAGGGACCTCAGGGGACAATAGAGCCATTCAGAGTTATGCACTCAGCTGTAGAGTATTATGATATATTAGATAAACCACACAAAGTAAAGCAATTACTATCACTGAGAGCATCTCTGTTCAACCTATCTGCAGGTGTGATATTCAATGACGTCTACACGGCCTCAAAGTTTGCAATAGAGGGCTTCTGTGAGAGCCTGACGGTGCAGCTGCTAAAGTTTAATGTGAAGTAAGTAATGTCTCTAACTTTACTGTGGTTTTGTAAAGAACTATAAATTACCACTGTGTATGAAATGTGTTTAACACAAATGTGTTTAACGTAAATTTAAATACAAAAGAGTTAGTTTCAGTTCTTGATTCTGATTGGTCAATAGTTGTGTTTTATTCATAATAAAGCACAGTTATCAGTGCTTCACCCATTGATTCTGTGTATCACTGCACATCACTCTTAACAACAAACATATATCACAGTCACTCAGGGACTATTTTGTCCAGTGGAAGGAAGACTTTTAGTAATTTTTAGGCTTTAATATTTGCATTGTGTGGTAACTCAGCTTTGTGCCGTGCCTAACAACGCACTAAACAAAATCTTTGCTTCAAAGCAATAAATCTCCATAAACTCCTTAACAAATATCCATCTGTCATTTTTAATCTCAAGGCTGACCATTTGTTCAAGCTAGATACCTAAAAGAATGAATTAGGTATCCAAACTTAAATTAAAATAAAAAATTAAATGACTCTGTATGAGTCTTGGTATGAATTGTTGTAATTCAAAATAATTCATTTGTACAAATATGTTACACTTTTTTATAAAGAACTCTGTTAGACATTTAGTCCTATAATGAAACAATAACATAATGTAATATCTGCTGTCCTCAGACTATCTTTGATTGAGCCGGGACCAGTGCACACAGAGTTTGAGACAAAGATGATGGAGGACGTGGCCAAGATGGAATACCCCGGAACAGATGCAGATACAGTCCGATACTTCAAGGATGTGTACATACCGTCCTCCATTGATATCTTTGAGGCAATGGGCCAAACTCCTGATGACATAGCTAAAGTAAGGTTTAGCCTTTTAATCTATTACATTATTTAAGTTCATAATTTGGATTGGGCTATCTGCACTTGCAGTTTTTTGCTCACTTTTGCTAAAAATAAAAAATAAACCTTTGAATACTTGTAAGTATCCATGGTTTTTATATATACATTAAGTCTTTCGCTATAATTACCATCACAAAATGTTCCTCATTCCAGTGTACCAAGAAAGTCATCGAGTCCAGTCGTCCCCGCTTTCGCAATCTGACCAACAGTCTCTACACGCCCATCGTGGCCATGAAGTACGCAGATGAGACCGGAGGACTTTCAGTGCACACCTTTTACAATCTACTGTTTAACTTTGGCTCACTTCTGCACTTTACCATGAGCATCCTTAAGTGCCTGACATGCAGCTGTCTGCGCAGACGCACCATTTCTCCTGACTGAAGAGGGCAGCAGTGAGACACGCACAGCCATTTAGACTAGAACAGGTTACATCTAAATGCAACAAGATCCTATAATACCTCAGAGAAGTGTTGCCCAATCAAAAACATAAATCCATATAAAGAGATACTGAATTACTGTTGAAGAACACTTGTTTTAGAGTTATTATTGTGAATTACAAAACACTGTTGCAAAAGACAAACAAATTGCAACATGCAATCAAATAGTAAATCCATACCAGAAACACATGACCTGTCCAAAACACTCATTTAACAGGCAAGACTAACCTAAACGTAAAGGTTCAGTGAATGCGACGTTCACTGCATAGCTGCCTGTTTATGTACTAATGATTTACTTGAGAGGTTCATTTTCACTTTCAACAGCTTGATTTTTTGTCTGTTTTTATAAGCTGTGTCTATGTTATTGTTATTGTTTTTTAATTAACTTGAACAATTAATTAGTTATAAAGCCATATTTAAAGAAGTGTTGATGTCTATTTTGAAATAATAATGTCAATTGTGCAAATGGATTAAAGTATAGTTAAAAGTTTTACATTTTTTATACGTCCTCCTTGTTCTTATCTGTCTTTATTTTTGTGGCATATTTATCATGGGCACTTTCTTTATTTGAGCTTTCTATAGAGACAGGATGAGCGATGTAAACACAACACTAAAGCAAATCAAAACATTTTGAAACTTCATTACTGTTGTGGCCTGGGGACACATCAGCCAAGAACATGACGGCCAGATGTTATAAATTGAACCAGCAGAGGGCAGTAGAGCATTTTGAGGCTAAACACACTGATCTGTGTCACAACTCTGTGAATTGTGAAGATGCTGCTCAAAAAGGGACATAAGAAATCTAAATACAATATCAGTGTCACTATGTTTATAACATGAAACATGTTGGTTACACCATGAACGTTCACATCTGAACTACAACTAAACGATAGCCAAATGTGAACACACAAAGTATTAATACTTTGCATTTTACTTTTACAGTCATGCATTTGGCTGACACTTTTAACAAAAGTGATTTTTTTAAGTACATTTTTTAGCACCATGTGTGAACTCATAACCTTGTGCTCCTAATGCAATGCCCTAACAACTGATCAACAGTCTTAAATCCGCTCCAGCCCTTGCGTATTAATTTAATTATATAGTCAAGCTAGTTTTACAAGTTTGTATTCAAATACAACAGAAACAGGTGAAGCAAAATAAAAAAAGGGGATGATTATAAAAGACTGTGACAGGCAGCAGAAAGACAGCGGAGGAGACATGAGTTGGGAGAGATGGCAAAAGAGGGGGTTTATTTAACCCAAACGAGCGCGTAAGTACATTCCGACGCATTGCAGATTGGACAGCGCACACCCGGCCAATGATATGTTGATGGATATAAAGAGGTCATGGCCTAGTCCCCATTCGCCACCCTCCCTCGGCACCCCCAGCCTTCTCACACACACATTGCTTTGTGCGTAGTGGGAGAATGTGACCTGGTTCCCATCCCTGAGGAGCTGTGTTAATGACAACCTCTTCAGACAACATTGAGCATCCCTTTCACATCCCCCACCAGCTGTCCCTCTCAGCCGAACCGCTGCAGCACAGCGCAGCTTGCAGACGGACGGCACGGTCCACAGTCCGGCCTACACAGTCCTGAGCTCATCAATGCCATTGCTTTCTAAATGGTTGGAGACTTTTCTATTTAAGACAGTGGGAACGAATTCAAGTACATCAGCGGCGAAAGCTCTCGCCGTTCTACGCAACAAGTCGCTGCCCGAGAAGGCCAAGGTGTGCGAGCGTGCATTGGTATGCATGTATGCATGTGTGTGCGTGTGTCTTCATCAGAAGCGACAGCTTAATACAATGGGACAAAGAATCTGCCAATCACACTTAAAAGGGAAATGGAACGCAGTCCAGAGGGGGAGGACGAGGCCGCTGTGTGTCCTGAATCCATGGACTGGATGTGGGCCATGGAGCGTAGGGGGGTTGGGGAGTGGATGTGTCTGATTTGGGAAAGCCAGGGCCGTGGTTCCCTGCGTTGAATAGAGGACCTCTTTACTAATTGAGCGAATACAGGAGTTACAAATCTCATTTAACAAGACCATTATTCTGCGATGTCGCAAAACAAGAAAAACAATTATGACATAAGTACAGCCACGGTACCAACCCAGATAGCTTTGACATGCACAGAAGTGTCAGATCGGCTCTGTGAGACGTACACATTCAACGACTGAAAGAACTGAGAGGAACGGCCAGCATTATCTTTGGCATGCTGGTTGTCTGACACATTCCCGCAGAGTCTGGTCTGGGTCTCAGAGTCTGGGTCATCTCTGGTTCAGCCCTTTGCAGAAAGCAACACCAGAGGCTGGACATAACAGAGAGCGTCTCAGGAGCTCTGCAGGAGCAGTGGACGTCTAGACACAAGCATGCCATTCTTAAATCATCTCAGGAGGAAAGAGATGAGATTTCTTTACATTGCTATCCACTCTGTTGTCTTTAGAAGTTAATTTTAGCCTATCAGTGATGGTTTGGGTTAAGATAAACAATAGTTGTCTCAAGATGGGTTCTGATGAAAATGATATTTTGTTAGTTGCGTTTTGATTTTAAAGTTTAATTTTTTAAAGTCTAAAGGAGCTGTCAATTCTTATTCCACATACTTCAATTATACATGTGAAAGCTTGAGACCATAATCACAAACTCATGCCAAGACGTTTTACATTTTGGTAATTTCCAAAGTTCAGATTTGGTCAACTCTGACCTGTGAATTTGTATAATGTGAAGAAGTGTGAGCAAAAGAGGATGTGACCTTTTCAAAATATCCAAGATAAAGGAAACATTGATAATAGCGATATTACACAATCCTATTTTGTACAATACAGCTTTAGGAGATTATAAAAATCGATCAAAAGAATGACAGTGCGAGCATGTCACAATCCATTATGTGTTGATAAAAAACAGCATTGGCGCATGATATCATATCCCGTTTGCAGGGGTGTCCAAAAAAATGTTGCATGCTGAAAGTCTAGTGGGACCATCCCATAAAAAGGCAGAATTTTATGGTCCAAACTGTAAAGTACTTCTCATATAACAGAAAAGAGTCTCACACATTTCAAAATATTTTTGTAATAGTAAGATTACAAAGTATTAAGTATTAAGAAAACAAGTATTCAGGTAGTCAGCAAGAATGAAATTTTGTGAAATAAAATTACAATAAAAATGTATGGCTAAATGTTAAATATCAAAAATCTGCACACTGTTACCCGTTTATCTTTATATTTTAATATTTGGTAATCCTACATTTATCAGTCTGAGCCCTCAGTAGCAGATCATCGTAAGGGCAGAACACCTGCGTCACATTACTGAATACTTACTGGCTCGAACACAACCCGCTAAATCTGCCAGTGTAAACATCAGGGCAGTAAAGCACCCACGGCTATCTCTTGTCCGTCTTTCCGCATGCCTGCTAAAGAACACACAAATCAACAAGAAATAAACAAACATGTTTACAAAGCTGACTGTTGGATCTGTGTGATTCTTCTACAGCTTTTATCAAAGGAGTGTGTTATCAAAACAAATTTTTAAAAATGTCATTAAACTTGTTAACATCTCTTCCCCTTATTCATGTAATGTCATTTCCATTGTAATTGTAATTGCACAGTGTGTTCCCTTAAAACAGGGTGAACAACTTTCCAAGAAGGGTTCGAATGATGAAAGCTTGATTAAAGACTCAATCTTCTTCTGCAATTAACCTCATCTGACCCCTGTTTCATTACAGTGATTGTGCCAGGCTTGGGTGACAAATACAAGTACACCACTGTGACCTGCAGCCGGGTGGAAATATGACTCTGTTTTTATAGTGGACAAAAAAACTGAACCCCCTACAGCAACAGCAAAGACCCCCACAAGCCAACCACAGCATGAAAAGAAGAGGAGGAGGAGAGGTGTCAAAAAACCGAAACTGCACTAATCCACTAGACTTAGTTGTAAATGCAGGTAACAGGAGGAAAATAAAGAGATTTTACTCTTTTTCTCTCTCTCTCTTCCTGATCCTTACTCCAGGTAATTATTGGCACTCCTCCGACTCCCACGATCCCTGACGGATTGCTCCTGGTGGACGGCCAAACCGCAGTCACCCTCCCTGTTCTACACCTTTTCTTTTCCCACTCCAGCTTGTTTTTATTCACCTGTAGCTCTTCCAGCCAGGACACATTCCTCCATCCCACAAATACTCGTTATCGAGGAACAGTTTCTTACTCCTCAACTCCACCCATTTCTATGGGAATCAGAGTTCTTGCACTCCTTTAACAAACGCCATAAAAATCCTTCAAGTTATACAATCTCATTTCCCACTCAGCGTATAAATCATTATTACCTTAGCGAAAAGGGGTAAGATAAAGAGATAGTTTTGAACACTGATTCTTTTCACGTACGTCATGCTCAATAGCTTGTTTTGTTTTTTTAACCAAAAGGTTACAGATTGCAAGTAAGTGAAACCCAGGATCTACTTCTGTTTTGAATTTGGTGATTTTCTTGGCTCTCTTGTGGAGTGCGCAACCAAGCAGTATTTAATGATCACTTCTGCAGTTTTCCCATAATTTCTTGGTTGGTCTGGTTTGGGCCCTGCAGCCCAACACCCTTAACAATTTGGCTCCCTGATCACGCAACCCTAATAGCGCAAATTATTCTGAGGAAAACCCTCACAGCTATTCTATGAGTCTACATTGAATCTTTTAGGTGTGGCTCTGACATTTTCTCTAGCTACATGGGTAGATGTCAAAAGCCTAAGCAAAAGTGTGCCAGAATTCTGGGCTCAAAACCTCGCTCACCCGCATACTCATTCGCTCTCAGGACCGGTTAGGGTGGGAACATCTCTTTATGCCAGCTGACTGCACGTAGGTCATTTAGATTTCATCTTTATTTGTTTAGCTTGAGTGCATCACTTCTTGGCAACTGGATGCAGGAACACACTCCAATTTTCCACAGACATTGTAACGGTCATACAAGACATGAACACGAGAGCAGATTTTTCAATTCCCTAAAAGAGCAAAAATCCCCTAAAATGTTTCCTTGACAGACAAATACTGAGGATAGCTTCATGATTAAAAATATGGAAATGATATTTCTTAGCCATGAGCTCTGTGTTGTTTGTTTCCAAGTAATCACTGACGCTGTTCGGTCTGGCAAATCCGAACGCAAACACGTCTCTGAGATTTGACGGCTGTTCCCTATTCCCAGTTACGTACGCACACACACCCACACTTCAACTTCTTGCCATTACCAAATTTCCTCTCTTTCTCAATTTCCATCCTTTATTCACTCTCCAACCGACTCCAAACCAATTTGGTTTTCTTCTCTATATTCATCTCATGTCTCTTTTAAGCTTTCTTCCATTACATCCTCACTTCTGTCAACTTTAAGCGGCACGTCTGGTGAACACCAGTGTTTCTCGGCCTCAGGGGAGCTCAGTTCCTAATGTTTATATGAGACGTTACGGTATAGAACATTTTGTGCTTTTGGCGCAAGAGGTTGCAGACTTAAAATGCATCTGTTTAATAATAGATGTATTGTGGTAATTGTGGATTGGTTGGATTTTTGTTTTGTGATTTACAAAAACTGTAACGGAGAGGTGCGGATGAGCAAAAGACAGTTAAAGGTGTGTAGTTAAAGTACAGAAGAACATTGCTGCTGGCAAACACCCATGCTTTGGTCTGCCATTGTGACTACTGGGAAGGATAATACTGTAATGAACTTTTACATTTATAATGACTGTTAAGAGGTGTATTCAGAGTAAAATCATCTAGGACAATAAAAAAATGTGTAAGAGGTTATCAAATACTTTAAAAGGGCCTGAGACCCCCTACATTGGGTCTAGACCCACCTGTGTCGTCTACATCTTTTGTTTTGCTTGGGGAGGTGCAGGAACTATTACAGCTGTTGTACAGAGATCAGAGTTTGGCAACGGAGGTCATTTCCTGTCCTTGTTGAAGTACAACAGAAAGCCAAACATCTGCTACTACTAAAACCGAGACGTATCTCTTACAGCAGGAACAAAACACGATAAGACTTTACAATAAGGTCACTTTCACTTAGTGCTTTAGCTAACATCAATTAACAATGAGCAATCTTTGTTCATTTTAGTTAAACCCGTATACAATTATTTAATGTTTATTGTGCATTAATGTTAACAAATACAAATTGTGAAACAAATTGTATAACAAATTTTAATTGTGAAATTAGCATTAACTAGGATAAATGAATGCTGTAAAAATATTCATTATAATTTCATGTTAACAAAATAAAACCTTATTGTACACTGTTACCTTTCAACCTTAAAGAGTAAACACCTAAATAACCTGTAAGGAATCTAACAAAAACGAATGGAAATCTTTCACAGACGTTAGACTATTGGTCAGGCGTCCTGCTGCTTAGATTTTCCTGGGAAAGTTATAGTAGTCTCATATGTGTCTCAAGTTTCACTAAAGATCACTATCACACTGTGCTCAGATTTGCCAAATACCAACATTTACAAACAACAATTACAATACAAACTGAAACATTTTTCATCTAATCCCTCCAAAAAAAGTTATTATTTCATGTCTTTCTATATATAGCCTAGATTTTATCGCTCTACATATCTTCATATTTGTTGAACTGAAATACATTAAGAACTCTAACGTCTAACCAACAAAACGTGTTTGCACGTATGAGTTACAGAACCTGCACATACATACTCGACAAGCTTGTCAGTGTGTGACAGAAGCCAGTGTTTTCCCTGCTGGTGGGACTGGTTGGATGAACTTGGTTGTGCCCCCAGATGCGAGGTCACCAGCGTCATAAGCAGCAAGCAGAATCCCTCTCATGTGAACACCCACTTTTCCTGGTCTTCTGCCAGGAAAGAATAGAGTTGTGTGTTTGGGATTTGGTGGGAAAAGCATCTCTCGGAATGTGACTTCGCGAGGGGCGTGGGGAGGGCTGGCATGAAGGCCCTGTATTTCTCAGCTAGTAAGGCTAAAGGATAATCTAGAGGGTCAGATGGTCAGGCCACACTCTCTCCAATGCATACCCACTCTCTCCAGTACACAAAACCCACTGCTGACACAACACATACTGTACCTCCAGCCCGAGCCCCACGGGCACAGCCAAACAGAAAGAGTCTCTCAGCTCTCCCTCACTTCTACCTCACAAACGCCCCATACAAGACATTTCACAGTATGGACAACAGCTCTTTTCTGGCGCTGTATTACACTGCCGCATGACAAATGTGCCTGCTGAGAAGCCCTGAGACTCACCCATCCGTTTAATAACTGGAACTAAAGTTGTCACCTGATGAGTAATCTTCATCAAGCCTTGGGAAAAGGTGCACGGAAAAAGAAACCGGAACATTCAAAGTGATGAAAACTTGTGTCTGGATCAAGACCTATTATATCACTTTGCTGTTGTGTTGCCTGGGATAATTGTTATGCCTCAGACGCTGCTTCCAGCCCAACAGCAGACTGTCTGAACGTTCACTGCTTACAAAACACACATCAGCAAAATGTACATTTTACATTTACGCATTTGGCAGATGTTTTTATCCACGATGACTTTACATATACATTTTAGCAGTATGTGTATTCCCTGAGAATCAAACCCATGACCTCTCGCTAACGCAATGCTCTACCAATCGAGCCGGGGAACACAAAATCTGATGAAGTGATTTACGAACAGTGGCAACACAAAAAGCCAAATATTGCATGTTCTGGCAAGGCCTGGAGGGACACTCAATGCCGAGTTTGTTCCAGTGACATTAATAAATATTTTATGTCAGTTCCTTTCACTACAGAAAAGACAAATACGCCTGTGTTTAAAAAAAAAGTTTTACTTTTTTCTCAGAATATTGTTTAGGAAATATAAGAGCACTTCATCTTTTTTACAACCCCTGTCCCCTGCCCCCTCCCCTCCTTGTCCCCCTCTTTTCTTTCTCCGCAACACACAAGTCCACACAGGAAAATAACAAACATGAAATGGATGGGAAAGGCTCCCAAGTGTGTGTGGAGAGGCTGAGGCACAGCGGTGAGCTCGTTTCCCAGGCTCTGGGAGGAGCGGAGAGGGCAAGCCGTCGCTTGATTGCCTGAGTCCCAAACAGGGAACCAGAATAACTGGCTGGGGCTCACCGTTATCCGTCACCCGTCCCGCATCGCTTTACCTTTGCCTTTAATCACACACAAGCCCATACAGACACCGGGCTGCTAAACACGCTCATCACTCTCCACTGACGTGTTATGATGTTTGAAAACCGCAGCGATGACAAAACCTGAATGTTCACACACACGTAAACACGCATACAATGGAAGGCTCAGT
This sequence comes from Beaufortia kweichowensis, assembly GCA_019155185.1. NCBI lineage: Eukaryota > Metazoa > Chordata > Actinopteri > Cypriniformes > Gastromyzontidae > Beaufortia > Beaufortia kweichowensis. Next base: position 3,543,484 of record CM032804.1, read on the forward strand.
TGGGAAACGGTGAAGCCTGCTTACTCAATAATGCTTATGAGCTGCAATCTCATCCATGGGGCATTAGTGTTGCAGTTTATGCTTTGACATGCTCCGGCACAGTTGAGTAATCTTGAAGAAAGTTTCTCCCAGGGTTCTGGTCTACGAACGGAGCCAGAAGAGCTGTAGGAGAGCAAACACAACCACCAACTGAATGAACATACTGTACAAAATCACATTTCACGTTGACCACAAAACAACCACTGTTGTCTACAAACTCCTATGCAACTAAAGTATATGAGCTTTCCTTTGCAATATAACCTCAGACACACCGACAGACCCACCATAATCTGCTTTACAACACTGTCACAAAAGCCCAGGCCTTATTTTGCAATGCTCTGTTCCTCTCACACAAATTAACCACAGCTCTCCTATAGTTCTGGAGACTGACAGCTCTCACTACATGCCAGCACTTCTAAACCTTCAACGGTCTCATAAGCCAAGAACATGGGATTAGACTGACTGGCTAAGAACAGTCAAACAAGCCTTAGGACTGATGCTGTTCTGGGGTCTTTTTTCACACTGTAGGGATCCAACTTGGCAGTGGACCACAAGAGAAGCAATTAAAGTGGCCTGCTCACGGTCCTGGGGCCCATGATGTAAAGCCTTCTTCAGCGAAACGGCACAGAATCGTATCTGAAAGAGAACTTGGGACAGCAGAAAAGAAAGTCTTCAAAAGAGGTTTCAAGTTCAAATTGAAATTGAAATCGAGGAGAACTTTAAAGAGTAACCATCGATCACATTGATATACATACATATACATACATATATATATATATACATATACATACATACATATATATATATATATATATACATATACATATATATATATATATATATACATATATATATATATATACATACATATATATATATATATATATATATATATATATATATATACATACATATATATATATATATATATATATATATAATATACATACATACATACATACATACATACATACATACATACATACATACATACATACATACATACATATACATACATACATACATATACATACATACATATATACATATACATATACATATATACATACATACATACATATATATATATATATATATATATATATATATGAACGTCCCTAATGCATATCCCTAATAGAGAGATTCATATATATATATATATTTAAGGACAATACCTAAATGTTTAAAATTTGTGTTGTTAATAGAAATATGATACTACCAACATATTAGTCTCTCTTATCACAAAAAATGTTAAACATTTTTTAAATGGATTACTTGGACTGTAATGTGAAGAAAATCAGCCAAAAATGTGAACTCAATACTAACTCCACTAAAACCTCAAGAAGCTGCTTATAAAAATGCCAAGAGTACATTTTTTACAAATTCTAGTTGAAGGGTGACTACTTGCTTAAAAGTGCTACAAAATATAATATACTGTAGTTTTGATGGTAACGATGTTAAGATTAGTAAAGGCATGTACTAACTATGAACAAACCTTTGTACAGGACCTTTGTGCATTTATTAATCCTAATTCATGTTCAGCATAAGAAATATATATTTAAAATCAAATGTTGTAAATGTTAACATTAGTTAATGCACAATGAACTAACACGAACAATTGTATTGACATTAACACTGAACAGTATTTAATATTAGTTAGTTCATGTTAGCTAATGCATTTACTAACGTTAACAAATACAACTGTATTGTAAAGTCTCAACTATTTTGAATTATTTTTAATTAATTACCAAAATTACATGTATTTTATTTGTTTTGATGAGTTTACAATTATTTCAGAAATGTGCAAAAAATATTTATAAAAAAAATTAACTTTTTAGCAGCAATGCATAAGCTGTTGCATAAGCTGTTTGCCTGGTCTTGAAATAAATCCTTTTCCAAACAAAACCAGCGCAGTCCAACATTTGGCCATAATGTGACATCTCACACTTGTTTTGAGCACCAAACAACAAATAATCTTTTTTTTTTTTTTAAACAGGACACATATAGAAATGACTTAACTAGTCATTCAGGTAACACACAAACTATGTGCTTTTGAACATGGAGTTTGCACAGAGCGTGTGAGAAAAAACATTTCTTACACATTCATATAACCATTGTGTTTGTTCGGTGTCTGCAGTCAGACACAGTGGCCTACAAACAAAGTTGTTTTTGTAATCAGTTACAAAATCTGGAGCATTGACAAATACAGATCAGGTTAAGTGAGTTTTCCAATGTCTGGGAGTTTGTTTTCCACACAACACAAACAGCACACGGTAGAACGGCGCAAATCTGAGACATGGCGCGTGTCAGCCTGGGTGTTTGACTGTCACCCTGCATGCGAGGGTGTAGGAGTGTACAATCATTCTATCTGATAATGTTTTTATAGGTGCCAACTAATTAGAAAAAAACATCATCATCCATTTAATTGTGATTCATGTGTTGTTTGTTGTGTCTAAATAAAAAGTTGTTAGTTAACGCTAAAACTTAAAAATTTACACAAAAAATGTGTAAATCCCTTTGCAGTGCATCTAAAAAGTGTGGGGTCTTCATCATTTTCTTCAAAAAACTTTTTAATGGGTAGTTAAATGCATATATATTTGTCAACTACTCAGCCCTATTTTATGTATTTACTCATACAAAATGAGATGGTACAAAACGAGCTGTCAATTGTTTTGGGTTAAATTAACCAAATGACTAAACAAATAAGAAATTTGTTTGTCCTGCTAGTTATTTTCAAATAACTAGCAGGAGTGATAGAGACTGTTAAACCAGGATTGTTAGATTTCCACTGGTTTTATGAATTTGTCAGACGCTTTTATCCAGAATGACTTACAGTGACTTGCACATATCCGTATGTGTTAAATGGTGATTAAACCCACAACTTTTGTGCTGCTAATGTAACGCTTAATCGAGTAAACTACATGAAAGTTCAGACTTGAGAAACACTGAAGATGCAGAGCAGAGACAAAGACAAAAGGTCCCTACAGCGAGCCGCTCTAACTTAAGCATGCGGTGACACTGGAGGAGGTGGTCTGGTGGCAGGTCCTTGTATGGTGAAACAATCCAGATATCCAAGTTCATTCCGTAATTCTTACCCAAAGATATTTTAAGAGCTCTGAACTCTCCCACGCACACACAATCATTTTTAGGTTACTTCATTTATTTATCTTCGGTTTTGTTCCGTCTAATGAAACCCCTGAGAGAGACACACAAAGTTGTTCTTGGCTGACTGGTCAAAAAGGCAGGACGTGACTCCAACTTGCACGGCCAATACATACATTAGCTTAAACCTGGAGAGAGGCTTCAGACAAAGCCTATGGCCGCACCCTGGTACCCACTCCCACAAGGTGCGTTAAATCTGCCAACTGCTCACACAGCCTCCGTGCACAAAAGGGGAATGACATGTTCCTGCACGTTGGCCGAAGTCTGATAAACAACGTCAATCATTTCCAGAGAAAAGATGGAAAACAGGAGAGGCCAGTGTGGGAGAAACTTTCAAAACTAAAAGAAAAAACGATTATTCAGATTAAAACTTAAAAGTAGCCAAAATGTTTTCTAACTAAGGGTATTATTGAACATTGGTATTATTCTTAGTATTACACTTTTTTATATTAAAGAAAAAAAAGTATTATTAAACATCTATGTTTTCTTGTTTGTCTATCATTGTTCCAACAAGTATAGTAAATTATCTGATCCACCTACACTGTTAGCAATCATCCAATTCCCCAGCCAGCATTAAACAATACTGATTATTTAAAAACGCAAAAAGGTGAGGTGAGACAGAGAGAGAGAGAGAGAGAGAGAGAGAGAGAGAGAGAGAGAGAGAGAGAGAGAGAGAGAGAGAGAGAGAGAGAGAGAGAGAGAGAGAGAGAGAGAGAGAGAGAGAGAGAGAGATGTAGAGAGAGATTTGAATCTCAGTGATGAGATGTAATCTTTCTGTTCTTCATTTAAAGCAGTGGCAGTTGTACAAACGTCTTTTCTGATTACATGTTACAAGTATTCGACTGATTATTATTTTCAAATTAAGGATCACTTGTAATAAGTAAAATTCAACAGAATGTGGTCTGACCATTGTCTGTCTTTAATTTCAGTCCATTTGAAAGTTTTGTGGCAACACACCTTGGACCTGAAGATCCAAACTACAGCTTCATGTGTTGTCTCAACTGAGATTATTACACAAACCCTCTATAGAGAAAGAACGTCCAACAAACACCAGCATTTCCTGTATTTCGAAATATAGACATGTAAAAACAATATCATGACTCACTTTTAATACAAAACACTTATATCAAATGATTGGATCATTGCTAAATACACAGAACAGACGTCAAACTTTTGTCTGAGTCATAATATACATCAGAGATATGTCTTCCTTTCTGTCCTATATCCAGTCAAGTCTACAATCCATCTAAAAATATTTTATAACGTTTTATAACCTAGTATATTTAACCAGATTACAGGCCTAAATCTATCCTTTTTCCTCTCCATCCAATATCCTAAACAAACCTTTACACATGTTAATCCCAAAACTGTAGAAAGCAGGTTGTAACGAGTGCCTTGACAAAACATTTAGGAACTGTCAGTTAATCCATACAGCCTCACCTGCTCTTCTTCATTTTGATCTTGCTATTTAAAGACTCTTAACAACAGATGATGCCCACATCTTAAAGCTGGCTAATGTGGGTTTTCATCACAGGTGAGCAGATAACAGCTGTTACTTTATGCTTTTAAACATCTCACCCGTATTTCTCTGAAGTAGCCATCATGTGAGAGTGAGATTATAACAGGGGCAGCTTGATGCACTTTCTGTGAGCGGACTGTGAGTGACAATCTGGTATGAGTGTCTCACAGAGATCAAGTTCCAAGATCCGCCTGGATACTTCACATGAGAGACAGACAAGGAGACATGGACATGATGGGACACATTTAACGCTTGTAGTCTATTAGCAATCAAATCCAAACAAGCTACAATTTTGGACGCAGACCTTTGAATTGTAATTGTTAGTTGTTCAGTCAAACATCATGTAAGCAGCACTTTTTCTTCTGTTCACATGCACTATAAATTGATAGATTTGTGTAAATCCTTACACATATTATATGTTACATATCTACAACAGCCAGGATTAGACGGCTATGGAAAATTTAAAGGGATAGTTCTCTCAAAAATTTAAATTCTTTCATTATTTACTCACCCTCATGTCATGCCAAGAAAGTATGACTTTCTTTCTTCTGCAGAACACAAAATAAGATATTTTGAAGAATGTTGGAAACCAAAACAACACTGACCCCCATTGACTTTCATTGTATGAAAACTACTGAGACATTTCTTAAAATATCTTCTTTTGTGTTGTGCAAAAGAAATATACATGTACAAGTTCTGAACCACATGAATGTAAATAAATGACAAACATTTTATTTCTAGGTGCACTATCCCTTTACTCTTAAAAAATTATGCTTTCACAAATAGTATATTAAAAGCATTTTTGATTACCCGATAATGGCTGTGTTTATTCAAACAGAATGTGTTGTTGGAAGAAAAAACTGTGCCTTGTATGTTACTACGAGTGTGGGAAGAAAAGGCTCATGTCCTGCTCCATATTGCTGGTGGCGTTCTCACCACTGCTTATGGTTCCACAGGAAGTGATCTCATTAAACAGACTCATTTAATCCCTGTGTGCTGTCCTGTGGGAGGTTGCCTCTGACCCCCTCGCTTTGACGTTTAGCTCCACTGGTGAACCCAGTTTATTTCAGTTAGACCTACATGGGTTTACTGTGAGAATCGCTGGCGATGGAAACGAGCTGTTGGGTTTTTGAATTATTTTTTACTTTTGTTAGAGGTAATTTTAGACTCGCATGCTGATTTCTCACACTCTGAGATTTGCGTCGGTTCCCAGTGCTTAGTGCCCCATTAGAATTATAAACAACTAAGGGGGGTTAAAGGAACTTCTGGTTGCAATTTGAAGATGCTTTTTTTAGCCATCCTTAAATGTGGGAAGTCAAAGTCATCAAGCTGGGGGCGTCTGTGGGAAGCAGAGAAGACGAGAGAGAGAAAGAAAATTCCAACTGAGGGTTTTCCCACTTGGGGAAAAAAGTCAGGAGAACATGGATGTGTAGAATGTCATGACTTCTTATTTGCGTTTGATCGATTCAATCTGTCAAGCTAAAGAAACAAGCTCGCAAGCTGAACTGCAGGAAACGGAACAGGCCGGCCACACCACATGCAGCAAATCTGTATTGTGGGAATGGCAAACCACATGAGTCAGAAGCTGCGGGAGACAGTCAAAGAGTACAAACGTGGCCTTCAGTTTGAAGAAGCGGTAGATATAAGCCTCGAATGAACATATGAAAGCATAGTCAAATGAGCATTAGTGCACGGGTACATTACAGCCCTTTGTGGTTCTCATAGCTTTGGCATGCCGTGGTGAACTTCATGCTGAACAACAGCTGCCCAGAACTTATTAAATAATGCATGCCAACACACTGGCCATAAGCAATGCTTTTCCTTCTGTTACTGAAGTTAAATAAATGAGTAGTTAAAAAAACATTCAGTTTTGCAAGCAAGATTTGAGAATATCTATTGCTCAACTTTACGCATTTCAGTATTTACAATCTCTAAATGAAAACTTTAGCCATTAACAACTTTTGAACAGGAATAAAGGAGGAATTTCTAGGACTGTGTGGTGGGTGACATGAAAGCTATAGGTGCTGTAACACATCCTGAATAAGACAAACACGTCCTTCAGAATTCGTTTGAAATGCGATCTCGCATCTGCACGTGGGCTGTTCATGCTTTGCTCACGTTGTGGTAAATTTTTGTGGGTGAAATTTGAAAGTGTATAGTAATCCACAGTAAGTCCACTTCAAAAACACAATTTCCAAATGTCAGTCACACAGAGGGGGGCTCATACCTTTGTAGCCACAATGAGGGACAAGTTAAAAGCACAATGTTGATATAAAAGACAAATGGCACGCCGTAGTTGATATTGGATAGCCGTAAAAAAAAAAAGAAAGAAAGAAAAGGAGGGAAAGTGGCCCAACGGAGGAGCTCTCTAAGAGGCATGGCAGAGAGTTTGAGAGATTTCAGAGAGGCTTTTAGCTGTAAGTGATCCAAGGCCAAGTTCATTTTCATGCATGTTGTGGTCAGTAACAGGTGGCCAGAGTGTAGCAGCAGCTTTACACGTTACACATGTTCTTTGTTCCTTTGAGATTTTCTGCCATGCCAAGCAGTGGCATCACTGGATGATCCTCTGGCACTCTTATGGTCTTTCACTTTAAAAAGTGTTTATTTTCAACCCATGGTTGGGTCAAAAAAGGACAAACACAAATGTTGGGTTATAAATTAACCTATGCTGTTTTTTAGCCCAAATGCTGGGCTGTTTTATCCTATGGTTGCATCAAATATGGATATTTATTTTCTTCTGGGTTTGTCTCTTTTTGACCCAACAATGGGTTGGCCAGTATTAGCCAAGCAATATTTGAGTCACCAATATTTGAGATTTTTCTAAATCTAAATACTGAACTCGTACATTTGTGTGTTAAATAGTATTGTAATTAACAAAAACAAAATCATCATTTATTCACCCTCATGTCATTTAAACCTGTACATGACTCTTTCTTATATTCAACACAAAAGAAGATATTTTGAGAAATGTCTCAAAAATGGTTTTGTGTTTATACAAAAGAGTTGTTTTAACATCAATATTGTTCAAAATATCTTCATTTGTGTTCTGCAGAAGAAAGTAAGTCAGACAGGTTTAAAATGACTTAAGGGTAAATAAATGATGAAGGAACTTTCAATTATTCAATTCAATTTTATCTGTATAGCGCATTTTCACAAACTTCATTGTACCAAAGCAGCTTTACAAGGTATTGAAAAACAACAGTCACTGGTCAGGGCTGTTGTTTTTCAATATCTTATAAAGCTGCTTGTATATCTTTGTAAAGCTGCTGCAAATTTTGGATGAACTATCCTATTAAGTTAGCAGTATCACTAATTTTCCTTAGTTACTTGACGTTCCCCCCCATAATTACTACACAAAACATGGTGCATACATGTAATCATGCATGCGTGTACAAGCCTCCCCCTCATTATCAGAACTGAGTAGAAATCCTATTTCACACACACATGCATGGTAAATGGAGCAGGGAACGGCTCTATGCTCGAGTGCCCTAACTGTGTGCCCACAGGGGGAGTGCAGTGCTCAGGCCTCAGGACCGGTCACGCTGCCTTTCTACAACACTGTGGGAAAGTGCTGCTCTCTCTTCCTCTGCTTATTTCAACCAATCTTTTTATAAATGGACTTTCACAATCCATGCAAGCCTGAAGTCAAATCCACAATCCAACGCTTAAGTCAAACCAGGCCTTATTACATCCCTATCTCAGGAGACTAAAGAGAAGAGGAAGGAGGTGCCAAAGCGACATGCAATTTTCCATTCACTACACAGGGAAAAACTGGTATGCCTAAGTCATTTTTTAACCTCAGATGTTTACGTTTAAGTTATTAATTAATAAAGGAGGAGCCATTTGTAAGAATTCGTTTGGAAGACGCATGCCGTGATGGTTGCAATCACAGTCACAACATAACCTTTAAAACCTCTGAACTGTTTTTAGAATATTGCGCAGGGGAAAATCCACCTCAGATTAGTTTGTAACATGACAGGCCAGACATTATCCCAACACAAAGATATTGGGCTCGGCCAGCAATTAAATCACTGCTGTGCTCTGAAATCTCCAATAACACGTACAACACACTCAAAATGGTGGTTCTTTGTTATCTATGAGATCACAGACCGGCTGCAGATTTTAGGATTTTAGGCTCCACAACCTCATCTGCCGGATCCAGGGCTCCAACAGGTGCTTGATACCAGCTCTTAACCCTGGATCATAGCAATCCAAGTGTAAACTTCAAACTATATAAATCAGAGTTCCTGAAGACCTGAGCTTGTTGTTGTGATATCTGACTTTAATCTACATTGAAAATATGAAAAGAAACCACAAAACAAATTAGGAAAAGATGACTCAACCCACTCTTACTTTGCCTAAAATAACATCTTTCATTCATCTTTCCTGTCCTTCTCCAGGCATTTGATCTGGTTATTTCTTCCTAGTGGTTAGCTTCCCATATTTCTCTCGCCATCTTGAAACTATCACACGGAACGAAACGCAGGCGCTGGAAAAGAAAAGGAGCTTGACAATAGACTCTGTTCTTTGTCTCTGTGTTTTTGTGTGTTCTTGGAATCTTGCTTAGACATACCAGCAGCTGTCACAGGCTCAGTCTCATTGGTTTGGCCAGGAGCTGCATTACGCTATTAATGACTGATTAGTGTCAAATATCTCGCCTGTGTCGCCTGCTTCCAACTGTGGGAAAACAGAAGTGCAGGGTGCATCTGATCTCGAGCTCAGTTTAGAGTTTCCTCAAGCTACCTCCACAAATTAGAAGAAACAGAGAGAACTGGGAAAGCTGGGCTTAACTTGAAATAACAACTCAACAAAATAGCATTTGATGGCGATAATCACAGTCCCCTTGACAACTGGAACCACTCCAATCCCCTTTTTGCCAAGTGGAAGAGAACAAGAGAAAATCTCTGTTTTTAAATCCTATTCTCAGAAAAGCCTACCAGCTCTGTGCAGAGAAGTTCACTGTGACACATGAGACTTGGGACACAAGGGACACCAACAGGTGTAGTTAGTGGAGATGCTAATAGCAAGTATCTGCTCCGGGGGTATTTTCACACGTAGTTGATTTGAAGGGTCTAAGAGCAGTTTGCATGAATTTCAACAATTATTGTGAACAGTGCCAACGAACTTTAAGGCAAACTGAACCTCTTCAAAGCTAAATGAATGGAAATGCTTCAATTTTAAATCCACGTAATGCCAATTATTTTAAGACTTCATCCCACCAGGGTTGGTGGAGCAAAATCTTAGCCCACTTTATGGATAAGAAATAGGTTAAAAAAGAAATAGATAAGAAATCCTAAAAAGAAATAGGTTCTTCGTCTATTTACTCCTCTTAAAGTGGTCTGAGTTTACGTTCTTGAAGGATAGCCAGGTATAAAAACTCCCAGATAGATTATTTAGTATGATCATGATGGATTCAGTGCTTTTTAAAAATATATATTTTTTAACTTGGTTAAAGAAAGCATGTACTTCCATAACCCAAACCATGGATAAAATATAATACTTGCACCAAAGCCAGCTGGTCTACTATAACAAAGGCCTGGGCCAAGTCATAGCTCATGCGAGGTGGGCAACCAAAGAAGCAGCGCTTATAATTTTTTTATGATATATTCTATGCCTAGATAAAATACTATTTATTTGAGAACATGTAATTGTACCTATAAATCAAATGAATGCACAAGAAAGCTTCATGCTTCATAGAACACTGGTTTTCCTAACAGATTTCCTTATCATTATTTTATATTTACAACCAGTTCCAACTTTAGAGGAATGCTTGTTGTATTAGACCTATTAAAAGCAGGTTTGAAAGGCTGTGTCAAACAATTGGATCAATAATAGATACAGTATCCATCAAATGTTTGGAAACACTTACTCACTGTTGTTTAGATTTTTTCCACATTTTAGAATAGTAGTAAACTCATCAAGACCATGAAATAACACAATTGTTACTGTGGGAATTATGTTGTGAATAAAAGCATCTAAAATAAATAAACACTATGTTATATTTGATCATCTTCAAAAGTAGTCACACCCTTTGTCGAGAATTTGTAAAATCATACTCTTGACATTTTATTATTCAGCTTCTTGAAACCTGTGAATTCGATTTATAAACAGCATTAAAGAAATTTCTCTCAATGGCTGCTTTTTATTAATTATTTGGTTCAAGTAATTCATTTCAAAAATATTTTTAAATGAAATTTTATTCTTCTAATGAAAGAAATCAATATGTTGGCACAGTTATATTTTTGTATAACTTCAAACATTAAAATCTAAACCTTCAGATTAAAAGATTTTTAAGATCATGAGAAACATTTTTGCTAATTTGTCTAAACTTTTGACCGGTACTGTACGTCTGCAATGTTTTGGGAAATTATGTTTCTAGCACAAGATAAAGATGAAGTTAGAGAAACAGTTTGTGGATCTCTATGAATAAAGAAAGCAGTCTTCTCTGTCTCTGTTTTGCAGGTTGTGAACAGCAGGGATAGTGAATGCTGCCATACAGCAGTTAAGAGGAATGGATTCAGAAGAGACTGTGAGATGGCGGTGCTGTCTGTGCTGAAACAAAAGGAGGATTTGGCAGAGAGCTGTTCCTGCATCAGAAAGGCCTGTTTATTGGACCTCTCCCCTTTCCTCACACAAGCTCACAGTACAGCCTAAGAACTGCAGATCTAAAGTACTGCTGAGAGGAAAGACAGACCACACAGACTGCACCACACTTCTGTTTACAGTTAAATGCCACATTAGAGTATTATCTTTCTTTAGTACACCGTGGTTCAATCATTTCTTTCCTTTTGATTCTCCCTTCTCCCTTCTTTATATTTTCATACTGTCTCTCTGAATTAGTGTTGAATATTTGAGCAGCAGTTGTAGTGTAGCACAGTGACATTTCAAGTGATTGTAAGTCATACTAAATACACATAGTCTGTACAGCCTGTCAAAAATAAGTCGAAATTCCCAAAGGGTGAACCCTGTGCTTTAGGCTATATGGGCCACATAGAGAGGTCTAAACTTCTTCTGCATTCAAGTAATTTTTTCTTTTGCAAGGACACATTTACTTTTGCAGCAGGAGTACGAACCAAAAGAAAGTTAAGACTGATGTACACAGGACATGGCAAGCAGTAATCACAGTTTTGCTACCGATTTCCTAAGTAGTGAAAGTATTTTTGCTCTCAATGTGCTCCTTATGTTGCGGTTTCAGACACAGGAAAGGTTACAGACAGAAAATGTGTTGTTTATAGTTTCACAGGAGTGTTTTGTATAAAGTTAAACAAACAAGCTGAGGTTTAGATAAACACATTGAATGCAGGGGCTAGGAGATTTTTTTGTATACTTTGTCGTATATTTTGGTAAATCAGCCTATTGTCTTGCCATAGATATTTATTTAGGCCTCTAACATTTTCATGAAATGTTAAACACAATATGTTGTGTGACCATTAATATACAATCTATAAATTTTGTCTCTCTATTAACATCTCATTATTAACATTAACATTAACACATCTCTATTAACATTAACATCTGATTTTCAATAAAATCATACCCAAGAGCCCAAGTAAAATAAATCATTATTATAAGCTTACCTAGTGAGTATGGGTAAGGTGAGGTACAGGTGAGGTGATTTTTGTTTATTTTTCAACAAAATAGTTAAGGGTTGCAACTTCATATTTTTTAGTCGAGACTGCCGTGGCTACCACTGCCATTAAAAACAAAATATCTTCTTTTGCATCTACTTTATCAGCATCATTTTGGGACCACGAGCGGCGCTTGAGCACAGCCTCACATTGCTGTAAAAACCGCCTGAGAATTCTCACTTTCCATGTACCTCTCAAAGAAAATTACCCACACAATTGCAAGCGTCACGTCCCATGTGAAATGGCCTTTAGAGTGTGAAAAAAGAAAGTCAAACGAGTAAGCCATAAGTCAAATGGGAAAACACTGATAGGATCAAGTATAGAAAAAGGTTTGCTCTTTTCTCAAAGTGTGTGGAGTACAAGTTCTTATCAAGCAACTGGCATCAACCATAGCCATATGCATAAAACTTTTAGAAAAAATGGGGGTATCGCAAGAGAAAACAAATCCTACTGTTCCGTTACCGAAATAAATATCTATCATACTATATATGTCCACAAGATTGCATCTCAGGCCTTGTCCGTCCTTTGTGTACATCAATGACATAGGACACTCACTCACTTCCTCTCATTTCTGATTTATATTCCCACGCTGAACCCACAAACCTGATGGGAAAATTTCAAATCCAGACCCAGAGGCTTGCGGTGTAGTGTGTACAGAGAGCACCCCTGTCACATAGCCAGAGGAAAAAGAGACAGTTCTCATAGTGACCTTGCTAAAAGTCATGTTATGTTGAAATTACAACATGGGAGAAGGTTCTCACACCAAAACAGTTTTCATCCATGCTTGACCAAGGCCACATCATGAGCTTATCTCTCCCCCATTGATTCCGACCGTGGAGAGGAGTTTTCCCACACTAACACCCCCTCCAGAAACGCAAATAAACACAGAGTCTAACATCTGCTCCATACGCTGCTTCTCTTTCAACCTTATACTGCTACTAATTTTTTGAGTCCACAGCACAGCAGCAAACACTATCATATCATATAGTCATTATACATAAAACAATGAAATCACGTATGGGTAAAAACAACCAATGTGACTCTCTGTGTCTTAATTACCTCTCAGAAAACTTGCTGGTCATTAAACAACCCGATGTACAAAATATTCAAGAGAATCAGCATACCCGATATAGGAGATGGAAGGTTAAAGTTAAAACATGAAAATAAGCATGAAGTTATGAAGTTATGACTACCTGAAGAAAAGAATAGACCAAATAACAGACTTTACACTTTGCAAAGCTTCATTAGTTTTGAACAAACCTTTCCACATCCTTATTTGTTTGTATAACTTTCTTAGCTTTAAGCTCCAAAAAAAACCTGTCAAGATATAAAGAAAAAGAAAATCCATAATTCATTCATTCATTAAAAAAAAACACACTTTCACAGTTCATTTTTTAAGATGCTGTAAAACTACAGTATAATCATCTGTTAAACACATTATCTGTTAAATCAGCATCTTATGACCACTGAACATCTTTGACCACTTTCTAATGTGTGCCATTTTAAAAGAAAGCAAACTCATGGTGTCAAGTCCGCTCGTCAAGTCCATGCATTTATTTATTCTTGATTTCAGAGAAGTCTTAGATCAGTGTTTTCACAACGGTCCTCTTCTTCTGTCCAGCTGTGTTTAAACTGGAAGTGTTACTGTTAGGATTCAACTCCGTATCATCACACACAGAGAAGGAAACTCTACGGGAAAAAGGTTGTAAAGTCTATGTAAACGTCATTTGCAACTCATTTATGGTCGTTTTAGAGTGAAACGGGATATTCGATGAAAAATAATGCAGGCCGTGACTGAATTTCATCCACTGGGAATTTAATTTGGGAGTTAAAAATGGTCTCCATATGACAGGTGGTTTGGGACTGGGGTTTTAAAACAAGATTATTTGGTGTCATCATGCAAAACAATGCTCTTTCAGGGAACAAAATGTGTATTTTTCTACATTGACAAAGCTAGGCAGGCCTATACATTTGGTTAAAAACTACTATAAACGTTGAAGGATACAGATGACCCCTTGTCTGCTTTTGCAATCCCTTACACTGCCCCAGGCCTGATCCCCAGTCTCAAAGCTTCTCTTCCTGCCTGATCTTATTGTTGGGATTGTGGGATTTGCTGCTTCTTTCTCTGTTTGTCGCAAGGGAATAAGCAGAATCAGAACAAGCTGTTGAAGCAGCACCGCTCAACCCCTAAGTTATATTCACACATTTATACTTGCATTGAGAAAGTTACTGAAACGTCAGGCTTGAATCAACGTGCTACCTAAAAAGCCACACACATGTTCTAAAAAACAAAAATGAACTTTACAAAGGTTACATGTAAAGTGCATGTGAGAGGAGGAGTGAGAAAGCAGACAGGATGAGATAAATCAATCACTGTGCACCTGACCTGGAACAGAGTTTGATTCCCACTAATTATGGCCTATAGAAGACTTAATGGTGTAATTAACGGTTTTCATGGAACAGAAACCAGACCACATCTGGAATCCTCAGGGGTATCTGTGTCTCAACAAGCCCACCAGAGTGTGAGAAACTGCTCTCTTGGGTACATACTGTCATAAAATATTATCATTCAAGAGTTTGTTGTGCAATCAGAGCTTAACAAAACATTTTGTACCTGCCACTGTGAAGGTGCAACATTGAAAACCTTTAAAGACGTGTACCGATATTTCTTTAATCTTTAATTGCTCTGGAGATAATGTCAAATCTTGCCAATTTGCTGTTTATAGTTGTAAGCATTGTAAAACTGGACAGTGTTCAATACAGGGAGTGATATGAGTAATTCAGAAGTAACTTCCTGCTAAGCTCACAACTGACATAAAAAAAAGTGTAAAGCAAGCAAAAGTAGAGTAAACCGCAATAATGTTATGTATTCGCGTATTTGCTTATTCACAGTGAAACACAGCAGCTGCTGGTGGTGCAAATACCTCACCAAGCAGTTCAACTTCAGAAAGCACACTTTACCAGACAGAGAAACTCTGAAAACAAGTGCTATATTCCCAATGTGACCATTTTTCACCTAATAGTGGCCATCTGTTTTTACTGGTTCTTTATTATGGCCCCAATAACTATACAGCTATCCTGTAATCTACACTTTGCTGAACCTGGTGCAGGTGGTGTGTACGGGGATCGCTAGAGAGTGGAAAGTGTGCTGGAGAGTTAGGGCTTTTCAGTGGGGCTGACCTCAGTGCCGTCCTTCTACAGTCCCCTTCCTTTGGTCTGAGCTTTGATGGTTGAAGTCTTGCAGAGCCTGACAGCTGCTCCCAAATTAGAGACTATGAGAGGACACGACAGGACACTGGAATGCAAGGATCGTCCACAGTCCCACTTCAGAAGTCTGGCAAAGCAAGTACAGAAAAGGTCATTAGTGAGTAGGTTAGATATTCTGTTTAAAAGGAAAGTTCATTTTCATTTTAACAAATGCAAATTTGAGCAGGTATTCAAGTTCAAAAAGTTTCTGGGATGCGAGGAACACTGCTTGTGCATTTTTCCATGAAAATCAGTGGAACAGTCCGAGATCAGAGAGATATGGTGAAAAGCTGCTTTCTCTTGCATTATCAGGTCTCTAATTAGTCAGTGTCCACAGACACACACTGACCAGGTCAGGAAGGTCAGCGTGGCCAGAGGCAGGGTTACTTAATCACTCTGACACAGAGGAGGGCCAGGATATCAATGAGTCGGTATTGTAGATGGTCAGTGGAATGTGACTCCTAAGTCGTGGACTGTGAACCACACCCAGCGCAATAACCCTCACCTGAGGCAGAGGGCTATTGTGTTCATGGTGACAAGAACATAATGAGCAAGGAAATGAGGGGTTGAAAGAATAAAGGCTTAAAACAGAGAAAAGAGTGACTCAGATTGGAGATCCCGGGACTACATTTCTTGGACTTTTAAAGTATTAAGTAAATCAGTGAAGCTGCACAAATAAGTAGAAAAAAAGAGAGAGGGACACTTAAGCCTGTTGAGCGAGAGAGAGCGAGAGCGAGAGCGAGAGAGAGAGAGACCTGTCATGCTGATTTTCTCATCCCTCCTGCAGTGCAGCTTGTTGTTTTGCTTCAATATATTTTAATAAAAGTGGTCTTACAACCTCCCCCCACCCTACCCTTGGGCAAAAGTGTAATGTCTGCTCCTTTATCCCACCCCACACTGGAGAAAAGAGCAAGTAAACTTCAATCACACACTTGATCCACAAGACCCAGATATGTTCAAGAAAAACAATAAGCCTGTGATCACATTATACATTTCACAACCTATTTTGGGAAGTGTATTCATAAACTAAGCATCCAAGTTCTTTCACAACATTCTGTACAATGTGGTTATCCTTAAAGCATACGGTATGCATGCTATTTCATCACTGCTGGCTCACCGCTCCTGTTCCAAACTCTTCCAGCTCTCAAACTGCTTGGACAGTTCGCTTCCTCTACAATAAGCCTGGGGAAGTTGAATATGATTTGAAGGACCTCATGGAATCCGTGAATAAACCGCTTGCCACCCTCTGCATTTCTACTTTTTTTCTCTCTACAGACTTAATCCCCACTCAGGATCAGTAAAGCCGGCCGAACGGCCAGTCTGTCAGGAACTTCCATTCGGATGATGTGAAACAGCAGCTGCCCTGCAGCCTGTGATAACATTCATGAGTGAATATATGCAGCGTGTCAGGAATATATAACCTATGTGGAAGAGGATAAGTATGATACAATTAATAATGTAATCTGATGCTTTTCATTTATTTATTTATATTTTACCGCCATATCAGCACCAATGGCTATATTCATGGCAATCAATATTTAAAAACACATCAATATACTAAAAAAAATCAATATACTAAAACAAACATATATACCAATAACAACCATAATGATAACAATTACATACATTTTTTCAATTTAATATTTGATAGAAATTCTAAAATTATTTCTGATGCTTTTCATGCAGATTTGGATAAAAAGGGGCCTGGGGACAAAGTTTACGATTAAGACAAAAGATCAACTCTGTTTACATTGGCAGCCTAGGGGTAACTTCTTGCCCCCAGGAAGAAAAGATAAATGTATTTTATATTGACTAGCTAGATAAAATAAATGAACACATTAAAGAAACATACTCTATATAGAGGAATATTTATAAAGAAATACTGAAGAATTAAACACACTAAAGGATTTGTGCCAGAATATTACTCCGCTCTACCTGACAAGCCTGTTTGTATCAAAATCTAGTTGGGCTGACTGATATCTCCACACTACGAAGACCTTCCAGTCAAAACCTCTTTGTCGTTTTAATAACATTTTTTTTATTGCAGTGTTAGCTATAATTATACCCCTTTGTAAGGGAGCTTAAGCATTGTGGTTTTCTGTGGTATTATAGCTGAACTCATGCCAAATTTGTCATCCTCTCCTTCGTCTTCCTTACGTTTCTAAGGGAAAAAAACAGATCCCGGTTTGGCTGGAGCTGGAGGGCTATGTCGAGGCAGGCACGTACAGGTGAAGTTGTGGGTGTAGTTTCACTCACCTCTGTGAGGAGGTGTGGGAACCAAAGTTCTGCCAGTAGTGCATGAGTAACAAGAGCCTGAGGGAGTGTGGCGTAATCTCAACTACCACTTTTCTTTTCTATCTTCCGTCGTCACTTACACGCACAAAGATACACATGTAAACACATTGAAGCGCTCAGTCATTTAAGACCATCAATCTGTGAATGCACTTTCTGACACTTCGCCTTATTCTCCCTCTCTTAAACCTTTGCGCACGACACTCACGCTGAGATTTTCTTTTGCAATTACCTTTCAATTGCCTTTTGTGGGCAATCACACAGGGCTATGGGTAATGCAGATGGATTAATGTGAATAGAGATGTATGCTGTAAACAGACAAAGCACACAAAAACCATGCGGTTAGGTGTGTCATCAACTTTCAGCAAGCCATTTAAAATAAAATGTGAAGATTTGATAAATGGGTGCATGCGAGTGAGATCACAAATGTTCATGCTGTCATTTTCCCATGGAGAAATACTTACATCTAAAAATTGTGTCTTATTACAAACAGCATGGGTAGGTGCAACAGGTTGTTGACCAACAGGTACTTGTTGTTGTACTTGAATGACAAAGCAGATTGTGACCCTAACCAGTTGAATATACAAACCCACAAACAAACTTTGCTATGTTATATGTAAGTGACTTAAGTACATAAGCCCTGGACTCCCCAAGGAAGCTGAAAGGAATGACAATAGATTAGAGATATAATACATATCATAGTCTGGAGTGGGGGCGATCAAGTGTGTGTGGGTGCCGGGGGACAGTGGGCTGGCAGCTGTCGTTGCTGTTCAGGGGCCCACAGGTCCCGACCTACCCCTAATGACCAGACCAGCTGTCGGAGTTGTGACTGTGGGGATGTGGGGCTGCGCGAGGCGGGGAGGGCATGAGAACTACCACCCCCCTGTCCTGAGGGGCGTGTCCAGAGCCTGTCTCCCCTCCTCTGAAAGAGGGTGATTGATGGCGCAGGGCTTGAGGAACAATTGACTCGGGAGGGACAGAGTCTAACAGAGGCCTAGGGTTGCCTCGAACTCTTTTTCTTCTCTTTTTTCAGAGGCAAATGCAGGATCAATTGAAGTTGTAATTCAGTCATTTTTCTCAATATGTCTCATTCTGACATTTTAGGTTGAACATATGCCACTCTTAACACTCTTCAAAGACCTTTTAACCAGTGCCAAGGGAACGAGACATTCCATCACTTATTTGTTTAGCGATTTTTGTCAGATTAGTCAAACGCAGTCTCCTTCGTGACGACTGACTCAAATGGCCAGACATTCCATCAGTCTCTGCGCGTGCAGAAGCCAGAGATCAGCCGGCCCACGAGTCCGCCGAACCGGCAGCTACGAGCACTCGTAGGTGTGGTTAATCCAACCTCTGAAGGGAAGAGCAGAAAGACGAGTAATAGTGTAGCCTCAGGCGTACGCCGGGTTATCAGTGGGTATCGGTATTTGAGCTTCAACTCCAGGGCCTTTAACACAGCCTCTGACCTCATGCACTAAACCTCAAGACCTTCTTTTCAACAAGTCGCCAGTACCTCCTGTCCTCAAGTCAAATTTACAGCTCTAGGGAGGAGGCGGTAGCGGAGGGGCACTGTCCTGCAGCTGTCCACAGTGGACTTAAGCAGTTATTTCACACAAAAAAAACCCAGCAATGGCATTCAGAATTCCACCAGCTGGCTTTCGTCCAACCCTCATCCGAAATACATTCCCTTACACTTCTGCACAAACAGCTAGTTCCTGCACACAAACACAGACCTCTGTAAAGGGCACCGTGGACAGATTCTGATGGGCTGATGACTTGTTAAAAGAGACAGAGCAGTTTGCACTGGGAATGGCATGGTGAGTTCTCATGGCATTTTAGCTTTGTACCCCTGAGGCTAGCAATTAAACCTAGCAACTAGACCCCACTTCTGCCTAAATCCAGGACAATCACCAGAGAGGAGAATGAACAGAACATGAGAATCAGCGGGAAACCAGCCAAAGAATAAATGTACCCTTGATCCCTAAACATAAACAATTCTTCTCTCCCACACATCTACGAACACTGTAACACAGCACAGTGTTTCACAGAAGTTAATAGTCGTTTAGAGGGCTGGTGTGAAAATCAAACACCTTGTCTCAGAACGCAGGCAATGATGTATCGCTCGTTTATTTGCTTAGGATAACAACCTCTGTGTCTGTGAGAGAGAGAGAGAAAAACTAAAAGAGGAAAGCAGGGGAATGTGGTAGAAGTGAGGTCAAATTTAAGAGACTGCTAACCCAGTAATTCTTGCTTTAAGTCATAATAAAAACTGATTTATTTCCCAAACTTTGGGAACTTGAAATAGCACCATGATATTCATATGCAATACATGCGTGATGGAATTTCAGTGTATTTATTTTGCGGAAACAAAAACGAACAAAAAAATTACAAACAAATATAACAATGCTATGGGGTCTGTGGTTTGCAGGCTTTTTAGAATTCGCAAAACTAAAACTCAGAAAGCCAGACAGAAAGATACATTTTGTGAATTTTAAGACTTTACATCAATCTGCTTGAGAAATGCAGAGGTGTATCTTAAAGATGACCATCATTTTCCACATTCCACCAGAATGATTACAAGACTAATTTCTTATCATGCAAAGAACAAATAGAAAAGTATAGAATGATGGTGTGAGAATTACATCCCATGGGGAAAGGCCTAGAAACCATTTACAGGCTGGGCAGCCAATCCAACGACTATAAATGGACATGTCTAAACGTTCCTACAGCTACTCCTCATAAAGAAAGGCAATATCAATTACAAACAGATGTTTGGACACTAAAACAGTACAATACTAGTACAACAGTAAAAAGGTCAGTGAACACCACCACCAAAAAACACAGGCTGTGATGCAACCTCCAAAGCTTGATCATGCACGGACTGCAAGCTCACAGAAAGGTAATAAAGACAGCGGTCACAAAAGCAACTCTCTGATTGGTCGTGACGTTTCTTAGTAGGGGGTCCGCGTTGCTGATTGGCCGTGACGAGTTTTGTGGTGGGGGCTCTAATCCTCTCCACACTCTCCGCAGGCGCTCAGTGGAGTTTTCCCACATAAATCACACTGCACTGGGGTGGTAAAATCATTATTGTCTATTCAGTCCTCCTAGCTTGCTAGCGCTTAAAGGCCATGTAGTATGCTAGTGCAAATAGTTCACACACATCCTAAGGGTAAGCAGCATTTAACAGTCACAGTTCGCTCAGCATCTTATCACTTTGTAGTATATAACAGCTTTGATTTTGCATGTTTTATACATTTAGACACACAGTATTTTATGACTAAGACTAAGAAAAAAGCAATTTTGCAATAATATTGAACATAACAACTAATATGCAGAATTTACATTTGCTTCAAATCCTGTAGGTGGTGCAGTTCATATTGATAAGGATTTCAGTTAGAATACAGACAATGAATAAGGTTTGTAGTCAAAACATCCAAATTTCTGATTTTCAATAGCTAATTATACATAATGAAATTCAGTTTAACGTGATCTTTGACATACACATTACTAATAAAAGTTATTTTGCTACACCTTTTGTCCTGTTTTTTATCAATTTAACTTAAGTTTGCCCTTCAGTCCACATTATTATGGCTACGATGTGCGGTTTTATGTATCAGCGCCCAGATATCAGCAACTTCCTTAGGGATGCACTGGGGTGGGGGTTAAGTGGCTAAAGAGGAGAACAGGGACACTTGGCTTTGCTCTCCACAGGGTGGTCCTCTTTTACAAAGCAGATTTACCATCCAACTTCCATTTACAAC
Organism: Beaufortia kweichowensis; assembly: GCA_019155185.1. Taxonomy (NCBI): domain Eukaryota; kingdom Metazoa; phylum Chordata; class Actinopteri; order Cypriniformes; family Gastromyzontidae; genus Beaufortia; species Beaufortia kweichowensis. The sequence goes on from CM032804.1 coordinate 3,565,131, forward strand.
AAGGCAAACATACAGTAGCATTCGATCAACAACGAAAAAGCAGACTGGATTACAAAGCATGACTGCAATATTTCAATCACAATGGTACATGTGGTGATCAGTATAGTATGTCATTAGAGTCCCAACAGCTGAGCAAATGAGAATCTAAACATTGATTTTCTCATTCAGAAACAGCAGGTCAATGGGATGTTTAACTAATCAGAAAGCTAGGAAAATGACATCGACAATTAACTGTGCACCCAGGTGCTAAGGGCCGGCGTGAGACCATGTTTTTTCTTCAAATGCATTCACTAGGGTAGTAAATCATGATGTCTACCACCTTTTCGTTTGTGTGATGTTGGAACCCCTCTGAGCTTCGCGAGAATCCCGTCACCCTGCTTTCCCTTCATATTCTTTTTCTCTACTGTAAACATACACTCCTTTACAGTTTCACACGCCACTGACATAAGTCAACGTATTAAATTATGTACCCATTAACTATGTTTTGAAAAACTTATAACAAACAATTTTGCACTGCTGTAAAAAAATCAAATCTGAGCTTAACAGAATCTAAAATCACCTCAAATTATTCTTACTCGGAGCAATGTGACAGAGCTGTCTTTATGGACCTTTGCCAAGTCATCTGCCAACAATAACCACAGAGCGACAGATTAAAAAAAATTGCCTCCCCTTCACTATTGCAAGTGTGGATGCTGTGCATGAATTAACCTCACTGAACAAAAACAATAAACAAAACGGTGTCTTAAAAAACACAGCAGTGTCCTGTTACCACTCCAAATCCACTCCAAAGTATTCAATATGGCATCTTGAAGAAGCTACAGCAGACAACTGTTGCTTAACATTCTTCAAGTATAGATACTGAATCTAGAAGAAAACCTTGATAAACTTAAGGACGCATTTAGGAAAATATAAATACTCTTCGATTATAAATGTCAGAAAAAAGTAAATTAAAGGGATAGTTCACCCAAAAATAAAAATTATGTTATAATTTTTTATCCTTATGTCATTCAAACCCTGTATATGATTCTTTCTTTTGCAGAACACTGGTTACCGGCACCCATTGACTTCCATTGTACCTTGCGTTCATACTATAAAAGTGAATGGGTGCCGGTAACTAGTGTTTTGCAAAATATCTTCTTCTGTGTTCTGCTGAAGCAAGAAAGTCATACAGGTTTGACATGAGGGTGAGTAAATAATAAAGATTTTGGGTGAACTATCCCTTTAACTAATAATATTTAAACCACTAAAATTAGAGTTGCAGCCATGGTTGTGTTTGACAATTGAGAAACTGTCTCTTAAACCCAGTTGCTTACATTTTATTTTATTTTTAATTAAAGTTTATAATTAAGAAAGCAAATAGAATACAAAAAGTAAAGTTGAAATTTTTAAATGTGAAATTCATATAACATTAGTAATATATAAAACAAAAATAAAAACTCTAAATTATACTATTATATTAATAATATTTCATTATCCTTAATAAATTAACTTTTTAACAAAAATTTATTAACGAAAGTGGATGAAGACTTTATTCCCACTGCCACTACTTGTTGAGTTTCACTGAATTTTATTCTGACAATTCTATTTTACTGCTATTCTAATTTAAATGAACTTCCTGTTGGGTGTGGCCAATTTGATTCAGACTCATGAAGATACCCAATTCTCAAATTTTGAATTTTTTCCAACCCTGATAAGAGTATGACCTTTGAAAATGGTCCCTTGTGAGTTGGGGCAGATGGAGTATCTCATTTCTCTGTTTAAAAACAAATTGTATTACATGACATTTACACCCTAGACACCCAAAGTTCTTGCTTGACTGTTTCTAATACAGATTTAAATGCGTTATTGCAAGATGTTATTCAAGGGAACACTGGTGTTCAGATCATATGTTTAGATAAAAGACAATTTTTTGTAATGTGGTGCTTGATAAGCCAAAAACCTTCCAAAATCCCTTCAAAACTCAAAATTATGTAATTCTCTTTAACAAAGCTATTTGTTGTAAGCTTGTTAGATTCTATACATATTGCTTGCCGCTAATTTATTCAATAATAAATTGGGGGGCACTATATCCCTGAATGTTAGTGCTCTGCCCCTCCCCCTTCTGCACCCCCTGCAGAGAGAAACTGTGTCATAATGCAGAAGCCCTTTTCTTATTCAAATGACTGGCATTGTCTCTGTAAGCAACCAGCTCTGCTCTGTGCCACAAAACAACCAAGTCTCTATATGTTGCAGAAAATAAGTACACCGGGGCAGGGTGTAGTGAAGCAATTTCAATGAGCATCCATGCTGCTTTGCAAGTGACGAGGGAGGGCAATGTCTGCTCTCATTTCATCTGGCAAACACAATTCACATGCTTCAGCACAACATCAAGCATAAATACACAAACAAGTGGCCATACATGCTGTCATGTTTAGTACATTGAAAAGCTCACTTTGTGGGGCAAGTAAATAAGCATCAAAGGTTTGTAAAGTTTTCTAAAAAAAAAATTTTTATTGTGGTAATACAACTTAACATTTTTGCACAATTAACCAGTTAATGTTTACGTGCAATCATTTTTAGGATCAAGAGCTTTAACTAGTCTGGTATGTGTACAGCTATGCTCTCATCAACATGCCTTTAACATTTGCTTTAACAAAGTGCTATCTATCGCTGTCTTTACTAGTTTCCCAGTATATTCGATCACCAAACAAATATATGCGTTGCTCTGGTAGTTTAGGTTGTTCCAAGATAAAACAAAGTTAGCATACAGACTCAAGACTACCTGCTAACTGTCCCCAGATTTATTTTTCTCTCTAAAAATATTTCTAATGATTCATTGCTTGTTGGATATCTCAATAATCTTTTCTCTTAAAAATAACCAGTGGATCATTTTACAATGTTATCTCCCTAAAACTTAATCTGATTCACAGTAACTAAACCTTAACGTTAGCTACCATACTTTTTATCTTAGTTCGCTAATTTATCTTCGTTAATGGTAATCAGTTTACATAATGAATTGTACTACAAACAATGCTTACACGTGACTTTTGTTTAAATGTTAACATTTTACAGCAAAACATTTACCAGTGAAAGATGAGGATCCATTTCCAAACCTTTGACGATTCAGCACTATTCAGTCAGGCGGAAGGACGAATCACATCCTACGAAGCTTCAGAAGGAGGCGGAGTGATACAAAGCTCGGCGCTGGACTCCGATCTCAAGTGAAGTGGAGAAACTTTTTCAAAAGTTCCTGGAGGTGATACGAGTCGCACGGCAGCCGAGTCCGAGCTGCAGAGGGAAATACGGAATTGGACTATAACGAAAGACTCAGTTTTTTATGTAAATCACTAAAGTTAACTTTATGACGCTGCTTTGTCTTAATGTGATCCTTGGAACTTCAATCACTGTGTCATTTTTTAAAGGATGTATTATTGCTGACATTTTATACAAGGAGTAGGATCGAGTTTCCACAGAAATGGGGAATTACAGTCTTTGGATATTTCTGTCAATTTTATATCTGGCGCACATTTGCGAAGGTAAGATGATTAATTTTATTCTCGACTAACGGAGTTAGAGGACATGTGCAGATGTATAACCTGTTACTTCAGCATCCGTGAAAGAACATCCAGAAGTTGCTTTCGTGATCTGGCTTTGTTTTAAAACTTTGTTTCTGGTATGAGCTTCAGCATTATAACAATGTGCATCTTTGCTTACATCTTTTCAATTTCCTTTTATCTTTTAACTGTAACTGTGCTATCAGTTGGTGATCAGTTCTTACAAGCGTGCGTTTCAGTCTATCAGACACATCACGAAGTACATTTAAGTGATTTTAAAGTTTTAGACAGCTTTAAACTATTGCACGCACCGATCCGCTGCTGAAATACATGCATAAATGCATTAATATCCCTTGGTGGTGGGATTTAAAGTATCCAGACCACGCGTAAGGACAATCTCTTTGTGAACGAGAAATGTTGCGTTTTCAGTTTGTTGTTGTTTAATCTAGACAAATCAACATAAACCGAGTCTAGTTCTTTTGCATCATCTTATAATGTTATAAAGCTTGTATTTTGGACCTGTATGCATTTGTCTTTGAATGAGTGGACCGTGAGAAAATAACATGAGTGTAAATGTCCGCTTCACTGCACTAAATCAGCGAACTCGGCATACTTGGTAAATTAAGATTGGCAACAGATATCTACTGTTAAATCACTACATTAGATCAAATCGACATACACTTTCAATTCTTTGTGTCGTTAAACGTTTTGTGGAAGCGTACATAAAGCGGTTTGACGAGCCTAATGTGCCAGTTTCTTTATGAACAAAGAGACACTGGCACTTGTCCTATGGGTTTTACACATAGGTAGGGGGTAGGAGTAATGAGTGACATTAGTATAAATGTATTATTCAATATTGTATTCATTAAAAATGATAAAACGCCACTGTATGTTAATGTGAATTTACGAATTTAAACCAGATTTTTACTTGTTCAGATTGTAAGTTTTTATTTACAATGAGTAAGCCATTAACCTTAATGAACTAAAACATTCTTAAAAATACATAATATTAGAATTTTTACTTAATAAGTACATAAAATAACAAATAATTAGATACATAGCTCACGTCTAGCAGAATTAGACATTTCTTTTAAATAAGTAGTTTTGTATCAACAGACAATAAAAGCACCTGTGTCATTCAGAGTAAAAGAGTTACATTTGTAATGTTAGGAATAATACAGTGTTATTTAATGTATTGGATCAATAGAGGAAATGATACGCCTTCAAACGCTTTTAGTGTTTGATAAGAAATCACTTTAAGAATTCACTTTCTGAATTCTATTGTCATTGAAACAAAGCGGCGGTCTGTGTTGAAGAATCTGAATGTTATCTCGCGGCAAAGCCTTGAAGCATCGCGCGGCACTGATCTGCGCTCGCAAAGATAAGACAGTTTATCCTTGAATGAAAGTAAACAAAGTTATATGAGACAGTCTGTGCAACACCCTTTAGAGACATGGGATATGCTTATTGTATCAGTTTCAATAAAATAACCGAAATGATTATGTCATGTTTCAAGATTAAGTATATAAAGTGGTCTTTTCTGTTATTGTTGGATATAAAGTGGTCTCTGCCTCACTGTGCCCTCTCTTTCCACAGGATTGCGCTGCGTGGATACACACAGACCGTGCGAAAATGGAGGAATGTGTATCGATTCAAGATGCTTGTAAGCACACAGCTGTCATTTTATTGCAATTGCACTTTTATTTCTTACCCTATCATTTTATTGTTTAGATGATGGTCTTTTAAATGGATATTACTATGACAATGATGTGGTCTAAACAGATGGTATCAACTATTATGAAAACTGTTATGTACTCTCTTACACTGAGGTTATTAATATTACATTGAGGTTTAAGCACATAGGTACATTTTCACAGTTCAGAAAACTGGATTATAGCCAAACACAGGGCAACAGGTTTGCTTTATTGTACGTTGCTTTAGAAATATTTGTTTTATTAAGAATCTGAGTCATTTCCAGGAATCTATGGGTCACATTTGTAATACTGTAACTCTAGTTGAATCATTTCTGTGTTAACAATAACACTTTCAGTTCACTACAATATATCAGCCACATAAAGTTTGATTAAACTTTTTTATAGCGAATCCATGTGTTTCTTCAGCCATGCCAAGCGGTGTTCCAAATGCTTAGAGGTCTTTGTCTTCATTGTTTATGCTAATACAAAGTGATTGTTATCACATGAAGGCCTGGGGCTGTTGTTTTATGTTTCCCGCCTGATTTGGAAAATTGTGTCTGTGCACTCGAGCTTCCATTGATGGCGGATAGTGTTTTTTTCCAGGAGGCATTAATATGTGGGAACCATTCAGTGGTTGTAAGTGTACATCAAATCAACAGGCTGTAAAATCTGAGAGCAATGCATTTACAAGTTTGGAAGGTGTGTCCCCACCAATTAGTTTTCAGTTGTCATTTAAGTATGAAAACAACCTGTTCTACTATTGTATTTATTGATGATCAATCCTTTACTTTCAAAGCAATTATTATAAGGGAAACAGCCACTAGTGAAACAATTATTGTATTATTGATTATTTTAGATCATTTTGGCCATTAAATATGCTGTTTAATGTCTGCTCCCGTTTTTCTGTCCTCGGGGAACAAATTTTCTACCTCCTAATCACCCCACCATTAACTAGAGTCTCATAGCCCGAGGCAAGCTGTTATGCATTGCTTAGTGACCAGGTATCTTAGATGAAACTTCATTGTACTTTAAACCTGCATTTGAATACAAGCTCACATTAATGGAAATAGTGCTTGGTGACAAAGTTCAAGTCTTAATTTATAGAGACATTTTAGAGTAAAGGATTGAAGGACATTGATTTGTTTTTTAACTATATATATGTTTATATATATATATATGTTCATAAAATTATGTGGTGCTTAAAAGGCTTTTTGTGTCAGTGTCACGGTCTTTAATCATTACCCGGCACACATCAAGAAAGGTTATAAACACAGTGTTAGTAAATGTGTAATGGTGTTGAATGGTGTTTTGTCCTTTCATCCCTGGTCTACTCATTTTCCTCTCGAATGCTTCAGTATACTGAAGTTACATTTGAGGTTGTGAAGCAGTAGATATCATAACATTTGGATCTTTAAATCAATGTTGTTGGGTTTGGGATTGTATTTATTGTTTGTTTATAGCATGAAGAACTATTCCAATTTATTCTGTTAGGTCAGTGTTAGTGTGTGGTATTTCTGAAATGAAAAGAAGGGTTTTTAAGGGGACACTAAATGTCATGCCATACAACACAGTAATGCAACCATCTGGAATGGCCCAGTCACAGGAGAGTGGTCAGACCAGTCCTTGTGCTGTGGGGACAGTAGACCCACTCCAGTCCCCTCCCTAGAGATCATAATGAAACCAGAGATCCAAAACAACAGAATGGAACCTTTATTTCTCCAGATACCAGCCTGTAACCCAGCACCACTAGAGAGACCAGAGAGAGTGGAAGGAGGGCTAGAGAAGAAAGGGCATATGAGAATAGGGGAAAAACAGAGAAAAGAGTGGATAATATCACCTTTAGCAAACAGAAGGACAGATTAAACTCAAAAGTAGTAAGGACTGTTTGCACCTTGGAATTGGTTGAACTTCACAAAAATGTCACAGAGGTTTCGTAAGCTTTGTTTTTTACAAGACAACAAATCTTCCACCTGTTCTTGGACATGACTTGCCTGAAGGAAATCTCAAGTGACCGTAATATCATGCAAATATACTCCTTAGGGCTGTAATTGTTACCGACTTTACCCTTGTTCCACCGGGGCCTTGTCGGGCCCTTGTACTTGTTTGCTTCCAGTGTCATTTCATGGTTCTCTGCGCTGAGAGCTTCAGTGGCTGGTGCAGTCCATGACAGATTACAGGAGTAATCCCACACTTACTCTCTCCCCTGAGTGCTTCTTTACAATGGGCAACAGTTCTGTGGTTTTAGGGACTGATTTTTTAAGGCAGCACAGGGTTAACATCTGAAATAATCTGTTATTAACTTTAAAGTTTAGTGCCTTTGGACCAGGTGTTGTAATCTTCTCAGGTATGTTTGCAGAACCTTATGCTGATGACACAGAGCATCAACTGGGACCTTTCATTAAGGAAAACATCAGAGTAAGGGAAATATTTTAGAAGCGCATTTAATTCTAGTCTTGTCATGGTCCGTCACATTATGAATCTATCTTCTATAGGAAAGCGTGAGGCATTGAACGAAAGAGCACTTGTTGTGAAGAGTCCAGGAATGTCACTCTAGGTGAAGAGTCAGGAAGCTCTGTTAAAGTGCTGTCGTGCCTCTAATCTCATCCCCCCAGTGTGGAGAGCATGCAAGCAAGTGCAGCCGCAGTGTGGGATAAAGTCCCGACTGAAGCAAAGAGATAATTAGGCAGATTGTGAGAGTGTCATTCAGAGAGGGTCCAGCTGGAAGAATAAGGTGGGGGTGGGGATGTGTGTTGGGAAGGGGGGGGTTGCACTGGGGTGTGAAGGGACAGCTGGTGGATGTTGTGATGGTAATCCAGTGAAGTCAGACCCTTACAAAGGGGGAGCGGAGGGCCAGGTGCTGCCATTGAGCGGCCCGCTGCCCCATGCCGAGACAGACGAGCCTATGGAGTAGCGGAGCCGGCGGCCCACGGGCCTCCTAGCACATGCTCTCACACGCAGCAAAGTGATGTCGAGGTTCCCCATTGTCTGCGCAGGCTCCGTGGAATTAAAGCCCAGGCCACTGTCACTCTCAGAGAACATGAAAGTGTGTGAGTCACAGAGCATGCATGGGAAGGAAAGAGAAATCTGTGTTTGCACTTTCTCACTCTCTCTCAGAAAGGAAGTGGATACAGTCAAGCTTTTTGTTATTGATGGTGTCGTCTTGACCCCAGTAGCAGAGTGAGTCTATAAATTGTAAGTGTTGTCTTTTAGTGACCCATGGAAGCTTTCTGCCTCTTAGGAAATGATGTATGAGGACAGTTAGACATGAAGCAGGCTACTCCAACACTGGCCTTCTGCGGACCAACAGCTGGAACTTATTTACATATAATAAGTAATGGTGCTCTTACTATTAAAAGAAAATGTGATTTAGTGCCAATTGACAGTTGATATGATAGATCCCTGGTGATTTATATAAAGAATGGTGTATACAGCCAATAGGGTTTGGGGATCGTAAAGTCAAGAACGCTGTATATACAGAGTTTTGGAGATAAAGTTGCTCTCTCTTCATTTATACTGGATTATTGTGGAATGCTTTGTAATCTTTGACAACTGTATTCATTGCTATTTAGGTCCTATAGGTTGTTTATGGAATGTTTCTTTGTAAAAAAAAAAAGTACTGCTCAAGAAAACATGTCCGTTTGCTTAAAAGATTGGGATATTTACCCAAAATAAGCAGATTGAGAAGACAATTCTACTGATTCAGTGAACTTTCAGTTGAGTGTAATTGAGTTTGACAGTAGAGCGAATACAGTGATTATGGCATGGTTTGACACTGCAAGCAGAGATGCCTGGTTCCCAGGCCCTGTCACAGGAAGTGTTGACTCCTGACCCCTCTGCTCTGCTCACATCCTGTCTATCAAGACAGCTGAGAAGAGTGTATGATCTGCTCTTTTTTTCTAACAACTTTTTACTCCAAGATTATCTTACTGTCACAAAAAATCAATTTATGTGGGTATGGCTCACCTACAAAGAGGTCACGAGAATCTACTACACAGGAATTCCTGATTAAGAAATGATAATTGGTTTTATTGCATCCAGTTTAGGACTGTACATTCAAGCACACAGTAGGGCTGCATTAATCTATAAAGATTTTCACTGAGTAGTAATTTGTTTGTTCTGGTGTTTATTAAAAGAAGATAAAAGTAGGGACCTCACCCTTCAAGTGACTGAGTAGTTAATGGGCGACAGAGCTGTAGATAAGAGACATTCTTTGGCCTCTACCTGTGTGTTCTTTTCCACACTTATCAAGTTCTTTCTGATTCCAGTCGCATTAAAGATTAAAGTGTTTCTAAACACAAAATATAAAGATAAACTAGGAATTTCAGAGTTTCATCCCATCATTTTTCATGTTTGTGATTTTTGGCAAAGATTAAAGTAGTTGGCAGCATTTTATGAGATGTTCTTCATGCTGCAAAATGCGATACTGAAATTGTTCTGGTACAGTTGCCTAATATGTACTGCAGAACCCTTTTTGAGGACATACCAGGTTAAAGCTAGAAACTTTTTTGGCTGTATGTGTAGGTGTAGTTTGTGGTTTTTCAGACTGTCAGAAATTCAGACTTTTTCAGACCCACAGATTCAGACTGTCATCTCTAGCTTTATCTAGAATCATGTTAGTGTAGGAACATAGTCTTAATAATCTACAGAATCAGAATGAAAAGATTGCTTCTTCTTGAGTTCCAAGAGATCTGGATCAGTTTAGGTGCAGGGGTGGGGTTTTGTGGTGAAGTACAGTAAAGAATGCTTTGGAAGACCTTGAGTCTGGGGTGCATGCAGTGTGGTTACGGTTGGCTTGTTAGCAATGCCAGAAATTCCAGAGATCTTTTTATGAGCATTGACATGGCTACATTCTCTAACCAATTTGTTGCAAAGCATGAAATCAGATGTTATTTTAAGTAACTGTTCATGCAAAGTTTGATATGAGCTTTTGTTAGTAATCATGAAAGAGCAGTTTCATTGTAGAGGGCGAACACCGTCATGTGAATATGCTGTATTTCAGATAATGATGGTTCATTTCCCAAGGTTTATTTAATCTGTTTAAACTGGTTAAAAATCATATCCTGAAAGCTTTAAAACCATGTGGTCAAAACCTCTGTCACATGTTTTAATTCACTTTAATACACAAACATATTCTTTTATATTTAATGCCAACAGACGTTTTATCTGGACTTCTAGAAGGTTTAGTTTCTGTGAATATGTCCTCACAAACCCCCGCCCTCTCAGCTCTCTTCTCAGCCATGGGATACTGTTGCCAGGCTACAGCAGAAGCCTGTTGGTTCGTTTGAGCACAGGCCTGAAAGCCCGGCTGTTTGGGCCACTGCTCCCCCGTCCACAAACAATAGGGTTCTGACTACTTTAGCTCTTTTATTTGGCCCACAAAGTGCTCCCCTACCCCCACTTTGGTTCCTCTTTGGGAAGATAGGGGGCTAGGAGGGGGCATTTGGGGGAGGGGGAACAGGCTCTTGTTGGCAGTTTGGTGTCAGTATGAGCTCTTCACAAAGGAATGGAGCGACTATATGCCAGACACTACCATAGACCATTTTTTCTTAGGGGACTTTTGGCATTTCGATACCTTGAAAGTTGCTTTAAACGTCACCTTTGCAGTGTTTTCAAAGCAAACAAAACAAGGTTTGGTTTCAGTGACATTAATATTGGGTGACATATACTCAATACACTTCCTGTTGTAGTAAGGAAAGAGCTGGCCTTCAGGAATGCATGCTTATTGTCTTTCACCTCAGTGTGGGAAGGATGGCTTTAGGTACCCGGGAGATAGGAATCCTTATAGAAATTCTCTCATTTTTGGTGCCTCCTGGACCATGACTGACCAGATGAAGCTCTTTCAGCCAGACATGGTGTGTTTTTGCTTCTCATCCACAGGTGTTGTGACCTTAGACTGTTAGATGATTGTGGCGGTGTCACCTGATACTATTCTCCGTAGCACAATACCATACAATGACCCAGAGAGCAGGAAAAACGGCATAGGGTTTCAAAACGAGCACATATATCGAGATTCACACATGAATCATTCCCACAGCCTTGTGGACATACATGATTTAACTCTTTAGAAGGTATAAAGGTTGGGAAATCCCGAGAAATTCCTTTACAATGGTCTATAGATACACCACTGATCTCATTTTTTACACTTTACACTAAAGAGTTTTTTATCCTTGCCAATTGCTTTCTTAATTTAACATGTTTTTTGGTTTTTCAGTTCTAGGAGAGAAAAGTGATCGTAAGTCACACATTGTTTTTGAGTGTGCATGTGAGGTATTTGAAGTGGTGTTTGACTTTGCATAAATGTCCTCAGTTGTCTGTATTTCTTATATCTCTCAGACATCTTCATTTACCGGCTTCCATAAATTCAACATTATTAGGGAAGGTGTGCTGTGAATGTGCATGTAATTTGTTTACTAACTTCCTGTATAAGCTTGTGTGTTTGTGTGCTTTGGTTAGTGTTAACTTTTCACAGACAGAATAGTGCCATTGTTTTTGGTGTAATCCTTGAAAAAAGCGAGGCAGACAGCCAAAGTAGCGCTGACAGATGTGAACAGTTGTTTGGTAGTATTTGCAGCTGGCGCAAGTCATCAGTGGTGTTGTGACATTAGAGGATTACTGTTTCTACCCACTTCGACTTCCCGGCTCACCCTAGTCTACCCGGAACTTCCTAAGGTCAAGGGTCAACTCTTGGTACATTTGACTCAGTGGTCAGGTTAGGTAACCTCCCCCTTCTGTCCGAGTTGTGCACATGACGTTTCTTTGCACAGATTCTTTGTTGAACATTCTCATTTACGTGTAGTTCGTGTCAAGTTGAAGCCCATTACAATGAGTTATTTTTCACTGCAAGTGTTCTGATTGGACTCTTGGCTGGATGCTTTTGGATGATTCAGATATGCATAGCCAAGGCCTAGACAAAAGAATGTGTGTTTTGGCTGCAGAATTCAGCGTGATGACAAATAGCCTAACCTCTCCAGTCCTCCCCTGCTGCTACTTGACCAATATCTACACATTCTCACACGCTTCCACCAAGGTTTTTCACAATCACAATAAGTGTGGAACTCCAGAATGAATACACACACAGGGAATACATTTCAAAACTCCACAAGGTTTTTTTAAACTCCAATGCCTGTGGAACTCCAAAACAAATACACACACACACACACACACACACACACACACACACACACACACACACACACACACACTGGGTGAGTTCCAACACTCACACACACACATGCATGTTATCATGTTTTGTAGGGCCAGAGGCTCTCTCTCTTTGTGTGTTGAAATAGCTTTTGTCAACACATTCATAATTCCTCATAGTCCAGTAACTCTTGAAATCCCAGTGGTCCTGCCCATGCTGGTCTTTCCAAAATATTTCCCTTATATTTAACTGCTTGTATCCCAGTTTACTTTTTCAAGATTGCATAACAAAATATACTTAAAGCTTTACGAAAAAAACAAACCCCAGAATCTTTACACAGTCCTACTGCTTATGAAAACATGCAAACATTCACATCAAATGCTACATTGCCACATTGAGGCGAACAACAGGTTGTAAAGTAGGCGTCTAGGCATTCTTTAGCATTTAAACACCAATAGCCTACAATGGGCACATTTATAAGGTTTTGAGTGTCAGACTGCATGCTAGTTGAACCTTGATGTGGGTCTCCTCCCCTGTCTCCACAAACTTCTTTTTGTGCTGGAACTCCCAGTTTCATTTTTTTGGTGACCCCCGAGATTCCAGACATAGTTAATTTGCCTCTAAATAAACCCAGCCAAGCCATGACAAATAGCCAAGGGGATGAAGGGTAGGGGGTGATTGGTGGGGTGTCAGGCTTGCTCGCTCGTCTGTGAGGTTGCCACAGCAACAGGGATCTGGGATTCAGAAAGAGTGTGAGTGTTTTCAGAGCAGGAGACGAGGGATTACAGGAAATATGACATGACTCTCCATACCGGACTCTTCCCCCACACCACCCTCCAAAAGACATTTTCTACCTAACAGACGTGCTCCCCTTCAACCCGGCCCCCCATGCCACTGCCTGACATTATCATCACAATCAGACTGCTGACCTCTGACATTTGACCTCCCAGCATGCAAAGGGTTCATAGGGGAAAACATTGCGTTACATTGAGGGCTTTAGTAGGTGGTGGAGTAGCCCTGGGTAATCATAAAGAATTCTTTTTTTCTCAATTTCTGCTGCTCTGTTCTTTCTTGTGGAATTTGTGGTATTTCATTTAGACAGTTTGTACAGTTAAAACAGACATGATTAAATGTCTCTTTCTCAGCCTTCCTGATAAATAATTAACCAAAGTCATCAAATACATTCTTCTGTTGTTTTAGTTAGCAATAATGTTATTAAACAGTCACCACTATAGGACAAAGTGAGTGAGGTCAGTTAGAGATTTACTGAAATGTGACTCTAAAATATGACTTTAACAACAGCAAGGTAATTCCAAGCAGTCCATTTAATCTTTAACATAACGATTCCTGTTCAGTATTAGATACTTATTAGTAAAAACACGTTAATCACAAGACTTGGAATTGTGGATGCCAGCAAAGACAGAAAAGCTTTAACTTTAGCTGTTCTTGGTTTTGGTATTCTTCTACTTGAAACATTTCTGTAGGTGTGTCTTCCACACCTTTGCTTGGTAGAAAAATGGGTGTTGCTAGGTCAAGTTTAGTTTACATGAAATAGTTGAATTGACTACAGATTATAGGACATCTGCTTTAGTCCATCAGAGGTCTAAAACAGCACCTCCTATAGGCCAGAGCCTTCTTTGAAGCACCATTCAGAGGTCAGAGAGAAACTGCATCAAATAAGTGTGGGGGAGGAGACACCAGCCACAAAAGAGGCAAAACAACAAAGAGACAGATAGCTCAGTGTAAAAAGTGGTCATCCTGTAGCAGAAAGAGGAGGAAAAGCCATTGTTGTGTCTGTCCAGGGGATGTTTTACAGTGAAAAGAGAGAGAGGGCCTGAGGGGGGACACAGAGAGAACAGACCATCCCAGTGCTTGTCATCAGCTTCAAACGGTCTTTTTGATGTGGGAGTTCATCCTGCGGCAGAGCTCCCTGTGTGGGTGTAGGGTTACCCGACACGCAGTGGCTTCTATCTTAACCATGAGAGAGAATTTTAAAAAATTGTGTACTGTAGCAGGTCACACTTAATTGTTGATCAAGTTTGTTGAATCCAGATTATCCTGTTATTCATAGCCATGTTTTGTAATTTTATGCTAAAAATTTAATTTTAGTATGATTTCGAAATATGAACTGGCATGGATGTATTTCAGAATGTGGAGTGTGCTCCGTTGTTTCAGTATAGACATACATGTAGCATCTGGTGGAACGCATGAAATTGAATGTTTTTTTGTGTGTGTTATCACTGACCTGCTAACCACAGTATTATAATAAGTTTGAGTATACTTAATGCCCAACCAAACTGACTAGTTCAGAGTTAGACGATGATCTCAAGTGTTGAGAATTATTTCAGCTTCCTCAAACCTCTCAAAAAATGCACTCAGATGCCCCCATTCTAAAATTGTGCTTCTCTGCAGGTGCCGGCCTGGTTATATTGGTTTGCTCTGTCAACATCTGGACCCTTGTCACCGCTCACCATGTCTAAATGGAGCCGCTTGCAAGAGCCAGGTGGCCAATGGAAACCCACAGTACACCTGTGTATGTCAGCGAGGATTCAGAGGTGTGCTTCATGATTGTGTCTTGGTTCACCGTTGTATGTTTTGTGGGCTGTTTTTAAATGACACATCTTTTATTTGCAGGTCAGGACTGTTCGCTGATTGATGCGTGTGCCACAAATCCCTGTGCCAACGGTGCCCGTTGTACCAATTGGAATAATCACTACAACTGTTCGTGTCCACCTGGGTATCAGGGCAAAAACTGTCGCAATGACATTGACGAGTGCCGCAAACCTGGAAAGTGCCTTAACGGTGGAATCTGCATGAACACACATGGTTCTTTCCGCTGCGAGTGCCAGGCTGGGTACAGCGGGCGAACATGCGAGGTGCCCACTCAGCCTTGTTCCCCATCGCAGTGTCTCAACGGAGGCACCTGCCATCAGACGGGTGACCACACCTACGAATGTGCTTGCTTGCCAGGTACAAATATGCACTGTTGTATCTGGGGTTTTCCACAATTAATTCCAAGTGTCTGGATTCTTCTGTAATACTGCCTCATACTTGCTATAAATAGCCCAGACTGTTTGAGATACGAATACACAGTAGAGTGAGAGAGCAAGACAGTAAAAGCATGGACGAGAGAAAGCAAGGGGGCTGCTGGACAGGAATTTACTTTATGGCCTTTCTGCTTTCCTCTGGGGAACAAGCAGGAAATGTCTTTCGCCCAAGAGGAAGTCATTGAAACCGTGAGAGATTATAAAACAAGCAAACATGGCAGGGAGTATGGCCCTCTAGAGCAGAGCTCTGTCAGGTCCTGCCTCTGCTGCTGTGGGAACTGCTGTGAGAATATGTAAACACTCAACACCCACTGAACCCTTTTACTGCTCACTCTCATCTGCACATCTATTTGTGGTCATAGAGTAGGATTTAGTGAGAGTTATTAGGTGTCTGGGGTAGATCACGTACATTTACATGGGGTTCCAATCATATTGTTTCTTTTCCATCCAGGATTCCGGGGACATAACTGTGAGGAGAATGTAGATGACTGCCCTGGACACAAGTGCATGAATGGAGGAATCTGTGTAGATGGTGTCAACACTTACAATTGTCAGTGTCTGCCTGAGTGGACAGGTAAATATACACATGATTCTCTGTATACAGGTTGGCAGTTTCTGACTTTCATTGCTAAATGAAAAACAATTTGATTTTTTGCCTTTTTGTTCTTAGGACAATATTGCGCTGAAGATGTCAATGAGTGTCTAATGCAACCCAATGCTTGTCACAATGGTGGAACATGCTTCAACACAATTGGTGGACACACCTGTGTGTGTGTCAATGGCTGGACTGGAGATGACTGCAGTGAAAACATTGACGACTGTGCCACGGCTGTCTGCTTCAACGGGGCCACGATGTCATGACCGTGTGGCCTCATTTTTTTGCGAGTGTCCAGTGGGCAAGACTGGTACATTTCTCTACATCTATTCTTATATTTATGTCATTTTTGTTTTCAGAGTCTAGTTACTGACACTTGCTGTCTCCACAGGTCTGCTGTGTCATCTAGATGATGCGTGTGTCAGTAACCCCTGCAACGAAGGTGCAGTGTGCGACACAAACCCTCTAAATGGCCGTGCCATCTGCACCTGTCCTGCTGGCTTTGTTGGCGGAGCCTGCAACCAAGACATGGATGAATGTTCCATTGGTAAATTTACAACTTTCTGAACGCCCTTCTTCTCTTTGTCTCCCTCAGTAGAGAATAAGTGTTAACTGACTCCTACGTTTCTCTCTTGTGCTAGGTGCCAACCCCTGCGAGCATTTTGGGAAGTGTGTAAACACAGAGGGCTCGTTCCAGTGCCAATGTGGACGGGGTTACACCGGCCCTCGCTGCGAGATTGATATCAACGAGTGTCTGTCCATGCCTTGCCAGAACGATGCCACCTGCCTGGACCGCATTGGCGAGTTCACATGCATCTGTATGCCTGGTATGTTAAAGCGATTGCCTCTTAAGTTTAGTTTATTGAGAGATTTATAAACTGGTTTGTGGTCAGCACACTAGAGACCAATTTAAAGAAACTGTAAAACTCTAAAGAGAGTTTTGTTATGTAATAACCAATGCTGGTGTCTGGAGAGGTAGTAAGAAACAAAAGAAAATCTCATTGGTAAATTACAGATACCACTAGGCAGTTGGCGCCTTTGTCTTTAGCTCACAACTTTGGTAAAAACTTGTACCCTGAGCTACATGCATCTTTGGTTTTTTGGGGATCTATACAAATGAGTGCTGGGAGTGGGGTGTCTTGGGCAATCTGGGAAGAGGGGGAGGAGTGTGCAGTGAATTATAATGAGATCTTGAGTGGTGGGAATGAAGTGGAACAATGGGGCCCCTCTGTGCTCCGTTCCTCGCCCTTCGCACATAGAGAGAGAGCAAACTTTTTCCCAGCACTCTCATCCCCTTCCCCCACTTCTGCCCATACCCCTTTCATTTTCACAGACACTTCTTCTTCCCCACCCTCCTCATCATCGCCAACTTGGCCCGGGCTCACGTGGAGGTGCCAATTCTTTCTGATTCCATGCCGCATCGGAGTTCTGGCCCCGGCCCACACTCTGTTTCACCTGAATGGGGCAACACACAAGAGCAGCACTCTGACGATTATAGAACATGCATGTTTCAATGGAGAGATGGTCACAGGGCATCCTGTGGACAGTAGGGTGTGGTGGTTTTAGTCAAAGCAGGGGCCCCAGTTTGCATAGTAGCATTTCATGATTTCCTCTGAGACATGAACTTGATGTAGGGTGCACTGTAGCAGAACTTCTTAGCCGGTGTCTTTGGGCCCCAAGTGTTGTGAGAAACTGAAGCCTATGTTCAGTGCATTAAGGGATTGAACTGTTTCTCACTCTGGATGTCTCTTTTCCAGGATACCAGGGGACATACTGCGAAGTGGACATTGATGAATGTGAAAGCAACCCTTGTGTAAACGATGGCATCTGCAGAGACATGGTCAACGGCTTTACCTGCACCTGTCAACCAGGTATGAAACCTCTCTCATTGATAGGCTTTACATGTATATCTCTGTCAACACCTGAACCACCTGAACATGATGTGTCAAAATAACACAAAACTCACTTATAGAACATCCAAGTCCTTTAAGGTTTTTTGCGTAATTACTCATTAGAGAGAGATCTTGAGCACTGTGCAACTGCGTGCCCTAACAAAGACACCATTGTGGCCTCTTTACACAACCACCCCTCCTCTTTCCAATTCGTTTCATAGAGAAGGGACAGCAGTCTCACCCGTCTCCCTCTGCATAGAGGTTGGGGGGAACAGCAGCCCTGCTAATGAGATTCTTTTCCATGTTCGCAATTTACATCTGGGGCAGACAACCCTGCACCCCCCATTTAGCTATTGAGCCGGTAGCGTTTGTGCAAGAAAAGGGGGAGGGCCATTGGCCTTGAATAAAACAATTCCAGCATCTCCCCCTCTAACCTTCTGCCCTAGGCATCAACACAGATCCCATCATAACACTGTTAATCAACACAACACCCTTTAAAGATGCAGAAATGAACATTTCTATGGGGCCCCAGCCTTTATGTTTTTCATACTTGCTAGAACATTTTCCCAGACAAGGGTATCAGTCATTGGTTAAAACTTACTTCCCCCTCACTGCATTCACAACTGCACATTTTACAGCATTTAAAGTTAGTTGTGTAGAAAATACAATAACGTCCGACTGATATGTTTACAGGATCGATTAGTATTTGCTATTATGAAGTGAGTGTAAAGTAAGTGTCATAATGAATGGATCTTCTTCTAAAGTATTATTTAAAAAGACAAAATCTGAATCCAGTCAGAATCTATTAAATCAATTTGTGTTTTGGGTAGATTTAGGGTGTAAAACCAAAGAATAGCATCCAGCATCCAATCATAATACACAGGTGTTATTGATGATATATGCTATCCAGATTAATGTTTTAATCAGAAATTCATCAGAAATTTTAACTAAAGGCCTGCAGCCTTGTGGGTCCACTCAATTGTACACTTGCTTGGATTCATCCTAACTTGCCCCCAAAGTTGAACCTAATGACCTCCAACCAGTATGTAGAGCTCACCTCTGCTGCCTCAGGCTGACCTTTAACCTCTATGTTTGCCTGTCCCAGGGTTTACTGGCACCATGTGTCAAATGGACATTGATGAGTGCGCCAGCACTCCTTGCCAGAATGGAGCCAAGTGCATTGACCGCCCCAACGGGTACGAATGCCGCTGCGCTGAAGGTAAGTCTCTGCATAACTTGATCTGTCTGTTTGTGTGCGCATGCTGTGCTTGATGACGTTTTGTGGATTCCTTTAGAGTTCAAAGTCAAAACCATTATTACTGACTAGATGCGCACACCTGTGTGTAGCAATTTCAGGGTCAGACACTTTGCTTTATGTGTCTGAGACCATACTGCCGGTCAGATAGATGAGAAGCCCTTAATCCCCCTCCTTTGCCCTGCAGACCCTAATGTCACAGGGTCACCAAGGCCGGCAGCTGCTGACGAGAGGGTTACATTCGGTTGTCACCCCGACATCTGTTCATCTATAACTCACAATGAATACCCACACAGCACCGTATGGCTCAAACCAAAGCTCCCAGCACTCACTTTCACATAGTTTGCTTGTAGGAATGGGTGTTTACTGGAATTGATTTATCCAACAAATTAGCATGAGTTCATATGTGAATGTTTTGGAATGAAGATTCAGAGCGTACTACATGCGCCACCGGGCATGGATGGCTTTTAGAAAGCACAGACATGGAGTCTGTGCATTGTCTAAAGCAGCCTGCTGTTTGGTATTCTCTGTGCTCCAGTTCCCCTTTGCTGCGTTGTCCCGTTAGTTGGGACGCAGGGTATTGTCCTGCTGCTTGAGGGGACAAAAGCAGGTCTGTGAGGCCTGTGAAGGGCCCTCTCTCTCTTTCTCTCTCCCTGGCTCAGCCCAGTTCTGCCCTGCTCCTCACAAGGCCGATGCCGTGACAGCCTGTCGGCATGGAAACCACGGGAACAGAGCCTCCAAACTGAACCTTTCACAAGAGAGAGAGAAAGAAGGAAACGAAGGAGACGAAAAACTTGTAAAAAAGGAAAAGACATTTCAGACTAAAGAAATCAAGGGAGGGGGTGTGAGGTGTGAGGGTGCTGGTTAAAACAGAATAAAGAGTACAAGTTTTAACACTTCAGACAAAAACAGAAATAATGAGGATTCAGTCAGGCAGCCAGACTAAACTGCAATTGTGAATAGAGGGAAGATGGAAAACTATAAACATGGGGAACTGGGCTGCCTCACCTATTAAATGAAATAATGCTCTTAAAAGGAAAGAACTGCAAATGCAGGAACCTGTAAACCCGCAGAAACTTTACAAGCTTATTCACTGCTACACGTCTCTTTTTTCCCCAGGTTTTGAGGGAAGGCTATGCGAGAGCAACATTGATAACTGCAAGCCTGACCCATGCCACCATGGCACTTGTGTAGATGGCATTGCCAGTTACACTTGTAACTGTGAGCCTGGCTACACTGGCTACAGATGCGAGAATCAGCTTAATGAATGCCACAGCAACCCCTGCCAGAATGGCGGCAAGTGTGTAGACCTGGTCAACAAGTATATCTGCCAGTGTCAACATGGCACCTCAGGTGAGATATAATGCATTTTTAATTCAGTTCAGTTGTGAAAGTAAAGATAAGCTGATCTGTATTTGACATGTATCAACGTCATGGTTATGTGTATTTCATATTAAGGAAAGTAATTTTTTCCCTCAAAGGCACCAACTGTGAAATCAACTTTGATGACTGTGCTAGCAACCCTTGTGACTATGGAATCTGCAAAGATGGCATAAACCGCTATGAATGTGTCTGCAAACCCGGCTTCAGTGGTAAGACAGAAAGACTTTTATTTCACATCTTTTATCTTATGTGGCGCAGTCTGTAATACCCCAGTTTTTGTTATTTAACCATTCTACATAATGTAAAGAACTTTCAGTGAAAACATTGAACCCTATGTTTAGGAAGCCAACTTTCTGTATTTTTTGTGCAAAATAATAAAATGTAGTTCCAATAAAATAATTATTTGATTAATATGATTTAAACCAATAAACACACATTATTACATCAATTTACAAATATGACTACTTTAGTCTAAATTTCACAGATGAGGTTACAAATTTAAACGCCCAAAATCTTGTTATAACCGTTACCTCTCATTTTCTCTCCTTGTCAGGACCTCAGTGTAAAGATGAGATTGATGAGTGTCTTTCTAACCCATGTCGCAATGGTGGGACCTGTGTAGATGATGAGAATGGATTTCACTGCCAGTGTCCTGAAGGTTTCCACGATCCATTCTGTTACTCACAAGTGGACGAGTGTGCCAGTAACCCATGTTTGCACGGAACCTGCATAGAAGATCCCAATGGGTATAACTTCTTAACAAACCTTTACATGGCAGGAGATAAATAAACTGGAATTTGTTGGTTTGACTCTTGATTGAATTACTCCTATAGGTATCGATGTGACTGTGAGCCTGGATGGGTGGGTAAAAACTGTAACCTAGACCGAAATGACTGCTTGCCCAGCCCCTGCCAGAATGCGGGCACCTGTTTTGACCAGCTGAATGGTTTCACCTGCAAGTGTCGGCAGGGTTTTAAAGGTAAGATATACATTACGTTAGCTAAGTATGCATATTATAATAATAACAACAACAGAAGAGATTTTATTACACATGCTGAACTACTATTTAAGAACAGAATGTCCTCACATTTTGTTAAGCTTCACTGCTGAAAAGGGTATAATGTTTCCTGAAAGCATTAATATTGTCTTCCTGTTCTGATTAGCACACACTGAAATGTTTTCTCGACTATTCTCAGGCAACCTGTGTCAGGTCAACATCAATGAGTGTGCATCCAGCCCGTGTCTCAATCAGGGGACATG
This sequence comes from Beaufortia kweichowensis, assembly GCA_019155185.1. Taxonomy (NCBI): domain Eukaryota; kingdom Metazoa; phylum Chordata; class Actinopteri; order Cypriniformes; family Gastromyzontidae; genus Beaufortia; species Beaufortia kweichowensis. The sequence goes on from CM032804.1 coordinate 3,586,931, forward strand.
TGTTGATGGAGTTGCCAGTTTCACCTGTCTCTGTGAGCCACCGTATAGCGGACCCACTTGTGCAGATTTGCTCACCCCTTGCTCGCCCAATCCCTGTGCCAACCACGCTTCCTGTGTGCACACACCCGACTATCAGGGCTACCAGTGTAATTGCCAACCTGGGTGGCAGGGTAAGTGACAACTTAATTCTAATCAAAGTCTATTGCTGATAAGATTTCTGCTGACTAACGCTAACTGTGCTTTACACAACAGGTCAGTTGTGTAACATTGATATAAATGAGTGCACCTCTAACCCATGTAAGAACCGCGGCACCTGCACCAACACTTTGGGTGGCTACGTGTGCTCCTGCCGTGCTGGCTACACCGGACCCAACTGTGAAACAGATATCAATGACTGCTCACCAAGTAGGTCAAATTTAGCATAAACAAGCTTCATTGCCCTTTCACTACTTGACAAAAATCTTTCAGGTAGAGTTGACATGGTCTAATAATGCTCTTGGTTTTGTCAGATCCCTGTCTAAATGGAGGATCCTGTACAGATGGCATAAACTCTTTCCGCTGCAGCTGTCTGCCAGGCTTCACAGGCGCACGCTGTGCTACTGAGGTGAATGAGTGCCAGAGCGGCCCCTGTAAGAACGGAGGCACATGTACAGACTATGTCAACAGCTACACCTGTACCTGCAAACCAGGCTTTACTGGCCTCTTCTGTGAGACTAACGTACCAGACTGTACTGAGAGGTAAGACAGTGAGGTTGCTGGTTGTGTAGTGTGTAAAATTGTTGTCTACAGCAGCTGTTAAAAACTCATCTGCCTTATTTACTGTAGCTCCTGTTTTAATGGAGGCACCTGCACCGACGGGATTAACAGCTTCAAATGCTCCTGCCGCTCGGGATTCACTGGAGATTATTGCCAGTATGAGGTGAACGAGTGTGACTCCCAGCCATGTCTTAACGGAGGGGTGTGCCAAGATGCTATGGGGTCTTATCGATGTTCCTGTCCGAAAGGATACACTGGCCTCCGTTGTCAGGTATTTGTCTTGCATTAGCCCAAACACAACCTCAACATGCATATAGTTTGACAGCTACACAGCTATTACAGCTACACATTTCCTCAATTTCCTGAAAGCATTAAAGATATTTCAAATAATTGTGTGTAAAACTAAAACTTTCTGCCATTTTAGTATCCTGTTGATTGGTGTAGACCTTCCAACCCCTGCAAGAATGGTGGTCGCTGCCGAGGGAAAGATGCATCCTTCGCGTGCGAGTGTATGGGAGGCTGGTCGGGTCGTTACTGCGACATCCCGGGAGTGTCATGTGAAGTTGCAGCCAGGCAGAGAGGTATGTAAAATTGTGTATGAATAGTTTAATAGATACAGGTTTGCTGTTGGCTGTTTGTGTCAATGGTCCACTCTCTCTGTCACAGGTCTCCAGACAGATGAGCTCTGCCACCACGGTGGACATTGTGTCAACACGGGAAACGCACACTACTGCAAATGTCCTGCAGACTACACAGGCAGTTACTGTGAGTTCCAGTTTGATCACTGTGAGGATAACCCTTGCCTCAATGGTGCCACCTGCAGAAGCTACATGGGAGGATACACCTGCGATGTGAGTCACCTTATTGCAGACACGTCACAACACCAGCATTCACAGATTTCTTAAAAACCTATTATGAACTGACACGTTTCTTCTCACTCCATCAGTGTATGCCTGGGTATGAAGGAAACAACTGTGAGCGAGAGATCAATGAATGTCAGTCTCACCCTTGTCAAAATGGAGGAACCTGCATTGACCTGGTGGGGCACTACATCTGCTCCTGTCCTCCAGGCACACTGGGTAAGACAGATTTCTAAACGTATAATAGGTTAAATAAAACAGCACTATTATGAATAGGTGTGACTATGATGTTTCTTCTTGTAGGGGTTCTCTGTGAAATAAATGAGGATGACTGCGCAACCCCCACATGGCCTCGGGGAATGGCCAAGTGCCAAAATAATGGTACCTGTGTGGACAGAGTTGGAGGGTACAGGTGTAACTGCCCTCCAGGATTTACTGGAGAACGCTGTGAGGGTGATATCAATGAGTGCCTTTCAAACCCTTGCAACCCTTCGAACAGCCTGGATTGCATACAGTTGCCAAATGACTACCAGTGTGTATGCAAGCCTGGCTTTACAGGTAAGAGATGTTTAAAAACTGCATCTGATATGGACTTGCAAGATGCAATGCATGTCTAAACACCAAGTTCTTTCTTGTGCCTCCAGGACGAGGGTGTCAGAATAGATACAGTGTGTGCGAGTCTCATCCCTGTAAGAACGGAGGAGCGTGTTCAGTGTCCAGCAGCTCACCGCTGGGATATACTTGCACCTGTCAGCTGGTGAGCAACCTGGTTTTCTATAATCATATTGTTCCTGAAAAGGGGTACAGAAAATACCCATAAGTTGAACACCAAAAGTAACTGCTTAACCGCTTTGTTGTCTCACTTTCTCAGGGTTATGCAGGTCCTAACTGTGAAAGGAGCATGAACTGCAAAGAGCTGCCCTGCTACCATGGAGGAAGCTGTACTTTAACCTCACGGGGTGCACGTTGCACCTGTCCTCAGGGATATGCCGGGCCACAGTGTCAGCACCGCAGCAATGAGGGCTGTTCATCCAAGCCCTGTCGCAATGGAGGCTTATGTACAGAGGAAGCCAGCTTTCCCTTTTTCCACTGCCAGTGCACCAATGGCTGGTCAGGCAAACGCTGCGAACAGGAAGCCAAGTTGTTGTTGCCGACCCCTCCAGTCTGTCCTATTGCAGAATGTCACGGCAAGGCCAACGATGGTGTGTGTGACAAAGAGTGTAATTCGTACGCCTGTCGCTGGGACGGAGGTGATTGCTCTCTGGCTGTCAATCCGTGGGCACGCTGCGCAGACCCACGCTGCTGGCGCCTCTTTAACAACAGCCAGTGCGATGAGTTCTGCAACAATGCAGACTGCCTTTACGATAACTTTGACTGCAAGAACAAAGAGAAAGTCTGCAAGTAAGTACTGTATAAAATGGTGGATTAACATGGATGACAGAACTGTTCGTGATCTTTCTCTAACACACTTTTTCCCTTTCCTCAGTCCCATCTATGAGATGTACTGTACCGACCATTATGCAGATGGACGTTGCGATCAAGGCTGCAACACTGAAGAGTGTGGCTGGGATGGACTGGATTGCGCAGGAAAAATACCAGAAGACCTTGCGGAAGGTGTATTGGTTATTGTAGTCCTGCTGCCTCCAGAAGAGCTGTTGAGGACACAAACAGCTTTCCTGCAGAAGTTAAGTGCCATTCTCCGCACCACACTGCGCTTCCGGCTTGACCAGAATGGAGAGTACATGATCCGTCCTTACACGGGCCGCGATACACGTCCTAAACGGGAGCTTCAAACTCAGCAAGAAGTCATTGGGTAAGTTGATGTCACTAAAACAGTAGATGTAACACACCAGTTATTGTTTTATCTACACGTTTGACAAATACTCTTTGGATCTACAGGTCAATTGTATACTTGGAGATAGACAACAGGCTATGCTCCCAGAGTTCAGATGATTGTTTCCGCAATGCTAACAGTGCTGCTGACTACCTGGGTGCCCTGTATTCACGGGAGATGTTGCGTTTCCCATACCCTCTTAAAGAAGTGCGCAGTAAGTACCCTCACTAGACTGTTACCTTCGCTCTTTATCCAGCTTTGGTCAATTTGAATTCCTTCCTACAAGGAATGTGTATTCAAAGTTCTCCTGTTTTTCTGTTTTAGGTGAAGTTATAAATAACATTGAAATTCCTGAATGGGGTAAGCTACTGCTGGTGGGGGTTGCATCTCTCTTCTTGATGGTGATCTTGCTGGTGGGCATGCTGATTGCACGCCGCAAACGTGAACACAGCACGCTCTGGTTTCCTGAGGGCTTCTTCCTCAAAAAGGAAACAAGCAGTAACAAAAACCGCAGAGAACCTGTGGGTCAAGATTCTTTGGGCATGAAGTGAGTGTTTCAGTTCTATTAGTGCATTTAATAATTATTCTCAGTAGAGATGAAGAGTGCTAACTAGCATTCGTGACTTTGCAGACACATGCCAAAGACAGTAGAAGAGTCTTTACTGGGAGATCATAGTGACCAGTGGATAGATCCAGATTTCCCAGAAGCCAAAAGACTTAAGGTGAATAACAGTTATTATGGATATTCCTTATTTTTGAGCATATTGAGCAGTAAACCGTTGTGTGTTTGTAAAAGAACAGCCTTTATTAATGTGTGTGTGTGTGTGGCACAGGTGGAGGAGCCCAGCATTCTGTCAGATGGTGAGGATGCAGTTGACAGCAGACAGTGGACACAGCACCACTTAGCGGCTGCAGACATCCGTATGCCACCTTCAATGGCTCTCACGCCTCCACAGGGAGAGTTTGACAGTGACTGCATGGATGTCAATGTCCGTGGCCCAGGTAAATAAAATAGGTTTATCTGTCTGATTTAGACTCTACTTAGGTATATGAAAAAGCTTCAATTCATAAATATCACATCAAACTAATTTAATCAAAGAAATTGAATTACTTCCTACAGATGGCTTTACACCACTGATGCTGGCATCCTTCTGTGGAGGTGGGCTTGAGCCAGAGGTGGCTGAAGATGACGAATCTGAAGAATCCTCGGCCAACATTATATCTGACCTCATTTACCAAGGAGCATCTCTCGGTGCACAGACCGACCGCACTGGAGAGACTGCTCTGCATCTTGCTGCACGCTATGCCCGAGCTGACGCAGCTAAAAGGCTTCTGGATGCCGGGGCTGATGCAAACGCACAGGACAACACAGGCCGCACACCTCTGCATGCAGCTGTAGCAGCTGATGCTCAAGGGGTTTTCCAGGTAAAGTAAACAGTGCTTGATTGTAAAAGCATCCAACAAGTAACTGCTGTAGTACATGTCAAATGTACATGTTTGAAATATATTTATAGGCAGTGGGAAAAAAATGTTCACAATGGATTTTCAACCCCATATTTTTCAGATTCTGATCAGGAACCGTGCCACAGACCTGGATGCACGCATGTATGATGGCTCCACTGCTTTAATCCTTGCAGCCCGTCTGGCTGTAGAGGGAATGGTGGAAGAGTTGATCACCTGCCATGCTGATGTCAATGCTGTTGATGAAATTGGTAAGCATGAAACAGAAACAAAATAGTCTCTACTCTAAATGTGTTATTGCATTGATTCTGACGGTTCCATATTGTTTCTGCAGGAAAGTCAGCATTGCACTGGGCAGCAGCTGTGAATAATGTCGAAGCTACAGTGGCCTTGTTGAAGAATGGAGCAAATAAAGATATGCAGGACCTGAAGGTACGCAATTCTATCTTAAGACAGTTCAAAGTGACCTGCAGTGAGCAGACACATTTTTTATATCAACCATAACCATGTTAATAATACGTATTACTTTTGTTTTGTTATTAGGAGGAGACTCCACTATTTTTGGCTGCCAGGGAAGGCAGTTGTGAGGCAGTGAAGGTGTTGTTGGCTCACTTCGCTAACAGGGAAATAACTGATCATATGGACAGACTTCCTCGAGATATTGCCCAGGAGCGTATGCACCATGATATAGTGCAGCTACTTGATGAGTATAACACAGTGAGAAGCCCACAGGGCCACACGGGTCATCACCTGTCTGGTAACCACACGCTCTCACCACTCATGTGCCCTCCCAGCAACTTCCTGCAAGGGCTGAAGAGCACCCCGCAGAGCAAGAAGAACCGACGCCCAGGGGCTAAAGGCATTGGCGGACAGCACACCAGCAACATGAAAGATTCAGCTAAAGGCCGCAACAAAAGGCTGACACTAGACATGCAGAGTGCTCTCCTGGAGAGCTCCGTCACGCTGTCCCCTGTAGACTCTCTGGATTCACCGCGTGGAGGTGCCAGTAACGCTGGCTACATCACTAATCCAACATCACCGGCCGCCATGCCCTCTCCAGGCCTTTTCCATTCCTCCATGTCTGTACCAACGACTCCCATGGTGCACACCGGCATCATGGACGGTAGCAGCCCTTTTGCAGTTTCCTTGGCTCAGCTGAGCGACTTGGGTGACGGTGGGCTATCCATGCAGGGGCGTGTAGCCATGCAAGGAGCCGGAGTCAATCAAGGCCCCCACAACTATGTGCTGAATGCTGGCCAGATGAGCCTCAACATGGGCATGGTAAGTCCAGTAAGCGTGCCGTTTGACTGGCACAGCCGCATGCCTCAGTCTTCTCAGCCTATGGTCAACATGGTGCATCCAGCAAGTAGCCAAGCAGGCATGCTTCCTCAAACAGCTACTCTGCAACAGAGCGGCATGCTCATGCACCCACAGCAAGTATTCCATACTGCCCAGCAGTCCATACTGCAGCCTACACCTGTTTCCAGCACGCCAACTATCAGCCCAGTCAAACTGCCCCCTATTGCAGAGCAGCAGCAGCTTCACAGCCACACCCTCAACAAACCAAACCTCACCCGCATGTCATCCACTCCCCCAACCCCGCAGCAGGCGCAGCCACCTCCAGCCTTCTATCAACCCCAGGTTCAGCCTCCCCAAGCCGCATCAGCCCCTCAGGCCTCACAAGCACAGGCTATCCCATCTCAGGCACCCCCAGCACAGGCAAGCAGCAGCACAGCAGGCCTGGAGGATTACCCTACCCCACCCTCTCAACACAGCTACACCTCTGCCATGGATGCTACACCCAAGCATTACCTGCATGTGCAAAGTGAACATCCTTACCTGACCCCCTCTCCAGAGTCTCCAGAAGCCTGGTCCAGCCCCTCCCCTCACTGTGTGTCTGATTGGTCTGACTCCACCCCCAGCCCGGCAGTCACAGCTCCTGCTCAAACTCAGATTTCCCACGTCCAGGAGTCCAATGGGAAAATGCAGGTGTTTGCCTGAGCAGCTCATCCTACCCTAAATGTTTCTGACTTTCAGAGAGTAGAGGTGACGACTCATTCCGGGGCTTGTTTTTATACTTACGTGTCAGCCCATTTCCAAGATTTTAATTGGATTAGGATTGACTGTTGCTGGTCAAGAGGACCGTCTGCTTGTGTATGCAGAAAGAAAGTTAAAGGGAAATGTGTGTTGTCTTAAAAAGAAAAGACAATTTAATGAAGTAAGACATTCTGTCACAGATGGACTTGTTTTTTAATTATAAAAAGTATATGAAGAAAACCACGTCTTTCATTTCAAAGACTTGGGGACGCTCCGGAAACTAACAAACTTTTTAAAAAGTAGATTGAGAGAAAAGTGAAATGTTGAAGGAAATTCCTTTATTTATTGTCTTGTTTTTCCAAACTGCCTTGTGGGTTTTTTCACCCTCTTTCTGTCTTTGTTTCTTTTAGTGACCCCCATAACAAATGCCTTACTACTCCTAATCTGGGACCCCTGAGGCTTCTCTCCTCAGGTTCCCTATTGCTACTGTTACAACAGGAGAAGCCTGTGATTGCTTAGCTCAGCTTTTCCGCCCCTGGTTTCATCAGCAGCAATGAATGCAGGCGAAAAACACACAAGAAAAGATTTTTAGTGATATTATTTATTTACGCCTGCATTCTGTGATAGATTGGCACATGAAAACAGACGTATGTAAATGGACAAAGTGAAATGTTCTGAATTGAAATGAGTTTATACATTTTGTAAAAGTATTTGTATGAATGTAGAGAAGCATCTGTGAAGCACTTCAAGGGGAAAAGCTTGAGAGAAACCCAGAAATCCTATTTTTTGTACATTTATAACAAAAGTACATACAAGCGCCTTTATAAACAGGCCAGTGTTTGGAATGTTTTCAGTGTTGTTTTGTATCATTGAAAGTTGTTTTACTACCCCTCGTCTCAGAATCCCTCAGCAAAGGGCATTTGCCAGGGGTAAATCTGCCAGTCACTGCCTTACAGTCTTGCCTTGTGTTAATGTTATTTTTCTTTAATGCTGTTTTTATAACCACATTTATTTGAACCACAGTTATCTGTGGAACAGGTGTATTAAGCTGTGTTAATAGGCTGCTGCTCTGCATCTCTTCTCTGGTGACATGCATCTTTCCCGCAAACATTTCTGGTCAATACCCATCAGCTAGCAGTTGTGGAGCTGCTGACTGCTACAGAACTGATCTCACGGTGTTCCTGATTTCTCACGAGCACTTCATTTTAATATCGAACAGCTGCAGATGACACTTGACCACAAGAAAGTCTTTCTCCAGGTCTTTACGAAGCCAAGATGGTGTGGTTGATATTCTATGTAATTTAATCCCTCAGGTCCAGAATTTCCATGTGGTCTAATCATATTCCAGCTCTTTTTGGTTTGGGTAGTGAGCATATGTCCTCGGCTCTGTGTTTTGTGTTGGGTATGTGGCTAACGAGGTTGCTAATGGTCTGCTAGCGCTCTGTCACTCCTCAGGGAGGTGTTATATAGCATGCAATGTTTCTGCATCTCTAGCAGTTCCCACCTCACCAGCCTAGACGGTGACATCTGTCGTGTCTGGTCAGAAGGCATGGGAGAGGGAAACACTACTATGTAGTGATGCCCCTGGCTTTCTGCAACATGTCCGTATGTTTATCCTACTTAAATACTCCCGACTGTAAGACCTGCATTTGATGACACGCAAAGATCTTTACATCAAGTGTTGGTTGTTTTTTTACTTATTATCCCCAAGTCCATTTTACTACACCTTGGCACGTAAAACGTTTTAGCCATACAATTTTGTTGTGTTTTTAATGCATATTTAGGACGTCCTTGTCCTAGTGTTCAATTGTGCCTAAACATAGTGAAACCCATATGTTAAGTGTACAGCTATGAAATAATAATTTGCCATATTTCAAGGCTTGGGAGGGATTTTGGAGCACATTCTGGAGCCTTTTGGTATTTTACACGCATACTAAGCTTACTGTAGATAACCCACCCTAAGTCTTCCTTTCATTGATAACCTACCACTTTTCATTATACAGTCCTCCAAGATTTTTTTGAAAATCCAGTACCTTTATGTAAATATGTTTTGCCTTGTTTAGATCTACTTGTTCATGAAAGTCTTATGTTTCTAAAATGATTATGTACTAAAAAGAACAAAAAGTAAATGTACTTTCTATTAGCATCATTAAGGTGAGGATGTGACTGTGTATTGGTCTTGCATAACTAGAACAGGCATAGATATTTTCTATCTTCATTATTAATTTTCTATACTTGTTTAAAAGTAGTTTAAAATCATTGTATATAAACGGCTTTTCACAGTTTCTTTCTACAGACAAAGTTGTAAAATATGTTACTTCTAATAAAGCAGTAGGAACTACATTCCACAAATGTCTTATTCTTTATCTTACCTGTTTTATTTTTTCTTTCCTCTTCTCATCAGCAATGGGTGGTCCTTGGTTGAACTGTGAAAAAAACACTATATCAACATAACTTCAAACAAAAGCATTTAGAAGACTAGCCCTAAATCTGAATTCATCTACTTGCTTTCCATATTGCATTTGAAAATCAGTATTCAAAATACTGAGTACCTCAAAACCTCAGTATGCAAAAATATTATTGCATGGAAACTATTGTATCCCATAAGCCCACAGGAGCTCAAGAGCCACAAAATTGAAAAATATTAAACAAAACATAAATATATATCAATATATAATAATATAAAATAAACAGGGAAACTGAGGGTGGCTATTCTCGAGTATACGTGACATGCGTACCAAGTAATGTATCGCTAGAGGTTAAATTGCACTTGTTTTAAAACGTTTAAAGAGATTTTTTTGTAGTGGTTGGTGAACAAATGGCTCACATGACAATAAAAATGGTGAAGAACTGTTTAATGGTGAAGTGATTTCACGCGCAGGGATTGTATTGTGTGATATAGGCTAACTTTGCATACATAGACGTTACAATACATGGACGTTTACATCATTTCATTTCCAGAAGAATTTCAAAAAATATGACTACTACCTATAGTAAGTTCACAAATACATTATAAATAACATTAGGAATTAGGTATAATATACAGACATGAGTATCTAGTGACCATTTCTCTCAAGTTTTTCTCGTCTTTTTTCCAAATCACACTTTTTTGCCCACCAGACACCAGAGCTCTAAAACTTACCATTGATTAATATTTTAATGTTACCACCAAAACAAATTCCTAAACGAACAGAAAATGTTTCTCAGTTTCTCAGTTATTAAAGTACAATAAACGGCACATATTTCATAATTCTGACGTCTCAATATGACAAGGTGTAACCCATGGCTACTCTAAATGGCAAATATGAACTTATTTTTTTTATTTATAAAATATAATGGCGTATATTTGGACGTATTTTTAATACGTAGTATATTTAATCGTTTGCACACAATTAAAAGAGTGCCTTTTAACCTGTTATAACAGCTAATAATGAAAATCATCTCACCGGAAGTACAGTGTCGACGGCTCCCCACTCGTGAAGGTGTGATCGACGCGCCCCCTATCGGACAGACTTTAGACTTTCACCCCTATTTACTAACATTTACCACAAACGCGTAAAAGAGACATTTGTTTGTAAAGAAACACTGGTCTAGATAAAAAACCATTTTAATTAAAAAAAATATATAATAAAACAATAGAAATATGTGTCCTCATATAGACATATATGTTGCTAAGCTTCGACATAGCATGGCAGTTATTCGCTTCATAACTGAGATGAAATTAGCCACATAGATTAACTACCATTTTGATTTTAGCCCACTGTCACGAACAGCTGATGAAAATAAAGAACAACTAAAAAGGTTTTTCATAACCCTGCAATTGTTTTAAACATTTTTATTTTTTGAAAATTGCAAATCTGTTTGTAAAAATCAACACAACTGTCATATTAAACATATTTGTTGTACCTCAAGTTTCTTACATTTAAGACAGGCCCACCTCTTCATAAATCAAGTTAGATGGTTATACACATTTGAAAATGTTTTTCAGCTTTTGAAAAATCTTTTTGAAACAAATTAAAATTTTCATGTGAAAAAAATTAAGTTATTAGGCCAGTTAAGTTACTACAACTTAAATATTGTTTTAAAACAAATTCACTTAGATATTTGAGTTGGAATTAGACAATAATACGTTGTAATTATTAACATTATTAATACGTCAGCACAACTCATCAAAATAACTTAAAATTATTTTAATTTATTATCAATAAACTTCCAACAATGCATTAATTTAAGTATTCTTGGGCAAATGTTTTAATTTCAATCTTCTCGGTGCAACCGCATGGAGGCTCTGTTGACACCTCCTTTACAGCTTTAGGGGACAGCAAACACATCTCCAGTAAACACATCAAGTCAACTGAGGGTCTGCAAACACCACCCATGGCACAGAATTGGCTCCTCACATAACATCGGAGGCCACGTTTCCCTCCGTAGACGACCTGGCAGAGACTTCTGCCAAACATGGCTCAGTATTTAAGCATACCTTAAATTTCACCATGGTTGCAGAAAAAGTCCTGGAATATTCCACACTGGACTCCATAGAAAATCTCTGAATAAGATTTGAAGGTGGTGGTTGCAGACCCAACCCAAGAAGATTACTAAACTGGATGCTGTTTCTCAAGAGGAATGGGCTACAATTGCTCAGGAACGCTGTCAGAAGCTGGTGGGCTTGATTTGTTCTCTGCAAACAGCAAAATAATTTCGATGATAAATGTAAATGAATACCCTGACCTGTACTGCAGCTTTAGTTTTCATCCTGAATCCTGTCTGGCTCATCCCAGTAGGTCCATTCATTGTTTGTCATCCAAGGATGCTGCTGGAAAACCTCAAATAACCTTTTATAGGAACGTTGACACATAATATTGAAGTCTCGGCATTCTGTTCAGAAGAATAAAGAAGATCAGTGATGTTCTTCATTGCAGTGGGACACAATAATCTTGACATTTTTTAAACATGTTATGTAATGTAAGCCTCTGTGTTTGACCTTAGATTTTACTCAATGTTTAGCTTTTTCTATGCATCCTTCTTAGAAAGTTTCATTTGGACTCTAAAGACCAAGTTAGTGTTTTTCTCTTACCTCTAGATACTAGAAAGCTTTAATAATTTGGGATGAGGTAACGTTGCTCTGAGTCAAAAAACGTTCCCATAAGCCTGGAGATGCTGAAAAAATATGCAATAGGTCGTGTCCCTCGGCCCTGTGAAGAGAATAACATCACGGTTTAGCAAAACAATTCATCCATTCCCACTTGTATACTTACATGACAATAAAGCAGGATAGATGACTTACCTATCAGATGCATCTCAATATCACACATTTTAACCATTATAAGTTGACACTGTCAAGATATAATTAAAAATGGTCTCGCCGATGTATACATATACATGTACAAATACATACATAGGCTACATACATACATATACAGACACAACACAGATGTATGCTTTTACTCTAAGTAAAATCTGAAGGCTGGAAACAAAGCCACGCTTTTTAATACGTCTCTACAGATGCTTGTCATCATGCGTGTCCTGTGTAATGTCTGAATCTCCTATAGCAGCTTTTTAAAGGCCGCCACCATTAATCTGTGAAAATAATAAAACAATAAAAACAATAAAAAAAGAAAAACAGACTTACATGAGCAAGAAGGGGCTAAAATCTCTCTTTCTTTTGGAAGGAAGTCTTCAAAACCATAAGCCTGCATTTCTCTTATAAACTGTCATTTATGCTTTTATTCAGGGACTTCACAAAACAGAGCTGAAAACATTAAGTAGGCTAACAAAAGTAAAGTTTAGAGTTGGTAGGTCTTGACACAGTCAAGCTAAAAAACATAGAAAATGAATCATGTAGAAATTAAATCAATGTAAAGTACTGTCAGTTAAATAGATATTGCTTTTTGTAGCTTTATTAGTAAGAATTTAGTAAAAATATAAAATCATTATGTAAATACATATATGTGTTAAATAATGAATGTCACAAGTAAATGTCTATAAATGTGTTGCACAGTGAAGGTACTAACCCTAGGGTTCTGGATGAGGTGTAAACGTGTTAAAGGTAGTATAGTGTTACTTAAATAATTTACCAGAGTATAGGTGTTTTGGCAAATAGTTTGACTTTCTTACTGATGAGAAAATACTACCCCCTAAATTAGATAAAGTATTAACAAAAGCTGTGAAAATAATTTACTTAGATGTATATTATCATGAGGATAAAGAGCAAGCCACCTGGCTCACAGTTTTTCAGTATTATTTTTATTACCTTAAATTTGGCATTACTGTAGTTAGATTAATGGGTACTTGTGTTGGCACCTGTTTGTAAAGAAGGGTAGACATTGGCACACAAATAAAGGTGAAGTCAGGTTCATTTTTGACCTTCATCACAATGACTGTACTTTTGCTGGTTGGGAACTATAAACATTTAGTAAATGAAGAAAATATTTTTAGGAATGTCTCAAATTAACCTGATACATGCACTCGTTGATCTGACAGCTGTTTACACAGTGTGATGGAGTCCTCACAGGTGGCATCCAGCTGTCTGATTGAGCATCTCTCCTGCTGCTCTCTCCAAAGCTTCTCTTCTATCCAGGTTTCTCATGGTGGCCACAACTGAGTCAAACAATAGTAACTCTTTACCATTAACAAACAAATAGTATGACTTTAAATAACGTTTAATAGATTATCAGTTAATATATCAATGATGTGTTAAGTAAGGGGTAGTAAATCCAGTTATTTTCCCAAAATGTAAATCCTGACAGAGTGATCAGGGCACTGGCACAAAGCTGCCTGTATATTGCACATGAGTCAATTATTGGACATGAAATATTGATTTGAAATGTTTTATTAGCTTATTTGTAACCAATACAAACCTACAGTGAAGAAACATTTCCTATTGGCTTTGTGCAAACAAGACAAACACATAATTTGGTGTAATCATTTGTAATATAATCTCAAATATGGTATTAAGTGGGCATATTTATATCTAATTTATTCGTAAATAAACATGTAAAGTGTAGCACATTTGTTTTACTTAAATAACATGGAACAAGACAACAATAAATAAGATAATACTGAAGCTATTTTCAGAATAAAAAAAATCAGATTTTATCATGAGAGTGCGTCTTCTGGTAGTTACACTCGCTCTGTTCGTTGCAGTTTCACATCTACAGCACAGGGTGCATAATGTTTCATAGCTTTGATGACCTTTTAATATAACAAGAATAAGAAATGACTAACATAACATAAATATATAAAAACATAAATAACATAAATCTACAGCATGTTCAGACCTGTGTGTGTGTGTGTGTGTGTGTGTGTGTGTGTGTGTGTGTGTGTGTGTGTGTGTGTGTGTGTGTGTGTGTGTGTGTGTGTGTGTAAACCAGAGAACCCTGAGATTTGAAGTCATGCAGATCTTAATGCTATATAGCAAAATGTAACTGTTTAATAGTGACCATGCTAAATAGGCTATGGGCTTTGAATAATAATAATAATTTATTTTATTATTACCAAACCAAATAATAATCATCATCAAATGTTCCTTTTATATAGTTATTACAAAACAATTTAGTACATTTAACTTTATCAGTAGAATATTTACACTGAAAAAGTTGACTGTACTTGACTGAGTAAACTCATTGGGTAATGTTGTCTCCCACAATAAATGAATTTTGCATTATTGTTGTTGTTTGTTTTTTTGTTAGTTTGTTCATTAATAACAGGATTATTTATAATAAGAATAATTTAAATTAAGAATAACATATTTTTAAATGACATTTAAAAGTCAGCATGTTTGGTAAATAGTGAAAGCATGAAAGCATTACGAAACGTTTGAAACCATGTTTAGTTAGAAAATAGAAAAAAACAATACATTTAATTATTTAATATAATATTTATTGTTACGAATACTTTGAACCGGTTATTAAAAGGTCAAATGTAAGATGAGGCAAAGGTCCTTTTATTTTGTATTTGTACAGTGGTACTATAGTGACCTCTAGGGGTAATGTTGAAGTATATTTTGAGCAAACTGAAAGTAACAGACTCACAATAACAGACTATGAGTGCGTAGAGCCACACTAAACAGGCTAGATCCATTGTTAGAAATACCGAAAACAACAGCGTACAACTCAGAGATGAACCGAATGCATGAAGAAATAGAGGTATGCACTTATAATTTGGTTAAACAGACATGAAATGACCTCTTACATATTATTAAAGATATGGCTGTATTCACATGGTAATAAAGTATTCATGGAAGTAGATGAATACAATGCAACTTCCTTAACGTAATCGAAAGCTTGTTATTGTATATTAGTTAAAGTCGCATGATATTAGGAATTGCCTACCTGTACAAAACGCAAGCTAAAGCAATTTTTTTATCACACTGGTCTTTAAATACTTTAAATGAATGTAAATGCATTTTGTTCTGACAGTTGGAAAAAAGTGTAAGGCGTCTGAGAGAAAAATTTCATGGATTTATTGACATTGACAAGGCTGTTCTTGTCATGCGACGCTATGGGAACAATCATCAAATGGTGGCAAAATGGGTCGCACTAATGGCTAATATTGACATGGGTAAAGTGCAAAGACCCGTTTCTTTTCAATACTACTCCTAATCGATGTATTTAATATAATTTCGTGTTTGCTATTAATGCACTGTCGTTTTTTTACATAGAACTGGATGATGAGGACAAAGAAACGCTGAAAAATGACCCTGTAGTTAAGGTACAGACTGGGAAAAGGTGATATGCAGTGTGCCATGAATGCAATGTAGCGGTGTCTTTTAGACATACATGTGTGTTTAGCCTACATAATGTTCCCAAAAAGTATGGAGACACTGCAGCCATATACATCTAAATGAATCAATCTTATTGTATTACAAATTAAACTGTATCACACCAATTGAATTCATTCGTATGAAAGCTAAGCTTGTTTTTTTTTTTACATATATAAGCAGATATTTCACAAAAAGTTCACAAACAGTTCTCAGGGCAACTGTATAAATAACATTACACTACCCATTTTATTTTATAGACTGTGGTTTTGAAACTGAAAGCTGATGAAAGACAACAGGTAACATCCTAAAATCATCTCCTATGTTTTAAATCTTCCTATTGTTTTATGTAACGGATTTGTAAAAAAGTAGAAAGAATTGGTTATGGCTTGTTATCTTTAATTGTATGATGGTGATAGTCATGGTTTGAAAACAATTATAGGATACAAAAGCCACAAAGACATCTGGATCCAGCGGTACTAGTTCTTCAGCAAAGGTAAGATGACGTTTTCGTGTTTGGATGTGGATTTACAGACAGGCAAAATGTCACACTGCATTTTAGTCTGATTGTATCTCCTCCTTTCCTCCAGGCTAAAGCAAAGAAATCCCCAGATGAAGACAAAGATATAGTGGTTGGTCGCTTAGCCTATATAAACGATACAAATCATACATACAATTTATTCTACCGAGGAGCTGTAAGTGTATTGTAAAAAGTGTGGACTAAAATGCATTGGCGTGCTTGCAGGAACTTGTGGAGAGTCTACAGGTTTTGCCCTTAACGGAGGAAAACAAACGTATGTTTGACAAGGCGCAGAAAAACCTGATCCCTTCTGTCACACATCAGTTTGCCTGCGAGTCATGTGACAGGGACTGGTGGAGACGTGTCCCACAGAGGAAAAGAGTAAGACACTAGACCACACCTGCTCACATCACATTCAGTGACTCATTACTCTAATCACAGTCACAGACATGTTACTGTAAAGAAATAATTATTTTTGTACTTTGTATATTTCGAAACGTTGCCTTGTTATAGGTGTCTCGCTGTCGACGATGCAAAAAGAAGTATGACCCTGTACCACCTGACAAAATGTGGGGTATTGCAGAGTTTCACTGTCCAAACTGTGCTCGATCCTTTGTGTAAGATGTTAACTTTATGTTGTCTGTAGTTTCTCTGTTTTATAGAGACTTGTATTAACATTTTCTTTTTCTTTATAAGGGGTTTCGGACGGATGGATGGACGTTCTCCTTGTTATGGATGTCGTATAGCCTTATTCCCAACAAGGATTATGCCACCAAGGAGGAGAGCAATAGTGCCTGGACAGAAAAGAAATCAGCACAGCTGCCTTGCTGAAGACTGTTACCACAGAATGGGTAATATGATGGTCTCAATGACCACTAGAGGGCACTGACTCACACCAGATTTCACTTACTTAATATGATGCATATATAAGTTTATGTTATTGGTATGTTGATGTACTGTGACATACAGTAGATCCTAACTTTACACAGCAACATTAGCATGAGACTATTGGTCCCAAATGATGTACTATACACTATGTACTTAAATTATGCACTCATAAGGTGTAAAAATTTTAAAGGTAATCCAACATTTAACTACATTTTACTCATTTAAAAGTGGTTTCCCAAAGGAGGGCAAATGACAATCAATCACATAATACAATACTAGTCAATAAAAATCTGTTTTTGATATCAGCGTTACTTGTTTTACCCAACATGATATTTACCCTTATTTGATCAAAGTAATCCATTTAAAAATATATAGTTTTTAAATAAAACTTTTTTTATAAAGAAATGCATATGTTGGCACAATTACATTTTTGTCTACAAAAGTAACTTCAAACATTAAAATATACACCTTCAAATTAAAACATTTTTAGGATCATGAGAAACATTTTTGTCAATTGTCTCTAAACTTTTGACTGGTGCTTTGTAAGGGTGGACTATATAAACCTAACTAGTCACTTTACATGTCTGCCCTACCCAGAGCCCCATGTACCTGGCACCGAATGTGTCCACCCTCGTAGCAGACAGAAGAACAGGAAGCCACGGGTGGTATACCCCAGCCCTGCTCACATCAGCAGCGGATCCACTGTAAACACCTGTCTGAGTCAAGGCAGCCTGCTGGAGAGCATCAATGAGCTCATCCTGGATGACATTGAAGAGGAGTCTGAAGAAGACTCGGACAGCAGCAGCTGAGACAGTGAAAGGAATCAGTGGAACAACCACTTGAACGGTCTTAGTCAAAGAGCTGCTTTGAGTGAAACGGGCAATGGCCGAAACATACTCCATACAAGTATGTGAATGCAAACGGCTCTAGCTACGCAAGCTTGATTTCACATGTCAATGCATTCCAAAAATATCAAGTTAAAAAGACAACATTTCATAATTTACCTAAACCAAAATCCTAAAGCACTTCTTACAAATAAATCTTGTTAAACATACTCCTTGTTTTGATTTTTCTACTTCATCTTTTTACTGCTCTAACTTATGTGCAATTCAAGCTTACTCTTGTCATTACAAAACTGAAAATTGTGTTCAAAAAAAATATTAGTCACATTGAATAAAAAGCATCTAGCAAATTTTTGGCTTAAATGCATCTCTTTAAGAGAACCTTTAACATTGACATTTCTGTTTCACAAAAGGTTCTTTGTAGTGGAAAATTGTTCTTTAAGACTATAAAAAGTTCTTTTAAAAAGTTCTTTGGAGAACCAAAAGGGGTTTTGCTATTGCACTGCTGTGAAGAACCTTTTATTCTTACAATGTAATTTAAAACTCACACCCTGAAAGGGGCCTTTTCAACATCTCTGTATGTACGATTCTCAAAAAGTCTCTGTTTTGTTTGAGTTTACACCTTAAACAAGCCATTCACAAGGAAATGCCCCACCACATACAAGTGCTGATGAATAAAACGAATCTAATATTACGTGTGTCTTACATAACAAACTGACAATGAACATATGCACAGCATTGAAATTCAGAAAATCTGTTAATGAAACTGAATGAAGATTTAAGGGATGTGTATATAATGACATCCAATATGTGACCCAGTCTGTGAAAACCCAGCTAAAGTCATTCTGTTTTCTACACAAAATCATCCTACATAATGAAAAGAATATTCTGTGGGAATTTAACATTGATATCTTTAATATTGTTCGAGTAAGGTCATGCCAGAGATTGAAATCATAGTGAAATTAATAGGTGAAATCAAACCTTGATGCTCGTTATCTCAGAATTGCATTTTTAGACTTTAGTCTGGTTTTCTCAGACAGGGTCAAATATTATGATTATATTTCTATTATCAAAATTTTGCATAATGTTGTCCTAACGTAATTATGAATAATGAATCTTCTATAACAGATGTGGGTGGAATGAACTCTTTTGGTGTACTGTTGTATGTAGATTTCATAAATCATGACACACAGCTACGCCCAGCACTTATACAACCGTGAACAAAGAGCTAAATACAAAAGATATCACATAACACTGAGATCAAATAGGAGACAAAGAGTATGCTCGTAAAACCTTAAACCATGCTGTGCACCCTGAAACTGAGTGTGACAAATTCTTTTCTCAAAAATACTGCATGGCCATTAAATGTAAAAAATGGGTAGAGAAATAGTTTGTAATAATAACCGAAGTGACATTTTGGGTGAATATATATATATATATATATATATATATATAAAAGCTCTTGATAAGCTTAATTTTTTTAAAACAGACTTGCCACAGAACATACTAAGCCACCCAAAGGGTGTTTTTAATTTACATTTTTGTTTTTCTAAGTATACTGTCACTGTTACAAAAGATTGAAATAATTTTTTGCTCTGTCCCTCCTGTTGGTGAAATGTCACTTATGCTCCTCTGGTTCTTAGCATTTGTAATGATCTCACTAAAAATGAGTTGTGCTGTTAAAGTTAGACAGCAATTTTATAAACTGTCCATAAATATTTCTTGTATAAAAATATCAATGTTGTAATAAAAGTAAACTTTCAAAGCAAAAATACCATTAGCATTTACAGAGTTGGTGCTAGTGAACTGTTGAATTTATATACAGCAACTATTCCACTGCCAGGGTTTAGGAAAAGTAATTTATCCCCTGCTGGCTTGGGAATTTATCTCTTCAGCAATGTGCTGCTCTTCGCAGTTTAAGGTTAAGTTAAACAGTTTAAATGTTTGTCAATGTGAACATTGGTACGTTTCTGATCAAGGGTCATGTTTGTTCAATTTTTACTAAACAGACAGTATCACCGATATCATACATAAAGATAAACCATGTGAGAAACCCCCCAAAAACCTTTATTTTCTGCCAAAATTAATTATTCCGATAAACATGCTATGTACATGTAAAAGTCTGTTTATTTTGGATTTTAAATAAATGATAAAAGAATAATTTTTTTAAGTATACATGCTACATTTGACGAATGAACAATCACTACAAAACAACTTTTCACCAAAACACAGATCTAAAAGATGAAACACTGTCCCTAGTGGAGAAGACAAAAAAATCCTATTACTTAACATGCTTACATGACCAGAGGGTTTGTGGGCGTGTTATTTAGGGAGGAGACATATTTCATAACATTATATGTATAAAAACGAACAGCAGGCACATGTACACATGCCATCTCTGCAAATAGCCTGAAGTGATAGCATTCTACATCATGTAAGTTTTCTGTTTCTATTGCTTTGTAAACACCATTACACTATGAAAACATCTGATTTGGGAGGCTATTCTGTTTCACAGGATTTATTTGACAGGAGTGATCGTATTGCTTTTGGGATTGACTGCAGAGGGAAGAGTTGGGTAAGTTGCAATGTTTTTGGCTTTCTTTTAAGGCAGCAAAATAGCCCATAAGTCCACATTATAATCACTGTATGTGCATTGTAGAGTACATGTCATATGGTGTATTGTGTTTCACAGAGACTCAAAGAGTGAATCCAGTTTCTGCACAGAGACAAAGGAATGTTTGCTGTTTGACTTGGTTTGTAAGGGAGATGGTTATGAGGTGAGATACAAGACAGCACAAATAGAAGAAATATATAATGAATGTATAATGATAAATGAAAGAAGATTAAGCACTTTAAATAAACACATCAGTGTGTACATGTCAATGAGGTTATGAAATCTGTTTTTTCAGGTACGTCACTATGATACTGCTAAATGGGTGACAACAGAGGCAGAATCCTATTTTATGGAATTGGCAGTTTCAAGAGCCTTTAGGAAACTCTTTAAATACATCACTGGGGAAAATGAGGCTGGTAAGTAAATTATGTTTTATGGATGCCTATTTACCGCTATATAAACCTTTTTTTGTTATATTATTAGTATGTTTTTACAGTGGGGCTGTACGATATTAAAGAAAAATGCAATGCAATAACTGGCTAAATAATGCAATATGCAATACAATAACGCTGAAAGTTTTACATTAAAAAATTAATGTAAGTTATATTTAAATATATTTTAAAACTGAAAATTACATAACCAACAAACATGATTAAATTAAATATTCATTCCATAAATATAATAAATTATAATAAATTATTTAATCACTCAATAATTGCAAAGCATTTCAATTTGCATATTGTAACATGCACATTAGCGATATTTTAATAATTTCAAATCAATGCAGCCCTATCACAAAACAAAGTATAATTTTATACATAATTTCTTTATGCAAAATGTATTTTTTTTTGTTGTTTTGGGGGAAGAACATGAACATTTTCTTGACAAATTCACACTTATAAAACATTTTTAACAAATTCTGTTTTTCTAGGTGCCAAGATTGATATGACAGCCCCAGTCATCACTAAAGTCAAAGAGGGTGCGAGCATGTGGGAATCATCAGTCTACGTTCTCAGTTTCTTGCTTCCTTCTGAATACCAGGCCAACCCCCCCAAACCTACTGATCCAACTGCAAGTCTCACTGCTATTCCCAATGCTTTATATTTGCATGTTGTTACACTTGACTATAAACATATTCATTTGCAGGTATTTCTCACAGACACCCCTGATATGAAGGTATATGTCAAGAGCTATGGTGGATGGATGATGTCAGTCACAGCTAAAATGCAGTCTCAGCAACTCAAGACATCACTGGACAATGTACAGGCATCATATGAGGCAGACTATCACTATGATGTTGGCTACAACAGGTGAGCTTATCTTTCAGATAATCTTTTCATATAAAATAATATTTTCAACAACTTGTTCATCTTCTTATTTTGTGTCTGTGTGTTGTCCCAATGAAGCCCAATGAAGATTTTCAACAGACACAATGAGGTGTGGTATATTGTACAGGGTGAGCCGGTCTGCCCTAAAACTGAATAGTTGCACCTTTTCTTTAAAGGTAAATTAGGACGTCATTACAGATATTGAAAAATTGTGTATTAGAAACATGATATGCAGACATGCTAACTAAATATTTGTTTGTAATTCCTGTTTCAGAGCCACACAGAGAACATCGTAAAGTCCTATGAATGCAGTTTACAGGAGCACATGCTAATTTACAAATCTTATGTAGCATCAGCACTTTTTAAATAGATATGCATAATTAAAATGCAAATAAAAATAAGAAGAAAACATGGGTTTTGTACTAGTCACATCTTATTTGTTGTTTAATTCACATTTATCTATACATGAATGCATGACAAGTTAGCAAATTACTGTTAAAACCATTAAAACCATATTGCCAATTCTCACACATACTGTACACAAAACCGTCATTACACCATACATATAAGAGTTGCCAAATTTGGCTGTATGGCTGAAGTGATATTAAATAATAAAAAATCAACATTACCTTAGGGGTCTCTTACACCGTTCATCATCATCCTCTGCCTTTTTCTCCAGTGGGATCTCTATGCCCATATACATTTGCCACAGTTTCCAGGAAGTGTCTGTAATTTGTCCATAATACAACAAGACAAGTTTATAAGGTTACTATTAGTGGTCAGTAGAAAAATGTTTTATTAATGTTAATTGTCTGCCTTTTGCAAATAATGTAAAACCACATCTACAAAAAACTGAAAAGGGAGTTATTTATGATACAATCGATTTAAAACACCACCATCTATAAATTATAAACATAAAAACAAAACTTTCTTATGGTTTTCTTATTTTACTCTATGAACGTGAATCTCTCATAGATTAATATCAGCATTACAAGGAACGACAATAACTGGCAGAGCTAGAACGAAACTACATTAGCTTAAGGAATAAATATTTACCTAAATCTTGATTTAAGGCCAAATGGGGCATTGCACGATTCCAACACATGTGTAGCGTGTATTAAACAGACGCCTGTACAAAATAAATGCAGTAATACATCCCACCCGAGAAGCGGCGCGCCAATGCAGTGTGCTGGAGACTGCTCTTGCGCATGCGCGACACAACACATGGTTGAGTTTCAAGATGGACGCTAGTTAACAACACATGTGAAATATTTTCTCGTGGTAAATTTAATGTAATCACGATTGTTTGAAAACAAGATCGTGGAATTAAATTGTTTTAGTCAGTGGACATCTGTTATTTGAATAATGGGGAAATCAAAGGTATGTGTTTAAATTATATGTTGAGACCGCGAGACATCTAATTTGTTCATGGGTATGTGCACATCTAGTTCGTTATGCAGTTTGTAATCATGTTGATTACATTTATTTAGCAGGGTTAGATGTTTATGCATAATAATGTTATCGCTTAATATTTTGAGTTAACATACAAATCGAGGTTAATATTCACATAAATGAGAGATGCGTTTTATTACTATGGACCTATTTATTAAGGCGGGGACTTTCTGTTTCAATTTAAAAGACCAAGAACCAGAAGAAAGCGCGTGAAGCTGCTGTTCACGTGGCAGAGGAGACGTATGGCACTGTGCCGCACACCTTCGTGTTTCACCGCGGACAGATCGGCAGAAATGTCGGTCAGCTCGTCCTGGACATGAGGCGAGTCATGGAGCCTTACACAGCTAGATCTTTAAAGGTATTCCTCACTATTACTACTTAAACTCTCAGAGAATCATTTTAGTGTGTTTAATATTTACGTAACTGGACGTTTTTTATAGGTTCGAAAGAAAAACGTCTTGAAAGATTTTGTTACAGTGGCCGGATCATTAGGAGTCACACACTTCTCAATATTCACCAAAAGTGAAAGCGGTGTAAACATGGTGAGTATTGTATGGACAGGATTTGTTTATGTTGAATAAAGTTTGCAACTTCTGGCTGCTTTTTGATAGTGGGCATAAATAAATATTCATAGAATCTCCGCCATATTGGACAGGGCAGAATGCTGTATAAACACATAGGAGTGCATTTACATTTAGCAGATGCTTTTATCCAAAGTGACTTGCAGTGCATTATACTCCTTTTTTTGTACATTTTTATGCAATCTCTCCACAGAGACTCGCACGACTTCCCAAAGGCCCAACGCTGCAGTTCCGTGTTGCTAAGGTAATGGCTACACCATTTTCATTACTTGGTATATCAGAGGGCCTTCAGACACAAATGATGACATTTTAGTATTTTGACTGTTAAGTGATTTTTTTCAAAGTAAACGCACTGATGTGTTTATCTGGTCCCTTGCAAAAGAATACACTTAAGCAGAGCTCATGTGGTCTAAAACTGTGATGTCTTTTTCTTCCAGTACACTCTCGCCAAGGATGTGATTTCATCTTTAAAGAGACACAGAATGCACGAACAGCAGTTTTCCCATCATCCTTTGCTAGTGTTGAATAATTTTGGCACAGAGGGCATGCATATTAAAGTAATGGCCACCATGTTCCAGAACATGTTCCCTTCGATCAATGTACACCAGGTAACCCAGTCAGTTGAAAGCCAAGTACTGTACAATTTTCACCCACATGTGATGCAAGTATAGTCTTCTGAAATGCTTTATGATGTGTTACACAAGCTGATGTTCATGTTCTGTTGGTTGTGATATCCATTGTTGTCTTGTGTGATTTAGTCTGTAAGCTTTTGTTTTTATAGATCAGCCTCAATAGCATAAAGAGATGTGTGCTGTTAAATTATGATCCAGTGTCACAGGAGGTGGAGTTTCGTCATTAGTAAGTATCCCAGGATTTTAGTTATGAGAAAAGGTGCACATGATGAAAGTTGTAAACTTGACTGTTCTGTGATAGTTTTTCAAAGTAAACGCACTGATGCACCAGTAAAATTATTGGTTTTATATGATTAAATGAAACGTCTACTAACACTTCATTCCTCCATGCAGCAGTTTAAAGGTTGTGCCTGTGGGAATGAGTCGAGGGGTGAAGAAACTTATGCAAGAGAAATTCCCCAACATGAGCAAGCTGGAGGACATCAGTGAACTCCTCATGAAGTTGGTTTTTCCATCATCTAGAGACCATTAATGGGATGGATTACTCAAAAATGAAAATTCTTTTATCATTTATTTGCCTCCTCTCACCCCCATTGACATCCGTTGTATGGACACGGAACCATTGAGATATTTCTTAAAATATCTTTTTTGTCAGAAGTTAGAATCATGTCCAGGTTTTGACTATTAGGATGAATAAATTATGACAGAATTTTTCAGTTGGAGTGAACTGTCCCTTAACTATGATGTGATGCATATGATGAAGCATGTTGTAATTGATGGAACAGTGATGTTTCAAAGTAAACGCTCTGATGCAGCAGCGACTGTCTTTATACCTATGCCAATTTTTTATAATGTATTAGTAGTGTTTCACAAGGAACACTTTCTTGTCCACCGTTTCTGTTTTAGAGGGGTAAATCTTTCAGAAAGTGAGGCAGAGCAGGACGGTGATCACAACATCACAGAACTCCCTCAGGTCTACTCGGGTCGTGGAAACATGGCCTCACAGCAAAGTGCAGTCCGGCTAACCGAGGTGAGGAGACAATAAGGTTAAGGCTTTGCTACTATAGGTTCCTCGTTGGATTAAAAAAAAAAGATGGATGTTTACTTTGTTACAGATCGGCCCCAGAATGACTCTGCAGCTGGTGAAGATATTAGAAGGCATGGGAGATGGAAACGTGCTCTATCATTCCATCTGTATGTTTGATAAATCTAGTTTTAGACTCTAGTAACTTTAGAGACAATGAGCTAACCCAAAATCTGCTGTTCTTCTAGTTTCAAAAACAGAAGAAGAGCTGCAGGAGATGCTTAAGAGAAAAGAGGCTCGTCTGAAAGAGAAAGCAGAAAGGAAGAGAAAACAAGAAGAGAACATCGCCATGAAGAAAGAAAAACGAGATGACAACAAGTGTGTAGTAGAAGTGCACCTCTGTAGATGTGGTTTTTAGTGAGTTATGAAAGGTTGCAGTGGTTTAAATTTTGAGTTTTACCGTGATTTTTCATCTTTGTTCAATTTCGTAACATACTAAACCAGCGGCGGACTGTGATTATTGGCTTAGAATTATATCTGTACATCTTAATTTTCCTTCAAGTCCTGATGTGTAACTTGTTTTACATGTCAGATTATGCAGCTTGTTGTGTGGTTTTGTCTGGGAATATAATAGTATTGATACAGAAGAATAACCTATAGACCTGAAACTTTTCAAATTTAGTCATAGCATGTCTCACAACCTCTGTAAAATGTAATGTTTTTGCCTCACTTTTTACCACAGAAAAATGTATGTTTCAGTAATTTATGCACGTCTTGAATTTCATCATAAGTATTTTATTTCTTAAGGAAAAGAAGTTTGGAAGGCATCAAGAGAAAACGACAACAGGAAGGGGATGTGGCAGATGATGATGAAGTGGAGGATCCTGGAAAGCAGGATGACCAGGTGGCAGCTGAGGATTCTGAAGATGAAGCAGAGTATTACAGACAGGCTGTTGGGGAAGAGCCTGATGAAGGTATTTTTTGTGCTTTTTATTTTATCCATGTGCAAAGTTTTTTGCAATTTGCACGAGTGTTAATTGTTTTGCGTCTCAATTTTCAGACATGTTTCCTGCTGCAAAAAGGAAGCACGGCCCTGGCAAATCACCCAGACCTTTCAAAAAGAGGAAACTTTCACCAGGCAAGGCTCCTCCCCAAGACAAACAGAGGTTCAAGTCATTTGACAGTAGAACGAACACCGGAAGAAAACGGTTTGGAGATAAAAAAGCAGTAGGGGAAAGAAACAGGTTTAATAAAAAAGGTGAAGGTGCCAAAAAGTTTGGCACAAAGGGGGAAAAAAGGTTTGCAGGAAAGAAACCAAGAGAAGCAGGCAAGAAATTTGGCGGACAGAGAGCGTTTAAAGGACGAGCTGTTGGAAAACAACAAAAAGGCGCTGGAGGAAAGAAGGGCTTCAAACACAAGAAAGGAAAAAGTTAAAGGAACTGAAAGTGAGATTGACGAAAGGTGGAACTGTTGCTTTATATTTGTCATGCTACACGACTGATGTATCATCTTGCAAACGTCAGATGAGTAAAACTGCCTGACTTGTCACAATTGTGCCCTGTATAAATGTTTATAGGATTGGATGTTTATACGAATAAATCATTTTCAAACAGTCGAACATCTTTTCACTACTGCGAAAGGTCAAATGGCGTGAAGTGTCATGTGTGCTTGACTGTGTGATATCACGCATTACTCTTTAAGGTTCTGCAGTTTCAAGGGTGGTGTCAGAGCAAGTGAAGCAAAATTATTTGGTGAGTGTAACTTTAAATGTTATTTTTAAGTTGAACTAATGTTTAATCATAGCTAACCATTAATATCCAATTGTTAGGTTGAATGTATTTAAAGCCTTTTTGGCATTTTTCAGTCATGGGCCAAATGATAAAATTAGTCATTTTAAACTAACTAGCCAATTATGAAATGTGTATTAACTTGCATAAAATATACAGTTATAGTGCTGAATTTATAACAAAATACAATGAGTTAAAGAAGTCTGATGTTTTAAATATTATATAGAGCCATTTCCATTATATAATTCCATTTCCAAGTAGTTAAAGGAATCTTAATAGCTGTTTTTTTACAGTGCTGCAAGTGTAAAGCTGTAATAACTTTTAGTCAGCTAGTGTGAACATTGTATTGCAGAAAGCCACATTGATACCGGTTATTACTTTTTACTGGTGCGACTTTTATTCTGTCGCTGTTAGTGCATCTGTTTCATCATCCATTTACTGTAATTAGCTTGGAAATTCTTGCTTCTTATGGTCTTTTAATAACTAACTAACATTAATGCCTTTTAGTGCTGTCTGCTGTGTACGTTCTAAGAATAGCTTCAGTGCCTGATGTAAAATGTGTGAGAAATTAGTGTACACAGACACTAATACCAAATTTTAACCACCATATACTGTACTACCAAAAGAGTTTTGGGTAAACTACTGAACCAAAGAACTATGAGATGGAATGAGACATTATAAAATTAGCTGAATAAGATCTGACTGCTATACAATGCAAGTTTAAAGCCATACTGTATGAATGCTGTTTTTTCTTTCTCTAGGGAGAAAAAATCTGGCAAAATGAACAACAGTTCATGCAATGACTATTCAATTCAAACCCATCTCCTACCCCCCATGTATGGTATTGAAATGTGTGCGGCTTTGGTAGGGAATCTGTTTGCCTTGTGGCTCCTGGTGATGAGAGAGAGACAGAACTGGCACACTGGTGTGGTGTTCTCCTGTAACCTTGCCATCAGTGACATACTTTATGTCCTAACCTTGCCTTTGCTCATCTTTTACTATAACAAAAAGAAGCACTGGGCATTTGGAGCTGCGGCATGCAAACTCGAACGCTTCCTGTTCAGCTGCAACCTCTATGTCAGCATCATATTCATCATGTGCATCAGTGTCAACAGATACCTTGCAATCGTTCACCCGTTCTTCACCCGCAGCTACATTCGCCCTAAACATGCAAAAATCACAAGCGTGCTGGTGTGGCTCATAGTGATCATCGCTGTAACACCAGTCCTCAAATTTGCTGGAACCATGGACCAAAAAAACCAAACTTTGTGTGTGTCATGTTCTGATAACGCACTGGAATCCTCCCATTTTAAATACAGGTTATTTCTCATGGTTATGGGATGCATGCTTCCTTTTGTAGTTACCTTTGCATCTTATCTGGGTGTGATTTGGACGGTTCTGAAAAATGAAAATATTACCATGCTGGAGAAAAGGAAAGTAGCTCTTATGGTAGCGTTAGTCTGTGTCCTTTATGCTGTATCATTTGTGCCTTATCATGTTTTGCAGATCTATCAAGTGTACTTGAGAATGAGGGGAAGTTTGGAGTGCTGGGTGCATAATTCATATCAAGTGTCAAAGGGTCTGGCCACCTTGAACATGTGCATACATCCGCTCTTATACGTGGCTGTTTTTGACAGCATACGAACAGCTTGCTGTGGAAAGAGCTCAGATGACTAACTGTGAAAAAATACACCACAAAGAGTTTTAACTTTTATAGGCAAATCTCACACCTGTTAGACAGCTATATCACAACTCTTTTTTTTTTGTTTTAACTATGCTAAAATATCTGATGGTAACAACTGACTGTTAAAATGATTGTATAAAAGATGGACTCAATTTCTGTATTTGACATGCATTCATAAATGGAAACATTTTTAACATGAAAAACCTAAACATGTAAAGGCTTAATAAAGATTTGTATAAAATATGGACTTTGATATAACTTCATAAATTGAAACATTTTATAACATAAAAATTGTTGTGATTAAACAAGGCACATTAAGCCAGTTGTTTAAGTTAATGCCATCATTATTTTAAAACTTTTCAGGGAGCACTTTACATTGACTTTTAAGCTACTGTTAATTAAATACCAGTAAGTTTACTGTAGTATCACACATTGGCTTTCCATGGAAATGTCAACCTTATAATAAAAAAGTTTTCATTATACTGATAGCTCGGATGTCAATATTTGGTGGTTTAAACACCTATGTGAGGTCTCTCTCAAAGTTTTTACAGCATTTATTTCTTTTTAAAGCAGTATTTTTCAGAGGCAGAATTGTTTTCATAATGGTCACATCCCTAACAGTCCATATTCCTCATAAATGAACACATGAAAATTAAACTAAAGTAACTACATCCATGTATATTTTCATTTTTGTATTAGATAACTCACGAATAGACTGATATTTTCTGATGTCTGGACTCTAATTCTGTGACAATTATTATTCAAAGTTTTGACTGAAAATACACACATCCCTTTAGTTCAGGTTAAGCTGTGTGCAGTCACTGCAGTGTAGTCCGCCGTGCGCACAGGAGGCGCTGTGTCCCGCTTCTGCTCTTACCGCCGCTGTTCCCGGGAAACGCTTCCTCTCGAGGCTTCAGACAAGCGGTAAAATGCCTTCGGTCGAATACGACGAGTAAGTGTTTTTTTTTATCTTAATAACCATTCCTAGTTTGTCATATACATCATAATTATGCGGGTTTTTGTATTTTTTCAGCTCAAAGCCCAGCTGGGCCGATCAGGTGGAGGAGGAAGGAGATGAAGGTAGGAGGCCGCAGCGTAGCCTGTGATTATACATCACATCCACGTGTTTAAGACATTTCATAATTATTAAAAGCTTACAGATACGAATATTAACATATATGAGAATATAATTATGTAGGTTTGAATAAATTATTATATTTAGCATGTGTTTACAGACATCAGTTGTTTGAAGAAGACAGCTGCTTTGTATGCTGTAGTTCCTTCTTCACTGTCCTCGGCTGGCGTTGTGTGAATTACATTGACAGCAGATTATATCTGCTCATAATAATGTTAAGTTTAAATTTGATAAATTAAAACACTTATTTGGTTTGATGTCGACGAAGGGTGCTTGGTCCCTTCTGATGGGACTGTGACGTGTGAAAAACCCTAGGAAGCTAAAGATTATACATCAGACATGCTTTCATTAATGTTTTATCAGATTCTGTTGATACATCGATAGTACATTGTAGTGTTGTTGAATATTTTCAGTTAAAATACTTCTAGTTAAGTACGTTTAGACAATAATCTGTCGATTCTCCTCACGTGACTATTTCATGTGTAGTGTGGTAATACGAAGCTTAGAAAATGAAACATGGTTTAACTATAGTAACCGTAGTTTTTTTTTTAGGGTTTGTTTACCTTGATCACG
Organism: Beaufortia kweichowensis; assembly: GCA_019155185.1. Taxonomy (NCBI): domain Eukaryota; kingdom Metazoa; phylum Chordata; class Actinopteri; order Cypriniformes; family Gastromyzontidae; genus Beaufortia; species Beaufortia kweichowensis. The sequence continues at coordinate 3,617,697 of CM032804.1, forward strand.
CAATTTAACAATGATATTTGTAGCAAACAAGTGTAGTACAAAATGTCCTGCCAAAAAACATGTTTCCTACACATTTAGTGTAACAATATCATGGTTATTGTTCCCAAGGAAACTACATGCATAATAATTTTATGATAATATGACTAATGTTATAATAAAGCAGATTTAAAAGTAAATTTAAGTAGATTATGTCAAGAGTAATTACGTGACGCTATTGTCACTGCTTGACATGTCAGTTGCCTAGCTGTGGTTTCCTCCCGCAGTGAATACATCTATAACAGATTTATAATATGTGTGTATTTATTATTTTATAAATGTCTTTAATAGGTACACTTCCTTCACCTAAAGAGACTGTCAAAGGTAATATTAAGACCGTCACAGAATACAAGATTGATGAAGATGGCAAGAAGGTTAAGGTGAGCAGTGTTCTATGTGTCAGAAGTTTTCAGAAGAATCTGGTTACATGTTTAATGGTTTTTCTTCTATGATCAGATTGTCAGAACCTTTAAAATTGAGACACGCAAGGCCTCTAAAGCTGTTGCCAGGAGAAAGGTATGTTTTTGTGTTTATTTTCTCTTCATGTGTCTTTTATAGACCATTTCACAATATATAAACGGCTCTGGTCCAGACGCACTTCCTGTCCTGGTTTTTTAACACCACACTAATGTCAGAACAAAATACAACCAACAGAACATTTACAATGGAATCAAAATGTTTAACGAACATCTTTAAGATTTAATGTGAAGATGTGAAATATAAAAAGCCTGTAAATATTGTTAATCGCATTGCCATTTTCCAACAGAATTGGAAAAAATTTGGCAACTCGGAACGTGACCAACCAGGTCCAAATGTTGCCACCACTACAGTAAGCGATGATGTCTTCATGACCTTCATCTCTAACAAAGAGGTATAACATTGCTCTAGATTCAGAAGCATTCTCAGCCATTAAGGTTAAATCACTTTTACTAAACACAAAGTTGTGATGCTTTTCTGTGTCTTGCCGATTTTTATAATTGTAGAGGAAGACACAAGTTTGCTTTGTTCTGTTCTGGTACAAGCTGGTATTTTAAGAGGATTTCACTTCCCTGTTGTACCCAAGCAGAAATTTAAAGTGACCCATCCAACTATTTTACAGGACTTAAATGCTCAAGACCAGGATGAGGATCCTATGAACAAACTGAAAGGACAGAAAATCGTGTCCTGCCGTATCTGTAAGGGTGATCACTGGACCACCCGCTGTCCGTACAAGGACACGCTTGGTCCCATGCAGAAGGAACTGGCCGAGCAGTTGGGCTTATCCACAGGAGAGAAAGAGAAAGCAGCAGGTATGATAATTGTGACTTATAATCAACAGGTTTAGGTTGTGTTGCAGTAGTTATGTGAGATTAATTGTTATCTTTGATCATCTAGAGCCTGAACCCGCTCAGCCTGTCCAGAGCAAGACCGGAAAGTATGTTCCTCCCAGCCTGCGAGACGGAGGCACGCGCAGAGGAGAGTCCATGCAGCCTAACCGCAGAGGTTTGTGTTTGGATTTACCTGCAGACATATGCAGATTTCTTAGCTTGATTCATCCCAGATGGTAATATCTGTTCATGGTTGCTCTGCAGCTGATGATAATGCTACAATCCGTGTGACCAACCTGTCTGAGGACACCAGAGAAACAGATCTGCAGGAGCTTTTCAGACCTTTTGGTTCCATCTCTAGGATCTATCTGGCTAAGGACAAGAACACGGGCCAGTCTAAGGTGAGAAATGTGAACATGAAGGGGTTTGTGAGAAGTTAAGCATTCAGGTTGACTCACTGACTTAAACAGTCATTTTGAGAATAGAAACTGAACTGTACCTAAACTGAAGTGATGCAGTTTCATGTGTGTTATTCTGGGTTTGAATGTGGGTCTAAAACAACCTTAATGTTTCTTTCCCGATTCAGGGCTTTGCTTTCATCAGCTTCCACCGGCGTGAAGATGCTGCCAGAGCCATCGCTGGTGTGTCCGGCTTTGGATATGATCATCTCATTCTCAATGTGGAATGGGCTAAGTGAGTCCCCCTGAAACTGTAAATAATGTTTTAATCCAGCAGTGGTTAGTATTATCTCATCTAATCATGTTTTTCCTTCTCTTTCTTTTCAGACCCTCCAACAACTGAGAGAGTACAATAAATATTCCAGAAGGTCTAAAAGGATTTTCATAATTGTATGAAGCAGTGATCCAAATAAATGCAAATTATTGTAAACAACTTGTCATGTGTTACATAAATGTCTTCGTGTACCTTCATCTATATGTATTCAGCTTGTTTTCCAAGTACTAGCTTTAAAGCTTTTCATGATCTCAAAATAGTGCTGAAATGGGGAAAAACGTGGAACTAAAAAAAACATGGAACAGACAATGATCTTTGAAAAGTGTAAAAAATGCTGATGTACCATATTTTTAAAAATAACATCGACAAATTTTCATAGTGTATTCTTAGACCTTTTCATCAATATTTAGTAATGATTACATTAGAATTCAAAGTGAATAGTGAAATAATTTAAGCGTTTCACATGTGGTAAGTAATTATTTTAAGTGCGATTGCCTAAAGTTACTATAAAACATTCCCAAAATGTGTGAAGTATATCAAGCTGTTGACATTGAAGACAGAAAAAGAGAATGGTAACAATGCCACGTTAATGAATGTACAAAGCTATAGTAGGTGATGATTACAAGCTTACAGCACAATTCTTACTTTAATAATGTTAAATAACAAGACGTTCTACATTTATCAAGTCAAATCATGACATTGAAGTACAAATATATCCCATGGTTTTCTGGTATATAGTACTGCCAGTTCTCAGCTTTAGTATATACATAAGAACATGGTCAAATACCAAATAAAGTGATGTGAAATTCAACCAGAGTTCTTTGCAAAATCCAGCACTTACAAATGAACCAATCAAAGAAGATTTTCCTTTAGAACCATTTATTAGATCTTTACAGAGCTTGATCAAGAACATTAAACAGAACAGTAGAATAAGAGTTAAGTCAATTACAAAGTGTTTAAAACATTTGATAAGAGCTTTATTTGAAATATTACAACATATAAAAACTACATAGAATTTACACCACTGCCTTAGTGGATATTGCAAATACATGGTTAAAATCACATTAAAAAACAACAAACATCACAAATGGCACTGCACAGACTGTCCATAAAAACTGCCACTGAAGAGGCTGAGCTCCAAACAGCTCATGAAGAATGTAATGAATTTAACCAATCACGAGGCGCTCAAGCAAATGCAATATTTCTGGCTTTGTGGAGAGAGATGGCTTTAGTCACAAACCTCCATCTTCTCCTGCTTTACAGGCTCTGGAGAGACAAAAACAGCAAGATAGTCAGCTTTATCGTCACAGTAATGATTAAATCTATATTTTGACAAAACTAAAATGACTCACCTGTAGCATTTTCTCTTATCCTCTCCATGACACATTTCTTGATTTGCATCCCAATGGCTTTGGAAAGAGGTGGAGGCACAGCATTGCCAACCTGTCAAAAGGAAAGAAATTTTTGCTTTGGCCTCAAACTCAAATGCAAGTAGGAAAGACAAGGCTTAAGCACCATACCTGTCTGTGTTTGTCTAGAACATTGCCAAAGAAGCGATAGGTGTCTGGGAAACCTTGGGAGCGAGCGCATTCTCTGACACTCACCACACGGTGCTGTTCAGGATGCAACACACGACCCTGAGAAAATAAAGGGGGGTTAAGATTCAAGGAAAGTAATACGGTATACCTTCTTAGTAATTAAAAGGGAAGAACTAATGCTGCCTGGTTAAGCTTCAGTTGTATAAATACCTGTTTTCCCATAGGCTCAGGATTGGTAACTGTAGTGCTAAAGAAACCGTCCCATTCAAGTCTGCCATACAGACCAGCCCAGTGGTTGTGGCGATTGCCCGTGTGAGGCAGACACCAGGGAATCAGTGTGTTAAATTGCCTGTCAGCAGGGTCACATGGTTTTCCTATCATAGAAATTGTGTAACAGTGGTAAGTTTAAAACGGATAAACAAAAGGACCACTGCAAGTTAGGTGATTGTACAGAACATGCCTTCAGCACAGGAACACACTCCTCTTAGTGCACCAGTGCCACTGCGCCCATTCTTTTTGTCAGAGTGGGTGTAGCGAAGCTTTTTAGTTGTGGTACCATCCTGCAACCGCACCTCAATGTTTGGCAGATCTCTCCAGTCAGAACCCGGTGCAAGAGGAATGTGACGCATACGGGCGGCCACCAGGGCACTCATGTCCTAAACAGTACAAACACAATTATGAGGAAAAACTACAGCACGTATACTGCATTTAAAGGCTTTGCATTTACTATACATTTAGGAAAAAACAAAGCTGTGCTGGTACTCAAGAGACTGACCTTACAAATGTGGTCCCTGAGAATAGGCTGGTACTGAGAGCCACGAATGTGTCTCTGGAACCAAGACTGTGGCTCACCATTGTAAGAGATCTCAAGAGCAGCAGCTCCATTACGGATTTCAGGAAGGTCAGACATGGTGTCTCGTACTGTAATGGTACGATAAATGCCCCCGTTTCCACTGGAAAAAATATATATAAAACTGTGTTTAGTGAACAATTTAAATACCAAACAATGTTAAAGTCCACAGTACGAAAACTAATGTGAACATTTATTCGAACCAAAAACCCACAAAATACTTACCGAGTGACATTGCTGACATATTTCTTCTCATCAACCACCACACTAAGAGAGCACGCCCGCGGGGCAAACACATGCAATGGTTCAGGGTAGCGGGGAAGCTTTTCACCTGGTGCAGCAGCCAGGATGATCGCCCTGCGTCTCGTCTGGGCCACCCCATACTGCCCTGCCTGCAGATGTCATGAAAGATTAAGCAATATTAGAGATATTCACTGCATGTCTCACGCTCAAAGCTAAGCACCGAAGTATTTTAACTTGCCTGTAGCACACCGAACGTGCACTGGTAACCCATGCGCACCAGACAGCGCAGTGTGAGTTTCAGGACCATGGAGCGCTTGAATGACACAAAGTTCCTCACGTTCTCCAGCAGGAAAAACTTGGGTCTGTAGTAGTCACAGTAACTGAAAGGGCAGTAGTAGTCATTTTAGTGAACACACTGCTTTTCAAGTTTTAGAATTACCAGATAAAGAATTCACTACAATACTCATGTTCCTCTGACCTCAGATATGAGACGACCAGAGAGTTCTTGAACTTTGAGTATGTGCGGGAGTTAAATCGGTTCATTCCGCTGAAACCTTGGCAGGGTGGCCCACCGCAGAGCATCTCTACGTCACCCTTCTGCGGCAGCTTCTGTCCAAGAGAGTTAGTCTTCTCTCCGGACATCACCAACTTCAACAGGACGTTGCAGTCCTCTGTAAAAACTGTGGTGCCTGGGTTGTTTAACCTGAATGCCTGAGCAGCAGGGTCCCACATCTCAATAGCCCAATGAGTCTCTGAGATACCTTTAGATGAAAAGCACATACATAACTTCCTTGGAAAAACAAGGAACACCAGGAGCACTGTTAATAAGGACTAATGATCTACCTGCTTGATGGAAACCCTCAGACAAACCACCACAACCAGAGAACACATCGAGTGTGCGCAGTTTGGTGGCCATAGGCTCTTGTGGCTCCACGTCCTGTGATTCCTGGGAAGCAGCTTTTCCCTTCCCTTTACCTGCAGATGGACAGTACTGTAGTGCATCAAACACACCTACACAGAGATCAAGTCACCTCAATATTTTAAATACTAAAATTACCTTTGCCCTTGCCTTTCCCTTTGCCTTTATGCACAGCTGATCGGGCACGATTGGGAGGATCCTCAAAGCTCTTAGTCCTTGAATTATAAGCCTAAGGAAAAAGTGCACAGAAAAACAATCATTACCTGGGTCAGTTTGGGGGATGGTTCAAGGTCAAGCACAAACTAGACATAACCCTTATCCTCACCTCCAGGAAATAAAAGCGATCAGGTCCTCTGGCCGAATAATCCTGCACACTTTCTACCAGATCCTCTGCGTACTCCACACGACAGCGGCCCAGCACGTCTGCCATATTCACAGTGACCTCTTCGTCACTCCAGTATAGCTGGTTTATGTCAGAGTGATAGGCACCCTTTGGCCCTTTATGAGTGTTCTCTGGTCTGAAAGCAACAGTCATAGTGAGAGAAAGAACAGAGGTTAGTACTGTACAGCACATTGTATTGTCAGTGGTTGTACTGAAATTTCTGCATAGTAACTCATCTTGTATAAGGGAAGACAAGTCACCTGTAAAATTTATAAAGACGCAATTTGATTTCAGTCGTGTCTGCCTTTCCATTGCTGCGCTTGCTGCAGAAAATTTCTTTAATACGCCCAATGCGGAAGGGCTCTGGTGCGTCCAGGTTTGAGCCCTTGATATAGTCGGAGGACTTCCTGTAGTATTCTGGGTAAAGATCTTCATCGACATCATCCTTCCTGTGAGAACGCTTCACTGGGCTTGCTACCTTAACTCTGCAAGAGAAAAACAAGCATTTATTAAAACATTTAACACTATTTAGATTTTCGAAATCTCGATTCAAACAAAGTGCATCCATGTGAGCAAAGCTAAAAGATAGATGAATTACCCAAAATTAAAGGTGTCAGGTGGTAGGTAGACACTGTCTCCTACTCTATACTGATCTCCCTTCAAGGTTGCCAATGCATAGAAAACTTTAGAGTCGCTCTCCTCATCCTCCAGCTGTTCAGAAGCTTGAGGAGTGTTCTGAAGCTCTCGCTCTTTATTCCTGGTGCAGCTTGCGCAGAACCTGCCATTACACATGCCATGTTAACACATTGAATAAGAGACAAAAACTTTGACACTACCAAGTCCTTTTTGCTCTTGCAGCTAGTTTTTAATCACAGTACTATCAAGACCTCAATGTAGCTGACAGTGGACAGCTGTGCATGCAAAATTCACTGATCAATTACCATTTAGAAGTCTTGCAAGTAAATTTGTGTTTATGGCGTACATAACTGTAAGTGAACTCAGCTGTAAAAATTACAATTAAAATAAATTCAAGTTAGAGAATCTCAACCCACTTGTACTTGTGGTCCTCAGATGGTGTGACCTCTGGAGGAGTTTCAAAGCGAGCACATTCACCTTCATAACAAAGCTGATAAAAGAAGCTTTTGCCATCATCTTCAATCACTTTAATATCATCAATCATTCCACCCTGAAAGACAAACGCATTGAGCCCAAATTATTACATGGCTGACATTTCTACAGAAGCCAGTTTTGATATCAGCAACCGTACCTCCATGAACCAGTTTTCTGACGGAGCCTTATAGAGGACGTTGACCTTGCCATGGACAAAACTCAGCTGCATATCTTCACATTCATCCACGAGGAAGAGCTCAAGAGGGTCAGATGATTCTCCAAGAACTGTATCAGTGCCACGACAAAACCAGTGGGCATGAAACATCTTCTCACCATCCTCCCATAGTGCTGTAATCCTACAAATGAATAAAACAAAATTGACTGCACTTTTACCCCGATCCCAGAGATTGAGATTTTAAAAGCAAGATCTGTTAAGGACTACCTGGCTAGGTAGAGAGGATTAGATGGGTCATCTGGGCTTACAGAGACACAGTCTCCAACCTCCACCACCTCACTCTCCACACGCACCTTCATGTAGTATTGCTTCCTACCCTCAGTCTTTAAAAACACAATCAGTACTGTTAATGTTGAACATCGACATCCATTCTCTCAGAGAGAGGAAAATGCATACCTTGATGGGCTCTCCCACCCAGCTAAGCTTATTCTTGGTTTGCTTTTTCTTCTTGTTCTGAGACATTTTCTTTGTGGCTTGAAGAACTGGCAAGACATCTTCCTCATCAATATTCTCATCATCCTCAGCTTCCTTTACTGCCAGGTTAGGACATCTGTGCAAGAGACAAGACATTCATTTAGCTTTAAAATAAAGGCTGAATCCAAAGCTGAATAAAGACTGGCAAAGGCCTTTTCGTTTCTCTGTACAATAGAGGGCAGCACTGACAAACAAGAGACTTCACTAACTAATGATGATGAACACCAGACTGAGTGAGCTCCACACTAAACACACAAATCTGAAACGAACAGGGACACAAGCAACAGCAAGACAGAAGTGTTGTTATCTGGATTGATTGTTTTTGTAAACTAGACTAAATTTTTTAATCAAACTGCAAAGAAATATTTTGTGTGTTTGATTTCACATATCAGCGGTCATCACAGCTTAAAATGAGCCAAATGAACACCCACAAGGCCAAGGTTAAGTCTTTTGACCTGAAAAAAATTTGAAATAAAAACTATAAGCTTTGAATGCTTCAACGCTGACAAAAAACCTACAAAAACCTTTAGATACAAAAACCTTTAGTTACCACACAACTGGTCACAGAAAATGAAATGGCAAATCCATGTATAAATTTCTTGCTTTCATGTCAGACTGACAAAGGAGCCCAAAGAACCTTTTAAAACAGGTTTTTAAATGTGGGTCATGTTTAGAAAGTGAACGGACTAAACAACTGCAGCAAATGAAAGGGGCTAGGAAAGATCAACAAATAAAAAAGCAGCAGTTCATTTTTAATTAAATGAATTCAGAAGTGACCCGCAACCAGTGATTGAATAAACATCTGTCTACATTAAATGAGCCAAACATGTGGCTTTCGCAGTGAAACATTACCTTCTCTTCTGACAGGCCTGTTTACTTTTGCCACTGCCTCCAAACTTGATCATGTCTTTACAGGCTGAACACTTGCCACAGTCTGGAGCTTGACAAACCTTAAAAACATGAGTACATTAAAGCAGAACATTTAGGATGATGCACTTAAAGCTCTGACTGGAATATAGCTTTTCAACCTACCTCACAGACACCACAGCGATGCCTCTTGACTCCACCTCCCTCCTTATTGTTCTGGTCAATCTGATCAGAGAAGAATGTGTCAAAGATCTGATAGACCAGTTTAGTGGTGGTGGCTTTAGTGGGACCCTTGCTGTCCTTCTCAATCTTTGTGGGGTGACGTATGGCCTGTCTTCTGGCAGCCCTCCTGAAAAATCAAAATAAGAGATGCATACCATGAACCACAAATATACAAATTATACATCTAACATCTAAAAGCCACCTTGAAATGGAGCCATGCATGTAATGTGATGTCACGGATGTATGGATTGATAGTGTGTCAAGGCCGGGTGATGCAAGGTAATCTCTGTGCAGAGATTAAACTGTACAGATGACTCTATACAGAACAAGGGCATTCAGTTCCTTCACACACTTTTACATGCCTTCTCCAAATGTGCCGCTTGTAAATTTAAACAACGAAACTTAAATGAACATCTGTTATCCAGAGCTACAAAAGTCAGAAAAGGCTATGGAAAATGTTCTCTCATCACCCACGCCTTTCAGCCAGTTATGTAGTGTGCCACTAACACAGCTTACTGCAGTTAAGCTTAAAGGAAAAAAACAAGCCACAAACTCGGCAGAAACATCAGGATTCACATACCAGTACAGCTGCCTGCTGCGTTGGGGAAGGTTAGAGGAACATTAAAAACATAAGTACACCAGGGACTGTGAACCTCAAAATCTATACAAAATGTTTAAGTAGCTACAGCATGAACACAATCTTGGCTGAGCAGATAAAGATGAGAATTAGGTGGTCTATTGGACCAGAAACCAATACTCTGCATCTTGAAATTTAACATTGGATCAGTTTCACCAAAAACATGCTAGTTAAAGCCTTCTCTCCGCTATCAAAACCAGTGATCCACCAAGCATTAATGATGGTTTGACTTTTATATAACTTCTAATTAGACATTCAATAGCTTGGGTGAACCCAAAACCAGTCCAATTATTTAGGGCTTAGTCATTGGTCACTTTGCCTTCTGAACTGGCCATTACTTTTAGTCAGCAAACTTCATAAAAAACCTTTAAAGACACATTTCATCAATTAAACCCACCTCTTGCCCAAAGTGACACCAGCCAGCTTGATCAAGTCTCTCATACATGGAGTAACAATAATGGGCTGCTCATCAGAGTCCCCGGCCTCATCGTAACTCTCCACCTGCTCCACCACAAACTGGGCATGCCGCAGTAGTGTGTCTTCAGTGAAACGGTTGAAGTTCAGCCCAGCAGGTGGAACAGTTGTCTATGATATAGAGCATTTGGTCAGAACTGCTGATGTAAAATTATTAGCGATAAAGTTTCACTTCAGTCGTATTACCTCAATTTTGTTTAGCAGGTCCTCATACGTGGCATCCTGGTTCTTCTGTAGAAATTCTACCACAATCTTGCTAATATAGATCTTCTCTTGCATCACAGCAAAAATGAGAGAGTACTCCTCACTGGGGTCCATTAGGATGTAGTCGGCAAAGGCTGTGCGAAACCATAAGATTGTATTGCCATGCAGAATGGAAACCAGACTAGTATGAGACCAGAGATGATTTGGTTAGTCAAACATTACCTGTAGTGAAACCAATTAAAGCTTTCTCTCCGCCATCAAAACCAGTGATCCACCAAGCATTGATGGGACCAAGCTTCTTAGCAGGAACACCACCTGGAGAAAACAAAACAAAAGCTTTCATGCAACCAGCTAAAACAAACAAAAAAAAGTTGACCAACAGTCAACAACAGTCAGTCAGCCAGTAACATAACACAGCATACCATCCATGCAGGGATTGTCGTCATAGATGGGCTTAACGGCACAACTGAAGTACAGTTCCACATTTTTCTCGATGAGGCCAGAGTCAAATGGACACAGGTGGCCACGCTTGTCATAAACACTGTAAATAAGAGAAGTCATTACAGCAGCAGGTCTTACCCGTTTCAGACTACCGTTTTACAGGATGCATCCATCATAATTACCTAAAGTTTGTAATCTTGTGCTGAGGCAGGTCTTCATAACTTTCAAAACCATCCTCATTTGCATCAAAGAGGGAGAGACGCTCATCTGTCAACATCTCTGGTTCATCAAGCTATGAAAACAATCACATATACAAATATTAAAGGGATAGTTCACTAAAACAACTATATTAGTCAATAAGGTTTATATAAAGCTTTTATAATACTTTAATAAAAAATATTTCTGAAATATTACAGCTTTCATGGCAACACTTGACAACAAGAATCAATCCTTACTGCATCATCAGGATCTCCCTGAAAGAACTTGAGATCGGAATCATCCAGATACTGCCTGCAGTCAGGACACTTCGGTGGAGGCGTCTGAAAAGTTTAATAACAAAAGATTAATTTGTTCCACTACAACTTAAACAGCAGCACAAAAGAGCAAATAAACGGGTAGTGTTACCTTGGCAATGGTCACAGGCTTCATCGTCCCATTAGTAGAGTTTTCAGTGGTAGGACTGACAGAGAGAGAAGAAAATCATCACCACAACAGAACTAAAAAGCAGGATTTTAATTATCCTTTAACTGAAAAAACTCACTTTTCAGTCTCTTCTGTTTTAAAGCGCTTCTCTTCATGGACCTTAACACAAAGAGAAAAAAAATGTTACCAAACTATTAGTCCCATAAACTTTTTACTATCAGAACAACATTGAACATCTGAAAAATAAGCCTTACATCTTCTGAAACCTCTTTCTCAGTTTTAACTTCTGCTTCACCATTTGTGGTTTCACCATTCAGTTCATCAGACTTGCGTTTTGGGCTATTGGAGGAAAAAAAATTGACAGAGTTTGAATTAAACAATTACATAAAATCTTTGTATGAAAGAACTTAGCAGTTGAAAGGTTTACTTACACCCTAGAGAACATTGACAGGATAGTTGGTTGTTTCCCAGAGTTGCGTGTAACCCTAGTACTGGCTGGAGATTCTGTAGGCAAAAATTTGCCATGAATATTAAATTATTAAACGTTTCAATCAATATTAGGTTTGATGTACATACATCCATTTTTAAAACTAGTCAAGCCACTCACTCTTGGGCTCAGAATCTGCTTTACTTCGACGACCCCTTCCTTTTGGGGTGTTGGGAGACTTGACAGAATCTTCCTCCTGAGTTTCCATTGCTCCCTCCTGCTCACCATCATCTTTTTGAGATGCTTTTTGAGATCCATTTTGAGAGAATCCATTTGAATGTCCGTTCTGCTCTGCTCCATCCTCCTTGCCAACTCCCAAAGCTTTCTTCAAGACTGCCTTCACCTCTGATGTGTAAACCTCCTAAAAATAAAACAAGTACTCCTGTTAAAGCGAGTCAGACATCAAGATGTGAAAGCACAACGGTGTAAGTAACTCACAGTGGTCAGCTCAGAGCTCTTTAACTTGTCCTCAAGGATTTTGAGCTGGTCCTGAGTATCAGCGAGCAGAAACTCCTGCAGTAACCTGAGCTTTTCCTTTACACACTCCTGTGCAATGAACAGTTGATGAGACCAAAGATCTTGCAAATTGCAGAAATATTAATGTAACAGTCAAGTCTACTAAATCATATGTATATAACAAAAAAATATCACATTTGTGACTTCAATCTAGTCAAGAGTGGTACATTTTATAGCATGTAATGCATACATGAGAACTGACTGAATGTTTTTCATGATTAAAGACAAAGAAATGTGATCTAAATGATAAATGCTTGCCAAAAAGGTCAATATTACACTTATAATTTAATACACAGTCCTCTTGAAATCAAACTATTGGTAAAAAATTAGGTAAAAATTAGAGAAAAAAATCAAAATGTGATGATAAGTTTCATGACATGCATGACAATATTTCTACAAATGCACCGTACCAGTCAAATGTTTAGACAATTGACATCAATACCATTTAATCTAAATTTATAGTTTTAAATTACCAATGCAGGCAAAATATAAATGGGCCAAAACATTACTTTCTTTAAATGGAAAACTTTTAAAAATTGATTGAAGCAAATAATGAATAAAAAGCAGTCAATAAGAGTCCAGATAGAAATTCGTTCAGTGCAGTTTTAAAAGCTTCTCATGTTGAGAATGTCAAGAAGCTGAATGATAAAATGTCAAGAGTATGATTTTATAAGGGAGACTACTTTGAAGATGTTAAAATATAACGGTGTTATTATTTATTTTAGATGCGTTTAGTCACAACATTTACAATTGTGTTTTTTCACGGTTTTGTTTACTGCTATTCTAAAATGCGGAAAAAAACAACAGTGAGTAACGGTTTCCAAACTTTTGACAGGTACTGAAACTGCCCAAAAATTGATTAAAAACAGTAGTTCACCTCATCTGACAAGCTGTCTCCACCGTCATCCAGTACCTGAAGCCTAGAAATATAAAGGCATACAGTCACCACCACTACACCACATCTCAATCCCGTTTTAAATAATAAACAATGACTTCACATGATGCGGATGTTAGCGTGGAGGCATGAACGAGGACGCACCAAACTACAGCTCGAGTCCGTTACGCTCATTTAGGTTATTTCAGTGAGAAAGATGGAAATACCACAGAGTAAGATGATTAATCGTGTTGAATGACTGGTGTGAGTGAATGGAGTGACTGAGCAGAGAGAGGAGGCGTGCACGGCTTCCCTCGCACACATGAGCAATTGGCGCCAAATGCAGTCAGACTGACACCTGCGAATCTCTCAGCATTCCCCGCAACCAAACAAACAGCCACTGCATGTTTTACACACTAAACCCGATGTGATGGCGGGTAGGGCATTTGTAGCACAGCTAAATGCTAACGAGAGTAACATTTGGATCCCAAATATTTTACGAAACGAATCCGCCAAACAGCAAATAATTCATTGGGGTTTGTGACGTATAATCAATGAAAACCTATTCACGCGTAACGAGCAAGATTTAACATTCGGTTATCGTTATAGTTGCAGGAAGGTAAATACAGCACCGTACCGTTCCTTGACATCCTCTGGCAGAGACAATGAGGTCCTGGTAGGCATTTCAAGTTACAGTTTGAGCAAATAAAATGACTAGTTAAAATATATTTTAAAACGACAACGGATAAAAGCGCTTAATATGTGACAGTGTCAACAACAGTGCGCACTTGATATGCTCAACGGGCTTTATGGATTCACGCTAGCAGCTGGAAATACGCGCGGGCCGCTTTTTCGCGCGGAAACGCGGGTAAGATGGACACTACCATTAGTTTAAAGGTCGGGGGTGAACGGTTTTAGGCAAGTTATAAGCTTCTGTATCAGCTTCAGGTCATTCAATGTTGATGTTGTAAGTACGTGGACAATTTACAATTATAAAGTAATATATATGGTAGAAGTAAGATCATTTAAAAGTTTAGGCTGTTTTGAAAGAGCTACTGCAATGGCACCCCCTCTTAGGACGCCCAGACTCAACCAATATGGGTTGTACCATGTTTACAGTTGCCTTAGGGGGCAACTCTTCTAGTGTAAATATTTAATTAGCCAGTGACGAGTTGACGTCTAATAATGTTTACGTTTAGATATTTAAAATAAATATAACTTTAAATGTCTAAAAATGTACAAAAATATGAAAAGATCATCCTCACATTTATTATACTGCCATTATTAACCCACGTTATGTCATATTCATAGGTTATATTTATCTCAAATTTGTTCAATTTTGCATTATACCAAACCACTATTAACGACAATATGATTTCATAATGATCAGACTGATTATCATATTCAAGACATGAGTTTATCCTACAGATGGCGCAATAGGCATAAACATACAGTAAAAGTTTGGAAACGCTGTTATTTTTTCCACATTGTAGAATAGTACACTCCTCAAAACCATGAAATAACACTGTAACATTAAATAACACAACTATAACTGTGGGAATTATGTTGTGACTAAAAGCATCCAAAATAAATGAACACTATAACATTTTATCATCTTTAAAAGTAGTCACCCTTTATCTAGAATTTGTAAAATCATACTCTTGACATTTTATCATCCAGCGTCTTCCAGCGATCTCAACCCGAGAAGCTTTTTAAACAGCACTGAAGGAATTTCTATCTATGCTAGACTCTTATTGGCTGCTTTTTATTCATTATTTGATCCAACTTATCCATTTAAACAATATTTTTATTAAAACTGTCTAATTAAAGAAATTAATGTGTTGGCACAATTATATTTTTGTGTACAAAAAAAATGCAAACATTAAAATATACACTTTCAGGTTAAAATATTTTTTAAGATCATGAGAAACATTCCTGTCGATTGTGTCTTAAGCTTTTGACTGGTACTGTATACTGTTAGATGCATTTACTTTAGCTGTTCACAAGGTGGCACTATTGTAGAGCATTAGTAGTTATTTTATTTTGGGTGTGGGTCTACTTAAAATGAATGTGTTCTCATATACGGCAGGAGGAGTGGGAGTATGGGAGAATACACACTGTGTACTGAAAACAACTGGATGCTTGCAGATGTTTCACCATAGATGATGTCACTTCCTGGCCATATTCCCAGCTGTGTCGTCTCCCAGGGGCGGTTTGCTGTTCCCACCCAGGAATTCCATATGTTTGACAACAACCAGGCCAGACTATCTCTGAGCCCACTCAGTCAAGGTTCTCATAGTTAGCCCCATGCAGCACAATTTTAGCAAATTGGCCTCCCAAGCGTACCTTTTCCACAATTGATCTCTAGTCAGACTCCCCCTGTTAGCGAAACATCTGCACTCCCACAAAACGTAGAGCTGGCACTCGTTGGCCTGTCAGAAATCAAGGCCAGTAGTTCCAGGCAATATCATTTCCAAACAGCTTTTCGTGTCATGGCGAGTTTTGCCCTAACCGTGTTTGTGCATGTTTGTATTTAGTTTTCCTTTTGCTTTACCTTTCATTGTGCTGCTGTGTTTGCCTTGTTAATTCATTACTGCGTAGGACTGAAAATCACACCAAAATTCTTTTACTGGCATTAATTATTTGATTTTTGCACATTTGCTGGCATTGCAAATACTTTAAAAGTTCTACTTCTAAAAGCATAAACGTATAAACATAAAGCTACATATCCATGATCGGTAATAACACAAAAAAAATTGAAAAAGACAAACAAACAATATTTTTGTATTTAATTTATTTTAAAAAACGGAATGAACTAATGTTTATGTACCTACATTAGTGTTTGGTATTGTACCGATTTAGCACAGGCTACTAGTCACAAGGCTATTGCACACAAGACATACTATACGTATACACATTCCATACATACTGTACATAGATACATACATACATACTTTCATATATTTATCATAAAAAACAAACATTGTTCCACAGGGTAGGCAATGTTTTACATTGAACGGAGTGACAGGGATGCTCACACTGACTTGAACAAGTCTTCATGCAACTAAAAAAGAAAGAAAAACTAAATACATTAGGCGGGTATTGGAAGAGCTGCCAAAGTGCTTTCTCTGCTGAAATTAAGCAATCAACAGAGGAAGAAACTAAAACATGTCGGATCAAACAGTGAAAGTGTTTTACTGTGTGGGTGAGTGTTTGCGTTCAATGACTTTAACAAATTAGTATATTAAAGGTCAGTCCTTATCAACAGGAAGAAGCGTACAAAATACTAGACTTGCAGAAGTTTAGATATTTAAAATACAGTAAATAACTTTTGACCTATTATAAGGCGGCTGAATATTCATCAGCCATATCTCAATAAGATAGACAGGCTTGCTTAGTTTGTCCTAATCTGATGATTTTAATGAACTTTAAATGTCATTAAGACTTCACAGTGACAGAGCCCTCTTTTTCTTGTTTCTGAAAGCTCAATACTCCACAGGAGAAGAATGATGTTCGTTAATACTGTCGATCAGCGAAATTTTCGCTCGTAACACTTCATTCTTATATTCAGTTCTGTTTGTCAAGAGGGCATTAGGTATAAAGCATACGCTGCCGCAGCGATGCTACAACATTGTCATACCAACAGGCCTGGAGTTTACACCTGCTGCTGTGAGGAACAGCTCAAGAGTTCAGTAATTATATACTGATTGTGCTTTCCTCTTAGGAAACATTAGGAATGTTTAAGAAAAAGATAAAACAGCAAGCTACGGTAAGCTTAAGTAAGCGGAAAGATGGATGAAGAGTAACATTGGAAATTGTACATAAGTTTGCCATACATATTAGTTTTACACAGGTTAGACTTGCATGCAATACAATGAAGCGATGAATACTTTTTTGTCTGTAATCAAAGGGTGTTATGTATATCAAGTAATTAGATAAATACGTTAAAAGAAGTTCTGCAAGCATGCATGGTCATTTGGCTCACATTGAGTGCACTGTCAATCCTTACATCGTCTCTCTGACAATGGCAACCTACTTACAGATACATCAAGTAGGATACATCTTCTATGTGACTTCTTATTGATTGGTCACGTACGATCGCAAACTGCCTAGAAGTCTACAAAGTGCAATATCTTCAACTTTGATTTATTAAGAGAGGGAAAACTTGCCTTTTCATTTTGTTATCCACACACACAAATTGTCTAAAGAGCTAAAATGCATAAATTCCCATTTGAATTTGGTTTTGTTTAGTTTGCACAGAAAAACTGATTTTCAAGGCCTTATGGTTTTAAAAATGTCGATTGCGTGGTGGATAAACAGTTGCAAAATGGGTCTTATTCTGTGATGGTCATGAACCTTTGCAAGAACAGATGCAACAACAGACACAAGGGAGTGGGGTACCACAGTTGATATTTGCTTTAAATGCAACAGTTTGTGTTTCTTGAAAGCATTTAAGATGCCTTTGAACCCTTCCGTCTTCCGTTTGTTGCCTTCAAGATGGATTCTTTCTTCAGCTTTACATACCATCTTCTCTCCTCGCCTTCTCGTTTCTCGTCTCCAAACACCTGGTCACAGTGCAGAATAGTTCAGACACAGGTAGTGCAGTCCTGCATGATGGGAATCGACTGATGTTCGTGTTTGTTCGTGCAGTGCTCCAGTGAACTTGAGCTCTTGAGCGGCACCATGCAGCGGTGGGGAGGTCTACCACAGTTGAGCAGCCCCCAGCAGCAAAGAACCCTGAGGAACTCCTTCCTCATGTCCTTACTCCGCAACGTGTAGATCAGCGGGTTCAGCGCCGAGTTAAGAGTGGCGATGCTGAAGAAGATGGCGGCGTTGTTGAGAATTGGGCATTTTTTCATCGTGCAGGAAGTGTCCAGCAGGAGAACGGTGAAGGCGGGCAGCCAGCATACGATGAACACGCCCAGCACGATAGTGACCGTCTTCAGCAGAGCGTATGCCGGAGAGTTGGTGGCCTCTTGGTGGCTTGTGCGTACAATAAGGTAGATGCGGACGTAAAGGATCACAATGGACAGCAAAATGATGCTGAAGATGGTTACAACAAACAGGATGTAGTATCTGGAGTTGAGAGGAAGGACAGCGGAGCAGTCCGCTAGGTTATTAATACAGTTCCAGCCAAAAATAGGTAGACCTCCTAAAAGGATGGACATAACCCAGCACGCTCCGATCAGAAGAAACATTCTGCAGGTTTTGTTAGAGCCGTAAACCTTGACCTTGGTGATGGCAATGTAGCGTTCTATGGCGATAGCCAGCAGGCTGAAAACTGAGGCGGCCAGTGCGATGAAAGCAGTGCCCTCTCTTATGAACCACTGAACAGGAACTAGATCAAATGTCCGAGGGCCTGACAGGAAGATGTTGGCAATGTAAGCAGAACCGGCCAGCAGGTCAGAAAAGGCCAAGTTCCCGATGAAGAAGAACATGGCCGAATGGAACTTCTTATTGCGAAAGACGGCGATGAGCACCAGAAGGTTTTCCAAGATGATGATGCTGCAGATGATCACAAATACAATGTTCAGAAAACTGAGGCTTTCTTTACTTTTCATGCGCTCCTTCAGTTCTTCTGTGGTCATTTGCTTGGCGTTGAAATAGTGGACCTCTATAAGGGTTTTGTTGAAGTACTGGGAGTATTTGCTCATGGTGACGGTTTGGCAAAGTCCTGGAGCTTCGAGGCTGGGAGTCATTTAGAGGGCGGTCTGTCCGAGCTTGTCTGGGCCAGCAGGGGCAGAGGAAATGAGACGCCCAAAGTCACGTCTCAGCGGCCCAGGAAGCTACTCTGTATCACCTGAAAACAAAAACAAGGACAACAATTACTGGCAGTCCATTGAACGGAAAAGAACAAATCAGCAATCATTCAATTTAAAAACATTTAATTTTCAAATGTATTTGTTTGAATACAACCACTTTGGCAAATCTACATTTAAACGACGCTAATCTTTACTTTAATGATGTAAGTCATATGCAGTCATTTACATTTTTCCCCACTGACAGACAGAAGCTCATCCTGCACCGATAAAAACATTTTGGGTTTCCTGTTTTCTGTCATGTTGACATTATAATAAGCAACCCACACAACAAAAAGTGAAGCAAACAGACCACTAATTCTACATGCATAGGTGTAACTGCAGGGAATGAAATGGTGTTGTATTCCTCACTGACTCACAAGGTTTAAAACATCAAGTTACAGTTCCAATAAATACCATAGTTTGCATTGATGACTACGTAAGTCATTTCCACCATCCCACAGAGATGATAGTTTCATTATACTTTTATATGATAGTTTCCCCTCATCTAAAATCCCCCTTCAATTGGTAATGAGTGTACACACACGAAGAAATTGCTGAGATTAGTATCTGACTCTACGATGTTCATTCCTCTAAAATAGTTTGTCTTTGAAGTAGCAATATAGTAAAACATGTCTTATCACTATACTCTTATATAGTGACAAAGTAGTAATTTCTGTTGGAAGATTTTGGTGTGCCTGGTTAAAGCATGAGGAGAAAATGCTACTGGATGCACGCAATAGACTTTTTGCTTAATGCAGTGATCAAATGGCAGACCCTTAAAAGCTTAAAAAATATGTAGATTTAATGGGTGAATTTACCTTACATTTAATAATAAGTTCTTCTGCTATTTAGTTACTATTCAGTTATTCTCCTACTATTTTAACCCGTTAACTGTCACCATTCCTCAGAAGGAACACACATGTTATTTCCCTATTATGTTTAATATTACATTGTTGAATTTTATTCTAATCATGACAAACTATGACTGATGGACAGGTATAAGACTCAAGATTAAATATTCGACACATTTGAATACACATTAAACTTAAAATAATAATTTTAAAAATGTTAACGTTACTGTAATTTATAAAAATACCTAAAATGACATTTTTTTAAAAGACTTAAAAATAAAAATATCTAATATCTAAAATGAAAAAAAAAATGTAGTTCGGCAATGCATTTTCATGTTTATACTACTCAATTTCTACTACTCAATCAGGTTAATAAAAATAATTTATTAATTGTAATTATAAAACAAATTATTATTATTATTATTATTAGTCGAAGTATTATTACTAATACCATCACCATTAATACACATACACAAGCATGAGTCTAGGGTAGAATCCTGCTATTTTTCTCATATCCCCATAATTCTCTATTAGAAAACAAAATGGCAAAAACAATAAAACACAATAAAAAAGATATAGTCTTAAACATTTAAATGGAATGTCCCTATGTACGAAGTCTCGTTTACCTACATACTTAACACAATCCAAAATATTTGTCTAGAAGATCTCCAGACTGGAGGTTACGCCTACTACTCAGATATTATCGGAAGGTTGCGCTACTCAAGAAGGTTGCCAAATGTAGCTTTTCTCCTCCAGATGATCTCCCCTGCCCAAGACTGATCATAGGCAGAGCAAAACTGCTAAAGCCTCAGCATTGAAACGAACAAATCCCTAGCTAGGCCAGAGTCACTGTAGAGACTATGCAACCATGTAGAATGGCATCTGGAGACAAAGGCAGGAATCTGAGACATCTGTGTGACGCCCACACCTCAACATCACTGTTTGCTGCACACGGTTTAAAACCACTCGCATACATACTCACAGATGCAGACTTACGTAAACATGTCAGGAAACGCATCGCAGTCACCTATGAGAACACAATAAGGTGCATGTGCGCAGAGAGCACCACAAATCTGTTGCCAAATGCCAAGAATATCCAGCAAGGCCACTTCCTTGAGAAGCAGAACAATGGCTTCCTTGTCCAGGTTATATTTCACCAATACTCTCCCAAAGGTAGACTGATCCAAAATTATACCATGCGTCAACTACCAAGCGAGAACAATTGTATTTGTCCTATTCAAAGTAATTCAATAAATGGCAATACCCAAAGTCCCTCGACTCTGGGGCACTCCAACTGTTTTTCAAATGTAAAAGGAAACCTCAGAATTAAAGTAATGACAGCAACTCACAATTCATGTATAATGCAACACCATACTATACTACAATACTATTATACAGCACACTATGAAATACTGTACTCTTCTTTTAGTATTTAATGAATGAAATAATATCAACATTTTCTCTCACCAGAATTTATTATTTTTCTGCTTGTCGCAGAGCATTAAGGGTTTGCATTCTGTATTTCTAGGGGCAGAATACTAAAGTTTCTTTTGGAAAAGATTTCTGATCGGGATGATGCATTTAAATGGTCACTGTGTCACCATGACCAACACTTTTGCTATTATTTGATCATTTTCATAAACAAAGAAGCAAGCTTCTAGTAAAACAAAAACATTCTCAGAAGCGAAAGGGTACATTTAGAGACAGCGCAAGAGAACCACGTCCACCCACTGAATTTTCACATCTCAGAACAGGTTGACTGGGTAGTTTCGCTGCAGACGACTAATGTTTGTGATTTCACTTTGGCATCTGCAAGGTCCTCTCACATGCACTCTGGGCCTTGACGTTACCGTGGAGACCTGTGCTGTCTTTCATCAAGGGATTTGACAGTGTGTGAAACCTGATGGTCTGGTTTGTCTGCAGTGCTGTCTTACTTCACCATTACCCCCCTTAACCCTGTCCTTCACTGCAGTCCAGAGACGCTTTGAAAGAAGGCATGGCTGCTGTTTGAGAATGAATGAATGCACTCATTCGGACCATCTTTACCAGAAAAACACATTATCCACAGTTAAAGACAAGTAAGGTATAGTATGTAGAAACTA
Organism: Beaufortia kweichowensis; assembly: GCA_019155185.1. Lineage (NCBI taxonomy): Eukaryota > Metazoa > Chordata > Actinopteri > Cypriniformes > Gastromyzontidae > Beaufortia > Beaufortia kweichowensis. The sequence continues at coordinate 3,639,641 of CM032804.1, forward strand.
AAAAGACACAAAACTATGCAACTATGTGGGATGCCGACTACAGACAAATGGCCTACCTGCGCGATTTCAGCTGAACACAATATATAAACTATGCTATTATAGGCCAAAGGTTAGTGGTTATTGGTGTCAGAAAACTAACATCCTGTTCAGTCTTCAGAGCTTTAGTGGCAAGACAGTTAGTGTGGGAAAGGCTCGGTGGAAGGCGAGAGACACAAAAACAGAGCAGAGGAAGTTTATACGGATTCTTACAGGTGTAATACGTGCGGCAGGAAATGACTTGAAGCAAAGCAACAAGCTGTTCTTCTTTGTTTCAAACCGTCCATCTGGCACAAAAACCATATGTGCATCTGCTGCATACAGTAGAGCAGGTCAAATCTACGAGAACTAACAAAGAACTTGCTTAGACTGATACAGATTCAGTTTGTAGACTTTGTACAGTGTCATCATGAGGTCAATGTTATGAAACAGAACCACATGATTTCTAGTCATCATCTGTTGACTCCCACATCAAAAACCATGAAACATGAACCAAAGACCCCAGTCTCGGTCAGGACCCCGCCTACACCCCTTGTGACAGCTCCACAAAGGCCCCAGGTGTTGTTTGCGCTTCCCAGCAATACCTGATAAGCCCCAATTAGTCACTGGCGTCCGAGTAACAGAGTTTCCCACAACGCACCTGTTACCTAGCACCAGTCGAGCACCGGTAACCATGTTCTCCAGAGAATCTTGTCTCTTTGCAGCTTGCACGCACAACCGTCACTCGACCACACACACTTGGAAAAAACCTGACAGATGTTTCACTTCAGTTTATAACTGCCAAATCTATCTATCACCTATTTTTGGTGCATCACTCCTTTGCATGTGATCTCTTATAAATAGACAGAAAAACAGCCCTGTGAACACATGAAGTGCTTCAGGCTTTGACACGTAAGACATTTTACATCCTGTCCCATACATGATAAGCATCATCATTTACATGACCACATTCTTTCACCTCTACCGCAAATGCACCATTGCCTACAGATTGTTGTTATTAAGGAGTTTTGTAACACATGTAAAATTCACGCAAAGCGCAATGAACCGTGATTCGTGCAAACGTGCTTAAAAGTAAACACAGGAAAACAGTGTAGCGAATGGCTGACGAAACATTTTTGCAGGTTTGTGTGCACCGTATGTTACATTAAAAAATAATCAGTTTGTAGTGCACGATCATTAAACCGATTGTAACTTGCCCCGGGAGAGTTGTACAATGACGTCATAAATAATTGTATCGATTGGATAGCTGGGCCTGGCTTCAATAATACCAGCTCTAAGAGGCTGAAACAGCACTCGCAGGCGCACGGGGAGTGAAAGAGGGGGAAGGAAAATTCCATCTGTTGGCAAGGCCAGAAAGAGTCATGAGTCAAAGCCATTCAATACAGTGAAGGTGATAAAACACAGAGCCTCTGCCGGTTACAAGACTACAAAGATCTATTCAACATACTTTTATTGTAACTCATCCAGATCTGATTTACAATTGAAAGTGACTGACCAGATCATAAAAAGTATAACAAAAGTGATCAAGTGTTATATTGCTTAGTCCTACCTTTAGTGTACATAAATGTGCTTATAATGAAAGTCAACAGGACAATCTTTGCATGCTTACACCAAGATTATCACGAGTGATTTTTATTTTTGCAAAATGATTTTATGTAGTAACTGACAACACGATTCAGACAGCATCAATACAGCTTAACATTTATTTAACCCCAAACATTAAATGTACAGTAACACTGAAAGCTTTAAAACCTATGGCTTCTCATAATATTTGCTGGTTCAACAAAGGTTGTGGCTGATAAAAACACTTATCCACAAACACAGAAGAAACCACAAAGTTAGATTGTTTTTGCTCAGGCCGCAGGTTGACCCATAACACAGTACCACCGCAGATGAGCTGGGTACGGCGCTGAATGTAGCCCCGATCTCACAAGTTGAAACACATGTGGGCAGGCAGAAGCAAGCCTTGACACAAATGCACACGGACCAACCTTGTGCACAACTGCATTGGTACCGCCACTCTGCAACAAAGCCTGGGGCTTTCTCAAAACTTTCTCACACACGATAAGAGCTTCTCACCATCATGACTGTGCGTTAAGTGCAAAAGCACCACTGTTCTGGAGTATGGTCTAACGGGTGGCTTGCAAGCAAAGCAAATTACAGAAATCTATACCAATATCGGTGAAAAGTCACACTGGTTGCAAACGAACGGTGTCTAATATGCTACTGAGCATACTTTTTCATTTACTGTAAGTATATTCTGTAAAGATAATACAGCAGCTCGCAAACTGGCACGCTAATGCATAAAAAGTATGTTTAAAAACGAACATTTATTCCTTCTGCACAACACGAAGATATTTTATAAGACAAAAGACCTTTCTTAAAATATCTTGTTTTGCGTTTCACAGAAGCAAAAGTCACATACAGGTTTTGAACAACATGACGGTGAATAAATAATGCTATTTTTGAATATAATAATGCTATTGGGTGAACTGTGTTTGCAATACCACCTCGCCATTTGACTGCTCTTGTGTGCAGTTGCATTCGAGAGATGTGGCACATTTAAATGCGAGAATTCGAAAGCAGCCATCTGTAAGTCAGATAGCATGTGGGTACGCAGGTGATTCAACCTGTAGTTAGATGTGTATCATCAAAAACAAAAAAAGTATATTATTACAGAAGCAGCAGTCACTATTTGCAGTCCCTATTTACTAATGCCATAACACACATGACCTACTAGAAGCATTCGCAAAATCAAGGTGTGTGCATGTGTACGAGCACGTTTAGGGAAAGTTTTAAGGAGTCAGTTCTCGATCCTGAGAGATTATGCTCTCTGACTCATCGAAATGTGCCGAAGCACAAAAAAACTTTGTCCTCTGCAGAAGATAACCACCCTCCCTCGCAATGATCTCCTCTCTTATCTTCAGGACATGGACGAGCACCAGGCGTATAGATAATATAGATGCCTGAATCTCAGCCATTCACATGAAAACAAAACACTGCCACTCCATTATCTGCATTTCTCATCTGTAAAAGCAAACGTATACACAGAGAAATAGACACAACACTTATTGTAGACATATGGACAGCTGTTGTTATGTATTTCGCAATAAAACAGCAATCCTGGTAGTGCTTCATACCTTCAACTGCATTCCACTTGACTTTGGTCAACTATAGTGACATGCAAAAAACAAAAAGCTCTGAGATTAAACCACAGATAAGACGCCGAGTTTAGACACTCATTGCTTTGCAACAAGGAACGATTTAGGATGGTGTACCACATCTTACAACTTGGCAAGCAATTTCATAGTTCACGAGAAAAAAGCACAGCAAAATCTTTCCTACGCATGCAAATGATAAATGCAAACTGTGAAGTTTTACACACATAGCTGTTTGATTTCCTCCACAAATGGTGACTCTAAATCTAAAAAAAAAAAACATTATGAAATAATTTGCTATGATTTATATTTTTACAGTTTTTGAAGAAATGTGGGTGGAGTTCATCTGTACACCATTCAAATGAAGTCAAAAGACCATACATGGGTCAATATGATATTACTTTTCTTTCTTGGGTTTCACAATAATTAGTTTGAATATCTACAACAACAGGCAACAGCAATAGACTCTTCACCATTACAAAACAACCCAGAGTCAATGTCTTTACATCTCCTAATTAATTCAACTAATTAAGTCTTTGTTTCCACTTCATGTAAAGCACAGGAGCCCTTTCATGGCCAAGAGGCAGTGGCAGGGTGCCACATAGACTGTGGTCTGCTATAGTAATCCAGTGAGAGTTTGGAAAGTTGGCTATATCCATCTCACTCGCATTATTTCCTCTCAGATCATCAGTCGATGTTGCGTGGCTTGAATCTATTCATCATCGCTGTGTGTCTTTCCTCCCCTGCGAGGTACACATAAACAAATCTGTCATAGCTTCTGGTTTATATTTGTCATGTCCGTTTATTTGCTGGTGTGTTTCTTCGCATGTGGGTGAGAAGCAACAGGAAACAAAGAGCAGAAGAAACCACTTGTCCACATAACATGAACCGACACTCGGAATATCTGCTGTCCCCCAACCCCCTACGGTTTAATGTCTACTTCATAGATCAAAGCGAGGGCCCACAAAGAGGCATTAAAAACATCAGAAGGAATTAATTTAGAACCGGCAACCACGGTCGCGCCGTCTTTGGCGCTCATTAGATAATCAGCTAATGTGATAATACTTCATTATTTCATCTTCTTAAGAAACTGCAACTGGTTTAGACATGTCTAGACCTAGATCTGCCTTCAATGCCTGGCAAACTTCAAGCATGAGAACAGGGCACAAGAAAACTATAGAAAGGAAAATCTGATGATTCAAGTTTTTCATTAACCAATGTGAACCCTTATGAAAAAAAAACAGATCTACAGTGACTTGTACACGTGATTCAACACTGTACCAGACTGACAGTGTTAAAATGAAAATCTGTGAGTTAAGCGTATCGAGTTTCACACGCTTAGATTTTCTCACACTCATCGGCTGTTGTCTGCACATAAGAAGTATCCGTTAATGAAAGGTCCTAGAACACAAATCGCATTTGCTTTGTTCTGCAGCCCTGCTCCTGTTCCCCCATAACACAGACCCCACCCATTCTCATATTCTTCTGCTTTAACATGGGATGTGCACGTCCTGTGTGTGCGCTCATGTTCTAGACAGACGGACAGATTTTCGTGACAACATTGTACCGTGGTGCAAATGTGACCAGCATGTGTTTCTCGTATGCATGAGTTTGGGGTAGGTGGTGGTGATGGAGTGTGTGTGTGTGTTGGGGGTTGAGGGTGTGAATGGAAGAAGGGAGCCTCCACAAAGGAAACAGGCACCCACACTGATGAACAAAGCAGTCCTGATTGCCTTTTGTGATACGATGCTGTATTATGGTCTGGTACCTTTCATCAAACAATGATGGAGAGGATAACAACTGAGACTAGTGGGTGCACTTAAGAGCAACAAACCTGTAAGAGCTCAATGTTGGTGTTTCCGGAAGACAAATATTCATATGCGTATGTGTATTAAACTATTGGCTACGTCTCAAAAATGTACAGCGATCTCCCATCTTTCCCAGACCCTTCTAAATCCCATTGGGACGATACAGACTGGATTGCTTCACAGACGCACAGAGCGAAAGTCTGTCGAAGTAAAAATGCAAGTCCCACTTCCCTCTCTTTGAAACTACTGAGACTACTAAGATTTGGTCTTTGTCATTTTATTTCCCTGAGGGTGTGGTTCAGTCATTGATCTAACGCAGATCAAATATAACAGGCTAATCAGTGCTGGATATGTTAAAGTCAAAAAGAAATATATAATGTCAGCCTATAACTGTATTACAGACACAACAAACCCCATAAATCTAATATAGTACATTGTCAAAGTATGTTTTTCTGGAATATTTGTAAAGACGTCCAGGCTTTTGAACATCAGCGCATTTGTGTTTTGTTTCATAACGCCGCACATTAGTCTTATCAGTGAACCGTGTGAATAACACGGATCATTTCAGACTGCATTCGCAACAAGCCTTTACTCATCACCAAGGGAGATGAGACCACACTGCCGTATTACACAACCATATCACTTTATGTGCCCACTTAGAAGAAGTAACCAACCGTTTCACCCCCAAAATAATCTGTATTTTCTCTTTAATGCCTACCACAAGTTACGCAAGCAAGCAAACGGTTTCATTTCAGTTAAAAGACAAGATCAACTTCTCCAGTTTCAACCAATTGCAACAAAAATAACTGCAGAAACGTCCCATAAGAGAACAAGGCCATTCAGATGCTAAAAGACCCCGTGTGGGCAGGATCTTCTTTTTCTGCTGCTCATGGACATTCATGACTTTGCATTACCATGAGGATGGGTCTGATCCTATCACCGATGCCGAAGCTGAAAGAACAGGTTTGATGGACAAAGCCCCTCTCTCCACAATTTAATCTGCTGAGCTCTAGTGAGCAATCCAGCTCTTCATTCCAATAGGGCTTCCTCGGTGGGCTTCTTCCAGGTGTACAAACAAAGAACGTAAGGGTAACAATACGCTGTCTATCATGAGGGGGAGGGTGTTTGGGTCTGGCATGCCCTTATCTCGCTTCATACCTGCTGGAAAAACTTAATGCACTTGGACGTAGTGATGCCTGGTAGACATTAGAAAACCACAACCTGACCACATCACTACATATCCAAGGATTTATGGAGTACTTTAAACCACAAATCATTTATAAATGTCTCACTAACACAACAAAAAAATCTCCAAGCCTCTTTGCGGCCAGTAAAATAGTGAACATTATCATAACGTGGAGGAGAGCCAAATTTACTGGGTTAATGTTGCTGTTAAAAGCTATTTCTATAAGCTGCAATGCTTTCTGTGCCAACTAGGTTAGTGCATTAATAAATTTAAAGAGAGGGAGAAAAAAAGTGTATCCTCAAACGTATAAAATTGGGATCGGTCAGGATGCAGTAGTTGACTAGATCTAGGTGTCCAACAAAAATGTCGATATCATAGCTATTACAATGTGCACACTAAGATAAGTTGCTTCGTTTTGTGTTTGGACATTCAGTTAAGGTTTGTCCTGTTTTCTGAACCTCTCACCATGAGCTTTGTGTTTCAAACCAAGTTTAAAACGGTCTAAATTTTAGTTACGCATCACCAGAGCCGCGAATTCTGTTGCGCAATAACGCATCCTTTGTAAATGACCTAATTCAAATGGTATCAGGTGAACCTAAATGATGAAGTCCCTTTTGTGTACGAATGCAGCAATGTTAAGATGGATTAGCTGTTCTACTGTATATGGTAGATTTATATCAGTTAGGCAAAGCATTGCGAAATTAATCCCATAAACAGTGATTTTTCACGCACGCAAAACTGAGGAAATGGAAGAATCTTCTATTCATGAGTCCAAAACCCTATCTGTCCTAAAATGGACAAAGTCCTTGCCTGAACTGAAACGCTTCTCAGTAAATATTTAGAAAGTTTCCCTGAGCTTTGTCCACATGTGTCTGTGTGAGACAGACAGATTGTGCTAAGCGACTGTGTTGTATACAACATAAATTTATTGAATGTGTTTATAATTACATTAACGCTATGTACATACACTACCGTTTGCATCCAACAGCCGGCAAGAACGCATAAATGATAGTGCACGCTGTGAAGAAGGTTAGCAGACAGAGCAAAAGCAATGCATTACTGCGACACTCCCAGTTCTTGGCAGAAAAACTGAGAGCTCCATATTGTCCGGCTGTGAGTTGTAACTTGCTCAGCAGCAGCCTCCAAAACAGAAGGCGTTTATTTTGTCCCAGCTGCCACACCCAGCAAAAGTGTTTTTCAGCTGAGGAAAGATGGCACGTTGCCTTATAAGAGTCAGTGCAAGCCCTGAAGCTTTGGAATCCCCTGCCTCTATTAATATCACCAAAGATGGTCTATCATTGACTGGTGTCACAGCGCTGCCCCTGATTTTAACCAATATACATTGATCCCTGAGCTTTAATTATTTTGAGTTCAATTATCAGCTCTATTTCCCATAATGCTTTCTAATACAACTTTCTCTTGTCCTACAGAGAAAGCTCCAGCTACCGTAAAAGATTCAGGCTTCTCTCAAGATGCAAGAGCCAAGTGCACGAATCCTTAAGGAATTGCTCCGCCCACACTGTGACCTGGCCCCACCCTTAACCCCTCATGTGACCAAGCCCAAAAATCCCACACTTCCAGTTCCCATCCCTGCCTGCAACATTTATTTATCTTTCCGTTTACTTGGATCTGTTTATTTATTCACCTTTTTTTCTATTCAGCTTCGCTTCTCATGCATAACCCTTCCTTTCCAATGTCTCCTCACACATGCATGTCCTGTGGGCTTACAAGCCTAGATCGTGGAGAATCACGTGCCTCTGGGAGAGAGTTGAAAGTAAGGTCAGGGGAATTCAAGAGAAACCGACATCAAAAGGTAACAACCAGACAGTCGACCTGCAACTTCATTTTGACAGACACTTGTGTGTCATAACGAGTAATGCTATTCATATCTGAAGTACAGACGGTGCAGTTTGTGAATGGCACAGATAGATTTAAGAGTCATTGCATCTGCTCAAATAACTGAAAAAAACAGCATATATCTCTCTCACACGGGTATGAGCCAGGATCGTGAGTGAAGACAGCATGGTTGGTTTTGTTGTAGTTTAATGAAGCGTGACATCACATGATGCCAACGCAGACAACATACTGCCCATACCAGCTTCTGTCCACAGATCGGTTCACAGCGTGATCAAAATCTGCTGCTTACTAAACCCCAACATCACCTGCATATGCACCTGCACCCAAACAAGAAACTCAGCTCTTTCTCAACAGTCATCAATAGATTCAACACCTGATATTCCTGCTCATCTTAATTACCGTACTCTGGAAATGATCTTCCATCCAATAAAAAGATTCAGCTCGTTTTACAGCGCCAAGAAATTCCCACGTGCACCCGACTGCACTGTTAAAAAGGCCTGATGCAGGCAAGATAATGCAATCATTCAATTTAGAGCTTTTAGACGAACAATGTGACCGCACACACATTTCACATCTACGGTTAAGAATGATGGATGAACACTTCTTAAAGGTAATCACCGTTTCCTCCCACATATCAGCTTATCTCTTAAAGGGAGGCATCATGTACCATAAAGCTGATTACAAAAACATCTCACCCTCTTCCCCTTTTCACTGCACTGGAGGGAAAAAACAATTGTGTCAGCAGCGTCACATGTTTGGCCACTACCTCATAGAGGTGTGTTTGGGGAATACTCTGAGGGATGTATTTCAAAGTTTGACCTAAATTCAGATACTACTGCAAAAACGTTTTTCAATACGGCGAATCTATACAACTGTGTTGTTTCATAATGGTCGAGAAAAGTGAACGCTTCTCTTTTCCATGAAACAATAGTGAATGAATACTGATTATTACTCCTAATAGTCGTTATAACAAATGCACCATTAAATACAATGTTACTGGTATTTGCATTACTTTTCTCCAGTTAAGTTTTCTATGTAAGCAGGTGTAATAAAAAAGCTTTGATCATCATTTATTCACCCTTGTGTCCTTCCAAACTCTCATGCATATCACAAAAGAAGATATTTCGAGAAATGTCTCAGGTGGTTTTGTGTTCATACAATAGAAGTTAATAGTGACCAATGTTTTTTAGTTACAACAAACATTCTTCAAAATATCTTCTTCTATGTTCTGCAGAATTAACTCGTACAGGTTTGAAGTGACATGAGGGTTAATAAACAATGAAACAATTTTCTTTTTGGGTGAACTATCCCTTTAAGAGCCAGACAGCCTTAAGAGCACTCGGTCCAGCATAATGGTATAATAGAGTCTTTTGTCTTATTAATACATTCTTTAAGAACAATGCCATCTTTAGGGTGACGGATGGACAAATCCCCACGAACCCCACGGCGGCTCTTGCGAGGACTCTACAAATGTTGCAAAGCTCAGCATGAGCCCGTCCCTGTTGACAAATGCACCGCTGCAATACACATATATGAAGTACAGTCTGCATGATTCCGGTCAATCTTTAACATCATGAACGTTACACATTATATCGATGAACAAACAACACTGGGTCACTTTCTCAGAAATGATGCAAAGAATCGTTTGGTGCCTGATGCTCTGTGAATAACGCATTGAAAGCGTTGTTGGTGGAATATGCATGTGTCGAGAGCTTTGATAAGGGCTATGTTTGAGATAGTCTTATCAGACAGATATCCAAACCAGTGCATGCGAGAGAGATCAGAGCTGTGGCTGATAGTAACGTGCCTCTTTTGACAAATAAACGCATCACAAGTTGCTGTTAAAGTGTGAATGTTGGGGGTTCACACATCTGTCTTTAACATTTGCAGTAGGGGTGGTCATTAAAACAAGAGATCTTTGTAAAATGTATTGGTATGTTGTCCCCATACAAAAATAAGAAATGAAACATGGTTTAATATGCGCAGTGGATATGTTTAGATGTGATTAGGTAAATCCTGGTAAACTCACCCCATGTGCGATGCCCGGCAGAGAGAAGAAAAGCGTGCCGCTGCTTTTAATCTTCATTTACAAAGTTTACATGAGCGACAGTAATTCCCGCAAAACTGATCCAGGTTCAGGTCGCAAAAAGTGAAAATCGTTACAAAAAGCGTTTTGTGCAGAAGTCAAAACTTTCGCGCAGCAATGGACAATGTGTACAATGCAACCAGTAGAAAAGCCATAGTTGTGATAAGCGTCCAAAAGCAAAAAACAGTCTACGTTTGTGTAGTCGACTCCTGGATGCGTCACTTAGCGTGAATTTTCCGTTAAAAAAAACAACACAAAAAGAGGTTTTAGGTTAAATCCACGCGCTGTCCGGTTGTCGCTCTCACAGACTCTCTCAGTGAACAACAGCGGAGCGGACTCGCGCTGTTAGCGTCTACACGATCACGTAATACACACACGCGCACGCACGCTCGCACGCGCACATGCACCAGCGCTGGCTAATGGTTTTTTCCCCTTACTTGCATTTCCACAAAAATGCATTTGTGACAAAAAAAACATGTATGACGAGAAACAGTCCTAAAAAGATTTCCTTTACTCAAGAAGTTAAGATTTAAAAGTCCGATTTATGGTGGTATTTTTTTTTCTCCGGAGGGTACAAATGAGGTCCAGATGTTTTTTGTCCTTTTTTTGTTCCACCTCCTCACTTCCGCTCGTCGTTGTTTTCAGTCATTTTGTACCTCTCTCACATTTCAGTATAGTTCTCCATCAGATCTCGTAAGTCGTCCTTTAATGACTTTTAATGACAGCTCGGTAATGGCTATCAAATGACATCATCTCAGTGAACCCTAATGTTGAAATGGCAAGCGGTCACACGTCAGTCATACGTGCTTGACATCTGTTCCCGCGTGTGTAAGCTAAAAAGCAGACAGCACCTTTGCTGACTCATCTGGGTGATTTAATTTTCCTTATTTTCTTTTATAGGTCTTGCTCTCATATGCATTGATGTCTGCCAGAATCTTTTTGTCTTGATGAACAAGTTTCGCCTCAGGTGTGTGCAGCTTGGTCTAGGCTTGTTTTTCATTGGAGCTATGTTGTATCGTGTTTGCAGGAAGAAGGTGAGTGTGAATCATAACAGATTTGCTAACTGCATTAAATCCAACATTTTTTTAAACTGAACCTATTAGTAAAAAACCCTCCCAATGGGGACCATGTTCCTAATTTCATTTTACTGATAAGCCCCTCTAGCATATATGGAAATAAGTGAGTCATGAATAACGAAACATCCACCACAAAGCGCCCTATGGTACAGGTTCTACAACACTTTGAAGCTATTTTGTTTGAGAAACAATCTGGAATTGTGATTCTCTGTGGGATTAGATTTCACTTTGCATGGCAGTTAATTTTAGTACACAGTTGTACCTTTACAATGTTTATCTAGTCTGTCTGGAAGTTTATATAAATTCACCGCCATATATTTTGATAGACAAATTAATGCATCTGCTAGTTGTCGATAAGACATCGGTTTGAACCCTGCATTTCTGTCAGTTCGGGGGAGGGTTCAGGAACCCTGACCTCACTTCCTGTGGCGACTTCACAGGCCATGCATTGTCTGTGGGAATGTGACAGGGCTCTTGGGACTCCTCCACATCTGGCAGCTGTTTTGACCACCCCCATCCTATTCCACCCTCAGGAAGATCTATGTATGTTTCTGCTACTCACCTCAGGAACTCCCCCAAAATAACTCTACAGGCCTAAACTTTCACATTTGCGCACACTGTTATGTACCTTACACATGGTGTCTGAAGAGAGACTCTGACGTAAATCAGGTCTGCCAAAATTAGGTTGCCACCATAGGTTTATACTGGCAAGTTCCGGTTTTGATGTGGTTTATGCTTGCCAGCGTTTCACAAATGCCTCTTCCTTTAGGGCACAGAGACGTTGGTGGTCAATATGAGTTCCTCTTATTAAAAGGAGAACATAACACTTTATTTAAAATTTAATTTGCATGTGATTTAGGTTATCATGCCCTAAAACAATACTTCAGATATCCGTTATGGTATAAATCTCATAATCTTTTTTCCAAGTGGCTTTAGGTGTGTCCTCTGAGTTCTCAGAGAGGATGCTAATTTTAGACTGCATCTCCAGTTGACATTTCAAGTAAGTCAGTATATAAGCTGTATCGATTGTCATTGAATACAATAAATAAACTAATTTGTTGATTTTAAAACAAATTTTAATATTTTTAATTGTTAAAATATTAATAATAATGAGTAATAAAATAAAAAGTAAGTAAATAATAAAAAGTGGAGATGATTATTTACTACACAAAGATTCGTAATAAAATATTTGTATATTTATATTTGTAATATTTTATTGTTTATATTATTATTATATTCTTTTTTAATATATACAGCTATTTGTATAGCTCTTTGTAATAGATTTGATTGGTCAATTCTACATTATTCTTTTTTATCACTGTGTGTTAATTTATCAATTCAACTCAATATTGCACGTCCGTTTGTTTCTTTGTATCCATAAAAAGCAGGACAATGTGCAGTGATCAGGTCCATTATCTACTTATGTATATCTGGTATCAGTATTGTTCTGTCAGTTAACACTGTACACAGAAGTTAAAGCAAAAGAATTCAAAGGCAACCTTTAAACGAAAGATTATCTGAGTGTAAAATAAAGAACTGTGCTTACATTTATTTCCTCTCCTAAAGAGAGCAGGAACATCTCAAATATTGGCTTAACCCTTCCTCTTTTCCGTCTTCACTGCAGACCAGTTTTATTTTTAGAGCATTTGTACATTTTCTTTCTGTCATGTGCTCTTTGCTCCTTTGATCCAGTTAGATTCACAAGCCTGAGTGATGTCTTGTGATGCAAGTCTACATTCAATGTGATGCGTAGAGAATCTAATTATCCATATCTGTTTTCATCCAAAGCAGTATGGGTCAAGTTACATTATGCACAATAAACCGATGGTCACATGTTTTTTTGTGAAAGTTACTTTTTGGGTGCAAATTGAAGTTCAATTAAAACCAGAGGGGTTTAGTTTTATTAAAGAGAATAAGACACAACTCATGTTGTTCCAAACCCGTTTTTCTTCTATGGTACAAAAAACAGAACAGTTTTTTATAAAAGAAAAGCATTTAATAGCCACAGACTATTAAACTCCAGAAAGTAAAGCCATTAAAATTACAATAAAAGTAGTTCATTAAATTTGTGCACTACATTTTAGTAAATTTTAAAGCTTTCTGTAGGAAACAGACTGACATTTGCTGATTTGCTGACATTTATGTTTTGGTACATACAGAATCTCACAGATACTGCATACGGTTTGCAATAGAGGTGTGAGTTCTTCCACGTTTCCCTCTTTAACCATTACTGAAAGAGTTAATAATGGCACCTGGAGTCAAGATGGCTGATCTGCACTCTCTACTAATCATCCATTAGTGGCTTAAGTGTCAGCCGCACCACATGTCTAAAAGAGCTCACAGGTTGAGCTAACCCCCCCATACTTACCTTTTATCACCTGTTCATTTTCCCTTTTAAAAGCCCAGCTTTGTTTTTTGGCCACGGTGCTTATGCTCTTAATGGTTTGTTGTCAGCACAGCTGCATCTGTGACTTGTCTGTATTGTTTGCCGATGGCCAAAAGAACGAAATCATCTTGAGGGCGATGACCTTTTATATCAACATTTCCACATACTGTTTCAATTCAGGTTTCAACAACTACATTTAAACCATTGTACGCTCATCATTAGACTTACATCTATTCTCACAGGGAGTTCAGTGTATTATTATAGCAGGGGTACGCTTTTCCCATGGTTCAAAATGCGTGCGTGTTGTTTGTGTATGTGTGTGCGTATTAGGTTTACATTGGGATTAATTATGTGAAAAATTTTTTGTTCGGGGTAAAGATGTACAGCTGTCTGCATCTGTGTGCTGAGTGAAAAAAGTGTGTTCACATACAGGCTACATAAATCTCAGAAAGTTTTCCATCAGGGGAGCGTCAGTAGGAACCAGGGGGTGTGGGGGGTGCCTGTCCTAAAGATTAGACCATTATTTACAGAGGGGTGCTTGAGTATCCTTAACATAACACATCCTAATCCACAAGTTCCTTATTAGCCTCTTCTTTATTAACAATATTACTTAGTAAGCCGTGTTTCCCTAGGAGGGCTGGTCATTTGTATGGTAATACGAGTCCTAAAATGTGATTTAGCAGGAATTTTAAAACGTCCCAGACGGCCAGGAAATGCAGTCAGGGATTTAAAATGTGTGAAAAATAAAGCAAAGGAGATTCTGATTTAAGACATAAGGAAGTACAACAATGGACATATGGATGGAGAAATGGACACCACACATTCTGCTTATATTTCATCTTTACAGACTCTGAAGTCTCAAAGGCAAAATCTGTTGTTTTGACCTGCAAACATATGGCAGCCATCAGTGCTGTGGCCTCTTTGACTTAGAAACCCAACACTGACACACGTTCGGTATCCCATTCATTATATAACATAAGAAGGATCAATAGAAGTTAAACCTTAATATGGGGCTTATTCTTAAAACAATTTTTTTGTATATTTAAAACTGTTCCTACATACATTGATGTATTTCATTAACCGGTTAACCATTCCACAGGTGGTTATTTAACTTTTCACTTTAATATTTTATACTTGAATTCTAATCTAATCATTACAAACTATACATAAAGTGCTGAGTTATTTTCAACCCAGCATTGGGTCAAAAAGGGACAAACCCAACCGTTGGGTTAAATTAACCCCCCCAAAAATGGGGTTAAACCAAGGGGTTAAAACTAACCAGCATTTTGGGTTAAAACAACCCAGCATGGGTTAATTTACAACCTAACTGGGTTCATCCCTTTTTGACCCAATGCTGTCTTAAAAATAATCCAGATTTTTTTTAGAGTGTATAGACTCAAGAATAAATATTTGACAAATGTTCATAATAATAAACAAACAAACAAATTTTTTTAATTTTTAAAAAAGAAAATATCTAAAATTTAAAAATGTATTATTAATTCATTTTATTATTAATTCTGCATTTGTTTCATAAATAAGGCCTTATGTGTATTATTATGCTAAAACGACCCACATAGTCGCTCACCAGAATATGTTGTGATTTGGATGCTGATTCCCAGCATGGGTGCTGGTTTCTTAACTAAATTACACAGCAAGACTTCCTTGAACAACCAGCTTTACCAGAAAGACCACGCTGGTCCAGCAGCAAACCCCTCTGGTGACTGTGATTTTGACTTTTTTAATCAATTTGGACCATCAAAGGGTGTTTTTTCTCCTGTCTTTTCACGTGTATGTACCATAAACGTCTCACCCGTAAGCAAAAGGGCCCAAGGGTGATTATATCCAACGCAAGATCATGTTCACAGCATGTTCCTACCATACGGAGCACTCTTGACCCCTTTGATCTTGCAAACAAATGACCTATAACTGAGACCCTCATGTGGCCTCTCTACATGGATTACCATTGGGATTCACTTCCACAGAGGCTTGTGTGCTAATCCAACATATTCCCAGTGGGACACACAAGGTAGATGACCATTCAGAGGCTTCATTTTTTGAGCACCCTGTTTGGTCAAACTGAAGCCAGATGCGCCACACATTGAATGTTTTGCTGTCTTAATGAAGCAAAACTACATGCAAACTGAAGCATAACAGTAAAGCAGTCATGCTGATTGACCCACAGTTCCAGATGGATCAGAGAAAGAGAGAGAACTGAGAGTGATGGAGAAGCGAGTAAAGAAAGGTTGAGAGAGGAAATGAAAGAACTGTTGGAGGAATGGAGGTGAGCGTGCAGGCGGAGAGGGGTAAGGAGGAAATACGATGAGATGGATCGGTAGAGGGTGAAACAGGCTTTTGTAGAGCAAGTCATGCGTTGAACCTTCAGAACTTTAACAAAACACCAATGTATGAACGTGAAAGTTCTTTGTTTTATTAGTGTTTATCCTCAAGTATACAATAGCATTATTGTAAATTTCACCTTTGGATGAATTGTTCTCTCAGGGTCCCAGAGGCAGACCCCAAAGTCAAAGGTCAATGTCAGGGGTCATCTGATAACAGAGGATATGACCCAGCTTGGTACAGGGTCTTTATTTTTAATCCTAGTTGATGTTAGCCACCTCCGTTGTATAGACACAGACTCTTATACACACACACCTGCAGTTACGTCAAACAAACTTGATGTTAAATGTCATTATTGTGAAAAAAGACTATGGTTAAATAATCAAATCACAGATAAATAAACAGATCAAATAGCAGAAGACAGCTGGCAGGCTTACAAACATTAGTTTGATACCAAGTGGTATGCTCAAAAATATCTGACTATTAAGACGTATCTGTTTAGCATAAAATTAGACTTTATGTGTGTTAGCCAAACATACCTTCTGTATTAAAGGAGTAGTACATCCAAAAATAATAATTTTGACATTATTTTGTCATCCTCACGTTGTTCCAAACATATTAGACTATGTGTCTACCATAAAACATAAATGGAGAAATTCTGAAGAATTGTACTAGTCATAAGTCTAACGTTTTAAAGCAGGCAAAGAGCAGGTCTGTCTACAAAGAAATACCTTTCTGACCTCAAACCCAAACTACCTCCAAATTAGGGACAAATTTACAGTTACCACAATCTGCCACAAAGAA
The DNA here is from genome assembly GCA_019155185.1 of Beaufortia kweichowensis. Lineage (NCBI taxonomy): Eukaryota > Metazoa > Chordata > Actinopteri > Cypriniformes > Gastromyzontidae > Beaufortia > Beaufortia kweichowensis. The sequence goes on from CM032804.1 coordinate 3,656,375, forward strand.
CTCTAACATACACAAACTACCATAATTATTGAGGTCTTCAGGATGTGCAGATTTAGTTAAAAAGTGTGCCTTTAGGAAATGGAAACCAGTTGATCACAGAGACCAAGCTGATGGTGACCTGCACACTTTGCACATAGTTATAAAAACTTATAGCAAATAACTGTGTATAGACATATGTGGGTATATGTTTAGTACAAAGTGTTTAGTAATGTTCTGTAAATGTAAACCCCCTATTTAACATGTCAATAAAAGTTCTTTGAGTCTTGCAAAGACTAATGTAAGTATCGTAAAATAACAAAGACCCCAAGAGGAGGCGACAACATGGTGTCTAGGCATAAAATGTAACACTATCCTGATAGAGCTTCCGTTTACACATTCCTCGAGCCCTCTGATGACCTCCTGAGGGTCCAGACGGACAGCCAGACACGTGACTAATTCTGTGTTGCCAGCTTAATTTGCCCTGGTGTTTTAGTGCAGATCCTTCAAATAATCTCCAATGTACCACACAGATAGAAAAGAAACAAAAAAGACACAAACAATGGCCAAAGGAAAGTGATAGAAAGTGAGGTATTCAGCAGAGATATCTTTAGTTACACAGATCAGCATTCAGTGGTATCACACTTCTGCTTTTACAATTATCTTGGGGGATAAATATGGCAAATGGAAATGAGAAAAAGCTTATTGCATACCTAAATCTTTTCCTGAAGAAGACAGAAGGTTTTTGTATGGACACTGAATTATGGGTAGCAGGGAGTGGACACAGCTCTGGAAAAGTTTGGTGATGTTGTTACAGCTGTACCATAACTACAATATGACTTCACAGACCACAGCCAATCAAAACGCACCAGCCAGATCCAATCAACAGAGCAATAACACCAGCTTTTGAAGTTAAAATTACAGCCGGTGCTTAGAGGAGAGTTAATATCTGCGTCTTTTGGCAAGAATTTTCCAGTTTACACTTCTAAAACTGATAACCTGCAGTTGCTCTCTTTTGCAATACAGAGTAGCATAAACACAATAAGGAGTAATGGAAAACATGCTCAGTCTGGTCCAGACATTTAGACTCTGCCATTCATCTAATGTTATAAAGTTCATCCTGTTTAAAGAGATGATGACGAATGACTTTAACGTGCTGCCATGTGTTTAATGGGGCTAAAATGTCTGACCTAAATGCTTTAGCCTATGACCAAGATTTGTACATGCTAATCATTGCAAATGTTTGTAGTGATGCTTTCTAAGACAATCTCTATTGCTATTGCTGTTCACTTTTGAAAAGATATAGGGACTATAACAACTACCCAAAACAACCTAGCAAAGACCTGGCAACACCCTAGCAACCACATAGCAACATGCTACATGACATCTTAGCAACAGCACTGAATTAAAGAATGATCATTGTTGATGAGTCAGTGCAGGCAAACACACAGAGCAGTAATCCTCTGCAGATGTATGAGAGTTTCCATATCTGGCAGGTCTTAGCAGGGGTAAAGTAAAAATAAGAGGTTAAACTTAAATCAACTCAGCCTACTCAAGCCTTTGTTAAATTTTAATCTGGTTATGTTGTTTTTGTTTTGCTTTGTCTGCTAAAATCTCTGTAGGTGTGTGTGTCATAACACAAGCCCTTGAACATCTAAAGAGTTACGTTAGGTGATTTCCAAAGTTTATCGTAAAAGTTTGAGTTTGGGCAATGTTGCAGCTGCTCTAAAGACTGCTTCATAAATTGAGGAAGTACATTGTTTGGTAGCCTCACAGAAAACTTTTAATCTTTAGCTCACAGGAACCCTGACATGGTTGTCTGTGCTGGTGCTAACTGAAAGCAGATTGCTGGATGAGAATTCATGTTGTAACAGCGGAACGCCTTGGATTACTGACTGCAAGTGATTAAAAATGGGGGATTGTTATTTGTTGCGTCATGTGTTGGCGTGGATGCGACAATAATATTTTCTTCCTCTTCCTTAGCCCGAGAAAGTCAAATGACAGAAGATCACTCGCAAACAGTCATGCTGTCTTACAGTGAAGGAACGATGATGATATCACTCAGAGCTAAATATTATTGCTTAGAGGTTGCTCTTTCATAGCTTAAGTTCTCATTTGTGTTTTATTTAAGTATCAACTTTGTCTTGAATGTTTATTTTTAAAGATTAGAATTAATAGAAATGAAAGCAAAGGAAATGCATGTGCATTATGAAAATATAAATTTTAAGAATCCGCTTCTGCTTCTGTGACAAATATTTGTGTTCATATTGAAATCCTCAAATGACTTGGCAAATCTGAGCTCAGTTTTTGACATGTGACAAGTGAAGACGTTAGGTTTCTTTTTCTCAAGAAAAACAACCGAGATGCAAGAGATTAAGTCTATTTAATCCTGTTGCTGCCTAGAAAAAATAATTAAGATATTAAAGAGATTTCATCTCATACCATGTTCAAAAAACAGTAAAATGATGCCAATAATACTGTATGTTGTCGCACACTGGTGGTATTCTTTGACTTTATTCTCCCGTGTCCTTTAAACAACAACTCACTCTTCCAGCTGTCAGTCTCAAGGGTGGCTGACTCCCTGTCTTCTCCAAACAAATGATTCTAATTCAAGAGAATATAATGGTCCGTTTTAAAACAAGCAAATCTTTCACCACAAAGACCTCCACCTCGCCCTCTCGGCTCTCCTCACCACCATGGGTCACTGCCTGAGGCATGTCAGAGTTTACACTTAGGATCTTCAATCTCAAATAACAATCCTTTGCACTCTTCAGGGTTTAACACGGTATAGAAAATGGATTTGTCAGGAAACGGTGGGTATTGTAACTGGAAGCAGCGGGCAGGAGACTGTTGTGCGGTCAATAGACCTCAATAAACTCACGCATCTGGGAGTCAATTGATTTAAGGGCTAAAAAGAAATATGGCCTCTCTCTTCCTCCAGCGTGTGCTCACCCTGTGAGCCTCCCCATGCTCCTCTAAAAATGACTCTGGATTCCAGGAAAGCTGAAGTGGAGCTCTTGGCTCCATAAATCAGCATCCCCCGTGTCAGAGGAGCCCTCCACCCTTCTTCCGAGAGGGAAACGAGACGCCTTTACTTGGTCCCTGCCTGAAATTTCCTCCTCGAGCTGTGGGGTGTCTAGCATCTTCAAGTCTGTAAAGTTTTTTATAGCCTTAGCTATAGTGCCACAGAGGTGTCAATGTCAAAGCACTTCAAAAACAGACTATACTCTTTTAGCCATTAGTGTCAGTCCATTGCCATGGTGCTGTTACCACTTTACTGCCTATAATCAGCTCCCGCTCCCCTTTACCAGCTCTGGTGTCCCTCACCAGGACACAAAGGTGATGACAGAAGCTCCAGACACAAAAGATAAAAATGGGATAATGGACTGGAAGCGTCTGGCGGTCCGGAAGAGCTCATGAGGGTTAAAATAAAAGAAGTATGTGTGATTTTAGATAGGCCTATGTAAGGCATACAGTTTACATATTTCCCCAGGGATAATCGCTGAACCTTTAACGGACATACTGTAAAAGCCAAGCCCATGTAAAGCAGAAACCTGTCCTCACACGCTGAATAAACTACAAGGCGATTAGCGATGGGCACGGTTCGGCACTCAGTGACACATCCATCAAAGCATGCATACTCGAGAAACGCTATGAGAGCGAACTTTCATGAATAACTATTAAACATCCGTAAAAAGTTCTTTCCTAACAGCGCAGGGGGCGGGTGGGTGCTGGTGGAGTATAAGAACATGAGACCGTGCAGATCTTAAGCGGCCCCGGTGGGGTGGAGCTACAATGACCCGCCCCCCTCCCTCCTATGGGACATTCTGCCTGTGCAAACAAACCGACCCCTGGGCCTCTGGTCTAATGGGAACCAGACGTACCCCAGCACCAAAGCCCAGCAAATTCTCTTTTTACACACATACAGTCACCATGGGCTCCAGCTGAGGGACGCAGTCCAATTATCCCAAACAGACCTGAAACTTTTCCCTCACTGCTTTCCCACATTGTAGATCTACATGCTGCTTCACCTTTCAAGTCCACACACCCTGACCCCTAAATAAATAACTAAATATACATAGAGCCGAAGGCATCATGCCCATTTTGGAGACACGGTCTATTTTTAGCACAACTTCAATTTTTGTAAAGTTCATCATAGAGTGCATGTAAACAAAGTCAGTACCATTTCAGATGGCCAATTCCATGCAAATTTAACGACAACGCTACCCTGAAAAATTACGTTTTTCATCATCCTAATAGTTGAGATGTCAGTATTTGGTGGTTTGAATACACATGTGATTTCTCTTTTAAAGTTTTTAAAGCATTTTTTTAATGCTTAAAGCATGATTTTTTTTATAGTCAAATAAAGTACTGTTTCAGAATTGTCACATCCATAACAGTCCATATTCCTCATAAATGGGCACAAAAAACAATTAAATAAAATGTCTCTTTCATGTTCTTTGAAGAGTCATATTTTCTTAATTTGGTAGTCATTATTGCTTCTGGTTTGTGCATTTTAATTCACAGAAATCCTAAAAAGTTTGTGCCCTTTTTGTGTCACATCCATAACACAAATATTTTTATTATTTTAAAATTGATAACTTGTGCATAGACTGATATTTTTGATGTCTGGTCTTTATCAACAGGGCTTTAGTAAAATATGGTTCAATATATTAATACATTTTGTGAGAATTTATATTTGAGGTTTTTATTGAAAATGTCACATCCATAACACTGGAGTTGCCCAGTTGAACCATTTCCACAGTGTTTGCTTTAAAATATTAATTTACCCAAAACTGTCACCCTTTTCCTCTTATATCTCACCCACAAGTCACCCTTAATTTTTATGTCACAAAGTTAATTTGCCAAATGTATCAACCTTTCCTTCTACACTCATTTAAAAACTTTATTTCTCCATCTCTCCTTTCTTATTATTCATCACAATAGTTTATGTTTTCAACTTTTTATTTTCCATCTCAACTTCTCACTTTTTCTCTTCTGCCCCCACATCACTCTCACTCTCTCTCTCTCTCTCTCTCTCTCTCTCTCTCTCTCTCTCTCTCTCTCTCTCTCTCTCTCTCTCTCTCTCTCTCTCTCTCTCTCTCTCTCTCTCTCTCTCTCTCTCTCTCTCTCTCTCTCTCTTTCTCTCCCCTTTCCTATTTTTTCTATCCCCCACCCCCTTGTTACAAAAAATCCAGTTTCAGTTTTTCTCATTCTACTAAACTGTTCCATAATACGCAGCGCTGTACATGTCCTTGACCTAATGCTGTTGTTACTTTCTTTGCTAGTAAGACTGTGGCTTTGTGAAGGAGGCATCTACAGAGTAATGAGCTGGGTGCAATCTAATGTGTAATACATTTACTTAATTTCCCGTTCAGGGTGCCCTGGGCGCAGAACAGCACAATCCATCATGAGTGTTGGATGAGACATGCTGAATGTTCTCATTGTGGACTTTATGGGTTATCTGTAAATGTTCAGCCAGTTTTTGTACTGCTTTTTATTTGAATGGCTTATTTCACAACAGTCTGAATCGCAGCACAGTGAAAGCTAATGCAGAAAGTCTTCCAAAACACAATAAGCCTCCACATGCGATGCAGTGTTATGCAGCGAGAGGGTTTTACCCCATCTCTTATAAACAGAACATCTTTTATGCAGTATTTGATTTCTTAAAATTAATAAAGCATGCCACTCATTCTGTTTTCACTGATTTTTGGTCTACAGCCCACTTTTGTTTCATTATTTCTCATGCTGCGTGTGGTAAGGCTGTGGTGTGAACATGTAGGTGCGTTTCAAACAGTGTATGGTTTCTAAAATCAAGCAGGGGATCATTTCTAAAACATACTGAGGGTTTGAAGTGAAGAAGTCATATTTTTATATCAATAGGATTATGTCTTGCTTGTTTTGTTTTGCCTTTTATCTTGCCCTTCATCACAGACCAGTCCCAGCAGGCTCTCTCTCTCTCTCTCTCTCTCTCTCTCTCTCTCTCTCTCTCTCTCTCTCTCTCTCTCTCTCTCTCTCTCTCTCTCTCTCTCTCTCTCTCTCTCTCTCTCTCTCTCTCTCTTTCTCTTTCTCTCTCTCTTTCTCTCTCTCTCTCTCTCTCTCTCTCTGTAAGTTTGTCTTACAGCAGGGAATGATATTTTTTAAGCATTGTAGGAGTGGCCTAGCAAGACTCACCCTTCTATGGAAGTGTATTTGTGTGTGTGTTTGTGTCATTTCTGCACTGTCAGCGGAAAGGCTGATAGAAACTTGCCTGCTTGTAGGTGTCAGAACTTTCCTGTTGTGCATTACTTTACAATGAGCAGGTGTATTTGCAAGAAAGACTTTCAGACTATCGTCCCATATGCATGTGATGTAACCTTTTGATACCAATGGCTGCAGTGATCAATCTTGGAAGTCTGTTATCATCATTTTGAAACTGGCCTGGAATCTGATTTCAGGTCAATACGCTCCTTCTTCTTTTTCCTGCTCGCAATGATTTTTCCTCCTGATGTGCTTTAGTGGTGCAGTTGCACAGCTTTGATTGTATGAATTTAGATTGACGTGATACTGGATTGCGTTCTTGGATTCGGAACATAGTCTTTAATCATCATAATGCATACTTCATTTTAAAGATGACTTTAAATCTTACGAAACATAAAAATATTCACTTTGGAAAGGGGAAAATACAGCTCAGGGGATAGTTTTGTAAGAGTTTGCGAGTGTGGGGTATTTTGAATCTCCATCAAAACTGAGTTCCAACAAAACTGCCAAGAAAAGGTCTCATGCATGCAATGCAGAAAGAATGTGCATTTATAAATAATCTGTACAAGTGGTTTTCTCTATAGCTATATTTCTAAATATATAGACATACTTCTATGGCATATAAATAATGACATGCATCATACCCCAATCAGACGCATTTCCTTTAAACCAGATGCAGCTAGGCCACATTTCAAATGAAAGTGCATGTACTGCCCTCCCGATGACATTTTTGAGGCAGAGACCCCTGGCAGCAACAAACGAAACATAAACAAACATTCTCAATCATTGAATGGCAATGGGGAATGAAGCTCGAAGTTAGACTTTCTGTTTCTCTCATCAGGATAATCTTAGACCAGACATACTCAATCAGTGCAGTGTTCAGTACTATGTCCACTTCATTACATTTGTCTTCTGGCACTTTTTTGTCTTTATTCTGCTCTTGCCATGTCTGCTGCCACGTTTCCAGATGCTCGAGACCCTCAGCTGAAATATATATTTGCTTTACGAGGTGTAGAAAAAGGAATTAGCATCCAACACTGATGATGTGGCAAAAGCGAGAAGCAAAAGTGTGGGGCCTAATTCTTCACCAACACCCCAATTTTCCACTCCAATCCATCCCCCAATGTTCTGCTCCCCCCTTCAAATGAAATATTCAAGGAAGTGTGGGATTACTTTCACAAGGAGAACTTGAACCCCTTGACTTCCTGCCCAGCGATGAGGTCACTAGTCTCTGAGGGAGTGTCTGTGAAATGCCTCCTGCTTGAAAACAGCCCAGCGAAGGCCAGAGAAGAAATAAGAAAGACTGGGGTAGAATGATGAAATTGGGAACAGTGGGGGTGCGAGTAGAGGGGGGTGGGAGATGATGGCGATGACCATATCGTCCAAAGTCTGTCTTCACCATATTCTGGGCACTCAGCCCAAACACAGTGTGAATTCACATTATGGTGTGTTTCTAAAAACCGGGGTGGTGCAGCAGAGGAAAATATTCAGTAACAGTGAGTGTGAGATTGTAACTCTGCCCTTGCAGATGGACTTGAGTGATGGTTTACATGAGGGAGGATTCATATTGCCGGCGGATAAGCTGAGATAATGAACAAGACTGCAGTATCTTGCCGTCCTCCCTCAGGCTCAAGGCTTTTGTGCAGTTGCTGTCAGACACTTAGAAGGAAACAAGAATAGTACACTAAGCCTTTTGACAAATCCAAACCAGATGAAGCCCAAATCTCTCGTATGAATGTACAGTCTGTGTAACAAGACCAGTTAGAGAGCCACTTCGGGGAAGATCTGTGGGGTGGCCTGTTTTTTGGCCCGTCGCAGCTGGCCTGATGTAGCTGAGGACAAGGCAGAGCACCTGGCACACAACGCCAGAGGCCTGCTCGACATAGGTGGGGGCGAGTCTCACATACAAAGCCATTTTGTTCAAGCTCACGGTCCAGATGGAACGACTCTGTTGCCAAGGATGCCGCTTTCCACTTCCTGTTTCAGAAAGCCAGTCTTCAAACGAGTCGTCAGAACAAAGAGTCACACACAAACGTAGTTTTTTCCTATCTCTTCATCTGTTTCACGCTAGATGCCTCTCACGCACGCAAGTTCGACCTCACACTATTTCAGATGGAATAGTGACGTTCTTCTGGCAGGGGAGAAGTAACAAACACGGTCCCACTCTCTCCATGAGATAGACCTTCTCTCTCACCCCTGGGCAATAATAGACTAATGTTTTCCAGATGCTGTCTTCAATGGCCGTACCCAACGCTGGAAGTGCCCCTCTCACGGGAGTCTTAACGACACCCTGGAGGCTTCTGAGAGGGAAAAGCTGGAGTCTGTAAACCCCCCCCAACCCTTTCCCTTTTTACACGCTCGTCTCCCACCACAGTCACAAGCTACTGATCCTTGATCACCAAGCCTGAAGGTCAAATGGATGAAGAAAGGAATTCTTTTCCCAATCTGGTTCAGCTTTTACCCTGATTCTTACCCCATTACATACAACATTTGGAGGTGTATGATTTTAAAAGGATGGGCCTCTGAACATTTATTAATAGCTTTTCAACAGGCAAGATCTCTAATCACTAGATAAACTCATGGGAATGTGACCTGACCACGTGACCTGTTTGTTTTAGTAAGGGAACAGGGAGGGCGATGAGTGGCTGGGAGTTCAGGCACAGGGACCCGATCCGAGCAAAGCGTCTCATATTTCAAGCTCAAATAGTGTTCGTTTGCCTCAAATTCCTCCAATTCCAAAGCCAATTTCTTTATATGAGCTCCTTTAATTGGCTACAACCACAAGCTGATCTTCTTCATGCCGCTGGATGATGCTCTGGCTTATCTTTGCGACTGGTTTCCATGGTCCTTCTTTGGGCTGAATCTGAGACAAGTGCTGATTCGTCCCCAAGGGACATCCCCAAGTGCAGGTTCGCTTGACCTAACTGTCTTCCTTGGAGAGAGAGAGCGAGATTTGTCTGAGACAGAGTGTTCTCACAGGAAGAAGAGAGGGTGGGATTTAGTCTGTGAGTCTGAGAAAAACAGGCCTGTTGGCTTTAATCTGTGCCTCGGTGCAGAGCTGGAAAAGGCCACTGGGAAACGACGAGAGCCACAGAGCCTTCAGCCTGTTGGCATACCATGTTAATGCCTCTGATAAAAAACAGCACTAATAATTGCAACAAGACTTAGCTTGTTAGTTCTTTATGCAGCCTCAAGATGTAGCCTTCAAATGGCCTTCAAACCTTTATTTCTTTAACCTGATAACTGTCACTGCACATATTTGGAGCATACATATGAAAACGCACTATCCGAACTACAGTTTTTTCAATATTAGATATTTAAAAAAAAATTAATTTTCTTTTAGTACCAATAACATTTTTATACATTGTTTTATGTTTATTGTTATAAAAAGTTTCTTATATGAATCTTATACCATTCCATCAATATGTAGTTTGTCATTAATAGATTAGAATTCAAATATGAAATAATAAAGTAAATAGGGAAATAACATGTTAACAGTGACAGTAAACAGGTTAAATGAATACAAGTTGAAACTACAGAGCACTGAATCCACAAAGGTGGGTTATCCATAACAAAATAATATTACAAAAGCAGAGAGGAAAAGACCACACAAAAACAGCAGTATAAGTAAAATTCAGACTTGGTTCATGGGACTGGAACAGCCTTTGGATGGAGTAACTTCGTGAGAGCATGTCCATCTGCAACACACACTGTGGAGCTCACCCAAAACAAACAAACAAAAGTTAAACAAGGTCTTACTGAGTTTAAAGTGTTGAGAAAAACAGCTCAACATGTTTAGCATCCTGTGACACAATCCTTCTCAATAAGACATTTAATTGCTGTCTTGGGTAAAACTTGCCTGTGTATGAACCAGTATATATAATCTGTTTAGATTACTGTGATTGCATATGTACTTAACATCTATGCATCTGGCAGATGCTTTAATCCAAAGCAACGCACAGTGACTTCCAGCTATACATTTTCTCAGTATGTGATCGAACCCATTTGGGTGTGCATGACCTTTGCCCTGCTAACGCAACACTGAGCTACAGGAACACTTTGTTCCAGTACATACTAGAAACAACCAGAATGGCTCATTTTTATCTGTGTACAGTAATAAGCCTTTCTTGCAAAGCAATAATACATTTTAGAGTAATAAAAACCTGAAACATTTGTCATTGTTGAATTGCTAAAGTTGACAGAGGTTAGTAGGTCTCTTTTTAAGCTCATCAGCTCCCTACATCCCAAAGTCGACCAAAGAAACATTTAATACTTAAAAAACTCACAGTAATGACCTGAACAAGTCTGTTTGACATACTTAATCATGTCCTCATGAGCTCAACCACACTTTCACAACCAGAATGGTTGTCTGAGGTTCTTGTGGTTGCCATTGCTGATGTTTCCTAAATCCTGGAGAAACATGAGACTGTTGGACGCTTGGATCACCCTTGACTATTCCACAAGCCGCCTTTCAGCAACAGCCAATGAACCAAATGGCAGAAAATTCATTCTTCTATGGAAACAGCCATATAACTCTGCTACATGTGTGAGTAATGGATATTGCATGGAGCATTAGCTTTCTACAACTGCCATCTAGTGTTGGAAAAATGTATTGCATTTGAGTTAAAGTATAATGAAACGCAACATTTTGCAGGATTTTTGACTATAAATCAACAAAAATGTGAACTTTTAAAATTATGTTCAGGTTTTCAAATGCAAAATAAATTTAATATCAAAATAAATCCAAGCTAATTTTATAATTATAAAATAAATCTAAAGGATTCAAAAACCAATAAAGTGGTTCCATTCAAAATATTAGTTTTAAATATTAAATAGTCTATTGTCTCAAATTTATTTGTAGATGAAAAAAATATTTAACATATTTATAGCTGGAAAAATGTAATGTAAAGCAGGATAAAAGTAGTAAAATATTAATATAGACATATGCTAACAATTCTGAAACATATGAAACATTAAATACAATAATGTACCTTATTTCTAATCTGTGTTACAACTAAGACCATATTACAAAACTTTTTGTTTTCTTTTATATAAACTAAATCATTGATTCTCAACTCTGGCTCTCGGGCCACAGTCTGACAATTGAAAACTATTCATTTTATTTTTTTAAATGGATATGTTGTAATGGTATTTTTAAATAGAAACATTTAAGTATTTGTGTGACAAATTTCAAAAATTAAACGTTTAAAGTGTTTGGGTTGGGTGATCATTGTTGTGGTTATTACAGTAACTTCATTGCAAGTTTCTACTTCAGTTCCTAACTATAACCACCAGGAGGCGATATTGTAATAGATTTCATTTTAGGGTGGGATTTTGGTAAATTTCAATTGGACATTTCCTGTATTCGTGTGTCTTACAGGAACTAAAGGCATAATCGGCCGTTAACAATACGTATCTCTGGAGACACGCAGGCTACTCTAGGCTAAGAATGAGAAACTCTTAATTGTGTTCGACCTACAAAAAGAAAAACATTTAACATTTTGTCGCTGAGTCAACAAGTGCAGTCTAGTTCACATAGAGCACTAAAGTTGAAGCTTGTGAAATAAGAAGAATGAGTTTTTTTAAGAATTATTGTTGTGGTTTAACCCTTGAAAATAGCTCTATCTTTAAGGGTATTTCATGTAGTCATATACTCATTGGCAATAATTTTCTTTTTTTTTGATGTGAAAATATAATTTGAAAAAGGCTAAACAGTTCCAGATTGTTGGGTTGTCCTTGGGTCTGAACAGCACAAAATGTTCAATTGTTAAAACAGCAATGACTACATATTTCTTTTAAGTTCAATGTTTAAACACATGCAGTGGACCTTTGAATAACGTCCTGAAAAATGAATGTAAAAAAGAATGAAACACAGCAAATCTAATATAGGTTATAATTAAATAAATTAAATATAAAGTAAAGTAATCTGGGATTTCCTTTAAACTAACATTTTAAGAAAACTGAAAGAATTATTGCACAAGGTGGTACTTAGTCATAGTTCTTTGGAGAGACTTAAAAGCATTTTCTTTATTTGGGGAATTGCATTGACTTATTTCCCTTATCTAACTTTATTTTGTTTCCATGTTATCTTTAGAGGCTGAGTCATTGCATCAGGATCACATTACAGAGGGGGATTTTCGGCTGGATGAATGAGAAATTAAAAGGGGGCAGCTCTTTATTGAAAGTAGAGAGCTTGAGTTGATCCCAGAAATCATGTGACATCTCAGCAAGCCCATATCCTTGGCCTCAGCAAGGCTTCTCTTGTTAAACACTTAAAAAGAGGAAAGGGTAAAAAAAATCTAAATTAAAGCAAACTATACAATTTAAGGAAATGTTCAACGAAGTAATACAACTATATCATGTCTATTGATAATAGTGTAAAATGAATGAAATGATTGGTTGTAATTATTTGTTGTAATAACAGGAACAACATGTATGGGCTGGAAAACAGCCATTGAAAACAGACAATGCCAAGAACATGTCAAAGGGTCTTCCTGGAAACACGGCTTTTCCTGGAGGAGGAACTGGCTAAATGAGAAATATAGTGTAAGAACAAAGAGAACACAAAATGACATTTTAATTTACGTTTTCCGAAGTATGCTAAAACATTGTGGGCGGATGGCAGGACATTGCTAGATTGTTGCTTGTTGGCTTAAGTAAAACATCAGCCTACACACCACACTTTTGATATGTCTCTGCTCTCTCCTTCAAAATCTATGAGAATTATTCCACTTATTATATCATCACCAGGCAAAAATGTAGGGAATGCACTCCTCTCATTAAACATATTACACAAGTGGAGGTATGGCAAAATCTGCGTAGAACAAGTTATATGCTAAAGTTACATTTTTAGATTTAGAGGTGTGTTAAATTCATTAACAAACATAACTAATTACATATGCCTTTCAAATTGTGCTATAATAAAATTGCTAAACATAATGTATAGTTTATAAAAATGAATGTGGGACTGTATAATGATAAAAAAAAGCACCAACAAATCCAACAAATGGCAAATACACAACACTGTGGGAAATGAGAACGTTTAAACTGGTGTTGGCTGTATGGGTCTTAACACTTTATCAGTGCTCTTTAATCTCTCTTATGTCCTTCATGCAGCTTAAAGGGCCAGCATACTATCATTAATCTGACAATATGCTTTTTCTCGCTCAGTTATTTCCTATCTTCCTTTAGTTAGCATTCCTCTACAAAGCCTTGTATATTAACATTTTTTGTGTTGTAATGAGAAACCATTAAAGAATTTGCTCTCGACCTGTGCTTTCTCTCCAGCTGTCTCGACACATTCCACTCTCATCTCATGCACACAGCCCCCTGTAAGCTCCCTGAATATCAAGGAAAACAAATTAAATGAGCCTTGCACAACAACAGCTATATCCACTTTGACTGTAACTGTGAACCACAGACAAAAAAATATGTTGTTATAATAACATCAGTATGAGAACAGTGCCTTTACTGACACTATAGTTTAGTGTCTTAAAGAAGAGCGACATGATTTTATAGATCATTTTAGAAAATGAAAAGTTATTGAAGTTTAATAAAATGTACAGAAGACACAATACAGTAATCACCTACATTTTGACTGACTACTTCAATATTAAATCTTGTAAGGTTTGGGAAGGTCTTGCAGGGTATTCCATTCCACTGAGAAAACACAAGGGTCTCTGTTCTTTAGCAAACTGATCCTCTAAACACTCCCACAAAATCAGATGGTTTGGTTTTTCCTGAACTCTTCTTATCAGCATCTAACCAACCTTCCTCCCTTCCGGATTTTTGTGTGGCACCAATTTATCGCCATGCATGTTTATAGCTAGTCACCCTTTGTGTAAAATTTGTAAAATCTCTTGGCATTGTATCATCCATTTTCTTCAATCTGAGAAGCTTTTTAAACAGCACTGATGAAATTCTAGGCTGGACTCTTATTGGCTGCTTTTATTCATCATTTAATAATCCATTTAATAATTCACCAAATAATCCGTTTAAACATATTTTGTATTAAAATCTTACTTTTCTAATTGAATATGTTGGCACAATTATACTGTTCTTGTTGTCTACAAATGTAATTCAAATGTACACATTTAGATTTTTAAGATCATGAGAAACTCTAAACTTTTAACTGGGACTAATGGAATCGTGCTTTAATCTATATGTGTTTACGTAGGCTGCTGTTATTAGGGAAAACACGGTAAATTCCAAAATGACACTCGAATGTGTGTACAAGCCCAGATAACTGAAAGTGGAGTAATGTGCAGATTTAGTTTGTACTCAGTGAATAATGTGGGACATTCCAGCAGTCTTCCGTTCAGGGTTGTGAGGGAGTAATCAAACACATGCTCACTCACTCACTCTCTCACTCTCACTCCAGTAACTCACACTGAGTGAAACAACGCCGATCTAAGCGCAACATTCAACAAACCACAAGGATATTCCAACAGGATTTTACAATGCAGAAACCACTTTTGATTCTCAATGCAACGTTTTGCAATTGCAAAAGAAGACGTCAAACGTTTATAACCTTGTGTCAGTTGTTTATGAGTTTTGTTTATTTAACACGGGTCTCGCTAGTCGCCGGTGAGTATTTCACGTATTTTTTTATTACTACTATTAGCTTACTAACAAAACGAGAATATATTTATATGTATGTAATATAGATGTTTATGTTTATCTAATATGGAAACTGCCAATCAACTTTTTTAGTTAGTGACAAATACCTACAGTAGTTAATATTTAACTACTGATAGCAGGTTATTTCTGTATCAGTATCTATGTGTGTCTTGTTTCTGTGTATTACTTCAGTACCGTTATTCTGCCATGTATCCTACGATACTAATGTGTTGCCTTTATTCTGTGTGTTATAAAGCTTAATACCAGGTGAGGGCGCTTTATCACAGTTTACTGTGTTTTACAGATAACGACTGTCCATCTGAGATCAGAGCAATTGAGTTAAATCCACAGAGAGTTACATACATATTGACATGGTGAAATTGCTGTTGTTGTAGTGAATAATGACAGAATATTTTGTATGGTTGAGGCAAATGGTTTTGAATCACTCTCTCACTCTTCAATTTGTTTATCAGGTGTAAATGCTCAATGTCCTGTTAAGTTCAATCCAGAGAGAGTTGTTGTGAGATATGGCAGCTCTGTTTCTGTGAACTGTAGCACTGATGTCACACATGATGGGATTGGATGGGAAGCCAGTGAAGAATCAGTGCGCATGACCACAGACAAACTGGTCACCTGGAGTGTGTCAAACCTGATAAAATGGGACATAGAGCCACAATGCTATATAAACTATAATGGTGATCAGTGTGAAGTTTATCTTCCAATCACTGTTTACAGTAAGTTTCCATGTTCTTGTCATTGATTTAAATTTCTAAAATACAGAATATAATATTATTAATGTTCATTGAGGTTCTGAACATCTTCTTCACAGAGACTCCAGACAGTGTGTCTATAAGCACAGTGGATCATACAGGACCAATGACTGAGGGCTTCCAGTATCAGCTCAAGTGTGACATTATGGATGTTGCTCCTGTGAAGAATCTCATTGTGAAATGGTATAAAGGAGAGACTCTGGTACATCATGAGAACTTCACTAAAACCATCAAGACTCCAGTGAATAAAATATCTACATATCAGATCACCCCAGACAGAACTGATGATGGAGTTCAGTACAGATGTGAAGCAGAACTGGAACTGGGAGCAGATGGACCTCAACCTCCTCCTACAGTGACATCAGAACCTGTCAACATCACTGTACACTGTAAGTGTATTAATTGGTCATCATTTATTTTCTTAGAGTTTAAATATACAATAAAAAAAGAGCAACTTACTGTGAAAAAGTTATGTGCTGTAATCAGTAACCTAATTTATTTTGAGGGTTTGGAATGATTTATTGATTAACATGAAAAGAATAAGGTGATGTAAGTTTTCCAGATGCAATAACTTTTATCTTGTTTTTTCTTCTCCACTGTCTTCTCAAGTTAAACCAGCCATCAATGAAGCCAAACTGCCATCAGAAGTGCCTGTGTTTCGAGGATATTCTGTGGTGCTTGTTTGTGAAGCAGAGGGTAACCCCAAACCAGTGATCAGCTGGAGCCCCATCACCAATGCTCAAGTTACTGAAGGAAATCTTACAATAACAGAAGTTAAGAGTGATGAAGTTTACACGTGCATTGCAAATAACTCGGTTAACACAACCACAAGACGCGTAAAGTTGGCCATAAAAGGTAACTATGTATTTTTGTAACATTTTGCCATCTGTTGATTTGGTCATTGGTCATGTTGCTTTAGTAATACTGAAAGTACTGCTTTTGTTTCAGTTTCAGTTTGCTATAGCAATACTGCAAGTATTTCTTTAACTTCAGTTTCAGTTTGCTATCACACAGCAAGTCACACACATTTTTCATATTGAAGCATGACTACAATGTGATTACAGTGACAGTAAGCGTTACATTGGATGATGTTATTTGGTTTGTCTTGTTTTATGTGAAATATTTGATGTGTAAAGCAAACTCGTGTTAGGTTGTTACGTGTCAATAGTCTTCACTGAGAGAATTTTGGTTGCATCAATGTTGTTACCTTTGGTGGCTAATGATGGATTTGAGAATTGCTCTGTTAGGTAAATATTATTAGATCTAAATTGTCCTTTTGCCTCGTGACGCAAGATAGAGATTAACAGGCTGATAGTTGTTTTGTTAGAGAAGACCAACTAACCAAAAGCTTTTGTTTGCGCCTCAGTTTTATATCAGGGTATATTCCTTACAGATCCAAAAGATTCAGACTGATTCACTCATATATTGTGTTTCTTTTGACACAGAGAATTACCTGCCCATAATAGTATGCGTTGTTGTTGCCATAGTGGTGGTCATCTTTATCATCTCCATGTTCATCTACACAACCTACTACAAAAATACCAAGATGGGCCATTATACCCTGAAGAATGCTACCAGAAATACAAACCGCAAAAATGGACACACAGCACAATGCCCATGAGAAAATTCAGAGCAATAACTTTGGTTTGGTTATATTCTTATGTTGAGACTCACAGTGAGATCAGTCACAGCAGAGAGGTTTCACAGAACACTGATGTATTCACATCACTTTAGACCACCTGCTGAAACACTGCTGTCAAACGATTCTATGAACGATTCTTACCATTTTTATTAGATTCTTATATATAAAGGACCTATATGTTTATATGTCTGAGGCACATTTTGAATTTTTTATGTTAAACTAATATTAATATCTGTACATTTGACGATTGAGTACATTAGCTGTGGCTGTACGCAGAGAAAGACACTGAAGTTAAGACTTAAAGTTCTCTTTTCCCGTATTTTGTTTAAAATGTATTTTTTACCTCACTCTGTTTTTGATAACAAATGGCAATTTGTAAATACGCTTTCAAAAGAAAACATTTTTTAAAAGAAGATTTTAAATAAAATAATTTCTTTTTTGATTAAAAAAGTCTGGAAAAATCTATTTGTGATTAAATGTGGATATTTAAAAAACATTTTGCTAGTCTATGATAAATTATAATTATTACTGACATATTGTATTATTGAAATAAATAAATAACATATTGTGTAGTGTTGCCATAGTGAGGTAATACTTTTCAGTAAACAGGAAGTGAAATAGGAAGTGTGTGTTTTGAGTTGAGAGTTAAATCCATGTGTCTATCATGCGTTGTTTCCCTAGAACCACAAGGCAGCTATTGACTCACGGTTCTAGGGCCCATGATTGCGGTTTGAGTTATATTTGATCATGCACCTGGTAGATTTCAGTATATAGAGAGTATATATACGTATATATAGAGAGAGAACAGGAGAATAAAGCTGGACTGACTGCTGCTTAAGTATTTTCATATTTTCTAGTAGCCAATACCACAGATTTACCCTAGACTGTTTAACAAACACAGAACCGCCCTAAACATTTCTCAAAAGGACCATTCATTCATGTTGGGAGTAAGACATCTTTGATCTGAAAAAAAAAACACTTGCATCTAATAGTAAGACAGTTCTGTTTGCTTGTCATGTAAAATTATATTTAAGTGCAGTTATTTGATGCTATAACTTCACTGGTTTAAACCACACCCTATTGTTAAAGGAGAACATGAATGACCTATTCAACTCGACGCACAACTGCAGCACTTCAGCTGAGATCATATGATCACTTCTATAGTGCTGAACGCAAGAGACAAGGACACAGAATGTCTTTACATTGTGAACAAGAGGTTTAAAAAACAGTGTGATGTAAAGCAATTTTTGTTGTTATGGATAGCAAAGTTTGGCACTCTGGACCATGTAATCCACACTTATTCCTATAGATATCAATAGGGTGGCAGACCTGTTCTGATAGGTTTGTGGGCAGTGATAACTATGCTAAGTAAATGATAATGTACTGCAAACCATTTGTTATAACAACTGAGATAAACCCATTCTGAAGGAGTTTATTTTGCAATATCAAACAGCTGGCTGTACATTATCCTGCTTATTGCACGTCTTGTTTTATGGACACAAAATATTGATTTAAAGTGTTTTATTAGCTTATTTGTAACAAATACAAACCTTCAGTGAAGAAAACATTTCCTTAGACATGACTGTCAGCCAAAACACAATGCTCAAACAAGATGAACACGCAATTAACTTTAATCATTTGTAATATTATGTATTAATTAGGTATATTTCTATCTAATTTATTCGTAAGTAAATTATTTTTAAGGCCAAATATCCGGATGACCCTGTGTTATTAGTTTTGAGCAGTTGTTTTTAGGGAAATAAATACTGGCCAATCAGAATGTATTCCAGAGCGCCTTGAAATAAATGTGAAAAATAAGAAAAGAAAGTATATTTTATTGCTGACATCAGAGGTCAATAAACCTCTATTTCTGTGCAAAATAAGTTGACATTAAGTAGATCAATTTAGGCAGATGCCTAAATAAAACCCCAGACTACATTAACTACGGTTAAGTTGCAACACGAATAAATAGTTTGTGTCAACAACGTAAAGGACGTTTTTGTTTAATTATCACATACGAAGTGCTGTTGGTTACTCATGATCAATGCCTACCGGGGAATACACTGAATGACGCATTTTGTGGAAAGCTAGTTAAAACAATATGCTAACTTTTTTCTTTTCAGATATGTCTGACTCTGAGCTACAGGGTATGAGCTGATAAACAAGGTGTGGCTTCCGAAATGGCAACCCCTTTTTTTGCATTGCACAGAAGACGGATAAAATAACTTTTTGTAGGGAAGAAATTAATAAAGTTGTAACGTGCACTCGTTGAGATCAGTGGGGGAGGGCTGTTTCCTCCAACAGGCAGCAATGTGAGGGCAGACTGGCCAGCGCTTTCCTGTGATAAATGAAGGGTCCGATGCGATATGCGCTCTGTTACTTTAACACCAGTCGGCTTGAACACCGTCGGCTTGTGAAAAACAGTGTCTGAATAGTATTAAAATGAAGCCTCGGCTCGATCGGATACTCTTTCTATATCTGATGTTGAATCTGATGTGGCAGCTGCACGCGTTGAAGGGTAGGGTGTTATTTCAGGAGGTTATTTCAATGAAAGCGTTACATTTCATCCGCTATTTGCGCTTCGGCTCGACAAAGTAACACTGTGTAGCTATCTAGCGAAAGAATAATACTGTTGTTAAAGATAAATACACTGCATTTGTTGACATTGAGTATGGCATTAAGTAATGTAAATAAATACAACCTTATTGTAAAGTGTTACTATATTCGCTTGTTCTTTATGGCTGTGAGATATGGAAAGCAACGTTACATATTAGGACCTTACACAACTTGTCGACTGTGTCTTCTGTGTGGTATATAAACTTATAAAACTGAATTTAAGCCAGCTCAAAATACAGATATATGTGTATGTGTAAGTGTATTACATCAGCTGAACAGAACTGCTGACCACCCAAAATAGGAAGTTAACAATTTCACAAAATGGGAGGAAAGGCCAGCAGGATTTAACATTATTCCTCTCTACTGTAGGAATAGTCTACATTGCTTGGCAAAATATCCAACATGTGGTGATGTGAAAGAAAAAATAGATGTAAACTTGTTTTGTATATATATATATATACTTAAAGACCTTTTACAAGACTTTTCATGATGTTGTTAATGGATCATATTTAAGGTGAACTGTGTTTTTTTCCCTCTTTTTTTCCAACTGTTGCATTTATGCTTTATATTTCCTCTAGATATTTCCATCAGCCTTGTCGGTCACAAAGGACCAATGAATGAGTCCAATCCTTACAAACTTCAATGTCACATTCCTAATGTGGTTCAGGTTAAAATTGTCAGCGTGGAATGGTATAAAGGAGAGAGACTGTTGGCTCAAGAAACATTTAATGACATCAGCAGTACTTCTGAATTCACAATCATCCCATACAGAACAGATGATGGAGCTCAGTACAGTTGTAAAGCAGTGCTGAATGATGGATCAAAATTAACATCAGAACCTCTCAACATAACAGTATATTGTAAGTTTATTTATTTGCCTTTATTTTCAACTATTTTCAACAGCAGTTTACCCTTTTAAAATGAAAAAATATGCACAGTAAAAGCTATTAGGTTAAAGCGCTAGTTCATATAAAAATAAACTGTTTACCCTTATGTTGTTCAAAACCTAAAATTGAGCTCTTGCTTCTGTGTAACATAAAAGAAAAGATATTTTGAGAAATGTCTTTGTGGTTGTGTCCATACAGTGAAAGTCAATGTTGTTTGGTTACCAGTGTTTTTCAAAATATCTACCTTTGTGTTTTGCAGAAGAAAGTAAGTCATACATGACATACATACAGTGACATGAGAATAAACATATGATGAAAACATTTTCATTTTGGGTAAACTGAATTAAAAAATGAAACAAAACTTACAAAAGCAAGGCAAAAAAAGGTTACAAACATTCAAGAGGGTTTACCAGCAGACAAACCCATGAGAGGGTGAAACAGAACTAAACAGTTACAAAAACATGAAACGGTAGACGCAGAGCATAACAACACCAAGAACAGAAACAAAGTCCAGAACAGTATCAGGATTCAAACACACTGCTCTGATAAAACATTATCATAACACATAGAGCATGTGAACACATGAAGCACAATGTCAAAAAGCAATCGAGGACCATGTGCTTATAACCAATAAGAGACATGACCAGATAATGTTTCATGCTCTGACACCAAGGACAAAACCTATTACAAGAACTGATCATGATTCAGACATTAAGCTCTAACACAAGACATCGGTCAGTCACAATCCTGTCATAAAAGACTACAAAACCCCTACAAGAATGACAGGACCATCACAGTGGATACTTAGGTGATTATAGAGAAGGGTCAGATAAGGCTGTTTGGATGCAAGTCCATTAATTGTTTTTTCTTTCTAAAAATTTGTTAAATTAAGAGTGTTTACTGTTGCATTTATGCTTTATATTTCCTCTAGATATTTCCATCAGCCTTGTCGGTCACAAAGGACCAATGAATGAGTCCAATCCTTACAAACTTCAATGTCACATTCCTAATGTGGTTCAGGTTAAAATTGTCAGCGTGGAATGGTATAAAGGAGAGAGACTGTTGGCTCAAGAAACATTTAATGACATCAGCAGTACTTCTGAATTCACAATCATCCCATACAGAACAGATGATGGAGCTCAGTACAGTTGTAAAGCAGTGCTGAATGATGGATCACAATTAACATCAGAACCTCTCAACATAACAGTATATTGTAAGTTTATTTATTTGCCTTTATTTTCAACTGTTGTCATGCAAAATGTATATTTAACTGGCACTATAGTGGTCTTAATTATTAGTTTGTGACAGAACCGATTTCCAGACAGTTTTACCCTTTTAAAATAAAAAAATATACACAGTAAAAGCTATTAGGTTAAAGCGCTAGTTCATATAAAAATAAACTGTTTACCCTTATGTTGTTCAAAACCTAAAATTTAGCTACACAACCATTGTTAGAACAACTCATTTTCAGAAGTTGTATTCAAGAGTGACATGTAATAATTAACAAATATTTAACAGCATCTCTAGGATTTCTGTGCATGCAACACCTCTTATGCTATCTCATTTTCACCTCTCTGTGTGTTTCCACTGTCTTCTCAAGTTAAACCAGCCATCAATGAAGCCAAACTGCCATCTAAAGTGCCTGTGTTTCGAGGATATTCTGTGGTGCTTGTTTGTGAAGCAGAGGGTAACCCCAAACCAGTGATCAGCTGGAGCCCCATCACCAATGCTCAAGTTACTGAAGGAAATCTTACAATAACAGAAGCAACGTCCCAGAATCTCATCTGCACTGCAACAAATGCTGTTGCATCCACCTACAGAAACGTTACAGTGGTCCTAAAAGGTAACCATGTTTTTTGGTATCTTTTTGCAAATCTTAGTTTATATTGGTAATAGATTTAAATGTTTTGGTTTGTCTCACATTTATCTAAATACACAATAAATGCTAAAAAAATTATAAATATACATTTAATAGAGTTTAATCGAGCTAATAGAGTTAATAGAGCTGAAGATTTTGATTACAAATCCTTACTGTCCAGTGAGCATCCCTACTTGTCAAAACGCTGTCTATATGTGAGTCTAAAGATAAGATAATTCCTCTTACTAACAATACATGTCTTTTCTTTTGCCATTTGATGACCAAACAGTGTTTGAAAAATCATTATTCTTTCGCTTGCATTATGGCTAATCCGGTGTGTTTTTTTTCTTTGGACACAGAGGACTATCTGCCTTTGATCGCAGGACTTGTTGCTGTCACAGTGGCAGTCATCTCGGTTATCTTTGTTTTCATCTACTCCATCTACTACAAAAAAGCCAAGATGGGCCATTATAGCCTGAAGGATGCCAAGCCTAGTGAACAGAATGGAAACATAGCACAGAATGGCAAAGTCAACCCTCTCCCCATGAAGAAATTCTCTCAGAGTGATATCTTTGCTTAGGTTATGGATCTGTGAGTTTGCTCTATCTGCTGAGCCACACTGTCCACAGTCATCTCAGATTAAGACTAAGAGATGGACGAAGGATTTTCACACTGGAAGTCTCTGGGCTTCTGCTCGGTGCCTGGATTCTTTAATGGGTTTATTTTTTATCTGTGGAGCTATGTTCCACTTACTTCACTTTTAGACCCAGTTATTTTTAAAAATTACATTGTGACACTGTCTCCAAAAAACTTTAATGCTTCACGTCAATATAT
This sequence comes from Beaufortia kweichowensis, assembly GCA_019155185.1. Lineage (NCBI taxonomy): Eukaryota > Metazoa > Chordata > Actinopteri > Cypriniformes > Gastromyzontidae > Beaufortia > Beaufortia kweichowensis. The sequence continues at coordinate 3,679,817 of CM032804.1, forward strand.
GTTGTTAGCTCAATGGAAAATATTTAACAGAACAGATGTTTCATAAGAAAACGTCATCAACGTCATCATTCTGTTTGGTTGAGTAATATTTGCTTTGTACACTGAAATAAGGGGATTACAAGCTTTTGTTAGATTCTTGTATACTATGTAACAAAAGTCTTCCTTTGTATATGTCTCAGGCACATTGAGCATTTAAAAATTTATGTTTTGCAAATGCTGATTTGAGTATTAAGAACCATAGTTTAGGCCGTTACATCTATAACACTATTACTTTGAAGGTTTAATTGCTCTAGAATTGACACTTTAGAGGTTAGAAATATGCACAGATTGTGAAGAAGTCAAAGTATGGATACTCTTGTGCCTAACCTGTGAGAGCTTTCAAGCATTAGTGTGCCAGTTTTATGGCTCACACATTGTAATATTGTTAAATCCAATATGTTTATGTACAGTAAAATCTCACACCAGTAACACTATCTGTCCTTACAGATACAAACCACGTATCCTGTGTTTATAAATGTTTTTGTTAAGAAAACAAATATTTTGAAAAAGCAAACATGTGTTTAATAAAGTTTAAAAATAGACTGACCAGTCTTTTCTTGCCAAATAATTAAACAGCTTCTGTTATCCTGAATGATTGCCTGCATTGTGTTTAAAGAGTAAAGTAAAAAACAACATAATATTATTACTTTAACTCACCTCAGTTGTCAGCATGTAAAAATGGACATAACTCATGTTTTTGGTGGTAAATATATATAAAAGGTACAAAACTAATCAATCACTACTAAGCATATTTACACAATTAGCATTCTTCTAGGCAGTGTGGTACATTAAATAATATTAATTTAGATATTAAATCAGACATATTTTACAAGCATGAAAAAAATGAGGATTGTGTTTTAAATGCATTTACAATATTTTGGTATGAGGTATTGAGGAATAAATCTAAAGTAAAATAAATACAATATTATTAAGATAATAAATGAAAGGTCCAATGTGAAATAACATCTGATTGGCTGACGAAATGTGACAGATTCAATCATATTATAATACATTACACATTTTGTACAGATATATTTTAATGATGTATTAATGCAATTAAAACTATCATTCAAAACATGGACAGACGTGTTTTCAAGAGCAGTTATTGTACGTCCCCTTTAATAAAGCGTCAGGTTAGAGTCACTGAAACGAAGTGAAAGTAATCTATAGGAAAAATAGCATAAAAATATAATAAAGCAGTAAAATACGCGTGTCATTGGTTTATCGTCTTGCTTTGTATTGCTTATCTTTTCTTAACCTACAAATATTATTAAAATACCTGACACAGTTTCATTTTAAGCTTTCTTCAGTCCTCCAGTGGATAACAAATCCCAGTTTTGGGAATGGGTGTGGTTTTTTGCATGAGGACTCACATACTGTACGTGAGCTTTTGTCTGCTCGACGTTTACTTGAACACATTCAATATGCTTCATAGTGTGTTTGGACTTGTTTACGTTTCAGCAGTCTTACTATTAGTAAGTTTAACAGGTTAGTAGGCTATATAAAACTGATTGCCTTGTTATTCTTTCGATACAAGAGTGTAAGTCTGATTTACAAAAAAAGACTCGGACAGTTTTTATGTAAATGATTCAGAGCGCTGTTGTTTAATACCCACATGCATTTTACTTTTCTTTATTTGAAATGTGTTCATATTTTATGAGTTTATATTTTAGTTCACTATACATTTTTAGTGAACTGAGTTTTTGTAGATATTTGTGTATCATATACAGTACACCACTGTGTTGTTCTTCCACATTTTTTTTATTATGTATGATGAAAACAGATCAATTCTGTGTTTTAAACAGTCACAAAGTCTTCTAACAGCTGATAGTTGATTATTTCTGTCTCTTTGTCAAGTAAATATGGATCATGATAACTGTCACTGCACATATTGCACCTACACATTAAATGCATCTAAACTACATTTTTTATATTTTTATTGTAGGTATTTTTATAAATAACAGTAACATTAAGATTGTTATTTTATGTTAAAGCGTTGACCTTTTCATTAATATATAGTTTGTCATGATTAGATTAGAATTTAACTATGAAATATTGAAGTGAATAGTGAAATAACTGTGAAAGTATTTTTCCTGTAGAATGGTGACAGTTTAAGGTTGAAGAAATAGTTCACCTCAATATGAAAATGGTTTTTATTATTTACTCACACTTATCTTGTTCCAAACCTGTGATGTTTTTTTCCATGGAAACAAAGGAAAAAAATTGTTAACATACATAGTGACATGGTGAAATTGTTGTTGTAGTGAGTAATGACATAATATTTTGTATGGTTGAGGCAAATTATTTTGAATCACTCTCTCACTCTTCAATTTCTTTATCAGGTATAAATGCTCAATGTCCTGTTAAGTTCAATCCAGAGAGAGTTGTTGTGAGATATGGCAGCTCTGTTTCTGTGGACTGTAGCACTGATGTCACACATGATGGGATTGGATGGGAAGCCAGTGAAGAATCAGTGCCCATGACCACAGACAAACTGGTCACCTGGAGTGTGTCAAACCTGAGAGATTGGGACATAGAGCCACAATGCTTTATAAACTATAATCGTGATCAGTGTGAAGTTTACCTTCCAATCACTGTTTACAGTAAGTTTCCATGTTCTTATCATTGATTTACATTTCTGAAATACAGAATATAATATTATTAATGTTCATTAAGGTTCTGAACATCTTTCTTCACAGAGACTCCAGACAGTGTGTCTATAAGCACAGGACCAATGACTGAGGGCTTCAAGTATCAGCTCCAGTGTGACATTGTGGATGTTGCTCCTGTGAAGAATCTCATTGTGAAATGGTATAAAGGAGAGACTCTGGTACATCATGAGAACTTCACTGACACCATCAAGACTCCAGTGAATAAAACATCAAGACTCAAGATCACTCCAGACAGAGCTGATGATGGAGTTCAGTACAGATGTGAAGCAGAACTGAAACTGGAAAAAGATGGACCTCAACCTCCTCCTACAGTGACATCAGAACCTCTCAACATCACTGTACACTGTAAGTCTCAGTTTTCATACATATTGAAAGGAAGCAACCTTTTCCTTCTCAGGAGGATTGAATGCACTGTATGAAAACTGCAACCAGTTTTGTGGCCTATATTCAATTATTTTATTTATTGATTCTATTCTATTTAAATTCTACACATTTCTGTTAGTATAGGATAAATCTGTGATTCTTACACTTTTCAGAGCGAGTATAGTTAACAGTTGCCCTTTTGTTGCATTATATTGTGCAATCCAATTCAAACTCAAATTATACACATTATATTTAATTAGGGGTAAAAGTTAAAGATAAATGTGTAACTCTGTCAGACTGGTTACATTAGTAACTCTTGCTCAGACATGAGCGATGAAATCAGTATTTCATGTAGTTCATGCACCTCAGTGTGAGATTCTCGGTGATATATCCAGGCATTGTTTCTTATGAAAGACTAGACATTTAAAGACATCTTTGTGATAAAGCAAGCATACCTTTTGGTGATGCATCTGGATCCCTATCACATTACCAACATCTGTAGCTGGATAACTAAATAACAGCTGCTGATAGCCTACAATGAAAATGTTGCTTTTGTGCTAAGAAGATTTTCTCTGCCTTCCTTAGATAAACCAAAACACAAGGTGATCAATAAAATCGTCACTGTGAGTGATGGAGTCATTCTGAATTGCACAGTGGCGGCAAACCCGACTGCTACTTATGTCTGGCAATCAGAACATTTAAAAGAGACGACAACCTCATCAGTGCTCTCATCCTCTACACTGACTCCAGGAAACTACACATGCACTGCCAAAAACTTTCTAGGAAGCTCCAGCAAAACGTTTACTGTAAGATTAGGTAAGTTACGAAAGAATAATAATATATTCCTAAATATCAGTGTTTACATTTTTATATTTATACACTAAAAATGCTGGGTTATTTTTGACTCATTTGGGTGAAAAAGGGACAAACCAAACTGCTGGGTTAATGTAACCTAAAAGTGTCCATATGTGACCCAACCATGGGTTAAAACAACCCAGCATTCTGGGCTAAAACAACCTAGCATAGATTTATTTATAACATAGTGGTTGGATTTTTGTCCCATTCTGACCCAAACATGGGTTGAAAATAACCCAACATTTTTGTAATTTGTCAGGTTACTTATTATTATTATTATTATTTTTAACATGGTGTAAATTTGCATTATTAAATACATGTTTCACTTTTGCTTGCAAACCTGTTGAGATTTCAGAGCACTTTTGCTGAGACAAAGCAAATATTACAGGAGAATACATTTTATAATTAGCAAATATTATTTCATGGCTAAGCTGTGCTTTAGTTATTTATATTTTTTGGGGGGCATTTTCACATTTTGACTCAAACTCGGGTCTCCTGAAGTGCAGTTGCGCTACGTGTCTGGAGCACTGTCCAGACACTGTCCAGAATATTTATTGTATTTAAAGAAAAAAAACAAAAAATAAGGAAACAAACAATACACTTAAGATTTTAACAGTAAAAAAAATGTAAAATAAGTAACACTGTTTTGTTGTGACTCATTCTGCTTGCTATCTTGTAACTACATTTATAAATTACTTACATTTTTTAGGAGCTGCTTTAAACTAAAGCTTACTATAGAGGAATGAAAACAATAGTCTCTTATGTAGCAGTCTGCTGTGTTATGTTCCTACCAGGCGGACCCAGGACCGCTTCTGCTGGCATTGTAATGAGTGACTGTAGGGTACAAGCAGAAATCTTGTGTAGTTTAGGCTTTGGAAACTGTCATTTAGCATTAAACTATTCATCCATTTGTAAAATCAATTATGCTTTTTCTTCTACAGGTGATCGTGTCACATTCTGGGCTATTCTTTTATCTGGCCTGGGGGTACTTGTAATATTAATCATATCTTACATAATTTACAGGTGTAAGTGTTCCCAGAATTCTGTCATTTAATTGGCTCTGTGACCCCCTGGGACCTTCTGATCAGGGAGTCCATTAAAACCACTTGATAATAATAATAATAATAATAATAATAATAATAATAATAATAATAATTAATTAATTATTACAGGCTTAATTTGCATGGCTTTAGTGTTACAAGGGTTATTCAGGTCTGGACATTAGAGTTTTAGTGTGTCTTTATTAAAAGTTTGCTTAAAGAAATCACTTACTTTATGAAATGTCAAGTCATTTACAAGTGATTGTGATTGTATTAGCATGTTTTTTTGCTCAGAAAGACTTTTTTTACTCAGCAACTAATAGAATAGAGAAGATAAAGAACTGAAATGAAATAAGGAAATTCAGATTGATATCAGATGGCACAGAATGTTAGTCATACTAAGAAAAGAAATATCAGAAAAGAGATGTCAACTGACTTCCTGTAGACATTAATCAACAGCGTCTTGTACAGTCTTGTAATTGCTAGACTGTTTTTCAGTAACATTGCACAATGCAATCTTGATGAATTAAACATTTACGTTTTTTTAAATCTGTCTGAACGTGTTAGTCAATGGTTGTAAATCACACAACTTTTCTTATATAGAACAATGAAGCAACAAGAAAGCTGCCAAAAGTTATTTAAAATAACATGCATTTAAAACCAAATGTGCAATATGCAGTAGAGTAAACTGTGTACTGTGCATAACACTATATGTCACACTGCATTGCACTTTACTTTTCAGTTCCAGTGTAATAAATGAACTGAAAGCATGTGTAGAAATGGTTAAAAGTGAAACAAAAAAGTTGACTATAATTTATCTGGCAAAGTTTTGGTTAACTTTGATACAGTTTGCTGAATTTCTACCTTAAAGGCTGCTGTGCATCTGAATTATCCACAGGCTTTATACTGTAAATAAACATGTTAATAGAGCTGGACTATAGAAACACATTTGTGTTACTTCTTCTTCAAATGAAGTCTTGCTATGTGTGTCTTTTGTGTGGGTGTATGTTTAACAGTGACCTGAGGGACTACTTTGTGCCAAAAATGTCCATGAGCTCAGAGTGTTGGCATAGCAACAGTGCTACACTGAAGAGCTGTAATGCAGCTCGCCTGAGCTCTCAACCAGAGATACATCAAACTTCTATATATAAACATTTATCAGTGTAAAAATACACATACAGAAATACTTAATGATTTGAAGCCATTTAGCAGCCTTAATTCAAGGATTAAGCATGCAGTAATCCATGCATTAGGGAACACAGCCAGCATTGAATTATTCTAACTTTTTTAATACACAAGCAACTACTTTTGGTTCTCAGGACAGGGACACCAACATGAAACCACAAAGAAAGGAAATGAGACACCTTAAAAATATATATATGTGTGCATACAGGTTGTTTTGTGGTCTTCGGTAGTTCCAGTCCGTCGTATTTATTTATTCATATATAAAAGAACTTTCAGTTTTATAAATGAGCTGTATACTAAGTAATAACAAGGAGTAACAGAAATAGTAATACGAAAGAATGCTGAAGGTTTTTTAATAGGCAAGATCTAATTCAGAAAGCATAAATGAAACCTTTACGACCCCTGCTGGACACGTACTGGAGGAACATCTCAGATAAATAAACAGAAAATGCGTTACAAGTATGAAATGCGTCATTGTGACTGCTGTACTATTTCAAGTCTAGAGTCATATGATAGTGTGTATAAGGAACAGAAAGACATTTGTTGTTCACTGAAAATGTTGACGAGGATCCGCGGGTAAAGGTCATGGTTGGGTTACAGGCTGCCAAGTTACTATTTCACTATGTTACTATAACACTATGTGAAAGTGTTTTTGTATGAACAGCAGTGGTTTTCAGAAGTGACCACGAGAGGGCAATGTACAACAAAACCATGCATGCTTACTGTTGCACACTGTTTTTTAAAGAAACTATTGTTCAAGTTTGACGAAACGGTACAAAATTACCATGTTATGCATTAGAAAATACTAACATATTACCATTCACATTAGATTGACCAAATTTATGATATTTATTGTATTGTACATTTTACTTCTAAAATGACATCATAACTTGTTCTTGCTAAAGCTGCTTACCCTCCCTGATTAATCTCTGCATTATCTTCTTGTAATATTACTATTCTCTTTCACTCAATATAGCCATTTCTCTTTAAATAAGTGTTTGTGCATTATCTTCTTTACATATACAGTCATGGCCAAAATTGTTGGCACCCCTGAAATTTTTCCAGAAAATCAGGTATTTCTCACAGAAAAGTATTGCATTAACACATGTTTTGCTATACACATGTTTATTCCCTCTGTGTGTATTGGAACAAGAGGAAAAGCAAATTTGACAATGTCACACAAAATTTCAAAAATGGGCTGGATAAAATTATTGGCATTCTTAACTTAATATTTGGTTGCACACGCTTTGGAAAAAATAACTGATCACTTCCTATAACCATCAATAAGCTTCTTACACCTCTCACCTGGAATTTTGGACCACTCTTCCTTTGCAAACTGCTCCAGGTCTCTCATATTGGAAGGGTGCCTTTTCCCAACAGCAATTTTAAGATCTCTCCACAGGTGTTCAATGGGATCTGGATCTGGACTCATTGCTGGCCACTTCAGAACTCTCCAGTGCTTTGTTGCCATCCATTTCTGGGTGCTTTTTGAAGTATGTTTGGGGTCATTATCCTGCTGGAAGACCCACGATCTCGGACGCAAACCCAGCTTTCTGACACTGGGCCCTACATTGCACCCAAAATCCTTTGGTAATCCTCAGATTTCATGATGCCTTGCACACAGTCAAGGCACGCAGTGCCAGAGACAACAAAACAACCCCAAAACATCTTTGAACCTCCACCATATTTGACTGTAGCAACCTTTCATCAATTTTTCTCTTCTGTCCACATCCAGGGAGATTAGCTACAGTGCCATGGGTTGCCAACTTCTTGATAATGTTGCGCACTGTGGACAAAGGAACATCTAGATCTCTGGAGATGGATTTGTAACCTTCAGATTGTTGATATTTTTCCACAATTTTGGTTCTCAAGTCGTCAGACAGTTCTCTTCTCCTCTTTCTGTTGTCCATGCTTAGTGTGGCACACATAGACACACAATTGCAAAGACTAAGTCAACTGCTCTCCTTTTTATCTGTTTTCAGGTGTGATTTTTATATTGCCCACACCTGCCCACATTTGCCCCAGGTGAGTTAAAAGGAGCATCACATGCTTGAAACAATCTTATTTATCCACAATTTTGAAAGGGTGCCAATAATTTTGTCCAGCCCATTTTTGGAGTTTTGTGTGACATTATGTCAAATTAGCTTTTTCATATTTTTTTGTTTTGTTCCAATACACACAAAGGGAATAAACATGTGTATAGCAAAACACGTGTTAATGCAATACTTTTCTGTGAGAAATACTTGATTTTCTGAGAAAAATTCAGGGGTGTCAACAGTTTTGGCCATGACTGCAAGGGAATGATATGGTTTGTAGTAATGTATTGTTTTTTTAGTGAACGGACACACTGTAGAAGTTGTTATTGCACTGACCTGTTTTAGGTTTAAACTGGCCTACACAAATTCTTAGTGCCAAGATCAGTGGGAGCAAATTTAACCACTTCTTTTATACTTACTGACAGTGTGTGTGCAACTTATGTTAGTCAATATCTGGAACCATCCGTATCAGGAACTGTCCTTAGTTGATAATTTGCTAAAATTGCTTTCCTCTGTGGCTGTGTAATTATTTACTACAGTATGAAGGGATATAAAGGTTAGGCACACATGTAGTGTCCCTAAATAAATGAAACAAAAAACAAATTTGCTAAATTGAAATAAATTCACCATGCTATTCAAAAACGAACAAATATTCCAACATGTTGCAATATATACAATATTTATTTATAAACAAAACAATTAGAAAGTGATAAACCATCACATAATCCACAAATATTGTGGAGGCAGTGTGAACACAGTTATACAGGGAGATGATCTGTGAGTAGAGAAACGTGAGCAATACATTCTTGCTGGATACATATTAAAATGGGAATTCATGATAAAACAAACAAACGTATTCTGATCAATTCAGAATTATAGAATGAGGTGAATGCCACATGTAGAAATCTGACCAGACATTAAAAAAAATTGAAATTTTCTTTGCCAATTTAATTCCTATTCAAGTGTCACAGAGAACCATATTAAAGTCAAATAATTAGATATCAGGCTGAAAAATCCCATTTGATTAATTCTATCCATTAGCACTAAAGTCACTGCAGTTTTCGAGTACACCGTGCATTAATTGACTGCTAAAAAATGATTTAGTAACACATTCATTGGTCTGAGGTTATCTCTGAATATGCTACATATTATCTTGTCCATGTTTTTGGTAATCTTCAAAAATATAACTGTGAGTCTCTGGTCTCCTGTATCTTCAGAAGAATGAGTATAAGCTGTTCCATCATCACTGTCAATAATGTCCCATACTTCACTCAATCAGTGCTCTTAAGCACACCGTTATTTATTCACTGCCCAAAATCATCAAGAGAGGACCATCCTCCTGTGCCTGTATGGTGTGATGGTTAGCAAAAGCTGTCTTTATCTTTCTGCCTCCATCACCATGCTGGCATGCTCAGTGGAGGCTTGCTGAGTTACAGCTGCTGGCCAGCCCGGCGATGCAGTCTGTGGTGGGAGCTGACCCTGAGTCCATCGTCCCTGGTGACCAGGAATTGCCGGTGGGCTCATAGCCCAGCTGACGTGAGGAGCCGGGGATGTAGCCATTGATGCAATAGGACTACCATTGCTGAAGCTCTCTGAGGCTTTGAGGCGGGAAAACATTGCTAGGGCGTCTGGGAAGTTGGGTGGCGTCGCTGGTGTGTTGGCTGGAGTGCACATCTGAAGTAAAAAAAAAAAAGAGGAAAGTTGTAGTGTCAGAGAGCTGTTGTCATGGAACAATGGCTTTACGGAATAGTTTCTGCATAATCATCTGTAAATGGAGCATGCCATATAAGTAATATTGTCAAGTAGACACTTAACCAAGGAATTGAGGAAGTAGCTAAAATGTTAGTGGTGACTAAAGTTGTAGACCTTTGGACACACAAGAGTGGATAGAACTGATTGCCTACTACTACTACTGAATAAACCTCAGACACTAATGTTACTATAGCAACTTTTGGTCTCTAAGAGCCTAGTCTTAAGAGATAATTAAGGAAAAAACAAGACCTGTGACGTCTTTAGACACTCAACTGTGTTTTTATGCTCTTGTTAAAAACAAACTGAAGCATGATGTGTTTATCTTGAAACTTAATATTTGCAGTTTTATACAAATCAGATGAAACCAGAGGGCCAGATCAAAAAGCAGATTGGCCACACACACACCCTCAAATTACTATGAATTAAGTGCTTTAATTTGCTTCAAATTACATGGCTATCTTTATAATATTAATGTTCAATCATTTATTTAATCTGCAACTATCTTGCTTATGAATGTTACTCATTCATTCAGGGCAACTTCATGCAAATGTCAACATTACCATAAAAAAAATCAAGCTTTTAAAGGAGGTTTTCATCACAGTAATAGCTCAGATGTCAATATTTGGTGTTTTAAATACCAAATATTGAGTTTCAAAGCATGATTTATCCGGTACAGTGCTGTTTTAGAATTTTACATCCATATTCCTCATAAACGAGCACATAAAAATGAAACTAAAGTAACTATTTTATGTTCTTTAAAGAGTCATCTCCTCTCCATTTGTTGTGTATTACAGTGTGTATATTATAATTCACAGAAATCTCACATTCTGCGAGAATTTGCATTTCATATTTTGACTGATAATGTCATGTCCATAATGCTGGAATTTGTCCTTACGAGTTCTGGTCACTGACTGTCCAGGTACTTACAGAGCCATAACTACCTCCCCAAACATTTGAAGCAAACGTAAAGCATGTCTGTGTGTATCAAAACATTATCTCCTGCTCTTTCACCTTCATTTCAACAACAATCAAAAGGTGATTTGACTTATAATCTGATAAGGATGTACTCTCACTACAGTTTGTTATTGTATTAGTCTTACACGTTACTAACATCTAGGTCAAATTAAACAGAAACAGTGATAAGATTTATATCACATATTTTTGAGTGAATTTCTATGGTGCTTTCCAAGGGTTAACTGAACTCGATGCTCTGTTGATGCTCATGTGACCGGTAGTGTTACACTTCTAAGTAATTTCTTAAACTAAAAATAATATCTACGTAACTACGCAATTAATTTAAAAAAAGAATCAACTTTAAACCACCGATGATTTCTATCGGCTACAGTGCGCTTGAAGTGTATCGCTCAGTGTTGTTGTATGTGAGTTGTAAACAGCGCAGCGTCAAAGCGTGTTTCTCTTTTTCCTGGAATCACCCTCCCCCACACAACTTTGGACACGTTTGCAAAACTTAACCCCATTGAGTCGAGTTTATCCACATATTTAAAAACAAAACATTTTTCAACGACCAACTGGAGATCATAACTGCGTTACAATATGAAGTTAAGAATTTTACACGACCTAAATGTAACATAGCAGCCTGTGTTTATTTTTGTCTGACTCGTGGTTTCAACATGGCGGAAGTCATCATAACAGACATTAAAAACTATCAAGACAATAAAAACATAATCAAACATATGGATCTACAACTCACCATCTGATGGCTGTAGGGAATATTTGCTTCTTGGAAAAAGGTACTGAGAGCAGTCTGCAACATCATAAAACAGCTATCAGTTGTATGTAGTGATAAATGTGTAACCAAATGTTTTTAACAGGGTAAAGATTGATTAACCTAAATTAAACGTCCTAATAAACGTCTAATTCATCTTTTCTTATTCTTGTTAAAACTTTATAAACAAGTACATGCTTCATATATAGAAAGATTGTTCTGTTGCATTGAGTTTGCCTCACATGAATGTAAACTGCGTAACAAGCATATTCACATACATACACATCACAAACAGTTAATTGTAGACATGCGTTTTCCCACCCTACATATGGAGTTGTATTGAAGTGTCTTTAAAACATACCTCAAACTGCCAGTGTGAAGCTTGTAAAAGCTGCTTTGCTTGATCTGCCGCACATCCGGCTGTAAGAACAAACTGGTTTATCATAACCTGATGTCTTAGTTCTTCCATGTTCACTCGAGAAGTCTATACAATTTCGCGAGTTCGAGTTTCAGCTATAATTCTTTCAAACGCGACGTATTCAAACATCAACTTGCCGATCGAAAACCAAATAATGTTATGAGGGAGACCGTTGTCCTTAGCGCCCCCTGTTGGACGACTGAGGTTGGAATTATGGGATTTGTAGGCATGTATGCTATCCTTTTTCCAAGATAAATACTCGGTAAGCGTAATTTGGACTTTTTACGTTTAATGTAGTCTCGCAGTTATTTGTAATTAACAGCAACATCTGAAAGAGCTCAGATATACATAAAGACATAAATGAAGCCTGTTTGACTTGACCTCTGCGGTAGCTGCGCAGACCGATCGTCGTATGACGTCACGTACCAATAGAATCGCTCTCGCGATACTTTGATTTCATGTTCTTATCATTGGATAACTGCTTAGCCAATCACGTAACGATATGCTACAACCTTTTAGTGGTCGCCTCGTAACAACAACGAGCCGCTTGTGGTGTGTTATTGCGTTTACGAAGGACTGTATTATTATCAGTTTATCACAGTTGCTTACAGGGCGGCGAATACATTTTTTCTGTATGTTGATGTAACTGCTCACGTTGTGTTTTACTAACTGTCCGTTTGTGACGGACGAAACAGCTAGCTAGCTAGGTGCTGCTAGCTAGCGAGTTAAGCAGTGATCGAGCTAAACGTCATTAACTGTCTTACTCCAAAGGAAGTGGATGTCGATTAAACACTTGTCATGTTAAATTGAATACTCGGGTCGAGGTTGTTGTGAAGCGGCTGAAGTTAGCGTGTTAGCTGACTTGCACAGCCGCTTATTGTGTGCCTGTTATCGGCTTTCATTTTCTAGCTAGTATTTTGTTGTAATCGGTCTGATTTTGACAAAATGGGTTCAATTCTTAGTCGAAGGATTGCTGGTGTTGAAGATATTGACATCCAGGCGAATTCTGCTTATAGATATCCACCCAAATCAGGTAAGATACAGTATAAACGGTGTCTGGCATTGGATTATTTTGTGTATGTCTCTTGCAACCACTTTCATCATTTTAGAGTTGATCATTTTTATAGACTTAAATCTACTCCCTGATGAGTGACATTAGACAGCCAAGGAAAAATAACTGGTGCCACGTTTTCTGTCATCAGTATAATAAAGTAATACGGTCAGTAAATAATATAATAGTCTGTAGGCAAAGTTTATGTGGCGTATTAGGCAGTATCATTACTGACAAATGTAATTTCTGATTGTAAAATGATAGATTAGTTTATCATTAAAATGTAAAGAATCAATGTTTTTATGTGAAGGATCACAGTGTAATGGTTATTATGCAACTATTTTCTTATACCTAGGAAACTATTTTGCCAGCCATTTCTTCATGGGTGGAGAGAAGTTTGACACACCTCATCCAGAGGGATATCTGTTTGGAGAGAACATGGATCTCAACTTTCTTGGCAACCGTCCTGTGCAGGTTATTTCTGAACACCTATTTATTTGTTTTATTTATATTTGATTTATTTATCAGCTTTGGAGTGTTGTATTGCAGCTCTTTTAATGCCATTGTAATGAATCACATCTGCTGAACTACTACTCTGTTTGTTTTAATATTAATGTTTGTATTTTATCTGTACCTGCTGTAGTTTCCCTATGTAACTCCAGCTCCCCATGAGCCAGTCAAGACATTGAGAAGTCTTGTCAACATCAGGAAAGACTCATTACGATTGGTCAGGTACTGAAATACATATTAGTCAGAATTCAGCATTAAACCAAAACAAGCATCACTTGATAACCAGAGAATTTAAGCTTAGTTGTTGCTACATCTGGTTTCTTTTATTTCATTATTGATTTTGTTGACCTATTCATTTTATTTATTGGTTACTGGCTGAATGAACTTTTTCTGTTTTAAATTTTTGTGATATGTAGGTATAAAGATGATGCAGATACTCCTACCGATGAAGGAGTAAAACCAAGGGCCTTGTATGGAGTAGAATTCACATTCGATTCAGATGCTCGAGTGGCCATAACCATCTACTGTCAGGCTTTTGAGGAGTTCTCTAATGGCATGGCAATGTAAGGACTTGTAACACTGTTAATCATATATGACAATGTGCTCATTGTTAAATAAACTTCTGAAATTGCATTATACAAAAAACATTTTAATATGTATATATTGTTTAACCTACTATGCAATTATGTTTGTACACTAACATTAACTGTTTCTTCTTAAGATACAGCCCTAAAAGCCCTGCATTGGTCTCTGAGACTGTATATTACAAAAGAGGAGTTAGCCAGCAGTTTACCCTGCCATCCTTCAAGATTGATTTTTCTGAATGGAAGGAAGAAGACGTAAGTACTGTCAATCTAGTTTAGTGCTATCACTCTGTCACGATGGTGAAATCCCTGCTGACTCTTAATGTATTGTATTTACCCCTTGTTTTGCTTGTATTAATGGTTTTGCAGGTCAAGGCGACCATGTACTGTAAAATGTAAAACAATCTGTCTTTGAATTATGTATATTATTTCACATGGCGTATTTCTGTTTTCATTTTTAGCTAAACTTTGATTTGGACAGAGGTGTGTTTCCTATGGTGATTCAGGCTGTAGTCGATGAAGGAGATGGTATGTTTTAATTACCTTTAGGTCTTTATGTTTGGAAGAATACAGCATTTATTTAAAGAAATTATTGGGAAAAACACATTTTGCATCCAACAGCATGTAAGGATTGTGTTTTTATTCGATGCCCACATTAATATATGGTATATTTCATACATGTGTTTAATTATGCCATGTTTATAATAATAAAACTGACTAGGCATGACACATTAAGCATGATGCATGGCATAACCGCAGGATTGCAGATGTCCATTTCTAATTGTTATTTGTTTTTCAGATTGTTTGGGTCATGCACATGTGCTTTTGGCAGCATTTGAAAGAGTGAGTCGAATTAGATTTTTAAATACATGTGACCCAATCTGTGAAAACCAGCCTAAAGTCTAAAAATCTAATTCTGAGTTAACGAGCCTGATTTCACCTATTAATTTTACTATGATTTCAATCTTTGACATGACCTTACTCAGACAATATTGAAGATATCAATGTTAAATTCTCACAGAATGTTCATTACATTAGATAGAATGATGTTATGTAGAAAACAGAAAAATCCCAGAAAATGACTTTAACTGGGTTTTCACAGACTGGGTCACATATAGAAACATTCATATTACAGTCAAGAAGTCTCGTGAGCTTGATTGTGGAAATTATGTGAATGCTGATGTCATGTCTTCATTAACAGCATGTCGATGGGAGTTTCTCAGTGAAGCCTTTGAAACAGAAACAAATAGTAAGTTTTAAGGACTTGTGTCCTGTCTCATTTATAGCATTGTTCCAAATGAATTACAAAGTAGAAATGGTAATAGGCTTATATTTCTTCCCTAATCATTTGCATTTATACTACAGGTGGATCGTGTAAGTTACTTGTTACAGGAAATTTATGGAATTGAGAACAAGAACAATCAGGAGACAAAGGTAAGATGATTTTTTTATTCAGATACTCTAATAGAAATCTATATGTATTTTGTGGAAATCCCTCCCATTATAATTAATACAGCTATCTGCACTTTAGTTCAAGATCTCTGTTGTTATTAAGTGTGATTAACATTTTCTCCCCAGCCATCTGATGATGAAAACAGTGACAACAGTAATGAGTGTGTAGTGTGTTTGTCGGATCTACGGGACACCCTGATTTTGCCCTGTAGACATCTGTGTCTGTGTAACTCCTGTGCCGACACTCTACGCTACCAGGCGAACAACTGCCCCATCTGCCGCCTGCGTACGTAACAGCTCTTTCAGCCCTATGTTCACATCACTTGTGAAATTTAAATAGCAAAGTCACAGTTTTTGTCTGTCTTTAGCGTTCCGGGCCCTTCTTCAGATCCGAGCAGTCAGAAAGAAGCCCGGAACACTTTCCCCTGTTTCCTTCAGCCCAGTTCTGGCTCAGAGCATGGACCACGATGAGCATTCAGTACGTCACATGTCTGTTCTGTTGTGAAACAAGTTTTCATTGTACTACATGGGTTCATTTTCTCCCTTCTTTCATTCTCTTTCAGAGTTCAGACTCTGTTCCTCCTGGCTTTGAGCCCATCTCTCTCCTGGAGGCTCTGAATGGGCTCGGTGCTGTGTCCCCTGGCCTCCCGTCCGCCCCACTGTATGATGATATCAACTTTTCTGGGAGTCTTAGTGGAGAAAGCAGACAGCTCAGTTCACCTGAGCACTCGGGAGATAGCGGTGGACAGAAGAGCAAAGTCAGCAAGTCACCAGACAGGTTAATCTTACTTCGCTTTATTTTACAAGACAGCGACCTTGCTAGGTGTCTGCAGCGGCTGAAGAAAAAAAAACCTTGCATGTACTTTACATGTTATTAAAGACTAGGCTTAAATTGTGACACAACTTAACACGATAATTATGTTGGCTAATGCTGAATCACTACTGCGTAATATCACAAAACAGAGTCTGTGGATTGCTTTAGATGTTCTTTTGTATGGTAATGACTGTAACTTTAAAATAATAGCTGGCTTACAAAGAGTGACAAGCAGAACTTCCGGCATAAATCTGTCTGCAAGTCACAGCCAGAGATCACAAGCCTGTTGTTTCCATCTTTCAGAATATTGACTCATATGTTTTTCAATCCATCCTGTTGATGTTGCTGCATGCTTGCGTCGAGTCATACTTCCTGTCCTGACGATCTTTTGTCCGATTGCAGCACTCTGCGTTCTCCATCGTCTCCTATTCAGGAAGAAGATGAAGAGAAGCTGTCCGAGATGTCTGACGCACAGGCTCACATGCTGCTGTCCAGTAGCCCCGCCCCCACTGAGGTCAGCATCTCCACCCATGTGATATCTTACACACTGTCTGCCTGATAGATTGGTAAATATGTGTCTGATGTTCTTTACTTATTCTCTCAGGGTACTGCAGGGGACGATGCCCCTGACTCACTGTCTCCTGAAGATGGTGAGTACATCTGATGTATGTCTTCCTATAGTGTTCCCCTACATCCTAGAAATTTGTGCACACAGAGACCTATTTAATGAAGCTATTTATCAAATTTTGAATCGACCCAGCAATAGATAAAACCTTGTGAGGTTTCAACTGTTACTTAATGTACATTAATTTGTTCAGAGGATCGACTGAATCTGGATGAAGAAGTCATGAATGACTGTAGCAGCGAGCACAGCAGCTTCACCAAAACTGAAAGTGACCCGCCTGGTGATCTGTCCCTCCCGGGTGAGCATATTACAGTCACACACAAGAGTCCTCTGTGCATGGTTTCATTGTTGTTTACAAAAGTGCTATTGTCTTGATTGTGCTTGCACTTTTTGAACAACACTGCTCATTCTTTCTCTTTAACATGTGTGTTTCTGACAAGCGCTCTGTTTCTGGCTTTCGGTAATTGAGCTTCTTTAACCTGTGTGCCATTTATTCCTTACCTTCCTTCCCCTGGCTTCCTGTCTTCTCTCATGGTATTGTTCTGGGCAGCTCTAGGTCCTGATTCCTGCTCTATTGGTATGGAAGAGTAACTGGTACGTAGGCATCTGTGTCCCGTTCTCTGCTTTTCTTGTTTGTTTTTGTTCTCAGTGCCATGCCAGATTCTAGGGCTGTATGATCAAAATTTCACACACAATCTATGAATGCTATACACTATATTCTGTTTGGTGGATATACTGTGGTACAAATGGCACAATGTATTCAAATTTATACCAGTTATATCATTTATATCATCCAGGCCTTTCAGATTTAGTTTTACAAATGTATCAATTAATTATTGTTGCCAACATTAATTTTATGTATTTATGTGAAACATGTATGAATTGAATCACATGCAGCTTGTTTGTAACTGTAGTATCTGTCATGTCTTTAGGATTGTCCGGCTCAACAGAAAGTCTGAGCACTCAGAGCACCTGCTGCTCCAGTCAGCCGCTTCTGGGTGCTTCAAGTCATTTGCACATTGAGGATGATGAACTGGACGTTTAACCACACAGGCCCATCTGCTTCTCTAAAGCATCCGTAAACCGTTTAACATGAAGGTCCATTTTAAGTCCCACACTTATGCATTAAAGTATTTGACTCTTTTCTAATTTCAGTCATTTTGCTTATTTTAACTTAACTTGTGGCATGGATTATGAATTTTGGTATTGTGGTTTGTCATATTTCTCAGACTTTGTACTTGATTTTTTTGGACTTTGTTTGATCAGTTTGTCCACCCAAAAATGATCCTTTTGTCATCATTTGCTCACTTTCATGTCCTGTATTGTCATACCCTGTATTGTTGATCTTATCATAATGAAGCAGAAATTTATTTACACTGGCATATAAACTAGTACTAGTAAATTTTCATAAACTTTGATTAACCTAATTCTCTACCAGTTGATCCACAGTGACACATTATATTCCAATAATAGCAGGAAATTGTTATACATCTTCAGAAGCTGTTGAATTTAGCACACTAATTGTATGGACTTCGATGGATTTTTATTCATTTTGTCCTATTTGGAATTTGGCAGTATAAAGTATTGTTATATGGGACAAAACAGTTCAGACAATCCATTCAAAATCCCCATTTGTTTAGAGAAAGAAAATAAGAGAAGTTTGAAACAACACATCAGGTGTAAGTAAACAATGACAAACTTTCATTTTTGGGTGAACTAATACAGTAAGAAGTTGTTTGTGGAAGTTTGTATATAGTTGTGTGTTTTTGAGGAGGTTGAGTGTGAAACCAGTCATTTCGATGTATAATAATGTAATGCTGAGCTGTAAATGATAAAGCTTTGATTATGATACATGATAACAGTGAGTGATATTAAGCCACTTTTAGACAAAGCACATTACACAGCATAGAAGTGGTGATTCAATAAATGATCTAACAAGTGATAAACAAATTCATAAATGATACAGAAGTATAATTGTAACTGCATTTAAAATGTTTTGTAAATAACTGCTTACATTTGTTGTGTGCTGACTAGAGATAAAAAGTCAGAAATGTATCTTAGTACATATTAATTATTTGAAATGTAATCTTATTAGTGATGAAATACTGTTGGTTGACTTTCTGTCAGTTTTATGACCAAATATTGTGTGGTTGTTCTAACAGTGCTTTAAATGTACTCGCCTGTCCAGCTATTTATGCTCTTTAAAGCTTTGAGTGCTCAAAGTGTAAGTCCTGAAAAGCCATGGTGGATTCTCTTTACCTCCTTTTGCATATATGTATATTTTAATATGTACTATAATTACATCAACATGTGAATGCATTTTTCATGTGTCAGTTCAGGTATTATTTAGCCAGGATATTGTGAATATTTGACAGATGGGCTCAGGACTGAGAAAGCAAAGATCAGTTCAGTGGTGCCCACTGCTGGTTAAAGGAGTCACTAGATGTCATTGTTTTCTGCAGACATGCAGTGTCTCATAACATTATGCACAGAGGTATATGTGCCTTTAAAGAACAAAGCAAGTGATGTTACAGCTTTTGCTCAGCTGTGCTTTTCATTGGCTGTTCATTATTAAACCTTTAGCCTTGACCACACATAATGGTCTTATTTGTTTTATTATCCGTTTTAAAGAGTACATCATTTTAATTTCAACATTAGGTTGATTAAGTAGTTCTATTGCTTAAACTTTGTAATGTTATTTCACATGATCTTGTAAAACACTGAATTTCTCTCTTTTGTCAGTAATTTATCGTGTTAATACTGAAGCCGCTCTGTAAATGTATTATAAAAATACTTGGTAACATTATTACTGGTGTTGTATGCATTTCTTAGCAAAGGTCTGCATGATAAATTATTTATTGCAGCTCTGATGGTTATTATTTCATATATCACAGAAAACATGCTGTTCCATTTTAATATTTCCTGTTTGTGTGTACTTTGGAACAGCTTATTACAACTTGACTGAGTGACGTTTGGTTGTAGTTATCTTATTGCAGCACTTTTGAGTGTTGTTTTAACTCTAGCACTAAATTGTTATACACTTGAAATGTGTGTTAGGTATATGAAAGTAGATCAGCAACAGTTTTTGTTTCTTACACAGTTGATCTTTTACTCTCGCCACAAGTTCAACATTCACCACGGCATGATCATTACCATGTGTAGTGTTATAAAAGTCTGTATACTGTATATATAAATTGTATGTATACATGTTGTATACTGAATAACAACATTATTTAAATGGGTTATAAATGTAGTTAAAATGCTCAGCTATGTAACTTGACTGAGTGAGACCTGAGGTTATGAACGGTCTAAAAGCAGATAGATATTAAAGAAAATAAACTGACAGGCTAAATAAAAGCTGCTTCTATAGGAGCAGCTCACACATGACACACTGAAGAGCTGAACTCACCATGATGATGATGAAACAATAAGCCACTAACCTAGATATAAATAAGGTGTTCTGATGTCATTTTTAAAACCTTAATGCCAATACTATGACGTCTGAAAGACTCAAAAGACCATTTAACCCATTTAATCTGGCAGATAGCTGAAGTTGCTCTGCCACCTCCCACCTGTAAATATCCTTCGTACCAGTAAATAATGAGCTGCTGAGAATTTAATGGATAATGTGCCACGTGGCAGTGATTCATTCTTGTATTTTGGGGTTTTTCTCAGAAATTTTCCTAGCAACTTAAGTGGCTGGTGAACAAAACATGTTATGTCACATACTTGCATACTTATATCACATAATTTCTGGGAGATGTCTTTAGGCTATTTAGTAGAGATTTCAGTAACCAAGTTGCCATATTTTTTTTAATTAAAGATTATATTGCTACTGATTCAGTTTGTTGACAAAAGTAACACTTTGTTATGAACAATATTTCAAAAGCACAAGTCACAAATCCACATTGGATATGGAACGTAAATGGAAAGAGGTTTGTTAAGGACAAAAGCCAAGTGTCAAAGAATCTCATTTAATTAGATGTCTGGCTAAACCTTGTTGTTGTGTTAAAATCTGTTGCAGAGCTGTTTACACAAATCTCTGACAAGCCTGTCTGTCCATCTCGCTCACATTTGACTCACATGTTAAAATCATGTGATTATTATAATATCCCATTACTAAATAGTATATTCCCTCAATAAACTATTTTAACCAAGTTAGATAAAAACCAAATAAAGAAAATACACATATAAATATTTTTACTCATATTTTTTTAACAACATAAAAAGTAAAAATTGTATTTGTAAGTGATAACCCTTTTTGTCCTTGTGTATATAGTTATCATTAAACAATGTAAGAATAACCACATATTGGTCACATCTTGAAATGACCACATTAATCAGTCAGATATTTCAGTCTATATTTCTCAATTTCCTTATTCTCTTTTCAAATTATAAACATACGATGTAATGAAGCTACTGGGGCTGGTGTAAACACACAAATCTGGTTGTGAAAGCAGTGAGCGTTATGAACAGGTTGTTTAGCTGCAGTGTGATCAGGCTATTAGCACACAGTTTCTGAGAACTGTATCAGCTTCAGCAGGCACGTGCGTACAGTCCAATCCCTGTAAAGACAGGATGCTTCTGCAGATCAGGGGAGGGCCTGAAAAGAGAGGAGGAGGAGGAGGAAGGGTTCAAGAGGAGGTGAGGTGACTTTCAGAGGTGAAGATTGGATTGGAACGTTGAAGACAGCAGGTGCACAAATCTGCTAATGAAAAACAAACTTTAAGTGAGGGAAATCTGTCATACAGCAGTAAGGAGATAGGAAGGCTGCGTTATATTTAATAAGAGTTTTTGTTATTTAGAGCAGAGGTTAGAAAGAGTGCAGTGTGTGTGTCAGACGATGGCTCCGCAGGTGGTCAGTTCACCTTTCCTGAAGCCTTTCTTTCTGAAGACCCCACTGAATGTTGCCAGCCATCAGCGCCAGCGACGACACACTTTACCGGCCAGTGAATTCCGTAATCTCACCCCACAGGATGCCATTAGTGTGTTTGAGATAGAGAGAGAAGGTAAGCTATTTCTCACACAGGAAAAGTTTACATATGGAAATAAAATGTTTTTAGGTGAACACAAATGTTTTTAAAACTGTATATTTCTTTTTATTATGGGTTGTTTGAGTATCTTAAAATTAAGTGGGTTTGTGTTTAAAGCTCAATGCTAAATTCAGGTTAAGCCGCTCTTACTTTTGAACTTTGTTCAGTTGATCCATCACTGTAGGCAGTATTTCTCTAGGAAATCTGATGGTTTACCTCATTGGTTTAAGTTTGTAAGCAATAGGTTGATGCTGAGGCGTCACCTAAGTTAATATTAACTTAACTGGGTGTCAATATCTGTTTTAGAGATATTTAAGAGTTAGATGTACATTTAATTATTTGATCATTTTGGTTAAATCGGTCTAAACCAAGTCTTTATTAGAATTTGTTTTTTATATGACCAGTCAGTAATTTGTATGTGGCCCTGTCTGTGAAATCCAGGCTAAATTCACAAAATCTAATTATGAGATTAGGAACATCAACATAGTCGTAGCCTTAAAAATGATGAAAATATCTAATGTGTGTTTATTGCTGTAAATGATTATTATTTGTAAATGATTGTCATTTAAAATACTAAAAGATTAATGATTTAAAATGCAAAAATGAATGATTTTGATAATAAAAAATATTTTAAATCAGCTTCATAAACACTTAAATCTTTGACATGCCCATCAAGATATCTACGTTATATTTAGTCATCTCATTCTAGGACGATTTTATTTATGTTTAATACATAGTTTGATTTTTACAAATTGGGTCTTATTAACATTCATCATTTTATATTTGGACTATAGGTATTTAAATACCTCCAGACTTCTATATATAGTAAACTAGTGTCAAAAGGGTAATTTGATTGTTGTGAAACAGATAAACCCTTTCCTGATCTGCTGATAATCTCTTGTTTGTGCTGGTATGACTCATCTCCCATCTCTCTTCCTCTCCAGCTTTTATCTCAGTTTCTGGAGAATGTCCTCTTACTCTTGATGAGGTGTTGACTTTCCTGGGCCAGTGTCCTGAGCTCTCTATGGGATGGTTTGAGGAGGGTCAGCTGGTGGCATTCATCATTGGATCTGGGTGGGACAAAGAGAAACTAGAACAAGTGAGAAGGGATATTTTTAACATTTATTACATGTAAACACATGTCTGTGATATATATATCACCATTTATTATCTTAGATAATCATCAGTAAATTATTACCATTTGCAAAATACATAGAAACTATTTTAATAATTATGCCATTAATTAAACTTTTTAAGTTTCACAAAAACTACTTATTTTAAAAAACCACTTACTTAAAAATCCACAGACTTTCAAAATATAAAAAAGGATTTTTTATTTAGGATGATTTTTTTTTAAAGCAAGATAGAAAAACTCAAACTCTCTTTTGATTTGATCTGATCTAGGAGGCACTGACCACACACATCTCTGATAGTCCGACAGTACACATCCACGTGTTGTCCGTGCACCGTCACTGTCGGCAGCAGGGCAAGGGCTCCATCCTGCTGTGGCGTTATCTACAGTACCTGCGCTGTCTCCCGGGTCTGCGCAGGGCACTGCTGGTCTGCGAGGAGTTTCTGGTGCCCTTCTACAAGAAAGCCGGCTTTAAGGAGAAGGGTCCTTCTGCCATCACTGTAGGGGCATTAACCTTTACAGAGATGGAACATCAACTCGGAGGCCAAGCCTACGCACGACGGAACAGTGGATGTTAGTTTCTTTACCAAAAAAGACACTGGTCTCAGCTATCACAGACTCAGAGGGTTACACATAGTCAAGGACTAGGAGTGCTGCTACTATCTGAGCGAAGAACCAGAGACTTACCTATGCACTTATTTAAAGACAAATGATGTAAAGCACACAGATGTTGGTTGACCACTAAATATATGCTTTACTCTGTAAAAAACAGTCACTGTGTATAATAAAATGTTATTGAAGTGTAAGTTTGAAGGAAGAAATATCATCATATTTTTAAAAAATTAACACTTTCCATGCAGAACTATTCAGTAGACAATACAACTATTCAGAAAGCAATATGTGTATTTCTCTGGGAAATTCTAATGTAAAAATGAAATTGACATTTCACCAAATAATTTTATCGGTGGCGAGTGAAATGTTTAATGTTATAATCTTCATAATACAATACTGCATATGTGGCAATGTGTTTTGGAATGCAGACTATGTATATACACACACACACACACACACACACACACACACACAGTATAAACGTTTCATGCTACTTTAAGTTATAATCATGTATATCTAATCAATAAAAGATATAATAACAAAGCTATATGTGCATTTTATATGCATAAAAATGAGAAGGCACCCTTTCTTTTGGATCTTGGATGCAAGTTTATATAATTTATATTTATTATATCTTCCGTGGTATCATCCTAAAATGTTACTCTGTACACTCTAAAAACAGATGTGTTAAAATAACACAAGATGTGTCTAGTCAGGGACAACACACAGATGTGTTGTCCCTAACTAGACACATCTTTGTGTTAATTTAAAAACAACACATTTTGTGTTACTTTTAACTCAACTTGTGTTACTTTCAACTCAACATGTGTTGTCCCTTTTATGTATTTAACACAAAATGACACATTATGTGTTAAACAGCATAACACAAAAAATGTGTTAAAAATCCTTTTTTAGAGTGTACCAAACTGTTTAAAGCAGAAATGCGTGTTCAGAAAAGAAAAAACACAAACTTCAGAGGTGCAGGTTGTTTTTAGCTGTATTTTGTAACAAGTGAGTAAATAGGGTAGCTAAAACACTACCCGTTCATAAACATCTATTACTCCATTTGAAGTAACACACAAACAAAAGTATATCATTTGAGTGCTCAACGTGTAACGAAAATATGGCAGTAGTAGGTACATTTATCAAGGCACCATAGGTACAGATTTTTTCGTCCCTGGATTCTGAGGTCGACTAAACAATGACAAACCTACCCTTGACATGCTAAAACATATAAAGTACAATGATCAAATCTCAGATCATATGTTCTTCATTTGGTGTACCAGTGCTTGTGTTTTGACACCGTCTTATGAGACTGTAGTGTAAAGCGCTTTTGAAGGGTGACCCTGCTTTTGTATGATTATCAGACACCCTGATTAACAGACTACATAAAACTTTAGGGTGCATTAAAAAGCATCTTAATTCTCAGAGTTCTTATTATGGTCAAAGTGGCGTTCCAACCAAGTAAAAAAAACACAACACAGGCATACTGTCCAAGTTCACAGAAACGGCTTCAAATCGGAAGAGTGCAGAAGATTGGCAGATGCAACGACCAATTAAATCCCTCACTCCCTGAAGCCCCGCCCCTCTCCAATGATCTCCCTCAATGGAGATGAGCGTTCAGGTCGTACTTCTCACAGAACTTGTCGGTGAAAGGAATGCAGGTGAGCAGCTCGCACCACTCGCACTTGATGGGATACACGTAGAAGAGCACCACGAGTCCGGCGAACAGGCCCACAAACACCACCAGGAATATGATGATCTGCAAGCGTTTGCGGTACATGTCCATGCGGCCGAAGCTGATGTAGGGCAGGAAGGCGAACGAGAGGAAAAAGCCCGAGACAAATCCGGAGATGTGGGCGAAATTATCGATCCAGGGCAGCAGGCCAAAGGCGAACAGAAAGAGCACCACACACAGTAGCTTAGTGAAAGCTCGCCATGGCTGAGCCAGAATCTGCCAGCTCTGAAACAGCTCCACAAACAGACAGGCCAGAATGCCAAACTGAGAGCCAGCTGGACCCACCTGAGGAGAGAGAGAGAGAGAGAGAGAGAGAGAACACAGCGGGTTAGAGCGAATGTACAGCATAGACAATGCCATAAATAAAGTTTTTTGATTTAGAAATATATATTCAATAAAATGTAGTTTTGAAGTCATCTCTTCTTCATTTGTTGGGTATTATTACAAATACAAGTGTTTTTTTTGTCATATTAATAACACATGCATTTTCCATTTCTTATGTCTGGACTCTATCAACACAGGGCTTTAGTAAAATATAAACAAATGATTCAATATATTGATAAATACATTCTGAGAGAATTTATATTTTAAATTTTGACTGAGTTTATACTTAATTTGTTTAATTTGTTTATACTTAAATGAACAGTGGGCACCTCGGCTCTGTAGGGGAGGAAGATGGCACTGGCCAAGTTTCCTGTAATGCCACTCAGAATATAGATGATAGATATTCGAAGCCATCCAGCCAACTTCTCCAGATCTCGAAGAATCGTCATCTGAAAACTTACTGACACCAGGCAATGCAGAATCCTGTATGATGAGGACAGAGAGATTAATTCAAGCATGTTTTTTATAAACTGCTATGACATCTTTATGAATCTGAATGCATTGATTTCATTCACACACACACCACAACTTTCTGACATGGTTAAAAAGCCCTGAATAAACCTTCAAATAAAACATAATTCAACATTTCACTGATTTTAAACTATCCAACCAAACCACCATCTATGTCATAATTACAATACGTGTTAAAACAAGATTTGTTACAAATACTGCAAAATCAAATACTAAACTCATTACTATAAATGTGAAAAAGTGGTCTAGTAAAAAAGAGCCGAAAGTCAATCATTAAAGACTACCTGGAAAATGTGTTTTATGGTGCAGTTTGAGCTAAAAGTAGTTCACCCAAATACCATTACTGTCATATGTGTGTTTTGTATGACACACAAGAACCAATGAGACAAATGAAAAAATGATCATTGTGCCACCACATATGAACCTAAGGTTCTGATCTGTTTGTGTGCATTTATACACAACATATCAACTATGCTTCAGAAGGCATTTATTAATCCACTAGAGTCAGACTAAGTTATTGATAGATGTATTTGCCTTTGGAGTTATGTTGAGGAGGAAGACAAGTTCTGTTGCAAATTTGCTAAAAATAAAAAAAACTAAAAAGTGATGCTTGTCTAGCACCACTTCAACCTAAAAATAGTCAAGGACATTTTGAGAACGTGACAACAAGGTGTGAAGAGCTTGTCAAATGCGTGACAGAGGCACGTGCAGGAGCGTTAATCTACTGAGCCTTCTTAAGAAAGCCAAACCACGAGATGCACCTCTCTCTCTCCATCTCTCTCTCTCTCTAATTGCTATTACAGATCACAGCAGAAAAACTGTCAGCTGTTTCTTAAAGTAGATAATCTGATCATATGTGTCAGCTTTTTAGGCATTGAATATGATACTTATGGGGAGAGAAAACCCTACTGCCACATTTGCAGAGTGAAAATATAAAGAAATATATACATAAAGATAGAAATATAGAAATAAAGACGTACATATTCTTCACATCCAGCCTTGTCATAACTCCAGATATTTAACAGTTATCTGTTAAGTTTTGTTCAGATTTTCAACTGAAATTTCTTAAATGTTTCTCCCAAAATTCTTAAAATAAATATAAATGAGACAAAAAGGTTTCTTTGATGATTCTGACTTTCTGATAATTTTTTATTATTTTAAAATCAAAACCTGAATATTTTTTTCTTGATCCACTCAACATCTGTCCGTTTTGTTCATGATGCAAATGTCCATTTTGTCTGCAATTTCGTTTTATTGTTGGAAGAAGATCTCCAGTCACTCACCCAGCATGCAGGAAGAGAGAGAGCCAGAGGCGGTAGAACTGATCTGGGATCTCTGGGTTCAGGAAAGGAAGCAGTCCACACACATCATCCATACAGTGCACCTGACAGGGACAATACTTTAAATCACATCAACTCCAAAACATGAACATCTTGTCTAAATAACCTGAAATATCATCAGTAATGATTTAAACAGCAAGCTCAGGATGTTGGACTGTATTTAACACACTTTCAGCACAAAGTCTTCAGTTAAACCCTGAGACTGGCACACAGTTCAGATCCAGACAATCTCAGGGTGCCCTCTCAGACCAAAACAGATTTTGCCAATGCCGAGAAGATTAGTATGGCAACCTTCAAGGTGATTACAAAGCACTTAGTTGAAGGCAGAATTATCTTCAGTTTCTGTCCTGGAAGATTGTCTCATTAGCCTAGTGTGCAATGAGTGCTAAACAGAGGAGAAATGTTGAGGTGCTTTAAACACGCTTGTGACCTTAACTGATCTCCATAAAGCCCTGGCCAAGCATAAATAAATTTTTCTTTGCTTTGATAACTGTGTATGATGATTATACTGTAGATCACTATATCAACAAATTTACAGTAGACATCAAACAGATGAGCAAAATGTAAGAAAGCTACCATTACATTACATCCATGTGTTTGCCTAGTATCAAACAGGCTGATTTATACTGAATATTGTGTATAAATTTGTGTAATATAAGTAATTTGAATACACTTCGCTATTGTTATATATTATATATGCCTGTATAAACTATAGGGGACACCTGTAAAAATATGAAAAAACTATACTTTTAATTTATGATCAAATCATGATCAAAATATTTAATAAATGATCATGCAAGAGATTGCTGATCAATTCTGTGAATGCTGCACTACTCATAACAATTTTACCAGACGTCTCTGTAGCATCTTCTGCTTACTTGGGAACAGAGTGTTGCCTCCTCATGGAAGTATCCGCTCATGAAGTCACAATACTCCCTTGAGGTGATTTCACACCTGCAAAACACCACACGAGACAATCCAAAATCTAATTGCATGTAAACCTATGTGATGATTTGCAGTGTGTGATGCAGTAATTCTCACCTTCCTTTTGTACCAATGCAGCAGGGTCGACCGGTGATGGTACAGTCGATATGAGGCAGATTGGTGTGATTTCCCGAATTATATTTGGTACAGATCTGTAAAATTTCTCTATGTTAGGAAGACGTATAATATAGCATAGAAACACCTATGTTGATGGTAAAGGTGCTTGAGACAATATTTTTAACTTTAAAATACTTACTGGCCATTTGGTGATATCATCAGGCCACTCGTGAGGTGAGACTGATGCCGGCTCTATGCACGTCCTGCCAAAATCACAGCACGCATTTGTTAGAAATGCTTGTGCATTGAATATTATGAATAGGAATATTAAAATGATGTTATGCATTTCTTTACCTGGGGTCCTGATGACACACTGAGCCATGTTGCCGGTTCTTCCCCTCCAGTTGGGGGGTGCTGGGATGCTGAGGCCATTTCACCCACACAGCCAATGTACTCTGAAAGAGAAAGAGTTTGATATAGTTAATGGTATGACAACTTCTCGGTTTGATGTACAAATATAAAACTATAATATAGTTAGGGGCTCCTGCACTCACTGAGCATTCCTCCTCTGATGTCTGCAGACAGCCCGAGCGATCATTTCGCACACAGCAAGCTGAATTTCGCTCCATATCTTGTTTTTTCTTGATCAAATCGTGTACCTGTTGGTCCCTTCGCATACAAGGTGAAAATTTGGCTCCCAGGTGAATTAGAGCCTCCTGGTAAAAACAGGAAAATTACCATAATGGTATTTGAAGCTCTTTTTGCCAAGTACAGTTGCAAAATTCTTTTAGTAGAAATCTCCTTAATGCAACTCAACCCAGGTTCACTTTCATTATTTTGTGTTTGGGTTGGACAAAGGAAATTCAACAAGACTTAAAAGACTTAACAGTTTTTACAAAGAAGCGCAATCACACAATGACTCACCGAACTTGGTCCAATCCAAAAGTTCTCCTGCTGCACAAATTTGACATTTTCATAAACGCCTTTATTTCTTAGAACCTTGAAGGAAAAAGTAATGATCAGATGTGTTAACAAATGCCAGATGGATCCAAACAGAAATAGAACGTGCACAGAAAGAAAGTACATTAATGTATAACAGCACTCACAGAATCAACAGTCTCATGCTGGGAGAAGCCCACTGGTGCAATGCCATAAATACACACCGCCAAAATAGTGATTAATATGTGAACAAACGTTATCCAATATGTAAAAAAAGGCCTGAGAAATAGAAAACAACACATCATTATTTTCAAAGTTTCAGAAAATATAGCAGACTGAATTTAGGTCATTTTAGTTTTTATACCTGTGGTCATCCATTTCCTCTATCTGTTGTTTCACGTAGCTGTCGATACGTTTGCGATATGTACGATTGGTTAGCTTTCCCACCATTCCCAATCCATACGGTCGCTTTTCTCTTGCGAAGAGCTTCTTGACAGGCACGGCTATGCGCTGACCTCTACGCTGACCGTTCACACTAACCACCTCCTGCTTCAGACGGACTTTAGGTGGTGCCGGTGTTCCCTCTTTCCCCTTTCGCCAGCCGCGCTCCAGAGGTCTGTGTGAAGAGCGAGGACAGAATTATAGACTGGGTAGCTTTTAGGTCTAATAGGTTGAGATCTTGCCATGGCAAAGTAAACAGAGGATTTTGTGGAAGTGTTGGGTTAGTGCAATTTCTCATAAAAAATACTAAATATTGTGTGAAACCGGAAGTGTTTTGTGTAGCTCTCCTTTACAGAAAAAGTTGACCCATCATCTAAAGTGTCACATGGTGCAGCACCAGATTGGGTAATCTCACTGGTCAGTAATTAAATTACTCCAAACAGTTTGATGTTTAAAACACAAGTCATGAAACAGGCGTTTAATGTCACATTAAATTATTGTGGAGGTCATCAGAGGCTAATATGGCTTCATATAAACATGGTGTGAGACTCACAGCATTAAATGACTCCTCTCTAACTCGCTCTTGTCCAGCGCGCTGCCCGTCAGCTCAGACTCATCCAGCTGTTTGCTGTCCACGTCCTTCATGGTGGAGTCTGACGGAGACTCAAACACCTCATCTGGAAACGTGGACATCTCGTCCTGCATGAGGACGTCCTGAGGTCACACACATAAAAATAAACATTGGAAAAGGATTCCCAAAACCGAACATACATGCGATACATGTTCAGTAGCGTTTTCATACCCTAGCGAAGAAAGATGTATCCAGTTCATCAGGAAAGTCGACGACATCTTCCTCGATGAAGCTAGCGGGCGTGAAGCTGCGTCTGTGAGTTCGCCTCAGTGTTCCTTCTCGTATCGAGCGCCCCTAAAGATACAGATAAACCATCATTCAAAATTTTGTTTTGTTTAATTTTGTTTAAAGCAATTTAACCTGACAGCTCCTGTACTCACCTTCACCAGGGCCGCTGCTGCTCTGAAGCTCATCTTGGCCACAGACTCACGCTTGCGTCTGCGCGGGATGCGGTTCAGACCCGAGCGTGAGCTGTTGAAGGAGCAAAGGGACACACCGCCGGGGGTGATGGGAGTTTGGGGCACGCTGTAGCCATCAACTTCCTCAACCATGCGAAACGCGCGACCTCGTGCCAGCGGGTCCACAATCTGAAAAAATCATCTGCGTGGTCAGATAGAAGAAATTGTGATTGAATGAAAACAGGTGCAGACAACCCAGTGCTGTACCTTCTGCATGCCGTGCTGAGATGAGGGGACGTATAGAGGTGGAGGGGTCTCTGTGCTGGTCAGTGATATGTTGTCCTGGCTGGGCAGCTCCATCTCACGGATGACCTGAGGTTTCAGTTTGCCGTATCGCAGGCTGCAGTGTCGCAGGCTCTTCCTCTGCCATTTCTGCGTGGCGTCGCCGTCCTTACTGACCCCGAACCAGTCCGCTGTACCCCTGAGAATGATCAACACAATTCATTTAGGTTTGGGACACTGATCCAGAGTCAAAGATCAAACATCTACTTTACTCCTACACTGACAGGATTTTGCACTTCACATGTATACACAACCACGATGCTTGTTTTTTACAGATGTGGATAACACCGTCTCAGTTGTGTGCAAATGAGGAAAGTTTAGTGAGGAAACTGTGACAAACTTTTAAGGAAAGAGACGGGACATGCCTCGACATGATTCAGAGCAGAAGCACTGGCATTGGCTAAAGTCCTCTCACATAGACACACATGATAAATAATACCAAACACACACACACACACACATACCATCTGCACACAGCTGTTTAACTGTGCCATCATACAGTTGAAACTAGGCACATATCTGCCTGTTATAGAAGGACTCAAGTTTTCTAACATAAAATATGATTAATGTTCCAGTACAACTAATCAAGGGTCAAGGTTTGAAATCTTGAAATCTCTTGAAGTCCTCAAAGTTATAAATTTACAAATCATATTTTACATATCATTTATTTTAGGTATGATGTAAATATTATACAGTAGTGGCTAAAAGCAACATCCAACTTTGGAAAATTCATCCTTTATTCAAACATATAGTTGAATACATATTTAAGGTTTTGTTTGCATGTTGTGTTTAACTGATAAAATATAAATTACTGCTATATTTGTAGTTAGTGTATGCTTGATGCCTTGTGAACTTTTCATTTGTCTGTGCATTTCTTGCATGATAAAATAAAACCCATATTACTAATATATATAACTAAACTAATTTTCTTCATTTTATATCATATTTCTCATATTTTGATGATTTAATTGAACCTAAAGGGTCATTAAAAACATCTGTTACACAGCGCTCTTGAACACTTTTCTAATTAGCCAGTATGTTATTCCCGGATAACAACTACTCAAAAAGAATAACACAGACTTAAAATACTAAACTAATTCACATTCTTACTTTACCTACAAAAATTTTAAATAGACATATACCTAATAAGTAACATTTATGAGATTATACCAAATTGAGTGTTCGATTTATCTGAAAGTTGTGTCTTGGCTGATAGTCGTGTCTAAAGCTGATAGAAAATGCAGAAGGATTGTTTTTATTACAAATAAGCTAATAAAACATTTCAAATCAATATTTTGTGTGACCACTCTAATCACGCTGTCATACAGCTGGATGTACATTACCCCTTACATATTGTACAAATATGCCCTCTTTACATCACTATCGTATAGAGTGAACATGTATACACCAGTATTGTACATATGATTGTGACTGTAATGTAATTATACGGCTAATATACCGTATTTCTTTCCAGAACACCAAATGTACATGACTATAAATAGGCCAGAACACCTGGATGAGCTTTACACTGAGAGAAGAATCTAATCTCACTGCTGCCCTGCCAACAAACACAACTCATATTGCATCTTGCATCTAGAGAAAAACAAATAAAGTCTGCCGGTCTGGGCACAATGTCAAACAGTGTAACCTAATAACAATCTGTGCCGTGGGCTCATAAAGTAATTTAAAGTATGTGGTTTTTATAGACAGGCCTGGAATGTGTCTGTAATAACAGGCTCAGCTCAGTATAGAAATACGACAACAATGAGCCGTATTACATTTTTTGTTGAACTGTCAGAATGAGTGAAAGCATGGCAGTCATTATAAGAATGCTTATTTGTGGCAACAAAAGACAGAATATTGAATTCAGTACGGCATTGTGCTGCTGAGAATTCAAACTATGTAAACAAGTCCCAATTAAACGACATTCAATGACAACATACCCGTGACTGTATTTATGTCAACTGTAGTGTGCTGGATTGAGATTTGAGCTGGTAGCAAGAAAGATGTAGGTTAGAGACTCACACTGAATGATTTATTATGAATTAAAATTGGTCTATTTTAAATTACTAACGCTGCTTTAACATCCTCATGACTGAGCCAGAGACAGTATGACATGTCAATTATATTCCCTTGTTTGTGTCCCTGTGCATGAGCTCCCTCGCCCGGCCTCCTGTGGTACCTGAGAAGGGTTCTGGAGAGAGACTGATGCCTTCTGAAACTGCGACGCCCCGCCCGCTGACCCTTAATGGGCACAGTGTTAATCCTCTCAAAGTGCACTCTCCTGCTGCTGTGGGCGGGGCCGGGAGGGCGGGACAAGAGGAGGAGCAGGACGAAGCAAGAAAAGAAGAGAGAAGAAGAGAAAAAGAACAGAGTGAAGGAGGGTGAGAACAGCTGGAGATCAACAGAGCTAAAAAAGCAAGCTTAGCAAGGATTATCAGTCCATACTTAAAGTGTTTAATGAGTATATTAATGAAAAAAGCTTGCTAGTCACACACATGCATGTGCAGATACACTGAGCAAAGCTGAAAAAGCAGAAACTATGAGAACAGGTAAACAGACACTGGTCTGTTTTCATATTTAGTTTATCATGAAGAATGGAGCCATGTAATGAGTCATTTCAAACCCTCCAGCATAAGGAATCACATGCACATTCCTATATTAGCCTACATGTCAACGCTTAGTAAACAAATACAACTGAAAAGGTGCTATAATGTTCTTTAATGCCACTAAATTCATCACACACACAAATCACTCATACATGTTTTACATAATTGTCCATCATCTTGGATGTTTTGATTTCTGATGAGCTTGCTGCAATGCATTGTGGGATTGCCTTTTTTTGCAAATGATACATGCAATACTGCCTTAGGATTTACCAAAGATGAAGTATTTAAGAAACAGTACAACTGCACCATCGCATGTGAGGTGCACTTATGATGCTTTAAAATGCCACCCATGTGGGCACTCACTAGGTTTTGGCATAATTTACCTTTTAGTATAGACATAAGCACATGCAATAGCTCTCCTACCTCTTAATAGTTTGAGTAATTGAAGACTGACGCTGGAAAGCGGCTCGACGGGAGTCAAAGAGGTCACGTGGAGGTGAGGGGAGATGGGACGTTTCCACAGGCATGCTGACGCTTCGAAGGAAGGCTTGCCTCTTCACCGGCTGCAACGCAGAAACACACCAGAGCTCCAGAAGGACAGCATGAAGTGACAGATAAAAAGAAAGTAAACAACACCTCTTATACCTGGACAAAAGAGGGCGCTTCGTCCAGGGACACCTGAGCAGTGGGAATGTCCAGTTTGAGCCATGGCGGCTTCTTGCGCTGCAGGCTGCTGGTGCTGTCTCGTCTTGGTTCAGCCATGCTGCCTGCTTCTCCCCAGACCTGCCAGCTACACGAGAAAAGAGAGAAATAAAGAGAGGTCATTCACATCGAGTCCTACAGTAAAAATTTATCTCTCTGTTGTTTGTTACACTTGAACGATTTAATTTTCAAAAATAGCTGGAAATGATGTAATCTAATGACAGCTATAAATCTATGAACACACTGAAAACAAAAACATATGGTGCTTGATGTTAGCAAGACTACCACAAATCATTCTCGCAACATCAACAAAACCTCATTAAATAAGCCAGATGGATAACATTGCATTCATCATCCACCTAAATGGCTATTTTGCAGTTTAATTACTAAAACAACATTTGGAAACGTTAAATCAACGTTGATATTGCTTCTAGAGCATTTGTTACAATTGAAAAGTCAAACTGAGCATAATGCATTATGGGATACAGTATTGGCATAGTTGTAATACCAACTGTACCAGTTACTTTAAAATTAAAATGAAATAGTTAGTATTTTACATAGTATTTTATGTAGGCCTATAAAAATGTGTACTGTGCAGTATACATATTAATACTGCAGTACAGTATTGTCAAGTATTATGCTGAACATACCCCATACCTAATTTACAGTCCTTGCTATGCCACAAGGTGGCAGTATGACATCATCAGCGGGCAGCAGTTCTATGAGACATCCAGTAAACCTTACTGCTGTTAGAGAGGAAACTACAAAATGTAAATAAAGACCGGTTTTCTCATACGTTTACACTAACTAAACACACATTTAACGTTTCTACTGTGGGGGTGAGGCAGTTTATTGTAAATAATTGAAGCTTTAATGCCACTGACTTTAAACCAGGCTCTCATTTATAGCGCTGCTTTGTGGCTGAGCAGGAATTTACTGAGAGGCCACTGCGTCCTTCCGTCATGTATCCCATCAGGCTCCACAAAGCATGTGTTACAGAAACACACTCAATGTCTGCAGAAGACGCATTCAGTTCAGTTCTTCACGTACAAATTCAGGTTTAGACCTAATGATCTGGCAGACATCTATTACACACTTACAGAACTCCTTTTGTCTAGAAGAAATCATCTCTTTAATTGTGTTACATAATTGCTGTTCTTTAAAGGACAAAGACAATGACTCCTACTGATTCCTAAATGTTATAACCTTTGCAATTAACTTTACACTTAAATCTTCATAATTACAAAACTACACAAGTCAGATGTTAATTCAGTAACTGGATAATTAAAAACTGGCTTATAAGAGTCATCTGTTAATCACACTATATTGGTAATGCTGTACGTTGTACCACTGGTACAAATACATAATATTCTTCAGCAACCCATTTTTATTTAAAAAGCCATTTACTATATTTATGGAGTGATCTGGAAGCAGCTGTAGTCATTCTGGGCTATATATTCACCCCGTGGGAAGCCACCCAAATCTGTTCTTGGTTACACTTAACAAAACACAGATTTACACAACACACTACTGTTTTAAGCCCACATGACAAAGTGTTGATGGACGCCATTGCGAAAACATATAAATCACAGAAACATACAGTTCATAAACCGAGTGCAACCCGAGTCAAACCCCAGTTTTTCTTATCAACAGACCCCCAGGCAAAACAAACCTCATCCCTGAAGCGTGAAAGTCTGCTGCTCACGACAGAAACAGTCTGTGAGAACATGTCTGCCTGCTGAAGAGGAATGTGGTTTGATATCATCACCAACCTTTCAGTCTGTTATGCTGTGATGACTGTGAGATTACATAGCAGACCGGATCAAACCCCCAGCTCTGAGGAGACCCCCGTTGGGTCATGGTTTTCAACCACAGACCACAGAGGAGAACTTGAAGGAACCACATGCCCTGTTCAATTTACTAACACGACCATTATAGCAATGTAAAGCTGACATATAAAAAGACTAAATCTGAGTTAATGATTATGTTTGACGCAAGAAGACCTGCCTGAGGGGAAGAAACATGAAAGTTTACTGTCAGTTCTTGAGTGGGTGAAGACCACCGTGACTGTTTAATGTCTATATAAGTGTCCACCTTAATCTCATTAATCTACCCACTAGATCAAACATGATCAGCAAATGCACAAGAGCCATCGGCCCCAGGACCGCACATTGCATCGTGATTGTGGTAATTATCTTCTACAGCGCTGTCATTTGACTCCAACCCCTGCAGCAGTGGTCCCTGAAAAGCTAAGCAGCCTTTCCCACCGGCTGGATTTATGTTGCACAGGCCTAAGGATGGTTTGAAAGAGATCTGATGTTACATTGGCAGCAACTAATTCCCTCCGCATCTTTGTTTAGTGTTCGTCTATAGTAGAAGCATGCTTTCAGGCTAGTTTCTCTACTGAAACTAAGGCATCTGTCACAAGGCTGCACATGTCTGATATCCCCAGGAGAGATTCACAAGGCCACCTGTGTCATAAACACTCACTTTTGGCTTGTGTGTAAACAGCTGGCCTACTGTAAACAGCAACTCAATGTATAGATGTGATGACACGTTACATTTATGAACTTATACTGAAGCTATAGGGTTGAAGGGATAGCTCAGCCAACAATGAAAATACTGTCATCATTTATTTACCTATATGTCATTGCAAACCTGTATCAGTTTCTTTCTTCTGCAGAACATAAAAGAAGATATTTTGAAGAATACATTGACTTCTATTGTATGGACACAAAACCATTTTCACAAAAGACATTTCTCAAAATAACTTTTTTTGTGTTCCACATACCAAAAAGTCACACAGGTTTTGAAACACAAGGTGAATAATGACAAATGTTTATTTTTGGGTGGACTATCGCATTAATAATGCAAAAGAGTTTATCTACCGAAATGTAAAAAGTAAATAGAGACCACTAACTGTCACTCCAAAAAGATACAGTACCAAAAAAAGTAATCATAACTCAACTTACAGACTGTATTACATATATTTTAAAGCCATATGATAGTTTGTGTGAGGAAAAGACCGAAGTAAACTTCCAAACAAAATATTACTTTATGTTAACTATCCCTTTAAGAACATAATTGAAATCCTTCATGGATCATTTCTTGCAGGGATCGCTTAACCTTTCAGTTAGCCCAGATCTTGAACCATAACACTACACCACACACACCATATATAGTGAATGATTTATTGTTTCTTAATACTTAGATTAATTATGAAATTTAATGAAGAGTATTTAATATCCTGTTAAGCCTGAGGAGATAGTCTGACGGGTCATGGTAAGGATATCCTTGCATGACAATGATATGTTTGTGAAGGGATCCCACGGATTGAATTCTACACATGGCTGCCATCCAAAGGATATGAAACTTCTTTGAAGGTTTTCCTTTAGATTTATGCTGCCACACATAAAAGGAAATTGACCCACTTAAGGGCTTTAAAAAGGTCACTTGTATAAAAGTTACAAAGAAAGTGGAGACTATTACAATGTTGAGATGTCAAACATATTTCAGGAGGGCAGTAAGCGAACACTATAGCCTAGACAAAACTCATATTTCACCTGCTTGGGTAAATCAACTCATTTGTTACTTTCTGACTGCACAACATAGCATGCCAAACATGTTTCCATGCTTTTTATATATAGCCATGAACTGATTTGTTGTGACTGTCCATTTAGATCAAGAAAAAGATAATATTGGTTTCATCTTAGCCATCCATTGTTTGCGATAAGCTTCCTGTCCACAAGCTAAAACTTCCTGTCTTGCGACATGATCCGTTTGAAAACAACAGCAGATACGTTTTTAACTATGACGGGAGGTCTTCATTCAATACTCGGCCAGACTAATGTTTTGTTCAAATGGGAATGTAAGATGTAGGTTACCATGCAAAGACACTCCAGCTGTTGAGCTTTTGTTTGTTTGTTGAGTCAATTAGACACAGCAGTCCAAATATGTGCCGTTTGCTCCACATTTAATGTCTATGATCTACTCACAGGATAATTAAAAACAATAATTGCTGAATGGGGGGTAGTCATGCGGGTAGTAACAGATAGGGCTGCTGTTAGACAGGGTTAGGTTTTGAAGCTAATAGTGGTATGCGAGTAGTGCTTACACTGTGTGTGTGGTTTTTGGGGTGGGGAACTGTAGAACTGCACATTGTGCATATTTCAGCAGGCCGTATGTTTCCACATCTCAAGCTGCTCAGGACAGACCCTCACCACCAGCATGGCTAATGGAAATTTCCTTTTTGAGATTTTCCACAATTTGAGCCGAAAATAGAACAATCTGGCTTCCAGATACAATTGTTCTTGGAGAAATCTATCTGATTAGAGCAAGAGGTCAGAGTTTGGCTGGTTAGAGTAGTCCAGTTTGATTTTGCTGGTAGATTAACTACACAACATTCTGGAGGAAACAGATAGCGGTTAATGCTAAAAGTAGTGTTGCAAAGAACACAATTACAGTTTCAATTTCTGTTTTAAGGTAACACTTACATCCTTGTTAGTCCTTAAAGAATAGCTCACCAAACATGAAAATTCTCTTTATTAAAAATTTACTAACCTTCATGTTATGCCAAATGTATGTGACTTTCTTTCTTCAGAAAAAAAACTTCAAAACTAATCATTTTATCTTAAACTGCTGTATTACATCTTACACAGGTATCAAAATGTTAAAGGTTCAAAACACACAAATCCATCACTAAAGTAATCCAAATGACTCCAGTGAGTTAATAAACATTTTCTGAAGCAAAACGATACATTTGTGACAGAAGACGATTATTATTTAAAACCTATTTAATGATAATGAAACCAAAACAAACACATTCAAGCACGTCAACAACTTTAAATCTTATTGGTTCTTGCATGTCTGATGAATAGTCATCTGATATTACGTCATGACAAAGGGAGAACCAATGTTACATTTCTGACATGCTTGTTTTGGTTTGCGAGCAATGACATGACTCTTCATATGAGAAGACACCAGTGAGTCCCAGTTGTACAGACACTGCATGCCTGTGTTTATGTGCGGTAACAGGGTTTGTTGAAAGAGCCCCGGGGCAGAAGGAAGAGGTTTAATGAGCAGGGGCAAGAAAACACAGTGATGGATGACCTCATTTATTTCTGTGTTTGAAACGCTGGACACTTCCTTTCAAAACACAGCACATCCTGGCCAGGACTCCTCTCTCTCTCTCCCGTCTCTCCCCCTCTCTCTCATGGTCTCACGCCCCATTCCCGCTCAATTTCTTGGACCCGCAGCTCCTGCACACACGAGTGGCCTCTCTGCACTCAGGATTTACAATGTAACATCTTGTTTCAGCTCCCAGAGTTGCACAACACAGCACAAAACCGCCAGCAGTGTTGTTCTCCACTGCCAGGCTGACTCCTCCTTTCCCCTCACACATTACCAGCAGTGTGACGAGAGGATCTGCCCAGTATCAACAAATCAGGCTGAAAGAAATCCCCGGTATACACCCAACACAGAAAAACTGACAGCTGGACTTTAAACTGTAGTATTTTGTAAGTATTTAACTATGCAGAAACTCTGCAAATCAATGGGCCTTAAGGCAAAATACACCTAGAAGTGTGTACAGTCATTACTCATGAAAACATTGAATATCAGACTGTAAGAAAGATAAATTACACATGAGATCCTATTTAATGTTCCTACAAGAAAGCAAAGATTAAATAGAGAAGAATAAATAAAACCTTGACTTAAGTCTTTTGGTTATCTGATATCTTAAGAAACACATCTCTGGGATATGCATGTTTCCTGGAGATTTTTAGAAAATAAATTAAGGTAAATTTGATGCACAAAAACAGACCCATCTATTCCAAATTGATTCTGCATATTAAACTGGAATATGTGAAATTTTACATAAACAAACCATGCAGCTTTAAATAAAACATCACAGAGAACATTATAAAATCGAGTCTCTCAAGCTATGAAATGGCAATCTCTGAGCAATAAAATATTCTTCAGG
This sequence comes from Beaufortia kweichowensis, assembly GCA_019155185.1. Classification (NCBI taxonomy): domain Eukaryota; kingdom Metazoa; phylum Chordata; class Actinopteri; order Cypriniformes; family Gastromyzontidae; genus Beaufortia; species Beaufortia kweichowensis. The sequence continues at coordinate 3,720,732 of CM032804.1, forward strand.
AGTACATGCCGTTGTGTTTCTGAGGTTGTCTTTCTGTGCATACAGAGTGCCGATTCATGCTTTTTCTTTTTATAGCTCAACAATTACAAGGCTGACAACAGCAGTGGAGCTGCTGGAGCTTGCTGAAGAATACTGAACAAGTTTTGAAACAGATTAAGAGTCTAAAAATAAAGTCCATCATCTTGCAGGAGAGACAGGGGAGAAGAGCCAGGTGACTACACTGCTACTGCAGACCACTGCCAGAATGACATAACCGAGAGGACAGAGACATGCTGAGCTCACTCCTGCTTTACCTCATGCTCCTAATAAAGAAACCAGTATGACCATAATATTATGCATTTATTTCATCAAAACATAACAATTTTTTCTGCCTTCATCTGCTTGTTTATTGAGAAAACACGACTGAAGCTTGATTATGCAAAACTAGCTGGTGAAATGATAGGATCTTTTGGTTTCTAGGGTGTTGCTGTGCAGTGCAACCAATGATTCTAAATGGTTGCTATGGTATTCTGGGTGGTTGCTAAGGCCCATCTGCCAGGCAAAATCCATAAGAGAGATCAATGAAATAAGTAATAGCATACTTCTCCTTAACAAGCCACATAATGTGATGCATCATTCAGGTTCACATGAGTTAAACGTCATAGATAGTACGTAATGTTAGGTGTGTGTTACAATCTCTAATAGAAAGTATGAGCAATAGTCATAGTATCATAGCTGTCAACTGCAATCCAATCAAAATCTGCCGGACAAAAAGTCCTGCCCACATTATTTTCATCTGTATAATCTGTTTCAGTCAAATTACAAAAGTTAAATGCATTTAAAGCTGTTTCATGCTGTCTTTAAAGGAAAGGGGGAGAGCAATATATCATCTCTTCATAATCTACCCAGCAAGCCTCACATTCAAAGCACCTCAACGGATGGAAATACTCCACATAGTCGCCCATCAAGCCGCACACCCCAAAGAGTCCATCGCTGTGCTCATCCACAGCGGGCTGACACTGTGACATGTGACAGTCTATCACCTCCAACCATTTCATTTGACATTAAAAAACAAACTCACACACACACAGGAATACCCTTAGCAGCTGACTCTCTGATCAAGTATCAAGCCAGCTGTGGGCGAGACCTGAATCCTGGTGGCGGGCGGAGCTTCTGCCGTTGCCCATTTTTGCCCAGCATGCCTCAACCAGCACACTGAGGATTTTGCAGGGGAAAGTAAACACTTCAAAGCGAGCGATTGCAATCTATGAGTAGTATGTGAACACGCAATATGCGTGGCATGCTTAACCTACTTTAGTGACAGCAGGCTGCACACTAGGAATTTAGGCATTTAAAGGGAGCATGATACACATTCAACTTATTCAAATCAAATGAAACATTGAAGAATCGCAACCAAACACACTGCATAAACATCTGCTTTTTAAAACACCATTCGCAATGTTACTTGTAATGTGGTGTGTTTTTTAATTTAAACCGAATTTTCATTAACATATAAAATACACATAAAATATTTTTATATTTTATCCATGGAGTGTTGTAAGTGTAATGAATACAGAATTGGGAAAATCTGCCAATCTTTCTGAGAATGAAGTCTTGAATCAAAGTTGGCTTAAAGCTGCAGTTTGTAACTTTTTTGGTAAACAAATAAACAAAATTTTCAATTTTCAATTTACAAAAGTAAACTTACAATAATGATTTATACATTGAACTGTCATGTACAATTTAACAGGAAATGTATGTATGGTAGCATTACTAACTGTTGTTTAGTTTTTTTCCTACATTTTAGAATAGTAGTAAACTCATCAAAATCATGAAATAACACAATTGTAACTGTGGGAATTATGTTGTGAATAAAAGCATCTAAAATTAATGAACACTATGTTATATTTGATCATCTTCAAAAGTAGTCTCCCTTTATCTAAAATTTGTAAATTATACTCTTGACATTTTATCATTCAACTTCTTGAGGTCTCAACCTGAGAATCTTTTTAAACAGCACGAAAGGATTCTCTATCTATGTTAGCCTCCTATTGGCTGCTTTTCTTCATTATTTGGTCCTAGTAATCCATTTCAAAAACGTTTTTTTTTTTAAATAAGATTTTAGTTTTCTAATTAAAAGAAAAGAAAGTAATTTTAAACATTAAAATAAACACCTTCAAAATAAAAGATTTTTAAGATCATGAGAAACATTTTTGTCAATTGTGTCAAAACTTTTGACTGGTGGTGTACGTAAAGCAATTTTATATAACAACACCTAAACAGCTATTGGTTGAAATGATTTTACTATGGCTCTACTGCTGCAATGCCTCACTGCTACATTAAGTAACGCAGAGGACTGATTTAATTATCACAATTATCACAACCAAAATTACTAAGATACTAAGTATCATCAGCTGTTTCCCACTATGATTCAATCCAGAGCCTGAGTAATCCAGCCCTGAGTCACAAATGAATCAACCCCCTCTAGTTTTGCGAGACTTAAGGTCTTGCGCTCCATATTGTTCAGTGACCTTTCACTGTTTGAAGTATTGTGCAGACCTACGAATCTCAACACTCCCATCCAGAAATAGCCTCATATATATATAACAATCACTCGGGGGGGGCCTTAAACTGCGATAACAGGCATGACTCTCTGCATATGTGCCACTCAACACTTCACACTGTTCAGCTTCTCGTGGAAACCACATATAAATGTCGCAACACTTCGGTACTGCATGTAAGACTCCAGAGAAACAGGAATAGGAATTTGCATACATTTACAAAGCAACAACCTTGATTTAAAGATGGCAGGTTCAGGAGAGAAAGAATAATCATGGTTATGAAAAGATGATTTTGCTTCTGGTTAGTTGCTTTGAAACTACAGCAAGGTGAATAATCAAACTTATCAATTATTCACTGACTCAGCAACCTTGAATAATTCACCAGCCTTTTTTCATTTTGATGCATTGATGTCTTTCGCTCCAGTGACTATACTACAGCTATATTCCTCTTGAAAACTACAGGACAACAGTTCACTCCGATGGAAAAACAAGATCTTGTCTGGATGACTGCCAGTGTTTGCACAACTATCAACCACAGAAATTCAAGTGCAACAGACAGATACAGCGGTGTCCCAAAGTCCTGTTATGTTGAATTAAACACTGGTTTGCTAATGGAGATTTCTGAAGCCTATTGTACAGTGAAGTTCTTTTTGTCAGACAACAAGTCAAGATTTTTAAAGCCTCTTTATCCGTTTTGTCTTTCTTTCTCATAAAGAGTGTGTGTTCAGAGGGTCTGAAGTGTGTAAGAGCATAAGCTCCACCCATGAACTGCTGTCTGCAGCTGTCAGCTTAACGTGTTAATGTGTAGCAGAAGTAAAACAGGACGGGGATCTCCATTGCACTGAGGCTAAATTCATATGACACACAGTTCACAGCCTGACGCATTTGTGATGCACACTGTGGTTAATTGTTTACACAAAACTAATTATTCTGCCATTATGTACTCACCCATACAAGTTGGGAAGTATAGGAATAGGGAATTCATTTTTGTCATTTTTAACTATTCCTTCAATGTCACACAACAAATACAAATGCATTTTCCACTTTAAGTTTCAAAATTCCTCGCCATGTTTAATTTGTATATAAACTGTATATAATGCAGTGATGACTACACAGCATGTATGACATCATATATGGCTTCTCTGAAACCACAGAAAGCACTGTATTATGCAAAGCCAAACTAGTTTGGCCATAAAGAAGGAAACCATTGATAAACCGTCTTATTCAAATAATCATGACTGAAGAACCATGTATTTTGCATTCACAGGAAAATAACAAGCAACCTTCTCATACAAATCAGTACACATGATATATTACAGCCAGTCCAACATGAGCATTTCTAATAGTAAACACTTAATGAAATTACGCAAATTAGTGACGCTTATTTGTTGTTCAGAGAGTTGGTAAATGGTAATCAAAACTTACGAAAAAATGACGTTTCACTACACGTATAAGCGGATATCAAAAATTAAAACTCTAAACAATTCAATGTGTTCAAACCTTTATGTACATGTACGTAACTTTTACAACAGATGTAAAAATCATGTCAACATCAGTCGTGTTAGCATTTCAGTTTTTGGCAGGGTTTTGACCTCTCCTCCTTCCCCTGACTCTCCGAGTTTCCTCTCAGGAGATCAGCTTGCTTCACAGACAGGGAAACAAGCCACATTTTAAGCAGATCACTGACAGAGAGACACCAAACTGCATCTCCAACCTGCTAAACAAGTGTCTGATTGTCTGTTGGAGGTCAGACGTTTTCCTGTTAAGTGAGCTAAGAGGGGACTCTCAGTCACGATGAGCCCAAGAACATGTGATCTCCATCTAAATAGTTTCCAGCATGATATCAGCCTGAATCAGGCACAGAAACACTCATTGTGCTGTATGGATGAGTCTGGTGAGCATCATGCAGAACAGAATGTCAGCAGATGGACCACTGAAGAGAAAAATGGCCTGGGATTTAAAGTAAATAATTCATCTAAAAAAGGCAAATTTGTTATTATAGTATATTAGATTATATTTAAAAATATATTCAAATAAAAAAATATAATATAAACAAACATATTTACTTTTTTAGAATCTTGTATCACCATGCTTAAAATAAAAGGAAGGTTCTGGACAGTTTTAGCCTCTGAACTTCAGAGTTTATCTTATCTGTCTACAAAAAACAACAAACACAACAATAGTCCACAAAGGACACCAAAGATTCCATCATATCCGGCTCAAGTGAGCCGGGGGTCAGAGGTCACAGTTCTGCTTATTTAAGGAGTGAGGGAAGGAAGTACAGCGCAGGGGATACAAAATGGCAGAAGGAAACACACTCATGTCTGGAACTCTTCTCCACTTCCGTCAGCCACATTCACGGAAACAACATGAGCCATTTTATAACACCACTGATAAGCTTGCGACACGCCTGTTCGTGATAAACCAGGCAGGACGTCACATGTCTACACAACAGAGATTTTGTTATCAGTTTGTGTAAAGTAGCTTCTTTTACGGCACCATTAAATGGATAGTTTACCCAAAATATAAAAATTTCTCATGTAAATCCAAACCTGTATGACTTTCGTCTGCAGAACACAAAAGAAGATATTTTGAAAAACGTTAGTAACCAAAAAACATTGAGCCTCGTTGACTTTCAATGCATGAACATTTCTCAAAATATCTTTTGTGTAATATAGAAGAAAAGTCATATACTGGTTTTGAATGACGTGGGGGTGAATTAATGATGTGCAAGTTTTTATTTTTGTTTAAACTCTTCTAAATACTAATGCAAGCTTGAAAAAAAAACACTTTCACATAACTTCCTGTTACATTACAACGTTTCCTGGACTCAAACTAAACTCAATGTTCTCATCACCAAAAAATCCTTGTTGTCAAAACTAAAGTTATTACGATTCTAATAATGAAACTTCTTAGTTTAATTCATGTTAAAATAAAGACTTCCTATGCAAATGTAAGGCACCAATATCTGGTTTATCAGGATGTAGCAAGTGTCTGGTACTGCATTTGCATAGAAATGCCTGTTTAAACAGCACAGAGACTGCTGTGTTTTAAGGGAAAAAGCAGGCGTTAGCTAAGTGCCCCGTCAAAAGTTATGTTTAAAGAGGCATGACAGGGATGTGTTTGGGCAGGTTATGACTTTGGCCTCGTGCCCTCACATGACTCTGATGTAGCAGTGCTCAATACGCAGATGTAAATACCTCCAGTGTAAATAAACTTCATCCAGTTACCGACATTTCTTAAAGTTCTATCATATTTTCTGACATCTTGTTTGAACATGTTATCTTAAATTCCTCTTCTGTTAAAAAAAGATCACGAGAATGAAAATGTTCTTATCTCAGACCTGGTTCTTCCTTTTCATGCGCTGTGCAAATGCACATGGTGATAAGTACTTGACAGTTGCGCAGGTGATGCTCATTATTATGAAAGCAAACAGTGAGCTTAAAGGTGCGAGTTTGGTTTTTGTGGTTTAGACAGGTGGGCAACCTGGGGCACTTGTATCTGGGCTGCGAGTACAGTTTCATTCTCACTTTCATCTGTTTTACCACAGAGAAAATTTTGGTTAAAGTTTGCTTTGTCTACAGCTGTAGTAGCCTGCTACTGATCTCTCTATCTCTACCATCTCTGAGTTTCGAACCTACATAACCACAGGGCTTTTGTTGAAAGGCTTTATCATAAAAAGTCTTTTAGTTTGGTGTTTCTCTCTAGCTCATGTTTTCTGCTGAGAAAAACAAGTTTGCAATTTAATGACCAAATGTGGGTTTTAGATTGTCAAATCCTGTTGTCTTGTTGACAAGCAGAAGCATGAAATGGCCAGATTTCAATCTGTGCCTTTAGTAATTGGGTGATTTTCTGAAGCACTAGACCAAAACAATCTCCTGAAAGCTACAGGAGCCAAACGGGCCGCATTAATTTAGCCCGTCATCTCTGTTATAGTCATACAGTTCGGTAGCTTGGCAAGGTTGTTCATTTTCAGTCAACCGCATTAATGTTGTTTTAAGGGATCTGGGCAAGCGGTCACTTCTGTTCACACGTCAGTAAAGTTTTTGCGGCTCTTGGGTGCACTTAGAGTGGAAGGATGACCTTGAATATGTGGACAACACACAGTTAGGGTGGGAAAAATGGCTTCATGTGGCTTTAACAAACAGGGAAAACAGCAGCTCTGTGCAGACAGGTTCAGATTCCTTCTCTCAATCACTGTATAGATAAAAGCAGGTCAGGATGATGAACATTAGATTTCCGTTGACTGAAACAACTAATCGATAACTTATTTGGCATTCATGTGTTAAATTAATTATATTTAATATAACAGTTGAATTGAACAGTTGAGTTCAATTTAAACCGTGAGAGTATGTGCAGTGCAGAAGCGTCCTAAATGAATTAATCACATACTTAAATAATAACTATTGATTTGTTATGTTGTGCATCGATTGCGGTATAAACAGCAGCCAGTCTGCTTGCCAGTCTAATTGTTTTCATTGATGTCACATTAATCTGAGTGAAGCTGCCTGCAAGATTTATGTAATAAAAAATAAAATAAAAAAAGTATTTAAAAGACGGCTACTAAATTAATGTCACACGGTTTTAGATCCACATGTGACGCCATCACCTGTGGGTGGAGCTTCATCTCAAGCCTCTGGTTTGGATGCGTTTAAGATTCGCAATACTCAATTGTGTGGTTGTGAGCAAAAATCTGTGCACTGAAAGTGCTCTTGTCAGCACTCCAAATGGAAGTGTGCAATGCTGTGATGAGTCTGCAGTTGTGCATGCCATGATTGTGCAAGAGTGTGTGCGAATCTGGGTTGAATCCCAAAGCAGCAATACCTGCCACCACCATTGATCTGTTTTTATTGTACACCCTAAGGCTCTCTGTCGATATTACAACTTCATTCTCTTTTCCTGTTTTCTTGTCTCTCGAAAGGAAAGGCCTATCACACTCATGCGGTACATGATTGCTCGCTGCCTTTTAACAGCGCTTGATCCACCTACTGCATATTTGAAAGAGTTTACATCATTTGGCAGGCAGACTGCGATGCCAGGCAATGACTAATGGAAGAGAGAGTGTTGGCTGGTTGCTGCTCTATGGCATCCACTGCATCAGGCAAGGTATGCTAAACGCCCAAAACATCTGCAACGCTATAATGATATCATTACATGTACACTTCTGAGTAAATTCATTGGGAAACTACCTAGAAAACCTCTCCAGGAACAAAACATGAAAACATGGTTGTGCAACATATTCACACTGACCTTACGAGATTCTACTTGACAGTTAATATTAGTCATCATGGATGGGCCCACCTACTCCCAAAAGGCCATTGAAAGCCAAGTCACCCTTCAGCACAAAGCACAGTCTCTGTATTCTTCTCTAAGTCTAGACTAGTTTGATTCTCCCCCTAGACTTCACATGACTTTAGTTTTTGCTGAGGATAGACAAACAGCCTCCTCAGACTGATGCCACACTGTATGCTAAAGATAGAGACGGAGGATCCAGCCGACCTATTTAAAAAAGATTCTTCAACCTCGCTGCAATAATATTAGCACACAGGCCTAACCAGGAATGGACTGGGTCTGAAAAACAGGCCACAACTATTGTGTGATGTATCATATACATACATATTTATGTATTACAATAGTATAAAGTTTTTAAAGGTTACATGTCATACAATACAACACTAGGAAGCAAACTGTGTATAGTTTATAGTATTCAGGTGCCTTTGATTGCACTTATGCTTTTTTACAGACTTGCACTCTGCAGGACATAGTGAACAAACATCCTCACTAATGATTTTGTGCAGAAGTGGGATTTGGGTGGCCGTCTGGTATTAAAATGGGAGGTACAGCACATGCAACAGCTCAGAAAAAAGTTACCCACCAAGATGAGTGAGATGGGAGGGAACTAATGCACAAATCTGACTAAAATGGACTTAAATATCTGAACTTTTTCCCTCTATACAGATCTTTGTATATTTACTTTGTATCTAAATTTGGTTTCCACAAGTCAACTGACCCACCGGAAAAATCCCAATGGTCTATATGGCCCACCTATTCCTAGGCCTTTATTCAGCCAGATGTTCTCCACAGACCTCTAAAGCAAAAGTATTATAAAAAAAGAGGAGAAATTTTAGAGAAACAAGCTGATGGAGAAACACATACCATCACAGCCAATATTCTCAAAGAACCAAATGAAGGGTGTGTCAACTTAAAAAGGACTGGTCTCCCTAACAAGAGAGCGATTTGCAATCTCATTAGAGAGCAAACCAACTCAATGCAAGCCGGTAGTGATCAAAGCCCTTCCTGTGCAAACACCCACAACATTCTCACAAGTCGCCAAATTACCCACGCCCCACACTTAAGACATCATCTTTACCACCAACACAGCTTCTGGACTCACTAAACCTTTACACAGTTTGTTTTTGTAGCACTCCTATTAAGATAAAGACACTATGGAAAAACTAAAAATAGCTCCACACATGAAATTCCACAACCTTTTACTCTCACTGTCGATTTGTTAGAGAACACAGTCACTTAATTACGGCTGTAATTTTGCATAGGGCAGGACTGTTGTTTCAGTCTTAGGAGCTAGTGGTCGAGCTAAAATAGCCCTGCAGCAATACATCATATTTGCACTCGAGCAGTGTAATATTTAACAACATTCCCCCTGATGCACCGATCCGTAATCTGTCAGATCTCTATAAAGACTGACAAGACACTAAAGGTACATTTCCAGAGAACGCTATGATTTACACACAAAACACAAGCAATCGATATGTGAAAGACCACAACCTATTTCAGTCCACCACAAACATAATGATTTACAGTATTCTGCTTTTAAAATTGATGCTGATTGGCCAAACATTGCTCCAGCCATGCAATACTGCTATACCCAAAATACCAAATATTGCAACATCTAATACATACTGTATGTATCGACCTAGTATATCACTGTACTTTCGCATTGCTTAAGCATGTCACTGTGCCAGCGTGTCTTTATGGTCAATAAAATGACAAATTTCAGACAAAGCACATCTACACAACTGACTGCAGTCCAAAAGGCAGGTTTCTAGAGACAGCTCTTTCAGATAAAAGAGGAACAAAATGAGATATTTTGTAGGAAATTGCTGCAATCACTGCATTGACCTAAACTGTACACTTCACATCTGTGGGGGAAAATATTGACCCACTTTAGGCAACTTTTAGCAACAAGAGATTTCTTTGTCTCAAAAGCTGTCAAACTAGTTAGATAACATGTCTTACTGTAAGTGATGCTATTGCATTAATGTTTCTTGTGTGTCAATTTTACACAATTACATCAGAGAACAGATTTTTCTCTCTTTAAACATTTCTAACTGTTGCTTTGCGACACTACCCCGTCTCTTTCAAAGTAAACCTTAAGACCTTCATTAACTTACAAAAGTGCTTTAATGGTCCATTAGGTTTCTTGTGTGCAAACAAAAAAAGGCCCTGGTGTGATTTCACAATACGTGTTGAATTTACAGGGAGGTATTTAACACTTATTCATATGATTTTAGACAAATTTTATACACCACAGGAGTCTCACTGTCTGAATTCCAACCAGTATAAACGGCAATTTAAATGTACAATGATTTATTTCTGCGCCATTAGTGGCACCAAACAGAACTACAAAAAAATATGTTTCACAGATTCACACACTCCCTCTGTCTGCCAGTGTTCAATCCCAACTTATTAGTTGAGTCAATTTTGTTACAGTCGCTCAAACAAACAGACTGCAATCCTGACTGGAGCCTCAGAAATTACACACTTCATCATTAAACCGATTCTCTGCCAGAGACATGAACTAAAAGGTGACCCTTGCTAAAAACCAAACCACATGTAATGAAAGTGATCCATTCTTGGCTAGACAAGACAGACAGTCAGATGAACAGACAGACACACACTGCCCTGTGACTCATTAACACATGATAACTCTTCTCCATTTCTTCTAGTCGCTTACAGCATCTATCTACTCAAATCGACAACCAACCTTCTGTGTCCTTCTGTACAGTGCCGACCTACAGCCCAGCTGAAGCGCACCTGCGACACATAATGATGACAGTCAGTCGAGTCCCTGCCTAATCTGGCCTGTTACATCATCCTGAATGATGATCCACTGAATGAGATAATGTTTCGATAGCATTGCGGACACAAGCCATAGTGCGACGTTGTGGAGATAGGCCAGAGATGCTTCACACAACTGCATTCAGCACAAACTCAATAAATCACAAGTTAGAATAGAAACTGTCAGTCTCCAAAAAAAAACCTTCTTGTATTTTTGACTATCTCTTGTTAATGTGCATGTAAAAACACTGTAAGGTGTCATAGTGTTACTGATTTAGACCAGTAAAGCCTTTTTAAAATACACGGCCTAAAGCCACACACTTTCCCTACATGGGTAAGAAGAAGGCTAAACATTATAAATGCTGTCTTTGCAGGTGGTACAAATGTAGGAAATCATCAAAAAGCACATCCAAATTATGTCAATGCACCACATAAATGTGTTCTTCCAAGTTCCAATCTGATCTTACGGGAAAATGCAATGATTTTACAATGTGGTGATTTTGTATGAAACTGCATGATGTGAATCTGACAGCAATGCATGATTATTAGAAAAAACACCAGTAATATACATACATTAATGAAACCTGAATCTGATCATCATTCAATCTGTTCAAATTCATAGGAATTAGGCACCTCGTAAAATAGTTACAAATTGCCATGAGATTGTGTTTGTTCTTCCATGTCTGTCATTTAATTTTGTGCATGCTGGAAGTTTAAAAGGGTGTACTGTATATGTGTGTGTCCTGATAAAACCTACAGTGTGGGTACCAAATGTCCCCAACAAAGACCTTTTTGGTCCCCATTAGGAAAACATCTTATAAATCATACTAAATTACATTTATTTGTAATATAAAAATGCAGAAATATTTGTGTGAGGGCTAGGTTTAGGGTTGAGGTTTACACCATACATACAGTTTGTATACTATTTACAGAATATACAGTTTGTACAGTACAAAAGTCATTATGTCTATGGAAAGTCCCCATAAACATGTGTGTCTGTGTTTACACCATATTCCTTAGTATACACTGAATCACATCATTGTGGTTATTGAATGTTTAGATAATTATCTGAAAAAAACACCTGAAATAGTGCTGGATAATTACACATAACCTGTCTTTGAAGCCTCTTATATAACAGTTACCTTAGGAGGTATTTTTTTTTACAAAAAGGCAGCCTGTGAAATCATAGATTGGACAGCAAGGCAGTTATACACACCATCATTGAATGAATGAATTCTATATGTAAATCTACTACTGCACTATTGGTATTCAGACAAGTGACTTTCCCTTACAAATGCAAACATGGCAGTATTTAAAACACACATTTATTCTGCAAAAGGAAAAGAGTTTGCAATATAATGGGATATTTCACGTAAACTGCATTGCGTGTATGTGGGCTAAAGTCGTAAACACGGAACCGCGCGCGCCTCCACGAGATGCCAATGTCTCGTGATTAAAAAAAACATCGCTACCATCAAGTTCAAGTTCGGCTATGTATAGTATGTATGCGTACAATGCTTTAAAGATCGAAAAATGATTTGAGGTTGAGACGGGTGGAGTAATAACACATACCCCAAATATGGGGAAAAGATATATTTCCTATACAGTAGCTACATGCATGCACGGTTACAGTCTCGCGACGGTATGCGATGAAATACACCGGTATGTTTAAATAATTGTTATACATTAATAACCCACAAAGCGAAAACTAAACATGAAACGTTACGACAGCGACGTATACTTACCCTTAAACGATTCACGAGCGCGTGAGTTGACGGGAAAAGGGTTTTCAGCTGATTATCTCCAGGTCCCTGTCGAGAATGTATATATTTATTTCATTTCGTCCAGCGTATAAGCAGCCAATGTACGCAAACGAATATACAGCCACGGATGTTAAAGTATCTCAGGCTTTCTGTGATCAAATCCAATGCTACGACATCCCACAGCAGTTCCGTGTGTATTTCCCACGCAGCGGCAGTGAGTACATTCCCACGCGCTCACGACACGGACAGCGATCGGCTCGGATAAGTTTAGTTTTGGTCTGCCGGTAATTCAGTTTCATAGACCGGGAGCCCCGCCCGTAACGACTGAGAGTCGGTCAAGTGCGTGGCCGATTGGTGCGCGCACACAAACACGTTGGGAGGCGCAGAAACACGAAACGCGTGTGCGCGCAGACGTGACTAAGCAGGGAAGTCTCGAGTAGCTGGAGTTTGTTAAAGACACAGACGGCGTTTTTCATTTAAGTTGGTAATTTCTCTCAGATGCGAATAAAGTCGTGATGTATTGTTGATATAAGGACAGTGTTTGTTTAGTTATCTTAGATGCGTAACAAAATAAACAGACGGATGTGTTTATAATAAACAGCATGACGGTATATACAATATGACAAAGAAACTCATTTAGATAAGGCGTGTTGTGGGGGTGTAGATGAGCTCACGATCTGAAGTTCATGGACCACATGACACAAGTTTTCGAAATTATACTTCCTTCTTTTAATACTTTATAAAAAACATAGCAGCTACTACAATTAGGGTATGTATATCAACTATTTTGTATGAGCAGATATTGTGTAAGCATACTGTATGAAATAGACACTGTATCAATTTCCTAGAGCTTTAAGTACTCTTGTGTGTCCACACTTTACTTATGAGTACAAAGGACTGCAGTATGTACTATCAGGTAGTAGTCCACTGTGTGGTGCTCATCAGATAACCTTTACTAAATACACCCTTAGCTCTTACTGCACTCTTTTGAGTCCACAAGGAAACATACACTGTGCATTAAAGTGTCATGAAGGCCAAAAATTCTTTTTTTTTTAGATGGTAAGAGATAATTATAATTGGCGCATCCCTTTAAACAGTAATACCACTCATTAATTGTTTTTAAGTAACAGAAGTAACAGTGGAAATGGGCTATTTTTTTCTTTATTCCAAATGCCAAAATGTTAACCGGTTATCGGCCTCAGGGTATGCATCTGCATTATCAGCTTATCTGCATTAATCATGATAAAGAACTGGTTCAATCCAACACCTGCATGCGGCGTATTTTGCATGAGGTGTTATTTACATTTACATTTACATTTAGGCATTTAGCTGACGCTTTTATCCAAAGCGACTTACAAATATTAGGAGACAATGAAGCGATACATGTTATCGCTGTGAATATTTACCTGAGAAAGTACCACTTTCTGATTAAGACCTTGCTGTTGTCGTTTAGGGTCATGAGCCGTGCTGTATTACTGTACTGGATTAAAATAACTGTATAAGCAATTTTTCTAAATAAATATTGAATGGCACTGTTACATAATTGTTCTGTTTATCATTACATTCTGCCTACTGGTTCACATACTATTAATATTTAAATATCAAGCACTGTACAGTGTGTACTGCACAATACGCTACTCCTTTCTAAAGATAGACAAGATCAGTCTAATATTTTCTGCTCCAGTTTTATTTCAGGCAGCCATCCAGACTCATTTACAAGTCTTATACATTATTTCTGCAGTGTAATGGTATGTTACATTGTCACACACATCAGTGTTTTTCACAAAGTGCTTTAAAACATTGTAAAAGTACAATGTACAATAACAACTGTAGTTATGCCAAAAGTCATACTGCAATTATGATATTAAATTATTAAAGTAATCAGCAAGATTACTGGAGCAAAAATTGCTTTAAAAAATGACAGGACGTATTTCAAAGAAATCTATTGTTCTGAACCTAGCATTTACAAAGGCACACACTATCTTCACCGCTGTTGTAGAATGTTTAGTAAATGATTAGTCAGAGGAGCATTAATAAAATTCACAGACACACGCTTGTTACCTTAAATTTCTCACCAAGCATGGTAAATACTAATTAAACACAATCAAAATTACAGGACAGAGTAAGTCAATGAAGTAATGATGCATTTATTTGAGGCTTGGATAATGATCTATTGTGATTTCAGTTACCTGTTGTTGTGTTCCTGGAGAAGCAGAATGAAGCAGATATGTCATTAATTTTTGACAGCAGGTTCCTCCTCAAGTGAAGAGTTCAAACCCAAGACAAAGAAATTGCATTGACATGCATAGCATTCCATTTTCTCATGGACATTGTTGAGATTCTTTCACTGTTTGCCTCTGGGGACTTTCCAGGGTGGCTGCAAGGCCTACCTGCTCATTAATCCACATGGCTTTATGGCTTGATTGTCCCTCTACATTACAAAATGAACAGAGAGTGTCATTGTAAATGACACTTGAAATCTTTATCTTATCACAATCAGTGATCATTGTGTGATCATTGTGGGCACTTTTATGTCTCATAAGCTTATGGTGCAACTTTATTGTGAAAGTAATTGAAGTAAAAAAGCCACACCGCAAAAACACGAACTAACTGCAGAGTAACAGAAGAACTACTTAATAGATTTTATCTTAGAAAGGTCTTCGAAGTTATTTGAAAAATGTTGTTATCAGCACAAAAAGATCTTAAGGGTGGATAAAGTTCATATCCAAACAGTGACCTTGGAGTGGAAAGGTTAAGTTAATGAAAGACTCTGTATTCAAGGGGTGATGACAAGTGTAAAATCCAGGTAGATTTCTCAGGATATTGTAGTTTCTATTCCGCTCCTGGCTGAAGATCGTGTTTAATGATAGAGTGCCCTCTCATGACTGTACCATTCTTCAGCCAGACTCCGGTTCTAACCGAAACCACAGGGACTGTGCCAGAGATAACTCCATCAACAAACACTAAACCTCAGAGCAACTAGAGTAGGAGTTTTCCATGTGTCACTGGAAGTTGGAACAGTTGGGTTTGGGCCAGCTGTTCAATGTGACAAGCAGGTTAATGCAATGTGGCTTTGGCACCACAAGAGTGAATATTCCACATCCCACTTCTCTTGTACGGCCAGTGGGTGACAGGTCATGCACTACTGTTACATTACAGGATGTAGTTACGTTTATAGCGGGAGGTTGCTTTGGAGGGGATGCACATACCCTGCTGGCAGTTTGTGGCCGGAGAGCTTGAGCAATATGTTACCTATTACTAACAGCCTTTTAAAAAAAGTTACATGCTGGTTTGCTGGAGATGATGTTTAATGCTTTTGGAAGCCATTAACTTAATTCCTTAATTTGCACAAAAAGTAATTATTTGACCAAAAACAGCATGAACAAAAGTGTATTGTAATGTGGTAGACTCACAGTGAACATCTGACTGCTCTATCATGAACCAGCTGTAATGAATAGATTCTCAAACACTCCTGTGGGTCGTACAAGAAGCAGAGGGAGGGCCGAGCCCGGGGCACAGCCTCAGATCAAACTGCAGGAGTAAAGCTGGAAGAGCACTCAAGCTCTGCTGAAACACTATCAATCAGTCCCAGATAAAAGGCTTGAGCACAAGACTCAGAAACACAGGCTGATGAGCAGTAAAGGATTTCCTCTAGTGTTAACCACCCCCAATACTACAGCAGCACTGATGTGCTCATCGAGGATATAGTCCATGTGAGGTTATGGATGGAGAAGGAGAAAAGTGGCATGACCACTCAATATTCTTTCATCCATGCAGTTTTCAATATTCAGACATCAAGGTGTAAATGTGCAAATCGAAAGATGAAGGGATTTCAGTAATGCTTTTTAACTGTAATGTCAGACCAAGTGCAGTTTTAATCATTTAATCCACAAGTTTCTCAGTAATCACCAAACATATATATTTATGTCAACTGAATAATAAAAAAATATACTTAAGGTTGAAATGACCTGCATCATAAAGTTTAATAATGTTTAATGTTTAATGATGTTTAATAATATATCATAAATCAAATAACTGTATCTATCAGAACATTTGCTTTGTATTTATTCAAAGGATTTTACACAAAACATGAAAGTTAAAACACTGTTCATATTCCTATACCTCACAGCTGGAATGATATCATGTAATTATGTTAAATCTGTCATGCTGCGATTAAAAGCAAAATAAGTCATTTACATTCCACACTCTCTATTTTGTCTGCTTATATTCCATACTTCTAAAATACACAATAAAGTGAACAATAAGTTGTATGTTTTGTAAATCTTGTATTTGTATCTGTAGAGCAAGAGTATTGACCTTAATTTGTTCACACAGACAAACCCAGACAGCTAGAATATAAAATATTGCACAAGCGAGTGTTTTTCAACACTATAGGCAAACAGTGAGTTAATGATTAAGGTGAGATGGTTAAACGGACATCTTCCTGAGATAAGAGGAGGATCGGTAAACTCAAGACTGTTCTGTTTTCGGGTTAAATTGCATCTCTTTAATGGCACAGATTCAGTCAGGGTCAAAAAAACTGTTATCAGAAAAAACTCATAATCAGAAAGAAATGCAGGTTATATATAAACATCTTCTGCTGCATGTCAAAAAACCTTCATTATATATGCTGTTATTTTCCATGAAACATAAAATCATTTTAAAAGAATAATTTTTCCACATATGATGGCACTTCGTGAATATGATAATAATCTTCTAAAAAGATCAAATAACATCATAAATACACCATAAAAGCATAAAAAAATAAATAAGAATGTGTATCATTAGGAATTTCTCATAAAAGATGGTTATGTTGATTTACAATTTCTGCATGTAATGGTTGACCCTGAATTCTTTCCATGTTTTTTTAATATCTCCTTCCCATTTAGATCCCTTTATCTCCCCCCTGCAGATAAATAAATAGGCATATGCATGTGCACCAGCTGTTTTGTTTCAGAATGTGACCACATGAGCCACACATCCCACCCTTAGAGTATCCCGAATAATCCCACCTCTCCCTACCGCAGAGCCGTCCAGCACCTGTCACACCTCTCACACATCACCAGAGTCATGGTGCCTTCAAATATTAATGAGCTTTAAATTAGGACAGTTTTAATTAAAGAAACTGAGTTGACTGGAAACACATATGCCCTCTTATCCTGCTCAACTTAACAGGCTTTTATTGGACAGTGTTATCGGACAAGTACAGTTATCCCACAATGCCAGGTGGTGAGAGTGAGAAGGAATAAACACTATCTTTTGGCACGATGACCTGGAACACAGCAGGAATATGATGAGGGTGGACTGAAGGGGATTGTGCAACTATCAATAGAGGTTCCAAATCTGCCTGTACTTTATTACAGAGCAACAAAAATGTGTACAGATGTGTTAAAGCAAAGAAGAACACAATCTAATGCTCACCAAGCAACATAAACACTGATTTTTTCATACTGGCTAAATTCAGTATTTTCTCATCTTGAAACAACGAAAAAAGTAAATGTGGAAAGCAGAACCACCAACAGCACTGAAAGCAACTCTGCTCATAACTTAAGTATAATACTGAGGTATTAAAGTAGTTAGTTTCTTGTACCAAAACGAAAAATAATATTTTCATAATTTTCACCCTCCCTCTGACATTAAGAGTTAAACTGCTCCTGGGCTTTAAGACTTATTTGGCTTTTCATATCTAAAATGAGAAGCACTTTTCTGCTAATCACCTATAGCTTGTGCTTCTTCTGTTTCACCTTTTTTTGCAAACCTTGAAATATTCAATTGCAACATAAACCGCTGAAGTACAATCTTAATAGTAAATGTGATTCTTTACAGCGATGCCATAGGAAAAACATTTTTGGTTGGCCAAGGACCGGTTCTTAATATAACAATTTCTTTCTTACCTTTTTATAGTCTTAAGAAACTTTTTACTTTCAAACACCCTTGTGAATGTGTTAAAGAAAAATACAGCCCAAAATTCTTCTATGTCATTGTAAAGTACTTTTATTTTTAAGAATGTAGGTCTGAAATGATCAAGGATAGACAAAAATAAACTTCAGACACTGTTTTTTAAAGTTTTATATATGTGCATGCAGTATAAGGTTTAGCTGGCTGTTCCACACTTTACTTAAAAATTGCACTCATAGTTTACTTATTCTGCTCTTATCTACTTTCAAAGTGTTACATAAAAACATGATGTGTAGGAGAGAGACAAAAAGAGAGTAGCAAGACAGCAAGCAGATGGTAGAAGGAGAGACAGAAGGAACGTCTACGAAGGAACAGAGCTGAAGAAACTATGAAGGCTGTGATTAGTAACGCCTGGATCCACATGTCAGCTGACAAAGATATCAGGTTAAATTTAGAAGAAGTTCAGTACGGCAAAGAGTCCAGAGAACGCAAGAGCAAACAACACACCCACTGTTTCTACTATTTGGCCTCATATTTTACCCAGAATCTGTCTTACCATTATTAACCCGAGAACATTTCACACAAAAGGAAGAGGTTTACTTCAAATAACTTCTGGTAAATGTGCCTCTTTCAGTAAAATAAGGTGTTTTGTGGACGAGGCTCATGCAAAAGTCATCTACTAAGAATTTCAAGAACTGCTGGTGGGCAAAAGAAACAATGAGGCTGACATATGCGGATGCAAGTTATGCATGATTTCATGTGAACTGCTGTGCTAAACAGGTGCTCCCATGAAACTAGAGAGGAAAACAATCTGCCTGTTTAAATATTTAGGAGGGAAATCATTACATATAATTACCATATGAATATCATGTAAACAGACACCTGAACCATCAAGTCCAAGTCTTTCTTTCTTAAAATGGTCAGACAGTCTGACATATGTGGGAACACAAACAGTATCTCTATTCTCAACAATGGTCCCTCTAATTCTTTGTTATTTCTTTGAGAGAAATCGTTTAATGTGTCAAAATTAAAAATCATGTAGTGCAAAACTGTTTCTTTATTAGGATCACATTTTGGTAGATCATCCTCTTTATTTAGTAACTAAAATATGGCCCATCACATAAATACATATTTATATATATAAATATACAGCGACTAAAGACCACCCCAAAATTATTTTCTGTTTTTCAGAATTTACTATTTATAGTTATGTTAAGGTAAAATGGTCATTTTTATTCCGTGAACTAATAATAAAAGTTCCCAAATTCCATGCATTTATTTGCAGAAACAGACTACAAAATGTTTTGTTAATATAAATATTTAAACAACACAATATTTTAATGTTCAAAAAGAGTTCTTTTTTTGCATTTTTTAAAATTCAACAGATACTGCAACTAAATAACCACCATACATGTAGAAATACTGATTAAAGTATTTTATTCCAGAGCTGTATATATATTACAAAGCTGTTTCTTCTCCAAACACAAACAAAAATCATTTAATTTTCCTAGAGGTGATATTGAAATTCATAATCATTTCATATTGATAGGTTTTCTAGAGGCTAAGCATTATTGTTCTGCTGTCAATTTTATACTGCATATCACTAAATATGCAAATTGCCTCCATTTGAAATCCTGCCCATTTCATTCACTCTGGTTTCATAAATATGTAGCTTTTTCCACACTTTCTTGAGTCTGCATTCGGCACAGATTTCTTCTGTCTCTGCAGAAGCAACATCAAATGCTTGTGCCAGCTCATGCACAAAGATAAAATTAATCTCTAATCAAACAAGCCAATCGTTCTATTCAGTGCAATATAAACACATATCCAAGAAGAGAAGAAGCGTTCTACCTGTAACTCAAAGGGACAGCTCAGTGTGGATGGGCTGATGACTCATACTGCAGTATTAATCACATGAACAGTCAGTTTCACTAAAGTCTCGATCATCCATCTGTGTGTCACACGCTCATCTCGCTGCCATAGCTGAAGAGCTTTAGCTGTGCTATCTGTGCCAGTCATCTCATCACTTGGTGATGATGGAAGTCTTTGCCAAATCTTCTCCAGTCTGCTGACATGCACACGAAACCAAGCCAAAGCATCTCAACAATAACCTCAGCCAAACCGACAAATAAATGACGCACCCATTGAACCATTCCTGGCCTTTACTACCAGATCAAGCCGGGCGGGTCTGAATGTCGGGCCGCTGCTTTGGCTCATGGACAGATGCAATACTGATGCCAATTGGCCCCTTGTGCACATAGTCTGTGATACACATCAGACAGCAGATCAACACTTCAGCACATATTCTTCTCATTGCTCTCTAAATAGATGTACAGTATGCTACATAATAGATTTGGTCATAAATGACACCCTCTTGTAAAGGTAAATCTACTATTTCTGAAATTGACATTGACCACAACAAAACAAAAGGGTTAAACAAAGAAGTTCAGGGCACAACGCTATGTTCCAGGTGAAGCTGGTGAAGGTTACTTATGGACGTTTGCCACAGCACAAATGAGCCAACAGCGTATTTCACCTTGGAATGTTTATGGCATTCTTGAGTTACTTAAACATATTCCTTTACACATAGGCAGCCGACAGTGTGCCCCCTTGCTATTTCTGATACATTACACATCAGAGGAGCAATGTGTGAGCATGCAGCTCTCTGAGACTTCCAGACCTGTGACCTGCGTGGACAGTAACCTAACCATACAAGCAGGCAACCCTAGTGTACACACACACACACACACACACACACACACACACACACACACACACACACACAAACATATTTTAGCCTTAAGACCATATGGTAACCTCTTTTACTGAATTGAATACTGAGTTTAGATTAATAAAGTTATCCTTTATTGGTAACCCATGGCTTACTGATGCTGTCAGATTCTAGTTCTTCAATGAATAATGCAGTTATTTTTATATAACATATTTGTATTTGTTGTTTGGTATTCCAAATGGTACCCCAAAATGCCATGTATTACCATGATACCATATCCAAAGAACATGGTATTTGTACTCATGCCATTTCAAATCTGTATGACTTTCGTTCTTCTGCAGAACACAGAACAAGATATTTTAAAGAACATTAGTACCCAAACAACATTGGCCCCCATTGTGTGGACACAAAACCACTCAAAAAACCAAAGCCAGACATTTCTCAAAATATCTTCTTTTGTGTTATGCAGAAGAAAGAGTCATACAAGTTTTGAATGACATGAAGATGAATAAATGATTTTATTAACAAATTTATATTTTTGGTGAACTGTACCTTTAAGTAACATGGGCTTACATTGTGCTACATAAAGGGCTGAATTATTAAACTTCTTAAGATTCTTAAGCAAATATACAATTTGTACAGGTGCTTGCCAGAGTCAAAGCAGGTGCGAGATGAGTCACGCACCTAAATTTAATACGTAGAGTTAAAAATGCCTAACCTAGGTAACAGCAATGATGCTTACCTTAGCAAACACAATATCGTTTAAGCACAGTAACATATTGCAAACACTTCAAAGAATTTGGATGGGCTTCAGCAAAGACAGATGGGAGGCATGGGAGAGTTTTTTGTCCATACTGTCCTCTGTGTAAAGTCTCACTGAACTTTACAGCTGGTGGTTGTGTCCTCTGGGAGTGTGCACAGGCACATAGCCAGGTGTGCAGAAGTCAGCCTGCTGGTTTTGATGACAGACATGCTGGGACTGTGGAGAGTGGCTCAGTTAGAGACTGAATCTGTAAGTCCCATTAAAGCTGTTGTGCGTCATACTGCCTCTTTAAAGTCATGCCAGTGCTTTCCTCCACTCATTAAAAAATGCATATTTGATATGTATTTTACTGAGGTATATCCAGTGCATATAGGCAAGTAAATCAACTCTGTATCATTTTATCAGACATATTAGCCATTGTGAAATGGTTAGTTTCAGTCCTTGATTCTGATTGGTCAACAGTTGTGTTTTATTCATGATAAAGCACAGCTATGAGCGCAGCATCTTTAACAGCATCACAGTCAATCAGAGTGATTATAGATGTAAAACTAGATGTAGAACTTAACCAAACAACATTGACCACCATTGATTTCCATTGTATGGGCACAAAACCATTGAGACATTTCTCCAAATATCTTTTGTGTTACACAGATAAGTCATATACAGATTTTAAATGACCTGAGGCTGATGAACAAATGAAACATTATTTTTAAAACCTAAACTAAGTTTAAAAAGATCGTCTTTTTGTCTTTAATACACTGGCCCTTTAAGACAATCTCCCAGAGTACTTTGCTGTAGGTAAACAAACCCGGGCTAATAGAGGCTACAGAACCTAAACACATGAAATTGTTATAGTTACTTTATATAAACACATGAGAGACGAATATTGACATTATCGGACTGTTTTAATTTTGCCTCATTATTAAAGATACATACAATGATCATATAATAATTTTAGCTTAAGCTTCTCGGACTTAATTTGGCAATCGTAACATCCTGGACGATGTGCACATAAAGCGCATAATTATTTTAGGCGAGTTATTTTGTTTATATATTTAAATTATGACAACACGCAAAAGAAAGTTTCTGAGGAATCAGACTGATGGTGAAGCTGTCAAGAGAGTAACTGATAGTTCTTCACATATCATCCATCAAACCCTGACTAAACACGAGAGTTTCAGCCCTTATTTCTCAATGAGAGATGCTGCTCTCAGACTGACTTACAGCTTCTTCGACCAGTCATGTGTTCAACTGGCTAAAGCTTTTCTCGGCAAGGTAAGAAATGAAAATTAATGGTATAAACTGACCTGCTGCTTACTTGTGAATAGGATTAATGTAACTTATGTACGTTAATGTTACAACTAATGTAACATTTGGGCTGTTTCATGCAAATGTTCAATACAGAAGTTTTTAACCATACTGATGTGTTTTTTTGCTTGTGTTGTCTCTCTCAAAGCTTTTAAAGCATTGTTTTATGTTTAAAGTTATGTCAATTTTTTATAACTAGGTAAAGTTTAGAATTGTCACATCCTTAAGAGTCCATATTCCTCATAAAGTGCATGTGAAAATTAAAATAAAATACCTTTTTTATTTTCTTTGAAGAGTTATATCTTCTTTACTTGTCGGGTATTATTGCTTCTGGTTTCTGCTTTTTAATTCACAGAAATCCTACAAAGTTTGTTGCCTCACACAAATGTGTGTTCTTTTTTGTCACATCCATAACACATGTATATTTTCATTTTTTTAATAGATGACTCATGCATAGACTGATATTTTTGATGTCTGAGCTTTGGTAAAATATAAACAGATGATTTAATATATTAGTAATAAGTACATTATGTGAGGATTCATATTTCAGGTTTTGACTAAAAATGTGACATCCATAACACTGGAATTGCCTATTTAATTGTGTTTTAATAATAAAATGGTGTTTAATATTGCAAGATTTTACACTAAGTACCTTATGGTATACATACATAAAAATGTAGTGGAAAAAAACAACACATGCCAGACCTGTTAGGCTACAGGTTAAAGGTCAGCACTAAAACATTGTTTGACAGACATTTTTGTGGTTGTAAAACATTGTTTTCTCAGTAAATGCTGCAAGTGTTTTAGATTTTAGTATAATTTTAAGTTAAATTGAGTTTCAGGAAAACAATTATTTGCACTACCTACTAAACAGAGTTAAAACTATGGAAAGTTTTGTATTTGGCATTGTTCCTGTATATAATATCAGTAGTAAGTAAGTCATTGGGAAACAAATGACATCCACATCATTGCTAAACATGCATTCATATTATTGCAAATAACAAAATGTCTAAAGCAGAGCGAAAGTCCCTTTCCTGTCAAAAGACACAGAAACATTTCCAGTGCCTGTAATGAATTATTCACAGGAACTGTGTGTTGAAATCATGAAGTGACACCCAGATATTAGTAACAGCCCAGTCACATACTCAGTCCTTGCCAAGAGAGTCAGTGTGTTCTGCAGACCAATTCTGACCTGATTCATAGGAGAAATAAAATGTTTCTTAATATAAATACCACAACATTAAAAAGTAATGTTAAAAATGTAATGCTTTAATGTGACACAACATAAACATACTATAAATCAGTGTAACGTCCAGCCTGATTGTTTTCAAATAACCCCATATTGAACATAGACAAACACCATATCTGCAATGCTACAATGATTGATTTAGTAATAAAAACACTGTAAGAACTGCAGTCATTAAAGCATCACAAATAAAGCTTAACCTATTTTAAACAGATTGCAGGAAGTCTTTCAGCATCCACAGCACAGAAACACACTCACAGGGAGGGCTGATTTCCATTTTAATGAGCTTTTAAACAGAAAGAAGGCTGCTAAAATCATTATGGCAACACAGAAAAACACATCAGAAAAATACAATTAAAATCAAAGTTTGTTCTTGCTTTGTCATTAAATGCCACTGTGTAGGATCTGTAAAAAGAAATGAGAACCATGACAGAAATGATCATGTTGAAGGGCATCTGGCCTGACCCATAATAGGTGTTTTTTTCCTCTCAGTGTGACCAGGCATCACTCCAGTCTGCACCCACCCTAGAGGAGGTGTAACTTGTGGCTTTCACACTCTGTTGAGCTCATTACACAAACAACATTCACATCGGCCTTGCATTTGCACTAATTCCATGTACAGTCTGTTCTATCATGCAGAAACCTTTTACGAGAAGTGAATTGAATCAAAAGCATGACTTTCATTTGATTGTATTGTCAATATGGGCGTTACATTTTCAGGCAACTGTCTGAATGCATAGAGAAGAACTAGTCCACCTTTCCTCATCTAAAACACACAAATAAAGATCAGGACTAGTTACAAGCCTGTTTTTAAAGTAGAATTAAAAGCAATTAAAGGGATAGTTCACCCAAATATAAAAAATCAGTCAACATTTACTTATTCTCCTGTTATTTAACCTGTATATGACTCTTCTGTGTAACCAAAAAAATATTTTGAGAAATATCTGAGGTTTTATGTCCAAACAAAGGAAGTCAATGGGGTCAATGTTGTGGTCAAATTTTTTTGCAAACCATTTCTTTTAAAGCATCTTATTCCATATAATCTACTGGCAAATTTGCACCACCTGCTGGAAGTAAAATGACCTACAACCCATTCAGTACTCTTGCAGTAGTTAATGTGATATCTGTAATCTCTGTGTATTAGGTGTTGGTGAGGAAGCTACCTGATGGCACAGAGATCAGAGGAAGGATTGTGGAAACTGAGGCATATTTAGGTGGGGAGGACAAGGCATCCCATTCGGCAGGAGGGAAACGTACAGAGAGAAACACAGCTATGTACATGAAGCCTGGAACCGTCTATGTCTATCCCATCTACGGCATGTACCTCTGCATGAACGTCTCAAGTAGAGGTGAGGTTCCACAAGCCACTGAAACTGACCACACACACGTTGTAAAACCGGAAGAACGTGACCGCAGGTTCCTCACTGCTAGCTCTGCAGGAAACACAGGAAAGTGTTTTGTTGTGGTGCAAATTTCTCTCCTAACTGTTTCTCATTATAAGGCAAATTGGCAAGTTACTTAATGCTTCTTTTAAAATTAGAGAAAAGAACATATGCACACTGACACATGCCAACAGGAAGGAGACAGTTTGGAGCCTTGTTAACTATTGTATACGTGCATGTGTGTGTGCAGGAGAGGGGGCGGCAGTGCTTCTGCGCTCATTGGAGCCTCTGAGTGGTCAGGACGTCATGAGAGGTCTGCGAGCAGCCAAACGTAAAGAAGGTGCCAAAACCCTTAAGGACAAAGAACTCTGCAACGGTCCATCCAAGTTGTGCCAAGCACTAGATATACAGCGCTGCTTTGACCGCAAGGATCTGGCAAACGATACGGAGGTGTGGCTTGAAAGGGACCCAAAAGGAGACGCTGTTTATGCCGAAGAGGTGGTGTCTGCCCCACGAATCGGAGTCGAGTCTCATGGGGAATGGGCTACCAAACCTTTACGCTTCTATCTGAGAGGACACCCATGTGTGAGTGTGCTGAACAGAGATGCCGAGCGTCAGATGCTCTCACAATCCAGCATGGACTCGTTGGATTTGGCTCAGCACAAGACAAAAAGGACAGTCTAATAAAATGTTTTTAGTTAGATATATATGTCTTGAGCTTAGTGCATTTTACAGATGTTTGGAGAACCATTTTCACCTTGAGGAAATTAAAACCTCTGTCTAAGCTCCATTTCTTCCTCACTTTCTTTTCTCTGCCTCTGTTTCTCTTCAAGACATCCAGCCTTGTGATCTGGAATGAACATCACTGTGTGTTATTTTTTGGTCGTGTTTGTCTCAGGCAATGATCTATCACATCAGGGAATAGCCTCTAAATAGGAGATGCTTGAGTGAGATACTGAGACAATGCATTTCTAGCCTGCCCAAGTATGAACCACACAGCACGACCTCTAAATATTTTGGTGACAACAAAAAACTCTTTGGTTAACTAAACTATATACAGCAGATCAGGTACAGTTTATTGCATGTTCATTGCTTTCAATACTGCATTAAGTTTTTTAACTCCTAGCTTAAATCAGCCACAAAACCAGTGATAAAACACATCACATCACACAGTTTTCTTCTGGTCTGGGTTGAGCGGCTGAATGGTTCTTTTACTCTGGTGGGGATTGGAAGAGAGAGATAATAGGGTCTTCATGGTTGGTTATCACTAAAACACTCCGAAACTTGTCAAATAAAGTCTTTAACTGGGAGCGACGCATGTTCTCATTGTACATGATCTCTTCCAGGTGATGATGGCCTCTGAAGTAATGCAGCAGTCTAAGAGAAAACACATAATATTCAGTTAGACTTCACAAAAAAGTCAGTTTTCAATGACACAGATCTAGAAAAGGACATACAAAATTAAGTTTAATATATTGTAAAAGCTTAGCTAAGTAACATTTAACTGAGAATTTGCTCCAAAAAGTTCACACTTTATTAACTTGCAATAAACAGTGATGTATTATTTCTTCTTAAAACCTCATCATTGAGACGAGAATGTTGAGAATGGTATAAATAGGGCCTGTGTTTGCAAAATAGACATCTGCAATTAAACAACCTTAAAAAAATCTTTACATGCATGTTCAGCTTAGGTTTGTAATTCTTAGAAAAAAGTCTCTTCATATGACTTTCCGTAGAAGTTCAGATTATTGAGAAAAAAAGCTTTTCAGAGGATGTCTATCACCTGGCAAACAAACGCAGGTCCTCTGGGTTCTGTGCAGCTGGGACGCGAAGGATGGCCTGTCGCTCGTGTTCAGTCAGGCTGGCCAGCAATGTCTCTGTCATTCTCTTATTAAGAGGAGAGTCTCCACCGGTCTGCAGCTCAGCACTCGAGTTATCCATGCTGGGACTCGTCAGAGTCATGTCATCGCTGCTCGCTGCAGGGAGAAATCGAGAAAAACTCCTGAAACTTTATTCGGTTATGTGAAAGATCATTCTTTTCTTGTGTGTAAACTAATCACTGAATTACTAATCAGAGTCAGCAGATACATACTAGGAGAACCAAAGCTAAGGGCACTGGGCGTGCTCAGACTCCGGCCTGTAACACGTGTGACCAGGGGTGGCTCCTCCTCCTGCAGTCCAGGCTCCTCCTCAATGGGCGGAACCATCAGACAAACATAAGTGTGGAGCTGATATAGCTGCCGATGCTGAAGCATCCACACCACCATCTGAATGAGCTGGGCCTGTTCACAAACACAGAAAGGGTCTAATAAAATCTCCTTGTTAAAAGGACAAACTACATCCTTGAAGGTGACAGGAGTATTTGCAGAAATAAAACAGCTTTTCTTAACATTTCTAATGTTCTAACTCTTTCTTCCATTTTACAAACAAAAATTGCCATCTTAAAGGAGTAGTCACCCAAAAATGGACCCCATCGACTTGACCATAGTAGTTTTTATACCTACTATGGAAATGGTCCACTTTTTGGGTGAACTACTCCTTTAAGCGCACATAATTGGTTAAGCCATTTTACAATGTTAAACATTACAAATCCCATTTCAAAAGAACATCAGTGTAGTATTTCTCAGCTTCATGTTTATAACTATAATAATCTCTATAACTCTAAGACACTAACCTCATGCACAGGAGCGTCCAGTGGGTTTCTGAACTCAGACAGAGACACAGGGAGTGAGAACTTGGCTAACATGGATGGCAGGTCATGACCTGGAAACTGAAGAGCAAACTGCTCTGCAAGAGGTGAGTAGCTGGTAAAAGGAGGACAAAAATGTAACTTTAATGTCTAAACAGAAGTAAAACAATAAAAACGATTTCTAGCTTGAATAACATAACATCAATAAAAAATAGACTATTGAAATAATTTAGAAAGAAGTTCATGTGGAGATCACTCACATGCAGATGTTGGCATGGGGTGAGAGCATATACACGTTGTTCTCACAGAGGGGATAGATAATGATGGCTTTACCCCAATACACCAGATGTGCAGCTATCTGAAAGACCTGTAGAGGGCCGAATAACATTAGTAAAGGACAGTATACACTTAGCTGTTTAGATTTTGTCATGACAATGAACTTAAAAGACTTTTTACATAACTTTGAACATAAGCAATTCGGTCACACTAGTCGCATGCCAACATGTACAGTGTTTAGGTCTTGGATCTGTATTTGTAAAATTATGTATTTTGCTGATTTCTTATGTACTTCAAACGTAAAACAGAAACCTAAATTTAGTGATAATCAGCATTATGCCATAAATGCTGTAGACAATTTGTACTAAATCCTTAATCTTCCTTTATTTGTATTAAATGATTAAATCTGTCCACTAGGTGGCAGTACGAGACTAACTATAGCAGCAGTGTCTGTTTCAACTACCTAACAAATAATGAATTTATTATAAATAATAGGATTTATTAAAAATATATATTTCATTTCTGACCAGAGAAGAAATAATGTAAAATAAATCATATTTTAGGAGTGAAGACATTGTAAAAACAATGCTATTAAAATGTGACATTTGCAGTCAAACCTAAGATTCAACAAATCTCATTTAATGTATTTTATTACCAATATATTGAACAATCTATTTATATTTTCATTACCCCCAGTTTAAAAAGTCCAGACAAATCCAGAAAAATATCAGTCTATACACATATGTTCTATTTAACATGAGGGAAATATACATGCCTAATGGATGTGACAAAAAAGCACCAAACTTTGTAATATTTCTGTAAACTGCACAAACCAGAAGAAATAAATACCAAATGGAGAAGAGAGGACTCTTCAACGAACATAAAATAGTTATTTAATTTTAATGCATAAACTTTTTTTTATTTTTAAAAAGGTGTCAGGTGTCAGTACAGTATCCCATCTGCAACAAAACAATTGTTCAAGCAAAAAAAAAAAATGCAGCTCTTCTTGGTCAATCCACTTCTCAATGTCATAAACAGAAAGGAGGGAGGCTGTTTGTTTAAACAGTTGTGTTTCACCTGTAGGAGAGCTAGATCAGCGTCCTGTGCCAACTGCTGCAGGTTCTTCACAGCTGAGCAGGTTTTAATGAGTCGCACAAGAGCAGGAGAGCAGTCCAGAGGAAGCTGAGACAATAAAGCCTTCTCATCATCCAGCAGAAGCAGTGCATGATACGGCCTGCAGGAGACACAACACACATTACTGAGTATAACATCTGTACTTAATAATGCAGTTATGGCAGATAGAGTAATGCAGAGGCAAAGCTCAGGGGCACAATGAAAACCTCACCGAATGGCTTTTAGACTGCGCTCCAGAGCCTCAGGTGGGATGTGTTTCCCTCCCACACGGTGGATTTTATGTGGAAGGCAGAAACTGACCTCCAGCCAGTTATTAATGTGAAGCCGCACGACTCCGGTTGTGCAGAGACTAGGAATAATACATAGTGTATAAGATTATCATGACAGGAATTAAAAGAGGTGCCCTTTATACAAAAACTAGTTAAGAAATAAAATAATTTAGATATTAATATGTACATTTCAATGATGTTAAAGGATAATTAACAGTATAATACAGAATAAAACGATTATGTAAGCAATGACACAATGTCATTTAGCCAAACAGGATGTGCTGTTGGATCAATACCATTTTCCCCCCTTAACTGACATCGTTTCTGCAAATTTAATCCCAGTTCCCCTAGATCCCTATCCAGGAATGGTGGCCTACCCATAAAAATGTGCCCTGGGCCCTATGAATTTTAGTGATATATTTTGATCCACCCCAGTTCTTCATCATGTAGCCAGTGCCAAATGACTTCAAATTAATGTAAGAAAATGAAAAACTAATACAGTCTGTACAGATGATAGGAATGCTGACCAACAGATATTTTGATATTTTTATGTCCTACAAGGGCAAATGACATTAAATGTAACACTCACCTGTCATAAGCTTCTTTAAGGTCCCTTGCTAATTTACACTTGGGAAGGATTTGGCGAAAAGGGGACTGTGGTGTGCCATCCGCTGAAGAGACAGGTAAACAGCATGGTCAAAATCATACAGCTAACATTGATATATATTTGGACACAAGCACAATTTTTGTTATTTTAGCTTAGGAGAAGGCTTGGAACATCAGGGCCAAGTCAATAACCTGATCTCAACCCAATCAAGCACACATTTAACTTGCTAAAGTTAAAACTAAAGGCAGAAAGACCCACAGAAATAACAACTAAAGACAGCTGCAGTAAAGGCTTCCAGACTGGGTTTTTGAACATTTTATTTATTTTATATATATTTGTCCAATTACATTTCAGCCCCTGAATTGTGTACAAAATGGTTGCAATTCCTAAACTTGTTCAACCCCTTGTTAATTCAGCTGGAAGTCTACACTTAAATTTGACCTCCACTGGTTTATTTAAATTCTATTCAAGAGGCAATCTGAGCCAAAATATACATGGACCTAACTGAATAAAACCTTAACCACCACAAACAATACACATCATAAGTGAGAAAAGAGTATTACTATCAGTCATAGTGGTGACCTCATCCTGCACTGACAGCATGAGCTTGGCTTCTCTGGTGAGATACTGACATCTGCGCTCCTCATGCTGTAGGGCTATGGCAATGCGGCGAGATAGATTATGCATACAGTTGATAACTGAGTCGTCTGCATTGGCCTGTAAAAACCAGCAAATAAATATGTATTATTTGAAATTATATGAATGATATAATAATATGAATTATTACTGTATGAATTAACATTAGTTGTATGTATGTATTATGATGGTAAATTAGCAATAAACAATAGTATAGTTAAAATGACTTAGAGTAATAAGTTATTTAATGACTTTTGGAATATTTTGTTAGTTCATGATACCTAATGTACTGACTAATATAAAAAAATAATACCTTTTTGTAAAGTGTTACCCAAAAGGCTATGACTTTTCTTGTTATTTTATTACTTTAATATATAAAATATATTTAATATTTCTCTACTAATTTAAACGCCCCAATAATTAGCCCTTACAAAATAAAACTGTTGTCTATTATATGTCCCAAACAACTGTTGTAACAGTATATAAAATGTATTTACTAAAAATGTGCACTGTTTATTTCTATACTGTTTTTTCTAATTTCTCTAATACTAATATATATTTTCTGCAAAACTGCTTTGCAACAATACAAAATTGTGGATTGTGGTAACAAACCACAAGGTTTTACGTTATAATTTATAAACTGTGCACATATGGTGAATTTGCTGTGTAATGGTGGGCATGTGTGTAGCAGAGAAAGGGAGTGGGGCATGCTGCAGAGCTGATAGGAGCATGAGGGTGCGTTTTCTACAGCTGTGACTCAGGCTCAGTCATGCTGGCACAGGGGTGGGTGTGATCATGGTCAGTTTGATTATAGAGGAGTGAAGGTCCTGCCCCTGTCGGTCTGTGTGATAGACAGCATCCTGCATGTTTATCACAATTCACACCTTTTCTGAGAAACCAAGACAAACCTCTTGACCCCAGCTGTCCCCACAAACTGCTGATTCACAGTCAGTAGACTTTCCACTTAAAGTAAATGGATACTTAGGTATAATTTAATGTGTATACACATTTCATTGTACAGCATAATTGTGAAACAAATCTATGAATAAAGTATGCCAAAACAGTTTTTACCAAATAACATAACTAAAATTACTTCTAACCATCTAATGTCAAGGTTATTTGATAACAGTGTAAATTAGATATAAACAGTGTAACCATAAGTATGTCCATGTAACCAACATGCACATGAAATACATGTTCCAATAAGTTTTACAACCAGGAAGTGTTAAGATACTGTATATATTAATTTCTAACAGCATCTACTAATTTATGATTAAAACTTAACAAACATTTTCTTAAAGAACTGCTGCTGCTTTAAATGTAATGCCTTTAGTTAAGTAATTAAGTAATATTTAGAATTTTAAGTGTTTATTTTGATTTCATCTCTTTATATTCGCAAAGAGATCACAATATTAAAATTATCACTATCAGTATCACTAATATACATCTAATGAAAATTTTGATACACACTTGCCTTCTACTGCTATGAATATAATGATCTGATTACAAACCCTAGAAACTGCAATAATATTATGTATTCTATATATTTTGTAATTTTCCTGTTTTTTGTATCATTTGTTTGTTTCTTATTTAGATACAGTTTTTCCTAATGTCTGTACAATAATGTATTTACTGTAGTTGCTTTGGAACAGTACATAAAAATTGTGAGCAGCACTATAGAAATACATTCGAATTAAAATTAACGAATGCAATGCCATGAAATTGCTTAAAATGGTGACTTCATTTTTGGGGCGACTGTGTTTTAAATCATGGAGTGAAAATGTATTTTTCTGTTAAAAAAGTCTTGCAGTCATTTCAAATGAAATATTTTTTTCATTAGGAAATTAAATATGTTGTTTTCTTACCCTTAATGCAAAAACAACACTAAACAGGATCATTGTGGGCAGCTCTCTTTTGGGGGAAGGGTCAGTTTTGGAGACCTGGGGAAGGAAATGTAATCATTTTCTAGAATTAGATTTAAGTATTTAAGAAATAAGACAAAATTATATCAGATAAACATCTGATAATTTTAAAGCAATAATACAAAAATATGCACCTTGTGCTTGCAAAAAATGCTAAACCCTGCAGAGAGTATTAATCAGCTTTTGATCAGGTCCTGAAAATTGTACCACCATAATAAATGACACAGACACAAAAAACAGACATATCTGTCCATGTAGCCTTGTTCATCATTTCAGGGAGCAATTTCAATTTTCATTCAGCAAATAGAGTACAATGCATTTGCTTGTGGGAGCATTTGTTAAGTGTCAATTTATTTTATTTAACATATTTTCTCTCTGACAGAAGGTGGAGCTCTTGGACAGGGATCCTTGCAATGCCTTGACAATCAGCAACTTCATGTCAAGCTATTCATGGGCTCATGTGGAAATATACATTTGCTCTACAAATTACATAATTTCCCTTGTTCTCAATACCATAATGCCAGGATTATATCTAACATTAAGTAATCTTACATATTTATGTCCAAGTGCCCTGTATAACATCTCCGTAAAAGACATTTAGCAGACTCTTACCTGAATATTGTGCGGGGGCTGCAGTAAGGTTGGATGACCGACAAAGCGCACATTGTCAATTTTGAGTTCAAACTTCTTGCCGCACATATCAGACTTGGTAGCCAAGATGGTGGCGAGAATGATATCAGAAAACCTTTTTTGAGAAGAAGGGATAAAAACAGATCACAAGGGGCTTTAAACTGAAATTAATTGGCTTAATTACATTGGATGATCTGATTGGATTACAAGCACTTATCTACTCAGCAATAAGAATTATACACTAAAACCTGTTTTCTAGTTTCTAGGGAATGCACAACAGGCAGTGATTTGAGAAAATGCTTTGGTAAAGCCTTTAGACTTTCTTTCCGATCTTAGAATTACAAAAACTATAAAGGCACTCATACGTGAGAACAAATATTGATTTGGCTCCTATACGGTAGGGTGATGGATTTTTAAAAGTGACAATATAAATTGTGCCGGTATAAATGGTTTATGTGATCACTCAGATAAAGCCTTTAGGGTGAGTCAGATCCCAAGAAAAGCCCATGGTGCAAAAACCTCAAACCTTAAATCACTGGTAAAATTATTTCGTCAAGAAATCTTAAATCTTGAAAGAATCCCAACTGATTCTTCCATAATAATATGTTTTAATAAAAAATTGTTACAGTGATGTGAAACCAGATTAATGATTGCTGTTGCTATTTGTTGAAATATGTTAAGGTGACCCGAAATTTGAGTTGATGCTTGTATGAATTTAAAGACAGAAATCACATGAATTATCACAATTACCCACATTTTCTCGAATTACACTTTTAATTTGAATGCATAAACGTGAACAAAATAGAACATATACGCCAGACAAAATAACAGAGGAAAGGTAAACAAAAATGGGGTGTTCTGGAAAAGGAAAAGTGGTTTAAAATGGTGCTTTTATCTTACCCTGCTACCAACTGTTCATCAGTTAGTGGAGTTTGTTCTCTGAAATGGGAATATAGGGCCACAAAGAAAGAAAAACAAAACAAAACAACAAAAAGCAAATTGCAGCAGACAAATTTGCGTAACACAGGAATGTCCAAAGCAACCCAAATAAAAAAAAAAGATAATCTTAGCTAAGTCAGATTTTTTATTGGGTGCTTTTTATTTATATGGCAACAACATGGTACTTGTTATTTGTTGATCCCGTGTTAGTTCTTTCCTCATGCCTAAGCTGAAACTTGGTTATTAGAACTGAACTGTACTTATTTATGTTTTGTCTCCTATTATTTTTAGGCATCTTCTGTGATGATATGTACTCTTTTGTGTGCAAGTTTACGCTGCTGATTACCCATATTATTAAAACTATCCCATTTAACACGAAAAAAGCATACCCAACTCATAAAAAAACATCTCTAAAAACTTTCTTTGCATGGTACCTTGAATCACCATCCTGGTCCTCTGTAGAATCACTTGAGGTATTCAGCACATATGGACTCCGCTGTTTTGCTTTAATGGCAAAAAAACATATATTGAATTTGGTTTGAGTTTGGAAACATTTACTCACTGTTGTTTAGATTTCTTTTTCCACATTTTAGAATAGCCGTAAACTCATCAAAACCATGAAATAACACAATTGGAACTGTGGGAATTATGTTGTGATTAAACGCATCCAAAATAAATGAACACTATGTTATATTTGATCATCTTCAAAAGTAGTCACCTATCTAGAATTAGTAAAATCATACTCTTGGCATTTTATCGTCCAGACTCTTGAACTTGATAAGTGCAGGTCTCAACTTGAGAAGCTTTTTAAACAGCACTGAAGGATTCTCTATCTATGTTGGACTCCTGTTTGCTGCTTTTATTCACTATTTGGTCCAAGTAACCCATTTTACAAATATTTTTATAATTAAAGAAATTAATATCTTTGCACAATTATATTTTTGTCTAGAAGAGTCATTTCAAACATTGAAATATACTTTAATCATACTACATTAGATCTAAAGATTTTTTGTAACAATGAGAAACATTTCTGTTAATTGTGTCTAAACCTTTGACTGGTACTGTCTAAAATAACTGACAGTGGAATGTCAAAAATACTCAATATCATTATGTGTCAATCACAGAATCTTCAGGTGTGGCACATTATTATCATATAAATCAGTTTAGCTTCAAGCTAGAATAACTTACAGAAAAGAAACTTACAGGTTGCAGATGAAGTGCTTCCAGATACCCTCTGAAATGGGTATCGGAACAGCAATTTATTTCCTCTACTGCCAGAACTAACCAGTATAACGCTAATGGGACTTGTTGTTTCTCCAGTTTGCTGCAGGCTGGACTCTGACCGTTTCCACATCACTTTCACGTCTGTATTTGAATCTACAGACCACTGCTTGTACATCCTGATCCCGTTTACTCAAATACATATATAAGCATGAGAAATATTGCTGCAGCTTGGGCTAAAAAAGGTAATGTTACAGGTACATTAAACATTTGGATAGTATATGATAAGCAGTGCACATCATCTCTGATCGCTTTATTTCTCATCGGGAAAAACAGTGCAGGAGAATGTTCGTTTGCGAGCAAGCTATAAAATACTACCGCAAAATTAGTTTACTAGACAGCAAACCAGATGTTTTATGAATCCAGCGGTCATCAGATGTTTTGACTGAATATGACAGTAAAAGTTTCGGTTATTCTATTTACAGTTCACCAGCGAACACAGTAATGTTTTGGTGTTACACAATATGTGCTCGGTGGAAACCTAAGTCGCAGAATATAATGGTTCCGCGTGTTTTCTGCCCACACAACGGCCAGCGTAGTCAAACATTTACCATTAACTAGTAATCGAAACTTTATTCGATTAAATTAAAATCCGAAGTGAAACAACAACCTCCACTGATTCTTATGCATCTCATAATTTAGAAGTGTGAGTCCATAGCATCCCGTCGAATCTTTTCCCGACCTGTTTTAGATACGGTAAGCACGCTGCTTTACACGATACACGGCTAGTCTACGCAAGTGATGTTTTTTAATACACACCACATTCGCAGACCTATATATATTTTGTATTCCCATGTTTCATATGTGGGATGTCTCACCAGTAATGCTAACCATGGAAACTTCTTACTTGCAAAGTTACCTTAAATCAGGCCTGGTGGTCAAAATGTGACTTGTTTATCATTCACAGTATCATTTAAACTTATCAGTTCGGATTCTAATCATCCAGGAGCCAAAATGTTCTGCAGTGATTAATATGTAAAGATTTGTTTTATAATCTTAAAATATTGGCTATATGTCAATTACCAAAAAAGTGTGAGTGGACAGCCTTCAACATATGAAAGGGTTGAGCTGATGTATGGGAAGAAAACCCAGCATATTTTGTAATATAAATTTGGTTCTGGTTTCAGAATGCCCCGGAACAGAAAATCGGCAGAAAAAAGGTCTTCTCCAGCACGACAGGCCTCATTTTGATCAGAGAAAGGCATGGTGCCCATCCACAATGAAAACAGAAGGACACCAATGGCCCATTTACTCATCTTTAAAAAGGTAGGAACCACAAAATGTGTCTAGGGCTTGGTTGTGATTATTGACGCTCCTGCTGGTATAAAGGACATTTTTAGATCTTTAAAACTTGATGAATAGTAAGGGAACTGGAAGTATCTGTTTATTGAAATTGGTTCATCTTCACTAATTCTTGCATTGTCCAAGAGATGGCAACCACCACATTTGGTGTGCCAGGGAAACCAAAAAGGATTCTTGACACTTCTCAGCTTTGTTGTGTGTTGTTTAGATGATTGCTTTTAAGAGGACCCCCTACATCTAATATGACTTAAAGACAATGGATTGTATGATTCTTGTTTGGCAGATAAAGACAGTGCTTTATCTGCCAAACACACAAGGGGTTGATAGTAAAGATTAGAGATGAAAACGTCTCAACTTTAGAGAATGTCTCAAGCGCACCACAGGTCATGTGACAAGAACCATTCAATCAGCTTCACCCTTTCCGTAACACCACTGAAAGCTCAACGGAGGAGAAAGAGCTGACCATCGCTATTTATGGTTGCATAGCAATAACAGACAGTCACAGAAGCGCAAGTTCTCGAGCGCTTGTGAAAGAAAGAAAAGCGGCACGGACGCGATTTCCACGCGTTTTAGTCGCGACTTGTGAATGGCCCCTTATGAAATCTTAAAAACGTTTTTGGTTTCACTATGTCATTTACAGTGTTTCCGAGTCAATAATCCAGTGAATTATAAAACACGTTACACGGTGTTTTTGCGGATTTTTGAATATTTTTTGCTTTTATTTGAATGCGGTAGAAAATAAAACCTTTATTGAATGTGTTTTCCAACTACATATGATGTTCAGCACCTTTTTGGACTGACAGCCCCAGTAACTTTATAGCAATACCCTCGCAGAAAACATGCATTAATTGCTTCATTCTAAATAGATGTATCTTGTGGCATGATATTTGCAGCTTTATGGCCATACATTTTTATGTCATGTGTCTGTTTTTTTTACATTGCTTATATATCTAAAAAAATGCTGGTGTTATTTTTAACCCACGGTTGATTAAAAGAGACAACCCAGGAAATGTTCTTATTTGACCCAATAAAGGGATGAAAATAACCCAGCATTTTTTAGTGTATTTCAGAGTGTATTCTTTTTAAAAAGTGTGTTTTAAAATATATTTATTTGTGTGATACACAGACAGATGGTCACACATTGTGTTGTGCTGAAATTTCATTACCAAATGAAGAATTAATTTTAGTATGTTGACTTTATAGATAAAAAAGACAGACAATATGTAATACTGATTTAATTCTTTATTAATAAGTTTGATGCTTTGAACCATCACTGAACTGATGCAAAGAAATAGCGTGGTTCCTTGTACATCTTCAGCAGAAGTTTAGAAGTAACGGCTGGAGAGAGCGGCCACAACAACACATAGAAACTTCTGCCAGGTGGCCTGAACTTCAGGGCTGAAAGCGGATCCGAATTTAGTCGCAATGACAATGCTCAGACAATCGGCCAGGAGCTGTGTAAATCAGAATTATTAGTTATTTAAAACAGTCAGTAAAGTTGTCCAGTATAAGCACGTATTTGAAACAAGGACATACCCTAAAGTTGTCGGGATCAACGTTGAGTTTATCGCAATGGAGTTTGCTTAATTTGGCGTAAATGCCTTTGATGTCATCCATGTTTTTCACGGCTTTGTCCAGTGCACTTAGCACAGTTTTGCCATGTTCAGACACCTTAGGATTACCCAGGATTGCGGATGCGCTGGAGAGGTTCCCAAAAGTACCGAAATACCGCTGAGTCCAGGGATACACGATCAGCAACCTTTTACACGCAATACGTAAAACAATGATAACGCATAAATGAAGTCAAACAAGTTATTTTAAAATATGTATATAAATCATCTTCGGTATGATCACATTCTCCTACCTTGCCAAAGACTGGGGTCCGATTTCATCAATTTTGATTTTGCTCCAGACATCAGAAATTATCTTGCGTTCGGCAGCAGACCACTCCACCATTGTGATTAGCGTTTAATTTCTTATTTCAACACGTGTGAAAAAGACAGATTACGGCAACGCACAGAGTTGTATTTATACTTGCACTCTCCGCCCCATTTCAGATGCTGATAATGATTGGCTGCCTCGTTAGTACTCGGATCCGATCCTAGTTAATGTTACATTTGATTAAGTTAAATTTGTCGCTTAATACATCCCAAACGTAATATAGATTTTAAGAATTAAAATCACAAATATTGTTTTTTTGAATATGTGTGTTGCTGTAAAACTTTAAATTATACACTGCAAAAATTAAAGATCCTTGAGGAATCTTTATTGCTTTTTATTATTTCGACGTCCTCGATACGTTTTTGCAAAAACTAACAAGACTGTTAATGGTTTCACCAGTAGCTTTATTGTAAGAAAAAGAGTTTTGGGGCAATTAAAATACTTTTAAAAGTTTTTTGAGTACCACTTTAAATTTTACAGTGTAAATTCTTGTAGCTTGTAGTTTAAGTTGTGAACCCAGATATTTTGCATTTTACAGAGAAGTCATCCTCAATGGGTGCAGGCAATAGAAATGAAACATGATTTTAAAATGAATAATTGACGAATTAATCTGGGAAAAAGTTCATGTTAAAGTATAATAAAATTCTTAATTAACACATTTAATATTTGATTAAAATTGTAAAGTTGAATCAGTGCCAGCTTTTGTTATCTACACTTTCAGAGCTGCTCCTCCCTCCTGTTCTTAATTTGGTACATTACATTTTTGATAACGAATGACCCACCCTTTAGGTGCAATTTGCTGTCCTCAAATGACCCCAAAGCATTTCAAACAAGGACGGCAAAATACATATTTTTTGAATGTGCTAAAATATTATCTTCTTGAATAAGGAAAAGCACACTGTGGCTTGATACTGGTAATGTGTGAATGATGAAGTATATGAATTTCATCATCAATTGTTGGCATAGGTTTTTGAGGTGTAGCTGGATGCCAAGTTGGGTGTGGCGCCCAGCGCGATATAAAAAGACCCCCTTCTCTTAGATTTAAAGCCATCTGCTTCTTATACCTAAGTGGAAAGCTTCAAGAAATGAGTTTGACATCTAAGGACAAAGCCGTGGTCAAGGACTTCTGGGGTAAAATCTCTGGTAAAGCCGACGCCATAGGCCATGAAGCTTTAGTACGGTAAGTGACTTTTAAACCACCAACAAATCAATGCAGATACTTTTTTGTCAAGCTTATGCATAACAATACAATTATTTTTCGCAGAATGCTTTTGGTCTACCCTCAGACCAAAACATATTTTGCTCATTGGCCTGACACCTCTCCCAATTCTGCCAATGTGAAGAAGCACGGCAAAACTGTGATGGGAGCCATCTCTGATGCTGTGGGTAAAATGGATGATCTTGTTGGAGGATTAAGCAAACTAAGTGATATTCATGCCACTCAGCTTCGCATAGATCCTGGAAACTTCAAGGTAAGAGACTGAGCCAAAACTTACTGATGACGTGTTAGTCTTGAACTTTTTAAAATGCTGAATGAGTGTATTAATTCAAAGTGTATTAAATTTACTCTATTTTTATTTTTTCAGATTTTGTCTCACAACATCCTCGTGGCTTTTGCCGTTAATTTCCCCGCTGACTTCACTCCAGAGGTGCACGTGTCCATGGACAAATTCCTGTGGGCTCTATCTGCCGCCCTCGCCGATAAATACAGATAAGCTAATCATTCATCAACACTTATCTGCAAAAAGAGGCGAATTTGTCAAACTATAATGTCATATGCAATTAATAAAACCCATGACAATTGAAAACGTCTCTTCAGTGTTTATTTGGGCGGCTCGCTATCTATTGTCCCTAATATATCGTCATATAAATATAAATGTAATAGTCATTACTAATTGCTTTAATTTTTTTGTGACTCTTTTTTACTTGGCTGGAATCAGGTGATTAATCTTTAACTCCTAACCGATCTCAACGACCACCTTAAAATATATAAATAACTATAAATATAGTAAATAAATAAGTAAATAAATATAGGCTACACACAAAACGTTTACTGTAGTTATGCATTGTTGCAAATTATTGTTGCAAAGTTTTATTTTTTATCGATAAACTTCTCCTTTAGTTTAATTTTCGTTAGAAATGTGACATCTACATGTGAAGCTAAAATGACTAGCGACGCTAAAATACCGGTTCAGCACCCCATGTGCGGACAGCTACTCGCGTGCCCTAACACCCACCCTTTCGTGACGTGTTTACTGTTTTGGGCCAAGTGTTAAGTGTGCATAAAGACCGCCTAAATAAATAAATAAAAATTGTATTGTATTTTATTTTTATTTATTTTATTACGCAATGGGACATGCTTGATCCAAGTTCTTTCAGATGTTTAGTCCCTATGCAAGAGACGTCATTTTTTAATGTTGCATACATTTTACATGAAATGCATACCGTAGTCTATATTTTCGCGACAATAATTTGTGCTACAATTTACATTACAACTATTACATCATATATTGTACAGTATCTATGTAACGTACACAGGAATGTTTTCATCGACATCTCACTATTTATCTCACTTTTTACAAAGTGTTGTGGTATACCTGCCAGTCCTTAGGCATTCGTAAAAACAATCTGGACCGTTTTTAGCGCAATTGTATCTTGTTTTATCTCATTTATCTTGATTTATTTTATCTTGTGATTTTAGCCAGCGATTTATGAAATATTACGTACTCTCCCCCCATTCAAACAGATATAACTTAGTCTAGGTATGACTTCATTTGCTGTCCGGAGTGTGGCTAACATGTACATATAGTGTGAAGACATAATTAAATAGACTTTGGTTTAGCACCCCCATAAGACACTATAAAACTGCACAGATAACCAGACAAATGAGTCTTTGCTTAACCACTACTTACTGTGTTTTACCAATATACTTAACAATCGCAAGTTCGCTGTACTTAACATGTATAACGTTGATTTGTTTTATCCACATTGTTTTCTTGCTTTTTCTGGTCTGTGTAGTGTGATATGGAGTTACTAAACAGATAAAAGCCATCTTTATCTTTTTGTAAGGGTTCACTCAATGCAGTAGAATGTAACTGACATTTTTAATGAAGGATAGACTATGTAGTATAAATAATTTAAACGTGCTTTTGTGGTTTTATCAAAACCATACTTTGATTATGCGTTGGGTTTTTACACACCGCGTAATGATAGATTTCTGACTTTTTTAGATTAAATGCAGTCTCATTGATTTGGCATTGAATCACCTCTCATGCCCTTCTTTCACTTTAAATTTTGTGGTTAGATCATCACATTCAAATGCCATTACCACTGTCGAATGAAACCACACCCCTATAAGCATAAAGTCAACAAAAGATGTTCGTCTTTTTATGCATATGAAGTCAGCACGAATACAAAAATGCAAATGAGGGGGTACAAATCATGTTCTTAAC
Organism: Beaufortia kweichowensis; assembly: GCA_019155185.1. Classification (NCBI taxonomy): domain Eukaryota; kingdom Metazoa; phylum Chordata; class Actinopteri; order Cypriniformes; family Gastromyzontidae; genus Beaufortia; species Beaufortia kweichowensis. The sequence goes on from CM032804.1 coordinate 3,763,520, forward strand.
GTTTAGCTTCCCAATTGGGATGAATATGTATATTAGGGGCTATCGTGACATCGAAGACAACAAGGATGCATCTTACTTCCTAAATGCGTATCTTATTCGGACTACTTTTTGATCAAAGCATAAACTCCAACTTCACATCTGGCTCAAATCATGTACAAAACGTATTCCTTTGATTCACTCGTCCTCGTTCACTATTCTCAAGTTGGCTTATTTAGATTATGTAGGCTTACTTGGTAAATAAATGTTTATCATACTCTTATATTGCATATCCATATAATTCATATAACTAAATGAATCCGATATGTGTCATATGTAGATGTATTCTTTTTAGAGGAAGTTTAAAACAAGTTTAAAGCATATTGTTCAGTTGAAATTTCTGTGTACTTGGCATAGATCAGCAAGATACAATGTCTACTATTAAAATGTCGGGCAAAACAAAACATTTTAGAATGAACATTTCACTTTACGTGATACAGCATTTGCTAATTTATATGTACTATTAATTTTCATCAAAATAGCAACATGTTTTTTGCAAAAATTATGTGCGCAGCCACACAAGGTTGATAAATTGTATTTCTTTTATCACTGAATTCATGCGGTCAACACCCAAAATGTGCAAATCTAATGCTTAGTTAAATGCTTAGTTCGATTAAATACGATTGTTGATATATACAACCCAAGGACCCTTAACATCAAGATATATAGTGTGTCAGTCAGATGCAACCTATAATTGTTGGAATAAATTGGAACGAACAACAATAAAGTGCTTTCAACCTTTTATTTGTTTTATTTAATAAGATTTAGCGCATTGAGATAACATCTGTGCGCTTTTTCATCTTCTTCAATGCAGCTGGTGCTCATTTTGTGATCAGGCTCTAGTGGTACTGTTTGCACAGGGCGGACACGACCACAGCCAGAAACTTCTGCCAGGCCTCTTGGACATCAGCATTGAAGCCTGATGGACCGAGCTTCATAGCTGCGCATACGGTGATGCAATCGCCGAGAAGCTGTAAAAGAACAGACCAATCAGATCAATCAAAAGTATTCTTCAAAAGCATTTTGTGAGCAACACAAAAAAGTAATCGGTCATTGACACCACTTGATAATTTGTCGCGCTTAGGTTATTTTGGAAAGACGTTCGTGTTTTATGAATACTTAAAACGTACCTTAAAATTGTCAGGATCCACATGGAGTCTCTCGGAGTGCATGACGCTCAGCGGGGCATAGGTGGCCTTGATGTTGTCCATGTTCTTAATGGCTCTTTCCAGACCCCCCATCACGGTTCTACCATGAGCTGCCACTTTGGCGTTACCCATGATGGCAGCAGGGCTTGACAGGTTGCCAAAGCTGGCGAAATATCTCTGTGTCCAGGGATACACGATCAGACACCTGAAATGCATAGAATCATTAACGACTGCAATAACTAAACTTTACATTTAATAAAACAAAACAAGCTGTACATTTTAATGAGGTTTTGGTAAAGTTTGATGGAGGAATGGATACCTTGTCAGGGCCTGAGGTCCGATATCATCACCGAGTTTCCCCCACACACCAGCAATGGCACTGCGCTCAGCATCAGTCCACACAACCATGTTGACGCTTTAGGATTTCCACAGGTACTTGCTTAAAGCTGTTCCGCAAGGTTCACTGGTAACAAATTAAGAATCCTGTGCACAATTTATTGCTGTAAGATGTCTCCGCCCATTAATGTATGCAAAGTCTTATTGGATGATTTCTTGGGCATCTTTTAATGCCGCACGTTTCTGGACCGCACTTATCAGATTGAGTCCAAAAACGTTAGTTGTTTTAAAAGATTACACGTCAATAGGCTTTTTATTTGGCTCCATCTCTTTGTTGATCAAATATCCGCAAATATAAAAAACATTGTGGTCTCATAACCGTAATGACAAAGCCATCCCACATACACTTATGTAGCCTATAATATTTTATGCTTTCCCAAAACCTGTAAGTGTAGTAATACAGTACTGCAGTACAAGCAAACTTTCATAAAACGCAAAAATACAAATTTAAGTGAAGTAAGAACTTCATGGTTTTTGAAAGGTTCTTTAACAATATCTAACGGTCTATATAGATCTATATCTTTCCGAAGAACCCTTTTGTGCTAAAATGTTTCTTTATAGCACCACTGAGTTTCTATAGTAATTTTAAGGCAATATTCTTAATAGCTCCTATGCACTAAACAGGGTTCTGTTATTGTTACAAGCTGCAGAACACTTATTTGGTTTAAGAACCATTTTATGAAAGAGTATGGACAAAGCACTTGCAAAATAGTAATCTATAATTACAGTTGATTTTATGTAAACGAACGAATAAATGCAATCAAGTATTGTTTCGTTTTATAAATGGTTTTTGAAATGTAGAGTTAATAAATTCAATACTTATTTTTAATAAGGGGTGGCAGTTTTCCATGATTTTCCAACATTTAAACACAAATACTCACTAAACAAAAGTGTAGCCCTAATTAAATTAACAATTATATATATGTATGTGTGTATATATATATGTATGTATGTATGTATGTATGTATGTATGTATATGTATATGTATATGTATATGTATATGTATATGTATATGTATATGTATATGTATATGTATATATATATATATATATATATATATATATATATATATATATATATATTATATATATGTATATGTTATGCCATGTGCCATTTTTACAATGATACGTACAACAATCCGTTGCTTTTTGCAATGTTTAAAACAATGACAAAATCCAAGTGAAAGATTACATATATATATATATACACTTTTAATGTAATCTTTCACTTGGATTTTGTCATTGTTTATATATATATATATATATATATATATATTTTTAATGTAATCTTTCACTTGGATTTTGTCATTGTTTTAAACATTGCAAAAAGCAACGGATTGTTGTACGTATCATTGTAAAAATGGCACATGGCATAACCTACTTAGAATTCCATTTTTGTTATCTTACTTAGCCAAACAGAGAAGTATCACGTATTTGATTCGACACGACGAGATGAAGATCGTCAATATTGCGTTAAAGAGGTGTGGTCTGGATTGATTACCTGGGTGTGCCCTTCTTTAGTTTAATATAAAAAGTGGGAAATATTTTGCTTTTCACCGACAATCTTTTTCTAAAGACAATCTAACTTGAGAAAAAGACGCAGCAATGAGTCTCTCTGACAAGGACAAGGCGACCGTGAAGGCTCTCTGGGGCAAGATCAGTTCCAAGGCCGATGATATTGGTGCTGAAGCCCTTGGCAGGTAATATACACATATTGTATTGGTAAGGTTAAAATATCGGATCTAAATGGGAATTTGTCAATTTGTTTTTTAACTATATTTTAACAAATCACAAGCAAATTATATTCATTAAAACCAGTATATCTTTATGATTAACGAACTTTACTTTTCCTTGCTCTTAATATCTAAATAAATGCGTTTCATAATTTCCATTATTTTTGCAGAATGCTCACCGTCTACCCTCAGACCAAGACCTACTTCGCTCACTGGGCTGACCTGAGTCCTGGCTCTGCTCCTGTCAAGAAGCACGGCAAGACTATCATGGCTGCAGTCGGTGAAGCCGTTTCAATGATGGACGACCTTGTAGGAGGTTTGGCACCTCTCAGCGAACTTCATGCATTTAAGCTCCGTGTTGACCCGGCCAACTTCAAGGTAAATCTCACAAACTCGCTACATCTCATCATTGTGTCCATAAAATCATGTCTTTCTTTTTTATTTTTTTCTAGATCCTCGCACACAACGTCATAGTGGTCATTGCCATGCTGTTCCCTGGTGACTTCTCCCCAGAGGTCCATGTGTCCTTGGATAAGTTTTTCCAGAGTGTGGCACTGGCTCTCGCTGAGAAATACCGCTAAATAATCATGAATAAGCATCACAGTTAATTGCTGCACTTGTAATATGGAGCAGTACCTTATTACTTACACATGTGTGATGCCTAAATAAAATTCTCAAAACACGGTGATTTATTTGAGTTTTATTTTTTGTATCGTTTGAAAAGTGCCTAGTTAGTTGTCTCATGGGCACATTTTATAGTTATGTGGAAACAGTACTTTCCAGTCACTATACCTTTGTGCAAGCATATAATTAGCAGTGGCACAGGGTATTATATAGTAATCATGTTTAGCAGTGAGTCTTTGCCTACATTTTCGCATTTATCAATGTAGCGACTTACAGTACATTTAGGATTTTAGTATATGTATAAATTACATTTTAATTCTTTTTACAGACAACACAAAAAGAATTAGTGGATTATGAATTGTGGGATCCAGTCTTTTATCATGTATTATAACTTCAGTGGACACAAGATAAAAAATAAGCCACTGATTATTACACTCTAAAAAAGGATGTGTTATTTTTTAACACATTTTTTGTGTTATGCTGTTTAACACATAATGTGTCATTTTGTACATAAAAGGGACAACACATGTTGAGTTGAAAGTAACACAAGTTGAGTTAAAAGTAACACAAAATGTGTTGTTTTTAAATTAACACAAAGATGTGTCTAGTTAAGGACAACACATCTGTGTGTTGTCCCTAACTAGACACATCTTGTGTTATTTTAACACATCTGTTTTTAGAGTGTACATTTGATCACATCACTTTGTGAATACAGCCTAAAGAAATCTCTAAAGTTTAAAGAACAAGTTACTCATTTGAATCTCTCATAATACTGTATGGTTGAAATTACCAAAAACTGAGAGGTTCTATTGCTGACAACGCCTTAAAATGAAACATTAATTTTCTTAATTTATTTATTAATTTCTTCTTCATTTAATAAATTAACAAAAAATGTATGTGCAATATGGAGGGAGGTGAAGACTATATAATATTAAGTGTATACTGGACTTCTGGAAAACTGGACCACATTAAATCTGATATATTTATTGCCAAAATGTATCATCATCTGAACACAGTTTATTTTCTGCTGTGTTTACTGTTCTTTTAATCGCTAGATTAAAACATCACTACTGATTGTGACATGCTGTCACCAAAAGCAAATTCGACGGAGTTTATAGATCACCAAACAATTTTAAGTTATCAAAAAGGTGAACGTTTTATTTACATTAATTTGCCCTGCCAAGTTGAGAATTTAAGTTTTGTTAATACTTCTCTTTCTTAAAAACTAATAGTTTCCTCTATTTTCCTTTTTATGTTCTTTAGTTCAGAAAAATCCACATCGTTAAATACTTTTATTATTATTTATTTAAACAGCTACTTTGACAAAAACACACTCAACATATTCCAAGTTATAAGCCAGAGATAAAATCGTTCCCTCGCTTTAACAAATTGTGCACATAATATCCACCAGTATCCAGATTTGTGAGTTTTCTTAGAATTGTACGTTTTTTTATTTTCAGAACCGGCCCACGTTTTTGCAAAATGTTATAACGGATTTGTGGCTCCTCTCTTATTTCAGGAATCTATAGTCTATGTATATTGTTTATGCACATTATTTAACAATGCAAATTATTAAACAGTTTGTTAAAACAGTTTTTTTTCTAAATTCTTAAAACAAAACCACGAAACATAACATGCAAACCGTCACAAATCTCCTGCAAAAGGAAACACTTAAGAGTTAAAGAGATTAAAAACCGTTTTAATTATTCTTAAACGTGTGTTTTGTATAGTAACTGTACACACGACCGTGAAATGATTAGCCATACACACACTAAACCATACACAGACACTACTGTTTATGTTTTTTGCATAATTATTTTGCGATGGAGTCTACAGCAATTAGTCATTATTTGCGCAAAAATAATGTAAACCTAATTTCCTCTTCCAATCTAACGCTTACTCTTCATCATCTTTTTCTCTTGCTCCCCCTAACTCTGTCTTCAATTTTGGCCTTCAATGTTTTACAAACCAAAACAGTTATCCTGGTGATTTTTTTATTGCTCAAGCTATGATCATTTAGAAATGTTTCCATATATGAGCACTGAGTGTAGAATGTTTGTTGTTATTATTTTTCCAATTAAAGACAAGTTCTGTTAGTTTTAAATGTTGCGTCTAATGTAGTAAACTATGTTTAGGGTTTAGCAAAAAGTTTGATTTGATGCTTGGTATTATTATAGTTATATTAAAACTATAAGTTAAACTTATTGTCTTAACTGCATGTTTAAAATTCTCTATCATTTATAGCGGGGACGGGTGGAATAGACATGAATTTAATAAGACTGATAAGCGTCAAATCCATTTGTTAATCTGTAATATTCTTATACCAATGCTACGAGTCTCTGTCCGTTTGATCTGCAGGTTAAGTCACCTGATCCGGCTCCAGGTTAAAATCTGATTACAGCGTCGCTTAAAAAAGTGGAGACTTGGACGCATCACCGCTTACACCTGATGTGTATGTGGTAATATTATTTAATGTTCTTTATTCGTGACTAATTAATGTTTTAATAATTTCTTGTGCAACCTAAAATGATCACTTCCATATGTATGACTCATAGCAATGTGTTTGCATTTCCTAGCAAACAAACAATAAAACTAAAATCTGTAAAAACTATTTTAATTTAGCGTTTTTGCTATGCTTGTTGAATCACTTAAGGCTCAAGGCTTTGTGAGTTACACTGTGTTTTCTTATTATATTAATTTAAAAGTGAATAGCGTATAATGTTGATTGTTTTCAAAGCATAGACTAGTATAACTTGAGACTGCAGCTATTTCAAATCAAGTTTATTTACCATTAGGGCCTATGTACTATCTATCTTGTGTATTTTTATAGGTGCCGACAAAAAATTTATTGCACATATCACTGTAAAAACTAAAGGTTCCTCGAGGAACCATTTGGTGTTCCTCACACTGCCACACTGGCGGAACCGTCAGGAGGACATCGAGACACTTTTTTTTACAAAGAGCAGTTCTCTGAGGAACCATTAACAGTCTTGGCAGTTCTTGCAGAAACCTATGGGATCCTCTAGACACTTTAAATTCATTTCTGAAGTTCCTCAAGGGTCCTCCAGACGGTTCCGCCGGTGTGGCAGTGTGAAGAACCCCAAAGGACCCAGGATCCTTTAGTTTGTACAGTGTGCTTTACCAGCACAGTTTTATGTATACATAAATATAGTAAGCGCAACTGAAAAATAAATTTGAGTAAATCTGGTATTCAGGCATTTGCCTTTTGCAATTAGTTTAATAAATGAGATGCAGTAATGTGTTATGTGAACATTATCACAGCCGGAAAATCTTAAATCACATTTTTTTACGCAATTAGGATACTATATGAAGTTCAAACTTTTATAGTCTTACGAAGGAAAATCGTGGTGTCACTACAGCATGTTCTTTAAGTAAAAGTAGGATATAGACGTAGACAGATGCTTTTAGCAGGCAGCATAGCCTCTGCATACAATTGTCTGGTGATGTGTCTGTCACTTACTATTCCTAAAATGCAGCTGCAACAATTATTCACCTTTTTAGTACCAACAGCAGTGTTCATATAATGTTTACCTTCCTAACTTTAATTTATGTAAAGTAATTTAATTTGTGTTTTATTTTTATTTTATGTTGACATAATTTAAATAAGAAAATAAATGAAAACGGAAGATACATAAACAACATGCACAACTAGTAGACAAGATTGGGTGCATTTTGCGTGTTGTCCAGCAGGTGACCTCAAAACTCCTATGATGCAGGGTTTACTGCAAATTCTTTAGAGCACTCGTAAATCTACGTCGATTTTCAAGTGTTACGTCTCCCTTAAGATGCTTTTAGGAAACGCTGTTTGCGTCACAGGAGGCGACGTCTGTCTGACAATGTTGTCAAAAGTGCTTTGCACAGAAGGGGTGGTACTGGCCACCACGTAGCCACGCCCCTTACATTTATATTCCATCTAACCGTGTAACATCTAATATCACCATTATGTCCAGTCACACTGCGTTTATGGCAAATTAAAGAGATAGAAAACCTAAAACAAAATCAACATCTTATGTTGAAATTATGCTGTGCATCCACCGGGGGTTGTGATAAATTTTATTTCTTTTATCACTGAATTCATATGGTCAACGCCCATAAGGTGCAAATCTATCACACCATAACTGAGTGGCTCAAAGAAAGCTAAATAAAATTAATGATGCATAAAGTTTTGTTGCTTAACTAGCTAAACACATAAAGATTATCAGCCTATTAAAAGAGTTTAATAAACCTCAGAGTTTAATTTAGTAAAAAGAGCAAACGACAAGGAAGTGCTTTTGACATTATTTTATTTATTTTGTTTTATTAGACATTGATCTTTATGTTATATCTGCTCCGTGCGATGATCTGCAATGCAGCTGGTGCTCATTTTGTGATCAGGCTCTAGTGGTACTGTCTGCACAAAGCGGACACGGCCACAGCCAGAAACTTCTGCCAGGCCTCTTGGACATCAGCAGTACAAAATTCTTTGCCGAGCTTCATACCTGCGCATACGGTAATGCAATCGCTGAGAAGCTGTAAAAGAACAGAATCAGTTGTTGTCTTGGATCAAAAATATTCAGTATGAGCAACACAACAGCAATAATCGGTCATTGACATCACTCCATCACTGATTGTACAGGCAGAACTTACCTTAAAATTGTCAGGATCCACATGGAGTCTCTCGGAGTGCATGACGCTCAGCGGGGCATAGGTGGCCTTGATGTTGTCCATGTTCTTAATGGCTCTTTCCAGACCCCCCATCACGGTTCTACCATGAGCTGCCACTTTGGCGTTACCCATGATGGCAGCAGGGCTTGACAGGTTGCCAAAGCTGGCGAAATATCTCTGTGTCCAGGGATACACGATCAGACACCTGAAATGCATAGAATCATTAACGACTGCAATAACTAAACTTTACATTTAATAAATAATGTATAATATTTTAGTAAGGTTTATTAAAGTCTGTTGGAGGACTACCTGGCCAGGGCCTGAGGTCCGATATCATCACCGAGTTTTCCCCACACAGCAGCGATGGCACTGCGCTCAGCATCAGTCCACTCAACCATGTTGACGCTTTAGGATTTCCACAGGTACTTGCTTTAAGTTGTACAGCAGGAATCACTTGTAAAAAAATTAGGAAATCGGTACACAATTTATTGATGCGTAATGTCTCCGCCCATCAAAATATACGACGTCTTATTGGATGATTTCTTGGCATCTTCTGGCATGTCTGGACATTACTGATGAGATTAAACATTGTTAAAGATGTTTTTAAGTTCTTAAACATGAATAAGCTTTTTTTTTTACTTTTTATTCTGATGAGTTTTAGCAAACTCTGCCAGAAAAGCAATTTGCTATAAAAAGTTTCTAGCAAACAAATCATAACACAATTACTGTCCCTTCTCATGCAATTATAAATCTATTGATTCTGAAGAGTTTATACCATACATTTTTGTCCAAAGTGCAACACTTTGGATCAAATTACAGTTCATTTCTGGGCACACAATCATGCGAAAATGATCTAGTTAATACATTTAAGAGTCAATTAAAATAACATCATGAATGCGAACAGCATTAATTTGGATATTGCAGTTTTACATTAAAAACAGTCTTTTATCCATCCATATCATGAGAAAAAAGAAAAGCATTTTAAATGCGTTATATTACATTAACGTGTATCTATCCAAATGTCATTATTGTCAAAACTGCAAGAACAATAAATCTGCATAAATAATAAAAATGCCCAAGTAGCATAATTTGCTTATGCTAATTTTTTTAGACAGAAAAAATATTTTGTTATCTCAATTAAACATGAAGCGCAAAATTGGCATTTTGTCAAGTATATGTTTGAGATCAGCAGTAATGAGTTTAAGAGGTGTGGTTTGTACAGATTACCTGGGTGTGCCCTTCTCTAGTTTTATATAAAAAGTGGGACAAATTCCTCTGTCCGCCAAAATCTTTTTCTAAAGCCAGTCTAACTTAAAAAAAGAAGACGTAACGATGAGTCTCTCCGACAAGGACAAGGCTAACGTGAAGGCCCTCTGGGGAAAGGTCAGTTCCAAGGCCGATGAAATCGGTGCTGAAGCCCTCGGCAGGTAATTCACACCTATTATCCTAATAAGATACTTAAACATGTACTTAAATATTGAGAATTCTAAAATGCTTTATATAACAACAATGCTAACCAAGAGTCATGTGTGTGGAGGCTTTGTAACAAGTGTTATGTAATAAATCAATTAACTTACTTGCAGTGTTTTATTATCTTTTTCATTATCGTTTTTTTTTTTGCAGAATGCTCACCGTCTACCCTCAGACCAAGACCTACTTCGCTCACTGGGCTGACCTGAGTCCTGGCTCTGCTCCTGTCAAGAAGCACGGCAAGACTATCATGGCTGCAGTCGGTGAAGCCGTTTCAAAGATGGACGACCTTGTAGGAGGTTTGGCACCTCTCAGCGAACTTCATGCATTTAAGCTTCGTGTTGACCCGACCAACTTCAAGGTAAATCCCACAAACTCACTACATCTCATCACTGAGATAGCATTTAGTTAGATTCGAATTTAGTTATGTCATGGAAATAAAAATATGGTCATGTCTTTCTCTTTGTTTTTTCTAGATCCTCGCACACAACGTCATAGTGGTCATTGCCATGCTCTTCCCTGGAGACTTCTCCCCAGAGGTCCATGTGTCCTTTGATAAGTTTTTCCAGAATCTGGCCCTGGCTCTCGCTGAGAAGTACCGCTAAACGTCCAATGGAGAAGAATCATTAACAGGCAGCACTGAGCAGCACCTCATCTCTTTCCAACTTGTGTCTGATGCCTGGATTAAATTTCTCAATAAAAAGCACAGAACTACATTATTCATTTGTGTTTTATCTTATTTATTCATAATCGTGTATTTGAGATGTGTTCTCAAGCCCTTTTTGATTCTTATTAGCAAAAGAGCACTGCATCAACTTAACTGTTTCTTGTGTGATCATTACACTATTTTATAAAAAAATATAGTTAATATAGTTAAACTAAAAGTTTAACACAACATAAGTAAAATAGAAGTTTTATAGCATGTCTTCAAATATTAATTTGACGATAATACTCTTCATTTCAAATGGACAGTATACTGAACATTTTGTACATTTCACAACAGTGCCATTCCATAATCACAAGACAATTGAGATACAAATACGGAGTCATAAAAATAACAAAAAACAAAAACTTGAACTTGAAAATACCTTCTTTACCTGGTGTTACCCTAACCCTTGCAAAGCATTAAAACCCTTACTTTTATTTCATCTTTTATGTATGAGTCATTTCTGTTTCAGATGATTTATTGAAAAACTTTGTTACTTTGTTGTTGAAAAATGTTACAGCTGTTTCCACCATTATTTTAGTCATTCCAACACAGTCTCACAGGAATTCGTATACGCATTTTACGAGGTGGGCTGCATTTCTTAATAATGCTGGATCTTACCTGGTAAAGAAGTTTTTACGAGCGATTTTACGAACACTCATTATTTCACTGTGCCTTTCCCAAAAAAAAAATGCGCTTCACACGATAGTACGCAGCTGTGCTTTAAGGCGAGTCGCTGTCCGTTTGTCGAGTGCTGAAATGTCAGAATGGCTCGTCATTGTAGAACGCGCTTGTAATTGAAATGTTTATTCTAAATACTTTTACTCGATGTTCATGTGGTAGGCTTATATAATGTTTAATCTTGACTTATAATTAATCATAATTAATTAGTGCTTTGATAGGTTAGTCCTACATAAGAATGATGTTCTTGACTTTGATGTATTATTCACCACAGTAAGCTTTAAAACCTCACCAAAAAAGCTGAACATATGCATCACAATGAAAAATTTTGATTTTGAAACTTTAGGCTTGTTTTTACAGACAGGGTCACATATAAGCCTATATTGTTTGTATATTCTTGCAATAGAGACTCTTTTTACTTTGCTGACAAAGGTGTTTGAATGTTAAATCTTGAGTGTCCTCTGTTGGTCAAAATAGCAAAGTGTTCTCTAGTTAAAATGAGAGAGTGCCCTCTGCTGGTTAAAGTGAGAGGTAGATCTTTTTCAGATGGATGTATTTTGTATGTGAAATTATTTTCACGAACAGCAGGGGACGCCGAAAGACTTTATTTTGAAATCTTGTAGGTTATAGTGAGCTTGCTGTCGATTTTTTCAACTCGAACATTCTGATAAACAGTTGCATTACTTTATGTCAATGCATTTTTAGGTTGTACTGAATCATTAATGTAGGTCTATATACTTTACAAGTTCAACAGTTTTACATTTCAGTAAAGAATTTTACTTTTAAAGAATTTCACTATGGTGTGTTTGTAAGGTAGCATGCAACCTGTTGATAGTTTTATTTTTATTTACGAAACTGTATTGTGAAGACAGTTATTTTTGACATTGCATATTGCTTCAAAGCTTTACATAAAACTATACTTTTTAGATTCCTAACTATGTTAGGCTGTAAAATAATAGTGTATAATAAGAGGAAAACTCACACACGTATCTGATAAGCATATCTTGGATTGTGCAGGCAGCGAGCCAACATCCAATAGCCTGTAAAGGGGTGGGGTGCTGATAGGCATTTAAAAGCTCCTCAGTGAAAGCGTCTGTTCACAGGACTTCTAAACTTTTGTTCAAGACACTTGTCTGAAACTCCAAAGTCGCAAACATGGTTGAGTGGACAGATTTCGAGCGCACCACGATCCAAAACATCTTCGACAAGATGGACTACGACACCATTGGTCAGCAGTCCCTGGCAAGGTAAATCCTGACACTTAACACAAAACTTAAGGTACACATCTAACTTAATATAACGTCCAGTCTAATAAAGTGTTTTATTCTAGATGTCTTATCGTCTACCCCTGGACCCAGAGGTACTTCGGTAACTTTGGAAACCTCTACAACGCCGCTGCCATCCTGGGAAACTCAAATGTTGCTGCTCACGGTAGAGTTGTGCTGCATGGATTGGACAGAGCTCTGAAGAACATGGACGATATCAAAGGCGCCTATGCCGAACTGAGTGTCCTGCACTCCGAGAAACTCCACGTTGATCCTGATAACTTCAGGGTAATTTAACATCCACATTTTACAAATGTAAAAATGTATCAGCAAGTCTTGTTCTTTAAAATGCGAAACTCGTGTATCTATATAACATTTTCTGTGTGTTTTGACAGCTTTTGGCTGACTGCTTGACCGTCGTTCTCGCCGCAAAACTGGGTGCTGCATTCACACCTGAGGTCCAGGCCGCTTTCCAGAAGTTCCTCGCTGTTGTGGTCTCTTCTCTTGGAAGACAGTACCACTAGACACCAACCTTGCTTTGATAAACATATGACCAGATGATGTTTTAACAAAACAATTTGTTCTTCTGTGTTAAAGCAAATAAATGTTTAATTATTCAATATTCAGTGCATCGTGTGATCTTTAATACTTAGGCTATATATTTATAGCGTTGCTGCTTTTTCAGACCCATTTATGAACATAACAAAATAATATGTTGTTTCTAATGAATTAAAGTTAATCCACATATACACCAGTTTTATCAAACAACATAATTATAGCATTAATACCACTAAACAGCTTAATTCAGAAACAAGTCATTTTTCTGGCAATTATTTCAAAAACTAAAAACGTATGCATATGTGTTTAAGAGTCATTAAATTGACTTGTTATAAAACAAGTGTTCAATTGTACATTGACAATGCAGGTCATGGATTCTCACACATACTGACAAAATGCCTAATGCAGTGTAGGTCTCTTTGGATGTCAGTGCCTGACAAATGCATAAATTACAGTGAAACAACTATTGTTGTACATTTCTAAAGATTATAAATACAGAGTTACATAATGTTCTAATTAAATTGTCTGAAACTATAACAGGCTATTCATTTTATGTTGCAGGATAACAGAGTTTATATTTTTACATTCTGACAAACAAATAAGAAAAATAGTTACAAAAAGATTTGGTCCTTAGAAAGTTCTTTTTTGATGAACGGATTATGATGTCATTATGATTATGATGTCCTCAAACTCAACATTTATGCACAAGTTTAAATTCTAAAATAAAACATAATAAAAGTAAATAAATAATTCTGTTCTGAAAATAAACAATATAAATTCTGTACGTTTATATGTTTAGAAAAGGTGTAGCGGTGTATTGTCATTTTTGTTTAAATTTCAGCAGGCTTCATGGAACATAGTATAGGGAACAAGTTCTTTAACCAGTGTATACGAAATATGATTTTAAAAGGGTGTCATCATAACTCTAAAAGAACTGACAACTCATAACCTGGATCTTAAGTCCTTGAATGGCAAAATAAGCCAAAATTATATATAGATTAAATTCCTCAGTGTAAATAATTATTTTAAATAAACAAAACATTTCCATGCATTTTCATTGTTTTTAAAAAAAATGTAACCCGCTTTGTTTTGTTCTTTTTGAACGAATGTCAATTAATTGTTTCTACTAAATATAATTTTGCCATAAATTACTGCCGAACAAAGGACTTAATTTATTGTGTTTCTGTTAATAACTAGCAAATATTAGCATTTATTTAATAACAGTTTCCAGGGTGAAACGATATTTTCATGTGCATTGACAGTGGCGCCACAAGGCTGTCATAGGGGGGCTTTAGTGGGGCAAAAATTTTAATTTATTTAGCGGTCTGTACACGAATTGATGATCGCTTCAGTCCACTTTAAATCTCATATGCAGCGGCAGGTTTTTATTATTTTTATCACGTCCTTATTGGGGGCTGACACCCCAATATTAAAAACATAGAATCGCCCCTTTCATTGGCTTGTCCTATTTGTAATGTTTGAAACCGCTGCGATATATGCATCCAGACTGTGCTATGTGTAATTTATGACAACACAGATGTGTTTTATTTCATTTTCTGACACCCATATGAGTTTTTAGAAATGTGTTAAAAGTTTGCAAAAAAAGACATGAAGTCCAGTTAAGATTTGACAATCATTTATTGCATTATAGAAAGACAGAAAATAATGCTGGTATCCGTCTGACTCGTCTGAAGTGAACACACTATTAAGTGTTTATCGGTATCTCTCGGACAGAGCCAGAGACACAGCAGTGAGGAACTTGTCCATGGCCACATGAGCCTCTGGGGTGAATTCGGTGGGGAACGACATGGCCAGAACCACGAGAATACTGTGGGACAAAATCTATATGAAAACAAGAAACAGAGGAGGTTACCTACAAAAAGATTACATCAATTCTTAGACAAGAAGTTAGGGTAAATTATTATTGTACTTGCCTTGAAGTTGGCAGGGTCAACACGAAGCTGGAAAGCATGAAGCTCGCTGAGTTTGATGAGTCCATTAGAGAGATCATCGATCTTGTTGATAGCTTCAGCAACACCAGACATTACAACCTTTCCGTGTTTCTTCAGGGGGGCTGAACCGGGGCTCAGGTCCTTCCAGTGAGAAAAGTAGGTCTTGGTCTGAGGATAGACCGTCAACATCCTGTAGAGAGACAATACATTACATTTTAAGGATATGCATGGCCAAAACGTCCCAACATAACACATCATTCAATGAGAATCTTTATAAATCATCTTACCTAGAAAGAGCTTCCTGACCAATTTCATCAGCCTTTCCTGAGATCTTAGCCCAGAAGGCTTTGACGGCAGCTTTGTCTTTAGCAGTGAGGCTCATTGTGGAAGGATGAGTTTGCAGTAAACTTCTGTGATCTGACAGCAAGAGGGTTGGATTTTTATACTGCTGCCAGACAAAAGATAAAGCCAAGCCCCTCCTTAAAACCCTTGACTCATCACATTTTGGTAGATTGCCATCGATGTATCGAGTTTTATTTTATCAGTAGAAGTGAACTTAATAAATAACATTAAGCACTACTCCAAACATTTAATTGATTCATTTGAACGAGTTATGGATATTATGACAGATTATGAGATTATAACAATTATAACATTTAAGTGTGTACACGTCATTTACAAATGCAGAATTATTCCTTTCCAGAAATGTATCTTTCAAAGAACAAGTTGCAAAGATTATGTTTTCACACTTTCTTTCTTTCTTTCTTTCTTTCTTTCTCTTCCTGCCATTTTAACATACACTGAAAGAATAATTCCATTGATGAAAGTAATATACCTATCTTAAAATAAACCTGATTGTATATTAGATTAAATAATCAATAAAATTTTGTCTGACCTAAAAACTTAATTTACTGAGCATTGATACCTTTGAAACATGCAAAAATAACTGGTTTTTTTAGATATCTAAATGAATTAAGCAGTAAAGTACTGTATATTAGACAGCAACAGATCACATCAGATAATCATATCTTGGATTTTGCAGGTCTGACCCACCCACAAACTTGACACCCAATAGCCTGTAAAGGGGTGGGGTGCTGATAGGCATTTAAAAGCTCCTCAGTGAAAGCGTCTGTTTACAGGACTTCTAAACTTTTGTTCAAGACACTTGTCTGAAACTCCAAAGTCGCAAACATGGTTGAGTGGACAGATTTCGAGCGCACCACGATCCAAAACATCTTCGACAAGATGGACTACGACACCATTGGTCAGCAGTCCCTGGCAAGGTAAATCCTGACACTTAACACAAAACTTAAGGTACACATCTAACTTAATATAACGTCCAGTCTAATAAAGTGTTTTATTCTAGATGTCTTATCGTCTACCCCTGGACCCAGAGGTACTTCGGTAACTTTGGAAACCTCTACAACGCCGCTGCCATCCTGGGAAACTCAAATGTTGCTGCTCACGGTAGAGTTGTGCTGCATGGATTGGACAGAGCTCTGAAGAACATGGACGATATCAAAGGCGCCTATGCCGAACTGAGTGTCCTGCACTCCGAGAAACTCCACGTTGATCCTGATAACTTCAGGGTAATTTAACATCCACATTTTACAAATGTAAAAATGTATCAGCAAGTCTTGTTCTTTAAAATGCGAAACTCGTGTATCTATATAACATTTTCTGTGTGTTTTGACAGCTTTTGGCTGACTGCTTGACCGTCGTTCTCGCCGCAAAACTGGGTGCTGGATTCACACCTGAGGTCCAGGCCGCTTTCCAGAAGTTCCTCGCTGTTGTGGTCTCTTCTCTTGGAAGACAGTACCACTAGACACCAACCTTGCTTTGATAAACATATGACCAGATGATGTTTTAACAAAACAATTTGTTCTTCTGTGTTAAGGCGAATAAATGTTTCATTATTCAATATTCAGTGCATCGTGTGATCTTTAATACTTACATTTATGGTTTCGCTGCTGTATCAGACCGATTTAAAAACAATAACATAAATTGTTTCTAAAGAACTAGGCCTACTGTTAATTGACATACATCAGTTTTACCACACAGCATAATTAGATTATTTCTCTCGTATGGGCTCAATATTATAAAGATTTATGTAGCAATAATACCACTAAATCGACTTAATAGGTCATTATTTTAGGCATTATTTCAAAAACTTAATTCGGTATACAGAACAGATATGATGTGATTGCGAGTCATTAAAATTATGTGAATTAACTTTTGTCGTACATTTTTTTTATTTTAAGTAGTTGCATAATGTCCTAAAATAAACTGAAATCGTCTGAAGCTAACAGGATATTAATTTGTGACAGAGTTTATATTTTAATATTCTACACTACTGACAACCAAACAGATACAAAGAGATATTTTGGTCCTTAGAAAGTTTTTCTTATGAAAGGATTATGATGTAAATCACTAAAATGTAACATTTATGCATATGTTTCAATTCTTGAATAAAACCGAAAGGAAATAAATTATTAAGTATATTTGTTTAATGAAAGTTGCTAGGAGTATCGTCGTATTTGTTTATATTTGAGTCGTCTATAGGGAACATAAAATAAATTATAAATAATTTAACCTATATATACGAAATATGATTTTTTTAAACAAA
Organism: Beaufortia kweichowensis; assembly: GCA_019155185.1. Lineage (NCBI taxonomy): Eukaryota > Metazoa > Chordata > Actinopteri > Cypriniformes > Gastromyzontidae > Beaufortia > Beaufortia kweichowensis. The sequence continues at coordinate 3,781,379 of CM032804.1, forward strand.
AGGGTGTCATGGTAAGCTGATACCTCTTTACATAAAAACCTGATCACTTATAACCTGGTGACTCTTAACCTGTTAACTGTCATAATTTCCCTATTATCTTTAATATTTCGTAGTTAAATTTTAATCTAATCATGACAAACTAAAAATTGAAAAAAGCTATACACTCTAAAAACTAATTCAGGGGACCTTTAGTCATTACTTAAATATATATATTGTTGTGACATAAAAAATCAAGTTCTGAAATGCTGTTAGACTTTTTACTTGTAATTGTTATTTTATTGAGCTTGGATGACACACAAATTATGCCTATTGATTCGATATACTATCATGACTTGTCATATCTTAACATTTTCAGTTAATCAAAAATGTATTTAATTTTAAGTTCTGTTAATGTAAAATACAATCTTATGACGTGTAAACGGCCCACAGTTTCCCTGCATGTGCGGCATGTTCAAGGCCAGAGTGACCAGCTGAAAGTCATTGACACTTAATGTAGTGAATGGTAAGTCATTTTTTGCTTAATTACACATATTTGCATTCGCTCAGGATTCTGTTGGTGATACTGTAACCGAATACCGACATTTGTGAAAGGTGTTGTTGTTGTTGGTGAACGCAGTAAATTCGTGTTGTGGTTGTGGAGTAAATGGCGTAAATAAAGTTTATGGTGACCGAACATGGACTGCGGCCGAGGGATGTTTTGTGGCAAACATATGAGCATCTTAATGCGGTTTTGCTTTACGTGTGGTCGGAATTTACCGCGCTCACCAACAACAACAACACCTTTCACCGCGTCACTCCCTGTGTGTGGTACATTCCCTTTCTGTGAAGAATCTGTCATTGTAAATTTGTTTCGGGACTGGTAAAAGTGTTTTTCCCATGTAATTGTGTTTTATGATAGGTAAAAAATGTTTTCCAAAATGTAAATTTGTCCCGAGCTTTGTAAATAGCAATAGCAGCTAATTGTTAACAGTTGGTCTAATATTTAAACTTGATGTCTGCATTAGAGAACATGGTGTGGGGTGAGGCTGTAAATCTTATCTTTTAAAGTTGATTGAAAGAATATTTGTTCATTTCATGTTTAAATTAGTGCCTTGAATGTACAGTAATCAATGGTTCTAAATAATTTGACTATTACTGTCTGATTTTCCGTCTTCACCTTACTTCAAACATTATGTTGGATCAACTTAAATAGTTGCATTCATGTTGACAATTTTTAAGTTCATGTTACTTAGAAATGTGTTTTTATTGTGGCAAAAACGTCTTCACCTTTTACTTAAAAACATTATGTTGGATCAACTCAAAATATTGCTTTGAATTAATGTAATTCTCCCAATTGGCTTAAGTTAAAAATTCTAGTGGAAAACGTTAACATATTTTTTTTGTTGAACCAATGTTTTATTTTTTAGAGTGTAAGACTAAAGAGAAAATATTTGACAAATTCCCATAACAATAAACATAAACAAAAAAATTAACGTTACTGTAATTTATAGAATACCTAAAATGATTTTTTAAAGACTTAAAAATGTTTAAAAATATATCTAATATCTTAAAATGAAAAAAATAGTTCAGATTAGCATTTTCATGTGTACACTCAATTTCTTCTGTGACAGTTATCAGGTTAAGTTTGGAATGGCAAGATAAGTGAAATAAAAACTAATAAATAAATTTTAAATAAAGGAAAATATGTCCATGCATTTTTTGTGTTTTTCCCCAACAAAAATACATTTATAACCCTGTTTGTTTCAGTCTTTTTGAACAAATATAAATAGTTTCTATTAAATAAAAGTTTGCCAGTATTCAATTATTGCAGACCAAAGTGACTCAATTTATTATGTTTCTGTTAATAACTAGCAAATAAAAGCAAATGTTAGGATTTGTTTTATAATGGTTTTCAGGGGAAAGCGATATTTTCGTGTTATTTAAAAACCGCAGCGATGTTTGCATTGATCCAGACTGTGCTATGTTTATTTACGATAACAGCTATGTTTTTTATTTAATTTACTGACACCCATATGAGTTTTCAGAAATGTGTTAAAAGTTTGCAAAAAAGACATGAAATCCAGTTAAGATTTGACAATCATTTATTGCATTATAGAAAGACAGAAAATAATGCTGGTATCCGTCTGACTCGTCTGAAGTGAACACACACTATTAAGTGTTTATCGGTATCTCTCGGACAGAGCCAGAGACACAGCAGTGAGGAACTTGTCCATGGCCACATGAGCCTCTGGGGTGAATTCGGTGGGGAACGACATGGCCAGAACCACGAGAATACTGTGGGACAAAATCTATATGAAAACAAGAAACAGACGAGGTTACCTAAAAAGATTACATCAATTCTTAGACAAGAAGTTAGGGTAAATTATTATTGTACTTGCCTTGAAGTTGGCAGGGTCAACACGAAGCTGGAAAGCATGAAGCTCGCTGAGACTGATGAGTCCATTAGAGAGATCATCGATCTTTTTGATAGCTTCAGCAACACCAGACATTACAACCTTTCCGTGTTTCTTCAGGGGGGCTGAACCGGGGCTCAGGTCCTTCCAGTGAGAAAAGTAGGTCTTGGTCTGAGGATAGACCGTCAACATCCTGTAGAGAGACAATACATTACATTTTAAGGATATGCATGGCCAAAACGTCCCAACATAACACATCATTCAATGAGAATCTTTATAAATCATCTTACCTAGAAAGAGCCTCATGACCAATTTCATCAGCCTTTCCTGAGATCTTAGCCCAGAAGGCTTTGACGGCAGCTTTGTCTTTAGCAGTGAGGCTCATTGTGGAAGGATGAGTTTGCAGTAAACTTCTGTGATCTGACAGCAAGAGGGTTGGATTTTTATACTGCTGCCAGACAAAAGATAAAGCCAAGCCCCTCCTTAAAACCCTTAAGTTGACTCATCACATTTTGGTAGATTGCCATTTATACATCATGTTAGATGTGAACTTAATTAATAACATAAAGCTCTACTTCCGTAAAATTGTTACTGTTTCATTTCATTCGAGTTAAGGAGACTGTGGCAGATTATGAGATTACAACAACATTTAAGTACACAACATTTACAAAATGCAGAATTCATTTCCAAAAATGTATCTTCCAAAAAACAAAATGCAAAGATTATGTAATAATTAATAAAAATAGCACTTTCATTCTTTCTTTCTTTCTTCGTCTTTCGTTCGTTCGTTCGTTCGTTCGTTCGTTCGTTCGTTCGTTCTTTTCTTGGTTTTATTTCTCACTTTAGAATTCACTATATAACAATTAAACGATTTTTTTATTTTCACATGCACTCAAAGAATAATTCCATAAACCTGATTGTTTATTAGATTGAATAATCAACAGAATGTTGTCGTCTCTTAAAACCTAATATATTGCGCATTAATACCTTGGCAAAACATATGTAAAAATAAACAGGTTTTTTAGATAAACCTATCTAAATGATTTAAGCAGTAAACAGCAACAGATCACATCAGATAATCATATCTTGGATTGTGCAGGTCTGACCCACCCACAAACTTGAAAGGGGTGGGGTGCTGATAGGCATTTAAAAGCTCCTCAGTGAAAGCGTCTGTTTACAGCACTTCTAAACTTGTATTCAAGACACTTGTCTGAAACTCCAAAGTCGCAAACATGGTTGAGTGGACAGATTTCGAGCGCACCACGATCCAAAACATCTTCGCCAAGATGGACTACGACACCATTGGTCAGCAGTCCCTGGCAAGGTAAATCCTGACACTTAACACAAAACTTAAGGTACACATCTAACTTAATATAACGTCCAGTCTAATAAAGTGTTTTATTCTAGATGTCTTATCGTCTACCCCTGGACCCAGAGGTACTTCGGTAACTTTGGAAACCTCTACAACGCCGCTGCCATCCTGGGAAACTCAAATGTTGCTGCTCACGGTAGAGTTGTGCTGCATGGATTGGACAGAGCTGTGAAGAACATGGACAATATCAAAGGCGCCTATGCCGAACTGAGTGTCCTGCACTCCGAGAAACTCCACGTTGATCCTGATAACTTCAGGGTAATTTAACATCCACATTTTACAAATGTAAAAATGTATCAGCAAGTCTTGTTCTTTAAAATGCGAAACTCGTGTATCTATATAACATTTTCTGTGTGTTTTGACAGCTTTTGGCTGACTGCTTGACCGTCGTTCTCGCCGCAAAACTGGGTGCTGCATTCACACCTGAGGTCCAGGCCGCTTTCCAGAAGTTCCTCGCTGTTGTGGTCTCTTCTCTTGGAAGACAGTACCACTAGACACCAACCTTGCTTTGATAAACATATGACCAGATGATGTTTTAACAAAACAATTTGTTCTTCTGTGTTAAAGCAAATAAATGTTTAATTATTCAATAATCAGTGCATCATGTGATCTTTTACATGTAGTGGTTCGCTGCTGCTGCAGATCGACTAAAAAAACAAAACAATATAATAAGTTTCTAAATTAGTGTTGACACAGACAGTAGTTTTAGGACACAACATGATTAGATTACTCTCGTCGTATGGGCTCAATATTGTATACCTTTATACAGCTAAGTAATATAGCCTGCTATTATACTACTACTCACTAAAACAACTTGAGAAGTCATTATTTTAGGAATTATTTCATAAATTCAAATCAGTATACAGATGTAAGATAGTTAAGAGTAATTAAAAATCATTATATAAAACAAGTGCTCAATATAAAGCATAAGCAGCACAAAGCTCATGGATTTAATTTTTAGAGTAACACACATACCAACAAAATGTACATATTAAATGCAACGTATGCCTCTTTGGAAAGCACGTCTTCGTACTATTGTTACCTTCTTTTGATGTGTCGCTTCATTGTCTACTAATATTTGTAAGTGGCTCTGGATAAAAGCGTCAGATAAATGTCTAAATGTAAAAAAAAAAATGTAAACTGTCTTTGGATATCAACGCATGATAAATGCACAAATGAAAATGAAACAACTACTGAATTGCATTTCTAATATTTAAAATATTCAGTTTAAGAATGTATTAAAGGCAATTTAATCACCTTAAACTAATACACTATTACTTTTTGTTGCAGGATGACTAATATTCAGGTTAGACTGTACTACCAAATAAGAAAAAGAGTTTGCCCTTACAAAGTTTGTTTCATGAAAGGATTTTGATGTCGTAAATCTCAACATTTATGCTTGTTTACATACATTAAAACGAAAAGAAATTTAAACAAATTATATACACAAATTTTCTGTTGGTTTCACTCTTCTATAGGGAACACGAAATGAATTACGCTGTTCACAATTATGGCACGATAAGGAACTGTTTTACCTTTTTTTATTATGCACTGCATTGCGTCCTGTTTTAACATTAACATAAATGTCTGTAAATTAACAGATAATGTTTTGGCAGAAGATTAACTATTAAACTTTTTCCTTTATTTTACAGATTTATGTGATTGAGTGTATGAATATTTAAACAAATTAAACAAAAGTCAATTACGGTATCATGACCTGGTAATTCTTCATGTAAAGCTTATTGTACCCTTATAAATCTACAGTCACAAAATGGCAAACATGTCAAAGAATAGACAAATAAATAATTTTTTTAATGTAAATTAATAATTCTAAACAACGGAAAACTTTTTAAAAATCGTTTCATTGAAACAAAAAAGAATTTGATTAAAACTATTTGTTTTGGCACTTAGCACAACAAAAGTGGCCAGTATTAAAATGTTGTAGGCTAAAGTAACTAAAAAGTAAAATGTTTTAGTTAATACTAGCAAACAATAGCACGGTACTGTGTCTGCTTTTATACCAGTTCCTGGGGTAAGAAATACATTTTCATTTGGTAGCTTCTAATATGTAATGTTTGAAACCGTTGCGATATATGCATCCAGACTGTGCTATGTGTAATTTATGACAACACAGATGTGTTTTATTTAATTTACTGACACCCATATGAGTTTTTAGAAATGTGTTAAAAGTTTGCAAAAAAGACATGAAATCCAGTTAAGATTTGACAATCATTTATTGCATTATAGAAAGACAGAAAATAATGCTGGTATCCGTCTGACTCGTCTGAAGTGAACACACTATTAAGTGTTTATCGGTACCTCTCGGACAGAGCCAGAGCCACAGCAGTGAGGAACTTGTCCATGGCCACATGAGCCTCTGGGGTGAATTCGGTGGGGAACAAGATGGCCAGAACCACGAGAATATTGTGGGACAAAATCTATATGAAAACAAGAAACAGACGAGGTTACCTACAAAAAGATTACATCAATTCTTAGACAAGAATTTAGGGTAAATTATTATTGTACTTGCCTTGAAGTTGGCAGGGTCAACACGAAGTTGGAAAGCATGAAGCTCGCTGAGATTGATGAGTCCATTAGAGAGATCATCGATCTTGTTGATAGCATCAGCAACACCAGACATTACAATCTTTCCGTGTTTCTTCAGGGGGGCTGAACCGGGGCTCAGGTCCTTCCAGTGAGAAAAGTAGGTCTTGGTCTGAGGATAGACCGTCAACATCCTTTAAAGAGACAATACATTACATTTTAAGGATATGCATGGCCAAAACGTCCCAACATAACACATCATTCAATGAGAATCTTTATAAATCATCTTACCTAGAAAGAGCTTCCTGACCAATTTCATCAGCCTTTCCTGAGATCTTAGCCCAGAAGGCTTTGACGGCAGCTTTGTCTTTAGCAGTGAGGCTCATTGTGGAAGGATGAGTTTGCAGTAAACTTCTGTGATCTGACAGCAAGAGAGTTGGATTTTTATACTGCTGCCAGACAGAAGATAAAGCCAAGTCCCTCCTTAAAACCCTTAAGTTGACTTATCAACTTTTGGATGATTGCCATTGATATATAATTAGAAGAATTATGTATCAATTGCTAGAATTATGTATCAATCCACTAAAAGTGAACTTTGAAAACAGCTTAAAGCGGTCTTTCCGTACGCTTTTTATTGTATTGTAGTGTTGCTTTAAGGGAATTGGAAAATTCTTCCACGCGACATTTAAGTAAACGCAAATATTTATTATAAAACATATCGTTAATACTTTTTTGTGCATTATGTAGCCTAAACAAACACAATGATTTTATTAGATTATTTTAAATGTATTAAATAGTCTCTTGCCACGCCTTGCAGGAAAAATGGGTGTAATATCTTTGCAATTTCTTATCAAAAGACGTTCTTGTCCGCGGGCGGTCTCATTCAAGAGTAAAGATATAGATAACACTACTGCAGAAAACTGCTGCTTTTCAACATGATAAAAATTACATTTCAAATATATTCTAATGCCTCAGTTTATACCGAATCTTTATTTCTACTATTTCATTTTGACTTTGCATGACGCGATAAAGTTTTAGGCAATGCAGTTTTTGCACACTTACACAGAAAAATGTAAAATTTAATACTATTTTTAGTTATCAAGTTAAAAAGTAATTTTGGAATAAGTTTGTCTAATTAGTCTATGAGAAGCAGCAGTTTGAAGTTTCATGTGGTGCCATTGACCTCGTGGATTCACACGGAGTGTCAGCGTCAACACTTCTCGTTTACTTTGAATGGGTGACGTCCTGCGCTGCCGAACGGCAACGTCACTTGCGTGCTTGCGGCAGAAGTTAACGTTTTTCAACTTTTCAACTATTTTTTGCCTTTATATCATTTTTGGACAGGAAAGCGGGCTCGGAAAGGACGCCAGAGCCGGGATTCGAACTTGCGTCGCCGAAGCGCAGTTAGCGCTGTATATATGTCTGGAGCGCTGTCCACTCAGCCACAGGCTCCGACATTCTTCAACTTTTTAAGGTGCAGGCGTTTGCCACGCCTTCCGTCAAGCGTTGACGCTGACGCTCCGTGTGAATTCACCGTTATGGGCGGCATACAATTCCTTCAGCGTGCACTTGGAAGCTGCTAATGTAAGTTAAGTACAGTAGTCATTTACAAGAAAAACCCTGAGACATGGCAGTAAGAGCGCTACATAGCTTTCTCCAAATACTACAAAGACTGGCTAACTCTGTCGTTCCGTCATTTATCCAAGTTTTCGGCCGTTGTACTCTCTGCACTGGCAAGACACACACAAAGATAAATAAAAACAAATGTATATGCAACTTGCATAGTCCAATAAAAAAAACCAAAAGACACGCTTACGCTTAAAATACACCAAAGAGAAACGGTCATTAATCTATGAGCTGCTTACTTCAGCACTGGACAGCGACATTAAACACACATAGCAAAGAGATCTTGAAATTCACCACCAAACTACATTTAATTCATTGTACTAGAAGAAATCTTTAGAAGACATTAATTAACAAGAGCTTAAACAAAAGCAAATATACCCGAATACCCGGATATATACATATTCATTAAGCTTATGATTTCCGACCAAAAGAACATTTTAAGATGGAATAAAGTTAAAAAATGTGATCAAACCTGTCGAAGAAATATGTTGTCAGTTGATGTTTTGCATGAAGTTAAATCTGTTTGTGCCAGTGGCTGTTGCAGAAAGGAATTCTTTGTACCTGTAACATTGGAGTGCCACTGTAGCATGCAGATATTCAAAACAGAAAGTTATTAGTACTGTATTTAACCATAAAAGTTCACCAAAGTAAGTACTGCTCACATTGTGTTTAATACTGTATATATATATATATATATACTGCTCACATATATATATATATATATATATATATATATATACTGTATATATATATACAGTATATATCCATATATATATATGGACACAGGCAAATATATACAGTATAGGTCCATATATATTTGGACACAGGCAAAATACAGTTCCATATTTTTGGACACAGGCAAAATGTTCATTTTTTCCAGGTATTTACCAAAAACATATTTAAGCTATAATGGATATGGTCAGAAAGTGCACATTCTAAGGTTCAATTTGAGGGTATGTACATCCAAATTGGTGATAGGGTTTAGTAATTACAGCACTTAAGAGTAGCCAACCCCCCTTTTTCAAGGGACCAAAAGTAATTGGACAGTTGAATCAAAAGCTGTTTCATAGCCAGATGTGGGCTATTCCTTCGTTATTTTTTATCCATTAAGCAGGTAAAAGGTCTGGAGTTGATTCTAAATGTGGTAATTGCATTTGGAATGTATTGCTGTGAACCTATATCAGGCGTTGGAGCTGTCCATACAAGTGAAATGGACCATTGTAAGGCTTCAAAAACAAAACAAATCTATCAGAGAGATAGCAGCAACATTGTGAGTGGCCAAATCAACAGTTTGGTACATTCTGAAGAAGGAAGAACTCACTGGTGAGCTCAGCAACATAAAAAGGCCTGGATGTCCATAGAAGACAACAGTTAAAGAAAAACCCATTCACAACATCCAGACAAGTGAAGGACACTCTCCAGGAGGTAGGCATATCACTGTCAAAGTCTACAATTAAGAGAAGACTTCACGAGATCAAATATAGAGGGTTCACCACAAGGTGCAAACCATTTATAAGCCTCAAAAATAGAAAAGCCAAATTAGACTTTGCCAAAAAACATGTAAAAAAAGCCAGACCTGTTCTGGAAAAGCATCCTTTGGACATTTGAAACTAAGATTAACCTGTACCAGAATGACAGAAAGAAAAAAGTGTGGAGAAGGCTTGAAACAGCTCATGATCCAAAACACAAAACATCATCTGTAAAACATGGTGGTGGCAGTGTGATGGCATGGGCATGCATGGCTTCCAGTGGCACTGGGTCACTGGTGTTTATTAATGATGTGGCAGAAGACAGAAGCACCTGGATGAATTCTGCAGTGTTTAGAGATATAATCTCAGCCCAGATTCAGCCAAATGCAGCAAACTTGATTGGAATGGCACTTCACAGTACAGATGGACAATGATCCAAAACACACTACAAAAGCAACCCAGGAGTTTTTGAAGGAAAAGATGTGGAATTTTCTGCAATGGCCGAGTCAATCACCTGATCTCAACCCAATTGAGCATGCATTTCATTTGCTGAAGACAAAACTAAAGGCAGAAAGACCCACAAACAAGGAACAACTGAAGACAGCTTTATTCTGGTGGCATACAAAGCCAAAAGTATGAAAATTGTGCCTGTGTCCAAATATATATGGACCTAACTACACACACACACACAGCGTCAAAATGTTTAACTTCTGCCGCAAGCACCTCAGTGACGTGACGCTCCGTACCCACAATTCAGTTCGGCTCCGCATGACGTCACCCAAGTAAACCAACACAGCTTGTTCTTATTTAAGAAGCATATTGTGTGTTTTGTGCGCAGAAAAAGAAGAGACATTGACTATTTTCATGAAATGTATTTTATTATTTCATTTTTTCACACGAATACAGCGTCGCGTGGAAGATGAACACAGAGTCGCATTAGCGGTATTTCTCAGAAAGAGCCAGGTTGATCTGAGCCAGAAACTTATCCACAGACACGTGCACCTCAGGAGTGAAATCCTCAGGAAACATGATAGCGAGAGACACGAGCAGGTTGTGGTTGATAATCTAAAAAGTACAATTTCACAATTAATAAATGCTCTGGTAAAAAGCAGGAGCACAAAGTTATTTTTTTTAAATGAAGAAAAGCTGAACAAAACGAACCTTGAAGTTAGCTGGGTCCACGCGAAGCGTGAATGCGTGAAGCTCGCTCAGTGTGAGCAGACCTTCCTTCAGATTATCCATCATCTCAACAGCGCTCAGCACTCCCTTAATCACAGTCAGACCATGTTTCTTCACCTGAGGTGAGCCAGGGTTCAAGTCTGCCCAATGGGAGAAGTAAGTCTTCGTCTGAGGGTAAACGTGCAGAGTCCTACAACGATGACAATACAAATGAGATGAAATAGTGTGTTCACAGTAATGACTATGCCCATTCAATTAACAACAAACAATCAAATGTTACCTTGACAGAGTCTCGTTGCCAATGTCTTCAGCCTTGGGGGCAACTTTGTCAAAGAAGTCCTTGATTGTGGCTTTGTCTTTTGCGGAAAGACTCATGGTTAATCAGGTAGCTGTTGAAAGGCTGCCAAAAAAACTCAACCAAGCTCTTGATTTTGGCAAGGGTTTTTAAAGCTAAGCAGGACACCCCCATTTTTCTGAAAGGGGGCTTATCTTGATAAGCAACACACAGCTGGCAGTTGTGAAAACGTACAAGTCAAAAATAAAGCTAATTATCTCAGTGCTTTTCAGTTAAATGAAATAATGTTATGCATGTCAATAAGAAGCAAATTATCTGTGAATTGTTTTACAAATTTGATGCACATTGGTCTTGTGGTCATATTGTTGGTAGCCAAAATGTTTTTTATTATAGAAATCTTGAAATTCACCCTCACCTAAGACAGATATAGTACTGAATTTAACATACTGTTTTACCTTAACTGTTTTATGTGATGCTTCAATAATGATATTACTGTTTGTGTTTTGGATTAATTTAACCCAAACACCAACCAAAATAATAATTAAATTAAAAAATTAAATTAAAATAAACTAATAAGTGTACTGTTGCAGTGAAAATCTTTGGATTCATTCATTTTTTAATAAGAAGTACCTGAAACTTTACTGTTATAGTGTTAAATTATTAGAAGAAATATTAAGTATTAGAAGGTAAACATATTGATTAAAGTAATTGACTCTAAAATCAGTCATTATAAAAAAAAATACATGGAGGGATTTCTAAACACATTGCCAGTATTGATGTTTAATTACATACCGTCTGGGACTGATAAAAGCCTTGGTATTTAAATTTTACCACACTAGTCTTCAGTTTCTTTAAAGAAAGGGCGTGGCTGGATTTCAAGTCATATCACCTGGAAACAGTAACACGTTTTATCAAGCAACACACAGCTGACAGATGTAAGTGATTACAAGTTTACAAGGTGGCAATATAGCTATTCATCTCAGTGGCCTTGTTAGATGGTATAATTCCATTGCTGTCAGTGAGAAACAACATCTTTGTGAATTGTTTCACAGTTTTGATGTACATTTGTCATCTGGTCATTTTGTAATTTTACCCTCAGCTAAGACCGATACTATTAATTTTAACCCACTGTTTTACCATAACTTTTATATGTGATGTGTGTTTATGTGTTGTTTAAAAACTATGTATCAAGCAACATATAAACTTTTTAACCCATCATGAACACTCAAAAAATAATATGACAAAATGAATAAAATGAATAGTAATATCTGTTACATTTAATAACAGCATGTGAAAATCTTTGCATTTATTCATGTTTACTGTCAAGTGAGCAAATAAAATGGGAACATACTGCATACAAAAAAGTACTGGAACTGTTCTATAAAATCTAAGCTTTACCGAGCTATAAAATCACTTATTGAAATAAAATTCATGCAGGGATTTGTAACCACATTGCCAGTATTGGCGTTTAATTACAGACTGTACGGGATTGATAAAAGCCCTGACATAAAAATTTGACTAGTCTTTAGTTTCTTTAAAGGGGCGTGGCTGGATTTCAAGTCTTATCACCTGGAAACAGTAACACATTTTACCACATATTTTATCATGAAATTCAGCAGGAGTTACACCCACTGCCTTGAGCTCGAGATATAGTGATCTTTCTGCTGAAGCATGCTGTGAATGTTTATTCTAAGAACACAAGGTGTTGATTTTTTTTAAAGACAAATGTTGCACCTTACAGGGCATGTGTTGAGCATTCATTGAAAATTCTTAAAAATGTTTGCATTTATACTCATATTTATACTTATAAACTATGGTGTATAGGGGCCACAAGGTAGTATCTACTGAAATATCTAATGGCACAAATGTATTTTCTCACAAATCTATTGATTTGTTCAAATGCTGGTCATAAAGTCTGCCCTTAAGACGAGAATGTATCATAATATCTGTTGTGTAAACAACTGCACAAAATAAAATCACTAGATATTGTTATAGATATTGTTCACACAAATGAGGTGTTGGAAGCTTATATTGTCAGGTTGTTATACAATTATTTAAATATTTTCCAAAATAGTGGTTTGTTATTTTTGTATGTTAATATATTTGCTGTATCTGTATTTGACTTACAAAGTCTGCAACACACTTAAAGTCTTTTAAATTTTGAAATTTTGAAATAAATTTAAATAAATCTTTAAATAATTTTTAAATAAATTAGGGTCTTTTAGGTCTATTTATGATGACGCAACTACAAATTTGTATTATAAAATTATGCAAGTATGCTGATGACAGAACAAAATAAAAAGTTGTAATGTTAAGAGAAAATCCCTTAGTTGAGTGTAATAAGGCTAATAAATGCATGTGTAATAAAATAACATTATCAATGCCAGTGCAGGACTGTGCTTAATTGCTGTATTATTGCGCCCTCTGCCGTATGAATAAAGCAAACCCTGCACATTCAATATGGAGATAAAATAACTGATATTAATCAACAATACTTACTTGAACTTGCTTAACATTCATTTTTCTTTATAGGTCTAGTAATACTATGTACCTATATACCTAATATTACAAATTATTCTAATAGTATCATAAACTAATAATTAACATGAACCCCGACTATTAAATGTTGTGTGAACTGTATTATGAAGTTTAAAAACATTAAAAAGGCTCCAAAATGCTAACCTATTTGACTCCCAAGTGACAAATTTCTTCCTAAATTTGTTTATTTTTTAAAAAAGAATGAGGATAAACAAACAATTTTCAATGTGAGCTCTGTACATAAAGGTACGTGGCAGAAGATATACATTAGCTGTGAACAGATATTACAAAGATATTCAAGAAATAGTTAAATAAAACAAATACAAAAGAGTACAAAATGAATTACTCAACTGGTTATAAGAAAACATGTGTACAAAGTGGGTAAACAAAACATCTAATTCAAATTAAACAAAGCTCTTCCATTCGAAATGTTAAAATTTGTGTAGTTAAAATAGCTAAAAACATTCTATAGTCTTTGCACTAAAACTTTGGAGATAATATATATATTATTTTCATTTTGGAAAACATCTTACATTCGTCATAGACAATTCTGAGCTTTTCCGATCTTATTCTGGACCCCATAACCATCAGGTACTGAGCATAAAAAGTTTTATTTCACTAAGTGAACCCGTACCAAACTATATGCATATCAGTCCTACCCAGCTCAGTCTACATGCTAGACAACATCTGCTCTCATTCACTAAATCTAAAGAAACTTCATGTATTCACGTACCTTCATATTACCTTCACTGGCTGTGTATCATTGCCATCCCATGCACTGTAAGACTAAAAAGATTGCATTAGCTCTCATATATTTATTTGTATGCTCATCAACAATTGTCTTTGGAGAGCCCTTGTTTACTAAGGGTCCAATGCACATCAATGTCTACATTCTACCAAATGACTAAAACTGCTGAAGTCTTTAAATCACCACAATGGAAAAACCTTGCAGTCCTCTACTAGTCAGGCTAAACAAAGTACACCCTCAAAAGACGACATTGATTGTATTATACTGTATTGACTGTTAAAGAATCAGTGGTGGAAACACTGTCCATTAGGTAACAATTTATACATAGCCAGACAATTCACACAAAACACAAGCTTAGCATTTCAATATAAACACTTTAAGCAGGTGGATGTCTGACAGTGTGCATCTATTAAAAAAAAACTAAACCATGGCTGCACATGTTTAACTGCTTGTAATAAAACTTTATAATTTTTTTAGAGTAGCTTAGTACATTATCACATACTAAAAACCATGATGTAAAGTTTATTAAAATGTGATCTAAAAACAGCTGGTGTACACTGAAACTGCCTGTTGAAACCCAATGTCTTGTTTAATTGTGAACTGTAAAAATTACAAAAGGACACTTAATCAGGTTATGTGATTTTCTAGTTGTTTACGTAACACTGCAATTGCAATCATTTACTGTGTGACACTGTATGATTTCAATTTTTTTAAATTGCTGGATAGTTTAAAGTAAATGCACTTACATCATTTTACTGTGTAACATTATACTCATACTGTCTAATTTTAAAAAATAGACTGATAGATAAATGATATTGCTGTTACACGCTTCATGTTAAAATTCGAATCTCATCTATTTAAATGAGATTTTTTCTGCAGCCACAACATGAAAAGTTACAAAAGAAAACAACAAAAAGACCAATGGTGTCAAGTGCTATGTTTCAGAAGAGTCTTATAAGATTCTTGTTAAGAGTGCACTTCTCTTTATGAACGCCACTCAATAGTACATGCAAAAAAAAGTAATGTGGTATACATACTGTACACATGTGTACAAGCGCACACAAACCACACACACGCACACAGTGGAATGGACAAGAAAATCTGCTGGCAGAGGTGACATTAAATTTATGCCATCTTTTACTTCATTTATGAAGAGGGGGGAGAAGATCCCAAAATTGGGGATTTTGGTGACACCTGTTGGAATGGAAAAAACGTGTGAATTTAATTTAAACAATTAAGTCCTTACAGGGCAGTGTAATGTAATACTGTGTTGATACAGCAAAAGTACTTACAGGGGAGGGCGGCTTAGCAAAATTGAGGTGTGCATACAGAAGCACAGCAATGTCATTCTGACTGGCCTCCAGTGCAATAGATAAAGCTGTGCTGCCATCCTGTCAACAGCAAAACACAATAAACATAGTGTCACTATATAAAGTATATAAAGTTCTCAGACTATGTACAATTTAAGTACAGTCATGAGCTGGAATTTGAACTGCTCACACAATGATTCTAAAATTTACATTTAAGTTTAAAATAAATTAATAAACTAAAATAAAAATATTAAATTACTTTGAATTTAAATTGTAACACACACACATGTGAATTTCATACAGTTTTGTGATTAAATCTACCCTATACTTACATTAACCTAATAACTGACACAGCAGGAGTTGAGTATACACATGAAAATGCACTAAACTACAATTTTTAGATATTAGATATTTTAGAACACTTTTAAATTTCATTTAACAAAGTAATTTTTATAATTTACAGTAACATTTTTTATATTCTTTTTTGTTATGTTTATTATTATGAAAATTAGTCAAATATTTCATTTGAAGTCTTATACTCTTCCATCAATTTACAGTTAGTCATGATTAGATTAAAATTCAACTATTAAATAATAAAGTGTATAGGGAAACAACATTGTTAAATTACATTGTTAAATAAATTAATTATACTAAATATCTTTTTTAGAAAATCTATTTTCTAAAATATAAAATAATTGATATATCATAACATAATAATAAACATAAACTAAATAAAGTATTTGAAAAAAGTTCATGTTAATAGTATTTTAAAACAAAGATTTAAAAAAATCTAAAATATCTAAAGTGCATTTCAATATGTATGCTCAATACTGTATATGTGCATTGATCTTTATCAGGTTAAAGATAGAAAGAATCAAGCTTGAAAAAATGAGATAATCACATTATCTGTGAGCGTGGCGTCACATCCTGGCACAGACAGCAGCTGGCGCACAATGTCCACATGTCCGTGCTCACAGGCACACATGAGAGCTGTGGATCCATCATCATCACGCAGGTTCACCTGAGCTCCACAGGACAACAGAGCTTTTACCATATCACCCCTGCCGTGACTGACCGCCAGCATCAGTGCTGTTTGCCCTGCCTGTAACACAAACATAATGACACTACTGCATCAATGTAAGTAACAGTGATTGCCACAGCCCGATCTCTTTTGTTTATAGTGCAGTACAGTTATTGATCTGTAGGGGGCGCACCTGACTTGCTTTGGCATTGACGTCTCCGGTGCTGAGCAGCTGCAGGACTGTTTGAAGGTCACTGTCGGAATTAAAGGCAGCCAGTGCTGTCAACATGATAGCTGTGTAACCCGCCTTATTCTGCTTGTCAGCATTACAGAGACCTGCGCGACAAGGACACAGACGATCAAAGATACATATATAGCCTATATATAGCACTGTCACATGCCAAATAAAACGTCCAGAGCTTATTTTTGTCACACAATTATTTGAAACATCAGGACTTCGCAGTAACCATTCAAATGCTCATATAAGAAATAAACAAGATTATACTTTACAATAAGGTTGTATTTGTTAACATTAGTTAATGCATTAGCTAAAATGAATTATTATGAACAATACATCTACAGCATTTATTAATCTTGGTTGATGTTCATTTCAGCATTTACTAACACTTTACAATCAAAAGTTGTAAATGAACTTACATGAACAACTGTATTGGCATTAACTAACATTAACATTATTAACAAATGCTTTATTTATGTTGATTGTTAGTTCATGTTAGCTAATGCACTTACTAATGTTAACAAATACAACCTTATTGTAAAGTGTTACCTAAAAATGCTATGAACGATATCAACAATATAAACAACAAGGAGAGAGTGTTTGGGAGAGCACTGTATTGGAACCGCAAAGTTCATGGGATTGTTTTCTAGGAATACACATACTGATTAAATGTATCTATTGAACACACAGTAAGGTCACGTTAGATAAAAGAGTCTGCCAAATGCAAAAATGTACGAGATAGGTAAAAGCCAACTGAAATGAATCAGGCTACGTTTGTTCTGTCCACCACCACACAATACATTTTCGATAGAGCTTACAGTAGAAAAATCGTGTTATGAGCTCAGAGATATGCTGTTAAAACTAACCAGTATCCAGCAGCAGTTTGACTACAGGAAAGTTTGAGTGTGAGACGGTGTAGTGCAGGGCTGTGTTTCCATTGCCGTCTGCCATGTTAATGACAAACTCCAGTAGCTGGGGGGAAATGGAGGCAAAGGTGTCCATGTATGTCTTGACCACTGCAGTGTCAGCAGCCTTATGACAGGACACTCTCAGCCACTCCTGTAACACTGTGGTGTAGGCCGTCCTCTGTCACACACACAAATGTATTCTTAGTACTGCATGCACAATACACAGACAGTCACGTTAAAAACAAAAAGTTTAATATTTTAAAATTAATTAAAAATGTATGTTAATATTAATAAAAATAAAAAAATCTAAAATTTAAAAACTGTAGTTCAGATTTGCATTTGTATATGTATGATCAATACGTAAAGTGACAGTTATCAGGTTAAGCTATCTGGTACGATTTTGTGGGAAATTACAGTTTGACGTCATACCTAAAGTACACAAACTAACCTGCAGTTTCATGTTTCAAACTTAAATGATGATAGAAAAACGTTACGAACAGCTTTAATCCAGTTACATATTCTGCTGTTGATAACCTCAACTGCTGTCAGTTTAAATGCTTTTCATATCTGCTTTTAAAACTGGGATAGGAGATATATTTATTTTAATCAAAATGATCACACACATCATAAAAAATTTTCAGTGGCAGAACAATGCCATTTATAAGATAATATTGGCTTTCCATTGCTGTTAAACGTACCGCTTCTTGATGGCTAAACGCATTTGGTTCACTGAGCGCTTTCTGCAAGGTATGGAGAGCTACCATGAGACTGCCACTCAATTCAGGTCTGAAAACAAAATGACATCGTTCAATCCATCAGCATTTACATACACCCAATGTAACAAAATCTTTACATTGTTTGGGTTTAAACCTACTTGCTAGCTGATGTAGCGCTGGGCTTCCCAGCAGAATCATTGGAGGAGGATATGGCTATGTCCTGTTTCTTTGAGGCATCAGTAGATTGTGTCGCTCCTTGCTGGGCAATGAGGTCAGTGGTTTTTGATTGGCTAACATCTTGCTGTGGTTTGGCACCAGTGGATTGAGTAGTTACCGCTGGTTGGGCGATAATTTGCTGAACATTTGCATGTTCATTGGCTTTGGATTGAACAATGGCTTGTGTCGCTGCATCGCTGGTGGCCGGTAACTGGACAGAGTTCTTTTCAGAGAAGTGGCAGTGGACTGAACAGCCGTGGCAGATGATTGCTGTGTGCTCACCTCTGCTGCTGGTGATTGGGTAAGCTGTTGCTTTGTAGCCGCATCCGTGGCGTGTGATTGGCTGGTGGTTTGCTGTGGTGCAGTATCATTGGTTGGTGACTGGGCAGTGTTGTGCTGAGGTGTCGGGACAGCTGCTGTCTCACAGACGGGACTAGCAGCGCTGTAAGAAGTCACCTGGGGCTGATGTGCTGCAGATTCAGGCAGTTTCTCTGTAGCCTCGTGGTACTCACTGGCATCGCTCTCCTCTTCTGAACTTTCAGAACTGCTCTCTTCAGAAGATGTCGACTCGTATCTGCAGAACACATTATTTATCAGATTATTTCAATGTTTCAATGCTTGGATCTAAGAATGGTTTGGTTAGCCCTGCTTGTAGATGTCAGAGGTACATCATACTTCAAGTAAAGATTACTGTATTTACCCTCCATTGACTCCTATGAACTGCAGGTTCTTTTTGGTGTGCGGAGAGCCGGGTTCCCCATCTGCCTTTCTTTTCATGATTGACCTCAGGTTGGACTGAGGGGAGGCTAACCGAAAGAAACCAAAGACAGAGTATCAGTGTTTGAATATTGTAAGAAGAATATGGAAAATGACAAACACATTGTTATGACCTCAAATATTGAAAGTTAACAAAGAAAACCTGGTTTAGTTGCATCTGTTTGGATGGCTTCTTCTGCTGGTTTCTGGTTAATCTCGCCCTCTTTTAGCCGCTGACAGACAGGAGGCACTGAGCTGCACTTTGTCTCCATGGCAGTTGCCTGGTTGGTGACTGGCACTGATTTGGAAACCTCACTCCGCAAGACCTCACGCACCTGCTTGGAGCTTATTGCGATGGGAAACTCACGTGGTGATTCTAAAGGCAAAGTGTTAAAATAACATACAATGCATCATTAAAAAAAGATCTGAAATCAACTATGCAAAAATCCATATAACTGTGAGCTATATTGTGAAATTGGGGTGTTGAGGTTGTGACACATTCAATAACCAGGTCTCTGTCATCTTTGCGGTCAAACTACAGTAGATTTTCAGTATAAAACAACTTAATCACGAGTCTGTTATAACACAAAGTTATCGTATCAGATCCTCAGTAATAAAGAGCAAAATCATGTGTTCACTAATTTTGTGGTGTTCCTATGATTTTTTATCCATCTCATAAGCAAGTCATACAGGCTTTGATTTGCATAAAGGTGAGCAAATGATTTTTGCGTTTTGAGTAAAGTAGTAAGAATTCTTTACATACATGTCAACATGTCTATATTCACATACTAAAATAAAACTTAAGAAACTCTTTCACACTTTTTGGCCATTAAATACACACCTTCAGATGCTAGTGACTCTGTATGTTGCCGGCGGTGACCCACTAGTGGTTGAGCAGGAGAACTGCAGCCCTGGGCTCTCAGAAGTGTCCCCACACCCACCACTGTGGGCTGCTCCAAAGTGTACACCTGGATCCCCACCGTCCTCTGCTGATGTGGCTGCTGGGTAAAACTGACAACGGTGTGCAGACCCGCACCAGCCTGACCATGCTGCTCCTGCCAGCCCAGGCTGGTGGCTTTCACCGCATGGCCAACCTGAGGGTGAAGAGCCTGCCGCTCTCTTTGAGCCGTTTCCACTTGCTGCTGAGCGCTCTGTAGCTCCTGCATAGTTTTCCTCAGCTGAACTTCCAAAAGTCCCACTTTTGTCTTCAAGGCTTCAGTTTTAGGCAGCAACCCCAAGTCCTCCTCTCGTACCTCCACACCTACATGACGAAAGCCCCTTTCTCCCACTTCTGGCCCCACACCTATGGTTCGCACCTCTCTTTTTGCACCCGGACGTGCTCCGCCGACAATTACGGTCTCCTCAATTTCACAGCCAGAGTCTTGAAGTGACCCTGGGGTAGTTGGTGAAAGGTTCCCTGCAGCTTTATTTGTTGCCCCATTTGCCACCTCTTCCTCTGGTATGTCAATATACAGCTCTCCACGCGGACGGCTCCGGCCAAATCCTAGCGTGTGACCCAGAAACTTCTGGCTTTTAAGCTGCACGCTAAGCTGCCTCTTTTCCTCCTGAAGCACAGAGATCTTCACTTGAAGCACTGGGATGGTCTTTACCTGCTCCTCCAACTCTTTGATTTTCCGCAGGGCAACGGCCATCTGCTCCCTGACGTGCTGCAAGTGAGCGGGCGTGGGTGAGACGGGTGTAGACAAGCCAGAGCTCATTGGAGTGTAGGAACCACCTCCTTGTGCGCGGTTGAAGCTGTGTGCACTGGACAGGGAGGTGTTGGAGCCGGCCACGCTGCTGTGCATGCTTCCCAGGTTAGAGAATCGGGCATCCTTTTCCTCCTCCAGCTTACGGCGAGCGTCCAACAAGGTCTTCTCCACACGCGCTGTACTGAAGTTGGGCCGCTGTGTGCTGTGGAAGCCTGGTGCGCAGTAGGAGTACGATGAGTGACGGCTGTCCATGCTGGCGTTGGAGCACAGCGACTCTGTGGAGGTCCACCAGGAGCCCGTGTAGCCGTAGCCACGTGGAAGTGAGCCATACCGCGGGCGCCGATGTACCGGCACCTTCTTGATAGTGTTGCCTTTTTCAATATCATTGACATACTTTAGGAAGTCCAGGTCTAGACGATAGCCGTAGGGAGTCTCTACTGAGTACGGTGCTTCTTGATCCTTTCCATGCAATGGGGGAGCCGGAGGGTTAATCTTCCCTAAGGACAGAGGAAACAATTTTAAACTGCAGGAAATCTCAGTCTAATCTCTGAATCGGACAAGAGAGAAAATAATTTACTTTAGGTCAGCTCAAGGCTTTACTTTGCTAATTCGTTTCTTTCAGTATTCACTAAATAAACATTTTAGTGGAGGTGAGGTAGGGAAAGGATAACACAATGTAAACACATGATGTAAGTGTTACAGTATGTGTAGTTGGAAAGATGAAATATGGATGTTACCTGGAAAACTGGAGTCCATATGTAGCACCTGAGCCATGATTGTCTTTCACCAGCCAATCTCTCCTAGACAAGAGTGATACGGTAAGTAAGATACTAATTTGATGTATTTGCCATCAATTCAGACATCTTTCTACATCAATTTCAATTATTTTAAAGTTAGTATTACTAATATACATCCAATGCAAATTTGACACGTAGCACTTGCACTGCGAACAAAACAGTCTGATCACAAATTTCAGTTAAGTTTCATCAAAGTAGATCATACTGCAATAATTCAATGTATTCTGTTTCATTTATTTTTTCATAATTACATCATCTCTTCCTCTCTATGTATGTAAATATGCTTTGTTCAACTGCTGAGGTTCATCTCATGCAATTCATGTCTTTTGCTTCACAGTTAGACAGTTGCCAACTATCTTTAAAGGTCGACCGTACACAAAACAACTTTTGCGTTTATGAAAAAAGTTAATGTAGATTCGAAACAGTCCTTTTAAGACCCCCCAACAAACCTTTTGTTTTCTCTTCTCCATTGTGGGTGGGAGTCAAACCCACTTGTAACTTGTACACTGCTTTATTCTCTAAATACAGTTTGCCCATTCGGTTTCTGTTTGTTCTGGTCCTCTTGTTTGAAGGAAAGAAAAAAGAGGGGAAAGTTCCCTGGCAGTCGACTACAGGAGAAAGAGCTTCTAGTTACAGCCTTATTAGGAATCATCTGAATACACTCTCTGTGCTTCTCAGAATTGAGGTACAGACACGGGCACTATCGTCCACTCCTTCTCTCCCACAGTTTTTCCATGTTCTCTATCTCTATTTCCCTCCGTTATTTTTCCTCACGATGTCAGCTGATGATCAGGAGATAGCAGCTGACTGCACTTCCTTCTTCCGCTCTCTCAGTTGCATGTTTCAACTGAAGCAAAGCATTCCAGCCCTAAATGAAACCGATGTGATGAGTGTGTGGATGTTACTTTAACAGTATTTTATCGTGATGTTCTCATTTTATCCACATTGCATCTTTCTCAGTTAGTGTGCCTCTTTGCCAAAAATTAACTTTCTAGGTCATTAGTTTGTGTGGGTGGAGGTGTTGTGTGCTTTAGCAATCTGTAGGCTGGCAGTGGACGTGGGTTATCTCTGTTCCTAACATTCACAGCATTTAGAAGACAGGAGAGTGAATTTACGCAACAACTTGACACATTTCTTCACAGTATTTCAGTGCAGTTTTTTTGTCCAACCTCCTGCTGTTTAACCATGCGTTAAATGTGTCGAAATACCTGTAAGGTGCAAACATATCTCCTTTAAATGAAAATCAGATTTATTATAGAATCAGTTTTATTACTAAAGTTTCAATTGTATACATTTTGTTTTGATCGTGACATATCACCAGCCACATATCCAGTGTAGGTAAGCACATTTTAACCATTTTATATTCAGGTGCCCGGACCACAGCATATTCAGTAAAGTATGATACTGTAAATCATGTCTGGTAAATCTAGCAAATCTAAATTAACCTAGCATTCAGAACTGACTTGCACGATCAAGAATTGCAGCATGGCACATATTTTGGTGGCATGTTTTTGTGCCCTTACCTAATTTGCATACTCTAAGGGTGTTAAAAGAACACAGACAGCATGTACAAATGACCAGCACTATCATCAGATTTATTATTAGAGAACCTCTGACCACTTTTCGTCCTTATAGTTTATAATCAGAGTGGGTTTCTCCCTCGCTGCCTCAAAAAGAAACTTTCCCCTCTGTTTAATCTCATGACCTTCTAAGTCTGTTTATGTTCTTGCTTGTTTAAGAGAAAGTAGGGCATACGGAAACACTGACTGAATTGATTTGGTATTTTCTAGACCTAAAGTGGACAAAATGAATTCTGGTGCGCACCATCCATCCTGTGTGCTCTTTGCTTACATCTCGTTCATTATTTCTCACCAATTTAAAATATAGAAATGATGCCACATGAAGCAAAAATATCAAAGCATTCTAATATATGTATATATACAGTATCCAATATATCCTAATTCAAGCAGTGACGGTGAATTATAAACACTGAATGTTGAGTAGCCTTGGGGAAAATGTGTGTGTTACGTGTGAAAAGTAAGTGTCAGTGCTATGGAGGGAGTTGACAAGGGACGGTTGATGAGCCATAATTAAACTCATAGCATTAAAAACACACAATCCAACTGTCTTATAAAGACACTTGCTCTCTGTTCTTTTCAATAGTGCCAGTGCTATTACTATGAATTGGGGGGAATGCAACACTCAATATGGCCACTGTAGCGACAAAAGTATCGCCTTCTAGTAAAACGAGCCAATCCTGGTATTTTCTGGGGGAGGGGCTTTATACAGAGTCTCGTGAAAGTGATAATTAGTGCAATTTGATTTCAAGGAGAAAAGTTAGAGTATGGCACAGTTAATGTCAGGTTAAACTATTTGTCAGAAATGCAATATTTCATTTTTTATTGATGATTGTAAAGACATCAGGCTTCTCACATTTAAACAGACAGCACTGTGGTCTTGCTATGACACATGCCCTAATGCATTGCAAACATGGCCACAGAGTGGCCTGAATTCCCTTAAACTTTGTAATTGCTCACCAAGGTATACTGTAGTAATTTTAACAAACCTCTGACATTCAGAGTCAAAATCCCATTTGCATACATTGTAGGAGGAAGCCAGGACGTATCTAATTAACAGAATATCATCTTTTGGACAGGACATCTTTCACATAGTCACAGCATGTTACAAACTACTCAGAACACCTTAGCAACCACACATCAACACCTTGCCAACCAGCCATTCAACACATCAGCATCATGATGGTAACCATGGTTTATTATTTTATTTGTATTAAAACCACTGCAACCACATATTTAGGTCTCATCACAATAACTATAATATAACCACACTATTTGCAATATGGAAATATGGAACTATGGAAATACAATTGGTAATCAATCTGCCAAAAAAAAAAACATGTACCACTCACATTTACTTTATTTAATCTAGTTTTGTACTGTTTTTAAATTTTAATTTCAATGTTGTGCCTAATGCTTCAAACAATCCCCTATCCAGCCCACTATGTCCACCCTCTCTTGCTCAAGTACAGAGCTGCACTGGCCACCACTGTGCAAAGGCATGTGTTCATGTGTGCCGGTGACCTTCCACCCTCTTTGTCTGCTCATAAACAGTGTTCCATTGAGATGACAGTGAACAGAGCACAGTATGCCCCTCCTCCCCATCAGCCCTCTGCCATTTCTCTGTGGCATGCCTGCAGATCTTTCCAGCACAGCCAGTACTTGCCCTAAACCCTCTGGAAGGAATGTGTTGCCCTAAATTCACGTCTCTCTCTCGCTGTACCTCTCTCCAGTCAATCCTTGCTTTACATTCCACAACAGAGGAAGTTGGCATCTCTTGCCTCCAGGGTCCGTCCCACCCAACGCCAAATTATTAAGATTAGCAATCAAGAGGAAAGAGGATGTAGAGAATCTTACACAGCGCATTTGGTAATTTGTACGAGTAACTTTGCATGTTTTGGGAGGCCAGATTCCCCATACCACCAAAATTCCTGTAACTTTGTGTCATGTTATGAAAACATGTCAAGGAGATTGTCTGTTCATTAGTTTGAAGTGAGCTGAAGTTAGTCAGCCTGATAAATGTTGAGGGGTTGTTGGTTTTTATTAGCGGCAATGTTCAAAGGTCACTTTATCAGTGTGTGAAATTCAAGGTCCGTTACGAACAAGCAGCTTCATTTTTCTTGGCTATATCATGGAATTTGAAGTTCTTATCTACAAACTACAAATAAATGGACTCCTTTAACGCAAGGGAACCTATTCTGTCATTTGTATCTTGTCTAAAGATAGCTGTAAGCCTCAAATAAATAACTCACTGTGCCGCAATGATGGTCTCTCTTCCCCGACCTCCTCGCTCAGGTTCTCCTCCCTCCTCTCACAATTCCAGCGTCTTAACGGTGCCGCCTAAATCCTGAACGGGGGAAAAAATGACGATTTGTTTACACAACCGCTCAAATTATGACTAACATTGGCAGATTCTTTGCATGATTTTGGTCACACCCATCATTTTCGATGGTTGCCTCAAACCACTCCTCATGACTGCAGCGCCGAATCAAAAACTAACTCGTGTTGGCTCTCTCTCATCATTGCTTACCATTACAACACACCCCTCTCTTCTCCCTCAACCACAACAACATGTTACTTGGCAAATCCCCTTGAGCCTGGGAAACCTCTGCACTGTGAGCTATGTGTTTTGATCCAGAGTTCTCCTGAGTCACCCGCCTACACCAAGAGAAACAGACACACCCCTGCTGGACACCAGAAATATACGACACCCAGAACCCTCACAGACATTCCAGACCATCACGAACCTCCACAAACACTGCACCTCAAAACCACAACTCACTTCTTTAACCATCCAACCAACCAGCTGTGTGCTTTGGGTTCAAAATCTCCATGACTGTAAAATCATCCTCAAAAATTCACTCTTGGAATTACATATCTGGACATCTGCAGTACCATGTAAGCTTACCGTCCACCATCTGGAGTGTCAGGTGTATGTTCCTCTACTGCACGATACTAAAATGCATTTCTGCAGTCTCAGTGGTGAATATGTTTTTATTGAGTAGCAACGTCATAGCGAGAACATTAGGTTACATTGTTCTAACACTTTTGTCATGCCAATATCTAGAGGCAGAAAGAAACAGAGCTTTATACAGGAGTGACAGCCAAATCACAAAGAGCCATTCATTCAGCCCAAAACTCTACAGCTGGTTTTAATATAGAGCTGGGAGGAGCGGAGAGGAGAGAGAGAGATTGCCTTTAAAACACACGTAATGGTTCTCGTTCGCCCACTGCTGAGAGTCCTATTCTTTCTGGAAAACAAAAAAGGGGGACAGGCCTTACCGTAATCATAAGCTGGTTTAGCACACTGTTATGTCTTTATGGATATATTCACCACTGGTTTAGTACATGGAATGGCAAATCAATGTGATGTCTTACTTGTTAGGTTAAATTGAGGTAACATGGTCAAGGAATTATTCAACAAAAGTTCACAACCTTTTAAGAGATGAATGATAACAACATGAGAGCAGTTATGGGGGTTGCGCTCCATTTAAAACAACAGTGTGCATGTGTGTGTACAGTGCATGAGTTCAGGTTCAGAAAGAGTTACAGGAAGGGAGCTGCAATTCCCCAAAGACCCAGAAATGAGTCGGTCACTTCCTCTCAGCCGGGGAGAAACACAGACAAAAAATTAGGGAGGGATTATGGAGGGGACAAAGAAAGAAATGAATAAAAATAGAGGGGAGAAAAACAAATTTAGCACAAAGAAGATAAGCAGGATGGAGACAAAGGGGTGTAAGTCTCCAAAATTAAAGGAAGGTCACCAAAAGTAGCAAAAGAGGCAAATGGGAAAATCTATAGCGAAAAAACTTTCACAGCAAAACAGTTCCTTAGACTGCTTTCAGAGTAAAAAAGTCCTGGTGTGAGTCATAGCAAATACCATTGGCTTTAGGTTTGCACTCTCCCATATGCTCCCATATGCTGCAAAATAAGCACAGCAGGACAAGATGAGGCTTAAGAAATTTTAGCTAAATCTCAAGAGTGTGTGTTGAATAATGCTGTGATCATAACAGAGTCTCTGCACAGATTTAAAGGACTTGCCTGTGAGGATTGTGAACATTTTCCGCACATTCCTCTAAATAAAAACCAACAATGAGGGAATTGTGCTGTGCCTTTGAAGTAAGGAAGTCAAATAATTCAACAACCCTCAGTCCTGATGGCTGAAACAATGATATAATGTTTGTCTCTGTATTTTCCCTTTGGCATACAAAACACATGACATATGATGGAGAAGAACATGCTGATGTAAGAAGAAGCTGCTCTGCTGGGAATATCTCCACTGGTGGTCCAAAGCTGTTGACGTGATAACAGATCTTGTCGAAATCCAATCACAGACAAACAAGTGATCTACAAGACAAACTCAGAACGCTGTGAATGATGGCAGACGAGTTCTTGTCAGTTTGCTGACCTCATTTGGACCACCAGTACATTTCTGCCTATGACTGTACTTTTGAGTTAGACGTTATGTAACAAACCTGATAACATCCTTCAGGCAGTCGCAGTGTTTCAGACGGGACCTTAGACATCATTACCAATGATGGAAACTGTCCTGCCACTGAAGTCAGCATGCCCAGCACATATGGTGCTGTTTTTTACATTAGGGAGTGGTGTGGAGAAAAATACTGCATCTACAGAAACACTATGGGCTGAAGCCAAAGCTCAAGGTCCTGGGAGGAGCCTCTCCCTACTCGCGTTACGGATCGTAGCAGGAAAAGAACAAACACACGCCGCGACGCCATTGGTCATTGTGTCGACCTCAGAGAGGAAATGGCCTGCAGGGTGGAGTTAGGCAACAGGAATCACCACAGACATCCAAATTTACCCATCCAAAAAAGAATTTAGATTCCTGTACAGGGATTGAAAGTGATCAACGGCAGAGAAATATAAATGCTGAGTAAAAGAGACGTGTAAGTGTAGTTGTCGTTGGGGTCAGGAGTGTTTACGGGGTGCCAATGCATCACTGCGGTCGGAGCAGCTGAGGACGGGAGACTTCAGGGTTTAGTCAGAGTCTGCTTGGTAATGTAAACAAATGGAAAGGAAAGCAGATTTCATGACAAGAAAGGGGCAGGGAAACATTTACAGGTTCTAGCCTATCCATGTGGAAACCAAAACGTTTCCAGTAACTATCATACAAGCTCACTGTATGACTGGATCCAAAGTTAGCATCAAATTACCACAATGCAAAAACAGTGTGTTTTTTTACTTTTGCAAATAAAGTCATTGATCACTTTCAAACTAGACGATCATGGAAGCCAGCAGCAACACCTCTGAACACATGCCGCACACATGTCGCAGACTTTAGACCAGTTCTCCAGACACACCTTCACTCTGGGGACTCGTGTCTGTACTAAAATGTCCATCCTCCTCTACAGTTTAATGCCTTAACCGGATTAGACGGGTCTTTGTGAAAGATAATAGCTCTCTGCATGCCTCACCAAATGGCAAAACAATAATGGCCTTCTGATAAGCATGCCGAGTCTTTAGAAGGAGCATTATTGTTTTTTGATCTTTCAATGATTAAATGAATTAAAACCAGTTGGAAACTTTTGCTGAATGAACAGGATGATGGTGACTCTTTGTGTCCTTGATTATGGCTGGCATTGGTATGCTGAATTGTACGTTAGTGACAACATGAACAGAACAGTGTCAGACAGAGTTAAAGACCTATCAAACTGAATAATGCTCACCACACAGGATAATGCAAAGTGAACATGACATCCCATTGCAGAGAATGTTTTTTTCAGAGACATAAAGCTTCCTGTCCAAACTGTCATATGAATCAAGGGAAACATTTTATTGTTGAAAAGATGCTCAATAATTGCTCAGGAGAAATATCAGAGTTCTACATCTTGTAAGTAATAACATCGTCTCAGTTGTTTCTGTGTTATTTGCTTACAGTACCAGTGAAAAGTTTGAAAACACTGTTGTTTAGATTTTTTTCTCACATTTTAGAATAATAGCAAACTAGCTCATCAAAACAATGAAATAACACAATTGTTACTGTGGGAGTTAATCAAAATCAAACTCTTTACATTTTATCATCCAGCAAACACTTAAATATACACCTTCAGATTAAAAGATTTGTAAGATCATAATTGTGTCTAAACTTATGACTGGTACTGTAGGAGACAATTGTTGACACACAGTAACAGCACATAAGATTTAAAACTGTTAAAACAATGCATGCACAGTTTAGCACAGTCCAGACAATTTAGATATGGATGAATTTGATGAGATTTTCAGAAATCTCTGACTTTCCATTAAAGACTTATCTTGAAAAATCTACGCAAAATTTAAGACTGAGACTAGTAATTCTGACCAGTTAAACCTCCAGTCTGTCTCCTTTAATCTCATGTCCTGAAAAAACAACTGAAATCTTGAGGATGTCAGTCATCAAGCTACACACTGTAAAACGTCGACAGCAACAACAAACTAAAAACGTTTGATTCTCGTAGCCATGTGGCTTAATTTCATTAGTTTTGCAAACAACATCAGACGCCCAGCGTGTGGCCCGTCGTACAAATGGGGTTTACAGCCGCGCGCATTCCTGCGCGAGGAATTCCACGACTTCACCCCGCGCGCCAAACGACACGCATTCCACCGCCGCGCGCTCCTGGTGCGCGCATCAGACTTAATGTTGTGACCGATTTACAAACTATACTAGCAGATAGTTGCTCTAAACATACTAAAAAGCAAGGATGAAAGTAACCACCAACACAAAAAAATGTATGTAAATTGGCAAACAACAAGTAGTAGTTGTTGTCAACTGTGGCATTTTTGGGGAGATTATCTTTAACATGGTAATTAAAATTATAGTTGCACAAACCGTGTAAGAAAACAAGCAAGCGCACGTGTTAAACCTAATCATTACTGGTCAGCCAAATGAAGGAAGGACGAAACTCATGAATTCAAAGTCACTGCTGCAAAGTGATCTGAACATCTGGAAGTCATGAAGAAGTCGAGCAGTCCCACCCTCTCCCCAGAGTCACGGGGCTTTTATTTAACGAAGAATTTACCCCCTAACCGCCATTAGCACTCATTTAACCACCCGTCTGATCAAGCTGATTCATATTACAAGACTAAGAGGTTTTTCTTTTTACAAATAAAATAAAAAAGGTGTTTTTCCTCACCTGGCTTGACTATCCCGAAAAAAGCAAGCGCGTATTTCCACAGCCCGAAAATAAACCCAGCTTAACATCGAATCTTATTTATTTCGTCATTAATATTATTTAAGATATAATAATAAATGTTAATCAAATTCTACATGTGTTTGTTTGAACTCGCACTTGCGTCACACCGCTAAAAGCATTGTGCGCGCTTCCCATGAAAAGATGCCATATGGCACCAGCAGTCATTTATCGACCAATGGAAAACAGATACTGCTAAAAAAATAAATGCGATATTACTTTCAGTAATAAGTCACAAAACGGGAAAAGCTGAAATAAGTCCGTTTTAAATGCTGATTCCCGATCATGGTCCCGTTACTTTGAAAGTCAAGGTAAAACCGAGCAGCACAAAGACTGAATCACATCCAAAGCAATAAAAGCAAATATCGACTGTGCATATCTATAATAAATAATTTCATATGAAGTAAATGAATAAATATAAAGCACAATGTTAACCAAATAGCATACATGTATTCTTACCTTCCCCCTTCTAGTCCTCTCAGTGGATAAGGCCAGCGGTCTCACTGACAGCGAGACAAAAACACTGCAGCCAAATCATGAGCTGAACCCCCTCCTCCCTCCGTTCTTAAAGAGCCAACAGATTCATGCGCTTCATTCTCCACAATCCTCATCAAATATAACCAAATCTTTTAGCACTACCTTCAGGATTTTTAATCTAGGGTAAGAAATTATTACCACAAAAGGCAGGTTCACATGTTCGTAATTAACAAACATAATTATAACGTATATAAACATAATTGTATATATAAAATATATTTTAAAATAAACAATTGAATTAAAATATCGTTATTATCCCACGAATAATGATTTATATTTCAAAAGCCAAGCAGCACGTAACAAGAATAATGTACCGCTCAGGTTTCTATTGATATGTTGCGGGCATGATGTCATTACGCACTTACGTCATATGCATCGACACAAGAGTCCCGCTACAGACCAATCATTTGAAATAAAGCTTTCGTGCAATCACCATATGGGCTGTACAGCGATATTAGGCTAAAATGAATGTGTTATTAGGTGGCAGATGGACATGCGCTCGTTACATCTGAATGAAACATTGACCATATGGAGATGGTTTTACTCAGCGGACAATAAGCACGTGGTGATGTATGAAAAGAGTACGTGAAAAGCAACGAGGGTCCGAGCTTTTAAACATCGGACATCTGTTTCAAATAAAGATCTGAAAAGTTGCTGTTATTTAGATATTTAGTAAAAAGTGGCTAAACTGACGATCAAAGCCGACTGATACATTGTAAACTATGGGTCACGCTTATACTAGATAATTTGACCGGATAACATCAGCTTACATTTATTATTCATAGCTGGTTATTCAATTTTAACATAGCTGATTGACCACTGCCTATTAATACTGTTTAAACTCATATAAAAAAATGCAATTTCAATAAATGCAATTTTACTATTTTGTTTGCAAATAAAAAACAATATTTACACTATGCTGCTACTGAAAACATGAATTTTTAAGAAGTTTCTTTTAATACAAAATGTAAATGTAGAAAAGAGACAAACATACATGAATAAATAAAAACATTTTGGTTATTAAAAATACAGTATTTGGGCCAGTGACTTGCACAGTATAGTGTCGAGACAGGCAGTAGAGTTCACAAAAAACATTAAAATAGTGCAAGACAGATTAACACAGCAGTCCAACTACAGTAGACAGACATGTAAATGCAAGTATTGCTAGTTTAAGGCAGTAGCTACATTCAAAAACCAATTCCTCCTTTACCTTCACAAAACGCTCAAAATCCGAATCAATTTTCTTTTTCCAGTTTCAATACTTGTGCATAAAGTAAATAATATACATGTGCATTTAACATAACATTAACACTAAACCATATAGTGCCTGACAGTATGATTCTGTGGCAGTAAAAATTCATTGCAGTCAGTGCAGAAAGTTAGTGCGCTTTGCAAACTTTTCCACAGTTAATGACTATATTAATGCATTATGCTTTCCTCCTCTTCCTCCACTACGTAAAGTTCAAAATAGAATGATTCAGGATTTCTCTAGTCTTGAAACAAATCCAGCTTTTTGCTCAACATCAGTCTGTGGGCCAAGAGCAGAAAAAGTATTAAAAACAGATTGATGGATTAAATATGTCATGTGAGTCAGTCTGTGGGCTCTGCCTGTCAGTGGTCAGTCTTCAAAAAGACAAAGTTTTTAATCCACTGAATGCAAACGAATAAATCAAATAGCATTATGAGGATTTCTGAGACATCACATTCACACAAAAACGGCGTACTCGCACAAACAGACGAGGCACAGAAAGACACCACAAACAAACAGAAGGAAGTACAGAGGAGTATCTGAATGCCCGTGTGCTGGCTACAACCTAAAATTACCTCTCATGTTGGGTAAGAACTAACTTCCCTACTAATGACTACTCTGACCATCTATGTTGCTTTGCCCACGAACATCATAATGACTATGTTTATAGCAGATAACCTCTCAGAATAAACACACTCAGGCTCCTTCTATCGCCCAGGAGGAGAAAGAGAGGGAAAGACGGTCTCAGGAAGGCTCGTGCATGAGAGGAATGTGCAGTTTGTTAGTGTGTGGGTGGGGGGTGACGTGGTGGAGTGAGAGATCACGTCTGGTTCCACGTTCCCCCGCGCTCAGCTCTGCCACACCTCAGCACTCCACCCGACGAAAACTGGATCGGCTGAGAGAATTCCTGGGAAGAAGAGCAAGAATCCACTCTGGTGATATTCCGGGTTGATTTTCTGGCCCGTGTCATAGCTTTAACAGTCAGTCAATTACAACACAAATGTGGCTTAGAGATTTCTTTTTATTACTTCTCTAAGTACATGTCAGTATGTTGTTTTGGCCACAAACAGCATGTCGACAGACTCTCATGCACACAAAACATGGCATAACTTCAAAATTCCCAAGCTCCAGTCTGGCTTTAGGATTTTGTATTATTCTGATGGTAAGTAAGGTGTGTGTAGCGTTACCTCTGTGTTGGTGGGGTTGGCAGAGGAAGTGGTCTGTAGAGTTGAGGGATCTTGCGATTGATAAGAGGAAACAGAGCTTCTTTCAGCTTAGTGTAGTTCCGCTCCAGCTCTCTGTGGTATTCCTTCTGATCTGGACCGATCAAAGACTTGTTCTTCCTCAGAGCATCCTCACACCTGAATACACAGTATTGCAGTTATTTAATAAAATGCCTTGAATGAGAGGCAGAAGGTTCGCATCAAACCCAGACCAATACTAGCCCTCCTACGACCGAATCCAAGACTAGACCCTTTGAGATTCAGACCAGCATGTTGGATGTAGATAACTTTCAAGTCTGAGACCAAAAATATATGCAAAAAACCTTTTGGTAAAGTCCTTGAAGCAGAGGCGGAGTTTATTGTGATGCCGGAAGAGCTTGGGATCCTCTGGAATTTCTGACAGGAAGACCTGAGCCACCTCCAGCGGACCCTTTATGGCCACAGTGTTGCACAGGTTAACATCCACAAACATAACAGAGTAAACAATAACATTTACTCTAAAGATTACTTTACCTGATTAACAGTGGTCCCCACACATCCCTGAAGCACCATCTGGAGCATCTTTGGGTCAGCAGGGTCCTGATGGGTGGCGAAGGCCAGTTCCTGTGTTTTCTTCTGCATGTCCTCAATGGCCACCTCCATGGGCATCAGAATGATCTGCAGCACGGAGAAAACAGTTATAAAATATGTATTTACTGATAATGTATGACTCCCAAAAACAAAAGCAGCCCACACCTCCTCTTTGTGGATGACGTTGATGCGAGTTTTGATGTAGGGGAAGGCGTGGGAGGTGGTGAGGATGGTCTTGCGTTTGTACTGCTCGTGCAGGTCGCCGTGGGCTCGGCCGTCCAGCGTGAACGGTGTGCAGTACATGAATGTGCGCAGGTTATAGTTTTTGTCGAAGTATGTGATGCGCTCCTTCAGCTCGTAAGTGTCAAAGAAGGGCTCCACGTATGTGATCTGAAGGTACGCCTGAGAATATGAACATAGCATGGGTCAGTATGGTAACCATATGACCATGTGTAGAAAAACTGCATTGCTTATTTCTGACACAACTTCTGAAATATAAAAGAAAATCTGTGTCATGGTTAAGAAATGCCAAGTTCTTTTATCTGACCTTATTGGGGTCCAGCTTGTTCTTGTCAACAGGGTTAGAGTCCTTAATAATCGCCACCACGTCATCACCAAATCGTTCAGCATAAAACTCCTATGAAAGAAAACAAACAAGAATGCAACACAAGTTTCATTTGAGATGAAATTGTCAGTAACCCTGGGGCCAACTAGTCCGGCGCTATACTTTCTGTGACATGAGTCATAAAGATCTTTCAATGTGTCCACACAAAATATTTTTCATATTTATTGTCATTTTCACCTACAGCTTGAGTCATACCTCCAACCTGTGTGAGATCTCAGCCAGTTTGGTGATTGAAGGCTCTTTATAAACAAACTCCTGCTCATCTAGGTCCCCGAAGCGACATCCATAGAAGCCCACACGGAAGTAAGTGCCAAACATCCTCTATGACCTGTACATTTAGGACAGTAAAGCACTGAGAACTAAATAACACATCAAGGCCAAACTAACATCACTTTACTCAAAGAACAGCACTTATGGTGTGTAGGATGGGTTTCTGTATGTGAATCTGTATACGTGTGAGGTAAATAGGACAGCACATACTTCTGCCATTCTTGTGAAATGGCCTTACACAAGTATGTCTGAGAGTGAATCTGGGATGAAACAAAAGTTCATCTTCATACACTCACCAGAAAAACATCCAGACAGCAGCGGCCAGGCCACACAGAGGCGAGGGGGGAAGCCCAAGAGAGAAATCAAAAGAGAAAAAGACCAGAGACAGTTTTTTAGTGGAGGAAAGAAATCATCTGCTACCAAACTGTGTGACACATGGTACTGATAAATCCAGAAGCACAGTGATATCAGTAAGCCCTACCTCCCATCCTGAGCTCTGTGCAGGGACACAGCAGGAAACACATTACCACCGACAAAACAAAGAACAGACATCAATCAAACATCTAACATCTCAGTAAACCACACATAGTCTATACATTTCTAGCGTGTAGAGATCTTACAGGTCTTTTTGTTTCGACAAACCTGATTGTATACTTTGTTGAAGGCGTCCTGCAGTTTACCATGGATGGAAGCGAGCTTTTTGAAGTCGCGGTTGGCCTCATGAATGGGACAGAGGATCTTATAGACCTCGTTTATGGCCTCGTACATGGCAGCCTGGAGGGAGACCATGGTCAGTTAATACCATAAAAATGACTTGGATACGAGTGTGAACCCCTTGCTTGGATACCAATGCGGTTTCCATGTCTGGGAGTAAATGATGTGACTCAGAAGAATTGTGGAGCTCTCACCATGTTGAAAGAGGCAGCTGCTTGCTCCAAAAGCCCTACAAGCCCTGACTCACTGAAGTATTTCCCTGAACAGATGCCCTCCTCCTCCGGGGACAGGATATCATCAGACACCGCTGATTCCTCCAGCACATTTGACGAGATACTCTGTGAAACGTTACGCAAGTGTTAACGTTGCTAAAAAGGTTTACCACTAGGTGTAACAATTCACAGAAGGTTCGACTGGGTCATATTCAATTAATTTTTGATACAGCAAAAATATTATTTTTCCACTTCTTTCTTTTAGTACATAATACATTAATCATCATGAATGTGTAACTTTGTCATTTTGTTAGTGAATATACTGTTTATATAAATACTATATAAATAATTAATTAATATAATATATAATTCATTTTAAATATTTGGTTAAGTGCAACCTTAAATGTAATTTTGTAGCAACTATAATACTGCAAGAATGTAGGTGAGATTAAACAGTATCTACATTTTTGACTCACTTTTTTAAGTGTAATGCTTTATACTAGCCTAATACATACTTAAACACAAACTTTACCTGAAAGGACACACAGCCGATGGGAAGGTAGCGGCAATCTTCAAGCATGTTGAGATACTCGGCCACCAGGGCAGCGCTATGAACCAGGCAGTGTGCTGCTTCAGCATGGTTTCCTCTTTCTGAATGCTTCCCAGCCATATTCTGCAGCCATGTCAGTCTCAGATCTGGAGAGTTCTGATAACCCTTAGCAATCCTAAATAAAGTGAAAAGGGATTTGTACACACGGCACAGGATTGACATTGCTCTCAGTGCTTGTATGAAGGGAGTGCTGACCTGTACATGAGGTCTATGAGCATCTCTGGGTCCTGCTGATGTTCCTTCATCTTCACTGTATCGGTAAGAATCATGTGCAGGTTAAAGACCAGATCCTGCACCTGAAGAAGTGAGAGCACCATACAAATAAATCATCTGACTCTACTCCAACATAATGACGTCATATAAAACTGTTCAGTTGGCATTATATTTAATTGTACATCTTTATCCACTAGAGCCAAACTATACAAAAGTCCTAATGTATGCTACCTGCTCAGGAAATGGAGAATCTCTGAGCTCCAGGTCATCCTCAGCATACGTCAGAATGGTCTTTAAAGAGCGACGCAGGTGCTCTTCGTTAAAGGTCTGAGAGGTTCCCACGAGTGAAGACAGAGACATAGTGACCTGCATCTTCACACGAGCAAAATTCTACACAAAAGGAGGAAAAGTTCACCAAATAATATCCGCTCCATTTTTAAACAGGAATATAACCAGAGGTAACAAACACAGCAGTTTAAGGAGTCATTGTGTCTTACATTGCCGATCTCAAAGTTCTGTCTCATGAGCAGATAAAGCGAGGCGCTGGCGTGGCTACGTACAGAACTCACGCTACTGCTGCAATGACGCAGTAACCGCAGACAGAGATCTGCACACATCTCTGTGTCCTCCTCGAACAACATCTCAGGAAACTACAAACACACACATGCTTTTTCTGCCAACTGCATACAGCACAATGTTAATCAGATACACACACTTAACCAAACCTGAACAAAAATTAACTCTAATAAGAAAGAATCTTTAAAAAAGTAGAATTTAACATTTTATCGCTGTGAAACTTGCTATTAAGTTGCAATAGTAGTTTTTAGTTTTTGAATCCATCAAATCCTATTTTTTTCCTCTTTATAAATACATGTAAAGACATTAATATTGCGTTGTTAAAAATGTATATGAACTTGTTTTATGTGCAGTATTTAAGGTCTGAAAGCATTTTGTGATTATTTTGAACCATTATTTGATCAGTTGCAATAACTGATGCAATAAAAAACAATATTTTTATTTGGAATTTGGGAGAAATGCTGTCAGTAGTTGACAGAAAAAAACAAAATTGATAATTTTACCTAAACACATAAACCTATAAATAGTAAATTTAAAAATAGGAAAAACTGAAAATAAATAATGGAGTAATCTCTTCATTTTTCGCAGAGCTTTATAAAACAAATCTGCAATTACTGCAAATAATGTGAACTTAATTGCTTAAATACATTTTTTTTTACACAGTTATTTTTTAAATCCACAAAATAACAGCACACCTTTCCTCAATAACCACATGAGTTTGCCCATGTATAAGCAATAGTAAGTGTTTTTATAAGTGAAGACCACTAATGATAGTTTAGACGACACACACACCTTGTAGACCAAAGCTCTCTGTGTGCTGAAGCAGTGCTGCAGGAAGAGGGCGCTCTGATTTCCTGCCATACTATGGAGCAACACCCTCAATACTCCACCCAACACGCTCTCCTTCAGCTCTGACATCACCACCGTCTGACACACACACAAACAAAATCACCCTTTACTTATGTGAAAGTGGCATACGTTGTTGTAGAACATAAGTGTTTGTAATTATGTGAGAAAATGTAAAAGGACAGGAGAGAGATAGGAAAAGAGAGAGACAAAGCCTCCTTTACTTTTACTATGATCTCCAGTGTGTCCAGGACTATTAAAGCAGCTTCTGTGGCCAAGTTTCCATCCACTACAGACTCCTGCTCCACCTCTGCTTTGCTTCTGCATAGAGACAGTGTTTACAGTAAGCTATTCATAGTGCCCACCCGACACACACACACACACACATGCTGGCATGTACCCTGTGATTATGTGCTTTATTAAGATGACGGACAGCTAAAAAAGCAGACGTCCAGTCAAAGTGAAGAGCAATGGAAAGATACAAAAAAGTAAGAGACATACTTGTCCACTCTGTCTGCGTTCTGTCTCCAGTGGGTGACGTTTTTCCTCCAGCGGACGTTCTCCTGACCTCCATAAGGACTCCGCTCTGAAGCATACATGGACAGAGAAATCAAGCACAGCGCTGCTATATTCACACTTCACACAGACAAACACACACAGCGTCTGTTGTACCTCTGCAGCGACGGACCATCTCCTGTCTTGCTCCGATGGTACCCAGTATGGCCTCCTCCAGGCGGGCCTTCATGTCTTGAGATTTCTTAAAGGTCAGACTGTTGATCCGCTCCAGGGCTTTCTTCCCCTGAGAACAGGATGATCAAAAAGAGGTTATAGTAAAAATGTACGACATAGGGTAGAGTAACATATCGGCTACAGAGCGTTAATGTTGCCAATTTAACCAATCAGAAGTGATTATTGTAACTATACATCTGCTATTGACAGGCTTTAAATACATGCGGCAACTGACTTTAAAAAATTATTATCAATAAGTATTTAAGCATAATGGAAATTGATGTACCTTGTATTCAAAACAAGACAGAGAGAGATGCAGAAGATCAAGCAAGCGGTTGATCTGAGGGACAGACAGGTCTGACACCCAGCGCTCGAGCAGGCCAGCATCTGCGTTCCTCCACACCCACAGGAAACACACCAGCAGAGTCCTGCTACACTCAGCAGAGAGAGCACTGCACGGGCGAGCTGCCTGAGATGAGACAAACAAACGTGGCTTTACATCCAACACACACAACAAAGCTGTGGGCTGATTCGACATCAACCGGTGGCCTATTTGGAGCAGTCATATATAGAGGATGTTCTTACACACCCTTACGTATAATAAACGCTCGAACACACATCACTCTTATTTCTTTTGATGTATGCAAGCCATTAATATTCACTTAACGGCCAGCAGAACCACAAGAACAGAGAGCCCCCTTGTGGAGGAAAGGGTAAATAAATAATAAATAAATAAAAATAACTGCACATCAGCTCTGATGGTAAACAGTCTGAATATTCTACAAAGCCAGTAGTGATGTTAATAGTATTTGTCATCACCTTTTTCTATTCAAATTATTTCTATACATCTTCTGTTTATTTTTATTCATCTACAATTTTAGACAAAACATTTTTTATATGCAAAGCATACAATATTTTGTATATATTTGTTGCACTAGATTAACTGTTCAACCCACATTAATGTGTAATAACCATGATGATAATTTGTCACTTTTTGTTACTTCCCATCTAGCACTTTTTTATATTATTTTTGGTAATTCTTGCACATTTTTGTAATTTCTGTACATTGTATATCTGTATATTTTAAGTCTGAGTAAGTCTGAACCTAATTATATTTATTCAATTTTATTAAATGATCTATTTATCTGTTAGCAGGTACTCACCACAGTAGGTAAAGTGAAAGGGTTGGCTTTGGTATGGGGGAGTGGTGAGCCAGCTATCGCCATAGCAACAGACTGACTGATGGTGCCGTTGTCTGGGTCATTATCATCTGCGAGCGCAGAGGCATGACGTACGCGCTGAGCGGCCGTGTCTGTGACACACAAAAGCAGAAAGATACACATCTCGTTTGAAATGGCACTTTTGATGAGTTATATAAATGGCTCTCTGGAGCGCTGACCTTTAAAAGACTATTCAACTCATAAACAAAGAGTTCATATAAATAACGGAAGAGATAAGCAGGCAGGTCTATTGTGGACGCTCGGCTGTAAGAGACTAACTGACCGGTGAAGTCGTGAAGCTGGGGCAGCGTCTCCATGACGATAGGGATGAGTGGCAGGTAGAGCTGGGCGATGTGGGAGCGAACCTGAGGGTCTGTGTAGCGGGGGTCTGCGTCGTGACTGCACAGCAGAGAATGCAGAGCGCTAATGGCTTTCTTGTGTAGGAAGAACAAACTGCGAGACAGGAGAAATATAGCGAGGTGTTAGCTGGGATCTGAGGTGCGAGTGCTGGTTATTCTAGGTACCCATGAATATAATTCCCAAGAAACCCACATACTTATTAAAAATGTATAGCTTGAATAAATTGGATAAAACCGTCATCCAAAAGCATAAATGTAAGTAAGCTTTTTTAATAGCTAAAAACAATCAAATTCGAGAAAATGTTTAACACACAAACAAACAAGCAGGAGTCAGAAGATCTGCTGAACCAACAGACAGAAATCTGAAGTTCCTTCTGTGAGGGCAGATGCTGCATAGGACTGTATATCTGCATGGACTATAAATAAGTTTTTTTATTATTAATATCAGTCTGATTAGGCTGATATTAAAAGTAGATTTTTTTTAGTTTGCTGACTTAAAAAAATAAATAAATAAATCTGATATTGGTAATGGCCAGAAAAGTATATGGGTGCATATGTAGTAAATGTGTTGTGCGTGTCTCACCCCTCTCCGTCCGGCTCGAGGATGAGAGACAGCTCAGACAACAGCAGACCAGAGAGAAAGTGTTGATGGCGGAAGGGCACAGACAGCTCAAACATGCTGACCACACCCTGATCCTGAACATGACTTGAGAAAGCTGAACTCTGGTGGAGAGAAAGAAAACCTACTTTAAACTGAGTGCTTTACTACAGAAGCATCACTTTGATTATTATGTGTTTATCTGGCTGCCAGACAGCAGCACAACACATCCATTATGACTGTGGGAAACACTTCACTGCACTATTACAAACATCACGAAACCCCAAACCACTAACACTTTATTTCTGAGGATTATGTGAATGCGGTCAGTTCCTATAAACATTTATAAGTGCACTCTTTCCTAAGAAAACATGCAGTTTCTGCTCTTAAGAGAGTAAAACTCTCTTAATTTACATCCCTACGGGTAATGGTCTGTCATGAACAAACATTAAGATGGAGTAATGCACTTGCACAATGGATTAATTCACTTAAACAAAGCCAATGTTCCATAGAGTTTAAGGAATTTGGGGAACAAATTTGTAATTAGTCTGACAAGTCTGCGAGCTTGAAACGTAATACGCTATGCGAAAGCTTTTAAAATAAATTTTGTAGCACTGTGGTTGCCGACTTAACAATTCTAACGATATATTTTTTTTGAGCACCTAATTTGAGATTTATGCATATATTTTTGAACAAATTTGTACCCTGAAGTAAGCGAAACCTGAAAACTGCAAAAAAACTCAATTTTAGGGACATCCTCATTTGTAAAAACACTACAAAAATACATTTAATTATTTTATTTTAAATTGTAAAAATGCAGCTTTAGGGTAAGAGTGTGGGTTAGGGCCACACTCTTGTTTATAAAAAACTAAATAAAAAAAGATGTTTATGGAATGACCTCATTTAAATAGATAAGCAAAAGTAAGTATGTGTGTGTGTACCTGAGAGGTAGTGGAGGATGTGGATGGTGAAGGGGAGGCGGGAGGACTGAGTGTGGCACAGGGCAGATTGAGGGTGACGTAGTGTTCATGACTGCAGACGATCCGTATGAAGTCCATCCTGAGAGCTGTTAGAGAGCTCGGGTTCTGCGCTGTGTGCAGTTTATTATTAATCTGGAGACACAACACACAGTCTTCAGTCACAGTCAACTGGGTGAATCCACTAGGAAGTTGTGACATTTTCCTGTGCTGTATTTAATCACAAACTACCCACTAAATAAATGCTGAAGGTCAGTTTATGTTTTCAGGGAAAACACTGACCTTTTCTGAAAAATAATAATTATTTTAAAGGGCCTCTTGTTTAAAAAGCACAAGCATCTGTTTGGCCCAACTGCTGTTACACAAAACAATATATTTGTGTAAGTACCTGTTTATAATAGGAGCGGATGAGGTTAAAAACAAAGCCTCTGTCCATGAGCGAGAGCAGGTCATTGAGGAAAAAGGCCAGACTGCTGTTTAACCTTTCCACTAGCTCCACATCCTGAAACACACACAGACACAGAGATAAGCATGCTTCCTGTTGATTCATCTCACCCATAAATAACAACGAAAGTAAACAGTCATAAAACAAAGCAGAAACTCCCATGAAGCTTATCTACAATGCAGTAAAATGAGACAAATCTGCCCATCTTACCTTGTGATATCTGCTGGCTATGTCTGCACTGATGGCACACACTAGGGCGGCGATGTCATCCACAAAGCGGTCTGGAAAGCGTTGGCGTCGAGGCATGTTTAGACGTGAGGACAGGAACAGATGATGGGACATACTTTTCACCTGTTATCACATACGAAAGAATGAGTGATATCACCTCATCTGATAGTGTACATAGCAAACATATAAAACACAAGTACAAATCCTGAATTCAAAGCTATAGAGGTATAATATACAAAAATCTACATCCTGTCAACATTTACGACTGGTATTTTGATTGAGAAATTAAAGCTTTTATATACAACAAAACTGCAAAGCACTTTATGTGAGAAATGGACTAAAATTATTTACTGATCATTTTCCCGTTCGCCACTGACCTAAAATGTAAGACATGTTTAAAATTAAAAAATTTACCTGTTGATGCTCTACTCAAGGTGTGGTATATATGACTCTTTTGGTACATAAATATCTGGTTCAAATAAGTAAAATAAGGAAAGATACAACCCATGGGTTGTATGGACCACTTTCACAGAGCATTTTGTGCATTTTTTTCCTATTTTAGAGATTCACAGTCCTGGCTTTTATTAACCGCATTCAACTATTTAGTCAAACAGGTTTGAGATTACATGGAGGTTCAGTAAATATTGACAGCCTTATCACTAAGGTGCACTAAAGAGTAAAACCGTTCCTATAAATAATATGTACATATGTAGATACGAACTGACCATAAGCTGAAAGAAAAACCAGGCCTGCTGCAGAGATGCTTCTCTCACACTGCTGGTGCTCACCACCCACTGAAGAGCCAGTTCTTCATGAAGCAGCTGAACACACACAGAGCGTTATCAAATCACAAACACACACATAAACTCCATTCACTAAATACAACTGCTCAGTCAAGAAGAGAATTACTGTTTACAAGGTTCCTTGGGTTATGACGGGTTTCTAGAAGAGGGTTTTCACAGCAATCACACCTTAAAATGTGAATTTTGTGCTTTAACAAGTTGCCACGATAGGACAAAAAGTTGTTTTATTTGTCACAAAAATGTATACATTTGACTATTAATTAAGTCAAAAACACTACTCTACAAAACCATTAGAAAGAAAATCCTGTGGTGATTAAGCCTTTCATTTTAACATAATGACTGAACAGCTGTGTAAAGATTGGCATCTCTGAAACAATATTATGTGTGGATGATGAATAAATGCATGAAAAGAAATTAGTAAGTGAGTGAGTATGAGGCTCTACCTTCTTGGCAATGTGCCGGGAGGGTGGGCAGAGAATGGAGGCGGTCTCGATGAAGGCAGACATGCGGTTACAGCCACGCTCACTGGCCTGTTGACCAGCGGGTGAACACAGGACAATGATGATGAGGATGATGAAGGATAAATGGAAAGGAAATTAAGATAAGAGAAAACAAGGAAAGGAGGATGAAACTGCTGGATTTACAATCCAGGGCCTTTTAACAAACTGATAAGCTGTTGTAGAAACTTTTTTATGTACAGTTACAATTTATATAAATGTACAACATACAGTACATTTCCCAGTTATTACATGGCTAGTTAACAAATAAAGAAATAAACAGACAGCCAGTGTTGCATAATCGTAGAAAAATGTATGTTACGGTAGCTCTATTTATATAGCATTGCTTTAAAAAAGGTCATGGGTCCAAACCCAGAGATAACACACAATGATATTTGCATAATAATTGCATAAACGCAT
Source organism: Beaufortia kweichowensis (assembly GCA_019155185.1). NCBI lineage: Eukaryota > Metazoa > Chordata > Actinopteri > Cypriniformes > Gastromyzontidae > Beaufortia > Beaufortia kweichowensis. The sequence continues at coordinate 3,825,899 of CM032804.1, forward strand.
AAATGTAATCCAAATAAAACCAGTCAGAATTAAGTATTCTAAAGAGAAACTAATAATCAACAAATATATATATATATATATACACACACACATTTCTATTATAAAATTATCTGTGTCTGACACTGAAGTGAATAAAGTTATATAAACATATATTTATGTAACCTGGGGATTTTTCTATCACTGTCAAAGACGAGCAGTATTATTAGTATTGTAGATAAAACATTTCCACTATGTTTGTTCTGGCAGAAGAAGATTAGCAAAAGCAGAAAGAGGTGAGAGTGATGAATGCATGATGAAGAGAATGCAAAAAACCCCACTAAACCTTCCACACCAACACTGACAAAACACACACAAAGCACCATGAAAGCAGTGGACACAGAAATACTGATGAAATCACATCAAGGTAATGACAGAGTGGAGATGATGTTATAGTGTTCAGACACCTGGATGTATTCCATAATAAATGTGAGATGATGTAATGTAATATGGATGTACTGTATGTTTCAAAAGAGATTTAAATAACATGAAGTTTTTAAATTAAAGGTTGAGATAGTAAGGGGCATAGAGAGTAAAGTTTTGTTCGTGTCTAAAGTTTGAGAAAGTATTATGTAATGGCAGGACATAGGGTTGGTTTAGAGGGATTAGGGTTTGATTGGCACCTGCTTGAGCTCACAGCTGGAGTTTGGGTTCCGACGGAGGACGGCTCTGGAGCCCCCCGGAGCGTAAGCAGAGTTTACCCAGGAATGTGAGCGGTCTATCCCCTGCTTATTCAGCGACGATACAAACACACAATACAGGGGTGGCGAATCATCCACATACAGGTGCAGGCAGGACAGGAAGTGCAGGAACAGGGAATTGATTCGGGGGAAGTGTGAGGTCAGGGAGACAGTGAAGGAGAGGGAGGGGGAGAAAAACAGCAGCACCACAGCAAAACATCAAAGCACAATCATTAGCTGGCACAGAAAACATATACACACATCAATCTCGGGGCATGTTTACACCTGGTATTAAGATCCATCTGAGGAGATCCGATCACAGGTGGTAGAGCGAAAGGTTATACATTTTATGACTGCACCATCAATTTGAGTGATTTAATCACAAAATATGGAAACTATTCACAATCATATTTGGGCATCGCCCCAAATGGATGTTGGTACCAGGTGTAACAAAGTCTCTGATCCTGCAGCTCGAGCAAACACCTCAAAAAGAAATTCACATGAGGAAAAGAAAGAACAGATCTGCAAAACAACTTTTAACAGAAACAAACACACTATCGAGTTCTTATTGAACATAATTTTCTATATCAACATAAGAACAACACAATACGGAGCAATCTAACAAAAACAACCAATCAGAAGCGAGAATGAAAGCGCACCTTGCTGCCAATGATTCTCTGCACCTCCTCGTCAGGGGTGGCAGGTGTAGATGCCAGGTCGGGGTTGGAGTTACTGATGCTCTTGGAGCGGGACAGCAGCAGGCTGCTGGGTCTCGCCGTGGCCCTGGAGAGTGTGGCGTACTGGATGGGCAGCTCGTATTGTGCGGCAACTGAGAAATCAAGAAAAGCAACTTACAGTTTGACCCTAAATAAACAACCTGCAAGGGGTTTGTCGGTGTGAATCAGAATGGAGAAGTTCCTCATGTGATATAAACACTGTGCTGATTCATTCCTCTGGAGCTTAAAGGTTATGTACCGTTTATAGTTTTAGCAATGGGTCAATGACTGCCTAAGGTTAAAAGGGGCTATTTACTAGCCTTTAGAGTAAAGCTTGTTTCTGGATCACTGACAACACAGAAATATATGATGTTTGTATGAGTATGGCCTGATTATCATAGTAATACTAGTTCAGTGTCTCAGGAACTAGTAGAGGATTATGTTAGTTGCGCAAAAGGTCATGGGTTCAATTACCAGTGAACACATATACTTATTAAATGTAGCTTGAATGCACTTTTAAGTCAAATAAAAGCATCTGCCAAATGCATAAATGTAACCAGTGTAGGTTTGGGGCAGAAGTGACTGTTTTTAATAAATTTAAACTAAACATTTAAAGCTAAACTATAAAGTCAAAATCCTCTTTTCAAATTCATTCTGTAAAGGGCAGCCTGTTATAAATCATGAGATGATTTGTAGGGAAAGCATGTGCTATAACTACTCACCAGCAGGGGGCGACAGAGGCTCTGTAGTGGGCAGGTGGAAGCAGTAGTGGATGTAGGAGGATAGCAGATTGTTATGGCCGTGGTGGTCCTGGTTCCCCTCCAAGTTCTTGTGGATCTGGTTTACCAGCAGAGCCATGGCTTCAAATGCAGCACGGCCAAGATTTACTACATTTGAAAGAAAGAGAAAAAATGAATTAAAAAGAAATAATTGGACCTAATCCATATATTTAATTACCATACATATATAAAATAAATTATAATTATTTTCGTGTACAGAATAAAAGTATTAAATTGCATTGGGATAATTGACAAAAATCTTCCGTTATGTTGTCTAGTGTTGTTAGATGTTTGTAATGAGCTAATTTTTTATATTTTTACATTTTTGTGTGTATGCATAAATGCACATGTGTCCAAAAGACACTATCCTTGGTTTGGTTCTGTACATCTGTAAAACTGTATGTGCACAAAACAAAGTTAAATACTACAGTGAAGACATTATTTACTGGCTATATGTAAGTGGCCTATTTGCACTTTGGCATTGGCAAAATTTGCCAGTAATAAATACAGTACAAATGGATAAAAATACATCAAAGATTACACATAGTTGCAATAACACATACAATAAATAGGGGAAATTAAAGGATGATCTGCAGCACAGTTAGTGTTTCCTACCGATCTGTCCCGCTATGACAGGTGGATGTACAATCAACAGTATGAGTTTGCTCATCAGCTGATGTAGAAATCGCACACATGTGTCCAGCAGCGCCCCCTTCAGAGCAGCCATACTGGCCTTAAGCTCCGCCTCCATGTTTGCCTCTGTGATGATAACATCCTTTAGTCGAAACGGGAACGAGTACTCCTCCAGAACATACACAAGAGTGAAGAACTTGTCCAAATGTGGGTCCTACATGCACATACAACATAAAAAAGGTTTTACGCTCAAATAATGTTCCTGGTCTTACTATACTGTAAGTAGGACTTAATATATATGTTAATTTAAAGTCCTTTTTATCATATTTATGTCAATACTTGCATATTTCAATGGCATTAAAAGGTGTTTCAATACACAATAATGTTGTTTAATTTTATACAAGAAACAAAATGACAGCAATGAACGTGAATATTTGTTATTAGATGCGTGTAGGTAAACATTACCTGTGTGTGAACAGAGGACGCTGCGGACACATGCACATTGAAGACTCCTTTGTGGTTGTCGACCCATTTCATTCCTGGAAGCTGAACCTGAAATACACACAAACCACAGCATATCCTCACCACCCTGTTCACACATACATTAGGATCATCACAATACCAGCATTCGGTATTAATGTCGATACTAAAGAAATCCTTTAGAAATTCTAGATACCACAACAATTACACAAATAACAATTAAAAAGCTGTCAAGTTATCTTGCATAAGGCTCAAAATGGTGAAGCACATTTATCCACAATTAAAGTAATCCAAATGACCAGTGGGTGAATAAATATCTGTATGTTTATATCTATATACAAATCAATATAAATAAACTATATGTTTTTAACATACATTTTATCATGTCCAATGTTTTTCTTCTCCTAAATTATCTTTAGGTTTTGTTTTAAATAATTACTGGGGGATATGTAAGAATCTGACTTCAGGTATTAAATTATTATAATTATCTTATATTATGGCCTAGACTCTCATTATTCATTTCCAAGTCTATTATTTCTCAATTACAAGTCTAATCATAGTATAGTTACATTTGTCTCATATAAAGGTTTATTATACCAAAAGATGATTTTAGCAGTCTGCAAGAAATGTAACACACAGCAGGAGAAATGGCTTACATCAGGAGTAAGAACAGAGTAGCTGGGTGGAGGTTTCTCCACAGACACAGGCAGACTGAAGGAGCCGGTGCGCAGACGGCCGTGCTGCATCAGGGGGATCCACTGCGGACAGCAACATGAACTGTTATTAACCTCAAGCTACTCGCACGTACTTGATGTGCACAATTATGTGACGCAACAACTTCAAAGGCATGTATCACAGCAGGAAATGAGGGTGTGTGGGAGATGATGCATGATGCTTTGGGCTGTTTTTGGGGATGGGGTGTTTGGGGTCACACAGAGGGAAGTGTGTCGTGGGGTGGCCTGTAGTGCTTCTCTGCCATCAGAAGAAAGTAAGGAAGAGAAGTGAGAGGATTCGTCTCTCACCGTGTAGCCCACAGGGGTCTCCAGAGGAGTGTTCTGCTTGGGCTGGCAGCTGATGTGATAGAAAGTAAAGAGCAGGTGGTGGTTGTCTGTGAGGTTGGCGGGAATCTTCATCTTTACCTCCTCATAAAACTCTGGGGACCTGCAAAGATCAAAGGAGAGAAGATGATGGAAAACACAGAAAAGACAAGAGAAAGGTTAGGGAACTATGGGGCTGTGGACACAGAACCATTTTTAACTAAAAAGTGAAAACCTTTTATAAATTTTGTTTGTTCTTTACATAACAATGCAGTTTTTAGAGGCCTGAAAATGCAAAACAACGATATAATGAAGAGAGCAACAGCAATTTCTGTTATATTCTCTTTCATTTATGCCAAAATGACTTTTTAAAAGCTGTTTAAAAAAATAACTTTATTTTATAGCCGTTTAAAAAAATAAAAATAAAGTTACTTTACGTACACATCTTTATATGAGTTATTGTAAAAACAACAATCAAAATGACATTTCTCATGAGTTCCAAGAGTTCATACTTGTTATGATAGATGACTGGGGAATATGCCTCTTTGCAAAACTCTGCACAGCTTGACTTTCCAAAGATGACCTGTTGGAGAGATAGAAATCACACTGCATGTGTAAATAACAGCTGAATTACTCCACATGATGTCACCAGAGAGATGCATTATAACAATCCACTCGCTAATCATAAAACCATGGATGGCTTTTATAATGATCTCAAACTGAATTTCGCTTCTAATGTACCTGGGATACTCATGCGAGCCCTAAATCAATTACAAAATGTTTTAAAGTGAGCAGCCAATGGGCAACTAGAGCTCTAACACAATTAGGGAGTATCTAAATTTTTGTGACTAGATTATCAAAATGTAAAAGGTTCTGCTAGTTCCCCGAATAATCTCCAAAAAGCCCTCCAAAATTTCCCTGGGTGCAGCTTAACAACTCTGGAGACTGAGAAATTAGTTCAGTTGATTAGCGTAACCTGTGTATTTAGCTGAAGCACAATCCTGCCATAGGGATTGATGCTTTTAGAGAGGTCCTGCCATGTTTTTGGCTCAAATCTGGAGAACTGTTATTGATCACAATTAAGTTAATCTAAGGGATGAAATCATTGTATCAGGGTGTGGTTGTTTGTGATTGGTGACTCACAGGCATGGCCTGGATGGGGTCTTCTCCTGCCATGAACTGAACCTTCACAGCGATGTTTCTCACAGAACCCTGTCGGCTGCTGAAGTTCACAGACTGGGGATAAATATACAACAGGTTCCTGAGGGAGAAACAGACAGATGATAGGACGCGATGATTAGATGAATAATAACCCTTAATCTTCCAGACAATAAGGGATCAGAGAAAGCCAGTACAAACTACAAGATGAACGACATCTGTCTTCACACTTTGTTCAGTTTGACAGTATAGGCGGTTGTGCAGACCTTAGGCCTTATCATAATTTAATAAGATACTCAGGTAAAGAAGTTAGATCTCGTATGAAGTACTACAACAAACTTGTAAAATAGTCAAGAGCGAAAGATGATAAAAATTTTATCCAACATCAGCAGTAGTACATCAGACCTATAGACCAACATGTGAACTGTCAAGTTTACTTCAGATTACTTGATCTCAGAGAACCAGCTATTGAAATCAGGGAACAAGCATGTCTGAGCTCAAGGTGACACGCATTCACTCCTGACATCTACATGTTTGAGTAACAGTGAACAAAAATAGACTCGAAACACGCTTAAAACAAACCACTTTAGCCCAGATCAAACAGTGACAACAACATGTACATACATGCCTTTCACGTACTATCTTTTAATGCGTTTACGTAACTGAGTCGAGTCTGAAATGCGTGTGCGTTTTGAACTGTGATAGTTTTAATCATTATGATCTTTATGAAATCAACTTAATTTGAATATTAAGATGTTTAAACTGTTGTTTAAATGTTTAACTATTGTATTGAGTTATTCAATTCAATACAATTTTATTTATATAGTGCTTGTGACATTTACATTGTTGCAAGGCAGTTATGTTACGCTTGCCTCTAAAATTCACTGAAACCATAAGACAGATCAGAGCTTGGCCTTAGAAAACCTTTGATTCACCGTCAGATCTGGCACCAGAACCATCATGGAAAAGAGGTAATGAATGGTTAAAGGTGAGGAATGTGTTGGCAAACTGACCGACAGCTCAGCACGTCTCTGGTTCAATACCACTAACCCTCTGTCTGACTGACATAAGTCAAGGTCTCTCTCTTTCTGCCTCTTTCTAACAAACACAGCTGATAGGACCCTGTATTTCAATTGATTTCAACACACATCCACAGCCTATAAAAGCAGCTCCACTCCTGGTTTATTCACCTTCAGCAATCACGTTTTGTAATTTTCCAATCCTGAACACGCAAAAGAGGACAACGTGACATCCAGGCCAGGATGCAGACGGTTTTATGCGTGCTGTGTGCGGCTCTGTGTGTGAACGGGGTCTTCTCATCTCCGCTAAAGACCATTCAGAGCAGAGAAAAGCTGGCGTCTACGGATGAGGTGAGCGTTCTTATGTATGGCGTGCTGCAGTTCAGCGAGTCCCTGCATCACATCTATCAGAGCACAGAGGCCAAGCTGGAGCGTGTGATGAAAGCCGTCAGCCGAACCGAGAGCGAGGTCAGGAAGCTGGGTCTCGACACGGAGGAGGTTGCTCAAACCGAGCGCCAGATTAAAGAGAAACTCAAGCTTATTCAGGTAAACCGACATTTCAAAACTAGATGTTGTTTGATTCAGTGGAACAGAAAATTTATAAGAAAAAGATATTTGAGATGAAAAACAGAAAAGAAATTGAATGTACCAGAAATGGCCACATGAAAGCTTTGTGTGGCCCTGTTTTGTTTTAATTTTAATGAAATTCAAATTCGATTAGGATCCAGAATCTGGCCAGATTTGGTCAAATTCTGTTTTTATTTTTTGGTCAAAGTCTGTTTTTATTCTGAACAAGAAAAAGATTTTGGTTGCAGTGGAGGTAAAAAGATTGCTGCTTTTTTGAGGGGTGAACTTTTCTTTTAAAAGTACAGTAGCAGAGAGTCTTGTTAATGGTTTGTCTAATGGACTGGACATATGAGAATTGGACAGGATAAGATGATCTCATAACTGTCCCAAATGCTTTTATCTAAGGTCACAATGGTTTGAAGAGCATACAGCACGGGTCACCTCCAAAGTACAGCGCATTTTATAGTCAAGAGTCATAAAAACATTTTTAAAACAGAAAGACAAAATATGCACATTATGTGTGTGATAAAAGATAAACAGGCAAATAAATTAGCCTGAGAAAAAATCTTCTGTAGATCAGAGGGAGTGAGAGGAGTAATGGGAACAGCCAGTTTACTGGGAGTTGTGGGTCTATAGGGAGCTGGTTTAATGTGCTGAACAGCTGTTGTGTTTTCAGGAGCAGATGGAAAGTCTTCAGGCCCAGGCCCAAGAGAACAGAGGCATGGTCACTAGGGTGGAGCAGGAAGAGGTGGAGCTAAAGAAAAAACTAACAGATCTGGAGGAAAACTTAATCAGCTCTTTGTCAGACAAGACCAAGGTATTAAGGATGTAGAAAAGTAGTATCCTGCATAATAACTACACATGTTGCTTCTGGAAATAACTGGTGTATGTTCTTCTGACAGGATAAGAAAGTTAAAAACCCAGCTCTTCTGAAAGATCTGATGAAGTGGACAGAGGAACAGAAAACAAAACTGAAAACTCAGAACCAGCAGTTGGCCGAGTTACAGAAACAGGTAAGATTTATGATGAATAAACATGTGATCTCCAGTTCATGAAACCAAAAGCTCATGTCAGTACTTGCTTCTCATTGCAGAATGTGGTGTAACCACTAAATAAAATTCCCGTATATCACCTGACTGTTTACCTGTGAGGAGAAGAAACTGTGAACCTCATTAACACTCCATTTAAGGGCACAAACCGATCTTACCAACCACATATCCACAGATACGATACAGATGTCCACTGTGCCAATAATTTTACATAAGCATCAAGACTCATGAAAAAATTTACAATATCTTATGTAAAAAACTGGTAAATTCATTACTATATAAAATGTTGCACTTAATTCATTAACCCAAAGATGTATCCTAAAACATTTTTGCTGCTTATTTCTTACTGAACTGAATTTAGTTTTTTTTTTAATTTAATTTTATTGAATTGATATCTATACTGTTTATTATGTCAAGATACTATATCTCTACTGTTTATTATGTCAAAATACTATATCTCTACTGTTTATTATGTCAAATCTATATATATTTGTGGTTTATACAGAATAAAGTTATTTAAAGTTCTCTCTCTTTAAATATTTTAAAAACAAGATCAAATCTAAATTGATTTTAATGCATTTTAAATAAATCATTGGTCTTTTTATGCATCATATATGTGCATTTTGAAAAAACACATAATTTTCTTTGCTTTTTCTACTGACACAACACAGGCTGTATGCAAAGAAAATACATAATATTTCATTTTCAGCAATTATCAGCAATTCAATCAAATCCTATGTTTTGAAATAATAATCGAAATACTATTTTACTTTAAATAATAAAATTACCAATATTTCTTAAATGATAATATAATAATGCTTTTATAATCTATTTTTATGTGCTTGTACTAATGTTGATGACAGTATTATAGAGTATAACAGAGTAAAAAAATATTTCTGAAAAAAATATTTATAACATCAAGCTCTTTTGTGCATGAATGTCCCGTTCAATTCCCAATTCATCTATAAAATAATACAGTTTCCAGTAAGGTCTTTATCAGAACTGTATCTATTCGTGAAAGTGTATGGACTGACCTATAAGTGGTGTGAGGAGTGTAGACGTAGCGAGCGGGAAACTCCAGCACTTCTTTAGTGGGGCGCACGCGTGGGTCAGGGTACGGCTTCACATGGAGCAGCTCCGGAGACAGACAGTAGTGAGGGGCTTCAGGGGCCGGTGAGATGTCTATCTTTAACTGAGCTAGAAAGAAACGGATAGAGAGTGTGATGACATGCTTAATAATATAACAGGTAAGAGAAAAGTGAGTGTGTTGTAATACCTGTTACAGGTCTGAGCCGACGCAGGACAGATGACGGCCTCCTCATGTCCGCCAGGAACTTATACAAGTCCTCATCACTCAGCCTGTCCCCCTCCTGGAGCAGTAACACAAAACACCAACAGTCACTCATAGGGAAATAATATCAGCCAGCATATATGATCAGATACATTCACCAAGAACTGGCCTGTTTAAAGAAATTGGTGACGGTGAGAGTAGCTGGACGGAAGTTGGTGAAGTTGCACATGTCGTCTCCCACACTCATCCTCTCGAAGCCTTTTTTCTTTCTCTCATTCCATGTCGCTTTACGTTCTATAGGGATAAAAGCACTGCAATTTACATAACTGCATTAACACACATACAGCTATAAATATCTATTTAATATACATACTTTTTTGGTGTTGTAAAGCTATTTAGATAAAAGCTCTTTGTCAGGACTAAAAAGTGTTATGGGTATAAAGGTGTGAAAGTGTTAAAAGGACAGTTCATCCTCTAAAAATATCAATTTACCCTCACGTTGTTCAAAAGCAGTATATGACCCCTTGTATTTTGATATACAAAAGAAGATATTTTGAGCATTGTCTCAGTGGTTTTGTTTCCATACAATGGAAGGTAATAATTATTTTGTATAAGAAAGAAGGTCACAGAGGTTTAGAAAATCATGAGAGTGAATAAGTAAAAATTTTTTATTTATCCCTTTAACATATGTTGATAACCCAACTAAATATTGATAACTACAAGTACTCAAAATATGAGTTTGGTTCAGGGTTGGTGCCAAGTAATTAAACTGTTTTGAACAGGCTTGTAATAAAATAAAAGCAAGGACATCTGCACTTGTACAAGCAGACAAAAACATGTACTATTCACATGTATTCAAATGTACTATAAATATACTATACAAGGCTAAGATCTGCAGAAGTGCTTAAGATAACAAGGATGTTACAAAAGCCGGCAGTTAATACCCGTATCAGAGTCTGAATCAGAACGCTCGAGCCCTCCGACACTGCTCACAATGTTGAGCAGATGAATGGCCGTCCAGGCAAAGGGCATCCGGAAACTACCCAACCTGGTGCACATCTGCTCGGCCTGAGCCCTCAACTTCTCCAGCTTCTCCTTATTCTGTAAGCACACACACACACACACACACACACACACAAAAGGTCAAAACCACTGAATTACTGGTCAGTTGAGCAATGCCCATGTAAAGGTGAGCAGCACTGACCATGCCATTTTAAACAACCAAAAAAAGCAACTTGGCACCAGACAGTGACAGACTCCAGCATTTACTGGACCTTGATCATATTATAGAAGATTGACAAATATTGCAGAAGTCCAGATCAAGTTGAGAAATCATAACCATGCCAGGTGTGTCTGATGAAACCCTCACACATTGACTACGAACACATCTGTACCTTAGTAGAATCAGATTCCTTCATGACCATGTACGGCTCGCAGCATTCGCCGATATCACCCTGCTGAAGGACTTTCTCCAGCTGAAACACACACATGTATTAACATGTTATCACTGTACCCTGACCTTCTTTGACCTCTGAAGGTATTACGCCTCCTGCTGGCCATACCTTAATGACAAGGAAGATATCAGGGGACGGGTACGTGATGGAGAAGATGGCAGATCGGGCCAAGGTGGAGATGGCAACATGAGGGTTATGTGGGCGGAGCAAAGTCTTCACCTGATCCGAGTTCAGATCAAAGTGAAAATCTTCTGAAATCTGAGGGAGGAAGAGAGCACTGTTGAAACTACAGCAAGCAAGGAAATGGGATGTGAGAAAATATGAGTTGTTTCAATCTCTGAGCTGTATATAAACACAGCAGACACAGATGATCGCTAACTCATGCAACATAAATCCTAAATATAATTATTACAGGGATAATCCCGCTGTAACAACTTGAGGTGAAGTGTCTCGCCCAAAGATTGTGGTTTGAATCCACAAACATTTCAGTAAGCACCCGAGACATGTGAAGGGCTAAAAATCCTGTCATTTGCACACCTTCATGTCGTTCCAAACCAGTATGATTTACTATGAGCCGTGGCTCTCTAATTTCTCAAAGATTAGTGTCACTTGGTGTCTTTGAAGTTTGTGCAGCACGTCTTGAGAGAAGTTTGAAAATGAGCAAATGAGATTAGAGAGTTACACCAGAGGGGGAGATTTTCATCAAAAGGCAACATAAATTTCAATCTGTGCCTTGTACAAAGTTTCAAAACACTTAAAATGCAGCACCTAAATCACAGGGGCAAATTTATGGCACTTTAAACATGAATATTTTACCACACGTTTACCCCACATGTTGATAAATATTTGCTTTTCCACAGAGGAAATAAATGACATATAGTAAGTTACACAAAACACAGTAGGTGAGCAAATGAGAGAATATTCATTTTTAGATTAACTATTCCTGCTTTTGCTATTAAGTGAGTACGTTTATGAACCCATTGCAGGTTTTTCACCAAGCAAAACTTTTTCACCTTAGGCTACAGCATTTTATTGGGATTAAGATAAGCAATGACTTATAAAAATGACAGTGACATTGAAGGTTTGTCAACTACAGAGAACTATTGGAAAGGACAATATGACAAGAATACCTTTTTCTTTTCCTTGACATCATACAAAGCCAATGATCCAAAGATTGGCTCAATTTCAATCTCAAATCTGGAGAAACAACCACAGCAAGTCAGAACACATTGCATTTGGTTTAGATTTTTAGGGAGGATGAATCGGTGGGTGTGTTTGGCTACTGTAAATTAAAGCAGTTATACAGAAGGGCTGGGCAATGACTTAATGATTTAATTCTGATTCATAAGCTCACAATTTAATTAAATACGAGCCATGCAGTACCCAAAGACGAAAAGGTCAGTCTGAATATGTAACGTATTTCCCTCCCTTCTTTTCACTTACTAAGAAGGGAGGGTTTTTCTTACATGCAAACAGAAGAAAAAATAAAAATGTCCCCACTAGGACATTAACACAGTATTTATGTCACTATGTCAGTATGTGTTTAACTCTGCACTATTAACACAATAACATGATAGTTTTACCCAACCCTATCACTAACTGAAGAATGACGTAGATCAGACTCACTTAAGTGACAAACACTTGACCATGATCCTCTGGCCGATGTGCTCTTTAGGCACCTCCGGGATGACGCATCTCTCCACGGCTTCATCCTGTCAAACATGCAGCACAGTCATTATGACTACATCTCAGCCAACGCCATGGCAACGTTTGCACAGTCATCAGAAACAATGTTTACACAGACATAAAGCGAAAGGACGAGCGGCAGCGATGCGGAGGAGAGCGAGAGGAGGAGAGACAAAGAACATGCCATGTAAGAAAGTTCAAACAACATCACAGATGGATAATAAAAGAGGAGACGTCTATGCTTTTGAACTTCAGCTTGACAGCTCTCCTACGTAAAATGTCACTCATCGTCTCCTACATATAAAAACACAACTTTCCTTTTTCCCATATATTTTTCCTCTCTGCCTGTTACTTTCTTTTGCTCAGGCATGAACTTTCTCTTAAACTTTGGTTTTAATGATTTCAGACCTCGTCTGGTGCGGGGTAAAGCCCCAGCAGATCAGCGTGGCGGCTCTGCTGGCGGTTCTCGGCGTTACGGCGGTCCATGTCCTCGGCAGCCGTGCGCTCCAGCACGGAGGGCAGCAGCGCGTCGGGTGTGGAGTTCTTCAGGTCAAATATACTGGAGGCCCAGCTACCCCGCGGTGTGTCATCCAGTGACACAGACTGTCTCTTTGAGTCATCCTGTCATAGACAAAACAAGTGTCATTAAATCACTCTCCTGTGAAAATAGACAACTAGCCAAAACGAGAGCATTAAGTGTCAGCCGCTGCACAGTGTTTGATAGCTGGGTTACCTGCTCCTCCTGACGGTCAGTGGAGGTCTCATCCAGCTCAAAGGTTTGTTTGACCAGACCTTTCTGCTTCTCACGCTGACGCTCAGAGTTGTGAGGCGTCTGTGTAGTACTGTATCTCTGATACCTGAGGTCATAAAGCAGAATGATTGCACTTTCTAAACTCCTAGTTCTTTAGTATTAGCATCTATGCCTATACAACCAGGTACAAATTTGGACACATCTGGGGAATTTCATGCAAATGTCATCATTACAATGAAAAATAAAGATTTTACCAAAGGTTTTCATCGTAGACAGATGACATAAATAAGTGTGGTTTTCAGAATTGTCACATCAATAACAGTCTATAATTCCTCATAACTGGGCATATAAAAATTAAAATAAAATATTCTATTTGTTGGGTATTTTATAAAATATAAATAGATGGTTCTATATAGTGCTAATAAATTCATTTTATGATTTATATTTTAAGTTTTCACTAAAAATGTCACGTCTATAATACTGAAATTGCCCATCTGACTTTAGTTACATTACAGTTACACATTTGCCATACACATTTTAATTCATACATGTCTTTATATCAGTTTGTGTTTTCTTGAAATCGGACCCACCACCTTTGCAATCTGATAATCTAAGATAAATTTGATTTGTCATTTTTGGTTACTACACAATTACCATACTACTTATTATTTGTACATTATTTTAGTTTCTTTTCCATGATTCTAAAATGTAGGTATGGCTAATCTTTTGCCTGGTTGTATATATATATATACATAAGTTATAAGTTATGGCTCCAGTACTGAGCAGAACACTCACTTTCTCTGGATGATGAGCCAGTCATCAGTGTAGACATTCAATGCATCCCTCACTCTGGCGTCCAGAGAGCTAGTAAAGAGTAGAAAAACATTATTACGTCAAACCCCTATTTACATTCACTATACAGTCAGCACAGCATGGCTTATCCAAGAAAATGAGATTATCCGATTACCAATGAGGAAGCGCAGGGTTTATTATACTGTGGTGTGTGTGTGTGTGTGTGTGTGTGATGAGCGACTCACTCGTCCTCAGGCACAGGCGGTTCTATGGTAACACACTCTCTCTCCTGCAGAACCAGCTCCAGATCATCAAAGGGAAACTCCAGCAGCTGTCTCAGACACCCAGTTTCTGCTCCTGGTGGATGACTGCTGACATACTCCTCAAAATCCACTGGCTCCACCACCTCCGTCAGGGGCACCTGAAAGCCACAGAGGACCAATTAGGTCTTGCCACTGAATTTTAAAAGTTAAAATATATATTTTTGTACAATAAACTTGAATAAAATAAATGGCTTCAATGTAGTTAGCTACTGGTAAATAGCTTACAGAGCAACTATCTTCCTTTTCAAACGTCAGGTAATTTAATGACTTCAAATGATGAGAAGCCTATATGAGAAGCAGTTGCATTTAGTGAGCTAGAGTTTCAAAGTTGCTTCCTCAACAATGCATGAAAAAAAAACATTGCTTACAGTGTATTAGAGTTTAAGTGTGGGAAGTGATTGTGGTTTGTGGTCACTTTCCCTTTTGACTCTTATCTTTAAACTTATCCAGTCAATTATGGCTTCTATCTTAATGTGCAAGTCTTATTAGACCAAACACTGTAATACCTTTAATACTTGCACAATCAATTCAAATATGTATAGAGTAATGAAAAAAGGGATGTCCACCCTAGGATAATCGACGCCCTCGCCCTTTATTCAAACATATTATTAAAGATTTATTAAAGATTGTGCAGTTGCATAAAATTCAAACACATGCACACAGCTTACTGACTCAAGAAGACCTAAAAGAATGACTCCAGATTAAAGTCAATTAAGCATCTTGAATCCTAATTCTTTTTTAAAACAAATTTCAAAACTGTTAAAAGATAAAGTATGGAAGGATGCACACAGAATTCTGTACAGACTAAGAGAAACTGAAAAACATAAGTAAGGACAAACCGGCTGATGCACTCCAGGACGTTTTTTGGACATCTGTGGAGAGCCATAGTCTCGGGAAACCTGCTTCCTGACCTCAGACGCTATTGTCCTGTGAGGGACAAAAATAGAGAGGAAGAAAATTATATTTGCATGATTTCTTATCATGACTTCATATCAGGAACTCATACATAAACACATAATAATCATGAAGACGATCAAGATTACGATGCATCAGACGCAGCTACCGTTACGGTTTATATTACATGCTACAGTGGTGGCCAAAGCTGACAGTTACGCTGACAGTGTTAGTCAAACACAAGCAAAAACATCTGAAGAGATGCTGAGCAGCTGGCAGAAAGCAGGCAGGATGCCACAGCTTTGCCAATTTGAAAACTACATACAAATGAGTGGCTTTAATACACAACAAAGCCGAATAACCCAGCAATCCATACAGAGACGGCCTGCAGCTGCTGCTTTACAAACTCAAAATGTTTCGCCCTAATTCAGACAAAGATATACACATGGACACACACAGCTGCAAATACTCCAGATCCCTTCAAAACACAAACTTCCCACACTCCCCATCATTAGTGGTGCTTACTAAGGGAAGTGTTCCTGTCACTCAGATTTTGTCAGTATCTAGCTTTTAGATTTTACTTTTTAAGCAAACAGACTTACAATTTTCACAATCTGAACAATCGCAACTGCAAAGCAACTCCTTGGCAACAACCAACAACACTCTAATATCATGGTGGTGAGTGAATGGGAATGAACACAGAAAATGCAAATGTCTACTTAATACTTTTGCTGATCTCTATTTGCACACATATCACTGTATGAACTGCATGTATGAACAAAACCCTGCAGATGAATTCATCAGGCCCAGTCACTTAACCAATCCTGACAGTCCAAGAGGAGACATGGCCATGTCCCAAGGGTCAAGCCACTTCACTTACTAACCATTTCCTGAGATAAATCTATGACTGTGGTAGAAAACAAACTCTAAGCTTGACAGGTCAATGAGGGCAAGCCAAAACATCAATATCATAATAAGTGCGTTATATGTCAAAGTATGAAAGTACATTTTTTTAACCATTTTGGTGGTGCACAAATGATAAAATAATGCTTAGGAATGCTGCTTGCACCGTGGCTTCCCATTTCCTCTTTTAAAAGGAAAGAGGAAAACTTTTCTGCTCTAAAAGCAATGGGCGGAATAGAGAGCAACACCCTTTCCTACATCCTGAAGTGAAACAATGAGTCTGTTCTCACAGAGGTGAAGATGATAAGGACCATGAGAAAAAAGACGAGAAGTGAATGAAACATTCATCCCTTTAGGCCACAAAACGGGAAAAAACAGACACTATCATGTGGCAACTGTAAAATTTTTCATGTCTATATGCAACGTGAGACACCAACATTAACAATCAAGTTCACAAGTTAACTATAACTGTCAAGGCTTTGGAAACAATGGTAATGGTAGGGAAACTTACACAATGCCCACTAAATGCACTTTCTACATAGATGTTTACCTTTACCTACATTCCAGCATTTCACTTTGATTTCATGTTTTTATGAACATGTTCATTGGTATGTTGTGGTGATTTTAATCTTCTTATCACATTATCAGAGTTGCTCCAGTCTACAAACATCAAAAACAGCCATAATAATGACTGTAAAAACACAAAAAACGAAATGAATAAAACAACCACACAGACGTAAAATTCAGTTGCTGTCTAAACTAGAGTTTGAAAGGCTATTGTGTGAGTTCCAGTGATGCTTAAACAAAAGTGAGATGACAAACTAATCCTTAACAAGCAGGTATAAAAACAACCCTGATCAAAACAACAACAACAACACAAATTCTAATGGTTTCCATTACAATATCATTATGAACATCAGCTGTTTACCATTACAAAATTACTACATGTAATGTGTTTTGGGCCTTCTAAGGTGTTTTTGGTGGTCTAATGGTTCCCATTTACCCGATAACATTCCACTAAGAGATCCAAACACAAGACTTACGGAAACCATTATAATTTCCATTAAAACCAATACAATTCCCATTATAACTATGAAATCTATTTGAGTTTCTGTTTTGGTAAGACTTTACAATAAGGTTGTTTTGTTAACCTAAGTGAATGCATTACATAAACTAACAGTAAACAACACGTCCATAGCATTTGTTGATCTTTTTCAATGTTAATTTAGCATTTTCTTGCACATTTTTAAAATCAAACGTTGTATCTGCTAACATTTGTTAATGCACAATGAACAAATGTGAACATGTATTGGCAAAGCCTAATAAATGATGATGAAAAACAACATTCCTGTTTGTAAGTTTATGCCAGCTAATGCATTTACTAGTGTTAACAAATACAACCCTTATTGTAAAGTGCTACCATGGTTTCCCGTTCTGACATACAGACAGTAACAGCAACTGAACAAAGTAAAAGTTACTACTACATTAGTGATACTTCACTGTAACAGCAAACCTCTATGAAATAAAAGTTTAGCCCTGGGCACATTCCCGCAACACAAAGTGACATATATTAGAATAGTTGAAAGTGTCGCCGCATTCAAAGCGTCAGTCTCAGTTGGGATATCAACTATCTGTGCTCACATTACCGCTTACCGCTCAATGTCTTCACATATCACATCCTCAAATCCTTTAGATTTCAGTGCAACAAACTTTATTTTAATTGCAAATCACTTAGTCGGTGACGACAGGAAAAGACAACCTGTTTGGATGCAGTGTCACACACACACAGCTGCTAAGTGCACTGAACTAAACAAAAGGGTTCATCCCTGTGTAACTCGTGGCGGATCGCTTTATCTCTTCCATAAGAATCGATCCCGAGCTACTTCACAACGCGTTTGCTATCGTACACTTCATAAAGTTCACCCACCTGTTAATCTTGTGCGCAAAAGCCCTCCGCTCGCTCGTTAGGCTTGCCATCCCATCTGACCAGGGAGAGCGCCGTATAGTTTCCCTTTACTTTGGTGATATTATTGTGGAGTTGAGTCATAAGCTTCCTTGTGTCTGTTTGTGGGTAAAATGGCGCCTCCTTTCGGTCCGGGGCTGCACGGCGCTGCGTTAGACATTATGGGGCGCTGCGCTGACCGGCGTATGACATCAAAGTATCGCGACATCGATTCAAAAGCTGTGCTCTCGCGGTACTTCGGTATCAGATGTCTATTGGTTTGCGCACCGCCGCATAAAGTCGAACAAACCAAACTGTCTTGCCTACCAAACCGGTTTCGACTGACGCACCTGTCTGTGTCTCTGGGGATTTGCGATGTTTGTCGCTAATATTTCGAGGTGAGGGGTTTTCCTTTTACTCCATAATTTATAACTAAAACCCACATATTTAAAACTTTATTGCTTACCGTAAAAAAACAACAACACCAACATAAATACTATTAAATTAAGTTTTAAATTATTGTAAAATAACTTAAAATAAAAATTACTTAATAAATAACCTAAAATAAAATAACTTTAAACAAAATTTACAATTTAATTAGGTGAGAGTTCATCGTTTTACAATGTTTTGAAAATTGGTTCAGCCAATCAGAATTAAGACAAAATTATGTAGTATATTTTAACATTTGGTAGACCAAACCTTAGTAAAATGCCTTTTTATCTTATTTTTAAATATTAAATTATAATAAATGATACTACAGTCTTTCCTACAGTTTTTCAATAATTATGTCTGGCCAAATCTTGACGAATTACAACGTAAATGTTACGTAAACAATTCATAACATAAGAATTGGCAAGCATTTAATTTTCCATTGAAATAATATTTTTAGTCTAGATACAGCTAATCTTAATGCAATTACTGCGCTCTACATCTGATTTCACAGTACAGGCGATTTGCACACTGTTGCGCACTTTACAGTAGATTACTTTGTATTCCTGCTTTGAGCAGTATAATTTATTTATTTATTGACTATACACTTTATTAAGTATATTTTATTAAAATAATATTTATTTAGAAGGTCTTCTACACCTACTGTACACACTTGTGTATGAGTTATACTGCTGTATGGCCACCAGAGGGAGTTAAACTCCACAAGTGCTGGACACATACAGACGAAAAGGCGGTGGCCAGGAAATAATGACTCAACCCTCCACCTTATTGTCTAGAAGAGATGCAGTATTGTCCAAGAGTAAAACAACAGATAGCTGATTTAATTATTAGTTTCAATACTTTATTTTCAATAATAAATAAGCAAAATAATATATTAAACACAACAGCAATATGTATTGTGAGCACAGAGTTCATTGTAACAGTAGATTTGAGACTAAGAGGACCTTTTGGATTATATAGATAGTTCATTCACTATTTGTTATTTAAATATAAACATAGTGGACCACAACCTCACAACATAAAATTAAATCACAGCTATGCTAATAATCTCATAACAGTAATTCCAATAGTAAAATATCTGTTTCCATTTCATAAATCAAGACATATGCCCAAAAGCAGATTACCAAGAGACGTTTATTGACATTTTTCGCCCAAGGACACACATTTATCACTTCAAAGAGAAGCTATCAGTCCTCTTTCCTTCTCCCTGTTGTAACCTCATCCCATCCCCCACGGCCAGTGAGGTATGACCATACAGTGCTGGCTGCCTCCTCCCTTATAGCTCGCCTCAGCACCATGCCCCATTAATTCAGCACCAAGGAGAGCTGCTGGTGCAGGTACGAGCCAGCACTGACCTAAGGAATGACTGTGGTAGTTGTGTGTGTGTGTTTTCAGGTTTGTTAAGCTCTCTGAGAGAACAAGGGCATTAGGAGCATGTTTCAGGAGAGCTGTGTAACAGCCATGTATGTTGATTTTTTTTGTCTGTTCCCCTCACAGCAGTCTGTGCTCCTGGGCCGATACCATGCTAATGAAGATAAATGAATCTCTATCCTGTTTTTGGCTCCAGACACTGTGCAGTACTAAAACCTGATGCTTAGTTTCACTAGGAATAAATATAGACCTAAAAAATGGTGTTGTGGGGCTTTTGGGGGTTTTGGATACGGCTGCCTTCTGTCTTCCTCTGTTGCATCTATACATCTATATTAGGGTGTGTGCGTGTTGTGGTGATTTTGAAGAATGATCAGCCTGCACCGATGGGAGTGGACGGGCTCAGAGATGTAATGGACCATCATTCAAGCAATTACATTAAGAGAATTACCGCATTGCGACTATCATACAAACCCGGACCATATATCCCTGAGCTGGTGTGCTACGATATTGAACACATGCATCTCTGAACTCTATGGCACCGAGTTGGCAGTGATCATATGCAACATGTGAGATCCAGATGGAGGATTAAAAATAGTTTTACATTTGGACTTTAAACGCAGGATCATTACGGTCGCTGTAGGCAGACGACATTTACATCACGTCCTTTTCTTCTTTCCCTTCTGCTCTCTCCACGTCGAAGGCTTTCAATTCTTCGACCAGCACTATTGTTTGACTGCCCCTCCCCCCACGGGCAGGAGAGCACCCCCCCATCCCTGCTGCATTACCGGAGAACAAAAGAGATAGTGTCAGACGCCACCCTCTAGATCTCTTTCACACCCCAGCCCCCACCCCACATCCAGATGGGGCTGCCTTTTTTCAGGGTCTCTCTGAACCCCAAGAGTCCTCCAAAATGGACGTGCACCTCCCCCTCTCCCCACTCTTCAGCTGCCCGTCACCCACCTGCTCTCTCTGCCACGCGCCCGTGCCCTGAGCACGCCCCCTTTCCTCATCCTCCCCACCCTCGCAGCCAGCTCCATTCTAATCATTAACCACTTGCTTGCTTGGCCTTCCTTCAACCCATAGAACAGAAACATCGCAAATGAGATGTCAGCAATAACTTAATTATTTTACTATAACAACAATGAGATTAAATGGAGAGCAAATTGTGAGTGTCAGATTTTTTGTATGTGAAAAAAGGCCCTCTCAAACGTCTCAAACTGCTTTCAGAATTGCAAAGAAATAGCAAAAAATTACATTTACAAAATAAAATAAAAAAAGCTTTGCAGACAAAGTTGATCCTTAGAAGAAACATAACTCAGATCTCATGATCTCATTTCTAACTATGAAAATCCACTAGCTCAGCAATAAAATTGTCCTATGGAAGCGCAGCTGTAAATCTTATTTTATTATACGGTTTAATTCGAGCCCTGCAGAAGAGGAAAAATTTACATATTCAATGACTATGAATATAGAAATGATAAACCATAAGGCTCAGTACAACATGAAAACGCTGTACCGTACCTGAGCGGCAAACATTATGAGAAATGTTTGACATAATCAGTGCGTTTATTTTTAAAATGAATGATTTCACAATGAGTCATGGCGTCTGCGGTAAGATCACGGTTTTGTCATCTGAAAGCAGCAAGCCTCTAAAAGTCTGTAACGGTAAGCAGTGATGCTGGCTCATGCGCGTGGAAGGGCAGATGCTCATTTGATTGTGTTTCTCTGAAAGCTCTGACACGTCGCATCCTCCGAGCTGTATTTGCTCCATGCCTCCCCCCACAGCACCCTCCTCCCGAGCCTCCAGGGAATGGTGTAGAGGAGCAGCGCAGGTCCGCATCTGTCACGGGGCAGCTGTTGGTCACTTAATGGAATTTGTCCTGTCGCTGATGGGCCAGGGGCAGTGGGAGGCTGGGCTAATGACTCCTGAATCTGTTAAAATCTTGCCAATTACTCTAAGATAGTGAAATCTATACTGCCATTTTACTGTATCTGCTGTTTTTGTCTCTTTAAGAGCCGATTAGTGATAAGTCATGATTGATTATGTTTATAGTATGTGCACTGCAGACACAAATTCCTGCATTTACTTACACAACAATGTAAGAAAATGCTTGTACTGAATGATGAGTCTTTCCTGAATCTCACACTGATAGATAAAAATTTATTTTATTCTGGCTTAACAACAGCAAAGAAGGCAATATTCAATATCAGTCGATTTAGTTCTTTAGCCAGGGTTATCAAAGCCAATACCAGGACAGCGTAGGGATGCTCAAGTGGTCTCACTAGTACATTGACAAGAGCAGCTGTAATCGAGCCATAATCAAGCATGTTGGGTTTAGTTTCCAGTTGAGATACAAGTTTCATCTCTCTGTCCACACAGTAGGTAATACAATATTTACACATCTCAATGTTTAATGTTTAAAACGTTATATTTTATTTTTTAAATCTTTATGCAATACCTTATACCACTGAACAATTAATATGTTCAAGGACCTAATCCTTAGCAATCATTCTTTCCATTTCGAACGTTTAATGGTAATATCATTATGTAAATACATTTTCTCTGTTATGCTCTTTTATCTTTACTATACTATTTCTACTTTTAAACAGAGTTTTGTGTAATATGTTCATTGCTGGCACTTGAGCAAAATGTTTAATGCTTCCTCAGTTGCAAGATGCTTTGGATAAAAGCATCTAATATATATATATATATATATATATATATTACTTACTTTTTCCATTTATATGCAGAATTTCATTGTATGCTCTAATGGGTTTTTGTTTTGTCAAGAACATTTTAAATGTTATTAAATGTATAAATGTAATAAAAAATATACTTAAGCATATGCAGAATAAGAGTTTCTTGCTATTAAGCCAAACATTTTTCAACCTTCATTCCAAACATTGTATTTTCTAAGTTTTTGTGTGTAATTCTTAGACTGTAAGACAAAAAGCAGTAAACCACTAAGCATTACACTGATTTGCATTACTCTGATTTTTTACCCCCTGACCTGCAGGAAATCACCAACCCCCACAGTCCTGCTCACCATCCACGAGAGTTCAAGCAGTCAAATCAATAAGAAGAAAGAGAAGTGAGCCCCGTTCCTCCCTCTGCATCTGTCAAGGAGCGAGCGAGGGAGGGGTTTACTCACGGGATGGGGAAGGGAACAATATCACTCCATCTGTCACAAACAGCCTCATCTTTGCTAAGATGAAATGTAGCTCCCAAGTAAATCAAACAACGTGTTACTCCAGCGCACTGATCAAAGTCGCATTCTGTTCGATTTGCGGAGGCCTTGTGCTGACCGCTTAAATGACTGCAGGCCACAGGCAAAATAGCCGCACAAGGCCTCGGATGTATCGCATATATATGATTTAGGGAAGCCACTCAGTGTGCACTAAAACTGAAGAGTGTTTTAGTCTTCACCTTGCAGTACGTTTTATCTGATAAAATCTCACTAGCATGCTTCGGGTATATGACTACAGCATCATGTAACCCACCCCAGCCTGATGGTTTGTCTCTTAAGTGGGATATTTACCATCTCCCTTCCCCCTCCAAGGCATCATCCTGCGCTCTCAGTGGCAGGTAGAGCAGCAATCTCAGTCATTCATATTTAATTCCAGCAGAGTTTCCGGCCAGACTAATGTGCTATTGATTGCAAGTCTCCCATTACTGTGGGGTGAGAGGAAAACGGGAAGGAAAAGAGAAAGAAAAAGACTGAATACAGAGGACTGCATGGAAGGAGGAGAAATATGAGGTGGATTGGGGCTGAAGATAAATCTGATACCAGTGGGGGTAGAAAGCAATCTGACATTTAAGAAATATGACAGTACTTTTAATAAATCGAAAAGAGATGGTGTATGTGTAATGCTTCTGAGTTTTTCTCTCTGCCTGATTTCTCAGATTCTTAAGTGTGATTATTTTTAGGCACGGAACATTTTCGAGGAACTCGAATTTCATCAAGGCTGTTGAGGGTTAATGGAGCATGCATTGAATACAAAAGTGTGCAAATGCATTTAAATGTAATTAAAGGTAAGTACGCTGACATGTTGTCAGTGTATGTGGCCAAAGTTCTTGTGAAAGAAAAAAGAAAGAAGTCTGGCTTTCGGGTGGTTTGTGTACTTAAGGCTTTTTCCCTGGATACTGCCGCAGACGAGTCTAGATAAAAGATTAATAACACCGTCTCTATATTTAACAAGACCGGGTGTAAAACATGCTCTCCATCACACACGAGGCCTCCACTCCCACAATCACATTAGCAATGCTGGAGCATAAATGTGACTGTTATATAGGCGTGGAACTTGGAAATGTCTTTCGTGTTTATGCATGTGTTTATTGCGCCTCGCGCCGCATGCCAAAGAGCGCAGCTACGTATGCGGTGCATTAAAAACAATAAGTAAAAAGATGACAAGAAGCCGGATTCCGCTTCCCACCAGCCTGTCTGGTCTAATAATAGCCTGAAGAAGACACAGCAATCCACAGAAAAAAGAAAAATATTGTGAGGGGGAGAAAATGCCAAATAATGCATACGGGGCCGAATAAGGCCAATTTCCATTATTCTGAAAAGGGCCCAGAACTATGCAGAGAAGCTGTAAAAACGGCTGTACCAACCCAACATGACACTCCCTCCTCTGCTCCCCCAAGCCTTTGCACCCCAGGGGGTCGGCAGTGTTACCCTGGGGCTCAGAGCCCACTAAATGTTGGGAGCACAGGCCCTGAGCATCTATCTCTCACTGCTCTAATCCTATCAGACTCATCCGCTCGCCTCCTCTCTCCCAAAAGCACAGACAAATCACATCAGACTTTAAAACATGTAAAGCCACTCCACAAAAAACTGTTGCTGTAACTGTAATGCATGTAGTAGGCATGCTTGTATGTGAGAAATGGAATTAGGAGAAAATGGATTGCAGACATGAACAATCAGTTTTGTTTTTTAATTAATTATTTTCCAGGATTGAGTTCAATCCTGTAAGCATTCTTATCACACCTAATCTTAAAAGTGCTAAAGTGTTCGTTTTAGACAAAGCCAACAAATATGTTCAAATCTCTTTATCACTTTCTTCTTACTTGTGAAACTGGCAAAACACCCCCATTCATATCTAATCAAGATATCTAATCAATCTAATAAAGCTTTCGTTATTATTCTAAACTTCATATAACAAGATGCAGCAGTATCACCAGGTGTGACTTAAAGCTGTTGAATGCTGATGAATCATGAGTATATTTATTTTTTATATATTAAATCACTTGACAGATGCACTTTGACCAGTACAATTTAAGCATATTGTAGGTGACAACATGTAACAAATAAACATTAAAAGAGCCTTTTTAATGAGATCATGAGCCAGGGCCGTTAATGAAAGACTGTCAAAACAAATGCCAAACAGTGTACTGGCTTCATTTACTCATGTAGCTGATGCTTTTATCCAAAGCAACTTACAACTTTTTACCAGGGGTGCGGTGTTTTGCTCAAGGGCACCTCAGTTGTTTCCTGCTGGTAGTGGGAATCGAACCAGCAACGCTCTGGTTGCAAGTACAACTTTCTAATCACTAGGCTACAACTATATAAGCAGTGATGTTTAACATAGCTGGTGATAAGATTCCTTTTTATGTTCATTATATGTTCCTACATCCTGTGTTACAGTTCTCACTATGTAAGAAGAGCTATAAATTATGCAAAAATGTTGTTCTCGAGCAGAGATACTATTAATTCATGAGATGCTTGTAAAAGAAGCAGAATTAATGTTCAATGAAATAACCCTGCACAAAAAATGCACATTTGAGAATATTCAAGCAAGCTAATTCAACAGAGTTCATGATATTGATAACATTGAAATTAAGTATTTAAGAGCTATAAATCATTAAACTGAAAGATAAAAAGACAAAGTGCTTAAGATTGGGAATGAATCTAATAACAGTGGGGGTAGAAAGCAATATGACATCTAGGAAATATCACTGTACTTGTAATTAATAGGAATGGATGGTGTATGTGGACATGTATCGTTAGAGTTTTTTTTTTAAATTTGCACACTTTAAAGAAACATAAAAATTTAAAGCTTTGTACTGAACTGAAAATCTTCTTTAGCACAGATATTTGAGCATTTCTAATCCGTTACTTTACAGCATAATAAAAGGATAACACTAGCTGTGGCAATGGAACACATCTGTTTCACACAATCATATCTCCTGTGCCGGTGATAAGTAGATTCAGTGCGATCATAACATGCCTTCCTCCCATAAATGTTAATTCACAATTTGCTAATGTGAAACAGACACTTTTTTTTGTTATGAGATAAAAAACCATTGCACAGTGTCCTGTTTTCTCCACCAACAACCACCACATTTTGATGGGCAAAAAGTGACTAAAATCAATGATCATTGAAAGAGCAAACAAAAGCCTTGGACTCTCTTGCTGAAATGCCATCCGGGACAAAAGCGACTGTCTCTTAATCGGCTCTTCTGGAGCGGCTCCTAAACATTAAAAATCATCAGTGAAATTACTGAAAGAGCTTTAAGCAACTGCCATGCTTGATCCTCTGAATCAGGGTGGTAAATAGGTGCTTCAGATGCCCTCTTACCCACGGACTGGATTCAGCTGCCCTGCTGCCAGTGAGGACCCCTAATGAGCCTCTGCAATTAAACTGGTTTATTCAAGTGAAGTGTGAACGGGGTGCGTGCGCAACTGTAGGCAGCTAACAGACCTGGGCTTTTTGTGCCACAAGTGCTGCCTTTATTCACCTCACAATGCACAAAACAACACCAGCATCTAATGGCTAAATCTTTTCCTCTCACGCCTCACGCACACACATGCACACGAAGAGCACAGTCTGAGGAAAGTCACGGCTTGACAGAACAGAGTGGGCGGGGTTAAGACAGACTGACAGCGGGACCCATCTCTATCCTCTTATTAACGCTTAACGAGTGCCTTCCTCATGCAATATTCATCGCCACTAATATCATCCAAGCTCTGAGCTGAGCCGGCTACTTATGTAAGGCAATTATGTAAAATATCAGACAGGGCCCACACTCCGAATCTGACTGGGGAAGAGTTGCAGGACCAAAAAGAAGAAGTGAAAGTGAAAGTTAGACAGGTAGAGCATCATGAAAAATCCCCATCCATGGACATGATGAGTCAATGGTCGGCCTTCACTGTTAACCCGCAACCCAGAAAAGTACAATAATATCCAATCTCTCGACCGTCTAAAGGTTAATGAGTTTGAACGCATCCACCCACTCACTCATCTCAGTTGATTTCCTAGGAACTCGGCAGGCAAAATATATATCATTGTGTATATTACTCTTTGTACACACGTAGAAAAGATGCTGTTTTTCTGATCTGCATTACGGCGCATTTGCACGCCAACGACAATACCACCCACTCGGTAACTCTGACTCTTAATGCCTGATACCTGCGCTGTGACTGTCTGTCTGCAATCTGCATAATCAGTGGAAAACATCAGCTGAAGACACAACGCCAGCTGAGATTTCTACAAGGTCATCCAAGGCCAATGCAGATGTGGGTGAGCTGCAGCACCCAGCGGTCTCAAATGCTCATGTAGACACCAAAACAAACATACATTCTCGCTGGAACGACAAAGCCTCGTCGGCTAAGCATGCATTTCCATATGCCTACACGCTCCGCAACAGTCCAACTTTAAAGACACTGGAGGAGTTCGCCTCAAATGTAGGAAACCGCTAACAGCATCCACAAGCATGCTGTCGCAAACGAAGACGTGCACGTAAGAGTTGCGCTCGCCGCCACACGCGCTCCCTCAGGTCAAGGCCCTGTGGGGGTCTGTGCAGAAATAGGTCATTTGTCACACATCAAGTCCTGGGGCATGAGATGCATTATAGATGAGACCAAACAGCCTGTCTCGGTGAGATCTACACTCTCTCTGAGATTGGAGGGGGGAAGGGAGCTTGAGATAACAACCACTGCAATCAGCGTGTCGATGTTTAATAACAGCATCAGCAAGGAACAATAAGGAGACACAGTTGGAGCCACAGGAACTTGTTTATTGGCATATACTGTTTAAAGCATTTACTGTTTTCCTCTTTCATTCCATTTTGTTGCTTGACTTCAAGTCATTGTGTGGGATTATATAACAACAATAATGAAGTGTGACATCTATGTGACATTGACACCCAAGATTGTATCTTTACAGTCATGTTGCATTTTAAATATTGCACATTAATGAATAAACGTGAAAAGTGTGTAAATGATGTGTGCTGCCTATTTTCTCCTTTCAGGTATTGCTAGAAGTCATGTATTTGTGTGATTATGTAATATATGCTTTCTACACACATCCACCAATGTTTCTTTAGACTGCACCATAATTTTATATTAAAGGGGAAATAAGTTCACACCTTTTTTTGTCATAGTTAAACACCTGGGAATATTTTTAAACAATGCGCTGCATTATGTCCAGAAATGACCTTCACACAGTTATGCATTTGCACTGTAGACTGCAACAGCCATTTTACCTTCTCAATGTGGAACAAATGCTGTACTTCTTTACTCCATTTACTCAGCTTTCTTTACAACTGGAAAAAACTCCTTAGAAAGCAGCGTGCCAGACTAGAAAACAGAATGCGAAAGGAACGCAACAGATGAACGCAAAAGAGCTGCAGGGGAAGGACAAATAATGCGAAATCAAGAAAAAAAGAACTCTGAGCATGGGGGAAGATGAGAGAGGGGCGAACAGAAGAAGAAAGCATGGCTTCTGTATTTTTCTGCATCCATCTGTTCTGAGTGCAGGTGGAGCTCTATTCACTCAGCTCTGCATGTGCGTTGAGGGGGCAGGAAGAAAGGGAGGGCAAAAGGAAGAGTGGAGAGATGGGTGGGGGCAGGGGGGGTTGTAGGGATGGGGGGCTCTCGGTGATCTCTCCTGAAGGGGATAATGGGAGAAGAGCGCATTGCAATGGCTGCCATGTAGTACCCTCCCTGCACAATTAGCCAATCAGGAGCGAGCTCTGCCAGGCAGAAGGACACATAAGAGAAGAACATTGCAGCAGAGGCACAGAAGAAGCCTGCGAGGAGCTGGGAAATACACACACAACAGCAGAACCACAACACCCTCCCCTGGACACACCCTACTGGGGATCACTGCTTCTCTTTTTTTCTGTACCATCGCCCACGCCACACGGAGAGAAATCTCTCTCTCATCATCATCCTGAAGAAAACCCCCTTCTCCTCATTTTCACGCTGCTGAGGAAACCTACAATCGCACGGGCTGAGATCTCCTGACCGAGACTGTCTTTTTTCCTTTTTCTTTTTTTTTCTTTTCGTTTGGAAATTGACATTTTGCTTTCTAAAGCCGAAGCATAAAAACGCCAACGGTGTGATAACTGCAAGCCGGCCTGAAGACCTGCAAATCGAAGGAACCTAGATCACTATCATCGCCGTACATCAAGAATGGTTACTGTACGTATACATTTTTCTCTCTTTTGTAAGGAACAATAACAATGACAGAAAATTGTATTTATGACATTCAAGACATTTTAATGCAGACGGTTTTAATGTATAAGGAAAATTAGCTACTTGCATTAAACTGCATATTTTCATATTAATCTAAAATGCATTTATATGCAAGACATATAAAAATGTTACTGTCGCAATTGGTCAAAAAGCACACATATTATCACAGCCAATAGCGGATTTTGTAAACAAGATTAACGATTAGCCCTGGGTGTAAGTAATGTGATACAGGCATACGCAAGCATCGCTAAAGCTCAGCTCGCTTCTTCGACGCTTTCTGTGGAGAATCAAAACATTGCTTTCGTCTGCCATATTATTTCGTATTAATTCATGCGCCAAAGCGTTCAACGACGTGCACCTATTTTTATCCGCGATTTAAATATATTGTAGCGGTAATTATAAAGAAAGAGAGCGGAGGAATTTCACATGAATAGCTGAGGTGCTGTAAAAGCAGAAGGGCGTGAGAGGGCACATGCTGTGGAGCTGCTTCTCTCTCTTCGCCTTGCGCAGCAGAAAGGATGCTCAAGACCAATCTCTGAGACAAAACACGATGCCTCGGAGGCTGAGAGCCCGTAGAGAGCAAAGGCAAAGAAAAGGGTCGAGTCACTCGGAGGGGGAGGGGAGATACTGTGCATTCATCGGTTTGGATTGATTCAGACAGGACGAAATTCTTAAAGCTTGCGATGCACTGACATTAGAAATGGCGAGAAAAGCCTACGCATACAAACGGACCGATAATAAATGCAACAAATGAAGAAATATGAGGGGATACAAAGGCGTGATGCCAAGCGTTTGGGTGTGTCTTCTGGAAGAGACAGCAATGGCACGCGCTCAAAATCATCACCTTCACGTAGAGCAGCGAGATTTTCTTTCAAAACACTGGTCTATAACACATATAAATATAGACACACGTTTAAAATTTGTCTTGTGTTTTTAAATGATTATTCAAAACATTAAGATTCATTTCTGACGTTATTCTTCCGGCCAGTTCTCTGTATGGAGGGTGTTGTCAGAGCTAATCGTCTTTGTTCCCTGTCAAGAATCTCACTCGTAAATATTGGACGCTATATTCGCTCTAACGATGCCCCACATTGTATTTATTATTAATTTAATACTCGCTATATGCAAGATAATTACACGTGCCCTGGAAACCTCGGCGAGCTTCACGACATTTTGCCATTAGGTTAGAGGTTTCAGGCCCTGAGAAATAAGTAGCTATAGTGATTTATTGCTCACACGCACCACGAAAGGATGATGTGAAGGACATCTGCCTTGTTTTGCAGTGACAAAAGCATTTTCTCTCGTATTAATTCTCAATAGATAATGTGACCGGTCTGTAATGAATGAAGGCCCGTCGGCGTGTTGTTCCGCAGTCCTCCGTGAGCACGAGCCTCTACCGCAGTGCCAAGCACATAAAACCGTTGAGTCAGATAACCTTCTCCAGGCGCTTACACAATTCAAGGACAAGGACATCACAAACGATACACAACACGACAGTCTAAATGTACGACACCCTCGTTAATCGTAAATCGGTCACAGAAAACTATGTTTAATAAACTATACGTCAGCATTGGTTGGATAGGCTGATACGGACGTTAGCATCAGCAGACGTTGTCTATTGTCAAATTAAGTGCTACTAAACGAACTGATATGACAGACAAAATAATGAAATTAGCAATTATTGTAAATATAAAAATACATACAATATAAATAAAATAAAGTTATTATGGGAATTCTTGGTATATACTACAGAATAAATGTAGACAAAAATAATCTATATATACAATTTAAAAATAAATAATAATTATTTTTATTTTTACTTATTATTATAATTACTATTATTCATAATATTATGGGTTGTAGAATCGAAAGTAAATGCAGGCAATGTTCATTGTTCCCGGAGAGTCCCGCATGCAGCCTCTGGCCTCGACACAAAGCGCTACTGTTTACATTAATATTCATAGTGCTGCCATGGTCTCTGTAGAGGAGGAACGGGTGGCTCTTTTGTTCGCTTGTGTCAATACGTTTATTCAGCAAAAAGGAGCTCGGATTTATGAATGCCTAAAGAGCACACGCGTACTTGTCCAATCAAAGGACGAGGGGATAACGATTTTAAACGATTCGTAAACGGCTGGACTAAGAGGAAAGCGTTTATTTATAAAGTCGACATTAAGAGCTTATGTCCACTTGATAAAATGAACCTCATAGCACAAAGGATTTTTAAGTTAGATGTCCATGTTTTGGAGAAGTAAAGCAAATGAGCTGATTTCAAACGGGATCCCCTCTGAGCCACTCCCGACTTCAGCACTCTGGATAGCGACCAAACAGCAAAACCGAAATACTGCTTTCTCAAAGTCTTTCCTTCTAATGGTGTGTTTAAACGTCCTTGCAAAAAAATACATTTTGAAATAAAAAGGGAAAGAATAAAAGTGTTAAAGACCGTAGTATAAAAATATACCAGATAATTTGATATTCTATTTCTTAAAGAAAATTACCCCAATTTATGTTTCGTACCTACAAAAATAAATAACAAAGACAAGGGTTTATCCGTTCAATTTGTGCTTGTGAATATTGAGCTTTGACTTGTGTCCTGTTGTTTTACAGCTGCCACAGTGATCCTTTAAGCTGCAGTGAGAGTGTAGCTAATGCCTTTTGTTTAGGATAATCCTGTAATCTGTGTTACTGAAACGGCCTTTTGGCAATCCAGCATTCACATTTGAGTCAGGAGCCCGTCCAGACATGTAGACATTTATTAATTACAAATGCTAAAAATGATGGTATGGCATGTGAGAAATGTCACCAGCACAGATTTTTCATATAAAAATGTTTTAGAGCACAATGCTACTTTGTTGATTTGGTCAGACTGAAAATTAAGGTTGAGATGATGCATAGAGCTAAAGATAAGATCTGCCTTATGCTTTATTTGTTTACCTCCCGGATCTTGTGTTTATTTTAAGAAAATGGCTCCCTCACAGCACAGGGATATTAAGGAAGTGACCAAACATCTTCACAGTCAAACATCTCTTTATCTTACACTGCTATCAGGCCTGTCTTTAATTAGTATTCTTCAGACAGATGTCTCTTAGCATGTAAATAATGCAACTAGATTTTTAGCATGAGTAAGATGCATTGTTAAACAATGAACCTTAATTAAATTTTTTTCAATATTTTCCTTAAAACCAAAAATTGCCACCATTTAATGATATTTCTAAACGTTTCAAGATTTTTTTACAGCATAGCTTTTTCTTATTTTTTTAATACAGTGCAATCATAGACCATACATCTATAGGACATTTTCTAAAAATCAACCCTAATGCTTCAATCTTTCCAACAGTTGATGGTTATTTGTACAGACTCTAATTACAGATTCACAAAGAGGAATCTTTGCAGTCATTTATCTTTATCAGTGCGGTGGTGGGGAGGTAATAGGTTTTGCGTATGAGATCCAGGGCTCTTGTTTGCGTGCGAGTCTGGGTCCTTGTGTAGGCGATGCTGATGCAGTGCATTAAATATTGAGGGAGAAGTCTTCCAGAAATAGAAAAGTACATGCTGGGACAGGATTGTCCACCCTTCCTTCCAAGGCCATGATTTTACTTTTAAGGCTGTGCTTTTGTTTTATAAGCAGTATTTTTAATAGAATGAATTCATTTTAAGGAGCGCAGTGAAAAGAAATCTAGCACTAAGCAGTGTCTCTGCTGTCTTTGTCAGTCATGTATTTTAAAATGAAGTTCTCCTCTACCTCTGCTGTGCTGGCTTCAATATCGGGGCAGTGAGATGTGTCAGTCCCTGCGTCCGAAGAGCCTGTGCGTTGTGTAACACGTTACATTCGTTGCTGAGGATGGGTGGCTTGCCATAGGGAGGTTTACTTTAGTTCATGCATCACATTTGCCCTGATCCTGTCACTTTGTGTAAAGACTCGCTCTGTTTGTGTCAACGCATGGGCAGTGCCTGTCTGAGTAGGGTTTATGTGTTAAACCCAAGATATTTCTTAGACTGCGGGCAACAAAGGAAAGTTGCTAGATGCTGTTTTATCACAATTTGTGTCGTATGAAAAGCACTGTAACATTCTTCCTGTTCATGATGTTTGCCAGTAGTTTCGCCTAAATCCTGTTTGCAGTAACTTACTCATCTCTGCCTCTCAGAGTTTTCTCCTTGTCAGTGTCAATTTGCCTGAGATATACATTCTGCCTGCCCGTGAGCTTATTTTATTAATGCAAAACAAAAGTGGTATTAAGTGACAGCTAGCTTTGGTTATACTGTTTTCTCACTAACATTAATCCATTTTACACAAACACATAAACGTACAACATGCACACACACACACACACTCACAAGGTTTGCTAAAAGTCAAGAAGCCAGCCAATAGCAACAGTCGTCAAGCTGCTGTTACCTGGGCAACCTGGTTAGAGGTAAGGCTCAAGGCAGGAATAAATCATTTCACTGAAGAGACGGTGTGTTAGAGAGAGATGAGACGCATACTGAAGGGAGAACAAAAGAAACGAATATCCACAGTACTAAATATGCACTTGTGTATGTTTAAATACAAATGCTGATTTAGGAAAATAATGTTAATGATATGTTCCATTAAAAAATTATTTTTGGTCGATATAATTACATTTCCAGTGTGATCACAAAATGAATTTTATTTGTAAAAGCGTAGAGCAACACTTGTGGCTCATGATTCTGCCTGTTGATTGTGTGAAGCCAACAGAAAGATCACGGATGCATTGTTAATTAAGTTGGTGAGACACCCTGTTCCACCCCAGGGGCCGTTCTGGGGAAAGAAGCTTTCAACTAAGATGACTAATACATGAACATACATTACACATGCCAATTCATAAATTGTGAAATATAGCCGGCCAAAAACTAAAAAATCTACTAATTAATTTCACAAAAAACATTTAAAAAGACAGATAGCTTATGGTTTATTGCTGGTTCTAAGGAAAAAAGTTGCATATGCTGCAGGAGGATGGGAACATAAGCGACCGTTAAGGAAGATTGTAGAAAGTAGCGTCTACAACCTGCATACATCTGTTGTTTGAAAATTCCCTATAGGCCAAATTAAGCTTCAAGCTGTGCTCTAGAGCAGCACAGATGAACCAAAGACCCAGATACATGCACACACGCTTACAATTTTCACATAAATAAGGTGCCAATAAGAACCTGTCATCTTCAGTGATCTTAAGAACATTTTTCATTTTAGCAGGTAAAAATGAGATGGCTGCAGAATATAATTTATTTATGTGTCTGTCATCTACCAACCTCCGAAAGGCTGTACTAGTGATGTAATGCTGTTTGACCCCACGTACAGAAAATGGGGGCAGGGAAAAAGTGAAAGGACTGTGACATCTGCAGACCCAGGGGCAGATCGAAAGAATTGAAGTGAGGGAGAAAGCGGTCAGAGGAGGAGGGGAGGTGGGATATTGTTCTCATCCAGTCCTCTGGTCCTCAGACACACAGATTTTTAACCTCTTAATGTTTAGAGGAGGAACCTTTTGGACAGTCAAGTATTATGCCTCACAAGTGTGCTCTCAGGAACACAATGTAATTTGTAAATTTTCCACCTGCAGATAATTAGCACCATGGAAACTCAGGTGTCCAACGGTCCGAGCGGAACCAGTCTGCCTAATGGCCCCGTCATCAGCACTAATGGCGCCACAGACGACAGCAAAACTAACCTGATCGTCAACTACTTGCCTCAGAACATGACCCAGGAAGAATTCAAGAGCCTGTTTGGCAGCATCGGAGAGATTGAGTCATGCAAATTAGTCAGAGACAAAATCACAGGTAACCAAAAAACATCATTTTAAATCTGATATATCTAAAGCAAACTTTACCATCTAAGCAATAAAAATATTTCATTTAATATTCATGTTATTCCAGGTCAGAGTTTGGGCTATGGCTTTGTAAACTATGTGGATCCCAACGATGCAGACAAGGCCATTAACACGCTTAACGGTCTTAAACTGCAGACCAAAACAATCAAGGTAAGAGCTCCTCGACCCCACGCTCCTCAATCACGCAATAGGGAGGAAGTGAGGAATAAGGGAGCAGGAGAAAGACAGACACGACAGCAGGAGAGGTGGAGAAAGGAGGGCGGGGCAGAGGGGAGGAATTGGTAGCATGAACAAAAGGAGCGAGAGAAAAGAAACAGTGGAGGTCAGAAAGCAAGGGGTTGTATGCAGAGGTGATTGTGATGGAAATGTAATTAGGGGGACGCAAAGTGAGACTTGGAGGTCAGCAGAGAGAAAGCCCCATCTGCCTCCCATCTTGGCTAATTAGGGCCTTCTTTGTCCCGAATTCAGCTGGGCTATGGGGTGGAGAAAGATCCGACTGGGCTTCTGAAAGCAAGAGATTAAACAGTCCGGTCTGTTCCTCCACCTGATCACCGTACATCAAAGACTACAACAAAGCCAAGATGAGAATCAGCAGTTAAGCTGGCTTCTGTGGATTTAACATGTTTGCGCACATGCATATTAGGACATGCGTATAAATGGCATCATGGACCGTGATAACATTTGCTGTCGGATGTCAGTCTGTTTTTTGGAAAGAAACAATACAGTGCTACAAATTTTGTCAAAATCTGCTTTGTATACTATGATCTGTCTGTGACAGACAGCACTATGATCAGATTCAGAAAAAACTGCAGTAAATGTAAAATACAACCTGAACCCAATTAACTATTTCTTAGTTTAAAACTGACATAGTTAATGCATTTTGGCTGTCTAAGTCAAAATAGCCTACAACATACATGCTTATATTTAAAATCCTTAAGCACTGTTATTTACAGTGTCCTAAAGCACTGTTATTCCGTGAATAATGACTACAGGCCACGGGCAATCTGCAGAATGACATCACTGGCACAGGTATTTAAACCATACCGAGTCCTATTGCTATTGTCCTAATCATCTTGTTTGTTTAATGCATTCACTCACTTTCACCGCTGTTCTGACATTCAGCGTTCGTGTGCCCACTGCCCTCAAATCCTTAAGCCGGGCAAATGTCATATTTTCCATGTCAATAAGGCATTGTTAGAAGGGTAGAGAGCGGAGAGAGAGGATAAAGTGAGGGAGAGGGAGGGAGACAGGAGCAAAGGCTAGAATGGAGACGAATGCCAATGACAGGATTAGGGCCATATGGGCTGCAGGGACCATCTGTACTGTGGGAGAGTCAGGGAGAGGGTTAATTATGGGGCAGCATCCCCCCTCCCACCCGAGACTCTGATGTACACTCACCCACTCACTGCACAATTACACCCCTATCTCAACAATACTGCTGCTTAGTCATACTTGCCTCTGACACGCAAACACACATATGGTTGAAAAACATACTCATTTCTGCCAAGCTTTCATGACATGTAATAACCTGATTGGGCATCCGAAAGCACATTAAAAACATCTTATTTATGATATAAAACATTTACTTAACCTTCGGATTTTGTTGTATCTTCATACATTTTAAGCTTAATTATCAAAATTCGTCAAAAGTACTTACTGATAATGAACGTTGTTTAGATGTATACATAAAAATTCATAGTGAAATAGGAAATATAAAAAATAGCAATAACTTTAAAGGAAATCTATATGTGCAATTTAAGTGTGTACAGAAAATTTAAACAAAGACAAAAATGTAAATTCTATTAAAAAAGTTAGAGAATATTACAAAAGTAATATTCAAGTACAAAAATATATTTAAATTATTTAGTACTTAAGATTTTATAATTTTTTGGTTGTTACAGTTTAATTCAAGCAAATTGGTCTTATTTTGGGGGGAGTATTTTGTGAGAATACATGTAGGGGAGTTGTCAGGGGCGCTGGGCATCTTGTAATCTGTTTACTTGGTTTGCCGGTTGCCAGAGGAGCGGTTTTCCCTTGAGAAAGAAAACAAAAGAGAGCTGGAGGTGTGTGTATGAGCGGGGGGCAATCGCTCTATCTCAAAAAACCACATGCACACACACTGACACTATCAATCAAAGTCTCTCTCATTCAACCAGAAACTCATAAATATACATATTTTATGAGAAAAATCTGTTCGCATCTCAAACTCGAGCAAATCGGCACGGCAGGGGACTTGAAGGGAATACTGAGGTGATGTAAAAATTAGATGAATATTTTTACGTCAAAACAAATGCCTAATTGGACTTGATAATTCATGACACGTCCCAAATGCGTAACAGGCTCTAAATGCTGCTGTCTTCTGGAAAATCACTGGTTAGAATAACAGCCCATGATATCAAATTTTCCTCACTACTCCCTAAGGGAGCCAGTCTTAAATCAGAGCAGCGGGTGTCGATGTATCTGTGGGTTAAGTGTGAATGTGAGAGTGGGCTTGTGTTTCTGCTGTCAAGAGCACTGTGAAGCTGAAGTAGTGTTTAATAAGGAAACCGGGTTTGGTTGAAGTGAAGTGCATGTAAGAGATGTGGATTTCAAGGAAGGAGGAATGAGAGCGAGTGGGTGGATGTCTCGCCTTTAAGCGTGGCAGTGCTGTGACATATCTGCTCTGACTAAACTTGAAAGTTTGCACTGCTGGGAGTTTTAGGACTGTCATAGCTGTCTTAATGCATGCTTCTTAATATTTCTATTAAAATAACTCTAAACTGTGTGTGTGTCTAATAGGTGTCCTATGCCAGACCCAGCTCAGCTTCTATTCGCGATGCCAACCTGTACGTGAGCGGGCTGCCCAAAACCATGAGTCAGAAGGACATGGAGCAGTTGTTTTCCCAGTATGGAAGGATCATCACCTCACGTATACTGGTCGACCAGGTCACAGGTAAAAGTTACCTCACTTCAATGAACAGCCCAGACTGCCTGGGGGGGATTAAAAATCTAATTAAATCTTTGGACGTAATGTTAAAACTAGGCCATATGCTTAAACATTTGTCCTTATAATGCAAATCATAGAGCGATAATCAGAGTACCTTTATATAGCCCATTTTAGACCTGTGATCACATGACTGTTAACAACACTTTTCTATGTATGTTTTATAAGACCTTTAAAAGGTTTTTTAAACACAGATCACAAAGTGATAACCAAACAAAAATGTATTCCAGCTGATATTGTAACGTTAAATAGTAATGACTTGCTTTTTAAGCAATATTTTTGCTTAAAACAATAGTTTTAGTACAAATACCATGGTTAGACTATGGTTACTGTATTAAAATCATGGGGACATTTCGTTCACCCACATGAAAAAAAATACTACAGTATGGTTTAGTATTTACTGTAAAAGGTTTGTACAGTTTATTAATTCACTGTAGGTAATACTACAAAATACTGTAGTATATACACTAACAATATTAGGTGAGCTATAAAATACTACACTGTTATATAGTTTACTACTGATGTTAACTGTTACTGATCTAACCCCCTCAAGATTTTTGGCTGTTCAAATTTATATCAATATGTATTCAGGTTGATTGTTAAATAATATTAAAAAACCATTTGAAGTGTATTAAATGTGATCTAAATGGCGGTACTAATATCACGTCGCTTTCTGACTGGAGCAGGTATATCGCGCGGGGTGGGTTTCATTCGGTTCGACAAGCGCAACGAAGCTGAGGAGGCCATCAAAGGTCTTAACGGTCAAAAGCCGCTGGGCGCCGCTGAACCCATAACCGTCAAGTTCGCCAACAACCCCAGTCAGAAGACAGGACAAGCCCTGCTAACCCAACTTTACCAGACAGCCGCTCGTCGCTACACCGGTCCTCTGCATCACCAGACCCAGCGCTTCAGGTACTGCCCCTGCCCGCGGCTCTCAGCGGCGCTTTTTCCTCACTGTCTCTGTTCCTCTGCCGGTCTTTCCTTCAAACCGCAGCGCATTCACGGCATCAGGGGGATTTGATGAATCATTACGGGTCCGGAGCTAATTAAGGCGGTGTGTAAATTTGCCACAAATCTCCTTTAACCCATTCACAAAGAGTGCTTTAAAACAACGGTTTAAAAAAGCTCAAATGTGTGTGAATCAGTCACGGCAACGATGCGCATTCAGCGCAGTACACTCAATCCATCGCCTGAGGGCTCCGTACGCATTGCGTCACAGTCGAGACGCTCCTTCTGATTGGTGGACGACGGGCTTGGTAAAGCGCTCCCCCTGGTGGCTGAATGCATGGCTGCATGCAAACGCTTTTCTCTGGTTGTTGGTTCTTGCGACTAATATCTTCACCTCCGTCACTCTCCCTCTTGCATTGCAGACTCGACAATTTACTAAACGCCACCTACGGAGTCAAGAGGTAATTTCCTAAAAAAGGTGTCCATTTTAAAGCATCCATGCCTAAACAAGCTCAAACAAAGTGCCCGGAATACCACCTGCTGACTTAAACTGTAAAATTAGACATGAAATCATTTGAGAAAACTACAATTATGTAGCCAGTAGTCATCAGTTAGGCATACAATATCACAGCAGGACATTCTGGCATGGCTTTGTTGAACCTTTTTTCTTTTGGTTGATTCCTTGATTGAAATGATTTGTATGTATTTCTGTATTGAACTAACATTATTTTTTTCAGTTTTGGTTGCTTTAATGTTCTTTTTTCCACCAGCATGGACATACAAGGTTCCGTTTGCGTCTCCTCTGTTCGTTACAATTTTCTGTTGATTTGTTTCCGATTTGCCTTCATCCCTATCTAGGTTTCTATGTTTTGCTAAATATTGTGATTTTGTTGGACGTTGTTGTGTATTTTGATCAACAGGGAATTTAACTAGTTAAAATAAATAGTTTGGTTGTGACCTTTATCTGCTTACGGCTGTGGGGATCAAGCACGGGTTTCCAGTCCTCAAACTCATATCAAAATGGCAGTAACATGTGATGATGTTAAGCGTCTGTGTGGAACTTCAGAATGACACCCATGGTAGCTCTCCTTTCCTCCCCAGATTCTCTCCGATAACCATCGACAGCATGACCAGTCTAGCTGGAGTCAACCTAACGGGGCCCACAGGAGCCGGCTGGTGTATCTTTGTCTACAACCTGTCCCCGGAAGCTGACGAAAGCGTCCTGTGGCAGCTCTTCGGACCGTTCGGCGCCGTCACAAACGTCAAAGTCATCCGTGACTTCACCACCAACAAATGTAAGGGCTTTGGCTTTGTCACCATGACCAACTACGACGAGGCAGCCATGGCTATTGCCAGCCTGAACGGCTATCGCCTGGGCGACCGCGTGTTGCAGGTCTCCTTCAAGACCAGCAAGCAGCA
Organism: Beaufortia kweichowensis; assembly: GCA_019155185.1. Classification (NCBI taxonomy): domain Eukaryota; kingdom Metazoa; phylum Chordata; class Actinopteri; order Cypriniformes; family Gastromyzontidae; genus Beaufortia; species Beaufortia kweichowensis. The sequence continues at coordinate 3,866,576 of CM032804.1, forward strand.
CAAGGCTTAAGGGATGGCCTGGTCACGACCGCTCTTTAACATGCAGGGGAGCTACTGAGCTCCCCGTACATTCACTCTACATGGGCCTGGACTGAGTCTCTCTCTATCACACATTCAACACACACACACATACACATTTAGTTTCGAACAAAAATACACAAGTAGAGTTTTTTTTCTTTTCTCTTTACACAACATGCTAGTCCTTCCCAACATTTGCCTGTATTGAATTAGCAGAAGTGTGAGGAGGGGCTGGGATTGACATTGAAGGGAATTCATGAGGAGGGACAGTCTAATGAATGTGACAGAGAATGTCTGCTAAGAGCTTTGATTTAATTCAGGCAAAATAAGAGAACTGATCAAGGAAATATTGCAAAAAGAACAAAAAATCAAATATGTGCAATTTACCCGGAATCTTGCCCAGTAACACTCCTGTCTGGCTTTAGAAGATGTAGTCACTTTTTTACACTTGGGCATTTTGAATCAGTGATTTTTTAGAGAAAAATGATAAAAACAGTGTTCTCTTATATATATTATGATATAACTATATATTCAACATTTAAGGTGGTTATAATAGCCAAATATGTAAGCATTTTTTTAGAACTTTCATTACGGTTTCCTGGCTCTACATTAGGTTGCAACCTTGCCTTATGGCATCACACGCTTTACCTGAGGTCCAACCCGACAGCCACTGAACAAACTGTGTAGATGCTAGACGCAAAAATGAGAGGTCACCCGGGGTCATCATAATCACCTCAGCACACCTAAAGACCACAGTCATCACAGAGACACTCGCACACATGTACACACACATGCGTACCTCCACACGAGGGCATAGTTTGAATACATCACAAACATGGCGACCGAAAATCTTCTTGCATTTCTCCACTGTTTTATAGAATTTAGAAATATTTCCACCACATGCAGTTGTCTGTGTAAATATGGTGATGGCGCTTGTAATTCTTTTGGTCTTTCCAACCAATAATGAAGATCTACAGCAAAATCCAGAACAACATTAGATCATAATAAGCGGGTTAATATGTATGAATGGTTCTGGGGTGAAAAGGGCTGTGCGTCAGCTCTCTTATTTAACCTCTCAAGTACACTTGTATGGAAGAAAGCTGTTATAGAGGTCAGAGGTTACTGAGGTCAGTTATCCTGGCTCTTCATAACCTCTCTCAGATGCATTTAGCTCCATTCACTAAAGAGGAATTACACTAAAGTCTATAATGACCTCTTACATCACTCCTGAAAGGCTTCGCTTTTTCAAATCAGTTTTACAGATATCAGCCCCCGCATATCCAAAAGTAGCTAACATTAAACATAAAATCAAATTTTGTACTTTTATGCAGGTTACAGTCACATGACCTACAAAAATCATATATCTTAAATACTGATCTCACGAATGGATAAGCTGTCCATAGCCCTGAAATAAATAAACATGAACAAAACTGTTCCACGGGGAGAGACATTGCTGTAAAATCGCAAAACTTCACGTTATATGAAGAAAAGAACAGAAAGATGTAAATGTGTGTTCAAATCAAATGACATTTTGCTTTTCTAAATAACGCTGTGTTAGCCAAAGAGGACAATGATCTCTTTGAAAGGATTACATTAGAGATTAATATATTTTTATATCTACAAGAAAAAACAAGACCTTGTGCAACATTTTTACAGATTCTTAATCGTGAAAATCTTTGGACACACCGCATGGCTTTTATTTTCAGAGTTTTCAACTTTGGGGAGAGAGAGCCAGTCTGCGGTGTTAGGGAGGGGATTGGAGGGTTGGGGACTAAGATTTACATGCAGTGAAACCATTTCATTTTCAAAAATAAAAAAAAAGAGAAACATATAAAACAAGTTTTCAAAAAAGAATCAGCAGACAGATAAATGTATGCATAAAGACCGAAAAAGTTGAAAAACTTGACAGTTTCTCTAAAGTGAAATCAAGCGTTGCTTCAGACGGTGCAGTGAAGCTCTGTAGCCTCAAACTGAACATCATCAACTGAGGCACACGACACCTAGAGCATCTCGTAAAGACGAAACAGTGTAAAGAAAATACCTTAACGCTTCAGCATGTTCAGCGCACCCAAATAATATTTAAAAATTGACATTAAATTGATGTAGCTGCACTTATCAATGTAATCTAACCTTTACACACAATAACCCATAGTAAATTCTATTCGCCAGTATGTCATCACACAAGGCAAATGTCGTCTATCATTATACTGTCTAGATTTTCTTTCTTTTAAACATGCACTATTTTTTCTTTCTATTTATTTCCGCTCCTCATATTTTCTGTATTCCACCATCAGTTCATATCGTTGACACCTGATTTTGCTTCTTTGCACAAGCACTAACCAACCAAGGGATCTTAGCTTTGTCACTGATGATGGAAAATGTCAGAAACATTTAGCAAGTGTGTGACCGCACACACACTTACACCTATGGACGCACACACACACACACACACACACACATAGCACATATCAAAGTGTCTCTGAGCCCTCCACATCATACCTGTTGTATCAAAACTGTGATACATCTTAAATTAACCCTCTCAGCTTATATACCCGTAACATCAACATCGCAAAACATACAAGCTTTTTCTTTCGCTAACGCAACTCATCCTGCAACTTCTCAGTGGTGTGCCCTAAAGAGGATGAAATTCAATATTTGGCCTCCCTTAAAAAATTTCGTAACGGGGGCAGTAAGAGTAGATGCAGTCAGAAGCAACCGGGGCATATTTAGTGCACCTGGCAACCAGAGGAACAGGCGTCTTAATGTCCCTCTGGTGAAATATCAAAGAGAACCCTTTAGCTCCACCACATCTAGAGACCTCCCACCAACTCATACTCTCACAGAGCCAAGGACAATGGCAGAAAGCAAGACATACTGCACCGCTTGAGCAACTACAATAATAATCATTTAAAAAAAGACAAAAAAACTTTCCTATGGAACAGTAAGTGCAATGTGCTTCGTTTTTATATTGACTGAGAACAAAAGATATATATATTTTTTAAAAAAGAAAATTAAACGTCACACTGAAATGGTTTGCAGAATAGTGAAAGGATCAAATGTAATGAACAACAACAAAAAAGTGTTAACTAACAGATTCATTAAAAGAATCGAACAAGCACCGAGAGCTCTGATCTCTAAAAATGTCCATTATCCCTTCCTCCGCCCCCTATTAGTGCTCTGACCATGCAAGCTAAAACAAACAGCCGTCTATGGTGCAGAAAAGAGCAATTTTTAAAGACCGTGAAAGGAATACTGTCTAAAATATCATCGGTTTTAGCCCATGTTGATTTCAGAATATCATTTTTCCTGTAATTTATTGATTTACTTTACATATCAGAATCACATGTTAACTTAGCGTACTTGTGTTGTTGATGTTGCCATAGAGGACACACGTGGGTCGAATACTTCTTTGGTTCCTTTTATCGGGTGCGATTTCTTATATTTGTTTCCATTATTTATGATTAGTTGCTGTTCCTACAGTGTATGCAGGTTTTAGAATTAGTTAGAATTATTTCCTTTCAATCAAAATGTGTTTAATTGTGTTTGTAAAAGTCTGTGGTAGCTTTTGTTGCAACATAAATAATTTAAACTGAAAAAAAATTCAATATAGCGCCAATGAACTTGTATTATTTGGGCGACTTTAAGCTTGTAGTTTTAACTTATTGTTAACTTAAAAACTATTTATTATCATTATTATGATTATTATTATTGCCTCGTATGAAAGTATGTTTTGTGTATATTTATGGTTTATTTCATTATATTTGCAAGTTTAAATACTTTTTATTTTGCCAAAATGTGGTTACGCCATTTTGTTTTTCTTTGAAGGGAACAAATAGATTAAAAAAAATAAAAAACAAAACAAAAAAACTGCTTTAGAATTACAATTTGGAAAAGTTCTCCATAGGCAAAGAATGCACTGCTATATTAAACTAATTGAAGTGTATAAACATACATGCTGTGTGCTAGATGTTATGCCTTTAATGCCTGTGTTTTGTTTGTCTTGTTAAATGAAAACCTTTTGATTATTTAATCTAATCACAGTCTTGTTTTTCCAGCCACGTTCAGAACCCCATAGTAAGTCAGGGCCCGGGGCGAGGCCTTGAGGCAGGGGGGCGGGTCGAGGCGTGGTCCAGTCTATGTTCTGGACCCGCAATCAGGCCTAAAGTTCAGTGCACTCGCTGTGAATACCTCTTACCCTGCTGCCATACAGTCATTAATATGACTGAGAGAAAGTAAAAGTCAAAAAGAGTTCGAAGGCACAATTATTATCAGACTCTGATGGCAGCAGGAGACAGGTGAGGTGAGGCACTGAACTAGAAAAAGGGGTCAGTGGTCACTCTGTTTCTCAACCAGTTGTATTTTGTGTCAATATTAAGTTAGGAGGGACACAGATTTACCTAGCAATGTTCTTCTGAAACCATTTTCCAGGAATAACAGAACATTAAAACAAACGAACAAAAAAACGATCAAAAGCAGAACTCCTGATCTCAGTGTCTGTGTGTCACAAATAAAAATCTCATACTTCCAAACATGAACAAAGACAAACACATAACAAAAGGGGAAAAAAATAAACCTTTCAGTTTAGTTTAGGATATTTATTACTGGGATTTCAGCTGAAGACGCTTGAGGACTTTTTCATGGAATTGTTTAATTATTTGTACTTTACATGCCAGAAAAAAATAAAAGATATGAATCTCAGTGTTTCCCTTGTGCTTGGTATTTTTTTCCCTTGTGCTTGCTACATTTATACAGCACACATAAATAAATGAAAGTATTATATTTTTTAGGAGTTAATATTTAGTTTAATATTTAACAAGCCTGCCACTTCTACTGCAAGCAAAAGAGAACATTACAGTTCATAGTCGAGAACATTAACCTCTGTTAATAAATTATCCTTTTTGTGGTTGTTGGTTTCTTAAAGAGAAGACATTCACATTCAAGAAACATATTTGTAAAGCTGAATTTATTTCAACATTATCCATGGAATGTGAGGAAATAAGATTTTACATACGATTTTACTTAATAAAAACAAACAAACATTACAATTCACCCAAAACTAATGGTAGAGGTTCCTAAACAGCTATCAAGAAAATGAAGGTACTGCTCCCACAGACCAACCTACAGATCAGGAGAGAGAAAACAAGAATGTTAAGAATATGCTAAGATTATCTGGGGAAAATCTTTAAGCATTTTTAAAAGAAAAAAATACACAGGTACTAACAAACCTTCTGGACATAAACTGATATTAGTGTATAAATAGGACAAAGATAGAAAGGCACATGACATGGCAAGTTTGCTGTAATTTAAAATATCAAAATTCAAGGAAATCTTAAATGTTGTTTATATGAAACCAAAGATACCCTCAGCAGAAATATAATTTCACATATTTTGGTTTCATACTGGACACAACACTAATGTTGATAATGATAAGTAAAGGAATGTTTTATTTACCTAAAGTAAAAATCTGTCTGATTTATACCCCATAATTACATAAAATCAATGTTCTGTCAATAACAAATGTTGAAAAGAATATTTCTGGTATATTTTCCCTTAATGCACTCACACAATGACAAAGTGAATCTATTATCATTTAGCAGGCAGTAAATTGGCATCACTATGGCAGAACTTCATTACATATCAAACGCAGAAAATGCGTCAGACAGATTAGCATCCCAGGTATCTTGTAAAAATCGAGTCACGCTTTTCCTTAATATAATGTTTTAATCGTAAATAGTGTTGTATATTTTTAATAGACTTCAAAAAAGGCATCTCACTGCACACCATGCATTGATGAGCAGAAGGTGGAATCTACAGCTCCTCGTGGTCGTGTGCCGAGGGGTCAGGGTTGGATAGCTCTTGGCACACCGCAGGCGTGGTGAATTCCATTAGATATTCACAGCGACTCGGCTCTGAGGTGGAGGTCAACACGGTCTCCTTCCCACAAGTCAGCTTCACCTGACATACAAAGCCACACTTTAGCAGCAAATCTCACAGTATAAATAACACAGTGAAAATAATGAAAGACATCAACACTTACTGTAGTTGATCTGTTTGGACCCTGCCAGCACCCGGTGCCATGCTCGTATTTCATTACCAAGTATTTATTATTTTCAGGCCCTGACCAAGTTCCCCAGATCCTGCAAACATGCACATCTCTCATTAAAGCCAGTCAAAAACATTTGCATCATAATATTACAGATTAAAGAATAGCAAGACTTGGATCATAGACTAGCTGAAGCTGTTTTTGTATTTAGCAAGGTTGCCATGCCTCTTACCCAAGGTTGGTCTCTGAACCTCCATACTTGGGTTTCTGTGAAACCCGATTAAAAGGACATAGTCTGTAGATGTACCTAAAGGCGAAAATGGCATACTTTATAAAAGAAACTACACACAGCACAAAAATATTTCACTATAAATAGATTTTCACTTACTCGCTGGTGGAAAGTTCATAGCACTGGCTGTACATGTACATGAACTCAGCATCAGGGCCGAAATCGAAGGTCAGTTCTTTCTCGATATTTCTGTCATACAATCAGAGAGTAACTTAAAACAGTGCTCATCAGTAAGAGTCCCTACACACCAGAGTCAGAGAATGCTGAAAACGTACATATTTTAACAGGGATTTAGAGGGAAAAGCGAAGGTCTCCAACACGTGACTGAAACTTTAGTTGTAACTTTAATATCAATGCAACTTTAAAGTTGGAATCTGTCAACCAATGAGAATGTTTGATTTGGCTCTTTCCAGTTCTCCGAAATGTTCTGCCAGAACGTTCTCTAGTGTGTAGGTGCCCTAAACATTAGCATTCAGAAGAAGCACCGGACTAGATGATAGTACTAAGCTAGATGGTGATATTGAATATACCTGATTTGATCATCAGCCTCTCGAAGAGCTTTCTCAGCCTCTCCAAAGTCATCTCTAGCTTTCTGTGCAGCTGTGAACCAGAGAAGCAGTCAGTCAGAAGACATGAAACAGATCAAGTACAGTTGTGTGATCAAATGCGACCTTGTCTGTGAAATTCAGGCTAAAATCTCAATCTAATTATAAGATAACAAGCATCTGAGTTTAATCTTTTACATGATCTTATTCAGTCAATATTAAAGATATCAAGGTTATAATTCACAGAATGTTCTTTACATGATTTTATGTAGAAAACAAGATATAACAAAAATGACTTTTAGCTGGGTTTTTACAGGCAGGGTCACAAAAGGAAGGATTAGCTGCTAAACCAACCATCAATAAGAGCCTGAGTTTCCTCATCATAAGAAGGCATGGTTTCTTCATCCTCCTGGCTCTTCTCTGGAGTTTTAATGGGAGGCGGAACCTGTTCAACACAGCACATCTTTTATACTTACATCTCTCAATTATACGCTTCAAGAATTGAATTATTGTGCATGAGTTGAAGATTACATCTTCTAAAGCATCATTAGGTATATTATGTAATATTCCCTCTTACCTTATCATCCTCTTCATGATAATCATCTTCAACATCATCATCATCATCATCATCTTCCTCAGAGATGTCCTCCTCTGGGTACGGCTCAGAGTCGTTGTCTACAACTGGCTCCTTCACCTCTTCAGGAGGTGTTTCTACTGGGGCAGTTTCTGCAGGTTGGGACTGAAAAATGTTTTAGAAAATTAACAGAACGCTATTCACCGCTTTTAACATTAGACACTGGTTTGTCTAGTTCATCTCTACTGACCTCTGAATGGTACTTGTCTTTAATGTTGGCCCAAATACTCTCAAATGCTGATGTGTCCACCTGGTCAGCACCTCCCATCAGTCCCTAAATGATACACAAGTAATCGAACGTGTCATCTTGCAAGACAACTGAGGACAAACACTACAATTCCAGTCACACTACCACGGTTTAAAATTTGAAGTGATTTTGAAGTACCTGAGCCTCCGTTTCACTTAGTGTGCCATCAGCATCTGGATCCAATTCTGCATGTGTCTGAAGCTCAGAAACAGACACGCTGACACAGAGACAACACAGCATTATTTCATTCACCCTACACATATGCAAAGAGTAACACGTGCACAAATGCAATACTTACACGCCATCTGCATTGTCATCCAGCTCCAAGAAGGCCTCTGCCATTTTGGCTTTATCTTTCTCTAGGTGGATAGCTGCCTTTTGCTCTGGAATGATGATAAAGATGATGTGTACATGATTTGCACTATATTTATTGTTTGGAGGTACCCTGAATGTTTGCTAGCTCTATACAAAACAAAGGAAGCGATAGATAATTTTTTGTATTGTTTGTTGTATACAGTCTATTTATCTCACTTGGTTACAATGATGCTAGAGATTCAGATCTGGCAAATATTACTGCACAAAAAACTGGCATGTATTCATTTTACAAAGACTGCTGTAACAAATAAGAGATTTGACTTCATGGTAAATGTAAACAGCTGCACATACCTTCCCATGCCTTGAGGTGGCGCTCTTTAGCTTCCTTCTCAGGCTGCTCTGCTGTTTCTTTAACGGTCCTCATTGCTTCAACTTTCTCCTCGAGCTGTTTCTTATTTTCCTGCATTTCAGTTAGTTTACCCTACAGAAGATTCATGGCATATTACCAAAATGCACAGACACAATATGATCAATTGATACACAATGCAAATTTTATGGCTCATCTTTCTCTACCTGCTTTTCTTGTTGTCCTATTTTTGCCTCCTCAATGAGGTGCCGTTTCAGCAGAAATCCTTCTTTGGTGATCTCAGCCATCTGCTGAAGAACCTCTCTCTCTTTACGTCCCAGTTCCCTGAGCAAAAATAAGATAAAATGCCATTATAATACTATAATACATATTATAATACTGTATTATAAAAATAACATAAAACATATAAAAATAATTCTATATGAGGAGCTATGTGCACTTGCAAACAAATTATCTTTGGGAACGTTTAAACACAGCTATAAACAAATTATAAGCATTTATATAATTGTAAAAGAACTCACTTGCATGTATTTTCACATTTGGCTCCACTGTTGTACTCATCAGTAGTGTCACAACAGTCTGCAAAAAACCATTTTAAATCCAATGCCATTTTTATTTATTAATCACTGCTGAAAATACATGAATCATCTTACCGCAGATGCCATCATTTATTCGGGAAGATGGGATAAAGGTGGGCCTATATCCAGCATTAGTACAATGAAAGTGACCGTTTGGACAAGCTGCAGTGCCTGGGGATAGACATAAGCACATAATGTAAATAAATCCTATGACATCACACCACAATTTATCACAACATGACAGGTGCAAATCTTTCTACAAATGCAATGCACTGCCATTAGTTTGTTACATGGCTCCTTTAAACTGTTTCACTTAGACTTAATACAACAAATACTTAGCCCAGATTTGTTACCAATTTTTCTTAATTTTATTTGTCATTACCCTAATTCTTGTGTTATCCTGGTTTAGGTTAGTTTAAAAAAGAAAAGGCTTAATAAGCAGAATTAAAGTATAAGGATGTTGTTGTATGTTTACCATTTGTGTATGAAGCAATAAAGTCAAAACGGGTACTTAGAGATTTACTGGTGAGGTGATCACCCTTAAATAATAAATGAAATGTGGTTAATTTAGTACCTGGCTCATCTGAACCGTCTTTGCAGTCACAGTAGTCATCATTCACTCGGTCAAAAGGAATTGTCTTAGATCCATCAAGACAAGTAAAGGGCTTGTTCTCCTCATAAAACTGCCTCTCTTTATTCATTCAGACAAAAAAACAAGAATTAGATGGGTCTTTAAAACCTCACAGCAGAATATCAGTTCTCAGCAGGTTTTAGGGGATTATGCAATAACAGATATGAGTTTACTTGACAATGGTACTCCTCGTGGTCGTTGAATCTCTACAGGTGTCCCCAGGCTGACAGCGAGGACTAAAGTCAACAGCAGATGAACACAGGACATGATGCCGCAGCTCATTACACACTCCCACTAGAGGCGCGCGACCTTGAAGCACAATGAATGCACAATGCTTTAATTTAACACCAAACCCTGATAACTTCGATTTAATAAATAGACATCTCATTCTCGTTTATAACATCAGCAAATGTACAAATACAATCGGGGGTAAAACTCGCTCCTTAAAATGTCTCAAGACACATCGTCCTGCTTAATTCAATCCGAAATGGCTTCCGCACACAATCACCTGAATATAACGCTGAAATAGTCACCGATCGTGCACAATTTGGAATTAAAAACATACAGTATCGCTCAAATGAGTATAATTTTTTAATCAACGTCAAGTAAGCCAAATGTGCGATCATTAATAAGTCTAAAATGTCAATGTAAAACAGTCGCGGTACCTACTTCCGCAGTGCACGCTGTCAGCGTATGTCACGTGACCCAGACTGACCGGTATTCTCATGTGATTGGTGGATTCAAATGAATGAATGCGGTATTGTGGATAATGTATTTTCGAAGTATAATATGAAGAGTTTTTAATTACTTTTTTCTTTTTGAATAAGAATAAATATTGCGATTGCATTAATGTGATGAAAGAGTTTTCTCGTTCTCAAATATTGTTGCAATAGTCTTTAATTAATATTTGATTTATTGGTTTAAGTGAAGGACTGTAGACTTAACATGTCTTTAGAATTAGCTTGTTACAATTCATGTTAAACGCTATTCATAGAGATATTTAAAACTTATAATCATATCTAACTATCCTCACGTGTTTCACAAATTTATTTAATATCAACTGCATTAACTTACATTAGGATTTTTAGAGGTCTTCAGAATCTCCAGCAGTCTGGTAAATATTATTTGCTTTAACTTTAGACAGGTAGATGAATAGAAAGAGGGCAGGGAGATGAAAACAGCGCTGGAGAGACAGACAACATAAAGTGAAAAAGAGTAAATATTGGACATTACTCACTGTAATCTTCTCATTTGATATCATTTAAACAGTGATGAACTTGAGTTTACCCAAAAATACATTTTCTGTCATAAATCACTTACCATAACTTATTGTATACTGTTACAAACATAAAGTTTAAACATAAATATACTTACATGTAATAGTCATTGTTTTTGAAATACAAAAAACTACCAAATTCAAGTAAAAAGGTAACTAATTTGTGACGCTGCCTGTAAAAAAACAGCCAAAATATTTGTTTGTGATTTACTACATAAAATCATCTTAATACTGACTGAGTGAGACCGTGTCAATGATTGAAATAAATAACATACAAACAAACATAGCTTAGCAAAATAAAAACATAGTGTCAATAAAAGAAAAATAATGTCTGTATTTTTAGTATATTATAATTTTTTTTATGTAATTTCAGTATGTAAATACAAATTTGTGTACTGTTTTTGGAAGTCTATCATATAATATACAATTTATAGCAATAAACACACATTATCAATATTTATCATTTTTATGGCTATGACTATTAGGATGCTCCTAATCTCAAATAAGATTTAAATAAGATTTTGTTATAATAGACTTGGATTTCAGGGTCCCATATTTTTGTATCTGTAATATTTTGAAAAACGTATATAGCTACATATATAACAGCTTTTAATAGTTTTAATTAAAAATCGTCCATTAAACTCTTGAATATTTTAGACATGTGTTTGTCTACATAAATTCAGTCTGTAGGGGTCAGTAAAGCATCACTGTTTGAGCATACAGTATGTAGGTATATCATAAACGCAATGTCTGGTAAATGCCAAATATTCAACTTGTAAATACGGCCAGAAATGTGTCATGAAAAACAAAGAATACCGGCCTTATTGCATTTATTAGAAAAATCATCCTTTATTTGTATTTTCAACACACTTTACAGTACTGAACAGTGAAAGAAAAAAAATATACTGGTATATATATCTATATATATTTGTTTTATATATATATAGCTGTTTGCTTATTAAATGCATTTTATTCACAAAATGACAACTCAGTTCTCTCAGAGGAAAACCTTTCATAAAAATAATATAATATAAAATAACTTGGACACATTATACACATTACAGCAATATAATGTACAAATATTACAATCATTTTCCTGTGTCTTCTTTTTAATTGATATTATTACCATAAGTTGTGAACAAGTAACATATTATTTAAAGCCCAGAGAATAACTTCATTGGAGTCTCATGAGGCATGTCTTTAAAGTAGAAAGAAAAACTGTTCTTGGATTAATCCACGACTGTCAACTGGTCATTAACCTCACAGAAGTATTAAAAAATCCTATTAAAAGCCATTACAGTGCGGATTATTGACACAGAGTAGCTGATGTTGTTCAGTGCTTTAGCAGAAAATGGCATTTAGGACCAAAATGAAGACGTTTGGACCGAGCCATTTAAAGTTCCCACCCTGTGCCACGCTATACCTCTCCCTCCAATACACAAATCAGTATATACCATACCATATATACCATACGCCCTGATATCACACAACCATCTCACAACCTACAGAAAAATAAAGTGCTGGTAAAGACAAGTTTCAGATATGATGACCAATGGTTAGTCTATTTTCCAATACAGTTCAAATATACACATTTAAAGATGATGGGATGGTTACTAAAAGACCCCAAAAGAATGACAGGAGAAAGAAAGGGGAATGATTATGGAGGATGATTATGAATTCCACAATTCAACTACAATTCATTACAACTAAAAGTGATTAATTTCGACAATGTTTGATTCGGAGAGATTTCAAATTTACAATTCAACATTACAGTATATACAAAACAAGCAGTGATTAGTCTACTATTTATATTAGATAGTAGTTTTTTTAAACCATCAAACCGGAATGATACAAAAATAAAAACTGTACACAAACTGTTCAAAGAAAACGCTTGTTTTTCCTTTTGATATCCAAAAAAGAATGGCAGCAAGGAATTAATTGTAATAATTTCTTAATAAGAAACAATTGCTACAGTGTCGTGTTAAAATGGCAAATATTATTTGTTAGCTTAGCGCTCACAACATTAACGAAAAGTCTCACAACAAAGCATTTTAAGGTAAGACAGGCAAATGTCTATGGGAATGTTCACTTAACCCTGGGCTTTCTTCTGCGGTCAGCCTATGAAAACTTTTACTATGACATCCTCGAATTCTGTTACAGACAAGTACAGTTATCACATATGTACTGCTATGACCTCAAGTTTCTGCTCTGACAGGCACAGGCTTGTGTAAAGCTAAGCTACTGACCAGCAGAAACTAGCTTGTCATGTTTCGAGACAGATGCTTGCGATTGCTGCCCCAAAATACAGCAACAACTGGTTCATTCATCTAAACAGAAGTCAAACTGAATATCTGAGAGATGAGAGAGAGGAGATATTGCAGTTCTAACGTCGACCTGAGAACTCGCTCTAATTTTTTAACTTCCTCTCTCTCCCGTTAAAACTTGTGACACTTGTGAAAAAAAGACGCCAGACGTTAAACACATTAGAGCAACAGTTTCATTTAAAAGTATGACCTTCTTTGTCTTTCTTCGCTTTGTTGTCGGAAAAGACAACTTTAAACCTCCGGCTATGTTAGTGCGGATGGAGCTATTGTGTATATTCACAAACATTTAGCAAGGCATATAGACATGAAACAAATACTCTAGGATATAATGTCAACATCTTATTATTCCACAAAGTGACAGGTAGAAACCCTGCAGTTGACATTAAGGCAAAAAAGCATCAAAACTTAATATGGCTGTGTGTGACTCCCTGCATTTCTTTTCCATGACGTGTTCATCCAGCTTCTTCCTGTCACAAATTTGTTTCTTCCTGTTCTTGCCTCTGTCCTATCACCTATTGCCCCGTTCAAGGCTTCTCCGCTCATTCCTTTGGCAAAACATAATGTAATGTTTTTGTGAGGATGTGTGAGTGGGTGAAGGTGAGAGAGTCTGCAATTGAGAAGGCTCTTGCTTTTACAAATTTGGCAGGAATGGACCTAACGAAACGAAAAACGAAGGCAAAACATATGTTTCAACGCGTCCCATGGCTTATCCTCAGAAAGTGACTATCATTAATTATTCACACGGAAAGTCTTGCGAGCTGTGACGGTGATAAATCCTAATCTAGGCCCCAAATGCTCGGTCAGCATGAAAGCCGCCGAGGAAGACTGACAGATGAGAAGGAATTATCACAAAGACGACGTGCCCACGCAAACCATAAACAATGGAGATAGATTGCTTAAAAAGAGACAATCAAAAATGAAGACAAAAGCACACACTCCCGTCCCACGATGCATTGCTTCACAACAGCTCCAGAGTCGAAGCTGGTGGTTCAGAAAGGCACACGGCCATCTTGCACTGGTAGCACTCCAGGCTAAAGGGAAAGAGGGGGTGGGACCCGCAAACAAATCATGCCATCCATCCGTCTCCTTCGTTATTTAAGTGCCCTCGTTCCTCCAGTGTTCTTTTCTCTCTGCAGATGTGTTAAATTGAACAAAAGTCTTTCAGATTTCACATGATTTTAGTCCCTGTTATAATGCTTTATTGACACTGATGATCCATTTTAAGATGGCTTTTTCCAAAGAGATTTCTTTCAGATCCAAGCCCCCTGAACACATACACAGACACACCGTTGTGTGTTTGCATGGACTGTCTTGTGTTATGTATATATTTTAGGTTAAAATAATGTTAAAGTGTGTACTTATTGATCAATGTGTGTGTGTGTGTGTGTGTATGTGTGTAAATTCCAGAGTGCTACGCTGACTAAATGGCCCATTACAAACTCCATAATTCTGTTTCTCCTTAAAGCCTCACCTTCTCCGCTGGATAAACTCCAGCACCCACTCCAAATCTACAGTTGCTGTGTTAAATACTTCTCTGATATCAATATTGTTTTGTTCCCTTTTTGAAATAAAATCAAAATGTCTTATTGGGTTAGTACACAAGACTTATTCTGTTCATGGTTCAGCTATCAGAAACAGAAGAGTCCTGTGTGAATGATAGAGAGTTCGGACAGAGTTTTGAAAGTATGGCCCTCTACTTAGCCCACGGGACCAGACAGCTGTTCCTTGAGTCTTAAATATTACGTGTCATCGGTAGGAGAGGACAGTTTCTCCTCCTCCTCCGTCTCCTCCACCGGACTGTCATCAGACTGTCTCTCGTCCTCCTCCTCAACTACTGACTGAACCTGCAGTCGCCTCCTCCCCGACCTCTCCATCATCACCTCTGTCGCCTCCTCCTCGTCCTCCATGTGTTCCTCTGCCTCCTCCTCGACTTCCTCTGCCTTCTTTTCCTCTTTATCGCTGATGTGGTTATGATTGGCAGTCCCGTCTTCCTGTCCCGTCTCTCCGTCCATGGTGAGCTGAAACTGGAATTTGTTCGTGCAGGATTCGAGCTCATTATCTGGGCCGTCAGGCGGCGGCGACGGGCTCTGAGGGATGGTGCTTTGGTACCAGTCCCGGTTGTCCTCAAGGGTGTCCAAAATTTCCTGAGCGTCAGGGTGGACCAGGTCCCCCCAGGTTTCCCATAGGGGATGCACGATATAATCGATAAATCCCACCTAAATGAGCACACCAGACATATAAAGACACAGTTTAGGAGTTAACTACGTTGGAAAAAAGCATGAATGCCTGAGAATTCGAATTAATGAATGTTTGTGTGGGTGTTATATGTGTACCTGACTCTTCTCCACGGATGCTGTGTGTTTGTCACACATGGGGCTTATTTCCATCCCACGCTCTCGTTCTTTATCACCCTGCCGGAAGAACTCCTCCATAATGCGCTCGGTCCACTGTCTGTACACTGCCAGGGGCTTGGTTGGGTTACTAAGGTCAGCACAATGCACCATGTTCCTCAGGACCTACACACAAACACACACAGTGTTTCTCTTTTCTTTTTTTCTGGTCTGCTCCTACACAACCATGTTATTTCTGTTGCTATGTCTAATAGTTTTGAAACACTTGGTTGTTGGTTACCTGTATCCGGTCATTATAATGGTCCAACATCAGCACTCCAGAGCTGGTCACTTTCTTGGTCTCCACCATTGTCTTCAGATCTGCCAGCAAGCTCATATGCTTTGACATGTCAGTTGCCAAAACCTAAGAAGACAAGCAGGATGATTTACAGGAGATATCAGATGTACACTGAGCTTGAACCAAGCATTTACAGCAGCTCACCATGTCGATGACCAGTTTGCGCAGACTCTGCCGCTGTCGTTTGGTGAGGTTCTGAAAGATGTCACAGTTCTCCTCATGCAGAAGCTTGAAGCCCACGGCCAAGTGATGGTTCTCCAGTACAGACTCATCATTGTACATTAATGCCAGTTCAGAGTCTTTAAAAAGAAGCAGACGAAGCTCTCAGCTCTGAATGAATTGATTCATGAATGAATTGATTGATTTTTTCCCTTTGTTTGCATTACAGTCAGAATGATTTTGTTTTTTTATTTTAATAAACCTACTGTCTAACATACAGTCTATGAAATGATACGAAAAAAGAGTATCTAAATGCAGAAGCTAATAAATCCAAAGTGATAATCCATAACTAAGTCAGAACGTGAACCATGAGCATAATATAAAACAGCACATAACGCATACAATATCTGAAAAAACAACAACAGGAAACATTGAGGTATGTGTTTTTGGGGTATGTACACCAAAGTGAAAGGATTACAAGAGAAAGTGAAAAATAACAACAAAATATAAAAGATCATCCAGATCAATCATATGATTTATCAAACCAGCAAAACATAACAATACACGTAATGATTTTTTATATTTTCCCCACCACTTTTTCATAAATAACGACTCCTGGGACCAATATACTGAGGTTATATAAAACAGTGTGGACTCACTGGTGTTGATGAGAAACTGGTTGGATACTCCAGGGTGATCTACATCATGAATGGCAGCAGCAAACAATGCAGCCAAGATCTCCAAATCAGTAAAAACAGCCTGTTGGGCAGATGCAGTAGAATAAAATAATCAGTATGGTAGGTAAGGTTAGTGTAGATTTGGCATGTGAACACATGACATCACATATATGCTATTGAATGGGTGCTGGACAGCATGTATACTCACGTCCAGTGCTGGTGTGGAGAGCAGCACATGTGTGGACTGTGTGACATCAGCAGCATGCAGGCTGTTGTGATAGGCCACGTTGGCATGGTAGTGATCTTCCAGTGTCATCACATAGGTGATAAATGTGTCCACAGGGATCCGAAAGGTCTTCAACAGATCCCTTTCCTTTACATCATAACAGATGAGTGATAGAACAAACACAGTGTTTAGGAAAATGGAAAAAAACATCCTTACACATGACAGAGAGGTTTGCTGCTATTGACGATGTTTGAAGTAAAACTACATATCATCAAAATCAGCTAGTCAGCATGTTGGTCTTAAGTGAAGACCACTTAATGACAAGCTGAAACATCGTAAGAGTGGATTCAACTGTAGCAGATACTAAAAAGAAGCACAAACCTAAAGACTGAGTAAGTCAACAACTGGACGTTCAGCAGAACATCAAATCGATTTATGTAGTGATACCAGCTAGTATTTTTTTCCAAAAATGTACATATTAACACTACTAGACCCCATAGATCCTCAGAGATTCAGCTATGTTATGTAGCTCATCACATGCAAACTTTTTGTCAGCATTTCTCTTTTTTTGGCTACAGTGTATACCACCAACAGGGCAGCAGTGATGTCATTAATTGCAGACACTGTCATAAATATTAAACACATTTAAGAATCTTTGTAACAGTGAGGAACTGAATCTTGAATTATGACATTAAAAAATACCACAAACACTACACATCTTTATTTGTAAACTGTAAACAACGACTAAGCCCATCTGGAACAACCAGTGTTCATAACCAAATTACATTCATAATCAGCCTAAAAATTGCCACGTGTGTCTCCAGTATTAGAGGTTGTTTACACAGGATGTATTTTCGTTTTAAGATTAAGATTTTTATTTAAATGTTTTGTTTTGTATCAGTAGCATTTCCAAGCTTTCTTTGCCACCTAAAAGTTCTGTAAAATCTTTCTTCACCATTTATGAACATTTCTACAAAATGAGTATGTTTGAAAAATAATGACATACAGTAGGTTTATTAAAAAAGATTTTTATCAGTTAACTTCCATGACCTAAATCAAATCAATATTTGGTGTGATTTGGTGTAATTTTATCTTTTCCAAAATGTGTATCTTTTAAAATATTGAAACTCCAAAAAAGCACATTTAGTATTTTATTTAGTAATCGTTCACTCACACACACTTTTGTTTCATTTTACATTACTTTAATGATGTATGTGCTTTTTGAAGCTTTAACTTATGCAGATGTTGCCACCATTTTATAGATTTCGGATGTGTCTTCATGTAACCCCAGCCTGACTTGATGATGGTGAAATCAGATCTCTGTGAAGGTCATACTGCGTAGGCATCCTTGTTCATCAAAAAAATCTCACTTGATTATTACAGTTAATGTTTGCAAATCTATACTGACACTGATATCGATGCACTAAAACAAAAACAAACGAAGTCGTATCAGCACCGACCTTTGCACAGTGCTGTATATATAAAACATCCTGCCCATTTCGCATGTAAAACAAACAAAACCCCACTGTCGATTTACAACTAAAGCACAGCACCATTTATAGCAAAAACAAAGGACCACACACCTGGAAGATAGCAAACATGATGCAACTCAGAGGTCTGTTATTGGAAAACTCTGCCACACGGAAGATATTAAGGCCCCACTTGTTCAAGTCATTCAACTCCTGTAAAGATATAGCAAATTCAATCATAACACATCCATTTCACGAACTGCCATTTTTAAAGCAAATAATCTGTGATGATGGTAGGGGATAGTAATTTTGTTGGGTTTGTTTAATTTTTCCATCTGCCATTACATATCACACAGGCTGTTTTTGTTTTGTTCATTACATATCATTTTGTTTATATTGACTGTGTGCATGCATGGAACATTTTCCACATCTGTGCACATTATCTGTGCATGCAGATCAACTAAAGTTGTAGGATGCATGCACTGCACGTTGTGTTGTATTAAGTGGACTGAGAGCTCGTACCCTGGCCAACGCATCCTCCTGCTCGGTCTTGACCCCAAAGCGTGGCAGGGCTGCACTGGTTAGGCTGGAGCTGTGTGTGAGCTTCTTGACGCCACTGATGTGAGACATTGGTTTCTCTCGCTCCCGCAGTGTAGGGGATGGAATCTCCACCTCGTTCTGCTTGTCTTGGAGACAACAGATGTGTGAACATTTAACGAACAGCTCATTTCTAAATCAGTAACTTCGTGCGTGTTAAAGAAGTGAAGTAAACAGAAGCAAATGTTGTTCTACACTTCTGAAAATATAAACGCAAACATATTCACTCACCTAGGAAAGTAGTGGAGATGTATTCGGACACCTGATTCCCCGAGCGACTCATCTCGGATAGATGAGACAGTTCCCTGTTTAACATCCTCTTGAACTAGAGATCAGAAAGGGAAAGACAGACAGGAAAAAGAAGAGATTCATAAATGTTTATAATAATACAGAGTGTCTGGAAAAACAGCTGGAAAGATAACAACCAGACCTGTTATATGTTATCATCACCAGGTAGCATGATCAACACATTAATGTAAATATTACATAAACACTTATTGTATTTTTCATACAATAAAAAAGTGTATATTTAGTGTATATTTGTTGATATATGTTTACCTTTACTTTATAACACAACTCAAAACAGACATGGCACTGCAGGTCTGCACCATATTAACCCATACGTCACTGTATGCAGTGCTGCAAGATCATACACAACTTGTGCCTGACGATCAAATGCAAATAAACCAAAAGCCAGTTTTTGTATCATTGTGTGATTAGAGGAAAAGACTGTCTTTAATTAAAATCTAATTAAATGATGGCCATTGGGGGACAGCACAGTGAAATTCTCTCTTTAAATCACTGCTTTAATGAAAAGGAGAAACAAGGTCTTCGTAATAATCTTTTGCACTACTAGTTGCGGCACCAAATATTTGCCTCGAATGAACAAAATTGTGCAACTTCAGCATATAACGCAAATAACACAACCACACAGCACGACTCCGGCAAGACCCCTGGTCTGTCCCACTGACTGGTCCTTCACACGTTACAATCTCCATGGAAACCAGCCGGTTTCCTTAGCAACTGCCTCCTCACAGTCCCTCCTGCGGCATGATGGGAGCGAGGCGATGGGTTGGGTGCCAATCTGAGAGAGTAGGCAGGTGTCTGTCTGTGACCTCCTCCAAGGTCAACACTCTCTGTATCACTCTCTATTTCTCCTCTATTCTGTCTTTATCTGTCTCTGCACGCCAGCTTTGTCTCTCATCCTTTCCTTCACTCTCTCTATATTCTGCTGCCTCTGTAGTCATTGCTTTTGCATTCGAGACATATGCATACCACGCAGAAATATGCAAATAATGCATGAAATACACAGAATTTCATGTGTTTTGATAGCAATCAGACAAGTGGACAAAACCCAGCATGAGATAATAATGCACAGCTAGTTATCTATTAATCTGCACACTGCAAATCTCTCTGAATTTACCAGCAATGATCAACATGGCACGTCTGTGTTTGAGTTTATATAAAGCTTCATTTCCATAATTCTCTTCCCTGTGCAAGTGCGAATTACACACTGTACCAATTTTCTGTCCATACTGTGCTGAGTCATTATTAAAACATTCACGGGGTGCCAAATGTTTGGAGCATGTATCCCCTGGAGGAGCAGGCTGCTAGCAGACCATGTGGGAAAAAATTCAGACCAAATTAATACAAATACGTGTTACTAGGAGACCACGATACTATCCATTTCCTTTATTTACTAAGGCTGAGATAGCTGGATATGTCCATCAAAAATGGCAGCAGCATCACATTTACTTACATTTAAATCATTAATATTAAATACTTTTATATAATACTAATTGTAATATTTCAATTAATTATCAAAACATTCACTAAAGGGAAGATTTATTCACCCTCAAACCTGTATACGACTCTTTCTTCTGTGTAACACAAAAGAAGATATTTTGAAATGTCTCAGTGCTTTTGTGTTCAAACAATGAAAGTCAACGAGGGTCAATGTTGTTTGGTTTTGAACATTCTTCAAAATATCTTCATTTGTGTTTTGTGCAATAGAAAGAAAGTCATAGAGGTTTGAAATGACATGAGGGTGAATAAATGATGAAAGAATTTTTTATTTTGGGGAGAATTACCCATTCAATAAATGTAATATAATGAATAAGAAATAATGTGGTATATATTATGGTTTTGTTATAGTAAAATAAAATGTTGTGGTACTGCATTTAAATGAGTTCAAGTCAAAAACACATTACTTTAAAGAAATGTGACCCTGTCTGTGAAACCCAGGCTAAACTTTAAAAAACAAATTATGAGATAACAAGCATCAAAGTTTGATTTTACTATGATTTCAATCTTTGACATGTCATTCAGTCAATATATCAAGGTTTTATTTTCACAGAATGTTCATTACATTATATAGGATGATTTTATGTAGAAAACAATCACAGAAAATGAGTTTTTACAGGCAGGGTCACAAATAGCAACAGAAATCCCACAGAAAGCATCCCATCACATCTAAACTCAAGGCTTCTCATAACTTAATGGAATTATACACAGTACAGGGGAGCATGACATTGCCACATATTAACATCAAAACCATCTCATACAACAGCACATAGGCCTAAGATGAAGAAACTTTGCAACGCAACAGTTAAAGTCAAAAAGAGCTGGTCCTACACTATCACACATCAGCTAGATGAAGCCGGTTTCCAGGCCAGTCTCAGATCGAGCAGTAGGGCTGAAAGGATGAATGGGGGGCAAGTGTGGAGGAAAGTGTACTAGTGAGTTAGTGGCGTCCTGTGACATACGCCAACTCTGCAGGTTATAACCATCTTTCAACACTGAAACAACATAACTCAAGTGCTACCATGGCAGCCATTTTCTTTCTGTCTGTCAAACAAAGTTGACAGCTCAGGTTTAAAGTCACCCATGAGGTGTGGAGGTCTATTTTAATACAAAATCTACTAAAATACACAACCTGAATTTTTCTTTTTTGCATTTCTCTGTCCCAGTTACACATTCTCCACACTCATACCGGTCATCATCATGCAGAGCAAACAGCCTTGCTATTTGTAAGTTTCTAGTCAAGTTTCCACAGGCCCTACCTGATCCCACCAGCCAATGAGCCAGGGTTTGGAGCAGGTCTCACAGAACAGATCCATGAAGGGAGTCCTACGTTCAGTGGCCTGACCACCCCCATCCAGCACTCCATCTGCGGCCGCCTCAAGCTCCAACTCGGACCCTCTCCTCCCCTGCAGGGGGCTGTAGCTGGAGGAGTGGGTCAGCCGGTAACCTCCGGGCACAGGTGAGGGGCAAGAAGAGGGTGACGGGTCAATGGCCTCCACTACGCCCATGCTGAGGGTGACGGACGGTGCGGGCCTTTGACAAAGGCAAGAGGCGCGGAAGTGCACGGGGGCGGAGGCGCGGCGTGTGCCCCAGCGGCATGTGGGCGTGGTCAGGGCGTGGGCAGAGAGGCCGCAGCCTAACAGGCCTGGGCGCTCCAGAGTGACGGCTGCCCCCAAGAGGAGGGGAGCAAGCGGGGCAGAAGTCCGGCGTCAAGCGCTCGCGAAAGCTGTCTCTCTACATGCAGCAAGCGATGCCGGAACCAGGCCCTCCTGAAAACCACTGAGCGGGCTCCACAGCGATCGGCTCACGAGTGTCTCCTCTGAACGGCCCGCCAGGAGCCGCCCAAATCCACAGGCCAGAGGGGCTACATCTCATCCCAGACGCTGAGCACAGCTGACCCCCGCCGGACAAAGATGGAGAGTCACAGTCTGAAGGGCACAAAGCGGATGCGGTAGGAATGAGGACGGAGACCCACGGGAGGGAAGATGGAGGCGAGCAGACAGCTAACAGACGGAAGACGAGTGACAGAAACTGAGGGATGACGGGAAAAGCAAAACAACAACAGTCAGACAGAGAGGTTGACGGAAAAGGACAGACAGAAATGCAGAGGAGAGAGGGCCTGCAGACACAAGTCAAGCTACAGAAGAGCGGTGGTCTGGAAAAACATCCTCTTGCTGTGTATCTCTGCGTCGACGCCCCTCCCCCACCACACAGCTCCAGGACCGGGCCCAGCGTTCCCAGCGAGTTGTGTTCGGAGCGCACAGTCCACGCAACACAATACTAGTCCTGTCGGTGTCTTCTGCAGCCCTGCCGTTTAATCCACACGCAGACTCTGCGATGCAGCTCGGCCGATGCGTTGCCTCTTGCTCGGTCTCCCTGGATGCTGTAGACAGTTCTCGCAAGCTAATCAGCCGCTGTGGCAGGAGGCGCGTGCTTGGGTGTGTGTGTGTGCTTGTGGCGTGTGCGCGTGTATGTGCGCTGTAAGTGCGCATGTGCAGCAGACGGCATGTAAGCAGGAGTGTAGAAAACTGGAGAATCATATGTGTATGTGTGATCTATTTAATAGTCTGAGAAAAAAAGAGGGGAGGGAATATAGGCTTTGTGCGTTAATGCTAATCTCTGCATGAACGGCTGCGTGTGTGTGTTGATGTGTGTCATCCGTCTCACCACACACACACTCTCCTCACTAAACACACACTGAAACAAAAGCATCACAGGTAATGGTGTGTGTGCAAACAACCACACAAAAATACACATCAGCAGTATTCACTGTGTAGGGTAAAGAAAAGCGTACCGTCTCTTTAAACGAGGATGCTATCGAAGACAGCAACTGATTTTTCATTGGCCAGTGTTTCAATCACATGCTTTATGGCCACAGTGAACAGCCAATGGTTAAAGTGGCAGTCTAGACCTTGCTGCAGCACGATAGCAACGAAGGTTACAGCAGAAACACTAGCATCAGGACCAAACTACTCTCCCCCTCCCTGCTTTATGTCGTCCCTGTCCACAAACCCTTTCCAATCCGTTCTCTTTTTTTTGCTCTATCATCCCTGTTCTCCATCTCTCCTACACCTCTCAAACCAGTGCAGCATGTGTATGACATTTCAGAGATTAATACAAAGCTAGGTTGCAGTCTGGTTTACACATGATTGTAAAATGAAATTTCACAAACTGGCACACATTATCAGCTCAAGAGTCGTCCTCCATACGCACATACTGTAGATTAGGCCTTTTATGCAAGATAATCACACACAGCCTGAGCTTCTTTTTTGATTTTCACAAGTGTCCAAGAGTCCAAATGTGGAGAAGATATCTATCACTATAACTTAACACAACAAACACTGCTATTTTTAGCATTTTTTTATGGCTATGACTACATTAATGATCCTAATTTAATTATTAGATTTCAAGACTTTAGCCTGGATTTCACAGACCGGGTCAGATATGTGTTTTTAGCATTATTATGGTAAACATATAGGTGGTCACAACTGCAAAAACTGGGGGGCTTATTTTAGAATAGACTTTAAATGTATGACTTTGGCAGTCGGCTTTATCGAAAGCAACTTGTATTCTATTCAAACGATATAATTTAGCAGCACACACATTCTGTGAGAATCAAACCCATGGCATTAGTGTGTTACAAGCTATAGAAACAGATGACTTGGTGCTGAAGTGTTGTTACATTAAATAAAATAAAACAATGAATATGCATTTATTCTAGGTTTACTAAATATTTCCTCCTGCAATATATTTGATCACAATATTAAGTTATATTCCTATTTTGTTTGCCATATTCTTTTGGGTCTTATTCTGTAGTGAGCAACTGATTCTCTATGTTGCCACAACTGTGACCAACTTCTCAAAAGATTTTTTTGAAAAAAGATCTAAAGGTATATCTCATTGAGCTATCCATAAAATACAATACATGTGCTTACTTAACTAGAATAAAATTGAGGCTAAAACGGGTTAATATCAGGACCATAGAGAGTGAAAACTCCTACAGAAAAAGAACCAGGCAGCACAGATGTGAAAGCAAGTGATGAAAGAAACACCTTGTTGGAGGCCATCTCGCTAACAGAGCGGTGGGTCTGAATGGTCTCCAGCTGGTC
Source organism: Beaufortia kweichowensis (assembly GCA_019155185.1). Lineage (NCBI taxonomy): Eukaryota > Metazoa > Chordata > Actinopteri > Cypriniformes > Gastromyzontidae > Beaufortia > Beaufortia kweichowensis. The sequence continues at coordinate 3,891,571 of CM032804.1, forward strand.
CAAACACCAATCGAGTTCCTCCAGAGTCTCCCGGGCCAGCTGCTGGTATGTCTCCTCTATACGGGACAAGAGACATCATTAGCACTTCATCACATTCACCTGATCGTACACTCACTACGGGGCGCAATGAGAACTTTCATTGTGAACAGTGGGGAAGTAGTTCACTGGCAGGAGGACACGAGGAAGACCTGAGTGATGTCTTGACAGAGAAACTTCCAAGCATGAATATTTTAATAGCTTCATATGGAGAGATCAAATGCCTCATAAATAATGGATTTTTCTCTTTGCAGGTATGAATAATCATATTTTCTTACCCCCAAAAAATTAGAAAATTAAAGTGTGTCCCCTCTGCTGGAAACAGAGGTGATTTAAACCGATTATGAAACAGAAATGTCAACATTTTAATAAACTGACTGTCAGTTGATATGCATGAGCTTAAATTGAAGGCATTCCACTTAGCAGATGTTTTCAAAGTGTGACAATGCAGCAGAATTGATATCTAATTTACGTAACATAAGAAGATGCGATAGTGCCATTGTAATAGAGAAACATCTATATAAATCATGCAAGAAGTGAGAACATCTGGATATGTTCAGCTCTAAGTGGTCTTCAGACAATCTGAAACCGAAATGTAAACATATGGCTCAGCATCTATATATATTTAATGTGTGTGGCACAATGCCACTCAGCAGATTGGTGTAATGTGTGAACATTGTTAAGCTAGTGACAACTTTCCTTCTTGCAACATCTGAGTTGAATATACAGTACCAGTCAAAAGTTTGCAAAAAGTTTTTCCACATTTTAGAATAGTAGTAAACTCATCAAAACCATGAAATAACACAATTGTAACTGTGGGAATTGTGTTGTTACTAAAAGCATCTAAAATGAATGAACACTATGATTTATCTGATCATCTTCAGAAGTAGTCACCCTTTATCTAGAATCTGTAAAATCATACTCTTGACATTTTATCATGCAGCTTCTTGAGATCTCAACATGGGAAGTTTTTTAAGCAACACTGAAGAAATTTCTATCTATGCTAAATATCTTATTGACTGTTTTTGGCTGCTTAAAGAATCTGTTAAGCTTTCAGTCCCTACTGTCCATATGGCTCCACTATTTCTTATGCTGTAATGCATTTTACTGGCAACAGTGTCTACAACAGGAAGTGTATGTGCAAATGTGAGAGACGCTGTGTGGGAGAGAGCTGGTGTGGGAGAGAGAGCTCACCAGTGAATGTGTTCAGTACAGTAAACATACCTGAGAGGGTTGCTGGGGGAACTGTGGGTTGACTGGTCACTGGTGACCTCCTGTGGACAAAAGGAGAATTACGTCAGAGGTAGTGGTGGATGTCTCCCTCTTCTGGCGTAAAACTGAACAGCATAAGCTCAATGAAATAAGGGTCGCTTAATATATACAATGTTCATTTAACATAAATCTGACTTATGATGCAAATATATTTTTATATTTGTTAACATTGTGAGGCATACGTTTGGCTGTGATTGTGGATGTGATGGAGGGGGGAGCAGGTTTCTGGTGGTCTCTTTTATACATTGGAGGCACCAGACAACATAACAGCTTAATTTATGTACACTACATAATAATGTCTTTAAAATGCAAATGTCTTTTCGAAATTAGATTTAGAGGAGAGGTAGGATTTGAAGGGAGAGAAAATACCATTACTGCTTTATAAAAACAACAGAAACCAATAAGAGAGTCCCCAACATGATAGAAAAATGTATGTATGTGTAAATGTTTGTTCACTATTTACTTATTCATTGCACTCAAATTATGTCTCCAACATGAGCATTCTGTGCACAGACACTACAAGACAGGGTGTTCTTTTGAAAAAGGGCAAAGCAAAGAAAAGAAACGGTTGCATTGAAGCTGGAGGAAGTGAACTGACTTGTTTGTGGGAGTCGTGACATTGGCGAGAATGGTGAAGTTGCTTCTGACAGTTCGTAGACTAGCCAACACCTGGGTGGAGGAAGAGAGGAAGAGAGGAAGAGAGAGAGAGAGGGAGAGAGAGAGAGAGAGAGGTGAACAGCAGGACATCAGTCAACTACACCTCTGCAAGTCATGACAAGCAATTAACACTCATTATACACCGTTTGCCAGACACAACAGCGGGGCTTACCTGAGCAAAGGGGGTGACTATGAGATCTTCAGCATGACTGCAGAATAAGAGAGAGAGTGGTTAAAAAAAGAAATAAATTAGTTTACTTTGTGATGACTGTTTAGATACTCCAGGGCAGTTCCAGCATTATGGATGTGACATTTTCATTCAAATATAAATTCTCACAGAATGGATTTATCACCAATATATTGAACTGTTTATATTTTCTTAAAGCCTTGCTGATAAAGTCCAGACATTAAAAACAGCAGTCTATGCACGAGTTATCTATTTAAAAAATGTAAATTTCTTTGCTAAAAACTTTTTTTAGGTTGACATTTGCATGGATTTGTCCAGTGCTCTTTGACAACAGTGAGATGAGGTAATAAATCACCCTCAGGTGTGAGAAAATTGATTCTGCACAACATAAAAACCTGCTATTTTTTATAGTCACTGCTGCATTTTAAGAGTGTGAACATTTCTGAGAGTTTAACAGCATGATGGTAAAAAGCAGAAGGATTTATTTGACGTGCTTAATGCTGCACGGTGATTCGGGGATAAAGGAACTTCCTTCTTTACAAGTGAAGATTGAAGACAATAAACAGTGAAGTGTTGAGAGAGACAGCTTACCCCTCGCTGTTGACGGAGGAGTTTCGTGACATGGTCTTGGGGGACATATCGTAGTCTGAGTCAGAGCGGTACAGGAAAGATTCTCTCCTCTGACTCTGAGGGAAGGAGGGATGAAGCACGAGCCCAGGACTCGCCTGCGAATCCATCGGGCTGCGGCCAGGAGAGGGCCCATTCTCCCCATCATAGCTGCAGAAAGAGAAAGTACAAATGCATGTCTTGTCATTTAGTTTTAACACAGATTTGCCACTGGCAGCATTACATTTCCGGTCTCCGACCAGCACAGCACAAATAAAGATGTGGAAGACAAACAATCGTGATTGCCTCTTAGCAGAGACAGAAACGCTCTGTGAATGTCTAAAGAGCTGATGAACACTGTGTCGCCCAGAACAGCCATTAAAGAAATCACCAGTCTAATCACAGAAGAATCCTCAGCCACCACTTCACAATTCACATTTCATGTGGCTTAAAGGGATAGCTCATGCAAAAATGAAAATTATGTTAGTACACACCCTCAGGTTGTTATTTTCCTGTCAAACACAAAGGTAGAAATTAAAAAAAATCTCTTATCCATACACAGACAGCACTAGTAATCACAACTGTCAATCTCAGAAAAGGACAAAATGAAAAACACAATGAAAACACTATGAAAGTAGTCTAAATGTCATTCTTTTCCTTACATAAAACTATTATACAGCTATACAAAATAAACAGCTTCAGTCATATGAACGTTTTTTTTATGTTATTTTTTGTTTTGGGGTTGTTTTCAGTGTTACATCCTTATGAAAATGTATCATTGTTTTATTATAGTAAGTGTAGTAACCACCCAATTTTTGGTGCATTGATTACCATTTCGTTCAACACATATACAGCAAAAATGCTACAAAGCACGTTTTCTTTTTTTTTATTTGTAGCAAAAACGCAAAAAACGTATGCACTCTAAAAAAATATTTTTGTTCAAAGTTCAAACGCAATACATGAAAACCTACAGAAACATTTCCCTTTGTCAATATGTTAATATAAAAAACGATAAACATCTTCATGTGATCAAAATCAATTCCCATTCAACTCTCTATTCACTTTTCTAACAAAATAATGATGATAATAGGAACAATGACACATCAGGCGAAAATCCTGTTCATAACCATTGTGCCTAAAAGAAAAAAAACCATGAGTGATCAAAGTCCTCAATTATACTTAAAAGAGACATTGTCTTTCAGTAAACCATCCAATACGCCTCCCTTCATAAGACTCCATATTTGTAGTAAACCATGACTAATTTGTATGGACGCTCTTCAATAATGATCTAATTTTTATTTTAGACTATTCCTTTAAGCTTCACGCTAAACACTGACATCTGCGCAAGGACTAATCCGTGCAGTTTGGCATTAAACATGTGACTAGTGGAAAAGTACCGGATATAGTGTGTAACCCCATCTGGGGTTATTATACATAGCCTACTGTATTTGTTCAGTTATTATGACTCTATGATAATGAACGATGACTAGTCATCCGGAGAGCCTAACAACCACAGAGCTGAAAGTAAGCACACTTGTCCGGTGGTAATAAACAAGATACATAATTCTGACCGGTGAGATAAGTTTGCGTAATACAGGACTGGAGAGAAAGCAGTCAGGGGTGTAAAGTGCACAGATAATCCTCATCAGATATACACACATCTGGTCTGAGATCACCTGTTTGCTGGTACTACACCAGATTCAGTTAAGTTCCTGCCCGCGGAGCTCCAGGTGAGGTCGGGTATCATTGGGCTTACGGGCACGATGACAGAGAACCACAGCGGAGAAGAGAAAGGGATCTCTAATGGCTCCCACAGCTTCAGCTCTGGTTCCAGCCTCCTCTGAGTCATCCCGGGAATTATGGGTACGCTGCACCAGCGAAACCTCAAACCAAAGCCTACACTTCAGAGCGAAGCGTCAGAACTAGGCGCCTGCCAAGACTTCAGTCTTTCTCTCTCACTGTCAGTCACTCGTCCTCCCCCTCACTCCCTCGCTCTCACAGACAAAATACTAAAAGCCCTCTTCCCACACGCAGCACATGAGGCATTTGAGCTCGTCTCCTGCCCCTAACTGCAGAATTAGAATTAGAAGCCTCTGGGTATGGAGATCTTCTGTCTCTGTGCTGCTGGTGAGTTAGATCACGATTTGTCGCCAGAGCTATTAGATATGTTAAAAAAACTATTCAATCAACCTGAAAGGAGCTAGTTCTGAAGACATCAAACTAAATATCCGTTTTCCATTTTCTGATATTTGCATTTTAAATTGTAGGGTTGACTGCATTCTCGTTAAAGCTTAACCTAAAAATTCAGCCCGAGTTACTGTTACCCAAATTTCACCCAAAGAAAAAATCATTTTTAAAATAAAAAAAATGTATTATAAAAATGTAGATACAGTAAATGTAATATTAATGCTTCCGAACTAGCTAAACACTATTGAATAAAAGTAAAATTAAGGCTAAATTTGCAAACCTGTTACCTGCACCACTGCCACCCATTAAGAAATGTAATTTCCCAGTGGAAAATATTATTGCTCAGAGGTTGCTCTTCCGTAGCTCAGTAAAATGATTAAAAGATATTAAATTATCAAAAGTATCAACTTTAGTCTCAAATGTTTGACCTAAAATTGCTTAGGAATAATAAAAATAGAAACAAATTTAACAATTGTTAAAATACATTAAGAGTTGAGCTGGTAAATGAATGTAGATTGAAAATAATGTGGATTTGGGTATGTTTTATCAAAAATGTTTGAGTTCATACTAAAATCTGCAATAATATTTGATTGCAAACTTGGCAAATCTGAGCTCAGTTTGTGTCATTGCTGACGTCTCTTGAAACTGTAATAAAGACATTTGAGTCTTTTTCTCAGGAAAAATATCTGAAGATTTAAGCAAAAGAGACTTTCCTTTTTTCTCCATTTAATCTAATTTATGTCCAGGAGAAATAATGGATATTAACATTCAAGAGATTTCATCTGTGATCTTTCTTTCTTATGGGTTTTCCCAAATCTCAGGTAAAAAGGGTTGTACAGAATCTCAAAGAAAATGTAGAGAAAATGAAACATAATATAATATTTAGCTTTAACTGCTGACATTTGGGGGTTAAGCTCTCATGTTGAAAAACGAAAAAAATAAATAAATATATATATATATATATATATATATATTAAAGTTTCAGGACCTTATTTGTACCTCATTCAAAAAAATGTCCCAGCTAGGATAAAATCTGTCTTTATGTCAGTTGTGTACAGTTTCTTTATCGCTCAAGCCCCGGAGCGCTATAGCACTTGAAACATGCTCTCTCTCCAGCAGCTGGCGTCTCCTCTCTCTTGAGATCATAAGTGATGTGATTCCACAGTAAACAGTCTCCGCCTGTCCTCTTACAGACCCCTCAGGACAAACACAGCCCCTGGCGCTTGACCTGTGCATCATTCCCTCTCCATCTCTCTCTCCTTACCGTCTATCAGTCTGTCTTCCTTTAGGATGCTACTTCACTTGCACTCTCTATTCTTCTCTTTTTCCTTTTCTCTCGCTCCTTATCTCACAGCTAACAGAGTTCCTCTTGCAGCAACAGGAAGATCATGCAACGTAAGCCACAGATCACAGCTCTGAGGAGTGCTTGAGTACTTGAAAAAGAGAGAGGAGAGAGTAAAAAGATGAAGGAGAGAAAGAGCAAGAGAGGAGGGGGTGACTCATGGCCTATCTAAATATTTACATGCCCTCGGTGCCTGGAGCACACAGTTTTTATCTAGTTTCATGCTTTCAGTAACAACTGCATTACTAATTACAAATGAAAGAGGTTGACCTTAAAACCCCTGCTGCCAGCACAGATTTACCAGCTAAATTTAATTGGTGAAGTTGGTCAACCATGAGACTGGCACGCTATCATCAGAACCACAGCAGTCGGGCTTAACCGAGTGGTTCTCTGTAAATCCATTTCCTATTTTTATGAAGAACAAGCTCTTTTTTCAATATTAACACTGCGCTTTTCTCTCAGAGCGTGATGCTTTTCTTGCACTGTATTTATGTCTTTAGAGGTAGTGTGTGTGTGAGAGAGAGAGAGAGAATGTGTGGGCGCACACGAATGCTCCAGCTTTTCTGTCTGTGCTTTACTTTCATGCCTCCTGTAGTCATGTGACATTTCTGCTGCTCAGAGACCGTCCACAAAAGAACGACACTGAATTATGAGAAGCCCTGTCAACCAGTTTTCCCCTCTCCTCTTTTTCTATCTTGTCTCCTCGTTCGCCCTCCATCCATCTCTGGCTTTCTACCAGTCCCTGTCCTCTGTCTCTCAAAGATCTCTTCCTTTCACTGCCTCCTTCTCTGTAATTTGTGTCTGTGACTCAGCCCAGAATAAAAGCAAGCAGAATGCATGCTGGGATATTGGAGTTCTCATTTGTTTATAAGGCACAAGAGACACACTCACTACAGTAAACCCTCATAGACACACAATCAAAGCGTGTTTGTGTGTGTGCGCAAAACTGTCAAGCATTGCATTGCCAGAAACTCAAACTGAGCTCCAAGAACTAAAAGAATCAGATATTCACACTTTTAAGAATTCTTAAAAATAGCAGCGACATTTCCATAAATGTTGGGTTACACGTGTAGTCAGTAAAATTTTCAATGTGCAAACGCTGTGTATTAAAGAGCAACTCAAACGAGAAAGCCATGAAGAAAAGGCAATTATCTTGCTTCAGTAATCAATGAGGATGGAAAAATGTATTAAGCTTTCACTGCAGATAATGTACACGCAAAACACTCTCTCTCTCGCACGCTGTGATAGCAGGATGAGCCATTGGCAGCTTTCTTTTTCATTTGGTGATAACAGATTCCCTGGAGAGCAGTGCACCGGACAATGACACAATGATCACAGGGGGCACGGAGGAAAGGATTTGTGCCAACTGGGTGATTCCTTCCTATAACAGATAACACACTAACGTCAGAGTCTCCCGTGCTTCGGAAAACACACCACAGCGAATTGATTTGGCCGTTTAAGTATCTTTACTTAAATGCTTATAAATGCGTAAACTGATAATTTCAAGAGACAAGAAAAACAATTACTCTTTGGAAATACAAAGGTGTTCCAAGTGATGGACAACAAAATCTAAGAATAAAAGAAACGGTTACATGATAAAAGTCCCAGGGGAAGGATTAAAATCCATAACAGCTCAGACATGTACTGCCTGAAGGCTTCACACAATGTAAAAAATCTTCCCTTTCATCTGACAGCACAATTAAAGTTATTTGATAACTGTAGTATCATCCTCTACGTGGTGCAGGACATCAGGAGCACAGGCACGAGTTTTTCGAGGTTGAAATCTTAAAATTAATTGAATATAAATCTGGTCCTATGAGTAACAGAGCGTGTAATGCTCTAAAAGAATCATGAGTCATGAGGATTTGGACTAAAATGCGACTCACCAAATCAATGTAAACGCTAAATTACCATCCACCATTTTCTCAGATATCACATTTGTGAGCAGGGCGTCATGCGTTCAGAGGGGCACCAGCTGCCTCAGGCGAGATCATCAAAACATATATATATGTTAGTGTAGTGTCTAGCTTTGTTATGCACATCCAAATATGAAAATTATTTTATGATTTCAAACCTGTATGACTTTCTTTCTTCTGCAGAACACAAAAGAAGATATTTTGAGTAACCAAACAACACTGGGCTCCATTAACTTCCATTGTAGGGTCATATACAGGTTTTGAATGACATGCGGATGATGGAGAACTATTACTTTTACTGTCAATGATCTCTAAAATCTCAAAGCTCACACACAAAAATGAGATAAGTCAGTGTCACCTCCAATAAATTGTAACACATAAGACACACAATAACACCCAAAATCTTTCATCCATCATAAGCTCTGTCTTTACCATAATACGCCTTACATTGATATCTCACAGCCTGCCTCAAATGCACAATACAGCACTTGCTCCCCATCTGCTGTTACAGAAGTGCTCCGGCTCAGCTCATTCTCAACGTTCTCACTTACAGGGTAAAAAGAAAAGAAATTTGATTATGTCCCATTAATACCCCGAGTTCTAAAAGGCTTTGAAGTTTGAGTCAAGAAGCTGATTAAATTAATTCAAACTTGGAGGCGCAGCAGAGGAGCTTTACAGGCCAACTCCATTCACTGACCCTCCTATTGATTTAGGAGTTTACTACCAGTAAACACAATACCAGCATCCTACAGGCTCTGATCTACAATATCCCAGTGCACAGGACTGCAATCCATCAGGCCAGCGGAGTGGATTCTTTAAGTGGGAGTAGCAATTTAAAAAAAAGACCAAAAAAAACATTCATTCTCTCCCTTCCAGTTAATGATTAACGCCTCCCTCGACCCCCAACCGCCACCGCGCTGCCTGAATAGAGAGTGACAGTTATTTCCTGCCTCCACTTTCTCCTCTGCCAAGCGCAGATGCTTGTTGCTTGAGCAGCGAGCGCATACCCACGCCCCCAACAACCACCTCCCCCCTTCCTCCGCGAGCAGCGTGCCTCACCCGGGCATTTAGCACCTGGTTGATTGCTGCATGTGGGTAGGGGGTCAGAGAAGATGTTGGGAAGTGGGGGGCAATCATAAAATCACTGAAGACTGCATATGATGCTCTCACATCGTCCGGCTCTTTAATCAGCGGCTGATGCTGTAATGGGGCTTTCATTGTGCCGCTCTGTCCCTTTGGCGGTGCTTTACTGGGATTCGTCAGTCCTGAGTCACAGAGATATTTAAGGAAACGTTGCACCGGCATCTCCTTCGGCGACAGGTGGGTGACCTGTTGCCAGAGTGCATGTGAGGGCAAAAATTTGAATCAATGCCCCGGTTGGAGTACCGCACAAACATGCAGAGAGCCTAAAAGTGAGCTTCCTGGCATGAAGTCAGCTCGCCGGACACCACGCCCTGGCTGGATGAGAGAGATGGGATTACAGCAGATTATCTGACAGACAGGATCAGAAGCATCCCATTGAAAGTGTCCCAACAGGGAGAACTCTAAGATTACAGATGAGCCAATCTGCCCTCAGGAAAAGACTTTAAAGCCCCTGATAGCATTAATTCAGCCGTACAATCATTTTTCTGAGAGCCATTGACAAGATTGCTTTTACTATCTGTACTATGGCAGGATGCATTTTAAATTCTATATAAGCCTCGGCTTGCGCACTTCTCTGTTACAGGATGTCAGAGTCCTGTGGAGACATGATAGGCTGCCACTCACAAACTCATTTCACTGCCATCCTGTCTTTATCCTGCCGTATCAGTCATTCGAGCTGTTAGTTATTCTCTATTTTCATGCAAATACACATCTGGATACCTATCAGTTTTTATTAGCCCAAAATTTCAGCGCACTGTCAACCCACTCGAGCAAAACCCAGTCTCTTGTCTTCTCTATAAATATATCGAGGATCTTTCAAAAGCTTAATATAACAGCCCTGTTTTGAATGAAATGTTAAAAGAACAGTTCACCCAAAAATTTAAATGATTCTTGGTGTAAAATGGTGTCATTTAGGCCCAGTTTACTTAATTGAGACAAGTTATTAATGCAACATGATTTTTTCTAAATGTTGTCACACCTTATTTTATTATGTTGAATCAACTCATTTTAGTTGGGACTACATTTCACTGGCACAGCTGGAGTTTTATAAAAGGGGTGGTCAGGGGGTGGCTAGAAGGCTACATTAGGGGGTCCACAGACCATGACAGAAAAAATTAGTGTGAAACATACAAAAACATTATAAATAAATCCTAAGACTGTTAACTAGAGGTGCTAAACCCTCGAGAAAAACCCCTTGAGTTCTTCAATCAGCGTGTCACACATCACAATTTTACATTACACATTTACTAAACAATTGCATAATGTTATAAAATTAATATAATTCTTAATGCATATAGAACATAAATTATAAAATATAAATGATAAAACAGTTTAAAGCTAACAGCTCTTTTAATTTACACAGAAAATAGCAGCATCTAAACTGAGGTGGAGCAGAATATAAGATGTTTTAATTATAAACAACACATACTCATTACAAAGGACTGCAAGATTAAAACAAAAGTCATTCTTGTTGATTTTTGCCCTCAATATTACAATCATGATTATTCATGTCAGTTATCAGAATACATTGAAAAGTTTTCACACGCTACAAAACAGCAATCAAAGAATATGAAATATCATTGAAACTGAAAATTTATTATTAATGACTTGAGCGTTGACAGTTTATATATCGAAAAACTGAACTGTAAAATCAATCTCTCATATCGTATCTGCACGCTCTTGTTTATGATGAACTTCGTGAGCGCGTAGCACTTCAACACTCCTGCACCGGTGAGGCATTTAAACGTCTCTGATTGGCCAGTACAATCATGCGCTGTCTGTGATTGGTTGTTACGCTCAACGGTGCAGAAATCTTAAATGCAATGTAATGCTGTAAATCGACATTCGCACATTCCAATTCGATCGTGACTGTCTTAGTAAGTTTTAATTGCAGGGATTTTTTCCAAGTTTGACATTTTTGTTCATCTTGGTGTCATTTTCTCCGAAGCCCCTGTTAATTTCCGACCCTGATGTAAACATAGGCTAACTGCCTAAGGTTAACTTGCACAGTGAATGCTTTAGTAAAAGTTGTTCAGGAAATTTACAACTTACTTCAAATGTGAGGTTTCCTAATCTCAAAATCAGCGTATTCTCGTCCTGGATTTGAACCTGCTGCACCACGCTGCTGCCATCAAACGTCAAACACGCTTCTTTCAACAAGAGGTGAAATCGTATGTCAATCAAAGTGTCAGAAGCCAATGCAAATTTTGGGGTTGCCACCCCTCTAGCTCCGCAATCCTCTGATTTTTTGTTGTTGTATTAAAGCAAAACTCTGAAGAGGATTTGGAGTTCCCAGTATGCTTTACATGTGACTATATAATAAGAGTAAGTACTATTTATGCATTTTAGTCAAGATATAAAAAGAGGGAGACTTTTTAATGTTTTGTATTCTGCTGTGTTGGTATTTAAGAGTTATGTTGGTGGTTTTAAGAGGTTACCATTGTGCAGTTACCATTTTGCTGAGCTGGCTCATTGAAAAGAAATAACAGTACTGTTGCTTTCATCAGAAAACATGTAAATGTCATGATCAGCTTTTGCATTTGAGCTTTTTTTGTTTAAAAGGAATCCATTTAAAAAAGTTTCTTAAATGTGTATAATCATGAGTTTACATGTGAATTTTATGAAAGCTTGTTTTAATCATGTGAAAAAAATATTGAATCATGTTGATTTTTTTAGTGTGTGAAGAACAGATCAAAAAGAAAAAAAGTTTTTTATTAATTTAGGTAATGCCTAAATGGTTTCATAATGAACTTTCAACATCTTAAAAGTTTTTTTCAGCTTATATAAAGGTAAAAACTGTAAAAAAAAAAAAAAGAAAAAAAGAAAAAGAAATGGTGCTTCTAAGAACCTGTCAGTAAACGGTTCTTTGGGGAACCAATAATGGTTCTTTTATGGCATCACTGTGGAGAACCTTTAAAAGCACCTTTACTTTACTTTTAGTTTTGTGTATATTCTGTTTTGTGTATTTCCAACAAAAAATAGCATTTCCTTACAAGTTAAAAAAGAGAGTAAATATTGACAACATTTTTTTTTTCTGATTAAATTGTGCCATAAATGTACCCTATGCTGCTCTCTGAATCCTGTCCTGCATGGCTGCAATCTCATTACAGTAAAATTCCCCCCAGTGTCCCCCTGATGTGCAACAGTAACCAGCGTTGAGCAACATTACTCAGTGATGCTGGCACTGGCCAAGCCAAGCAGCTAACAGTCTGCCAGCTCCCTGAAATACTGGAATTTGAATAATTCCTGCCGAGTACAGCCATCAGCACCCCAACGGCTCCCTCTCCTCATCTCTGAGTTTACTACACTCCCCAGCGCAGCTTAAGTCGCTAACCTTTTATATGAAAATCGTCCCTGTGCGTCCAGGGGCCATGCGAAGTAATGGGAAACTATTAAAAATCTGGTTTCCAGCGTTTGCATCTTTTAACATGCTTTAGTAAGCTGAAATGTCAGGAGGAGCCCTGAACAAGTGTTTGTTTTAATGAGGGTTGCTTGCGATCAGCGTTCATCAACTCACAGTGCAGCTGTGTCTGTGCACTGGAGGAAATTGGACTTTGTTTATTTTTGGGGTTTTAGCTTTTTTGTTTTGAAACAGTAAAGGCTGCAGAGAAAAACGGAGAAGAAAGAATCAGGTCTAATTGTTGCTAAAAAAATGTAACTTTATTATACTGGAGGTCTCTGGACTGTATGAGGTCTAGGTGAATAGATGGATATAGAAGTAAAAAGCAAGTGGATGACTGTTTTATTTCGATCTGTGTTTAATTTTTTGCAGTGTAGTTTCAGGAACAATACCTGATTTGAAAATGTGATGACCTGAGCTCTATTTACATCTAACGACAGCACAAAAAACCCCTTGTGGGCACGCCGCGACGCTCCATTTCACAGAATGACGACATATTGATTTGTTAATAGCACCAATCGAACATCATTTCCTCATGTAATGACCAAGACAAAGAAGTTACGGAGGGAAAGAATGCCATAATCAAGAGAGCGGTGGTCAGTTGGCTCCTTAACAAAAGTCCTTCAGAGACCCCATTAGAGTCACTGCTGTTGAACTGGAAACACAATTAATACACCGATCCGCACACTGAGCGTATCAGTGATATAGACGCCAGCTTAGATCCAGTAAAAGCATATAGGCTGTGCGCACAGATAGTCTGATGCTTCTCACACCAGATCTGTAATGCACAAACCAGCTTCCAGAGCTGCACCCCACCCTGATCTCCTACTTCAGCCCACACACGGAGGGGTATTTTTAGCGTATCACCCTGTCTCTGAGATGGAAATCATAACTCCCCCTCTGCAGGCTGGGGCTGCTGGGGCTCTGTTATTTTAATCCAGACTGGAGAGAGAAAGCTAGAGAAAAAGAGGGAGGGAGTGAGTCATCAAGAGGTACCTTTGTGTCACTGTAGAGTTGTCTTCACCACCACCATCATCTCTCTGCATCTAGCTATGTTTTCCATTCGTGTTCTTCTTTGTGGCAGACAATTTATTAATGAGATTTTATCTAATATGGCAACCTTCACAACCAATTTGTCACACAAAATTTATAACACACACTGATATGATACCAGATTATGAAACACATATTATAAATGCTGACTGGTAATGAGAGAAAATGAAATGATGATTTTAATTGAAGGATACAGGATAGGAATGTAAGCGATGTTTTAATTAGGTAATTTTGTTTTATTATTTATCAACCCATTTAATAAAAATCAATCTCCAGGTTACAGTGCTCGACCTTGCGAAACGGCCCTGACAAACACACGAATGGATTGTATCGGCAACAGTGGAAAGCAATAAAAGACAAAAGGCAAACAAAAGACACAAACTAAAGCCTATGATTTTTTTTACTTGTATGACTTACAAATAACGTAACAATGTATATTTTGAATATTCACCTATGGCTATGGAGTATATTTTTTCCTACTGATATTTGTTTACAAAATACTGTATTTAAATTTTCATGCTAGAATATATATATATTTTTATAATTTTTTGGGGGAAGAGACAACTGACCTGATGTCTGTTAGAAGGCAAAACAAAAAATGCACAGAATATAGAGGAATTAATATAAGAGTTATGAATATAACTCAGACAAAAGTGAGCTGCAATAACGTATTTATGAATAACTATTCACAAAACGTAATAAATGTTACTGTACTGTGACTCATACATTAATATAATATTGTATAGCCAGGTTCCCACTGATTTCACCCTTAGTCCTACATAGGTATTACACCTATATTTCTATGGATGAATTAAGTTAACCTGAGAGGATAATAATTACTCTCATTTATAGAAAAGGCAAAAGCAGTCATTACTGAGAGAAAGGAAAGATTTATTCCACCGCATGAACTGCATGAACTTCATTTATCCTCAGGCTACAAGCTAATGACATTGTGTTGTCTTTCTGTCAAATTCAAAAAGTCTAAAAAGACAGAAAAATAATCTTTCAAGTAAAGGCTTTATGGAGGATGTGTCAGACTGTTCCTCACAATGGCGAGACTGTTGGAAGTCTGTCTGTTGGTGAACACGCAGCGCCAGTCCAGCTGTGAAGCCCCTCCTAAATCAATTTTCTCTAAATGTTGCAGCCTTGACCTCTTTTAGCGAATAGGCATCAGCCGTGGTCTACACCGACTGCCTTGCGCCGGTAGGATCAACATCTTGTTTAGAGACGAACTGTTTTATTATTGAATTCAACTGGATTTTATTTATAGTGTTTTCATGCACTTTTATAGCTCATATGATTTGATTGTGCTTGACGTCGGGTCTAGTTTGAGGCAATGGCCCGCATCATGGTGAGAAAGAGCTTTAAGTGAGTTTGTCATTTTATCTTCGATGATAAAAGTGGCAAGATTATTTTAGACACTCGGGTTCAGGGCTGGTAATGGTGAGCGATCCATTTAGGCTGTGCATCTAGACGTATGCACTAAAAAAAGGCTATTTGCAGACGGCGTCTCTGTTTCCGCATTTGTCTTTCTGTCTCTCTCTCTCATGCACTCTCCCTCGCTCACAAACAAGATCATTCTCTTTCAGCTCCTCTTACCTCTTCTCATGTATCTCTTACTTAATCTTTCACAATTTGTTCTGTCAGCGCTCAACAGTAAATCTACTGTCTCTAGCTGTCCATTTCTGAACACCCTTTGATAGATGGGCTTCAGTCAGTGCTCAGCCGTGCAATACATTAATGCACGCAGACGTCATGATTCAAATGATATTAATGATGGGCACAGTGTGCAACACACATGGGGACTAGTGGGGTTATTGACTCTATACTGGGAGCAGTTATTGACTCTGGATTGGGTGGCTTTTATTGATGAAGATGAAGAATTGATGGAGAGATGAAGAAATACACCTGGGCGGTATGACGGCACATATTGTGCGATAGGAAATGTGTCAACAGCAAAGAATTTGCTATGCTGTTTATAATGGTAGATATAACTGCAACTGTTAGTTCCCATAGGAAATAAAAATCACAAATAAGTTCTCGTCAAATGTTTCTCCTAGGCAGTAAGATTAAATGAAGATGGGCAATTCTATCATTATGGACGTGACATTTTTAATCAACACTTAAAATATAAATATATATGTTTTTAAAGGCAACTTTGTAGGATTTCTGTGAATTAAAATGCAAAAAAACAGAAACAATAAAACCCAGCAAATTAAGAAGAGGTGACTGTTCCAAAAACATATAATGTTTATTTTATTTTAATTTTCATGTGCTCATTTATAAGGAATATGGACTATCATGGATGTGACAATTCTGAAAACAGCACTTTACCTGACTATAAAAAAATATGATTTAAAATAGCTTTAAAAGCTTTAAGGGAGACCTTATTGGGGTATTTAAACCACCAAATATTGACATCTAGCTATCAGTATGATTAAAACCTTTGGCAAAAACTTTTTTTCTGGTAAGGTTGACATTTGCATTGAATTGCTCAGATCAAATGGTGAATTTTTGCATTTGAGTCTCTTGTTTCTCACATTTTTCTACAGACAAATGGTGTGAATCATCCATTTAACAATGGCTTTGAATGTGTCTACTCCAATCAGAATCCATTTAGAGTCCGAACTATTTATTTTATAATATCAGTTTAACTATTTTAAGTCTTGTCTTTTTATAACTGTTACATAATGGCAAGCTGTTTGTGCACTGATGCTAGACATATTCATTTGTTATGAAAAAAATCTCAAGGTCCAAATGAAAAGATGAAATAATCAAATCTACCTAGTGTTAATACTTAGTCCACTAGATTGTACAGTACAAAAACACGTAACTGAATATATAAATCATTTTGTGGACAAATTTCATAAATAGCATTTTATCATATAAAAGTATTATAATTCACACTGCAATACTTTGTGTTTTTTCTCTCCCTAGCAGCAAAGTAATAAAAAGGCCTGTACATCACAAACAGAATCCCATCTGATGAACGTCAGCTCTTAGAGGCTTTTACGGTGTATGACAGAAAGCATGTATGGGCTGTCGACCAGCAGTATGGCCAAACAGACCGTCGTCTCCCACTCCGTCCCTTGACACATGCAAACACATTGACGCTTTCACATACAGACATATACTCACAAACATGCACGCTGACACATGTCTGAATACATTTAGCTCATGTCATGAGAAGAAGCTGCAAATATTGATTGCATGTTAGAAACAGAGTACAAAAAATGTGACAAATTCAGTGTGACAAACTAATGGCGGCTATTATAGTAAAACACAGGTTGCTGAAACATTTTTATGGCAGTCTGGTGTTAAGTGCATTGCTCTGATAAGGAAGGGATGCCACACCCTTAATGGAGGTATTGTGAGATAGCACAATCATATAGCTTTATATGATCGTAAACATTGACACTTTGGTACAAAAACAATATGGCCGACATGTTTTTGAAGAGTGTTATTGTAGTTCGATTGGCAGAGCATTGCATTAACAGTGCAAAGGTCAGTAAAAAATTTAGACTGTATATTGAATGCACTGTAATTTGCTTTGGACAAAACATCCAGCAAATACATGAATATAAAGAGAAGCTCAATTTATGATACTTTTGGACTTGATCTTGGCCAGCAGTTGGTCTTTCCCTATTTAAGAAGAAATAAGTTGTCCTTGCATGACTGGAGATAGCTTCCTGGAGGCGTTACAACGATGGCTTTTCAATGTGAACAGACTTGCCTTTAAGGGACTTTGATGGTTTGCATGCTCACCCATCCAAATTGTTCTTTCCAAAGCAAAATACAAAAGTAATGGTCAATTCACACTAGATGCTCAGGCTGGTTGGATTTAATCTCATTATAAATGGAGCCGGAGGTGTCCTATTTATAGCTCTTACAAAGAGTCGGGTTGGACCCACGAGGTCATGCCGTTGTTGCTCGATGAGTGATACAAAGCGAGCCAATCACAGCCGGGGCCAACCTCGAATTTGATTTGGCCAAATGGAAGACTAGACTGCCGTGAATCTGTTATGACAGAGGCCATCGCTGGCATCACTACTTCCTCTCATCTGCCCAACCTTTCCACTCTCTCTTGTCACCCAGTTTTTTTTCTCCGTGTTCTCTGCCTGTCCCTTTTCTGTCCTCGGTCTACCTGTCTCTCCCTACAGAGTGTGTCGGCTCCCATCACAACAACAGGATTTGAACACAGACGACGACAAGTGTCCTAATCTGTCACGGTCGATGAGGATCTCGGGAGCAGAAGGAGAGGGGGCGGGGCAGAGCAAGGCGATGTGTGTGTCAACATCACATTCCACAGTTCCATTAATTCAAGTTGTTTATCATTCATGTGACGTTCTGTGTTTCGTGCTACTCTAAAAGCATAACATAGGATACACAGATACACAGCTGAGTGTCCAGTAAGGCCATATAAGAAGGCCTTATTTTCACAACAGCTCACATACACCCAGACAGACTTGTACTGTAAACAACAGCAAAAGACACGAGAGAAGCCAGAAAAGTAGGGCGGGAGAGAGCCGACTGCGATAATCTGAATTTAAGAGGGAGAAACATTGTCTCGCTGTGCTCAGTGTTGATGGTAATGAATTACCCTTGTTGGAGTTATCACTGGCTCTCAGCCCGTTCTCTTCATCACAGGAAATTTCAAATCCCTGCTTTTTTGCAGATGTCCAGACCCCCGCTGCCAATCACAGAGCAGCGGAGCGCAGCACTGCTGGTGAAATCTCTCCCCGCCTGCTTCTTATAACCCAAGAGCCTATTCAGAAACCTAAGAGAATGAGATCTTTGAGCTGAGGATGATAAATTCACCCGCTTCGAAGGGAGACCCAAAGGCACATGAGGAATTTTAGGCGTTTAAATGCCATGAGCACTGAGAGTTCAATCCCATCACTATTCAACATTCGGACGAGGCTTCATCTGAATCACTAGCTATGTGATTTGCCAAAAATATAATAAAGTTTAGTTTTAATAACATGCGAATAAAGTAGTATTTTTATACAATGTGTTAAAGCAAACAACACTTCACTTCTGGGGAAATTGTGGCAAAGCACCAATGGAAATGGAAGCTGTAGCTAGTGTTGTTTCGTATAGTAAATTATTTGCAGTTTAGAGCACGCAGACATAACAGATGACTTATGTGTGGAAGCGACATCATGTCAGGGAGGAAATAGCAGGGCAATTCCAGCGTTATAGATGTGACGTTTTCAGGTAATACTTGAAATATAAATTCTCACAGAATATATTTATTACCAATATATTGAACATCTGTTTATTTTATACTAAAGCCCTTTAGATAGCAGACATCTATGCAGTTATCTATTGTGCACAAACCAGAAGCAATAATACCAACAAATGGAGAAAAGATGACTCTTCAAAGAACATAATTTTTTTTATGTTTAGTTTTAACATAAATATGTACTGTTAAGGATGTGACAGTTCTGAAAACAGCACTTTACCTGGCTGAAAGAGAGCTTTAAAAACTTTAAGAGAGACCTCACAGGGCTAGTTAAACCACCGAATACTGACATCTGAGCTATCGGAATGATGAAACTTTACTTTTTCATAGTAAGGTTGGGATTTGCATGGAATTGCCCAGCAGCCAATCAATTTGATGTCTCTGGCATTTGAAATGACCAGAAATATTCATTGTTAAATTATTAATTTTGTTAATGAATTATTCATTTTGACTTGAGCCGAAGCCACGTATCTGTGTCCATGAATTTATACGGTAAATGTGTTTCCATCAGGGATTATGCCAGTGTCTTCTTATCCAATAAAAAATTAATCAGTCAGATACATTTCTATTCTTGGTATTTCCATCCAGCATTTTCTATGTGATATCCCAAAATTCATATAAAAAACATCTGGATGTAAAACCAGCTAGTGAGGTCAAGAGCTGAGTAAAACGCTCTGGCCTCTCCTGAGGGACCATAACAGTGTCCATTACTGTAACCCAGCCCTGTGATGTGCCGAACAGATAAGTTGGACATGTCGATAGAAACGATAGAAGCTCCAGCATCAATAATGCAGTGACTTTCTAACTTAGTCAGGATTTATTCTCTGTGGTGGGTTTTGAAAGAAACACTTCACTTGTATTTAAAACTCAACACCGATGCCACAGTTTTGACTGCAAATGAAAGACATTTAAAACATCTCGGCAAGTGCCATTATGAGAATCTCTGGTACCACCCTGAATCTATATTTTTCAGGACAAAAATCTTAGTTGTCTGCTGGTTATGTAATGCGTGTGACTCAGAAACAGCCGTTTCCAGTCCAGTTCACACAAGACCAGACCACAGTCAACTCAATCTCCTCTGATTTGTCTTTTTCTCAAATCTATAGCGAATATATTCATTTTTTAATCTGAGCTGCGTGAGCCCTTCGAAACGTGACTTGTCTTGCCAAGAGAAATTAAAATGCTGCAATTTAAATTCACGGAGAATGAATTAATTATACGCACTCGTGAGATAATTTTTGGATCGAGCTATAATGTTGTCCAAATGATTAATGTTTAGCATTATCAACTGGACACATGCATTTGCAAGCTAATTTGTGGTAGGTTAGCAAAAATTAATGTAATATCATCTTGGATCGTGCTTCAGTACAGTCAGAGGCATATTCTGCTGATAGTGCAGCCATCTGTGCTTCCCCGGTGAGCAGGATTGCCACTTTCTCATAATTACCCAGTGGGCTGAAGCCAGTCTATCTTTGGGCAGTAATTCTCAAAGTTTTTTGACCTGAGGATTACCATTTTACATGTTTTTTTTTGCAGCTCAACTAGTAGATCATTGTGTTAGCAATGCAAGGGTCATAGGTTTAATCCCAGGGAACGCACATGCTTATAAAAATGTATAGCTTGAAGGCACTGTAAATCGCTTTGGATAAAATCATCTGCTAAATGCATGAATGTAAATGTTTAGAATACAACTACAATAAAAGGTAGCAACCCTGATAATGGGAATGGAATTGTTTTGTTCTGCATAGGAAACCCAACCTTGTTTTGATAGAAGAAATTAAAATCCAACCGCATATCATTTTCCAGTACTTCCATTTGATTGCTGTCATAGCAGAAAACTATGTGTTTTCAATAGCAGCAGGTAAAATGAAGTCCCTAATGAGTTTCATTACTGTGTGGTGTGCGTGGAATGGCTTTTAGTTTAGAGAATTCAATAAAAAATATTCAGTGTTAAAGAATTTCTGTCTTCTCTCAGTTTCACTTAAAGACTTAAATGAGGTTTTCAAGCACAAAACACATAAATTTGAATTTAATAGCGTTTATCTTTTTTTGTATTGTTTTATAATTTTTGCATGGGGTTCTTCCACCTCACACCATGTCCATACCAGACGTGACTTCACAACACATTAGAAAAGGAACATTTTCCGTGTTAGTTTATGCAACAAGATATAATGAATTCTATATTGCAATTGTTTTACATATCGCAGCATTGTGTCATGTCTGGTGTGGACACGGTGTCGCATGTTTATGTTTTGTTTTAGAACGGCATACATTTTTGATGCTGATTTGTTCAATATTGATTCCAGATTTGCAAATAATCAAAAGCACTAGTGTAACGCTATGTATCAGTTTTTGATTGGCTGATAAAAAAAGGTTACAAAATATTAAATGTCATATTATTTACATTTATAAATTTGTATTTGTTTTAAATATGTATAGCAAGTCCTGCCCCAAACATAAAGAAGTGATTTCATACATATTGAAGTGAAAGACTCTTTTCATATCTCCCCGTGTCATCCAATCTCAAACCCCAGGTGTGCTAATGCACTCAGCTTTGCTTTGATTTGTTTGCAGTCCCCAGTCTGAACTAGAACTGGCCCCCCGTGTGCTTTCTGCTGGCAAACCTGCATTAGCTTACCCCTCTATTGCTCTGACAACTGTCTTTGTGATGTCTCTGCCGTTATTACCCATATGCATGAGAATGAGAGTGTGCGTACATGCAGATGTGTGTTTCTGTGTGAGATCTGTGCAGCTGACATCTTGGTGACAGAAGTGTGTCTTTCTCTCTTAAAACTGAAGCCCGTTGAGACAACAGTCCAGAGCACTTACACACACACACAAACACACACACTTAGACATGCTTACATACTCAGAGAGAGGGTCCAAGATCCCTTGACGGAAGTCACTACACAGCTTATCATCAAAATGTGCTGTGGAACAGGTTGATTCGGGTCGTCTGACTGATAACAGGCGGATTTCAGGACTCCTCACACCTCCGCGCATATCTGACAGGCTCCTTGTGAAATACCGCTGTGCCAACAACTACACAGCAGACGCAAGGAGTACTGTGATAACTGACCAGTGTGGGAATTGAAAATGCCTATATAGATTAAGTATCAATAAATCTACTGAAGCCCTTATATTATAGCTCTGGCTTATCATATTAGAAATGGAGGTGTTACTTAATGTAAGGTTGTGTATTACTGCTGGCCATTATGATAGCTTGGTTAATTATACCGGAAGCTATTAAACGCTCTGGTTTAACATGATTTGTTGTTTAGGGCTGCCATGCTACATTGTGATTTGGCACATTAATAACGTATTCAATGGATGCATAGTCACAGATGTGCAGATACTGGCTATTGAAAAATGTCTTGAAATGTGGCTCATCTAATGAGATTTATAATGCATTACTATTTTAAGTCTTTTTGTTTCATTGAAGGGTTACATGATGCGAAGCAGCTATTTTTGCACTGATGTCAGACTTATTCTTTTCTTTTTATCTTATCTCTTGGTTTTATCCACAACACAGCAATAAAATAAGTACCTTTTATTTGTGAAGTGTTCAATTCACAGGATTATTATTTAAGCCTCATTGTGGGTTTTAATTTTTAGCAAAAATAACAGTATGATGATGTATGTATTTATTGTGATATAAAAGTTTTTTGCCCCATCACTGGCATGGGTGTGTGTATATATAATAATCAATGTTAATTGTGTTTTACTATTCCTCTTGTCAATAAAGTTTTACTTCAATAATATAAAATTTACTTATGAATCTACAGTATATTTTTTATTTCTGAATTCACTCTATTAGCAACTTTTTCAGACCTAAATAATGCTTGAATTCAATACTTTAATCATATCTGTTACAGTGCCGTCTGTGTACCCTGGAAAACTCTGGTTTCTCAATGCTCAAGGCTTTAGGAAGGGAGATACGGGCAGGTCAAAAGAGGGTGAGTGTGTTACAGATTAACAGATGTTAACCGTGATGTCACATGCCAAAACCTGAGGGTCATCATTATCCATGAAGCTGCATGCTATAATATTACAGGACAATTCACCAAAAAAATTAAACTTCTTTCATTATTTATTTACCTTCATGTTTTGTTCTGGAGAACACAAAAGAAGATATTTTGAAGAATGTTGGTAATCAAACGATACTGACCCCCATTGACCATTTGACATTGTATAAACACAAAAGCATTTCTCAAAATATCTTCTTCTGTGTTCCACAAAAGTTTTAAACAGCAAGAAGGTTAATAAATGAAACTATCACTTTAAGCTCTATTAACAATAGATCATAGTAAGTCCAAACTGACTTCCAGATTAACAAAATATCAATTCTGAATTTGTTTCTACAGTATATGAGTGGATGTGCATTTTGACTGCAACATATTCCAGTTTTATCCACTTTATTTTCACATTTGCGAATTTGCATTTGCCTTAAGATGAAAGGGAACAGCTTTCTGCAGGTATTATAACATTCTCTCCATGTGATTTTTTTATAGCTAGATCTGTGCAGGGTCATTCGCAAAATGCCTCACGCTACAAGCAAGGAATAATCCCATTTTACCATTTTTATGGGCTTTAACTTGCTAATGATTGTAGATTTCAGATATCCACACTAATTACAGTGAGCAGAGATGAAGCAAATGAAACTGCAGGTATCTTGAGAGCAGGCGACTGCGGCCGGGGGAGAGCCGAGAGGCTGGTGCGTTACTGTAAAGTGTCATGGGGAACTGATGGATGGTGCAGAGAATGGAAGGGCTTTGTGAGGAGGCAGCAGTATCATTTACAGGGCTATACCCGCAGGGACCTGGAGAAGTAATAAATGACGGCACAAAGTCTAATGGCGGGCACTTCATTCAGCCACTAGGGAACGGGGCGAGGGGGTGAGACGAGTCTGCCCGTGCGCTGATGATCTCTGCGGACATGCACGAGAGTGGGAAGAAATGATAGATTTAAAGATAGGCCAGCAGTGTGATTAACTCAGCGGTGAGCGTGAGCAAGTCCGCAAGAGACAACGTAAGTGGCATATTGGCCCCGGAGAGAGAGACACACGATGGGGGGGCCTTAAAAAGCGAGCGAGGAAAAGACAAAGCGAGACATGGAGCGAAACTCAGACAAATAAGATGATAAGGAGGAGAAAGAAAAGCAGAGAGCAGACGGCTGAGACCGAGTCAGTAATTACTGCTCACAAAGAGTCGTACGTTGTGGAGCAGGGGGTGGTTAAAAAAGGGAAACACTGGTAAATGCACATATGTCCTCAGAGCCAGAGGTATTAGTGAGAGACACTCATCTGTCAAAAGAGGAAGGAGGGGCCAGAGACACCACACAATAACACAGATACTCGAGTATCGGTGAGATACAATAAATCAGTGAGGGACTGTCGGGGTAACTAAGATGACGTTTGAAAGAAACAAAGAAACACTCATACACATGATGCGCTTCATGTTGAGTGCTTTGAAGTATGGAAATAAATGTGAAGCCTAGGTAAGCAGTAGACAGGTTGATTGATTTTTCACGTATTTCTAACAGTCTCAAAAAGGATAGGAAAACAGATAAACAATAATCCAACATGCTGATCCAGGCGTTTACCTATTTGTGTATCTGAATCACAGATGCAATTGCTGAGATAATAAATCACAGCTGTATGTAAGTGAACATCTAACAGGCATAGCAGATGTCAGCAGACTGTCAAATAAACATCATATAGTTTGTCTGCTATACACAGATCAGACAGGAGAGCTACAGAAAAATGGCAACAGTAGGACGCAACGACAGGTATGTGGGGGTAGGCAGGGAGTGACCAAAAATAAATACTAATAAACAACAACTAAGAGCAATGTGACTTATGGGAAATCTTTGACATATCACTTTTGGGTTCCCAGAGGTGGCATCTTATTGAAAGTGTAAATCCACTATGCATTTAGAAGCAATAAAGCATCATCCTCAGCATAATAAAACACATACTGCGCATTAGGGAATGAAACTTCCTTTTGCCTTTTTGGGCAAAATGTATCTATTTTACACAACCACAAAATGTAACCATAGCAACAGAACTGCAGGATGAGCTGTTCGTGTGTTCAGTGTCGGTCATTCTCTCCTCAGTGCTAACTTCCCAGAATGCACTGGGGTATGGGACATGTTTAATAATGCTATCTCACAAAGCCCGCACAAACAGAAAGGTAAGGTTGCAGAAGGTGTGTGTATGTGAAAATGTATTTCACGTGAAAGAAATATACCTGCCAAACACCTTTTGCCGTTTTGCACAGCGTCCTATCAAGTTTTAATGACTGAAAGCAGAGCTGGTGTGTTTGGGAATACAAGTGACAGACTAAGTTTCATATTTCAGAGGGAGTTAAGAGTAAAAAGCTACAAAACGGTGAAACACGGTACATCTGGGAGGAAATAAACACAAGGGTGTGATTACTTAAAGCAATAAATATAAAAATACTGACACCAACAGAAATGAACATTTGAGTAGAGCTGAATGATCAATCATCAAAAATAAATGTGACCATGTCACCAACCTAAAGTCTCAAAATTAAATTATGAGATAACAAGCATCAAAGTTTGATTTCATCTATAAATATCACTATGATTTCAATCTTTGACATGTCAATATTAAATATATCAAGGTGAGAATGTTCTTAACAGTAAATCACAAACATATGACTTTAGCTGGGTTTACACACATAGGGTCACAAAAGGGTTCCAGTTATAATGTTTCAAATAAATCTGCCATCATGTTTCTGGGACATGAAAGCGGCAAATAAAAGTATATTGTGGTGGAAAGGTAAAATGAGTTTTTCATTGCCTCAAAGATTCAGTTTCAGCCTGTGAAAAAACATCTGAAGATCCAAACAGAACTGCTGATTACTTCTCTGGTTGGTGAGCTTGGTCACATCGACTCAAGATTGAACCGAGGGCAAATACACCCCCACGGGTTTACTTTCTATTTTACTTCCAGCTTGCTGATAAGACAGCACCTACAAACATCTGGCCGTGGATCAGTTTATCTCCACAAAAATCATTGACAGTAGGAGTGGCCGTCTGAGCAGCTGATGTAAGCTTGGCACGCCATAACATGAACTCAAGAGTCTCGCACGACAAAACATGAGGCATTAATGTAGCGTTGGGCATGCAGCTGTGTATGAGGTTGATATGAGTCTAGCCCCAGGCCTGGAGGAACAGATGACATGGGGGACTCAAACGGTATATTACTTCAGCTCAACAAGTGCACAGAGGGGGAAAGTATCCCAGCTTACATTATGCCCTTTAAACGACAGTGAGACAGGAAAAAAATTTGCCCCTGCAACCGAGATCCCCCCACGCACACCTCTGTGATGTGACAGTACACGCAAATTTTTCATTATCATTCACATCTTTTACTGAAGCCTGAGGCAAAACATATACTGTACAGACACACCAGCATGCATCACACAGACACATTTATATTCACCATCCTCACATTATCACAAAACATACTGACAGCTGTTGTCAGGAAGAAACAACTGTTACTATTACACATGTCCAGAAAGAGAGAGAGCACACCTAAAAAAATATTAGTCCCAAGTTCTGCTATCAGATACACACACACACAAAACACAAGGGCATTATGAGATTTTCAGTGCGAGGAGCAAGACTAACTCAGAATCTATTGACAGATCATTCTGCTTCTTGTGACATCACACGCACTCTCCTACTGTCTCTCAATCTCTTGCGCTGTGCCGCCCACAGCACAAGCAGGACAGTCGAGTCAGTGTGGCTGCACTAATTCTTGGATTGGCTGTGAGCGTGTCCTGGGGATTGGAATACAAATCAGGCTTTACAATACAGTCAGGCCGAGCTGGCCTCTCTCCCAGGAGCCTGCCGAGCAGGCCGTCTGTGACCCAGGCAAAACCTGACAGGACGGAAACCGGCCTCTGTTGTCGGCCTCCCGTGGTGCTCGTGGACCTCACAGAACCGGCTTATTACTGTAATAATCACACAGTTTGCTGAGGTGCCACTGAATGTAACAGCCCATTTTGCCTCTTCCAGCGCAACAACATCAGAGTCTGTGCACATCTACATACAAGAAGAGCGATCAACACCCACACTCATCCTTGAGGGTAAAAGCAGTGTATTCTATGCACACCGAATTGTACAAACCCACAAAAACGACATGAATGTCAGGCTGACAAATGTGGGTTTCGGTATAAACTAATTCGAGTGGATTATTCATAACAGTGCTACACAGCAAGTGTAATTTAAACCCCCTTGGAACACAGAAATGTTTCTGTTCTTTCTGTGCGTGCTTTGGCTTTACACAGCTCACTGTGACCATAATGACATTTTGGATCTGTTTTTTAATAATTTATATTTATAATGTATTATGCATTAAATCTGCTGAGGGTCCCAATCATATGAGTGACACGATTTCGGAGAGTTGACTAGATCAAGCAGATTTGCATTGGCATGCGCATATGGTACCTGCACGTGCCAAGAGAGAATGAGCATATGCCATGATCTTAAATTACTGTAATATTCTCATGTGCTTAGAGTGCTAATTTTCTAATACCATTTCACTTAATCAAATCATGTTGACTTGTGAAATCCGCAACCAGTGGTTTACGCTTTCAAATAAATCACCAAAATTATATTTTACGCACCTTCTACAGTTTTTAACATACCGCATTTGAGCACATAACTCGTTTATTAAGATATTTGTTGTTATGGGATGGGTCATTAAGGTTACTTTGGAAGGTCACGACATTTCAGACGTTTCAAACTCACGCTCTCGGAGATAAACCGGACCAGTTACGCATAACGCATCATCGAGGATGCCCACGCGTCCCGCCTCTCCATCCAGAGAACCATTAACCCTTCCTACATGATTATTAAAAACCTCTTTCAGAAGGAAACAGCTCGTTTTCTTATGCCCATTAAGCCACTTTTCAATCTTACCGCTTATTCCCAGCACAGTTGCCTATAGATGCGCTCGGGGTTCCTTGGAACGACGATGGCCAGGACATGCGGGACTTTTTGAGCCCTGGCCGGTCACTCGTGTCCATGGCATTTGAGCGCTCTATCTGTCGGTGGTGATGCCGGTCGGTGTCAGAGTAACCGCGATGTTTAATTTTGATGGGGGTCCTTGGCTGTCTCCAAAGATGCTGCGGAGGCTTAAGGGTCGCCTGTCCCTCCCGGGGAACAGGCAGCGAAAGAGACAGACTCTTTTTAGAGCAAGGTGGCGGTTCCATCATAGTGCAAAATTAAGAGATCTATTGAAAGCAACGTATTGGGAGGGATAAAAACGATATGGCTATGTATTCTCGCGCGTTAAAAAATAAAACCGCTTGCTGTCCGTAACTGGCTGATCTCCATGTTTAACACTGGAATGTATTGAAACCAGGTCCAAAGGCAATAAAGATTGTGTGCTTTTGTGAAAACTAATCACAGTGTTCATATAACAGGTGATGGCGCAATGTCGTCCTGCCCTTTTCTCATCTCTGCAAATGTGTCGATCATAAATCCAAAAAGTTCACGTGGATCAGACAGCTTCGATTCGCATCCACTTTAGGCGTCGTAAGATCCGCACGGGTGAGAGACGCTTGCCGGTGAAGTTTCTCATAGCGCAACGGGTCACTTATGTCCAGTACGGGGTTATTGCTTTTATCAACCGTATGTTGCAGAAATCCAGTTTGGTTTCCTGCCCTGTGGTTGGTTTTATTGCTGCTGGAGACCGCACGTGTCCCTCAAAGCTCGCCGAGAAGCGCTGGCGTCTCCAACAGGAGCCATGAGAACTCTCCGATGAGGAACATCTGAAACTAACGGCGACTAAAACTCAAGCTCGCTGTCTGGAGATTCACCTTCCACCTCCATTAAAACCTCCAAGCGAACAGTTTCATTACGCGAATCATGTTGAATTTCGCCCGGGGAGCATCGCGCGTGGGATGATAGATGTATCTGAGATCCATGCACGCGGGTTTCTCGCGTCCTTGGTGTCTTGAAGCGTTTGTTCAGTTCCGCCAAATCATCACTGTAAATCAAAGTTCACACGTCTCCATGTTGTGCTTTAGTTTACCGTCTTATTTCGTTCACATCATTCAGTTGTCGGCAGATGTTAGATTATGGCATTTGAGAAACACTCTAACGCTTCACTCACTCTCCACCGTCTCTCTCTCTCTCTCTCTCTCTCTCTCTCTCTCTTTGTGTGTGTGTTCAGAGCGTGTTCATTTCAACAGCCTTAATGCAGTTTTGACATTAATTTCGACAAGCAAACAACAGAATCGCTCCAGCTGTCACTTCTTTATCCCAATGCACTTATTTCGCATGCAGTTCGGTTCACTAAAAATATTGAATTTATACACATTGAATCAAGGATGTGCGGTGCATTTCCAAAGCACAAATTTCCATTGATTTTATTTTAAAACGAAATAAATAAACTGTAAATGTGAAGCAATAATTTCTGTTTTTCTCAATTATTTGTGAGTATTTCCCATTTGTGTGAATTTATCAGCATGTTCTCAAGAAAATATGTCTTGCCTAAAACCACAAACGGCCAATTCCCACATTTGCACAATTTACAGATGAAGTCATATCTTGGGCTGGTTAATGTGGCAGGCTAATGGCATGGCAATATTTCCTTAGGTCATGTTTTCTCTTGTTTATTTATTTATTTTATTGCTTTCAAACGTAATGACCAAACGTTCTCCGGCACTAGTGCGCCCCTAGTCTCCAGTGCGCATCCCTGCATCCTCTTTAATCCCTTGTTGCAGGGTATTTTTTGTCGTCAAGATAATTAACCTTCATTCTCAAATCAAGCCTTTGGGTTTATTATCAAAGTCACTTATTATGGCTTAAAGATAGTGCAAAATCCTTAGTTCATGTTTAGCAGATCTATAGTTATCTATATAGTGTAGTTAATGAGAGAAAGGGGCAACCTTTGAATGCATTACGCAAAATGTAAATAGCCTTTAATCATCACAGCATATTACATTTATCCTTTATGTTGCTCTTCCAGATCTCTCATGCGCCCGTTTCATCTGTTCCCCATTTCCGCTATAAAGTTGACAGAGGCGATATTGATACTTGACATTTAATTAGATTCACACTTTCTTATGTATCACCATGACAAAATGCTTCGCTTTTGTCTCTTCATTAATCCTGTTTACATTAACCCACTGCTGTGATAATGTAGTAATTTTCATTCTGTTGAACATTTTTAAAGGTGGCACTGCTGGATACACAAAGGCAACATTACTTTTAGACCAAAATACAAAAGACTGAACAATCTGTAATGTGCGCACACGGGTGCAGGTATACGTGTCTTTTGTTTTTTAAATGAATTTAAGGATTTTTGTCACGCATCAATTCACAGTCAGTGATAAATATTGCTGAGAACTGAATGGATGAGGACAAAGGGCCCCATGCATTTGCATTCATAATGTGCACCTTAATGGAAATGTCAGGCACTTTGAATTTATTCTGCTGGTTCTAGAGCAGAAAGACAAATATACGGCTCACTAACTCTTCCCTTCTGTTTTACCCTATAACTCTGACTGAAATATCCCAGTGTGCACTTGATGCATGCAGTAATGTATCTTAGTCAAAATGTTAAGGCCAGTAACCAGAGTGTATCCGACTGCCGTTGCGGCACATCTTCAGTAAGCAGTTTGTCTGCTCCTATTTTCACTTTGAGATGAGCGTATGCTACCTTTCAGCCCACTCATGAGCACACATACACACACGAGCACCGAATCATAAAAGACGATATCTCAATGTAATGCCAAGAAGAGCTTTTTGTCTGGCCAGTGTCCCAAACTCTAGTCTTATCATCAGGGAATGCCGAGCATTGCTTCTTTTCAGCTTTTGGGAGCAGGCCATAAAATATTAATTTCATCCCCTGTGAACAAATGGGTGGAGCCTGAGCACACATGTTGGTACTGCATGTGCAATTGCTCATGCATCCATCACCTGTATCCTCGCATGTACGAATGCACTTTGGCTTAAATGATGTGTAACCGCCTCCTACACCAGGATATGTGGTATGTTTTGCAGCTTGGCTCCTGAAGAACCTGAAAATGAGTCCAGACCGAGGCATGGCTATTTTAAGCTTTCATGCAGTACAGCACAAGGAAGGAGCAGTTTGTTCGTGTTGTTTACCGGCCTATTACCTGCTTCTGCCCGTTTCTCCAAACACCCGTGTGTGTGTGACCATGATGTGAGAAGAAATGTGGTAAGAGTCCGAGCACTCTAGATATTAACGACCAGATGTTTTCAGAAGCACATTGTGGTTTTCTGGAAGAATGAGCTAAGTACTCTCCGACCGCCTAATTGCACTTTAAGTGAGTTGAGGAACTTGTGAAAGCCGGAGAGTGTCAAGATGGGCCTGGAGACGGGGCTGATTGTCATGTAGAGCTCACTGCCGGCCAGGGTGCCCTCACGCTTACAGTTCACCGTGAACCATTAACATCCGTTCTCATTATTTAGAGTCCATCATCTTAGACACTAGCAGCGAAGGCAGAACTGGCAGCATTAATGTAGCACATGAGATGTGCTTTTCCATTCGGATACCGAATGACATGTCAAGCCTCGCTTAGGTGATTCATACGAACCGTAATGTAACCCCACAGCTTTGTTTGGCACAGCGAGAGTTAATGCTGCCTGCATGTTTTATTATCCTCTGCGTTTTTCTGTTGAGCATTTTGGGAAATCACTGGTTTCCACAGCACAGTCAACACCAACAGCGCAGGGGGACTGTCTGTGTGGGTGGAAAAATGAAAGGCAGAATTCTGAATGCGCTTGACATATCGTCCACTCTGCTGCTACGCTTTCCTTAGAGCGCTCTGAGGTAGACATCTAACACAGCCTCTCGGTCCAGGAAGAATTAGAGACCTTTATAGAAAATGGAAATAGGAGCGTAAGTGCACGTACGTCAGAACATAATAACAGGGATCGGTTGTGCTGCATTTAAGCGCTGTCCCTTATTAACATCTGCAACAACATGGTGCGCCGAGCGGGGGGAGTCATCCAGTTCGAATGAGCTTATTAAAACACGCCGCGGACCATTTATCGTATTGATCTGCATATGCTGTATAACAGCATGTTGCATTAGATTCTCCATTACAGAAATAATTGTGCCCTTTTAAATGCCCTTTGGGTTCTTGAGTGTATTTATTTAGATCATTTGAATGGGTTTGGCATCCCACAATCTCCAGCTCGATGCCAAGAAGGCAACAGTTAGCCAATCAGACAAGTCTTTTAACCTAATTACTGGGACAGGCTCCTGGAGTGGCTCTTGTCCTCCCTCCAGCTGTCTTAGGGGTTGAAGGGCACGTGAACAAAAGAAACATACAACTAAGAGACAGAGGAGTAAACACAGCTCTATCTTTCCATTACTGCCATCGAGCAAAGCGCTACTTCATCGTGCCAAACTCTTTGACAATTCATTCGAGGTGGGAACCTTGACATTAACTCTCTACAAAAAGTGGAAAAGGTTGACATTTTTATTTTAAATGATAATGTCAAGCCACCCAATGAGTAGCTCCTTCTATTGAAACCCAATTTATAGTCTCCCGGTACTGCCGGTTGGAGTTTTCTATTGACATTTTAGTACTCTATGGAGATAGAAATCACAGATTGTTTGTGTTTATTGATGAGTAATCCCTATCCTCAATTCTTAACCTTTGGTGTTGATAGAGTGGGTACAGGGTGACTTTTTCAGGCAGCCAGGTCCAGCAGGGACGGCCTTTTTCAGCAGCCAACTCCTGTCTATCAGTGTCATCAGACTGTATAAATCCATGAGGCTTTTTCTCTCTGTACAAAACGATACACACCATATCAACATCTTAAGCTTTTAAATATTAATTTACAATTAGACATTAATTTCATAGGCATTAGTGACTAAGACATACAAACACACATAATGTGCATGTGTGGAATTATAATATAATCCATATAATACGTAATATACACAGATAATGATGAATGTGAATGATAATGTGAACTAAACATATAGTATGGCTTTTTTATTGAGTTGGAAAATAAAAAAAATATGAGTCTATTTCATTTCCTCTCCTGAATACTTAGACATGGTGTATTAGGAATGAAGAACACTTTCCATAATCCGGTAGGTTCTGCTTATTGTTAGTGCAAACAGAGGACACTTGCATTCATTCATTTATACATTTATTTTGCATTTAAGCAATTATAATAAAACAGCTAGCTTTTAAAAATATGTTCTCTTTACCGAAGAGCAGTTTTATATCCTTATACATAGATAAGATAATATAAATTAGTCGATAGATAATAGAGTCGATAGATAAATTGACATTATTGCACATTAATGACCAGCAAGCTGACAGATTTCTGCCATTTTAACGAATAATGTGCAATCCTCTCCACCGTACATTTACATTTACGTTCTTAGCAGAAAGTTTAATGACTTGCAATAAAATGAACAAATGAAACTAATAAAAATTGTACAGATGTAGACAGGAAAATCCTTGGAAAAAAGTTGGCTTGAGACAATCAGCAGAGGGTATTTGAAGATGTAGATGTGATTAATTTTCGATGAATTAAATTTTTTCACATTTAGAGTGTCGAGATATGAGCAGAGGTGTAACAGAAGAAGGTTAAACAAGTTGAGTAGCAGGAGAGATGTGCTCAAGGGCACACATTAGTGCTCAGATTAAAACTTGAATAGAGCGATGGTTGACAATGGCTTTATTTTCATCATGTTGCGCAAAATGAAGTGGAAGGACTCTGCTGTTGTCATAATGGGGTCCAAGGAGACCTTGTCATCAAAGAGGGGAAGTAATCTTGTAAATCAGCATAGCAAAATATGCTGCATAATGTTGCAGAACTGTCCAGTTAAACAAATAAAGGCCTTACAGACATGAGAAAAGACCAATCATGTTTTCATTTGATGTCAGCTGCTATTGTGGGGGTGGAATTTCAATGCAGGTAATAAAAAATGTATGCCTGCACAATGTGCAACAAAGTGGTGGATCATTCAAACAACATTTGTTTTGTTTAACTTTGAAAAGGCATTAATTATCAGTAGATTAGAGGAAAGATGAAAGTGTAAAACAAAGTCTATGTTATATTTAACAGATTCAAGTCTTTGCAATAGCCTAGTATTTGTATCGCTTTAGCCTTCATGGTTACCGCTACCATTTTAATGCAAAAAAGTAGAAATCTGGTTTTATTATTTCACAAAAATTATTGTAAATATTTACCAAAAATTGAATAAACAAAACAATAATTTTGCATTATAAGGCTCTATCATGGAAAGCAATAATACTGGCAGTCTCTTATTAAAGTTGCACTGAAATATTTTCATATAAAAAATACAGAAATATTATATTACATTACATAATAAAAACACTTTTAATCTCAGTGCTGCAAATTGAATCATTCAAGTCACTGTGCAAAGTCGAAAAGACACTGAAAAATCTAAGAATATAAAAAAGCAAGAACAAAATTTGCCTCTGTTTACAAACATATAGATTGATCGGTTACACGCCACAATCTCCAAAAACAATATGTAACACATAATTCTTCCACATTACTGCCTTTAAGCAAAACTCTTGAATACATTTCAACATTTCAACAATGCTCACAAGCTTTTACAAATGCAAACAAAGTCTAGTTTTTCAGTGTCATTTTCCTGTGTAATACGCATCAGTAGTTCTGAGAGGCCAGCTGAAACACTTTTACATAGCCGGAGGCAACAGTTGTGTGACCTTCAACTCACATATAGACATTTGGTGAGAGAGGTCTTGGCTGGCTCAGTCTTATCATGATTAGGTGATGGGTGGGCAATTCGAAATGTCAGAGAGGTATGCAGAGATCTTTTATATGAAAAATAATGAGTCATTAATCTTCAATGTGATTTAATGGGAGTTTTGACACTGATGTGCTATTTGATCCAGTTGGATACTATAGTTCAGTAGGAACACATACCTTCAGGGATTTAAACCCTCAACACAATCAGTGTGAGCAGGGCTTAAGAAATCTGGTGGGCATGATGATGATGAAAAGCAAAAGTCCAAACCTTCGCCCTTCAAAAGAGCGTCCAGGTGAAATGACTACACTGACCCAGAAAAATAAATGAGCTGGATTCAGGAATTGGTTCCTCCTGAATGCATGGATGAGTTTCAGCAAGACGAGGAAACTAGTAGGTGTGAAATTGAAAATATGATAAACTAATGATCAGGCATATGGATGGAGGCAGGAGAAATTGTGAGGACAGTTTCTTAAACACAATATTAAGTTGTGTTGTTCCTCTGCAGAAGCTGAAGAAGAGCCAAGGAGAGGACACTAGATATGTCTTTAAACCTCCAAGTAGAAAAGCATCCAGTTTATCCTGAATTTGAGCTTAATTGATTAGAAAAATCTGTTGTAATAGAGTATTCAGAGTATGAAATTCAAGATGGAGTAGTAGTTTTAAAACTTCAATGATGGTAAAATAAGCAGATCAGACAAGAGCTGTGGTCAAGGGGTTTTGACATGTTCTGAAGACATAAACCTATTGGGGTTGTGCAAAAATTTTGATCACACCTAGTCAGGTCTGGACATGTGGAGGGATTAACACATCTTATATTGTAAATTAAATGTACCAGGAGAGCGATGGCAAGATCATATGGCTTCAGAAAATTAGGAGTGTAGTCCGTACAACCTTTGCACTATTTTGTACTGCTTTGCTAAAGCTTTCTACCAAACTCTTTTGTTGCATGGATAATCAGCCTGGTTATCTAGCTTATTTTGTATTCCATCAAAGGAAGATTTCAGGTGGAGAGTGATATGAGTAGGTGACAGAATATTCAAGTTTGGATGAATTAGTTGAAACTGTGTTGCATTCTCTACACCATCCATAAAAAAGCAGCAAAAAGGCCATGATTATTTAATGCCTCAGCCAGTATAAATGTTTGCTGGCATTAGTATTCATTGTGGTGTCTTTAGGGCTCATCCAACTTAATGTGACCCAAGAGGAGATATTGCACATGCAACAACTTTCATCAATAGACTATCAGTTCTAAGCATTCCAGCACAGATCAATAAACCTTTGACAGATGATTTGCTTGACTAAACTCTTTGAACATTTGTGGCTAATTGATTCAGATGAGGTAGACCAGACCATACAACATATAGTTTAAGTAAGCATATCGAAATAACACCATTCTTTGAAATAAGAATTGTTTTATATTTAGTAAATAAAGATATCTCATGTGTAGCACATTACAATACAATTAAAAGCAATTGTTTGATTGCACGACTGTTCATATGCTTGTAAAAATCCAGTTTTGTTTTAGTGATGGACCCATTCAGTTTTCTTAAATATCCATACAGATCATTCAATTAAACTTTAAATGTTGTCAAATAAAAAAAACAAATCAGTGTCAGTGTTTTGGAAATTTTCAAAATATCATAAATCACAATTGTGAACCTAATATCATATTCTATATCGTTTAGTGTATCACACCCCCCAGTAAATATTTTAATGCATATCTTATATAGTAGAAAAATGGTCAAAATAACTGATATTTTTTTTCAATTAAGTTTAGTCAATTAAATAGCAACACAATATTATATTTTATGCAATTCTTAGCTAAAGAGAGAAGCCCTAAGAGCAGATGTTTGGCAGGCTGTTTAGTGTAGTGAAGCATGTGCATATTTGATTGACCACAAAACTTCGAGAATGAACTTAAATAACATTTACTTGTTCAAATGTCACAAAACAGAGCAGTAGAGCTGTACAAAAGACAGAGTGATTAAAGAGGTCATTTGACAGATGAATAATCTGAAAGGTTCAGTTCATTTACACAGCCATACCTTCTGTCACATGTCACACATGAAAAATCAATTACAAGATACCGCACTACGCAATCTCACTCAGATGGATACACACAAAAATGTAAAGCAGCATTGATGATTTCATTACAGACTAAATGCAACAGGAATATGAGTTCAGAGCAGAAATATAATCAAACTCAAGCATATACACAGCAAAATATAGTTAAATGTAGGTAAGGCTTACAGTGAGAAGAGATTACAGTAAACAGCATTTTTAAGCACACGAGTAACTCCGGGTTCCACTGTAAGCCGCTGTACAAAATCAGAGGTAATGCGTTATCACAAATCAAAATGATCAACCAGATTAATAAAGTCACAGACCAAGTAACTCAATCATACAAGCTAGTCACATTTCAGTCTGCAGGAGCCATTCCACCGCTGAGCCACGGCATTAAAAAGCACAGACGGGAATGGTAGTCACAGTTACTACAGTAAAATAAACGTCACGCTGGGGCACAGGTCCGGCCTGCTTCAGACTGTCGGCTCTCATTTAATAAAAAAAAGAAAGAATGGAAAAGTGGGCAGTCATGTCTGCAATTGGCATGAAGCAGTGCCACCTTAAAAGCTTTCTGGCTCCCTCTGTTGGTCTGCAGAGGAAAGGCACTGAAGAGGAAATGAGTTTGTGTGTGGAATACAGAAGCAACAGCAGGCATACTGTGCTTTTAACAGCCTGGATTGGATCTCCAACCAGCTGTGGATTTACGTGTGACAGCGGAGACACTAACTCTATGCAACTGTGTGGATTCAACAAGGTAAGAGAAGTGGGAAAGCAGGCAAAAACAAGAACAGATGTGAAACCATTACAGGTGAGGAACGGACAGGTTTAGGAGGATAGATTTACAGGATGCATATCCTCCAAGTGCAACACTAAACATTCAGCTCAGAAAACCCTGACTCTGCATTTCAGATGGAGGGATGGAAAAATAGTGCAACACGAGAATGGTGCATTGTGGGAAAAAAAAAACATAATTTGAGCCGAAACTAAAACTAACCCAGCATAAGAGCTCCCCATGAAGACAGACAGGTCACTTACTGAACAAAGCAGACGGCTACTTTATCTGTCACACAAAAACGGCACATTTGAGAGTATTAGGCTTGGCACTGATGTGTGTGAAACCATTAACCTGTAGTGAGGGAGCCATTCTAGACAACTGAACAACTATATACACGACTTACGAGAAGCAAAGCTGAAAAAGGCTATCGTCCTGCTTAATGAAATCAAAATAAACTAGAAAAAAAAAAAAAAGGAACAGGACTATTTAGACCAACGGGGGGTGGGAACCCTTTCCTTTCATACTGGTATCTGTTGCATTTTTGGGTTGACAAAAAAGAAAAGAAAATTAAAAGAAAATTAAAAAGGCAAATAAAATAAAACTATTTACATACACATTGAAATAACATACAAAAAACAATCATCCGATCACCGACATGAGACTGATCATCTGAGCTTCAGGGTCCTGCAGTGGTTCCTGTCCCACTCAATAACAGCCCATCTTTCTCATTACCGCCATCACACACATACACACAAACACACTTAAAAGGTAGTTGAAAGTAGGAGGCATCCCTTTTGAAAGCTGGTGGTTTCGAAGAAGCCCCCGAACGACGGTTAAAAGATGCGCTTGCGTTTCAGGTAGGAGTCTGCATAATGCCCCCCGAGACCCTGAGAGTGCTGACCGACGTAACCA
This sequence comes from Beaufortia kweichowensis, assembly GCA_019155185.1. Classification (NCBI taxonomy): domain Eukaryota; kingdom Metazoa; phylum Chordata; class Actinopteri; order Cypriniformes; family Gastromyzontidae; genus Beaufortia; species Beaufortia kweichowensis. Next base: position 3,930,144 of record CM032804.1, read on the forward strand.
CCCTCCGGACTGGGCTCAGGAGACGGGATGAGACGGGAGAACAGACGCTTCTGGCCTCCTATGGGAGTCTGAAGAGGCAGAAAATCAAAAGACGTGCGCTAAGAATAACTGTTGAAAGGTTCCTGGCACACTTACACAATAATTGACAAGAAGTAAATATAGATGCTGTAGACATCAGAGCTGAAGATGGCTTACCTTCATTCCAGCACCAGGTGCAGCAGAAAATAGGCTAGAATGAGTCACTGGAGGCATTCCAACAGCCTGAAGAACCACAAAAAGCACTTCATTCAACTTGCCATGCCATATCATACTTATTCGGATCACATGATTACAAAGGTTACAAGGATGAAAATTTTGTACGGATGAAAATATTCTTCAAATATCTTCTAAAAACTGAATCAGAGCACTGAAAATGGATTGACATAAGTGATTACTGGGCTTGTGGCCAGCTGTGTTATATAGTGATGCGTGTTTACATCATAGAGCAACAAAAGTTAATGGCAAATTAATGTGCCACCACGGCTTGTTATAACTCGAACCAGTACACAGAAATTCAGAAGACGTGACTGTATCAAATGTTCATTTCACGATTGCATGAACAGTTATCGAGATATACGTCATTGATTTATTCAAGTACAGCTTTATTGTTGATCCTAAAGCTATTTGGTTATTTTTAAAACACTACTTTACAAAAATAAAAATGTAAAAATTTATTTTGTCCAATTATTTGAAAGCAAGCTACTATTATGTTAGAAAACATAATGTAAACATTTACTAATGTGTTATGCATTATTAATATTCACTGCATTTCAAATTGCCCAAAGTAACAATATTCTGCAAACAAATCATCATGATAAACCATATTATTATTACCAGCACAAGTCTAGAGACAAAGCAGTCTTCATCTACAACTACAACAAGGGTCTAGATAGTTTAATGTTGTGATTACCTTATTAAGCTGGGTGGAAGGCATGTTAGCAGGAGCTCCAAAACCAAAATACGTTGACTGAGGGGACTGGGTGGGTAGCTGAAGGAAGACCCTGAATCACTGAAGCCTGCATGTCTGGACTGCTAGAAAAAACAATTATTATTTTATACATGTCAAACAGCAGTATTTCTCAAACAGAAGCCAAGGCCAACTGGGGAAGTTAAACTTTCAGGGGGGTCTTGAGATAACTTAAGCATTACTATAAGCTAAAAACTATAAAAAAGATATCTTACTGTTTATTTTATAACAAATATATCATTCTATCATAAGTAGGGGCCATTAAGTATTGTTGTGGACAATGAAATCAAAAAGGTTAAGATGGGAATGGGAGGTGACGTCATACCTGCACTCCATAGCTGGCAAGCGCTGAATTTTTCAGAGCCTCCTGCTGCTCATACAGGTGAGATAAAGGGTCCTATGAGGAGAGAGAGAGAGACAAAACAGTGACGCAACATCCAGTAAATGTTGGTTTGTGCGGCAGTGAATTGGCAAAAAAAAAAATCCAACCTGGTGAAGAGGAGGAAACTCTGGCGTGTATGAGTCCTGGAAGCGCAGGCTGTAGTTTGAGTGGATGCTGTTGTTTGTGCGCTGGTTGGATGAGCCGCCCAGCCCGGTCCTCTTCCTGTAGGGATGAGCTCTTGTGTTGGCACCTACGATGATGCAGGTAAACAAAGTCAGTGACTTACAATGCCAATAAAGCCGTAAGAAGCACAGGAGACCACAGGTAGACTCACCAGAAGATGGGAATATGCTGGGAGCGGTGAGAAAGGGGTTCTGGGATACGCCAACGTCTTTAGGAGGTTCACCCAATAGAGAAACCTTCACAAGAATAGAAAAGTGTTGTGAATCCCAAACAGCATGGCAATGGCTTAAACCATTTAAGTGGATATAAAAACAGATGACAACAGAACATGTGGCCAAGCAGAAAATGTTAAGCAGGCATCAGTTACTCTCTCTCACCCCTGGATGAGTCGGCCCATCTGCTCCTAACATACCACCCAATAAAGGCATGTTTATTCCCTGCAGTGCCGGAGAGGGTGTCGGAGGAAAGCCGACTGGGGTGGCCGGGGTCTCCGGTTCTCTCGCTAACGGTCTGCTCAGGGATGGTTGTTTGATGGGGCCGAGGGGTTCATTCTGCAAGCCCAAACTTGAAGCAATACCACCTGAGATCACAAAATCGCACATTAATCCCCACAAGCTTTCTATACTTTTGGTATAGAATGTGATACCCAAGTACATAGACCTGGAATGTGAACAAGACAAACAGGTTCAATGTGCTGAAAATAAGGGGAAGAACATGATACCTTGAGGTAACTCGGCCAGCATGTTAAGGCTTTGTTGAAGGGAAAGAGAAGCTAAAGGACTTTCACTCAGCAATCCAGCCTGCGGAAGGACAGTACAGTATTATTACAAGCACACATACACGTTTGACTTTTGTTAAACAAAGAGTAGGGCCACACAATATTGAAGAAAAGCAGAAATAATGCAATACTTTGAGTTTGTAAAATCAACTGAATTAAAATACACAAACACTAGATAAGAATCACTACTTCTGAAAGTACTTTGTTGCAATACAAATCTGACAATTATATTTTAGATAAACTTCTCAGATTTGTTTAGTATGAAAATGTCATAGCTCGCTGACAGTCGAGAACATCACGACTTGAACATGTCAGACATGTATGCATTTAGAGACATACATATATCCCAACTAACATTTGCGTGTCAGCATAGACTTTGCCTATACTTGATGCGTTTAAGTATTAAAATCGTTCAGTTACTGCAAACACATCTCACGATATACACATGTGTGGTATTTCAATATTGTGCAGCCCCAAAAAAAGTGATGCGATCAGCACATCAAACCAAACCATCCTGATAAATATTCGGTCTAATAGTTTAACAAACCAACTATACAACTAGTCAAGATTAGGGGTGTTGACATTAATCGTTGCATCGGGATGCGGACGAGGACGATTCTGCATCGATGCAGTAATATGACGTCATTCGCATATACGCGTGTCAGTCATGCGAGTTTAAAATTGGCGGAAGGAGGCGAAACACAGACGCGAATATAAAAAAAATGCACCTACAAATTTTAACATGATTTTTACCAATGAGAAATGAGTTGATCTCATGTGAATTTTACCAATGCATCGTGAAATCGAATTGAATCGTGAAACCAGTGCCAGTTCACACCCCTAGTCAAGATATTTGGGAACACATACACACAAGCACCTCACACGTCACACCCACACAGGAGAAGCACTCACACAGGTGAGGAGATTAAACTCTTTACTCTGCAGAACCTGTGCCCAAAGGTTACCTAAAAGAGCTTGCTAGGAGGTGAAAGAGAGGGAGTGAGGGCTGGAAACACATGCAGATGGGATACTGGCAGGTGATGTGATGGATGGTGGTAGAGATTGTACCTGTTGGACCTGGTTCTGAAGCAGCAGCTGCATGAAGGCGGCAGAGAGGGCGGGGTTAGCCAGGAGCGGTACAGCCGGAGCGGCTCCCAGAAGGCCTGTGGTTTGAGAAGATGCATTTACGTTATAAATCTGGCAGATGCTTTAATTCAAAGTGAATGAGTGCAAATGGGTATACTATTTCACTAGTCCATTGGTTCCCTGAAATGCATTGCCAGCACAATGTTCTACTATTGATGTACCATTACCATTACAGACAAAAGTCATACAGTGAGTAAATGCATACTGCATAACAATTCAAAGAATGGAGGAGACCTGAATTATGTTTATGTCCAGGGTTGAGAGACGCCATCAGCATTTTGAGTGTTGCCGGGTTATTCAGGCCGGTAAGGATCTGCATGGCACTGGGTTCAGGAAGGAGACCTTTCCCTCTGTTTAAGGCCTGTAGAGACAGAAGATGTCAAGGTTTACACAGAAAACCAGAGGCGATCATCTTTAACAACTACTGATTCGAGTTTCTTTTTATTTTTCAATCTCAATTTCACTGCGTGGTGAAAACCTTTAGCTATAACACAGAAAGGAAGGTTCTGTTATTTTTCAAAGGTCCAGCATTGTCCGGAAACTGACAGAAACAACATAAGGTTGGTAATTTTCCTTCGCCTCAAGGTGGAAACATTCAATGGTTTTCAAGGTCTGTCAAATTTGTCAAGGTGATGCAAAAACGTTTTCTACAGAATTAAACAAGTTTAAAATGAAGCATGGGATCAATAAAAAGAAAAAGTAAAAAAAATGGATGGAGGAGAGTTTACCATGGTCTGGGCAGCAATGAGAGCCGCTAGCATACTTCTTCCTGGTGGTCCTGGAGCACAGAAGGACACCCGTATGTGAGTGCCACCCAAAGCTCTTCCGTCGGTCAGTCGGTGAACTTCCTCAGCCATCTCAGGCGTAGAGAACTCCAGCACCGCAAACCGGCGAAAACTGCAATCTTGACCCTGAGCAAGCTTTGACAAGACAGAAAAAAACAGAAATAAATCATGTTTCAGTAGCTGTGAAGGTGCTGTAATGAGGTTACTTAAAGACAACAGACCGAAAACAATAGACTCTAGCAACCCGGGTATCTTACTGAAACGCATACTGCTGTAATTGCTCTGCCAAAAATACTGTGCTAATCTATGGAGAACAGAGACAAAACGAGAACTTTTCCAGACATGAACATTAAATATAAATAACCGTTCCCAAGACTTTTTTTTAAGACCCGTTTCATTCACAAAGCCAATTTAATGCCCTTTATAATCGAACAAGCATGATGCTTTTCTTCATTCTATATTCATAATACGCATGACAAGAAGGGCCATTCCCAACAATGCTTTCTAGCCCATGGTGTGTATGTGTGGTTAGTGTTCAACATGCTCTCTCATTCCAGAATGACCTGCTGACTGACAGCATCACTATAGAAACCAAAGCACTCACAGCATAGTCCTGAGGAAAGCGGGTCAAAGGTGAAATCCAGACATAAAAAACCCTCGCAAATCATTAAAAATAAGGCAATTACAAACAGTAAGAAAAATTATGCCAGTATAAAAATTATATCACTAACTAATATCTGTTAATAACAGTGTCCACTTGGCCAATTCTGCCCTTGGTCATTTCAAAGACATGCAAAAACATGTCAATTAACTTATGACTGTATGCGTCTCATCCAAATATTACCATTCCTAAATAACTTTTTCTCCCTATAATAAGTGGAAGATTACTTTTATGGTGCTATTTGGCTGCCCATAGTAATTTACACAACTTGCAGTATACCAAAGACGTACAATGCCATAAAGCGTCAGAAACATAAACCCTCAAATCTTATTATTCATAGGCTTTGGTGTGAGGATAAAACCAACCTGAACATTTTGGAAAATATACATTCTATAGAAGAAAGTCATATATATTAACTGTAAAAGTTACAGCTTTAGTGTTTAGGCAAACTAACTAGAATAGAGTAAAAGATCAAGATGTTAAAAAGGACTTTCTACTAGAGAAAACAACAATCATAAATCAAAGCTGCCGTGTTTATCCGCTGCAGTGAATAAATGTCAATCAGCCAGTAAATAAATGTCAAGTAAAACGGTCTTTATCAACTCTATTTGTGGCAAGACATTTAGCTAAAATGGAGGTTTCTAAAATAACACAGAGCAATCAAAGCCTGCACAATCCTTAATGTAGGATAATCAAGAGCATCATACCCTGTACAGCACAGGAGAGGTTTTTGTTTCCTGAAATATTTTTAAAGCAGAGCCGGTGAAAAGCTAAAACCTGATCATTCTGGGATATTTCTGATTAAATTTAAATAATATATAGAAATGCTCTCTGCATGCCAAAAAGCACAAACTAAAATATTAGTGGCTTGCCCATCAAATTGACAGTGCATTGTGGGTGGTTATCAGGGTGTTGCCAAGATGTTCTGAATGATGCATTTACTGCACGGCGTTGGCCTGTGCGCAAAGATAAGTTTCTAGATATTGTTAAAAATATCTACATATCTTAAACTGAACTAAACTGAAGCAAAAAGGGATGTCACTCATTCACGTCACCTAAAACTGCAAATCAGTTCAGAAAGTAATAAACTGAACGTTCAAGAACCCCCTTACCATTCCCTGATTTACAACAATTTAATAATAATGCTTTATACATTGTCATTTATGATTTAGCTGCAACAATCCTACTAATCCTTCATCCTTCTATGTAATGGAAAGCACATAAAAAAAACTTGCTATTATGCTTCAAACAGAGATGATGAAATGGAGGCAGAAGTTATGGATTGTACAACTCTTCTTAACAATTACACAACATCACCTAATAGTAGCAAAAGCAGGTTATATGTTGAAATATTAAAAAAGTATGAGCAATGCCTTTAAAGACCATTTTTACAGCAATGCTTATCACGTTCACCCCGTTAATAAAAAGCTGGAAACGTATTGTGCTTTTGGCTGATCAGACATATTAACTCAATATTGTCTGTTCAATCTGTTTTTCATTAGTTCTACAGTCACAAAACTCGTAGATTTCATCATCTTGATATTGCAGGAGGCAGATAATGTTCCAGCAGATAATGAGGTAAATAAGGGTTACAGGTCGTATGAAACAGCTGAAGGCTTGCAAATTAAATATCACATTAAAATTCAGGCATTAGAGGAATAATTAAATGGCGTGTTGATTAAAATTTCTTGATACATAAACATGAAATTAAAGTTGACCCTGTTCAATTAATATCCATGCATAAATCAACTCAAAATGTAATTTTCAGCTGATATAACAGGCCTAAGGCAAAAGTTTAATAAAAGTCATTTATTCAAATAGAACATAATTACTTTTTATGATTCAACCAAATATCAATCGATATCAAGCGACTTGATTTTTTTGACCACTGAATGCTCTGCTGGACTTTTCACAATTCAATGCATCAAGCATGCCATTTTCTTTATTTAGAGTTTCATTAACAAATTTAATCACTTTCAAACACCAGGTGAGAAAAGGTTAAGAGCTTGTACCAACCTGGCAGAAAATGGGCGTATGCGTGTCAGTCAGCACATTGCGGAGATCTTGAGCGGTGAGGATGCTTTGAGGTAGTCGGTCCACGCAGAGGCAGCGCGAGTGAAGCATGGGGAAAGTGAGAGAGCCAACCTCAGTCCAGTGAACGTAAAGCATGCGTGACCCAAGCTGTTTCCCCAGCAGCTCTGACTTGGCCCTGGCGGCAGAGTCCTTCTTCATGTACTCCACAAAGCCATAGCCCTTTGAATGACCCGTGGTGGCACTGTGCACCAGGAAACAGCGTTCGATGTTTCCGAAGGGCCGGACGAGCTCTTCAAACTGTTGCTGGGTGAAAGCCCTGGGCAGGTTGGCAATGCATAGCAGAGCATCTGTCGGCTGAAGCTGTACAGAGATCTCGCGATCACGGAGCAAATATTGGTGGAACTCCTTAATCGCAAACTGGGCCTGTTCACCATTCAGCAGTGTTACAAAAGCTTGAATAGAAAAACAGCACAAGCACAGGATAAAATCATCTGCCAAATACATAAATCAGGGCTCCAAGCTATATTAAAATGATCAAATACAAATTTATAAAAATAAAATATAAATATCACATTTCAATTCTGCAAAAAGCTACAACTATTTCTAAAAATGTCACAAATTTAATGGCGAGTTTGCTTGATTACACAGGAATTTCTGAAATCCTGGAGGGTCTATGCAAAGCAAATTAGAATTGTAAATTAAATTAGAAATAAATTATTAGAATTGTAAAATGGTTTTAACCACCACCCTGCCTTCAAAAAACACTTCAGTTTTATTTAGCATGATTGCACAAAATGTGCCAATTTAAAAAAAAAAACATTCATATGATAATGTAATGAATCATACGCACCTGTCCCTTTGTATTTGTCCACAAAGCAGTACTTCAGATCATAATTGCTTAACAGCTCATGCACTTCCTAAAGACAAAAAAAACAAAACATCATAAGACTAAATATGGAGAGCATTTATTCATTGATTAATCATTGCGTCCTCCATAATGGCAGAAGTAAGCCAGCAACAGAGAATGAGCTGAGGTCACAGCTCTTTTCATTGCATTGTCATAGTTGAAGCCTCTATCTCCATAGCTGTTATTTTGAGTCCTCATTATCAAATCACCAGGCTGAAAAGTCAAAGTATAACGGTTATACAGCACAGACTTATTTTTTGCAAACAAAGAGTGTGAAAGACCACTTTTGCTTTCAAACTTACTATGCGTCACCTTCATAACATGAACCAGCACCTTCTTTTGGTGTCAATGAAAGCAAAATGTTTTGTTTGAGGACCTTCTGCCCTTTGTCATCCTCACGCCTCCAATACAATACCAGAGTCACATACACACGCACCTGTTTTCCCCATGAATCAAGCATTTTCCTAAGTGAACCACATTCACAAAGAGTCAACTGACCCCTGAACTTATTACAACACAATGAAACAGCATGTAAATCTGGATTACAACACCACGTGATTAACTCAGAGAGCATCCTTACTAACTCAAAACACCAGCTTAGACTTTCAATCATTAAACACATTCAGGTGGAGTGTGTTAAGAAAGAAGGCAGAAATTAATATTATTATATGCATTTTTATATAAACGTTTTAAGTTGTTTGGCATAACTGTAGCAATTGCTCGAGATTTAAATGCCATAGTGGGTCCATTTAAATTTGTTTTTGTAAAATGAAAACTTTACGAGCAATTGCTTAAACTAATCTGTAAATAGAAGTTATTTGGCCTGATAATCTTCCGGACATTTGGTTGATCAAATGAATGACCAAATGGCCTTGTATCGTGCAAACACATGTGACTTTATTCAGTTATCACGATCACACGAGGCTCTACGTGTTTAACTACTGCTCACGTAAACTATTATATAGAGTATTACTGAAATATCCTGAAGTCTGTCAATGACCATCTGAGTCAGCGAGAACTTAAACATGATACTCGTGGCCGAAACAAACACTTTCCATCGGTGTTTTTACACGCATGTAAATGTTACAATATTAACGCAAATCAAGGTTTGTACTCACCTGGTTGCTAATATCGGCGGGAAGGTTCTTGATGATGATTTTGCGCCGGTTGTAAAACTCTCTTCTCGTTCTTTCCAAACGGTTCGCGATCTCTTCTGAAGTGAGGGCCGTCAGTTCATCATCAGCCCGTCGCGCACAATCGCTGCCTGTCGGCGAACCCACATCACCGGAGTCCCCGTCGACCCAGTTTTCAGATTCGGCTGCTTGATCGTAACTTTTAAAGAGTAAATTAGTAGCGAAACTGGCACCAGTGTGAGATTGATCGTCTCTGGCAGTTGAGCTAACGGACACCGCGGCCGCCATGACTCCGTGTGGAAGTTCGTACGCTCGTGTGTGTGATTTGGCCAGTTTAAACAATACACACATGCGAGGAACTCGTACGCTGATTGGTCGAGTGGAAATGCGTTTTTTTTTACGGCATCAGGGGCGGGGCAACCGTCTCAAATTTGAACACACAGCAAGATAGTTGCCAGATATATCATTCCTACTAAATAAATTAGTAATTAGTAACAAATTTGTAGACGATAAAAGTAGCAATTATGTTAGGATTAATATACACATAACATATATTTTTTATAATTGCCAGATATTACTTTTTGTATAGTCCAAATCTAAGATTAGTGTGTCAAAAAAACACATATTTAAAGTTTTCTTTCAAATAGTTATATGTTTAAATTTACCTGGACACTCTCACACTCATTTCTGTATTTTGTATTTGTGTAATTTTCTGCATTTATCCCGTTTGTTTCTTTAAACACAGGTCATGGTTGCCAGATTGAAAGCTAATGGTGAACCTCCAAGAGTCCACGATGCCACATATTTGTTGTAGAAATGTTGTAGGTTTGGCAGTTTTTTGAAAAAGGTATGCAAAGTCAAACTTTTATCAAGAGTTTAAAAGTTTGACTTTGCATACCTTTTCTTTGGGACCGTTTTTGTCATATTTTATAAATTGAAAGATGTCTTTTTCCTGTAAACATTCACAAATCCATATTAAATTTTACTTAATACATCTGCAATAATCACATTTATTAAAAGTTTACATGAATACATTCAGTGTCACATTATAACTTTAGCATTTCACGCAAAGTGTTGTACAAAAGCCCATAAAATACGAAGAAAGAATTGCACATTTTACAAAGAGAGAAATAAATTAAAAAAGCAACATTCAAATCAGACTGTAAACATGTAAATTTGCATTCTTAAGGCTTTCCAGGAAACAGCCTGTCACAGTAATGAGGCTCTGTTTACAAATGGCATTAACATGCGATCACAAGTAGCTAAACTTCTCTTTTCTTTTCTCTTCTCTTTTCCCTGATCAATACTCAATTTAAGTCTGGAACAAATCACACTGATGCAAAGCAAACCTTCACTTGAACTGCTGGGGTTTTACAAAAGTGAGTCATTAAAGTGAGTCATTGGCAAATACAGTTTTGCAAAAATAATTGACAATGCATCCCTGATTACCTTAGGATCAGGGCAGTCAGATTAAATCATGTTCTGATGACACGTTTATATTTGTCTTTGCAATGTATAGATGTACTACATCCTGATTCAGGTCCCATTTTAATGCAAAGTGTAAACAAAATCTTATGCTCCCAATATATTAGAAGGTTTGGGGAAAGAGAAAGTAAACACAGTAAACTAAAAACTAAAAAGAGTATTTACAATACAGTATATATATATACATTAATTAAAGAATGAATAAGATCCACAGCTCATCGTTCTTTGGTTATTATGGTTATCTTCACACTGGTCCCTCTCGAACCATAAATCAATAACATTAAAAGCCGGCGCAGGATAATATCCTCACTATGTACAGTTTTTAAAACAACAACATAAAACAAAACTGTTCCAGGTATAAACAACAAATCTATCAACACTTAAGCGCCTGATGTGACATGCCACAATGCACATTAAATTCAACAGTGACTCTGGATGCATGTCTGTAGGCATGTTAAGCAGTAACACAATCAGGCCGGTTCTGAGGGTAATTCACAGATCTGAACATTAGCTCTCATTAGCACCAGCACTGTTTCAGCAGGGTTATGTGGGTTTTCACCTAACTAGCACATTCAAAAACAGCCTGTTCTTTAAACACACACCTGTGGTCGCACTCAGAGCAAAGTGTTTTGTGGTTAGAACCTGCGAAAAAAACAGACACAAAGCGCAAGAGCAGGTCAGCAATGGTTGATCTGAGCGAGCTGCACAGACGGTTGTTGTTGGTACGTTCGCCGGATGTCCTGCAAAGACTCGGCTAATGATTCGAACGATGGACGCTGCTTAGGGTCAAAGTCCCAGCATTGCTCCATCAGTAAATAAACCTGCACAGAGAATTCAGGACATGAATCTGTGAGCTATGCAAATAAGTATCAGGGAATATGTGTGCTGCACGGATTCACACTACCTCATGAGGACAGTCTCGAGGGCAGGGCAGTCTTCGGTTTTTCTCCAAGAGAGTAATAAGTTTGACCACAGTCATCTGACCTTGAACCATTCCAATCATCTCAAAGAATTTCTATGGAATACAAAGTGATATATTCATCACTATACATGGGATCAAGTTTACAATAAATAAATGTTTCAAGTTTAACATCAATGACCACATTGGTTCTCATGTCTTGTGAACAACTGTGAAGTTCAAAGTTGTGAGAATGAGAAATCTACACAAAGGACAAGATCTACACACAGCTATTGTATGGCTTTAGAAGGCTATAAAATAGTTGTATGTTTAACTCTAGATTTTCATTTGTATGAGACTTTTTGGCCTTTTTCTCAAAATATCACAGAAATATCAAATTGGTTTGAAACAACATGAGGGTGGGTAAATGATAACCAAATGTTTATTTGTTTAGGTGAATTATGTTTCAGATGGTTTGGGCTTACTGAAGGGGGGCTCTGGCGATGGTTACAGTGGGTCAAAATCTCATAGAGGGTCACAGCAAAGGACCAAACATCAGAGGCAAAGGAAAACTTGCTCTCCTTTAGGCACTCTATAGCATACCTGAAAACAAATAAACACAAGTAAACACAATAAACACAACTACTTTATACATATATATTTCAATATATCAGTAAGTCATAAATCAAGAGAAGTTATATTGTTATGGGATATTTTTTGTTTCTGCAGAATCATTATTTTAATGTTCTCAGTGTTGATCAATATCAGATAGACTTTCAAACCCACAGCAAAATCCATTTATGGTTCATAAACCCATTACACCAGACCTAAAAGAGATCAGGTTTTCTTGATGCAACCATACTCCAGTGTTGAATATTCTGAACATTTCAATTCTCGAGTAAATTGGAGCTTACCAGAATACAGGGCTATCTCCATCCTCACGGACACGGTAGTAGATCTCCCCTTCAGGAATGTACTTTGTCAGGCCGAAGTCACCAATTTTAACCACACCTTCATTTTCCACCAAAACATTTCTGGCAGCCAAATCCCGGTGGATATACCGCTTGGAGTGCAGATAATCCATTCCCTATGATGATAAACACAAACTCAGGTTACTAAAGTAAAAAAGTATTAAGCAAGTATGTATTGGGATGCATTCATTTTGCAAACGAGACCCTGCAACGCACATCTCATGATGCCACTGTAACCTGATAATATTGGCAGATAGATAGATTAAAATATTTGTTGAGTTTCATTTTGCAAAAGTGATTGGTTTGTGCAGACAGTGTATCTAAACAGTTGCTATAGTAACAACGTAGATGTCTGCAACTGAGCTGAGCTGTCAGTGTGGAAATTCTCTGTGCTCACGTTTAACATCTCATAACAGCTCATGGGGGATTCAACAGATTCAATCATATTAAATTACATAGTAAATGTGGCAGTTTGTGGTACAGGGTATAGTGAGTGAAATAAGTGTACTGTAATTGGACACAAAAACTCACCATACAGATCTGTTGTGCGAACAAGAGACTTTGTGCAATTCCCAAGCGATGTTTAGGCAGGTACTCTCTGAGGCTTCCCAGTGGAAGATACTCCATGATTAGCTGAACCACCTGTCCACCTGACATGACACAAGACATGTTTAAAAAACTGAGGCCTGACTCACGAAACCTGCTTTAAATCTTATTTGAATCGTACTTTGGTTTTAGTCAAAGGCAGACGGCATTTATAAGTTAAGGGGAGGGGCTGTTGTCATTCCAGAGAGCAGTTCATTGGATAAAAAAATTGAGTGCAGGATGAGTCATGATTTCTTTTAGTCTGTTTTCCCAAAGAGGAAAACATGAAACAATTTGAAATGTGCATAGTTGCTAAAAGTCAATTTTCCCAGTGTTTTAGTATTAGCATACAAGGTGCCTAAAGGTTAACACACATAGAGTTAAAACTCACAAAACTTAAATTTTAATTCCATTTTGAAGTGTTTAAGTACAAACAATAAGAAAGACTACTTACTCAGTTCAGTACAACATCCCTTGTACTTGACAATATTTGCGTGGTAAAGTGATTTGAGTATTTCAATCTCCTTCATCCAGGAATCATGTAGGTTACCGCCACCCTCCTGTTTCAAAGCCTTCACTGCCACATATTCTCCAGTTCCATCATTGTCAGGGTCATACACATACAGCATCACTTTACCAAAATGTCCCTAAAAGTATGTCACACCATAACATGAGATGCACATAAAGACAGAAATACCAGAACAGCCTTTATTATAAATGGTAAACTGACCTCTCCCAAATCTCTGATCTTCTTCAGATAACGTTTGTAAAAGATACTGGGATCTCGGTCTGGAAGTGATTCACATTCAGAGGAAATATCTGGATCTTTAATCGAAGGAGACAGAAACATTATTAATTTAAATCTATAGAAACAAATATTCCAGTATTCCAATAGCATTCCAGTAGTACAATACTTGCAAAAAGCCATAACAACATTGTGGTAAAAGACACACTTTTTATCTGAATCTCTGTCAGTTCTCTCAGAATGGTCCGGAAGGATGGTCTGGCGGCAGGGTCGTACGTCAGACACCTGCTGATAAAGCTTGCCAGCTCTTGAGACGAGGGCACGGCCAGACGACTCTGTGTCTCGTAGAAGCGTTCTTTCTGTAAAGGGTCAGAAGTTTATGAGAGGACAGTGGGAGCGTATAGGGTTCAGTTATCCACACACAGCTGAAGGGAACAGTAGCCTACCTCGGGCAGCGTGCTGCCACTGACGGGCAGATCTCCGTTGTTGCAGATTTCAAGCAATGTGGCTCCAAAACTCCACTTGTCGGCGGCATTTCCTAAATGCGCGACATCGGCGATGCACTCAGGAGCGATCCATGGGATGCGCTCCACACGTTCTTTACGAAACACAAGCAAAACATGACCGTTCAGTGAGTTTAACCAGCAGAACAGACAATTGTAGGCTGTGCAATGACCAAATATTTTGCTCCAGGCTATTTTTATACATGAGGAAGGAGCGCTGTGGATTTGATGCATTTTGAGAGCACATCGTTTCATATAAGACTTGTAAACAAACAATGTCATTCACTTCAATTGTTCAGCACAAATTTGGTGGAAAAGAGGCTTTCCTATGAAAGAAAAGTAACAGCACATGTCTTTTTGTTTTACTTTATGTCTGTTCATTTAATCAAATTTAAATATTTGGTACAAATGCACACTAGACACCTGTCTCAGTGCTAAAATTACATTCTCCTGACCTTGATAAATATGTTAAACAAAAGTCATTATCACCATAAGGAAGTGGTTAGTCTTCACTTCCTGTTCTAAAGGCCATAAGAGAATCTGATGAAGTAAACAGCGGTGAAGTGATGTAACTACAGTATTGACACAGATAGAGAGGTACAGGGTGTGCTATTTTCCACCTCTATTACGTACGTAAGGTATAATGTACTAGTTGTTATTACTAAATAAGTGTATTTTGCCATAAAAGGCCATTTAATGTGTACATTATTTATTTACGTTTGTAAAACGGTTAGTTTCGGTCCTTGGTTCTGATTGGTCAATACCTTAGCTATTGCTTTATCATGTCATGGCTGAAAGGGTTAAAGGCATTTATGATAAAGCCCAGCCTCTCGTATCCTATTGCTTTTACATATTTTTTATGTGAAAAAACAACTAATAGTTCAGGATTACCTCCACGGGAAAGAGCTGTGATAGAAATGCCTGGGTCACTCAGCTTCACAAAAGGGGACATCCCATCCTCCAAACCCTTCCTGACCACTAGAATGTTCTTGCCACAGACATTTCCATGAACCAAACTCTTTGTCTCCTGTAAGAAAAGAGATCATAAATGGATGAAGCTGATAAAAAATGCCACAAAAATACCAATTCCACAAAGACACCTAACCCTGTCTTTAGGACTATTAGGATGACTTGCACCCTGAGAAATGTATGAAAAACTTATAATATAGATCTATTATGATATGATAGAGATCTAGCAATAAACGTTTGGCACTTTAACTAATGTAAGCTGTTTTATTCTAATTTTTAATTCACCACTCACAAGATAGCCAAGAGCACTGGCAAGCTGTTTAGCAACAGTAAATTTCCACTGAGGAGTGACCCGGGCCTTCTCTCTGTGCAGGAACACGTCTAATGGGCCAAACTCCACAAACTCCTCCACCATGATATCTGCTCAACACATAAACAGACACATCACATGTTTTAACAGATCAAAAAGTACTTCATGTGCTCCAAAAATGTCACAAACAACTTTAAAGAGGAAGTCAAAGGGCACGACACTCACTCTCAGATCCCTTGACTGAAACACCATGAACAAAGACCAGATGACAATGCGACACCTGACTCATGAGACTAGCCGTCTCAAAGAATGCCTGGAGAAAACATACAAAGCGACAGAAAGAGATTAAACCTGCAGTATTCAGTTTTAAAAACTTTTCATTTTGTAATTATACAGAGACAGTATTTTGTAAGGGATAGTAGAGTGAGCAATAACTCACAAGCGCTATATCCTTGTGGCTCTGATCAAGAATTTTGAGGACAACTCGGATGCCTGTCTTGTCACTGTGATTGTTATTTGACTCTTCATTGCCGTCATCTGTCAGGCCGCGGACATTCATCCAGCCCGCATAGATGTTAGTCCTGGTGCCACGTCCCAGGTGCTGTTCCTTTACACACCAAAACAAAGTTAACACATCTGAAAGATGACAAAGCATCAATGTCTGACATCTAAAACAAATTGACTTGTGCTTTATGTAATCAGTGTAACCAATCTGACAAAGTAAAACCAACCCAATTAATGTGTTTGACTGGTTTATCTAGATTGGCATGTCTTTTGAGATACTCATTTCTGATTTTCTTGGAGCACTCTATTAAGGTCGTCTTCAACAATTCATTGTATTGTTGGACTTTAGATTACCTAAAGTGATAAATCGTTTTGTTATTGTGGACAGATTGTATGTCTTTGTGAAGACTATTAGATAATAAAGTGAATCTTTTCTGCATTCTGTCCTGTTCTATAGGACTGTGTGATGAACATTTTCCTAAACGACTATATGTAGTTTTCCTGTAGCTTAATTGGCAAAGCATTGCATCAGTAGCGCAAAGATCATAAAATATCAGTTTGTTGACTGAATGCAATTTAAATGACTTTGCATGAAAGCGTTTGCCAAATGCATAATGCATCATTTATTTGTCCAGTCTTTTACCTTTGTAAACTCCTTTTCTTTAATTTGATGGAACCTCAGTTGGCTCAGGTTGAGGGATTCAGAGTTGCGTTTAACAATACTGTTGGCACCCTTTCGCATCACTAGAAGGTTTGACAGCTCTGAAACAAAACCATAAAAATATTTGTAAGATTAGACATCAAACAATCAATACCACAAAGATTTAATTGGAATTTATTATAATTATCGAGAGTAAACATGGTGACTCAGAGGCACGTAAAGCCTGATAAGCGGCTCACACAGTAATCACCTCCAGCTTTGGGCAAGCAGGACCTCTTTACAGTGAAACTGTCTTCGCCAGATTTTAGTACGAAGGTCTTAAGGCTGTCGGTGAGCTCCTTTATGCTGGAGAACTCTCTGTCCCAGCCCTCCAGTTTAAACACAGAGTCCTTTAGGGTTATTCTGAACTGCTTGTGTTTTGGATTTTCTCCTTCCTGTCAAGTCAATTAGCAAATATACTTCAGTTAAGTAAAATCACTTTTTTCAATACAGCCAAACCAGAAACTACTTTATAACCCATTATCTAAAGGAAAACCACATGATTTGTATTATCATTCATTTCAATGTTCTGATTGAAGTAGCACAACACCCAAAGTACTATGTATTGATTTCTTCAATTTGTCAAACAAAATAAATATCAGACCAAACATTTACAGCCCGGAGCAAGATTAGAGCAGTACCTTTGTCTTACTGAGAGCCGCGAGGATTATGCGATGATAATCTAACACACTCCAGCGCAGGATAAATGCTCCCTCCTCTGCCTCTTTCTTCAATTTCTGAAGCACAAACTCATCTCTAGAAGTACAGAAAAGAATAAGCATATCAATAGGACCAGAGGAGTATCATGTGAACGAAAATACTAGCTACTGTACGTACAGTATGGGACCGTGCAGGCCGTTTGCCTCACTAAGAACCACTCTGGGTGGTGCCACCTCACGACACAGATAATGATGTGCATCGGCTGTAAGTCGAAAATATCCATCAAGCAGTGAAACCAGAGAGCGAGCTTCTAGAGTGGAGCCCAAGCGTATGTCCTAAAACACCAATGTATGTCAAACACAACAGATGAAATACAAAACCAATGCTTTTACAGGCATTCAATGTTTAAGAGAATATTAAGAAAGTGTGAACAGAGAGAGAAGTTCTGTCACTACATTTTACGATTGCGGAGCATATACATATGCAAATATATAGTCAAATGTATGTGCTAAACCCAAGTATCCTCAACCTGATTCAGGTTTCTTACCATTAACATGTTGTCTTGCCGACTAATACAGACATTTACGCCCGTGATGGCAATATGAGAGATCTCGGGGAAGTCACAGAAAGATTTCCAGGTGTCTACTTCCTGTTCATCAAGCTGTGTGTCATTGCTCTGATTGTGAATGTAGTTATTGTCCTAGAATGTAAACAACACCAAAATGGGTGTGCAATTCAAGAGCAATAAAGTCAAATATCAACAGTAGCAAGTTAGCAACTTACTTTTTGCCCCGTCAGCTTCTTCCACCATATGCCTGTCAACCCGGACACTCTGATCTCATGAGTTCTTTCGCTGTTCACTGGCTCCTCAGAGGTTATGAGGTAAGACCCGCTGTCATCTCCATCACTTCTTATGTAAAGATGCGACGCAGGAAATGTCTCAATGGCAAACTGGGGTGCCAGGCGCTCCAGGGTGGACAGATACTTGTACATGACCTCTTGCGATCCAAGCTTCCCCATGCCCACCGTGTGCTGCTGGAAGCTACGCACGAAGTTGGCGAACACACGGCGAATACGAAACTTTGTCAGGAAGTTGTCCCGGGCAATGTGTCGGTAAAAAGATTGGGGGATGCAACGGAGGAAGCTGAAGGATGGAACGTCATGTGAGATTTGTCAGTATTCTTGATGGAATGATGATCTATGCATCAGCAGTGTTAAAAACAATTTAAATTTTTTATTTTATTAAACGTATTTTTATTTTAAGCTTTATTTATGTGTTATTGTAATAAGGATTAAAATGTTATATTTCATAAAGATTTTTTTAAAGATTTTATATTTCATTAAATATTCCACTGTGCTAGCAAGCATGGGATAGTTTACCCAAAAATAAAAATTATTTTATTTTATTATTTACCCTCATGTCATGTCAAACCTGTGTGACTTTCTTGCTTCAGCAAAACACAGTAGATGATATTTTGCAAAACACTGGTTACCAGCACCCATTCACTTTCATATTATGGACACAAGGTACAATGGAAGTCAATGGGTGCCGGAAACAAGCGTTTTGCAAAATATCTTCTTTTATGTTCCACAAAAGAAAGAATCATATACAGGGTTTGAATGACGAGTTTAAAAATTATGACATAATTTTTATTTTTGGGTGAATTTTTCATTATTTTTTCTCTTTAAGTTACGATTTAACTTTATTATCTTATAAAAATTAAGTGCAAGATTGTTTAAAGGTATAGTTATGCTACATGTTAATCACTAAATAAGCTCACAATATTTATTGTTTTTTCTCAAAAACATATTGTTTCACTTTAGAACAGAAATATTAACCCATGCACTGAAGTCATTGGGATTACTTCCATACTTCCATAACATGGCAGCATTTAATATAAAATTATTTGTGTTCAACTGAAGAATGAGTCATATACAGCTGTGACGACATGTCGGTGAGTAAATTAGAATAAAATCATATGTCCGTGAATATGAGTGAAAACAGTCATTTATTATAACTGAATTATGACTCATGTTTACTGACATTACTGAAGCAGAAAAAACAATAATAAAAACATGACACCCTCAAAGATATCCCTCTAACCATTTTATTTTTCAACTTCCCCCTTTAAAGTGCCCTCTTTTTCACCTTACACCCAAAACAGTGAAGAAATCGAATTCTGCACCTGGTCTGTTTGGCCACATCCTGTAGAGAGGAGCCGGTCTGCAGGGCCGTATGAGAGAGATGAAGCACCGCCATACCCAAACATTCATTCTTAAAGCGACTGATCTCTTCCTCACCCTTCACTGTATCCAAACACGCCAAATCATTCACAAAATCATGTTTAGCCTGCGGACAGAACAAACACATGCAACTTTTGGTCAAACACTGGACACTTTTGGTTAAAACATTAAAAATAAAATATGCATATTTAGCTTTCGATAACTGTCAATGGAATTATTTCTACTAAACCTCAATGAACATGTCACAAGTAAAGGTGCTGTATGCAAATTCTGCCCCCCCACCAAAGACATGTCAACAAACCCAATGTTAGTCATCACAAACACTTATTCTATGTTTATATTTAAATATCATTTCAGAGATAATTATAACAAATATAAAATTAAAATCTATATGGCAGTGTAGATGCAAATGCATAAACGTAAACTGTAATACACAACAGGTGTCAACCAAAGCTGCTGAAATATTTATCCATCATTTCTATATACGTCAATATGTGAATGGCCACTTATAATGTCATTTTTACACAATCCCATATTTGAAAGTCACCTGAGCAAACAGGTACTCCAGAGAGGTCATCTCCAGCAGAGGGGACATTATCTGATCCGCCCCATTTCCAGTCCTCAGCGTGTAACGCGTCACCGCTGGATCCTTTTCACCCAAGCCGTGCCAGTTACGGAAGTAAAATCTACAAAACAACAAACATGTAGTACCATTCCAGTAGTTTAATGTATCCCTACAGGCACAGGCACTGTACAGGTACAGGTACTCGCCTCATACGAAACTGCAGCAACAGGCCCGACTGGTTTTCTGTGTTAAATCTGTGATTGGGACTGTACCAACATAAGGAAACGCGGTCGTATAGCGCAAACAACGCATGGCAGACTGGAGTGATCCCTGTAAAAGAAAGAACACACTTTAAATGACTGCCAATTAAAAACAAAACACAAGCATGCATTCCCATTGGCACCAAGACCTACCCACAGCTTTTGCTGCATCTATGGTGAGATCTTCAGCTGTCACCTCACCCTCCGTGTACGACAGGTAGTGCTCGCCTTCCTTGGTCCAGAACAGAAATACATGGATCCCAGGACCTTCATGCTGTGCTGTGGACGTCCCCGCTTTGGATTTTCTTGAACGTTGTCGTCTAGACATTCTCCATTGAGTCCAGCACCTACCAAAGTGTGATTAATAGGGGTTTTCCAGTCCTTTTAGCCAACCTCCAATTATTTTTTTACAGTAAAATGACACACTTCCTGATATCTTCATTACATTTTTCAGATGTTTGGGAGACTTGTCAGGACAATTATGCAAACAAAGAACATAATATTTAAGTACACTATAACATTTGCAATGCATTATTTTTAATAATATCGCATGTTTTTAATGGCGGGGATGGTTATTATCAGACTTAAGGTACAGAATAAAGAAAGAAAGTCGACAATAGCTTATTATAACACTATTTATACGCAACAATATGTGTGAACTGTAGTATGTGGGCAATAACTACACAAATTTGCTCTCCATGTAAAATATACATAAGCTACTTCCTGTTTCACAAACAGCAACTGATGTCATTTACAGATAAAAATATTTTGGTATAAAGTTATAAAAAGCGATCATGGGTTTATATTTACCTCCAGGCAGATGAATGACGGTGTTTATCTCCGACCGTGTGTTGTTGTCCTCTTATTTCAGCATTTATTACATCTCTAGTCGCATAACTGACATTGCGTATTTCCACACTAGATACGTGCACGGTTTCGAGTATAGGAAGAAGACAATGTCAGAGGACTGTCTCAAAACCACGTGAGATGCCTACTTAGACAACACATGGAGCGCAACAGATGCGCCCTGCACGCGCATGAAATGTTGTCTTAATAGGAAGCTGACAAAGTTTTGACACGCCATCTTCCCTCATAGACGTCTTCAAACTAAGAGTCCCCAAAAATATTTTATTTATATTTTATTTTAGACTGAAAACATACAGTTTTACAATGCATAATAAATAATCAGTGGTTATATACGCATGAATAAAACCTGATTTTAAAGTTATCTTAAGCTGAAGCATCTTTTAATAGTAAAGATTGTTGATATCAGATAATGTGTATCATGTATTACACACGATTCTAAATATAAATTATGCACACTTAGATTATAAACGTATTATTATTATTATTATTATTATTATTATTATTAATAATAATAATAATAATAATAATAATAATAATAATAATAATAATAATAATAATAATAATAATAATAATAATAATAATAATAATAATAATAATAATAATAATAATAATAATAATAATAATAATAATAATAATAATGGTGATAATAATAATTATAATAATATAATACCACTTTTCGTATTATAATTGTTTCTACATTTTCTACATTTTTACGTTAATGTAGTGAACTGAACTTTATGCCCTGTATCCCTTGTACTCTTCGTGGGTTCAATAATAAAATATTTTTTAAATAAATATTTTTTTATTAATTAAAGGGGAAAAGAGCAAATTAATGGGGGGGGGAATGCTGATCTCGAGGCAGACATTTTTACAAGTATTGGAAAAGTGTCGTATTTATATTTTTTATAATTGTTAAACCGGCAAGTTTACACCCTGTGTGTCTTTTATGACTTGGAAATATGTTAAAATGATTTCTCAGTGCATTACAATGATGGCGTACAATGAATAATGAAAAAACTTACTACATTATGTTACATAATTATGTAGCCTGTACTAATGACTCTCTCTGTCTGTTTCTATACATTGTCTTAAGATATAAAAAAGTCTAATGTATTAAAAGTCTTAACCACCTGTATTTTGGGGAATGACTAGAGTTCCCTACAATTCATATCGTTACATAAGTAACTTATGTGGATAACCTCTAGATGGAGCAATTAAACAACTGAGCGAATGGTCAAATAACGGCCGACAGATGGCGCTATAAATAAACACAATTAACATGGGCCACAAATCTTTGGTGAAAATGACCATTCAACAAATAAACATTGGCAATACATAATTACAAATAAATTACATATTCAATATCCCCAGTGAAGTAGGCTCGCATGCTTAAAGATGGTTTTTGCACTTCTTCTTGTCTTCACAGCTTTTGCACAAATGTTGTTGTTCCTTTTACAGATCTAGGTTTTGTATGTAAGTTTACTGTATATGGTGCAGACTTTTAATGTTGGAGGCAAACTGAATCACTTATCAGTTTGGTGTGTTTTTTTGTGTAGACTAGATATAATATTTGACAGTAAAAGCAACCACTTAAGATAACACAATAACACCGGGATAAAATTTGTTTTAAATTTTATTGGCCATTCAGGAAAGAAATGTACAAAATCATGCTAATGTAAGTTTATCATATTATTTTATTATTGGGTAAATATATATCTATTAAAACACACAAAATGTTAAAACTGCATTGGACATAAAGTGATAAATTAGCACTTTCTAGGCAAACAGATTTTTTTTACATGACAAATATATAGATTTGACTCTCTTATTTTACAAAGCCCCTGAAAAAAGAGAGTCCTAAATGTAACATGTAAATGTAACATCAGGGAAAATAAAACCCTCTACATTCTATAGTCAAGCTACATTTTGAACTTCCATGTTCAGAAAGTCCTGAGCGCACCGTGTGGATCTGTGCATCTTCAATTTGTTCTCTGGACCAAAACACCTGTGATACAAACATAATAATGATGAATGATGGATTAGTGTTAAAAACAAATTAAATGTATGATAAACTAATGACCCAGAGATTTCTTTAATACACAACATTGAAACATATTATTTATTTACACACATTATGTACTGCCGATCTGTAAAAACAAGATTTTGCAACCCATAATTTTTAAACCGCGCTGTTTCCTCTCTGTCTTTCTGTCTTTGTGTCATGAATTTGTCTCAGTTTAGACTGTGAAGTGAAACTTTATTCTTAACAATATTATAAACAATTTTCTTATGTAAATAATTTATTTTCTATATGTTGAAAGACATGTTTGCTAAAAAGGTGTTATTTTTTGTTAAAGAACATAGATAAATTATATTCCAGCAATAACTGTTGCAAAAGAAGTGACTGTGGCCAGTACACTTGCAAAAGAGTAGGCTAGTGTAACTGTTTTATTACAGGAATTCCGGTTCTTCTCATCCTGTTCCTGTTTGTCAAGATTTGCTAAACAAATTAACTTACAAAAGCATTCATCACTATTTATAGTGCTCAGACCCATTTCATTAGGTACAGTGATGCTACTGTGATGTTATTGGAGTTATGTATTAAAAAATCATCATACAAACAGCCAAACATTACATTTTCAATATTTTAACTTGAATGAAACATGACCTTGATCATTTAATCACAGTAATTAGTTACTTACAGTAATCCATTACATCCAAAACTGTAAATAACAAAGCGCAACATTTAATTTTCACATCGATCTCACCTTTGGATTTGTGCTTGATGATAAAGTCTTTGCTCTTTTTTCCCAGGATATTGGATGCAGTGCATGTATAAGTCCCCGGGCCCATGGATGTCACTGTCAAAACTGGTTGATTATGAACCTTCTGAAGGTTTAATGAGGTCCAGGAATACTCAGGAGGAGGGTTACCCACCGCAGCACAATTCAGTACTGTTTCTTCACCTTCACTAATGTCTAATATCTCCTCCCCTGGACTGGGGAAGTCAGGTGGATCTAATTAAAAGAAAACATGAATGACCCCAACATTTTAGTGGCTATGTATCTTCCAAAACTGTCACAGATAGATATTCACTTACAATGAACATTAATGCTGAGCACTCCAGATTGCACTGTAGGAGGAGGCTGAGGTCCTTCAGCTCCCAGTTCCAACTCGGCTTCACACCTGTACTGAGCTCCATCTTCACCTCTGGTTGGGACAATCACTAGGGTGGATGACACCTGGACTGGTGTAGCAGGTGATAACTCAGAGAAGGAATGGTTGTAAACCTCAGTTTGTCCTCTGTACCAGCGTAAAACAAGGTACTGAACAGGTGCAACATTCTGCACCTCACACTGTAGCTGATACTCTCTTCCTTCCACCACTGGACTGGTGTGATTCACTAAACTTATAGAGACACTGTCTGGTTTCTCTGCATGAAGACAAGGGCAGAAAGATTAGAGACAAATTTTCTTTAATATAACTCTGAGTTAAGTACTTACTGTATAAAACAAGGTTAAGTTTTTCTTCACACTGCCTCGGTGCAGTGAAAAACACGCCATAGCAGATCGGCTCTTCAATCCAGTCAGTCAAACTGTCCACCCGCCACTCAACACTCATGTCATGCTGTGTATGTGATGCACCAATGACTGATTCCCATCCCAGAACACGTACCGGACGAGAAGCCACACACCTGACTGACACTGGTTCTCCAAATTTCACCACTACTCTGGAAGGAGATATTTCTAGAGAGCAACTGTCACCTGACACTGAAAAAGTCATGGAAAATATGAACAAAATATCACACAGCATTATGTATTATTGTATTGGTCTATCGCACAATATTATGTATTATACATATAAATGAACCACGAAACATATGACATAATTATATGTAGAAGTGGTTTACTATACAACACATGAACATATATATATATATATATATGAACATCTCCATGTTTAGACATAGTATTACTACTTTCTGGAAACTTTCTTTCGTTCAGAAATTACAGTGCATACACCTTCTATTTCTATTTCTATTTCATAAGAGAAAGACCATATATATTTATATATTTTTTAAAATCTCTAGCAAGTGTTTATACATATATATATATATATATATATATATAGCAAATATTTAACATATATTCAGTACATACACTAAAAATTGAAATGATATCTTAATCCATAATGCTATAAAACAACTTTACTGTACATCCTGTGCTTACTGAAACTTACCTATTCCGATACTGAACAAACCAAGACAAAATAAAAGAATGTTTTTCATTTTGTTCAAAGTGGTTGAAATCTCTTATAGTCCAGACACAGAGGCAAGTGAAATTCCGAGTCAGGTCTTGCTTGGCAACAGTGAACTGTGACTGCTAACAAAAGCCTTCCCCTGTATTAAAGGGTCTGGAGGAGGGATTGAAACACTGGGCCTCATTGCACTCCAGCTCTCCCTTTGCCTCATTTCTTCTGTGCATTTTGTCAATCTTCATATTTAGTATGAAACACTATTCTTATTTTAATGGAAGAGGAGCAAACATCATTATCTAATGTTCCAGTTTATTAAATAGCTTGGTCATGTTTATTGTCTCAGTAGATCACATTTAATGTGTTGTTAATCAATTCTCTGGCAATTCTTATTGTGAAAAAATGTTTGTATATAAAAACTGTTCCTATGCATTAGAAGCACATCATTTAGATGCTTTAATCTGTCAGCCTGTTGATTCAAATGTATTGCAAATGTGCTGAAATGTTTAATGTAGTTTTTTAGCTGATTTCTACTCCCATGTTATTGTTTACACATAACATTTTAACAACTTTTTAAATCCATTTATCTTAGTCAAGAGCTATTGAGTTGCAGCGAGCTGTCTTAAAATGCTTCACAGCAGAGAGGTTTCTATAGCAACACTCTGACATTTCTGGCAGAGTGAAGTCTACAGGTCACTTTGTTAAACGCACACAAAACAGAAACATAAAAGGCTTCATTTGAAACACATTAGAAACTTAACTTGTGTTAAAGATTTATTTTACAAACATGCCCAATGCAGTTTATTTCCTGGGGTGATATGAGACTGTTGTGATTAGGATCAGAAATGAAATCGTAACAATCCTGTTACTACTGACTCTGATATTGCTTAGATATAAGCAAAATGTTTAAAAAGTTACGTTAAAAACATAGCTAGAATTTTGGGGCATGTTACTTTAGTGGTTGCTAAATGTTGGACAGCATACTGCAATTAAAAGAGCCCACACTTTCTCTATATGATTTTCTGGTCACAAGAATTTCATTTTGTATTGCCCATATCATGTAAAATCAAAGCAAATGATTTAGTGTCTACCAGATCAGTCTGACCTCAAGTAATAGCACACTGAGGCATCTCACTAGCTTCTAGAGAAGAACCGGAATTCCTGTAATAAAACAGTTACACTAGCCTACTCTTTTGCAAGTGTACTGGCCACAGTCACTTCTTTTGCAACAGTTATTGCTGGAATATAATTTATCTATGTTCTTTAACAAAAAATAACACCTTTTTAGCAAACATGTCTTTCAACATATAGAAAATAAATTATTTACATAAGAAAATTGTTTATAATATTGTTAAGAATAAATTTCTTCTCACTTCTCACTACTGAGGCATGCATATCACTAGCACAAACAGTGTGGGTAAAAATACACAAGCCTAAGAGATTTGAAAAAAAACAGTAGTGATGTTTTCTTTAAGCACCACTAATTACTTTAAACTTAAAAAAGTATTTTTATTTCAGAATGTTTTTACATTTGTAAGGAGAGAAACTAAAGGACCGTTGCAAAGATAAACACAGTGAGAAGATCACACCTCTGTTATGTGACAAACGCCCAAATGTTGTGAGTAATACATTCTTCTTTGTTGTGTGTTTTCAGTAACTTCACCCTAACTGTCAAAGTTTACATGAATTTGCATCAGAAATATTCATTTACCTCAAAAACTCAAACATTATAGCACATTTTTGATAACACTAATAACATAAACAAGCAATTCAAAAGTTTGTGGAAGGAAGAGGAAGTCAAAGAGCCAAAGCGTTTCAAAGCATCAAAACATTTCACATATTTTTAGTTTGCTCTAAAACATTTTCTGCCCACACATTTAAAATAAAATGTAAGCAGAGAGATTGGCAGTGAATGAGATTAGTTCGTGTAAGTGTGCTCTGACATGTAAAAAATGATCAAAAGAAAATATGAAACATGTATGTTTGTCATATCATTTTCAGTTTTGAAATATATGTCAATACAATTTTAATTGATTTTTTACAAACGTTAAGCATTCAATTAAAAAGCTAATTTAAAAGTGAGTTACTGACTTTAAAGGAATATGTGAATCTTTAATATAATTTATATAAATCTCTTCTTTCTACCCCTGCCTTATCACATAAAAACATGCTTATAAACTAGTGATTTATAGAATAATCCGCATTAGTTTTAATTCCTTTCAAAAGGGTTTGTCACTTTAAAATGTATACAGTTTGGAAACATCCTTTGTCTATTCCTCAAATTATAAACCTTAATGCAACCAGCATCTGAAGGTAAATAAGATTAGTCATGAGAGTGAGTCGACTTCCTGTGGAAGAAAAACAGAAAATAATGTTACAAATAGAAACAATGCACAAAGTTTTTACTACTGAGTTGCAGTCTCTACAGTCTCAGCTCTGATGATTAATGGACATTACATAAAGAACAGTTATTGGCAGGCATATGGCATATGATTCTTTTCTTTTGTGGAACATAAAAAAGATATTTTGCAAAACGCTGGTTTCTGGCACCCATTGACTTCCATTGTACCTTGTGTCCATACTATAAAAGTAAATGGGTTCCGGTAACCAGCGCTTTGCAAAATATCTTCTTCTGAAGCAAGAAAGTCATACAGGTTTCACATGACATGAGAGTGAGTAAATAATAAAATAATTTTTGTTTTTGGGTGAACTATCCCTTTAAGTTAATTATTTTAATGAATGACTTCCCTGCAAAACTGATGATAAACACTTTGCTGGATTTTCCCAGAATGTTTTCGGCAGTGCATGTGTAGTTTCCTGGATTCAGTGTAGAGGATGAGAGCACTGATGAAGTGTCTTTCAGATGTTCTGAGTGCCAGACATAAGTAGCAGCCGGGTTAGCCGACACTGTACAATTTAGAATGACTACTCCATCTTGTTTTTTGATGGTCTCCTTTAAACTGATGTGTTGTGGTGAATCTGAGGAGGGTGATAAAAATCACCACAAACATTCAGTCATAGCATTTAATTAGCAGCAGTTAATAATAAATTAGCAGAAATATACAGCTGTTGACAGATGTTGATAATGTAATGGTGAATCTAACATCTTTATACTTACTGGCAGCAATTACAAATAGTCCTATGTATAATTTCATTAAATTATCTATGTAATATGAAAAGCTGAGCAGTCAATACACTTACAGTGTACAGTGATGTTGAGAGGTTCTGATGTCACTGTAGGAGGAGGTTGAGGTCCATCTGCTCCCAGTTCCAGTTCTGCTTTACATCTGTACTGAACTCCATCATCAGTTCTGTTTGGGGTGATCTGATATGTAGATATTTCATTCACTGGAGTCTTGATGGTGTCAGTGAAGGTCTCATGATGTACCAGAGTCTCTCCTTTATACCATTTCACAATGAGATTCTTCACAGGAGCAACATCCATAATGTCACACTTGAGCTGATACTGGAAGCCCTCAGTCATGGGTCCTGTATGATCCACTGTGCTTATAGACACACTGTCTGGAGTCTCTGTGAAGATAGATGTTCAGAACCTCAATGAACATTAATAATATTATATTCTGTATTTCAGTGAATAAAATTTAAATCAATGACAAGAACATGGAAACTCACTGTAAACAGTGATTGAAAGATAAACTTCACACTGATCATCATTATAGTTTATAAAGCATTGTGGCTCTATGTCCCAATCTCTCAGGTTTGACACACTCCAGGTGATCAGCTTGTCTGTGGTCATGGGCACTGATCCTTCACTGGCTTCCCATCCAATCCCATCATGTCTGACATCAGTGCTACAGTTCACAGAAACAGAGCTGCCATATCTCACAACAACTCTCTGTGGATTGAACTTAACAGGACATTGAGCATTTATACCTGATAAGACAGGAACATGGAGTTAAACTGCAGTGCATGAGAATAACAGCACTCAAATATTAGATTACAGGCAGACAATTTTATAAAATTAAATTGTGAAAACTTTCAATTTGAAAGATTGAAATACAATAATGCCATATTTATACAAGACACGTTTAGTATGGTGTAGGAAATGTCATACAGCATTAAAGCACTATCGAGACAGTTACTGAATATTAGTTTTATGTTACTGCATATACATTACTAAAGAAATGAGAGAAAAAAATGAACTTAACAATTATTACAAACTGTTTGTACAAACTGTTTGTTTATCAAAATAAAAAAATGAATAAGGAATTTAGGTCAACATACAAACCTGTGAGAATCACTAACTGAGAAACTGCAGAGAGACAAAAAAGTCCAAACAAACACCGAAGCATGTCGATGATATGTTCAGCAAATGTTTACAACAAGATACAGTGTGCTATAAATAAATTCCCCTTTGCACACTTACTGTATCACTTTACTGAGATCTGAGACTGATCAACGCTTTAACTAAATGAACAAAACTCAACAAAACTCGTTTTGTTGTGAGGTTGCAGTGGGTGGGTCCACATAACAGTACATGTTGTTTATTACTGGACAATAAAAGCAGAAATGAAACTGAATTTTGTATAGTAAAAGTGTAGTAACCATACTTTTGGTACAAATATTTGGCCACCACTTGTACTAGCAAACTAATATCATGGTGAATGAACCAATAAAGAGTAAATAATGTAATGTAAAGTAAGAAATGTAATGATGTTGCAAATAGAAACAACGAGCAATGTTTTCACTACTAAGTCCCAGGGGCTGGCAGGGTTTTTATTAAAAAAATTATTAAAAAGCCTACACAGAGCCCTCCTGTGGTAACCTCAGGACACAACACTATTTCTATTATAGTGTTGTTGAATCCAGACATCAAAAAATCTGTCTGTGCATGAGTTATTTATTTAAAAAAAGAAAATATACACGCGCTATGGATACAAAAAGGACACACGTTTTTGAGAGGCAACATGTGTGAATTAAAATGCTCAAATCAGAAGCAATAATCCAACAAATCAAGAAGAAATGATTCTTCAAAGAACCTAAAACTGCCCAAATAATATCTTGTATCTCACCTATTGAAATTAAGTCAGATCGGCATATAACCTGATGTAGTCATGTCAAGACTATTTCGGAAAATTATAGCTTTAGAAATGAAGTAAATGCTGATTACCATAGGATACAAATACCATGGTTAAACTATAGTTTATTTAATTAAACCATTATGCTTACTATGTGTTACTATGTTTCACTGCTTTACTTTACAGTTGCTTTGGGTTATCATGAGACTTACTGATGAATCAATAAATCATTTACTGTTATCGTCTCAACAGCATGTTAATGAAATTAAACACTGCACATACGCGTATAAATGATTAACAGTTGCCCTAAAGTTACAGTCTAACTGAGATTCAGAGTTTAAATTGAAACACTGTTGGTAAGAAATTACGCTCTTTCTTTAAATATTGTTATTCGTTACAATACACAAAAAGTTAAGTATAAATATTACCATTACAGTATGCATTATATGCCTTCATACGACACAAATAATCAATGTGAATCAGGCAAAATAAAGCCCCAAGAATTTTCGAATCCTACTATGGCAGGGGAGAGACGTATGAATATATCATACGTACGTTGGGCATCGCCGAGGAAACCTTATTGGAGAGTAAACGTGCGTAGATAAATTAATATTCATGAGTTAACCCCCCTGGCCATAGTAGGAAAGTGTAATCCACATGTGCCTCACGCCTCCCTTCTTCCATGTTTACGTCAAATCCTCCCAATGGTGGATGTTGTTGTTGGAAAAGTGGGGCTACGAACCTGAACACATGATATAAAAACCCTGGAAAAGTTCTTCGAGACGACATATCATTAACATAAGGGACACAAAAGGTAACGACGCGTTTCCTGCGTGATTGTTATGCGATTTAAAGCGTTGTCGTGGTAACGTTACTGGAGCCCGTTAGTGTTTTTGACTAGGCCTGTGCTCTTGCATCATTGATAAATATGATCGTTAAAGGATTTCAGTTGCTAACGATATTTATCAATCTATACACGATTCTGTACGATTGTACTAGTATTTAGAGCTTTATTGCCATACTTTGCTTATGTTATTATGATTATTATGTTAATGTGGCTAAATGGCAGGAAGCTATGTTAGCTAATCGAGCTCATTGCTGGTTTTGCTGGAATGAATAAAGCGAGATGGTCACTCGCGTGCTATATGTTGGATCATTGCAGAGAGTGAGTCGTATTTTTTTTAGCTGATTTTCACGTCTGTAGTTTGTGATGAGTCAAAAAATGTTTCACAAATGACAACTAAAATTTGTATGTTGTGGTTATTCACATGCATAACTGCAGTGATGAGAAAGTATTAAGGTTAGATAAGTTATGTAATACGTGCTATCTGGGATGAAACTCGGGTTGGATAATCTCTGTTCGCCATCCACTCTAGAAAAGACCAGAACAAACACCTTAAACGCCCCAATGACACACAAATGCTTTAGATGGGTTGACGTCATCAGTTAAAGCAGTTTACATTAACGTAACTAACCCCTCTGTGGTTATAGAGTAGTTCAGGCCATTTACTGGGAATACGTCGAATGATTTCAGCGTTATGGATAGGACGTTTTCAGTCAAAACTCGGAATATAAATTCTCACAGTATGTATTTATTACCAATATATTGAACCATGTGTTTATATATTACTTATACTCTGTTGATATAGTCCAGACATCAAAAATATATATCAGAATATTCGTCTATGCATGATTTTTCTATTAGAAAAATGGAAATATACATGTGTTATGGATGTGACAAAAACCCATAAGCAACAATAGCCAACAAATTAAAAAGTGATGACTCTTAAAATAACAATTTTATGAATTTTATGGACTGTTATGGATGTGAACGTTTTAAAAACAGTACTTTATCTTACTATGAAAAATCATGCTTTAAACATAAAGTGCTTTGAAACTGCTAACTGCTAACTACTAACTTGGTATTTTGACCACCAAAAATACTGACATCTGATTCTTAACTATCAGTATGCTGAAAACTTGATAGAGTTTGACATTTGCATTGAATTGTCAATCCACATGTTACACTGACTGATAGACAGAAGACACACACAGTATGTATATGTTCTAGGTATAGTAGTAGTCTCATGCCTTTATTTTGGCATTTCCTGCTTTTTTCCCCATTAATTGCTGAGGGTTATTTTAGGTAAATGCAAATTACGTAGAGTTGTGGTTTATCTGAGACATGTAAGGGATACATATCACCAAGTCTAAAGGGTCACACGTGTGATCCGCTTCATTCTTCTACAAATAAATAACTAGTTAACTCTGAATATTCATGGGCAAACCATACAGGGTCAAAAAGTAAATATTTGTAGTTAATGTGTTTTCCTAACTGCATATGTACAGTTATTGTAACGTAAGTGAATATGTACAGTTATTGTATATTGATTTTAAAATAGCTAAGTATGAATTATTAGAAGTTTATGTCAGTTTATGTATACAGACAATAAGGGGATAGCCTTCTCGGTTATTGTGTATACTCCTCTTTAATTTGGCTTCCAAATCAGGTTACACAGTTTCCTCCATTACCCCGTTTCTCATTTGCATTTTTTTTTACTTAAGTTAAAATCTAACGTATTACTTTGTTTCTCTTTTCTTTTATCTCAGAAAACTGTGCAATGGCTTTGTGTTATTATGGTGAATATTGATACAAAAACGTCTTAACCCCAACTTACTGAAGGTCAAACTTAAGTTAGAACATTGCTTTTTATTGTAAATGTTAAGTTGCTTGTTCTTTTTGTCTGATTGTTTAGGTTACCTAACTTACCGACAGGTTGACAGTCTGTTTTGAGGATTATACATTTATCTTCTATCTAATGTGTTTTCCATAGCCAAGAGCCATTTGGCTTTTACTACTGATGATTATTAGTTTAAAGTGCAAATACATTTGATCACTCATGGTTATAGTTATGTTCTTTTTATTAGTGGGCTCAGGAGAATGGTGAGGCAGTGCGCATCTGCTCAGTGATAATTGAATATGCCAGTGGTCAGAGATGGAGTTCAGGTTACACTATATGGCTATAAAATCATCAGTCATGTTTGTGTTCACTTTAGATACAGGCATTGTGAGCAGAGTTTCCATCTCTGGCTCTCTTCCAGGAAACCGTCATGTCCAGTGACCCCCCTCCTCCTTACCCAGGGGGCTCCAATGCCCCTCTTCTTGAAGAGAAAAATGGACAACCTCCAGTAAATTGTGGTAAATTCTAGATATTTTTCTCATCTGTGTGGAATTTTTTTAATAATAATTATTTTTTTTAACTTTTATTTTTTATATATATGATATTCAGACAGACTTTCAGAAAATGAAAATATCTTGTTTTAAAGAAAGCCTCAATCATTGTTGCAGAGTTACAAAACATGGTTGGAGGAAACCATGGAGACATGAATGAGAACACTTTTATTACAACGTTCTAAAACAGAAAAAGTCAGGAAAAATGCAGTGCATGCTTCAGCAATAGAACATTGTTCAAAACATGTTCATTTTGGCAGTATTATTGCCAGACTGTAATGTATCATAAAACACACACTCAGAAAAATACTGTCAGACTTGCACTGGAATGCCAAAAAACGAGAAATGTCTGGAAAAAATCTGGAAATGAATGCTTCAAGTTTTAAAACAATACAAAGTTGTAACAGAATATATTTAAGATTTCTGCACTAGGATCTTTGTCACAGATGAAATGCAAACAAATTTGTTACATTGACCACTTTGTACAATGGCTGACAAAGTCAAGCAAGTAACATCACAAGCTGCTCTTGCAGCATTCACACTTCATACTTTTGGAGTTTTTCCATTAATACATTATTTATACATTACTTCTAAGCAAAAAATGACATACCGTGGGCTAGAGCATGCTACAAAAAAACTATAAATTTATTTAATGTATTTTAGAGCTATTATTTTTTTACAATATGATGTCTGTATAATCCTGTTGGCTGAGCTTACTCAATACAATATGCCTAAAATCTTGTAGTGGGATACAGGATGTCTGTGATTTCCTTTCATTTGATTTATTTTCATTTGTCAGCCAATGCTCCAGTAATGACAGGACCTCCACAGGGACATCCCCTGCCACCTGAATATGGACCTCCATCTTATGAATCCATACTACAGCCTGGCTTTGTTCCACCGCATGTCCCAGGCGAGAGCGCAATGCCAAAACCTATGGCTGGACCAATGCCTCATCCTTATGGTGGGTACTATACATGTTATTCCAAAGAACATTTGTGTTGTGTTGTATTGACACCAGTGAAGTTTGATTGTGGGTGGTGCTTAATATGTACTATAAGATAAATAGAAACTTCTCAGTGTGTGGAATTTCATTAAGTGTACAATACTGCAGGTGGTTACTACCCTCCCCCTGGGCATCTTCCTCATCTAATGGCGGAACACCACGGCCCGGGACCCAGTCACTTTGCTCCGGGTCACACAGCTACGGTTCTCACCCCTCCTGGTGCAGCCACGACCGTGACCGTTCTGCAAGGAGAGATGTTCCAGTCGGCTCCAGTGCAAACCGTGTGTCCACACTGCCAGCAACCCATCGTCACCCGCATCAGCCATGACATCGGCCTCATGAACACCCTATTCTGTCTTTTCTGCTTCTTTGTAGGGTAAATATGAATAGAACTGCAAAATATGATTTGATATGCTGTCATCGTCATCTTTCTCAGAGAATATAAAGTCAATATGATATGAAAACAGTGCCTCAGAAATAGCACGGTTCACCACACAACTGATTGACTTTTTTCCTTGTTTTGCAGTTGTGATCTGGGCTGTTGCTTGATCCCCTGTTTGATTGACGACCTGAAGGATGTGACACACACTTGCCCAAACTGCAAGGGCTATATTTACACATACAAGCGTATATGCTAACAGTTATATGCTGACAACAATCGTGCTGTGACCTCAGTCTGGTGGGTGTTGACAACCTACTTTCTTTTCTGTCTGATATGTTCATTTTACTCCAGCCCATATGTTTAGCCACTTTTCACTTTATTTAACTTATATCTTAAATGTAATGTACAGAGAATATAATGTAGTTACTGACACCCAAACTGAAGCAGTGCTGTCTAGTGGACATCAAGGGGAGGTACAGTATGATAGATTTATATGCAAGTTGGTCATGGTTACATTGTGTCATTAAAGCACTAATAGGATTTGATTTTTTATTTTAGAAACATTCAGAGAATATAAAAATGGTAACTTTATAAAGCTTGTGTATTAATATTACTGAGTAGCAAAATTGAAGTTCACTTTAGGTCAGTATTGTTTTATTGTAACTGTAGTTAATGTTGTTTTATGCATTATTTGAATATGAAAGCCTTTGAATGGGACTGGTATTCAAGTCCTAGAGTAACGTTGTTGCTTTTACATGTGAAAATAAGTTTCTCTGCATCTTATGCAAATGCAATTGGGAAATTTTTCACTTTTGTTTTTGAGTTTGTCGGTAATGTGTGTTTCCTGTCCACTTGATGCGCTTATAAATGTATCATGCATTGTGTAGATTTGTGTCATTTAAGATGAAGGCTGTCTGTTACTAAGGGAAATGTACGTCCATCTCAACCTCCTTTCAGTAATAAGATATTAGGATAGAATGCTCATGGTGTATGTGAATGTGACCCATACACATTACTTTTAAACTGTGAATTACAACTACAGATTCAGTGCTGTTTAAACCACTATACTAGTGGTTCTGTATTGTCAATAAGATATATGAAGGTTTTTCTTTTCAGTTTTTCTTTTACTTGAACATGAACAAGTGAAGTTGTCTCTAAAGTGGACGGATCTTTTGGTTGTTATTTAAAGGTACTTGCTTTTCACCAGCATGATGAAGGCCACTGCATGACATCACTGTAATCTTGCTCCATTGGGCCATATGTTCCTTCAGTGCTCTGAGCTCAACATGTCATGCTGTGACGCTTGATACACTGAACACAAAGCAGATTAACAGTTCACTGGATTTATCAGATGATGGAATGATGTGTTTTATTTTTGGCATTTATCGTTGTTATTCTGATAAATAACATCACGGATTATTCCATCCTATCTCAAAAATGTGATTTACTGCTGAACTGGTAGGCTACTGTAATCCAAAAGATGCTGCATCAGCAGTGCTCAGACACTACATAGCTGAATATTGCATTACTGAATGTTGTGTACTGCTTTCTATAAGGAGATCCAAACATTGTCATATTCTGTGTTTCTTAGACAATCTGACTACAGCTATTGAAGCATCTTTTCCTGTAGTGTTAATCATCAAGAAAAAATGTGGTACTCTGTAAATGTGCACAGACCCACTGTGTGATTGTTTATAAATGTTTTCTTTTGGCCAATTTTAACCAAATCTTACAACTTAGGAATGAATTCTGTTTTAATCTTGTGTTTGTGTTCCAACTTTTACCAACACATAAACTCATTGTTATAACATTTTGTTCTTTTACAAATTTGTTCTTTTGTTCTCTTTTTTGTTTTCTTGTTCTTTATGTGACTGATTTTTTGTCCCTCATTTATGCCCGCTTCATTTCAACCTCTGAGCCATAACACATCATTTCATAAAGAATTTACCCCCATCTTCTACACATCCATGTCTCTGTTTGATTATTGAAAAATAATCTCCAGTGAATATATATATGCATGTTCATGGGGTTTACTTGCACAATCCATGCTGGCTCCCTTTAATCTAATATGCTCTTGATTAGGTCCACATGCTTTGTGAATTGACTTGATGCTGTGCCAGACAGAGTAATGTCAAGCTTGTGTCTTTGGAATGCAGCAACTGTAGATAGATGCCTTGACAATAATCTGTGGCACATACAATGCTAAACCGAAGTCTCTGATGTATATGTAAACAAAACATATTGACTAATTAAGGAAATAAATGGACAAACCAGACCATCGTGGGTGATCTCTTTATTTACTATTTGTACACACAAAATGTAATCACCAGCTCAGCTATTTGTAAATAACGTAGTTACCACAAATAGACCTTAACTGGTTAATTAATTAACGAATAACAGGTAACAAAAGGAAAAAGCATGTGCAAAGACATCTGATGTTTCTAATCAGATATACCTGGCTCCCAACTCCCTACCTTACATATAAAATCCTATATTGGAAACGTACAGTGCATTGTATTATTATGGTGTATAATGTGATTTAATCCCTCCATCTATGACCGCACTGTGGATTACAGCACTTATAGAAAGTGGTCATTGGTTCATCTGCAGATCTGGTTTGTATCTGCATGAAATAGGCCCTTGGGTGCTCACATTTTGGACAAGGTTCTATAAAAAAATGAGAATAAGCATTAGGACTCACAAATAATTTAAAGTCATCAAAAGGTATATTGTACCATAAATAAACTCTGACACGAGTGTGGAAGTATTACATGTACAGTACCAGGCAAAAGTTTGTTAACACTTACTCACTGTTTTTTATTTTTTCCCCACATTTTATAATAGTAGTAAACCCATTACATTATATTTTGGCATCTTTAACAGTAGTAACCCTTTTTATAGTCTTGGCATTTTGTCATCCAGCTTCTTGAGATCTCAACCTAAGAAGCTTTTAAAACAGCACTGAAGGAATTTCACTGAAGGATTTTTAAGATCAAGAGAAACACTTTGTCAACTGTGTCTAAACTTTTGACTGGTACTGTATTACACTTGGATACACTGTATTACCTGGTGTGGAATCCACATTTTCCCATGCAGCAGATCCTCCGAGAACATCATCAACCTCCTTTAGTTTCGGGTACTTTCTGTTATTCACCTGAGTAAGTTTTAACAGAATTGTTATCAGACAAACATTTATAAAATAGCTTCACACTATCTGTCTTAAAAGTGTCTACAATAATGCCCCAAATACCGTCTCGTTCTCACTAGATTTTGAGTTGTGATGGTCATCACATTACCTTCCTCGTGATGTTGTGTACATATGGACATGTATTACAAGCGAATCTGTAGCATCTCTGACCCTCTTCCACGATCAACACATTCCCACATGTTGGACAAAACAAAAGCATTTTCCAACCGGTAATATATAATACTGTAAAAGAATATTATTGGTTTCTCTCAGTCCAACACAAGCCTTAACGCCATAAAAAAAACACATGACGGGCAAGATGTGTCACACTATTCTGGGCCCGGCATGAAACAAAATATTAATACGAAAAACATTAGTAACAGATAGCGGTTTAATCTTTACAAGTGCTATTCCTGGTAAAATAATAATTATGTATTATTTTCACTTAAGAATTTACACAGGTATGACAAATACAAAATAAAGAAACGCAAATGTATAATACGCGGAACTAAATATGTGTGCATCACAGAAATGTGCACGACAGCGTGTCTGTGAGAATGCTTCAACACAACAACACAGTTTTTCGTGTTTCATCAGACAATAAATGCACTCTCATGAAAGATTTATGGATTTACAGACATTAGTTTCAGTATAAGGCTGAAATGGAGGAATGTGCAGACTTACTAAATGTTGATAAAGCAGAAGTGGAGGAGAAAACGGTCGTAGATGATATTAAAACAGAGGAGGAAGAAGAAGAGGATGAGGAGGCACTGCCACATTCAGAATTTCTTGACATCTTTGAGGAAGGACTCGCTCTAATAGTGCAGGATCCTTTACTCTGTGATCTGCCAATTCAAGTGTGTCATCAAAGAACAATGATCTTGTATTAATTTATTTTCCGAGGAAATCTTAATGACATTTGAAATCACAAATTATAGCTTTTATCATATTTGATGTAATGTTGTCATCTAACTGTATAGGTGACATTGGAGGAGGTGAACTCTCAAGTGGCTCTGGAATATGGTCAAGCCATGACAGTTCGAGTCTGTAAAGCTGATGGAGAAGTCATGCGTAAGACCTTTCTGCAATAAGATTTCTTGTGTTTATTGTTCTCAGGTTTTGGTCTTAAAGAAAGAATCAGTTATAAGTTTATTTAAATTGATGAAGTCTATAATTGAGATATTTGTTGTTATGCATTTATTAATTCTAATGGAAGCAAACTCCTCCATAGCTATTGTGGTTGTGCAGTCTGCCACAGTGCTGGATCTGAAGAAAGCCATACGCAGATATATGGAGCTCAAGCAACAGCGAGAGGGTGGTGTCAAGCACATCAGCTGGTGAGACATGACAAATGCCATGTGTAGAAGTATATGATTAGCTTCATTTTTTCATGTATATAATATGTGTTCTTGAGACTAATCCACTTTTCCTATCAAGGAAATATGTGTGGAGAACATTTCAGCTGATTTTCAATGGAGAAAAATTAGAAGACGACAAAAGAAAGCTTAAGGAGTGAGTCCATATAATCAGTGACTTTTGTAAGCAGCAACAAAAGTGTAAAAAATTACATATTAAGTTTTCTTTTGTTTTCTCCCATTTTTCAGTTATGAGATAAGAAACAGAGATGAAGTGACGTTCTCGAAGAAACTGAGGAAGAAATGAACATGGACAATTGCGAGTACTGCTTTATTGGTCAAACTTAAGATTCGGAATACATTCAGTGACTGATTATTTTTAGAACCAATTAATTATTTTATAGAACACCTTTTATAATATCCAAAAGCACCTTTTATTAAAAAAAACGTTTTTGCTTTTATTTGTTTCTTTTTTTTTTGATACGACCAACATATACCATTAAATTTGCAAAGATGCAAATGCATGACCAAAAATGCACCTGTCATGTAACATACACACTTCAACAAAACTGGATCTCAATCACTAATGAAATATACTAAGCATGACATTTGTGGGATTTGATAATAAAAAATAAAATATGGACATGATTTAAATTCACAGTTGCCTTACTTTATGTAATTTTCCATCAAACCTGGTAAAACTCCAGCTCTAGAAATTTGTTTAGGAACCTTGTTGTAACATAAACTTACTGTGGCCTGCTACAGCACCTGAAAGTAAATAAATAAACAATCAACCACATACTTTAAATATTGTAATTATGTTCCTCGTTCTGTAGCATTACAGTATGAATAGCTTATTATTTCCTAGTGCTTGCACTGTGAACAGCAGACCGTTGAGAACAAATGCCCTGAACACAGGTAACTGTACTTCATTTCTTTTAATTTAAATTTTTTAATAATTGTACAATTAATTGCAGTGTTTTATGTGACCTTATTAAAATGTAAACAAATGCATTCTTGAAAGCATTGTCTGATATAGTAAATATGTGTTTTTTAATTATATAATGTTTGTAGAACTGCATTTTCACACTAGGACATGTGTCACTTTGTTATACAGTACAAATTAAGAATCTCTAAAGATAGTGATTTCTGTCTTGAAACCACAGGAATTTCACAACACCCAATCTTCTGCTTCAGAGAGGAGACATAAGCATGGGCTATTAGAGGACTATAAGCCTTGACATCTCAACATGCTTGGACAATCTCATGAGCAGGAGTTGAGCATCACAGAGGAGCTGATTCAGCTGTCCTTAAAGAGACAGCAGCTCACCGACAGACGCAATGTCCTGGCTTTGCTGATAGAATTCAAGCAGAATAATGGCCAAAATGAGCAACGTCAGTACAATAAGTTGGAACAATTTGTTCATTTTTACTAAACTGTACTGTTTTGGCACAAAAGCAAAAAATGTAAAGATGTTTTGAAGTTAAGAAACAAGACTGTATAAGAAATAATGTAATTTCTCCTTATGTTAATATGAATATGAATTAATAAAAAGATACTATTATAAGTGTATTTGATATGGGATAGATGTATATTATTTATGCTCTTGTTTTTTGACCAACAGAGTATTCCAAAGAGAGTGATGAACTTCAAGAAATTGATAGGGAACTTAAAGTTCTTTCTGAGAGGAAGATTCAGCTGCAGATGGAACATGGTAAACTAGGAGGAACATACAATAATATAATTGGTAAAGCGACTAAAAAGTTTTATTAATAATACATTTGGTTTGGATTTTTAAAGTAACCCCTTACATGTGTTTTTTTTATCATGTTGTGTATTTTCAACACTTTTAATTCAGACACAACTGTATCCTCTGCTATTAATGTGGATAATCCACCATCCTTTCCAGGTTAGTGAGATTTATATTTCTATGATTTATTATAGAGAAAAAAACAACCAAATACCATTTTTAGCTTCCTGTACGTAGCTCATTTGTATGTTTATTTCAGCTCCGCAGGTTATTCTGGATGTTCAGCAACTTCCTCCTCACCCATCCCAGACACAATGTCCATTCTGTCACGAATATATAACCACAGAGATCACAAAGACCACTAGTAGTTCTTCTTATCTCATCTGTGTTGTATTAATTACGTTTTGGTAAGTTGCTGTTTTCCTTACCATCATTTTAGAATACCATTTTCTTATTACTCTTGAATTTATTGTTAAGATGTTAAATGTAATAGTTTCTATAAAAAGTGTAATTTTCACTATCTCTATGGAAAATGAATGACTGTTGCGTTTGTGATGTAGTTGTGTAGCTGGCTGCTGCCTCATCCCATTCTGCATGGATTCCTGCAAAAACATTACTCATAAGTGTCCAAGATGTCGGAGTCACATATACAAGTGCAAAAAATTCTGAGCGGCAGATTTTTCAGAAACAAATTGAAAAGCACAATAGAGATAACACAGTATTTGCACTTTGTGGGAGTATTTATTCCATTGTATATTATGATGATATTTCCCAAGAGTGTCATTGGAATTTTATGTGATGTCACACAGTTACACAAATGCCTGAAACATCCTGGAATCAAAAGTGTTGCTCAATGGTGATGGCTCGCAGCTACTTTCGCTTCTTGTGGGATTGAACCAGCAACTTTCTGGTTATCAGTCCTGAACTTCGGAGCCTAGAAATAAGATTTTTGAATGACTGAATGAAGATTTATCAAGAATGACTGTCTTGATATTCTGTTTTGAACTTCAAGAACATTTGAAGTTTGTCTGCATGCTTAAAACTGTTCCTCAAGCATCAAACACTTTTAGGCTGCACTGGAAGATAAACTATGGAATCAAGATGCAACAGTTTCCCGTTACGGTTAAAATTCAGTAAAACTACATTTCATTAAAATAAGTTTTGGTTCTTGACAGCTGTTTAATTTGTCTCTAACAATAGTCTTGGGAACTATAGAAATGTTTCATGTTAATTTATAAAGTAAGTGCTGCTTGATCAATAGCCACAGTTTACTTATGAATAAGCAAGTTTTTTTGTTACGTAGAAAAATTGTTACACTGTTTATATGTAACAGACTATATCTTAATAGATAAATATATATTTTATATCTTAACAGATAAATGACTATAAAAAATACTTCAAAATTTTATAAACATTTGTGTCTTTGGTTTTTATTATGTGGTTTAGAAAAGGCACTTAAATGTAGTCTTGACTGGAAGGAAGGCCTTTCAAGTACCTTATTAGTCTCTGTTTTTAGCTGTGGGTTATAACCTGCTGGTATGAAAGCCAAACAAGTCTTTTGAGTTTCAAATACAGAAACGTTTTAATGATAAAAGGCTGTATATACAATAAAGATATGTACAACGATAACGGCAAAAGATTATTTACAGTTGCACAAATATGCTTGTATAAAATGTATAATGTAAAAATATATACACTGTGCAAATATGAGGCATACAATCTACATCACTCTCCAAAGGGTCAGTAAAATTTAAAACGTTTCCTTACTTCATATTTATCAAAAGATAATTATTTTGCTGGACATGTAGGAAAAAATGTTACACATCTTTTATCTTTAGGAATTTTATCTCAGAATTGATGATAAAAGTTTGTCAACTGTAACCTTGAAAATATATGTTTATACAATTAAGATGCACGTGAGCACTGCATAAATGCAGTAAATGTTTGTTTACATAATCAGGAGCTTTTGATCTCTGGTAGAGACAAGTAAAATATCCTTTTAGAAATGACATTTCTAAATAAAGAAATATATTCTTTCCTTTTGACAATGTGTTTGGATAAGGAACTGATTGTCAATGAGTTAATGTTCCGTCCAAAGTCAAGTAAGTGCACTAGTTTTTGGCATGTTTATATAGAACATCTACACTGCCATCTGCTATTATATCTGCCCCCCCAAAAAAACAAATTCATGAACAAAATGTTACATCTTGAGAGAGTGCTGTATAGAAATTCACTCAGCTGTCTGTTTTAAACTTTCCAGCAGGTGGAGCTACATTTTCACATTTCATAGAAAAAACTAAAACAACAATGACTGAAAACTAATTCAATCTTACAAATGAATGAAGCTGAGGTTTAGTGATAAAGTTACATTCACGAAAACATACCACCTGCCAACTATCTGTATTTCAGTGGTTATAAATGACGCTCTAATGTCGTGAACTTCGACAG
Source organism: Beaufortia kweichowensis (assembly GCA_019155185.1). Classification (NCBI taxonomy): domain Eukaryota; kingdom Metazoa; phylum Chordata; class Actinopteri; order Cypriniformes; family Gastromyzontidae; genus Beaufortia; species Beaufortia kweichowensis. The sequence goes on from CM032804.1 coordinate 3,974,079, forward strand.
GTCCTATGACATCAAATGTGGATATTTAAACTGTAATCAAACTGCAGTCATGTCTTTCTGATCACATCACAAATATCACTAATGTTAGTTCATCTGGTTTGTTTGTTTAGTTAAACCCTGTCTCTATTGTTCTGGATTATAATGTCCTCTACAGACAGGCGATAGTGTTCATGTGCCTGACTCTCATTTGCTTTGTCTTTGGCCTCATGTTGGGTTTGGTAAACAAACTCGCTTTGACCATCCACAAACCAGTTGCCAGTGATCTGGTAAAGATGAATTTGAATATTTTACAAATTGAGGACGTTATGTTTCTTCTTTGTCCTGCACGCCATCATTTAGCTGCCAATATTAACATCGAGTACCCCAAAGGAAAAGTGAATTGTTTTTGCCCAGGACTGTAAATCTAAATGAGCCACCAGACAGATTCCTTTAGTAAAGATTACATAACATAGGTAAAAACTACCATGGCACAATGTTTTCCTCATGAAGGTCTGACATTTGAAAACTATACAGTGTTAAAGTCTAAAACTAGTTCCTTAAAGTTTGTGATCTAGGTAAATATTAAAAACACAATAACGGTGTATATAATCACAGAAACGTGTGATATGAACCTAGATAAAAAGAAATTGACTTTTTCTGAAAATAAAAAAGCAGAAGGTCAAAACTAAACTTACTTATGAAAATGTCTCTACATTCCTTATCTGCCTCGAAAGAGATGTTGGTTACAGCATACTATCACAGATATGCATTTATAGGCACAAAAGAGAAAAGCTGATGCTAAACTATCAGTGGTCACTGTTTGGTTAAATTGTGGTTTGTGCACAGTGGATGACTCCTGATCATCTAGATCCAGAAAGCCGAACAACTAAATGACCAGCCAGTTCTCAAAGTCTCGAGACTGTACATCACTCACTCATGCAATCTCCTTTCCAATCTCCTTCAATCCCAATGTAACTGCAGATCAGGCGAGTCCAGAAAATCAGAAGAGAACACAGTAGGAGATGAGATCCCAGCAGTTCCAGGCATGGTCAGGTCCAACCACTCCATGTTGTCGAGGCCGGTGTCCTGCAGATGTAGGGCGGAGGTTGGCGTGTCTGTGAAGGTCAGATCTGAAGTGTCCATTGGGGAGTGAGGCTGATCCAGCAGCTGGTTCTTCAGCTCCTCCATCAGTCTCAGGGTCCGTGGCTCAGTCTCCCCCAGCAGGGCCTCCAGCTGGTTATCTGAAGCCAGGGTCACCATGCTGGGTGGAGGCGCGTGGGGCTGACTGGGCGTGCGGGCCACCTGTATCTGTGGTGGAGGGCGTGACAGCACCGTGTTGATGGGCAGGGTGGTGATGTTCGCTGTAACTGGGAGGAGTTTGTCTGGAGAAGGGTCCTGCCTGATTAGAGGGGATATTTCTGTGCAAGAACAAGTGTGATGTTATGCAAACATATTGCAGGTGTAAACATTATGTTCTATAAAAGTAAAAAACTATACAGACTAACTCTTACCTCCACTCTCGATCAAAATGTCAAACAAATCATCCATGTGCTGGCTTGCAACAGTGGGAACCTTAATGTAAGATTAACATTTCATATGTTGTAATTTACCAAATGTAAAGTTATCAGACTTTGCTTAATCACAATACTTTGAGCGTTTTGCATATTGTAACTGTAGATCTAAAGGTGAAGCATTACCTGCATTGCAGCTTGTAGGCCACGGGTCTGTTTGACGGCCTCCTCGTAGCGGGGCGGGTCTTTATTCTTTGGGCTGTGATGATTTGGGAATGTAGATGGCTGGAGGATGTTGTTGAGCTGACACGGCGAGGGGGGCTGAATGAAACATACAAATAACTTTACCAGTGTGTATGAGCAAAGAAATGAAATATGCCATTTACAGTATTCTCTGACAAACTTTATGCAAAAACACAGATAAAAATATTAGAGAGAGTCCTACAAATGCACAATTTAAGCTTTCAAGAAAACTCAATTTGCTTATAATGTGCGTTCTCTGGTTAGAATAATGTGTCTAGTGCCCCTTGTGGCAATGATGAGAACTACACTATGAATTTGTCAACACTGGGGGTGTAAGGATATATCCATGGCATGTATAACATATTTTAATTAAAACAATATGTGAGATACGTATTTTAGAGGTAAGGCAATTTAGTGTATAGTATGGCGCTTTTTTAATCCTGTTTAAATTTGCATTCAAAATGCAAATGTGCAGCACTGTGCATGAGACAAAAGCATTCAGTATGTAAAAAAAAAAAAATCTACATAAAGTTCAGTCTGGCTTACTTTGTTAATGGGTCCATTTGGTGTTGTGTGTCTGGGTGAAACTCGAGGTGAAGTGTTGAGGAAACACTGGGGCATTTCAATCATGGACTGGTTCTGGGTTTGCCTGTACTCAAACCCAGAGGTGGAGTTTCCCAACAGCGGCACTGCCTGTAAACACAAGAGCAAACAGTAGTATCAGGCTAGTGCACTGTGTGAGGAAGAATGTGTATGTGCAGACAGCAGTCTCTTGTTTTTAGACCAGCTTTGTGAACTTCTCTACTTTTGTCAGCTATTTACTCATGTCTGTGTTTGATGTTGTTGAGAGGATAATGCATCAAGTCAACTCAACTGCTATTGTCTTGGCAACATCTAATGGATACAGAACACCCCGCAGGCCATTGGAGAGGCTTTCCGCATGTGCCAAATCAGAGGGAAATTCATCTGGGGCTTGTCATCGCAATAGTAAACTGAACTAGATTAATGTAGTGCGGGAGCTTTGAGAGGTCAAAAATCTTACAAGCACTCTAAAATACACCTGAATAAAAACATTTCTTTCTATTTCCAATTATTGTTAATGCAAATAATAATAATGTTTATGGATCGTGCTGTTAACCTTTACCGTTCCACAGGAGGAACACTTATTACACAAATATTTCATAGTTGAATTCTAATCTAATCATGACAAACTATATACATGTATTGATGAAATGGTCTGAGAGAAAAAAATATTTGCCAAATGTTCATTACAATAAAAAAAATAAAAATAAAAATAATGTAAAATGTAAAATGTATTGTTAATGTTATTTATAAAAATACCTCAAATTAAAAAAAATATATATATATATATATGTAAAATGTAAACAAAATTGTAGTTTGCAACTTCATGTGTACACTCAATATATGCAATGACAGTTATCAGGTAAAAAAAATACTGTTTGGTATGACTTACATTATATAAGAATCTTGTCTTATATTATTTTTATATATTTTTTATCTAATATTAGATTAATTAGATTATTATTTAGATAATAAAATCTGATTTTATTATTTAAATAATAATCAAATTAATCTAATTAATATTAATAATAATCCCATTATTATTATAATATTAATCTAATTAATAATCTAATTAATCTAATATTTATAATAATTACCTAATTCTTAAAAAACTCTAGTTTTTAGTGTTTTTAGCTTTAGTGCATAGCAAGTTTTCTGCTCACTTGAGGTGGCGATTGCGTCTGATTTGGGTGTTGTTGTAGAACTGTACTGTCAGACATCTGTGTTTGCAGAAGTGGAGTTTGTAGGAGACTTTGAGCCACTCTGGGCATTGCTGATTGGACAATGGTCTGCGCCTGCAAAATACACAGAAAAACCAACATAAGAAAAAAAAATCTACAAAAGGACCCACTTTAAAAAAAACACCCTGAATGCTGAGAGACCTGGGTGGTGATGGGGTTACTGGGCAGAGATATGGGCAGCAGGATCTGAGTGTTGATGGTGGCGTGCGTCTGCTGATGTAGCACCTGTGGGACTGACTGGGTGTTGATGTAGAACTGCCGGACCGGGGTGTGGTGCTGATGAGCGCGTGGCTCTTCCTGTTCCAACCCTGTGATTTGCTGCACAAGATTATTTTTAAAGTTGCAGCTGGGGGCGGCACCATTTTCTTCTTTGACGTGGGCTGGCGATGCGGGTTGGGGTTGTTGGCCTCCGGTTTGCTGACTCCTCTTCTCCACCTCCAGCTGCATCTTCAGCTCCTCCACCAGACGCTGCTCCTGCTCCAGCTTACGCATTAGCTCCTCAATCTGACGCTCCTTCTCGTGGAGGCGCTGGTCTTTCTCTGACACTTTGGCCTCTGTGAGCATGTCTTCAGGTTTGAGGGGTGATGTGCATGGAGACAGGGTGTGTGTCGCTTTGGTAGGACTGTCCCTGCTTTCCTCCATATTGATGCTAGAAGCCTCCAAGCGCTCAGGTGACACAGGAGGAGTCGTGCTCATGCTGTCAGGTTGCAGGGCACCTTTGGAGATGTTGGTGTTGGTGTCTGTGGATGTAGGCTGAGTGGTCTCCTGGTGGGCTTTAAGTCGTTCTATGAGGTCCGTCTTAGTGCCAGACACAGGAAGTCCACGCTGTTTCAACTCCATCTTAAGCTCCGCGACCTAGATGATAAAAGACTATTGCTTATTATGAAACATTGACATTTAAATGTAAATGGATGAGGATATTACACACCTTCATCTCATCTAGGTTGGCAGGCAGGGACCCGGGTTTCCGACTGTTCACATTATTGTTGGGACGTGAAGGGGCGGCGCTGGGTAAAGACACCACGATAGAAGTGGGCAGACTCGGGCTGCTGCTCAGGGCTACGTTAGGACAGCTGTTCTGACTCTCAGTCACTTGCCTGCAGAGGAGTGTAGGGCATTTTAAATGAAATGAAAACTTCCTGTTCACTCAGCATTGACAAACAGCTTTCACACAATAGAAAGAGAGGTATAAATAATTGTGTAAGTATGGAAACAAATAAGAATGGGAGGAACTGCCCTATTACAGCTGGAGTGTTGACAGGTTTGCTATAGACAAGATCAATAGGTAAAACCATGACTATCATTCATAGCATACAATGCCCCCATTCCTTCATCTTAGATAGAAAGCAATTATCAGGTTGAAAATAAATCCTTTTAATGTCAGAGCTAACACTGAAATATCAAAGTCATCGGCAGTTGCATAGGGCCGAAACCAGCTGAATGACTGAACAAAAGTTATATTATTTAAGGGTGGAAGACACTTTTACATTACAAGTCTCAACATTTTTAACTGTTCTGAACTTTACATAGCGTCAAGATGCAGGATAATCATTGTAACATGATGCTCAAAGTAGAAAAAATTTGCAGCCAGTAATAAACTTGCGCAAAATATCATTTTATGGAAAATATGAAAATTCTCTCATGTCATTTCAACTATATATGACTTTTATTCTGTTGCTGATTTTTTTATTTAAATGTTTTCATTTAAAAAAATGCTCAAAATTATAAAGCTCCAAAAAGCAAATAAACCCATCAACATAATAAAAATGACACCAAATTTATTAATCCAGTGGGTTAAAAACATCTCCATTAAAGTGAAATGATATGTTTGCAAACTTATTTAGAGAACGATACAGATTCAAATATAGCAGAATGGCTTTATGTGTCTCGTAACTAGTTACAAAATGCATGTTTCATCACCAGACATGCAAGAACTAATAAGATCTTGAGATGCCACCGTATTACAAAGTGTACTGTTTGTTAAACAAGCTGAAAATATGAATCATTTTTTCTCACAAATGTATGGCATGAGGGTGGGTAAATTATGAGAGAATTTTTATGTTTTGACGAACTATTCCTTTAAATTTTATAAACGTCATTGGAAGAATGACACATACTTGAGAGGCGCCGGCAATATAGCCTGGTAATTGTAGTGCTGTTGCTGTTGGCTGAGGATCTGGAGCTGCAGAAACTGCTGCTGTTGGTGAAGGAGTCTGGCATACGCCGAGTCCATAGGGGCTTCACTGGGTTCTTGCTTCTGGTCCGGTGGGATGTACTGGTGATACTTTAATTTCCTAACCCTGGGTTTTGGTTCTTTACTCTTCTTGCCACGGCTCTTGTCACTGGCCTGTTTAGGTTGGCTTTGCTGCATGGAAAGAGGGGCACAGGAGTAAGAACTGAGATCAGGAGGTCAGATAATTAACAGCGTCACCTGAAATTTACAGACCACAGCCAACACCATGCTGGTGCCAACACCAGCCTGTTTGCTCTATGATTTCAAGAGACTCAGAAAATACTCCCTGTTAAGTGAAAAAACAGAGCGAATGGGGAGGATTATGGGAATCTCCTGAAATGAGGTATCAGCACAAAACCACGAGGTGAGAGATTTATAGATGAAACTATAAGCATGCAACTGTGAATAGGTGGGGCATGCTGGAACGTCTACCTAAAATGACAGGAAGGGGAAACAGGATGTGGAGAGGACATGACCCTCATTGTTAGAAAACCCAGAGTCACAGGATATATGTGAAAATGGTTTGGCTTCTGAGGAAGGGAGTTGAAAGCCATCAGGATGTAATAACACTGCTTCAAGATGGCTTATGTACGCACAGATTCCCGAAGTTCACGCCCTTCTCCACAAGCTTCACTGAAAGACACCAGCAGTAACCTTCTGCCATGAAGTAAATATGTGGAGTATGCTTTGAAGGAATGGATTATGATAAACGCACAAGTAGTATCAGTTTGTTGTTCTTCGCATTAAAAGTGCAAGTACTTCATTTGACCTCCAGCTGAAAACAGAAGGTGCTGCTAGTGTCTTTAGCTTTGCATCTGCTGTTCTTTTAAAACTCTTTGGCCTAAGACACCCTTGACAAGTTGCTCTAAACAAGCTGTTTAGACTGACAAAGCACAGCTCCACAGTGTACAGATCTCCTTCTGGTAAGTGAGCAGTACTGAACACATTGTTGATTTATGCATGCGAGCCGTGTTGTACATCAGCAACAAATGCTGATCCTAAGCGTGGGCCTTCTGATGACACTGGTTAAGAAAAGGCAAGTTACTGGTTAAACTGGTAGGGATACAGCATTCAAAACACAACATATGATGGATACCAGAAAAACTGAGTAAAAATAAAAAATAATGATATTACAAAAAATGAATAATTGACATAATAATTAAATATTGAAAATAATGCTTTTATTGACACTATTTTTATTATTTCGCACAAATAAAAAGTTATTTTCCTAAACAGTGATTTTAATCTTTGACATGACCTTATTCAATTTTAACTCAATTTTAAAGATACAACACTATATTTTAAAGATACAACGTTAAAGATACAAAGTAAAAAATACAATGTTAAATACACCGTTAAACATAACGTTGTATCAACGTTATATTTTCACATAATGTTTTTAACATTATGTATGATGAGTGTATGTAGATAATAGCAAATGACAGAAAATGTATTGGTTTTCAAAGGCAGAGTTCTTTCCAACATTTTACTGGAATATATTTCTCTTTCTAAAGATTTTCTGTTCAAAGTAAGTTCAAAGCTACATTTTATAGACAGGCTAAAGGCGAGTAAATTAACAGTTTATCTTCAAGATTTAATTTAAAAGTTTCAAATATCACGTTTAACATTTGTATTATACTAAGCTTGTTCTCTGACACTAATGTTAATGTAGAAAACAAAATAGAATGCATTTGATTAACAAGTTCTGGTTTCTGGAATGAAAGGCCACGTTTGCATGTTCTCTGTAGGCAAAGAACTTCTTTGGAATGAGTCAGCTGATCTGTTCTTAGATCAGTGCTAGACTTTCTATTTCTAAAATTCTCTGTGAATTCTCTGCACCATCTAGCAATGCTGTGAGTCACTATCTATGAGAAGAAAATAAACATTGGCAGGAAATGACACAACTGTGATAGGGCTGTATGGTTTACCTTCACGAGGGTGGGTCCGGGCTTAGTGGGAGCAGAAGTGACTGACTGAGTGGCTGTCACTTCACGACTGTTTGCTTGATCTTCTACCGATGGTCTGCTCAGGAAGTCTGAGCACTGGTTTGTAGGTGGACAAAACTGAGATAAAATAAGATCAAAAGTCAAAAGTTAAATCAAACAGCCCACAGCGAATGTCTGGATAATTACCACAGAAAAAAAAGACAGACACTTTGTCACACTTAATAACGACATGTCTACATCATACTTTATCAACAGTGTAAACAATAAACCTTCATGAAGAATTATTAGTCACTGAATGTGAATGGAGGGCTGGCTGAGAGGCTGACCTGAAAGCTGGAGCTGGCTGGAGGTGATACAGAGGGGACATCGGACAGTCTGGCATCTACAGGAGAAGATGCAGAACCTTGAGACTCATGACTAGCCGGCTGCTCTGGAGAAAGAGCATCACTGCTGTCTTCATCAAATTTATAAACATCAAGTGAAGACTTCTTGTCATGGTCTACAGTGTCACCAAAGACAAAACAAAAAACAAGACAAAACAAAAAAGGCCATTAGGTCAATAATGTAATTTGTAATTTCCCCCTTATTCCAGTAAGCCTGATGATTAAGCTTACAACTTCCTCTTCTGTTATTTACCAATGATAGCCTCTTTGACAGTGGAGTCGACGGGAAGGATGTTCTTCTCCACCAGTTCCATCGGTCCAGGTCTTTGTGCGATCTTCTCATTGAGGTCATCAGCCAGACGAGCCCTTTTCAGTTTCATCTGAGTGGCCTGCAATGACGGCTCTGCCTGGGTTTCTGAAATACACAAAGCACGTCAAAACAATCCAAAGCTCAAGGTTTAAATGCTTATAAATATAAAATGTTGCATTACGAGAATGATACAAACGACTCTGACATTAAACTTAATGAGTTAAATTACACAGTCTCATTGGTTTGGTACTTGCCTTGTAAGATGTGCATACGGACAAGTTCAGCTCGTTCAGGTCTGCTACGAATTTTATGCTTTAGGAAATTCTCAGTCTGTACAAGATAAAAAAAAAAAGTGTCATGAATTTAAGTTATTACATTACAGCATATTTTTGGACAGAATAATCAAAAAAGGGGAACAATTCTTAAAATGGCCACATACAGTAAAGCATACAGTAGAGGTAAATGAATCAGCCTGGTAGATATATTGGTCTAGAACAGAAGGACTGATCATTATATCTGCTCTGATCTGAACTGATCATTCCATAATCGTCTTAACATTCTTTAACATGTGTTAAAAAATTAAAGGCCAGTACATAAATGATGAATGGAAAGCTTGAGTACAGTGTATTTTTGAGTCTTACCCTTGCCCTCTCCAGACTTCTGACCTGCTCATGGAAAACTGCTGGAGTCTTCAACGCTGGAAAGACAAATGAATTTAAAGCCTTCATTTAAAAATAAAAATGTGGCATATTGTCTTTACTTAATATCTATATGATCAAGTAAAGTGGCTTTAACTTATATGATGGTAAGGACAGTATTTAACATACATCTATTTTGAACATTTTGCTGATTTTCTGCTTAAAAGATCACATGTGCTCTAAAGAGCGACCAAAGATCAGCTGAACTCTACAATCAGCATTTTGACCCACTTCATAGACACGGTGTGAATAAATACAAGACTGGAGCAATTGTGCAGTGATTATTTCTGTGGGTGTCGAGCTGTCATCTACGTGCATGGTCAACAGGATATCAGCATTTTACTAATGCACATCCTGACATAGTGGCAAAAACATATTTTTCAAACCTTTCTTTTATTAGTCATATCACTAACCAGAACTTTCCTCTGAAACATCCGGCTGCACTACACAAAGACTGTCTGTAAACATCTTTAAACTACTAATCCTGACATAAAGAATCTGTTTTGTGGGGGAATCCGGGCCATTAAGCGCTGACCATTAAGTCTGGGAGGTAACCACAGATCCTGCTGACCAGAAGTGCAGTCTCAGTCGCTGACTCACTTCTGGAGTTTGGACCGTGACATCTCTGTAGACGGCAAGCGGTGAGAGTGCAGGACAACTCCTGCAGTTTCAGACAGACATCAGCCACACCATTGTTCTATCTCTTCGTTCTTATCAGCTGGTATCCTCAACAGACGCTTTCTATTATTAGAACTGCCCTCCTTACCGACACTCATAAGCTAGTCCACCCCCCCGCTGCCAAAGCAGCAATGTACAAAATTATGGCGCCTGGTGGTCAACGTGTTCCACTTTACTAAAGAGTAAGCATTGGTGCTTGGATTAGATATGATGGATCTATGTGATAATTAAAATCAAAAGACAGCACATCTGGCTAATAGATAACTGCATGAAAGTCCCTTTTTTTGCCCAATCATTGATAGTTGGAATTTAACCATCCTGCATACTCACGTGGCATGATGCCCTGGTCTATGAGCTGCTCACGTGTGCGTCTCTGCTGTAGTCTTAGCTGTAATACTGTGAAAGCAAGAAACAAAACACAGTAAAATTATTTTAAAATGTGTTTTAAGATAATAAATGCTGTTTAGAGAGCATTAGATACAAAGATATTCCATGCACATCCTAACAAGCAAACACAAAGTTCAATGACCCGATTCTTCATTTAAGGTTCAACCTCTGTCAAAAGTGTCCGACTAACCGACTAACAATTGTTGATTTCTAAAATATCCTACATTTGTGGTTACAACCTTGCAAAATAATAACTTTTTATCATTACTTGCAACAACACAATCTCTCACAGTATGTCTAAAAAACTTATAGCTATTTTGAACAGATAAAACTCTTGAGAAAACTTCACATAATTTACATTTATTACATTTACATTTAGGCATTTAGCTGACGCTTTTATCCAAAGCGACTTACATAATAACTGAAAACCAAATAAATAACCTATGACACTTTTCTTTCTTAATCATGTTAAATTCAAAACATTCCAGAGTTGAATGCTACAGGGTTGAGGTCAACATACAATTTCTATTCGTTGCAATGTAATAAAAGTATCAAAAAGGACAAAAGATTTATAGCATTGACCTTAAAAGCAAACATATTAAAAAATGTTGTTTATAAGAGAGATCAACAACCGAACAGCCTCCAAAGCACATAAGAGCGAAAATAAACACTGCAGTGGTCCTATCAACCTCTGCCGATGATGTCATCTTAAGTGTTGGCTGAACCATCGGCTTTGCGTGTGCTGCCCATAAAAAGCGAGCTGCTTTGTGTTTTGTTCGGATGAGGAAGCAGTGATCCATTAAAAAGAACATTAAATAGACAGCGAATGCATGAGTGAAATTTTGCACTGAATGTTACTTGACTACGATGATGCAGATGGGGTTTGTTGTACAAAGGTATAAACAAACAAGCGTAGACACGGCTGTTCATTAAAATAACACTATGCCTCTGCAGAACATTAGAAGAAGAGGATGACGGTTGATGGTGACAAACGGCATGGCGGAGTGCTGAAGAAACTAGGTATTGACTAAACCCCCCGCCTACTATGCTCATCATCAGCGCTGGGAGCAAAGATTGATTCTGATTGGCCGCAGAAAGAGGCCCAGCACACGCAGTCCCCGTAGAGCTCCCAGGAGAGTGACCACTCTTGCCTGACTCACCCTATCTAAAATAAACTGAGCCGTTGTGAGAACAAGGCCTGGGAAACAAAATTTTGGAAATGGCATGGGGGGCTGAACAGAACACATTTATTCTTCAGACAGCAGCTGCTTATAGACTGCACAGACTAACCGAGTGCATGTTAGTGCCCTCCCAAAAAGCTTGAAACACTCTGTTCCGGCCCATGTTTTATCATTGTGTCTTTGTGCCAAAAGGTTATCTAGTGGGTTTTAATATTAAAACAGTTATCCATTACAAATCCTGTGCCGTAAGCAAGAAACTTCTTCAAAACAATATAAAACTTGATGGAAGAGGGGCATTTCGTGGATAAAGTGGATCATCCTCACATCGGTTTGTGGTACATGACATGCCTGCAGTCATCACAATGTTTGCAGAGATGATGTCAGCCCTGATGTTTTGTGGTGAACCCAGATTGACCTTTTTAAGATGAAGCAGAGCTCATCCTTAATCTGTACCATAAACAAAAAACTGAGCTTAGATCCCTTCAGATTCACTCCTGTAAAATCCTCTCTCAAGATTCAACTTAAAGGGACAGTTCATTCAAAATTTCTGATTTCTAAAGAGTTACAATCCTGTCAACATTTATCACCCTCATGTTGTTCCAAACCGGAATGACTTGAATTCTTCGTAGAAACACTACAGAAGATGTTTGGCAGAATGTTACTGACTGACACCTCCAGTTTTTCTGTTTCACAGAATAAAGAAAGTCACACAGTTTAGAAATGACCTAAGGGTAAGTAAATGACGTCACAACTACTTCTCTTTAAATCCTAACCAGATGCAAGCAAGACACATTTTGTTATGGCTACCGAGTCCTTTACAAAACTGTTTAAAAAACAATTCAACACTGACGTTGCTTCTGTTAACATTACTGTTAAAAATATATTTCACCAGCTCCACAGATCACTGTATCTTTACAGGTGCTTGCAGTGAGGCAGTGTCTGGATGAACACTGAAGATTAATGTATGTTGGCTCAGGTTTGAGATTTGATAAATGATATATTCTTTGGTTTATGTCTCATTGATGGGCACTTTCCCAACAATCAAAAATTGTAATAACTCAAGCCATACATCAACAGCAGTGAGATATCCTTCATGTGCTGAGTAAACCTATAAAGGTGTTACTCCCACAGGGCATTAAAAGCAGATAAACTTCCTGAAGTAAAATGATAAGAAAACCAAATGATTAACAGAATGATGAGCTAATGTTTGGGTGTGAATCTGAATGAAAACCTGATAACAAACTGATTTCTTTTACAACCATCTCCAACCGTACAACAATTACACTAACACATAAAGTTATGTATTAAGGTTTGCCACAAAATAATTTGAAGCTGCTGTAACTATGCTCTCATTACCCATTTCAACATCTCGTTTTCTATCAACATCACATTGCTCGCGTAAATGCCGTTACATCTCTAAATATACACAGAAAATGTCTCTAATGATTTGTATTTACCCCTGCAGACATTCAAGGTCTCCACTTCAAGGCAAGCCATGGAGCTGAGAATAGGATCACACAGTGGTTGTGTCTGGAGTCCCATGGATCGCTGTGGAAAATCAGGACCGGGACACAACAGCGAGATTTCACAGGAAAATCCCCAGCCAGCCTGGAGTATGATTTCAGCTCGTTCTGACAAGTTTCGTTTACCGGCTCCGTCTCTAGACTGCTGGTGTGAGCGTTAGTGGGCGTGTTGTTTTCAGCCGAGCGAGCGTCTGTGTGTGTGTGTGCGCTCTCTCTGCAGTGGTTCAGCTCGGCTCTGTCAGTGATTGACAGGAGAGGCGGGGCTAAAGATTGCAGCTGTTAACCCTCAACAGCACTGAGCACTGCTGTACTTCAAAAGTACTTGACCTCAAAAAGGTTGATTTTAGAGAATAAAGAGGAACAACTATATTTACTTCAGCTTCCTACACTGTAACTACCAAAACATGCTGTCATGGAACAAAAAAATGACAACCAAACAGCAGCCACGGGGATATTTCTGAGTGTGTGGCCATAAACAGATTATATCTAGGGATTAAAGATGTGATCTAACATTTTACTGTTTCTTATTTGTATTTCAACAAACGTCTTTCTTATAAAGCACCGCATGTCTCATGGGGTTCCAGGCAAAAATGCCATTAAATTTTATCTTATCTACATTCAGTGCTGTCTCTGTCATAATAACTGGAGATTAATATTGCTAAGAGGGAAAGAAAATATTTAAACAAATTCTATGGGAATCAGCTGGAGTGAATAAAACAACAGGAGTGTGTGTGTGTGGCTAAACTGAAGACTGAGTAAAAAGTCCATTTCTATTCTAGGCTGTTGTTCTACAGCATAACATTAAAGGTTTAATGCCAACACCAATATAAACATAATTATAAGACGTGCAGACCTTATAATACAGGTGCTAAAATTAAACAGCAAAACTGCAGTTAATATTTTTAAAAGGGTAATTTACTGAAACAGTGACGATAAGTATCCCTTTGACCAGACGTTGATTTTAAAGGAGAATAGATGGTACTGTCTGTTCTGTAGCATTAATAAAAACAGATGCAAACCCGCTCCGAGACGAAAATATCTTTAAGGCACAAGTGAACAGGAATCAATTAAGAGAAAACTATTGGCAGCAAAACAATCTATTTGAAACATATTTTTAACTGCTCTTCAAATACACAAGAGATGTATGTTCCTGTAAAGGTATTTATTGGTGCAATTGTCCTGATAGATGACATCTACTCAACGTTGAAATTGTAACTAAAAGCTGATAAAGAGCAGAAACGATGTCTTTTATTAGGATTTATTATGAGTGGGCCTCTTTTATCTCTTTCTAGTACATTATGTTCCTATGAAAAACCCCTTGTACCAGAGCCTCAATCACTTTAAAACACTAGTAAACCACATGTAAACTAAAATTGAGGTTTTTTTATGACTTACATTACACTGCAAAAAGTCTTAGATGCTTAACAAAAATACAAATTTCTAAACACTCTTTGCCATTAACTATAATAATCAAATGAGATTTTTGGATAAACAGACAGTATTGCCCACACAGAGATCTGATCTCATCAAAAGAGAGAGAAGATGATCTCCATAGTTCTCATGTTTTTCATGTAATTCCAGACTGACCCAACAATAGTGATATGAGATCAAAGCATGTGTTATAGGACTCCAAGTTCCTCCAAAAATCTCACTTGATTGTAACAATTAATGACAAATATTTGAAAATCAATTTTTATATTTTCCACTGACACACTAAAGCAAAAAAAACCCTTCTTGGGACAGTTCTTCATGAATATACTAAAGTACTAAATCCTGAAAAAAAGTAAATTGCAAAATATCTTGTACTGTATAGTTGCAACATACAGAAATCGAAGGAGTAAAATAACATTTATTTAGGCGAGCAGATGAACAGGGTAATTCCGAGGTCATGTTAAATATTAAAGTCTGATACTGAGTCACAGTTTCGAGTCTATTTTGGTTTTTGAAGACATTAACTCGGCTCAACCTGTGAACGGACAGATATCAGCGGGTAGTTTAAGAAGGTTCAGTGCTATACTGTTCACTGGACTGGCCCTTTTGTGCCTTCTTATTAGGGATTACATACCAGTAAAACATTTCAAGACTGGAGCTTTTGGCCGTGTTTGTGAGAGCCAGACAGATTGGTCAGCGGAGGTGAAGGGAAGCCGATAAAAATCACAGCAATCAATGGCCGACGTTTATCAGAACCGCTGAGTTCCGACAACAGCAGCAAAATAAACGCAATCCTTCTACTTTCGGACACTTTTGTCAATTATATTTGACGCCAAAATTAGTTTACCAGTCGTGCGATCGATCGAAAAGCGAGCCAAGAACATTTTGGAAAAGAGTTGAAGAGAGCGTGTAAGCCGTGATTATACGTTGGCTCTCACGAGCAATTCCTGTGTAATTCCCCGCGTCTTACCACAAACAAATTTCTCAACAGTCTGGCAGTCCTTATTTTCTCAGTGTCAAATCGGGGAGGCAGTTTAATGGATGAGGAGGAAATAGGAGCTTGGGAGCGGAGCTGTGGCCCAAGGGCACAACAGACCAAACAGACTCACTCACCGTTCTTGCGTTCTTTAAGGGGTGGAAGGCTTTGAGTGGGCTGCAGGGACAGTTCCTCCATGTCATGGGTCACTGCTTCGCTCTGTGGGCTCGGCACCAGGGCCCCCATCGTGCCCGAGCCCCCCCCCACTCCCAGACTCTCCCGGGGCTCCATATCTCTTTGGGGGAGAGGCGAGGGTCTCTCCCTGGAAACCACGGCGGTACAGGCGACTGGCGGGGACCTCAAACTACAGTCTGAAAGAAAGAAACAAAAGGCTTTTGAGTGTTTTGAAATACTTATAAACATTAGAAAGCTCTAATAGGGTTGCACGTTGTTGTTCGGGCGTGGTGGCAAACCAAATGTACTTATGAGAGAACTGATTGTTCATCAACTTCAACCGGGCTTAGCGGTTGATGTCTCGCATTTCCAAGATCCCTAACAAATCATTTGATAAACCCACAAGAGAAGGATGAAAGCAGAGGATGGTGAACACAAGAAATGCTCTCGTTTCACTGAGCTTCCTCTAGCGTCTTGAATAAAATCTGACCAGTCGTTCCCCTCCAAACCTTTTAATATACACTCCCATGTATTTAATCAAGTTTGAGGGTACTTCCAGTAATCCCTATAAAAAACTTTGAAATCCTCATGGCTGATGTTTGAAAGCGCAAGTTCGAGAAGTCTTGTTGTGGACATAATCCAAGACACAGTATAAGTCCAGGCCAGCTGTTTAATGTGTTATTCTGACACATGCTCCCTGTGCAATGTGATCTACACTGTATGGTGAAAAACCACTTAGGATGTACATCTGTAATATCTACACTGTTTAATATAGCAATGTACTGAACTATAAAAATAAACCTCTAAAGGGTAGAATGTATAAAACAAACACTTTAAATGACCAAAGGGCTCTATAATGTACCAAAATACATGACATTCAAAACCTGCTCGTTTTCGCAAATATATAATCAACAAATCTGGAATATATATGTAGCTCAGCATAAAGTGAATGTAAGTGCCCATAACTGGAGTTAAACAACTGCCCTGCTGTAATTTAACATTTAGACAGACATTGTTACAGTACCAGTCAAAAGTTGCAAACACTTACTCACTGTTTAGATTTTTTCCAAATAGTAGTAAACATAGTAGAATAGTAGTAAACTCCTCAAAACCATGAAATAACATAATTGTAACTACGGGAATTATGTTTGAATATCTCTAAAATTAGTCACCCTTTGTCTAGAATTTACAAAATCATACTCTTGACATTTTATCATTCAGCTTCTTGAGGTCTCAACATGAGAAGCTTTTAAAACAGCACTGAAGGAATTTCTATCTATACTGGACTCTTATTGACTGCTTTTAAAAAAAAACTTTTTTTAAACACAATTTTAGTTTTCTATTTAAAGAAATGTTGGCACAATTATATTTGTCTACAAAAGTAATGTCAAACATTAAAACCTTCAGATTAAATGATTTTTAAGATCATAAGGAACATTTTTGTCAATGTTGTCTAAACTTTTGAGTGGTACTGTACATATAATTTCAACTTACAGACACTTCATGTATGTCCATGACTTTTCTCTTAACTCAGATCTCTCTACCCAATTCAGAACAAATTGTGTGTGTCTTTTTCGAAACAAAGGCTTCCAGTGGACTGGAAATCACTGAGGCAGCATAACTGAAGACAGACTGACTAATGGAAGAGAGGCAACAGGTATCCCGCAACGCAAATGCTACTGTCAAATACAAATCCTGCACTTGGCTGCTTCTCCCTTCATGCCAAGCTGAAGACAAAGTGGACTTAGCTTGGCAAAACCACAGATATCAGCCTGTCTGGAGAGCCTCAGAGGTTTTTTTTCTTTTAATGGAAGGATAGAGGTCTGCCTGTGGCTGGGTGATGAACTGGATGAATAACACAGCTTTTAAATAATCATATGAATAATCCAACAGCAATTTAATCTCGATTCAATCAACTTACAGAATAAACTAACCAGACTACATTGGTAGCTATTGTTATTAATGCAAAAGCATGAAGCATTAAGAGCCAAGTAGCTGTTTTAGTCATTAGAGATGCTTTTTGTTTCACTAAAGCGACACCCACCACCTTCTCATGATGATCTGCTCTCCGGAGGCTCGGGTTCCACAGGGCTGATGGTGAGAACATGAACAGACACATCCCTTTGGGCCTGTGTTTTTTGTTTTGAGCCATGTGTGTCACAACCACAAGCACTCAAAACATCTTCAAACCCACTGTATAAAGAGAGGAAGTCTAGGTTCTGTATTACTCTTTATTTATAAAAAGCTCTTATGGTGCATTAGCAGTGCTAAAGGTTGTGGGTTTTATCCCCAGGGAACACGCGCTGTAAGTCGCTTTGGATAAAAGCATCTGCCAAATGCATAAATGTAATTGTAAGCTTACGAAAACAAAACATTATATAAACTGCATTATAACATTAACGTTGAATAGTTACAGGAATGCTTCAGAAGATGGCGCTCTGATACACATCTATTGCCATGATGTGCAGTGGAAACCTTATCACCTCAAGAAACAACCATCCGATAAGAGATTTACACTAATTTACCATTGCATTTTAGCAGAAATGCTACTTTGCTTTAAAAATGTAATTTGTTTCTTTAGCACTTTTCACAGTTTTGCATTGTCGCAAAGCAGCTTTTACATATAGAAAGTAAACAAAACGTAATTATGTAAAACAAGGAAAACAACACAAAACACATGAACATGGTATTACTGGTATTAAAAAGGTGTATATTAACCAGACTAACTAAAGATATTTAAAAGGTTTGTAATCTGACTGTTCAATTCAGATAACCTTCTCTTACATCAGTGCTTTATAAGAAGAAAATTGAAAACCGTAAACAGTGCAAGACTATGAGACATCTAGTTAATTCTTAAGTAAACTTACATAGTAACTTGTATATAAAAGTTAATAAACTGCTGTACAATGAAAAAAAGTCAACAGCTGGCTCACACAAATGTGTCAAAAATGTCCACATTTAAATTCTAATCTTTTCCTGAGATATAATGTACCTGTCACAAGAGCAAAGGATCGGGGAGATGGGACACTCTTCGCCGCTGTCTTCCTGTTGAGGATCACTAGGTCATGGTGTCTCTGAAACACAGAGGAATAATCTGACATTAAATGCATTACACTGTGTAAATTACATCATCATTCCCATTGGCACGGTTATCCATAGGCAAGAGACATATCATTCCTCCCCATACGGCTGTAAAACAGCAGTGAAGCAGGCAAAGCAAGCGAAAGCTAGTTTTCATCTACTCAATGCAGTTGCTGTGGAAACAGTAATCTGCCTGTGTACTGATTAATGACTGAACAATAGCATGACAGATATTTATGGATGTGTGCCACTCCTGCAGAAGAGGCCATCAAGAGATATGGAAAACAAGCTCATGAGTGTCTGATCTCAAACACAACCCCTGCTAACAAGACAGCATTAATATTTATTGATGCACACGACAAATAACCAGCCGCTGTCGCTCGCTTCTCCATCTGAAATTCTGACGTTGGTTTCATCTTTATTCCTTTATTCACACTGTTAGATCCATCAAGTCTTCAAACAATTCAAATTGGTTAGCTAAAGATTTTGTTTCATGCTGCTTTAAGGCTCTTTAGGGCATTTTTACCAGTGGAACACAATAGGAACACTAAACGAAACGAAAATACTCTTTTATTAGACACAAATCAGTGATGCTAAACCAAAACTGTACCACTACTAGTTTATTATTATCTCACACAATGTAGGGCAAAAGTTAAACAGAATTATTTTTGCTATGAACGGAGAATATTGCAGACATAAAAAAGACTAAAATTTGTGTTTTGTAGAAGAATATGTTATAGGAAAAATACGCATTTAAAATGTATACCCTTTCTCTCTCAGAAACGTGCACACAAAAAAAAAGAGACTCACGCTACACTACATCAAACCTAATCACTAATATGTCTTGAACTTCTTTATTTAATGAACACAGGACAGAACACAGGGTCATTAAGTCGTACACCAGCCTCATCTCCCACATTCACTGTTGCTTTTAATTTAATATGACGAAAGGATACAATTCACTCCTAAATAAGTGAACTAAAAGCTTCATGCTTATTGAGTTAGGCTAAAAAAATTACTTTCTATGGAAAGCAGATTAAGTGACTCAGTGAGCACTGTGATCTTGTTATCTTCTGCAAATGAAAAACAACAGGCAGATGAATGTCTTAACTCTTCCAGGCACACAAGCCTCCATGACTGACTTAAGTTTTGGCTTGCTTTCTTTGCTGCTCGAATTCCCTGCTTTCAATCTTACTCAACAGAGTTTAAAGACTTTCGGCTGTTTTCTCACTGAGGATCACCATTAAGCCCTTCTCAGTGACACTGGAAGAATTCATCTTAGTCCAGCACAATTTCGAAACCTCAAACAGAATTACGTTCACGTTTTTGAAAAAGGAAACACGGGGCCAATCGGGGACACCATCACACTGTCGGCTGCCAAAAAGCTTGACTTGCCACACCTCATCTGCTGTGGATACTTTGCGTTGAGACGCATTTACACTCCACCTAGTACAGGAAGTGAGGAAATGCATGACTGACCGGCTTAGTACAAACAATTTACGTCTCCCTGAGGAGCTGGACGGTGGCTGAAGTGAATGGCTCACAAACAAACACATTCACACGCTGTAATGGAAACACAAATTGCTTAACATGCAGCAATTTAAGAGTCTAAATTAAGTTTGTTCTGTTGCATGGAAAACTCCTTTTTTTAGAATAGTTTGCAGTTGTTCCGTAAAGTCTAAACACACATCCAAATGGCGTTTGGCTGAACACATTATGGCCGTATTACAGCATCATTACACAATGAGAACTTCTACCCACACAAACACTGAATGACTCATCCACAGTGAACTCAAGGGGGTCAGCTGTGCTGCTAAATTTAGCTATGGGACCAGCCAGAATAAGCATCTGGGATAAAAATGAAACCTCTGCAATGCTTTTCCATCTGTTCGCAGAGAGCGCAGGCATCAGGAGTCAGCAGAAAGCAAACACCAGCTTGAGGAGTGGAAAGAAAGGGGGAAAATTCCTTTGCTATTCCCCAAAATGGTCCCACAACTTTCCCAGAAAGCCAACTGATTCCCAAGGGACCGTCCCGGAGCAGAGGGCACATGGCCTTTGCCCCCCCACATCCCCTTATCCAACTGGCTCAGCCAAAGAATCAGCGGGGAATCAGTAGTAAGTACATCACTAAACCATAAACCCAAATAGCCAACCAATCGGCACATTAAATTTATGCAGTTACTTCTTACAATCTACTTCCCGATTTCACAACAGCGCAATTGTAATTGAGTATTTTTTCTTACTAGGTTTCCAAGAAACGTTACAAAATTTTAAGCTTTGTCTGTCACAACAACAAGAGTTTTTCAGAATGATTCATAATAGCGTGTCATTTTTATCAAGGAACAATGTGGCAAACAATGACCTAAACCTGTTGATCATTTCAAACAGTAACCAAAGCAATCAAATAAGTGATCTCATAGTGTTCTCTTTTGTTATTCGAGTAAATAAAAGTGTATTAAAACCAGACATCAATGTTTCTTTTTAATATTAACTGGAACAATAACAGTTACTGAATTTGATTATATTCATAAGAACAGGAACTTCTCATACATAATATAACGAGGAAGATAAAGAGAGAACAACTGACAATCCATCCCTCCAATACTAAGCATCATCCTTTAGAAATTTAGCGACTATTTGAGAAGCTTAAAACTGTGTTTGGCAACACTGGTTTACAAATGATGTTGATGGATGAATATAAATCCGGTTGATCTGCATCAAGGCCTGTGAGGTCACAGCGAATGACGTCTCAGTGGAATGTTGTCATGTCATAAATGAGCAGTACAGAATACCAGAAATTAAAAAAAGATGTTTAGTTTAATGGAACAGTGATGACTGAAAAAAGCAATGACCTCATTCCTGTTTGTGATATTTAACTTTCCAATCTAAAGTTCAAAATAACATTTACCCAATGATTACAGGTAACGATAACAATGTTAAAGACTCAAGCTTTAAGTCAAACAGGCGACGCAGCAGACTAAGAAAACAATGTCCAGACCTCCAGGGACACATCATGCTTACAGTCACTATAAATACCAGGACATCAAGCTCTCAAGTCCTGCTCGAGCACAGCTGAGGACTAAAGGTCCTCTTAAAAAAGCACATCATAATACTGGACGTTCTTTAAGACTTGGTCTGAATTCCTTTGACTTTGATTCACAGAATAGGAAAAGCTGATCATTCATCTTTTCAGAAGGTACCGGTGGAAAAGCACTCATGTACTGTGGTGGGTAGGACACATTGCGTCATCAGTCGAGAATGTTTTATTTTTTAGGTCAATGTCCAAAAATATATGCATTACAGGCATTCAGTGAGCTATATTTAGGTAGGAAAGAATATTTTTGTCTGACAATAATAAAAACAGTGTGTTACTACTCTAAAATGTACTTCACTTACATTGTATCAAAACTATTTTTGCCAAGATTAACTAGAATCCTAAATCCTATAAACATAATGTTTTTATAAACTCAGACACCCCAAAGCCTTTGGTGGAAAACGAGCTGTGAAATTATGTTTGCAACTGATACTATGCAGGCAAACTGGCACAGATAAACAGAGTTAAAACACATGGCTCTGCCCTTTAAAAGCTGCATTCAAATATTATATTTAATCATAACATACATTCACTATCTTGGACTACTCGGTTTGTCGTGTTTACCTGGCACATCATAGTGGAGTACATTTATATGAGAAAGTGCCAAAGAGATGTAAATAACAATCTGGTTCCTCAAGTCCTGGGTAGTTTACAGTCTTTGTACATCTTTGGGTATTAACATGACGAATTACAAATAGTACAAACATACAATAACAATGTACACCACTATTAGGAAAATGAACCACGGTTTTAGCCATTACCTTTTGTATTACTATAGTTTTACTATAAATACTATGGTTAAGCGATGGTTATTGTGGTGTGAGACCAAAATAAATCTGTGGTTACTATGGTTTTGTTAAGAAAAACAAAAAGCAGAAATCTGATATACCAAAATATATTAAAAACACACGATCATATATGACAAAAATATTAGATTTCTGTATGTGTATAGCTCATTCAATGTTAATGTTAATAGGGGCAAAGCCAATTAAAAGTAAATGTTCTGGTTTTCATAAAAACTATAGTATTTAAAGCATGAGTATTACATAATCTTTTTTCATATTGCAAAGAACTTGGCCCACTTTCCAGGTTAACTTTATTCATAATAATGCTGCCGTGTGTCGTCAAGCCTCTGGCAGTAAACACAAACTTTCATGCCTTCATAAAAAATCACATCAACGCCAAAAGGTCTCTGCAGAGGAGCTCTCAACAATGTTGCCTTGCAGACACACCCATAATGCCATGAGTGTGTGCATAGTTAACAACATTGTATTGAACTATAAAAGACCATTTCAGTATTCATGCCAACACATACCTAACAAGCAAAACCCAACACCCTAACACCTGTGAAGTAAAACACAGAATATGAACTCATTAACATTTTACAAGACAGATTTATCTCAAATGTTTTTTGATGTTATGAACTCTTTAACAAGTGTTTATTTTGTTGTGCACTGACGAATAAAAACACAATCAATCCATACAAGTGGCCCTTAGCTGGATAAACAATATTTGATAAACTTCGAAGTGATGAAAGAGAAGCTCTTGGAAAGTTTACAGTGTCACGTTACCAAAAGAGTTCAAACAATTACAAAACATCTACGTGCTTAAATGCATTATTATTTTTATTAATAATAAATTACTTCCTATAAAAAGTGTGTTGAAGCCAATCATCTTTTACAACAGCGAGTGTAATTAATAATGCGTTGCTAAACATGAGCTAAAACATGAATTATTTACAGGTACAAAACTGACATGTTTTCGCTTTGAAAATCATCCCGTTTATGACTCATTGGTCTGTATTATAGCGCAGGTATGAAGACTACAATGTATCACTCACTCACTAGTGCGGCATTTGCATCTCATACCCTCACTGTACAACACACAGGCAACAGCAGAAAACTCATGACGAGCAAAACTTACCGCTGATTCCGACTTCCAAACTAAAGCTGTTCACATGAATGACACATGTAGAATAAAGTTCCCACAGGACATTTATTTTCTTTCTTCGCTGGACTGGCAGTTGTTAGTGTTTGTGTAAAGATGGCCGCTCTTCATTGTGTTTCGCCGAAGCCGATGATGTAATGAAGTTGTGTTAACCCTTCCCAACTAACCTAGTCAACTGCAGGTACAACAACTGCACCACTTAACTACAACACCTAATTATTAATGCATTCAGATTAATTTAATTAATTCTTCTCATTGCCATTTTTATGTTTCTAAACAACAACAAAACGACATCCTACATAGAAAAACACGCACATGCTGGTATATCAAGAGTGGTCATTACAGGTAGGTCAGAAATATTTATATTATTTATAAATACTAACATAAAACAAATGTATGTATAGCTCGTAAGATCAGATACCTTGTCGTTATAAACTTTGTATGATACTGCCATCTGGTGGTGTGCTCTGATGGCAGAGAGTTAATCATGTAAACTTTGACTATGCAAAAATAAAAAAGGAAAAATACCAGTGAATATTTAGCTTAATTACTCATCTGAAGTCTTTTATTTTATTTTATTTTTATTATATTTATTTTGATGCATAATGTGTCCATAATGTAACGTTTTTTTAATCAGCATCAGTGTTTTGGGTAAAATGTATATGAAAGTAAAGGTGCTTTATGACGTCGTAGGAAAAAAGGTGTTTGGCTGTATAGTTCCAGAAAGAACCTTTAACATATGAAGAACATTTCTGTTTCTGTGTAGTTTTCTTTAGACTATAAAACGGTGAGAAAGAAATGGTACTTTTAAGAACTTGATTTTAAATGGGCAAAATGCTCTTTGAAAATGTTTTACACCAAGTATAGAAACAGACAGGCAGTTAAAGTATTTACGATATTTTATCTTATTCACAACATCTATGATAACTTTAATATGTCGGAAACCAAATAGGCGTACATGTGGCTTCTTATGAATGATTGCATGTTGATGTTTGTGATGTAAATAAAAAGTAAATAAAGTAAAGACAAATGACAAAGATAGCAAGTAATTACCGCTTGATTTATCCCAACGTTTCTTAAGCACATTATATTAATGTATGGCCTGTGTGAATGCCTTTCAACAGCATTTAGCTGAAGTAGATCACACATTATCTGTTAAAAGCAGATCAGAGCCAACAAAACAACACACTAAAATAAAAAAGAGTGAGTCATGAGAAAGGTTGCTCCTTTCCCCCTTTCTCTTTTTTCCTCTTGCTTCTGTTTCTTATGTCTACTCCCACACGGTTCTCGATGATCATGTCCCACATTGCCCACACTTCTCTGTTGGTGGAGGTGTGAGGCTTAATCATGTCCCAGAATAGTGTGTGGTTTAGGGAAGGGGGGTGTGCTGGGGGAAGCAGGCTGAAGGCTGCATGCCAACCGTATCTGTGAGAGTGCTGGCGTGAGATGTGACTCATTGTAGTGCCGTGTGTCTTTACTTGCTGCTGAGATGATGGTCATGATGAAGCCCCAGCTGCCTGAGAGACTTTGGGCCTCCAACCACTGATTGGTTATTAATTTAGATTAGAGATTGTTTATGCAACCACAAAGCAATCTATCTGCAGGATAAATTGAATCAATAGTATTGTGTTATGTAACAATATTTTGTACTATAGTTTTTTGTTTGTGTACAGTATTAGCATTTTGTGTCGCAGCTGTGGCCTTGTGGTCAGTGTCATGTATGTGCAATTATGTGTTCAATTCTGGTTCTCTTATACCTGTAATTTATTTTATTTTTCCCTTTTGTATTTAGTCAATAAAGTAAGTAGGGTGATCTTAATTTTAATTAAAATAAATTATTATATTACCAACAATATTATTAATTTGTTTAGCATTTTAGTTGTCAAAGTACATCGGCCCGTCTTATTTATTAATGCACGTTCCTGTTTTCCCAAAGAAACAGTTCAGTGTAAAAGATGGAATAATTTGCTTATTGCATGAACTGATTTCTGTTTTTACTGATGTTTCTATTTAAAGTCTTAATCAAAATTTGGGAGGAACATGTTAATTTACAAGACTGCATAAAATGTGAGTCTGGCAAATATTATTATTAGTATGTTATTTTAGTATTTAATGCGTTTTGTGCATTGATACACTGTTCAAGTAATCCCAAAACAGAAACAAGTTCTAATGCTATACTGGAAACCATCACTTACTATTTTAAGTACCCACACAAAAACCTAATATACTGATATATATTTAAAACACAGAAGTATATTAGATATATATTAGAGAATATTTGATTGTTTATAATTCTTTACAGATACTTTACACCTTACACATTTTTTCTTCCTTATAAAGAAAGAATGTGATTAATTACAATTGGTTATTTATAGGTTTTAAGTCTTGAACCTGTTTCACCCTCATTTATCACATGACCAGAAGAGGGCAGTATAGCATTTCTGTTTTCTTACAAGCTCTTTTATTTATTTTTTGGGGGCATTACGAAATAAAAAATTAGATGGGGAAATTAAAGGGAAGTGTTGAGACCTTATTTCTCAAAGAATTATAGAAACAACATTTTTCAAAAATTTTCTCTTTGTGGTCATGTCTTTCTCAACCACAAAGCATAAGTCTGCATGATGCGTTCCACTAAATAAAAGAGACACAAATTTTCGTTGTCTCATGTCATCATAATCAAATCTGCAGTAATCTAAGGTGAAATGATTCCTGCAGTGAATTACTGAGAGATAATGGTCTTGTAATGCTGGCAGTGACCTCGACGATATATAGTGTAACAGTTCACACATGCACAGGTCTGTTTCATTGACTCTCATTGTTGTCATACCAGGCTAATGATATTTTGTAGGTCCTAACCCAACACTTACACACACCTGTTGACATTATTAGATTTAGAGAAAACAAATTACATACATAATTGGCCTGAAGTTCAATCCAAATACCCAACCAAAGTTTTTGACTTGTTTTACTATTTCTATTTTCACATACACACACGTGCAAACACTTCACTCAGTTATAACATGTTCACTGATGAGCATATGCAGAGAGAGCATCAGTACAGTGAGTATGGGGGAGGTCTGGTGAAACTTTATTTGGTCTGTAATGAAACCCTTTTCAATAGATGGATGCTGAAAGCTGAACATCTGCATCTAATTTAGTGCCCCTCCTTTGATGACGTGAGCACGTAGCCGTTTAAAGCTAGACTGATTGTGCCACTCATACATTCTTACACTGTAACAGATAAAGTCCCGCCAGGCTTCAGAATTCACACTGCATTCCATAATGTCCATAATGACATCCCCTGGTGGAGCAAAATGTCGCACTGTTAATTGACATTCAGAATGGTATGTGTCCCTCATGCCAACCAGACCGAAGGGTATGACCTTGAAATGAAAACAGAAATGTGACCCAGCCTTTTAGTGGTTGATTTCTTTTGTTTCAAGGATAAAACATTTTGATTTTATTAGCATATGAAACAGTTTCATTTAACCTGTTGATAAAGTGCCTATGAAAGAGCAACAAATGACTTCAGAATTGAAATATCAAGTGAGGTGCGGTCACTGATGAAAATGCCAGTTTAGACCAGCATAAATGTTGATATTGTTCCAGACTGGTTTATGGTGTTTAATGCTGGTTTAGCGCTTGTCTGGCAACCCACTAAAACACAGCATATGCTGATGATCAGAAATACTGGTGTATTCTAGTCATGATTTACATTATTCATAAATTTTAAACTTATTTTTGTTTGGGCTTTTGCCTTTTGTGAACAGAAACAGTCAGAGAGGAGACAAAAAATCTAGAAGATTCGATCACCTGCAAAAGCACCACTGTACAATATTAGAACATGATCACTAACCATTATGGCCATGACTTCAAATACTTTTTAGCTTCTTTCCAAAGCAGAGCTAAATATCATAAGAACTGAGACCAGCATGAATGATGCAGAAGAAAGAAATAAACTGTAAAAATCCCATGACAATGTTTTGACAAGCGGCACAGTTTCCACTAGATAAATTAACTTTCTAAATAGTGTTGTAAGATAAACTCCTCTTGATTTGGTGTTATTTTAAATTAGGGAAGGCAAACTTACTAAATCTCCCTTGTCATATTGCTGTCTGATCACTGCTTAAATCTCTGATCTGGTGTTCAGCACAGCAATGAAAGTGCATACAGAAATAAATACTCAACTGAAGTCTCTTCTTAGACATTTTATTTATAAACTGTATTACTGGTTGTTTACAAAATAGCTGAACTTGTTTCACAGAAAATGTCATGCTTAGAATCAAGTATTTGTACTTGCTTTACTTTTAATGTACTTATTTAAAGTGTTTAAATGATTTCATTTATTATCATGTGTGACATATTGAACTCTGATATTACAAATAATGTCAAATTACATAAAAGCTAAAAGCAGACTTTCAGGTTAACTTTAGAGAGATGAAAAAACTTAAGAGGCCAGGGAAAGTTGATCTTTTCTTGTTCAACAGGTGACACCAGTAGGAGCTATTTTGTATCTAACTGCATGTTTTTGTTTTGTATCTGTATGTTTAATATAGGCTTACAGAAAGGAATATGATAAATGATCTTGTTAAAAATGTTTTGCTTTCACTGTATATCTGTGTAATAATTACACAGAGTAATTTCTTTTGACAAATGTGTTAGATGGAATTAAGTGCACTAGACACCTGGTAGCTAAAAGCATAATCAGCTATCCCAAAACATTTAATACACAAACTCACAACGCTGATGGATGTTTATAACTGCATGATAGATGTTAAAATTCAGCAAAAACACCTCGGCATGTACATGACATCATTGTCAGCCTACTCGGGAATCGAGGGCCATTGTCAGAGGTGGGACATTATTGTCCTGAAATTGGGACAAAAAGAGATCCATTAAGGTCTGTGGATATTTACATATTGGGCCTAGGGAAGGAAAGTCTACCTTTAGTCCATTCCTCTCTGTGAATTTATGTGACGGTGCTGCATGAGTCTATATGAAAGTGAGCAATTGAAAATATGCACCAGCAGCTGTAAAACTGCACATGACGCTAAATGGGGTTAAGCACCTTCCTCAAAGGCACAGTGGTGATAATACAGGATTGGGATTTTAAGAAAGTTTCTGGGTCACCCCTGTTTGGGATTGAAGTGCAACTTTTGCATTATAACTTAGTGGAGCTGCAGTGGGTGTCTGGGGTGCTGTGTGATATGGCTGAAGCAAGCACTGCAAAAAAAAGTATATGGAATGTATATTTAAATAATTTAGTCCTATATTTTATGTCTTGAATTGTCCAGTCTATATACACTAAAATCTAGAGCTTCCACACAACCCTATTTTTGTACCTTGATTGACAAATCAGGCCCCGCCCACGATTCTAAAAATGCTCATTTTAATAATTGAATTAAACAAACTTGTGTAAACTTTCATCTGCCATAAAAATACACAGTATTAAACTTTTGGGAGAGATTTTAGTTTGTCTCTGCTGTTGTTTCTGCAAATGTAACAAGCTTGTCAGGTTCGATTTTATGGAAGAGACCAGGGCAATAAAAGCTGAGAAATATTGTTTGCGGGCAGGATCAGGGAGATATACGACTTGAGAAAGTAAATTTACACAGAGCAGAAAAAATGGGAGCAAAACAAATAGACTTCCTAGCTGAGATGAAATAGTGCATTCAGTATTTCTGTAGAGAGGAGAGTGTGAGAGGAAACTGTTGGAGAAATAAATGCTAAGGTCTGGCAGTATTGAGACAGATGGGAAATATTTGAGGGTGCTGACAAACGATGACAGTAGCAGTGCTTTGAAATGTAGCCCTGGTGTCACTGTCTCATTAAAATAACCTGAGACATCTAGCATGTTGAAATGTATGCATGTTTTACGTGGATTTGGAATAAAAAATAAACTTGACTGCTGATCTTTGGGAATACAGAAATGTCCAGTAGTATGCAGATGCAGGTGAAGTGTTGTATAAAGTCAACAGGTAAAAATTAGAGATTTGTACTCTTTCACTGAGATTCTTTCCACATTAATACGTCTTTTTCTCTTCGTTTTGGTCAACGTAAAAGTTGATAAATTTCAACACAGTCTCTCGGGAGTTCATACGTATTTATGAGGTGGCTAATTTATACGAATTTGTATGATCTCAGAAACTTCTCTGCCTTCTCTCCAGTGACTTTAGGGTTAGGGGTGGGACTTTATCTAGTCTTTTTTTTAATAAATCATATGTTTTTGTGTGATTCACATCGTACAAACTTGTATAAATTAGCCACCTATTAAAATATGTACAAATTCCAGATTGAATCTGAAAATAACCTAAAAAATGTTTTTTTGTCCATACATTGGAAGTCAATGGAGCCCAGTGTTGTTTGGTTACCAACATTCTTCAAAATATCTTTTTTGTGTTTTGCAGAAAAACACAAGAGCAGTACAAGAGCATAAGTGTTTTGAGATGTTTCATTGTAGATAAGCAGCTTTTGGAAAACGCTTGAAACACTAGTGTGGACGAAGAGCAATTTTAAACAAAAATTCTGTTTGCAAATATATCTCTGTTAGTGTGGACATAGCCTCAAATGTTCAGGGTTCTGGTGGAATAGTGTTGAGACGGGCTGTAAATAGAAGGACAGACTGAAGTCATTGTGATTCATATTACACAGTGAGACGGGGAGTCTGACGCTCTGCTAGGCCAGTCTTTCCCTTTGATGTCCTCTGAGGATCTCAAGTGTTCTCAGATATCACACACCTGACCTCTTTGGAGTGCAGCTGTTCAGTTGTTTAGTTTTAAAGGATAGAAAAAAAGTGTTGTTTTTAGCATCACACTAATTTTCTGAATTTTCTATAGCTTCTGATTATTCAGAGTTTTGACTTTAAAGTATTCACCCAGAGAGGGTTTGGTGTTGGGCTGCTGATTGTGAAGCTGTGCTTTCGTGAGTCATGCCTTCCCGGATAAGTGCCATCGTCCTGTCCTGAATGTCAGCACTGTTTTCCATCCACTCTCTCTTCCCTCTCCAACGCTGCTGTCAAACTACACCTGAGGACACTCTTCTCACCTCAGCTCTGTCATAGTATTTGGAGGGTAGACTGCCATCAGAGAGCTTTTTTAGACTTGGGTTTTAGCTGTGATGGACACAAACTGTGTGACGGTCTCAGTTTCCCACCGAGTTTGGTTGCGGGCTCATGCGTTATGTTTAAGGATATAGACACCCTCATTAGAAATCAAATTATAAAGTAATAAAACCCCCAGAAATAAATGTCTGATGGGTTTTTTTATAGAGAGAAACATCTGAGGGCAGTATATAGAAAGAGTTTATGCTAAAATAAGATCAGGACGTAACAGTTTTACAGTATATACAGGCAGATAGGGGTATAGGGTTAATGTGAATGAACGTTTTGTGGTGTCATGTCTAGTTTACATTAAATTATAAAAGTATGCAGGCTATGCTCTCAATTTATTTTTTCAATGATGTGTTTATCGCAGGTACAGTATGCAGGGTTTATGACTGTTAGGCACACATACAGTATGTATTATGGATGGACTCTCTGTTTTATCTTAATATTTTAATGTTACTTGTTGATGTCTTGATTACCCTGATTTAACTTGCTGCTGTATGAAAATAAAAAGTGCAAAAACAAGTCTAAAGCCCTAAAGTGATTATGTTGTGATAGGTAACAGCAGCAGGGGAAAAGCAGATCCAGACAAATTTGATCAAGTTTGAATATTATTTTTTATTTCTTATTCCTTATGCAGAAAAGGTAGATTCCTTATTATAGCATATTTTGATAATTAGATAAACAAAATGCTGCTATTAGATTTACACAGTTAATGAGTAATGCCTGTTTGATTTGTAAAAAATGAAGCCCAGAAATGAATAGCTAGTTGATTTTTTTCTACCTACACACATATACTCGCATATCACATTTTAACATACAGTTAGTACACAACAAAGCTGCAGTAAATAATGGTTGTGGTATAGCTAAAGAGTTCACCCAATAATGAAAATGTAATGCCAATAATTTACATAACTTACCCTCATACCATTTCAGCTGTAGGACATCCTTTCTTTGCTCAAACTCAAAAAATTGCTCAAACAATTTCCATCAATTTATAGGTATAGGCCCCAACTCTAAAAGGCTTCACATGTAAAACCCATTGGATTGTATGTGAAACGTGGTGAAATGTTATTGACATTTTTCACATGTGGACAACATGTTGCAACATTTTTCACATGTAATCCCCTGTGTTTTACATGAGAATTTACATGGGGTTCACATGAAAGTGTTCCAAACCACGTTTCATGTTTTTTTGCTCGTAACGAATTCATTTTTTGATATGTGATCACATGTAAAAAATTAGCAATTCATGTGTTTTTTTGGTAAATTTTCATCGCTCAAAGCCACACTTTTACTGAAGTTTCACTATATGCACTTTTCAACTAAACATCTCTGACATTGTCAGAAACCAGAAGCCCCACAGCATCCTGAGCGCTGCGTTCCCACTCGACACTGCTGATTGAAAATCAGTTCAAATTCAGTTCTCAATGCTATAAGAATGACTGAATATAGGCTTTGGGATGAGAAAAGAAGAATGATTTACATTTTTACTGTAATGAGAAGAGATCCATCACACTTTTGTCTTTATTCCCCTAAAGCACGATTAAGCAATAGAAACTGTCAGAATCAAGAGTGTTAGATTAGCTGTACTGCAGCTAAACATCAAAAGTCTTTTGTTTGTGCTGCTACAAGGCAATACCTTGTTTAGTCTTTTAATAGCGTCTTTGTTCAAAACAACTCAAGGGGAATGTGAGTACTTGTGGCAGAAACAAATCTTTACTTTACTAGCTCTGTACTAATGATTATTTCACTTCTGTGACTTCCGAAACGACTGCTTTCAGATTTGTTAAAGCTTTGGAGTGCAAATAAGGACTAACACACCGGTAAACAAAATAAACATTCACGTTAGATTTAACCTGTATCTTCATTCTCTGGGATTCAAACCCATGACCTTGATGTTGCTTGTGTCATATGCTGATGCAGTTGAGGTAGTTTATTAGGTGAAGTGTGTACTGCTTTGAGAATTTGGTCAGGATAATGCATTGTGTCATGACGTCAGGTCAGAGAGGGCATCTCATAATAGACACCTTTCACTAATGGTCATCTAGAGTGTTTTTCAGCTGTTCTCATGACAACCACTTATTTCTCCTCCTGCATTCTGAGTCTGCCAAAAAGCGATATAAAAGAAAAAAAATGACTTGTCAGCCCATCTGCAGACACCCCACATGCAATTACTCTCATCCCCAACAACTTCAATTTGGCAATTTTATGGAAACATCTTTCAGTTGTTCTATTTTGGGGTCTTAGATGTAAATTTTACCAGAATCTTTCGGAGCACATTGAAACTGCAGTGGTGTTTTAGAGTCGACTGTTGTGGATGATGATCATAAATTTACACATTTGGAAAGTGAAAGAGCAATGGGTGCATATTGCGAAAAAGAAAAACTTACTGTATTTTATTATTGAATGCTGCATCCTTGCCTGATTATGATTAAACACTTAGGTTATTTCCCTATTTACTTTAATATTTCATAGTTGAATTCTGTTTTAATCATGACAAACTATTAAGGTATAAGACTCAATAATTAATATTTGTCAAATTTTTATAATAAAAACATACACAAAAAATTATAAAACTTCTGATGTTAATAATATTTTTTTTAAATACATAAAATTAAAAAACAAAAATTAGGATTTAAATGAGATTTAAACAATTAATTAAAAGGTAAAATATATAAAACTGTAGTTCAGATATCAAAGTTATATTTCAACAGAATGTTCTTTACATTATGTAGAATGATTTTATGTAGAAAACAGTAAATCACACAAAATTACTTTAGCTGTGTTTTCACTGGCAAAGAAACATATGGATAAATTCAAATGTTAAAAAAAGTTTTAATTTAACCCAACTTTTGGGTTTGTGCATATTTCACCCAACGATGAACTGAAACAACCCATCAGAGTGTTTGAAAAACCTCCAAATACCAGACCAAACACCAAGCCATGGCTTTAAGCATCGTTGCCTACAAGTATACCTATGACGTTAGGAAAACAACAATCTAAGCCTTTGCACACAATATGAGCATGATGTTGTTCGCAAAGAGCCTGGTACTTGGAATAACAAAAGCCTGTTGCAGGCTCTCCACTCATTTTGCCATGTGGGCTGAACACCCACTCCTGTCCAAAATGTGTCATACATGCTGAACTCGCATCCCTCACCAGCACATAAATATTTCAAACAGTCGTCACCGCAACACATTTACCAGCGTTTCACACAGGCACGTCATGCGTACCAAAGCGTTGCTTTGAAGATGTGAAACAATGTTAAAAAAGCCATCAGAGCCTGAAAATAAACATGGACTGCATAGGTGATGTAAAAGAAAGACCAAAAATACATATATAGTACATAATTTATTCAATACATAATGCAGTTCACAGAAGACGAATTCACATTATGTGATAAGTGGGAATGTATTAACCTGAGGATTAAAATGACTTTAAATCAAAGAGCAGCAGCAGCAGAGGCATACATAACAAAGCTTTAGCAGATGGCATTATGTCCATGATGCTGAAAAGGTGCATGTGGATGAGAACAATAGTGACTTGACACATTCAATCACCCAAAGGCCCTAGAAAGGTTAAATTAGCATTAAATCTAAAGGATGTTAGTATTTTTCCCTTTAGTGCATTAACTGTATGGAGAGAACTAATTCACAGTGGTGGTGATTCACATGTGACTCACTAGCGAGAGAAAGAGAGAAACCAATGTAATGAAAATTCAACACACACTTCCATATTTCTCATAGTGGAGCATCGCCACACACGAAAGAGGGTTTAAAAACCTGTTAATTTGCTTTGCAATCCAGATTGCCTCATCGCTAATAGTCTGTAATTACAGCGCTACCGCAGAACTTGAAGAAAGGTCCCACACATCACTCTTGTTGACTGAGTGATCTAGATGAGCACGCCGTAGAGGAAAATACGGTACGTGAATATAATTTCACATTTGCTCACAGAATAATTTTAGAGCAGAATAAGTGTGTCAGTAAGATGTCTGCCAATCTGATTCTAGTCTTGTAGCAAATGACTGCATTATCATTAATAGTGATGATGTAAATGACACATAATCAAGCTGTCATTACCATCGTCAATTCATTATTTCAATTCAGTGTCATTATCATTACAGCACAGATGCCAATCGTTGATCTGAACTTGTTCCTCCAAATAACCAGCGATGTGCATTCTGGTGATAATCCTTCTGTGTAATTATCATTAAGCTCTAAGTTCTGCGTTTTATTAAAATATCACTTTTATTTTAAAAAAATAATATGTTTGTTCTTTTATTTTTGTATTGGTATTTTAAGCTTAAAAATTTGCTGTACCGTAGCTGCTCTGTGTGCATAGATCAATGCTTTTCGTTTTTTGTTAATAGCCTTTTGGCTATCAATCTAACAACTACCAGGTCTCTGGGAACAAAACATATTTTTGCCCACTAACCCTGAAATTATGAAAAGGGCTCCCAAAGACAGAAAATCCCCTCCAGAAAGAACAAGAAAACCTTTTTGGTACTGCTAAAACTAAAGGAGGAAAAGATTCTGTAGCTGGTTGAAGATATTTAACTTCTTTATAGGCTTTAAATAAGGCATGAACCCATGCGACATCAAATCAGCTGTTTATTATTACAACCACATTTCAGTTTGATATTAATGTAAAAATATATTCGCTGTGTGAAACTTGAGTCAAACTTATTTACAGCATCAACATATTCAGAATACAGGGATGTGTTGTTTTGAAGTATGCTTTTAAATTCAGTGTTTAAAGCTTTTTAACCTGCTATCTGTTACATACACATAAAAAATGTTTTATTTCTTATTTCTAGGTATTTTTATAAATAACATTAACATTTTTGTTTTTTTAGTTTATGTTTATTTAATATTTATTTTTGGGTTTTAGACCTTTTCTTTAATATATAGTTTGTCATGATTAAATTAGAATGAAATATTAATGAAATATTAAAGTAAATAGTGGAATAGAGTTTCACTTGAGTTAACAGATTAACTACACAAGGTATAGGTATAGGCAATATTAATTTATTCATATAAATAGGATTTTTTCTGTTTTGCTTTGGCGTTAGCAATACATACAAAAGCCGCAGGGGAAATTTCAGGCAAACTTTGAATAAACTCACTGGGTCAAGGAGATAGCTTTAAATGCTCTGTAAAACTGTGCCATGATATATATAAGGCAGAAGCTCACTCCAAAAAACAACACAAATATAATAAACTCTCTGGATGGTGAAGTATGAGCCGAATACATCTCATTTAAAACTGAGCCAGAGATAAGAAAGTCCAATGAAGCAGCTGAAATATGAGAAAAAAACAATTTCAAAAGAGACAAATGGAATGTGAACAGATGACCAAGGGTGAGAATAATTCCAGTACCCCCTGTGATAAGAAACACCAGAATGACCCGAAATGACCGCCTCCAGGGCCCAAAGCAGCGAGCGGATGCGTCTCTTACAGCAGGCTTTTTAAAACCATCGCTTCTGTCACAGTATCAAATCTCACGGTGGAAAATTAAATCTGAGGCTTTCATTACAGTGAGAAAATTATCTCGGTGGGGCTAATTCCACATTCACTTTCCAATGTCAGCAATTCCAGCTCAACATCAGCAATCTGCTGCCGCATTGCTACAGCAGCAATATTTGAGAGAATGTCCAAAAGGAGCAGGTTTTTCACCGTGCAAGTTTTCTGATTGATGTGCGCGATTTGAGTGTGAAAAGGCAGAGACCGCTTCTCGCTAGAGAGCAAATCCATCAATGTCGCCTGTCGTTAATACAATCTGTCACAAAGCAAAAGTCCCGCAATGGGTTTGGGAAGCCGGTGCTGAATAGGAGGTGTCACCGGGCAGCTCTTCTCCTCTAAGTCCCGCACATTGGCCGACAAGATAGGTTCATTGTCACAGTCTGAGAAGCCTGAAAGGTCAGCTAATGCGAGCGGTGAAAGCGATAGAGGGTAACAGAGGCTGAGAAGGATGGATGATGAAGTCATTTCTCACAGAGATGGAACCATAAGCCATATGAACAGACGAATAAAGACTGCAAGTTTAGGGGGAACTTCGCTGAGAAGTAGTGAGATATTTTTAAAGGTTGGAAACCTTTGTGATGGTTAAAGTCTGAGTGTCTATCTTTAGCATTAAGGATGTAGGATGTAGGGTAGCGGTTTGAATATGGACAAAAATGGAGAAAGGCCAAATCCTTGATTGACATTCCTATGTGTTTTGCTTGGGATAAGGTAGGATTAGCATTCAAGCTTTTGAGCGGGAATGCCTGAAGTTCTGAAATTGAAAAGTCAGAAACTGATGCACCATCCAGTCCCCGTGGGCTCGCTGATCCTGCTCAGCACATCCACCAAAACTCAATATGTGAGAATGAAGTTAAGGTGGGGAAACACTGGAATTGTGGGTATTACAGATTATTGGCTGCATGTCAACAAAAAGGGATTTACAATGTGTGGAAGTCAGACAATACAAAATAAAAGCTTAAGCATTAAAGAACTTACTAAAAAAAGAAAGCTATGTATTTTTAATTATTTTCTGACTGGATTTAAGCCGCTCCTGTGCTTAACCAACAGTGACGTGCTTTCGAAATAGACAGGAGCATAAATAACACACGCACACTTGTGCAATTGCAAAACATATTAAAACGCAATGCCGAGGCATCTTAATCAAAAGGAGATTGAAATAATCACTTGACGGGGCTCCAGTGCCTCTTAAGGAGCACACGCATTTCACACGACATGTTTGCCAAACCCGACAAAGCTGTTATCAGGGTTTCCAGCCCAGCCATCAAAGAACAAGAACAGAATTCCTGTAACGCAGTTGATGATTTGAAAAATGCAAAAATTTACAATGACTAATAGGTTGGCGTAATCTTACCTTAATATTGAAATGAGAATTATTAGAGACATTTAAGACAATCAGATCAAATACAGGATGGACACTGCCAATTGACACAGTGAATAAAGGAATATTAGACTATGTTGATTAATAATTGTGTGTTGGATTTTGAAGGGGAGGTGGAATTTGAATAGTGGGATGGATTTACTGAATAATCTGTGAATTTTGTTGGTTTAAAACAAAAATCAACTGAGGATATCAGTAGCTTCTTTCTGCTTTGTTTTTCACATCCCTGATTCAAGGATGTGAAGAGTATTAAAGTTAGTTACTAACTTTAATACTTTAGTTAACTAACTTTATTTTTTTTTAGTTAGTAAAAAATACCTTATCAATCCACATTACTAGTTTGGATGAAATAGAAGTAGATAAAATACAGTAAGACTTAAATGTATACATGTGCTGTAATGCTCAAAATAATTATTTACATTACGATACTACGACCTACATCATTTTTGCTTTACTGTATTTATAATATTATAAACAGTCTTGGCAATCTTATCTTAAACTCGATTTCTGCAGTGTAAAACATAATTTCAGGTGGTCCTTGTTATACTTCAAACTAAACACACTGTCTCTGTAGAGAAATGTCTTTCAAAAGTTGCACATCCATTACCAAACTTTTCTTTTCAGAGCTTATGTTTTAATGCCTTTTCAATTAGTTTATGTAAAATGAATATGAAGTTATAAATCTCAGATAATGATTACTTTTGAGTTCAGTGCCGACCTTAATTCCAAACGTGGAGATGGCACATTATTTTATTAAATGAAAAACATTTTTCAGAGTTTTCAATCATTTTATTTTAATACTTGACCACTAGAAAATCACTCATAGCTGAAATCAAATGAGAACTTCTTGAGCGATGGCAGAACATCTTGGATTGTGAGCGTGTAATGAGTTTATACATTTTACATGTTCAAAGCGCTTGTCATACACAGAGTATCAAGACTGAATTAAATGTAGACTTCGCTCAGATCCTTGGAGTAAATGACAGCTCATGGTTTATAGAGGACGGCTGAGAGGGAGGATCAATCTATAGTTTCTGCTCATGAAAGACATCTGTTCTCAAGATCACCTTCACAATCAAACATCATTTACATCTGCTGCAGTGGATCCCCACAGTGACTGTCATCAATCAAAGTTTAATAAAGAAAAGTGCTGTCATAAAACACATGATGCTTCATCACACAGGCCAGCACTTGGCTGTCTTTGCTCTACTTGATCATTTTCTACAGTGAAAGCAGGTCAACTGATGGCTTTTTTGTCTGTGTCATGTCATTTTGATTTAGAGGTGGTGCAGGGCAGTGGTCAAGGGCTAGATGTCATCATTTACTCATACCAATGTTCTTTCAAGTCTGAATAATTTTCTTTTTTTGAAAATTTTGCTGAATGCTGAATCGCTCATACAAATAATACAGTACAATGGGCTGTCAAGCTCTCATACAATAGCTTTGAATAAGGAACATTTATTTACCAAAACTTATTTTATTCACTAGAAATTATAGATGAAATCATCTAAACCTGTTCTTTCTGTTAGAAGATGTCTGACAGGCATCATTCCACTTAAACCGCATGTTTAATGATTATTAGTGAGCCTTTTATTCTCGATTATTATCCAGAGGTCGTTTTCAGAGGATGGAAACATTCTTTCATCTCATCATTTAGGACACAGCTTTGAGAAGCATGAAGGCAGTCTCAGTTCTCCCAACTTCATCCTCAGGGACACATTGCAGCGTCTTACACATTGATGAGTCATGAAAGGGGAGGTGAGATAATATCTGCACAGTAAGAGAAGATAAAAGTCCAAATTAAGGCTTACATTACAAATAGTGTTTTTTTTACTAGTAACCAGTTATCTAGAAAAGCAGGCAAATCTCCTGCTGATTAAACACAAATATTATATTATACAGAGTTGCAGAGCAGCTATTTGTTGACATGCTTATAAAAATCTTTGCTGCCTCAAATGTTTAGGTACAATTTGGCTTTACAAGTTATTTCAACTGTTTTTTAAATCAGCAAATTAGGTTAAAAAACTGCAACTTATTTTTATAAGTCATAGCCACTCACCACAATATCAAAATTTGATTTGATATCATTATGAATACTATAGATAAGGCAAAGGGCAAATGAAGGACTAGCTAATAATACTTTTTAAAAGATTCTAGTCAAGTCAACCCTGCAATGTTTGGTCTGCCAGTCACGCAGAACAGATGAAAGAATACCTGTTCTCCAGTAAACATAATTCCTCCTGTATGTTACCCAAGGCTATGTTCACCCGAAAGACACAACCCACTTCTGATTGTCATCCAGCTGAGGTTCAACCAACAGAAGAGCTTTAATCCTCAGCAGCCACCTTTACCGTGAGTAATGTGGGACTGAATCCTGGACTATGAATACCTGCTTATCAGCTCTGGACCATGCCTGTGTCCATAAAGTCATGCTCCGTGCTTCACAACCATGAGAAAATAATCATGAACAGGGATTTAACCCATATTTTTCAGCATGGCACATGGAGGTGCTCTACTGTGGTTCAGAATCCCGGATGGATAAAAAGTCATTGTG
Organism: Beaufortia kweichowensis; assembly: GCA_019155185.1. Classification (NCBI taxonomy): domain Eukaryota; kingdom Metazoa; phylum Chordata; class Actinopteri; order Cypriniformes; family Gastromyzontidae; genus Beaufortia; species Beaufortia kweichowensis. The sequence goes on from CM032804.1 coordinate 4,014,239, forward strand.
GAAATGAGGAGGAGATGTTTGTCTGTGCAGGACTGTAGAAATAAAATATTGCAGTTATTGCACACATAAGCTTGGTAGCATGTATAGAAATAAATTTACAGTACATATTAAAAATAAATTTTATACTGCACTCACTAGTAATGATAGAGATGGTCTAGTTGGAAAACTGTCTCTTTATCAAGTAGTTTCAGTGGACTTTGCTCTGTAGCACCTGCTAGAGGAAAAATGATCCAATAGTTTATGCCTGGAGCGTGTTTGTTTTCTCATTTGAGAAAACGCATGAGTCCTTAAGTATAGACATTTGCCCTTTTTACTCCTCACGGGCACACAAAACTTTCCCTGAGTGACAGTAATTGTGAAATATTCCACTCTCACAATACCTAATGAAACAGGCACGAAGTTAGCCAGACGCCACTATATCCTGCGGCTCACACCGTTCAGCGGCGGTCTGGAAAGACGGGCCGAGTCTAATGAGAGAACACAAAGTGAAATATTACTCTGATTAAAGAAAAGAGAAGTTTTGTAAGAGGAGAGCATCTGGCCACTTGGCACGTCCGCTTCAGAGCTAAACAGATGAGATGGTGATGACCTCCGATAGCCTGGAGAGCGCATGACTGAAATGGTCTCAACATAAGCTATTTACACTTTTCTGAAGGCATAGTTTACCTGAAATTGCCATGGAGTGGGAACTGAAGCTTGACAACGAGTTTCATTAAATGTGCTTTTTTCTCATATTACTAAACGGCTCTGATGATAACTGTCATATGACAAATGTTTGTGCGTCTGCAGTTTTCCAATAGTCAACAAAGTGCTGCCATATTTCACAGAGTAAGGCCGTGATCATATTATAAAGTGAAGAGAATTTCTGTCGTGAGCAATATGTAGCAGTTGGGTCAACACTCATAAGTACTTATGAGCCCATCTGTGAGAAAATACACGATACATTAAGGTCAGGCTTGAGGTCAGGGCTGGCAGGATTCTCCAGAAATTATTTTGAGTCTTCCATGTTCAGTCCAGAATGAATCATGTAGAGTGGGTTGGTTGAACATGGTTTGCCAAAGCACAACATCACACCTTTTTTTCAGTTTCAGTGTGTATACAGTAAAATGTGTCAACTGCTTTGGATAAAAGTATTAATTTAAATTACTAGGTTGAATCAAATGTCATGTTTTTAAATGATAATTAAGGAATGAAGAGCTTAAGGAGATTATATCACATCTGACGTGAAAGCAATTGATATTCGTATCAAAAATAAATATTGGCACTCTCTTCCCTTTGGAAGTGGCTGTGTTTGAAGTCCTCTTAGCAGTGATTAAAATGCCACTAGTCAGTTCAGACACCTGGATTTCTCTCTTTTCACGACTTATCTCTTGATGCTGGGGATAAAACCATGATTTCAGGGTTTGTCTGGTTAGTTTTAGAAGTTAGACTTTTCTGCCATGGTTCATATGCCATGGAGATGAACTGCAATCGTTCAGTCCATGTTTTAAAGACCTTTTTATGAGAAACTTAAATGTAAATAATATATAATATAACATATTGTATAAGCTATATTGAGTTGAAAAGCTGAAATATTGTGAATATTTATTAGTCACTTTTTGTTACTTTCCTTTCTGTTTTATGCTAAATTATGTTATATATTAAGAAATTAATATTTCATCCACAGTCATCATTGAACAATGCTATAATTGTAACAATTGTAACATTAAACATGAACATTCATTGTTCCATATATTCACTTTTAGTTTTATATCAGTAAGCTGCTGGCATAAAGGAAATGTGGTGAATCCACAGACCTATCAGAATGCTGTTCATGTTTTTGTCTCTTTTGAGGGTGAAATGTCAGGTTTAGACCGGCAGCCAAGCGAATGTAACAACAGAAATCATTCTCTGAACACAACATTATATTGTCTATCATATGCAGTAGACTCTAATAAAACTGCAGGCTTGCTTGTCAACAGCTTCCTTACGTCACAAGTCTCACAAAGAGAAGCATTCAAGTCTTATTTCAAAGTTTCTCGATCCATTCAAATGATGAAATTCTCAAAAGCAACCTGCTGCGAGAGCCACTGCGAGTCTACATCTATGCCACAATTGGCTAGAAATCACATTGATTTTTATTACTTTAACACCAATTAAATCAATGTGCAGAATTTATGAGCAAAATCACAGTTTTATAGGCTGTGAACCAAATAGCTTGGTGTTGACTGAAGGTCTTTATGACCTTTGCTTGCGAAAGTCTGTGAAATGTATTTATACATTAATGCACATTTGTGTAGTTCATGACTGACCTGCTGTGTTTTCATTTAGAGCTGCGGACTATGACCTCTGGTAAATCTACCCTTTTAAATAGAAACGTTTAAAAACTATTTTGAGTAATACAAACTCCAAGTCCACTATTATTGTTTTGGTTATATCACGTGTTAATTCTATACACATGCATGATGTCACCATTTTAAGAGATTGGCATTTTTGTGGTTTTACGAAAATAAAGGTATGGTTTTTAAAAACCTTTTTTTCAAAAGTCTACATTTACGCAAGTGGCAGACGCTTTTATCCAAAGCAACTTACATTGTATTTTACTATGCATTTCTTTTTTAGTACAGTATATGCAATCCCTGGAATTGAACCCATGACCTTGGTGTTGCTCTAAATTACATAAAAGCATTTTGAGGCCCTTAAAATGCTGTTTTTGTGTAAATGACCAGCCAAAATGATTTCTGTTTTTAGTTTAAAATGTTGTCGTGTGAACAAACTTGAACATGGCTATATACAGTAAGTAAACTGTCATATAATTATATGTTTTTGTATGATTTACATTGTATGAATTCATATGAATTAGCCACGTGAGATCAGATTGGATCATGACAAACAATATTGTGACCAAGACTGAGAACAGCTTAGAACTGCAGGAAGAACAAACAGGATGAACTAGACTGGGTGTTTAACCTAAGTGTGCATGTAACTATGGAAACAGGTGTGATGATGGAACCTGTGGTGATAGAGCTGGGAAAAGCTATGCATTGATGTGACAGAACCCGTCTACATATAGATCCTTGAGAGTGAACTGTTACCTCGTCAGGAAACCACGGTCGACGTGACTGACACCATATAGATTCATTTCCAATATTGTTCTTTTAAACCCATTAACCATTCAATTAAAACCTTAAGTTGTATATGAAGGGAGGTTTAAATTATTATCTAAATTATTTAAATTATCAACTGACTACGCCATCTTTTAAAGCATAAGCAGCCTGATCTTGTAAGCAACCCATGTACTGATACATAATGAACCAACAAACCTTAAACCCTGAAAGTTACACAGCAGCCAACCAACCAGACTAAAGCTCTTGTCATTACCGTATGTAATATGCATCAGATGATAATCTGTAATCCATCTGTGGGTGTGCTGCCTGAGGCTTAGACTACATACTTGTATTTTGGATGGATGACTGTGGCCGTAGCTCAATTATTTATGAATTCTGAATATTCGCTCAGGGTAGCTCACGGATACAAGTTTTGAGCATTGCTGCAATGGGGTGAAAATCTGCCCAGTCTTCTGGTTCAGACATTTGGTCCATTAAACTGGATGTCAAGCAATGACAAAATGATGACATGTTTGTGAAAATCTGTCCATAAGATGAGAAGGAAGCCTTGTGAAGCTGGCAGGTCTGTAATAATGCACTGCAAAGCGAGACTAGGAACGATAGTTATGGTACTTTAGTTATTCTTGGAGACATGGCCTGGATCATTTAGACTGTGTACACACATGGATGCCATTACATAGGTTGACATGTCCTTGTCCACCAGAACGTGTTTCCAAACGGGGTTGATGTTTATTGTATCCAAAATCACTCATAAATGCATAAATATATGTAATATGTCTGTATATTAGTGGTTGAACACAGTGTTGGTTATCAGAAAGCTGGATTTCTTTAATTAACTTCCAGTATATTGAGGTTTGTACTGTATGTGGGATGAGGGCAGAATAGTTTTGTAATCTCATTCTTCAGAACTGAGGTCCACTAGAGAATATGACAGCTTTCATTTTCTTCAGAGTCTGCTGAATAATAGGAATAATTCACCCAAAAATGAAGATTTATCTCATAATTTACTTGCTACTCGTATTATATCAAAACCCATACTTTCTTTCTTCTGTGGAGATGGTATGAAAAATGATCCCTCTCATCTCTTGCGTACAGCAGAAGCATAGGCCAGAGCCTGTCAAACTCCAAAAAGAAGGAAAAAGGTTTTTGAACCTACCAAAAAATAGTTGTGCTGAAGTGTGACCAGGTCTTCTGAGGTGTAAGGGACAGACCAAAGAGTTCACTCCTGTAGCTTTTATAGACATTTCAGTGTTGGCAAACGCTGTTGGCTCTTTGAGAGCTATGGAGGGCAAGAATTTTAATTACAGCTTTTTATTTAAATCAATGAATTTGGCAGATGCCTTATTTCAAAACAATTTTATCAGTAGTGCATTCTGTAAAAACCAATGACCTTGCCAGTCCCATGCTTTACCTGTTGAGCTACAAATTTTTTTACTAAATTTCAGTAATTTTTCACTCACAATACTCTCATGAGCACCCTGGGCACGCAGACTAGACGAGATAGTCCAGCCAAATTGCTCCTTTGCAATGGTTTGTTGGTTTGTTGTATGACTTCTATAAAAAGGGTTATGAAGAACTTTCTGTTGCTTTTAAATTCTTGTTGAGATTCTTGAAAGTAAGGAAAAGATGACAGAATGTTCATTTTTGGGCAAACTATCCCTTCTGCTATCAAACTGCTTTAATGGCCAAGAGATCTTTGTTGTAAATGGCTCACTTTCATTCAGTAGGTGTCAATTTGTGTGAAAAGGAAACACAAAGGAGCAATTTGGCTGGACTATCTCGTGTTTTCATGTCCCTGAAGAGTGTGCGTGCCCAGGGTGCTCATGAGAATATTGTCTCACAATTAGTCACTTTGGATAATAAATAATAATTAGTGAATGAAAATTCTGTCAACAGTTACTCTGCCAGTTTTTCTAAACTTATATGACTCTTATGCTTAAGTTAAACTCAGTGAAACATCTCTGTTTTATCCAGGTGAATGTAGACTATTGTGTCTTTGACATCCTCATTCCCAAATATATTCCATCCCTCTTTTCTTTCTCTTGTTTATTTAAAAAAATAGTTAAAATTCACATCAGCACGACCCCTCGGGTGAAGCAACGGAGCCATGCAGAGCAGGTATCACATTCATTTCCTTTTTCAATTACCGGTGGAGTGGCAGTGGATTGTGCTCTGGCCGTCGAGCGGAGAAAGGCCGGTTCTGATGCTGATGTTTGGCTGCTCAATCACAGTTCAATGGAGCAGAGGAGCACCAGCAGCATGCCAGATGAAACACAATAATGACTTTTCAAATGCTAAGACTACACCCCAGAAATGGAGAAAGAAAATCAGACGACTTGTTTTGTGCTTTTTTCCACTGGGAAAGAGAGATTTGAGGAAGACAGATGTAATAGGAAATGAAAGACAGATGAGGGAAGAATGGAAGAGAGAAAGTCTGTATGAAACAAATTGAAGCATTGACACTCACAGTATATCTCTGACAGTTTACTCATTATAGCTGAGATGTAGCCAGCGAGTATTATAGCGCTGTCTGTCAAGAGCCAGGCTAATCAGAAACATTAATAAAACATTACAGTGTGTTAGGTTTTATGCCTGTTCCTCTGTGACACAGTGTAATGCAAAACCAATGTATTACAGATTGTGTTAAGCATATGACTGTAAGGGGATGAAATATGTGGTTACATGTACATGACATCACATTACGCTACTCTGACTGATGGCTCATAATATCATTCAGATATGATATTAGCTATGTTTCATGCTCTTGGGAACATTGTATAGGAGTCACAAATAACACTTTGAAAAAAATGAGCTTGAGTGGACTAATGTTGTCATGGCAAACTAAAGGAAAGGTTTGAACTGTGGCTCAGGTGTAATTTATCACAGAAGAGATTTTATCAAAATGAATTTCAGTCAATACACTTAAGACATGAGATTCATTGAGATTCGCGAAATCCAGACTGTAAAACAATTCAGACCCTCTCAACATCTAAGTTGTTTCTTTTAGAGTAAATTGAATATAAATTTTCTGTTGTGGAGACCAATCCAGAACATTGGATCAATGCAAAATTATATGTTTTGCAACCATTCACATACAAACAGTAGATACCGCATTATCATATGTCAACCATACTGGACCAGGCCAGACTGCCCAATAAACACATACAATTCACACAGGCTTTGTTTTTTTCCAAATAAAAAGCACATTAATGTTTATGTTACTCACCAGATTTCGATTAGTTATGATCTATATCGTGTACAAAGCATCTCTAGTTACTTGACAATTAGAATTCGAGTTCATAAGCTGTATTACATTAGAGATGTCTAGTAACTAGATAAATTAGTGCTTAACCTGTAGATAATCTACAGGTAGCTATTGAGATTTTAAGTAACTGGAAACATTTTTGTGATCTATGTATTGATCATAATCTACATTATTGTACTTACAATACTTTTATCCAGAAAAAATGCATCTCCCCATTTACATGTGTGTGTTTATAGGTCTGTCTTGCCAGGTCAAATATTGCGAACTAATTGACGTCTGACAGCAATGGGGCAAATCACTCAATGTGGCATCTATATATGTTTAGCCATATTCTAATTCATACATTTAACAAAATTATTTTGCAAAGGTAGGAACCAAAAATTACACAAGGTTCTTCTACTGTTTACGGCTTCCTCACACTTTAAAGGAATTGCCTTTTCAGCTTGAGTCTCACTTCTGAGTACAGAAAGCTTTTGTCAACCTCCACTTCCAAAGATCCTAATTCTGACATCAATATAGCAAGCAGGGGACTCAAAATGAGCTCAAAATGATGAGAAAACAACATCACTTAGCAGCAAAAAACGATAAAACGACATCAAATTCAGAGCGAACAGACACTTGGCACTGCAACCTCAGTGCTTAAATAACAACACACACGTCAAACTAGATGAGCAATAAATACAACAACAGTTTACTCAAAGTGCACTACAATGCATGGGGGAAGCTGGAAATACTTTTATACCCAAAAATTCTATTCAATTCACTTTTATTTATATAAAAAGGCTTTCTATTGCCATAAGCACATATGCACATGATATCTGCCAACAAATTACAGTATACTAGATATTTTCTTAGAAGTAACCAACACTTTTCTGAGCCATTTTGGCAATTACTTTTAATCAACCAGTCCCAAGTGCTTGAGTTGATATTTTGTGAGAATATGCAAAGAGATGTATTTTTAAACCAAACTCATATGCAACACCTAGTTGAACAGTGTACAGATGGTACTTAAACAAAATCATTTGTATGAGATGGGGTTCCCTCAAATCCATCCTCTTTTAATGGTGAAGAAAAACTTTGACAAAATTGCATGCTACAGTGTCTAAACACGTTTTGGGTATATGCTGAATGTGGGACGATTGCTTGCTATGAGCTCTACTAGAGGATCACAATATTTATAAAACTGAAGAAAAAATCATGAGAGCTAAGCGCTTTGGCACGGCAAAAATCTTTGGTGTGTTTACTAGAAGGGCATTACAAGCTTTTTGAAATGTTCAAAAACGGTTTGTTTTATCTTGAAAAGCCAGCTGCTAAAGCAAGCCTGGATATGGGAATTGAGAAACAAATGCAATTTGCAGATTTATTTTCTCCTCAGTCACACAATCCTCTTCAGTGTCACTGTCATTTTGCTCAGTACATCTATGCGTTTTATTATAAACAACCGAAAAATCCATTCTTTCATGAGCTCATGCAATTGAAATCGGGTTATGTGCTTTGTCAAGTGCAAACCCTTACAGAATTGTAATCAATATAAATGCACAAGTTGAATTCCTTAGAAAACTATTTTTCTAATGTCTGTTATTTTTCAATGTGCACAAACTATTTGTAAACCATTCAATGGTTGACTTTGAAGGCTGTTCCTGTAGCTCACAATGCAAAGGTTATGGGCTCCACCCCCAAAGAACACACATACTGATTAAAAAAAATTATAGATTGAATGCACTACACGTTGCTTGGATAAAAACATTTGCCAAACAAATAATATTAGGTTAAAGGTTGTAAACTGGATTTAAACTGGATTGTGCATTTGTCCAATAAGTTCTTACTGCCAAGTCATGTTTATGAGATGATTTGCATTCAAATGATTTTTCCTATATTCCTTATAATGTTATACTATATTATTCATCATATGTGAATGTATGTGATTTTACACATATTTCCAAAGCTACTCTTAATGTTTTCAGTGCTAACTTCTTTCTACAAGTTACTGGTGCACTTGTGATATTTATGAAATTTCCATATGACACAAAACGACTAAAATGTACTGTACACCAGGCTGATTTCACCACATGACGTAAAGGCCTAGTGATGCTGTCATTGATGATGTAAACAGAGAATCCCAACCATCTTCACACCTATTTTTCAGTTAAAATACTCCTCCGTGGGATGCTGTTGGACGTCTCGAAATTATATTATTAATCTCTGCGACTGCCTGGTTGATCCTCACAAGGAAGCGTCATGCGAACGTGGTGCTATTTTTTAGCAAGCAGCAAGTGATCAAGGGCTCACGTCACACTCCACATGGCCAAAGACAGAGATCAGTCGGGCCTGACAGAAGGTTGGGGGAGTGAAGGGCTCACCTCTCTTCAGACTATCACCACATGTAGCGTCTCTGAGAAATGTTGTCTACAATAATCACGCATGAAAAGTGTGGGATGGGTGTTAAGTGTGTGTGTGTGGCCATTTAAAAAAAGGTTGATTAAAGGTTGATAAAAAACTGTATGCACAACCTTTTGTTTTAAAATAATAAGCATATGCTTGTTTTGTCTTGCTGCTCATTCAAGTTTATGAATAATCAATGCATGTAAGTTTACAAAGCACTGAATTATTTTATACTTTATTGAATTAAACATTAATTTGCTGATAACCACAACAGAATGATTTTCTGCACTTATGTCCACATGCAGCCTCTGAATGAATATATAATGTTTTCTAACTAAGATAATGAGTGTTTTCTAATGAGAAAAAAACCCATCTGTCTTTAACTGTTGATCTGAAATAGCAAAATTGTTGGTTTCTTAGTGTACATCTCAAACTTTTCTGCACTATATAGAGACTTGCTTTAATACTTGCACAAACTATTTTAATGCAGTTAACTATACTCTGGAATGACGTATGAAATGACTATATAGACTGCAGACACATCTGTGCACACGCAGACACACTGCGTCTGGGAAACAGTGATTCAAAACTTGTTTAAGATTTGGTTTTATCTGTCAGGCGACCTTTTCAGTGGGCCACACAGCAGCCAGAATCCATAAATCCTACCGCGCCTATTCATTCGAGATATACAGCCGCATCCAAAACAGTCTGGCCGAGAAGAAAAGTAAAATATTGACATGTTAAATTGAGCGTGATGTTTCATTGCTTCACAATTGCTATTCTTCCTAAAGTGACACAGTCACAGTTCTTTTCAATGTGACGGTCTGATCAGGAGATGCCAGCTGTGCTCTCCGACACGCTCGTGAAGAGTTTTGTCTTTCTAAACAAACTTTACAAGACAAATCCCTGAGGAATGACTGAATTATTTACAGCAATCTTTAGGAGAAACAAAGAGAAAGAGCCACGATTCCCTTGACAGCCAATTGTGAATAAAGAAGCTTTCTGTGGCTCGGACTAACATCAAACGCAAATGAGCAAGATTTCTCAGGTGGCAGATGGTGCTTTCAAAAACACTGTTAAGATTTCAGATTAACACCAGCTCCAAAAATAAATGATCTGTGGGAAACTTTTGAGCGAGTTTATGCATGATCAAAACCCTTTATTGTGATGTTGATAATAGAGGGCTAAAATAAATGAATTATTAATAGCTGAAGATGCATGTGACTTTCTGAATGGAAACAAGAGGTTTGTATGGAGTGGGTTTGGGTATGAACTTTTCAAAGCACCACCAAGCTATTTAAATGAAAACAAAAATAGCAGACGATAGATTAAAATCCTTAAAATGTAAATAGCAATTTTGTCACAAACAATGCAGTTCTAGTGCAGTTTGAATAAAGATATATGAACACAGACAAATATATGAACACATAAAACATACAGGGGAGACCAGGGCTGTCACTTGGGGGGATTTTTTTTACAAGAGACAAATCTCAGTAGCCAGTTGCTGAAGTCTGTAAGTTAAAGGTCTTTCACTGTGCTTTCTCTGTGGTTTTGGTTTCGGGTTTCAAACATGTGTAAACAGGTGAATACAATACAATGAAGCACATTCAGCCAAGGGTTAACAGTAAAATATACAGTATGTAGATTTTTAAACACAGAATTTAGCTGTGCTTTCAGGACAAGAAGATTGAAAAAGAAATATTATTATTATATAGAAAAATATATTTTCTTCAAAATGTATGTTATCATTCAATATTCATAATATTTGTAAGCTAAAATCATATTTTTATGTTTGCATGTTACCTTTGAAAAGTTTTTGTTGCTATGAATTTACAAAATGTGGTATCAAAAAATTTACTTTGAAATATTCGCTATAGTAAAAGTGTGACAACCAGTCTTCGAAGTTTTTGGAAGAGGTATCCATGCAGAAAATGACATTATTGAGTCATGAAAATCAAACATAGCTGGAAAAATCCATTTGGTTTCTATAAGATGTTTGTATTAGATCTTCATAAAGAAAGATCCTGCTGTTATGCATGCCAGAAAAAATGGGAGAAATCACTATGTATTGACCTTTAAACGATAGGGTGCATCCCTTGCGCAAACCATCATTCAGCTTCGCCTGTCCTTTAGGCATCACTGAGAAAAAAATGGAAAGATCCCACTCTTCCTGCTCTCTGTATGTTTTGAAAATCACTCTACTAAGTCAATAGGGTCCAGAAAATGAAATTAGGCCATTATGCACCTGGTTACCATGGCAATAACAAGAACAAACGATCCCTTAGTGTTTCTCAAGTACATTACGGATGGTCTCGTTGACTCATGCATTCTGATAACCTTCATTCTGCTTTTAATTCTGTTGTTTTCATGTGATTTTCTGTATCGGTTTTATGCTCATGATTTTTCTGAAACAGGAAGCCTAATCTGTTTCATTCATGCTGTCTTTTTTCTTTTCATAGGTTACGATTTCTGTCACCTTAGGCAGGTCTGTTTGTCTTCCCAAAGACAAACAATGTAGATTGCTCATTCATCTACATCAGTATATAATTACCTTATTCTGAGAGGAGGTCTTGTTTGCTGCGCCAAATGCCCAAAAGGACAGAATGTGTTTCAGTGATTACATAATTTTGTAAATGCAGACTGTAGAGAACAAGGGATTAAATCAGAAATAAACACAATTGTTTTATACAGTATTTCTCGAGATACTTAAGTCTCTCTTTACCAACGTATGCAAAAAAGAACAGATATAAGCAAAAAATAATTTGGAACACTTATTGAAAGGCTGTTTTATTTTTATCTAACAAACCTCTATGAACAATATTTGGATTTTAGCATTAGATCTACTTATTAGAGCTACTTTCACTTCTGAGACAGAAATGCACATTAAAACGATGTATTATATAATGTAATATCAATCAAAATCACCAATCACTAGGTGAAAACAGAACAAGCTTCATGTCACTGGATGCATCCATGACGCGCAACATTATCTTTAGACAATAAGAATTGCACGACTTGATACTGACGGACACATTTTATGCACTCTCTCTCCCTCTATTTCTCAATCCTTTTGTTACTTCCATGTGCCCATACTTGGGTCTCTCCCCTCCTCTCATCATTACGCATTCAGTCTCACTCAGCGCGCAGTTGAAGCGCAGCCCAGTGCGCTCCAGACGCTCAACGCACCAGAGTGCGCAACACCAACGGAGTTTAGGGTTGCCTATAATAGTACAAAAAACGTATTTATTGCAATGCTGCTGTCGGAGTGAAGGAAATATCTTTATAATCAAACACTTGCGCAGTTTGAAACGTCCACAAAGCAACAGTGGCTATGAGGTATCCTCAAACATGACCATCATCTCGGATGGCGGTAATGTTTTTGATGGAGATACGCATCCTGACACTTCATGACAAAAGACATCCAGCCATATCTTTCAGCGTCCTATCAACCGTGGCAAAAAGAGGAGTGAAAAGCGCAGGATGAAAAGCACTGGCTTACTACTGGGTTACTTTTTGATGAAAGTTCTCGTGTGCGACGCAGAGGGAGAACCTGGAAAGAACCTGAATGGTTTGGTGACGGCGTCTGGGTCTAACGACTCTAAGGACGGGGAAAACGGAATGTCTGAGACCCCTCACACGGAGGACAGGTGTCGGGGCTATTATGATGTTATGGGTCAGTGGGATCCTCCGTTCGTGTGTCGGACGGGTAGTTACCTGTACTGTTGCGGGACCTGTGGATTCAGGTTCTGCTGCGAGTTTAAGAACTCTCGGTTAGATCAGACCACTTGCAAAAACTACGACACGCCGCCGTGGTCTATGACGGGCAGACCACCGCCGAAGATGATGGACCAACACGATCCGACTAAGGATAAAACAAATTTGATTGTTTATATCATATGCGGAGTTGTTGCTATAATGGCGCTGGTTGGGATATTCACCAAACTTGGGTTGGAAAAGGCGCATCGACCGCATAGAGAGAACATGTCCAGGTGAGTGTCTCGTTACATATATAGATTACGTGGTTTTAAAAGAACTTGAAAGTTATAAACAATGTTCAAAACGAGATTATTGTACAGTATCGTTTGTGTAAAAAAATGCTTACCTTACATCTTACCTTACGCAGTTTCTTTAATATCTTTTTTTCCTTAAGATGGCATCGAGATTATATGATGACAACATGGAGTTTCGCTTTCAAAGCAAATCTCTTGCATTTTAGCAGTAAATCAAGAGAAAAACCACACAATTGTAATCTTACATGTCTCCACTAGTTTCAATAGAGATCTCAACAGCAGCAGACCTCAAACTGTTTACATTAGCCAAAAAATCTGCTATTAAAAAGATTTAGATTTTTAAAACAACATTTTGTATAGTTCTGACTACATGTAAAAATATAGTTTCTTATTTGTCTGTTTTTACTTCCACCTTTTTATGAAAAACATTTGTGACAAAGTTAAAAATAAAACTGGGAAACATATCTAAAGCTATGAAACAACAACCTTAGAGAAATACCCTGTGCAGCTTATAGACTAAGTAATACATCAAGACATCTCTTTCACTGTGACCTTGTACTACTTTCCTACAATTTCTACTGGCTTCATATGATTGTCTGTTTATTTATTAAGCAAACACAGAACCACAGAACATGGAAGACCTTAATCTTAGTTTCACAAATAAGATTACAGTAATATATTTAAGATGGGAATGAAGGACATGATGTACATGCTTCCTCCTAAAGAGTTAGGAATGGGGTAGTCTAAAAATGTGAATGCAGGTATTGCATAAAAGATATTGACTGATGTGGTTTTTATGTTGAACAGTAATGTTTCAAACATTCTCCAAAAGTCTCTAATTATCTCTGTGGTGAGCAATAGATTTTGTCTTTAAAAAGCGTCTGCACAAAACAAAAGAACACTCACATTCGCTCACTTATCCAAACATTAGTAGAGAGGTGTCCGTGACATTAATAAGATAATGGACGCTGATCTGTGGCTAATGATGATCCGTGGCTAATATTTCAAGGACATTCTGTTTGTGCGCCGACCTTTCGCTCTATTTAGATTGACCCATACGAGCGTAAGCACAGTCAGATGAGCAATAGTATCCACCACCCACAAGGAGCCCTTTACTATACAGCCTTTAATCAAGTGCCTTTTGAACATGACACCATCCTGAGTTGTACCATTTTAATGATTTCCACGATCATTGAAAATGAGAAAATGGACCAAAAGTATTGACTCTTCTTGCACTCAGGGGCATATTTGTACATTTTTTGTCAAATGAAATCACACTAATACAAAATACATTGCAGTAAATTGCTGCACAGGAAAGCTGAAGTGTATCATTTTTGTGCTGATATCGTCACCAAACAAAATGACAAAATAATGGCTATGTTTTTGGCCAAATATCTTGCCTGCAATTCACGCCATCGGATGAGCCAATGTTTCTATATCGGGCTGGTGTGGATGATCAAACAATCACCACACATCCAAAACATTCACACTTTATTGAAAAATAAACCTAAAATATCTTTATTATAGATCTGCATATTAAACTGGGATACAAGAAAGTGTTTTACCATAGAAAAAAAACTACACACTTCAGCTTTAATTAACAGTTTTTGCAAGATCAGTAAAAAAAAAATGATATCTCCATAGAGCCCTGGCCCAGGTGATGCGCCAGACAGCTCCAGGAGAACACGTGGAGAGAGAGGAGAGCATGGCAGTGCATGGACAACCCTACGAAAACATCCAGCCCAGAGCAACAGGAAACAACCTGCGTAAGTACATCTGCTTCTTTACCTCACAGCTGATCCACAACAGGTCGAATCTATGCCGCTTGAATGTGTTGAGGACTGGAAAGCGCCCGCCACTCTGTCAACCCAATAGCAGCAGATGCATGATGCTCACTCCAGAGAAGCAGCTGTGAGATCCTATGGCTATTCATCAGTAAATCTCTTCGCCTGCTTGATTCGACTCCTACTGAGAACAGGGGAAGTAGTTACACAAGGCCTTTTCTGGCATGTCCGGTGGGCTGCAGAAGCACTTGCGTCTATAGTGATCATTTAACATGCTGAGATAGTAATTACCAGAGGCTAAGAGGCTGACTAACACACACTACAAGCGCGCACACACACATACACCACTCTTTCTCTCTTTCTCTTTACCACACTCATGCTGTTTTTATGCAAATAATACAAACAAGCAGAAAAATAAGAACTATCTAATTATCACCTTTAACATATTCATAGTTTCACTAATGGATGCTGATTGGCCAGCGTTCCAGTTGTGCAAAAATAAAGTAAAAACAATAATATAGTACCAGAAATGATATTCGTGCCATGTCACTGCACTGCACATACAGTACAGCAGATAGCAGTTAATTTGATGCATTACAAGATTGTTATGTGTGTTCTAGTGGAGGAATAGCACGTAATGTGTTATCTTTTATGTAGTAAGCTACTTTAATAAAAGCAATAATGCATTTGCGACTATCATATATTGTAAATAATCCCATCATGTGTCATGAAAAGCCTATATTTACAAACTCATCTTGGTAACCTTGCCTAAATATAAAACCTCTCCAGTCATTGAATGTAAATGTGCAGTTCCTGTTTGGATTAAACTCAATGCCATTAATTGTTCCAAAATACATTTCACATTTAAAACAATCACTGTGAGGTTTAATCCGTAAACAATGATTTCAATGAAATATCACAGGAAGCGAGGAAGTCTAATTCAATAACTTCAGCCCACAGACGCCGATGCTTTACTAACATTGTCTCGTGGCATGTCACAGTGTTGCCATGGTGCTGACGGATTCACGAGCTCTTTCCAGTTGTCTTCCGGATGTTTAGATCAACATGCTCGTGGTTGAGTCAAACAGTCATACGCTTTATTTAAAACCCTCCTATTGAAAGTAAGAGCAGCAGTTGTAGAAGATGTTGTTTGCTCTTTTTATAGCTCTGTCTCATGTGTTTTATGTAAGTGCTGCTCAAGTGCTGTATAAAAATTCAAGCTTTTATTTTAGCACATTGTAATGCGGCGGTCTGACAGCTGTTGCTTTGGACAAGGAGATTGTAGAGTAACGGGATGCATGCTTGACTTTTTTCATTTGTCTCTGCTCGTTGTCTGAAATGGAAAAGACCATTTCCATGGACAGAAAACAAATTGAGCACTTAAGGGATAGCTGTCTGAGCATAAGTGAAAACTGTAGTGCACACCCATGTTTTCCTGTGAAAACACTTGAGAGTGGATGGGAAATGTATGTTAACAGGCCGCTTGAGTGATTGAGCGCTGTGTTGCGAGTGCAGCGGACCAGAGCCGGCGACAGGCAGGTGGTGCTTCTTTTAAGGAGCTGTGTCTCTTAACGCAGGAATGAAATAACATTATGAGAAAAGGGCCGTCTGCTGGGAGCTGAGGCGTCTCGCTGAACGCTCACATCTCAAAGCTCTGCGGCCTGAAACCCATTAAAGTGTTTACCTGAGAATTGCTGACTGGTGCCACACTGGGACCTGAGGTTGGATTGGCCTTGCTGTTTAGGGCAAGGTTAGATAGATGAGAAACGGTGGAGAAAAGCTGAACTATGCCATTCATAAACGCAACGGTTTAGAGAAGGGATGCAGACATTTACAATTAGAAACTAAAATGCATGTGCTCCTATTAAACAGTGGTGCTCAAATGGATGATGCGGGTTTGTTTTCTTTATTGCTGTAGATTTTAACATACACTAATATAGATTTTGTTCCTTTAGATGACATGATTTCGCCCAATAATCTCAAAATGTCCTCCAATTGGATGGATTCATAGTTTTTCCCCAATAACCAACTTTGAAGTTTTTGAAACTTAAGCTTCCATATTGAGCATACAAGCATAAATTGGGTGATGTATCCCATTCATCTTATTATGAATACTATTCATACAGTCTCTGCCAACAATTTCCTGTCTACTTTATCTGTCTAACAAAGAGCTACAAAAGAGATTACCTCTGTTCCACAACACACAGACTTAAAATTACACTTGACATTCATATTCACAAAACAGAAGATTGGCTTAAATGAATGAATCATTAAAATGCAATTTGTACTGTAGTCCTAGTCTGGCAAGTCGTGAAACACATAAAGGCTCGAGAGATTTAATACTGCCCGACCGCTACATCTTTGCATTACCATACAGATCAAACAACCACAATGTCTGAAATTTTGGACCCAAAACGCCATGCCACACTGCTGACATTTACTGACTGAGAGTATGAGGGGTGAGGAGTGTTTTTATTTTGAACAGGTGACAGCAATGATATATAATTACTTCACCCTGAGACGCAGTGTTTGTACAGCACAGTTTTACTCATGAGAATCTGCTTAAATTCACAATCCACTGGGCAAAGAAACTAACTCTAATTCATTACTATGCCAGTAAACCTAATCAATTTTCTGTTTAAACATCGGAGGAGCTTAGCGGTTGTTTTTAGAGAGCTTAAAGGACTAAGCAACTGTTAGAGGTGATGGCAACATTAAAATCAATTGAGGTTTGCAAAATGAGCTAAAGAGTTGTGCACATGAATCTATATGAGGAGATATGCGCATTACAGAAATACAGTAGATTACATTGTGCCGAGAGTGTATATTCCTGTCAAAAGTCCTTGAGACTCAGTGGTGATTTAGTTACGCAGACAGCTTTACCTGGTTTTGCTGCATGGCTTGTTTCCATGGAGATGGTAAAAGATTTTGCTGACCATTGTTTTTCTGCTTCATGAAAAATACAGCTAAAATAAAAAAGTGGCAAAATAACCCATCATATGTGGATGACATGGATGAGCGTCCAATGAGCTATTTACTGATTGTGCTTTTTGCACGATGAGAAATAATGACCTGCTCAAATGTGCATCCACATATTAATCTTAATATGACAAGACAGTTGTATTGTCTTATTATTTCACAAACTTAATTATCTAAATATTTGCGAAAACTGCTGTTATAGGAAGGCAGTGAGGAAAGAAACAGAGAGTTCAGCTCTGGTTAGTTGGTTTAGGCTTGTTCAACCTAGCAAAATATGTTTTAAGAACGTTTTGCTAACATTCCAATTAAGTTTTTTCTGAACGCTTTAAACATTACACTAACCATATACATTTTTTTATATGGTTTTAAGAAACATTTTGACATAATGACATATAATGTTGATAAAGTGCTTTTTTAACGTTACCACAAACACATTTTTGATAACTTTGGGAGAACTTTTAAAGTAAGTTTTGGGAATGTTCCTTTTTAGCTGGGTGTTTGGTCTTAGTTGGTCTAGATGGTCAGTCAGCTGTACTATCAGACAGATGTCCCACCATCTGTGGTTGTTGATAACACTTTGGACCACCATCCAACCAGTTACCATATCACAAAAAACATTCACCACTTTGTTTTCTTTCAGTTATAAATGAAATTATGAACCTCTCCCTTATAATAATAGAATTAAAGGTTGCTGATAAATTGTGACCCAGTCTGTGATTTTTTTTGTGATTTGCTGTTTTCTAAATAAAATCATCTTGCATAATGTAAAGAACATTCTTTGAAAATATAAACTTGATATCTTTAAAATTGACTAAGTAATGCCATGTCAAATCATAGTGAAATGAATAGGTGAAATCAAATTTTGATGCTCGTTACCTCAGAATTAGATTTTTAGACTTTAGCCTGGTTTTCACAGACAGGGTCACAATTATGCTGCCCACCCGTGTTTAACTGCTCCAGCACATAACCTAATCTCCAATCTCCCACTATTACACAGTGCTGCTGAATGGTGACCGTGTCAGGACGGGTACAAGAACGCTGCTACGGGAACAGAAATTACAGTTATTGATTTTAATGAATTTGGCCAGTACAGGTAAAGCCCCGGCAGGCAGATCAATTATCACTTATTAAACACAGAGAACCCCTACACCCCCCCATCCAGAATAATTATCAGTTTCTTTCTTGCCAATTGCCTCGCTGACAGGTACTGTAGGTGGAAATCAGTGGCATCCGAGGAACGCTGCGATGACTGGCAAGCAACAGTGCGGACGCACAGGCTCCAAGTTAACACTTTATAATTAGCAAAAAAATGTACACCGTCAAAAACAAGCAAAACATATAAATAATCCCCGATTGGAGCGGCGACTCGAAGGGTGCCAGGAGCTTACGCTGCTAAAGCAACTGTTGAGAGGATATAAGAGCTGAGAAAGGCTGGGTTTTCATCGGGCTCAAATCGTGTCACAACAGGGGGTGGATTGCTTTAGACCTTCAGACATCCCATCAGTCAAATACTCCTGCATGAGCAGGAACGGCCGTAGATGATTGTAGTTGACCTGTTACCCACTTAATGTTAAATAGGTCATTCAATTAAGCATTTTTTTTTAAATAAAAGACTTTGTTTTCCTATGAAAACCTATTGTAAGTTTAGCACTTCCTCAGTTGTGCAAAAACAATCTTTTAAAACCAAACAGGTGTTAGAACGAGTTTTTACTGCTCAATTTCAAAAAACAATTTTGTTGAGCAGTAAAAACACTTTCTGAAAGCCTATTCTGTGTACCGAAACTTGTAAAAGAAGTAAAAGCAGCATATGGGTGCTATTATGATTCTGTCTGATATATTACGTCTTTGAATGGCTCAATTTTAGAGTAGATTGTTTTGTAGTCCTGTTATGATGTAATGCAGGCTTCATAAAAGGCTGTTAGTGAGGGATGGGACAGTTAAAAGACTATATTTGACCAAACAGCAAACCCACAACACAAGAAAGTGTGTGTAAAAATGTTTTTTTATTCACATGCGGGGAGGGGCTTTTCTTAAAGAAGAATCAAGTCCATTCAGGAATGGCAGAACTCCTAAAGTGGTGGGGCAAAATTTGATATTTTAAAATTTAACCCTAGTATTGTTGGAAGCAAAAACTGAGGGTTCTTTAATGTTTAATTCTACTAATTTTAAATATATGGGCTTGTTCTACATTCATTGAAGTTAATAGTGATAGCTCAATTTGTTTCTTATTGATCCTACATGCATACCTGTCTGTTTCCAGGAAACTCTTCACTATCAAGCCTTTTTCACTATTGAGTGTCAAAGTGTGGTTAATGTTTTTTAATGGAGTCAGAACTGTCAGTTATTAAGTGTGTTTGACTTCGTTCTGTCAAAAAGATCAGAGATTTGAGAGTGACTCTTTCCAATGGAAGTTTGATGTTATACGCTGATTGGTCTGCACCTGAAGTGCCAGGACACCATTTCAATAGTTTAAAAAGTGCAAGGTCAAACGGCAGCTCGACCCTGTTGCTTCGGCAGCAGTTCAATTTTAAGGGTCAAAAAGGTGAAAAATGTACACGAAAAGCTAAACTAACAATGTGAATAACCTGAAGTGAACCTCCAGGAAAATATATTTCTGGTTTATAGTTTTTGGTAATCAGTTTTCAATGTCTGTGGCTCCTGCTGTTTCTTGTTTAGAGAAAAACATGAAAAAGATTGTGTCTAATTACCTATTGAAGTGCTTAGCGGTTGTAGATATAATTTTTGAAATGTGGATTATTAGTCAGTGCATGTCCCTGTAAAATTATTAATTGTGGTAGCGTAACAACACCCTTGAAAAGCTGCTATTGTTATGCAAGTGTACAATCTTGCATGTCATAAACAACATATAATCATCCTTGGTTAGACTGACAGAAGGACATTCAGCATCTAAATCAATGAACACTTTTTCTGTAAATAAGACAGCATTGTCAGAAACCGTTTTCAAAGAACAGTTTCTGAAAGCCTAAATTTAAGCTAACCCAAAACAATTCAACAAACAAATTCCCATTCCCATTCCAAACCCAAGTAGTACTGTACATGATCAACCAATCAGATGTTTTGTGATATGGAAAAGGAATATTGTTAAACTAAGAGTTAATGTGATTTATGGTTAGTTACTCTATAATTTTTTGACAGGAATGTTGTTTCAGGAACAACAAAATATAACCAGATTCTGCTTGGCAACAGTGACCAGCCCACAAACCTCTTTTTTGTTACGGTTGGATTTTTATTCAAGCATTTCGCGTGGTGAAACGGTGTCAATGTGCTGTGCCTTCGGCAGAACTACACACCGTCTCTTCTGCGTTCTAGATGGCTGACAGGTGACCGTGTGGCACAGAGGTGCTACTTCCTGTCATTTCTCTGTGGCACAAACCTCCCACCGCAACCCGAGCACTTACGGTAGCGTGGCCTCTTTTTACCACAGACGGTCGAGCAGGGAAAAGCATTTCTCTCTCGCTTAAAAACCATGTCATTGAGTGGTTGACAGCACACCTCCTCTCAGTCAAAACGTAAAGCCCAGTGGTGATGTTCACTCTTGAAGTGGGTCAGTCCAATCTGGATTTCATGGCATCGCTGTTAGAAATGGGTCCACTTTTTTTGGTCTACATTCTTCAGTGGCAGAAGTGAGTCTCGAGGGGTTTATCTTCCAGAGTTTCTGGACCGAGTGTTGCTAGTAAAGATAAATCAGGTTATTAATATGTCTGGTCATTTTCATCAGATCAGATCCCTATCTGTTTAGAGGATCAGTTTAAACTTTTATTTTTTCATGTGGGATGAGGAAAATATTATTTTACATCATGATACTGTAATATTCTAACATCAATAGAGAATTTTTTTCAAAAATAATTCACAATAATATTTTTGAAGCCGATGACTATACAAAGGACCAAAGTACAATGCTAATTAAACATAAACAAATGAGCAAAAATTACAATATTTATTACAGGTTATAATTATTTAACATTACATTAAACAGAACTGACCCAGATATTGGTATAAAATCATTTCAACAAGTCCCTGTTCATTTCCACCTCTAGCAGCATGTGGTTAGTGTTCGACTGCTTGGTCAAACCAATACATTGAGTGCACGGTTGCCCGCTGTGAATGCAAAGTACAAGTACTAAATGGATTTGCAATTACATAGTAAGGCCTCATTATTGCTTCCACTGCTTGTCCTACAAATATAACACACTTTAGACTTTTGATTCATACTTTTAGGTTATGTATTCTTTACTCAATAAGGCATTTTTGAATGCAGTTATGATTGTAGCAAACTCTATATCTACATTGTTTATATAAATATTTTTTTTACTTTTTATATAACATTTTATACAACATACAAATATTACTTTATAATTTCATATTAATATTACCATGCAATAGTACTGATTATTCAGTCATAGTCCCATGTTACTTTACTGTACGTCACTGTGGTGTGGCTCACTGAAATATATTCATTTATATAATTCTGGTCTATCTGTCTCTTAAGGCCGTCTAGCTACATTGTAAAGCTTTTTGCGGGAGAAAAGCAAATGGTAGTGTTGAGTAATAACTATAGGAATATTTGAGGGTGTGTAATAGGCAAAGCTGTGCTGATCTCTGTCCATTAATATTAATTGAATTTGAGGATGAGGTACTAAATATTTATGGATAATAACCACACGAGGCAATACCGTACTAATGATGTGGCTCACGGAGAATTCATCAAAAATGCTGATTAAAACCTGTTGATAATCAAATTCTTTTATAATATTCCTTATCCTTAAATATTGCTTGTTTTTAATGAATTTGGGCTGTGTACATTGCCATTAGCACAACTTAAAAATATAAAATCCCAGAATCAAAATAAAACCTAATTTTATAAGATTAAAGAAATAAAGTACTATTTTAAGCCACCAAATAATAAATAATTTTATAATATTTTGATTTCGAAAAGCCAAGGAAATTGCATTTTTAAAGACAAGAAATGAGCCTGTAATAACTATATATATTCTTAAATTATATTTCATTGGCTAGATTTAGATTTTTGAGACCATAGTGATGCCTGATTTGTGAGTGAATATTATATATTATAATATTCCAAAATCAGCCTGCAGGATTGTGAGTCACAATAATAATCATAAATGACTGGAGAAATTATAAAACAATCATTGAAATTCATTGATCAGAAACCTGTGCAAGAGCAACTCAGGTTCAGCGAGTGCTAGAAGATTAAACTTGTATGCTATGGGCTGACACAAGGCAAGATTGCTGGCAGTTGCAGGAGACATGCCAAGAGTCCAGTTCATATACCAGCACACTTCATTATTTAATCTGTTTGCTGGGTATTTTTTTTCTATGAGCAATTTTTATTCTTGGCAAGAAAAAACAGACCTAGCTTTGTGATGAAAGATCAGGACTGTTAACAAAAAAGTGCCCATTTGAACCCTGCATGATTTCACTATTATATTCTCAAGAAAGCAACTTGCCTTAAGGTTACTTCAGTTGAACTGCTTGAAGCGCTTGAAGGTTGTTAAGGGTAGGGTTTGCTAAAAGTTAGGGTTAAGACCTTATCACCTTTCTTTACTGGACATAAGGAAGAGATCATTGCTTTAGTAGAGAATACTGGTGTACTGGCCACTGACATATGCAACATACACAATTCCTGAAGAAAAAGATGAACTTACAGACGTAGATTTCTAAATTTAGGATAGCTACCCACGTTTGGAGTTTGTGTCATGAGTCATGTAAGCACACATCATGGAGAAATCAAGATAAGTCAGAGCTTTTCTTCTCCGCAGGCAGTCTGATGTTCAATCACATCCTTCACAAATAACAAACAAGGAATCGAGATGGCATTCATGCATGACAAATAATGTCACAGTACACTAAGAAAAACTAAAAGTGCTAGAAAAAAAAGATTTCATTATGATTTAACGGCGTGGAAGTGTGAATTACATTACCACTATTCATCATCTTGTTTCTTTTTACAAGCATTTATTTTTTAAAGCAGCTAAGATAGTTTGTGCTCCATAAATCTTGCAACAGGGTTTCTGTGCGGGAAACTAAGACAATGTGGATTTATTTTAAGGCAGGAATTTGACAGTTACCCCATCATCTGTGACAGGGAAAGCCGAAGGTCATGACATACCTAAAATTAGAGGAACCACAGACAGCCAACAGCGATCCTTTCCATGCACAGGTAATAGACTTTACCTGTGCCGTGAACAAAGCTATCTTCATATACTCTGCTGTAGTCACAAAATCCTTTATGAAATGTAGACTCTATTAATTAATCTATTTTAGAAGAACACTGGGAAATTCCAGTTTGGACTGGATAGGTATCTTTGTGTGAGAATGTCTGTGCCCTTCCCATGGCACTATTGTGTTTAGATCCCAAAATACCCTATTGCATCTTTAATGAGGCTCTGGAAAGTATCTGTATCGGACTCTTTGAGCTGGGCTTTTGTCATGACAGCCTTTGTGTCCTTGCTTTAATGCTTTGACAAATTTGCTTTTGTTGATAAAGTAACATAGCGGGCAAATTTAGGAATCTAAAAGAAAAGACCACCTTTGACCACACCAGTCCACCTAATATTTTATCATTATGCTTGCTGTGCTCTAGGACTGAAATTGTGAAGAGAGAATGAACAAAAAATCTCACTACAGCAGTGATGAAATGTCTAATATGTCAGCTATGTCTTCCTCATGCTGTGCACCTTTTGGTTATCAGACACAACAGATCATTTCATGGCCCTTTCTGAAGTAATTAGCTCGGCACTGATATGTGTTTTTGACCAGTGGGAAATAAGGCTGTAATTAGCCCAATTTCTGTATTCATTATCTCTTTTTATCACTGAGATGCAGCATTAAGTAGGCTCTTTAAAACTAAAACTTGACACCACAAATACTTGAGTTTGGTGTTTTAAAAAACTTCTTTTGATGTTTTTTGGTCTCCCTGCACAGGAACTCTCCACAGGCCAAATTAAAGAGAGGAATTAAAGTTTTCTAAAAAGTAGCACAAACAGATCCGTGAATGTCCACATAAATCTGAGTTTTGCTGTCCATTATAATACAGAATAACGTAAAATCTAAAGGTTTCTTTGGTAAGTGCATTGTTAATTGCACAGGTACAGTGTATTGATTATGGTTTTCCTCATTAAAATCAGCTGTAGTCTGACTAACATACAGCATTTTAATATTTATATCCTTGGCATGTATTGACCAAAATGTCTCATTGATTTTTTTCAAAATTGACCTCAGTCATGTTTATTAGCCGTCTAAGAAAATGTTTCTGAATTACAGTCCAGGATGAAATCAAACTGCATGTAATATAACGAAAACTGGCATATTCATTAAGTTGCTCTCTTCATAAGTTGGCTAAATTCCAATCAGACAATTTGGCAGCAAAATGATGAGATCCCAAACTAGGGTGACATCTCACGCACAGCTGACATCTCTCACATAAATGCCTCTCTCTTTCTGGACCCCTGACAAATTATAGCAATTTCTGTCAGTCCACCATTTAGTTTGTCATTTCAATCTATTTTGAGCCAAACACAAGCAGCTTCATCTGCTGTTGACCCCCTGACCAGCTTTTTGCTTCAAGGAGGCCTATAATCTTTTAGCATTTACAATTATGTCAATGGATGTTGCTTGGTTGCTACATACAGTTTAGACACTTGATTCGGAAGGTGTATTTTTTGGCCAATTTTCTCTCCACAAGTGTAGCTAATTATTGTCCATAATGGATTTATAAATAAAGTTGGACGGTGTATGTTCGTGAATTTAGGGATTTATAACATTTAACATTTAAGCATTTAACAGTTTATTTAAATAAATATCAAAAATCTAAAAAATGGGCGTTATCTGACAACCACATAAACACTGTACAGGTGGTATTGTGACTGTTTGTTGACTGTAAGTCATTCCATTTAAATGCTGTTACAAGTAGCATTTTAATGTGTTTGTACTTTAGAGACGGTCCCTAAATTTACGACTGGAAGTGACAAGCTCTTTGAGCTTGAGCGAATGCCTGATCCAAATAAAATCAAATTTGTTCATAAATGCAATTTTTGCTAAATATGCTTTTGCTGTCTCCAAACAAAACAATATGGTCTATCGAGTAAACAAGAATACAATTTTCGTTATGTCGCAATCATAAGATTATAGTATATAATATTAAGTCGAGATCACAAGAAAACAACTTTGTTATCTCAAGATCACAAAAAAATTAAGTCGAGATCACGAGAAAACAATACAAGAAAAAATAACAATGGATGGCTGCTTACGGCTTCCGTAAATTACAGTGAACATGACCTGCAAAACCCCACTGTATCTCTTGATTCATTATCTTGGCTTATTACCATCTCAAAATCCAAAAACCACACAGTTCAACAGATGATTTGTGAATATATAAGGTTTTACAGTCATTGTGTGGAATAATTTCCCTTCTCAAAAGATCTACTTTTTACAATATTGAGGAGCATAAAATAAAAACCCAACACTGTCCTTATGGCTTCCTAAATCAAGCCCACTCATTACTAGATTGGAGGTTGCATGGCAACACTACAAAGAAGGCAAACGATATTGAAAGTTCTCTACAGATGAAAAATCAGAGGCTAGTTATTCCCCAAATCCATGTAATTTCTTCTGGAGTATGTGATTGTACTGTACCAGAAGTCAGCCAATCCAATTATAGGAAAGATGGGATGTTGTGGGGCAGAAATAATAGCGATCATATCCTTTCCACCTCCCTGGCCTTTTCTCAAGCTACGGATAAAGGAAATTATTCATTCATCACAGTGAATATGTAATGCATGTAAAAGTAACTGTATCCAGGTTGTTTGCATGGGGTGCATACTGGATAATTTAATCAATGCTGGACAGTTTGGGAATAGCACATACAGTACGTGCCGTATACTGTATCTGCATTGTAAAAGGCACAAGGTCTTAAATTGAGAAATAAATCCCAAGGCAAAAACACAGATTAATGGTAAATAAGGCCTGTGTCTGGTATAATCCCACAAGTGTCTCTCCACATCAATACCAATAAACAGGAGG
The DNA here is from genome assembly GCA_019155185.1 of Beaufortia kweichowensis. Classification (NCBI taxonomy): domain Eukaryota; kingdom Metazoa; phylum Chordata; class Actinopteri; order Cypriniformes; family Gastromyzontidae; genus Beaufortia; species Beaufortia kweichowensis. The sequence continues at coordinate 4,040,829 of CM032804.1, forward strand.
TAGCATCATACTCGCTTTGAATAATGATCATGTCAGAAAGAAGATTCGTCACTGTCAGCGGATATGAAAAATATCCTGCCATCCATTACCTGCCACCAAACCCACAGCTGCTGTTTCACAGCTAACCCATGCAGATTGGCTCCACAATCGAGTTAGAAACTTGGGATGGAGGCCACAGAAACAGACGTTTGGAAGTCGGTTGCCTAGCTGAGGCTGCGGTAGGTTAAACTCGACATATGAAAGATGGATGCTGAAAACACTCAATAATCATTCACTCACCCCAGGACAGACATTTCATTTGCGTGAAGGGACATGTTAACCAACCTTTATTACAGTTCCGCAGCATAATGACTTGTTTTCATCTTCTCTTTTGATTATAGAAGTGGAAATAATCTGACGGCCTAAGAGATTACAGATCACAGCATAATTAATTTCCTCACATTTAATTAGACACTCTGCACACCTGGTTTATAAACACGTTAACTGATGCATTTCTGGGAACTTTGTTTGGAATTATGCACTGAAGTGTCAAATGATTCAACAGTGATGATGATTATTTCCTCAATGGTGGAATGATTTTCTTTATGAGCAAAACCTCTAAATGATGTTGATAACTAATCATATAAATTAAAAGATGATTTGATTTGCATAACTGTTTGTATGAGAAATACTTTTTATAGTAAGTGAATAGATCTTGACCTTTAATAAAATATTATTAGCCAGCTATAGATCAGTTGAGATGACCATAAAAGATCTTAAAAACACATTGAGTGTATATGCTAAAAAACGCTATTATACTGTCTAATGCAGAACTAGAAATGAATTTAGATGATGAATCATCTACCAGTATAGTCCTACAGTAGTTGAGCATTGGACTTACTGTTAATTTAAACTAAGATTATTATATTTAGATGTTTATGAAACAGTAGGGTTTATATATACGTTGCACTTGGCATACAGTACAAACGTGTTGGAGTCATGGTGCAGTAGTAAATATGCTTGCAACACATCAGAACACAATATCATATTTTAATCTTCTGTATCTTCTACCACACGACTGTCTCTCTTGATATTCCTGACCGAAAACATATATATATAATTTTAATATATATATGTTTTAATTGTAATATTTTTAAAAGATTTTACTTTTTATTTGTTTTTTTCCTTTTATTTATATAAATATAATATTTATTTTTGATAGATTAGTATTTGGTACATAAAAGCTTCAGTCAATCAATGTATGAAGTGTGTGGTTTGTTCTAAAGAGAAGAGCCCTTCACAGTAAGACCTGTGCTACAAACTGTACAATCTAATAGCTTATAGCCAACCAGTCAGAAAACACAAAGAGGAAAGACTCAAAGAGGTTTCCAAGACAACAACAGGTCAAGGGGAGTTCAACAACTAAAACAGACTAGAAAAAGATCAGGCAACACCAGCAACACAAAGCCCAGTTTCCATTGTAAACAGATACTGTCTAATTCACAATGGAGTGAGTAGATGTCCTGAGCGTGTGATAGTATGCTAATATGGGTTATTGTTTGCAATTCCTCTGTAATGTTGGACTTTACTTTCTGTGTCTCATGTGACTCATCAGAACGCTTAGAAATAATCCTCCCAAACATCTGGTTGGCCCCTCATGCCAGGCGGCACAGGGCCAGTCCATTTGCCATGCGTATGTGCCCCCTTCAGTTGTCCAGCTGTCTGCCGATAGTCTAGTGCAATCTCTAGAAAAACGTTTACGATTTACACCATCTGCGACCCTTACGATGACAGTCTTTGCTGTAATCAACTCAAAATATGAACAAAACATGATGAATGAATGCATAACATAACAATGAATGTTCCATTGTGACTGTGTTTAAATCAAAGATACCGAATGTTATCCCAGGAGGAGCTAACCATTGCTTTTGGCATTAACATGTTTTGACATTAGCAGTTCAAAAGGATTCGATTAGTAGCATAGGAGAGCCTGGCAGGAGCTCCAGAAATCCATGGCTAATGATCTGCTTTCTGGGGTGGCATAAAGTGAATCACCAAAGAGAAAATCCAACAACAAAAAGTTGTGCTGATGGGTCGATGAAACAGACCTTAAGCAGTTAAAGATATTGTTAAATTGGAAGACTCTGATGAGAGAAATCACACATCCTATGAGTTTGAACAAAAGAGAACTCAGCGAGGAATTAGATGTGAGGGTGGAAATATGCTGAACGAAACACTAGACTAACACTTATGGGAAGAATAGAGGCAAAAATAGATACATGACTCCAAGCTCAATTGGTAAAGGACAAAGGTCACAGTTTCAATTCCTAGGGAACACAAATACTGATGAAAATGTATAGATCCGAGTCGCTTTGGATAAAAGCCTTTACCAGATGTGTTAATGCAAGTGGAAACATTTATCAGTTATGTATGACATCAAATCTGTTATCTGCTTCTCTCTTCGTCTTTGATTTAGAGGGCAACCAGATGAACAGTGTTGGACCGGGTTCATCTGTGATGCAAACCATGACACAGTACCCCTCTCTCGGACAGATATCCCACCCGTATGAGACGTCACAGGCCGGGAAGGAGCTCAACAAGTATGCCTCGCTCAAGGCTGTGGGTAAGGCAATGCTCAAATGGGGTGGGTTTAATCAAGCCTTAATCTTAAGATTAAGATCATGATTGGGCACCACACATTTTCTTCATGTATCAAATATGTATTTGTCAAAGCGCTGATATCATTACTTACATGAGATTAAGCCTCATGATCTTCATCTGTCATACTGTATCAGAACTGCGAGGAAATGTGTAAACCAATATTGACCGAACTAAGAAACAATTGCAAGAGGTTTTTATTATCATATATAATTTTATCTTAAATTACCCAAGTTCACTAAATGTCCACCAATAGGTGCTTGGCTACATTCTGTATAGATTACGTATAATTGCACGGTCATTTTACAGTATTTTTAACTTAAATGGTTTTAAAAATGAAAACGGCTTGAACACTTTTTGGTGTCATTCAAGAAGAAAAACTGTAATTATGAACTGTTAGTGCCCATACCTGCTACATTTTCAATTCAATCTGCATAGAAATGTACCGTAAGTGTTTTTTGTTGATTTTCAAATTATGATGTCAGCCTGCATTTATTCCAGTAATGGTTCTGCTATCCCTTATTCAGATGCATTGGCAGGGGTTAATGATGAGTCTAAAGCAGCGCTTCTGACCTGCTGAGAAAAGCCATAAACCCATAAACCACCATAAAAACACGCTCAGAACCAGACGCTCTGTATTCTGAACCATGAATGTCTCTGTGAAATCCCTCTTTGCTCTTTCCCAATCACCATCAGTCGTGCTTCAGAAGACACTTACTGACTGCAACCTTAAAAACTATTACCATGGAAACCATATTGCCAAAATGCCATTGTCATTCTTACTACAGTGCTAATGCTAATAGCCTTTTCTGTCTTCAAAGACGATGAAGCCAAATGTCAAAATAATTTTTTTAAATAAATTTAATCAATAAATAATTATATCATAATATATTATACCAAATAATATAATAATATAAATAATTATTTGCTTTAATTATTAATTAAAGTAAATAATTAATTATACTTTTCTCATGTAAAATGACTTATTTTGAAGGATGTTTTAACATTTTTACTCAAATACTAATTATGAAAAAGTGTATTATGAATCTGGCATCCTGCAAAGCTTATCAAAACGCTTGAAACGACAGCTGGCTCAGAGCAGACAGACAATGAAGCAGCAACATGTATGATGTCAGACTGTCTTTGTGACATACGATCGCATCTGAAACCTCTTATTGTCTAATCCACTGCGGTCTGCATAGACCAATCTTTGTAAAACTGAATCTGCTGATGTCAAACCACACAAACTGCATGTGAGTAGCCAGCACCTGAGGAACTCGACCGTCTGAGTTATGTGTTACAGTATCTGATCTCAGGGTATTGATGTGAATGAAAGCGTCTCAGCAGAGATTAACTCTTCTCTCGTTCGCACGGTTTATTTGCAGTGGCCGTCCTGGTATGAGGTTTTAGATCTGTGACTCGAGCCTGTTAAAAAGGTCATCTGAAGGATATTTAATTAAAAAGTGGAAAATGTCATGGTGAAATGAGGAAGACTTCAAGCGGCATATAGTCAGTCCCAATTAAGTCATGGCTGAGTTTGAAGGTGATACTGTTAGTGACGTTGGCTGGATGTTATGAAATATGTTGCACCAGAAAGAAATGATTAGTGACATGGTTCAAAATCACATCTGGCTAGTTTATGATGTGTTTTTTTTGGTGTTAGCAAGTCTTGTTGTCACTGAAATGCCTGCAACAAATACTGTAACAAAATTCATAATTCCTTCACAAGCAAAGCTGTTGGGCATCATTTAAATGTCAGTGTTGATGCAGCTGACTTTGTTGTCTGATTGTGCCGGTTGGCAGTGTGCGAACTGATTCGGTCCAAAAAACACATGACAAGTCATTTTAGCAGAGTTGCAAAGTGATTTTCGAGAGCATGATGACTACAGATAAGGAACAACAATAAAGTCATTTTGAGCAGATACTGTAGTTAGAACCCCAAATTGCTGTTGTGGTATCATAAAAAGCTATGGGTTTTCAGTTAATAGTGCTAGCATTTCAAGAAAGAAACACATTTGTTTCATGGTGAAATAGAAAACAAATACAGACCTTTTTGAAATGAATTAAAACAAGGTTACAAAAGACGTCTCCAAACTACTATGGTCATTACTCACACTGACAACTTAACAACTTGCCTTATAAATATGTAAAGCACCCTAAGATAACTTTCTTTGCAAGTTTTTTGTAAACAAATACTAAAGTTTGTTGATAATGCACTATATACAGTTATCTATAGGTTTTGCTTTTGAAGAGATTTGTTGTGGCTGTCAAGCTCCAAAACAGACATTAAAGTCCATCTTGTTTGTTGGAGGAAAAGCGCTGGATCATTTTAAAGAGAAAAAGAGCTCATTTGGGAAAAAAGTAATAACACTTGATCCATTAAATGTGTAATTCTCTGGCGCATAGATAAAAACAAATCAGCTATAATGATGATTTTTGCTTCTGTATAATAACCCGTTATTGAATTTTTCTACATTTTGCTCTCTCCGTCTCCAGCTGAGAAGGCGAATGAAAACTTCTACACTAACAGACGGCACTTGGGCGACCTGGCGGCGAAAGGCACCCCCCTTCCCATGCACTCCGTGAGTCTGGAGCAGGAGCCCACCAACCCTTACAGCCCCGAGCTGCCCTGCCAAAAGCAGAACGGACAGAAGTCCAAAAGCACCAAGATCCACAGCTCCCACCCGCTGGCTTTTGGCTCAAACACCATCGCCAACCCCGGCATGCTGAAGGGGTGGGATGCGACGGAGACGCTGGGCCGCCGGCACACGTACGCTCCCAGGAAACACGGCACGACTGTGGAGCAAGTGAACGAGCTGACGTCGGCACACAGCCAGCACTACCTGCCTCCCCATCCGTACTTTGTCACCAACAGCAAGACTGAGGTTACCGTGTAATTGGGGCCATAGCACTGGGTTTATCGAGCCTGGTCCTGAGTGGATACATGGAACGGATAACACAGGAAGTGTGACCGAGGAAGAAGTGTGGATTAGGACATTGTCCTGCTGGAAAGATTGAGCGAGCAGTCTGGCTCGAGGTCCGCACAGCCCATTATCTGTTGGCTGTATGTGTGCTGTTTGTCTTTAAGCGGTTGTGTATGGACAGACACGCCTCGTGAAAGGAAAGGCATCATGTTTTTTCAAAGGTAATCTATTCGTGTCTATTCCATAACAATGCAAATCTCACCTGTAGTGATGAGTTTATGTTAAGGCCATCCATCAACGTAATGAGAGACATTAAAAAACATTCAACCTAAAGATGGGACCAATATCATATACTGAAACAAATGTTTCCCAATGACACCAGAAGCTCTGGTGAGAAAAGACGCATTGTTTTTCACACAGTCTTGTACATAACAGATGTTACCAAGGACAAACAGTGTCAAAAACTTCCTCAGATCTAAAGAACATCTGAAGAGCAGCTTAAAAGATAAACGATGATGTGAGGACAATTGTGTCTCCGGCTCAAAGACAAATTCAGATTTCACTTCATCACTGGTTGACTATTCAGTGTGTGCACCAAAAACCTGTAGCAATCGAACACACTATATCCTGACAAACACTGGGCTTGTGCCTTTCCAAAAACAGAAAAACTCAATATCTAAAAGATCTTGTGCTTTTCAGCAAGTTTTCTCTATAAGAAAGATGCAGAAAATAGAAACAAATTTATTGTTTAGCTTGTTCTCGTTTGTGTCCCAAAATACATCATTTTGATGTACACATCAAAAGTGTCATTTTTCTTTCAGATGTACTGTATATTCCCCATCTGTTAGTGAAACTGTAGATTATAGGATATGATGAAGAATGTAGGGTTAATGATAAACAGTTATTATTTTTCAATGTTAGGTATGATAAGGGTGAAAGGCCCTGAAACAGAACAAGATTGTTGCAATTGAAACACTGCCATTTTTTGCATTCCCAGTCTGTTTGGTTTTGATAACTTATTGAATAGCTGCTCTTTTTTGTCTTACTGGATTTATTTAGTATAAGTGTATAAGTCTACAGATAGTTGCAGGGTAATAATTTCATGCTGTTTAAATTTGAAAAACTCTTCTTTTTGTCATCAGAATCTATAATACATCTAACATCTGGGTTTGTAGTTGAAGCATATTGTGGGTTACATAAACTTCAATTGGTCTGGAACCAGCGGCTTTATTTCTGTGCACTTATAATGATTAATATCATGTACTGTTACCCAAACAGAGCTGTCAGGCTTGCAGGTTAACTCATGCTGACAATAAAGATTATCTACATATATAGTAGGGCTTTCTGCAATATCAGTCTTGTCAAACTCACATGTATGTAGTAGACCAAATACAGGAATAAAACACCCCAAAATTTTTTTATATACCTTCATTTATTAATATGTGGTCATGCAGAAACTACATTAGTACATTGTGTGGTAATGTACAAAAATAATGTTCTGGTGACCTTTAAATTCAGAAAAAACGATTGACCGGCTGAATCAATGGCTCACAATTAAACATGAAAAAATTTTTTTATGATTATGCATCAATTTAATTTGATTTTGTATCCTTTTGTTATTACCCTTAGCCAGGTCAGAAATGATTTTTCAAACCTAAAATGAAGCATAGTTGCCCTAGCCATTTCTAATAAAGCATTTAAAGATCTACATACCTAAAGGAATATAAATTCAAAATAATCCAAATTCTAATGAAATAAATTCAGCTCCAAGAAATTAACAACAACAAAATCAGAAGTGCTTCAAATTTTAATCAATGCATTTCCACGAATAAGAAAACAATACAAGCCCTGCCTACTGATTAACCGCTTCTCTTCATAAAATTGAAAAACTGACTGTGCGTCACTGCCACAACAGCCTGAGACAAACCAGCACTTAAGGTTGACATAATGACCGTCGCTCTGTCAGTCTCTGAGTCCACTCAACGTCTATTAAAGCTGAATGTCTCACTGCAGGTGACCTGATGACTCAAAGCCCACTACAAGATCACTCATCGGGGGGATGTTTCTTTGAATTAATTCATGTAGTCAATTCAGTACTGTACTTGTTCTCTCTGAAATCAACAGGGATTAGGACAGATAATGTAAAAGAGCTGTGTAGCTAAAGAGACCCTCACAGCAGGATACCAACTGCATAATCTAAACTATGAAACATCCACCTTGAAATCTGGCAGAAATGATCATTTAAATAATGAGGTTAATACTTGATGTTCATTAAATCGTGCCCACTTATAGAGTTTGTTTATTTGCATACGCTATAGGTTCTTAGCATCAGAATCTCAAAAAAATTATGCAAAGCAGATGCCGGCGCAAACGCACGGCAGAAAGGTGTTCAGAATGCAAATTGAACGGTACAGTTTTCACAGATTGCAGGCCGGCTCTGAGTGCTACTGTAGGTTACGGAGCGTGCAGCAGACTAACACTGTCTGACATGACGTTCGTCGCTCTCCCACTGCTGTCCAGGCACTTAAATCGACTCGTTAACATGCCAAAAGTGCCTTTAACTTTATGGCACATCTGGATATATGCCCAGTTATATTTATCAATATTATCATTTTAACATCATCTTTGATGCTAATATTGCTATTGTCTATAATGTGAACAGCAGCCCTCGAGCCTAATTAATATAAAAGGACCAGCTTGATATTACAGGAATTCCTGATTATTTAAGGTGGCTAATTCCTATCAATTTGTACAGTGTAAATCAACTATGTAAGATTTTTAGAAAAAATTAAATGAAAGCCCCAGCTCCACCCCTAAACCTAATGTCCTGGTGCAAAGGCAGATCATACTAAAACATATGAATGTGTCAAATTCATACAAAATATCCATCTTATAAAACAATTGCAATAAGATGGATAAAATGGAAAGTACTGGAAAGACAAGTTTATGCTGATGACATTGATAATGACAGTACATTTCGTTTTAATATTGATTGTTGTTTCCACCTCTCATTGTGCCTTGCTGTTCATTAACAGACACTCACTTTCTGCATTCTGGGCTTGTATTTAAGTTCATATATTTGTTTCTGTTGTTGAGTCTTGCAGAGCTCTGAAGCAGTCGTCCATATGAATATAAACAACACAGAAAGATTTCTATCATTCGAGATCAAAAAGAGGGCTTGTTAGTCCGGGAAAGTGTAGAACAGATGCAATCCATCAGCTGTACATTACACCACAAAAGGGCTGCAAATTACCTGTCAAACTTTAATGCTGTGATCATGTTTCGGTGGATTTTAGATTCTGACTCTCACAGACAGGCAGAAGCTGTGCTAAAATGGTATTGCCCTTTATTTCATGGTAAAAAAGCTTCACAACCCCATTTAGGTTGATAATAATGTTAGTTTGTGTAACTGGTTCAGCGATTTTAAAGAATTTCATTTTGAAAAGTAATACCTCAAATACTTTTGACAAGTAGAAACCCACTGTTATAAATGAATTAACTGTTATTTGTTTATTCTGGTGATTTGGATATGCAGATGGATTATTATATTCTCATACTCTCCTACGATATGGCATTATCATATTTTTCACATAAAGCCAGAATAGTTACACAATAACTTGATATTTGTAAGTAGTAGCATAGTAGTTGCTAAACAGACCATGTTGTCCAGTTCAGTGGTCTATATTGTAAATCACATAGACGAATCATTAAGGATTAAAATGATGCCCGCCAAACTGCACTGAGTGTCATTAATTAAAGGATTATTTTGTGATCCAGGTTTTTTTTGGAAAATGTGTCAATATGCTGTAGTAATCGGTTATAATACTGTGTGTATCTCAGTGTGCTCTTTATTGCTGATGATTGCTAAAGCATTTGGAAAACACAGAGAACTCTTTGGCACGTCTTACTGCCCATATATCATATTTAATACACTAAGGTACAATTTTTTAAACAACATATTCTATGTAACATTTCTATGTGAAAGTTAAAAGTTTAAGCACTGTTGTATTGTCACATCACAATACTTATTTACAATAAATGTCTCTTCTCTACATGCTGTGGATTTTGAGTTGTGTAATATGAAATGTTATGTAAGTTTGTTGGTAAGATAAGGTTAAAGAGGAATGTGAATCTCAAATTATATCAGACAAAGAAGAAAGATTTTGCCTTTGGGAAAGATTGAATTTGAATACAATGAAGATAAGCTATAAGATTCATGAGTTTTACAGAGCCAGATCTCTGACAATAAAGTCTTTTTTCTCAAACAAATCTCTTGGATAACATTCAGGTCATCTGCCATACAACTTGCAAACGTTGGTATATCCAGCAACTAATTCCTTCTTGGACAAGCATCAGACAGCCATATATTGCCAAATTTGATAATATTTGTCACTCAAAAGAGTGATCTCTGTCATTCAATACAGTATATTTACAAAAATAGATATAACTGATATGTATACGTCTTAAAAGCATTAGCAGAATTTTTTCACAGCAAAAGCAAACTCGGTGACCCAAGGTTCAATTTGCGTCACTGATGTACAGAGGATTGAATCACTTTCTGCTTTTAGGCTTTTTATCCAAGACATTGCAGTAGCCCAGAGTGATTGCTGTACGTTCACAAAAGCAGAGGTTCAATTACGTGTTATCTAAAATGAGAGTTAATCAGCTCATCTTCACCGATAACCATTGACATCACTGTCAGCTATTTTATTGTACGTGTAGATGTTCTTTCTTTCGAAGAGGTTAAGGCTCTTTATTATTTCCTAATGTGCCTCTGGCTGCTTAATGAAGAAAGACCTCATCGACCTTTAATATTTGTATCTATTTTAACAAGCGCACAGGTTTAAGTAAACACTGACTCAAACTGAATTACATATTTAGACCATTTAAAAATTCAATCAGTTTTTAAAAATGTAATAGCTAGGCAAATATTTCATTAAAGAGAGATCTAAAAAACAAATATGAATGTGAGTTATATAATTATTAGGTTATTTTTACTGGAGGGTGAGTGCAAGTCTCTTATCTGTACACAGGGGCGAGAGCAGTGGCTCTTTTTAACTTGGTAACAAAAGCCAGAAAGACGGAGAAAGAGACTATGCAGGGATTAAAGTATTGACATGCCGAGTGTGGCCTCAGAGCAGACAAACTCCTGCCGTTAAAACAAACCCTACAGAAACCGCTTCTTCGAAGACGCGGTCAATAACGTCTTATCTCCCGCCAAAAATTACAGGCAAAAAGCCTTTCAGCAAAGCATCAGCAAGCCGCACCCTCGCCAAACGACATGAGAAATGGAGCATCTGCAAACACATATTTTTTTTCTAAAAGGTTTCGTCCTAAAGCAATGCTATTTCTGCTTCAGACACAGGAGTATTAACCTAGAAACCAAGGTAAAATTGTGTATCAACAGTGCGATGGGTTGGTATCATTTTTTAGGTTCCCCTCGACAGCGGCAAGGACATTACGGCGTTCTGCGTCTCCCGTGACACACGCTGTTTCAGGTGTAGAAGAGTCTCTCACCTGCCTAAAGCACGGCCTCATTATTATGGCTGATTGAACCCTTCAGTAATTAAGGCCAGGCTCGAGCTCTTTAGAAATTATGCTAATTTTTCAGCCCTGCACCAGACAGGATCCCCCTGTGCTACACATGCCTGCAGCCTTCAGAATAGAATTAGAAACGTAATAGTGCACACCGAATGTCTCCGCATGAACGACAAAAATATCCACGTACTGGAATAGTCTAACAAAAGGGACTCATTGCCTATTCAGTTCTTCAGAAACAAATGGAAAGGTTGTTTTAAAAAAGTTTAAAGGTGGAAGGGAAGGGTAGAGGTCTGTATATTCTCTGCCAGTAGCAGGTCTAATTGATCTCATGGTCCACAGGTACAGCACCACAGCTGCATTTTTATGTTGGGAGGAAAGTGCCTTCTGTTATTTGGCATCTGTCTCAGCTGTCTGGTGTATTTATGAGAGAAGAAAGCGACATGCTGAATCTGGATGAAAGGCAAATAGAAACGCAATTGTAAGGCTTATGTGTATTTTTGTGGCATGAAATATTTCAAAACCTTTTGACTGGCAAATACTTTGTACGCACACCCTGTTTCTGTTTGAAAGGCATAATAAGCTAGAAATCCAAACTGCTGTCAGACTGTTTACACGGGCACCCCAGGTTTGAATCCGGCTCATTTCGTTTTAAATCCTCCCCATTTTTTTCCTCACAAATGTTACCGGTTTCCCCACTGACTGCTTTTTCCTATAAAATGGTAAAAAAGCTAAAACACAATAAGAATAAAAGAAATATGAACTAGAAAACCGCTCACCTACTGTGTAGGCAATAAGGTACCCAAAACTCGAGTCATGTCTGAACGGCTTTTTATAGACCAGTCTATAGACCAATCAGAATTAAAGACTGTAAATAATAACTGCATATAAATCTGAAACATGATGATATTTGAGGCACTATGAAGCAATGGTGGCCTTAATAACAATGCCAATGTATAGACAGAAATGTATTTTGTGCCAGTAAAAATGGGTCACACACTATTTTAGATAGAAAACCAATATCTCTGAACACATCCAGGCATTTATATGGGCCAGAGCTACTAATGTGCACAGACTTTCCTTTTCAAACAAGTGGGAAAAAAGTATTATTATTTCATTGTAACCTGCAGTTAACCTACTTTTGCCCGTATGCTATTGACTTGTGAAAAAGATCTTCCCCTAATGCATATCATGCAGTGAACTCTCTCACAAGTTAATTAAAATAACTGAGGTTATTAACAGCCTGTACATGACTGCATGAGAATAACAGCTCTGTCAACAAGATTTATAAAAACATAACAAAGCTTAAAATGAAACACAGCCCACAGGCTTGGATTCATGGTACAATCTATAGTTCTGATCACAGAAAGAATTAATCCGACTTAAATAGGATATTTTTCCTTTGATGCATATGGGTTTCTTTGGGTTTTTATTCACTTTAAACTTCCATCTCTGTTGGTTTTGTGATTTTAGGTAAATCTTAAGTAATAAGATAAAACAGACAAAACTTCTAAACTAATAAACATGTAAAGCACTTGTTCTGGGTGTTTCTGTGTTGTTCTCATCATTCTTTTCCATCAGGTTTGTCTCTAACGTCTCTTTCTCTCTGAGCCTCAATGGAGAAAAGTGGATGATCTTGTGTCAGACTCTGAACATGAGGGTGCAATAATGCATTATGATATTCATCTCTTCTGATTTTTTTACAGACTGCTTTCTCAACGTCAACTGGTTAAACTGTCTCCATTTGCTCTCAATTTAACCTGATTTTTGTCAAGGAGAATCAATTAAAACTTTAAAGAGATTCAGTATAATTTCTTCCTGTGTGTGTTGTTAAGTTATTGAAATGCATATCTTAATTGTTCATATTAAACAGGTTTGGTTTAATTTAAATCTGTATTTTATTTTAAATTCATTCAGAAGGATTTTAAATGACACAAGATTCCATTAGTAAATCTAAAAAACAGATTTTCTGTCTCCTCTTTAGACTACATTGCTGCATCTTTTTAGCACATCTGTCATCACTTTACCATAAATAATATGTCTCTCACTATATAAACAGCCTTCAGTCATGCCTTTACCAAGATGTCTGATGAATCTACTGGTGTCTAAATATACCATGGTATCTGTAAGCACATAAGATATCCAAAAACTCAATAATACTATTTGCCTGAGGTCATCCTAAAAGTAATGCAGGACTGACCTGGTCCATCCCGAGGACACGGCACAGGGCCAGATAACAGATGGAAGGGAGGGAGGACTAGCTGCTACTCCTGTATTAAATGATGAATGTATTTGGAGCTCATTGGTCATGCTGTGCTTGGTTTACATTTGTTCTGAAGACTTTTTGACAGGAATATTTCACACTCTCTATGCAGCATTCTCAGGATTGCCCCAAACGTTTCACACATACAGGCTATTTATAAAGTATAAAACATAGAACTAGTCAACATTACAGTACACAGTATTTTTAAGTTTGACTACACTGAGTTTATTCCAAAATGTTTATTTCTTTACTACAAACGGACTGAGATTCTTTTGGCAGTTTCGATAAAATGAATGCAAATGTTTCTCTAACAAACATACTGTTTAGCTTCAGAAGACATCCACAAATGTACTTGGATTACTTTAATGTATTACAAACATTATGATAGATGTATGTGTTTTTTGGAGCCTGTAAAAAGATAACATTACTTTAATTTAATATAAAATTATTTGCACTAAGTTCAGCTGAAGAAAGGCATATACTGTACAGCTGGGATGGTATGAGAGTAAATTATAAGCGAATTTTCACATTTATGTTAACTATTCCTATGTCATTTTATGTATTAAAAGGAATATAAGATTAAAACAATGCTGTTTTGGAGCATGAAACATTGACTAACATAAGCAGACATCAACGTAACAATAAAATGCAACAATAGTGTTGAATACAGTGACTTTTATGGCTTATATTTTAATGTCGTACACATGATCGTATGTGATCATGTGTAACTCATGTGTTTTCTTATTATTTAACCCCTCTCATGAACAGGATGAGAACAGAGACTGTTCTGTATTCTTTATCCACTTTTACAGACTTGGCTCTATTTTTCTCTATTTTCTTCTTTTCCCTCATTGTTATTTTGTGGTAGTGCGTACAAGCTTTACCGCTTGAGATAATGACATCATCAGTGTATACAATGCTCACATATCGGGCTCTATAGTTCATGTACATATGGTACAAAGGTACAGCATTTTACACATTAGGGTATGACACCAGGTCACCTCAGGTCTTTAAAATCTCCATTTAGAAGTCTGTGTTTTAATAACCCGTGTGCGGTTTATGCATCTGGCTCTCTGCGGCTGAGTGCGTATAGCAATTATTCATGATTACACATGACCGCCACACGGTTGTTTCTGACATTTAAGGTTATTTCATTGAAACGGTTCTCTGTGCTTTACAAGTTGAAGCTCCTGGTACAAAAAGTGACTGTAGTGTAAAAGCCTATATGGTCAGAAAGCTCTGGACCAAGGGAATAAAAACAAGCTGTGTATTAAATAAGAGTTGTTTTCAGATATCGTTTGTCGATATTTAGTGCAGCCCAGGCCAAAATAATAATAAATGTTTTAATTGCACTATTGATTTAAACATTGATTACCAGAGAATTAGCAGCATGTTTTCTTTGTGACCTATTAGATTGAAAATATTACTGTGTTTTTGGAAGACGTTTTGTAATTAATGGTTTAAAGCTCCAAGACATTGAGGATTACAACCCATCATAAAAGGTCACTGATGTAACTTTAAAATGATGTAATCTCACATAAGATGAAGATAAATTTGAATACTTGGATGTGAATCAGAAATGTGTCGCAATGTTTTTTAGAATGAAAAATTGTGAATTTTTGTTGCACCGTATGCGATAAGAACACATACTGTAAGAGGTCAAAGCATCCAATTTAATTCACTTAACTGTGTTTGTCATCTACAAGAGATCTAAATGTTCTGTTTTTGGCATTTACGTCAGTAAAGCCGAGAAGCTATTTCCGCAAAGTGGCATTAGATTGAAAAGCCTTCTGTGCAAATCAAGATCCTGAATTTAGCAGTACTTGACACTGGGATCTCAGCGGGGAATCACTTCACTCGTCCTGCACAACAGAAGAAAAGTATTTGTATCAACAGGTTTGTGTGTGCGTGTGTGATGTTGTTATGCTTTTAGCGAGTTACAGGATTTCCTCTTGAAACTTTGTAATTAAATGACATCCTCTTTCCTCCCAGCATGCTTCACACTGTGCATATCATAGATAAGTATATTTGAAAGCAGGTGCATATGATGCATGCACCCTGAGGGTGTGATTGTACCTTTTGATATTAATTTTTTTAAGTCGAGATGAGATCAAATGAGCATTGTGATATTCTGAAATGTTGCCTTATTCAAACAAATTAACAGGCATTTTCATTAAATTAAAGTTGTGTTTACGGGGACAGCAACAAGTGACCAAACAAATTCCAAAGACTATAAATCCAGCCAGCCAACAAAACAGCTAGAAACAGCGTGAACATGCCTGAGACATTGACAAATTCACCCCACACACACACACACACACACACACTCACGCCTAATAGATTAGCTTTCTAATTTCACAGTGACAAGTGGCATAAATTCGACTAGCACACAGCTGGGAGCACTAGACCAAATGTGGAGGCGAGCAGATGCCTTTGAGAAAATGCATTAGCTTATCCATCTAGTTTTAATGCCAGATCTGAGAGTAATTTTCACCTCTGAAACAGACAGACTACATTTTGACTGATGCTTTTTGGTGGGATACACCTTTAATGTCAGCCACAAACTGCCACACGTGCTCACACGCACACACTCGCAAACCGCATCATCTGAGAAGTGGGATCTTTTGAATGAGTCTCTCCCCAGCCTCCTCATGGCTGATCACCTCTGCCGCCCGCCGAGCAGTCATGCGGCCCGGTGTGTGATTCAGACAGAGATGAACGTTCTGCTCCATTTAACACATATGCTTAAGTTCCCGATCCATGTACTTGGCATTCCTGAGTGACATCTATCATTCCATCTGAGCTCACTCGCTTCCCGCAGTCATCTTTAGGGGATGAATCCTTCAAAGAACCTTCACATGAGTTAACTATATCAACTTTACAAATTTTTGTGTTTTTTTATTTTAGCTGACAGCATTACTTTACGTTTTGTTCTGTTGCTAATATTTTTATTATTTTTATATTTTATTGTAGATACAGCATCATTGTGTCTATTATAAGGATACAAGATGAGACTCATCTCTTTATAACAATGAGGTTTTGTACAAAAAAAATCTTTGTTGTTGTGTTTTACAGTATTTACAGCGAACATTCACTCATTTTGCATAGTGTACATTGTGTTGCATCATAAATCATGAAGAAATTGTATTTAAATTACACAAGCAGTATGCACACACTTTTATTTAAACATCTGCTTCATTACTAAATGAATAAAAGCAAACACTAAAAATGCAGGTAGGTCTTGAGAGAAGTGAAGAGAAGGAATACACTAGATCGTCTTATACGTGCCTTTGGTACCTGTAACACTAATTGCAGTTGTTAAGTGCTCAGAAACATTTAATTAGTGTAATTATTCTGACATTCACAGATATTTACACACGCCGCAGGTCCTCAGGAAAGTGAGAAACGGTGTTTACGACAGAGCAACGTCTGACATCCTATACTTTCTTTTGCACAATGTACTGTGGAGCATCTCTTTCATTTATTTATTTTTGTTGATTTTGATAGAAAAAAAGAGACTACAATTAAAAAGAGTGTAAAGAGTATAAATCAGGATCAAGATTGCAGCTGATGCTGCTTACATGAGCATCATGGCTCAATGTGTCACTAGGCCACTTCAGACAATAAAGTCTTGGAAATGACTGTACTTTCATCATGTAAAAGCAAATAAAACTGCTAAATAGAAAAAGGTCAACACATTGCATATTTAACCTTATTTAACTGTTAAACAACTCATATACTATTCAAAAATTTAAGACAAAGTTTGGACACTTTCTGGTTTTAAATCTACTGGAACATATTTATAGTTAATCTGATGGACTGTGGTTTCTGTGCTAGAGCACCTATGTGAACTTCTGTGCAAATTCCTATTTTTTCCTAAATTTTTTATGTCAAGCTTTACAATGAATGTAACTGTGCAGTTTAATTTTAATAAATAAACCATTTCTAAAACAAAAATACAAATAAGTGAATAGAATGAATCAAATAATAAGCACTAATAGCCTAGCCTAGTTTTTTCCACTTCATGCTGACAATATAAATAAATAAATATAGACCTAGGCCTACTTGTTCACAGGTTTTTTTTAAAACACTACCACAGATAATAGATCAAATATGACGAATACATAAATATAGACACTTCTTAACAGGCTTTTCTGTCTGATTACTGTAAACACGTGTGCATCTGCACAAAATTTGGCTTAATTGTTTAAATATCCTGGCCTTTAAAACTCAGTCTATAATACCATTAAGCAGAAAAATGTCTTTGGCACTGCGAACATGCTTGAAAACAAGGGCCATGTGAACATGAAGTGGAAAATCTTGTGGTAATACTCTCACATAGCGAGGGACCTTTTTTGGTATTGGGGCCACTGCAAGTTATCCACAGTCTGGTACCCTGAACGTTTCATCCATCCATTAAAACACAGCAACAATGATGGATTACCAGTGTGAGATGTGAAGAGCCGCCTAAATCACACAGGCTGAGTTCAGATGTGTAGGAGGTTCGAAGAAGACACGGCACACAAAGTTAGATGGGAGTCCCGTCAACTCTACACAACATCTTTTGAAGGATTAAGCCTTTAAGCGTCTAAACGTTTGCCTTTAATGGAAAGAGACAGGGAGGATTACACAGATAAAATCACCTCTGGGGCGGCGCTCATGGCCATACACTGAGGTGAGATACATGTCAGTGCTCACGGGAGGAGGGGATTAATTGTTTGCTCCCTTCGGTGATGTAATCGTGTTTTACAACCGGACCCTTGAGGGAGGAACCGAACAGATTCTGCCAGTCATTTCTCAAAAGCATGTATTAAACAAACTTGGCACTATGTAAGTATGGCTTTGTTTTGTCAGAGAATAAACAAAAATCTTTATAGTCAGATAAGAGTCAGACAATCAGTTTAGAGCTTGTTAGATTGAGAAAGTGCATTGCAGCTGTTCATCTTTTTGTGTCAATGAGTTACAGTTCCAGTCACAAATTTAAACCCAGTTGCCAAAATTGTTTCTCATGATGTTAGAAATCTTTTAATCTGAAGGTGTATAATATATTTCAATGTTTGAAATGACTTTGTAGACAAAATAAAATTGTACCAGCATAATATTTTCTTACATTAGTAAAATTTTATATTTAAAAAATTGAAATTTGGAGCAAATAATAAATAAAAATAAGTCAATAAGAGTCCAGCATAGAAATTCGTTCAGTGCTGTTCAAGATGGATGATAAAATGTCAAGAGTATGATTTTACAAATTCTAGACAAAGGGTGACTACTTTGAAGATGCTAAAATATAACATAGTGTTTCAGTAACTCAACTTTATCTACTGTATTGTCCACGGTCCATCTAGATTTGTGTCATCTATTAACCCTTCTTCCAATGAGAGCAGAAAAACAAACAAGGTCCGTCTGAAACCATATTGGAGCGTGTTTGTGTTGGAGCAGCTGGCACTAGAATGTGAACGGGATTACTCACAGCTCTTATGAACGGCTGCATTGGGAGCTGTAAGTGGACGTGGTTTTTTTTGCGTCACACACTCGTGCGTAAAACACACAAAGAAAAGACCCTCTCGTGCCATAAAAGAACCAGCATGAAACATCCAGCGATGAGAAGAATTATGGGTTGGGGAATTGCACCGTTCAGCTCAGAAAATATGCCGAGGAGTTTATGGATTTTGAGGTTGCTGTGGCAACAGCAGCAGCCGTTCTTTGAAATAGCTTTAGAAGAAAATGTTGACAGTCTATTAAAAACAGGGGGGAAACTATACGGAAAAGTGCACATCATTTGCCATGTTCATCCTGACAGGATTCTCTGTGGGATTCATCCATTTCGACAGCACCCTAATACTCCTGACAGTCTTTTCAAATGTGTTGAATGATACTAACATGAGTTGATTCGGTCTCATCTCATTGTTCTTCCTCTGCAGAACCTCTAACAGCTCTATTATCTACCCTTTGCTAAAGTGTTACTACGG
Source organism: Beaufortia kweichowensis (assembly GCA_019155185.1). Classification (NCBI taxonomy): domain Eukaryota; kingdom Metazoa; phylum Chordata; class Actinopteri; order Cypriniformes; family Gastromyzontidae; genus Beaufortia; species Beaufortia kweichowensis. Next base: position 4,060,160 of record CM032804.1, read on the forward strand.
TACAGAGAGACTATAAAAGCGATTATGAATCCGAGGAAATTACCATTCCAGAATGTTCATTATGTAGCCAAATTTACTACACAATTATTGCACATTCTCAGCCAGCATCTCTCTCCTCAGAGATCAGAATGTACCGTAAAGATGAAATGCATCGGAAATATCAGACAACAGCCACTCAAGTGAATGGCATCAAAGCAGGCCGTGGAAAAGAGAGAACTGACATTATGTAAACAGACACTAGGGAAGTGAGTGTGGTCGCCAAAGCAGTAGAAGTGACAAATCATCAGCGGGGAGATAGAGACACAACCCAGCGGATCTGACCAAACAATAGGGATGGCAGCAGCTTCTGCGGCGCTCTCTCTCTCTCTCTATGGAAACATGCAGAACAAGAGAGATTATGGCAGAACGGAGAGCACCCTATCAAACGTGCCCACAAAGCCTCCATCATCAAAAACGCTTCACATGAGAATAAAGGTGCTTCTCTGAATCTTGACACGGTGATGATGGCATTAGCCACAGGAAGTGGTTTCAATTATGCCCACAAGATTGATTCTGAAACCAAAAAAATGAAATGAAATTCTGAAAGTCCATTTTAAAAGACCAAAAAATTTTAATTTCTGCACCAACAAATGAAATCAGGCTTTGATAGGTCAAAAGCAACACTACTAAAATACATACAGGTGAAATGTCTAAAGCTGAGCTGAGAAAAAACAACAACAACACACACACACACACACACACACACACACACACACACACACACACACACACACACACACACACAAAGGTAAATACAGTTAGCGAGCTGCTAATATCTGCCTTTTGGTAACATATTAAAAGAATTTGCAAAATAAGAGGTTAATTTATCATTTCTATTGTATATCGTTTCCATTATCATTTATAGACATACCTCACTTGGGTTCTCTTTGACCTCAGACATGAAAACATTAAAGTACATCTCATCAGAACACGAGGGTTTACCATCCGACTGTATCAGAAATATAATAAAAAGGTCAAATTAGACTACCAACCTCAGAATGCATGAAGTTCACACTGCATATTAGGTCATAATATCACAGCCGCTAGACAGCATGTTCTTTTGAATGCCCTGGGGTTCTTTTCACTAAATTGAAAAGTTCACATTTCACTATCACAAGACTGCCCAGCGTGGGAATTCTGCTTTCCAGATAAAGAAATTGCTCTGCCATTCTCCTGCCACAAAATGCACACATATGCTGTTTCCAGAATTTATTCCACATAAGAGTAAAAACAGGAAACCGAATACAGGAAGGATGGAGAAATGTCAAGAACAACTAATTCTTTAGTTTTACAACCAAACAAACACGCACTGATGTTCTTTCTATTTGTTCAGGATGTGAAACACCATTTACCATCTACAAGCAACCGAAACTATTATATTTGTGAATGGCTATCATTAAGTGTCATCAAAGTTTTTAATTGCTTGACCATTATGTAATTATTATGTTTAATTAAGTCTATACTTATTATTAACTTCCATCTCTGACCATTAAACATGAGGGTCTAGTTATGATAAGAGGCAAAAGGTGCAACTCACTCCTGGGTCATCATTCAAAATAATTTTAGATTATAATTTTAGATTAAATAAATTTGCAATCCAGTTGTAAACTCAATATTACATTAACATATTGATCAGACAATCATCAACTGCTTCCTCTCAACTGACTTTACACAGTATTTCATGACAAACTTTTATTCCTTTGTAAGAAAACAATGAGCTCAAAAGAGATAATCTGCCTTATTATATTTCATAATAAGTTTTCTATTATTTTTGTAAAGTATTTCTTTTTTATAATTTTTTTGGAAGGGGAGCTATAGAACAGCACTGTTCTTAAGCTTTCAAACAGAAATCCAGCTCATCTTTTCTCCACCCTTCCCTTCTCTTGTCTGTATGCTTGGCTGTGTTCCTTTTTTGGGTCACCCTGCTCATGACAGGATGTGCATATTCTTCACGCAGCGGGTGCAGCCTGACTGCATGAAAGACGGGCTGAAAGATGGGTCAGCCATCAAATAACTTTGGCATTATTGTTCTGCAAATGCCCTTGAAAGAAAAAACAGCTTTTACTGAAAAATTTCAGCTTGCTCCTTCGATGAAAGAAGCTGATTTTCTGAATCTCTCTTGAAATTTGGTTTCCAGGAACATGAGAAAGCAGGTTACCTACTGTACATGTTGTGCAAAACAGGACAAATAAACCTCATTATAGATTCATTTACAAAAACTGCTTTAAAAAGGTCCAATGTGGGTCATACTCTGCCATTTTATTTTGAGTATCACTTCGGTTCTGATTACTTTTTCCTGAATATTAATGGAAATGAAAAGGGAGCGTGGCATAAAACATGTGTACAGCATCACTCAAGGCATCTGTCAATTGTGGTCATGTCTCTCTCCGCCCTCTTCCTGCAGGGCCTCATTTCCCGCCATCAGACTTTGCCGTACGTGATTTAGTTTCCAATTACTGACTATCTGCCAAGTTACATCGGCTCTGCTCGGGTCTGGAGCGGGTCTGCTCGGCTCTGAACTAGGAGGAAGCTCTTGGATGCTAAAAGCTGAGGGTCAGGTCTGTTACGGTATATGCCGTAACTACATCATCTGGCAGAGGTTAGCGTTATATTTAGACAGAAAAATGTCTGACAAAATACTTCAAAAATTACTATTATTAAATAAAAAACTATTTTACTGCTATTTTTACTATTTTGAATAATATAATTAAGTATAATAAATGCTTTGTTAGTATGTTTGGATGAAAAGCATGAAATTAAAGGTAAAGTTTATCCAGAAATAAAAATTCTGTCATCATTTTTTCACTGGAACACAAATGAAGATATTTTAAAAAATATTGAGGTTTTGTGTCAATACAATGGAAGTCAATAATGACCAGTGTTGTATGTTGTTTTGTTCGGCAGAAGAAAGTCACAGAGGTTTGAAATGACATGTAAGTGAATAAATGATGAAAGAATCTTATTTTTTTGGGTGGACTTTTCCTTCAAGTTTCCCTGTCTGTTACCTTTCAGTGTTTTACACACAATAAAAACTCACTATAAAACACAAATAGGCCCATATAGCAGAAGTGTAAAAAATGATATGAATATAATCCTGCTCAAGGCTGATGGACAGGTATGTTATCAATGAACGTGCATCTCAAACGGGCATCTTTTTAACTCGCATGCTGTCAGTTTGCTTTAGCTTGTAGGGCAGGATTTGAATGCGTTTAGTAGACTGCAACAGATTCTGATATACAATCAAAAAGCAGATGAAAAACAATGCAATTACAACTTCTGAGACACAAAGTCAATACTGCAAAACCAACATGTCCAAAAGTAAATGAAGAATTGTAATTCTGTGACAGCAAAGCCTAAATCATAATGATAATGACAGAAATACTGATCAAGTGTATATTTTAAATGTTCTTTATTAAGCAAAGAACACATGTATAATGATTTACTGAAATCTATTTAGTAGTCTCTTTAAAAGCTTGGAACATACTTGTAGCATACTAACCATGACTGTGTGGGGGAAAATGAATAGAAAACACGCAAGTAATCGCAATAAAAACAAGGCTGTCGTGTCTCAAGGGAACATTTGAAGGTCCAATTGATTTTCGTTGTGTGTGTTTTTCTAACGCACATGCAGTAAATTGATTTCCTCTAATAAATATGACTGTGTTGGTCGAACATCACATTAATCAAACTGCTCTGCGTAGACGACTGTCCCTTAATGTCAAAGCGAGAAACAATGACAACAGCAACAAAAACATCATTATTGGCAACAAAACAGCAACTACAGACATAGCAACGGTGTTGACAATGACAACAAAACAGCATTTATTGAATAATTTACCACAGACATTTTAAAAGGGAGTGAAAAAAATCTATTAAAAGTCCCATAGAATTGGTTTTTGTGTCTCGCTGAGGATTTTCTTTGGCGAGACAAGATTACTTGTATCTGAACTGTAGCGTCTGATATTCATTCAGCAGACGCCTCTTTTCTCTGTGTGATATTGAGCGTAGCCTTCAGAGGAATTATAAATGCTGTCAGCACTTTTATCTTATATAGAAAAGAGAATTTTTACCCACTTCTTGTAAGCTTAGCTAAAAAGGCCATGATTGCAGAATGGCTCTCTTTGAAATGATGAAAAACTCAAAACTCATCAACCAATTCATGTAAAAACTGTAAAATGTAAAAGAAAAATCAAGAAATACAAACAAAACTAGGGTTTGCTGACAAAAAAAAAATTTGATCATAATGAAAGATGAGACAAAGAGAATAAAAATAATATTGGATGCAATGATGCCAGTAAACCTTCACCAAAAAAAACATACTGTAATAATATTTTTGTACGTTTAGTCTAGAAACTTTGTAACTAGTCCATCTATTTTCCATCTAGTTCACTAACTGACTGTCTTGCCTCCTCAAGTTTATCCTCATTTACTAAAGGACAGAATGAACCTGGGCTAATAAACAGAAAAAGTATGTCCCTGTGGTCAGATTGTCCATCTCCTTGAGTAGCACAAGCAGCAGGCAGCTCTATAAATGGTAGGTGCCATTCCCATCTGTTGCTCAGAACTGGGACACGCACAGCATCAATGTCACCAAACCCCTGTCCTATATTACACATCTAGGCTTTCACCTCTGTCCGGTCCAAAAAATATTAACTAGTGCAAATAGTTAAGATAAAGATAGATAAAGGCAGATAGATAGATTGAAATAGCTGGATAAAAGCAGACTGAGATTAGCATAGAGATTGAGGAGGCACTTACACTACACCGTTTTTAAAATAAAAACAGAAAACTTTATGTGATTTAGTCATTCTATATGTGACATTGGTGTTTCGGGTGTCTAAAAACCAAAGTCCAAGTGCAAGTTTTTGCAAGTTTATCGTTGTATTGAAGAATGAGAAAATGTACAAGTTTGTTTCTTTACAAAGTGACAACAACTAATAGTCTGGAATGCATAATACTGCACATTTGGTTGTTTTTATGGATCTATTTCAATACGATCATTTTGATGTCGTCGTCTATATGCAAAACAATCTGAAAACGCGAGTTTTAGAGAAAATGTCTTCATTTTAAGTACACTGTTGTCGTGTAAACAAACCCAGCAAAAATGGCCTTTACAAAACATGTGCATGTATGATTTTCTGTGGAAAAGAAAATGTTACAGTAAGCACAGCATTCAGACACATGTTATTACCCACACTGTTTAACAAGCAATAATACAGATGGAAACCAGTAGCTTTTAAGACAAAAAAATCACATAAGTATACTTTATGACGTGTTACTGTATATCTCAAGTGGAAATCTGGCCTTTTATTCTATAGCTGTCACATTGCATTCACAATATACATGACAAGTGTTTTGTTTGCAGATATCCGGAAGCAAAGCACGCTCAACAACACAGAGGAAGAAGGAAAAATCCGTTTGACAGCTACACTGTACTAGTCCCCATCCACCTACACTGTATGGTGAATCGCAACCCTGTAAATCTTCAAAAAAAACTTTAAACATATAAGAGGTTCATATTTCATTGTGGAAGGTGTCTGGTGGAAAGACTTCAATCCAGTGCTCTTATGAATTAAACACATTGCGTCTGTTCTTTTTGTTTGAGCCAGGATATTTTTCTTTGTTTCTTTTGCATTCAGTATTGAATATACACTGACTAAAGTCGAATTTGCACTGGGCTTTTGTACAGAGTAATTTGCCTTGGGAAACAACAGCTGTCCCAGAGCAATCCTTAATGCCTTGCTTTTCTCCAGAGTAAAAGACATGACAAAACGAAATGCGGGTACAGTAAATGACTAATTGGATGATTTGTTACCTAATTACTGTCGATAACGTGTATTTACACTGTGATATGTCTTGAAATCTTCTAGCTCTGGAGTCTCCTGTGGCATAATTATATTTACCATGACCACAGGGGGGTGAGGTTTGTTGGTCTGCATCCAACTGGAAAACAAAACTTGCTCTTTTAAACACGCTCCTCTCTGAGGATTTTTATACAGACAGCATGTCAAGGATCTCGCCTTTAAAGTGGCCTCGGTGGGGTTCAGATCGGGCGTACCCATGCTGGGAAACTTCCATTAGAGATTTAACCGTTCAAGCAGACGGAACATGATATTTACCAATTTTGACTCAAGACATAAAATCGATTGGTAAACAATAGGAAATCTCACGGGTTAGATCTATCTAAACAAGGCTGAGTGCCCAAATAAGCATTGCCCTTTTCCATTTTGTTTTTTTTCTATTTTATTAATGAGAAAACATGCTAAATATTCTATCAACGTTCTGAAATGTTTTCCCCTCAACTTTGACGTTATGATACGTTTTTTGTTTAACATATAAAATGAAAATATCAAATATAAATTAAATTATACATTATATTATAAAAGTATACAATAGGAAAATGTGAAGCTCAAAAAAAAAATTATTAAAAATAATAAAAAAATAAAAAAATAATAAAAATATTATTTTACATAATAAAATTTCATTATTTAACATTATCAACATTAGGTAACAATACAGACATGTCACCAGATTTATGGGGGAAAAGATTTTCCTATGTTGAAGGGAAGAATATGGGGGGCTGACAACACATTGAAATGAATTGATTTGGAGTTACACCAGGGGTCAATACTTTCAGTGCACATGAAAAACCCTTTTGGAGTTTCGGGGAAAAAAATTTTAAAATTAAAAGAAAGAGCATTGCATTAGCAGTTCAAAGGCTATGGGTTTAATGCCCTGGGAACACGCATACTAATAAAAATTGATCAACTGTATGTTACTTTGGATAAAAGTATCTGCCAAATACATAAATGTTAATGCTAAAAAGGTGACCTTTACATACAGTAAGGTCGAGAATCACCTATACTATATACAACAAGCAATGTATGAAAACTCAAAAATAGCACTCATACTTGAAATTCATCTACAGTAGGACACAGTGGCAGCACAGGCCACAGTGATTCATTTGCACTGGGAATCACTTCCGCAACTCTAAAGTGCCCTCATTACCGCCCTGACAGGCCTCTGAGAGAAGGAGCCAGACCCACAGAAGGCTGATTTTCCACCGGGAGGTACAGTAAGAGCAGAACCCCGCTGATCAAAACACTGCAGATAGCCTTACACTGATGTGCAATGATGAGTCCTCCTGCAGCTACTGCACCGTAGGACTATTTAATAATTCATACATCCCTTTCTGCTGACTATGAGATGCCTTGTGTGTGCGTGTCTCAAAAGATAAAAATCACAGAGGAAGGTTTTCCAGACATCAACCTCTACTGTACCTGCGGTGATTTCAACACACACAATGAACTCAACGCAGGAGAGGGCACAAGATTCACTTTTATTTGTAAGAGCAGGGCTGACATTTGCTCTCGTCAAAAATAAATAGCATGCTATGTTTTAATAAGAGATCTCTGTGTGTGGGGAATCACAGTTCACTCAGCCCAAGGGACTTGTAGGCCCGTGTGAAGTATGAACAAGGATTGTATTCACACCACACAGAGAGCTCTTACATAGAAGAAGAGCTTCTGTCAGGATTTTCTCATGTTCACGGATCAGCCCAAAATCAGCTGGGACGGTTCATGTCAGTGCAGCTCATGACCAGGTGAAAATGTCTTTAATTTTGTTCTGGCCTTCATGTTAAATCCAGGATCTTTGATCAAACTAACACAATAATAATAAACACAATAAAGTAATTATGACTAAACATTACCTATAATGTTGCATTTTACAGCCAAAAATTCTAGCTTATTATCTTAGATCAACAAAATTCTTAAACTCAAAATTCAAGTAAGAAAAATGCAAAAAAAATAACCAATACTCTCTGCGCCTGAATATTTTGATTTTTTATGTTTGCTCAAGATGTTAGAACCGACGAGTCATTAAAGCTTATTATGCAGAGGTCAAAGAGATTCATGCTTTTATTATTGATGTTGTTTTGTTGAAAATAATAGTTTCTTCTTGTGTAATGCAACAGGCTTCCATGCAATTTTATAGTAGTCAGAGTTGTTTTCAAGTTAAAGTAATTATTGTATATTATGCCTATTGTATGACATTATAAATGCATTGTAAATGTTCTCAGACGAAGAATGAATTTATTAAAAGTGTAACATGTTCTATTCCTGTGAGAATAGAGCTGAATAATTAAAGTCAAGGTGATGAATATTTGAAAAGGTCCAGTTCCCTCTAGTTTTAAAAGGCCATTTTGCACCTTAAGAACCCAATAAAATCTCATTATCTCGGTATCATTTCATGTCCATTCAAATCATGTCAATTTGCTCTACTGAGTCATAGTTTACACTAATCATACTGTGTAATTCGCAACAAATCAAAACTACATCATTTATGTGGACATTTTACACATCTATGGACAGCAAGTCCAGTGATTGACTGCATAAACTGTCTAGACTAGTCTTACAAGTTAATCATCAAATTTATCACTAGTCACCGATTTAAAATCTGTATTAAATACAGTACAGTACAAATACAGTATGAAATACAGTAACAAATACAAGCTTGACTAATAAATACTTTACAATAGAAATAGAGGTGAAGTTTTACAATCACACTGCACAAAAACCTCTCGCTTGTCTCACACTAAACAAACTCTCACCCACATGTTACCATGTGATTAGACAATTTATCAGTGCTGCTTCTTTCACTGCCAGCAGCTTGTAGGACAAGAGCAGAATAAGATAAACAGCTGTGGGTTCAGCGGTACAAGATAAACATCGCTTAGGAACATTAACCAGGGCAAGAACAACAAACGTAATGGATTTTGGATACAAGGAACACTGGCAGTAACCATAATGATTCAATGAATAGTCCTGATGGTCTAATAGAATAATAACAAACATTTAAACCGTCCAGCTTTTCTCAGTCTCTGCTATGTGAAACACTAAGAAGTCTTAGAGTTTTAACATCCAGCTGCTGTTGTCTACACATAATGATCTCACTGCATTTCTCTATCAATCAGGAATTTATGTATTGATAGATGAACTGTCAACAAAACCTACAGCAGGTCAGTAATCGATCTGGACCACACACAACAATCTAATAACAAAAGAGTTGAAAGCTTTGGCCTGAAAGAAGATGACTTGATGCCAAACTAACACCATCCCTTCCAACAGGCATGATGCTTCAAACTCTGTGGTGGCTTTTTACCAAGGGAACTGGTAAGCTTGTTGTCATCAAGGGCGACATGGACTAAGCCAGGCAGAGCCGAATCCTTGAGAAAAAACTATTTTAAAGCTCCACATTGAGGACGAATACTCTGAATAGTGACACAAAGCACACAGCAAAAACAGTAAAGAATTCTATTAAAATAAAATGAATAAATAAATAAATCTCAAACAGATATTCTGAGACTGTCCTCATATAAATAACCCTATATTATGTTTTTGCAAGCAGCTTAGTACAACAACCTATAGTTATGGATAAGCACCTTCTACCCATTGTAAAAATGATCTGTTAAGTGATGTCATGAAATTGACTATCATCACCAATCAAAATGCAGGTTTCTTTATACATACTGTGTAAACTTTGTAGATGAACCCGGAATTATATATTTTTTGACATGAATAAAGTTTCAAAACAATAATAGACAACCAGGTTACAGCAAACCACGTTTGTAGCTGTTTTCTAGAATTCATAGCTATGCTGCTTTTATGATAAATTGCTCATAAAAGTAGTTTGAAAGTGATCTTGAAGTTCAGTACCGTAAAACACGTGCCCATCTGTGCTGTAGACAAGCATCTGTAAAGTTATGTATAATTCAAGATGTACAGAACTTCTACAAATCAGGCATTTCTACGACACACACAGTGAGGATACAGGTTGCTGGTGTCAAAAACCACAAACCTTTTATGCTCTAGTGAAACTATTACTCGCATCAGCGCATCCATGAAGAAAGGATGAAAGAAATTGGCTTGTACCAGCAGTGATCTAATCTGAAGGTTAAAAAAGTGACTGTGGAGCACAGCATTTGAATTTCCTAACATTTCTGCTGGAAAAAACAAGCATGAATGGAAGTCATTTAGCCAGTGCCAGCAGCCATCCCTGATGCGGTAGGGTTTCCTTTAAACTCAGTGTGAGATTGAATTACCTTCCATTGCCCTCCTCATCGCTACTAACAAGTCTATTTCACAGGCTGAAGCCCGGCTTCTGCTCTGCAAACTTATTAACCTCCTCTAGCATAGGCAATCTAATTCCTCGTGCTATACAATGTGTTTGTGCAGGAGTAAGACTGACTTTGTGTTGTCAGTGTACAGTGTGGATGGATATACATGTATGTGTATGATTGTCCTATGTGAAGCATGCAAAGTATGACTATACAACGGTATCATTATAAGAAGAAACCATGTTGCCATAAATCTAACAAAGGTTTCTTAGAAAAACTGGCAGTATCAATAAACTAAATACTAAGTTTTACTCACAAAAGAGTACCAGACAATAATTAACTAAGGTTGTCTCCATTACTGCACATTGGTACATAGTAATTTTGTAACACATATCCCCTCTGTTTACCAACAGTGAATTAATTGGTGTCAATTAGCTGTCAACAGATGATATAACATACCTACAACAGCTTGTGATCTGTCAAATTTCTGTCAAATCTGTCAGATAAGAAAGCTGCATAAGGCTGATCTTAACATGGCAGACCCTATGACTCGCTCCATGTATAATAAATAAGCTTTTATTAAAAAAATGATAATACTGGAATCTTCATAACATATGAATGTACATAATTTTTTATAATACTAATATATAATCTTATAATAAAATGATGAGTGATTGCTAATTTCAAAAAAATCTGTCATTTCTAAATTGGCTTGTCAACACTACTTGCGAGTTTTTACAATGTAAAAATGTTGTAGGCATCATACAGTCTCTGACAACAATTAAGCACTGTAAAAATGTTAAGAAAGTTTTAGAATACCAGTCCAGTTGCCTTTAATCAGCATTTCTATGTTTGTTGAATTAAAAAAAAAGCAAAACCTCAGAAGTGACAAGGTCACCATTTGAAAAAGAGAGAATGCCAAGACGCATGAAAGCTGTGATTAAATATCAGGTTATTCCATCAAATATTATTTTCTGAACCCTTCTTAAATTTACATAAAAACATTAGTATTGTGTTATTTAAAAATGAATATGAACTTGTTTTCTTTGCAGTATTCTAGGTCTGAAAACAGCATTTTTAAAATAAATAAATGCACATAAATTATTTTATTTAGAATTTACAGAACAATTTTTTTTTATTTTACCTATACTCATATCTATAAAAAATAAATGTTCTCTTTTTTTACAGAGCTGTATGTCAGAGACCAAAGAGCCATAGAGAAAACATATAAATAAAACAACACTAACAAAGTATCCAACTTATCCTGAGGCACAATTTTACTTTGTTATTAACCTAGACTTGTATCCTCTCTCTCGACCTCCTGCATGAGCCCAGGGCTGAACAGTAGACCAACTACTTTCATCATTCCCTTTTCCCCTGCCATTTTATCTGTTTATTCAGAGCTAAAATGCATTTAAAGCCTCTGAGTTATTCCTTTCATCCCTATATTGTGGGTAGATAGGGGTTTGGGGGTTGTTTTTAACTTTCTGTTTTTGGGTCAGGGAAATAAATTGTGTAATTATTGATATTAATGTTTATAGGGAATGTTCCCAGCAGTTACTGAAATCTTTCATAATGCACTTTCTCCTGTACAGAACTGTGAAAAGCAAAATAACAATTCCCACAAATTTGATAAGAAGTGCGGCTGCTCTGCGCTCATTGTTTTGTCGGCTTTGAGGATTTGAAGAAAACAAACACCCTGAATTTTACAGTATTTGTATACGACAAATGGAGCACTAAACCAAATATGTTTGATGTAATAGAGATTAAATGCCACCACACTAAAACAGACCTCTTTCTTTCATTACATCTAAAGAAATCAGAATGAGGAGCAGGAATATAGGTGACCTGAAACTGTCACCAGTGTAATGTGATGTAAGGACCGCATGTGGTCTATGGCATCCTGCTACAATTAAACAGTGTCACACTGTGATTCCAGACATCAAACTTGACAATGGCCTTGTCTAACAAGAAATAAAACAACAGGATGAAAAGACAGACCTGATGAAGCCGATTATGAGAACACTAGGCTTTACTTCACCTTATAACACACATTTGCATTAAGTGCAACAAAATTGCTTTGCATATCTTGCCCTTATTTTAACCAAATCTCATCTCAACACTTCTAAGGGCTGATGTGACATTTTTAACAAGAGTCTGTGAATGAGAGGAAATGTTCTGGTTGTTTAAAATGATGTGATATGGAGTGGAAATGTCAGAGGAGTCTTGATGGACAGAACACTTCGCTTTCTATAGAGGCGGGTTTATAAGAAGGTGCTGTAAAGGCTTTTGAGATGCAATGAACTGTAAACACTGAAAAGGTTCTTGCTTTTGACGTGCTGTATTGTTCAGCTGGTAATGCATGGTGCTAGCAACACCAAAGTACCGTTTCGATTCCCACTTCGAATGCACATTAAAAAAAGTATAACTTAAACCCATAGACAGTCCCTTTGGATAAGAGCGACAATGCAATTTTATAAAAAAGGTGCTAAAAAGTTTATATTTTTATTATTACAGATGGCTCTATGAACTGGTGAGCAGAGGGTGGGCTTCAGAGCGAGCTGACTGTTTCGCAGCATATGTGACCCAAATAGGCTGTCTTGTGTCTCCATTAGCAGCGAACTATTTTAGTCATAGTACATTTTGTTTTCACCTCTCTCTGTGCAAATTTGTTGAGATCTATCAACACCTTTAAACATTTACCAAATGGACACCGAGCTGAACGGATCATGCAGATTTTAAATGAAAGATGAGTTCTGTGCTTTATAATCATATTACGTTAGACCAGACAGATAAGAGATTTCGCCTGATGTTTCTAGCACCTGTTCCAGCATTTAAACGACTAGTCGCTCTCCCCAGGTGCTTCCACATCATCCGACTGATGAAATGATCGAGCACATGATAAATATTTAATCCATGTTCAAAATCGGCTGCCACACTTCTCAAACAATCCCGGCAGAGGTCCTCGGTGGCTAATTGTCACACCTATGGCATGCCAATGAGGTTACAGCGGGCAAAAATCAATGTTGTCCCATCAGCCCTGAGGCGCAGCTGAGACCCAATATGATGCTGATGGAAAATGACAAATGTAAGTAATGTAATAATCCACAACAGGGAGCCATCCATATTATGCTAAATCATTACAGCTCGGCACATCATATCAATCAATTTATCAAGAGTAATCTGTGAATTTATTACACATCTAAAAAGACTTTTGTGTCTTAACATTTTGTGGTGTGATGAAACCAAATTTCACTATTGAAGGATGACACCAAATAAACATTTTCCAGCTTTAAACATTCATATACTTTATAGTTGAATTATTTGCATGTGAAAGCCACTCCTTAATTTCTATTTTTTTGCAATGCATTGAGTTTTTTTACTACTTTTTCTATTGAACAGTGAAGCAAAGATAAAACCTTTATCTTTTGGATGTCTTTCAGCACATTAATGTTATTTATTTTCAATCTTAATCTTATTTACTATGTTATACAGTGACCAGTGCTGGGACTTCATCATAGTTATAACTTGAAATATGCAACACAATTAATTATTTATTCATTTTAATTTATGTAAGGATAGGAGAAAATGTCTCAAGCCATTGATGCTTATTTTAAGCATTCACTGAATCTCCAAACATCAGAAATATCCATATGTCTATTGTTTCACATATTAAGCCCAGCTGATGCTCAGAAAAGTCTTACTGCAAGTCCCTTCCCAGAATCCAGTGTCTGCCGCAGGGCTATTAATAAAACGTTTCATTGTATGTGTGAGTTTGTCACTTTTGAAAAAGATAGCAGAGACCCAAATGCTTCAAGCTTTGAGCAATGGATGCTTGCTAATAAAACTAGATGCAAGCATGTCAAAGAAACAAGGAAATAAATGTAGAGCAAGAAGTTGCTGACAATGTCTGTAAAAATATAGTTGTGGAATATGCAATCATCACTGCTGTGAAAATAAATCATAAATGCTGCGAGACAATCTTTAGATCCTGTCTATGTTTACCAGAAGTAAGACTGCACAGATATTTTACACTGTCTTTAGCTAAATGAAAATTTTAGTTTTAGTCTTAACCATATTTAGAGAAACATTTCAAGGTCCTTTGATCCCTGATAAAAGTATAAGGATGCAATGTGTAATCTCAAATCAAGCAAAAATAGATTTCGTATTGAACTACTAATGTACCAAAGTGAAACATTTCCTCTTTAATTGCCCTCTTTTCAATGATTTATGAGTACACCCAAGAGTTTCAAGAGATCAGTTAAAAGACCAACAGCTGTGCGCTGGAGTGCACTGATGTCAATCAGATGTAAGCTCCCTGCCTTTACCAATCAATGAACCAGCGGGACATCTGCGGGGCGGGACAAAAACCAGAGGTCTGGGCTATTCTTAAAGATAATAAACATGTCTTTATGATTGAAGACAAAGTAGAGTAGAGACAAAGTACTGCATGCTCAACTTGATTTTCCAAGTGAGCGACGTTCATAAAACAACATTTCTGTACAAAACCCTTATATGCAAATGCTTGCCTAAAGAAAAACAATGATACAGAAGCATCTAATAATAAGCGTAACTTTCATTATTACCCAAAACTTATCCCTCAAATCGTATTGGTTGACTGGAATGTTGTCCCAGAACATCTCTTACTTGGAAAATTCAGGTAAGTTGTTGTGGACCACATAATCTGAAGAAGGTGTGTTTACACTAATAACATTGAGAAGACAGATAGGAACAAAACAGAATGCATAACAGACTATATAACAGACAATCAGTTTTCACAAATGTATATAAAACCTTCTGAAATTTCCTATAAAAGATTGCAATGATATTGCAAATCACCAGAGCAAGAAGGAAATAAATGGTCAAAAAATCTCAATTGTGTCATAACATTTGGCCGTTAGGAGTGTAGAAACTCTGAAAATGAAGAAGACATTAGACAGCCTGAAGCAGGAACGCAATAATGTAGCTTTTAAGATAGCACTTTTAAGGAAAATGGATGACATCTTGCATTTCCATCTCATAGCCAAAAGTGCTGAAAATATTATAATACAGGACCTCATAGTTATTATAATTTTCAAAGTGAGAAACAAGTTTCAGAGTGCAAGCACAGAGGAGTATTCTCTACCAGGATCTGATCAAAGCCACAGATGAAAAGGATGGAGCGGGTGGACGTGGGGTCCCTGGAGAGTGCTAACCATCTGAGAGCAGATTAAAGTCCCATTCATTGGTAATGAGCAGAGAACTACAAAACTCCCCATAGTGGAAAAAAAGTGCTAAGTGTAACCTGTGATCTAATTCATTTGAGAACATACATGCACGATGTAGTTCAATGATTCCCAACTGGAGACATACGCACCTCAGGGGTACTGAAACAGGTTTCTGAAGACACTTTGAAAGATTCCAGTTTTACTTTATTAAACCTACAAACCAGAAATTATACCTTGCAGACTTCAGACAGGTGGATTTCTGTCTTATATCTCAGCCAATCTAAATGCTAATCTAAATATCCCAGCCAAACTAAATGCAGTTAAAAAAGAGACTCAAACTGCTTCAGTTTAAGAAACTACCTGGTGAGAGAGTATTGCTCATTGTTTTTGCTTTAAATGTAACGAATAATAAGTTTTTATAGTTTCTAAAGCTGCAGTATATATTTTTTGTCTCTGTATAACCATCAATGTTCAAAACAATTAAGGTTACTTTTAGGTACGTATCTTCACATGGCTCAAAGTCAAAAGAATTGAATGTAACTCACATTATTCATGAAATCGTACCAGACAGCTTAACTTATAAACCTCGTTTTATTAGCATTTATCATTTATACGTTTACTGTTGTGAATAGGGATGAAATTTGTACATAACAATAACTGATTTTGTTCATTTTTAACAAAAAATGACTTACAAATTGCTGCTTTAACAATGATGGTACACACAGTAATATGAGTTTATGTAATACCTTATGCTTGATATTAATGAATGGGTAATAAAAAAAAATTCAAGAGAAGGTTAAACTCCCTACATGTTCATATTAAAATATCCATAAACTCCCACTCCACTTTCTTCATGGGGCCTGTAAATTCGTCTGTACTAAAAGAGGTCAAAACCTCTCCGAAACTATGCAAGACTGGCCTTGCTAGGTATTTAAATGGTAGATCTTCAGAGACGGTTGCGGCTAAAAGAGTGTTTGAAATGTCAGTGCGTGGCATTCATTCCTCTAGCCAATAGCATTTGCCATTCCCAGTTATCTGGAATGATGTGGACCTGTAAATGGTGCTTGTTATTAAAAATGGGTCACAAATCTGAAGTAGGGACTGTGGGTGCTCATTAAATTAGCATTCCAACAAACAAAAGAGCTCCTGCCATACACAGCTATTTATTTCTGTAGTGATGAACGGTCCAGCCTCCAGGCCTTCTGCAATGTCAAATCACCCCGGTGGTCATTAAAAATCTCAAAACAACTAAATTTCGACCCTTTCTCTCACTATATCAGCTACCTAATGATACTCAAATGTCAAACTGATATATTTGTAATCTGACTTTAGTGCGGTTCATGAGTTGGTCAGAGCCAGCTGATACATGCTACTATATTTATGGCTGAAAACTTGACTTGGATGTATTTGTTTAAGCCCACTGGAAGGTTAAATATAAGTCTAGATATTGCAAAACATTATTGTGCTATAATGTTAATATTTACTATGTAAGATCGAATGGAAAATCTTTATTCTTAAAAATAAATACTGAAATGTCAAAAATGGTTCATCTGTGTGGCATTGCTGTTCTAATAGCCTTGGGGAACCTATAGAGAAACCAACAAATCAATTCTCATAAACCTTTTGAACGGCTAAAGAGTGACAAATTACCGTGTATGATCTTTTTGGGATTCTGAAAGTGTACCGGCGCACATTAGCGATGATTAGTTCTTCTTAATAGAGAACTCTCATTGCTCAGTGTGTTTACGCCCAGCTGTCTGCATTTACAGATGTGAGATGAGATTAAACAAGCTGCCAGCGGATATAAAGAAAACATTTTACATTCATCTGTCAGAACCAAACACAAGGGTGCACCTTTTCAGTAATGTATTTATCAAAGTAGGCAAACAAACACAGCTTAGAGCAAAAGTAATTGCAGATGGTTGCAAAACAAGTCAGAAAGTATACACTGTAGAAATAACAAACAGAGAAGTAATCTAAAAAAAAACGTAATATTCAGATCACATCAGAGAATCCACTTTATCAAAACATGCAAGCAATACTGAGAGTCTGAGTGTTTAAAGTAAAAGACGACGTGCTCTGTGTTCATCTCTAAGTGCGCATTGTGACCCATTTAGTCTTGTGTGTTTGTAGGTCTGTTTCTCTGAGCTTGTACCCAAACAGATGGGAACTGAAGGAAGCGGGTGGAGTTTTGGCTTCAACACTGAATCATAACACCTGCCGCCCTGCTGGCACATGCACCTCCTGCCACAGGCTGTTACAGGCTCTTACCCCCCAAAAAACAGACTAGTCTGTTGCTGTGTCTCACTGTGATGCTATTGCCAAACAAACAGTATGAAGAAATCTCACACACACACACACACACATGTTGTGCTTATAAACGGCAAACCATTCAGGGTAGTACATATACCTCAAAACTACAGTTGTGCCATCTCTTAAAATGCTTATAATGAGGAAGGAGTGATGATGTTAAATGCAATTATATGCTGTTCGTTTGCACGTCTGGCAGAAGCACATTATTAAAATTGTGCCAATTGGTACACTAGGGTTATAAAAAAAAATCTTATTTCTTCTGACAAATGATATACTGCCTTTGCTCCATGGACCTCTTTACATGCAAACTTTGAATTGAAGTTATAATTAACATCTAGACCCTTCAATGTCATCATATATTAAACTATACTGTACTATAATATAGTGATTGAGCACTACTCAACCTTTTAATGTTAATAATAATATGCATTTTGTTTAAGGCACAACCTTTAACTCTTTCTTCACTTCACAATTTTTTCTAATCAATCAAAATTAATCAAATATAAAATAATGTTAAGCATTGTATTTTTTTAAATAAAATGTATGTAAATTTTTAGTAAAGAAATTGGAAACAAATATACAACATATTCCATGTCTCATATCCAGCTAAAAGTTTTTACTTTGTTAAAATGATGTTAAACCTCACCCTGTGTTTCTCCCTGGTCTCTCCTACAAAATTTATTTGCAAACTAAACAGTAATATATATATATACAAAAACACACCTTCCCCACAGACTAAAAAAAGCAATGGCTTCAAGTTTAAAGTGCTCAAGCCCAAGCAGTAAGTATATGCTGATTCATGCATACTTCAGACTGAGGGGAAATTAGGTATCTCTAATGCATGGGCCATGTGATTGGTCCTCTTATTATCCACAGGCATGGACACTGGTGCTATTCATAGAGACTCTAGAGACATCTGTCCTGTAGCTCTCTGTATACAGATGTGACAGATTTCAGTCAGACTGATTAATGACTCACAGCTTACCTAATAAGACTCTCTCTCTCTCTTTACCTTTATCATCTCTGATCACTTAAAGGAACATTATTAACAATTTCTAAATACTTTCTAAGTTTCTAAGTAACAAACAGTAAATGGTTATGTTTAGTGGGGTTAGTGTGGACCAGTAAAAAAGTTATGTTTTCTGTGAGGTTAGATAATATTCACTTCTGCAAATGTTCACGGCAAGCCTGCGTCACATTCACATGACTAACATTTTGTAATTCTGTATATACTGTACAGGAGACACATGAGATACATTACAATTCTTCAAATTTATACTTTTGTAATATACAGAAAACAGCGTGTGAAGACATGAGGGTGAAAAAACAACTGATTTTTTTTAGTCAAACTTGCTTAAAATAAATTGAAACTCCTACTAAAGCTTCCTTACATCCCAGAACTGTGCACCATTTCCAGTTGTTTTTCTAGCAAAGCTTTTTCATCTTTCCCAACGTGACAAGCACAACAACAGAAAATATTTACTATCCACAAATATTTACTCTCGCTGTTAATTACATCTCTGTTAAGTCATTCACCACCTGCTTTTTATAATCTGCCTTTTCAACAAAGAACCTAAATTAAATCAAACCATGAGTCACAATAATTATAGACTTTATCTCTAGTTGCCGCTGTACACAGATGTCACGGTTGACTCAAGACAGATTTTTATAGATCTATAATAGCGTTGCCTCAGGCAGGATTTGCAGTGATTCACACGCTCTGTAAAATCTGTGTCTAATTCAGTTCAGTGAGGGGATCACATGGTCTTTATGCCTGATTCTTTATGCTGTTGAATTCTTTTAATTTTCTCGATGCATTTGAATAAAGGGTGAGCATCTGCTCTAGACTATTATCCTATACTATCTGACAAAGTGATGAGAAAAATTTAGAAAAAAGACCCACCCCTAAACTTGATGTCACTGGACTGAAGTTAGATAATATAAGCGTATGAATGAGATTAGCTACCAAGTAAAACGCTTATGAATTTCTAATAGATAAAAAATACAACTGGTGGGGCATCAGACGGTGTAAACTATAGTCTGTTTGACCAGAACTGGTTTCATTGGTTTTGTGTAAAACAATTTGATATCCTCATACGTCTGAAGCAAAGTAATCACACTTCATTCTGTAAATGTGCTATGTGAGTCATGATTATACAAACAGAACAAATTGGTGTCAAAATCTTGTCAAAGACACAGTGACACAAATGAAGCTTCTGTCGGAAAACAGCCTGACATACCTTAAACAATCAATTTCATTTGTCACTCAACCGACATTCAGCTTCAGCGATCGATATACTGTAGGTAATAGACAAAAATATTCAAACTGAGGAATGAAACAACCTCATTCACTTTTGAAAAGAATGCAGTGGGAAAAAAGAACAAAACTCACTTCGAAAATTTTATATTGAAGAGGAAGATGTGAAAAGACAACAGATCACTCTGCAGTGTGAGGTGGACTTGGAATTTCAGTCACATCATCCTAATGACCAAGAGTCTTCAGTTAAAGCCAGTGCTTATCAATATTTACAAGAAGTACCTGTTTATTTCTGATTGAAACACCCACCAGTGAGTGCAAAACATGAATAATCATTTTAGCAGAGAAGTGAACATCTTTGATGATGTTAGGAAAAATAAGAGAAAATCCATCCATACAAAAACTTTAACAGCAGAAGGTTTCTGAGCTTAACTGAGCTTTTCTCCAAAATCAGGAAAACAGAAATTGCTTACAGTAAATTCATTTTAACTATGGCTATGAGCATAGCTTACCACCATTCCCATAATCCACCGATTTGACTGTAGATGTCTTAGCTGTTACTGTGCTATATTGTGTTTGTAGTGTTATAAATTAAAAATTAAGCCTGTTAGAAATAAATAGCAAATTTAGTCACATTTACCCAAACAACAATCTTCTTTCATTTATAGCTTATTTCTGGTTTAGCATTACAAACACAATCAAAACCCAGTTTAAATAGTATAAATCTAAATGTTAAATAATATAATAAATCTTCAAGTTGAATACTGTATGTCAAAGGTAAATGTCAAATTTTAAGCAAAACATTAAGAAAAGATGAAAATTAGTTACAGTATTAACCAACTTCAATGTTTGATATATGCAAAATAGAGACATTCTTAAAACATTTGACTTTACATTGTGTACCACATGTACACATCACATATGCACATTTATCAAAACAGCAGTGTCCCATTTATAAAAGTAGGCTACCTCATGTTTAGCTCATATCAGTGAAACATACATGCCTTACCATCTAAAACACAGAGCCCATATCAAATTATGCAGATTGAGTCAGTGACTTGATATAGCCTAAATATGGTATAAACCTGCATAAAGTAATCCATTTAAAATTGAGTTAATAATTTGAAACATGTGCAGTTCTTGTAATATGATGTGTTTACATGTACAAGCACCTAATACTGAGAAGAAATGTTAAGAATGAAAGTAAAAAAGTCATTAATAGCAGCACTATCCTTTAAAAAAACACATACATGCACAGACAAACACACATTCATTGAGAAGAAATATGTGAGACAGACTATTAGAGGAGCTTTATCTAAAATTAGCCTGAGAAGAAAGAAAGCGCTAATTATTGTCAACCTCACACATCTTATCCCACGCAATAATGGCAAACAACCACCCAATGTAAAGGATTTCTGATACGTCTCCCACTAATAGCGCATTTCCTCTCTGATACTCACGTATCTACTCTGTACCAGTTAACAGTTAAATTGCCTGATTCAGTTCAACAGAATTCTCCACAGAAAACACATTCTCACAACAAATAGGTGTTATAAAGGATCTCAATTATGCAAGATGTCACTCAAGTGGACTTTTCAATCCCAAATTGTAAAACACAATTTTGGTTGCCATGAACACTGTTTGCATTGCATGAATACACTGTATAATGGTAAAAAATTCTGAATACTTCTTTACAATCCTTCCTTCTACAGGTTGGCGATACACAATACCTTATTTCTAAATGTGTTTTACCCTCTTAACAATATTTTATGAATGTCTCAGTATTTATATATTTGCTGTGAAAGGATTATTTTAACAGTACTCAACTAAATAGTAAGTATAGTCCAATGACACAAAATTAAAGCGAGAACTAAAATATAAACAGACAGACAGATAGATAGACGGACAGATATATAGATGAACAAACAGATATACAGATAGATGGACATATGGACAGATGGACGGATGGACGGATGGACGGATAGATAGATAGATAGATAGATAGATAGATAGATAGGATGGACAGACAGAGAGATAGATGGACAAACAGATATACAGACAGATAAATGGACAGCCGGATAGATGGACAGGCGGACATATGGACAGATAGACAGACAGATATGGGACTCATTCTTGTTATGATCATCTTGAATGAGTGTGAGAAAGGCCTGAAATTAAATTAGAGGAGGCAGGGCTGACTGAGCACAGCTGGATTACTGAGGCTCGACACGGACGGGTCTGAGCGAGACCCTGCTGGTCTCAAAGTGCAGCTTCTAATTGAAAGCTGGAATACCAAACAGCATGCGCTGATGGAGCAAACGAAACAAGATGCTACTAAAGGAAGTCCTGTGTGCACACTCATAATTGGGTCTCTGATGGGTCAACAGAATCATTATCACTCCAAAACATGCTGATTGCTGACATCTTGTTTATCACCGCGTCTTGACGAAATCCCTGGCAAGGTGATAACATTAGCATAATTAGTGCAGCACTTTTCCCATCCGTTCAGAACTGAGAGCTGAGAAGCTACACTTTTGGATTAATTGTGCTGAATTTTAAATGTTTAAATATTAAAAACGTACGTTTAAAGTGATGCACAAATCCAATTACACCATCAACAATCGAAGGGGTCTACACACAACAACGCAAAACATTTGATATGCATACATATCAAAATGCAGGTTGCAGATGCACAGCTTGCTCTTTGAGTGTTCACTGTCCGGCTTTGACTGTTCCAGTATGGCGGCTGAATTATGCATAACAGCCCATGTATATTTGTATCTGTGGTGGTCTTGCGGTGTTCTCATTAACTGTTTAACCTGTTATTCTGTAATATTTTCTGAGAGATCAGCACCTAACCCCAGTAGTTTTCTTAAAGCAGAAATTGTACCTATAAAACTACTTCTAGCATCTAACTAAGAGCCTTGAGTCTAAGCCTTTGCAATCGTTTCAATACAGCTGTTTTAAGGTTTAGTATCATAAAAAAAAACTTTGACCTAAACTGAGTAAACTGAGTTTAGACTAAAAGGAGCAGTCAGTTTTTGTGCCTGTTTTTTTTACTGCAAATACTGTTGCAACGATCAGATACTTTAATTCACCAAGCACATTGTGCTCACATTGTGAAGTACAGATCTATCATGGCTAATGCTGAGGTAACATAAATAATTGTAAGATGAGCTATAATGGCAAACAAAGACAATGAATTCATAACAATGGGCTTCACACTAAAGAGGGAAATTGATGAAGAAATAAACAAATAATTTAGCTTTTACAAAATAAACGGTAAATCTTCTAGTTTCTTCAAGTGAAGTCCCATCTATGCAAAGCTTTGGGGATAAATATTCCACAATGTGACTGTCTGCCAACAACAGCAGCATCACTGGGTTGGATGGCATCATGGTGGCAGAGAGATTCTCTCCAGGGGGTTGAAAGGGCAGCTGCCAGGATTTCTGCCGCCCCATTACTCCCACATAATTAGATCATCCTAACAATCTCACATGCCTCCATTCCACTGGTGAAGCCATCTGTGGCAACATCTTACCTGCACTCCTTCCTCACAAAAATCCACCACAATGCCTTATTTAATGCCTCATGCAGAAGTAATTCAGCTGTCTCTACGTTTTCTGAATCAGAGACTACAGTAACAAATTTTCACCATAGGTGTTTTTTTTTTTTACAATTTTGTGTGTTTTTTGTAAATTTAAAATGACTACATTCTTGCATTGTTTCTCCTACTATGATATTTGTCCTACTTTTTTCTAATTGTTTTTAAAGTTAAAGTATGTAATTTATATAAATACAAATGCAAGCAACAATTCCTTTTCCTATAGCTTAAGTATCACATCAGTATCACAATAATTGTGGGTTTGATTACCAAGAAAAAGGTATACCTTAAATGTGCTGTAAGCTGCTTTGGATACAAGCGTCTGCCAAATGCATAAATGTAAAGTTTTTAAACTGCAACAGTTCAATTGGTTTAATTTTGTAACAACTGCACACACCAGCTTTATACTGGACTCAAAAGCATTGCCACTTTAAGAGCTGTGCATTGGAAAAAGGAATATAAAAAAGCTTTAGGATAAAGAAACATAGGCTGCATTTGGATTACAGCCTTTATTATGAGTAACACGAACATTTGCAAATGTATTTTTAATCGAATATGAGCATCTCAATAGGCAAACTTTAATAAAGCCAACTGTAAGCATTGGGGCTGCAGGAACATTCATTGTTGGGCTTGAGGTGCAAAAGGATGCTAATAAGGAAAGAGATCAAAGTGAGAATGTTATGTTAGTTCCCACAAGACATGATGGCCCATATTCAGCTGCTCAGCTTCAGGCTTCCACCTGCTTCTCTCATTTGAACACATCCTCTCCACTCATCCATCAGTTTCCATCAGTCCTGTGAACAAAATGTCACAGGACAAGGCACTGTGGGACACGCAAGATGAAGGGAACTGTGGGAACAAATCTGAGTTTCATTTAAAGAGTAAAATCTATTCACTAATATATGGAAGTTTGGGACTAGTTGTCACTTGTTGAATGCACTTTTCATTTAGTTTTTATACAAAACATAAATTATAATATCTGCTTGCTAAAACAAGGTTTGAATTTTTTTTTTGCATATTTGTTTCATTAATTTAAATTTACTTTAAAAAGCCTAAGATCCTTCAATCTTGTTTTAGCCCGAAAGAACAGTATAACGTTTGTTATAGAATAATGGAGAATGCAGCTCTTTCCAAACAGCAACACCAGAGGTTTGTTTTCTTCCTTGATACTTGTAATCTCAAATGTGTGATGCAACGCTTGGACATTTTCCCTCTTAAAAACAACTGACAAGCAAAATCTTATTTACATGATAACAGATTGAAGATAAAAAGTTCTGTGATGAGGGCAGAATCCTTCACATCACAGCAAGAGGATTAAAACTTCCCCCAGTCAGCAAAACACTTTGAAAAATTACTTTTAATAACATCAAATGTGAAGTGATGATTAAAGTAAATTTATATAATCAGAAACACAAGGGCAAATTTGTCTAACAAGTACAAGGTGATAATTGTGATAATGAAATGTGCTAAACATTCTTCAATTGGGAGCGATTGAACTGATTGTTCTTTAAACAGTTTCCTTTGGATTACATGTTGTTTCAGCACTGTTTCTATTTTGATCTAAATGAAAGATTCTTAAAAAACAGGTTTCTACAGACAGAAGCTTCCAAAAGTAACTGAACAAAATTTTCTGAGAAGTATCTAGATGGTAGAGGATGATGGAGTGTATTAACAGGACTGTCAGAAGGACAAAACATAACCTCGAATTTGCAATTGTACGAAGATGAAATGCAAAATGTAGAAACCAAAGGGGGCCACAGCTGCTACTTGGAAACACTGAAAACAATGTTTGTTTGATAGCTTTCCCAGATCCACCTTGGAAACCTTAGCTGGTTTAGCGCCAGTATCCATACAGATGTAAAGCACTTTGATGCTACAACCAAAAACAAAGCAAAGCTTGTCTGTGAACTGGCTGTGTTTAAATGGTCTAAGCTTTCCAAACTCTTTGGTTTCGGTGTACAGTAATTTTCTAGCTGTCTGTCTTCCTCCCCACCAATGTACATTTTTTTGCCATATGATGGTCTTTTAAATGTAAAACAGCCTATAAAACAGACTTGATAATAAGAGATGGCTACATCCATCTCTGGGGAGGGAATATGGCCTTATTGATAGTCAAGACAGACTGTGTGTATTTCATGACGATATGAACGAGCTAAAAAACAGACACTAAGAGCACATAAAATATGAATATTGCAACAGAATAAAATTCTGTCATTTGATATTTAGTGAGCAATTTTTACCAGCTCTAACAGGCACTTGCCCTGGAGCGAGCAGTGATGTAGAGCCCCATCAAGTGAACCATGCTGACTGATGACCAGTAACTGTCCAGTTTTGTTTACACCAATAACCTCTTATTTGTCAGTTCAAGAAAAAGTTGTTGTTTTTTTAAGTTTGTAATTCTAAGTTTGTGTTTAAATAAAATATGTCTGTGTACTTCGCATTGAAATTTTGTATTTATAAACACAAAAACACACATACGTGTATGTATATATATATATATATATAGGTAATATTTATATATTTATTTATATTTTACCAATAGTCAAAATTATATATATAAACATTTATAAATTTTTATATTTTTCTCAAATATATGCATGTATGTGTTTATAAATACAAAATTATTATGTACAATACACAGACATATATATTATGTAAACACAAACATTTATTCTGGATGCGATTAATCGCGACTAGTCATTTGACAGCCCTACATAAGGACATGATTTGATTTACTCCAACATGATCAAATGAACAGTTTTGATTTATTTCAACAGCCGCACTTAGTGCTGTTTCAATTTAAACATATCAGTTTTTATTAGTATGCAAAACGGGGATAGCGCAGAGCAATTTTCCTCCTGAAGTCTAGAAACACCCAGCTATGAAACTTGCAGATCCAATCTGCATCACTGTGCACTAATGAACATTTTAATCAGTACATGCTTATTAAAAGCATTTCACTGCCAATCTGTCATCTTATCACAGATATAAACCATCAGCATAAGCTGTGAGGGTTTATTTTTCATTTATACAGGCTGACTAATCAAACTGAGCGTTGCTTCTGAATTTTACAAGCTGTGTAACTTACAAGAGACATTCTCAGTCAATGCTGGCTGAAAGAAGACTAAACCATGACAACGGAAAGCCAAAGAAAGGCCTGCAAAGTCGATTCAGCTCATTTTTCTAATGACGCCTTCCCATTGCTCGGGCCTAAAAATAAGATGTGATATTACAAATCATCACCCGTGCATTGTTCCGTCTAAACCCCCTGACTATTAGGCCTACGTGTGCAAAGGCGAAATTGTTCGCTATTCGCACTGCAGAATAAATCACACTCTTTTATTAGCAGCTTCGCCGCACTGATTTCAAATAGGCATGAACCTTATTACTGGAAGATCATGTGATGCTTCAAAGCATAAAAAAAGAGCTGCCTGAATTTCAACACATTTAAGGCAGAAAGCAGGTCCACAGGCCACGTGTGGTGATCATGTAATGAATCCAAAGTGAAAACAATCATAGTTTATAAGGCTGTGACCCACTATGAGCAATACATGATGCACTAAGAAAGCCAGAGTTATTAGGGATGGGATGATTGATGGGAGGATTGTGCATGGGATCAGGAATACACTAACCATTTGTGCAGTAGTTAGTAGATCCAAATAACAGTAATGGAGATAATGGGCTTCTCATGCTATTATTGATGCTGTCTAGCTCACATGGCTCTTAAATGTCTGTAAATAATGCTGCAATCATTTGGTAAGAGCTTACCATTCTTACCTGTCACTAACAGACTATGTCATGCTCTCAACGGGAAGTGTACTGCCATACTGGACATTCATTTAGAAGCAAAGCATTTTAGTATTTATGTAAATATCACTGACTGAAGTAAATACGCTGAACTCATCCACATGTCGGAGAGGTGGCTACAGGTCAGAACAGGCACAAATGGTTATTTCTAAACACTATTCATAGAGATAATGAAGGAAACAATCGGAGTGTATCATCGGGAACGCGTGTAACTGTTGTGCCTAGCAACAAAGGTTCTGCTGTTATTTGATGAAAAACAAACTGCTGTTCCAATTTGTCCCTCAGCGTGAAATGTTTAGGTCTAAAATGAAATCTCAGTGTTAAAGGTGGAGTAGATGAAAATTAGTTTTATGTATGTCGTTTATATCTGATTTGACAGACTGTGTGTATATAAAGTGCATAACGTGACATTTGATTTGCTGATTCAATTTTTATTGAATCATCCTGCATAGCCTATATTTAGCTCATGTGATAACTACACCCGTGGTTGCTCCGCTATAGGACACCTGTGTGAACATGAAGAAAACTGACTTCTAATTATCTAAAAATTACCTTCTCACCAGCTGGTTAAAAATGATTGTAAAAACAGCTTGTATTACATGGAAAGTTGGTATGATTTAATGTAATGCCATTTGGACATTTTGTTGAACACACTGACCATATGTTGAAACTATTATATGTAAACAATAAGTTATGAGAGGCTGTGCTTTATCATGAATTAATCACAACTGAAGGACGTTATTCAGCCGTGACTTATTTACAATAAAGCACTAACCACCAGTGCCTTATTGCTTTTACAAAACAATTACCACACAATACAAATGTTAACAAATTCACAAAAATTTACTAAAGTAAATTCACTAAACGTAATTCACCTAAAAATAGTGATTTATCATGAATAAAACAGAACTATTGACGAATCAGAATCAACTACTGAAACTATTTTACTACGAATTTATGGTTGTAATTCCCACTGTGGTTTATTTCTCATTTGAACTCATAATTATGCTCTCTATATACTGTTCTAAACTGGGAATATGAATTTAAATAAAGTTCTTAGTTCATACAGACGTACAGCTGGTGGTCGGTAATGTTTCAATGGTATTACATTCCTCTAAAAGTAAAGGGCTGTTGATTTCACTCCAGTTGTATTACATCTAATCTACGACACTTGAACACCCAGTGGACTGTCTTTGTCTTTCCACCCAATATCTTAAATTGTTTTCCATTTCTTGCACTTTTTATCAGGCAGTTATCAAGTTCAGTAACAGCACTTAGTCCCACTACACCCCAGTACATTTTCTAAAGTATTCCCAGTCATCTTCATGTCCGCGAGAAGAGAATTTTCCTCATTTCTTTCTCATTACTAAGGCAGACATTCTTGTATTTTAATATTTATGCAATATCCTCAGATGGGGAAAAGCTGAACTTATTCTCAACTTTATATCTGTTATCTCTTAATACAGGACAAAATACAAAAGACTAGTGTACAGCATGATTCACATACATGGAAACTTTCAATTTGTCAATTCTAGCTATATATGGACTTCAACACCTGCGGTGAGAAAACAAAAACGGAGAGTGAGTGTCAGTGGAATATATGGATTCCCTGACGGCAGATATGGGAAAGACAAGAGAGGAAGATAAAGATCAGAACCACGGGTGTTCCTTCTGTAACTCGATGTGACACCATGCCCTTTAGGCCCGCTCACCTCTCCGAGTGCTTAGAAAGAAACTTCCACGGCTAGTTAGCTCAGACGGTTGATGCGTGAGGCTGTTTGTGAAGCGTGCTGGCAGCGCTGAGTGGCACCTCTGTCCAACAGGCAGAGCATATTCAAGCAATTGCCACTGTCATTCAGACTGACACCTCTTGCGCTCATGATGAACCTTAGCCAAATGACAACGCTCCAAACCTTTGTATCTCATTGACTGTAGGAGAATGAGCCAATTAGAGCTGTTTGTCTAGGGAGAAGCAAAAGCGATGCAGATTACCCTCCAGTACAATGTGTCTTGCTTACTTGTGCTGTTCCTTTGCATATTTTTCATGAATATGTAAGGGAGGAACTTTATTTCACTGCTGGTAGCTTACAGTAATTCTTTCAACAATAATTATATGTGATGGGCGGAAGTAATTAAAAAAGTTCTTCTCTTTGTCTAGATGCTCATCCCACATATAGTGGGACCGTAACACAAAGACAATGTACATGGTGGGAATGAGAACTGAGATAAAAAAAGCAAGCAAAGAGGGTTTACCCAAAAAATGAAAATGCTTTGATCATTTGCTCACCCACATATCATTTCTCTGCAGAACACAAAAGAAGATTTTCTAAAAACTGGTAACCAAACAACACTGACCCCATTGACTTCCATTTTATAAACACAAAACCACTGAGACATTTCTCAAAATATCTTCTTTTCTTTTCTGCAGAAGAAAGAAAGTGATACACAGGTTTGAAATGATAATATTTTTGGGTGAACTATCCCTTTAATGACATGTAATTGTCAGCTCTGTTTTTAACATGTGACAAGATATGCACCAGCTGTAAGTTTCATAACTTTTTTAAACTGCTAAATTTCAAATTACACATAACACTCAAATTATATGGGTTACTTCTTGAAACTAACTCTTGAACTTTATGAAGATCCAAAGGTTTTACTTCCCTCTACTGGTGACTTAATAGTAATGTGTCTCTAAAGGTGATTTTGTGCTTATACATTATCTATCAATTACAACATCAGTAATTTACATATCTTTAAATCTTTCAGTACAAAAATGTAAAGAAATAAAAACAGTAACACAAACAAGCTGAAACCCCATTTTGCAAATATATAACTGCTTGGCTATATTTTCTGCTTTGTAGGTAAGATTAACGACAGTAATCAGTGGCAATGATCCTGACAAGCTTTTTGCCAACACTTTAGCATTTATTGTATATTATATCTGGCTGAGGATATGTCTGGGACTTCAATGGTCTACCAGTGGTCATTAAGCCTATGACTGAAACCCCCTCCAATGAAAAATTACAATATAGTTTGTGAATGACTGTATTGATTTCTGTACTGCAATGTTTGCCAGAGCAGGGTCCTATCTCTGTTTGACTTTACAGTAGATGACACTTCCTCAAATTCTTTTGAATGCCACTTAATGCTAATTATTTTAACGGCTAACGGTTTTAGTTTTTTTAAGTCCTAAATACTTTTTGCTTGTTAATGTGTGGTATTAATATCCCAATCTACATGATATACGTTTCAGTTAAAAATGAGACAATATGACTTTCACTTGTGCTTAGCCCTTTAGCTAAATCATGATTCAGAATTGGATATCTTCCAAAAGACAGCTAAACCTGGAGTAAGTATCATCTGTTAAATGTCAATGATGGGTCAGCAGATATACATGAACTTTGGAACACTATTCAGAGAAGTATTTTCGCCTGTGTTTGTAGTACTTTTAAAGAGAAAAGTCAGCAAACATTTAAAATCTGTGATACAATAGAGAATTACTGCATAAACTGTAAAAAGCAGATTGAAAAGATTACATTAATACATTCCAAATGTTTTAACAGGTCCACTAATGTCATATAAAAACATATCATTTCTGTCTAACAAATTGAAGTAAAAAAGAAGCTGAATATTCTTCAATCTGGTCTGGATCACAAACATATTTTTAATAGTTATTGATTTTTATTTGTTCATTTTTGGCTAGAATTCATGTAAAACTCAATTGCTAAAGAAAACAGAGGTTACGAAGAGGTTAAAACCTTTTTTTCTCTGTGATATATAGGGGCAGAGGTAGTTTAGACCTGTCAAACACACATGCCACTCTTCTAGTGAACGTCTGCTGGACTGCTGTCACAAAAAACGGTACAGTCATTGAAAACATTTTATAATATCCAAAACACCTAACAATCAAATCTACTATGTTTTATGAAGTATTTTTTTAACGATGGTTACTTATATTATTTTAACCTGTTCAATGTCACCGTTGCATAGGTGGAACAATTCACTTTAATGTTTCATAGTAATCATGACAAATTATACATTGATAGAAAGGTCTAAAACTCAGGATTAAGTTATAGTCATAAAATAAACATAAACTAAAAAAATTAATAAAAAATTTAATGTTAGCGTTACTGATTAAAAAAACCTACATTACATTTTTTTTTTAAGATTTGAAAATGTTTTAAACAAAAATATCTAATAAGAAACATTTACATTTTTAGTTAAGACATTTTCTAGTATGCTCAATATGTGCAGTGACAGTCATTAGGTTAAGAGATTTAAAATTAGAGAATTGTGACTAATAATACTGTGAACCTGTACATGTGAACTCTTGAAAGCATACTGTAGGTCAGCTGGTAGGAACTATGTTACAGTGCAATGCATTTCAATTAAAAACATTTCAAAAACTTTTTCTGTTTTCTCCTAGTTGGGATGAGTCCCTTTGCACTGCTATTTCTGTACGCACTGGGAATATCAGTGGTGCTGGCAGATCCCAACAAAGAGGAATCCAGACCAACAGAAGAGCTGAGGCTCTCGGCAGAGCCAAGGCCCTCAGAGGAACCCACAAGTCAAAAGAGTGAACCCTGCTCAAAGAGATGCACCTGCCACCAAGATGACTACACCATAGAGCTCAACGTCTACTGCAGTACACGCAACTTTACTCAGGTTCCCCCTGACATCCCTGTGTCTACACGTTCACTATGGCTGGATGGAAATCTATTCACGACTATACCAGCAGCTGCTTTCGAAACTCTGGCCAATCTGGAGTTCTTAAACCTACAAAGTGGCCTGCTGGTAACCCTCGACACCCATGTATTTAAAGGCCTGCATTCACTTGCTCACATGCACCTTGAGAGAAACAGCATTCGTTCATTACCTGGCACAGTCTTTCAAGGCACACCGAACCTCGCTTCACTCAGTCTCAACAATAATCAGCTGTCTCGAATAGATGAAAAGTTGTTTGCCGGGCTCTCCCACATGTGGTTGTTAAACGTAGGATGGAACTCACTTTCGGTCCTGCCGGAGACGGTTTTCCAGGACCTTCATGGATTACGAGAGTTAGTTCTTGCTGGGAATCGTCTGGCTTATCTACAGCCTCAGCTATTTCAGGGTCTTACTGAGCTCAAGGAATTGGATCTAACTGGAAACTATCTGAAGGTTATAAAATCAAATGTGTTTCTGAAATTACCAAAGCTGCAGAAGCTTTACCTGGCTCAAAACCAGATCGTGACTGTGGCACCGAGGGCATTTGTAGGAATGAAATCATTGAGATGGTTGGATCTCAGCAGAAATCGTCTATCTGTACTACATGATGAAACTTTCCTCGGCCTGCATAGCCTGCATGTGCTTCGTCTGTCAAATAACTCGATCGGTAGCCTGAGACCCGGGACTTTCCGTGATCTGCAGTATCTTGAGGAACTCTGTCTATGTCACAATCAGATACGAGCCTTGGGAGTGAGAGTTTTTGAAGGGCTGGGACTCTTAGAGGTTCTTAATTTAGAGCATAATCGGCTACAAGAGGCACGCATGGGCACATTTATGGGACTTAATCACCTCGCTGTAATAAAACTTACTGGTAGCTGTTTCCACAGCTTACCAGATCAAGTTTTTAAGGGCTTGTCGAAGCTCCACAGTATTCACCTTGACCGAAGCTGTCTCACAAAAGTCTCAACCCAAAGTTTTATCGGTTTAACAGGTCTTCGTCGCCTTTTCCTACAACACAACAACATTTCCGTGGTGGAGCGGCAAAGTTTCGTAGAACTACAAGGGCTGCAACAACTTGATCTAAGATATAACCAGTTAACATCCATCACAACCCACACGTTTTACGGCCTGAAGAACCTCGATTACCTGCTGCTGTCGGGAAACTTGCTTCGGCATCTTCCTGCTGAGGCCTTGCTGCCTCTGCAACACCTGTCCTGGCTGGATCTCTCTGGAAACAAGCTGGAGATCATACTTAATGCAACAATATACATGCTGCCACGGCTGCGGTACTTGAACCTGAAAGACAATGCGCTCATCAACCTTCCAGGTTCTGTACCTGAAAGCTTGGACCAACTTTGGCTCTCAGGTAACAACTGGAAATGTGACTGCAGTTCTAAACCCTTCAGAGATTTCATTCTACAAAAGCCACATGTTGTTCCAGTGCAGGTTGAAATGCTCGGGGATGGTGAGGAGCCTCACACACTCGTCACAATATACAATAACATCACATGTACCAGCCCACCCACTGTTTCTGGACTTGACTTGAGAAACATTGACAGTGAATACTTTCGGACCTGTTAAATTCTATTCAGAGTAATTTAATTAACAATTCTAATTAATTGTTTTCCTACCCTTGTTCCTGGAAGCACACCAACACAACATTTTGGTATACTTTTATTTGACACGCCTATTTTAGGTATTGAAGTACTCCAATAAAAAGCTGATAAAGTGTCTAAAGTGTGTTTGTTTAGAGGGACCCAAAAATGTGTACTGTTGGTGTGCCTCCAGGAACAGGATTGGGTAACACTGTTCTAACCCATATGCCAGAGCTTTAATCAATGACTTTTATTTATCTCCCGCGCTGACTTTTTTTGCAAACAGACCCTAATAAGGATGCATGACTGTCTTTGTGAATACACATGAAAAAAACAAAAGATGATTGTGTTGGTGTATTCTCGTGAATACATTTTCTATCGTATATTAAAGAAAAACTTGAAAAGGCTGTTACAGTAAAATGTGCCCATTTTGCTTTGAAAGCATTTCAGATTGCATTAAATGTTCCATGTAAAAGAATTTGTTTTTTTGGAAGGCACTGATTTGACTGAAATATTATGCAACTGTACATCACTTTAAACAAATTTGTCAAAAGTGATTTTCATTTTGTTTTGTGTACAAAACTTTATTAGGCCGAACAGAGAACACTAAACCAAAATACAGGCAAGATAAATAAAAGCTTTTATATTATTTAAACTATTTTTATATAAAACACTTTTCACCAGGGAGAAGCAGGAAAATAAACTTAAATATGCAACAGAAAGTATGAAGAGTACTATTAAAAATATCATGCCTTTATATCTGCTGTAGCAAGTATGGTTAACTCTTCCTCAAAAATAAACAGATTTTGTTTGATTATAGTCTCCAAAATAAACATAAGACAGAGTAAGAACACTGCTTAGTCTGATAACCCAAATATGGATATATTTACACAATATCGATCCAGTCCAAAGACCTGCTGAGCTAAACCTTCAAGTTTGAATGTGTCTCTATATATTTCTACAGTATAATTTTGTATGTAGTACAGCTGGAGGAAAGTCGATGACCTTATTTATTATCACCCACGATTTAGCAACCTTCAAAATTTAATTTAAAACTACAGAAATGTAGACCAAACTAAAAGTTAATAAAACATTTGCAGAATACAAAATATTCGAAAGTCAATTTGAGACGAGTTTCACATTTTTACATTTGATAAGCAGTGATACAAAATTAAGTTGCAGTCTAATAAAACATTGCTGCTAAAACATCCATGACAAAGTGTTAAAACATGTTTTGTTTGCAAAAACAAACCTCGCACTGAGTACCAACATGGTCTTGCTGCAGATATTACAATTTCTACCACCTGTACAGTTTTAGACCCTAGCATGCACACTACCTGTAATATCTATAATCATAATTACTTACATTCACATCACAACACATTCACAAGCATGCACAACTTGAAATGAATGTAAGCAACAGCTCAAACATTTCACCTCAGCACTGTTTTAAAAAATATAAAGAGAAAGTTCTAAAGATTTAAAGTAATTATAATTTCCTGCTAAGAATAATCACAGACTGGTCTGATTTGTGTACTGATGTTTATGTGGTTATGCTGTATTATTGGCCAGTATTAAATAAATAAAAGAAATGATAAGAAAATCCCATCTGTTCAACAGCTGGACTTACTGCATCAATGACTAAAGGGAAATCTCTTGCTTTAGAAATCATCACCTCCTACAAGACAGAAAAAGTGTCACAGCAATTAACATGAAGCGTAGCTGTTTAGATTACATTCATCACTGGGCTCTATCCACAACAACTGTTAAAAAATATGACTGCAGTTTTGTGCAGTTTTCTAATATTTAAAGATCTGGCTTCATAAAATACCACTATTGATTTTACAGCAATTTAATTTAAGATCAACTATGAAAGCATTAAAATGTCTAAAATCAACCAATCATAAAATAAACAAAAGAAAAACACAATGTGAATTTCACAGACCAGGGTCACACAAACAAACACAGTAGATTCAGCATCGTACTTACCAGTGAGTATGTTTTGCAAACACTGACATCAATGGGGTACAGTGTTGGAATTATAGGATGTCCCATTATAGGTTTAATTTCGAATAAAGAGCTATAGGGGTGTCGCAACTATTTTTCAATGGCTCTGTGCTTTATTTAGAGCGGAGGAGAACAAAATAAACTTGAACCACGAAAAAATCTATCTATCTATCTATCTATCTATCTATCTATCTATCTATCTATCTATCTATCTATCTATCTATCTATCATTTCTGTAATCGTGTTTTACCAGTCTTCCTTAAACACATGCTTATACGTCCGCAGTGCGCATGCTTGAGTAATTTTGCCGGTTATGACCACGTGATCTCATTACGTCCTTTATAGTTATCAAGTAGGGGAACCATAGACATATATACATAGACATATATACATAGACATATATATATAATACCTAGATGCGACTTTGGCCGCTGGATCGTAGGTCAACGCCGCAGCCATCGCCATCTTATCTAGGTCAACGTTTCCATAACTCTCATAACTGGACTGGAGAAAAATGCCTGTTTTGTGTGCTGCTTGGGGCTGTGCAAGCCGCCGCACAATTTAAACCAAATAATTAATAATTCGGGAAATTACCTTTCACGTGTAAGACTAAAAAGTTATTTTTGTTTGTATTAAAACATTTTGTTGACACTATGCCAGTAGGAGTCAGACTATTATAGCTAGATATGGCTATTTAGTCGAGTCCATACTTCAGAAAGTTTTTCAATCCTTTCAGAAATAGTTTCAGCTTTTGTCTTATATATTTTCTATTATAAAATAAATTGCCTGTAACTGTACGCGTTGATGTACATAAAAAAGTTGACATTGACGTGATTAAAAAGAAGTAGCATGTCATAGGCTACTAGCTGTGTCCAAGTTTTTTTATTTTGAATACGTTCAGTTTTATACTACTGGGCAGTTAAATGTTTCATCTGTAGCTATGAAGAATACTATATAAAATAATAGTCATAAAGGTTTTTTTTTTACAAATGTAGACTTTTTAGAATCTCCCCATTATTTGTACTTTTTAAGTATTATTGGGGACAATATAACAACCCTATCAAACACTGAAAATATATATTATTTCTGATTTGTGCCACAAATAATATATATTTGTGATATATATATATATATATTTTCATTTGTTTTTGTCATTTCTTTTGCCCCTCTTAAAACTGATAAATGGTATTTAAATGCCAACTTGTTTGTAACATTTTGTTAAAAAAAATAAGAAATTATATAAAAACACTCCTTATTTGCTTATTTTGTATGTTTATCTCTTTTTACCACCACTTACACAAAGCGACAGAAAGCTGAATTAAATTTTAATTAAGGACATAAAGAGACTATTAATATTTATTTGCAACAAATTTCTCACACCTGATGCATTCCGATAAAAAGTGAAAGACGTGTTTCTTCCTTAAATTCATTTGCTAAAGGTGTCGCAAGTCACACATGATAGATGCCCTGCACGCTTTTCAGCTCAATCATCTTTGAAGTGTGTACTATAGGCAGGGCATAGTGATGCTCACTTTGAATTGCGCCATGAGAGTGCACGTGTAAACTGAGTGCACGCGCCAGACGCTTCTGCGCGTGCGGTTGCCATGACAACCGAAGTTTCGCTGGTTGGGCACCAGAGCTCATTCAGAGTGCAGTAAATTAATCTTCACTTTATTTTTTTTAAGTAAGGTGTGCATATCTGGAGTCCATTTGATAATGCACAGGAATTTACATTTAGACGACATTATACCCAAGTTACCATCTCTTGACTGGGACTTATTATCAGTAAGTTCAAGAAACCATTATAGAGTATCTCTTGTGTAATCACCTGATAACTATTTGTACTTTAATAGTGCTAAGTGTAATTATTAGCTTTGTCAAAAAGCTAATAGGCTAGAGGTCTAAAGCTAATAAAAGCTAGAGGTCTAGATATCTAGTAGAGAATTCAATTTGCAATAAATATATATAAAACATGAAATATTGCTGAACAACACATTTCTCACTGCAGTCAGACAATGAAGAGGAGAAATCTGTCCTTCAAAGACCAGAAGTCCTTCTTTTGCCAGAGGGGATGGAGGTGGATCTGTGTGTTTCACTGAAGGAGCCTGAAATCGAGGTGTGTGATAAAAAGATAAAGAGGGTTTGTCATCTCAGATAATTTTTCACATCACATTTATCTTTTCTACAGGGTCCACTCAAATCTGTTACACAGTCATTCATACACTCAGCCGATGATGACTATAAAGATGACTGTAATTTTCAACCTGTTACTGATCACACATCAGAAGGGTCACAGACGACAAGTGTGTCACATAAGACTGACAGAAATGATTTGTTTGGGTGGAAGAGCCAGTCCTATCCTATTTTATCTTCGACTGTGAGTTTAATTGGTTTGTATTTAATCACATTACATTAAATCAGTGCTACTACAGAATAGAGTATAAAACACATTGCTTCTCTCTCAACAGCCTTTCAATGACTGGGACCTTGATCATGTTCTTCAGACTTTTAAACAAAACAAACATCTTGTCAAGCCAATTCAACATGATAAACCTAAGGGTTAGATTGTAGACACTATTTTCAATTGAGACATAAATGCACATAAATATTAAAGGAATGTAAAATGACAACATTATTTTTTTACAGACAATGTAAATGAAAAGTGTGAAAATACTGTAATGGAGCGGCTTGCTGCTTTTTCTGAGAAGCAGGCAAATAAAATGGAGAGAAAGACAGATATTTCTTTCATGAAAATATATGATAAAGAAAGACTGTTGCTCAGGTATGTACTATTAACATAAGACTGTAACTTGATGTAAATTATATTCAAATGTCACCAGATTTACGTGCTGTTGCTAAAATGTATTTATGACTTCCTTGGTGTTATTAGGGAACAGATGAAGGATTTCAAAGGGTCTTTGCCACAACTACTCAATCAAGATTCCCCCACTGTTTATATTGATTTATGCAACAATAAATTAGAAACAAAACAAACAGCTGTAATTCATAGCAAAAGTCTCATAGGTCCTAAACATCTGGACAAGAAAATTAGCTCCATGAGTCACACAAATGCAAGAGCAGATGAAAGGAAATGGTATGTGTTCATCTTGTGCCTTAAAGAAAAGATCATTTTTAGGGAAAAAATTCAGATGACGGAAAAAATATAATCTTATGACATTTATATTTGATTTATATTTGATCTTAACTGATACTGTATTTCATATAAATATGACCAAGTTTATTATACTTTTAAAACCCCTATATCTTCAATGCAGTTTGTTTTTGTCCAGGGAACTCACTGGGAAGAGTTTCTTACTCCAAGCGATCAGACAGTCCGAACAAAATGTGGCAGAGATGTCTGAAAGCAAGAGAAATCCACACAATTTAGCTGAGCCTCAGCAGAAAAACATTTCAGAAATAAAGAAAAAGCAGTTTAATAATTCTGAAACAAGCTGCAGTGAACCTGCTTGTGTTCAGCAGGCCGACATCACCGCTAAACATCAAACACAGAGCGCAGCAACCACTTACACACCTCTTGATGTTCAACTACAAAACAAACAAAGGTACAAAGGCTTTCTGTTTGTTAGTCACAGGAATATGCATATAAAAAGATAATTTAATAATCATTTATTTTGTTATCAGTAGTAAAGCACAAAGACAACAACATAGCCAGAAAGTCAGATTGCAGAAGGATCTGAAGTTCTTACAGGAATTCAAAACTCCAAGTTCTGCAAATGAGAAGGACAAAACTGCTGAGATGACTGACGTTCTTTACAATCCTGTTAGTTTCCAGCTCTGTAAAATGATATAAAGTAAAGTAAAAGCTTTGGTGTCCATTATGTGTATGTATTTAGAATAACACAGTGGTGCTTATTTCCCTTATTTTCCTTTATTAGGAAGCAGCCTGTCTTCATTCAGTGAACACATTACCTCCGTATCTACAGACTAGAGAGTGTTTGGTACTGACTGTGTCCATGTCTATTCCAGGGGTAGTGACTGGAAGAGCACAAAGAAAAGCACAGAGAGTGGATTCAGTCTCACTTAATTCACATGTTTACAACACCCTTGTAGCTTGGTTCTTGTCTTTGGTGTGTCAATTTTTTTTCTGAAAAATATGTATACTGAAAAATACATACAGAATATGACATTTTGTGTTGTATTTATGACACCCTTTTCTGTGTAACATCTTTTCTGTGATAGACTGAGCCAAACGCCTATAATGGGAATAGGATTAAGGTTGACATCCCTTTCTGGGTGGCTGGGCTGCAGCAGTTTTATGCGAAAGATGGCCTGGCTTTATACATCTGTGCCATATCAACAGACAATGGTCGGTCGGTCTGTAAAAAATCCAGGGTGAGGATAATACATCTTTACTTTTCTATGCCTGCATGGAATCTGCACCTGCAACATTAACAGCTGTTTATATCCCCCTTGGCAGAATTTTGCAAGTTTTACACCACAGCAGAAATCTAATATGATGAATAATAGGTCTTATTAGACCAACATACTCTGTACAGTAAGATACAGTAGTGGGCAAAAGTGATGTCCAGAGGGGCATATTTGTATAGCTTTTGCTTTTAATGACCCCTCAGGTTAAATTAAATAATCAAAAGATGAGGTTTATGGTACAAAATGAACAAAACACAAAACCTTTAAGGTATTTATTGGACAAAATTATTTGGCAAAAAAAGGTGAACCGTAGCATACAAAGAAATATGGGTTTTATTTGAATATAGAAAAATTCATTACAAAAAACTGGAAATAAATCATACATTCATTTTTATTTATGTTTTTTTATAAATATATTATTATTTAGTAATATTATGTAGTCATTCTCCTAGGCCATATCTTCATAAACTTTGCAAATGTGTTGTGTGTAATGTTTCACTCAAAACACAGTTTTTTAAATGCATGTTTAGTAAAATATTTGAATAAAATGTGATCATGTCAATTGTCCAAAGTAGGACATCATTTTTGCCCACTACTGTATTGAATGTGTTATATTCTCATAGGGAAAGGACATGGAAAAGGACCAGAGCATATTTCATAGACGAGTTTGCAAGTTCTTTTCTCAGACATCATTAAAGACTGTTGCATTCTGGGTACCTCAGCTCAATCGTGTGCTGGAGAAACAGACTCATCATGCTCAGGTCCATCTGCCGTCATCATACCTGGACTGCTTCATCTCTGTCAATCCAAATCAAGAGGTCAATCATATCTTAATTCTAATTTATAAATTTATTGCATGTGCTATTAAAACAAACCATTTAGCAGTAATCCACTTTGTTTTAGGCTGTGGAAAAGATCTTTGGTATGACTCCAGGATTCTTTTGGCAAACTGTGAAGACAAAAGACCAAAAATGTGAAAGGGCAGAAGCTACAAATTCACAGGAGTGTCATACTGAGGTAAATAGATAAAAGTAAACAAAACAGTTTGCTAATTTATCACAAGTTAAGAAAAACATCTTTATTTTCAGACAGCATTTGCTTTGATATGCAGCACACTGTATCTTAACCCATTGGCAATGCATCACACCTTTGAGCTTATCTACAGCTCAGGTCTAGATATATGTGGCCTCCGTTTCCTCTACCCGACTCTAAAGCTACTGACAAACTTTGCAGGTAAATATCTTCATCATCCACCATAATTAATCAACATGTATACAGACTGTATGCGTGATACGGATCCTGTGTTCTAGTCGGTGTTTTTAGTGGGAGAAGAGATTGTTCTCATCAGTCAATCCTTGCGCTGAGTCTTCGGGGTCCTCACGCTAAGTCACTGTGGCGGGAGATCACAGGGCCGTCAGACCCCCAGCTGGCAAAGAAGACAGATCCAGCATCCATCAATGCCCTGTACTGTCACAGTCATAACCAACCCCTGCTCTACTCACCTCATCTACCCAATCTTGTGCATCTGGGGCTCTGCGTGTGGTTCAGTGGTAGAATAGCAAACAGCAGCCCGGCAGTATCTGATCAGTTAGTGTCTTTATGAATTGTAATGCATTTAATGCTTTAAATGACACGTGTATTTTAAGTACCTGCTGCCTCTGTTTACTTCTGCTCATAGGTTTCAGTATTCTGGTGATGGAGGAGACAGGTGTTTTCATGTTCACATCTCTTCTCCAGCAACTTTATGTGCTACTGTGGAAGGTAACTAGAGAAAAAAATACAATTTTTATAAATACAAATACAAGTTTCATGTTATAAGTCACACAGTATATGTAGGAGAAGAACGCTCTGTAGATTTGCACAGAATTGGAACAGCTGTCATGCCATTCTCCATATGTTCATTTATTTAGTTTGTATAGTAAATTTGTGCAATATTTACTTTGCACGAATAGCAAAAGAGGATTTTGCATATAATTATCCATGCTTTCAGCTACAAATATGAGAGTTGTTCTTATACAAGTGCCTCAAGACCACTTTTTAAAGGTCTTGGTTGTGTATCACTAAATTGCCTGTTCAATTTACATGTTAACATCTTTAATGTTATTAAATGGTAAACGTCCTGCTTTAAATGCAATCAGTAACTTATTTCTAATTTGATTTCTTTAGTTGTTGTGCCAGCTCATCAATTAACAAGGGATCGTGTTAAAAATGTCAACAGAAGTATTGTGAAGGCCTGCAAAATTCAAGATATGATTGCAAAATATTTGTTTTATTTTACGAGATGCAATATAATTAAGCAATATCACAAGAACAGTGTTTTTTATCAATATGAGCACAAAAGTGGTTACGTAGGTGATAAATAAGTGTTAAATAGAGTTCATTTTATAGAAAAATAAAGTTTGCTTCTAGAAACCAAAGGAAAATTCCTACACAGCAATTCACCTCAATGAATCATAGATGATATGCAGATTAAACACATGTAGCAGTTAAACTCTTCTGTTTCCTCTATACAGCGGATATATTCCTGCTTGTGTCTCCAGTTGTTGGACCACACTGTTACAGTCACATACTCTCCACATGTGTCAAGAGAGGCTTCAGTCTGTTAGGACTTCAAAGGGTCCAGATCTCTACCAAACAAGCTCAGTCTATAGGTCTCACTGCAAAGCAGGTGAATATACCCAACAGCCAGCGAGTAAAAGCACAGAGATTCTACGGTGACATTGATGCTGATTACGTTTGTCTGGAAACTCTGTCTATCTGCATTAGGTTGCAGTGTTCTGTCACGCTCCTGCAGTGTTTCTGGATGGAGAACAGGTTGAGCTGTCCTCTCAATGCCTGCTGATGCTGATGAGGAGAGAGAGTGCTGTTCGACACTGTTCTGGACTGACTACAGGTGAAGCACTCTGTCTGTGGCTGTGGATGACATACAGATCAATCATATAGGAGAGAGAGACAATGTATAGAGATTCATCACAGTTTTTTTGGTCTAATGAAGGTTTGATGAACGAACTTGCTGCTCAAGGTTTTATCGGATCCATCCATGCAAGACTTAAGGATGATGTTATTCTGGGTCCACATCTCTGCTTTCACACCCTGCCCTACTCTAAAACAACTTTCAATGTCATTGGTATATACATCAATTTGTATTTTTGGAATTTGTCTATTCATCTTCTAAGACAGTAAGGTTGACATTTACCTGATGTTTTACAGGTGCGCACATGTGGACAGTGCCAGATTTTCGCCATGTGGTCCTGTCCAAACACAGGTATCTCTCTTGTCCAGACACAGAGCAGGTTGTGATTCTCTTGCTGAGCGGTCAGAACACGCTGGAGAAAGAGATGGGTCTGCTTCATAAAGTACTCAAGGGAGATGCAGCAGGTGCGTGGACAACATAACTGTAAAATCATAGGTCTATCGATACCAAAACTATCAGGTTGATTAAATCTGTTAAATAATGTTCAGATTCTGCCTGTCATATTTTCTCCAACAGGACATACAGGTTTTGAGTTGCTGGCTTTAAAGTGGCTGCCCAACCTGTCTAAGCACCAGGCACGAGAACTGAGTCCTTTTGAGGTTGGAGACAGAGACTGGCAGAGTAGTGTGCTGAGGCTGATGTCCATCCCTGTCCTGATCATTGCTCTTAGGAGGATAAATGCATTTAGCACCTTACGCAGACTCTTGCCACAAAATTACCCAGGAAACCTGGATATACTGATGTCCCCCACTCCTGAGACTGCTTTCAGACAGACCTGCCTCTTTTTCTCTGAGACTGAATTGATTCCAGGTGAGAACAGTGTTCCTAACAGAT
This sequence comes from Beaufortia kweichowensis, assembly GCA_019155185.1. NCBI lineage: Eukaryota > Metazoa > Chordata > Actinopteri > Cypriniformes > Gastromyzontidae > Beaufortia > Beaufortia kweichowensis. The sequence goes on from CM032804.1 coordinate 4,104,007, forward strand.
ATTGAAAAACATTTTAATGACAATAATACAATGATTGAAATCATTTAAATTCAAGAGATTTGGAAGCTGTTTAAAAAGCTGTATTTTTCAATTGAATAATTTTGCATATGGGCATTGTCATGCAAATCTCAGCCTGACCATGAAAAAGTTTGTACCAAATGTTTTTAACATACGGATAGCTCAGATGTCAATATTTGGTAGTTTAAATACATGTGAGGTCAATTTATTTAATCATGATTTTTCATAGTCAGGTAAAGTGGTGTCTTCAGAATTGTAACATCCATAACAGTCCACATTCCTCATAAATAAGCACATGAAAATAAATAACTATTTTTGTGTTCTTTGAAGAGTCATCTCTTCTCTATTTGTTGGGTATTATTTCATTTGGTTTGTGCATTTTAATTCACAAAAATCCTACAAAATATGTTGCCTCTCAGAAACACATTCTTTATGTCACATCCATAATGCATGTATATTTGTATTTCTTAAAATAGATAGTTTTGACTAATTATGTCTAAAACATATTTCAATACAAAGCAAGTTGAGAATCACTAAACCTTATAATGTCAGTTTGAGAGTGATTATCTGTGTTTATTATTATTAGCTGTTTGCATAATTTTAAGGTAAATTTCTCCTTAGATCACAGCAGTCGTCCATCATTGAAATTTCTACCACCAGCTCACACTCTTGGTATGTACAGAACTACCTCTGTTTCTCCACAAACTTCACTCTGATGATTGACTGTCAATCTCTGACACCTTTCAGATCTCAGAAGTCAGTCACTTTACAGTTACATGACAGTGGGTAAGTGATGTCTCCTTTTTAAAATCGTCCTTCATGGGCTTTTCGCTTAACTTCCTCTGATCTCCACAGGCCCAGAGCTTCTGTTTACTCTAGCTCTGTTCAAGCCTGGAGTTTGGAGACACTGCTTTGGTAAAATTCTCAGCATGATCAAACAGAACGGCTTTACCCTAGTGGGTTTACGTGTGCTTCTGCTAGACTCAAATGTGGCAAATGCACTGATGCATTCACAAGAGCAACAGGTTCTGGTCTCTTTCCTTCCTAGATACATTCTTGTTTGATGACTTTATTATAAATATTGTATTTGATGTTTAGGATCTTAGTGAAAGGAAGATGGAGTTGAAGTACCTGAGATCCGGCCCCTCTCTGGCTTTGTGTTTAATGAGAGTAAATGCAGTAATGAAGCTGCTGGAGCTTATGGGTCCAGAGGATCCTGCTGAAGCCCGTACTATAGATCAGAATATGTGGAGGGCTTGCTACGGCTCGGACAAGCTACACAACGGCCTTTACGGTCTGTGCATAATAGACACGTAATCGCAAGTTGTGATGTTAAAACTTTCTGACATGTTCTACATTGTGATACAGGATCACTGTCATATGGAAAGGCAATCCAGGACATAAAGCTGGTATTTCCAGAGGGCGTGTGCAGCACAGAAACTTCAGTCTTGAGATGCGAACGGGTATCGAAACAGGTTTTTCCTCCCATTTTAAATGTTTTGTTACACTGTTTCTAACTGTTACACTGTTACAATGTTTTGCATTTTAGCATATTCTCTATTATTTCAGATACAGTGTCTGCGTTCAGATCCCGAGGCTAGTTTGGAACGTGAACAGTCGCACATGCTTAAATCTGCTGTCAAAGACCAGTTTTCTCAGTCATCAGGATTCTGTGAAGGCGAGACAGTCTTGTATATCTTCACCCCTCTGTCAACAAAAAAAAACAAACCAAAAGTTGTTGATGTTTGACTTGATGTGAGCGACCTTTGAAATAAGGACGGGAACTTGTGTATTTGTGTTTTGGGAACAGCAGGGCCTTTAGTCTGCAGCGGTCTGTGCCAGATAACCTGCCTGCTGATACCTTTCCATCTCCTGCGGCAGAATCAAATACTGGAGCTGCTGGACAGGCTGCTTAGGACAGACTGCCACCTGGTGGCCGGAAGGCTCAGTACACCAGGATGAGAAACAAAGAAGACATACATCCAAGTTATTGGGATCCGCTGCTGATGGAGCATTTTATGTCAGTAAGCCTCTCACGCAACAAGAACAATTTGATTTCATGTATTAAATCATTTATGTGTTACATCCAGGAATCACTTTTATCTGAGGGTCCATGTCTTATCATTGCATTACAAAGACACAATGCTGACACCTGCTTCAATGTTATTCTTGAGAGGTACAAACAAGGCTAAAACAATATGATAACATTTTAAGTGGTGTTTAATATTTATTATGTTTATTAAAACTATATGTTTCATCTTTAGTGTTTATAGGGAAAGACCTGACCTTGAGAGTGTAAGGATGAAACTTCTTCATCCAGACTGTGAACATGGGGTAAGAAACAATCATCACAGTAAGAACTTTAATCTCAGCTGTTTTTCAAATGATGGTTACAATTTGTTTTGCATCTACAGGCAGAAAAAATGCTGCGTTACCTGTTTGATTGTTCTTTGTTGTAACAGTCATCACAGAATAGTACCACCAGCAATGGAGAATTCGTTCAATTTAATTATTTCCATGTTTTTGCATATTTCACACTGTTGAAGAAATGTAAATATTCCCTTTATATAACATTTTGTGGTTAAGAAAAATGGGGGAAAAAAATGCATATTATAAAACTAGCATATTGTGTTCATTACATAGATTGCATGTAGATCACTTAATAAAGATTTATTTTCTAATGAATGTAACTGATGAATGACACATGCAAGAGGGAGACAAGCAAACAAAAACACTCGAGTCCGGTTAAAGATCAAAAATTATTTAATTCCCAAGATGATAAAAATAATTCCATGAATTCTGTAAACCATTGCATAACTGCTGTAGTGTAGACAAGTGTTAACAATTTTAAATGATACACTACGAGAAAAAGATTATGCATTATAAATAATACCATCTTAAGTAATTCTAGTGAAGAAAAAACTCTCTGGCCTTACAAGTCATCAAAACATACAACTATTTCATAAAGAAGCTTTCATAACTTAAACACATAACTCCCAGTAAATGTTTTAAGGTCTTGTGTAGACAACACATACACAAAGTATTATAATGACAGCAAATTGTATAGTATTTGAACACTAACTATAATAAAAGCTGTTCTATATATTGATGCATACTGTACCAAAATATGGGATATGTTTCTTCCTCGTAATATAAATGTTTTTCTCATGTTGACTTTTCAGCAAATAAATCTGAGTTGCAGTTTACTTCGAAAATTGGACATCTCTCTCTCTCTATTCTACAGTTCTCCTGTAAAACCCTGAGAAAAATACATCTCATATTTCCATCAAATTGTTACACTGATAAATACACAAACTTGAAAACTGCAATTGTGTGTAACTTAATAAATTTATTTGTAATGTAATGTATCGCAATTCACAAAACTAGTGCTACATCATTATAGATTAACTGTTCTCCATGTTATTCCAGTGACCCATTTTATATCTAATTTGAATGGTACATTCAGTATTCAGGGATTTAATGTTCGATTAACCGTAACATTAATTATAGGGAACAGTGGTTAAAAAATTCTGCAGTTTTTTTTCCTTGCTTGTTTTAGCCTCTTACAAAATAATGTTGTATAGGTATTTTCCCTGGCTACTTTACTAAATTTTACCAGTTTAAACATATGTAATATGTATATACAAGATTGCATAAATCCTTAGGTTCAATAATCACACTACTGACAGACAACAAAAATAAAAACAAACAAGAAAAATCCACAAGAATGCAAAATAAAGAAAATGAGATTTTTCCACCGCAAAGAATTATGGTAATTTCCAATACAATTTACACATTGCTGACAACAGAGTCCTTGGTGCTTCTTTAATTACAGATGCCTGGTCTAATATCAACAAATGACATTAATGTGAAATGTTCGTTTGTGTTAAAGATTACAGTTGATATAAAAATGGCTGATTCAGACAGAGAGGTTTTGGGGGAATCAGGTTTAGATGTATGTTACTAAAAGGCTACATAAAATTCATTGTCATTCATACAGTTTTTTATTGTAGTAAAAATGATCTTTTAAGAATACAAATAACACAGAACATTGAAAGTCCAAACCTGAAACGAGTAATTATAATAATTATTTTTAATTTCGTCATGCTTCACAAACTATTCACGACAAACTGCTACTATTAACACATTCTTGGTAGAAAATACAGTTGCATAACATCTGAACTGTTGATCACAACAGACTGTGTAAATGCATCGTCATGCTGAATTGTTTCTAGATGTCAAATTTCGTAATATATTTCATTAATATTATTCAACGGCATGGCAAGTAATTAGATAATATTTTAATACAGACTAGAGAAAACAGGACTCTCGTGCTTTGAGAAATACAGGTTAAAATATCCCAAGGCACTGAAATTCGGCTCATTTTGTGAGCTTGAATCCTCTGTTTGTTCAAATGAAATACTTTCAATATGTTGTTTTATTAAAGGCACAAATTTGTTCCAAAACGACTTGATCAATAGAAAACTGAACAATATCAACAAGCAGCAGAACTTTTCATAAGTGTCTTATGTTTTTGAGCTTATGGTTTTAAATTCATACAAATATTCTTTAACTAATTCATTACTAAATGGCAGGCAAACTTCACTAGGCCAATAACATGTGATTTAAGGCTAAGAAATGTAGATGTTAAAACTGTTTCATAAATGTGACCCACTGTCTGTCTCAGCCATTTCAAGTAGCATGAAAAAGAGACTCATTTTACATCACAATCAGTTATGTTCTACGAAGCCACGGTAGACGACACTTAACAATAAAGATTTTAAGGTCAAAAAATAAAAATAAGTTAGATTTCTCTTTTCATATCCACATTCTGAAGAATCACAACTAAACAAACAGAAAAAACAAACACCAGTCAAATGGGAACTAAAGAAAGCACCTTACGGGCCAAAAATAGTCATTTAAATTCCTGACAGCATACAAGTAGTGCACAACCACTAATGTTCCAAAACTGATTTGAGACTTTTATGAATAAGAATTATTAGTATAAAAAGAAATAATATATACTTCAAATATGGCCACTTAAGAATGATAACACAAATATTCATTCATTACTATGACATTCTTTCACTGTAGATTACAGCCAATTCAATACTTTGTTATATCTTTCACTGAGAATCACGATCTCTATATAAAAGAATTATGATTCCATTAGGACTTTTCTGAATGCACATATTATTTAAATAAGGTACTATGATTTGGTCTTTTTCTATTCCTAACTACTTCCTCAGAGTGCTAAAATGAAAACACGGTTATAAAATTGAAGAAAACAAAAAATAACAGTAAAAGTCTTTGGTAGAAACTACAAAAATGGGCATTCAGTCCATTAATATTGTCAGCAAAAGCAGTTGGCATAGTTGTCCTGTCAAATTAAACATTGAAAAACTGACATAGTAATTGTACACCACTTCATTTAAACAAATAGAAACTACAATACCACTTTGGTTCATTTGAGTAAAGTCCACATTTGACTTGACCACACTCTTCATTTGAGAAGTAAATGTGAAATCTCAAACATTTCAACCAGATTCTATAGGTAAATGAAATCCTACATTATGGTCCAATAACCAAACAACAGAACTAATCCCTCAACAAAACGACATCTGCAAAGCTCTCGAACACTTGAGTGTTAGAAACATCTAAATCCAGAGCTAATTTGATCCACTATAATTGTTAACGACCACCTTAGAAAAAGCATGCCTTCGCTAATCGGACTAGAAAAGTTAAGCACGCAGTCAATGCTTTTAAAGCATTGTAGAAAAATATTTTAAAATACTTTAGAGATATGGACTGGGATGTCTGACCAACACCTGGATACATCAGCTCAGCACAAATACATTTGGCAGTGTGATCTAGAGCTTTAGCTGGTTAACAAAATTTAAACTCTGACACATGCAGTGACTTTGTTTTTTGACAAATCCATCCAAACGATGAGAACATGAGCTACATACAGATCTCGTGGATTTAAATACAAACGCAAGAAGCGGAGAGAAATAATATATACACTATCTGTTCCTCGTGAAGCTGAAATAAAACACGAGGGTCAGGACAATTAAACCCTCAACAACCGTCCCTTTTGAAGTATATCGCTTATCCCAACAGAAAACCACCCCGCACCTCTGTGTACCTGACAACATACTGCACTAACTCAGTATGAAAGGAACGAGAAAAAAGAAAAACTAAAGAAACGTTTTCAGATAACACAGTAGCAGGTCATTTCAATTAGATTACCTAAGCACATTACACTGTCGAATTTGGAAAAACAGATAACTTCTGTCTGTAAACACTACAGAGCATTACAATTCCAAACATTTCAATAAACAGAAATGTACTAAGCCAGTTTAGTTTTTGCAATCAAAGGAATACACATATCTCCTGATTTTAATATCCCTAAACGTTTAAATTAAGGATGATTAAACATTTCTAAGGATAATGAAGCTGCACCCAGAAAGCACCATCAGTAATAAAGAATGAAGGAACGATACTTTAGCTGAAGATCAGGCCCAGGCTCAGGCACCGACTTCAATGAAGTCTCTCAGAAAAACACTTTAGTATTGAATTGGGCCAATATCTGCTCCGATAATGTACGTATGGTACTACTGAAAAATACATATTTTGCACGAGCGTTGACTAACTACGGGTTTTGTACTACAATCCTAAACTCTTCACAGATGCTTTGATTATGTTTCAGGCAAGGCACTTAAGAGGGAGTGGCCAGGAATCAGATACATCCTAACATATCTGAAAGGCTAAAGTCCTGTCGCTGAGGACTTCAGAACACATGTGCTCGTCTAACGACTACATAATGTTTATCTAAACAGTCCCTATAAGACAGAGAATTGATTTTACTAAATGCCTTAGCATACAGTATGTGCCTTACTGATATTACAGCTGCTGGTTATGCCTAAAATGCATTCAAAAGTTTGCACTTATTTGATTGAACAATTTAAGTAACAATGAAAGTAATAACTACTATTTAGTACTATTTCATATGAAAACTAACAAGATATATACACTATACCATGATTTAACAGTAAGAAAAATGAAATATTCTATTATGTTTCACAGTACACACAAAAGCTTCATACTTTAGCATATTTGGGGAAAAAATATATAAATTCTACGTAAATTAAAAATAATGAGAAAAACTAACTACAAAGCAGCTTAAAGCAAAATTATTTCTAACATACCCTCGAGACAATTTTTCCAAGTCAACAAAGTGCTTTTAACAAGAAATGAATCCTCTTCACATAGCTAGTAGCAATAATGATGTCTGACCGATTCATTTTTAACAGTCAAATCAGGGCCATCAAACTACAAATGCCGAGAGCGATTATAACTAAGGGGAAATTGTTTAATGCCTTGTGAAAATGAATATATTCTACCTTTTACAAATAGGTATTGCATTTAAAGTACTCGATCAGTCAAACACCACTTATTAGATTCTAATAAAACTATTTGATTTAATCACTATATGAAATACTGAAACACACAAAAAAATGCTATTTAGAAATTGTAAGCATAATATGTATTAGTAGTTCTTCAAAGGGCTAAATCGTTAAATAGTACCTTGAACGGCTGTACATCACCACTTCGATATTTTTGTCTTACAGTATGGACATTCTGTTTTACCAGACGCACAGTTCTGACAAAGTACATAATGTTGGCAAGGCTGCAGGACAATGGAACGATCATGCTTTTGGCAAACTATACATTTCTTTGACTGTAGCTGATATATTACCTGTGTTGAGAAAAAGAAGAGTTAACGTCAGTCACACCGTACAGAAGTCAGGACCATTCAATGCAGTGCGTCATGCATGACTGGTGACTGGTGTGGGTGTTACTCTTCCCCCGTAAGCCGTGAAATCAGCGCGCTTACGTCTACGTGGTCTAATCAGAGTGTGTGTAAATGTGACATGGTGACGTATGCGTGTTGGGACCTGCTCCTTCTTACCCCGTCTATAAGGTCTAGGTCAGAGCGCAGCTGGCTCTGGATGGAGCGGAGCTTTGGCAGGGGGAGCTGGTCCAGCTCGCCGTAGCCTCGCAGGAGGGCCTTGTTTGGGGAACGACACAAAGCGTCAAAGTCTCCCTGCAGTTCCTTCAGCTTTCGCTCGGTGTCCTCGCGCTTCTGCTCCGCCAGCTGCCGCTCGGCCTCCGCCGATTTGACTTGTTCCTTTGCTTCGTGAGCGTCTTTCTGCCACGCTTCGCAGGCCTGATGATAACGAGTGCATTCTCATGAGACTGCCTAATCGTGATTATCTTAATTGATTTTACACCCCGTAAGCTTTTTCTGTAATTCCTGTAATTGCATTTGTTTTGAGGACAAAAGGACGATAGCTTGAGGTTTGACTGTTGAGATATCTCTGTCTAAGTTTTCTACAGCGAAATTGGAAATGAATCCTTTTGGCTATCGTGAAGAGATGTTTCTGACGGAAATGTATTTCAAATTGTTCAGAGATAATCTAAATGAATATACTGTGTAACTTAATAATTAATAAAATAATATATTATAAAATAATCATTTTTTTACTACTACTTATGATCCAGAAATAAATAAGCTAATACACTATTTTTTTTTAAAGCATCTGACCTGCTTGATTTGGTGCCAGGCATCCTCCCATTGCTTTATCTTCCGCTTGGCCTCATCCAGTTCTCGGAGGAGTCGGCCGATGTCTGCGCTGCTGGAGCTGACCGTGCTGGAGGTAAGGCTGCTGAACACTGGAGATGGGCTGGGAGAGAAGCTGCCACTCATAAAGTCCCATATACTTCCCGCTCCACCATTCAGACCTGAGGTCAAAGATTAATCCATCAGCTTTCTCAAGTACTGGTAGCACGTTATTATACCGTACCGATCTACACATACATACTACGTACTTACTAGGTGCCAACCCTAAACCCATATAAAGTACATGCAGTTACCGGTATAAATTACAATTGGCCAGACTATACAAATTTGCTATTTGGCTAATACTCATGTCTTGTATAGCCGTTTTCATCCCAATATAAAATGTAATTCCCAGTACCTAAGGAGTTCTGTGTAGACGTGGGTGTTCCCAGAAGGCCATGCTCGGTTTTAACAGGTGGCACCTGTGGCTGGCTCTGCTGGGAGGTCATTCCAGTAAGCAGAGACTGGGACAGGGAATGGGACAGTGAGCCGAGCGGGGAGGCAGAAAGAGAGGAGGATGAATGCAGAGAGGAAGACCGAGCCAGAGAGCCGGGAATATTGACAGGAGCCGAGCCTCCTAATAACCTCTGACCTATGGAAGAAGAAAGGAGATTAAATACCAATATCTGGTAACTGGAAACAAACAGAACAACCACAAAAATGATAACGTCTTACTTGTTAAACCAAGGCCATTGTTGTCCTGGTCCTCAAACTCTTTGTCAAGGGAGGCAACGTTGATGTCACTAAAATTTAAGTCAAGTGCAGATCCTAAAAACAAAAAAAGTTCATTTTATTCAAAAGCTCTTCATGAGGTATAGCTGAAACAGCTTGATAATTCAGTTCTCCATCCTATGATACCTGACTCATTCACATTTAAGTGCACTTGTAGACAAAAACAGCCTTTGTAATTTGTATTAATGTACTTAACTGTAACATTGGAATTAGCTCAAAGAGAAATCTAATGTCAAAGCACTTACCATCCACTCATCTGTGTGCATCTGATTCTTATACTGCTGTTGTTGGTGAGGTTTAGTGACTTGTGGCTAATCCACTTCCACACCACTAAACACTCGCGTTTATCTACACTGCCTGATCTGGGCTCTTACCTATTACTGACTCCACGGTATTGCTGCCTGGATAGAAAGGCGTGGCTTTTGCATTCATGGTTGATAAAGTGGTGGGTGACGAGCTGTCTGATCCGATACTGGAAGCCAAGCTAGACGTAATGCTGGACGTTATGCTGGACGCTAGCGGGTTCACTACTGAGAACACTCCACTGTGAGCCTGTAAAAGAAAGTGGTCGGGCCGGAGGTTTGTGGATGTTTGGCAAGGGTCCTAAAAATTGCTTTAAACATGTGAGGACGCTTGTTCGCACTTAAGGTCACTGTTACACTGATGCTTAAAATTGGCTTAAATATGTAATTGGTCTGTTAGAAGGGATGCATGTCTTGCAACATTTGTAAAAGCTATTACAAGAAGACTATTTTTAAATGGTATTTAAGGTAGGACTCGAATGACAAAACATTTCCTGGAATAGGAGCTACCTACAGTTTCTATTAAATATGGATGATAGCTTTCCCTATTGCATGCTATGACACCTACAATATGTGCAGTTAACGTGTAAATGTGAACACTGGACTGCTTTACCTGTTTGTCTTGGTCCATTAACTTTTGATTATTTTCCACAGACTGGCTCTTCTGGTTCTTTGCCTGAAATCAGATAATACGCCATATCATGTGCACTGAAGTTGTTAAGGCGACCTGGAGTGCTATTATGTAGGTAAAATTACTACCTGCTCAGGAGAGAAAACAAAAATGTAAAACGCCCTTTGGTTAAAGGAATAGTTCACTGTTATCATTTACACACCCTGATGTTTTTCCAAACACTTTCTTTGTTCCACAGAGCACAAAAGACAGAATGATAGAGAAAGACTGTCTCAGTCACCATTCACGAAAATTTTGCAATATACAATAAAAGTGAATGGTGACTGAGAGTAAACTGCTTAACATCTCCTTCTGTGTTTAACGAAGGAAAAAAGTTAATTTGGGTTTGGAACAAGTGTGTAAATGAAAGAGTATATTTTTGGGTAAGCTATGCCTATCACTATAACATCCTAATATTAGTCTGTTGCATACTTTAGGATGACCATATGACCTTTGGGCATCTTTCTCAGATCATTACACTGTTGAAATCATTATCTTATCACGTAGCATGTACAATTCCAGGTAGATAAACTACAACCCAAAATGAATCCAGCAGAATATGCTAATATACAAGTTCATGTGGAATGCATTTTGAAATGCAATGTAATAACACTGGAGTAGACCGTGTTACCACACCTTGAATCTCACAAATGAAGTATTTATCCATTTCACTGACAACTAAAGACTAATGATGTACTAATGATGCTGGCAACAAAAAATAAAAACACAACAAACCAATGACAGCAAATGAAATGATTCAAGGGCACAAAATTGAATGAAAACAGAAAGTTTGCAGTGTGTGTTATGCCCGCAGCTCTGCAGGAATTCCCTTGAAAAAGGGCTAGAGAAAACGGTCATGTGTACCTGATCCTCCCGTTCAAAACCCGGAGCTTTGGGATAGTTAGACGTCGGAGAGGAAACACTGGACGTGGTGGACTCTGAACATAAGCTACCATTAGTAAAGCATTTTGGCCTGCTGATGGGTCCGATTGGGGACAAAGAACTGTTGCTTCCTGAGCTTGGTGTTACAGTCGGACTATTAGAGCAACACACCTGAAGAAGAAAAGCACAGATGATCTTAATGATGCGGTTTTAGACGCAGCCAAATAGTCTTGTGGTCTTTGTGGCGTTGTCGATTTAATAGATCCAAAGGTGAAAGGGTTCAAGTCACAAGAATATGGAGTAGAAATCTAATTTTGGGTGTGATTTGAATCAGGACACTCTCCACTTCCAACACAGACTGCAATGCGTAAACGAATGCAAAGCAAACCAATATGAACAGAATGAAACACTGCTGAAATAAAATGAGAAACAGCAGATCTCCTAACAACACAATCAGATTCTAAGCTGCTTTCTAAATAATGTACATTGCTACCAAAAAACAATTCACATACGGGTGAGCCTGCTTTTGTGAGACACATGTACAGCAGGTATACAGGAAGGTGTGTGAAAACATACGTTTCCTGTTTGGCCGTTGTTGCTAGAGCTGCTGGTGAGGGAATTCATGTTGCTGCTCCACTCGGTGATCGGACACTCGGGGTATTGCTGAGAACCCAGCTTGGACTGAGAACTCGCCTGCATCGCTGTAAGCAACGTGTTCATGGTCTCTTCTGTGGAGGGAATTCCTGCAGACAAACACGTCCATGAACAAATAAGTAGTGCCTGGATTTACTACATGACATTTCTACACTTTAGGTATTGACAATATGCAATCATGCTTACTTTCCACATGTGCAAACGCACAGAATGGCCCCCTTGGACAGTATCCAGTTTGCCTCATGTCATTGCATTTAGTGGATTTGTAAATCTTGAAATGGAGATAAGAAAATAATATCAATTTGAAGTTAATGATACTGTATCATTTTTTATTAGTGTACAGGTGTGGCAGTCTTACCTCTGGGTGGAATTGCTGTTCTGTGCGGGAGTGACAGTACTGACAGCTGTCGCCGCTCTCACACTTTGAAGGTTCGCCCCATTCATCGCCATGTTTCACACTCGGGCACGGGGTCGACCTGTTACACATCAAACAGCCATTGAGCTTTTTGTTCAAACAGATGTGTGACACATAAAAAAGTGCTCAACAAAAACAATCATGTTTACAAAAGCAAACTGAAATAAAACTAAATCTTAGTCATAACTGGGGAGAATGAAACAGATCAATTTGGGTATGCGGACCATGACAAGGGACATCTTACCTGTATTTGAACTTTCTTGGATTTCTTCTCCTATCTCTGCTGTTGTGATAATGAGGACAAGCATAGCCCTGCCTGCACAGGCGCGGAGGCTTGGTGCACTGCTCCGTTTTATAATTGGCCAAGACAAAATTGGTGTCTGCAAAAACATTAGGGAACAGAAACTTTGGATTATGACACCCAGTATACACTGCAATTACAATCCAACGTTATTATAACTCTTCGAGTCACTCCAAACTGGGTCTGTGTTTGTGTGGGAAAGTTTGGTGTCACCTTGCCAACGTGGGTCCTCATTAAGGGTCTTCTCAATCATGGCCTGGCTTGCCAGCACACCTGGCTGTAGGTCAGGAATTCCCTCCCCAGATCCTAACTGGCCATTCTGCAGAGCTTCCTGTGCCTGGATCTCTCTGTGAATATATTTTTGCAAGTAAGCCCACCTATTCAAACCACCAGCAACTAAAAAGTAGATGTAAAAAACAAGCCTGGTCTTGATGTAACAGCTATTTCTACATATACGTTGCTAGGCAACTGCTGAGATGGCATATTTCTTGTTATTTAATTACTTGCATACAGGATCAGAATCGTTCGCAGCTAGACTGTACAGACTGCTCAGCAATGCAAACAACGACACACATCTTTACAAAATAGGTTGCATAATGCATAACCCCCCCTCATTTAAGCACTACAGCTGCTTGTTTCCAAACTGAATAGGAATGCAAATACCCTAGGTGTTAACCAACCAAAAACTTGTGGTCTTTCTGCAAATGAATACAATTGCAACATCTAGTGCTAACTGCTGTTATATTGTGCTACTTTTACATGAGTTGGGGGCTGGGCATGTTGGCAAAATTCCCCTGTTTCTATTTAGGTGCCACAAGCCAAAGGACATCCTTTTTCCTGCTACTAAGTGTGTGAGAAATCATACCTTATGTCATAAACTGGTGGACGAAGATCATGTGGTCCATGAGCGAAGGCGCAGTGGAGGCCGTTCTTCACACAATGTCCACGAGCGTCTGTCTCATGGATGCAGGTGCCCGTCTTGTAGTAACGTAAATGATACTTGCGCTCTGTGTCACCGGTGGTCCGGTGTAAATAGGGACAGCTGTGAAGGGTGAAAACATATGTGCTTAATAAATTAAAAATGACAAACATAAAACTGGACATCTTCAGAGGTTTGGCAATAAAAACACAATGCATCACTGCCCACGTGATGTAGGTTGATTTCACTAAAAATGCTTTATTTTACACCACTGAATGAGACATGTCTCATTATTTACCGCCTGCTTACCGCCCTTTCTGGAGCCACAGAAAATAGCAGAGAGAAAAACAGTACAGATATACAATTTTAACTTACTCCTGCCTTGCAGCCATAAGCTGCAACAAACACAACATACTACAATTTAAGATAACGTCATTTCTGTAGTGATGCTATGTGCCTCAACAAACACAAATTCAACAACATAATGACAATTTCTTTTATCACTGGTCTTGAATGATTTTTAAGCACCAGGCAATTCAAGTTTTGTGATACTTTCAATCAAAACGATCTATTTAAAAAAATGTAAATAATAAATATACATGTGTTATGGATGTGACAAAACAGGATGCATTTTTTTGAGAGGCAACATATTTTGTAGGATTTCTGCAAATTTAAAAGCAGAAACAATAACAAGAAGAAATGGCTTCTTAAAGAACATAAAATAGTTATTTTATTTAAATTTTTGTACTCATTCATGAGGAATATGGACTGTTGTGGATAAGACAAGCCTGAGATTAGCTTATACTAAGCACTGACTAAGTACCATTTTAATTTTTTCTTTTTCTTTTTTTACATTCGAACACACTAACGTTTAACCTGATCTATTTATAAAACATTCATTTAAATATTATAAGCAGTGTTTGTTCAGCTATAGTTGGAATAACATGCAACATAGAGATACCTGATAAACAATGTAAATGCTATGATTTTACAACTTTAAAACACTCAGACGCTTGTGAAAAACTTCACCACTGGAGACTATTTTGCAACATACGTTAGCAGACAATGCAAATACATAGCTTAAGAGAAAACAGGTAAACTAGTGCTATATGTCTGGCATGTGCCACAGCATTCTTTTGTATCATCAGCGCAGCACTAAATCCATTTTTACTAAATCCTAGCTAAAAACTGGGTTATGTTAATACAGACAGCAGTCTGTCAGAGCACAGACCTATACTGAAAATGCTACATAGCCAATAATCTTCTCAAATATAGCAACTGCATCTTGTTCAGGTAGCAACAGTAACTATGGCAACAGCTATGATGTCAGCAAAGGACGGCTGCTACTGGATGAATGGATGTGTGATCTATGCCTACACTGAAAATATGTGACATACATTGCAGAGAGATATAGCAGAGGCATGGAACAAATATTTTTTATCATTACTGTAATAATTTGCATACATTAGAGTTCAAGAGCAAGTCATTAAATATGCCAAAATGATTAAATGCTGCAGATTAAAAAGTGGCATAAATAAGGACATAGGGTCGTAAGTGTGTATAGATAAAATGTTGATAACATGTTAATAGTTATCTCACAAAAATAAAAACAATCTTGCAGACCAGAAATACAAACTGAAAAGGCAAAACACAATTACTTTGAGATACATAACTATGCCTAGTAGTACCTTTATGGAGTTTAAAGGGGTTGTCACTAAAGTAATTATCTGAGCCTTTGAACTCTATTACTGTAAACCTACAGTCTATACATACAACTGACATAAGAAAAGATACAAAGATATAAAGAAAAACAAACCAGGTTTTTAATTAACAAACTAATTTAAATAATGTATAAACTGAAGTCAAAGTTTATAGTTAAACTTTAAGAAAAGATCATAAAGCACGTTGTAAACAAAAAAGAGAGGGATTCTTGAACACACTGTATCTGTAGTGAGCCATTCTGGAAAACGTACGTGCAGTAGAACGACCAATCACAAGCCAAAGAACAGGGGGCGTGTCCCTCTGTTCTCCAAGCGCAACGCATAAGGAAAACAACAAACACGACTCTCCACCGTTTCTCCGCTGGCCTTCATTTACAATCTAACGACATATTTCGATAACTCACAAGACAAACTAGGAAGTGAGAGACGAGACTAAGCAAAAATGTACAGATAAACGCCTAGGACAACACGACTGAGAGAAATAGATGTGTTGATTTGACAATATACACGACGAAATACACGGAGAAAAGCACATGTTGACGTGGAGTCAAACATTAACATTACAGCAAACAGTAAATTTACAGTGGCAAAAGCTGACTGGCTTTATACTTTATTATAGAGGCGTGAGCAACACAGTCTCACAAAACAGAGTAATTAGAGTCACAAACACTGCAACATTGCTGGGGGGTTTTTAAATATAAAGACAAAGATTCTGATCCACATACATGTGCATTTTCAACAGACATTTGTGTTGCAATCATTTACAAATCCCAGTGTCGTGCAATAGTAATAAAATAAATAATGCAATTTAAGGAAATACATTCTGATCAGTTCATTAGCAAACAGATGGCCATTTCTTGCATACGTGATTTAGTCTCTTGACAACTGCTGTCTGAATAAGAAAAGTTACTCACTCGTCTCCATCAGGGCATATTCCTGTTGTTTCATCATACTTGGTGCAATACACATCAGGGCTGTAATTAAAAGTCCCATCTCTTCTCCGTATGGGTCTCCGTCTTCTCTGGTTTAGAAAATGCCAGTGGAAACACGTAAAGGGTCTATGCTGTGTGCATTTGTGCTGCAAAAACAGTGGGCACTGCTCGGTCCTGAACTCCTTCAAATATCTACAATAAAAAAGGAACGGCATGTTAAAAATCTTTACAGTAACCCAACAAAACACTTAACTGTGTTGTTGTAAACATAACAATATCGTCAAAGTCAAACGCAGCAGTGTAAAACTGCGTTGTATGACGAGCAGTTATAAGTTCAACTTCACAGCTGTCGTGGCTGTTTACACTGCGTAGTTTCTCAGATGCTACTATACGCAATAAAACTAGCGCTAAATAAATGTTTTACTTCATGCACCACTTCTTTATCGTCTATAAAATATGTAAATATATGTTTTATCATCTTTTAATAAAGTGGAAACTGTACAATTCGTTTCATGCAATTTAAATAAATAGCATCAACTCTAGCCACCGTGAGCTATTTATCAAGGCTCTCCACTACACTACAAGCTTACGCTAAGTACTCCGCGATTAGCGTTTAGAGTTACGTGCGAATTCGGACGTACGTTCCATTCAAACCATTAGTGCGTACGGCGTGAAAAGAGCGTAGAGTAAGAAACACGGGCCGAGGTGGAGGAAGGAGGCGGATGCAGCTAACAAACCAGCCTGCTAGCTACATCTAGCGAGCGTCTCGACTCGTTCGCTTTGCTATGCAATGTATATGTCTTCAAGCTTTTGGACAAGTAGGCTTTAAGTAAATAAGCTGAGAAAGCCTTATTAAGTTGAAAAACGCACACAACGGCACAAAAGCGTTAATACAAACAACCACGCAACGTTTAGCCGACATGAGATTATTTATTTGATGAACATTAAGCTGAGAGCCGCGTGCATTCGGAAGAATTTACAAAAGGAAAAGCACCATTTTAAAACGCACGAAGGGAGAAGAAACAGAAAGCGTTACAAATAAAAATGCGACAGACGAATGGCGAATAAGCACCGCGTTTTCCACAAATGCATTTTCGTCTCTTTAGTGTTTACTTTACTTACGTATAGTGGGTTGGTTTCTCGGTTTGAGGAGAAGCGCTCGCCGCCGTTTTCGAAACCGACGGCATTTTCAGTCAAAACAATAATAGCGCGTGCGCGGGGACCCTCTCGTCTACTCATGCTCTCGCGCGCCACTGCAAGGCCAATATGAGCAACTGGCGGGACAAACGAATACGGCACAATGACCATGCTGCATAGCAGCACTACAATACAATTATGCTTGGCATAAACGCTAAGCATTTAGATTATTTTAGACTGTAACAACACTGTTCGAAAAAGTTATTTATTTCTAAATAAATGTATGAAATAAAACAAAATACAACACAAGTGTAATAGAATATAAGTAGAAGTTATCTACTTGGGACAATTTAAACTTGCATGTGCCGTTGAAACGTTTTATGCAACGCAAATGCCAAAAATACATTTCTGATTAAAAATGATTCCTCCTTTTCATAAACCTTTCATTATTTAAAATAGCTACACGAACAAATGTGAGATTAGAGACAAGTATTTTATTACTCAAGCGCTCAATTACTCAATTGCAGTGCAAAAATATTCAAAAACTGGACATACTTTCTGTCTTTTGACATGTAAACAATGAAAATGGAGCGAAAAACTAGGAGGAGGGCTGTTTTACGTTAAACCAATGAGAAGGGAAGACGTCATACGTGGGCTTGTCTAACATGGTGCACACACAGATATAAATAAAAGCCCAACCCTCATATTTTAAAATACGGGATCCGACGTGGGAGTGTTGTTTGACTCAACGAGGAGTGTGTAAGTCGAATTTCTGTAGTTTGTATGTTTTTCTTTCATGACATAGCAGTGCAACTGGAGAATTGTGAAGAAAGCTACGTTACCAATAGTATAGTTGTTTAGAGTTGTTTTTTTTGTTTCAGTAACTGGTTATTTGCCGGACAACGTACAATGTTTTACGCGGCAAAACACTTTTAACGTTATTTTAAATGTCAGTTGAGCTATTTGTTAGTTTAGATTTGGTTAACCTGTAGTTTAGAAGTCGTGCTTCGATATTTACATTGTATCTGATATTCTTGCTCTGGCTGATCAGTGTATGTTTTTTTGCCCGCCATTTTGGACAATGGTCTGTAATCGGCTATTTCCCACTTGGGCTTGAGAGAAGAGCTGGAGTTGCCGGCTGGCAGAAGTTCTGCATTCAATTTACTAGTACCTTTCCATCGTTATTACCTCATCTATTTCGAAATTATATAATTTATTTCCCGGTGAGTCATAGTTTGGGTTTACGTGGTAATCTGCGGATGGAAGGGTTTGACCCGCGCTGGCTGCTGATGCTGGAGCGGTTGTCATATAGAGTAATGACATCACTGCTTGCAACACATTTCTGGGTTATTTGGTTGTCTGCTTACGTTCACGACATTGTTATAAAAGGTTTGTTTATATATGCGGTTCTGTTTTTTCAAAATATTGCACTTTAAATTTGTAAATATGTTTAAGTAGTTGCGCCCGCAGTCTGGGCGGAAGTGGTAAACGCAGAAGGGAAGATGCCGCCATTTTGAGTCGCTGTTAAATTTACATGACAACGGCAAGAGTTCATTTTAAAACTAACTGATTTAATGGTGTGTAATTTTAGAGACTAAGAAACGATGGCTCGTACCAAGCAGACCGCGCGTAAATCCACTGGAGGCAAGGCGCCCAGAAAACAGCTGGCGACCAAAGCCGCGAGGAAGAGCGCGCCCTCCACTGGCGGTGTCAAGAAGCCCCATAGATACAGGTGAGTACGCTTGTAATATTGCCTGTTTCAAATGCCTAATGGAAGTTTCTTGTTATTAATTAATGCTTTTACTGTGTTTAAGGCCCGGAACTGTTGCTTTGAGAGAGATTCGTCGTTATCAGAAATCAACAGAGTTGCTCATCCGCAAGTTGCCCTTTCAGCGTTTGGTGAGGGAGATTGCACAAGACTTCAAAACTGACCTGCGTTTCCAGAGTGCGGCTATCGGTGCACTGCAGGTAATTTTTGCATACAACATCACAATATTTGTAACTTTCTTGTTTTTATATTTATTAATTCATTTGTTTCTGCTCACAAACAGGAGGCAAGTGAGGCCTACCTTGTCGGTCTGTTTGAAGACACAAACCTGTGTGCCATCCATGCCAAGAGAGTCACAATTATGCCCAAGGACATCCAGCTCGCACGGCGAATCAGAGGGGAGAGGGCATAATTTAACAATCCCCCTCTTTTCTTTGTTTTTTTTAAATATTTTTTTTCTTTTAACAAGAAACACTCAAAGTAAAAGCAATGGATTTGTACATTAGAGTCATTTTTGTAAAACATTCCCTACAGACTCAGGTTTTTAAAGTGAGTGTATCTAGAATAACCATTTTAGAGCTCATTGTAAAGCAGTTTTAGTTGCATGCTTAAAGTATTTATCACTTATCTTTTTACATTGAGTTGTAAATAAATTACACTACCTCAATTCTGTGCTGTTCAGTTTGTTTATGGCTCTACACAAAAAAAAATTGCATATTGCAAGTTTGACTACTGCTTCACAGAAATGGACCACATTGTATTAGTGTTTTTTTGATGACTTCAAGATCATGCATTTGGACACTAACACAGTAGTTTGGTTGTTTATAGTTTTCACAGCTAGAGGGCAGAACAGTTGTTTTGCTGCAGCTCTCATTTAATAATACCTTTCACTTAAATTTGTTAATGGTTGCTAAACGGCCTCAATTCTTAAATTAAATGACATTTCATTGACACTAGTTATTCGGCTTCTTTCGTAAGTCTGTAATATACCCTGTATGAGTTTGCTTGCCATTGATTGACTATTTTTAATGTTGACTTTAATGAGGCCAAATTTTACCTTAATAGCCAACTGTAAATAATTCAAAGTTAAAACCGTATGCAAATTAAGGTAACATGGAGTAGCAGTTAAAGTAGGTGAAATATGCTTTATGAATTCTGAGGATTTTTTGTTTTAATAATAGACACATGGTTCTTAAAATTACTTTAATACATAGTTCAAATTGTTTAATCTCTGTTGCTATTGACTTCATATTTGCTGGCGCTCTCTAGTGATCGGTGGCCAGTCTGCACTTATCCAGGAATGTTTTTATCTCTTCTATTCTTTTTGGCCTGTAGCCTGCTGCTGTTGTATTTGAGTGTGTGTTATTTAAAAATCCATAAGGTTAAATACACTTTGCTTTATAGGCCTAATATTCTCGATGTTACCTAAGCTTTTTTCCCAGAGTGGATTTTAATATGTAAATGTAATTGTCGATCAGATCATTTATTCAAACATATATTCTCTAAGCATATGCATTAACTCTCACCACCTTAATTAACCTTGAGCAAAGGCTGTGACCGTATCCTAATGGTTGCTGCAGTCTTTTCTGTTGTGTTTTTATACACTTCTGATCACTTTAAGAATTCCTAATTTCTTATTTATTTGATCAAGCATGAAGAACTCTTGTATTCTCAGATTTATTAAGTAGTATTTTTGGTTTCCGTGGTTGTACTAAAACTTATTTAGTGGTTGATGTGTGATTACAAACAGTAAACATTAAATCCTGTAAGACAGCAGGAGTTTTGATAAACAGTTTCCTTAAGCCACATCAAAGTGAAATCTCACAGAGCAATTGAACACATGTATGCACTGGATGTCAATGACGTCATACCCTTAAACTCTGAGCCCTGCTCCGGTTTCCAGCTGCACACACACACACTCTTCTCACAGTCTCTGTCTCGGCCTCTTTCCCTCACCTCTTGCTCTTTGTCTAACCATTCTGTGTCTTTTTATTGATATTTGCACAAATACTAAAACGAAATCTAAATCTCTCTGGCTTTTTCCCTAAGGATGATGGATGGGGGTTCTGAGTTTCATCTGCCATGGCGCCACCTCTGTTGTCTAATGAGCCTGACTGTGATTATTTAATTATTTATTACATCACTTGTCTGTGTCTTTCTGTGATGGTCACTGTTATAAAACATCCTCAGGCTGTTCTCATCATGGACTCCAGAATCTCTGTTAGAGGTAACCGTACCCATGCCCTACAAGTCTGAGATATGAGAATCTGATGATCGTCTTGATGTCTGTATGCATTTATTAATTGTTATTCAAACAGTGGTTGCATATCTTTCCCAGGCTGGGTTGTCACAGCTGGAAAAACAATTCTTGGTTTTACCAGAGAATATTTTTGCAGACCACACTAGGCCTGCATGCTTTAGTCCATACATGCTGATCATTCCCACCTACACCAAATTCTTAGTAATAAATTATGCTTTTGATGATCACCATCAACAGTTTTGTTAATGAATATGAATACACATTTGTCAACATGTAAAGCTGGTAGGTAATAGAGAATATAATAGTCAAATACAAAATTCTGTTTGTCAACTGAATCTCATAAACATGTTTATTAAATAAATTTAAAATGACTGATTTAACCAGCACTTTTATCTAAAACCGAAAAATAGACAAAAAAGTAAATAAGAATGTGTTGTGGTCATATGTTAACTTGTGAGTCTGAAAATAATTCAGACTTGCATAAAAGCTACATGTCTGTTCAGACGCAGATGCATTACATCATACTTCACCCAGCCTGTCTCATTGATTAAACTTTTTTTGACCCAAAGACCAACCTTGGGATTATTTTGCAATCCTCATTTTCCTTTTATTTGTTTATTTAGGTTCTGTTTTACTTGGGAAAGATCCCTCAGACTGCATTATGTTTATGAATAATATCATTCATGTATTATTTTAGCCCTGGGCACGACAGGGCTCTCTCTAGGGGAGAATATCGGCTTCCTGTTCCTTTATTATTATCTGGGTGTAATTGTTTGTCATTTCTGAATGTGAAAATGGTTCGAGTGATATTCAAAGCCTCATCTCATCTTGACACGTAATGACGTCCCATAAATCTTATGTTTTACTAAATATCCACATAGTTTTTAATCACTGTCTCTCCACCCACAATAGACACTTTGATTCTAAATTGATTAGACCTTTGTTGAATTACTTCCCACTGCTCAAAGCAATCCACTGACAAATGTTTTGATGGTAGAATGACCTTATGACCAGCATGAAGGAATTAGATGAATGGACATGATAAATGTGTGGATGTTACTCTGGTGCAAGTAAACAGCATCAATGGACCCATTTCTGAAGTCTTGAATAATGTGTTTCTATCCCCCCGTGCTCCCTGCACACCACCTGCCAATCGGCTCCAGCCGCAAGGAAACAGGAGCCGACACCTGGAGTTAGTGTCCATAACACTTGCCCAAAGGAGCGATAATCCTCCAAATATGTTTTGCTTTGAACTAAATCTACTTTAATGTTTTCTTAATGATGTTTTCTGTGTAAATCACGTGAACTTTGTTTCTCAGACATCATTACTGTTTGCCAGGAGGGGCTGGCTTTACATTTTACATTCACTCGGATAAACACAAGAAAATTGCAACACAATCTCATAGGAATTTGCACGCATTTTACAAGGTGGCTAATTTGTACAAATTTATACAATATTATTGTACTATTCTTATTGTAGAGAGTCATAGGAATTAGCCTTCTTGTAAAATATGTATACTATCCTTGTGAGATTAGCCTGGAAATTGTGTTAAGATTCTCAGTTTCTCCATCCATCCCAGTGAAGATTTCTACAATTAAAATCCTAAAAAATATTTATTTGGTCTTGAAAGAGAACAGTTGTTGATTGCATGCTCCATCAGTCTGAATAACATGAATTTATAAACAGGATAACATATATCACAATAAGACAGAAGAGATATGGGTCGCAGGTGCTCTCATGTCTTTATTTGTTCCCTTAGGATGGATGCATTGAAAATATAAAAGTCCTATAAAAGCCTGTGTTTTATCATGTCATATTTATTTCAATTATCTGTGAAAGGTAGATGTGCATCCTGTCCCTATAATCCACTTCATCCACATGTAATTCGTCCTAAATACTCCTTGTGCTGATTTTAACGGGATAGTTAACTAAAAAAAATGTATCTTTCATTTTTTATTCATCCTTATTTCATTCCAAACCTGTATGTGTTTCTTCTGCAGAACACAAACATATTTAGAAGAATGTTGGTAACCAAACAACATTGACCCCCATTGACTTCCATTGTATGGACACGAAACCACTGAGACCTTTCTGAAAATATATTTTTTGTGTTCCACAGAAGATCATGTACAGATTTTAAACAACATAAGGGAAAATAAATGATGATTTTTTTTTAGATAAAATATCCCTTTTAGCATAAAGCAAAGACTTCTGAGCTTTGAGTCCCTCTATCACTTCTTGATCACTTCTGCCCAAATTGTCTGTACTGCA
Source organism: Beaufortia kweichowensis (assembly GCA_019155185.1). Classification (NCBI taxonomy): domain Eukaryota; kingdom Metazoa; phylum Chordata; class Actinopteri; order Cypriniformes; family Gastromyzontidae; genus Beaufortia; species Beaufortia kweichowensis. The sequence goes on from CM032804.1 coordinate 4,127,673, forward strand.
TCAGTAAGTTCTGGAAATCTTCATACAGGTGACAACATGTAACAACTGTTTGCCAGACCTGCACCTGTAAGATTCCTCGCTACACTTCTGATTCGCTCCTGACGGGGATGTGCAAGTCCAAGGTGTGATTACAAAAGCGATAAACCACTGACCAGCTGGCCTTCCGCTTGATGAAGAGCCGCAGCTTGTCCCTGAAAGTCTCTCCTAGGAAGCTGTAAATGATTGGGTTCAGACAGCTGTTGGAAAATGCGGCCAGGTTGACGATATGTCCGGTCAACGGATAATCGTGCCACAGCGTGGTCTCGCTGCGCTTGGACGGGTCGGCCGTGCCCTGGAGCAACTGGATGCTGATGAAGACGTTCTCAGGGAGCCAGCAGATAAAGAACACCAGCACCACCACCACGATCATGCGCAGGGCTTTCTGCCGGCGTGGCCACAGACCCCTGTGCTTCTGGGCACGCATGAGAATGCGAACGATCAGGGAATAACACAAGCCAATGATGGAAAAGGGCACCAGAAATCCAATTGTCACCTCGAGCCACTGGATCTCAAAGACGTTGGCGAAGCAAAAGTGCACCTCGCCGGTGTGCTGCGTCTGTACGATGGTAAAAGGAAGTAGAGTCGCCAAGATGGACGCCATCCAAATGAGGCCGCAGCTGAGCTTGGCGTGCTGCATGGTTCGCAACGGGCTGCTGCTCATGGAACTGGCGAGGGCGACGTAGCGGTCGAAACTCATCCACGTCAGGAAGAAGATGCTGCTGTACATGTTCACCTGGAGGAAAAGCGACATGAAGGTACACAGAACGGCATAATCGTAGTATTTCTCATTGAGGTTGAAGACCTCAATGAGCGAGTCCGCCACCAGAATGAGGTCTGCCACTGCCAGGTTGACAAAGTACAGATCAGGGATGGTCATCTTCTCCCTGTGGTTGAGGTTGACCACCAATATGAGGATGTTTCCAATAAAGCCAATGGGGAAAAGGAAAATTGTGTAAAGGCAGGAGAGAAACAGTCCGATGATATAAAACTCATAGGTGTCTATGCTCTCTTTGACATCGGTTAGGTTGAAGTCAAAAGAAGCATTTAGCCGCTCTGTGCCATTCATGTAAATCTGAATCACAGTGGTAGTCTGCTCTTCCATACTGACCAAGTCTGTGTTTCAAATGCCGTAAATCGTGCTACATACTTCATTTGTATCACTTCCCAGTTCACTTTGCGGAGAGGATCCTTCATTTAGGCTGAAAAACACCATCCAGGAAGAAGGTACAACCCAGCTCCTTCATTTTCAGGGCAGTCTCTCAGCTGCCTGGACTTGTGTGATCCATGATAGCAAACACCAAAGGTCTCTCCCTAGGGACCGTGCTTTCTTCTTCTCTTTTGCACACTTTGTTTCTCGTGCGTGTTCAGTCCAGTGCCGTCTTGTCTTCTCCAGTCCATGAGCATGATTCTCAATCTGCCACCACCACTGTGACACCTGGGAAAAGGATGAAAATATTATCGCAGGGACAAAATATCAGACCTTGAGGTTGTAGCGAATGTCTTAGTGGTGACATCACTATTTAGGCAAGTCTGAAAAATATGTAAACATTAGGTTAAAATTACCTGCTTTGGCTCTTAACGGCAGTTTTCATAACAGTATTAATTGATTCTCCCTCGGAATTGAGTGTCTAGCTTATTAAAATGTAAAGCAAGGTCTTAAACAGATGCATTGAAGCGCTCTGAGCTGTCAGACAACCCATGTGCTCACCTCACAGTTATTAAACAGCTTAAAGACGGCCACTACAACTCATGGGGATAGATAGGATCTAACTAGATTTTTCTCACATACACAGAGGTTTACTGAATAGCACCATATTACGTTTATTAGAGCTGCATTCACATTCTGTGATTTTTGAGGAAGGGATCAAAGAGTTAATGGGTGTTAAATTAAAATAGAATCTCATTATATTAATAATGTGAGATCATTTTGTGTGTGTATAATAAGTTTCCATGCTAATTTGTTACCCATTATGCTACATTTACCGTATAATTAGATCTGTGTTTTGATTTGTTAAACCGTTTATATTAGTTTTCAAATTTGTATGTGTCTTAAAAATAAAACAATCTTTAAAAAGAACAAAAATGAGTGGCAGGTACGTCCCTCACCTCCTTTAAGAAACAACTAAAAACACACCTCTTCCACAAACACCTGACATCATAATACAAAAAAAAAACACTCAACTCTCTTCTTTCCTCTACAGGTATTTATCTAGTACTGCAAAACATTGTAAACTTAGTAAAGCACTTCTTAGTACTATTGTTGACTTTTGATGTGTCGCTTCATTGTCTCCTAATATTTGTAAGTCGCTTTGGATAAAAGCATCAGCTAAATGCCTAAATGTAAATGTAGGTAATCTTTCACTAAAGAATCTGATTTTTTTTAAAATCATACAGTATGTAATTCACAAGAACTGAATGTATGTGCATTTTAATCACACCCAAAACTTTACCAACTTTATAATGAGAAACATAAAGACACTCTGTGGTTTTAATGAGGTCTATGTGACCGGTCCCAACTCGAAATACTTTAACCTTTAAAAGAATCAGCCCGGGTTAAATGCCAAATGAAACTGGTCGGCATGCAGCAGAAAGTCTGAGAAGAACTGCCAGCTATCCAAAATTAGACCACTTATTTTCAGACTTATGCAGATGGCTAACAAGAGCAAAATATAACAAGAGCGGTATTTGGGTACCGTTAATGATTTTGGAAATAGACATAAAATCAAATGCAATATTTACTGTAAAGTGAGTGGCAGTCTGCAATTTCCCACTTAATACAAATAATATGTCACAGTAACATTCTACAATAAGGTCGTTTTTGATAAAATTAGTAAATGCATTAGCTAACAGGAACTAACAATGAACAATATAGTTTTGTTGCATTTATTGATCTTTGTTAATGTTAATGTTGCTTTTATTTCAGAACATAACTAACAGAGATATGAAAAATGAACGCCTGTTCTAGTTTATTCTCAACCTCAGAGCTGCTCAAACTTCATCACTGCATAATATATAAAGGAACATGTTTTATTACCAAAATGACATAGCCTTCCTAATTTGAACTGTAGGATAATAATCCTTCCTCAAAGCGAGTCTGTGCATTTACTCATAGCGCCAGGATGACATGAATATGAATAATTCATCAGTATATTCAGAGATGGAGCAGTCACATTAACACAACTCAGGCCATTGACAGACACATCCAGATTCAGATGTGTTGTCTGTGCTGTTGCATTAAGCAGTTCTTCATCATTTCACTCCGATTACCACATCTTAGATGAAGTGCAGAGATTTCTCTGCTAAAAACCCCAAATACACTAGATTGTAATGGTTTATTGCTGGTCTAGCTGGTGGACCACCACAGTCTTATGAAGCTAGTTACGAGTAGTTGCGAGCATCAAAAACTGCATTTGAAACCATCTATGCTTGTTTTTTTAATGGTGTGAATTAAGTCTGTAAGGTTATGACTAAATTTGACTTCTTAAGCAATATCAAATCTCTAACCCACAATCAACATCAAAAAGCCAAAAATAAAGACACTCACTTTATTGGCGAGGGCTTGTGATGCAGTCAGTCTAGAGTTCTGCTGCAGTTGTTAAGAGTCGACACAGATTTATAATCCCTTCACCTGGACTAGATCCACCATCTACCCCACCTGCCGTTACAAGACAATGCAAAAGTAGCTGCAGCTGACAGCAAGGTCCAGAGAAGACTATCACTATAGCTTCAATCTTTTGTGGCCACTTGTTCACTAGCCACCCCCCCACCTCATTGTCTAATCTCTCCTCCTCTCTCTGTCCTCTCCGCTCTGAATCCCAGCAGAGCCGCATGCATGTGGAGCATCAAGAGCAGGACAGACACCAATGACAGTTACTTAACACAGGGCAAATGAGTGCTGCCGGTGCGGCTCATTTCATCTCCGTCTCAGTCAGCGACGTTCGTGACTCTTGTGCTCATTAAGGTCTTTTAGATACCTCAAAGAATGACTACAAATTAACCAGAGCAGGCACCTATAGGGTGAATCGTGTCTCAATGTGACTTAATATTTACATGAACACAATTAGTTTTGAAAGAAAGATTTACAGTGCATTCAAGTTCTGTACATTTTTGTGATGTTAACATAATTCGCTACAGAAATGCTTTAAAGAAAAAAATAATTCTGTCAAAGTTTTTTCACCTTCATATTGTTCAAAACCTCTTATAATGCTTTCTTCAGTGCAACACAAAAGAAGATATTTAGAAAAATGTCTCAGTGGTTTTGTGTCCATACAATGGAAGTAAATGGGGGTCAAAGTTATTCAAAATATCTTCTTGGTTTGCAATAACACAAAGTTAAAATATTAATTTGTGGGACTATCCCTTTAAGATGTTAAGATGATGTAAGGTGCTTCTATCCTGATTGCACATTACATTTGTCACAATAAATCTCATAAAACTCCTTCTAGAGAGTTTAAATTATGTTGAAACAAACTTGGCAAAGCTTTATAAACAAATATCTTGACTGTACAATTATTGATCTTTAAGTATCTGGAAGATTTAAAAGTGTTCCGCAATAAATTGTACTACTTTTATTACTATTTTTGGCTGTGTATTGTATGTTAATATATATTTGAAAACATAAAGATATTATATGGGATGTTAATCATTACTGAAGTACCATGTTAAAAACCGATGCCTTTTTTTAAGAAAATGAAGTACAGCAAAGCTTTTACAGCTTGTGAGATTACGGAGTCACAAATTATTATGCTCGTAATTTGATTTTCTGACCAGGGATGGATTCTGTTCACCGTATCAGTCCCTCTGTGTCAAGATGGGTTTATGAAAGATTCAAGGCTCTTTTATGTGCCGACAACTACATCTTCAAAGAGGTTTGTGTAGAACACCATCTGCACTCAATAGTCCGATGTCAATCCATGTACTAGTTTAGGACTGTCTGTGACTTTCTTTCATTCACTTTGTTATATCAAAGTTTTTTATAGAGGAGAGAAAATTTCACAATGGCAGTTTAATTGAGGTAAAGACAGACTCACTATTGACACTGACACAACAGACTTGACGTGACCATGTGGCTCGGTCTGTAATCCATCCTCGGTCAGCATGAAAGGTGACGTGTAGCGTGTGGACAGATGGCCATGATCTGCCCTTTCTGTTTTACTGTACTTACAGTACGGTCTTCATCGGCTTCATCTCTTTCTAAAAGGATTTTTTGCATAACTATCAGTGTGGAGAAAGAACAAATTTGGTCAACTTGTAGTACGTCAGTGTAAATTATAAATTCAATAGGTTATTAGCAAACATGTTTTAAAACTCTTTTAAGTGAAACAAACCCACTGCTTTATTTATTTATTTGGTACAAAAAAGTTAAAGTTATAGTTCACCCAAAAATTAAACCCCATTGACTTTAGATATTAGGAATAAAAATTATGTTCATTTTTGGGTTCATTTCAACTACTTCTTTAACACCATCATGAGGAAAAATACATTTCCAATACAATACAATACAATCTATTACAGAACAGCCTCGAGAAATTTACATGTGCAAAAAACACATGATCACAGGTTTTTACCTGTAATCACCTGAATTTTTACATGTGATCGCATTGGTTTTACATTGGAATCACATGGGATTCACACAAAAGTGTTAAAAAATCCCGTTTCACATGTGATCAAAATATTCATGTTGTTTACATGTAATCATGCATATAAAAATGTGCAATTCATGTGTTTTTCAAACAATACAATACAATACAATACAAAACAAAATAATACAATATACCACACAATGTAATATAATTATTACAATAAAATTGTTGTTTTATCCTTTCAAAAAAACAGAAGCACACACAGTAAATTAAATACATATTTTCAGACATTAGATGAGTTTAACACTAGCTAAATCAAAAATCAAATCAAATTTTCAAGCTATGTTCATACTTCATAATAGTTTTTCTAACATATCTAATAGCCCTCATGTAAAGTTTAGTCTTAAAAATAAGTTAAGCAAAAATGTGTAAATTGTTTTGCAAAAATGCCATTTGTTAATCTTTTAAATAATTTGTTTTATGTTGTTATTTTCAAGCTTTTAACCGCTGAGTCTTCATATGTTCCCAGACAGCATTTTCTCTTTTTTTCTATTTGTTGAATGAAGAGACAGGTGTTTGTGTCCCACTATTAATCGCTCTATCAATGCAATTTACAGAATAATCTTGAGGGAACTGATTAATTAGGATGCCGGGAACAAAGGATGAGTTACAGACAGCATGAAACTGCTTTTCTCACTCTACAAGCCTGACCGTGTCCCACTGCATGGAAGTCATTACATTTGCCAGTTAGCAACATGTGGTGGAAGCTGTGTGCTCCACAACTTTCGTAAATTAGAGCTTAATGCAAATTGGGCATCACGATCTCCCCTCACACAGCCGTGTGTTAATGGCACGCCATGAAGTTCTTGGAACTGAAAACACTGTCCTGCTGTGAGGTCTGAACATCCATAAAATGAGAATTGAGAATAAATCAGTGAATAAATGAATGATGTTATTCGGTTCACATGTTCTGAGTCAATAAACAATAGTTTATTTAAGCGAGTTTGGCACGATCTAGGATACGTAATAAACAATTAAAAGGACCTCTGTTACTGAATTTAAACTCAGCATGCTGTTTGTCACAGTAGTCAGTCACTCCCTTTGTACAATCCAGAAGGACGTTACATGATTTTTGTAGTGAACTGATCAGTCCTATTGTAATTATAAGAATCACCATAGCAACCAAGCAAAGGTTAGATGAGGGAAGAGGATGCTGGATGTACGCACCCGTCTTTGATCTTTGCTTGTTCTTGTCTTGAGTTTTGTTCTGTTTTGCTCTTACTTCACTTAGATAGTTGGAGACAGAGAGACAGACAGATAGAATTGTTATGATATAATTTGATTTGATGATTTTGTTAAGTTATTAAAAAAATCTGAAAATATTACAAAACAGATTAAAATAATTGTTTATTAATGTCTAAACTTATATCCATTTACAGAGCCTGTGAGTTTAAGTTTATGATCTTTATATGCCATATAGGTACAAGTCTTTACTTTGTTTGCTCCTCACGAGAATGACAATTTACAGGACAACAAAATGTCAAAAATGTAGAGGGTCTGGAGGTCTGAACAGTCTGCACATGTGGATAAAAATGTATGGATTATTAGTCAAATTTGACATCTGAATGTTCATTCAACAAAGTCCACACTGCCGTACTCATTTTAAACACAGGAGGGAGTCAAAGTGTGCATTATGAGAAAACTCACAAACTCTGTTGCCCAGTAATTCAACAAAAAAAAGAGTGAAAAAAGAACAAGAGATGAAGAGAAAAAAAGAACATAAAACAGCAGTTCCTTGGGAATGTATAAATAACATCATGCAGCAGTATATCGTCCCATTCTCTTACAGTTTCGGTCTGATGGTATTTTTAGCTGTAAAGAAAAGACAGTCACAGCTTTCTTAAAGACAAGCATGTTAGAGGTCAGTGGAGCAAATTAGATTGTTGTGACAGATCCTGCACCTGTGGGAGTACAGATCACACCGAGCTCCAGCTGTCTCCTCAAAAACACACACCCGACCCCCTGATGCGTGTTACCAAACCCCTATATCTATGGGATATGGATGACCAGTATTTTATAATGAGTAAATGTTATCCTGGCCTATCTTGTTGCGTGTGTCACATTATTCGTAAATTAGCCAGTAATGATGCTGTCTTTTTCATGAACTGTTTTGTATTTCATCATTCACGCCCTTTCAAATCGTAGTTATGACTGGAAACCTCGATTATCATTTTGAAGTGACTCACTCTAAAAATGGCAGAAAAGAGAACAGCTTCAGTAATGACTGATAGTGGGGGAACAAAAATTACTTACCAAAAATACAACTAGTTTCAGACAGACAGTTTTCTGTATCTGTGAACTACTTTTTGGATAACCTTGTTTTTTAAAACAAAAAATATCACTACCAATGTTGCTCGCGCAAGATAAAAAACATAATAAAATAAGAATTAAGTGAAATTTAACTTGCCTCTTAGGAAAATGAATTAATAAAAACGCTTCCCCCAGAAAAGGTGTAGATGGAGAGGGGTGGTTATACAACTATGAATATAGTTGTATGATATATACAACTATATTCATATTAGTAATCAATTATATTCATTAATTATCAGTAATCATGTTTTTTGCAGGTTATTTATCATAGTATTAATACAAATACAAATATGGTTAGCTAATTATGGTGAGACCATAGTGAATTTGTAGACACCCTCGTTGTTTCTTATACATGTCCACAAAGTGCTTAAAAGAACATACCAGAAGTAGGATGTGGGATTTTACACTCTTTGCAAACTATTTGCATATGAAATCTATAACATTGGTCGTTTAACCTGTTTTAATAAGCTGTCCAGCGGACTCACTATATAAATGCATTTTTCTGCAACACTGAAAAATGTATAAACACAGTTTGATTTTACTGTTTCACATTTTAAGTGTTTTCTGTTAGACGCTAAAAGTAAAAGGAAACAGCTTTAAAGTTGGAACTGCGCAAATGCAGTGCATGAATATTTAATAAGGTATTAAGGTAGTTTATTATTTGCATATCTCACACACAAAGGCATACAAACATAGGCTGGAACACAATACCAACAAGCCTTACACTTTCATGTAGTTTCAGTGGATGTGCTCACCAAAAAAATGTATTTTGCACTTTGATAAAAATATTAATGCAGTACTGAAAGATACAGGAAAACATTTCACAAAGTGACATTGTGTATGCCTGTCAAAATGGCAGTTTTCAGAAAGATGGATGAATGGAAATACATTATGAAAACATGAACATATTTAAGGTCATCATTTACTGACTGATAGAGAAACAAATAAACAGCTAGCAAACTTGAAATGTCTTTTCCATCTTCACTTTGTCAAAGCGTTTTTGGAAACACTTTCGGAAAGCACGCACATAACAGAAAGAAAGTGCGTTTGATGAGTGTCAGGATGATGTTTTCATGATGTTTTGTAGACTTTAGTAGCCTACTCATGCCTGTGGTCTGCTGGAGACACGCTTGTCTCACAGTGCTGCAGGAGTGTAGAAAGACACAGTGTGAGGCATTTATGCTTCCTCTCGCTGTATACTGTTTAAAAGACACACTTTTCTGATTCCCGACACACACAACCACAGCGTCAAACATGGCCAACCAAATTCAGACGTTCTGCTGACACCAAGATTTCATTGTTGTTGTATTTCTAAAACTTTGGTACATTTACAAAGAGGAAAAATACTGAGCCGGTCTGGCAGGATCTTGGAGGATTGGGTTTCAGCCATCTGCTGTAGTCTGGGCCTCTCCTGCAAGACGGGTGAGATCGACCCTGGGAGGGAATGACTTTCCACATCGGGTCTGATTTATCAAAGCGTTCGGTTCGTGCCAGATCACTCCGGTAGTGCATAAAGAGGAAGGGAGCGTGTAATCGCCTAAGGCATTTGATGTGCCAATCATAGAGATTTTTGGTGGAAAACTGATAACATTATCTAAAGAGTTGTAAATCTGAGCCTCGTGACTGAATTGACCCATCCCATTTTTCTGTATTTATTCGAGATAAATAGAATAGAGGTGGGTTGGGTAGACCAGACATGTAAATACAAAGCTCCTGACCCATTTTATGTTTTCACACTCGCAAAAAAAGGGGTCAAATCTCAGACACTTGATAATTTTGAAACCAGGTCAAGCCACTGATAGGACAAATTTGCGTCTGGCTGTGATTGTCTGGTTTGTCTTTTCGCCCGTGTTGGTGTGAAAGGGGCTGTTTCGTGATTGTGTGGTTTGCAGAAGATTAAATGAATCAATTGCATTTAACCCTGAACCCGAAAAAGAAATAGTTTTCCTCATTTTTGGGAGAGATCTGGGTGGGCGCCAAGTCAAACAACAAAAACTTAAAATGACAAACCAAATGTGCCTGCAACCTTGGTGGTCTTGCGTAGCGGATTTAAGCTGGGCTCACCCGCTCTGCCAAACAATTACTTTTTAAGCTCAACCCAAGTTTACTTTGAAACAAGACCAGAAAGCATTTGAAACTTCTGCTTCTTGGTAGCAAATGGAGCTCATGTCCGCAGTTTGAACATTATTTGGGACGGATTACTCAATGCACAGGATTAAATCTGTTGTCATAAATTCTGCCTGTGTGGTGGTGGGTTTCAATGTCGTTATTAAGAGCCTTTTAGATTAAGAAAACTGTGAATTCATTTTTGTGCGGCTAATGAAACGGTCAGGGGAGGGCCATCAGAAAACAAACATGCTGCGGGGTGTTTCAGCATCAGTGATAATATAAGCAGAACTGCCACGGTCTCAAATGTGTTTGCCTTTCAGCTGGACATAAAGGGGTATTAACAGCAGGAACTTTCATGCAGGTGTGGCTTTGTCAGGGAAGGGTTTTGATAGGGGAAGAGAAGCAAACATCTGTTCACCTTTCTCTAAAAAACATGCATTCAATTCTAAAGACTGTAACTTTATAAGATAAAGAACATGTGATGTAGTGGGGCATACATAAAGGTAGAGAAAATATCAGTCTATGCACAAGTTATTTAATTAAATTTTTTTAAAATATTCCTGCATTTCAGATGTGACAAAAAGAACACATATTTTTCATACTTTGTAGGATTTCTGTGAATTTAAATACACAAACCAGAAGTAATAATACCAAACAAATGAAGAAGGGATGATATGCACTGTTATGGATGTGACAATTTTGAAAACAGAGCTTTACCTGACTATAAAAAACCATGCTTTAAACATGAAAAAGTGCTTTAAGAACTGAGCGATCAGTATGGTGAAAACCTTTGGTAAAAACTTCTATGGTAAGGTTCAGATTTGAATGAAATTGCCCAGTACTTTTGCTGAGAAAAAGGCATATTGATTATGGCTCGTCCACAGTTCGATTCGGTTCTGATTTGCCCTTCATGAATTATTAACAGAGCAAGGCATTCGTGGCATCCACCAGTCCCTTATTTTCATTCTGTCCAGATGCAGTTTATTCTACGCAGATGTAAAACGGAAAAAACCTAGCTGAGCAGATCTGTACTTTGACACTTCTGCGTTTTGCAAACCCAGCATATTTGCGAATCGTTGCGTGCGCTCTGCACAGAATCATTTCTGAACGCTTCTGTAAAAAACAAAAGTTTGAACATGCAGATTTCAACAGAAGGCATGCGACTGCGGTGAAATGATTATGAAGGGTCCCCCCCCTTTAAACTAGATTAAAGGGCTGTCCTTAATGCAACGGTGCCTCTGTTTGGTTAAGCTCAAATTTCATCTCCTCTAAAGTAATTACAAATGTAGCCAGTCAAGAACAGTTTGACTGAGAGATCTACTAAAGATAAAATTCACCAACACGTGTTACACGTCTGTGAAGCTGGATGAACTCCTTGTTTTCAGATCGGTTCCATGTCTCCCGACTCACCCTGGTTCCATTGTTTTGTATCGGACAATGGTGTTGTTGTGACAGGCAGATATGTTGCACCGGGGGTGTTCAGAAACCAAAACTATTTTCAGAATGTCTAGAATGTTCTTCTTTTACAAGAGTTTTAGAAGAGACTGCACACAGCGCTGTGGCCTGCACAGAGCCCCTCCGTCTCCTCTGACCCGGCTGTCGCTCTGTTTTAGGTGTACACACACACACACACACAGATATCGCTGACTCCGTTGACTGGAGGTGCCCTCACTATGGGTCAGTATATAACGAAACTCAGGTGACTTCTTGTTCTGCTAGCGTCAACACTGAAACATCTTAGCTCAGCTCAGTGAATCGCTTGGTCTTTGAAATAGTTCACTGGACGACATGATGGCGGTTTGCGTGTTATTTGAAGTGTTCATAGCATTAAAATATGTTTGACTTTTCTACATGATGGCAACTACAACTACATGAATTATTGGAGATCTGTGTTTCTGACTAAAGGCAGACTGTGAAACCTTTTTGATGAAGATTGTGTATTTTTGAAATTTTCAGTTCAGTGCCGCTAGTGGCAAACAAATGACTCCCTTCACCTTAAACAAGTGATTTTAATCGTACTTCAATAAAATGCTTTAGTGAAGTGTCTGAACATTCCATATGCTGTAACATGTGGTTTGCAAAAAGTAAGACAGTTGGCAAAAGAAGAACAAGCAAACAACATCTTTATACAGTACCAGCGTCTGCTTCGTGCTGGTCTGCAGATGGACGACTGAACAAAATGATACTGCCAAAGAACATTTCAGTGTGGTTTCTGTTCCTCGGGCCTGGCGCTGAGGCTCAAACTAAGCGAGAAAAATATCTTTTGGCATCTGGTGCATAACCCATATTTATTTTCTCTGGTACAGACGAGTGTGTGTACTCATCCATACCTGTTTTGTTGCCGCGAACCAAAACACACTTCATCATTTGTCATTTGGAAAGTTGCTGTTAAGTGTGGGCAGTCAATGAAACGCCAAGCAAGATCATATTTATGTTAGTTTATTGAACAAGTCTTTGACTCAGTACGGGACACAGGATGACCGACACTTTAGTATCTAAATAAATCTCTGAGAAAATAATACTGTAATCTAAAATGGCATGTCTGTTTTTTCCAGTAAATCTCTGAAGTACAATATATACATATTCTTAATATTATACATACTGGCATGAGCATGCTAAGTACAGCCGTAACGTTGCGATTGCCGTTTCCTCGTTTCTGATTGAGGGTTAACTGTCTTTTAATCTCCTTCATGACTTGAAGTACATTCTTTCTCTTGCTCACGTGAGTGGACCTCAATGATACTTTGCGCTCATCCATTCACATACAGTGCTTTCTCTCCACATTATACTCATTTTGCATCCACTGGCATAGTGCCAGGACAATAAAGACATTTCTGTAATGACATGCCATTAAACTAGCTTAAACTGGTCTATTTCTTATCTTGGTATTGAGAATTGTTTCCTGGATTTGATGTTCTTTCAGTATGAGCATTTGTGCATATGTCTATATGCATATAATAAAATCGTTCATGCAATCTAATCTCAAAGGCCATTTCTTCTGTATGAGCACAAGAGAAAAAAACTGTTATTCTGATTACAGATGTTAGGATGGCAATGCGTTGTTTAGTCTGATCAATATTTGAACAAATTATTAATTATGTTCAATACAGTTTGGTTTTAAATTATAATCTACATTCAAATCTCATGTTTGCTTCAAATGTTTCAATAGAACTTGAGTACTGTATCAACAGAACTTTGTTCACTAACAAACAATGATTAACTGGAAAACTGGATCCTCAGGATTCATGTCTCAAACATCTGAATAAATCACTTACGGTGCACACATAATAATTACAGTAGTAGTAGACTAATGATTGAAAATATATTGAATAGAAGATTAAATTTCTAACTAGCTGACCTAAAAACTGGATCTTTCTATAGCTTCTTCTCAATTAGCAATAAGATTGATCAAGATTAAGATTTTCATTGATGGGAATAATATGGCTGAGCAGCTGTGCAGTTATGATGCACATCACCTTAGCAGCAAGCACTTGAAAACATACCCACAAACAAACACAAAACACACATCTCACCCGCTCCCTGACATCAGTCTCACTGGGTATTTCTGGGTGCTATAAAACTTGTTTAGACCATTCCAATGTAATGCCCGTTGGTGTGTGAAATTGAGGTAATTATATTGCGTTTACTAGCATCTACCAGTGAGCTTATATGGAAAGTGTGACCAGAAAACTCAATCCAGACCGAAGAGCTTATGGTGTTGTGGATCACAACAGAGAAAGCCTGGAGCAAAATATAGCCTTGAGCCAAAAGGGAACAGACTTGTCTAAAAACATCACATTAAAAGGCTATGCCGCATATCCTGTAACAGATTACACAAGTTCAACTTCCCCCTCCATCAAAAGGGACAATACATGGGTTGACATGTTCCCCAGGCCCAGGATCCCAGTTCCAAAGAACAGACATAGCTTACATAAAAAACAGCACTTAGTGGTTTCTTTTTGGTCGCCTGTTCACCACAAAGATGGACAAATAAAGTTATGTCGTTAAGTGTTCAACAATTTCACAGAGACGCATTCCACTCCTTGTGGTTGAGCAAAATACTTCCTTTCAGCACACAATATATCCAGGTTCATGCGCTGGCTGGACTTCCGCGGTAAGTGCCAGTGAGAGAGCGAGGCAGATCTGATTGGACATAAGCCCTCATGTGACCACCTGCTGTACTGTTGAGCGTTCGTGGGGACACGACTGCTCTCCGCAATGCAGCCTCTTTAAAAGCCGCTGGAGTTTATGGGAGAAGTTCTTGTTCATTTGCCTGTACATGAGGGGAATGGCAAAGCTACTACAGAACGCGAGCAGTTTAGCTAAACGAAAGAAGTACGTGGTGACGTGTTGCCGGTTGGAATCGTTCCCAGGAACTCCGGCCACTGTGTGCACCAGTAAGGTCATGTAATAAGGAGTCCACAGCAGAAACTGCATGCACACGGAGGCCAGGAGCAACCTGTGGATCGAAGGGTCCAGCCTCCCAGAGTCCTGGTCCAAAGGCGTGGACTCCTTCCTGATGCGGAGGATCAGCACGAAGGCATAAAGCACGGCCACCGCAGGCACCACGTACCCGATGAACATCATGATGGCGTCAGCCGCTTCCTTGTTCTGCATCTTGGAGCACTCGACGATCTTGGTGGAGACGTGGTTGCACACGTAGAAGAGCAGCGAAGAGAAGCTGGTTAGCACGGCGCCACCCCAGATGAAGCCGCAGACGTGCTTTGTGTTGTAAACGCTGGACATGTAGGTGCGCGGAAGAGCCCGCTCGATGTAGTAGTCCAGACTGAGCAAGGTGGTGGAGTACATGATGACCAAGGAAGAGATGTTGAAGAGGATCAGGAGGGTGATGTAGACCTCGTTGTTGTACTCCCACATAGGCCAGCGTGTAAAACTGGGTCCCAACAGCTCCACTGGAGCCACCAGGTTGAGCACCAGGCCGGCGATGGCTATATTTACAAAATAGACGTCGGGCATGGTCATGGTGACCTTGTTGGAGAGGTTGACCACCACCAGCAAGGCATTGTAGCAAAGCCCTACTGGAAAACAGACAATGAGGTACACCAGAGAGAAGACTGACAGAATGAGTCCAAAGTCCTGGCAGAGCCGGAGGTCCACGCTGTCGTCTGTCTCATTGTAAACCATGCAGCTCCACATTTCTAGACGTCCAAAGGTGTCCGCTCTGCGTTTCTGAATCAGCTGCAAGACAGAACATGTGTATTATTGCACAGTTTTCAATTTTAAAATGATTTTGCATGCTACAAATAGTGTCTCAACATAGGCGGCCAATATGAGGACCAACCTTATCCTAAATAAATCTGTTTCTGGGCCAGTGGTATAATCGTGGCCTTTATCTCATGCATGAAATAATGTCTAACATATTTGTGAAAAGTGCATACTTTAGATGAAGACTTATTGCACCATTAAAGCTTAAGGTTTCCACTTTATTTAATATGTTGCACTTGACAGCAAAACCAAGGGTTTCCTAAAACAAATCTCAGTACATGCTTTAGTACAGCTTATGTTTTCCAGAATAAGGTAGAAACACTATATGACATTGGAGAAAGACTTCTTTCCTCAGCATCTAGGCTTGATGGGCGGTCACAATGCACGTGCTGTGACCAAAGGCTGCCGTGATTTAGGTTTGAAACTGCGATTCGTGCAGATTTATGGCATGAGATGTGACGTGTCCCGGGTGGAGTGGATGCACAGTGTGAGGTTAGAGTTCAGGGTGAGGTCACAGCATGTGCACATGCAGAGAGCCCATCTGCAGTTTACTCGTCAGAACATAATTCACTCATTAAAACGCAATTATCTAACGCCCTCTCTGTACACAACGGAAATATTTACTCCACATCTGTATTAGTTTTATTTAGGAATGCGTTACATTATTGTTATTTTGTCTATTTATTTAAGACATGTGCATGCATGCTACCCATTGTGCCACAGCTCTGACCAAATGAAACTGATGAACAGATCTTTGTTTCTTGTATTGACATGTTTACTATTCAAAAATAAAGTTTGGGCAAGGCATGCCAAAGGCTTTTTTTAGTTATGATTACAGTATCAGTGTAATCAGTGCAGAAAAGAAAGACTGTAAATTGGAAATGCACACACATTCAGTTCATTTAGTCAATGTGTAAGAGTACACTAGCATATGGTCGGCTTCAAAACTAATGAAAATAGACTCGGATGTGATAAGGCCAAAAAGCTGTGATTCCATGAGGTCTTTCCAAAATACTAGAATGCTCCTGGAATATTTTTGTGTGTATCCCCTTCTGATAAAAGGTTTTGGCTCTCTGTGTCAGCATGCATTAAGTACTACATGTGGAGACTTCCCAGACGATGCCGGGTACATCTGAGCAGAAATAATGACCGTTGAGTGAGGGTTCCTCTCGTCTTACGTAACCCAGCCACAGAGAAGCTTGTTTTGGCCAGGAGACCGGCAGTCATACATCGCTCCTCTATGTCTACTACCGGAGGGAGGAGACTCTCATTTACCATTTTTACCTTGTAGTCACACACCTATAGCGAACCAGGGCTGAAAACCTGTTTTTGCATCAACAGCTCTGAATGCACGAGCAGCATTTTATGTTGTGGTGTATCTACCAGTATCGTTTCAACATTCTGTGAAGGTTAAATCCTCATCTGGAGGTAAAATAACTTCTCAAGGTCTCTGATCTTGCTTGCACTGTTGCATTGTTCTCCCTACAGGCAAATAAATCTAGATCTGGCCTGGCTGGCTACAAGTTGAAAAGAGAAAAACAAAACCACCATGGGAAAACAAAAGGTGAGGGCATTGTTTCCAAAGGGCAGGTGTAAAAGTCGGCTTCCATACAGCTTTGAAGGCCATGCCTGCCTTTTCCACATGATTACCTTTAAATAACCGAAGAACAAAATGTCTCTGTGTGAGGACTTCGCTTCTACACCTAGTCGCCACCTGACACTAACTGTCTTTCACTTAAAAGCCATCATCCTGTCAATTCTTTCTTTTCCTGTGACTATGGTAACCGACGGTGCAAACAAGGGCAGGATTGCTGTGTTTCAGCTGCAAATTGCAACTAAATTATTCTTATTTACTCAGCCAGCAGACATTATTTCGTAACTCACGGCTTTCACAGTTCCTTGTGTTTTTTTTAACTTGGATGCATCTTGTCAAGAGACCATGACCAAATGTTATTTAGGCTGGCAGTTTGCTGCATTCCTGAGCGGGTGCAAAAGGTAACTCCCGCTGCCCTCCGTAAAGCTTGTCATTTAAAGAGGCGTTTTAACACCTGCAGCTCACGCAAGCGAGCACGCCCGCAGCGGTATCCGCTGCATTCTGTAAATCCTGATGACCCCTGTTATTAACTCTAACCTCCCTTGCACAACAAAACACACATCTTGGCTGACCGTGCATGGGGGCGATGGGAGTGAAGCTAAATGCACATGACAGGTTTAAAGGAGAAGATAGCAATCCTCTGGGTGGATGGAAGGAGGACTGCTCCACACCCCTTGTATCCCAGCTGGAATGCACAACAAATTCTCTGAATCGCCTGAGTTATGTCACATGATTTTCAGAGCTTTGTGCGTGCAAGCTGTAAGAGTTTAGGTAACGAATAACAAATGCAGAGGAGGGCAGAGTGTTTCACAGTCAAAACATGAAGTGTTGTGATAGATTTTACACTTCTGTGTTTTGGTTACAAGGAAGCTACGGAAAGCTGACTGAGGAGCATTTTCAGTTAAAAGTGTTGCAATGCATTTACTACGTTAATGTTACATCAGGGATGATGCAAACAAACATTACGAAATGAAAAGTTGGTTAAATGTTGCTAAATTATTTCTAAAAATGAAAAAAATTAACAATATCTAAAGGCTAATGTATGTTCAATTTATTCCATTAACGCTTGTTGTGTCAGTTTGACAGCATTCTGCGTATTTACCCATCAGTCCTATTAATGTATTAAAATATTTAATATTTAGAATAAAGCGTAATACTGATGAATGCATATTGCACCATTGGCTCGTATTTAAACTTGTACAGTTAAAAGTATGAACGTTGCCGCAGGCTGTTGAAACATATTATACACATTGCAAAGTAATTTTATTAAAGACTGACTCTACCTGTTTCGATTTTTCATCCACCTGCGATTCAATTCAATTCAATTCAATTTTATTTGTATAGCGCTTTTCACAAAGGACATTGTATCAAAGCAGCTTTACATGTAATAACAGATAGCAGTCAGTGGTCAGGGTTTCAAAAAAACTCTTTAAGAGAGAAAAAAACCCCTGACATGACGTGTACAATCCGTAATAAAGGACACAATTTGCCATTGATCGCATCTATTCATTCCTTATAACATTTATTTAACATCTGTTTCATCCACTGGACATTTGTCTAAGACGACCTGCAAATCTCTCTTTATAAAGTTACACAAGTTTAACATTTCACAGCACAATGAAAATCTATGAACATATACAAGTCTTCCTGTCACCACCTTAGCTATGCTGACCCATGAGAAGGCACGTTTTCTCATCGTTTCTCTGCACAGTCATCAGCAGGAGCGATCGCTGTTTTTGTGTCCTACACGCATGGCTTATTGCTAGACACTTTCGAATGAAGACGAAAAACAAAGGCTTTGTACACGAGCTTTGCTGATTTGACAATCTGATTCACGCAAGATTTGCATAACATGATTTGGTTATGCTTGCTGGTGACTTCACAGGTGAACCTTACATTTCAGTGTCTCGGCAGAGCTCATAATCTCATGGGAGCATTCTGGGTTGTCAGGGTGTGAACTCGAACAGCTTCTGTTAGATCAGTCCTTGTTCACTAAAACAACACACATTTTACATCCAACAGACAACATACCAAGTATGTGGATTGAAGTGTTTGGACTAAAAACAACAGGAGATCAAAGTTGACATCTATGAGAAAATTGGATAACAGGTTATGTAATCCTCTCATGTCCAGATGGACAGACCGTGCTTGGGTGTAAAGCACTCTCTAGTGTTTTCAGGCCATGATGAATGTTTCTCAGCTGTCTCACATGATGACTAAGATCTTCAACAGAACTCACATGAACACAGCCTGTCCTCTTACCCAATGGTAATGTAAAGTGTCTGGTGTTTTCTACTTGTTTTGGGAAATCAGAAGTCAGATGACTTACAAGTAACATCATCTGTAGTCAGGTACATTGCAACATAGCTAATGTCTAATATTATGTGACTAAACTTCAGGCAAATAAACACCCTAATTTAGCTTTTCTGTTTGTTGTTTTGAATTGATTATATAATGCACTGCTCCTCCTTATAACATGACCAAAACTAAAAACATTTCAATAATACTGTCTTTAAAATGAAATAACATTTAAATGTATTGTTATATAATAAAAGAATATACATGTATATAAATATTACACTAGGGCAATTCCAGTATTATGGATGTGACATTTTCAGTCAAAACTCGAAATATAAATTCAGAACGCATTTATTACAAATATATTTTATTAAACCCCTATTGAAAAATATAAGTCTATGCACAAGTTATTTCTTAAAAAAGTTAGGGATGTGACGAAAACGTTTTCGAGAGACAACATACTTTGTAGGTTTTCTGTAATTAAAATCCACAAACCAGAAGCCAATAATACCCAATAAATGAAGAAGGGATGACTTTTTAAAGAACATGAAATAGTTATTTCATTATAGAGTGTTATGGATATAACAATTCTCAAAAGACTAAGAAAATCGTGCTTTAAACATGAAACAATGGTTTTAAAACTCTGAGAGAGACTTCACATGGGTATTTAAACCACCAAATATTGACTACTGAGATATCAGTATGATGAAAATCTTTGGTAAAAACTGTATTTTTCATGGTAAGGTTGACATTTGCATGGATTTGCCCACCACATCCCTAGGGTTTCAAAACGGTACATCACATGCCCTGGTTAAAAAAAAAAAAAACACACTCACTTACTATCCAAATATGAATAGTCTGATATGTTTCATTCTGGATTTTTCATTTTAGTTTTAAAAAAGGTGAAAATGAGAAATGTTTAGCTGTAATGGTACATCCTGTACAAGTTCCTCACACTCGCTCCGTTGATGCTCACAGGATGTTCAAATCTCTTCCACTCGCCCTTTACGCGAAATATAAATTATTCACAACGAATTGAATTCATTTTCCTTCCTTACAAAATCTTTAACGGTGTTATTGTTTCAAAACGATTTTACGACTTATTTTAGCTGGTTTGTGGTAAAGTTTAACCTGCCTGATTTTACTCAACTGTCACAAATATGTCAGTTGTGAAGTTGTGAAGTGAAGTCTGAACACTTTAGCGAACTCTCTCATCACCACTGAGGTTAAATGCGACTTTATAAATAAACTTTAACTTCAACAACAACTCAATATAAGGAGGTATTGGCTAATCCACTCACCAGAGGACCAATTCTTGGCACAGAGACAGCTCTACGGAGGCATCGGGTTTTGCTGTATTTCCATTGACATTTCTCCTCCGATACTTTGGCAAAAGCTCCCAAATCCCTACATGCACCACTCGCACTTCATATAAAATGAAATAAGCGAGAAAGCGATCGATTAAGGCGCTGATTTATGAAGTAAAAACACTTGCATACGGTATATTCGCCTGCGGTCCGTCAAAGCTTGTTCTGGAAAGGGGAGGACGCTGATGATCTTACTACGAATCGAGCGGTGCTGAACTCTACTGTGTGTGTGTGTGTGTGTGTGTGTGTGTACACAAGTCACGTGACCCTCCCCCACAGCACTCCTCGAGAGGCCCGACTGCAAACTCGCCAATCCTACTACGAGAACGGTTTGCTTATTAATATTCAGAAGCAACCCTTTCCGCCATTGGATAGTCACGTTGCGAGATGAGTTTGATTAATATTCAAGAGCAGATTTCGCTATTGGAAGATCGCCGAGCAACGCCCGCGTAAGCTGCTTAAAATACAAAAACCGAGCCTTCACCATTGGATGGTTGCCAAGCAACGCTACTTTAATATTCATTAGCGAGCCAGACCGTAGTAGGAAACGTAATTTGGCTTTGCTCGTGGACGAGGACAGAGGAGGGAGGGGTGACATGCAGCAACTTTGAACAGCACGGCTCGCGTTTAAAAACATGCAACAGAAGCAGCTTTGAGTCTGCAGGTCAGAGGATTACCGATCTGCATATTTACCAGACCTGGAAAGTAACCTACTTGGGGTTGTCCAACTTCTTTTATAGGCAACAGAGGTGTGTTGTGTATGACAGAAGTCTGAATGTTTACATAGGCTTTAAACATTGCTAATAATAGTTCACTTATATCAAATATTTGACCTGAAATGCTGTGACATAAAGAAATATGATTACACATAAACAAACTACAAAATTGATGACTTATAAGTTTATAATTCCTCAATATTTGCCCCAAAACATTTAGCATCTTTGCCCAGACTTTACATCTTTAGTGGACTAGGGCATAATCTTAGTATATGAACAGATAGTATGCTTCAGTAAGCATGTAGTTAGTCGGTCACTATCTATTCTCAAACCTGTTACATCTATTTCATCTTTTATTCCATTTTTATAAATTAGAGGAAATGCCTTTTTTAGCTCTGTTTTTACAAAACAAAATGAAGAAATTTAAGCAGTTAGCGTCTGACATAATGGGACTAGTTTAAAAAAGATTAAAGATTACAAGACATGAGACCCACTGTAAGTACATCTTGATTTATGACCCACATTTTGTAATCCTGGCCCACAGAGCATCAGGGAGATGTTTTATAACAGCCTCTTATTACCCCTGTGTTTGTTATTTGTTTATTTAAAGCATGTATATTAAATAAAACAATTCACAATTTATTTGCTGTCACACTGCCACCTGCTAATTCCCAATTTTAAGACTAATTAAAACTGATTGTGACCACTTCATCCAATTCGGAAAACCACCTGGACTTCAAGCTCCTCCTCTTTTTGGTATCGCTGTAGTATTCGAGATGTTAGGAGTGCAGGCGGAGAAGCATACCTGTTTTATTCACTGTCGAGTAAAAACCATAAAGGTGTAGCAGTAGACATTTTATGATATTCAAAAATAGAAATTTACTGTAAGAGTAATATGTGCCCCAATTTCCTCAGAACGATTGACTTAATCTCTTGTAATGCGTCCTGAAAATGAGTCATTATAATAGGCATTTTAATGTGGAATAGTGATTTGCAAATGACATGGATTGTAATCCTGGTTGTAATTTCTGAATGGTGTTACATTAACTACAGTAATAGATGACATGATTTATTAAAGAATAAGTATTTTGTGTTTAATCCTCAATGACTATTTTACTGTGACAGAGCTGTGATGGAGAGATGAGAGTAATTTATAATTACAGTATAGCTTTACGCAGAAAAGAAAACGATGAATTTACAGCATAACCCATACATTTAGGCAGTGGGTAAATTTGAAGTGATCAATATTGAATAGAGTATGTTAATCTAAGAAGAGCCTACTGTAAAACATATTTAATATTTTTACACAAGAGGAAATGAATGAAAAGTCTTTAAACTGACTGGAGCTATTGCTTGCCATATTTTAACAATTCTCAATTCAGTCTTTCTCTTTTGATCATTTGCGGTTGTGCATGAGTTCATTTATAGGAAACCGACAAGCCTGTTTCCAGGTATGCTGTAGTGAGATTTCCCTTAAAAGGACATGATGATTTTATCTGATCTGAGATGGTGGGTATAGATAGCCAGATGCATTGAATGACGCCATATCTTTGTGTAAGTCAGGGTGGGAAGAATGAGGGTATCTTTGTAAAAGTATTCCTATTTCACAAAACATTTTCTGAAAAACTGGATTTTACAAGCAGGACAAGTGTATCCAGACTACTCTTGGTGGTTGCTAACCCTGAAAATAGGCAATATGTACCTTAGCAAGTATCACTGCTTCACTAAATTTCATCACTCAATTTTCTGAAATACCATGTTGTAAATGAGTGTGAGTGAGTGAAAAGCAATAGATTTTTCTGACCTAGGTACAACTCATTCAGCATTGCTGTGGTTTGTAAATGTGCTTTAGATTTATTGGATTTTGTCAAAGTTCATTAACTTCACAGTATTTCCTGCTGTGGGCTGTGTCTTTGAGGAAGTGAGGTCAGTGTTTGTTTTTCTGAACGCTGCAAACTGATTACAGATCAGTGATAATCACAGGGATTTTTCCATTTTAGCCGCATTAGATCTCAGATGCAGGTCAGTCTGTGCATGTTTGTACTGAGTGATTTTTTTTGTATGCAGGACATTTAAATTGTCTTTCTTACTGCTTGACAGTCAGAAAAGGCTAGAGAGAAATCAGGGACAGTACTAAATCACTGTTTATCCCCAAGCTCTTAAATCTCCCCTATTCCTAGAAGTGACCGGCCCAATACAGGAAGGTTTTAACCTGCTGTCACCTTCTTCTAAAGGAATTAGATCTCACCAAAACATATGGTTAGTTGAACTAATGAAAGTCCGTGTTGTCCCTATTAGCAAACTTCACTTGTTTATCTCAGTGGATGTTCAATTTCCGGCAAAGTTTGTCTCAGGTGATTACATCACAGGTGGCCAGCCAAGAAACATCACTAGTAATGTGTCTCCTGTGACCACTTATGTTAGGATATTAAGGGAAGTGTTTTTGCTTCCATGGCTACATACATCAGATAATACAATACAAGTAATTTTAAGCCAGGACACTTTGGCACATTTCCATTTCATTCAGTTTGCAAATATGACATTTCACATTTTAACTTTATGTGTGGTTCACATGTGTGTGTCATTGCATGTGTCAGACAAATTGAAAAGGTTCCGCCATAATATCCTCCTTGAAACGGTAAATACATAAAGACCTTCAGAGTACATCCACCTCCCGAGGCAAAACTGACGTTCTTTTGGTATTTCCTGAGGAGAGAGATCAGACATAACTGTGGTCTTTGATGCTCGGTATGTCGTCCTGTTTGGGAAAAGCTGGCATGTTCATTGTGTAAGACTTTCTGTTTGTGCATCTGACTAAGAAACGGGGAACGTTGCACAATGACAAAACATCAAACACATCTTTTGCAACGTATTGTGTGTGTATAAGTTGTTGCAGTTCTGTCCAGACATAGCAACAATGCATCTAATAACTCCTCCCATGCCTGTAAGCTCATAGGCTGTGTATTTCTCTGTAAACCCATTACGCCACGGCTCAGATTAGGTCCAGGGGCGGCCTTACCCTTCTTTACCCTGACACACATGACAAACCACAACCACCCACTCCATCCCTCTCCTACTGGATGTTACCAGGCTTTAGTCGTGATACTGTATTGATAAAAGTTTGGTTTAAGATAAGTGTATCTCTTATGATAAGTATGTCTGATTGTAATTTACAAACACAGAGTATAATTGTGTATTTTTTTGCCAAAGTATAAGTGGTGCTTAAAAGTGCAAAAGTCATCAGCACAATGCTAGGGTGTTGCCATGGAATTGTATGTGGTTGCTAAGGTGTTTTAGAACGTTGCTATGCAATATCTAATGAGAGTAATATAGCAGAGGACATGATAACATCAAATCACCCTGTTTTCCTCATGTGATTATCTTAACTAGCTTCATGCTGAGGCCTGTCACCCTGTCAGATCAGTCAGAGAAGCATCACCCTGAGGGACCCACATGGGCTTCTGTCTGCCCGTCTCAGACTGCAGGTGTGGCCTGATCTATGTGTCTGCTTCTATTTTCGCATGACCTGGATACAACCGCTCAGACATTGATGGACTGGGTTTGAGGTATTGGGGGCTTGTGGAATTAAAATATAAGTATAATTATAGTTGGTGCTAACAACAGCAAGGTAATAGGGTTATTTCTTACTGTAAGTGCTTCGGATAAAAATGTACGTCTGCCAAATGCATAAATCTAGAATATACTGTGCATGAAAATATTTCTGCTTTAATGATACAGATTTATTTTAGAAGTATTCCTGGCTCTTCAGTTTCAGTGTTTTGCAGTAAGAGCCAGAAGATCTTGATTCCTGTAAATGATGTCATCACCGGTGGCGATCTCTCTGGTTAGTTCTTTATTTACCTTTATGAGGCGTACAGCGAGTCAGCAGACTCCTGATAAGCATCTGTGTCTCCTCAAGCTGAATGAATAATCTCCTTAAGTCAACTTGCTGGGCATATTCTTCATTTGGTCTTTCTGGCTCCGAGACCTAAATGAGCTCAAGAAAAAGATTGAAGCTGATATTTCAGGTTTACTCTTGTGTACAGCAACAGTTTATTAAAAACTGTGTACTAAGTCACGCATGCATGTACGCGACACATCTCAAGCCCTATTTATATACACAAACACAAAAATGGCACGATTCCACGTATGCGTCACACCACGTTGTTCCTCAGAGGTCTGGAAGACATTCCTCATTTTAGCGAACCTTACCGACCCTGGCACGCGTATCCAGATTGAGATCCAGGGGTTGCGGTATCTCTGACTCATAAGAATTAAGCCGCACACAAATGTTGGCAGCTGCGCCTATCTGCCGCGCTTGTTTCCTGTCAGAGCCACGGCCTCCCACAGGCCTGCTGCGTATTATGTGTAAGGCTGACCTAAAATCAACCTCGTAACATAGCCATTTCAATAACATCCCCTTCTGCCATCATTCTTTACAGTGTTTTTTATGGCCCACATTATATTTTCCTATATTCTCCCACGAGGGTTTCCAATGCACATAGCCTTCCGTCATAAAATAGGTGGAGTTCAGGCGCTGAGGTTTTAGAATAATATCCTGTTTTTAAGTGTGAGAGATTCCTGTCGCTGCTTTGTTGTGGCCACCTCTCAGCCGGAGCACTTCCTGTCAGATAAAAGCACCGGGTGGGACGCATTGTTCCACGGTCCACTCTCAGTTTGCTGACCGGCAGTGGACGGCGTTACCATTTCCTGCATCATCATGGTCTTCGCTTTGCTTCATGTGGCTTGAGTCCCATAAATCATTCAGAGCACTTTCAGCTGGTCATCATTTGCAGCTCTTGTAAGAGCCGCTTGAGCTGTGCATACCACCATAATCCACTCTCACCTAATCCACTTACACATGTATTGGGTTTAGGACATTTTTGTTGTACGAGGGAAAACCTCTCGGTGTTGCTTTTCTTAGCTGTTCATACATGTGCTTGCTGCCTTTAAATGATCAGTGTATTATTTATACAAGAAATAATAAAGCCACTGTTGAGGAGGATCAACCGATTGAAACATGTTATACATTAATCTATTTAAATAATCAGATTTGATGGCCTCTTTGGGTACTGCATTACGTTTATTCGTTTGGCACCTGTTTTCAACCAAAGCAACTTAACCTGATAGCTGTCTTATATTGGGCATACACATAAAAATGCATTGTGAACTAGAATATTTAAAATTTTAGAAATTTGTTTTTATTTATCTTTTTAATTTGAGGTATTTTAAAAAATAATGTTTACACTAACATTTTTTATTACTTTTTGTTTATGTTTATTGTTATGAAAATTTGATTCATAAAGTGGTAATTGTGCCTTTGTGGCACTTGCTGTTTGTTCTCACATTCTGTAAGCAGTGGCAGGAAATACTGTGAAGTTCAGTACAACCAAAACAAAACAACAGAAGATGAAATGATCAAATTGTTCTGCGGAAGTAGTCATCATCAGTTCCGTTTGTGTGCAGAAATGACACACTTCACCTTTAAGGGAAAGTGCACTTCAAGATGTTTTATCAGCTACATTTCTTATTCTCTCTCAGATAAAAGCTTTTCAGACTGAATAGAATATTACAGAAATGATGTTGCCAAGGAGACGATAACCAGATGTCCTGATTAAAAGGTCAATGTACAGCTGACACGCACACAAAAACACCAAGCTCACGGACACAGCCAAAATAATAAAGAAAGATTTAATTAATATGCAGTTATACATGAATGATGCCCAAAAACTGCTTGATGCAAACTGAACAAAGACAGCTGTTTGCATCAACTTGACCTGACATTATCAACTTTGTGTCCTTGGGAAGATAATTGGCTTTATGTAAATGCATGAGTTTAAAAATCAAGGGAAGAGTGTTTGTATTTAAAGAATATTTATGACTGCCAAAGACAAAGGTTCACTAAATAAAATGTGTATCCTAAGTGCATTATAAATTTCAGATAACAAGTCTGCCAAATGAAAGTAGGTTAATGTGTATACACATACTTACTCAAGCGTGTGTCTGGAATTTGTACACTGAGTACAAGTCTAAAACCCTGGCTCTGCTGTAAAAACACAATGCAAGGCAGTGCTGTGGAGATTCTCCAAAGCAAATATAAGAATGGAGGAGTTGAGGGAGGGATTACAACCAGACGCAAATAGCTCCCATATGTTTTATTTGTGTGAAAGGTGGGAGAGAGATAAGTATCACAAACTAGGTGAGAAAGAGAAAGAGATGAGTATCGCAAAATAGAGGATGGTTATGTGTGTGTGTTTGTTATGGTGCGTCTACACACGCAGGTTTAGAATGCAGGTGATAAAGACTTCCTGGAAAAGATTGCTGACTTTCAGTGAATCCATATGTCCTTGGATATGAAATGATTTGTTATTCATATCGTGCTTCCTGAAGCCGCATGATTGCGTGCAGCTGTCTCAAAGTGAGGTTTGCACATCTTTCTCAAGTGCGTAACTAGAGGAGTGCCAAATATAAGCCCACTCGTACATGAATAAAGCAACAAACACCTGTGGAAGCTGCAGCCATGGGACCATTGTTTGTTTTCTTTTTACTCCATTCTTGATGTGATCATCTCATCATGGCTCCACCTCCTCCGGGCAGTGAGACAGAGCGTCAGACTAACGTCTGGGCCTCTCTCCATGCAAGCCAAAATGATTTCACTGTTTGGTTCCACCAGATGTGGCTGTACCTCTGGATGGGTTCTGTCTGGCACGGGCGGTTGATATGTAAGGAGATTAGTGGGTTGCCGTGGCACATCAGCGGGAGACTGTCCAGAAACAGCTGTGCGTCTCTGTGTTTCATAATGTCCCGACTCGGGCCAGTTCTCCTACTTTGACCCTCCCCGCACCTCTGCGGGAACTCCCAAACTCTTGCAGCAGTATGGAGGATGTCAAGAAACACGATTCTCCCTGAAGTACCCTGGATGGTGCTCTCTCCATGGAGAAATAGCGATCTAATGAAATGTCTGGAAGCAGATGTTTGGGATTGTGCACCAGGCTGTCCCAGACGGGGGCATCTGTTTGTGCCATGTCTGTTAATTAATTCATGACGCAACCAGGCCTCAAATCAAAGCCGTCTTGGGGGATGTGTCGAATGTAGAATGTCACAATATCAGCTTGCGGTGAAGTTACAAAGGTTACTTCCGACAGTTGCTTTAGAAAATTACAGTGTCAGAATATTTTGCACCGTATTGAGATTAAAAATACATAACAGATGTCTGAGTACTGTCGTTGCATGGCTGAACAAGCAGCCCTTGTTCTGGTGCCGTCGGCAGGTGAGATCTTATGTCATGTCACCACCACCAAAGCTTCCGTTGGCTCATGGTAACAGCCCTTATTTACTGACAACAAAAGCCGTGGACAAAGAGCACTTCCAGTGGAAAATATCACATGGAATTGCGTAAAGTAGAAGAGGTTATGTGTCTTGGTAAAACATTTAAAGAATGAATGAAATAGTTTGGCTTTTTGCATTGAATTCTGTATGAAATCTACTTTAACCTATTTAATCCCACTTGTGACCACAAATTTTTCTCACATATTTTAGTGTTGTATGAAAAAGCTATTATTATGACCAGACATAAAACCCATTTATTCATGGACTTTTCAATATATATATATATATATATATATATATTTTTAATTTTTATATCCTTAGACATTCATATATGTCATCTCTGGGGAAAATTTGGGATTAAATGTTTTTTTTTTATTAAAGAAAAAGCACAAGCATCTCAAGGCAAAATACAAGTATCAAATTGTTACAGGGCTGAGAAAATAGAGAAAAAAATAAAATAAAATGGGATTAAATGTTTTAAATAAATGCATTTATATTATTCATATAAAGAAATAATGTGTTCACACATATAGACAAATCTTTTTTTTTACATGCGTTTAAAATTTAAAGTGTAATAGTATGTGCTTCATCATATATTTTCTATGAAGCATGGAGAGCAAAAGTTTTGTGCTAGTTTCCTGGCGAGGGCTTAAGTGTAGTCCCAGACTAAAATACATGTTTGAGCTGTCTTAACTGAAAATGTTGAACTGGCGTAAAGTATATCAGTGCCATTGTTTTTGTAATGTGTTTGTATGAAAATGTGTCCTAATTTAACCAAGGCCTAGACCTGGTTTAATCTAATCCTTGTCTGCAGTGTTTTTATAGTATAGACCTATTAGTATAGACATCCAACACCCATGCTGTGCTTGTTGGTTTAATAGTAAGTAGTAATTTGTCATTTGTAAAAGAAACGTTGCATTGAAATATATTAAGTTATTCAATCTTCTGAAAGGTTTAAAATCTTTTGTTGTTGTTGTAGAATTATTTGATCAAAGAAACACCTTAACAGTGGACCAGTGTGGGTCTTATACCTGCATTCTTGAATAAATAACCTGGAGGATTTAGAAAAATCTTAGCTGTTAGTTCATGTACTCTAGTGTTTTGTGCTTTGGTCTGTGTCTCATTAAAGATATTCATACTGTGTGGTTGTGCTGGGCTTCTTTGGCATAAAGCCGACAGCCTGTGGCCCGCTTTCTGCAGCGATGCTTGCCAAAGGGTGTGTGTTCGTATCTATAATATGCATAGAACTGAAGAAAATAGAAGTCATAAGCTTTGATTTTCAAGTAATTGCTGTTTATAATACATTGAAGCTTATTGGACTTATTTCAGTGTAAATAGAAATAAGACCAAGTTTGACCTTCATTCAATCAGCTGATAGATGTGATGCACAGATGAAGTCCTCACAAGACTATCCTGTGATGAATGGGCGGTATGATCTCCTCAGGAAGCTCCATGCACTGAACATATTTATTGTTGGTTTAATTGGTAGCTTAAGGGTGCTGATGTGACACTTCAAAATGTAAACGCAGCAACATATCTGGAAGCTGCTAATGGCGTCATATGACCATGTTTTATGTGTTATTCTTTGGTAAAGCAGGAGATACGGGCAGTTCAGAAACAAGGAACACTGTGTTTGTTATCCTGTCTGCTCCATTTAATGCTATACAACTCATGTCTTGGACCAGTTGTCCCATAGTTTCCCATCCCATTTATGAGTCTCCATCATTTTTCATGTTTTCTTGTTGAGATTGGCCACATGACTGAGAATCTGGGGGGTGTTTGGGCAGCATTTTTCATCACTGAATGTCGAATAAAGTAAAGACAGTAACATTATTCAGTGGTTTTTGTTTATCCATTCATATTTTGTGGTTTGCATGCTATTGTTTGGGGGAGATTAATAGCTTATTTGGTAAAAAAGTCCCCCACCCAAAAAATCCTTCAGGATGACCACATCCTTCTAAAGAAACCATTTATGAGTCTTTAAAATGAACATTGCACATCATAGTTGGTTTCTTCAAAAACAGTCTTGATGGTCTTTGTTTCTTTAAACATACGAGAGGCAGTCGATGCCTTTGGCTGCCTTTATGTAGTTTGTAAAAAGAAAAAAAAACAAGTGATGGTAAGTGAATTCGATCCATGAGCTTTGACAAGAGAGCCATTTACTTTCAGCGCTCTTGTGGTGATTTGTCCTGGTAAATTGGAGGTTTGGTTGGTTGCTTGTGCTGTATCTCAACAGGTGCTCCATATTGATTTTCCTTAGCAGCCTTGGGATTCATAGTGCTTTGAAATCTGTCAAAATGAGCAACAAGCGGGCAAATGCAACCAGAGAAACACCTAAAGACTTTTGCCAAACCAAAATAGTCAAATCAATTTTTTGCAATTTAATGCAATGGCACATGAATATGGTTCTTATTCAGTACCAAAGCCGTATCGAAGTATCACTGCACTGTAGTACTACCAGTATGCATTCTCTAAGGAAAAGGTTAGGAGTTTGTTTCTCAATGTAAAAAATTCAGTTTCATTTAGTTACTAGGTTTGCACATGGAGAAAAGGAGTGGTACAACCAGTCAGGTGCAACTAGCTGTATCGCCTGTGAAAGGCACATAATTCAAGCGATCAAAGTCTCTGCTGTGCATTTGCTTAATCTTAAGAGTGTTTTCACAGTCAGATCAGTGATGTCACGGAGCGCTCAGGGCTGTAGTGAACCAACACTGAGAAAACATTGGCATGCTCCTTTGTTTTTTTTCCTGAGAAGGTCTGTCGCATAACCCCAAAAGACTTTAAAAAACTAAAGTGCTTTTGGTCGAACTGTATTTTATTTCCAAGCTTTTCCACTGTACATATCCTGTTTTTACTGCTGTTCGTTAGCTTTAAATGCACGTCTCTGTTAGGCCTGACGGGTAACAGAGGAGCCACCCTGGCACAGTATTAAAGACATTGGTAACTTTGCTCTCTCTCGTTCCCTGAACTCGCCCGAGTCTCTTTGCTTTGTGACACTACCCCTGCCGACATCATCTCTTTAGTGTGCTTCCAGTGTCAAGATATTATAGATTGCCATTGTTTTAGTTTGACATTGATCTCAACCGCTTTCTAAGTGTACTTAGGTATATGAGTCTCTTCGGTGTGTTTGTGTTGTACCGGGTGATCGCAGATGAAAGGCTCATGAAAGCCGTTTGGAAGAGAAGCCCCCTCACTCCAGAGTGGCATGGGGCCCCTTTGCATGCAATCTTAATGGAGCAGAAATTGACCCCCCCCCTCCCCTCCCCCATTCAGTTCCACCCGCTATACCGGCCCCGACGGGCCCCTTGATCAGATAACACCAACACTGTTCTGTTCACTGGCCTAAACCGCTCTGTAGGACACCTTTGGCTCCAGCGCAGCACGTCATCAGCGCTCGCTGGCGCCCACACTGAAGCATCTGTGTGCTTTCAATACACCATCTGACCACATTTTTAAAAGCCTGATGTTTATCTTTGCACTGAAAAGAAATAGCCTACGCCACCCTCGACGCTCATCAGATAAGACAATATTACATGTTTGAGACACAAAAATAAAGAAATGCTTATAAATATGCCAAAAGGTTCAGCCTTATGCAATGCATTCTACAAATAGCTTGATTATAATTATTACCGCCCCTACATTTTTCTGTGTCCCACCAGATCAAACGCATCATGTGAAAAGTGCTTCTGTATTAACTTGCTCAGATTGCGGTGCACCAAAAAGAGGGCAGTCAAATAACCAACATTTATTACCCATTAGCATATTACCCGAAAGCGGGGGAACTTCCATATGCTTCAGTCTTCTCACATGTCAATGTTTGACTACGAAATGTGTTTACATAGTCTAGCTCTAAGCCATTAGTGCGATATGGGTCAGTGGAAAGCACTGAGGAAGTAGACTCGACAGAAACTGCAAACAAGTCAACTCTGATGTTCATCTTCCTGTAGTGTATAAATAATGCTTTCTTTTAACTACCGACACATGAATCTGTGAATGAAAAAAACAAAGACCTTCAATATACTGTGGCTATAATATTTTTAGTGCAGTAAATCAGTCAGGTTTGCCGTGGTTCTATTTAAACCAGGTACACATCAGAACACAAGACGCTCTCTGTTTGCCAGAAACTGCTTTGAAGACTTGGACAGAGCTCGTTCTGGAAAAAAAACATCTCAGATTTTTCTCCCTCATCATAAATTCAGTGGCTTGCAACAGAGCTGCTGTTGTCTTGCATCTTTTCTTGCTTAAAAGTTTCTCTGACATTTTAAACATTGACCTGTATAACTAACTCTGAGATCAGACAGCATTCCTAAACAGATATGTCTTACAATGAAAATGTTCATTTGTTTAATGGATTAGGCTTGGATTCATTAGAAAATGTATTATCTGTAATGTTTTATCTGAATGCTTACATGAAATGGAATACAGCTTTATGAAGTGAACAGCACAACTGGCACTTACGGTATTATGAACATCAGTCTGTCTGGCTTTTAGAGTGATTTATCCATAATATTGCAGTTATTTTTGTTTCATATTGTGCATGATAATGCAAAAACAAGAAACCAAAACTGCTTCATTCAATAATTATAAAAATACATTTAAAATGGGTGTGTCTTACAGGGTGTGTCTGTGTAAATGCTGACAGATTAGTTTAATTTTGGGTAAACTGAGTCTTACATAAGAGCCGTGTTAGATTAGCTCCATATAACAAAACATCATGTGAATCTGGAGCTTGTATTAAGTTTCAGGCACCTTTTAATGTGATGGCTAATGTGTAGTTTGATTGTGATTCTTAATCTGTTAAACAAAAACTGATCTGATCCAAGAGTTCACCTTAATCTTACCTAATCCAGCATCAGTTTGGTGTCGTCGGCAGACGTTTGCATTGTGATGGAGTTGTCCGGTGTATTGTGTGTCGTCATGCTGTGTGGCCTGTGTTCTGTGCTGAAACCCTTGCTTGGGCCTCTTCTAAACTGCACTACTGCTAATCTCTATTGTTATTTTGGTGGGCGTGTTCAAAGAGACCCGTCCATATCAGCAGAACTCGCTTCTCCCTCAAAACCTCACACACACAAAAACAAACACACACATTCTCATTTGTTTAGTAAGGACATATTAGTTGTTGTTTTTAAACAACCCTCACATAAGCATGCTGACTTTAATACATATGAAGTAAAAGCTTATTAAATATTAAATGGAGTAAAAACTTATTGTTATGGGGTGAGATGCAAAAGGAGATGAGGATGACGATGTTAAACTTAAATGACACTTTACTTAAATAGAACACAGGATAAAGCAACAAAGGTGACAAATGGCAAAAAGAGAGAAGACAGATGAGGGAGAAGAAGGTCAGACGGCTCGGGTAAGTAGGAACAAACAACGAGATCTGACCAGAAGTGAGTGAAGACATGGTGGTTTTAAAGTGTCCGGGTAATGACGAACAGGTGATGACAATCGAAGATGGTGGAGGAGTGGTGCGAAGGATTCTGGGAGGTGTAGTTCATGGAGAAGGTGAAGGGACGAGCTGTAACACTTATTTTGTTTGATTTATGAGCTTTTTTAATTATTATTTATATTATTAATTTATGTATTATTATTATTATTATTATTATTATTACTATCATTATTATACTTTTTTACAATACAGAATGACCAAAAATCTCCCCAGGAAAAAGGTGAGAAGTCGAAGGTTTAGCTCAGTTTTGGTTCTCAAACTATAGCAACGTATACGCACACACAGCATTTCACACAAACACAATGCTCTTCATGCACACAACGTGACAAACAAAACTGACCAATGCCATTGCAGCCTGTCACACGAGAACAACCAAACACAATCCTGCATAATACGCACTCATGTGTGTGTGCTTTACACACTGTGCAGCTGAGTAATCCATTCAGCTTGTCATACAGGAACAAACAAACTACAGATGGCATAACCTTCATTCTGTGAAAGAGTGTTGTTGGCTGTAAGCGGTTTGCTCTCTTTTGTATTTAACCAGAAACCTTGTCTTCTTTACGGGAATCGGGTTGATTTGATGTTGAGCTTGTGCAGAACTGGCAGCAGTCCATGTGCATATGTTTTATGAAATATGGGTTGAAGCTCTGAAATACTCGAACTTTTTTTTACTTTGGAGTAATGCCTTGGATGCCCTAATCAGACTTTTACTTAATTCCTTTGTGTTGTTTTGACTACAAAGATATGTAAGCATGGCTAATACTTGGGTTAACTTTTAATGTTCAATGTGTAACTGCTATGGACTAAGATAATGCAGTTTAATGAGGAGATGTGAGCTATTACTTTTCTAAGCTATTTTTCCAGTTAATGATTAAGGACACTGTTAAAAAGACCATCTTAAACCAGAATAGGCTGTGAAAAGTGCCCAAAATACGGTACCAGTTTAAGAGTAAGACCAAAAAAATCTCATTAACTTCAGCTGAAGGTGGGACTCAAGCCATATCTAGGGCCCACAATAGAGACTTGCGGGTGGGCTGTTTAATATGGGCGAGTAAGTAACCACCTCGCAATCACATCACACCAGCATTGCGGTGACGACTTTTGCAAGGGCAAGCACCTCTCACATTTCCTCCAGAAAATGTAATCATGTCGTTTCATTAAATGTAATTGCATAAAAAGCGGGAGGGATGTGGAGAGAGAAGATATGAAGGCTTTCTTTAAACTCTAAAACACGAGGAAAGAGGGTCATCAGTCCTGTGAGGTCATAGCTTAGGTGGGGCCCATAGAGAGGGAGAGAGTCTCTGTTTCTCCGTCTACCGCTGCCAAGAACGTGACTCAGGAATGGAGCTTTCGTCTGCACTGAAACTTCTGCGGCGATGTCAAGACGCTCTGAACAGCGAAAAGATCCATTGCACAGTGAAAGGGTGCTAATGTCTTTGTTTCCAGTTTCTCAAAATAACTTAAAAAAAAAATAATTCAGTTAAACCAACGAAAGTAAAATAACACAGAAAAACGCTTTATAATTTGTATTTTTTTACTTTTTAAGTACCTTTTATGTTTAAACATGAAAGAAACACCAAATGAAATAAGAAATGTTTTATATTAAATATTATGCATTTATAAAAAATATTTATAAAATAATTCATATTTATTAAATATGAAATCTAAATATTTTGCTTCACAGGTGTATTTATTTTATTTCAATTATACAGAAATACAAGAAAAAAATACTTTTAAGAATAATATTTTTGCATTGCAGACAGATCTTAGTGCATTGTGCTAAAAACCATCATTGTACTTTACGTTGTGTACGTTCTGTATGTCAACCTTGATTGTATGTCACTGGATTTGTTTAGTGCTTGCTGTAAAAGCATGGAAATGTTTTCTATCATGTATAGCTGTATGGATGTCACATGATGGTTGAGGCAATTAAAGACATCTGTGCTCAGTATGTTTTCTCATTGAGGGAGGGAGGAGTTTATATTTTGGTTGGCTGTCATAAACATCTTTAATTAATGACTTGTGGTACTTTTTGACAGTAGAAAAATAAGACTGTGTAATCATATTTGCATGTGATTGTAAAAGTAACATTTTCAAACGGGTTTCCTGGTCATTCCCCCATATACCATTGGTCACGGAGACCCAGAGTCTGTGATTGGTTAATACAGTGTTGCTGGATCATGCTCACGTTAATCAACAGAGCAATGCTTTGGCTTACGCTTTTGATGTCTTTGCATGTTAGACTAATGCATCATACAAGTTTTTAATGGTGTTTAGTTTGTTTGCATGAACCTGCTACAATGGTCTAATGTCTGGCACTCTGTGATACTGTATCACTATACAGTGAGCTCTCCAGCCTGGAGCCAAATTGTCCCGTTTCAACCCTGCTGAAGCAGCTCTACAGCCAGCCCGTTTCAAAGCAGCAACAATGGCTCGCCTTAACCTTTCCTCACAATGCATCAGATAAGAACAAGCTCAGAAAACAGAGTAATCAGAGCATTCCACTCGGTCCCACACAAGGAAGCCTTTGTGCGTCCTGAAATATTGGTGTCCTACATTGGACAGTGTTGCGTTGAGTGCAGGATGCATGCTGTTTATTAGATTGCAGGAGTCAGTGATCTCCTGCATCTAATTGGATCCTCTCAGGAAGGGGATTTGATTAAAGCTCACATATTCAGTCATTAACAGGAGTTTTCCCTCTGGGTAGGGAGGACCACCCACCAGGGACGCACAGAACGATGTTCTGGCAGGCACCGGCACAGCTCCTTTTCCCACAATCTCCACTTGGGCCGCTAGCGTAATTTTAAGACGTTCATAAAAGACAGTGGTTTAAAAAGTATTTGCATGGGTCGTATGTTACCATGGTTATTACTTACTGATTATTGTGAGCTTTTTCCCAGTGGTACCTTGGAAGTAGTTTGTCCTGCACTTGAATAGAATGATTTAGATTTAACTTTCTGTTTTGATATGAGAGTCGGTAATACTGTATTACACAACACAGGGAAGTACTGTAGACTAATATAACAACTACGACTACATAAAACATTTCTGTCGTTGATGCTCATTCATCATCAGATAAACAATTTGAGGACGATATCATATTCTGGCGAACTTCTCTGGGACTGTACAGCATCACTCCAGCACTTTGATGCTTGCACCTGAATCGACTGAATGTGCTCCTCGACTGTTTGCGTGTCTGGATATATGCCCAGTTTGCACTCATCCTCATCTGATGAATTACTGCTGACACAATCAAAGCAAAAAACTGACATAAATATATCTTTAATAATTTTTCTTTTATTTACCACCTGCTACTGTACGTTAATTACATCAGACAAGATTTGTGAGAAATGATTTATTTGGTCATTAATTTGGACAGTTCATTTATTTGAATTGACAGCAGTTGCTTTTTGCAGATAATTTTGCATCTCTTCCCTGTTTCTGTCTTTCTGTACTGTCCTCTCAAAAGAATAAAGACAAAAAGCACACAAATAATTAAAATGTATTTGATTAGACAGCAGTGCTACTTTAAGAGCATTTTCATCTAATTATGCGCTGTTTTTAGTCACTTTTGTGTTAAAGAACCGATCGCTAAAGTGGTTCATTGAAATCTTTCCTCACTGTTGATCATTCAGCCAATAAAAGACATTCTATCCTGGAAATTGATTGAAAACAGTGTTTTGCTGGCTAAAGGATTGACTACTAATTTGCAATAAAACAACATATTGCGCTATACAGAGACATTTTCATTTCTGTTAAAGTAAATGTGCTGTCTGCTTTGACTAGCTGAGTAAGATAAGTGGGTTATTTAGAAAGAAAAATTAAAGTTCGGTTAAAATCTTTGACGTTTAATAGCTGGACGCAAAACTTCAGAGACATTTGGAAGCCTACACAAACTATTTTACGCCATTGTGTTGAAGCCCAAAGCACACATCTCTGTATTGTGAACATAATCTGTACATGGACATCATTATTGTCGATAGCAAGCGAGGGGGAAATTAAATCATTATGTTGAAAGATTCCTCAGCAAGCCATGCATAACATTTTGGCAACGTACGCGGCGGAGCTTACCGCTGGAACACGGCCAGAGTTCACACAAATAACTGCGTGATTACATGTAATGAATACAGACTTATAGCAGCTCCACTTTGTGTCCGAGTCATGTGTGACCTCTGTTGAATACTATCCACTTCTCGTGCAAGCTCAGTCTGCGTATTGTTTAAATAGAAATCGTTTTATACAAACCTCTAGAGGCGGGAATGATGGGAGACTGCATTGTCATATTTGCATTTCCTATACAGAGCTCACAACATCCCGTGCTTGCGTTCTCTCGTAATGGCTTTCCTCTGAGACTCTGCCATGGCTGAACAATTAAAAGCAAGCAGACGGGGATACGCTCACCGAGCCAATTCCACAGCCTTTTCGTTTTCTCTTTGTGCTGTTGGCAGACATCATCCACCAGCAAGTTTTACTCTGCCAAAGCTGAGCTAATAATGACAAATATTGTAGATCAGTAAATTGATCGGCTTATGTGTGTTTGCATATGAGAGTTCGGTTTTAATCTGATGACAAGTACAGTATGTCATGGAGATGTTAATGCACCTCGGCTTTAAAGGAAGCAAATGCCCTTTGGAGCCACACATTAGACCTTGAAATATTTTATTCTTCCCTGGAAAGCTTTAGCTGGCGGTCTACTTCATGAAATGTTTCCAGAGAAGTAGGGCCAGTTTTGCATGGAATCTAATGTGTTTTTCCAAAACATTTCCCATTAAATGAATCAGTCCTGCTGGGACTTCCGCTCCTCAATGCTCCATACTGAGAAATACTAATAGTTAATTATACAGGTGATTTTCCATGTTTTATTGTTTGATAAATAAAGTATTCTTTAGCATTCAAATGAATAATCTAAAATTTCACGGGATGAAATTATTATAGCCATGGCATACTTGTGGGCAGTTTCACTTATTTACTAACCACCAGCTATGTATTTTAAGCGTTAAATTTACTAAAATAATACTCCATTAACCATTGTATTGTTAACATTAGGAAATGCAATGAACTAACAATGAGCAATATAGTTTTTCTACATTTATTTATCTTTGTTAATATTAAATAATGCATATATAATTGATGATGTATTTATGTACATTTTCTATAGATCATGTTGAATTAAATCATCAAAAGAAATATGGAGAAGAGCAGGATAACTGTGCATATATCCAGATACACAGTGTGTAATGCACATTCAGTATTTTTTAGAGCAAATTCAGGTTTCCAGGAATCAGCCCTACAATGATGCTGTACAGTATTTCAAACTGCAATTATCGGAGTAACACCTGCAGTTATGCTTGTATTTTGTTTGCCCTATTTACTCATTTAGTAAACTGGACGCCAAAACAACACAGCAATTTAAAAAGTTACATTTTAGTATGTTCTTCCATCTGAAATATATACCGCATCAGCATCATTAATTGCTGTTTACATAATATGCCAGACTTGACAGAATAAGATTCACCACCTGGGAGAAGTGAAAAAAAAGGAAAAATAGCAAAAGAAGCAAAAACAGAAAGAGACCATTTGGAGGAGGGGAGGATGTCTCCAGACATTGATGCACATGGAAGAGAAAAGGGACAGTGCAGGCTGGTGTTGTCAATTAACAGTCATCTGGATTCAGTTGCTCTCTCGGCTGGGTTCCATCGTCCGCAGGCGGTGTTCACCAAACAAACATCTCCTCTTTGATTAGAACCAAACCCGCACATATATGCGCTAATTTCATGTGTGCATGTCAGAACCTCAGGTTTAACAAAGGTTACTTCAGAAATAGTTTTAGACGAGTTTGTTCACCGTCTGAATCTCTCAAAGAGCGCTGGATAAATTCACAAGCTCCAGTTTGATTGTCTGGATTTATGCAACTTTTGGGAGGAAGAGCACATAGTTTTTTATTAAATTGCCTGGAAACAAATTTATATTCAAGTGAGCTAATAAAAACACTTTTGATGAAGAGTTTATCTGATTTGGCGTGGTTTGTATTAATAAATCTTTCCATGAAAATAAAAATTTGAGTTTTCTTAGTGTTCCTGTAGCTTTATTTTGCATTATGCATCGGTTGTGGGTTTGATTCCAAGAAAAAGCACTTACGTAAAATGTACCTAAAAATGTACACTTTGGATAAATTGCATGATTTGCTTTCAGAATAAGCCACAGCGAGTACCAGATATCATGCTTCATTCTGCAAATGAAAAGTCTGCATATATGAGACTCAGATCTCAGAAGGAAGAGAGTTTTTCTCTGTTACCTTGAGCGTATTTAAACATGATGAATGAAGTGAGAAGTTAGATTGAAGGCTGGCAGCTCTAATGTATTCTCATAATCTTGCCCACAGTGAAATTTGTCTTTATTTGCTGTTAATGGAAGACTATTCAAATATGTTTCATTAATTTCACACAGAGCTGCCTTTTTGACAAGGCTCTTTTTGTGATGGATGGCAGCGTGTAAACGGCTCTATTAAACAAAACTGTTTGCTAATACTTTCGTTTGCATGGGTGGCTGTCAGCAAGAACACATTACAGAAGTGAAACGGGATCCCTTTAAGCACTGAATGACAGTAAATGATGAAAGACCTGAGTTATTTGAGTCATCATTTTCCTTCTCTCTTGCATGTGTGTCGGTTTTACAGCATTGCAATACCAAAGGCGATGCCAGAAAGAGGGGTGGACTTTGTGTTGAGCTCATTTACTGGCATTGTAATAGCTTCAGTATTTGTGAAATGACACTTGCATGACATATCTGAGATTTAAATATGAGTGCTTACCCATAATGTTATTCTGCATGCCAAATTCTTTTTATCACAAAAAAGGTAAAAAGGTGAAAGCCTTTCATTTAATCCCTACACAAAGGTTTTTGTTCCTCACACACTTCCTCACCTGACAAGGATCCATGAAGATATGAGAGTTAAAGAGAAAAACACACGCTCTCAGTCAAGTTCACAGGATTGCGGGTGGGGGGGATGGTGGAGCTTGACAGCTGAGACAATGCGCTTTAAAAGAATGTTAAGATAACATTTTGACAGCTGTTCAACACCCATCAAAACGCTCCACTTGTTACCTCCTGTAGTTTAGCGCAGGCCACAATGCCGCCCTCCAGCTTTTCGCGGTCCGTGGCAGCGGGGTGGTACAGAGGCCTTGTGTTTTTCGAGCAGACGTCATAAACTCTACTTTAAGTTCTTTATGTGGTCCTTCACGGACACACAGGGCCTGAGAGAGTTGCTGACATCCTGACCAGCCCGAGTACACTGTACACACTGTACCCACAAGCCCTCATGACCAGCAACCCTTGAGGAATCTGTGTGTTTCTCACACTCTTGCGTCCCAAGTGGGACGTTTCCCGGCAAGCGTTCCCACAGTTCCTCAGCAACTGGCCGAGCAGGAGCTATAGAGGTCAGATGGAGACAAGAAAGATAGCTTTTCTGAGCTTTGCCTCACAACAGGGGATGTTTTATGGCACTTTTAATGAAGTTGTAGGGGAGCTGTTTTACAAGGTTCAGACTTGATATTATGGGTCTTCTTGACAGATTGCTGTCCATTTACTGTGCTGTATTCTTATGGACATATATTTGATATAATTTATTGTATCCTGGTATGTGATATCATTTTGCTGAGATGCTGTTTTTTCACTAAAATCATGTTTCTGCATGAAAAAGTTGTTTTTTACATTGTGTACTTTTGTCATGGTGTTGTTTTTTTTCCTATTTGTACAACCAAAAAGATCTGAAAAATTAATTGTTATTTAAAAACATGGACAAGTTTGCACTAACATGTATATGGGCAGTGTCAGCATTATGGATGTGTAATTTTTTATATGTCAAGATTGAAATATAAATTCTCACAGAATGTATTTATTACTCAAATAATGAAACATGTTTATATTTTACTTTAAGAGGCAGCATACTTTGTAGGATATCTGTGAATTAAAATGCACAAACCAGAAGCAATAATACCTAGCAAATATAAAAAGAGATTTTTATCTTAACTTTTTATAAAAAATGTTGCATTTGTGAAATATATAAACCATTATGGATGTGACAGTTCTGAAAGTAGCACATGCTTAAAGATAAAGCACAAAATAAGAAAATGCTTTAAAAACTGGTTTGCTGGTTTAAGCTGGTCTAGTTGCAGCTTGCTCATGATGATTTTGAGCTTGTTTAGCTTAATTAACAAGAATACACAGCTTATAAGTTTCCAAATCCCCTCTAAAACCTGCAAACAGTCCAGTTTGACCAGGATTTAAGAAAGACTCCAAATAAGTTTTTGTTATCATGGTTGATATTTTCCATTAGACAGGCATAAACAGATAGCCCCACCCCAAACTCATTCCATTGGTTGAGCTGACTGTGTGTACAGCACTGTAGTTCCCTTCAGAGCAGAAAAGATGACAAAGGCTAGTTTGCAGAAGTCAGCACCAGCCGATGAGTCACATGCCCTGATGAACTCCATGTCCCCTTTCAGTGGTTGTTTTTTTGCTTAAGTGACAAAATACATATTTTTATAGTGGTTGTGTTTTAATAACACTTGACCAAGTTTAATGACCAGTGTAAATTATTTAACTGACATATCATTCATGAACGTCACCATTGTGCCCCGAAGGAAATGGCCCTATTATTCTATTTGTCTGAATTATTCTGTAACCAAGGTCTACCTTTTTTGAGTTTTTAAGCTATGATGATGATATAAACCACTTTTTAAAGTGCAGTCAAACACCTTTAAACAGGCTTTTAAACTCTAATGGTGTAAGTGTCTCATCATATAACTTGACTGTATTATTTGAATGTGCCAGGCTGTGCATTAGCAAAGCACCTTTTCCACCATTAAGAAGCTCCAGTGACCTTCAAGTGAACCAGGACACTGCCTCCATGGCGACCAGGGTCATTCTTTTTCATTCACTGCCGGTGGTCATGGATACCGTGTTCTTTGAAACTTCACTAGTCATGAAAGACATCAAAGAGAAAGCGGCGTGGACACTCTGCCTTGGCGACTGACCACTTGACCGGCAAATGGCAGTGAAAGCGTGATAGGAAATGAAGTATAGATTACTGCAGTGCCGCGTCGGCGGATTCTCGGGGGCACCGCTGTATTAGTTCAGCCACTGATGGTATTAGTGCGTCACAGAGAGAACAGAGAGGGGGCACACAAAGACAAACAAGTGTGGTGGTCCTTCACATTCAATTAAACCTTGTGCTGAGTAAGCCTGCACTTCTCCTTGTTTACCAATGTGCTTAGCTCAGATCGAAAGACTGTAAAAGAGAAAGGGGTCATGCTCAGGAGGTTTTTCAATTAAGGCAGACAAGTTCAAATATAATTTTTTTTACATATTTGGCCATGCAATGTTTTAAAACATCACTTTATTGATGTTATTTATAAGTAAATGTTTGAGGACAGTAAAGAGAAGGAGATAGTTATGTAAATTCAGGGTTGTGGCAATTCCTCTGCGCAATATTTTACATTAACTGTAGATTTAATGTAAGAAATTTCAGATTTGATGTTAAAAGCATAGTTCACTTAAATTCTTTAATTTATTCACAACTCATTTAATAATTAATAAGTCATGTATCCATGGAAACAAACCGGCCAGCGTGCAGATTGCAAATATGTTGGCACATCAATAACTTTGATTCCCATTGCCTCTTGTGTGTCTCTGACTATTTGTCATGTGAG
Source organism: Beaufortia kweichowensis (assembly GCA_019155185.1). Taxonomy (NCBI): domain Eukaryota; kingdom Metazoa; phylum Chordata; class Actinopteri; order Cypriniformes; family Gastromyzontidae; genus Beaufortia; species Beaufortia kweichowensis. The sequence goes on from CM032804.1 coordinate 4,171,468, forward strand.
TGTTTTATCATGCAAGAACCAATGAGACTCAAAGTTATCAACGTGCCACCGCTGATTAAACTGATACACAATGTATCAATCGCTAAACAAAATCAAATTAATCATTTTTCTCTTGCAAACATGCTTCAGAAGATCCTGTAAAAGAAGATAACATAAATATCTGTATCAGACTCAATTTCATTATACATTCATGTTACAATGACAGTAAAGAATTTATTCATTCACAACAGCATTTTAATATAAATTATTCATTAGTGTTTAACCAAAATGAAGGCATAGCACGAGAGTAAGTAAATTACAAGTTGGTTTTCATATTTGGGTGAACTATTACTTTAAGACTCATGTCATGTCCAAATGACCAACAGCGGTCATAATTCTAATTTGTGCATCAAATATAGAAAAAAAAGACATTCATTCAAAAGTTTTGGTCCACTTGCCATACTTTGAGTCAGAGTAAGCACACTGATGCAGTGATGTGCGTGTGAGAGGACTGCAAAGGAGACAGTCAGAATGTCTGCTGTAGGCATAAACAGAGGGTTCATGTGGCCCAACCTCACCACAAGAATGGGCATTCTTCAGTTCCCCCTCTGCTCCACCCAGCAGAACAAACATCCACCGCATTACAGCGCTCCCAAAACGCACATCTTAGGCTCCAGAAAACACTCCCCAAAGAGGGATAACAACACTCCCCAAAGTCTCCTCTTTTGTCGCGAAGGCGTCCGTGTCTTTCTCTACACAATTACGAGCGGACCCAAATTTGGCTGAGGGCAGGGAAAATAAAAGATCCGCCAATCTGATTTTGTTTGATCGCACTGAAGGAAGAGGGCCAAGGATAGCTAATGAATTGCACAAGCTAAAGGCCCCTGAGACTATGAAACGTATGGGCTGCCTGGCTCCTCTCTACAGCACTGGCTTAATGCCATTCTGCTTCAGAAACACAAGCACCAGGGAAGGAAATCAGATCAGGCTCATGTGATTTCGTGCTTGTGTGTGTTAGACTCAACTGTCTGTCAGTATTATGGTGACCAGCATGGTTTTATGCATGTAAAATGCTTTCAGTAAGGCTACATATAGAAACCCCTGCAGCTTGATGCAGACAATATACTGTTTATATGTGAGACTGACTTGTTGCTCTGTGTCAGCTGCTGTTTGTAATTATCATCATGGCCTCTGCAGAATATACTGTATGCCTACAGGAGATGTTACTGGGAAGTATATAATGTTTAATGGGTATTTATGCTGTGTGCATATAGAAGCAAGTCATGTAGAAGAAAGCCTGGCTATATTTGGAAAAAAGTACAAGCTTAAAGTATTTACTGTGTGCTTTTTAGAAATGACATGTGCGTAACTGAATAGAGTAATGGAGTTCAAACATATAATGAATGAAACACTAGTATTGTCATAGGATAATACGTTTTGGCCAATGCTGATTGGCTGATGTCACCAAAACAACATGCATAACTGTGAATAACATGCATAAATAATTTGTTTTACTTTCGCTTAAAGTCCTCTAAATATTGGTTCAACATCTGTTGTGTTATAATACAACAAAATATTTGCAGTTTATATGCTTTATTTTGCCAGCATATTCAGATGAATTTCAATGTATTGCTGTTGCGCTTTTCACAATTTTGCATTGTTGCTTTTCAGCAGCTTTTTAGAAAATAAATCATAGAACAAACAGTAGAGCCATAAGAAAATACAGAAATAAAGAAATACGAAAAAGCTTAATTATGAAACATACAATGCATGGTATTACTGTAAGATGGTCATTAGTAATAATGTAGTATTTGTGACAATAACTGTCTTTATTATATTTTTAGAATACACATTTGAGTATGAATTGAGCAAGATGATTTTTGTAGTTTTTGTAGTAGATATATTTAGGGAATGTTCTTTAGATTATGTAGAATAATTTTATGTAGAAAATGTAAATCACAACTGGAAGGTCACATTCGTCCTCAAAGGAGGTGATGGGGTAAATCTGCATTAGACATTTTTAGAAGCTGAGAGCGACACGGACGATGAAAAAGTTTGAGGGAAGCCTCCTAACACAGGCCCAGCTGCATTCCTCAAGGGTGAGCTGTCCAATATCATTCACAGGAGCTCTGGCACCACAAAGGCTTTGCTGTACTGGCCCATCCTCACCTCAGCTCTACCGACCTTCCTTCTGAAATGCCTAATTATCCCGACGCCACGGCCAATCTGCAGCCCACCTGTGGCCTTCCGCCAACGGGCCTTTCAACAAGTGTCTCTGTCCGGCTTTTATCTTCACATATCTAATTATGTGGCCACATACAAAGCAAATGCTTTTACGTGACCTTTTTCATATCATTTAATAATCAGCTTCTTGTGATTTTCTCCAGCTATTTGTTAAGCTGCAAAAAGCTTTTGTGAAGATTTTCTGTGGCTTTTTTATGGGAATGTGCTTTAAGTCGCTCTCTCACACGAGACTGGAAGTCCCCCGCGACAGGAGTCCTGCTTCCAAACTACAAGTTTTAACACGAGAGATGTAAAGCGAACCCTGTGGTTAATGACAGCCCAGTGTATATAAATCTCTGATGGAAACGTATCCTCTGTGATATCATTACTAATCCTGAGGTGTGGGCTGCTCAGGTGAACCTGGGGCTGTACAGGTGGAATTGTGTGGCTTTTGGGGGGCTATTAATGAAACTCTTTACTGCTGCGTTTCTGAGGGAGGATTATGACTGTGTGAGAACAGATAAGGAGACGGGGGATCAGAGCGCTGTTAAATGTACCTGCCAAAGCCAGATTCAAAGCTGAGACCCACCCCTGAACATGGATCTGTGCCAACATTCCTTCTCTTTGTGACCTACAGTATAAAGTACCCTGAGAGAGAGAGAGAGAGAGAGAGAGAGAGAGAGAGAGAGAGAGAGAGAGAGAGAGAGAGAGAGAGAGAGAGAGAGAGAGAGAGAGAGAGAGAGAGAGAGAGAGAGAGAGAGAGAGAGAGAGAGAGAGAGAGAGAGAGAGAGAGAGAGAGAGACTGGGGGAGCCTGTAGGGCATGATCATGTTTTATATAACTCATAAAATCAAAGCAAGAAGTATCAATATATTTAACAGTTTTTTTCTTTTATAAAGAATATGTTATTTCTGAAATCGCAAAAGTAATGGATTAGGTTTTTAGAACAATCCCCAGAGGACAATTTTATTACTCATAGGTTGCTTATTTATAGCACAGAAGTTTGGAGTTTCATTTGTGTTTTATTTAACTATCAACTTAAAATACATTAAGTGTATTGAGTTGTTAAAGTAAGTGTGGATTATAAATGTAGAATAATGTGTAAATTTAATGAGAAATGTTTAAGTTCATATTGAAATTGTTAATAATATCGACTATTGTCATAATAATTGTTAACAATATAGATTTGGCAAATCTGAACTCGGTTTGTAACATTTTTGAGATCTCTTCTGAAACTCTATTAGAGCTCTTTTGTGGGATTTCTGTCTCTTTTTCTCAGGAAAAATATCTAAGGTGAGATTGAAGCAAATGTTTTCATTTGCTCTCCATGTAGTCATCTTATTAATGTCTAGAAGAAATAATTAAAATTGTAATGATTTTTTTGATCTCATCTGTAATTTTTCATTCTTATTCGTCCCACTGTCTGTTTTTGGTTGGGCCGAACTTACTTCATTGAAGTCAGTGTTGTTATGTCAGGTCAGAACACTACTTATTTAGAAAAGAAAAAAATATTTGGAAATAGAAAATATTTAAATATTGGAAATTGTGGCATAAATGTGGCATTATCTTGTCACAGTTGGGAAGTAATTAGGATTTTATATATGTTAATTTGTGGTGATGCATGCTTTCCAGCTATGATTCCATTTGCAAGATCCGTACTGTAAATATGTTTCAAACTAAAAACTATTTTCTGTGGTAATCATTAACATCTGTCGCAATACATCAGTTTGTATTTAACCCAGAAAATTATTGTAAGGGCTAAACAAACAAACAAACAAACAAACAAATGAAACCAAAAAACAACTTGCCGATTACAAAGAAATGGTCATTTAGAAAATAAACTTTTATTTCTGAAGACACAGCACTGCATATCCTTAAAGTAATTCAGTAAATCAGCTGAGCCTGGGCATTTACATCTCATCCCCATTCCAGCTTATTAAACATGCTCTCATTCTGCCGCTCATTCTATATAATATTTATGTAGGAATGACACTGGGCCGGTACACATCTCCTCATCTAACCTCTGTTCTTCATTAGTCTCGAGCATCATGTGGCCCTCACACATGTACTCAGAAGAGGGTCCTGCTCTCCCAAGAAGAGATCTGCATCCAGGACAATGTCCTCACCTCACTGCCTCTTTAACAAGTGCTGAGGGGGTTACACAGGCCCACTGTCTCCTTTACGATGTTACGTCCAGGCTAGATGAGTACCATGTGTCCATCACAGCTAACATGTGTGACAAGTGGAAGGGAAATGTAATTAGACCCTCCCCACACATAACCAGCAGAGTATGGCTCACGGTTAGGCCTGTTATGTATTAGTAATGTAATATAATGGTTCTGAGGACATAACGGTTTCTGTATGTGATATCTGTAAAGATCTTCTATATCCTCACAAAACATGTGAATGAGCGTGTAGAAGAAGTGTTCACAGTATAAAGAATTATTCATCTTTTATGGTAAACGCCCATTTACCTGCCTTTCAGCAAAGAATATTCGGTCACCTAATTATTATTCGAGCCAAGCACGAAAGATTTATAATTTGTATCTTCCATTTATTTATGTAAACAAAATGAATCAGATTGCACCTGAAGTTTCTGAAGCTAATGCAATTAATTACATTTTTTTTTGCTAAATTTGCCTCTAAATGCCTTCATTAACTTTTTCATGCTTTATATATTTGAATCGGCATCCTTTAGGCAACTAAATTAGTGTCAAGTATCATTATGAATTATTATTATAAAAAAGTAGGTAATAAGTTACTTTTCTTATCCCAAAAAATACAACAATGATCATTAAAGTTTATTGTAGCTGCACCTGATGAGCCCAAATAAACAGTGTGCTGGGTCCAGATGTAACACATCACGCACATCAGGTGTAATAATCTACGATGCCGGACCACCAGCAGGAGTCAGCTTTAACAGCACACAGCTGATCTTATGAGTCACAGACAGTGGACATTACCTGAAAGTGACTGTTCAGGTCAGTTTCCTGCACATGCTCTGAACTCTGAAAGCAACATGAGTCAGTCAGTAGTGATAGCAGGGGTCAAATTTTAGTATCAGGGCAAATATCAATAAAACGGACACGTAATATGTCAAATTTAGCATAGGCTATAGTACACTAATACAAGTTATAAATAAAGTTGTATTTATTCTGTATTCATGCAAATATGCTATACACCATAATTGTGCAAATTGCATAAGGTATATAATGTAAACATTTACATTTATAATAGATGTAGCTTTACAGTAATAAGAGTAATGCACTGATGTTTTATCACAATGGTTTAAAATCACAATGGTTCTGGACTTTCTTATGTAAAATACAGTATCTTGTATTGTTTGTTTTTGGTCATGGGGTTAAATGTGAGTCACACTCAATTCTTGACATGCTTTGTGAGATTCACCCACTCACTACTCAAGTGAATGTGCGTTTAAAAAAACGAAACTTTTCTTAGTAGCAGAGATTTCACTTCAAAGTCACAGCAGTAAACACACCATCTAATTTGAACACTGTGTAATTATACATTTTAAACAATGTGAAAGACAAGGTTTCCTTTTAGTTCCAAACTTGCTTCAATAATAGCTATGTATAATAACTGGGGTTAATAACTAGGTGTCTGTTGTGTGTTTTAGTGTGTTCATAATTATGATGCTGCACCTTGCGCCTGTTCCAGTGGGTGTTTTGCACTTGATCTGGGTTACTATGATGCCATCTCATGATAAAAGCTCTGTGAGTCTATAATGCTGTCAGACAGATAGGTTTTAAAATAATTGATATTTTCGTAATGGACGAGAGGTGCACATTAATGCTTTTCAGTTCAGTGACCCACGGCACCCCTTTGTGCCGCCATCTAGTGTTGGGTAAAAGAACTGCAGGCAGTAATACTAACATCTATGAGGACATCTGGTGGTGACTCGCTTCTGCTCTCCTGAAGATGTTGTGTTTTTTGCCATGATCTCCCAAAAGAGAATCACAGATGGCATCTCTTTAATTTCTCAGTATTATGTTTTTTCTACACATATGAAATAAAATGGAGAGCAAATAGAAATGTTTACTTAAGTCTCCTGCGTCTCTCCTAAACAAGAGTTTCTCCTGAGCAAAAGAGTCTCACAAAAGCCTGCAATCAAAAGTCAATATTATTAAAGGTTTAAATATAAAATCCATAAACTTACCCGAATCCAGATTTTTTTAACTGTAAGATTTTTCGGCTACATAAGGCTACTGACTGTTTTAAAGCCATCGTCTTTAACATCACGGGGAAAAAAGAAAATAAAAAAATAAGTAAATATAATAAAAGTAAAAATATATATTTTTCAAACAGACCCTGCTGAAATGATTAACAGATTCATCCCGATAAGCCTTTTCTACTTTGTATTGTTTCTTTATTGAATTCAAAGTGCACGCAGCCACACACAGGCATGCACACACACCATATACACCATTACTTGAGTCACAAAGAAGACAGAGAGCTGTTGATAATATCACATTCTTGAGCACATTTCAAGTACAGCAGTAATATCACTGTTGCTGGGTGTTGCGGTATGTTTCACCAGCCTTTGGCCTTCATTTGTTAATGAATGTGTTCTTCAAAGCTGATTTCTGGCGTTTTCACACACCAGGAGGTGAATAGCACATGATAAGCGTAAAGGTCAAAAGAAGTGAAATGCTGGTGAAGAAAAGTAAGAATTCTTCTGAACAAGAAGTGGTCTGTTGAGAGCTATTGGTAATGTACAGATGGCGTCAATGCAACAGCAGTTCTTACAAGAAGAATCCAACTTTCGGCACAATAACACCCAGACATTCAAAACGTGGTGCTGAAAAGCTTTTGCGATGTGAAAAAGATGTACATTTTAACCCAATTTATTTTACTGCCAATAAAACAATTCATTTTGGCAGAGAAAAATACAATAATAGAAGAGAACCATCTGAACACTTAACCCGTAACTCGAAGAACCACTTGGCATAAACGAATACATTCTTTAGGAAAGACAACATCTTACAGAAATGCTACCATAAAATCTCAACACAATCCAGTGTGATTCAAGGACGAATACTTAACATTCACAGTTTAGATAAGCGACTTTTCTGAAAGTATGTTCCTTGGTAAGAGTGAACAGAGAACACTTTTTGATCAATAATAAGGTAAACATTATCGTATCATTATCTGCTGTATGGTTATGCGAAAACTTCACCACGATTCTCTACTCTCATGCTTAGAGAAGCTACACACTGCACAAGTTCAATATCGCTGTTCTGTGCGTCTGCGTAATTTGCAACTGTAACCAAAAAACATGGATGCCAATACTATAACTTCTTCGTTAGCTTTGTAAACCGCTTCGACAGAAGAGCCGTGTTTTGTATATGCATGAAGTGGCCGTAAGTGAAATTCGTATTGAGCTGCAGTGTGTATGTGCCCTTTCACGGCATGTACAGACATTCTAATACTTTTTAAGCTTTCTTTGAAAATCCTCAAGTAAACATCTGTGTTTATTGTCTCCGCATTGAGTATTTCAAGGCTTCAGGTTCTCTGAGTTCAAGTCATAATATACGCCTCAGATAAGCTTTAAAATACAAATCCTTCTTTTCAAAATAGACCCTTCTACTACTAAATTCATACAGTCTATTAACAACAAGCTCCATCAGAGGCCTTTAACATTAAAACAGTGATAAAATACTGATCTTTAAACATGATCATTTACCGTACCTTTGTTTGGACAACAGTGAAAAATGCACATTTAAAAGAGTTTGCATTTGAAGAGTAAACAGTACAACAGGTAAAAAAGACCACCATCAGAAATACAGTACGTGCACTACATGGAAACACTACTCTTCTTCCATTGACTTCTCGATCTCTTTCAGCTTCCGCACAAACTCTTGCGCCTCTCGGTCTCCGACTCTCGCATCCAGCATCTTCATGATGGGCTTCTCTGTATGAAGAGAAACTGCTCGGTCACAAATCAATCCATCAGGTCAGACACAACAAGAGCTTTTTAATGTCAGACTTCATGACACGTGTGATTAGAAATCCTACTACTCTTGACATTTTATCATCCAGCTTCTTGAGGTCTCAACCTGAGAAGCTTTTTAAACAACACTGAAGGAATTTCTGTCAATACTGGACTCTTATTGGCTGCTTTTTATTCATTATTTGCTCCAAGTAATCCATTTCAAAAAAATTTTTTAAATAAAACTTTAGTTTTCTAAAAAAAAAAGAAATTCATATGTTGGCACAAACATGAGAAATATTTGTGTCAATTCTGCATAAACGTTTGACTGGTTTCCCTCATATAGAGGATTAAGAAACACAAAAGACAGTTTCAGCTGTTTTATAAGAAACTGACAGCATGTTTTTAAAAGTTGAACATACTAGACATGCAAACATACCGCTTGGTTTTTGGCGGGACAGATGCAGGATGACTGGTTGAAGGGTCTTTCCGGCAGGCGTGGCGCTCGGTCTGCCCGGCCAGCAGAAGTCACTCAGTGGGGCTACAGCCTCGCCGGCAAAATCGTTGGTGGACAACCAATCATAGTCCATCACAGTGAAGGTCAGACAGGCAAATCTGTGTCTGTACTGCTCTGGGCTCACATGGCTGTCGGTGGAAAAGCAAGGCATGTGGATCATACCGTCAACAGCAACCATCTTTCTTCTACTACAGTGATACTTACAAGTAAAAAAGCTCATCAAAAACAGGATGCAGGGTTTTGAGCTTCACTTGAGTGCGCTGGCTGCGAGCCGTGGGGAAGAGATGATGAGGACATAGCTCCACTATCACAAACGGGTCACTGAGACCTAAAATCAGAGAATAGATTTCATGTCTGGTTTAGGCTCAGATTATTCAGAAGAAAGAAGATGAGCGTTTGTAATTCAGACGTACCATTAGCATCCAGAGCGATGAGATCGGCTGCGTGCAGTATCTCAACAGTAAGTCTTTGCTCAGGTGCGTCATAATAACACTTCACACTGATACGACCGAACCGACTGTGCTTAAGGATTCTCTGTGAAGCAAATGTGCATTTGCATTATAATAGTAAAAAAATAGGCCTAAATATTTTTTAAAGAACCTAATGTAATGAAAACATTGACAGTAAACTGAAAAAATTAACTCAAGTTAAGGCCTTAAAATTATTAACTGGAAATAAATAATAGTAAAACTAGAAGCTAAAGTGAAACTTAAAGTGAAGTAAAATAAATGAAACCTACTGCATATAGCAATTTAAAATATAAAATATAAATAAATAAATAATAAAATGGTAAAAGCACACAACACAATTGCTAAAAATTAAGATAAAATTTACATGAAAAAAAAGAAAAGAAAACCAAAGTCAAATATTAATAAACCTAAAATAAAACTATAAATAAACTAAAAAACTCAACTAAAAAAGTATGTGTTTCAATATGAAGGCTTTCTTTAAACCAGGACACAAAATTGTGCCACTTTATAATACAGAATTCACTCTGGCCATGTATTCTTCATGGACGAGGCATTTCCATAATGCCTTTTAGACACCATAGCTAACTTACTTTTTGCTTAAAAGATTCTCCAATATTTGCCTTTTTAGAAGTAACTCCCAGGAGTCTTTTACTTCACTAGTATGGATGGTTAAAACTTGGCAACATGTTTTACAAATACAAATACAAATAAGATTAATTTAACAGAGTTGACAGAAGTTGTTCCATTTCAACATTCTTGGACATGTTTTGGTTCAGATTCTGTTTATGAAGACATCTGCCCATGTAGGCAGTAGACAGTGATTCAGCTCACGGAGATCTGAGACAAAGTCGGAAACTTTACCCAAAATCTTACAGAGTGCAAAGAATGCTTAGTCAAAGAGGAAATGACTGATGTAGACTTTTAATCATCAGAGGAAGGAATCATATCTGTGATGTCTTAGCTCCTAATCAACACCTCCTCTCTCTGCAGGGCAGGAGCTAAAAGCTGTGGCACCCCAGCGGGACTTCCACCCACCTGCTGGGAGATTTTCTCCAGGAAATACTGCTCGATCAGCTCAAAGGACGAGCATTTGTTCAGACGCAGCTCCTCGTCCAGGGCCTGATGGCAAGAAAGAGAGAAAGCCAAGCGGATGAATGCGTGTTTGTTTGGTCAGCTACATTAGTAAGTGATGAAGTTAATACCTTGTAATCTCCACTTTTAAGGTCCTCCAGAAGCAGTCCTTCTCCATCAGCGTGAAAGAAACGCACTAATGTCTGCGGAAAAAAAGATTTGGGTATTAAACGACATTAACCTGGTATTGTTTGAACATACACTTTGAAAATGCAAAGTACATTTTTTTTACATATATTTTTTCAGATATGTTTAGGTATTTTTATAAAGAACATTTTTACCGTTTTTTGTTTATGTTTATTGTTTTTGTAATTTGTCAAATATTTTTTCTTGAGTCATAGACTAGTTTGTCATGATTGGATTAGAATTCAGCTATGAAGTATTAAAGTGAATATCATCCCACACACTTTTTTCTTTGTAATTTGTATTCTTACGCTATGTAAAGTTTCTATATAAATTGTATTATAGACTGTGTGCTGCAAAATGGAGAACTGTGCTATGCAATCAAAATTCAACACAAATTTTCACTGTAAATCAGGGACCAAAGCAACACAGTCCATTTGTGCCACTGTTCATTCCTCCCATTATTTGGCATTCATCACCATTCTCAAGGAATTGACAATAGCTATGGTCAAGACTCATGACTCATCCGCTCTGACCTCTACGGTGTACTGGAACCGTGTGTAGAATTCCACCTGGACGCCTCTGTTCTCCGCCACAGTGTCAAGGATCATCCGCAGGAGCAGCTCCCACAGGCTCTGCAGAACCCTGTCATACACAACAGCCAGAAAGATCATGCTCACGGACGCGCTGACCTCCAACACACAGTCATTTTCCACTTCGGTTCGATTGGACAACATGTTACTACGTGTAAATCCCCATGTCATTACTGTAATGGCTACAACGAGTCCCCCTTAGGTCTGCCCTTGTCACCTAATGAAAAAGTACAATAATTACCTTGTTAGATTGTCTTTAACCAGTGACTCATTGAGGGTGACTAGAGTGTCATCTAGGTACTTCATCAGAGGAGCAACGGCCTGAAGCGGTTCATCAGAAAGAACACGGACATGCATTTAAGTACAACTTATAGTTGAATTAGACATGGCTGAATTATGATAATATGAAATGAGTTTATTCTGATTCTTCATACTTGCCTCATCAGTGTTAATGGAGTCTGGAGAGAGGCTGATGTGTTGAATGCATCTTCTGAGTTCAGAGAGCATCTGTGTACAACAAAACATGACGTGTGACACGGCCCTGGAAGTTCATTCCCATATTTGGGAATATTTAATGTCAATACAATTATTCATGTTTGTTCATTGTGCATTAATGTTAACGTTTAATCGAAAAAATCTAATAGTAAATGCTGAAATTAACATGAACAAAAATGAATAAATGCTGTGGTAGTATCGTTCACTGTTAGTTTTTGTGAAAAGATGCTCATAAACTATAATGGAAATATTTTCTCAATGTGCACCAAAAATCCACGTGATTTTCAACAATGTGTTTTTCTGGGGTGCAATAGGACGACATAACAGAAGTGACTCACAAACTTTGATTCGCTGAATGGAAACTGTGCTTATTAAAAAAAAAACCTCTCTTCTTTCCTCTACAGGTATTTATCTAGCACTGCAAAACATTGTAAACTTAGTAAAGCACTTCTTAGTACTATTGTTGCCGCTTTTAAAGTATCGCTTCATTGTCTCCTAATATTTGTAAGTCGCTTTGGATAAAAGCATCAGCTAAATGCCTAAATGTAAAATGTAATGTCTTGCACAGAAGTTAAATTCACAACTTTGGATAGAGAAAATCATAAAACGAAAGTCTGTTTTCTTATGAGGGTGCAAACAGAAAGATCTCGATCACATGCTGTTCTCATAAGATGCCGGCTGTGACATTGTCCTGCGTTGACAGAAAAATCGCTTGTTACTTGAAACGTGACTAGTTGAACCCTATGTGAGGGTTAGGACTGAGATTAGGACCTGCCATATCAATCTTTTAATCATTCAAGACTGATTATAGAGCTAGACTGTCTATCAAGTCTGATCCACCCTGTAGCTTATTCTGGTTAGAAACTAGTAGACAAGTCTCACTGACATATAAAATAATCACAGTTTGCTCATTCCATGGCGGTTACTGTAACAGCTACTGCATTCGATGTAATGTGTATGTCATTACCTTATCCGTGAGGTGTGTAATCAACCGTTTGGCCTCTCTCTGCAGGTCAATGTCAGCATTGTACAGTTGCCCGTTCAAGGACTTGTTAACCTGTTCCTTCCCTTCCAACCCGCAGGATTCCTCCATGGCCTGTTCCACCCCCCGCCAGTCAAACTCCCGCGGCAGACCCCCGAGGTACAGCCGCACGTGCTCAGTGCTGTTCAGAGCGATGCAAACCTGTGCAAAAGCAACAGCCGGGAAGAGGAGGAAAGGGGAGATTGGAAATGGGATCAAAAGTGGGAAAAAAGAAGGAAGCGGTCTAAACGGGGGGAGGGAGAGAGGAAGCATACGATGCTAAATAGAAAGGGGGCGCTAAAGAGGTCAGACACACTGTGACACAGGCGTGCCGCTGAGACGTCAGTGTTGTCAGGGAGAAGCACTCAACGCTGACATTTACTTCAGTGGTAATAAAAGCCAATGCCCCCCTCCGCCGCCCACCACGTACCTGCACGATGAAGCTTTTGTGGTCTCTTCCCAGCTGGTCCCTCTCAATCTTGCGCTTGATCAGCTCGGCGTAACACACCGCCTCGCTGCAAAAATTCTGCCGCGCACCAGAAAGAATTGCGTTATGTGGGTGAAACCATCAATTCACTAGCATGCTTTTTATTTGCAGTGTTTTTGACCATAGCTCTCCAGCTGTGCGGCCTTAAACTGCATACTTATGAAAGTGGAGCTGCGAGCTTATAGTGGCACTCACGTCCGTCAGCCGTGTGATGAAAATAAAGGCTCCCGCTGAATCAGGCCAAGCCAGCTGGGCCCAGAACTCCCGCACCTGACCGAAACATGCTGTAACATCCACCGCCGAGGAGCTGTGTTTGGTCTGACTGTGGATCGGCTCCAACTGTACGTGTACATTAAAAAACATATTATGCTTTGTTACAAAAGCATAAAGGGACAGTTTTTGTCATTGTTTAATTAGTCCATTGAAATCAGCAAAATATCACACGTCTTGGCTTGTCATCACATCTCACACCATCTTCCTCTTCTCCATATGTCACTAACACCATTTTGAGATCTCCGCTTTATCCAACATCCATGCTTGTCTGACAAATAACTGTTTTATACCATGGTCTGTCCAAATGATGTACGTCATTAAAATCCCTTTTAAATCCTATCCCTTACATATATAAAGCAGGAATCAGCAACCATTAAAATGTAGTGCCATTTTTTAGATTTCACCGAGTAATGAATGTATTTTTTCAATATAATTTGTCTTATCACTTGCATGTCAATGTACCTTTTATGTGGCAGTAGTGGAACATGTGCCAAAGGTTGCAAATCTCTGATATTAAAGATTTTAATATCTCGCTTAGAGAACGTACTGAATTCTCCAGCTCACCTGATCCATTTCCACTGCTTTGCGAATTCTGTCAGTAGACCTTTCATGCACAATCTGCAACCATTTGTGAATGGAAGTCTTGAACCAGTTGTGAAATCCAATTAGAGCCAACATCTTAGTATCTCTGAAAAAGAGTTCACCACACACAACTTGGCAATACTCAAGAGTTGAGAACCAGCATGTCAATTATATCTACAATGATCTATCAACCCCCAACGTACGATCACCCTTTCTTTATGAAAGCCTTTTTCCGTAATAACACCCCCACAGATAGAAAAGGAAGTCAGTGACTAACTTGAGAGGCAGGAACTCCCTGAAGCGTTTGAGGGTCTTCAGAGACATGTAGAGCTCAAACAGGGTCTCTCCCATCGTCTGGGTGAGCCGAGAACTTTCCTGCTCCAGGTTTCCACACACCCTCTCCATCGCGACGTTCACATCATCCGCCACCTGGAGACGCAAGATTAAAGTTCCATTTCTATCGCCCGACCCGTGTTTATCCAAGCAGGAATTATTTTTAGCAGAGATCTGTAAGCGTTCCCCGGGGCTCTCAAACTTACAAGTTTCTCTAACTGCCGGTAGGAGATACTGAAGAAGTCAACTTTTACGGAGCTGAAAAAGACGACACAAAAACAATGTATTTTCTGAAACATATTTTGATTGCACTTTCTGCATCCAGACCAGCTCAACATTAACCATACTTTGAGTTTGGGGGCGGGGAAATCTGTCTGTCTGACCAATGACAGATAGGAGTTAGTGTTTGGAAAACCTCTCTGAAATCAGGCATTATACATATGCATTTACTTTGTGTTTTATGTATTCAGAGTACTCATTTTTATCAGTATAAGTGTCCTCCCTGAGAATCAAACCCTTGACCTTTGCACTACTAATGCAATACTCTACCATTTACAGCTTCCAGAACAAATTACCCAATTCACTTCGGTGACTCGAGTATCGCGGAAATGACACACTTTAGCTTTAAGCAAAGTGCAACACAATTTACCTGTAATAAAGCTTGTTGTAGACATTTTGGCCTCTCTGCACATCAGAGCAAACTGCATCAACCACCAAAACTAAACGCCTCATCTGTTCCTCCAGAGTCTGTGAAGACATGCAGACATCAGTCATGGGAACTAGACAAACATTTGCTTGTTTAATTACAGCTAATAATAAAACTGCCTTGTTCAGATTTGTGACCCTGTCTGTGAAAAGCAGGCTAAAGACTAAAAATCCAATTTTAAGATAATCAGCATTAAAGTTTGATTTCATCTATTAATTTCACCGTGATTTAAATGTTTGACATGGCCTTTCTAAGTAAATATTAAAGATATCAAGGTTATATTTTCAATGAATGTTCAAGGTTTATATTGCCTTCAAGGAAGGTTCAAGGTTTATATTGTATGCTGGATATAAAATATAAAAAGTAATAG
Organism: Beaufortia kweichowensis; assembly: GCA_019155185.1. NCBI lineage: Eukaryota > Metazoa > Chordata > Actinopteri > Cypriniformes > Gastromyzontidae > Beaufortia > Beaufortia kweichowensis. Next base: position 4,186,720 of record CM032804.1, read on the forward strand.
GAAGGAGTATTAAAACTAGACATTCATTTTCCGAGCATGTGGTTTGCAATAGATGGTTAAAACTATTAATAAAAAACACTTTTGATTGGTAATCGTAAATACCTACCCCTTCGTCTGGTTTAACACTTGATATTATTCCTTCGTACCACTCAACTGTGCCTTTCTATAATAAAAAAAGAAGCAAAGCAAAACAATGAGAAATCATAACATAATAATAATTTATCTCATGCTATATTATACTGTTTAGTTAGTTTTAAATGACTGTTTATTTTTCAATGCTGGTCTCGATTACTATACCTTTATAACTGTTGCAATTTCCAAGTGTAGTTCATTGCGGTTTGGACACACTGCTCTAAAGGGTGCCATGGACTGCAGGTGACCGATGCTCCTACAACACACACACACACACATTAGATCATAACCAACACACATACAGTTTTAACTTCACCGTCTGGATCACATGCTGTATTGTAGTAGCAACACTGCAAAACCCCACGGGATGTCAATTTTTATGTGTCCTGCTATCCAATACACATCTACCCAGATGAATCTGAAAGGGCATATCACCACAAGCTCCTAGATACAACTGCTGCAATTGACCGCAGAAATATTTGGGTTTAAATGGATCTATTTTGGTCCTTCGATTACAAAATCGACCGTGCATGTTGCGTGCATGTTGCGTATGTTCACGAGTCTTTAGGGTTGTAGCACAGGGGCAGTGTGTGAGTAATGGCAGTAATGACATCATGGATGGGCACATGAAAAAATATTGTATTTTTAGAGTGTGTAAATATTAGAGGCTATGAAACATTGCTGCTTTTGTTTTCATATTTGGTGTTAGATTTTGTTTTTTGATTCTCATTTTCTTTTCAATATTATTTATAAATTTTCTGTAATTTGGGATGTATAATAGATCCAATCTAAAGGCATCTGGTGAATGAAATGGAAAAATTGCTCTTTAATTTTTAGCATTATAATGTTAATTCTCAATTTGCATGATACCATGTGTGAATATGAGTTTACCTCAGCATAAGCTCACAGCGTATGATGGCAGCTGAGTTGTTACAGGGGAACACTTGACGCATGCTCTTCATTTGAGATAAACAGTAATCACAGTAAAGCCTGAAGCTTTCTGCCAAGAGACCCTCCTGCACTCAGAAACACATAATGACAGATTACACCCAGATGAAAAGAATTCACTCCAAACTAAAGCCTGAAACGTTTAAATCTCTACAGGCTCTTAAGAGTATTTTAGCAGAGAGTCATCATCACTTGAATGTGTGCTGGCATTCAGGGTCACAGAGGTACTGTACTGTAAAAACAACAGCGAAAACAAACACTTATATTGACAGTAAAATCTCATAGTAGTGTAATTTATTCTTATACTGTATTCAATGAACATAACAATCATTTAGTGATAATGATTGTTATGTTCATAGAATAAATTACTGTAACTGAAAAAGATTATTCAAGTTACTGAACGTTCTCATTCATGACACAATAATCTTGTACTGAAATAATGATTGAGTGAAAGGAGCCGCATGTACAACTCAAATGAAAGCACAACAACACATTATGAATGAACGGCTGTGTTACAATTGTGATCTATTTTGGATTTGGTAAAAGAGTTTTGGAAACTCTACTACTTACTCATGGTAACAGAATCTAGTATTTTGCTTCTGGTACCATAAGAAAGAAAAATCACAGATGAGATATCTTTAATATCTCAATTATTTCTCCTACACATCAAAAAATGGAGAATGTATAGAAATTTTGCTTGTGTCTCTTGCGCCTCATAGCTTTTTCTTTTTTTTAGAAAAATACCCAGAAAACTTACAGAAGAGATCTCAACAATGTCAAACTGAGCTCAAATTTGCTAAGTCTGCCATCAAAACCCGATAGTATTGAAGATTTTAAAATGTACTGTAACATTTTCTCAAATTTACCCAAATCCAGATTTTTTTACTTACACAATCTACAATCTTTTTATACCTCCATACTCTTAATGTCTTTCAACAATTATCTAATTTGTTTCTATTTTTCTCCTAAGCAATTTAAAGAGAAATTGCTATTTAAATCATCTTCTGATCTATGAGCGATTAGCATTTAGTAATGTCTTGTAATAAAGCATTCAGTATTTTAATTTATTTGGTTTGATCCTCCATCAGTGACTTTACTTAAATTTTCATCTACTAAATCAGAAAATGGCCAGATGAATCAATGATCATATGATCACAGTCATCAGTCTCTGTGGTAGTAAAGAAGACCCACCAGCTCGGCGTGCACGGCGGCGTCCTCCCACTCCGCCTCCACTGTTTTCAGCAGTCTGAGAAGCAGCGCGTAACTCATCCGCTGAGAGCGGTGGTGACTGCTGTAACACTGCCAACGGCTGCAAACACACGCACAAACATGCGCTTTACACGTTAGTGTCAGTCTCACTGTTGGCAGGGACATGTAGCTGAGGCATGCAGCGATTATCAGGACGGGTCTCAGTGTTACTGTATGAGCATTTGCTGTTTTCATGCTGTTTTGCTTAAGCTGTTAATAAACATGGTAGCTGTGTGTCGCCTAGCTGATGAGCGGTGATCTTACTATAGGCTTAACGTTTGATACTCACATGATGGCCTGCTGCAGGGGAGAGAGATCGGCCTGCACTGCATGATGGGATAACACGGTCCATGCAGCTGCGCACACCTGTCCGTTCCAGTTATATGGCTCTTTCTGCAAGTAAATGGGTTTTGTTAAACAAAGTGATTTGTTAAATTGAAACACAGCTGATGAAAAATATCGGACAATCTGGTATAAAAAAGAACAACCTTAATATGATTATGTTCGTACTCCAGAATCTGGCTCAGCATCTTCTTGTGAATGGTTACGTTGGAGGCCATTTTACTCAGCGCCGTGTCTCTCTGTTAAGTCAAAGGACGTTTGATGAAGACAAACTGTGAAAATTGGTATGAATATAACCTTGAATACTTAAAATTAAAAAATTAATTCCACGAATTGGATTCCACGAATTAATTACAGTTTTGGCACAAAGGTGATAAAAAGCGCAGGACCTGGGTGGTGAAGAGACGAAGAATCAGATGACATTCTCCTTGAACTTTGGAGGCGCTAGATCTCGGCTCCAACTTAAACCACTTATCGTAACCAACAACCGGGATCTCCTAATGAAAGACAGAATGTGATACGACGATGAACGGACGAAGAATAGAGTTAAAGGGATTTAAGTGTGTAGAGCTCACATTAAGTGGGATGTTGATACAACCCAAGAAGTCATCAGCATTCTCCTCACTTCCAGACGCAGCTGCTCCGTTGGCTCTCACTGATTTGGCGATTTGCTTGAAATATCTAATATGATGCAATAGTTTGAGTCATTCTTACAACTTGAACGTCATTACACTTGAGTTAGTGTCATTTCTATGTATCTCATTAGCAGTAAGACAAAGCATTTTTGGCTGGTTTGAGACGTTCCAGCATGGCACATTTACACATAAATACCTCACACGTCAGTGCTGTACTGAACAGACATAGACTGGACAGACAAAGATGAATAACAACTGTATTTTATATCATACAGCATTTGTTGGATAAGCTACCTGCCCATTCCTCTGAATCCACTGATTTCATTTAGTTTCTTACAGGCTTCTGCAACAGAAACATCATCATCGTGATCCCTAGAAATAGAGAAAATAACATCCTTTAGAAAAGAAAAACAGCCTGCAGATTTAACACAGAAAAATGTTCTCGATCTGAAGGACATGTTGATTCATCTCACCATATGTCCAAATGCAGGAGGTCATTGTGAACATCGTCAATATCACTGAGAAAAAACAAACACATTTACAAACGTTGTCACACTTCCAGTACAGTTGGTTTCGCAATAAATGGTACTTCAAGATGTTTACATATTATTTAGTAAAACAAAATTTTTCATAAGAAAGATACTTACAAAACAAAGTGTTCATTCCACACTGGGTTGAGCGTCTCGGGTTTGACGTCAGTCACTTGGATATCCCTCCCCGCCAGCACCTCTTTAACACTGGAGCGCTTCTCTAACTTTTCCCGCCTCTTGCGGAAACTGAACTTCCTCTCTTTCTTCTCCTCTGTGTCTTTAGGTGATTGTCCCAGGAGAATTCCCAGCATGCAGTAAGGGTCACTGTAGCCTGGAAAGCGGGTAAACATTTATCGGTGGTTAATTTAATAAAGGTCATGATAAAGTGTTCTGAGGTACAAAGAAACTAATGGCCTGCTTGATTAATAGAGATTGCCTGTGGACCATTAATTACAAACGGCAAAAAAAGAGTAAAAGCCCTGCAGACAAAATGAAGTCTAAAACGAATACATTATTTCTATTGTGCAACGAGCAAAACAAATAAAATGTCCTTTGATGACTTTGTAAGATATTGTGTCTTGGCATCTTCTTCTGCTTTAAAAACTGCATCACGATATAAAAAATATCTTGAATAAACATACACAACAAGCCACGGAAGGCAATAACATCTTACCATTGGCGTCTTTGGCCATCAGATTTTTGCCTTTCATTACAGAGACCCTGAGCGAATAGCTGGCTCTCTATGAAAGATCATTTCAGACATGGATTAGTGTGGCACCACAGCAATAATGAAAATTCAGAGCCAACATGTTTCATTCTACGTTCGACGTGAAGGCGAGCATGTCGTGCTACAGCACCGAGACCTGTCTGGAGCAAAGAAATCAATAGAATTTTCTTTGTCAGATGTCAGATGTGAATATATTGTGCATGACACGGGTGGAGAGAAACCGCTGTGTAAATGACGGCTCGGATCGTTGTAAAGAACATTCAGATAGCACAAATTTCTCTATTCTCTTCAAAACCTTTCAAGTGTTCACAGGAGGCGACAAGAGCCTCTTTCATAAAGATATTTGCAGGTTTCTACTCAGACAGAAAGTATCTAAAGACTTTCTGTCCTTGATATCCTACATGCCGGTATAGTGAGAGACAATGTCTATAGGTGTCAATACATTCAACTTGGTGAAGAATTATTTAATTATAAGAAAGAAAAAATCATGTAAAACCTGTCCATACAGAAATGGCAAATGTGATGTGAAGTCGGGAACGGTCACTGCAGTCTGCTGAGATTGTCATGGCAATAGGTTGAGCAGTGAGCGTTGTAAATACGTATTATTTGACAAAATCTATGTAAGACCCTTACCTTTGATTCTCTAACTCTCTGCAGGATGATGTCGTGCTCCTCTTGACCCATATCAAAGACCTAATAAAAACAGTAGAAGTTACTAAATGTGATGTAAATGAAGGAGTATTGGGAAGGTGGATAGATGCTTATGTGATTGACAGCATGAACAAGATCCTTTAGATCTTACGTGTATATGCATTCTAATTATTAAAAAATAAAAAAATCAGTGTAGTGTAACCTGTTGTGGGTTTTTGGGTATGTTAATTCAATTAATTGCTAAATAAAAAAAATTGCATAAGTAAGCAAGGGTATAGCTTTCTAGCCTTTATAAGGTACCACCCTACTATTTTTGTGGTAAATAATCTAATTCCAAAATTGTGAATGCTAAAAAGTGGTATTTTTAAATGGTAGAAAGGTCAGGTTGTGTTAGAGGCCAAGACAAAATTTCATCTCTTCAGAAGAAAAATTGTACACATCACACACTTCAAACATAAGACCTGTTGTATGAGAGGTCTCAGAATGGATTTGTGCTCCTCTGGAATGACAGGGGTTTCATGGGTGTAATATAAGCACCAAACATCAATCCCCATTGGACATGGGCTTTGATGTTTAATCATGTCTGAGACAAGAGCATCTGCTCCAACTCATAATACCAACTCAAAATAAACAAACCCCCTCCACCACCGCTCCATTCCTCCTCAATGCCTTCAAGGACAAAACACATAATTGCATTGAAAAGGAAATACGAGACAAATGTTTCTGTCTGTTTCGTTTCTATTAAGAACTCAATCACAGCGTGATACTTCTTTAGGTCTTGGTGGATTTGGAGTGTCCACAGATATTTGTGGTTTTATGGAAAGATTGATGTTTTTTGAGGAAAGGAAGGTTTGTACCTTCTGCAGATAGCTGAAAATGTCTCCTTCATTGGTGACGTATTCTGGTGATGGCACGCCGACCCGGTTGACCACGGTGTAGATCGCCTCCTCGTACAACAAGTCCAACTAAAAAAGAACGCATTATACCTAACTATACCAAATTATACCAAAAGAAGGAAACATGCTATTGGTGGCTTACAGTCTTTTGTAAGTTGGACCAGGAGACTCACCTCATCCCTGGTGGCTTTTTCAGGAACAAAAGCCTGATCCTTACACTCTGGAGGTGGAGGAGCACAGCTGCTCTCCTCCTGTAAATGCATGAGGACGGTGAACCAACGGAGACAAAGATGAGAGGTGAGGTAATCAATGAAAAGTGGGGGACATCATTATTTGTGCTTGACAATGAGCTCAGAAGATGCTCTGTGTGCATGTAGATTTAAGAGCTTCAGTGGACTGAGAGCAATGAGCCTGTGAAAGAGGAATTTATGAGCCCCTACCAATTATTCTCAATGAGATATTTCTAATTTGGTCCATTATATGAGTTCAGATATGGTAGCAGATGAAGAGGATCTGAACAATAACGGGTATAAACTCATACTCTTTATACTCATCATAATTAAAAGACCGTTTAACACATTTATACAACATTTACTTTCTTTAATGGTTTACAGTTTGTAAAGCTGCAAAACAATCAGTTCTCCAAGGAGAGTCATCTTAGTCAAATGAATGCCAAAAAATGCCTTGCAGAAAAACTAAAAAGGTAAAAATGTTTTTTAATGGTTTAAACTGTGTTTTTTTGGCATGGTGTAGTATCTTGGAAGTACCTTGGAGACTAGATTAAAAACCATGGTATCATTCAAGGTTCTTCAAAAGGTTGCAGGGATGCCAGGAAGAACCATTTTTGGTTCCCCAAAGAACATCTTAGTCAAAGGTTCTTAAAAGCACCATTTCTGTTTTACCATGTAGTCTGAAGAACTTTTATCCACTACAAAGAACCATTTGTGAAACAGAAATGGATGTTGAAGGTTCTTTATGGAACCATTCAGGCAAAATGGATCTTCTACATTTTAAGAGACCTTTATTACTCTTCAAGAGATTTTAGTTACAATCCCTTGGCCATGAACCAGATGAGCAATATTTCAAAACATCTAAAAGAAACCCAATATAACAGTCAACAATTTGCTAGCACTGACTGTTGTCAGTGTTCATAAATCCACAGCAGAGAAAATGCAGAAGATGTTATTAAGGTGGGATTCACAGCTCTCTAGGAAAAACTTTGCCCCTCATCCTTGTCAGAGAAAACTACAGCTGTTGGAAAAACGTACCGCAGAAGTGATGTAAAACTTTACAGCTCAAATGAGAGACGTTATTTTCATCCACAGCAATGTGGAGAATTCTGACGTCTCACATCAGACATGCCATATGGTGGTCGAGTATCATGATGTACAGCTCAGAACTGGATACTGTGACTTGCTGTCATTGTGAGGATAATGAACTTTAATTGTGCTCTGTATCTCACATTAGAAGCGCTAGGCTAATGCTTTTTGTTAATTACTTCCCGCATTGTATTTTATTCTGCATGGCATTTTAGTACTTTACTCCCCATTCGCATTTATTTTTTTTATATGTCATTAACTCTAGGTCAAGTCACATTTCTTTTTCATATTACATGACATTTACTCATATCGTTTCCGGTGCAGCGTCAAGTCCCCGATGGAATTGTATGTTTTCTTCATACTGTAATGAAAAGCATGGCACTAAATCTAACTTAGTGACTCATACAGCAAAATGTACAGAAGAATGTCAGGTTGTCATTTCAGTAGGTGAGCTTTAATATTGTGTGGGTCGTCCAACATAACGGTAATGACCATAAACATGCAAAAAAATCTATATCTGAATGGCGGTAACACTATTGTTTGCCAAGTCTTGACCTTTCTCCAAATAAAATGTTGTGGCGTGACTTCATGGTGGACAGTTCAAGTAAGACAGCGTGCAAATCTAAATGTCGTGAAGCGGTTTTAAATAGAAATACCTTGAAACTACTATGTTGGACTGATGACCAGCCACATGCAGGAGATTTTTCTAAAGGATGTGCCACCAGTTTTTAAATATCATCATTAACATCATTATTATACACACTATGTGTTTTGGTTAGATCTTCTTAAGTACATCTATACTGTAATTCTCCAAAGTCATTCAGTAAGTGTGCAGTAAGCATAACTCAAATGTAAGTGGTAATGACATTTTTATCACCAAGAATAATTCAACATTGATTGCTGCTTTTTCAATATTTACCGCTAGAACAGTGGGAGAGGAAGCTCTTCAATAAACATCTAATTCATGCACATTAACTCTGATTTTGCAAGGACGTGGAGGCTATGGCTCTACTGAAAGTAACATATAATATCTGAATCACAACGTGTCTGTATGTGTCTGTTTTCACCATTACACACTACTATATGCTTTCACATGATTCAGAGAGAATGTATTTCATTCAGATTCATTATTTTTGATTCTTTGAGGGAGTGTAGAATAAAAAATATCTTTAAAAAAATAATTAATTACTTTAGTTTCTTTAAATTGAGGATATGTGGGAGTGTGGTGACAACAGTGATGTTGTGAAGATCTTGTGAAGAATGTGGTTACCTCAGTTTGGCCAGCAGACAGCAGACTATCCTGTTTCTGGAGGATTTTATTCATGCGGTCAAAGAACTCCCCGTTTCCCCTGGCAACCCTGGAAATAGAGATGGATCAGTTCAGTCGTGAGACATCTCGCTCTTGTTTATCTTTAATTATACAATGCGCCTTCAAAAGGAGTTTCCCTACCAACAGAATCTTAAGCATTTTGGTTCCTGATCTGCTACGCTGTATTTAGTATCACACAAATAGTCTAAAAATTCCATCTGGAGGTTATACTCATTCACACTAATAAGATGAGCTGAGCAACACTGAGAGATCTTTGACAGGCATCTGGCAAATGCGGGTTTTGGTTGACATGTAATTGCTTGAACTTAGATAAATGTAGAGGTGGTAATAAACTGTCAAATTGTCAAATTTATGATGAAACTGAGAGCGGTGTTGACATATGACAAGACAAGCACAAATTAGCATGCAGAAACATGTTTAAATTACTAAGCAATACAGTGATGTAATCGAGCCTGTCCTCACCCAAAACATGACCTCTGTTTGTGCAAGCATCTTAAAAATGACAGTGTCATGTTGTGTCTGTCATCATGAAATGATGTTTAACCATCGCTATCAATCAAAATGTGTGAACTTTTTAGACAGTCCCTTATTCACAGTTTTTCCATTATTAATCTCACTTTCACATTTGAGTGAGGCTTTGGATAAGACACTTACAGTCAATTCAAGGTATACACTTTAAGTCATTTTTCCTGGGAATAAATCTTTTTGAAAAAATTTTTTGTGCTGGTAACGCAATGCTCTACCAATTGAGAAACCCTTATAGATACTTATTTACTAAACGCAAGTGACAGGGAGGATATGTTCTGTAATCTGGAAAGTAACAATAACTTCTGACCCTAGGCACCAGACCACATCTCTGACATTTTACTTTTTTTATTAGAAGGCATTTTTGGCTTTATGACACAGAAGTTATTTGTCTGTTTTTTCCTTTGATATTTGTTTTCCAACAATGCTGGTTATTTTGTCTCGAGATGAGCGAGTCTTTGTCACTAAAACCGCACCTGTCATTAAAAAAAATGCAGAAAGACAAACTGATTTTGTTTCTTAATACAGAGATACAGATTTTTCCCACCTGATGAATGATAAAACATTGACAGCCTTAAAAATGCATTCGAGTTAAAAGAGCTTGTGCATATTAAATATGAAAATCAGAATAAACACAACATTAACATCCATTGGTCTAATCACACACTAATATGATTATCATGATAGTTACCTTTACATTTTTTGTCCTTGGTGTAAAAGAGCCTTTACATTAGTGAGGTTCAGACTGTTGTATTTACAAACTGATTAACAACATGTTTTATAATATATGAATTTGTACTTGTATCTGTACTTGATGAGTTTATTTCTGACTGTGGATCTTAGGAGTGCTGGTCTCCCCTTCAGACTTCTCCTTTATCAAACCATACATGCTAAATGACACTAGCAAACAGCATAGCTATGTTGGTCCACCAGCTAGAGAAAGTCATGCTGGTTGACATTGGTCTTTTCAGCGGGATGTACAGTATAATCTGTTACTTTCCACATCAGAAAGAGTGGACTCAAAAACCAGATGCAGCTCAGCCGAGCAAAACAAGCAAACATGCTGAGGAACATTGACAGCAGATTGCAGAATTTGTTGAGGACCTTGTTGCTTCGAGTTAATCTACAAAACGCCTGTTCTCACTGGGGATTAAGGTGACAGGCCAGCGCATTCCTCTGACAAGCCTGAAAATCAACAGCTTGAAGCACGTCTGGGAGACACAGCCTCCATGGAGATAAAAAGATGATGGACGTTTTCTTTCCTCATTAGAGCTCCTGCCACACTGTTAAAACATCATCAATGCAACACGTATACAATCGCATCAAGCATCTTCCTCACTGTCCAACTTCATTTCTGATATCATGAGGCTGTCCGAGGAGGGGGGCGGGGGACGTGCTTCTCCAGCAGAGCGGGGTGAGCTCCTGGACCCCTGCCACTTGCTAATTTTCCAGACCCCGTCGTCATGGTGATGATAGCACGTTAAATGCGGGATTGGTTGGCAGACCGGAGCACCTAGGGAATATCGCCCATCTCCCCCGTTCTGCCCTGCCTGACTTCAGCAGAGTGTGGAGGAATGAGGGATGAATGCATTAGTGTGGCCATACAGCTGTCAGACCCCATGAGTACTCAAACCCCCCGTCTATCGTTATTTATTTTCCCCAGAGCACTCCGCATCCTTATCAACACCATCACAGCAGGTGCACATTAGATACCTTCCCACCCAGAAATCCAGCGGAGCTCTTATGGGATTCCCTCATGGGATGAATTAGGGGTGACGCATAGAGTCTCAGTACATCCATTTATAAATATATACTGAATGGAACTGCATATTACATAATTGTATGATTAAATCTGTCTAGACTGATTTGCTCTTCCTCGTAAGAAAAGGAAATCACAAATGAGATCTCTTTAATATCTCCATTTTTCTCGTGGACAGCAATGTGATTAAATAGTCCATTCTTACATAAAAACGCTATAAGTGATTTTGCTTATAGCCTATGCCATTTGGATGTTAACCACACCCCCACCCTCTCAAGACGTCATCAGCAAGCCTGACAGCATAAAAGCACTCAAAGGTGAAGAGCAATTCTGATTGGCTAGTTGTATGATTCACTATATTCCCTGACAGATGTCAGATTTCTCTGATTATTTATTTGCAGTGAACAATACTTTAACGCTTAAAAAACAATAACAGTGCTGCGAAAGGTCCTTGGCAGCGATGCCATAGGTTCTTCTGGTAATACTTTACAGTAAGTTTGTATTTGTTAACATTAGTAAATGCATTAGCTAACATGAACTAACAGTGAACAATATAGTTTTTCAGCATTTAATAATCTGTGTTAATGTTAGTTAATGACAACACAGTTGTTCATGTTAGTTCATTGTGTTATGTTAACAGTTAAAACTTTTTTACAAAGTATTAGTAAATGCTGAAATTAACATGAACCAAGATTAATAAAAGTTGTAGATGTATTGCTCATTGTTAGTTGACGTTAAAAACAAAACATCTTTGGTTCCCCAAAGAACCTTAAAGTCAAAGGTTCTTAAAAAAAACGTTTACTTCTAACATTTTTATAGTCTAAATAACCTTTATTTCCATTACAAATAAGCTTTTAAACAGCAGAAAGTTTCTGTCAGTGTTAAAGGTTCTTTATGGTACTGAACTATTTGACAAAGATCCTTCAAAGAACCTTTATTCTTAAGAATGTACAGCATGTGAAGGTTTTACTGATTTTGTAGGGAAATAGTCCTTAGTAATCAACTTCAGAGTTTCAGAGGAGATTTCAAGAGTGTTACAATTTACGCCACACTGTGGCATTTCAATATGAATTTAATTTTAAACATTTCTTTCAAAGAAAAAATAAAGGAGAAACATCTAAAACATAACTGAGAGGTCTATCAAGTCATGACACAGCAATCTCTGAGCAATAACCTTTTCTTTCTGGGCATGTGTCAAGAGCAGCGAGCGTGCTGCTTGGACTCATGGACAATTTGTGCTTGGTTTTACATCTCCAATCAAAGCTTTTCAAAATTTCTGTGCTGGTATTAAGTGAAAAGTGATTGCACGGGAGGCATGGATTATTATAACTTCTGTGATTCTTACGAGTACAAGCGACACACAAATATACACACACGTATACAAGCACACAAACACGCACCAAGCTTATTTGGCCATCCACAGTTATGTTGCTAGGAAACAGACTTTTTCATGAAGCTTTTTATTATTTTAGCAATACTGTTTATTTTCATTATTCAGACTTCAAAGAATGTACTGGAGAGCAAAAAAAAAATACTGACATTGCACACACACACACACACACACACAGAATATGACTGCACAACCATCTCGTGGTCTGAACTCACGCGACAAAAATATGGCTTGGCAATTACGAATCAGATGTATACCACGGAAAATTAAATGTTAAGTGTGTAATAATCATTCTTTGGTTAAGGTGACATTTAGAGACAAATGATTTCGCGGAGTTCATGCAGAAAATAAAAGTAAATCTCACCCACACAACAGGAAATACAATTCTGGATGGAGCTCATTACCTCTGATTCTATCCGGGCCCTTCAGGTCGTACAGAATGTGATTACGTTAATTTCGAAATGCTGCCGCAAATCAGTCATATTCCTCATATTTTTCACAGTGTACTGTGGGTGCATCGTAATACAAGATCTTACTCCTAACCAGGTCATTTAGATGTCTGTCACAGCTATACGAATGTTACACATCAACGCTTCTACTGTTGTGTGTCTGACAACAAAGTGATTATCTCACATCAACACGAAGCTTATATCTAATGGCTCCCTTGTGTCTTTAGAAAAGAAAATGTGTTTGTTTGGATGATTATGGTTTAAAAAAACATTTAATCGCAAATTTAACGTTATTGTTTGGTTTTTGTACTTTGTCATGTTCTGGGTTATTTCAATTCATTTGTACAGCTGCACAGACAGTGTGCAGTATTAATTTTGAACATTATCTGGAAATTGCTTCACCAGCTGTAAATTTACACACTAATATGAAAACTTATTACAATATTTATACTATAGTATAAATAGTTGCTATGGCAAATAATCACTTTTAAATGGAAAAAAAAAATGTAACAGGAGAAGTTTAAAGCACATAATGTAAATATAAAATGTTTAGGACATCTTCTTTATTTGCATTACAAATTCAAGCAACTAATTGTTTTGTTACTTCAAAGCAGTGACTCATAGTCAGTTGTTTAAATTATTTTTCAGAAATTACACACTTTAACTAAAAATGTGAAAAATAAAACCAATAAATCTGTTTATTGTCTTAATAATTAGTGGCTTAAGACATTTAGGATATGAAATGTACAACTATTAGATTTAGTACTTTGTCCGGATGACACTATGTGCATGTATACAACAAAAGAAATACAACCCATACAAAACTATACATTTAAAGATATATATATATATATAAATGTTATATTTCTCAAAATTCTTCAATTTAAGTTGAACCTGTTTGGTGATCAACTGTTTTTCATTTAAAAAAGTAAAATTTTGTATAAAAGTTTATTGTAATATAATTGGTGATGATGAATGGATACTGGATCCCTACTGATATGTTTATGGAGGTTCCTAACACTGGGTGTTAGGTTGGGAAACACTGCTTTAAAGCAAGAGTGACAGATAGACCTACCTAGAGGTACAAAAACCTTCACTTTCAGTTCACACGTCTGTGATGATGTGCTATATTAAAAGGTTGTGGTGTGGCACTACTGATCTGGAGCTACAGAAATCCCCCACCTCCTTTCAAAATGATGACAAATCGCCTGCTCTGGGTTTTACTGTGAGCCGTGGCCTGGTCTTTCTCTTATCCGCTGTGACGAAATTCAAAATCAAATTAGTGTGTGCAATTACACACTAGCGAGACAAAAGGGCTATTACAAGCTGTCTGATCTAATCAATAGAAGATAAATATAGGAAACCCTGACTTTGACAGATTATCCCCACCATCATGTTTTTGCAAACATGCAGAGCTGTAGATCTCCCATAAGCTGTAATCACCTGTGAATACGGTTCACAGGAAAGGAGGCTCTGCGTAGCTTTGTGTCATTTGCATAATATTAATGAGTGAGCGTCTGGGTTAGAGGTATTAGTTCTCTTTGGTGCTAATGAAGGAGACAAACAGCTTCCTGCAACCCTAATGATGGCAGTCATACAGCCAGAGGCAACAGTGGTTCACGTCAGCTCTAAATCTCACGGGACGCTGATTGAATCGTGTCTAATTCCAGCTACACTGAGGGGGATACATTTATTGACCACAGCTAGTTACGTTTGGCCAGCAATCACTCTCGCATAATGTAAAAAAAGAAAACAATAAACGAAGAAGGGTACATCAAATCAAGCGCAAAACAATCATTTAGTTCTGCGCTGCACGTAACAGGTGTTTTTCCTCCTAGACAGAAGAGGTGCAGTCATTAAAAATAAAGCTGCTCATATTTTAGGAGCAGCTGTGATAAACAGACGTGTTTTGGTTGCTATAGAAACCGCAAGGTTCATATGCCCATCGTTACGTTTGGCTTTGAAATCAGTCAAAAAGGAATCAAAACGAGACAGGCTCAGAAAACAACCGGAAAACAATTGACTTAGTTTACCGCAAACCTCCATAGACGTGACGTCGTGTAGATTGACCGCATGATCTAGGTGGAAAAAGTTGTGACGTACAATCTTGATCAGACTATATTTTTCCATTTGACTTCTGTATCCTCAACAGTATTAAAAACGGTAAACATGTCCAGACAGGGTGAAAAACAAGTTTCATCTTTGTAGCGGCGGCAGAGGAACACTAAAAAACACTTTAGCTGTGCTAAATTTATAGCATGTTGAGGATACTCTGTGCCTTTCGTAAAGATAAAAACTACCTCAAATTCTCATTCCTAATCTGTCTTGAAACAGTCTCTAAACCAATTGTGAATGAAAGAAAAAGCTTCGTTAAAAAAAGCATTGAGCCAGAAAGGTAATTGTTTCATGATCCACACAAAGGCCACTCTTGTACTGCATTCTTAACACAGATAAAATTGAAATGTGATAGAGCAGCGTGTCAAGATTGAGTCATACTCAAAGCATGAATGTAGTATAGATGTAGTAGGCGTTCGAGAGCATAATGAGTCACTGTCCTGTTCATAGACTGTCATTCCACCATCTGTTAAGATCTGCAGGAAGTTAATAGATCAATATAAAACTTCAAACCTAAAAATATTTAAACAGAAAGCCTTCTCTACATGTACAAGATTAAATTGGAATAATTAAAGGTTGTTCAGACACCTAAAAATTGTCTGATGTGTTAAGATTTCTTAAATGTGTGACATACTTTCTATTGAAACATGAAGTACCTCTAATTTTTTAAATTGCCTTTAGTTTACACCGACACTTTCAAAATGAATAAATTCCAGTTACTGAAATAAAATGTGAGTGTTTTTGTAACTGACAAACCAATGAACTGATGCTCAGAGACATGCTGTTTTGTAATTAGTGTTGTGTTGGTTACCCTTGTGCTGTGTGCAATAACATCAAATACACAACTGTGAAAGTTGAAAAGTTACCATCCATGCATCACTGTAATTTAGCAAGAAATCACATTCTAGAAAGCATTTGATCAGGAATAGGTTTGTATAGTCCAAAATGAGTCATTGATATTTTGGGTTTGTTTCCCAGAAGAGAAAAATGACACTTAAAAATAACACTTACAAACATTTAACCACAAAATGTTTTGGAGATTTTTGCAGCATTTTTATACAGTAGCAAATAACTGCAAATTTGAGCAAAACTGTATTCAAATAAAGGTGCTTCATAATTCCATAGAAGAAGCATTTTTGGCTTAATGATTTGTTTTCTTTGCCATCCACAGAGTCTTTCTGTTTTACTAAAGGTTCTTTGATGTAGAAATGCTTCCTTAAACTATAAAAAGTTAAAAAACAAAATGATTCTTTCAAGAACCTTTGAACGTATGGTTCTTTGGGGAACCAAAAATGGTTCTTCTACAACCTCTGTAGCACCCTTATTATAAACAATGTATACAAAAAGTTAATTTTAAGCATGAAGTGTTCTTTAACACTAGGTTGTACAGAATATAACTTTTGGTTTTTACTTTCAGCATGTCCTTGACTCACCTGTGTACAATGGTGCCAGAGCGACGCGCAAGCGTCGGGGGACTTCCTCCACCGCTGGCCGCCGCCGGGGGTTCTCTCCTGGTCCTGAGGGACTGACTCCTCTGCACCTGCCTCAGCACACTGCTCTTCAGATCCAGCAGCGTCGACATGATCGCTCACCACCTGCAGCAGAAACCACACACTGCATTGTGAGAATGTAAAATAAGCAGCAGAAACACGAGAGTCACCAGAGTGCATTTCTTAAAATTTTGGAGCGTAAAAAAAAACAGACAACAATTAACCCAGTGTCCATCTCTCAGGTCGGTCATTGGTTGTGCTTGCAAGGGGCATGATGAGTAATTACAGGCAGCATCCCTTTCCTTCATAATCCAGTTATAAACACACTTTGCACAGGGTGCACGCGGCTCCAGCCCAGCATTAATTGACGTGTATGTCAGGCCCATTTGTCTGTGGCCGCAGCAAGCGGTCATTGGCGTGAGAAGCGAAGCCTGCAATTACTGTCAATGTCAGAAAGCCGGCAAATTTTTCACCTGACAACTCAAACGTGGCACAGACGGATGCCACCAGCTCTTAATTCCAATTGACTGGAATCACAGGATTAGGCTCTGTGCTCTTAACCTGAGGAGCCGTGAACAACAGCCACTTCATTCTGGGTTCGGAGTAAGTGTGACTCACTAGTGTGCAACATTCAGTCGCTGAGGAAAAGGAAACCTGACTGTGAGGAAAAAAAGAGAGAATCTGTGGGAAAAACTGTGCATTGAAAATCTGACAGAACAAGCGGCAAAAAATAAATCTTTTGACTGAGATGTTGCACGAGGACGTGCAAACATTTCTTTCATTTCATGACAGTGAATGTTCTCCTTTGTCAGATCTCTAAATGTTATGAGGAGGAGTTTAGAAGCCCACTGCTGTATCAGTTGTTGTCTATGGATCAATGACATAAATACAATTATGACTCCAAGTTCTACTTCTAGTATTATCTATCATGATATTGGGGAAGTTGCACATACAAAAGCATAAATCCATCATTAATCCACATGAATCCAGTGGGTTAATAAATCTAATTCTGAGATTTATTTAAATCTTTCACATAATATTACTCAGTCAATATTAAAGATATAAAGGTTATTTTCAAAGAATGTTCTTAGCATTCTTAACATTATTTAGGATGATTTTATGTAGAAAAAGGTCAATCACAAAAAAAGCTGGGTAAAAAAATAACTGAGTAGCTTTTTACAGACAGGATCACAAATTTATAACTAGTCACAAGGTATGCAAAAGCCAATGAGACGTTATTAACATACCACAATATTTAAACTTATTGTGCTGATCGATTTGTTTTTCCATAGATACACAACGTATCATTCGCTAAAACAGCTTAAAATATTAAATGTTTTCTATCAGAAATGTATTGTTTCACTTCAGAAGACATTTATTACTCACTGGAGTCATTTGGATTATGTTAATGATGGATGTATGTGCTTTTTGGAGCTTCAACATCATGGATTCCTTGTAAGAAGATAACATGACAACAGTTTAGTATAAAATTATTTGTTTTTGTTTTAAAAAGGAGTCATGAGGATGAGTAATTATGAGAGAATTTTCAAATCTAAGTAAAATATTCCTTATCAGTATATTCTTGTCTAGTTTTAGGTAATAGACCATTTCGCAAGGTGTAAACAGCACTGGTCCAAAAGCACTTCCTGTCTCAGTTTTTTAACACTACACAAATGTCAGAACAAAATACAATCAACAGAACATTTACAAGTGACTTGTTTAACAAACATATTTAAGATTTAATTTAATTTACATATGTGAAATACAAAAAACTGAAACAGCAAGTGCTTCTGGACCAGTGTTGTTTACATCTTGTGAAATGGTCTATAGTGGCATTATAACTAAGGCATGGTTAACCCTCATTCTTTTGAGATTATTGTTTTTATATTTTCCCAAAAATGTAAAAAATCATAGAAATTTTCAAAGCAATTTGCTTACTTTAATTTTTAAATTTTTTAAATTCATTTAAAATAAATGTAAGTGGTTATTGATAATCTGACCATCATCTGATCCATGTTGTTTTTTCCAGGGTTCATGAAACCCAAGCTCATGTCTGGCGTGATTAAGAACAAGAGGAAAAGATGTGTTTGTTTTTTTACATCGCCATTATTTGACCCGACATGCATTAAAAGACATCAGGGGAGCAGACAAAGTGAAGTTGTTTTACCGAATCACAGCGTCTGTCCCCACATGCTGCACATTCCACCAGTCACTGCGCTGGAATTGAATGCTGCACATGGAAAGACACTACAGTGAGCCTGTTCTTACAATTAGCACCAGACCAACAAGCAGCTGCTTCCCAGGTGAACTCATTTCAATTACGCATCGCACCATCTGAATTGGATGTCACTCCGTTTCAGTCATCAGCTCCAATGAAAGGTGAGAAGTGACATGCTAACCAACACAAGTCAACAGCTGCCAAGGGACCACTGGCGTAGCCAAGAGCGCAACATCAGCTTTTTGCCGACCGGTGGTCCCCGCTGAGCTGCTCTCTCCCTCGCACAGATCCTTGGGCTACATGGGTGACACCATTGTTTAAAAGAAAGACGGTAAACCTGGCAGTCAAAGGCTTCTCCTCTGGGGATAGAGGGGTCTCTATGGTAACGGTGGAGAGAGACGAGCCGCCAGCGTAGGTACACAGGATTCGACAAAAGCTGCACAAAGCATGCTCTTGTTTTGGTTATATTACCTTTTGTCAATTGAGCCAACGATGGTCACCAGGGAAAAGATTTAACATCTTTTGGTGTTGCAGGATGCCCCATTCCTGAACTAAAAGTTAAGGGTGCTCTCATCAGATGAACAATATTTCTTTGCTTTTCTCAGACATGCAGTAAATGTAGATGGCCATCATATTTATCGATCCACCAATTGTTATCCTCAAATAGTTTTATTGATTTCATAATGTTCTTTCTCATAGATTTGTATTGGCATTCATATACAGAAGCAGAGCGACTGATTTGTCATATAGATTTTTACTCTCATTCATATAGATGAGTTAACCTTTTGATCTTTGTCAAGTGAAATGAGGGAGGGCTGCTGTATAATGCTTTCAATGGTCTGCCACACCAGTGCCCATCCTCAGCCCTCATTTATTTGTGCCAAATTCCTGCTGAGACATGTCATCCATGGAGGAAGACCTTTTAGACAACAATGAGGCATTCCTGTGTAGTGTTTATCAGTTTTATGTTAGATGTACTACCCAAAGGTCAGAAAATGGATCGTCTCATATGATTCTTTTACAAATGAAGCCTTAGCCTAAGCCTAAGACAAATAAATATGTATAATACATTATTTACATATTACATAATTTTTGATAATAGTGTAAGTTCAAAATATATAGGGCTGAAAAGTTTCGAAAGTTTTTTAAGTATATGTCCTATCATATTCTACTATAAAACAAGGTTGAGTTTTGGTATTTAGGCTGGGGTCTATAGACTAGTTTTGGGCTGGTTTGGATACACAGATCTGGCAACCCTGCAATAAAGCTCCTAATAATTCATCCCCTGTAGGATGTATATGATTGACACTTTCAAATATATGGTTGGGTGACAAAACGTGTGCACAGTTTGGTACAAACATTACTGTATGCCGGCAAATCACACCCAACACTTTCACCCTATTTCCTATTTATCACGTTGCTCTCAGCAAACCAATCCAGCAGGTATTCATTACAATTTGTGATGGCAGGCCCTGTGATTGTCATAGATACAATCACAGCTCTCTTCTCTCACAATGAAGTCGTTCTGGATAAGCACTATGAGACGGCCCATAACCGTGTCTACAATATTTTATAAATTGCAGAAATGTCAAGTGTCCTTCTCATTATGAAGCTCTGAAATGTGGGCTAAAGGTTGCCTGTAAGAGTGCCATTTTTTTCACCTTGATAATGAAACGATATACACACACGCATTTACATATATTCTACAGTGTAACCCAATCAGTTCAGTCCTCCAAAACAAAACTGCTTTATCAGATGCTCATTTCTTTCTCAAAATGTGCCAGCACCACCGGTTGCGTGGGTGTGGAATAGCCCAAGCCTTTTCCCCCGAGTGACAGCGTTCAATGAAAGCACGAGGCAATGTCCAATCAGTTTTTAACCTGACAGACAGCTGCTCTTGAGTGCAGGTATGTGACATAGGTTTGCTAGGTCTTCCACATTGAACCGAGACAAAAGGGGAGGTGGTACAGGGGAAGAAACGGGGCACATATCATTACGATCTGGGAGCAGATAAGGCCAATAATCCTCCAGGCTCTGATAAAGGTGTAGGGCCATCAGGGGAGATATGCCAGCTTATTTCCCACTAGACTATTTTCACAGAGCCAATCTGGAGTGTTGATCAACATTAACGTCAGGCATAATACCCTAAAGACATTTTGCAATTCGGATCGATCAAACGTGAAGCCTTACTGGTCCCTGAAAGAATAGGGCTATAGTTCTCTGTTTCTCCAGGCTGCATTTGAGATGTTTACATTCATTTACTCTTACCATGTGATGGAACAAATTGGATAGACGTTCAATGACACAGTCGTTTCCTGTGAGACTGTTGTGTAACTGAACACTGAAATTTTTGCTCTGTTCCAGAATCTAGAGACGAATTGTTGCTTACATAGAGAGCTGCCTTAAAACCCGCATCATGATAACTTTAAAGTGGCTAATTTGAAAAATCCTACACAACAACTTATTTCAACAGAGACAGATATATTACAATAAATTATATTTATAGATTTTTCAAAAAACTGTAATTTCTTATTTTGGCTTATCATATGCTTATATTTTTTTTACACAATGAAAGTAAATGGTAAGTTCAGACTGGAGTAAATAATGACACAATTTTCATTTTTGAATGAACTATAAAAGTAAAGGTGCTTCATGATACCATAAAATAATGATTTTTGGCTAAACTGTTCCATAAAGAACCTTAAAAATCCACAAAACTGTTTCACAAAAGGCTGTTTGGAATGGAGGGAGGTTCTTTAGACAATAAAAAAGTAAGAAAAATATGGTGTGTTTATGAACCTTATGACATAAATGATTCTTTAGGAAACCAAAAATGGTTATTTTAGGCATCGCTATTAAAAACCTTTTAAAGCACCTTTATTTTTAAAAGTGTAGTCAAGTTCATCAGTAATGATAAACGATTAATACATATAATAATATCAATGTAAATTTAATCTTGACAGCTGCATGATATAACAGCTGCAATCAATGATAAGTTTTCATCCAATTATTTTTATTAGACATTTTTCAAGGCAAGTTGAAATCACTGTAAAATACATACCAAAATCAAGTCAACAACAACTTTAAGAAAATACTTGACAGTGAAATTTCACTCTTACTTAAGTGGACCAGTTGATTATTTGGTAAAATAGGGAGTAAATGATGTCAAGTCGTCATGATTTTAGAGAGGAATGAAAAAGCCAAAGCTCTCATGAAATGGGGTTTGAGTTGAAGGACTCTTGAACTCAAAAACAGCATATGATTTCAGCACATTAAAATACAAAGAGGTTTTTAAAAAAAGTAATGCCATTCCTCTTGTTTTTCTATAGCTCCAGTGAGGCGTTCACAGCCTACAACTCACAGAAGGAGTGCTGTCATTCACCTGTGGCAGGAATCTCTGCTCACACGTCTGCTCGAGACCCCATTAAGAACAGCACAGATTTAAACTGTCAATCAGACGCTAAAGGAAAGTCTGCGCTATCACATTCAATTACTGTGGGACACGCTAGTATAGGAGTATTTTATATGCTATGGTAAATGTAAAAATACAGAAATGTCAATAATGTATTCAATATTTAATTTTCTAAAGATTAGATTATTCTGACAGATAAACTAATGAAATGAAAGAAATTAGACATTTTACTGCCATCAAATTTACATCACACAGATTAACAAAGATGCAATTGTGTTTATTTCAAACGCTTTACATGAATCATCCCCACTTAACATAATTGCTTATTAAGTAATATTCCCATTTGCCACCTAATTTTTCAGCCATTTTTGACTTGTGAGATTGTATTCTTTTACATTACAAGTTTTTGCACTCTGAGCTGTGTTTAAATAAATACACCACACTTGATATATAATTTGTTTCTTGGACCGTCAACCTTGTCTTGTATCTATATGAGCTGTTGTCTTGGCAACTAACTCCCTTGTGCACCATTGCACCATCAACACATTTCTCAGGGGTAAAATCAAATATGTGTTAGCATTCAAATGAGTATTTTACTGAATGACGATTATTAGCCTATTATTATTTACATCATTTTAGACTGAGACTTAATTTTAAAATTCAGATTTTTAAAGTAAACATAAATCGTTTTAGTTTGTGTGGAAGTTTGTCTTTTGTAATTCATAATCAATATTATGTTAAGGAACTGGACAAATGAACTTTATAAGAAACAAAGCGCACTATACAAACCAACAAATCCCGTTGTACAATATAATATGTATGACTTATTTAGTTTTATCGTATTGTTGTTCTTTGCATGATAAATATGTTCAAAGTAGATGACAGTTTGCTTTAATGGCAAAATTATCTATCGTTGTCATTTCATCTAGAAAATCCCATTGATATTGAACTGCGTCCTCCGAGCGCTACTTCACCATCACAGCATCTGTTGCGACACAGCTACAGGTGCGAACTACTATAAAACATAAACTGCACATAAACACAGCCTGTGACATAAGAGCCAATGCCTAAAAAAGCTAAATTTGCTAAAATCGCAATTCAGTTCACAAGAAGCCGAATAAACAATACAAAATGTGAATAATACAAAAATGTCCATACCATACAGAAATGTTTAAAGCAAGACAAAAACATGACATTGTCTCACTGGATAACAGAATAAACCACAAACAACATTTCTCATTAATTACACTATAATTCTCAATGTTAAATAAATGCATGTGTAATAAATGAATACACAACGCGCGCGCAATAGATAAATAAAACGCAGCTCACCTGTGGATCTCTCATTCACTGTTGCGCGATGCTCGTGCGTGTGTTTGTGCGCGTCTCAGACTTTTCTTCGCCCATGGAAATCTACGCAACTGCTCGGTGGTATACCCCTTTAAGACAGGAGATGTCAACTAAGCATTAAACGTTAATTTGTCCTCATCTGATGACAGGAAAACGTTTTAATTTCTCGGAGATGTTTTCCTTTCCCCTCGCGCGCACCGGTGTAATCCATATATGGTAAAGGGAAGTGTACGACCACTTTGCATGCTTGAAGCTGTTGCTGAGGGGCTGTCAGCTCTGTGAAGAAAAAAACCTCTGCCACGTTGTTGTAGTGCTGAAACAAGGGCATATTTACACATTTTTTTGCATGTGAAGACTACAGAAGTATACCTGTCTGCAGGCATTGTCATGAAAAATAAAATCTATAAGCATCTAATCATCTACTATAAACAAACATACTTGATCACATAATACAGTGGATAGCATACATATGAAGAAAAAGTGAATATTTACATTACATTCGCATTTATTCATTTAGCAGATGCTCTTGTCCAAAAAAGTAAGCCAACAATAAGCATAATATACAGAGCCACATTTACAATTGGGAATAAAATTGAGTATAGAAACAAATCTAATCAAATAAGAGGGTTTGTAATTGTTTGTTTAGCCAAGTATTCTGCTTAATATGGAGCACAGCAGACCCTGTATGAGCTGCATCTGTGTTGCCTGCCAAACAGATGAATGTCAAAGGCTGGACTGCATACAGTTTTATAAATCATGATATCATGAGGCTTAATAATTGAGTCTCCCTTGCTATGGGTTTGCTAGCATTTCATTAACTGGGCGAATCGGAACCTTCAAGAAACCTCTAGACTATTGTTTCACCGCTGCTCCAATGGAGCCCATTGAAAAAAAAACCCAGCCAAGGCTTGGCATTTATGTAGGTCTCCTCTATTTTGTTCCAATTAGGCAAAACAGTAGGAGGAGGTGCAATCCTGCAGACGGTAGAACTGAGACATTTATTAGTATGAGTTAAACAGAACCGTGGACCCAAGCTCCCAAACCGTGCGGTGACTCATGCCGTCACAGGCCAAACGTGCGAGAGCCTTCTGTTCAGACACATACATGTGAGAATATGATAAAAGGGATAGAGAAAAGCATTGGGCAGACTTTGCAAATTACTCCTTCGATATATAAGAGGAAAATTACCTGCATTCAAAGAGCACTGCTTGTAATCTCTTAGATGTTATGTTCCTTTTCTTTTAGTGCTGCTCCATCAAAATATTATTTTTCTGGACTGGTTTAATTGAAAGAGTACACAGACAAATAAACAAAGAGGGTCTTTCAAATTGATCCTGCAAGCGTGATTATTGCAGGTTGCTCTTATTGAGCTGTAAGTATTGATTATTGATTGAGTTATTGATAAGTCCCTTAGAGTGCGAAATTACACAGACAAATATCAACATAGCTATTGGACTAGCCAACGTCATTCTCAACAGACAGATCTGTTGAGTTAATAAAAAAATTAAAGTGCAATCATTGCCAAATGGCGAATGTTAATGACATTTGATGTCCCAATCGGGGCTTTTGGGCTGAAGAGAGCACCAGGATGTTTAATCACAAGACAGTTTCAAGAATCTTCATCAAAGTTCTTTCAAACTCAATAAAACAGTGTGCAGAAATGAAAGGGTGCATATTTTTTTCTATAGAAGACATCTAGAAATTCCTCTGAAGATCAGATGTTTCTCGATTCCGTTCAATTTGTGCCTTTTATTGCTACATCAGACACTGTCTGAAGACGTTTAGCTATGTGTCATCTGCAGATGAAGCCTCAGAATTCACAACTATGAGGCAGCGTAAGGTGTCACTGGCCCTCAGATCACTCCTCATTCCCTTCACCAGCACCCCTCACCCATCCACACCACCCACGTCTCCACTGCCTTTCCTCGCTACTATAAATAGGCTCGGACACATTAATTACGTAGCTGCTGGGGTGAGGTGCCTCTCAGTACACTGAAATTATTCTTTAGCAGAGCCAATAAAACAAAGCACCAGTCAGGCATCTTCTCTCAGGAAAGGATTTCCAAATGGCTGGAAGATGCTCGTAATGGCTTTACCTGCACAGAAAAAGGTGTGGGGTTACTTACTCTCTCTCATCGATTTCACAGCTACGCTTTGAATCACAGCAAGCTTGAATACGACGCTTGAATGGACGGGGATTGTCATTAAGAACCTCCATGTTACGGAACATCTAGAAACAATAAAAAAAGCTTGAGAAATGAATATTAACATCTTAATTCTAACATGCACAGTAACATTTTTTGGTTAACTGGTTTGGTCAAATTTGTTACATAAATTACAGATTGCATAACTATAAAGACGACAAATACAAAATGTTTGAAGTGGTTAAATCTATAATGAGGAGTATTAAAAGTTTGTTTTCATTAAGCCATAACCGACGTGAAGAGCACCAACCTGGAAGTGTGGACTAAGTGGCCGGATGAGAATGAATTAAATTGGAACAGGATGTTACCATGTTGTGTTCCTCCAAATACTGAGTGTTTATAACATGGAGAATTAAAGCCTGCACTTTATAAATAGCCAATTGATGGGTGCTTTGAAGCTCTAGAGCTTTCCACTTCCACCAGCCCACTTGTGGAGCTCTGTACTGTTTTGTATTCAAATACATCCCAGTTTGAAAGGATCAAATGAAAACATTTCTTTCAAGCTTTCCTCATTGCACTTCAAGCCTTTATCGGTAGAATTGCATGATGCAGACATCATCTCTGTATAATTGCAATTATTCATATGTAGCTACTAAGAGTTTCTTTATGGCTGTAAGAGCAATCTTCTTGACCAAGCCTTACAAAATATTACATATTTGAACAAACGCAACCCAGCATAAGGTGCAAAAAGTGTTTTTTGTATATGATGCAGAAAAACAAACTTTTAAAGTTTGTTTCATGAATAAAACTACTTACCTTTTCCATTAAAGTTATATATAAGCACTTACGTGCTTTTTCCATTAAAGTTTATTTTGCTAAGGTACTAAATATAAGTGTTTACGTACTTTTTCATTTTATTTTGCTTGTTCAAACCATGTGTTCATTAAAATACAGCACAGTCAAACTGTGCACGTTCCTAATGAAATAAATCTGGTTATTTACTTGCGTGAAGCACAAATCACATTTATGAGTCATTCAGGCAGAAATCTTGTCAATTCCAAAGGCATCACCTAAGACAATAATCTAAGTCAGTAAATAACAGAATGCTGCTCTATAAACAGCCAGACACAAGTACAGGAATATTATTGGGATGCCAAAGGGACCAACAAATGCAGATCACTTCGTTTCACATTCCCGAATTAAAGCCTCGATGAATGTTCAAATGCAGAACATGCACATCTGCTATTAATTTTAAGGAATTTTAGTCAGATATCTGTTGGTTTTTGATCAGAGGAAATGGTTCACAATATCCGTTTCCATGGCACATCATTAGTTCCCCACCCCAGCTGTCTCAGACTATTTGAAGCATCTGCTGCACAGCATCTTTAAAACAACAACAGATTTACTTTCAAGGCAGATTGCAAAAGGTAAACCAAGCAGGGCAGTTTGTTATAAATGTGCTTTGAGAAGTTTAACACCCAGAGGTAACATTCCTTAAGATCTTCATATATATGTAATTTCTCAACATTCAGCAAATCCTAAATGGAAATTGAACTCTGCTTAAACAGGAAGTATGACATTTATAATCCAACATATATCAGAAGGGAAAATGTCCAGATCTTTAAATGGCAACCTTCATTCATAAATCAAGGCAGAGGCGAATACCAACACCGCTTTTCTAGAGACAGGTAAAAAGAGAGTAGCAGGGCTAATGACTTAATTTGCAATGCAGAACTGTAATTTGCATTGTGCTTTAATCTTATTTAACCAGCTCCTCAAAGATGGCAATCAACAAGCCCTGTGAGGTTATTGGAAGAACTCCCTCACCATGCACAAATGACTGAGAGGTTGTGGGGATGTTCTTGTATTATGATCTAATTATGCAGACTGCCACGTTTGGTTCCAATAAACTGCTGTGCAATTTGAAATGCACAGAGAACATTACTAGCCAGATTTATAACATGTTTTGGGAGAAAATTTGAGGTGTGCTTATCCATGCAAAACTCTTCATCACATTGCTAGGGTATTGTGAATGGTTGCTAAGGTACTGCTGTGCAGTTACTAAGGTGTTCAGAGTGGTTGGTAACCACTCAACAAGTCTAATCCACAAGAAGTCTTAAAGGATGCGTAAGAATAAGGAACAGCAAGCCACCAATTAGTAACAAAAAGCATTATCAATTACAGTCTGCCAGATCCAACATTGAAATTTTGTTTAAACTCCAGTACATGTGGCCAAAATTGGTAAAACAAAAATATTCTTTCAAACAGAGTTGTAAAGCAGTAATCCGTCTGTAGAAATCCTCAACAGCAATTAGCAGAGTAAAATCCACCACAGGTCTTTTCTTTTCTACACAATGACATTATCCCCCACTAATAGTTTCTGGCTGGTTTCCTTTCAGATCACGATGTGGAAATCGTGCTAAAATATTCATATTCATAATTGTCCCGACCCCCACGAGAACCTCACGTCTAGGCTTTCCTCATTCTATCAGAACAGCGTTAACAAGCTCTTTTTTGTAAAAACTATTCTTATGGGATCAAGGACAGCAGAACACCTTACCTAGTTTGTCAAAACGATTAAACATTATCTTCTTGGAAAAGAAACATAATTATTATAGAAATTCTCCAGCTTCAACATTTAATTTCACCGAGTGCAGGCTGATGAAAGTCAGTTACACCTTCGATAGAAATGTGGGACATTTTCCCATGGGCACAATATCTGTCTGTCTATTAGACCCCTCCCTGACAACTCAACAAACCACTGGCCTTTCTAGTAAGGGTCTTGCTCTTTATCAACCTGAAAGCCCTAGAGCACAATACATCTGCTCAATCTGATAGGACTGATTAAATTGCACCTTGCCAAGACATCACAACAGGTAAAGGCTAGGTGCTGCCCTGTTATTAATCTGAAGAAGTGCTTTGGAGAAATTTCAGGCTAAGGACCATCTATATACAACAAAAGAACCTCTAATTTGATCCACTATTAAGCAAATTGAAAATTCTCTGAGTGCAAGCGTAAAGACTGAACAACATACATGTTGCGATTAAAATCAATATTCGTGTAGTGAAGATAAATTATGCTCTTATCAGACCCTGACTTCAAAACTCCTGTGTGTCTGGAATTGATCTGTCAGACTGATTATAACATCACCTATACCATGTTGGAGTAAAAAAAATCTTCTTTAAATCTTTTATAACCTTACCTTTAATTATTTAACAGGAATAATATCTTGCCTCTTGTTGATTCCCTTAACGAAAAAAACTACTCTTTTGCATATCTTTTAAAAATTTTCCACAGCTTAAGTAATATTATGATTCTATGATCAGAGACTTACCTTTTATGGCTGATGGGAAGTTGATCTATTCGTGATTTACCACTTGTGCACAATGTACCTGCAGCCACACACCGGCTTTGTATAAACATTTTTATTTACTCTATACACTTACATGAACAAAACACCATATAAACACAAAGAGACTGATGCAGCTGTTAACTAACCTGCCATCCATTTGATTCAGAGGCCTTTTTACTTTTTAAGTTTTTTTTTTTTTTTTTTTAAAGTACACAGACAGCCGAGGCAGCACAACGCTAGAGAATGGTACATGCTTAGTACACTGCCTGCATCAGGAATGGAAATTTTTCTAGAGAGACTAATTTAAAGTAAAGAAAGTATAAAAGTATCATTTTACAGCAGTTGAAATACTGACATTAATAGCAAGGTTTAAACCATTAAAACCATGAAGAGACTAAGGAGGCCAGTCTGAAAAAACAAACAAAGATCAAGTGAAACAAAAGCAGTTTTAGGCTCATACCTCTTCATCTGTGAAATATAATTTCTTGTGTATAATGTTGTTTATCGTGCCTTTTTTGCAAATGTTAAGCACTGTTAACCAAGTAACCCCACCCACAAAAAGAAAAATCCCTCACACACAGTCTAGCTTGAGCTTGTTTGCTGTGAATCAGCCCATATGGGGAAAAAAAAATTATACAAAAAGGCCAAATTTAAAACTCTGAAATGTTTGTTAGGATGAGCATCAGTGGATCAACAATGGCACAACACATTCATTTCTTTACGCCCAGCAGGAAATTAGAATGAAGTGAATATGACTTGTAAAGGGGGAAGTAACAGGGGTGAGGAGACCTGGTCAAAACCCATTTCCATTACAGTGGAAAATCTTGAAGTTTACGGCGAGAACTTTTTGGCTTGTGCTCGGACCCTTTTTTCATATTCCACTCTGTTTTGGCTGAAATAAAAATGTAAACAAAGTTATTTAGATTCGTAAAAGGCAATAAACAGTACAGGGTTATTTGAATAGCAGGTACACACCAGTAAATTGTATATGCCTCAGCCTGTGCGGGGTCCTGGATATTTGGTTCATTTAGGAGTTCTTGGATTCCTAGCAAGATCTTATAAACACAGATCGACAGCGAGAGAGAGATAAAAACTTTTACATACATTTTGTGGGATAATACTGCCCTCTTCAGGAATGCTGGTTATAAAGATTTTACATAAAGCAAAATTAAAATCTTTAATAACTTTCACAATCTCACATCAAAAACTGTTGCATTGAACTTTTGAGGTTAAGTTAAGGTTTACCTTCATATACGATCTTATTTAATGTATAAAAACTGATCATTTAAAATGCATCCAACTACATCCCTTCTTTCAGAGACACTTCTACACAGCAGCTTTTTTTAATACAAACACCACACTTGTGAAATTAAACATAGATTTAGACAAATAAGAGGAATCTCTAAATTTGACTATTAATAATTACAGGTTTGTTTACGGAGTAATAATCTTGCTATTGGACAACATAAAAATATGATGCTTAAAGGGGTCATATGATGCGTTTTTTTGTTTTCCTTTTTCTTTAATGTGTTATGTAGTCGTTTGTGCATGTATAAGATCAGCAAAGTTACAAGTCTCAAACCCAAAGAGATAGTCATTGTTAACATTAAGGCTCAGCCACACCTTCCTAAAACGCCTTGTTCAAACATGGTTTCCAAACCACCCAAAGAAAAAATGCATACCTTTGATTCTCGCTGTTGTATCGTTGCTGCTGGCGCCACCATGTTGTATAGATGCTGTGTTTTTTAAATATGGTAAGGGACGTAACATTTCCGTCACACGCTAGAGGTATTCTGGCCTATCACAATGCACTGGATCAGTGGCCAATCAGAGCACACCGCACTTTTTAGTAAGATATGCTTTGTAAAAATTGACATGTTACAGAAAGGAGCAACAATATTCTTTGGTATGTGTAAAATAATGACTTTTTTTTACCTAAAACAATGTAAAAACACATTGCATTAAACCAAATACACAAGATTTTCTTTTTAAAACCATCATATGACCCCTTTAAATTGTTTTTATTACACAGCAGATAATTTGGCACAAATAACCTGGCTGACCAGACATGGCCACAGAGTGCACAGACTTCCTTAAAAGACCTTAAAAACTGTTAATATTGTGCAAAAACTACACTGCACCCTGTTAATGTGCAACAAACAATTTTCACATCTTACCTGCTTAATTGTAATTGCAGGCCTCCAGTCTTTGTCTTCCTCTAAAATAGACAGGCATACAGTACCAGACGGATATACATTCGGATGGAATAAAGGAGGCTCAAATTTACCTTAAAAAAAGTTTAAAAAAAAGAAAAGAAGAGAGACTCTGGCATGATTATCACATCATACACATAACAAACTGAAGGCAAGTAATAGCGCAACTAAACATGCGATTTACATTTTGGTGGAGAGGAAGGATAGTCATCCTTGAAGAGCATCCGAAGTTTGAACAACCCTCCCTCCCACGGCGTCTGCAGAAAAATGCTCTTTGTTAATTTAAACCAGCTGTCGGCAGCAATACATAAACAAGGACATTTGTGTGAAATGCTCCATGCTGTAAACTTATAACCTCACAACCGTATGACTACTGCAGCATTTAACACAAACAATAATTATGGTCCATTTTTCAAATCAGGCCCATACCCCTTTCTTTCCAGGAATGGCACACTCCCAATTCATCAAGTTCATAGTTCCATCAGGGTTTTTTGTTGGTACCGCTACAAAACCCTAAAAAACAAAACAAATACAAACTATAATTGTGAATTGTTAAAAGAACCTGTGGGTGGTTGCAAGTTTGAAAAGATGAGCGTTTCTGTATTTTTATGCTGTACACCCATACGGTTTCAACAGTGATTGTTAAGTGGTTAAAATACAGTGTAAAATCTTATAATAATAGTTTCTCCACTACTGATGGAAAGTACCTTAATACTGCAGTTGTAGACAATAAAATCTTTAAAACTTTTGTTTAATTGGAAACTTGGAAGTTCCCCCACTCTTCCAGTCCAACATTTTAAAAAATTACCCAAGAGAAAAATGTAACAAAAGAGAAATTCAGAACAACCAACAAAAACACTTCATACTTACAAAAGGATGGTCTTTCCGCCAAGCCTTTCGTTCTTGTGCGAGACGACTTAACGCTATACCAGACATGACTTGTGGGCCACTAAAGAGTACAGAAACCTGAAAAACAGACAATATAGTTAAAGCAAGATGCATAATAATATGTGACCCTGTCTGTGAAAACCAGCATCAAAGTTTGACTTCACCTATTAATTTCACTATGATTTCAATCTTTGACATTACATTACTCAGACAATATTAAAGATATCAATGTTAATTTCTCACAGAATATTCTTTTGATTACATAGAATGATTTTATGTAGAATACAGGAAAGAAAATTACTTTTCACTTTTCACAGCTGGGTTTGCACAGACTGGGTGACATATATATGAAGTACACATATAATCAAATGGTAATACACCGAAGTTTGTTTCACAGCATGCTGTGCACGGGATAACACTGAAGCCATAGCAATTGCATTAAATTCATTATCTACTAGTAACACTGTACTATTAAAAATGAAGAAATGGTTGAAAAAAAAAAATCTGCTATGGCACTTAATATGGGCAAAAGCCAAACACTCATCCTATCATGTCACTTCACATCATTACCACCATATGTAAAATCTCTTGTCTGTGGTAACATTGCATTATGCATTTGCATTATATGTACAGTATTTATGTAAGATTTATTTTGTATAGGATAAGATCTTACACGCTCGGTCTATCCTCTGTACTTTTTTCTTTTATATTCGTCCCCATGTGTAACACCGTGGTCCTGAGAGAAACGACATCTCGTTGACAATAAAGCTCACTTGACTTGGCCACTTATGTACATCGTTTGCGATGCGTTTATTTATTTTTAAGAGATAAATAAGTATAATAAATTCAAATGAAAGTAAAATAAGCTGTGCTAGGTGGGAGCAGTGTAGCGCTATACATTAATCACTGAACCCAGAACAGTGATCACATTTGACTATTGTATGATTAAATGCCAAACCAAACGTTATCACTAAACAAACCGAATAATCAGAGAATATGCGTTTATTAATCATTCATGCAAATTACTTCCAGAGATCATAAGCAAGCTAATTACCATTGCGAATATCCTACAGTGTGTGTATGGGTTACGTTTGTGATCAAAAGCGCAGTAAATGAACAGGACCTGTCAGATGCAATGGAGTATGCGCCGTTTCACAGCGACCCGTGCACACCATCAGCCTCACTGCGCACTTCTGCCGCTCACTGACTGAAATGATCGCTCGTTTTGCGATTAACCGCTCGGATCAAACTATCTGGACTTAATATAAATGACCAAAACTGCATACAGTGCATACTAGCGAGCCGTTTATTGGTTTGTCATCCTCATAATCACATGCGATATGTTGCGGGTGTTAGCCTAGCACTGCTAGCTAGCAGGAGCCGCAAACAAAAACAGCGCAAACTTCACGGGGTCTGTATCAGCAAAAATGTGCACGAATTTTCTCTATTTTAGGTGGGTATTGCAGACATACCTCTGATCCGTGAATATGGATGTTAACCTCTTATCCAAACGCCCTGAAATTGAAAATTTGCCTTAAAGTCAAAGCAAAAATCTAGCGAAGTTTCCCTCCTGGAAAAAAGAAAACACAGACATTTACCCGTGATAATTAGGACCCGTGAGCGCACACGAATCTGCCTGAGCAAAATGCTCAACAATGTCAATATATACGCAATCATAGACTAGATTACTTCCTATAATTACAGGCTAATGAAATACAAGCTATTTTCTGTTAATACAAGCTGATGAATAACACCTGCCTATCTAAATGAAGGTAAAACATGAACAGGTAATTGTTTAATGAAACAGACTTAGCTCTTGATTAAAATATGCTGTAATATATGTATAATTATGAATTAGTGTAATAATACGATGTTTGTGCTTGCTTGCTGTTTGTTTTTGCAAAATATTTGACAGAATCCCACTGATTTAAGGTTTTTGATCAGGCATTTCTTAGACAGCTATAAGGTTTCAGCATTTGTTCTTCTGTAAACATTTCACTTTTATATTTTTATGTGATGTATTTCTGTTATTCTCATATTATATCCACCTTCGTGTTCTAATGCATTTGTATATAATGTGTTAGTAATATATAATGTATGTAAATAAATGTAAATATTTATAAATAAATATGTTTGGCCATTATAGTTTAAAAATTGGCCTATTAAAAATGTATTTTGAAATCAAAAATATTTGATTTTAAACATTGCCTTATTCATTTGGTTTATTAATTTCCACATGCTATCACTATAGTAACAAAATAGAATTCTCACATAATTAGTGCTTTGCATTTACTTAAAATTTTTTACCCCCCAATCAGACATACACAAACACTCACCCAACATCTGTCAGAATCTGATGACATTGCACTTCAGTATGGCTCCTCAAGTCAGCACCTACACAACAGGAAAGTGCCTTAATTGGTATTATAAAGGGTGGAGCATCTGTAAATAGGCTTTTGTTTAAACCACAACCACATCCTTAATGTCTTACTTTCGTCATAAGCACTCTGACTGTGCATGCTGATCACTAGATAGGCACAGTGTAAATGTCAAAGACGTGTACAATGTTCTGGTTTATGACTGAGAGCTGCAGTAAATAATATTTTTGTCAGAATCTTTTATTTTTGTACATCGGTTAAATGGGAACATTATCACGGTAAGAATGTTTTTTAATCCCTTATTTTTTTTACAATCACTTTCACCTGTCTACTTCTCTTTTTAACACGTTTCTTAACACAACTTGTTTTGCTACAGCACGTGTTGTTTATTGATATAGGTTTTCTAAACATTTATATTTAAAAAATGAGCATGTATATTTTTAAATAAGAATTTAATAAATATATATATATTATTATTATTATTATTGATCAGTGTTATAAATTGTATTGAATTTATATTGTTGTTAATCTCAACATTTGTTACCCATACACATACTGCAACCATTTTTAAAAACAATAAAATGATTTAATCTTTATTTTTGATTGCAGTTTGTATGTGAGCTCTGTAAGATGTGTTTAAGCAGAGCTGACCACAGATTCTTCCACTGTCACTCCATGATGGCTCTATGGCAAGCCATAGTCTTATTTCTTGTTTGTGGGCTAACAGAATGCAGTAAGTTTACATTTGCAATATAATTTCTGTAAAATAATGACAAACAAGTTTTTCTCAAAAAAATCTCATAAAAAAGAGTTTAAAAACAGCATGGTTAGTAGTTATAAAATAGTGGTTTTCTTGCAATAATAAAAACAAACTACTGTGGCCTTTGAGGCAGGTGTTGCATTGAGAAGAAATGCTTTTCTTTTTGTAGCTCAAATGACCACATTTCCTCTCTCACACTTCGCAGATGACAGCGTGTGCGATGTGACCTGCACCACAGACTTCATTTCCACACTGAACTGCTCTAAATCTGACTCTGCAGGAACAGCATCGTGTTACGTTGTGGCCTACTGCAGGTACAGATCTAGCACATCATGTTCTTACTTTGAGTCCAGCCAATGTGGAATGGTGCTCATTTTGCTGAATCATTTAACCAAAGCATTGCCTGACCTCTACTCTATTATTATTATTATTATTATTATTGCAGTGATGAATTCGCTGCTGTGAATGGGAGTTGTACTGTGAAATCACCACAGTCCTGGTGCATAATGGAACCAGAGGACATACAGATGGTAATGGGGTATGATACCAATTGCTCTATAACAGCAACACCGATGACCGAACAGAGGGGGACAGGGACCCCAACAACTAAAATCATGCGTTTATACAAATCTAGTAAGTAGATCCATCTACAGGAGTCAGTAGTTTAAAAAAGCATGATATATAGAGGGTTCAAAGGTCTGAGAAAATTGTAAATTAGTTTTTCATATTTAATACATTTTCAGATTATTAGCAAAACAGTTTGAGAGAAAATTTCTTTGGTATGATTTGAGATTGTATTCATGTGCTTCAGTGGCCAATGCTACAAATCTGTTTTTTTTATACAGAAATAGTGCAGAATCATTGACAGTTCTAATTCAGTTTAAGTAACATCTTTCTTTAAAACACTTCAAGATCCTAAAATGTTCTGTTTATTGCATTTTAAATGACATTTTAAATCTTAAAACTACATTTTCAATTTGGACTTATACTGTATTTGCATCATTCACTAACATTTGTTTACCTTCTGCTTTTGTTACAGTTAAGCTTATAAGACCTTTCAACCAAAGTGTCGTAAAACTTGATGGGGGTTTCAATCTCACATGGGATGTGGCTTACAAAGAACATGAAGTGTATAATGCTTTGTACTACAGAGTACGATTACGAATTAAAGGTGACCCTAAAGAGGTAAAACACTGAATTATTCTGTCTGTGTGGAGACCAAAATGTCACCAAGATTTGATAGTGTTTTCGAAAATAAATGTGTGCCGATATTTCCACAGAAGGAGCAAATTTTCACTCTGGAACAGAACCAGCTGTCAGCGGTTATTGACAGTGAAAGACTTCTGCCAGGCAGACAGTATATGGCCGATGTCCAGGTTGCAGTACATCCCAAGTGGTTCAAATCCATGTGGAGTGAATGGAGCAGCAGTGCAGAATGGACATGTGACCCATCTCCTGGCTCACAACAGTACTATTTTCTGCTGTTGATGGTAGTTCCTGTTGTGGTGATGGTGGTGCTACTATACAGTGGCAAACTGTAAGTACAGTGGCACATTTTATATATTTTAAAATCACAGACACATTTGCTTTAAAAATGACATTTACATTTCGGTTTGTAATGACAAAGACATAGTGAAACCAAATCGGACTGTAGGGAATTATGCAGCTTTGCACAAACACGAATTTGTGGTATATGGAGAAGTGAAAAACAATTCTCATTATGTCTTTAGTTTATTTATGAGTCAGATGAGAAGTCATATGCCTGTTGGACCTTTATGAACCTTTGACTTTCTAGAAGCACACCATCTAGATATCTCCTGTAATTCTTAAAATCTGAAAGATAATGTACAGAGAATGTGCCTAATAATCCACATAGCGGTAGAAGTAATGAAAGCACACAGATACATTGATAGCACCTCCTCTAATAATATGTTTTCCAGTAATCGATATGACTCTTCTTACCGTATATAATGAGTCCTCACCTCCCACGTTCTCAAAAACCGCAATAGAAGCAGACGTGTTCCTGCAGACAGTCTATTCTCATGTAGGTCAGAGAGTGGAGGAAGTCAGACCAGCTTTGC
Source organism: Beaufortia kweichowensis (assembly GCA_019155185.1). Taxonomy (NCBI): domain Eukaryota; kingdom Metazoa; phylum Chordata; class Actinopteri; order Cypriniformes; family Gastromyzontidae; genus Beaufortia; species Beaufortia kweichowensis. The sequence goes on from CM032804.1 coordinate 4,224,003, forward strand.
AAATGCATTAAACTTGACAGCTTCTGGGTGCACAACATCTCATGACAGCTGCTGTTTTCATTTCTTTTCAGCACGTTAACAGCATGATTATCTTATGTACGGTGAACGCATAAAATCACTTGCACTAAAAACACTTTGTTCTTTTTCGCGTACAGAGGGGCAATCAAAAAGATGATTTTATGGCAACACATCCCAAGCCCCCATGACTACTTTACACCACTGTACCATACATATCACGGAGACTTTAAGGTATTGCTTTTGGTTTGTTTTTTGTGTTTTCAGCTGTGCTTCTGAATCTCTCATGCACAAGCAGCAGTCGCTGTGTGTGTGTAAGTACGATGATGTCCTTTGTTTAGGGGACTTTCGTGTGTGTTACCTCACTTGTGAGCGGGGAATGTGACATTTTGCAAATGAGTCAATCTGTAGGGGCTTCAAAGGACAGGGAGGGCTCACGAAACATTTGGGTGAGATTGTGTTACATGCGCAAAATGAAAGTAGCAGCTTTCCCCTCGAATGGAAACTTCTATGAGTTCAAACGCAAACTCTGATAAGGTGGGTAGTTATAAATAGTTGTTTTTAACTAAAGGGGAAATTTAGTGAATATTCCACTGGGTTAAGTGAGTTCTGGTTCAAGCTCTTAATCAAAACAAAAATTTGAACCTTATTATTGAATGAAAGTTGTTTTTGTTCCATAGAGCACTTAAGTGATTTTAATGAGATATTAATAGCACTTGCGTTTCTGGCCTTATGTAACATGTCAATGTTGAGAATTTGTGAGATCTGAGGTGGCAGATTTTTTTAAGTAGCAAATATATTCCAAAGGCAAATATATTCCAGCAGGGGACAGTAACGGGCCAAGTTAAGAACAGCAAGAGTTCATCTCGTTTATCAAGTGTAAAGTTAAATCTGTGTTAAATATCTACACAGAAAATTTACACAGAGTATTTTATAATGTTCAATACTGTAACTGAATAACGCAGGTGTAATGAACATCAAACTTCATCTTGTGTGAATGACGCCCTTTGAAATTTTCCACCACCTCTTAATCTAAAATAGACTTCTCAGAAAATGGCAGAATAGTGATAAACAACATTTAGTGCTTGAATATCATATCTCCCTGTGCAGTTTTGTAGTTCTTTCAGCACAGTTTTGTATTTTGTATTGGACAAGTGTTTTTTCGTGTTTTTCATATGTTTCTCATGAACTTAAATTAATGACTTGCCGTTTAATAATTGCTTTTATTAGTTAATAGCAGGATGTAATGGTTATGATAACACACTGCAAAATAAAAAAAGAGCTCATCTAAATTTAAATCAGCTGAGATTTTATAAATGTATGACTTGTAGGAACAGTCTTTTTAACAAACTGTAACTGAGCCAGTCGAAATAAATGCAAAGAAATTAAAAATTAGAAAAATGAGAAAATCTTAAATTAAAGAGGACTTTTATAGTGAAGTACATGCAGCTGAAGATGCAGTATGTCATGTGTACAGATATGCCATGCAATTATTTTTATTATTCAGATTTTTATTACCAACAATATATTTGATATTATCAACATGTACTGGACAGTGCAGTGCTCCCTTAGAAAAGAATTATATCAGAGAATATTTATATTTCATTAAACATAACTATGTTTTTAGTTTACAATACAACATACAGCTATAATGTAACTCCATGATTTACATATTTTCTATATAAACATACCATAAAACAAAACCCAAAACATTACTAACTGGTTTAAAATCTTAACCCATTTTAACTGGTGCTTCCAAAACTACAAGAAGTCTAACCCCTCAGCATGAGGCTTTCCCCATTGTTACGCTTTGCTGTTATTAACCAAATGCAATGTATTTTTTGCGACACTTACTACACTATTTCCTTGTGCTTTATTTCAGAAATGGGTAGGGCCAGTCCTAACCTTCAACAACTTTGATGTTCTTGAGAAGAGCGCCGCTCTGCAGGTGCTTTGTGAGAGGCAGCAGACTGAAAGTTCAGAGGAACCTGCTAACAACAGTCAACAGAGAGACTCCAACCCTTTTAATCCGCCGAGTCAAAACTCATCTAAGCTCTACTTCCTCGGTAGCAGCAGTCATGCTGTTACTCACTCCGGTGGCCACATATCAATTGACACCGTTACCGTTTCTGGCCAGGAGGGCGTGATGGCCAACTGGTCCGGTGAAAGTCACAGACGGAGCATTGAGGACTTCCTCAGCGGCGAAGAAGCCAATCAGAGAGCGGCTGAGATCGCCGATGGGGACCCGGGGGCTTTAGTGCGTGAGGGGAGGGGAAGTTTACAGGTTTTAGACTGTGATGATTGGCATCTACAGGATGATTTGGAGAACATTGAACAGGTCTCCCTGGTCTCCTATAGTTCTAATGAGCACTCTGATGATGGTTACCCTCAGACTGGACTGGATTTAGACACCATAGACAGTGGATTTTTGGAATCAGACTGTTCCAGCCCCTCAGGATTTGATGGGAAAGAACGCATTGAAACCGCATCACTAGACGGAGTGGGAGTCTTCCACTCCAATTATGTCAAACAGTGGGTGGCTTTTACCACAGTCCAGGTTGTGGAAAGTAGCTTGGAACCAAGCAGCGTTTAATAAACTTACATAAACAGTTATAACAGTAAATAATGAACACTTGTACAAAAAGGGCTCAAGACATCAGTGTTTTGACCTGATTAACTCATAAAGTCGGCTTGTAACCATATTGATCTGTGTTTGTGGTCCAGTCAACTGTGTGATAATTTCCACAACACTGATATCCTAAAGGGCCAAGTTTTTCTTTCATACTCTTTATCATATACAGTACGCAAGAGTAAGTATAAAAATGTGCCTATATGTATTTTTAACATGCTTCTATGCATCATTTTTGGGCTACAAGCCCTTAATGTGTATGAGGGATGGAGTTTGTAACATTATCTTTCAAACTGTACAGTTGTAAAAAGGAAAACAATTAATAAATGGAAAAAATAAATATTCAGGTAATGAATTTAGCTATACACTAGCATGTGCAAATCACAAACAGTACGTGACAAAGAGCTCTTGTTCAAAGATATTGTTTGAAGTACTTTTATGACTGTTCATGTTTCTTCTCTTGCTGTATTCTCAAAAGTGTGTAATTTGCCAATGCCTTTACAATATACTGATTATCTGTTGAGGTTAGACTGACAGCAAAGTACATTTCCTATTAATTACGCAGATATTTGTTGCACGCAATGTTGCAATTGTTATCACTTTTTGCTGGCTTGAGCTGACAGCAGAGCAAGATAAAGTATGTTTCACAGTCATGCATGAAATGCCACCCTTCTGATAATACTACGGGTAATTCTACATATCAGAGCTTTTGTACAAATGATCAGCTGAACTCAGCAATCCTAATGTTTTTTGTGAGGTATTCTTTCTTTATCTTTTGTTATGTTTCTGTGATAGCAGACTTCTTGTTGTAACACACAAATCTCTTGAATATCATGAAATGATTTTTGCACTTTATTATTATCATGGATTTATTGTTTATTGCTCACACACGGGCACATTTTATTAATACTGTCAGGTGATGCATGAGGGACTAAAATCCTTACCATTCAGAGGTGATTACTGACTACGTGGTGAACTAGAATAAAATGTTTAATAAAACTTTAAAGTCACTTAACAAACACAATAATAATAAATAATTTGCTTTTTTAAATTGTTTTTAGGTTGATGATTTAATTTTGAAATTGCTTGGGATTTGAATGCTTAAGTATAAAAAGTATTTAAAGGGTTTGAAGAGAACTATTTTAAAAGGAGAAGGTTACTATTACAATTTGTATTTTAGAACTGTACATTTTTTTTTAAATATTTACATGATGAGACACATAAAAAGAAAAGGAAACCATATTAGGGTAATGATTTCTTATGCAATTTTGTGGTTATATCCTTATACCTGTAAATGCAGTAGGAAACCTGCAAATTATTATGCAACCTCTAAAACTAAAAAAGGTTTATACACCAGATTTAGTAACGTACTGTAGGAAACCACAAATAGATTTGTTTTTATTTTAAGTTCAAGAACTTTATTCAACTTCATGAAGAGGTTGTTGCTGTAGCTATTCAAAGAATAAACCTTGGAACAGCTTTCCTGTAGCTCTGTGGTTACAGCATGGCGCTAACAATTCCAAGGTCATGGGTACGATCATAGGGATTGCATAGTATAGCATATAGTATAATGTGATGTAAGTTGCTTTGGATAAAAATGTCTGCCAAATGCCTAAATGTAAATGGAACAGTACTGTATGTACTGTACATTATATAGTTAATTGTATCAAGATTTCATTGTGATAATGTGCAGAACTGTCTTGGAACAGGTGACGTCTACATTATACATTATACTGTACTTAGTTTTAAGTTCACATGAATTACAAATGTGAATATGTTCATATGTGGTGCTGGTGTATGGAAACCCGAGAACTGTGCGATGCCACCTTAACTGATCAGAGATTTTAGATAAAGGTTAGAGGTTAAAATCTCCTACGTAAACAGGAACTGCTCTGTATATAAAAGCCAGCCTAATTTCTGTATGATGTTCATCACTGTCTCAGATGTCACCATTTACCATGTAATATTTCTCTAATGCTTCTGAAAATTGGGTAAGTTGACCTAAGAATGTTTATTCTAACATATATCTTATGTAACATTATCTAAAACATCTCAAGTAGGGATAAATATTTTCTTAATGTTATAAATAATGTTCTTTTATCCAAAGGTATAGCGATTAAGAGAACCTGAGAATCTTTTATGTTGTACCAGGCTGTACAGTACCAAAAAATGATCCGCATGGGGATTCTCTTTATTTTTGGGGCTTTTTCACCTAAAGCCAATTCACATGGTTGGTGATGTTTGTCGATTCTGCACTTTCAATAGCATATGTATTTTAGACTTGCATTTCAAAACATATACAGACATACAGCCATTTTTCTGCTTTTGTATTTCAGATTTGACAAAAGGGAACACCTGTGAGACAGATTACTGGCATACAGTCACCTGCTACGACCTACCAGTCAACCCCACTGGAAATAAAAACACATCATTCTGGCTGACATTTACAGATGAGTTTAAATCGTGAGAATAGTTTATTCATTCAAATTGATTTTTAGGCAGTGCAATGATGCAAAGATTTACATGTTAAATCTGTTACTTTTCCACAGACAAACATGCCAACTTCAGAGAGCCCATGAAGTTTACAGCTGTGTTTTTAAAAAATACACAGATATACCGATATTCAGCGATTTTCAAAATTTTTCTGTCACGATTTATTACACTTTGGAAAATGGACATAATATTTCAAATCAGTTGTATTATTTTAAACCAGCTGAAAACAGTAAGTAGATTTTCATTATCAGAACAGGACCATATTTGAATGTTTTCATAATTATGTTTAACAAAATCATTTTATTCATTGGATTTTGCATACGTAAGCTAAAAAACTTCTCTCTTCTCTTAGTTAAACCAACTGTACCATATAATCTGACAATGCAATATGCAAACGGAACCTATATTTTCATGTGGAAAAATGGATATGAAGATCACACATACAAAGAATCTCTTCCCTTTATCTATAACTTCATGTACTACAAAGATGGACATATTGCCAGTGTAAGATGATATGATTTTTCTTGAGGTTCTCACAGCTGTAAATGTCATTCAGAGAATGAATTCATCATCTTCAGGGAACTTTCTCTGTCACAGCCACATCAAAGAAACACATTTAACAGCATTTATCTGTGTTCCGCTATGAAATTGACCTGTCTTCTATGAATGGTTTGACATTATGGTTACTCTTTTAAACATTTTAAGGAGGACCAGAAATATAATATATACTCAGGAAAAGAAATGAAGATTGATGAAATATATCTTGATCCTGATACTAAGTACTCTGCTATGGTAAGGACTGGTATACAGAAACATGATGACTATAGTGGAACATGGAGTGAATGGAGCGGGGCAATTAATTGGAAGACAAAACACGTAGGTAAATAGGATAGTGTACTGATTCTTTTATAAATTCTACATTTGCTGAGTTCTAAGGTCTTGTAAAGTTTAATCACTATTTATTCATTTGTATCTCTTTCTGTTTTATTCTTTCAAGATAAGCCCAGTCAACTTGGCAAGATTGTCATTGGAATATGTCTGATGCTGGGACTTTTAATTCTGCTTTTGTCTGTTCCTGTTGCAAGGTAACTGTTTTTTAGACACCTGCTATTAGTGGGGCTTGATAAAGGAAAGATCGCTTGAAATAACAGAGAAATATATTTGATTTATTATAGCATGAAAATAAAAGAAATTATATGGGTGCCAACACCAGAAACATACTTTCAGCCCCTTTACAAACATTACCAAGGCAATTTTCAGGTAAGATAATAATAATAAAAGAAAAAAATATATAAAACTTATTTATGTATTATTTAACATATTAAACAATAAAAGATTTCTTTTTAAAACACAGTGGTTTAGTAGACAACACCTTTTGTATTACAAAATAATAGAAAAACAACTGTTTGTCAGTATGAATTAAATTAAAATATAACCTCTTTCTATCCTAAGGGTTGGGTTTTGGCAAAAAGTCCTTTGCAAGACGTTTATGTTATCGAAGAATTTTCAACAATTGACAAGATTGCAGAGGGCATAACTATACTACAGGATCAGGGAGAGAAATCAGACATGTACCCGTCAGCGCAAAGCCATACACCTTATGTGGGCCCCACAATTGAGCTCTGGGCTCCGTGCCAAACGTCTGATGCGTGCAGTGAGACAAGTATCCCATGTGAGGAATTTTCTTTGTTCTGTGAAGCATTGCCTGATAAAATGGACAACCTCATCATCCAGCGTCTAACCACAGTATGCTTGAGTGAGGATGTGATCTCTTCAAAAGGTTCTGTACTAAGTATCAAGAGTCTGGAGAACCATGAGAGTTGTGGGCCATCTGAAGCACCAGTCATTATTAATCCAACGCCTGTGTGTTTTAAGCAAGATTACTGCACTCTAACGGACACTCTGACAGGTCCTGTCCCCACCTTCAACAGAGACTTGGAGCTGAATGGAGACATGTCCAATGATTAAACGCATAAGATAATGTATCACATTGAATCAGTATAGATGATTTCTCCAGACATGATGCTGGGCTTTTTATTGTATTATGTAAGGTTCTGTGTATTGTGTTTGAGTATTCTACGCTGTGCTTTTGCATTAAACTCTGTAGGACATCCACTTATTGACAGAAAGGCAGTAGTGCTGTATACTTGAAAAAGATTTTTCCTTTCTTTGTACATTCTAAGAAGAATTTTGTTTGTGTTTTTAATGTGTTGCTTCAGTCACACACTTTGTTGTCATTTGTAAATAGCATGCAATGCTAAGGATTTATAATGTAGTTGTAAAGAATAAATGTTTACATCATTTTACTGTGTAGGATTACAGTGGCAAAGTAATAAGCTCAACAATTTAGACAAACTATGTTTGGACAATCAGTTTTTTTACATTTAAAGCCATTGAAATACACTATCAATTGAGTTAATTACATAGTTAAGTACAATATAAACTAAGGATTTGGCTAAAAGCAAACCAAATTTGTATCATGTGTGGATAAATGTTATCTCTGACACTGCCATTGATATCTTTTTATATGTTTTTTACAGACTAAAGTTTTTATCATTACTTATTCGCTGTTTCAACCGACCATGTAGTGACACATGTTTTATTATTTGTGTATAATTTAAAATAATTGTTTATATCCTAATTTTAGATTGTTGCCATAAAATCTGGTAAGGGCCGCAGATGAAAATCATCCAACTGGGCTACTTCTGTCTTGTTTACAATATTTCAGTTTTGATTAGTGACCATTGTCACATCAAATAAAGAAATATAAATTTACCTTCACCAGAATATGATTTGCAAATGTTATGGTAGTGCATATAATTCACAATCTACTATATTATGATTATTATTATAATTATTATTATAAGGCTATATAATTTGGTATGTTTTGAGGGAAGTAATTCAAGCACATTTTTAGCTGAAAGTTGATTTGAGTAATGTAAGTACATTTCCAGTTGAAAGTTGATTATTTAAACTGTGTGTCATACAAAGCTTCAGCAGATGTTGTAAAATATTTGTGCAAAAAGCAACAGAAGGTATAGAAACATTTCAGAAACACTCATGTGGGGTATCAAAATGTGTTTTAATCACAACATTAAACAAAAAGAAATGAAAGGGGTACATTTTTGGCCAGTGTTGTTAATTGACTCACACTTGATTCTCTGTGCTGTACTTCCATCTGCTGGCAAAGGTATGTACTGCACGTGCCAGTAAAACTGCATGAGAGGTTGTTGTTGTGTGACGTCAGAGCTGAAAGGAGAGAGGCAGCCAGCAACGGCCGTGTACTACAGCTCTGTAATGGCAACATTACTGACACATCGTACTATAGATGTCCATGGCAAAGACCGAAAGTCAACCAGTGAGTACTGTACATGATGAATTATATCATATATATCCACAGTATCAGTAAATGATGAGGTATTCACCGGAAGCGCACTTTTATTTACAGTGTTTAAATTATTCAGCTCGCTATATTTTTGTGTTTTGGAGGGCGGTTTGCCTTAGTTTTATTCTTTAGTCAACTTAACTTATTTATATTGGGCTTGCGTTTTATTCGAGTGTAGATAGCACGCACTTGTGTTTTTTAGCATATGTCTTACACACGATTTTACCTTTAAATTGCCGTTTGTACGAATTAACGTTGTTTACTCTAATTGTAGTGATTTGATTATGTATTCGTGATTAAAAATTACCGGTGTTATTTTGACATGTAGTTTGTCAGCTGACGGGCAAAAAAAAACAGTATCACGAACATGCTAGAGGAAGTGACGCAGTAGCAGAGTGGGGTAATGATAGGTAGATGTGCGGCGCTGCGCAGACTAAACGGAAATATGATATCAGAGTACCGCGAGAGTGGTGCGAAAGCAGCGCGGCTCTCGCGGTAGTTTGATGTCATACGCCGATCGCTCTGCGCAGCTCCGAATAAAGTCAAACACGCCTATAATGCATGTGCTTTCACTAGAGACGCATTTACTTGAAAAACAAGACCGTAAATCCATTTACCATGAGGCAGATAGACACTTTCTCTTTCAGCACTGCTCAAAACCATTAGAGAAATGTAACTATGAAACATTCAGTACCAGTTAAAAGTTTAGACACAAATATCAAAAATGTTTTTTATGATCTTAAAAATCTTTTAATCTGAAGGTGTATATTTCAATGTTTAAACAAAATATAATTGTGCCAACATATAAAAAAGCAGCCAGTAAGAGTCCAGCATAAATAGAAATTCCTTCAGTGTTGTTTAAAAAGCTTTTCAAGTTGAGACCTCAAGAAGCTGGAAAATGTCAAGAGTATGATTTTACAAATTTTAGACAAAGGATGACTACTTTTGAATATAAAACATAATTCCCACAGTTACAATTGTGGTATTTCATGGTTTTGAGGAGTTTCTACTATTCTAAAATGTGAATCAAATCTAAACAATGAGTAAGAAATGTATATTACTCAACCTATCTATATATAAATCTATAAATCTATCTTATCTATCTATATATATATATATATATATATATATATATATATATATATAATATACTCAACCTATCTATATATAAATCTATAAATCTATATCTATATCTATATATATCTATATATATCTATATATATCTATATATATATATCTATATATATATATATATATATATATATATATATATATATATATATATATATATATATATATATATATATACACAGTATGAGCATACCATATGTGCAGTGAATCATGTATAAATATAATTCGTTTTTTAAAATAGGTAGGAACCCTTTAAATATTTCCTCTTATTTTAGGAAAAATAAATACTAAAGTTACTTGGACAAATGCAGTTGTATTAATGACTGTTGTATTAAAAACACCTGTATCAGGATGTTGATGTTGTTTAAATGACTGCAGATTTTGATCAGCCACATGTACCTGCAGGAAACTGCTACAGTATTTACCTCCAGACACCTATGAGCACACTGAATGAACACATTTGACCCTTTTTTGACTCAAAACTCAATGCTAAACTCTCTTACTGTATGTTTGTAGTGTAAAAGATATAGTCTCATCTCATCATGGTCTCATCTATATTTCAAAAGCACTTTGTCATGTCCACCATTACATAAGTACCTTGTGATGGCACTTTATGATCCAGTCTTTCATACAAAGTCTATTGCATTACCCTGTCAGCCTTTACTACACTTCATTCTGGCAGTTAAAGATGTTATGTTTATTGTCTTATATTTGTTGATGCAATCAAGACTTCCTAATCTAGTTTTAACTGGGACTTCCAGGGAAAATGTTTGTGTGCTATCAGATTACAGCATGGCACATTGTATATTTTGACACCATTGATCTAAGGGTCATGCCAGCTGCATAGTGCAGCTTGTAATTCTGTTATTGTTGTTTTACATGTTGTGTTTGTGCCACACCAATTTATATTAATATCTCATAAAGGAAATGATGGGACATTCCCCTGTGACTCAGTTTGATCATTCATATTACATACTGTATATACGCTACCAGTATTTAAAATGATGATACAAAAAACATTTGAAGGCTTAAATAAAAAAAACAATAAAAAACTATGACTCAAGTGATTAAACCTATGAGTGTGCCTATTTATGCATTTACAAAACCACAATAATATTTTGAAATGTTTAAGAAAGAAAAGCAGCAAACAAGTGCAGCTTACATCAAAAATCCTTCAATACAATTAAAACACAGTGTGCAGAGCTGTAAAGGCAGTGAATAGATACTTTGAAGAATCTGAAATCTAAGATTATTTTATTTTTTTAACCATAATTTACACGTCTGAATGTGACATCATAATGCTTTTAGTATATTGCCTTGTTGATCACAGTGCTAATGGCAGACAGAGTTTACATTCCTCATGCCATTAGGCATGTGTAATAAATTGCCTGATTTCTACTTTGCACTTAAAGCTTCTATAAAGTACATCAAACATACAGTGAGTTTGTCAGTTACGAGTAGGGGTGACAGACCTCTTTAGTTTCTGTGGTTAAATGTATTTGACAAAGTGGTGTTGGAGAAGTGCCCTGTCTGGCAGGTGTCTGGAAAGTACCAGGTTTTTGCACTAATAACAGAACCTTTAGAATATGTTTTTACTTACAACACCTTTTATAGTAAACAAATGAGGAGTAATCAACTCGATGTGGGGAAGCAGATCTTTTTTTATTTGCATGGCTTTGTGTGTTATCTCAGACTTAAGGCTAAAGCTGTCTCTTATCGATATACACAGTGGACATCCTGAATGGGGATAGAATATACAGTTTGTACTGTATAAAAGTCATTATGTCTACTGTATGGAAAGTCCCCATAAAAGATGGAAACCCAACATGTGTGACAAGTGTATTTAGTAATTCGGTTACATGTGTTCACTGGTCATCCGTGTGGTAATCTAAGGCTTGCAAAAATCATACAATTATATTTCATTTTAACCTTAGCAATGTAAATGTTTTGATGGCTTAGTTACTCCAGCGTAAACAAGAGCAGGTCCAAATGAATGAACGCGAGTACTCGTAATCCAGGATGAAAACAAACGCAGCCCTCCCCTCTGCGGAAGCTCTACTGTACTTTATCAGCTGCTCGCTGCCTGCCAAAGTGGTTTTGTTCCTTATTGCACGTGCACCTGCGCGTCTCAGTCTGTGTCATGTTTACTCTCTATGTGTGTTTTGCTTGTTTAGTACGATGCTGCTGCCATCCCGCCTAGCTTGATGGTGTGTTCCTGTCCTTCCTCATCAATGGTAAGGACCCAGCCGAACTCCAGCCTTCGTCACTGTCTCAGTATGGAGGTCAGCGGCGGAGAGACAAGCCAACCGAAGACACCCTCGCCTAAGATGCCCCAATCGCGCAAGAGGGACGACTTCACCTTTGGCAAAATTTTGGGAGAGGGATCCTTTTCGACGGTGGGTATGATTTGTGCAATAAATATTTAAATCATTTTAAGCTTTATGTGCCCTAAATAGTTTGCTTGCTTGCAGTAATGTGGAATAGCATTGCATTTGTAAGCAGGCTTTATACATTTTTGTCATAGCTGACAGTATTTGAATTGCAGGTCGTGCTTGCTAAAGAACTGGCCACTGGAAAGGAATATGCAAGTAATGGGCATCTTATATTATAATACATATTATATATATAATCTACAAATATAAAGTGGTTGTAACACACTGTGTAATGTTAAACACACGACAAAGAAAGTAAACAAATAACTGTTTGGTCTCATTTGAATTTTTTTTCAGTGAAGATTCTAGAGAAGAACCACATAAGGAAAGAGAACAAAGTGCACTATGTTATGCGGGAGAAAGATATATTGTCAAGCGTAAATCATCCCTTTTTAGTAAAGCTGTACTTCACTTTTCAAGATTCTCATAAGTTATGTATCCTTTTTTGGAGTTTGTTAAAAAAGCTGCGTTTTGTTTTGTAAGTTTGATAAAGAGTTTGCTAAAATGTCCTTAACCTTTAATCTATCAGATTTTGCTCTCAGTTACGCAAAAAACGGTGAGCTACTTGGATACATTCGTAAAATAGGCTCATTTGATGAGACTTGCACAAGATTCTACACTGCTGAAATAGTTTGTGCACTTGAATATCTGCACTCGATAGGAATTATTCACAGGTACTGTTATGACTTAAAATTAAAATAAATGCATAATTTTGACATTTTGACAATGAGTTTCTATTTTTTTTGTATTTAGGGACCTTAAACCAGAGAACATTTTACTGAATGAAGAGATGCACATTGAAGTTACAGATTTTGGGACGGCGAAACAGTTACTGTCAGCCAGCACTGAAAGTAATGTGGAATTAAAAAATATTTTTTCTTTGTTCATTCTCTGGTTGTTGTTATTGTTGCCGGCTGTGTTGTCATTCACTTCCTTCAGCACTCTTTGTTATTTATAGATACACTCACAACCGTCCTCAGGTAGCATAAATATGGGGCGTCTACGACGTTGTTTTGTTGACATTAATATTAATATGTCTTCACGCACAGATATAAACAATGTTTTTACCCTGCTGTATCTGCTCTCTGAGTTTTCTGATGTCCAAATGATTGTGTTTACAGAAAGAGCCAATTCTTTTGTTGGGACTGCACAGTATGTTTCTCCAGAGCTGCTGACAGAAAAATCTGCCTACAAAAGGTACATTCCCAGATGTTTGATTCTTACTTTTGAATGATAAAATGCATTTGGTTCATGTTTATTTTTTGTGTTACTCTTAAGCTCGGACCTCTGGGCACTGGGTTGCATAATCTACCAGCTGGTGGCCGGATTACCTCCATTTAGAGCCACGTAAGTCACAGATCAATGCACCTTCAGGTCAGTTGAATGCTTTTAATCATGGAGCGATGCATTTTATAGCATTGCACTTCAACTGATGTGCTGGTGGTTGATCACTTTTGTAATCGCAGTTTAAAAACATGGTGTGAAATAACAGGAAGTGTTGGCTTCGCTGTTTATGACTTGTTTGTGTAGACAGTACAGAGGACTTCTGAGGAAACCCCAACCACTGGGTCACATGACCCGCTTGTCTTTTAGTTACATTACAACCAATAAATTGGCTTGGACAGCTGTTGAAAACAAAACATTAACCCTTCTTTTACCAGTTCAATAGTGAAACTGCAATTTTGCATCCAAATGATATTCATTTAGCTTAGCTGGTTGTTTACATTTGCTTTTTAATAGGAATGAGTACTTAATTTTCCAGAAGATAATTAAGCTGGAGTATGAATTTCCTGAGAAGTTCTTCCCCAAAGCTAAAGATCTGGTGGAGCGGCTGTTGGTAATACTTTTTGTTTTCATTTTGGATCGTCAGAAGAGAATTAAGTGTTCCGTTCAGTTCAATCGTATTGTTTTGTTTTTGGTTTCAAAGTCTTTGGATCACACAAAGCGACTGGGATGTGAGGAAATGGGTGGGTATGATCTGCTGAAAAGCCACATGTTCTTTGAGACGATCTCATGGGAAAACCTGCCGGTTCAGACTCCACCCAAGCTGACTCCTTATTTACCAGATATGGCTGATGATGGAAATGTAAATGTGTTTCTTACAGATTATCTTTATTACGTTGAAAAACATGTTCAACCCTTGAATGGTGTTGATGTTTTTGTTACTCAAAACATAAAAATATAAATATAAAGTGTATGTTAAAATAACTTTTTATTTTGAATCCCTCAGTATGAAGATCTTCTTAGCCAGTTCAACAGCCTGCAGATGGTCCCATCCATATCATCCCAGGTCCTGTCAGTCCCAAACATTGTTCTCCCACGGAGATCCTGCAGCAATATTGAACAATACATCCATGACCTGGACCGCAATTCATTTGAGCTGGACCTGCAGTTCTCCAGTGAAGAGAAACAACTGCTGCTGCAGAAGCAAACAAGTGGCAACCCTTGGCATGTTCTTTTTCATTCATAAATTTGGATCCTGTTCATAAACATTAATTCTAGTTAAATATTAAGTTGTGCGTGTCATTACAGCAATAGGTACATAAGAGATGAACATGAACGCATTGTTATGATCCATAATAACAGGGTTTTATGGCTGTGCAGGTGTGTGAGTGTGCTAATAGTTATCCGTTTTTATCTCCTGCATTTCCTGTCCTGTTGTTTTATAGCATGCTATAAAAGAAACTTTCAATCAGTCAACAATGCAAGAAGTTTAACTTATTATGCAAGAAGAAACTTATTGGCATATTGTTTTTTTCTCTTTTAAAGGCACCAGTTTGTTGAAAATAATTTGATATATAAAATGGGACCAGTTGACAAAAGAAAGGTATTTTTTTTTTCATTTTCTAACCGTTTCTTATCTTATGGTAATATATGTGGGCTTAAAGAGCAGGTGCATGTTTTTCATTTATTGAAAAATGAAAAGGCTTATGGCGTCCTCTGCTGGCTGCTGTTGATCATGACAGTGGGTAATGTCTGAATTTTGGTTTGTCTTCTTCACAGGGACTGTTTGCTAGACGCAGACAGCTTTTACTAACTGAAGGACCACATCTATATTACGTGGACCCTGTAAATAAAGTACTAAAAGGGGAAATCCCATGGTCTCCAGAGTTGCGTCCTGAGGCCAAGAACTTTAAGACATTTTTTGTGCACACGGTAATTTTTTTGTAATATTGCAATGCTATTGCTGTTTAGATAGGTGGTTAGGTAATTACTGTAGACAGTAGGTAGTTTCTTCTATAAAAGTCGATATTTGTACAATTCCTTTACCATGATACTCCAAGGTCACATGTCAAGAATACCATAATAATACAATAATAATTTAATTAAAGAACCTTTTCGTTGCTTAATGTTTTTATATTTGATTTCCTTGTTTTGCTTTTATACAGCCAAATAGGACATATTATCTAGTGGATCCCAGTGGTAATGCTGATAGATGGTGTAAGAAGATCGAAGAGGTGTTGGAAACAATATACCACTAACATCAGACTTAAGGTATGATGGGGCATCAGAGGACAACTGGAGTCAAGTCTTCATGGTCTGAGCCATCCATCAGTCAAGAACCAGATAGTACCAGATCCTTTCCAAATATATTGCACCAGTGTTCCTTTGTAAAGGAAAGATGTTTCTTTCATGTTGCTGTAATGGAAAATCAAAAAATGTTGTACATTTTGTATGTGTGTATTTATACATAGGAAATATTCTTGGGAAAAGGAACACTCAGAAATATATGTTGCCTTTGGAGTGCTTTTGGCTGCTTTTCTAGTGTCTGTTACCTTGGCTGATACCTTTAGTGGACCAGAGGATGAGACACTTAGATTACCCTGCAGGTCAAGTATATATTCAGTTGAAATGAAAATCATTAATATATAATATTTATTTTTTAGTCACTATGTTCAAATGTGTAAAATTACATTGTACTGAGAATTTAATAATGGCTATTTGCAGTAAATATTTTTTGCAATTTAGGCATTCTTAATGAATGTGATGCTGCAGACTGTATTGCAATCTACTGTAGGATAGAATTTATAATTATCTTTAAAGAATGATTGTTAAGCCATCGTGTTTAGTATAAAATTACTTAAATATGTTGTTTATATATATATTGCTATATTTTAAAGTATTTGAAAGTCTTTCACGTACTTATTAAGGTACTTTCCACCATATACACTGCAAGCAAGCAGTATGATGTGATAAATGTAGACAGCTCTTGTAATCAACAAAGTTGTCACAGTTGATTGTACTGGGAGGAGTTGCATTTTGTCGCGTTGTGTAGAGTGTTATTCCTACAGGGACTGAGCTGTGAAGAGAATCACAACTGTACTTAAAGTTCATGTTTAGTGATGCACCTATTGAATGCTTTATTGTGTATACTAAAGAATGTTTGGTCCAAAGCAAAGGAAAATGCTGTAACTTAAGTGAGAGCCAAGCACAGAAGTGTGTTTTCCTTTCTGCTTTGATCTACTTGGTTTGTTACCGAATATAACTGTGATGTACAGATTATTCAGGAAGTAACACAGTGTTACTGGATTTGCACCTTGTATAATTGTATTATTGTATGAGGTTATTTGCTGGCAGTGGCTCAGGATGTGGTATCTTGTATTATTTAATAATATTATAATATTCAGAGACTTTATTTGAACTTAAGGTTAGGGCCATGTTTTGTAATATTTACATGTAAAGTCTTTGAATGTGAAAAATCTTTAAGATTTTGCCTTTTTTTCTTTTTTAAAGTTTGTTCAATGTTTATGTTCTTGGGTATCTACAGTATAATTATATTGAAGTATGTCCTGGAAAAAATTATGGTAAGACTCATAATAAAAAGCATATATAAAGAGTAATATGTTTTTGCCTTAACTGTCAATAGTCTTTGGTAGCATGTGCAAGAAAGCAGTGCCAAGACAACAGTTCCCAAAAGACTTCCCCTGACTTACACATTTCACAGTTGGGTCTCTCATGCATGCAGGCTGTTTACATTTCTCAATTTCTCATAGAGCAGAATGAGGTCATACTGAACAAACTCAATTTTGAGCTTTCCAGCTCTAAAGTACAGTAATGTAATAGCATCAGGCTTTCCTAGACAGAAAAGTAGCAGCATTCCTATTGCTCAATATAGGATATACATTTCACTTTAACAATTGCAAGCACATCTAATGATGGGAAATGGCTTTGATTCGCTGTCTGGAATATCAGCAATATCAGCTGTTATCTTCACATTGTCTGCACATTATCTCAAATACTGCAATCTTGGTCATGTTATTTTCTTTGCACATAAGAACACAGTCAGTCCTATACCACTGAGGCAGATTATCACAATAAACCATATATACAATATGTATAATGCATTAGTTATTTTACTGGTGTTTCTCTAATCTTTACAGACACACATTGAAGAGCAATTGACAAATACAAAGAGTAAATTAAGTAAGATCATCAACACATATTTGACAAGCTAGTTTGGATTATTATTTAATGAAATAAATCAAACCTTAAAGGTATAGTTAATTCAAAAATAGTGTTTTGTCAAGTTCCAGTAATTATAATTTATTCACCCTCCTGTGGTAAAACCTGTATATGACTTTTTCTTCTGTAAAACACCTAAGAAGATATTTTGAGAAATGTCTCGGTGGTTTTGTGTTCATACAATGAAAGTCAATGAGGGGGTCAATGCTGTTTGATTACCAACATTCTTCAAAACATCTTCTTTTGTGTTCTGCAGAAGAAAGAAAGTCATACAGGTTCTGTTGACATGATTGGTGAGTAAATGATGAATTTTCCTTTTTTACTCGAACTGTCACTTTAAGAAACACACGCATTGACATTCATTGTTTTTTAACCCATAAACAAGAAGAAATTTCCTACAGTGAAAACTGTGGTAGTGTGTCAAATCCTAGTGCGCTGCCTAGAACTAGAAGCATATATGGTCATAATGAGCCTCATATGTGGTCTACTTAGGCAGCTAACGAGGTTTTGAGACACGGCCTTTGTAGTGAGCTGTAATGGTATGGGAGGGAACAGCAGCTCAAACTCGGCACACTTCCTGCTCGCGATCATCAGTCAGTCAGGCAGCGGTAGATCAGTGGAGGGATGGCGGAGAAGAGCCCTGACCCGAGCGGCGCGAACGGTCGGAGGTGTCCCGCCTTTTCCCCCGGAGAGAGGGTGATGCAGCCGTCTGGAAGCAGCTCCTCCAAATGGGTTCGTCTAAACGTCGGCGGCACGTACTTTCTCACGACGAGACAAACGCTGTGCAGAGACCCGAAGTCTTTCCTGTACCGACTGTGCCAGGCCGACCCCGACCTCGACTCTGACAAGGTATTTCTACTGCGAGCTGCTGCTTAGCGTCACGGTGAACATAACCGCGTATTTCATTTTTCTCCAAGTTACATTTATCCAAAAACTCGAAATAATGTTTCTCCGTTGTTTGTCGTATTGATACATGTTTGATATTTTAGCTAGCCGGCTAGCTGGTAAAGTTACAGTGAGCTTAGCTTAGCCTAAATATAAGTATTTAATGATGTGTGTACAGTGTTTATTTGTTGGTTAAGGGTCTGCTTTGAGTTATTTAGAGTCGAGTTAAGCTATTAATGTTTAAATGTGAGATTACCTCGAGCAGTTTCCAGTAGTACAGACAAACTTGCTGTGTCAACCGCTAACTGAGAAACTTCCAAATAAACGACTTATATGACTAAACCATTGCATTACTGAAATTTAACACGTATTCACGACAATAACCTAAGAACATAAACATTTCTCCCTGTTACATATCAGTATGGTTGAATAAGATTGTCTTATTTAAAACGAGTTTTAGAGTTTATCTAAAGATAGTTATATTAACCGTGTTTACTAGCCTTTGTATATTTTCTTAACTTAAAAATAGTAATTCATTATTCATTATGATTGTCTGACTAAACCTCATAATGGTATTTATTTTACTGGTGGTTTTCTAACTAAGCTATAGAAATAACACATTTTCTTTTTGTTCATCTCAAAAATAATATGAACAATTATAGTGGTTTATCTCCCACATATATGTGGGTTGTTAGTCAGTTTATTATTGATTACAAATGAATGTTCAGCCCAGAATACAGGCTTTCTACAATTTATTTGATTACTTTTGGCAGTTTCATCTTTTCGATATACAGTGTATATATGTAGATAATAAATGAACTGATGTAATACTATGAAATTAATCCAGAATAGATATTTTTTAATAAATCCATTTTCCATTTGTCATGTGACATATGAAGAAATAGGGTTGCCTGCATGCTTTTAAACTTTTAAAGGTCAGTATGCATCATTTATTAGGATAACGGCTGTTGAAAGCCAGTAAAAAGACACAGAATTTCTTCCAACCCTTGCCTTAATCAAAAAAACAATTTTGTGCTATAAAATAGCTGAGCAAACTATATATGTGAACTGTAAAATTGTACTTGCTGAATGCTTTCATTTGTGTTTAAGCATTGTAGAATAAATCCCACTTTCTGACCCTACTATTGATCTGTGGTAATGATGATGTGCTGGAGATAGATCAGGGTCCCTATGGGCTTTCCAGCTTATATGTTAAATGTCAGCCATATCTTGTGTTAATAGAGACACATTAATATGTGAAATGACAATTACTGTTTATAATTTTACACACATTTTAGTTTTTGAGTAAGTTGTGCCAAATCACTAAAGCCAGATTTAATAATATAACTAAATGAGTGATATAAATTATAAAGAAATGCTGGAGATGAGTATCCTCATGATACTGACCATGCTAAATATTCTTTCTTTGTGAAGGATGAAACGGGTGCTTATTTGATAGACCGAGACCCTACCTATTTTGGTCCAGTGCTCAACTATCTGAGACACGGAAAGCTGGTGCTGAACCGAGGCCTGGCAGAGGAAGGTATGGTGGGAATGCAATAAGACACTTGAAGATATGTCTGGACATGCTGTTGTATTTCTTATTTTCTCAATGCTCAGCAGCTAAATTGAGTAATGTGTTTTGCATCATAAAGATGCTATAGCTATGATTCATGGATTTGTTATAAAATATCAAATCTGTTAAATGTCTTTCAGGTGTGCTGGAAGAAGCTGAATTCTACAATATCACTTCATTGATCAAACTTGTGAAAGACAAGATCAGGGAGAGGGATTGTAAGACAGCTCAGGTAAGTAAACTTAAGATTTAAATGAAGGTCAGAGTGTAATTTGGTGTTAAATTATGTATCTGTTTTTAGTTTATTATTGTTTTGAATGATATTTGAGTTAATATTGTATAAAATGTATATACCAGCATTATATTATTTTAATACCTAGAAGTGCTGTGCAAGGCAAACCTATGCAGAATACAGGCTGTACAAACCCGTCTCCTACATGGGTTCGTCTTACCCAGGACATTCAGGTTGTTTCAAAATGCTGGATCTCATGACAAATGCTGTCTGAAATCTGGCTTCTCAGCACCTTCACTTTATCACATTTGTGGGTCTGCAGAAAAGACAGAATCATTTGGAAATTGAATCAGTGCACTGACTGAAAGTTACGGTGTGCTCTTGAAATAGCACTCTTCTCAGAAGTTCTTCTTCTTCCTCAGCTTCCTGTAAAGCATGTCTACAGAGTCCTGCAGTGTCAGGAGGAGGAGCTGACACAGATGGTCTCTACCATGTCAGATGGCTGGAAGTTTGAACAGGTAATGGGATTATGGGATTATGCCATTGGTTGATCACTGTTCAACCAATGGCATAAAAACTGAACAAAGAGCATGTCATAGCATACTTCTGTTTTATTGTTTAGGCAAGCTTGAAAATCTTGTCACCTGTTTTAAATAATGTGTTTTAAAGTTGCAAAGTTCCAATGGAAACAGGAAAGCATAATGCATGTTAGTGAATGGTGGTTGATTGCTCTACATGTGGCGGAGATGGTGGTGTCGGGGCCAGTGTGTGAACTGTGTGGTGTATTGAGGGTTTTCCCCAGCGCGGTGGGTTAGGTGTGTGAACACTTGTCCTGAACTCATGCCTTATATGGGCAGCAGTAAGGTGACAGAATGTCAGGCATTCACTCGATTGTATGTTTGCCTTTAAAAACGCTGTATGTCGAATAAGCAGTGGACACTGTGATGCCGTTCTTGGCGGTTATTTGACGGTATAACGTTTCTGTTTATCTAGTAATTTTTTTCTAAATTTAGGAATAGTTTGCACATCATTTATTTGACGTATATGTTCTTTTGTACATGTAATTTACAATCCAAAAGGTATATATTTTCTGGACTGCACATGCAGCGTAGACAGCTTTGATGATTGCTATACGAGTGATTTATTCTTGACGTGCAACATTGTTATTTATGTATACCAAGCATCATCGCATATTGCATATTTTGTAAAATGTAATTAAGCCGATTTGGTTGCATGTATATCTGTATTCTATATCTAATTCACTCAATTATGAAAAAAAATTATCTGGTTATGTAATGTATGAAACAGGTTGAATTCCTCAGATGAGTTAAATTTTGTGATTATGTACTATTACAGTGATATAAGATTTAGGTCATATCTTGCACCCCTTATACATTTTAAATCTACATATGTCATTTGCTGGGTGTAATAGGAAATGTCAAGATCAATATCATCTATGCATATCATATAGGAGTAGTGGAAACATATTTTGGAAGATTGCTTTTATTTAAATAGCTTGATAAACATTGCTCGCTTTCTTGCATATTTATACTCTTATTAGGGTAAGATGCAGAAACAACATAATGTTTGGTTAAGGGATAAGATGTAGTTTGTGGTGCAAGAGGGTTCAGTGCTGTAGGTGTGAGAATGTGTCTGTGGTGAAGAAGGCATCCAAGAAGCCTCTGTGGTTTAGTCTAAATGGAAAGAGACAGGGACATTGGTATTCATGTAGGGTCAACCCTTAATTTTCTGCTTAACTCTCCTGTTCTCTTCTTTGATTGTGAATAATTAGTAATAGATTTTGCATCTTGCTTACCCACGTGACTGGACTTGGCAGCCAGGTGGCGATGGAAAGTATAACAAGACAAACAAGCCCAGACAAACAAAGCATAACAAGGACAAGCTTACATGTGTTTTGCCATACCAACGAATAAACAAATGACTCTTACAAAGAAATGTCATACAATGACCATAAATGTGTTGCATACAGTTAATGAGAATTCTTTGTTTTTCATGTTACTCATTTTTACCAGCAACAAATGTAATATTTTGGTGTTTGTATTTTGTTATAACTGTAGTCAAATGAATTAGATTTGGAAAATCATCATTACATGTTTTCCTTTGCTCTTTCCTGCCAGTTGGTTAGCATCGGTTCTTCGTACAACTACGGAAATGAGGATCAAGCCGAGTTCCTCTGCGTGGTCTCCAAGGAGCTGCACAATCAGTCGTACGGCACAAACAGCGAGCCCAGTGAAAAGGCCAAGGTGAGGCTAACAGATCTGCCACTGTCTCTCGTGCTCTCTTCCCTCGTGCACGGACACAAATAGTCACTTATGCATGGATCATAAGAAAATAACCCACAGCTTTGCTTCTCAGATGGTCACATGGCATAACAGTATGTAGTATGTTAATGCTTGAGTGTTTTGTTTTTCTGCATTGCCCAATAAGGATATGGAAATTAAATTTTTTCTATATTTCTTGGTGAGGCATCATTTACATATCACTTAAGCTGATAATTAGGTCTCTGCTGAATATTGAAGGCAATCTCTCTCTCTGTCTCTCTCTCTCTGTCTGTCTCTCTCTCTCTCTCTCTCTCTCTCTCTCTCTCTCCCCGTTACTAATGCTCAATTTGATGCATGCTGTCTGCCTATTAGCCAGACCTAGAATTATATCCTTAGCTCATCTAGTCTGCTTTCTTCTGCCGGATAATGATGGAAAAGCTGCTCAATATTTAATGCTGCTGCAGCCAGTTTCATCCTGAAAATCTTCTTAGATGGCTTTATCTGACTCCGTTTCAGTGGCTTTGTGACACGGTATCAGGTCAAAGTTTAGAATACGTCACGGTTTTTGTGCTACAGCTTAGTAGGATGAGATCACCAAGCCATTGTTTTACACTTCCTGTGAGCTCCACAGAATTGCCTGTACAAATAATGTTTGGGGATGGGTGATACAGCAAAACCTGTTATATTTCTGACCCTTTGAGGAAATTGTTTTAAAAAATGAATGTTATACATTATACTTATTTATTTTTATTAACTACACCTGACTCTTGCCATGCTTTAGTTAGATTAGTTAGACTGTAGAATTGTTTGTCTGTTTTTTTACTAAATTAATTCAAGAATAATACATAATCTTTAGAATAATCTATCATGTATTAATTCCATTTAACAGTCATTACTCTTTTGCAGATTCTTCAAGAACAAGGCTCTCGAATGTGAAACAACTGTGTTTTCCATTCCCCTGTCCTGCAGTTGCTGGGCAAAACAAAATGCACCATATCACACAGAAAGAGAGAAAATTGTCAAGCGAGAAGACAAGCTACTTGGACTGGACGCTCTATATTGTTTTAGATTAATTGACACTTGTTTGTGCCTGCACAGTAATACCGGACTGTGATTGGTGGATATATCTGAGTCTTTGCTTGAACGGTAGGAATATGCATGTCATTAGTAATCTGAGCAAAAAGGGCCTTAATCATGCCTGGTCCAATCATGTTTACTCAGGGTCTCCTATTGACTTTCACAAAATATGTTAATCATGTCATATGTGGTCCGGTGAGAAATTGTGAGTGAAAAAACACGTTTAAAACTGTATATTACGCCATACAGAAAGTTGAATATTCGTAAAGATCATAATTAAGAAAGAATGGAGCTAAAGTATTTTTTGGATTGAGATTAGATTATTGTGGTGGTTTATGTGTAACGTTAACCGGTGAGGGATAGTGTATTTTTATAGCAAGGATTTTGTTTTAGCATGTTTGTAGGAACAAAGGTGTTTTTTTTTTTTGACTCGCATAGTGTTAGTTGTTCTACCAGGAGGGTGAAAGAACATATGTGTCAGCCTCAAAGTTACCTTACATTTTGTGGGGTTATACTGTTGCAGCCTTTAGTTGGTTAACAGGAGAACAGAAAATATTTGTCTTCCATCCCTGGAGTCATTCCAAATGGTTTTTGGTTAAACTGGAATTCTTTTTAAAGTTTTTGGAGGGTGACAAAAAACATTTGTGATAAATTGTGATTTTTTTTTTTGCGGCATGGATGTTGGGATGTTCGGATCTATTTTGGTTTAATTGGAGAATTACTGCATTCGGTCTGATTTGTTTTGGCAATACCGTTTAGAACAACACTTTACTTATATATGACAGTGACTGTTAATTTGTGGTGTTGTACAGCTAATTTTTTTTCACACTTTGGTAAATGATGGAATAAGAAAGGACACTTTTTATTAAAAGAGTACATTAATTGACATACTAATATCCACGTAATTTAACACTGCTGACTCACTTTGGTTCAACTTTCCTAAGGTTGAATGTCGATTCCAAATATATACATAATCATATTGTTTAGTTTAAAAGCATTTCAACAATGTTGCCTTTAATAAACCTACACAAGGTCTGAATTTCATTTAGAATTGTGGTCAGGGAAATATCACTTTGCTAGGCTACAAGCATATCTATTGTGTATATAGACCAAGGAGCGTAATATTCAGTGCATGTTATTTTTCCTAATCCTCTCTTACACACAAAGGGCTTTTAATAGTGGATACAAGCTATACTTTTTTGCAGAGATTCATCCGATCTCTTAATATTGCCTGATCAAGGCGACGTTTACATGCCTAGTGTTTTATAAACGATAATACTACACGTTTACTTACCTTGACTATGTGACACCACACTCTAGTTTGGTTCCAAGACCTGTATGTTTACATATCCTCTCAATTACCTAGTTACTTACTGTTAACCCTGTGTCTTAGCAACTAGAGAGGAGATTTAAATTCTTTTTAGTGGAGTGTTAAGTTAAGTTGCTTGCTCACTGAGTCAGTCTCATGGTGAAATGTGCCTCTATTATAGCCTTTGAGGCTCAACAGTGGATGTTATTCAGATGCACTGAACATACACATCACTCACTGCTGACGTCCAGAGCGCTCTGCTGCATCAAGGCGATACTGGAGAGTGATAGTCATCACTGTGTAGGGCGCTACAGTGCTGTCCCTAAATCTTTTATTTTATGCAGCTGGCTTCTTTGGCAGTAGGATGTACACCGTGATGTATCTGTCACACTTCTCTATTATGCCTGCTGAACACCGTCAGCCACAGTCTACGTTTCAGTTGCCAGTTTAAGTAAACTCATTTCTAATGTGCACAGTTTTTCCTCTGAGGCAGGTGTAGGTGTCCAAGATGTTATTCTGCCTCAGTTATATTTCTTTTTCCATTTAAAGCGTGCAATCTGTGTTTTTGAAAACAGGCAAAAGCTGACTGATATGTCTTTTGCCTCACTTTGTCACTGCTGTTCCTATACTTATTATCCTATAACATGTTTTTGTATTTGTATTTTTTTTAAGCTTACAATTTGTGTATTCACATAGTATATTATATATGTACTTGCAAGTTATGACTGGGGAAAATGTATATGATGGTAATGCTAGGACCTGGTCAATCTAAATAATAAACACTTTTGAATTCTCAAAGGGGTTTTCTTTTCTTTTTGTACATTAAATATACTGACAAGGATCTGACTTGCATTTTGATGTCAGTATAAGTGCACCTAACACAGATATGTAGATCATTTACAAATTAGAAGTCCTCAGGAAATGACACAAGCTGGATATCATGCAGGATAAGAATGTATTTAAGAATAATACATTGCAGTGACACAATTATCACAGCAGAGGGCATTTTTAGATATTGTAGAAGAAATAAATGCTAATATTGGCAATAGATTCGCTCAGCCAAGCAATGTACAGTATATAAGATGCACTACCCACTATACTACAGACAGATTAAACAAATACACAACAAGCATACTGCATAACAAAATCATGTATACACTAGATTAACAAATGTAATGGAAAAGAAACTATAGCTCAGCACTCATCACATCCAGCTCTTCAGCTATCATTTCCATCATTAGTGGTGCTTGCTAAGGTAAGCATTATTATTCTGCTTATACTTAGTGCTGTGGGGTTGTTCAATAATTTTGCTTTTGTTACTGACATGAATGATACCTGCAATTGTGTGTCTTACTGAAGAGAAAAATAAGCAGTTGTAAAATCTAATTATTGGCCACTTTATAGCAATGCCCTGGCATTCATCATAAACTGATAAAATATAGTTTACTTTTAGGAATCGCTTCCAAATGCTTGAGACTTTACTTGAGACTCAAAAACATTTTAGCCTCATTTTGTTTTAAACAAATGCGTCCTTTGAATGCATGAAACATTTGCACATTCACTAATGTATAACTAAGGAACTTGGTACAGGTGCAGTGATGCAACTTCCCATGACATTACAACAAGCTGCGACATGCTTTTCTGCCTTGTGTACATCTCTCTGTTTAACATGGTGCATGCTCTATTCAGCAGTGTGGGAATGCTCTGTCCCTCAGATGAGTTACTGCACTTTGACTCGTAGCAACAAGACAGCCAATCATCCCATGCAACCAGCCCAGATATCAGTTTTCTATTGGCCAAAATATCAAATGTAAGAGATTTGTTGGGTAGTGACACAAGAGTATTATTAAAAAGAATTTGCCCAAACAGGAGAGCCACGTTGTATCTAGGCTCAATTTTATGTAAGGTATATTTGAGAAGGAACAATGCTGTTTATTAGGACTGTAGTCATTAAATGGATAGTTCACAAAAAATAAAAATTCTGTTATTATTTATTCATTTTTATTTATGCCATGGAAGTCAGTGGAGGTCTGTTTTGTTTGATTACCATCATTCTTCAAAATATCTTCTTTTGAGTTCTGCAGAAGAAAGAAAATTATACAGGTTTGGAATGACATAAGGGTAAATAATTTTTTTTTGAGTGAACCATTCCTTTTTATGAGATTTTTGATCTCTGTAATAGATGAAATAACCCATGCAGTGCTTTGATTTAAAACGAAGAGAATCCACATAGAATTTACAGGAAAAAGATAAAAATTGTCTCAAGATAAAAATGAACAGTCATTACAGCTCATAAATATTTAATATAAGTTTCGCTGAGTCCCATATTAAGCATGTCAGCTATTCCTATGCAAAAGCGAACAGTTCTGTGTGCAGATGTGGTGTTACGCAGAATAGATGGTATAAAGCGGTACGGTGGAGAAGCACAGTGAGGTTTCTGGCTGTTAGTGATGCTGGTTTCATGTTACAGCAAACCACAGTCAAATGACCTTGACTATCCAGCAACTGGCTGATCAGTGGCGCCAGGCCAAAACGGATGTCTGACTCTCTCAATCTTCTTGTTCATGTATACATCATTTATTCAATAACTATCTTAGCATGTTCTTAATAATAAATTCCTTTTCAGGAAATGAAACACATTGAAATTTGTATGCTAATTTTAAGCATGACTCACATCCAGACTGCTGGCCAACAGTTTTATTGACCGGAGCAGAGAAGGAACATAATGTTACACTACTATAAATGGCACCCTGTAATCTTTACCGTAAGAAAAATTATACAGATCTTAGGTAGACTGTGTGAAGAAACTACTCTAACTTTGTTTATTTCTGCAAAATCATTGTTCTTTGGTTAAATGTCAGTTGGACTGAATCCTGTTTGACAAGATTTTCGAATGAGTTAAAAACAGGTTTCTATGCCATCTTTTGTGACTAATGTAACTGACAGAGCTTCAATTACCCTAATTCATCTCGCACGTTGTGCAGTATTCATCAGAACAAGTCTACACACAACATTGCTGACTTCTAGTTATGTCTTTGCTATAAAAAAAAAAGAAAATTGTCTTTAAAATTAAAGATTAAAAAAAAAGATTTTTTCCCAACTAGGGGTAGGGGTATGTTTACCCCTCGGGACACTTGTAAGAATTTGATTTAATAACCTGAAGATTTGTTACACGTAGATATTAAAATGTACACAAATAATGCAATTTGCTTGTAGGTAATATATCATAACTGTTGAGCTTCTATGATTTCTTTTTCTCTCTTTTTTTCTTTTATCTCCTTGTTTCCCCCACCCAAAAAGGCACTACATCAGGTGTCTTGTTTGCGAGGGCAGAAGGTACTTTTTCCACTGCAATCCTGGTTGTTTTTGTCTTCATGTGATCTTAATAATCTTAATTATGACCTAAAATGACAAAAATGATATTCAGTTTAAAATAAGTTATGGGAACACACTTCGGTTTGTTGTCATTGAAAGTCTACTTGAGACTTGCTATTGCTGATGAGTCTCTATAGGTACATAAGACAAACTATTTTCAAAAGAAACTGTTACACTATTCTGCAACTTGTCATGTAATGCTTATACGTCAGAGTAGTCTGACTACGCAAAATCAAAGTACTGTGACAGCTGAGGATGAGGACACCCCCCCAGTCCATTAAAACCAATACAGCAGCTGCTAGAAACTACCTGCACGAGACTGCTGCCAGCCTGTGACGTCACGACGCACCGCCGCCCTGCAGTGTCAGTGATTTTAGAAAAGAGCTGGAGGACGAGGCGGCCCACCAACAGACCGACATCACATTTGGGTCTATCGGAGGCTTTTGGATATCTTAACACTGCACGGGCGTAAAGACAACCCGCGAGTCCACGAAAAAAATATGTTTTTGGATATGCGGTTCAGGGGAATCGCGCGGTGAACTCGCTCGGTCGCGCGCTTCTACTGCTTCTCTGTAGCGTCGGGCTCGCGCGGGACTGCCGTCGGCGCCACTGCTGGAAATAATAATCTCAAAACATAAAAGCGAGCTAAAGAATCGCGTTTACCTTCAGTCTGAGCTGCAGTGCTTGATATTTAGCTGTCGGAACGAAGCGTCATCTGGGTGGAGTTGCGGTGCGTTGTATAATTATGCATGCACTCATTGGGAAATGAAGCAGCTAGCGCGCTAGCAGCGCAAGCTAACCGCCGTCCCGTATTATGACAGGGATCTTGATGCCTTCAGCGATTTGTCACGCGTTTGACTTTGATGCGGGTCCCGGACGGGCACCCTGCATTCCCGGGATCTCCGGTAGAAATTAACTTACCCTCTAATTTCATAGACATGGCAAACGGTTAGCCCATACAGGCCTAGCTAGCCAGTGCGTTAGCTAGTTAGAAATCAGTTCACTAGACAGCATGCAAACCTGCGACCATACTGATGGCTTGTTTATAAGATGTGCGAAAGGTAACGAGACTAGTGAGCTAGTAATACTATATCTTATCGATATGGAGAGATTAGCTGGCTGACGACCAGTTGTAACAACTTAATAACGGGCAATTTGCTTACAGGCAACTTGACATAACAGGTTTTTAATATCTTACTAAAAGTGGCAGGCGCGCGCATGTCTCACCATGCATTTTTTCAAGGCAAATTCGGGCTGTGTCACTGAAGCAATCGCTCAGATAATAGAGACACTGCCTCCGGCTAGCTAGCTACTTGCCTGACATTTAAAAAGTAACATGCCAGTTCGATTTCGTGCATTTTATGCTCCAAATAAGTAGCCGTTTACACGCATCCCACGTTTAATCTCAGTTGGCACTGTAGCCTTGATATCACACGCTTGACTGTCATTGACAGAGGGATGCCCTAAACAACCTAACCATGTCGAGCAAAGCTTCGAGCAAAGAGAAAAAGTCCGGCTTCAGCAAGAAGCTCTTCCGCCGGGGCTCGGTGCGGTCCGTGGGGAGTTTTATGAGCAGAGTCCTCAAGACTCTCTCCACGCTTTCTCACTTCGGCTCGGAGTTACATGCGCCGGAGGGCGACAAGGACGACGGGGGATTTACAGCCTTCAAGAACGAAGGCAAGGGATCCGTCGCCTCGGACGAGAGCGACTGCGGGGATTTCTCCCCAAAGACAAAATCCCCGGGGTGTCCGGACTGAAAAACCACGGCAATACGTGTTTCATGAACGCTATTTTGCAGTGCCTGAGCAACACTGAGCTGTTCGCGGAGTATTTGGCTTTGGAGCAGTACCGAGGCGATGAGACTGACGATGAGAAACCCAAAACGAACGGTGTCGTGCAGAGAAAGGGCTGTCAGAACCGAGGAGAGGTGACTGAGCAGCTGTCTGGACTGGTCAGAGCCCTGTGGACTTTTGAATACACGCCACAACACAGTCGAGAGTTCAAAGTAAGTTTGTGGTTTTTTCTTTGTGGAGTATTTTTGTGATTCACTTTGGCTCCACTAGTGGCGCAGAAATGATGCACTTCACTTTTAATGTTCACATCACTGCTGAAAAAGCAGTCACAGGAATTCAAATGGATTTAATGGTTATAATTGAAATTGTACTGGTTTTAATGGAAACAGTAATGGTCTCTGGGTTCTGTTGGGTGAGATGTGAACCAACACTATTAAACCCTACTGGAATAAAGCCTATAACACACTACATAAAGAAAGTTTGTAATACTATTTAATGGTAAGCAGATGATGGTTCATATTGATGGTATTGTAATGATAACTATTTGAATTTGTATCGGGGGTTTTTCAGCAAAAGAAAAAGACTTCCTGACATTCATCCCTAAACAACTAAGTTGTTTTAATGAAAATCCATGACTTTCATAAATGATGTAATAAAAAATGCAACAGACATGACTAGCCTGGTAATACTTCTGACAATATGGGTGTGTGTTTGCAGAATGCTGTGGCAAGGAGTGCCATGCAGTATCGTGGAAATGCACAGCATGATGCCCAAGAGTTTCTCCTCTGGCTTCTCGACCGTGTGCATGAAGACCTGAACCATCTTGTGCATCCCAATAGCAGATCTTCTGTAAAGGTATGACTTCCTTGATCTAAATAACTTGTCTTTCCAAAAGAGGCCAGACTAATGTTTTTCACATATGCTGAAAGATCTTGGTTGATGTTGACTTGAACGTTTCCTTTTTTAGTCATTTTTTTACCCTTAAGATCAGCAGAATTAGGAGTCTGGTAACCACTCTAGCTGTTACAAAGGTTGCACAGAATGGGGTTTGTATCGGCAGCTCCATAAAAACTTGATATTTCAATCGTTTAAATAGCAGAACAGGAGAAAAGCCAAGCATGTGTAGATTTATAGAGCCATCCTTTCTTGGAATGACAGGTAGGAGTCTTATATCAGACAACAGTCTGACAAAGATCAGGGCAAACGGGTTTAGGACACTTAAATCCTGCTGTATATTAAATGCATGGGACATTAGGTCACTTCCTATTGAGGATGGTTCGTTTGGTTTCTTTTTACAGACCGTGGTGTCCTGTTTGGGGGTCAGGCACCTGCATACATGCATGAGGTCATTGTCTGATTGATTGATTCAGATAAATGTTGTGGTTTCCTGTAGCTTGTTCCAAGGGTGACAGTTTCCTGGCTGACTGCTTGAACTGCTCTTGCAGAAACTGAGCTGAAATCATAAATTTTCAGATGAATAGATCGGTTTCTGGATTATTATTAATCACAATTCTGGCAATATTTATGGAGCTGTTTACTGATTTATGATGCAGCATATAATCATATGGATCTTCACTCTGGCTTTGAATATTCTTTTGGAAACATTTCTTGGTGAGTGTATAGCACTGTGCAGGGTTTGGACACACACACAACATTTCAGATGTATTGAGGTAACAGACTTAATTAAATTCTTACTCTTAATCTTACTCTTACTTTTAAATCAAACCCTGTTGACAGCATGCAAAAACAATAGTAACAGTAATGCACTCATACTGGAAATAAACTTGTCACCATTTCAAAGGTTTATATAGCAGAGATATAAAGCTTGTGTTTTTGTTTTAGCACTTAAACCTGAGCTGTAATCACACACTAAATTATCTTCACACTAATATATCTTTTTTAACAAAAGAAAAAAGCAATAACATCAAGGCTCAACAGAACAATTAATTGATCACCTTAGAATCATAATATTAGCCACAGCGGTGAAAATATATGTGTGGTTGACAAAAGTCTATGTCATATAGTGTGACCTATAAAAAATGTAGAAAAAAAACTAACAATTACAGTAAGATAAATCCTTCTCATACTATTTGTAACTCCAGCAAAGAAGATAAATCTCTTGTTATTTGTATATATATATTTTTTTTCTACATTTTTGCTGTTACGCCATAGGACACAGTCACATATTTATTTGTCAGCTACCCATATGTCAATTAATTAGAAAATGAACATATCATAAAGGCATTACAAAATTAATTTCTCCCAGTATTGCAAATATTTCTCATCCGTTGTATTACTTTTAAAGAGGCGTGTATCATAATGTTCATTGCCTGGTGTTGTTTATATCAGTTGTAAGTGTCTTACTGTAATCATGATTTTGTTTCAACTAAGGGATATTATCTTATGGAAAATATTTTCTATGGAAATTATTTTATGTGGCTATAATGGCAAAATATTGATGGCAAATTCCATGTAACCTTACCATGTTTTTACTTCAATTTAACTATTTTGTTGATTTTGAAGAGCCATCCATTTTCCATTTGTTGTGTATTATTGCTTCTGATTTATGCATTTTAATTCACAGAAATCCTAGAAAGTTTGTTGCCTCTCTAAAAAATGCATCCTGTTTGGTCAAATTCATGTATATTTGCCTCCTCTTAAAAATAAAACACATGCATAGACTGATGTTTTTCTGTTTGGACTCGTTAGGGGTTAATAAAAATAAACAGATGGTTTAATATACTGGTAATGGATAAACTTTTCTCTGCAAATGTCACATCCATTACACTGGAATTGCCTTGCTATTCATAGTGCTTAACTTGTACTGATCTGTTTATCCATCGTTCTTATGTTTGTGTCACCATAGCCACCTGTTGAGGAAGATGATGGAGCATTAGAGGGACCTTCACCTCCTCTTTCAGCTGGCTCATTTGTCCAAGAGCTCTTTCAAGCTCAATACAGGTATGATTCTTGTCTGTCAGTTGTATTTAGTTGTCAGTTGTTAGGGTTATCTCTCACTGTGACATCTGTTGCTTTCAGATCTTCACTTACCTGTCCACACTGTCAAAAACAGAGCAACACATTTGATCCTTTTCTCTGCATCTCGCTCCCGATTCCATTACCTCACACTCGGTAAGTGCCCAGCAGTCTCCACTGATGCTGTCAGAGAGAGTGAAGTACTGTCCATGCTACATGGTTTAATGACAGCATCTGTGTCTGTAGGCTAAGAAATCATCCAAGATTGGCTTGCTGTCATTTCGATATTAGTCTAATGATTGATCTTCATCGGTTGGGTAAATGAGAAGAAATATGTCTGAACATCTCTGTGGAATGGAGTTTGGATTAAGTGATTTGAGGCTTTGTTCGATTTCATGACTGTTGTAATAATGATATTAAATATGTTGACTGTAGATATTAAATTCACGTTCATGCAAAATTAATGGCTTTAATTAAAACTAAAAAGCTAAAACTGTGGGTAGAATCTACATTTCAGCCTGCAACATGCCACCAACAATAATGACCGTTACTGACATCGGTGTAGACGGATACATATTATGATATTTTATGTTATTCTTTACATATTACTGTAAATACCATGTCTTGATTTTTTTTTTACTAAAGCTGCAGACTGACTTTTTCAAAATAAACAAAAATCTACAACTTCTTTAACAAGTAAAAATAACAAAAGCAATATTCAAAACTTATCCAATTACGTTACCCTGGTAAGCTTATTATAATGATATATAATTTCTGGTACAGAGCTTTCTGGTACAATTTCATTGAAAGTCTCAGTTTGAATACTTATTATAAATAACAAGTAATGTGAAGTAAACTGCTGTTTTCTGTTTGAAATAGAGATTGGAGATGTGTTTCAGTTTTAAAGAGATATTTCATTTAAAAAGAAGAATTATCATTTATTCACCCTAATGTCGTTCAAAGTCTGTATTAGACCCTTTCTTCTGTGGAACACAAAATGGAAGTGAATGGAGGTCAGTGTTGTTTGGTTACAAACATTCTTGAAATGATCTTCTTTTGTGTTCTGCAGAAGAAAGAAAGTCATAAAGGTTTGGAATGACATGAGGGTGATTAACTGATGAAAGAATTTCTAATGTTTGAGTGCCCTATTCCTTCAAGCTTTAAGGGTGCTGTTGTTTTCCAAAACCATAGAAATTCTTATAGAATTTCATGTTACTTATTTTAACATGTGTACTGTTTTGATGATATGGTTATTATTTTTAAACCATGTGACAGATGCATATTTAAAAGGTTTATTCACAGAGATGTACACCTGCCCCATTAGCTTTCATTGTCAATGCATTACTCACGTATTCTTGCATTTTTCTTTTTTATAGTCTGATGACCTAAATGTCATTTATAGAAATAAGTTGTATTTAATATATATAATATTCCCTTGAGGCGAGTTTAATTTTTGAGGTCCTGAAATAGTAGTTTTTTCTTGATATAGGTGCTAAATATACTTTCTCTCATTATTTGAGAGTGGAAATGATCCAGTACTTCTGTTCTCCTGAGGTTGTGTGATGCTATTTTAAGAGCCCATCACAGTAGTTGATCAAGGAGAGCAGTTGGTTTAATATAGAGCTGATCGTAAGCTGTACATGAATGATTGAAGAAGCCATACTATTAGAAGAAAGAGTGATTTACTGCACACCTGCCCCTCGTAGTAAGCTACATGACAAATGATGAGCAAGTGAATAATAGCTCCTGAAAAAGGTGTTTAGCAAGAATTCACCTCCACATGGTTATTAAATAAAACCTGGGGCGACTGCACAATGTTTTTCCTCTGCGGATTTTGATTCTTAATGCATTTGGAGATCATTATATAGTAGCAAGATGAGATGCTTTTTATCTGCTTGAACTTTAAATTAATCCTGCAGTTTTTTTGTTTGTTTTTACCACATCTACATGTATAGGAATGCTGATGTAAGTTTGCTGTTAGGCCTGTTGGTTAAAACATGTGGGTTAAAAACTAAAAACTTGTAGGTTTGAGGCTTCATCCCTGAATATTTGGTAACACTTGCAGGTTGTTTCTCTGGGACTGTCTACATAATGATTGTAATTGAAGTTGTCACATCAATAGAAGTCCATTTTCTTCATAAAGGAACACATAAAAATGAGAAGAGTCATCACTTCTCTATTTGTTGGGTATTTTTGCTTCTGGTTTGTGCATTTTTATTCATAAAAATCCCACAAAGTATATCGCCTCTCAAAAAATGTGTGTTATTTTCCATAACGCATGTATATTTAAATTTTTTTAAATAGATAATTTGTGCATAGACTGATTTTTTTTTTTCTTTCTCATGTCTGGACTCTTATCAGTAGGAATTTAGTATAATATAGTTCAGATAGTTCAATATATTGGTAATAAATACATTCTGTGAGAATGTATATTTCAGGTTTTGACTACAAATGTCACATCCGTAAATCTAGTTGGCTATTTGTTTGATGGCTAGCTTCAAGCTCACATTCTTCATTATGACTTCCTGTAGGCCTCTGTATGTGACTGTGGTATATCAAGGCAAGTACTCTCACTGCATGAGGATCGGTGTGGCTGTACCGCTCAACAGCACTGTGTCCAGACTGAGAGAAGCCGTATCACGTGAGACCAAGATACCACCAGATCAGGTGCTTTGAGTTTTTTCTTTTGATGCGATATTATGATTAAAAAAATGTAGTATTTCAGTGGTTTGTAATGGTACATTACATCTAGCCCATGTTTGGAAGAGCTGTCTTTTATCACCCATCTGACAACTTTGATTGTCATAATTTTGATGTGGTAAACACCACATAAACAAAAGGTAAATGGTTGTTTGTATGTTTGTCTTGCCACATACCTTCATCAAGCAAAGCAATATTTTGTGTGTTTGCATTGAGTGTCAATCAGTTCTGACGTCTGTCTCTCTTATGTCTGTGCAGTTTGTCCTGACTGAAATGTATTACGATGGTTTCCACCGCTCCTTTTGTGACGATGACGACGATCTTGATATCATTCAAGAAAGTGACTCAATCTTTGCTTTTGAAACTCCTGAGACTTTTAGATTAGAAAACATTCGCTCTAAAAGAGGTACTTTTTCCATGCATTGCATTTTGGTTGAAAGAAATTGGATATGTATGTAAACTACCATTATCAAAAGCAGTCTGTATTTATTGAAAATATTGAAAAAGGGGCTTCATATGTCTTTTAAAAACCAACCATTTAAATAGATATGAGAGAATATTATGGATAAGTAGCCAGTTTCTTTTTCTTTTCTTTTTTTTTACTTTTTTAACATTGTTTTGATGATGATAATCAACAGTTTAAACAATTTCCAGGGAGTCTACTTGCAAACCTCAATCAAAACAATTTAAAATATGGAGCGGAGAACAGCCGGACACCGTCCTTCATGCAGGGTGCGATGAATCCAGCATCACCCAACAAAAACAGTGGATGTGAGAAAATGATTCTGCTGGTCTGTAACAGAGCCTGCACTGGACATCAAGGACGCAGGTCAGCAGCTGAAAACAAACAAATGTCATATCAAATATTAAAAATGTACATGCACAAAATAAGCAGGTATCTATAAAAAATGGATGTATTAATGAAAGCGTTTTTTATGCGTTTACATGCAAATCAATAACCGGCTGCACAGAACACCACACTTAAATTGGGTTTTTAGATTTGTCAGGTTTCTCGCTGGTTTTGGTGTCACAATTTATATGCATTTTAAAAATGCCAGCTGGAAATGTGTCCAGCTGTTATTGTATCCTTTCTTATGTCTGCAGTAGCTATAAATGCAACAAGAATTTTTCATTTTGCAGGTATCACTTTCTTAAGTCGAGAGGGAACTTTTATGTGCTGCTTTACTGTTACCTGTGTTCATTTAGCAGACGCTTTTATCCAAAGCGACTTACAAGTTACCAGTGGCACACTGGGAGCAATTAGGGGTGAGGTGTCTTGCTCAAGGGCACCTCAGTTGTTTCCTGCTGGTACTGAGAATCGAACCTGCATACTGCATTACACAGTCAGACATGTGCACATGAACAAAACTGAGAAAGATGGTAAAGCTGTTTACGTTCGACACAAAAACAGCTGATTGGATTTAGCTTAAGCCGTGTATGACCTTTCCCTGATAAAAGAAACATGTTTTACATGCTTTACAGCTTATTAAGCATAATCTGAGTAAGACTGTGCATGTAAACGCACTCATTAAATAATCTTGTGCAGGAAAAATGGAAAAATGAATCTGAGTTGCTGATTGATCTTGCATTGTGTGGTAAATTTCCATTAACTGTAAAACTGTAATGTATCACAAAGTGGAAAATCAATGATGTTGTTTTTTTTGTCCAGGTTCGGACTGCCTTTTGTACTGTATTTGGAACGCACTGTGACTTGGGATACGTTACAGAAAGAAATTCTGGAGAAAATGCGTCATCTACTAAGGCCAGGAGTTTACATTCAGGTCAGTCATGCTTTTTAATCAAACATAAGCATACATAGAGATCAATAAAATATTGCATAACCTTTATTAAATTTATTTAGCCACAAGTCTTAAGTGCTCAAACCCGACTAATACATTTGACTGATGACTTCAGGTGGGGCCCTTTAGTCTGCGTGTGGTCGGTGTGGTTGGAATCACATACCTGTTGCCACAGGAAGAGCAACCACTGTGTCACCCCACTGTGGAAAGGTTCGTCTTGCATAAATACTCTATACATAGTACACTTTGGGATCATGTGTAAATAAACTTGTGTCTTGCTGATTTATTAGATATGTGGAGTGTTGC
This sequence comes from Beaufortia kweichowensis, assembly GCA_019155185.1. Lineage (NCBI taxonomy): Eukaryota > Metazoa > Chordata > Actinopteri > Cypriniformes > Gastromyzontidae > Beaufortia > Beaufortia kweichowensis. The sequence goes on from CM032804.1 coordinate 4,261,861, forward strand.
ACAAATGCAACTTTCTTAATAATGTTAAAAAACGTTATACTAAAAGTGATATGTCATTACTTATAAAACGTCCAAACAATGGGTTTACATAATGTTGGGCAATGTAATGACAAAAAGAATGTAGCTTTCAATTTGATCAGCATGTTCTGTTTTTTTGAAGAGCATGATTTGAGCTTTACGGCTGGTCTGCCCATCCTCAATCACTCGATAAAGCAGAAAGCTGAGAAGCTTTTCTCACCCGTCTGTACTGCAAACGGATATTTTAGAGCAGTGAATGTCAAGAGTGAAATTCAATCCAGTGGTTTGGCCGGCCTTGTAGTGCACTTTCTGCCCGGAGGTGTTTGGCTTGTACAGATCTTTGATTAACAGTACTAGTGGTTATTTCTTCATTTGACTGCTTGATGAAATATTTTAACAGAAATGCTACAGCAGTGGCTGTTTGACGCATGTACTGTTTTTATGTGTGACCCTGCCTGTGAAAACCCATTTAAAATCATTTTACTGTTTTCTACATAAAATCATCCTACATAAAGTAAAGAACATTCTGTGAATATATATATATATAACCTTGATATATTTAATATTGACTGAGCAATGACATGTCAAAATTGAAATCATAGTGAAATTAAACTTGCTCATTATCTCATAATTTAATTTGGAGACTTTGGTTTTCACCTACAGGGTCACATATAGACTAATCAAAACGTGAGGTCTGTGTGGTTGTCATGATGAGCAACAAATCTGTCAATGTTTGAGTAACCACAGTTTCAACCAATTTTATACCTGTTTTTGTTGTAGAGCGTATAAATCCTGTGGGCCTGGAGGACCTCCTCATGTTAAGATTGTAGTGGAGTGGGACAAAGAAACCAAGGAATAGTAAGTGAAATTGAACTAATACTTATCAGTTTGCTGTAATTTAGACACTTCTCAAGAAACCTAGAAAATGCTTTTTGAAGTTCAACACTTCCACATACATAAACATAATCAACATCATCTAGCCGATTATTAGAGAGATAAACACAGTAGCAAAGACTGCTCTTGTGAGATGTTTGTTACCAGTGTGTGTTGTGTTGTCCTGCAGTCTGTTTGGACACACAGAGGAAGAGTACATCCCTGACGCTGAGAGTGTGTATCTGCACAGAGAACAGCACCATCAGCCTCAGGCCTGCACACTCGCTCAGTGCTTTCAACTTTACACCAAAGAGGAACAGGTAACCATCATATCCCACCCTCCAAAACAGTCATCTCATACTGCTTTATCATTTCCATTTCGCAAGAGCTGTTTTCACAGACACAAATGCTGTGTTTGTGCTGTCAGTGCCTTTTTTAAATTGCTAGTTCACATCTTTAAACCTGGATAGGCTCCACACAGGGTATAAATATACACTATGGTTAGCTACGGATCTGGCCTCGTGGTCAATGAAAACAGGGTTTGGAACCGCGCTTTATGGAAAATTAAGACACTGCCAGATTTGTAAATAAAACAATCTGTTTCTCTTGCGATGGTTTTTCCTTATGGCCGCTTCCTGTATGTCTTCCAGTTGGCACCCGATGATGCCTGGCGCTGCCCTCACTGCAGACAGCTGCAACAGGGCCGGATCAAACTCAGCCTGTGGACCCTGCCTGACGTTCTCATACTGCATCTCAAGAGGTTTAGACAGGTATTGTGCTAGGACACTAAAACCGGTCAATATGGTGGTTTAGATGTTACTACCAAGTATCTTCTGATTACCAACAACATATCTGCTACTTATAAATGTGGCCTGTGTTTTCTAGGAAGGGGACAGGAGGGTGAAGATGCAGAACATGGTTAGGTTTCCTTTGATTGGCATGGATATGGCACCTCATGTGGTGAAGAGAAGCCAGAGTAGCTGGAGCTTACCCTCCCACTGGTCACCGTGGAGACGACCTTACGGACTTGGCCGTAACCCAGACGACTACCTTTATGACCTGTATGCTGTGTGTAATCATCATGGCAACATGCATGGAGGACATTACACAGGTATTGCTGGAAGATGTAGATCTAGCGTTTAATTCATAACAGTATTGTATTGGTAACATTGTGATTCCTGTCATATTCTTCCATAACAGCTTACTGTAAGAACTCCATTGATGGGCAGTGGTATTGCTTTGATGACAGCGTGAAGTTCAGCCTGTAGCTGATGAGGACGTCTGCCAGCAGACCGCATACATTCTGTTCTATCAAAGGAGGACAACTATTCCCTCCTGGTCGGCGAACAGCTCTGTTGCAGGTGACTCTAGTTTCTGACTCATTTGTCTTACGTGAAGGATTTTTTAAGGCGCTGGTAAATGAAGTCTTCTTTGAATCCCATGAAATCAGTAATAAGAGTTTTAGTGTTCTTTTAAAAGTTTTCACTTTGTGATCAGATTTAGTTTAAAATGTAAAGCTTTTCTCTTCTGGGGAAAGTTAACCAAAATATTGATGACTTGACTGGCAGCCTTGGAGTACACAAAGTTTAGTCCTTTATCCCTATAGTGATAGAGATGGAGAATTCCAGATGGCTATTCATTTTTTATGAATTATTAAAATATTGCTGTCAGAGACTGTAAGCCTGGATACTATAGTGTACATTGTGAGTTTATTTGTGTGATAGTGCTCCTAAACAGTTTCAATAGTAGCCTCACTTGAAAACAGTAGAGACCTCTGTCTGGAAACAGTGTTCTTATGTCACGACCTAACAAGCGGATTACCAGCTGCCACAGTTTAGCAATAATAAATCGCAAATTATTATTCATGATTGTTAAAATAAACTTAAGGACATTAGCCATTAACAAAACAAGGTGCCCGTTGATATGCCCCTTCCTGTTTTAATGCAAAATGCACCAAGACGATAACAAAAAAACATTTGCTATTATTTACTATTTTTATTTTATTCGAGCAATGTATTGTGAATTTGTATTGTGTCTGTCTCAGGCTCCACCAGCTCATCTTTATGTGAACACTGGGTTAACCGGCTCCCGGGCAGCAGACCACCCAGTCTGGCTTCCGGAGCCTCCTCCAGACGCACATCCTTGATATCCTTGGCCGAGTCAGGGGAGTTTCCTGGTGACCGCAGTGAAGATGATGGTGAGGAACATCATTACATCTCTTAACCCTAACCTAGTTCATGTTTTCTTTACGTAAATCTATAGAAGCTAAGTAGAATGATATTTTGGCCTCCTCTTCTTTGTGTCTTCTTATTCTGTGTATTGTGACAGTGTTTTACTCTTGCCTTTCTTTTATTGTCTTCTTTCTCTTGTAGCTTTAGCGCTTACTAACACAGGATCTCCCGCCTTGCTCAGTTAAGACAAAACTGCATGCTAATGCTCTTTTCATTCAGTCTGGTATCGGCACATTCGTTTAAATCTCTTTCTCTTTTCTTTTAAGGAGGATTCTCAACGCGGCCCTTTGTGAGGAGCATTCAGCGACAGAGCTTGTCCTCCAGATCTTCGGTTACCAGCCCTCTGGCCTTCAGTGAAAACGGGATGAAACCTTCATGGTCCTTGTCATCCAAACTACAGATGAGATCCAACTCCCCTTCACGATTCTCTTTGGACTCCCGCTCTTCTCCTCCTCTAGAGAGGATTGGAGAAGCGTGTGACGACAAGGTGTCCACATCTTGCTTTGGCGGTTACAGCAGACATGAACGTCAACCCAGCAGTAAGGCCCCTCTGGCCATGATGGAGGGTAACGGTAGCGATGACAGCAACGGGAAACGGATCCTGGATGAGGCGTATTGTAGAGCTCCAGTACAAGCTGACAAGAAGAGCTCAAAGGGTGAACCTGTAGACAACAACAACCAGATTAATGCTGTTGATCAAAATACGCTCGGAGCGCTCTCCAAAGAACAGAAGCATAAGACCTCCGGATCGGTTCAGAAAGCAGAAGGGTCCGCCAGCAAGAAGAGCTCAACCAAGACTAAGGGTGACCAAGAGAAGTCCTCTAAGAAACGCCAGAGCACCTCATCTATAACAAAGTCTCCGTCTTCACAAGTGTCTTCCAGCCCTCAAACGAAGGGCACCAAATCTACCAGTCTTAAAGAAAAGAGCGATTCTCCCAAAAGTACGAAGGGTACACCATCTGGAACCCCCTCCAGAAAGAAAGAGTCACAGACACCAGTGTCTCCAGTGTCAGGAGGCACAAAGGGGAAGCCGTCTCTTGCCTCCACTCCCCAATCCTCTGCCTCTCCATCACCCACAGCCAAGAAGAGCTCTTCAGCGACTGAGAGGAACTCCATCTCCTGCAAGAAAAAGCTGGCGGAGAAGAGCTCCAGCAAGGACTTGGCACACACCAGTCCATTAACAGAGAAGTCCAGAGCCAATGTCACCCCACGGACATCCCAGCCGAGAAGTGCCGAGGGAAACCGTCCAGAGAGGAAGCCGATTAGAAGCTCCAGCAGTAGCTCATCGGTCACCAGCCTGCGCTCCCCAAGCGTCTCCTCAAGAGACCTCCGTCGCAGCAGCAAGTCAGAAGACAAGGGACTCTCGTTTTTCAAAAGCGCACTTAGGCAAAAAGAGACCCGCCGGTCTGCCGACCTGGGCAAGACCACCATTCTCGCCAAGAAGGCCGCTGAGAGGACAGCCAAATGCAGCAGCCAGTGTAAACTCAATAATGCCGATGACGGGGAAGGGTCTGGAAGCTCCTCCAAGCAGGTCTCCCCAGAGCCACGCTCCAGCAAGTCTGCCACTGAGGACAAAGGGTCCTCAAAAACCTCTACCCCTGTCAAACGCTCTCTTTTACCAGTGGGCAAGTCAAAGTCTTCCAATTCTGAGACTAGTCTTCAGTCTCCCGTCAACGGGAAAAGGCCACTCGAAAAGATGGCATCCTCTAGAAAGCTTTCTTCCAGCATGCAATCCTCTGCACGGCCAACACAGACGCCTCAATGACATTTCAATAGCGGTTTCATTATTTTCTGTAATGCAGCTATTTTTTGATGTGCCTAAGAAGAATATAAAGTATATAGTATATACCTGTATTTTACTTTTCTCAAAGAAAATATGTAAATTATCAGAAGCGCCTTTCTATCCTGCCATGGAACCAAATCATTGCCTCTGGCAAGGTATGGTATATGAATCTACTACTGTTCACGACTCTGAATAGGAATGTTTTAACTTAGCACTTTGTACATATTTTTCTCCCTTGAAAATGCTTAACTGTATTGGATGATTATGTAAAATACTTTTTAACTGGTTTCTTTTTTGGGACGAGTCACATGATGAAATTAGAGTCTTGCGGTATATACCTTGGAGCACTGTACCAGTTTGCTCCACTTCTACACTTGGTGCTATTTAAAGTCCAGTGGTCCCCTGACACGGATACAGTACGAGAGTTACGTCACTAAACTTTACAGAATTTGCAGCAGTGAATTCATTGGTACCTCTGGAAAGTCGCTCTCAAATCCTTTTGTACTCAAGAGTAGCTACAAGTATTGAAGTAGCATTACTGCCCTTAGAAATGTGTGCAACAATTGACCCATAGCTGAATTGTTGCCGTATGAATGTGATCTTTCCAATAGTAAATTAGTAGAGGACAATCTTTGAGCTGACGCTGTTTATTCCAGCAGAATGCTGCGTGATCTTCTTAACCTAGATTCTAAAGGAGGAAGTGTAGGCCCTGCATGATTTTTTTAAATATATTTTGGGGTTTTATAATGAGAGTCACACGTTCATACTTGAACCATTTCACGTCGACCAAATCCAATGCCAGAACAGTTTTCATTTTGCTTGCTTTGAACCCTCATATGACAGCTTTATTTCCGTATTTATCTGTGGACAACCAGTGCAATAGTTTAACACTTTTCTATTGGAGAAACACATCGAACCTAATGTTGACGTTTTAGAGACTAACGATTTTAAAGATTAATACTGTGCATATGCAATAGTAATGGAAAATGTTTAAACATAATACCGCATCTGAATTTTTACAAATGTTTTGCCATGCCACAACATGCCTCAGTATGCATTTTTCTTTGTGCCAATGTTTTGCGATTAGTGCTGGATTTAATGTCCAGTTAAAATTGCTCTGCAGAAAGATTTTGTGTACTTCTCAGCGCCAGAATATATTTTCCCTTCTCCAGTAAGTTCATTTGGACGAGTTCAGAATATTATTTGTGATGGGAGAACGTAAGGTTAAGCAAGTCATCAGAATATTGTGACATCTGCATAATGGTGTCATTACATTAGCTACCGTTCAGCTCGCTGCCCTGTAATTAAAACATTAATCCAAGCAGTGCGGATGCCAACATTAAACCATTCCCATTTTCGTGCTGCTTTTTGCACTTCGAAACGCTCCCTTATCTCTCAGAACACTTTATCCTTAAACAGATACTTCAGCAATGACCTTACTAATGTGTAGCAGCAATCTTTCTGTTTGTTTTTCTTTGCAGCAGGCCCATATTGTGTGTGCACTGAAGAAGTATTTGTAAAAAAAGCAGTATTGCATGATTCAACTGACGCATGCACCTAACTATGCAAGTGACCGTTGCTAAACAACATAATTTATAGTCTGGTTATTAATGTCTGCTTTTTAAATTTCAGCAGAGAGCATGAATCCTTTGTTTTATTGCTTTTTTGCACACTTTTTGTAGAAGTTTTAATTTCTTAAATATTGTAATATAAGAACATAAATTATTAGCTTTAAATGGCTGATCTGTGTTTTTCACAATCTGCATTGTGTTTTCATGCTGTTTCTTTTATACACTACGTTTTTATTATTAGTGCTCTTTATTATTTTAATTCATAAGGTGTCTAAGGGTATAACCTCCCCATTTTTTATATTTTTATAGTCCCAACGTTTTTGTTTCTCCATCATGCTTTCAAATGTAGTATGTAGGTTCATATATCACCCGTGTTGCTTCATCATAAGCATTAATTCATTTCACACGATTCCCTGTGTTGCCTGCAGTACTGATACACTAAACACTAAGTCTTTCGTGCTATTCCATGTCTTAAGTTAGGAAGTTGTTGGACCATGACACATATGGTTTGAGCCATATGGCAGATTTGTACAGAGAATTCAGAGAAGTGCTGTTACCTCTCTTCTTATGCATATGGGATATTTTAAAGGCTCAAGGCTGGCTAATATGAGAGATTTGAATAGGACAGATTATTTTCTCATTATAATAAAGCTGTATCAGTCTTACGGTATGATATGTGTGCTCTTGGTTTACACACTGGACTTGAATGAGTTATCTCCCGAGCAGTTTTCATCTACTGGTACCCACTCGCTGGACTGATAACTGGGCTGCCATTTTATTCTAACAACTACAGTCTGGGTCGACCAAAGGAGGAATATAATATTTGGTTAAAACAAAAACCATGTAAATGTTTGGTTGCATGAGACCGCGTCAAATACATTTATTTATTTGTATGTTTTATGTGTGTATGCACTTTTTTATTTTGGATTATTTTTATTGTTTTAAGAATGCATTTCATTTGTATTCATAACATTGTCTCCCCGATGTAAGTTGGAGGTTGAATTATAATTAAAAGATGGACCTGCATTAAAGGTCTGAGCTCAAATTTGTCTTTGAAATAATTATTGTGTTTTACTTGATTTATTAAGTAAAGTCTTGCTTTGCGCATTTACTTGCTGTTTTACCATGCTTCCCTTTTTAATGTCTGGAATGGGTAGTCATGGAAATTTCTGTATTGATTTAGTTTTTCCCCTTATTTACAGAAATTTCATTAGGGTGGAAATTGGTCTCTGTGAATGCAAACAATTGCTAATTAGTCTTTAAATTTCATGGAAATGTGTTCTGCAAACCCTGTATGCACTGTATTATCCAATGTTGACCACTAGATGGGGCTTACCTCTTGCTTTTGAAATACAATTTACAGCAACATACGGCACAGGTGATTCTATAGACCTCAGAGAACCGTTTTCTCCTCTAAAAATCTAAAATGAACTAAGCTGCTAAAATCATTGTCACCTTGACCTCCTTAAGTCAGTGTGATTGTTCATGTTTACTATTCAGAACATTGACTAAATTCTGCTGTGTGTTCCCTTCACAGATGAAGTGAATTGCACAGCAAGTATAAGTCACACACCACCTGCTATTTAAAAAAGAAAAATGGACGTGTTTGTCAGTTCATTCCATTATTTGTGTCATTTGTCATTTTGAATGGAAGTTTGTGATGCAAACATGTTCAGCCTTATGCACTGACCACCGGTGGAAACACAAACGTCCACCGGCTGATATATTTGGACACTGCAGTCGAGTAAGAATGCCTACTAACAACCAGCAGCAACCTAATCGCTGCCAGTGTGTGTGAATGCCCCTTGACAGCAATTAAATTACTGTTGGTTGCCATGTCTCAGTGCTGATTGTTGCTAGTAGGTGATTCTACTCGACTGTAGTCCCTTAGCTTTGCAATAGATGTCTGTTCTCCTGTTGGGAGTCACAACATCAGTGCTCATCTGTGTACAGTTGCACTGTGCTCAACTTTGTTGAAACTCCAATAACCTTTGATGGTCACTCGCCATATTGTCAGCTGTTTTTGATAATGAATGACTTACGGTTGCTTTGTTACTGCAAATTGCTATCAGTGTGAAGGCCCTTCGGATGGGTGCTTCACTCTTTCATCAAATGAAATCACAACATTCAACCAAACGACCCACCTCCCCCATACCTGACTTGAGCGTTTATTACCAGGGTAAGGTTTGTACCCGTGCACAAAGTGCACATCCGGACCAATGCATATAATAATATGGTATTGTTGAGGGTTGAGCTCCACTAAAGCTGAAATTGCCCCTGGGCTGTTTTTTTTTATGGTTTTTCACAGGGTTGAAATGTGTAATCTCAGTTTCTCTTCTGAACCGCCTATGTTGTCGTGCATGATCGCTTGAATAGCGGCCAAAACATTTGTGCATTGCAGAGAAAAGGAGGCTATTATTTCATTTGAGACATCAATATAAACCTTAACCTAAACAAACATTTTCGAGGGCTCATCCCTCCCTCAGCATCCCAACCTCAGGAGACTGCTCGAATATTTATTGTTTGCTTTTAGCTTAACTTTACTCTGTTTTTACAGTGCTCAGCAGTGGTGAAAGTCGTCTCCAAGCAAACCAGCAGATTTAATACATTATCATGAACTGCATTTTAAACCTTCTTTCTTCCATTTCTGTTTGCCTTCTTTAATACAGCATCATCAACATCTCTCTTTGTTATTCTGTCTTTTGTGTTAGTGAACAGTCTGGTTTTTTGAGTGTTGTCATTAGCAGCTATTTTTTGAGGACTGCCAAGTGTCCTGCAAGTGTTGAGTGCAAGTGCACCGCTGAATATTTAACATCTGCGATATTAATTTGCACGGTCTAGAAGAGGCTCGTCTGAAGTGCCTTTTATACAGTTTAATCCATAAATGATTTACAGATTGAAAGAGCTCTCTGGTAACTTTTCCATTCTTGGTGGCATTTTGTGTTTGTCATTAAATTGATAGCTTTTCACTTTATCGTTAGTTTGAGATTTGAAACTCCAGCCTAGAAATTTTGTTGATTGCCAAACTATGTGAGTTTTGGCTGTGTCTCAAAGTATAGTGAACTGCTTAGCTAGATGGCATTTTTATCACAGATGTGCTTAAGCATTTAATGATGTGTAAAAATGCTGTCTCAGTAGAAGGCCTGGGTATTATAGCATAAGATTTACAGTAAGGTTATATTTATAGTGCATTCAGAAAGGATTTAGTCCATTTTGTTATGTTGCAGCCTTATACTACAATAATTTAAATGGTTTTTTTTTCTCATTAATCTATGCTCAGTACCCCATAATGATGAATGAAAGCAGAATTTCAGTAAATGTTTCGAAAAGAATATCACATTTGCAAAAGTATTAAAGGCTCAGGTGCCTCCCATTTCTCTTGCTTGTTGTTAAGATGTCTGAAGCCCACCTTTGGCAAATGAAATTGATTGGACATGAACTTTCTATAAATGTCATTTAATATGATTTATATTCCTTTAAAACTTTTTTCTATTCATTTGAATTATGGGTTTAATCAAACAGCTATTGCTGGCAAGTAATTCTAAAGCAAAACAGTACTGTTAATGCTACATTGTTGGCTATACAAATCTCTCATAAATTACTCACCCTTATGTCATTCTGGATGCATATGACTTTCTTCAGGGGAATACAAACAAATAATTTTATATTAAAATGTCATCATTAAGCACATACATAATCATTACATAAATCCAAATGACTCCATTTGGTTAATACATGAAGTGACATTTGTGAGAAAAATATATATATTGAGCTCATTTAGCGATCAATACGATGTGTATCCAAACTTATCGTATTCAAATATAGTGGCATGTTAAAATGTAGATCTCTTGATTGATTTTTGCGTGTCCCTTGATGAAATACACACATAACTAGTAACAAGAACCAATGAGACTCAAAGTTGTCGATGTAAGTAAATTATGAGAGAATTTTCATATCTGGGTGAACTTCTCCTTCAAAACACTTTTGTATCCATTTCAAACATGAATCACTGACGGTCCCACCCAACCGCCTGTGATCACAGACAGCTGTCTTCTACCTCCTCAACTTGTTACATCCCCGTCACAGACCCCGTCCCTCTCCGTGGTGGATCTGCAGTGTGATCATTTATTCTTTCCAGGCCAGATGAAGACTGCGTTCCTCAGCATTAAGCCTGATTGTGTTAGCTAATTATGACAGTTAGTAGTGGGATTCTGAGAGTCATTCACAGGCCATTAGAGCTCTGCCCACAAGGATATATCATCTGTCACTTCCTCTCAACTCCCCTGCAGTGTTACACTACCGCGTGTGGCATCAATCCGCTTCCCACAAGCCCTGTCGACAGAAAGCCTTAAATCTGTCTTGTAAGCCCTGCGTTTTGCACACGTTCAGGATATATTCTTTAACCAGATTCGCGACAGAAGGAAGAACCATTTTTTAGAAAGCTCCTAAAAGCTACCAACTGTTTCACGTCCAACCTCGGTAAAGGCAGCAAAAAAACCCAAGGCCGTCAAATTATGCTTATTTACCTTTGAGATGCAAATTTTCCGTTTGTGCCGTGCATCTAGTCAAGGGCAGAGGGAGGCTGAAACGATGTAAAATGTGTTGAATACCGATCAACGGAGACCTCCTTTGTGTGCATGCTGACCTCTAGCTGTGATTGCGCTAAGAAAGATAATGCGCTAGTCTCATTAGAGGGACAGCAGAAAAGAGAATAGTTTCAATACAATCAACAATAATTGCTGTAAAATTTTCTAAAAGAACAAACCCTGAGGGCTTCTCAAAAGGTCAGTTCACGCTAAATGAAACGTGGGCACTATTTACTCATCCTCAGGTTGTTATAAAAGGTTATTTTATGGACAGAAAAAGGTGAAGATTAGTAGAATGAAGAACTTTTTTTACACAGGGTGTTGTTAGGCACAACGCAAATATAAATGAAATGTAAAAGAGTAACACTTTACAATTGGGTTGCTGATACTTTTAAGGTGAAGTTGACTTATCTGGATGCAGCTGTTATCAGGGAATAACATACTTTGAAATGCTGCTACTGGCCAATCAGAATCAAGTATTCCAGACTGCTACGTTAGTTATTACCAATACTGTTATTTATGTTACTTCATTAATGTTAAGAGATACAATTGTTGACCTTTTGATTAAAAAGTATTTGGAAGTGTTATCAAATGCTGTACAATTATTCTTGATTACGTTACGCTCACGTTAGCTAATGTAGTTAATGTTAATAAATTAAACCTTGTTGTAAAATGTTACCTTTAAAATATATTGTGTTACCTTTAAAATAATGAAGTATATTTTTGTGCTTTATATATATTCCGTATTTGGCAGCTATACTACAGCACCATTTGAGGAACAGACCGAAAGCTCTCAGATGTGATTCATACTCACATATATTCAATATATTCAAATATAAATATGTAAAAGTATGAATAAGATATAAGAGCTACGGTGAAGGGAATGATAACGGCGATAACAACCATGAATTATTTTTGCGCTTGACAGCCTCCATCCCAAATACCTTGCCTTGCACTGTTCTCTTTGGTTGCCCAATCGTACAAGATGTGAAAATGTCTGGAGCTCCTCCCATGACACCACAACAAGAGGTAGACAGTAGCTACATGTCCACTACAACCAGCTGTTTTAAGTGCAAGGATAATGCCATTTACGTGTGCCCACCACGTCCGCACTCAATAATTTCAGTCTCCCACAGTACAGCAGGTTACTTCAGTAATTCACCAGCGGTTTTCATCCCTTTTGTCCTGTTCTTCTGACTCAGCCCTGGAGAGTGAACAGAAGTTTGCAAGAAAATCAATAGTAATTGATTCCTCTAAGGCTAGACTTGGAGAGGCGCTATTCAGAGCTCGCACACAGGAGCATCAGCGTGAGAGGCAGAAGACCTTGGGTTTAACATGCACGCAACAAACAACGCAAAGGTCACCAGTGTGATGTGGTTTACAGCCGCCGATTATCAAAGAGAGCCAGAGTAAGTGTGTATTAACAGCTTTGTGAAGATGAGGGCCAATTACAGGGAGGCTAGCTGTTTTCTAAAGGTTATTTGAAGGCACGGTTTTAAGATGTTGGATTAGACTGCTGCATGGCTAAGCAAGTTTGGCTTGGTGTGTCTCACACTTTTTGCTATATCATTATAGGTCAATGCAAAACTCCATCACAATACATTTTTATTTTCTACTGTTATGTATTTTTAACCATTTTTAAGACTTCACCTATTGTAATTTTATTGGATGTTGAAAAGTTGGTGTTTCTTACAGAATGAACCCAGAGGTTGAATGCGAGTTGATGTGGTCATTTGTGGAAAGGTGGACAAGTCTGCTGGGAGCCGAGATGGTGACCAGGACATGTGAAGGTGAAGTTTACAACCACATATCCAAATAGAAACACCGTCGGTTCAAATCTAAATGAATTAAAATTGTTATACTCTTTATTACTGTATTACTTCTTCTATATATTACAAGAATTTGGAAGGACATAACTACCTACAACGATACACTGAGACAATGTCTGAAGAGCCGCTTGGCTGTTGGATGACATTATTTCCCAGCCAGATGAAAAAGAAAAGTCACTTTATAGAACCAGTTGAAATAACTGATATTGATAACTGTCATTGAACACATATGAAAGCATATAGTGCATAAGTGCACTGAATATCTAAAGTATAATTTTTGAAAATGTTGGGTACTAGATATTCTTTATCTTTTTTTTTTTATTTTAGGTATTTTCATAAATGTTTGCATTTTTTAGATAATTTTTCTAGTTTATGATAATTATTATGAAAATTTGATTTCCAAGGCAGAATTCCATCGATATACAGTATAGTTTGTCATCAGTGATGTCATCATCAATAATTGTAGTGAATACTAAATATAATATAATATAATAATAGTGAAGTGTTCTACCCACAATTAACAGGTTAAAACAATCCATAATGGTAAATTGTATACAAGATTCCCATTGGCATTAAAAGTTACAGGCGCATGCACCCTTTCGATTTGTTTCCAGCTTCTGTTTCCTCAGGCGATTGTGTCATTACCTTCCTGGAGCGATGTGTAGACTAAAGTTACAACAGGCACAGCACACCTGAGGACCGGTGCAGATAAAGAGGTACGAGAAGCGTCTGTCCTGCGGTGCAATGAGGTCAACCGGGCCGACAGCTTTTCGATTGATGCAGGACATCCTCTTAGACCACTGCAGTGAATGTGTTGAACAACACGAGCAGTAAAGCGAGACCCCTGCGGGGATTTCTGGACACCAGACCTCCCGCAGACTTTACGAGCCTCCCCCCTGCTTTAGACCCTCATCATCACCGCTGAAGATTGCTTCAGTAGACTCATCCTCCAAAGCCTCCCGTGCACACTCACAAAAGCCAATTTGTACGTGCCGTAGAAGAAATATTTCGGGAAGCATTGTTCTCGTTTTTTAGACGACTTGCTTATAATTTCCTTTTCTTTTCTGTCCGATGTTATCGGTGGAAACAAATACAGTTGATCTGGCACGGAAACAAAAGCACAGTGTTTGAGTGAGATCCTAATCTGAGCAATCCAAACCTCAGCTTGATTTTAATATAGATCTTTTGGGGTTCATGTACTTAGTCATTAAGCAGAACTCAAATGCCATGTGGTTTTATCTCACCTTGTATTGAATGAGTTGCTTCAAGAGATTGTTGCTCGGTCTGTTTTACTTCATTTAATGTCTGGAGATTTTTATTTTAAAATAGATTACCATCATTTGTAAAGTCTGTCTTAGTCAACAGGTAAGAAGGTCCTTTTTGCCATGTGATGGGCAGGGCAGATGTCCAGGGTGTATATCAGGCAGGGTCGAAGAATGAATTGATGAATATTTCTCTCATTCAGATCATACAAACATGACCAAAAGTAGGTGGCCATGTCTAATTAACATCTTAAAAGGATAGTTCACCTCAAAATGAAGATTCTTTCATTATTTATTCACTCTCATGTCATTCCAACCTGTATGAGTTTTTTCTGCAGAACACAAAAGAAGATATTTTGAAGAATGTTTGAAACCAAACCTCATTGACTTCCATTGTATGAACACAAAACCACTGAGACATTTCCCAAAATATCCTCTTTTGTGTTACACACAAAAAAGAATTGAAATTTAAAACACATTAAATTCAGTTCTAAATGGTGCACAACACCAGCACGTACAGTACAAGAGTGAAAATGTTCTGCCCCTGTTTATAAATAGAGGAATGATCAATAAACCAACAGTTTTCCCACTGCCCTTCATTTATATGCTGAAAAGCACATGCATGTAGAACAAGCAAACATAGTTGCTTTGGATCAAAGCTGATCTTCACAACCATGCAACAATCATGACAGAATGTGTTTGCGAGCAAGAGAGAGATGGACTCGCTTTTGATCACCCATACATAATTATCGCATTTCGCAAACCCTGCTGATATATATCACTGCAGCGAACTGATGTGTGTTTATTCATCATGACAGCAGATGCATACTGCTTTGATTTACCTCTGACGCTTTTACTCATATTTAATGAAGTTTCTGCACTTGTCAATTAGGTCGTTCTGCGGCTTGCATACTTTCACTGTTTGATTAATATAATGCCAAACAAAAGCTGATAGCTACAGGTAAACATATTTTCCTTCTTATGGGTCCCGCCTTCTTAAAACTTTGTTGTCATGTATTATTTTTAAATATAAAGAAATCTTCTCATAACATGATAATGTTTCAGATAAACTCATGGTCAGGTAGCTGTACACCCGGAACATTGCAAAGATTTATTCTTACACGAAAGGACGAGGAACGCATTTGTCACAATTTATGGCCTGTGGCGAGTTTTATTTATTAAATCATAAAATTCACCATATAAGTAAAATGCATTGTAATGAAAAACAAACAATGGTATACATTGACATTATATAGCTAAACCTTTCTCCCATTTCTACAATGCTTTTGTAAATGGAATGTTTCATTTTCCTGCAGTCATAATGGAAGTAGAATAGAGCTTTATCAGGATGCATAGCCCCTTGAGTGTTAATATGGGGCTGGAAAGCGAGATGCCCTCATAAGCAGCCCTCACCATTATTTATTTATGGACGAATAAGTTCAGGCTCTTCTAATATTTCTCCAAGCTTAGCTGAAAGAGCTAATGGGCTTGTGAATCTTTGTTCTCTCGATTTTAATTAACCCTGTTAACTGTCATGGGAATAAAGGTAATGTAGAAATTGGTATTTTGCGGTTCTTATCGTTCATTTTGCATTCACAAAGTGTAATATATTTATTTATGTTTTGTCTACAATATGGCAAATGGAAAGCGTTTGGATCATACAGTGGGGTCCTGAAATACCCCTGAGACCATGTAAATGCTGTTATTCTGCATTTTTATTTTGCATTTTTCTGTTTTTTAATTATATATCATCAGCTTTATTTAAGCGAAATGTTGACTTGAATAAATGCCACAAGTTTGTTTAAAACCTGATGCTCCATATTATCCCGGCACAGTTTGAAAGTGTTTCAAAGAGTATTTTATGCACCAAGAATTCACATTTTCATATAATACAATTCCTATTAATATACATTTTATCATAGCATTTCATTGTTATTTGTAGGTTTAAATAAGATTTTATATTTGAGATTTATACTGTAGTGTGATTACAGACTTTAAAAAGTCACCCACTTTGTTTAATTACAGAATGAATGTGTTGCTATATAAAAACTGTTTGTATATGTATGTATATACTGTATATACTGTGTTATTTTAATCCTGTGAAGTGATATGCAAATGAGTGTCCTTGAATACAGCTGTTGTTTAACAGCCTGTCAAAGTGAGAAATCCGACTTTAAACTCATTGCTGCTTATGAAGCAAGCCAACATTATGGTCTATAGGTTGTCATTAAAACCCTTCTTCAGCTCAGTCTGTGGGGGAATATAAAGGAGGTAAAAGCTCAGGGTGTCTTAAAATCATCTGTAAACTGAGACACTCAAAATGCAAATGCAGATACATTTACTGTTAATGACTTGGTTGTCAGCTCTGTCTCCCCCTCATACATTTGCATCATAAATATCACCTACAGCAGCTCTGAAAGTAAATTGGTGCTTTAATAGATATGTCAGCTAGAGGGATTTCACATTACGTCTATTAGGATGCAGCTGCTAAATTCTTCAGCACAAGACCTGCAATTAATATAATCTTAACACTTTGGCAGGTTCTGCTGCCCAACATGAACTGAAACAATCCCATGTATAAACTCTAGGTATAAAAGTAAATCCCAGCAAAAGGAATGGAAGTTGGAGGAGTTTAAATACAACTTGACTTTAATTTTCACTAATCAGTTTGTAAAAACAAAGAAAAACATGTGTACAGGAATGTGCTTATAATAGAGGTCTGTGTTTTTACCAGCAGAAATGTTAAGCTTGTATTACTGAACTCTTCACATGAATTCTTAATTAAACAAAGTTATTTGATTACCATTGTCTAAATCATCCTCTTGATGTTTTCTAGATGGAAAAACCCATTACTGAGTTTGTGTTACTGTTTTGGCTATGATGACATGTGTAGCATGTATTGGACATTCATCACTCACTGATGTGAACTTTTGTACATCAGATTACTGTTACTAATGTTTTTCTTTGTGGGAAGTAAAATGTGATATTTCAAAGCGTTTTTATTCTCCATTTTCTCTAAAAAATAGTATTGGGCATAACTGGAATAATAAAAGCCTCATTTGACAGTGATTACATATATAACATCAGAGACTCTCTTATAATCTGCTCAATTGTACTATGATTTTGCTGTATTTTATTGTCTGATTAACTAAAAACATTCTTATTTTCTGTGATTTGCGTGATTAGGGGTCTGAGACTAAAAATCTTGGCTGGTTCTCCAGCATCTGCAAGCAATTTAATTGATTTATCATATCACAAGCTGGTAGAATAAGCTGTTGATATGAATCTGCAGGAATGTATAAAAAATAACAGTGCAATCAACTAAAATATTTTTCCAGATTGATAGTGGTCACTTGGGTTGCTGTGTGTTTATCTTAATGCTTATGTTCTGTTGAAATTAGCTTCACTGCTTTACATTTGGGTCCAATGACGTACTGATGTAGTCATTTAGATGATATTATTTAGATGATGTCATTTAGAAATTCATTAAATATATTTCTCTAGTGGTGGTCCTCAATGAAATAATCCATTTACCTTAAAACGTGCATAACTCATAATATAAAATTAATAAAATATAAAAAATACATTAAAACTATAATGTTTATTTATTTTAATTTCATGCGGGTCAGCCCAGTTTAATCACATCGGCAAATCAGTTGACGATGATTGTATAAACCCGCCTCTTATTACTAAAATGACCAATCAAAATAGATATTCTTCTTCCGCACATTCAACCAATAATAATTGTCATCGATGACTTTGGTAGACAAATAGCAGACAGCGTTTAGTAAAGAAACACTTTCAAATTTGGTTGAAGTATCAACCAGATTATTCCTCAAGAAATTAAAGGATTATATTAATTTACTATAATGACAAAGCGGATGACGGATGAATCCTCAACAGGTGAGAACAGGTTCATTACTTTTTGCATTGCATTGTGGTGTAATGTATTTGTCTCTATATACACCACTGCGTCCTGTGATACTTCTGAAGGAATTGTTTTGGTGATCGCGAGTGTTTCTAACGCGTTGTTTATGCACTTTCCTGACAACTTTTTAAATATGTCATATGCAATCTCTTATTGCTTTCGTTTTGTTTATATATTCACCTGTCCAGAGTAATGTGAGGAGCACTGTGTTCCTCTGACCTAATGAAAACGCCTTGGGCAGATATTAAAACACAGAGTACAGATGCACTGGACATCTAGTCTAGTAACATTATTTCGGGTCGGTGCCAATCAGATTAAACAACGGGCTGATTAATACAGTGTGATGTGTGTATAGAAGAGTATGTAAGCACGTGCTTATACTACTTATTTAAGCACCTTTACAGTCAAAAGTTTAAAACCTTTTTTTCTAAGTAATTTTTCCCCTACATTTTAGTTGTAAACTCATTTAAACCATGAAATAACACAACTGTAAATGTGGGAATTATGTTGTGACTAAAAGTATCTAAAATAAATGAACACCATATTATATTTGATTATCTTCAAAAGTAGTCACACTTTGTTTAAAATGTGTAAAATCATACTGTTGATGTTTTATCATCAAGCTTTTTGAGATCTCAACCTGGGAAGCTTTTTAAACAACACTGAAGAAATCTATTCTCGACTCTTACTGGCTGCTTTCTATTCATTATTTGATCTAAGTAATTCATAAAAAATAGTTATTATTATTAAATAATTGTATTATTAAATAATTGTATTATTAAATAATTGTATTATTAAATAATTGTATTATTAAATAATTGTATTAATTTATGCACAATTATATTTTTTCCTCTACAAAAATAATTTCAAACATTAAAATATACACCTTCAAATTTTTAAGATCATGAGAAACATTTGTCTATTGTGTCTAAACGTTTGACTGGTACTGTACAAGATAATATTTGTAGGAGTTCAGTGCCACAGTCCATAAAAACAGATGTCACACCTTTGCCGCACCTGAGCATGTTGAACACGTTTTAACCTGTTATGCTGAATTTCTCATTGTGTCTCATTTCACTGCTTGTCATGTAACAGATGCTTTCATGCAAAGCAATTTGCAGTAAGCTAATTGCAGGAGCAGTCCCGCTGGAGCAATCTGGGGTTGAATGCCTCGTTCACAAACACAATGAGGGTGAAATTCCATCAATAACTCAAGTTTACAGGGCTTCATACCCCAGATTAACCTCTTTACAGTTTCAGACAAAAGCCTTAATAATGTGACTATTAGTCCCAGTGATGTTTACTAATGTGTTGTTTAGATTATTACAATGACAGAGTTTGCATTGTTAGATCCATTTGATCCTTTTGATTACCATTACAGATAATTAAATACACATACATGTCACGTACTGTGCTGTGTTATGTAATCAATAACGTACAGGAGGCTGTGCTGCTTTATTGTAAATAATTGAAGGCTGAAAGGTAATTTATTCACAATAAAGTTTTAGCCCCGAGTACCTTATTATAACATATCACAGTGAAATTTCTCAGATCTGTATTCGTTTCACTGAATTCACTTGTTGGTGGTCACGTCTTCAGAAGATTGGCATCTCCATATGTTACTGTCAGTCTTGAAATGCTTCTCAAGCTGTTACGCCTGTGAATAATCTCAGCTTTAGTTTATTCATTTAAAATATTCATCAAAAATGCGACTTGTCAGGCTTAATTGACATTTAAAAAAAGAATCCATAAGCGCTTCTGAGAGCATCCTGTACTGTCCAGCCTCTCCAGCTAAGAGTCACAGGAATGATAATGAATGCAGAAAAATGAATAATAGATCATGTTTTACTAAAGGAGAGTGAAGACTTTATTATGTGGGAACTGTTTTAGGCCATTCACCTTTGATTTCTTTTACGTTTCCAGAATCCTTTTCTCCCGTGACCAAGGTGGGGGCAAGGGCACAGTGAAGTCTCTGGTTCTGCTGAAGGTAAAATCTGATTATTCTTTCATCTTCTCTGTAAAAAGTCTATTTTGGCACTATTACATGCGGAAGTCTGCCGCGTATAATCACACGTTTAATTTTAACATAAAGGTGTTAACATGCACGGTACAGAACACCAGCCAGACTCTGAATCAATTATGGATCACATGAGTATTTAAATCTTATGGGAATTCACTTTTTCAAAAGATGTTTTTATCCGGTCATTAACAACTTTTTTTTATTTAGTATATTGCAACATTAGAGGTATCATCAGCTGCCTCCGAATACTAATTGCAAAACAAGCATGAACATTTAACCAGCTTGACTGGCGTCTGTATTTGACTCATCCGTTGGATTATTTAGAAAAGCATTAAAATTCCACCTTTATAATTAAATGAAACGCACGGATGATTAAATTATCAGCTTATACTTTCAATACATAAACTTTGAAAACGCCTCAGCTACTTGTGAGGATTTTCTAAAGTTCTTCTTTTCATGTATTTTTAATTGGTTCTTAAAAAAGAGAAGTGTGAAAAAAGTGCACTCCATACAAAGTCTCGACGTGCAATGCAGAGGCAATTTACGGCAATTTAGCGAGGCTGGAATTGAGCAGGCTCCTCAGGCACCTCTTTTATTTTCATACAGGATCTAGTGACAGTAATGAATCATAGTTAAGTGCATACTGCAGCGTAAGCTCCCAGTTTATTAAACAGTCAGCAGCTCATTGCTTTTGATCCTCTGGAGTGTCATAGTAACTGATTATGGCCAGACGTACTGATGCTTTCCTGTTACCCATCCTATCTTGTCTTCTCTGCCTTTCACCCAAAATGATGGAAAGTAACAAACACAAACAAACAAGTCGTTGGGCTGAGCTGTGGAGAATTTAGTGACCTTGCTGTATGTTTCCTCTTGTGTTTTGAGCTTGTGTGGCTGAAGGGGGAGATTTAATCATCTTGTCCTCTCAGTTCTTACACAGGTTTGCTTTGACTTTCTTAGGAAGGGCGATGGAGACGCCCTGAGAGAATGCTGTTGTTCGTTTGTATGCGGCTGGTGAACTTGCACTTAAGTTTAGTGTGTTCACTAACTCATCCCGAGAACCGAACGCATGAAATGTCTGTATACAAACCGTATAGACAGTCTTGGTGATTTAATCCTTGTAGGACACAGTGCTTTAACGCAGATAGCCCCTTACACTGCAAAGACCATTTCCTTGGTATCTAGTAAAAATATCTGGATGTCTTTTTAAACAGCATACATTTACACATGATAACATTGAGTTTGAACTTGTTTTTAGAGGACATTTCTTGACGTTTGTGCTTACGACAAGCGATTTGCTAATGAGGTAGGGAAATTAAATTGAACATTTATATCATCATCAAGTGAATTGTTAAACTTGTTTTAAAGATTCAATCCTTTTTCCTTTGCCTCTATATCGCCATCTTTGTTTGAAACATAAAATTGCAAGTCAGATGACAATTTCCAGAAAATCGTTACTGGACACCTCGAATTATAAATCGTTATTATAAGATTAGCATTGCGAATCGGTTTAGGGGGTACGTTTTCAACACAGATTTTTATGTATTTGCACAATCACAGACTTTTATTGATGTAATGATGTTTAACTTATGCATTTTTATTAAAAAACAAACCAAAAAATACTGCTTCAGATATTAACCTGATAACTGTGCACATATTGAGCATACACATCAAAATGCACATTTTAGATATTAGATTAGATTAGATTTTTTTATTTTTAACAAATCCTGTTTTATTTTTATTTTAGGAATTTTTATATAAATACCACACATTCTTTTGTGTTTATTGTTATAAAACTTTCCATCAATATATAGTTGGTCATGATCAGATTAGGAATCTACTATGAAACATTAAAGTGAATAGGGAAATAATCTGTGTTCCTCCTGTGTAATGGTGACAGTTAACAGGTTAAAGTGCTATTTTTTTTTGCAGTTATCTTGTATCAGTGTAGAAATGCAGATAGTGAGGTGCACTGCCCACAGTCGAGAAAGCAGATGGTGCAGACACACTAAATATGGCAGCATTTCCATTATGTAACATGTCAGCTGCTGTGTTGTGTTCTTTTTCAGTTTGTCTAGCAAGTGTATATCACCCCGTGGCTGTACCACAAAACGCTGAAATCCCAACAAGACCCCAACTGCTAAAAAACCTTCAGGTGTTTCTCTTTGTGTCACCTGTAGTTTAAATTGAGCATTTTCCATCTGAGCTGATGTGAGAAGCGTCACATCTGTTACCGTCAGCCACATAAATATAGGCACGTCTGTCACATCCATTTCAGTTAAATTCACCCTTGCAGATTTCATGCGTGAGTTTTGGTTAGTTTTAATTTTGTTTTATCAGATGTGAAAGTATTGTGTTGCTTAAAAGTTTGGGGAAGTAATTAATTGGAATTAATTTCTGGCATTTGTTTTTTCTGACATCTTGAAGTGTCATTGCCAAAGATAAGTTAAAGTGTCCATACCTAGGAAGTTTTTCTTCTGAAATGCATCATAAACCATATTTATTTAATCCATGTAGTGATCACAACTCTAGCATCAAAGGTTGAGCTCATTATATAATCCAGGCCTGTGAGGATTAGTACTGCCATGCTCCAGGCACTAGACCTCATTAGTTGTTTATCATGTGTGAAATTAATTATGATTCATTGTAAGGAGGTTGCAGGCCACCTAGTCGAGTCCAGGAGGAGCCCGTGGAGATGCGTGCGGTGTCGTGGTAAATAAGTGTCTGTGTCCTTTGGCTCAGGGGGTGTCCGAGTTTGATCTCAGACAGCCGTTGTTCGTCAGTGAAGGCGTAAGTGTTGGTAATCTAACACTGTCATACCTAGTGTGCAAGCGAAGCAGAGGAAAGGATGCATGCTGAAATGAACTGAGTGGTTTGCATCCACTTCTCACTAATGTAGCCTGCAGCTCGGGTTTCTTAGTGCCGTGTACCCTTTTAAGACAACGTTTGACAGACGAGAGCTCAGCCAGAGTTTGTCGGCCCGATTTCCTCTCCGATTGATGCATTCCCACTGCAAATGCTTCTGTTTGAAAGAGTATCCACCGTCTGCTATCCGAGAATCGGATATTAAAAACCGTTTGAATGGGAATGAAATTGAGAAATCATTTAGAGGATTAATAGACAAACATCCAGCGACTCTGATAAGTTTATATGTACGATACCCCAGAAATATTTGTTCTACATTGAGTGCATGCGTGTTTCCTTATATAAATGTTCAGCGCTAGCAGAGATGAGCATTAGTCAATGTCAAGACGAGAGCGCTATTCACGGGATGGTTTTATTCGCCGTTAGACAAAGCTTATCAAATATGTACCTTGGTGGCTGGAGAGTGTGTTAAGTTATTTATTACCTACTGACAAATTCACTCTCTCACATATTGTTTTTACAGTCACGCAGGTTTATGGCAAGTCTAATGAAAGTGAAGTGTGTGTTTTGGATTTTGATGGATGTTGGAGATTTGAAGACAGAGGCTAATGGAGGTTAATTAGAGATGTATGCTTGAGCAGGTTCGGGTACCAGTGTCTATCGGCAACAACTATTGACAAATGCAAGACGTGTAAATGATATCCAGCGTATGAAGCGTGAAAACGTTCGGACCTTATCTGTCAGATCTTCCGACTCCGGTCGGGTGTGATTGAACGGAAGTTCGTTTCAGCGAAAGCAGATGTTTGTGTCACTTTCTATGTATGAGATTTTCCGATTTTATGGCGTGTCATAACTCATGCAAATAGTGATCTGACTTTAAGTGTACCTATAAAAATTGGAAAATGGATTACCACCAGCCAACGATCTCTGTGGAGTGATATGTATTGAGGAAAGGTGGCCAATCTCGGTGGAGTCGCACGCTGATGTTGACAGCGATGGAATGAAAATGCCACTTGATGTAAGGCAAAGCAGTGCGTTTCTCTAGACAATGAAACCAAATGAGTGAACGTTGTATAAAATGTAGCCTAGAGGGGAAAGAGCCAATCGACTGGAATCGGCTCTCGAGCGTAATTGCAGCCGTTTATTGATTTAAATGAGCCTTACAGAATCCATATGAAAAAGATTAAAAGCCAAACCCAGAACATTAGGACATGATAAGAATATTAATCGCCTTGGAAAAGTAAACAATAGTGAAGATGTTTACAAAAAATTAGTTTCAGACTGATGGATCAGTTGAAACAGTTGAACTTTTTTAGCACATCGGCACTTGATTGAAGTTGAAGTGTGTACTGACCGAGCAGATCTATTATATCTGGAGAGAGGGAAAATTATGGTTTGACAATGCCGATTGGCTGATGGAACTGTAAGAACGCAGAATGCAGTGATCCCAAACATTATTTTCAAGTTGCAGAGTATATCCTGAGCTGTGATGTGAAAGGCATTTCACATCACATCAGAAAAGTCCATTTCACGCTGTTAAGAGCCCTACAAAAAAAGACAATTCAAGCCTTAAGTGCCACCTTGATGTTTTTGTCAGTCTGTTAACTTGTGTGCCTCACTGAAACCGCACTTATGAGTGAGAATAACCGTTTACACAAGACATGTTTTTACGTTTTTTAACCGCAAAGTGAATTTACGATGTTCTGTAGGAAAAGCAGATCACCAAACATGATTGTTTAACGGATTGGCGTGGACTGTAGACCAACAATCTGCAGGACATTCAAAAATAACTAT
This sequence comes from Beaufortia kweichowensis, assembly GCA_019155185.1. Lineage (NCBI taxonomy): Eukaryota > Metazoa > Chordata > Actinopteri > Cypriniformes > Gastromyzontidae > Beaufortia > Beaufortia kweichowensis. The sequence continues at coordinate 4,286,618 of CM032804.1, forward strand.
ATTTTGAATTTTAAGTTGCTGTTTTACTGTATTCTTCTCGGTTTTTGTGTGCTACATACAAAATTTTTCTCGGTTTTTGTCTGCTACTTTACAAAATGGTTAGTTTTGTCCTTGATTCTTATTGGTCAATAGCTGTGGTTTATTCATGATAACCCACAGCACCCTTAGCGACATAAACGTATATCACAGTCACTCTGGCAAACTATTTATCCAGTGGAAGGAAGACTTGAAAGTTGCATTGATACATATTTTTAGGCTTTAATATTTGTATTGTGTGCTTAAGCAATAAGATACTAGATGCTAGTGCTTCATCGTGAATAAGTCACAGCTGAAGGGTTTACAGGGTTTACGCTGTTTTGAAACGTGCCTATCCAGTCTTATTCATGATAAAGCACAACCTCGTGTTACTAAGCCTCTACTTATTTGAGAGCAATGTTAATTTTCTCATTAATTAAATTGGAAATGGTACCTCATAATTATTTCGATTAAAATTTGTTATTGATCAAGTCTTACACAATTCAATGGAGAAAGATGATGTATTTATGGCATCTACTATCAAAAGTTAAATAGGCTAGTGTAACATCAATTTTGACCCCTTGTTTGCAACATCCAAAAACGTCCATCTAGCTCTTGCTTACATCGAAAAGCTGTTTATTAATGACACAGGATCTCACTCCTTTATTGCATTTCAAATGCAAAGCAGAAGAAAATAATCAGATTTCATTACAATAAGCGACGGGTTTTTGATATGATGTCTGCGTTCGACAGCGAAGCCAATTCAACAGGCCTCTTCTGTTCAGACAGTGTTGACACATGCCAGAATTCAGTGAAGTGTTGCGGTTTCCCTCAGAATGATATGAAGCCAACAAGCACCTGTTTTGCTGCCGATTCCATTATTCTGTCAGATCCGTCTTATGTACTTATAATTCATCAACTCTGCCTGAAACGCCCTGGGCATAATGTGAACTCTATCCCTTTCTCAAACCAAGAACAAGGTAATAGGAGCTGAAAGAGATAAACACTTTTATTTTGAGACCGTCTGCCTGGGAGTCAGATGCTTTTTCCCATCCGAGTCGCTGATTGATATCGATGCTATAATTACGATATGGGACGTAGGCATCTGAGAGATGAAAACATGAGGTGTCTGGATCTTCGGCTCATTTTCTTCATACTGTTCAAGGCCTCTGCCAGCAAACTCAGCTGCTCTTTCCTTCGACTCTTTTTCTTCCCTAACGGCTTGGTGTCTCTCTTCGCCCTTTTGAAGTGGCTTTAGACTTCAGTATCTGACAAACAGGCAGAGATAGCGTCAGATTCCTCTCCACAGAGGGCTGCCTCTCGCTGAGAGCTTTACAAGAACGCTGTCACAAAAGCAACCTTCTCTGGGTCTGTGATCGAGTCACGAGAATCCGTGAATTACTCCTTGAAGAGCTGATCAAATAAAGAACGCAGTGTTCTCCGTATGGTGGGCCCAATTTGTTGGGAAAATATTAGCTTTTTGTGACAACGTGTAGGGGAAGTTGTCAAATCTTTTTAAAGTCTGCAGGCTTGTTTCTGTTTTTCCAAAGGAAACTCTGGTATAATTGGAGGGAGCTGGCACACATGTTTAATTTGGCTGGAGTTTAGTGGTGTGAAAACTGCTCCGGACACTTCTGGCCCACCTCCAAGGACAAATGAGGAATTTTGATTTGCACGCTTTTGATTTTGCTAAACAATCCCATGCGGCACACAGTAAGGTAAAGCATAATAAGCGATAAGGTTTTTTATGGAACCGTGTTGAAGCCGTCTTGTGGTATTTCATCAATTGTTTCTGTCATGTGGAAGCAGCCCACAGAGCTCTGCGACACAAACACTCCACCGCTGCTCTCCTCAAAGAGTACGGGCTGTTTGCCTCTGTGTTTATTTAAGATTTGTTGAAACGGCGCTCTCTTTCTTTCTTCATCTTTTTTTAAGATGCACCGCCGTTGCCTGTGTTTTCACACCAAAGTTATTCCTGATGAAACGCAGTGAATTTTTAGAGACTGGAGATTCTTGCTTCTATTATAACTTGTCTGATGATGAAAGGTGACATTTGGGATGATGGTGATGTACTGTATGTGTACATCTTCAGCTGCTTTTTAAAACCTGCACGTGGTGGATAGACTGCATTTGAATATAGTAATCATTTTTTAGAAATTAGAAATGTTTAAGGGTCTTTTTTTAGGAAATGGTGTCGTCCTGTGATTGACTCTTTAATGTTTTTTAATTATTTTTAATGACTTAATTGTTATTTATTGGATACAACACAGAGTTAAATCTGTCAGGTCTGTGCATTATTAACCGTTTCAGTATTAAAGTCACAGGGAAGCCAAAAGGGCATAAATATCACCATTTCTTTTATTAGATGAATTAGATGAACAAACAAATTCCTTTGCTTATCATCCAGCCATTGCAAACAGAACCTGTTCTGCTATCAAAATGTCTCAATATATACATACATTTTGTTATAGAAAATCTGTATGTTGGAACCGTGACATATCTAATATGTAACATGCTAAAGAAGAAATAAATTTTTAGATTTCTACTACAATTTTTACAATGCTACTAAAAAGAAGCAGAACAACACTGGATGATCTTTTTGATTTCCTCAAAAGTGATTATGTCAAGGTCAGCAGATCTCGTCTTGACTCATTGTGTTTACTAAAACATAGCTGAAGAAATAGTACAAAAATGGCAAGTGTATGCTGTAAAGATGCAATTTTGGCCTCTTTATTTTTCTCTTTACTGTATTTTTGATTGGCACACTGGTCCACCATCATTGCAAGGATGCAAGAAGAAAGATCTGCTTTGATGCTTGAGATGGGTGTGATTAAACTTTTACCGTGGTTTGCTTTTGTTATTTGATGTTCAATTTTGTTTTGATGAAGTCGTTCATCCTTCATAGTAAATGTGGAGTTGAAATGGTGGAACTGTGATTGAAATAGGAAGGTGATTTTGGTCCTTTCATCTGCCATCAGGGAAATGAGTCATGCTTCACTGTCCGACCTCCATAATGAGGACAATACTTTATTCTATACTGCCAATAAAAACAATACCGGCAGGAGATCAAGATTACCATTCATTCCACATTCTGGGATTTATTACGGGAGACCCTCAGTTCATTTAACAATAGTTAATTTATGAGTTGTGTAGGGTGAATTAAGGTACTCTCCATTCGTGTGATACTATGTGAAAATGAATAAATTTCAAGTAACTTCTGTTCTTGGACCTGTAGCTATTTAAAAGTCAGTGTGCTCATTATTAATTTAAAGCACTAAATCTCTGTATCCCAAGATGAACATCCCAAGATGTTTCAGTCACACAGATGACCTTACCAGAATTGTCACAACAAGCTTTTTAAAAAGAGGTTGAGCAGCTACAAAGTTGTTTTTTAAACCTTGACTGTAGTTTCACAATATTAATACGTTTTGTTTAATGAATACAGCACAAATGTCATCAGATTGAAGTTTTAAATATGATCTTCCTTTGGCAGATTTACAGTACCAGTCAAAAAGTTGGATACGCTCGGTGTTTTTCATCAAAACCATGAAATAACACAATTGTAACTGTGGGAATTATGTCTGAAAGCATACAAAATACAATGTTTTCAATGTTATATTTGATCATCTTCAAAAGTAGTCACTGTTTGTCTTAAATTTGTTAAATTATATCCATATCATCCAGTTTCTTGAGGTCTCAACCTGGGAAGGAATTTCTGTCAATACTGGACTCTTATTGACTGCTTTTTATTCATTATTTGATCCAAGTAATCCATTAAAAAATATTTTCTTTAACAAAGTCTTCTTATTAAAGAAGTTAGTATGTTGCCACAATTATATTTTTGGCTACAAAAGTCATTTCAAACATTGAAATATAGATCATGAGAAACATTTTTGTCAATTGTGTCTAAACTTTTGACTGGTACTGTATGTTCTTACAAAAACCTTGTCAAAATGTCTCATTAAATCTTTAACCATTCCTCAGCACTCCTAGGTTACATCAGGACAGTAATTGAGATCTCATAGCAACCCAGCGTTAATATGATAATATTAAAGAGTAATTTAGTTTTACATTGCCTTTGAGTCCGGTTGCAGGATATACGCTAATGCTGGATATTATGACGGAAATGATCCCTGCCCTTTTGTAATCTCGCTTCAGTGAGCAGAGCCCGGTCGAGGCTGATGGGATTGCAGGCAGGTCTATATTTTGGTTGCAGACAGTCCAATGCAAACAACATTTCCATCCCATTTATCCTGATGGGAACACCTTGCATGCCAGACACCATAAAAGTGATAGAATATAGCTGTTAGAAGGAAAGTTCATCAATCCTCCAGTATACGGTCACTCAGACACTTTCGGAATCGTTGGCTCGTAAAGGGCCATTTCCTGCCATTTTACATTAGAAATTAAATGTGTTTTATGAATGCGTCTCGCAGGTGTTTCTGTTTTGCAGCATTTTTCTATAGAACGCAGCCGCTCGGATACCTTGAGAAATCACCGGCGTGGTTTGTTTTCATAGGTTCCCTCTTAAAACATCTGTTTTAAAAAAATGAACCAAAATTTCATTGCACGTCTCCATTGCTGTGCTTTTCAATTCGTCTCACAGCTTGCCATTAATAAATAAACAAATAGACTTATAGATCACAGGGAAAAATAAATGGACAAGAGGGAACGCAACAGATTTATCCCTCAAATCTGGCGCTGCCTTTTTGTTTTCTCCTTTTTCCAGGGTGGTGAGACATCTTCCTCATTAGTGATTATGTCACGATCACGGGTTATGTTTTTTTTTTTTTTTTTTGCCAGCAGAAATCTTGTATTTACCTGAGACTAAAGAGAGTCAGGAATATTACAAAAACTTGTGTATTGTGACAATAGCACATGGAATGGCTCTGTGCCATTACTTCACTATAGTTATAAATCACTACAGTTTATTTTCTGTCTTTCAAAATATATACATGTATAATATGCACGTGTACATATACATATATTTAATATACATATCTATATATACAGTCAAGCCCGAAATTATTCATACCCCTGGCAAATTCTGACTTAAAGTTAATTTTATTCAACCAGCAAGTTTTTCTTGATTAGAAATGACACAGGCGTCTCCCAGAAGATAATAAGACGATGTAGAAGATGTAGAAGAAGCATCATTGTGGAAAAAATCATTACTCATCTTTTATTTACATTTGAACAAAAAGTGGCATGTCCAAAATTATTCATACCCTTCTCAATAATCAATAGAAAAGCCTTTATTGGCTATCAAACGCATCCTATAATTGCTGACCAGCTTTTTGCATGTCTCCACTTGTATTTTTTTTTGCCCATTCATCTTTAGCGATGAGCTCCAACTCTTTCAGGTTGGAGGGTCTCCTTGCCATCACCCTGATCTTTAGCTCCCTCCACAGATTCTCAATGGGATTTAAGTCAGGACTCTGGCTGGGCCACTGCAAAACGTTAATGTTTTTGTCTGCTAACCATTTCTTCACCACTTTTGCTGTGTGTTTTGGGTCGTTATCATGCTGAAATGTCCACTGGTGGCCAAGTTTCTCTGCAGACTGCCTGATGTTGTTGTTGAGAATTTTGATGTATTGCTCCTTTTTCATGGTGCCGTTTACTGTGAATAGGTTTCCCTGGTCCACCGGCTGAAAAACACCCCCAAAACATTAGGTTCCCACCACCATGTTTGACAGTCGGGATGGTGTTCTTAGGGTTGAAGGCTTCTCCTTTTTTATGCCAAATGAAGGCTACATCATTGTGGCCAAACAATTCAATTTTTGTTTCATCTGACCATAAAACAGAAGACCAGAAGTTTTCTTTGTCCAGATGAGCATTTGCAAAGGCCGAGCGGGCTTTTGTGTGCCTTATCTGGAGAAGTGTTGTCCTCCTTGGTCTGCGTCCGTTGAACCCAGCGGTGTGCAGTGTCCGCTGGACTGTCTGCCTTGAGATGTTGCCACTAGCAGAGCCCAGATTCATCAGGATGGCCTTGGTGGTGATCCTTGGATTCTTTTTTACCTCTCTCACTATCCTCCTGGCCAGCACAGGTGTCACTTCCGGCCACGTCCTCTGAGATTTTTCACAGTGTGGAACTTCTTGTATTTTTTAATAATACTTTGCACTGTAGCCACTGGAACTTCAAAACATTTAGATATGGTCTAATAGCCCTTTCCTGACTTGTGAGCAGCCACAATGTGCAGCTGCAGGTCGTCAGTGCTGTTGGTTTGTGGACAGTCATGGCTAAGACAAAGGAGCTCAGAGAGCTTCTGTTTTTAACCTGTTGAGTTGATTAAAACAGCTCTTCCCAATGACTCAGGGTAATTAGGATGCTTTAGAACAGCTTGGACTATTTGGAATGGTATAAATCTTTGGATTTTCCCATAGACTGTGACAGTTTGCAAAGGGTATGAATCATTTTGGACATGCCACTTTTTGTTCAAATGTAAATAAAAGATGAGTAATAATTTTTTCCACAATGATGCCTCTTGTACATCATATATATAGATATATATAGATATAGGGAGACTGGTCTAATGCAGTATATTAACAGCATCTTATATAATATCTCATGCTTTAATGATCTTCATATTCTCTAAGTAAGGTTTATTTGACATAGTGAATCAAGAGAGGTATTTTTGTCATGCATGACCTGTGTGTCATGGTTCAATTTCCTCGATTTGTTTTTCCCATGCAGTCTCATATAGCGCTGGCGGCAGTGTATCTGTTAGTTGGGTTTTGACCTTTTACTGGCAATACTAAAGCAAGAAATTAGAGTTTTCTTATTGGCATTTGTAAGTATGGTGAGGTTTTCTAATTGGCCGTATTTCCTAATAAATGTGCATTAAGCAATGCATGTCACATATTTCATGTGGTCAGACATGCGGTTTCCTGTAGTCTGCAGCGATGTCCTCTAACCGTTTAGAATTGCATGTGCACGTACAACAGGTAATATAGATTGTTTTGGAAGATAAGCTCTCCATCTTGCAATACTAAATCTTGATTTGCCCAGTGAGATAGATAAAACCACCAACATGCTGACACATTCAATATTGCGGTATGTCAGCAAATAATTCACAACGGTTTACAAAATGTTTAATTTTTAAGGCACATTAGGTGTTATTGTTTAATCCTTCGTTTACTGTATAAAAGTTGTCCAGCTGTCTGTCCGTCCATTCATTTGTCCAAATCTCTATCCTTCCATCTATCTGTTCATCTGTCTATTTACTGTATCAATCTGTCTGACCATCCATATATCTCTGTTAATCCTCCTTCTGTTTGTCAGTTTTGTCTGTCTGTTCATCCATCTGAAACAAGTATATATTCTGATATCAAGAAGCTCTTCTTGCTTTCAGGAGGCTTTTAAAAGCAGATCTTTGTGCTGGCCTTGTAATGATGTGATTGGTGTGAAAATCCATGAAGGAACTGACAGGTCACTTTGACGGATCCCCAATAGTGCTGAAGGAAGGGTGAGAAGTTAACATGATATTTATAGTCTCTTTGCATTTACGATTCAGGCAGTAATGGTTATAAATGCCGCGGTGTGAACGAAGCCCGGCTCTATTGAGTTCAGTCACTCACTCGTGACACACATTTCTCAGGAAAGTAAGCATTTCCCTCCAGCCTGAAACTGTGAGTGCTGTGGAATTGCTGTAATCAATTTTAAGTAGACTTAACGTGCGCTAGATAATATTTTAACCAAACCTTTCCCTTTTATAATAAAAAAAGAACTCCCTGTAGCTATACCGGTCCCGTAAAAAGCCATTTCACTCCCGAGTTTTGATTACGCCTATTTATAGCAATTTCTCCGCAGTAAATCTTTCTTTTTATTTGACTCTTTCCCATCCACCCTATTACAATGACATTTAATTGGCCTTACGAGGTGTTTTATGATACAGCCTGTGGTTAAAAACAGGAATGTTTAAGCTGTCTTCATATCTGCACAAGAACGCAATTAAACTGTTTTGTGTCCCCATACAGTCAAAGAGCTTTTAGCTCTTAAAGGGCCCTGTGTGGTTGAGATGTCCTTGCTGCTATTTTTTTACCAACACAAGGGTCCAGCGTTCCTCCAAACACCCCCTCTGTCACAGAAAGAAACGGTGATTTGAAGCTGTCTCATATTTGCAACAGATGCATCACATGATTCTCAACATGATCTCTGTCTTGCGCACATGCATCTCGTGAGATCTGTAGGCTGCTGGATACAAAGTTCCTCTCTAATGATCATTAAGTCAATGTCACATTATATTTAATTGCTGCTGGCTGGAAATGAGATTGTCTGCACAGTTGTGTAATTATGGTTTTAATTATAAAGCCCTGAGTTGAGTGAGCACTATGTTATCGAGAGATATAAGACAGAGGAAATGATCTTTAACACACACACACAGTCTGAAAAACATGATTTAAAGCCTAATTTCACTTGAGAGATACAGTTTTTTTTGTGGCATCTTTCCAGTTTGTAGTTTTCTCTTTTTAAGGGAGGTGTAATGAATAATTATTGTTTTTATCCTGTTTGCTTAATGGTGATGATAATAAGAGTTTAATGTTTACTTACAGTGATCTGAGACTATTTTATAATTGTCTTATAATTTTATAATTGTCTCTTTTATTAATTGTTTAAAATTTATATAATCAAAGTTTTAAAATTTAAGGAATTAAACAGGAAAAAAAAGCTAAATAATAAGAAATGTTCGATTCTTCACTATTTGTATTAATAATCAAGCACATGAATTTGTTATTTCAGTTTTCATTGTTTCTATTGTCACACAACAAACTCTTTGGTATTAAATTAGAAAACTGCAAACGATATTAGTATTACCAGTCGTCTCAAAGCTGTCAGACACCTCTGTATCCCCGTTTCCCCCATATATATTTCATACACTGTCAGTGACTAAGAATAATCTCTCAGCTATTTCATCCCATGAAGTTTTGCACATTACCATCACTGCACTACATGGTTTAGAGCCTCTAATACATACAATCACAAATTTCCCTATTGGCATTCACTGCACACATCCAGCGAGCCCGCGCTCCATCAGTGAAGTGTGGCATCACATCCGTAGATCTACATTTGGGGTTGAAGCTGCTAGCTGTTGTTCGTGCCTGTCACACAGCGCGGCAGATGTTAAACCCGAGCGTGAAATAAATTCCACCCGAACGCTGACCTCCACCAGTCACGGGTCTCATCAGCTTGTTAAGTGTCATTCTGCTCTGATAGTGTAGTATGCAAAGCAGCACAGAGTGGATGAAACGCGTTCCGCATCTCCACTACAATGAGTGCGAGGTCTGAATGTAAAAAACAATTCTTGGTGGATCATGCTGGTTCCCTTATCGCAAATCTTTGAATCTACAATGAAAAACATACTGCAAATTGGACATGCTGAGATGAAAAAAAAACTGTTATTACGTTATAAATTTGTGTTGGTCAGCGCACGCTTTGTGCCACTTGTGCAATCAAGAAAATGGAGAAAGAGCTAATGACACGATTGCTTGTGCACTAAGAGGTTGACCCTACTAAAGGCCCTGTGCAGGACTCTGAGTGATTTCTCAAGTGATAACTATGTTATTTTATGAGATATGCATGTTTAACGAGAGGGAAAGGGTGGTCATCAGGTCTTGATTCGGTCACACAACGGCCAGAGCTATTAATTATGAAGCTTTTAGCACAGGTGATGCTTTCAAAAGTTGGTTCTTGCATGCGTGCAGGTGGAAAGCCCATTTTACCCTTTCCAAAATTGCAGGAGATTGTTTGGACGATTCTTAGAGCTGTTATTACAGACGATCAGATTGATGGATGTGACTTATTGATCGCTAAGGGGGACATTGAGATACCGGACATCAAAAGTGCACTAAAACCCAATCATACACAGACAAACATAAAACAAAACAGAGTCTAAAGGCAATTACAGTAGAAAGTGTAAACCTTAAAGGAGTTCAAAAGAAAAACTGTCTATGAGCAATGTTGTTACGCTTGGCTTGGAGAAAATTGCCGGCGTGCTAGCTGTTACCCATTTCAGATGTGACACGTAAAACCTTTTTTTTATCTAAAACAAGCTTTAGGATATACAAACCACACAAAGAGATAAAAGATCATGTCAGTACTAAAGAATTAGAGATTGCACTGCCCCTGAACAGCATGTCTTAATTTCCTCTGCAGGAATGTCCTCTCCCTGAATATTGTGATCGATGCACTTTGATGTAGCAATTACACCCTGATTGAATTATTTCGGTCATTTCGATGCTGCTAGACCCGGTGGAGGTGATGGAGTTGTTTGTCAACAGGCTGCGGCGCGCGATGTGTTGTTACCTGAATTTGCCTTGGCACACTTTACTCGAATACGTCATTCGTGGCGTTTTGATGCATTTTGAAAAGTCATCCTGAGGACCCGTCGACTGCCGGCGCATTAGATATGTATGTAAGAAAACATAATAACCATTTCATCAGAGCATTTGTTTATCTAATCATCAAAGAAATTAACTTCTAATGGAATAGCACTGTATCGCTGGAAACAATGATAATGGCCTCTATTAAAAAGCCATCACATGGATTTTGTGTAAGTAAATAGATTTATTCCTCACACTTGCCAAATCGCTTATCACTTTTATGCGAGTCTCGCTTGAGGGAGTTCAGAGTTTAGATGTATAAATAGAATAATGCTAATAACCGTCGCTGTGAAGAATTCACACAGGAAGTAGGCCGCTCCGCATCAACACATATTTTAGTGTCACAATCCCCAGCCGCTCCTAATGCGACTTATATCAGCATTTTTGCCGTTTTAAATAATTAATGTGGCCATTAGGTCAGAGCGCACAGACTAAACAGTGATGAGGGATGCACTCAAGAATGCATACTGCTAGTATTTCACCACTAAGACACGAGTCTGGACTGTGCCAGATGTGTACGAGTGTAGAAGCTGTCGTCCCCGATTTAAATCATCCTGCTGGAGTTGGAGATGTGTGGAGCTGCACGTAAAGAGCAGTTGTGCTCGGGGGACAAAGGTGTTGATCCGGCCTCCGTCAGGGTCGGGGTCCCATTACGCCACACTTGTCTGTCCTTCAATGTGTAATATGTAATCAAATAGATAATAGAATAAAATGGGAAATTAGCAAAACAAAACAAAAATTTACTGGGAGAGATGTTTGTGTTTGGAGAATCAAACTAACACCATCTTCTAACCAGACGTGATGTGATGTCACACTTATGATATCTTTTCCATGTTATCCGCTTGTTAAAGGGTTAGTTTACTCAAAAAATCTTTTATTATTTACTCGCCCTCATGTCATGTCAAACCTGTATGACTTTCTTGCTTCAGCAGAACACAGAAGAAGATATTTTGCAAAACTGGTTACCGGCACCCATTCACATTCATAGTATGGACACAAAGTACAATGGAAGTCAATGGGTGCCGGTAACCAGCGTTTTGCTAAATATCTTCTTTTGTGTTTCACAAAACAAAGAATCATATACAGGGTTTGAATGACATAAGGGTGAACAAATTATGACATAAATTTGATCCTTTTAACTATCGCTTTAAGTCCGGCGTGATGCACCAACTCTGTCGGGTCCAAACGTTCTATCAGACGCCAAAAGCAAACATCAAATAATGCTGAAATACACTCATGACATGCTGTAAGACTGCTGAAAAAACATAATCCTAACCTTTGTCTCCATAAAGAAATTACAGATAGCCAGACAGCTATTTATTTTTATGAATCGCTGAATTATTAAAATATCGCTGTCTGAGATTCTGGAGTCTGGAGACTGTAGTGTACACTGTGAGTTTATAAAAGTTTCTCTTTAATGCGTGGTGTGAATAAATAGTGCTCATAAATGTAAGTTTAAATACCAGCCTTACTTGAAAACAGTGGAGACTTGGACTCAGAAACAGTATTCCTTAGTCACAACTTAACAAACAGTTTTAGAGCTTTTGTTTTAACCAGCCACAAGGTGATATGTAATGACCTATAGTGAAGTCTATATTAGAAATGTTATTGTTATGTTGCTGCGCAGCATTGCGTCTGGTTAGCACATGGTTTCATGTAATTGCTATAAAGAGTCATATGTAAGGAATGGGATTTTGTTGCTTCTTGGGAGATAGTTTATTGTCTAATAAAAAACATACTGTAAGAGCTTAAAGAGTGAAAATCCTTTTTGTTGAAACTACAAAAAATGTTTATTGTACTTTCATAACCTACTGACATCAGACATCTGGATACTAGACATGCATCTCTGTAACATACACAAAATACACAAATTGTATTTTAAGTGCAAGTCAAATGATGTCATACTTTTGACATTTCCTGTGAAATCGTCCGCTATAGTTATTATCAGCTTACTCTTGTGAAGTTTTGAACACAGATTTTTTATGTACTTGCTTAATAACTTTGCAATTCCATGCTAATGTCAACCTTACCATGAAAAAATAAAGGTTTTCACCATATTAATAGCTCAGATGTCAATATTTGGAGATTTAAATACTCTTGTGAGGTCTCTCTCAAAGTATTGAAAAGCATTTATTGTTTAAATCATGATTTTTCAAGTGCTGTTTTCAGAACTGTCACATCCACAGCTGTCCATATTCCTCATAAATCAGCACGTGAAAATTAAAATATATATTTTTTATGTTCTTTGAAGAGTCATCCCTTCTTAATTTGTTGGGCATTATTGCTTCTGGTTTGCCCAACTGGTTTTTATGCAAACGTTACAGATAGTATTTAGTTAGTACATCTTCAGTTATGTTTGGTATTGAATTAACCATAAATCTCAGCCACCCAAAAATTATGTAAGAAATAACACAGCCCCATGTCATTTTCAGCCCATTATTTTGTTTCTTAAGAATGTTTTCACAGGTTGAACTATAGATGAGCAAGAACTGTGGTGGTAAAATGAACAAACGTGACAGTGCCTCAGTATGGGGCAGGGGAGTGATAATTATCCACTATTTGACAGCACAGTTACTTTCTCCAGGACTGAAGTCTGCTGAAGGATGTTTCTAAGGAGAGCCTTGCAGCAAGCTGAGGAGTAAAAAGCATAAAGATTCTCAGAAGCTTTAAGATCGGTTGTCATCTGCGATCAAACAAACTACAGTGCAGGACTGATTCGCTTTGAAGCTGACAGCTCCTCCGCTGGAGCCTCGTGACTTAGGTTCAACATGTCCGATGTGTTTTCCTTTGTTGGGATAATAGAAGACCCCCTGTTATGGGTTGCAGTTTAGAGGTGAGGGATAGCTCGAAAAAGATTCGATTTACTGCATTGGAAGCGATTATAGGCCAGGTGTAGCATACTAGATGCTTTTAAGACCGCCCTCCACACACTCTTCTTTATTTTTTAGATGTGTCGCTCTATAGATATAGACATTTGTTGCGAGGTGAGAATTTGAAATTGGTTTGCGGTATAATAATACCTTTTTGGTATTCTGAGAGCCTGCAAACTGCGAAATAGCAATGTCAGCTCCTTACTATAAGACACGATGCTAAGCAATATCACTCGCTGGTCTTATCGGGGCTGTTTTCGTGGCAGGCAGGATCAAAAAAGTGCAATATGTTACATCTTACCAGACAGCCTCGAATCACTCGTATAAAATTTTTATACGTTTGCAAGGCATGGCCCAGCAGCAGGGAGGGTGCGATCGGTGATGTAGAGGAAATATCAGCCATGATTTCAGATGAACTAAAACTCCATTTGCGGTGATGGCGCCCGCGCTGCATTAAAAGTGCTGGCCCATATCTCTCCATAGACTGTCAGTGGACTCTTGTCAGGAGCTTCTTACAGTAATGCCAGTGACCTTTACATGATGAAGCGCCCAGAGTCTCAGCCGTGGCATGTCTCTCTGTCTTACAAATGTGCGGCAGGAAGTTGTTCTGACCCTCCCCGGTGCAAGGATGCATGACAGAAATCAGGGGGCCATCGCAAAGGCCACTATTTATCTTTGTTAGACGTTCTCTCAGATTAGAAAGGGTTTCAGTGCTATATAGAAAGCATTACTTCTGAAGCTAATACAAGACAGAGAAGTTAAAAGTGTGATGTGACTCATCAAATGGCTTGTTAAATTTTATTTCCTACTGAATGTTAATGGATTGAGAAGTGGGATTGTTTTCAGGTTGTGATTTGTTAATCGTGGCATTAACGTTTTTGTGTTTGCTAGTCCGGACGATATGTTACATTGCATGTAAATAGTTTAGCTACTGTAACTAATCCATAAAAAAGTGACTTAGAGATTGATGAAAAAAACTATTAAAACTGTATATATGTAATAACAAAAGTAACAAGTATTGCAGTGTTTGTTCATTTTTTGCAGAAGTTGTGAACAAATCTGCACAAAAGAAATCAACTTGAAATAATATTTCATGACTTTATTTATTTATTTATTTGTTTAGTAAGGTGTCATGTAATGCATGCAGTAATTTACAGCCAGCTGAATATAATCGCAAAATTAATGTATAACACAGAATAAAAATAAACCCCTTACGGTAATATAACTTGATGTCAAGATTTATTTAGCAAAAATGACCGGCTGTCTGCACATCATCACTTAAATATTCAATTTGATTTATTTTTCTTGCACAAAGGTAAATGTGAAATGAATAACATATCAACCCCAAACTCACAGCTTTCTAAAGCACAAGCTGTTCTTTTGAACCTTAAAGCACTTCCATGGAGTTTAGTCTACAAAAAAGAATAAAGTTTTTGATGTAGTCCTTTCCATCTGAAGTGCCCTTGAAGTGAAAGGAGGAGAAAAGAAAATAGGATCTGGATCTTTTCTGTATAGATATTCAGCATCCCACTCAGACATTATTTCAGCCTTGAAACACTTGACCAGTTTTACTTCTTCACAAACTTCTATTGAAACGTTTCTCTGATGAAACGCAACTCACGAGCGCTGCTCATTCTCCAACTGTGAGGCCTGTTTATTTATATATTTTGTGGTATAACTTATTTATCCCGCTTTTCATATTGCAACGGTTCTCTGAAAAAAACAACGTCTTTCTCATCCCTGAAATATTTGTATCTTTCCGAATGCTTTATTAATGAAACAGAGTTGATTAAATCTGTCTTTGAGTACTTACTTGGATCTTTCTTTCATTTTATAATGCTTGTGTCGTTGACGGCCTGATGTGCTCTCGAGTTATTTTTATGTCCACATTAATTAAAAATTGTCCCTTTAAAAGCCTCCTGTTTGCCATGTCAGCATAACGTTACAACACCTCTTTGGCGTGTTTACAAAGATGGATAAGTAAAATGCCAGATTTATGCTTTCAATTAAAAGCTAAAATAATCTCTGTAAGCTGATCTAAAATTCGCAGGTGATGCAGATTTACAGGAACCCTGAAGTAGCTCTATAAATACCTGGGGCGACCTTGTGTGGAAGTCTACAAGGCTGAATGGCCGAAACCAGCTCCGAGACCAGTCTCTGTGTCTCTGGATGTATCGACCTCTCCTCGGGTCCTCTGCGCCGATCACCTGAAACATAGCCAGGACTCCTGTGTCCCCGCAGGGCTTATTTTTCAAAGACTTCTCAAGAGCGATATAGACTTCCATCCCCAGCGTGTCACTAGCAGACCCTCTCCAATGTCACTCTCACTATCAACAAAGCAATTATTCTGAATGATTCCTCTTTGCGTTATTCGATGCCTTTTCGGCGTGACACTTTCAAACATAGGATGTCAATTTATGGGGAAAAGCTGAACTCTTGAAATCCTGAAAAGTCCTTCGTTCTGCAAAATTTAATCTTGCTTTTAAAGTCAATGTGAAACCGTGTGTACACGCTGTTTTACTTTGGTAATCTGGCATATTTCCAAATGAAATGGGATATTTTGTGAGTAAAAAGAGGGTGGTATCCATCAGGAATTAATCGGATTGTTAAGATGATTTAGGAGAAGAGTTGAAAACTGAGAAAGATTTTTTTTATGTCATTTAATAAGACAAGTCTTTTCAGAGAGAGAGAGTTATTTGATTTAGATTAAAGGTTATAAAAACTTTTTGTTTGAAATAACACACAAGATCAGGAACATGTACAGTAGCTGATAAATAATAGGGTCATTTTTGATTTTATATAATTTAGCACTGAATACTGCGCACAAAAAGAATAAAAGAAGTTACAGATGATTGAGACTGTATGATTTTTTTGATTGTTTCAAATGGTCATGGATTGGGTTATACAGGCCTGCAGTAAATTTGGATATCTTTTATATTCACTCTGATTGGTGCAAATTGTTGCTGACACTTTATAGCAAAACCATGGAGTATATTATTACAGACTATAATATGTCGGAGCTGTGGATTTTGTTGTGCCGTTACACAATGACGGTCAATGAGACGACCAGCCATGCGGCATGTTTCTCTGTCTCCACAAAGTCTGTAATAAAACCCAGTTCCTTTTTCCCCTAAATAATAGCGTCTATCTTTGAGAAAAATAGCAGTTTAATTAAAATATGTATGTATGAGGATTTTGTGATTAGATTTTGCAGTTAGCTCATTTGGTGCGTCTTTAGTGCATTGCTCATTGGAGTGTGGAGGTGGCAACGAAGGGTACGTGACTGTTTGAGGGTGTGAAAATGAATTTCTCTTTCTTACCGCAAGAATGTTAATAAAGCGTGCCTGCTCGCTCTAGCTCATTTACATCTAAGCATATCATCTGCGCAGACTATCGACAGTAGTGGACACGGGATTTGGCTAATGCATTGGCGTTATGAGTGGTGTTGTGTAACGGGTTGATGCATCATTCCAAGCAGAGCTGTCTGTGATCTCACCCACAGTAATAGCTCAGCGAGAATGTATTTAACACTGAACCGGGAGTGCGATAAATGGTGTGGAATTGCTCCAGTTCTGTACAGCACAGTGTCTTATGAAAGTGACACAATCAAAGTGTAACCAACCCCACACAGAAAAATCACAAATGGAGGCTTTTAAATGTCTTGGTGGTTTGTTCTTGACAGTGGTGAAATAAAGGTTTGCCAAGATTGTGATGCCTTTAGAAATAAAAATTTAGTGGTAACTCAAGGATTTCTCTTAGAATTATCTGGCAATTAAATCTACATTTATTTTATTGTATCATACTCTTACTGTATGTGACCCTCCCTGTGAAAACCCAGCTAAAGTCATTCTTTTGTGATTTACTGTTTTCTACATAATGTAAAGAACATTCGGTGAAAATATAACCTTGCTATCTTTAATATTGACTGGATAATGACATGTCAAAAATTGAAATCATAGTGATACTTATAGGTGAAATAAAAATGTGATGCTCGTTATCTCAGAATTTCATTTTGAGACCTGGTTTTCACAGACAGTTTTGAGACCTTTATTAATCTGGTAGCTGTCACAGTAAGCATAAACATAAATATGCACTTTCCAAACTACAGTTTTTATACTTTATATATTTCATTATTATATGATTTATTTTTAGATATTGTATTATTTGTTATTATTATATTTTAAATGTAAAAATATATATTTTTTTAGGTCATTTTAAAAATAACATTAGCATTTTTTATTATTATTTTAGTTTGTTTATTGTTATGAAAATGTGTCAAATATCTATTCTTGAGTCTTAGACTTTTCTATCAATATATATTTTGTCATGATTAGATTATAATTCAACTAGGAAATATTAAAGTGAATAGTGAAATAACCGTTAGCGTTCCACCTGTGAAACGGTGACAGTTAACAGGTAAAACATAACTGAAATATCCATTTTGTCACCTTGATTGTAAATGCGCTATACAATTTTTCTTCGGTTCAAGTGAGCACGTCATGTAAACGCAATAAGAAAACAAACCAGGCCATCGTGAGCGCTCTTTGAGATTAATACCGTCAGACCTTCATTTCAGTGTCTAGTTGGGTGAGTGTCCCGAATGCAGAGCCAGTGACAGAAAACATTCACACCCTCATTCATCAACCAGTTTTTGCTCAGAGCATCTCAGATTCCTCTCTCCTTTCCTGTCATATACGCTTTCCAACTCTCCCCGGATGATCCTGAGGGACTATATTGTGCAATGACTACAAGAGAATGCAAATGGCGTGAATCTGGGACAAGATGGCCATGACCTGCCGTGGTCTCCTCTTCGTATCGGGCGTCTGGGGATTCAGAACTCTCTGCTGCTGAAGCTTAATTAGCCAAACTCTGTTGCCTGGAGAAGTGCTCAGCGGTTGACCTTTCCTAAAGGTAAGCGACCGGTGCGTGTTCGACAGGCCACCGGAAAATGAGCAGCACCAAGGAGGTTTCTGACAAGCCCGACTCTGGAGGGAGGTGAAGATGGCTGAGGAATTTGAACCTGTTCTCAGACAGGTCTTGTTTTGAGATACCCTGAGAAAGAGACGATGCCAAATTTGAATTTTATTATCATTGTTAAGCGTACAAGTGAGCTGCGATATAATTCCTCGATTAGACGTGAGTTTAATAACAAACAAAATGACAACACAAATCAACCGAAGAATGTGTAGACTCACAATCTATAATTATTATAGCATGTAAGACATATACTTATATTGGGATACAAAGACAAAAGCCAGCGTTGTGATTGTTGACGTAGGATTATCAGAGAAAGTTCAAGCTAGTAGGCCTATGCATTTCAACCTGTACAGTTTAAACACAATATTTGGTGCCAAAGTTACCGATACAAGATGACATCCTGTTATTTCTACTTGGAGCTGTTTATGTTTAATTTTTTATTAAGAAATTAGTTAATTGTGGGAATTATTAAACTGCAGTTTAGTCACTTTCAGTGTATCTGTGTGATGTTGTGGCAGTCAGGAGCTTTCAGGAAATTGAGAGTTTACAAGTTGTAATTGCAAGTTTGATGAGCATGCGATGCTTTTTCTGTTTTTTCTAAATCTCGTAATGACAGTAATTTGGATGAAACTTTAACACAATGACTGTGTTTTGCCCAAAATGATTTGGTCCCGTGTTTCACATTTACAGTACCTTAAGTGTAGTTGTCATATTGTTACTCATTGTTAATGAGACACATCTTTTTCCAAAATCTTTTATAAAGTGATCGTCACATGAGTGATGCACAATGAACAGATATTATCATTGGATTGTCGAGTCTAGGGTTTATAAAACCATGCATTCAGAATGTGCAATCAAGCTGATTTATTGAGATTCAGTTTGTTATGGCACAGTATAACGAATGCAGGCTCGAGCGTGTGCTTTTCGCTCTGTTTCTCTCTCGCTGCATTGATATGTCGAGACCTTGACTTCATCAAAGTTGCTAACTGTGTGCTCTGCAACTCTAATAGCTCGGGCTTCATTAGCGTGCCACAAGAGCTGTCAGGTTGAGTATGTCAAGCATAAAGAATCAGAAGAGCCGCTTCCACCCCCTACACACCCTCATCGGCCATTTCTACCACTGCTTTCTCCTTCTGTACATTATCTTGCATCATAAAATTCCCATGCAGAAGATCTGGTGGCTCTTAAATTGAAAGCCACTGTGTCTTAAAGCACAAAGAGGATTGCTCACGTGATCTTGTACATAATAAGTAATCCTTTGAGGGTGGAACATGTCCGTCGCGCTATAAATCATCCGTGGATACGTATTCCTCTCTCCTACCGCAGTCAGGCATCGTTCTCATTATCCTGTGTGGGCTCGACCCTCCAGGAAGCACGGCGAGGTGAGCCGTTAAAAAAAAAAAACACAAAGTCGCCGCCACCATTAACGGCTCCAGAGCTCACGTGAGCATGCGGAGGAAAATGCGCTATGACTTTAATAGTGATAAAATTGATTTAAAGCCGTGTCAAAACATGACAAGCTTTTTACAAGTGTCACATTTTACGAAGGGGCAACCATTTTGCGGGTGTGTGCTTGGCTCATCAGTTTGGCCGTGAATGCGGAGAGCAGAGGTGATTACTTCAGAGAATTACATCTAATCACTTAAAATGCTGAGAGAAACATTCTGGGGCCATAATAGTGGTGCGGGAGTTTGGTTTGTTTATCCCCGCTGGATTTTATTTAATGAGTTTTAATGCCATGAAAGACTTTTTATGCCCAAGTATATAGTATAAAAGCCATATTAAAAATGCATCTTTACTTAAATAAAAAGCTATTTTTTATTTCAAAATGCTTCTAGGGAAATGGAGGGGAAAGACGATTTCTTATTCAGCAATGCACATTATGACAGCATTATGTATTCTGTGCGAAAGCTGTGAAGAAAGCTGTGCTGTTTTGTCGGTTTTCGTAAATGTGATTCAGTTCCAAACTTCATTTTGGACTATCCCAGTTTAGCACATAATATGTGTTGAATTAGGATACAAGTCAAGGATATTGTCACCTATTGTTGCTGATATTTATAGCCGGCAAAACAAATCAAAACGAATCAAATATAGAAAATATAACAGCTCGGATGATGTTTAGTTTGACCCCCTTCGCTTGACGCAAAGCATTTTTTGAAGGTTAAGCACTTCCTTTATTGAGCATTTGTTATAAAAGCAACATCTTTTCTTTACATTTTAAGACTTCATTTGAGTGCACGCTGTTTATAGCAAGTGCTGTTTGTGTACCTTATTAAAGACCCAATAAAGCGGCCACATTTTGGTGGCAACAATCCACAGATTTATGGCTTAAATAAATGTGACCACATTGAGTGCAAAACAAGCTCATTTTTTTTGTCTTTAACAAGGATGGACTAATACTGCATGAAGACGGACGTTTCTGGCATGCTGTTCATTAGGTGAGACAGTGTTGTGACACTCATAGCCCTCTGATGGCCTCTCTCCTTCTACATGCCAGTCTGAGCTCTAAATGCTAAAACCGCTGCAGGACACAAAATCGTCTCCAGCTTGACAGCCGTGACAAGAGGTTGGCCTTATCAAATAAAGATAGAATGCTAATTGAGAGGCTCTCTGCAGAAACCATGTGATGCTTTTGTGCAGACATGTTAGACAAACAGCTTTGCTTTACAGCAGATTGACTTTTTTATGTGTCATGCACAAAATCTCACTTTAACAGGTATAGAAAAACCCACGTCCCCTCGGATCACTCGCTTTTGAACGGCGCTCGGCAGGTGTTTCCGTCCATTGACATCTGTGGGATTTTGGGTATACTTTTGTCTGGAGAGACTCAATTTATTTTGCACGTAGCACAGAAAAATACTTTCTTGCTATGAACTGTATGGAACCTGCACCTGAGTAAGTTTTATTATATCAAACTAATATCAACCTATTGTGTTGAGTGTATAAAAGAAAGTTTTTCTCTTAGTTGGAAATTCAGCAGATGGATGATGGCTCTTCAGCACCTCAGATGATGTCTTGAGTGTGGAGCAATATGCTTTCTTTGCTCATTAACACTTCTATTTCTGAAGTTTGTAATGGTGGAACATATTGTTGCAATCCACCTTTCCCCCGTTACTGTGCCAGTCTGTATCTGCATTGCATGTTTAGCATCTGCTGTGTTGTTCCAGTGTTAAGAGGTTACCGCCATTTATTTCTTGTTCTTTAATTTGTCGTTTTAGTTTTTGTGGTGAAGATGGTTTGCATTAAAACGGGTATCAGTTACATCTTTCACAGTGGCATTGTGTTGAAAATGTGTGAAAATGATGATGGTAAATAGCTGGTGCACTAGTGTTTTTTACACTTTTTTTTGCAA
The DNA here is from genome assembly GCA_019155185.1 of Beaufortia kweichowensis. NCBI lineage: Eukaryota > Metazoa > Chordata > Actinopteri > Cypriniformes > Gastromyzontidae > Beaufortia > Beaufortia kweichowensis. Next base: position 4,308,212 of record CM032804.1, read on the forward strand.
CACATTTGACCAGTTTTGCTTCATAGGCAAATCTGTGGTTGGTTGGAAATATCCTATTACATTAGCAAGTAATTAGTTTTCATTGCTAGTCATGCATTTAAGTATAATGGTATTTCAATGGTATAAAGTAGTATGGATTTTTTTTATCCTCCTAACTGGTGAACTGATGGTTTTTGTATACAATAGTGTTGGGTAAGTAAAAAAGGTAAGTAATGGACATACTGATGACAGATAAAAGTGCTTATTTTGCTCAATTTATCACCAGTTGTGATTTGGACTTATTTGGCTTAATTTATTTTTGTTATTTTTAAAATGTACTGCACAAAATAGGATGCAATATTATTATTATTATTATTATTATTATTATTATTTTTATTATATAGGTTTTACAAGTGAAAAGGTAACTTTGTGGCATATTGATATTCTGTTATTCTATATTCTATTCTCTTGACCTATTTTATATATATATATATATTTATATATATATATATATATATATATATATATATATATATATATATATATATATATATATATATATATATATATATATCTATATTTATATTTATATTTATATTTATATATATATTTATATATATATATTAATATAATATAATATAATAAATATTTCATGCAATTTATATAACAATTAAAATGAAAAATTGGGTTTGAATGAAAACGGTATCACAAGTGTTTAATTTTTTTATGCAATATAAAAATGAGATTGCCAGGCTTTTAACATTGATTCATTGTACATTAAGTATGCTGAACGACCGTCGACCACTCTGAATACTGATTGGTACTGTGATGTCTCATGTGGATTGATCATTTGATGCCATTTAAAACCATACAGTAGCTATGACTTGCTAATTCAAACTCTTCAACTCTATCTGACAGGCGGTGAAAACATGACAAGGCATAGCTGACTCTGTTGACAATACTTATTCAGGCCGCGGTACAAGCTGCTTGTGTAAAGCTCAAAGTTCATGACATTTTCAGCACTGTCTGTTTATTTCTCGGTATTTACTTTGAAGGTTAAACTGGCCTCTACCAGTAATTGCGCTGTTTTTTCCCTCATGATCTTAGCGAATCAATGGTAGACCTTTTCAAAGCACATTGATGTGTTTTAAAGGAACTAATGCTTGATTCATCATTCTGACAGATGAACTCAGGCTCTGCTTTAATCATTCTCAATCAATCATTTTACAATAAAATAAAGTGTTTATACACTGCTATTAGATGAGTAAACCCTGTTTTCTTATTTATTGATTTTAATGAAGGGACTGTAGTTGTAACTAGTTTTGAAAAGGAGTGAAGAGACAGTTGTTTTAAAAAACAAAAAAGGTTGAGATTTAGTTTTACACAGTGATTTTTCATCTTCTCCCTTACTTTTGGAACCAAACAGGCTTATTTCAACTGACTTCTATGTGTTAATGACCTCTGATATAATTTTTGCATGCATAATAATTTTGCATGTGAAAGCACATCACTTAAATTGCATTTCATTTAAAAACATTACATTGCAAGTTTATGCATTTGACATTCAATTTTTTCAATGCAAGTTGAATAAAATTGTCTGTGGACAGATAAATACAGTGAATTTTTACTTTGATTGATCAGTTTTTTTAACTGGTTTTGCTTTCATTCTTATTTTTTGGTATCAGATAGAGACCAAAAGTATCAACATACCAAAATACATTATGTATCATTCACTTAAATACACATCAGCATCAAAGTTGGAAAAGCCTATTTATTATGCTATCCTAACCCTACGCGATTATGTGATTAATTGCATTTTATTGTACCTGCTGTCCGCGACCCTATAAGAACAGATGGTCGAGCCGCCAGTTGAGAACCATTGCTTTATATATCCTTTGACTCAATGTCAACAAAGAAATATATCACAGAGGTAGCTCTCATTGCATGCACAAACACCCGAATAAACGTCATGTACTGCAGTCAGGGTGAAAGTCAGTGTGGTTCAGGATTTGTTTAATTTGTTTCCTGTGTTACATTCTATGAGATAAAAGTAATGACACACCTCAGTAGTCACTGTATGCTTTACGGATTTCTATTTCATATCGAGATGATTGACTTGGGTGAGTGTTTTAAATAGTAACAGGAGGACAGTGAATGAAATGAACCCTGTGCATACCAAACACTTTGTGAGACCGAACGTGAGATCCTGGGTTATTCTGTTGATTTAATGACCTTGCATGACTTCTAAATGAATTAAAGCATTTTGTGTGAAAGGCAAAATCTTTCAAGCTACAGTACATAGAACTTACTATTTTGCCCATATTTTATAATTTAATAAGCTTATGAGACTTTATTACATTAAGAGCATCTGGTCTTAATTGGTTTGAGGTTTTCTGTTTCTTTTTTGTCCTGCTAACAATGGACAAACTCATTTAATTTAATGACTCACTCATGAGCAGAAGGTAGAGGCTGGTTTCACCAAGGTCCTTGTCCTCAATCCCATCTGAAGTCATGACCCACCATTTCATAAAATTTGATATTGAATGGCCTATAAAATTCTCTAAGCTGCTCAATGACTTCCTGGTCGATCTGTACGTGAGTTCTGCCTTTAGATTTGCCCAGACAACGGGGCTGACTGCTGCTCTCTGGCTTTTTCAGGCATGGGAAGCCTTTCGTTCGATTGAAGTAGAAGTGCTTGTCTGTGATGATGCGTTTGAGGCCGAGGAAGTCCTGCACGCGGCCCAGTTCTCCGGCCGGATCCGTGATGAGCCGCTCCCCGCTGACGAAATGGATCTGCGAGAGGCGAAAGTACTGAAGCCAGTTCTCCAGGTGAATGATGTACATCCCTATGCGAATGGCGTTCCAGGTGGTGTCCACGATCCCTTGGCTCCTGTTTGTGAAAGCTAGATCCTCAAATGATGGAATGTCGGGCTTCTTTGACAAGGTCTGTGTGTAGTCTGAGATCGCTCTGGTTACAGGGTTCCGTACCACCACGATCAGCTTTGTTTCGCGGGACATGTTTGAGATGCGTCGCGGCGCCTCCCGGGTCACGAAGTAACTTGGTGTTTTTTCCATGGTGATCTGACTGTCCAGAGTCCGTGGCATAAGACCTCTGTCAAAACAAAATGAACAGATTAGGCAAAATGTATCAAAATGTAAGCGACTGATAGAAATATTTAGGTTCAGATATTTATATAATTTGGAAATGTATATTTTAAATTACCTGCAAAGGTAAAACATTGCAATAATGTTCAGAAATCTCTCCTTTAATAATTGGTCATTTACTTAGTGATCACTAATAATAATAATACAATTACTGTAATGGAATTGTTTGTTATGCAGAGCATCATCATTACAATTGCTCATATTTAAGGTTAAGTTTTTAATTAGAAAAATAACAAACAAAATAATTGCTAATAATAATTAATTACATTTTGAAATGTCCTTTATATGCGATCGGTTAAGCAGTAACGAGAGCAGTAAAGTACGCTGCAGTTTTTTGCAGAATATGTTTATTTGAAAGTATTTATACAACGTTTCCACACCTTTTTCAGTAGGAAGTGAGGGAGCACACAAAGAACATGGTCAAGCCTCACATTATTGTCGACTTCAGCATGACAAATAGGAATTCAGTTACAGAAAGTGACAAAATAATCAGAGCGCACACACAAGGCTTTAATATTTTCAGCCAATATTTCTAGTCTCTTATCTCCCGGGTGAGCGTGATGCTGAAGGGTATGGGGAAATTATCAAATCTCAGGCACATCCTTTACTCCCGCTCATAAATCACCATCACCTGCTTTACAGATGCACAATGGAGGGAAAGGATTCGGCAAATCTGGGACATGCGAAATAGGTCATTATTTTCTCAAGTTTCTTGAAGGAACCATACTTTTCAACTTTAGAGTTGTTCTGACTTGAACTGATGAACTACATAGAAAGATATCTATTCGGTTACAGTTCTAGTGTTGTAGCAGATAGCTGTCCTGTGATCATCTTAGGAGCAGAGGAGGATATTAGAGGGATTTTTTGTAATAGAATAGCCAGCAGAATTTCTGAATATCTGAAGTTAGAGAAACCACACTTGTCTCTGGGCTTTGTAAAATGGTCTTGACTTGGGATGATACTGTTTAGCCGATCACAGAACTTTCAGGTGCATTTTATCTGTCAGGTTTTTTGAGCATTCTGAGTTCACATCTTTGGGAAGTTTGAATTTCATACTATATATTATGCAAAAATCTGTATGCGAAATGAGCAGTATGTCTGCAACCTCAGTATATGAGAAAAACTCAGATATTTTTATTCTGCTTCCACCAATATTATTCAATGGGCTAAAGTTTTTTCTGTCCTGTAGAAAATGCCTTAGGAGATGAGAAGCCACCAAAGTCAAAAGGGGAATAAATTGTGATTATAATATTGAAATCACATTTCAGTCAAAAAATAACAGCATGTGTGTTTAAAATAACAGAATATCCTCTTTATTCCTTCAACATTGATCAAGTAAATAACTCGATAAGTACTTTGATATCAACATGAGGTAATTAAGCAGAGTTTTGCTAGATTTACAAATCCTTCACGTTTTTTTTAACTCAGACGGTATTAAAACCAGAGCTATAAATGAACTTTTTATGTCATTACATTAGCGTCCGCCCATTAAATAGAGAATTACAGCTATAAGACAGGATTAGTGAGGACTTATGAATTTAAATCTTAGTGAAAGACCGTAATAAAGATTAAAATTATATTGACCATCCTATTGTATAGAACGCATGGGTCAAAGAACAACCTCGAGTTCTCACCAGTTGTGCCTCATTCTCCATTCATAATGGGCTTTCCTAAAGCAATAGTTGCTATACTTTACCTCCACAGTCCTGGAAATATTGATCCATTTAGCTTGATTTATAAATGGTTCGCTGCTGGCCGGGGTGTCTCTGTTAGCCTTAGCAGTTCAGGGCCAGAGGCAGACATTAATCTGCACTGGAGCTTCTCCTACCAAACAACTTTACTATGTGTTTGAATGTGTACAGCCAATCACGGCCTTATGGATGCGACGCACGCTTCAGTTACGTAATCCGACATGTATTTCTTTTTAGGACATCCATTAATGCACTCTTCACATGTGTTCATCATTTTGAGATTAAAGGTGTTTTACATTGGAACAGTAACATCATTTACCTCAAGTTAGAAAGGCGACAGTTCACAAAATAATGAAAATTATGGCATTTCCTGTATGGTTAAATTATTATGACTTTATAAATTATTATTCATACAAATATAAATCCATACAAATTTCTGTGAACTACAAAAGAAGTGCTATTTTACAGTAAATGTGGATAGAGATCAGGAGCTGCCAAGCTCAAGAAAGGACAGAAAGAGATCATTATATTAGTCTACAATGTTGTGTTATATTTAGTCGTCTGTTAAGAGCTTAAAGTTTTGACTTTAAGAAGAAAAGAAGGAGCAGCTTGGACATTCTGCCGTATATAAAGCTTTTTGTTTTTCATTAAGAAAAGAAAGTCTTATAAATTTCAGGCAAGAGTTCAGTGTTGGGTAAACTGTTTCTTTAATATCTCATGCATCAGTAAGCGTGAATTTATTCTTCATTACGCACAAATGCAGTTCACCATATTGCCCCCAATAAAAAGTGATTTTATGTATTTTCTTGTGGCCAGCAGAAAGAACCGCAATATTATCATTAAGCTGCACGGAAGTTCCATTTCTTTCGAACTTCTTACAAAGAATATTTGTTAAGAAAAAGACACGAGTCCAAGCTTCAGTTTTCGCACCCGTCGCCTACCTCTGTACTCACAGTTTTCTAATTAATTGTGTTTGCAGGAATCAAAAGATCTGCCAGTCTGGCTGTTAGCACATCAGTGATGTGTGTCTCTCATCTGCTGTCGTGAGGCAGGGGCTGGCAGGTGTTCTCTTGCTTACATAAGAGTCTGCTCTGATGGAAGAACATCCTTTTACTGAGAAGAGTGAAGACTTAAGTTAGCTGAAAGCAGGAACAGAGAGGCGCTAATTGCAAAGTGGTCCACAGAAACATGCAGTGAGATGTCTAGTGAGAAATAGCTGGTGAAATAACTGTAAAAGGTGCAGGGCATGTTTTAAAATGGCTTTCATTTTGGAGGCTAACACTGTTTTTAAATAGCCGCAATGCGATAAGATTCCGGTGACAAGTGCTAACTAATAGCGGTAATACACATTAAAATGTGTGTTTTCAAAAACGGTTAGGTTTATTGCTTAAAAGTCTTTGCAGTCAGTAGCAATCAGTAATTAAATTGGTCTAAATATTAAAGAAAAGATATTTTTTGTGGAAGTCTTAGGATGATAAGAGGATGCAATAATATGATGAACAACCTGTTTGTCAACCAAAAAATGTCAAAATCAATATAAACAGAAGCTTTCTCTTTTTTAAACTTCTATCAAAACATGTTTAGTCACGCTTAGTTACTGTTTAGTGCTCTAAGAATGAATCAACCCCAAAGTAAAATGTGTGGATCCTCAACTTGCTGACACATTGTAATAGGAGAGATTTTAATAACATAGACAAGCATGCCAAAAATGTAAGCATTTTAATCACTGAAATAATTCCTCCGCAATTACATAATTAATACTCTTATCATGCTGCAGCACAGGAAACATTTTTATCTTTTTCCATTGAATTAACTCTGAAGTCTGTCTCTTGCCAGAATTAAAGAGAATTAATTGCTAATTGAATTTCTATCATAAACAAGAAAGACACCAAACAATTACTGCCAGTTTGAGTCAGAAAGTTCCTGTGGGAACGTTCCTCCATAGCATTCGCTCCAGCGATCTCTTCAAAGCCCGCCTTTATTAGATATCTGCAGAAATGGCTCTACATAATGGAGGATATCCTGATGTCTGGTATCACCGGCTTTCAATTTTAATGCAGATTGACATTCTAATTCATCAAGGGGCTTAGTCACTACTTACTGCTGACACATCCACCACCTCAATGTAATGAGAAATGACATCAGGCAAAGGTCTGATATTACATCTGAAAGTTACAGTGTTGTTAATTGTCTGCCAGAATGTTTCAGTGAAGTTAAGCTTTCAGAGAGCTGACCAGCTCTGATGTGTCTGAGGTGCTGTGTGGTGACAAGGTCGTGATCGTTCAGGGGAATATGCTCTGCCAGTGTCATACTAATATGGTCGACCTAAAGTTATCCCCTCAAATTAAAAGTCTCCTGCAGGTCTTTTGTGAGGCCAGACATCTATATTCCTGGGCTGGACGATAAATGCAAAAAACACAACTTCAGACAGAAAAACCGGGCGAGTCTGCATGCCGCGCTAAGTGCAAACCAATGTGCCGTTCCTACTGAGGTCATTGATTCTGATTAAAAAGGCTTTTGGCCAACCAGCCTGCTGAGATGAGTACATGGGCACTGCACCTTTGTGTGCCACACATTGCGGTTTGTTTCTCTAATAAATGACTGTGTGTCTTTGCAATAAAGGGGAATGGAAAGCAGTGATGCAGAAGATTTTCTAGAAACATCTGATCTCATTTTACAAAGGCATTAAAATACATTCATGACCCTGTCTGTGAAAACCAGGCTAAAGTCTCATAATATTATGAGATTAGGTTGATTTCAATCATTAATTTCACTAGGATTTTAATCTTTGGCATTGCCTTAGTCAGTATTAAAGATGTCACGGATATATTTTCACAGCATGTTCTTTATATTATGTAGGATGACTTTATGTAGAAAATATTAAATGAAAAAATGACTAGCTGGGTTTTAGCTGGTCATTTTTTCTTTTCATTCATTATTTAAAGTAATTTTATTCTTTATGTAAAGCTGCAGTTCTTAACTTGTTTTGGTTTGACTTTATTTAACTTGAAAAGCAAAGTATATAAAGTGACCTGAAATTTTGTTTCAAATAGAGATGAAGAGGCAAAAGTTATGAATTGCAGCTTTAATACTTTGCAGTGCAATCACAGACGAAAATATTATTGCGGGGAGGTTGCTGTTTCATACAAATCGCTCAGAAGTCTTAATGGTGTTCGTTATGTTTCTTTGAAGTATTAGTTGTTAAATGTATTCCTTTGAAACTGCTTTGGAGAAATCAAAACAAATGAGATCATTGTTGTCATGCAGATAAAGTATAGAGCTATAAAATTAATGTGTTGCAAAGTGAATGTGTTTTTGGAAGAATATAATCATAAATAAGTTCATACTTTACTTAAAGTTGTAAGTTTTGGTATTTTTGCACATGTGACAGTTTAAATACTTTGTTGAGATCTTTTTGAAACTCTAGATATATGATATATGTGATTACTATGCTTTCCTTCTCAGGAGAAAAATGTGTGAAAAGCAGACTTAAGCAAAGTCTTTATTTAATCTTATTTCTGAAAAGCAATTTTAGTTTTTTTCCTTTGGGATTGCCTATTTACTGTAGGTTATCTGTGAAATATTAGAAATGTGACTTTCACTGACTTTGCAGAAAATTCAGTACAATCTGTATGCTTTGATTGCTGCAAACCGCTTTGTTTTATACCGTATACATGTTATTGTGCACTGAACCCGCTTCAAATTAAAACTTGTAAGAATTCGAGACCAGCATCTTGAAGATCAGAAATGTCTAGCAGACTCTGTTGAAAAGGTCAGTTTTAGATGTTGGATCGATGTGATGTACTAAGCTCCCTCCTGATGCTGTTTGAGAAGGGTTGGGAATAAAGTCCGAGTTTTTGTCTAGCGTGTGCTCTGTTAGACAGGTCAGGTGTGCTCAAGCGAATGAAAGTACAATGCTACACGTGCACAATCCTAGAATTAAATATGTGATGCTGTTTGCGATTTAGACTTCAATGCACTCATCTGTAAGGTGAGGTTTAGTCAATTTGTGTGTGACAGGTTTACTGCCGTGCCTATAGAACTCACTATAGAAATCTAATGACTTAATCGAAGGGTATTAAGCGTAACCTTTGCATATTTAGATAATGCATGCTCTGCATTAGCTGTTAGTCTTGTTCATACCAACTAGTATGTATATAATTAATCTTAACTTCATTGTGCTAATTAAAGTTCTTTATGGTCAGACAGAGGATTGTATGGTAATGTTGGTGCGAGTGCTGAACTGATTTTTATTTAAATTGGAAAACATCAATCACTATGACAAAGCTGCGGGGACACACATATACAGTGATCAGACAGCGAGGCTCATTTCCTTTCGGACTTCAGATGCTTATCATATCAGCCCAAAGTCTTAATGAGCCCAGTTTACAATATCCTGACTTTATAGTTTACTCTGGATTTTAGCTGGACTGTATTTTTGCAACATATTTATGGGTTTTAAAGTTTTATGTTCATTAACAGCTTTATATGCTGAGTAACGGTTGATCTGGTGGCAACAAAGTGACCAGACAGCTGCCTTAATGGGCCTTTTTACTGATTCTTGCCTTATGTTTGTACTAAACAAAGTGAAAAATAGAGTTGGTATACCAATTTTATCTCTTGTATCTATTTTGTAATATAGTAATTTTGTATGAATTTGTACATATGAATACTAGTACAAAAATTTGTGATTATTAAAAAGGATGAAACTCCACTCCTAACCCCACGTCTTAACCTACGTCACTGGGGCAGAAGCAGATTGTACTAAAATGTATGAATGAGACTGTATGAATAAATACAAATTAGTCACCTCGTGAAAATTAGGAATTGCCATTAGATTTTTTACATGTACATTAAATGTACTGCAAGTTGCTTTGGGTAAAAGCATCTGCCAAATGCATAAAAGTATCAATTTCTTATCTTATCAAAATCTTTTATATGCGTGTTCTGTGGGATAGAACACATGACCTTTTTTTGTAAATCATTAGTGACATTGGTCATGTAACTTTTTCACATGACTACTGACAATCAACATAAAGTTTGCACTTTCAATCATGCCAAGAACACCCACTTAGACAGACAGGAGAAAAACAACATGAAAAGCAATCAATCATAGTTGTTTTTACTATATGACCAGATGTACAGGAAACAGCCAAGAAATTAGCACAAATGTATCATCAGAATTTCTGTCCATCCAAAACTGATGGATGAAGAAGACATGACTTTATAGACATAATAAAACAATATACAATAATAGATATCTAGTGCACTAGCATGTGCATAGATCTGTTAATAATAAGTGTCAAAACTGCAAATTGTTTACCAGTCACACCCTTCATGTGCAGTAATAAACACATGATCCCTGAGCCTGTGAACAGACCTATAACTAATTGCAACCCATTTCCTGGCCTGATAAGGAATGGCTTAATTCGGCCTCTGCCGTATTACAAATCATGAATATTTCAGCTGCTCAGATTTTCTTCTAGGAGAATGTCAAAGAATTAATGACCAGTCTGCAACTGCACTTGCCTAAGAGAAAGTCTATTAAGAGTTAACCGTGAATCCATCCACACATGGTGGGTGTAGGTGAACAGTACTGGCAGTAGTAGTGTGACTAAAACCAGCTTTGAATGAATTAAAACTCCTTTGACTTGACACCTTTAAAATATGTTATCCTATCTTGCAACACATTCATCTTAGCTTTGGTTTTAATGAATGATTTATATATGCTAAAGTACTCTTAGACACTTGTCAACAGCAAGTTAGTACTGCAGTTGCCTCACTTGCCCTTATAAATCTATCATTCTATTTCTAGCCGTAATTGCGGCATATAAAATTAAACAATAATCGATCTGTTGATATTATTGATCTGGCCTAAAAGGCCGAGAACAATTAGACCATCGACTATACCAAAATAGACTGCAAGGCTGGCACATGGTGATAAATGAACTTATACCTCACACCTAACTGGGAAACTGTGTATTAAGTTGAGAGCGAGGTGTAATACACACCAGTACTGAAAGACTTCATGTGTAGTTACTCAAAGACCTTCTCAACAGATGCTATAAAAAGATGAAAGGTCCCAGACTTGTCAATCTCCAAACTCATTTGTGTTGGAACTGAAACATCTTTTGCACCTCAGCAGTGCGACAGTATTTTCGGTCTCATTTACTTCAGATACAGGCTCTGGGAGGAGGAGGAGAGCTCAAAGAGGTGAAGTCTTCTGGATGATAGCTTGTGGTGGTCCCACGCTCTCATTTCTTACAAAGGTATGATTAAAAATGTCTTACCATCATATTCTATTTTTTGTAGTGTTTTGTAAACTATAAACATTGAGTGCCTCACTTTATTGCTCTAATTGATTAAAGTCTTGTATCAGTGCCGTTGTTTGTCCAAACACAATATGTTAATCTTAAGTTTTATACCCAAAGACTGGGAATTCTTGCAAAGAAGAAGTGAAGAGTGAGAGCCAAAACTATCAGTTTTCACAAGGGAATAGATCTGATTGACCATTAAACAAGACTGCACATTCTCTAATAATGTTAAAAATATTTGAATAATAAATCATTATGATTAATAAGTTAATATTAGTAATACATTTGTAGTAATAATAAATCATTATTATTTGTATTGTTGTTATTATTATTATTATTATTAATAATAATAATAATAATCATTTCATATTATTACTGTATTTGTTTTAAATGTATTAAAATAATATTTTTTTTGTGTCAGTGATCTTTTATATTGGCAGTAATTATGTATTGTAAACCGTACACTTTTGTCATAATATGCCTGATCTGACTTTGTTTTCTATTTACATGCTTTTATTTTTCTCTCTCTTGGTTTAAAAGGTTCATTGCAAAGCTGCAGGATATAATGGGAACATTACCATGGCATAATGAGAAGCAGGCTTACTCGGTGTGTGGCAGAAATGCAAATGGTCGACAGGACACCTGAAATTGTGAGAACCCGACACAGAATGCCTGCACTTTGTCTATTACATGCTCCATGGATGAAATCGAGCACCAGGAAACCTTAAAACGTAAGGCTTTATCTAAAAAGAACAGTCACATTAATGACTTTAGAGAATAATGAGATGTTCTGTCACACCACTTTTCCATTAGCATTAAAACGAGAAGCATTATGTTTATATCCCAAAAGAATTTTCATTTTCTTCATGTAGATACTAAAGGGTAATGGTCGTATAGATGATGTGTACAATCGCTGACATTACAATCACTGCACAGGAAATCATGACTAGAATGGCATCCAGTTGCGACAAATAAATTCACTTTCCCCGACTGCCATTCTCTCCCATAAGGTGTGCAATTCTGAATGTATTACTTGTGAATTGATTTTAAAACAGGAAATGGTAATTTTTGCAGTGAAGCCTGAGAAAAAAAATAAAAGTGAAAAATGATTTATGTAAAGAACATCAATATCTCTGGTACATATATATGCACTATAACCTCTCTTGGATGTTTTTTTACATCAATACAAAGTACTGTTTGATGTTGAGAAAAAATTGAAAAATGTTCCTGAAATAATCAAAAATAAAACATAAATAGTCCATTTGTATTCTTGTCCCTCACTCCATTTTCTTCAGGCGAGGCAAAATCTTGCCCCTGAACAATTATCCCCATTTTCCTTGACAAAACTGCTGATGGTCCATCAAGTTGGATGGGGATTGTTTATTAACAACAAAAGTCATTTCACAGATGCAGTTAATTAATCTGGAGTGGTTTTGACTGGGCCACTTTAGAACATTAACCTTTCTTGCTGTTAAGTCATACGACCGTGTCGTTTGGTGTATTTTTGGGTCATTGTCCTGTTGGAAGATTAATCATCTTCCAGGTTTCAGTGCTTCAGCAGACTTCTGCACATTTTCCCTTTCGTTTTATCCGGTTCTATTTATTTTCCCTCATCTGTATGAAGTCTCTGGCAGTAAGACACTTCACAAAGAGCAGTGCTTCCTGCACGTTACTGTTAGAAAGGTGTCATGGGTACAATGTTAGTGTAAAGCTTTCTGCAGAACTGGTAGAACTTGGTGCTAGCAACATAAAGGTCATGGGTTTGACTTCTAGGAAATGCACATAATTATATAATGTATAGCTTAAAAGTCACTATGGAAGACTAAACAGCCTTCCCTTAAAATAACATTCGTTTATTTCCTCATGTTTTTTCAAATCTGTATGAATTTCTTTCTTCTGCACAACACAAAAGAAGATATTTTGGAAGAATGTTGGAAACCAAACAACACTGACTCCTTATTGACTTCCATTGTATAAACACAAAACCACTAAGGCATTTCTAAAAAATATATTTTTTTTGTGTTATACAGATTAAAGAGTTGTATACAATTTTTATTTGAGGGTGAACTATCCATTTAAGTAAGAAAAACATGTTTTTTTCTCAACGCGCTTTGTATGAGGCAGGTGTCCTTCATCTTTATGGTGTAGTGTTTCTCAGAAATGCACCGGCTAGATGAAGATGCTCCCACACATACATGTTTATTTTTACTAAACGTAAAAGCATCTCAGCTGTGTGCAAGTGGTCTCCAATCGTGTAAAAAAAGAAAGCATTAACAGCTATTTTAGATACGTAAAAGCGAGATGGTGTAAGCTTGTGCATTTACTTAATGTCTGTTACTGTATATAAATGTATATATTTTTTATTCGCCATTACGAAGTAACACAATAAAATATGAAAAGTGATAGAGGGTGGATGTGTTTTATAGGCACAGTATACGTGCAATTTAATTTGCACATGCAGCAGAGGGGCATTGGAATGCCATAATGTATGATAATATATGATGACTGCTTCTCTTCAAGTATTCTAAGTGAATCTGAGCTCTCACCTTCAGCTCCTTCAGCGGTTTGTCTCTAGAGTGACTCAGAGCATTCAACATTCATCCTTAATCCAGTCAGTCCCATAATGGACTCCCATCGGTAGACACTGTCTCTCAAAGTAGCTCATATTTACTTTTGCTAGTGGCACTCATGTCTAATGAGTAATTTACGCTAAAATCACCAAATCAAAACATCTCGGTAAGTTGCAGCTCCCTCCGGGACGCATCCAAGAATGAGTTCTGTAGGTAATTAATGCTACAGAAAGTTCTACGAGCTATGCTGGGATTAGCTATTCCCATTAGCGATGAAGGGGAGAAGTAGGGTCTCTCACGCACAGAAAGGAAAGTGCAGTTTTCCCTGTTAAATTAGTTCTGTCCAACTTTCTGTCCTCGTCAACCTTTCCCAGTGTTGTGTTTCACTGCTCCTTTCCCCTCCGAGCCAATTAACGGTGGACTAGGAGGAATTCTTTGCTCTAGCAAATGTTTAAAGGCATTTTATACAATCTGACGACGGCTTAGGTAATCTACTTGAAGAGCTTCCAATGTCTGAAAAATCAATGCCCTTTTAAGTTCAGATGGTATGCTATGCAAATATTTGTTTGATATGATGATTTAACACAAAGTAGAACCAACGGCCGTATGAGCGTTGGGCAAATGAACCCGGTTACAATGTGATGTCTGTATCAGCAAGCTTATAAGTGTCTGCTCATAATGGGAAAACCGGTGTGCCTAGAACAAATGAGGCCATAAGGATGCGTTTCCTTTCTAAAAATAAAGTAATGAGCATTGCCAGGTTTGTATTATCTCTCTCGTAAGCTTTAGGGTAGCGGTACAAACAAAACTTAACAATTAACAGAATAGTCTTGGAATCACTCCAGGGTTTTGTCAGCTATGGTGAATAAATCATATTATTTCAAGCAAAGACTTTTACTTTTCCACACAGTACAGACGCAGATGTAATCTAAACAATACCATCTGAATTCATTAAATAGTACCTGGCAAGCAAAGATTGAAATAAAATGAAAAACAAGACCCTAAAACACATTATTAGAGGCTTTATAAGGAACTTTTGCTTTAATCAGCCAATTCATCTTTCTCATTACTTGTGCCCTTTATTGGTGGCCTTATTGGTCCTTTTATTGCAAGATGTCAGTGGCTAAAATAAAATGGCTTTCAGTGAGGATTAGGTGGACTGTTTCAGTGTCTTGGCCTCTGTGCCATTTTAATTAACCCGTCCACAAATAGTATTGATGAGTTTCTGCGTGTGGGGGGAAAGTAGTGTGTGTGTTTTTGAGAGTGCATTTTATAGGCGTGATTTATATATAGGATTACTGTTAGCCTGTCTGTCAAATTTTACATCTAACACAATACTTTGCAACTACTTCGGATGTGTTCTGTTTTACAAGGTACGTACGTGAATAGCCATATAAAGTGTTTTTACCATCTAATCAGCATTGCAAAACCTAATTGGTTAATCTTTGCTGGCACCCAAAAGCTCATGGGCAGCAGTGTTATGGATGTGACATTTTTAGTCAAAACTTGAAATATAAATTCTCACAGAGTGAAATTATTACCAGACTATTGATCCACTAGTCTAGACATCAAAACATATCAGTGTATGTGTGAGTTATTTACTGTATTTAAACAAATGGAAATATACATGCGTTATGGATGTGACAAAAAAACATGTTTTTGAGAAGATACTTGGTAGGATTTCTGTGAATTAAAATTTACAAACCAGCAGCAATAGTACCCAACAACTGGAGAAGAGATGACTCTTTAAATAACATCCTGACACCTGAACTATCAGTATGGTGAAAACCTTTGGTTAGGTTGACATTTGCATGGAATTGCCCACATATCTACTCCTATTAATAGGTTATTTGTGGACGTTTGTTTGTTTTTAGCAGTGATATAGTTCAGTGTAATTTTTGACTTCTTTTCATCCTCTTATTTCAGCCTGTTTTATCCCTGTATCCTTTTCTTACATCTTTTTCTCTCCATGTCCAAATACAAGGGACTAGCATCGATCTGCGCATCTCACAAACACATCCGCTTCAATTGATTTAAGCACAGTAGGCTGTGGGAGAGTGGAGATGCCCCTGAACGAACACAAAAACAGAATAAGTGTGTTTTGTTGTGGTTTCCAGACAGCGAGCAGACAGAACGCGGGTGCGCTGCAACATCTGCTAATGGCTGGAGGGCTGCTCTCACATAGGTATATACCGTTAGCTTCATGGATTTTCCCCCTCACGTTTGGATACGGCCCACAGGGAGTCCTCTCTGTCCTGTCTCTGCTGGGATGTGATGTGTGTGTGTAATTACTGAACCCGAGCTGCAGGCAGACACTGTGCTGGAAAGGGAGGGATGATATTGTCTCCAAGAGACCCCTACTATACAGCCCTATACGCCAGTCGGTATTGACACTGACTTTTCGTGCCGTCAGACGGCTCCCCGATGGGTATTTGAATGGCAGCCCATCAGTAGAAAGAGAAGAAGGAAGGAAGGAGTTGATTTTAGTCTGCCCACTGATCAATATGATCCATGCCTTTCCTTGGCAGCGTTTATGGAAGGCTTACTCTTGAAAGAGATCCATTGCCCTTTATCTGCATATTTTCTCCCTGAAAGCGAATACTGCAATCACTCTGTGTCATTCCACCCTGCCTCTCGCCGAAACACTCCTTTATTCCTCTCTCTTGCTATGACTTTCTGCTAACGTCTCCTTGTCAGCAGTTCAAAGTTTTGTCTTTATGCCACCACAAAAAGTGCATTTTTGCACCCTGCCTTTGCTTAGCTATTGAAATTATATCGGACACTTTCCATCTGTGTTATGTGCACTTATGGAAAATGTGAAAATACTTAAAACTTAAATGCACACAGAGTTTTTGTGTTTTTTATTAGGGTTTTTCTTAATTCATTAGTCTTTGGTGTTTCAATGTGTTAATTCTAATAGAACAGTTTTAATATTCACAATATTTATAAAACTTTTTATATAAAATTGTCATATTAACGAACTTTAGATGTGCTTATAACGTCACAGTTTGTTCATGCAAGTGAACTTCTTAAGCATTTGTGCATCAGTTCTGTTTGTCATGTTCAATAATATATTACTTTTATATTAAATTATGAATAACAGCTTCGCGCAAAACTAATGCCAATACAGAAAGCTTCACATAAAAAACCTACCTGTACCAGTCCAAGCCTTTGTCATAGTTTCTATCAAAGAAATGTGGCTCAGTCCCGAGTGCACGAACATCTGGATGGATCCGGATGAACTCCAGCACCGCCCGGGTTCCTCCTTTCTTAACGCCAACTATAAGCGCGTTCGGTAGTTTCTTATTCCCGTATTTTGGCGCATTGGTGTTGTTAAGTTGCTTGTGATTTTGCGCATCCGAGTTTCGCGCTTGTGTTTTCTGGATTGCGGAGTGTTTGCTTTGGTTGCTGGTAAGATTTGCCGTGAGAGCCACAAGCCTCGTCTCATCCGACGTAAGTCTCGTGCAATAATGGGACTTCTGTAAAAGTTTTTTACTCCCTATGGGTTTCAGATGGACGCAGCGATGCTCCTCCGATCTCTGGTTAGGCATGATTGTACCGGAACAAAAGAGGATGCTGTAGCATAGATACGTGAAAGACAAAGAAATAGTGAATATAAAAATAACTCTTCTGCTTAATCTGTTTGAGGATGGCACGATTCGGCTGGACAGAAACCTATATGCCATGTCTCCATGGATGAAAACACGGCATGTTTTTCTCTGCAAGTTTCTCTGTGATGTTCGCTCGCGGTCTCGTGCTCCCCATCAAGACACGGCAAACTCCGATGGCGCGAACTTACATCTCATTTGGCAAAATTATATGTATTATTTCCGACCAGACGCATTGGCATATACCAAGTCTGTAAGGAACAATGTTTAACAATAAGATAAAGTTGAAAAGAGAAGTAATATCCCACTTCCTTTCAGTTTCGGCGTCGCATCACTTTTAAAACCCCTCAGCGCTTCTCCTCACCTCAGGACTTTTTTATTGCTCATACAGTGCTTGAAATATTTAAAGTAATCCATTTGTTGGACCCGATAGTGTGAAACGCTATCCTGCCAATTGGTAATCCGTGTAGGAAATCTGATATTCCAGGTCTAAAAGGCACATTTTGTTCCCAAGTTTCCAACGGGAAGCCGCGCCGCGTCTCTCCACCGCTCAGCTCATGTTCGTGTCTTTGTAAACTTCTCAAGAATGGCTTTGCGGCAGTGAAGTGCCCGAGATCAATATTTAAAGACGACGCCTGACGTCACGTCATATTTTCATATTCCTCGTGCGTTTGTCTTTTTAAAGGAGTACGCCACAGCTGCTGGTGTCCTCCAATTCACTGATATTATTCTGCTGAAATACTTATTCGCGCACCTGTCTAAAAGAAATATTTCAAGGTGTTTTTGGCCATTTTTAAAGTACGTAAAATTATGTAGTTTTTCAAAATCACTGAATGGCAAACTCTGTATCTCTGAGCCATGATTTATTATGACATTTTTATATAAATGACGCGATTAAGATGCTATTTGCACAGTAATGTGCAAAGGGAGCAGTGTTGAAGGAAAGCTCCGTTTTGAAATATTGTTTTGTATTGTGGGGTCCGAAAGACAGACCTTATTAAAAATCTTGTATTCTTTTATATTTAAACATGGATAGAAATAAAGTTAAAATTAAAACAGTGACAAAAAAATAAGGAAACACATTATTCAGGTGTGTAATAAAGTACAATCACATTTGTGACTTGTTCAAGCATGTTCAAACATTACCGGTTTGTGCAAAGACTGGCTTTTCTGGCTTCCAGTTAGACACAAGATGATCTCTGTAAACCTTTAAAGGTCCAAATCAATTTTGTCAAAATCATATGTATTTTTGTGCACCTGTTAATGTCTCAATAATTTTCTATTTAGTTAGAAAAATGGAGATTTTCACTTAATCTTAAAGTTTTGGCCCACACTGTATGTATAGATTTGAGCATATTTACATACTGAATCGAGTTAATTCTCTCTCTCACTATTTTATTGTGTGGTTTGGCGATATGCTATCTATTGGAAGACTGAAAAGGGTCAAAAGCATTGAACTGATTTTTGGTGCAATAACTTTTGGGTAACATCACCTAAAAACAATTTTCAAGACAAACAGACCCCTAATGCCCATTCCCTAATCTTCTTCACAGAGCTTTATCTCCAATGTGTTTGTCTAAAGAAACCTTAATATTGACAATTCTTATTTCTCCTAAAGAGACAAAGAAAATGGCTTTGGTGTGCCAGGTCAAATCTCTGCGATTGGAAATAACCGCTTGGAGATTACAGGACTTTAATATTAATATTAATTTGATAAACAGATGGTCATTATTAACATTGCCTGTTTTTATTGGATGTAATCCAAAATGGCCATTACTTCTGCTAATTGGCTAATAAAATTCAATCATCCCCAAAGGCATGAACGTTGTAGGCATGGATTACACAAGAGTCTAAGATTGTTTCAGTCAGCAAATGTCACTCGTTTTTTGTTGGTCTGACATTTTCCACAAGACACCGAAGGTGTAGATCGTATTTATATAAATGTTGACACATCAGAATGAACGTTGTACACCAAAATAACATGACCGCATTGGGATAGCCGTTCAGCAAAGAAGTTTTATTTATTTTCACTCTCAATTTAAAGTTGTCTTAAAAAATATTTGGCCCTAATGGTAATGAAATGTAAATATAGAAATGTTTGCAATGGGACTATTCCTTTCAGTAAAAGCGTACAGAGACAGAGAGTAAATGTGTAACTGTAAGACAATTTTCCCAATTAGTGGGGCACCAGAGAGTCTGTCTAGCTAATCAGCCACCCCTGCTGTGACTCCCAATCTGCTTTTAGTGAAATGTGATCAGAGACCGTGGATCAATTGGGTCAACAGCCTTCCCCAAGATGACATTGATACAATTAAGCATGGGGCTTCATTAACCTTTTCATTCTAGCAAGCACAGTCCCATTCCTGATATCTAAACACGATCAGTACAGTTCTCTACAATATATAGACATGTTATTGAGAGGTTAGTGCTGCAATATATGATCTGAAATAACCCAGGTCAAAGTGCGGTCAGACTATAAGGTGTTGTTTAATTTTTAGCGAAACAATTTCAAACTCTGCTGGATGTAATATTTCCTCAGGAGTGGAGGTGCCATTTCAAAATAATTCTCAATTACCAGGTTATATTCTGGAATGACACATTTGGTGGTTGTTTTTCATTTGTCATATTTAATGTGGTTTGGTAACTGTTCTCTTCTCTGTATATTCCAATTTACGTTTCAATCAAACCACCACCCTATCCTTATTCTTTGTGCTCTGTGAAGCTAAAATTGAAAGACAGATCATTTAAATCCTATTTTGTTTTGCATTTAAAGAATTAAAATTCTTAAGATAAAAAAGCCTTTTATTTGAGTTTCAAGTCTCTGTCCGTGGTGCTGAAATACTGCAGCTGTCCACAATGAAATGTGGCAGCATATATGAGATATTCTTTATAAAAAATATTTAAACTTCAGAAAACTGAAAGGTTGACTATTAAACCATCTGTACATACACAATCTTTCAGACTAAACACATTTTTGTATTCAGAATAGATAATGTGATGATGCTTGCGTTTTTATTACCAGAGTGAATAAGCAGTGGTACTATCATTAAGATTAGAAAACATCTATCCCTTGCAAATCCTTACATTTAATAATACAATCTGCAGATTTTGTTCTTTCTGTGAAAAAAGAATGAGGTATTTTAGATGCGTGTTCTTTGTGTTTCTTTTTCGCACAGGGCTGAGGCATTACTCTCCAAGCACCAATCACCATTGCACGGCTGGTCGTTCCTCTGAATCCTGTTTCGGGCAATCATTCAACAGTAATAAGATCAGAGCCTTCGCATGCATGCATCACTCTCAGCCTCAAAGGCTAAAGGAAATTTTCTCACCCTTTTCCTGTTTCAGCCATCGCAAGTGAAAATTTGCTAGTATCGACCATAGCGTGTTTGCCATTAGCGCCGTTTCCTTCTCGTATTCTGTACGTAAATAAACGTACACTTCTATTCATCCTTTTTTGGTGCCTTGCATACAACCTCATGGTAATATCATGAGAACCAGACGTCAAGGAAAGGCTTTCGAACAGCAGGTTACTACTTCTCCTGCCAGTGACCGCATCAGCTAATTGTTACTGACATTTTCTCCGTGTTGTTTAAATCAGAACTGTTTTGATCCATTGATCGTTAATGTTGCTCACAAAAGGGGGACATGTGTTGGAAATGTCACGCTTTTGGTCATCAGCAATGTCTTGCCTGAGACTTTCTCTGGAACCTGGTAATTGTCACCCAGTCTGTATTGACAGTAGTCAGCAGGAAACTCAGCAGGAAGTGATATTTACGGACATCCCTATAACAGAACCTGCCAACAGACACCTTTATTTTAAGTTGCACACTATTTGTAAGTTTTTACAGTTTTTACTTTCTGCCTGAACCTTATTTTAGTTTCAATTACAGATTGTCACAATTTGTACTTTCCAAATAAAGGCAAAAATAGTGAAACCTGCTTAGCATAAGGCAAACAAACTTTTTTTGTGTGGTGATTAGAAAACAAACATCACAAAAATAAGTGAAGAAATAAAAACGTCAACCATTTCGACAGATGTCAAATTCAGTTCAGTTGTAAATGGTTTGTGGGCAGTGAGGGAGGTATCGGCTCTGTGATGGATAGTTTAATGACGCTTACAACAACACACAAGATTTTTTATCTTAGGACGTCATCTTGAAAATTGCCAGTAATTTATCTAGTCTAGACAGCTGAACACTTCACTGTAAAATATTATTGGGGTGTCATAAAGCTTTCCTCATATATTACAAACGCGCCGCCCACGCACTCAATATTAAAATCCATTTTAGGTCAATTTGCGTATAATACTGTATTCGCCGTGGATGTGTCTAAAGTATGCTTCATTTATCCTAATTTCTTATTTCATTGAAATATAGAATAGTAATTTAATGGTGATCAGGGATCGTTTAAGTGCAGGAATTTGATCAAGACTGAGTAGGTGATCATTAACTGGGTTGGCTGCTCAGACTGGCATTTGGTAATTTCCTCTGACTGGCAGGATTCCCAGATTTAGTCTGTGTATTCAGAACTGTGAAAGATAAAGGTTTCGTACTATAGATGCTCGTGCACAGAACAGAAGATATGACTCTTCTTTCATTTTCTTTTCTGAGAATATTGTCCAGAACTAATGCGTTCCGGTGATTAGATGGTTTCAGTAACATGTTATTAGCAATATACTCCCTGAATTCTTTTTAGAAATGTCACTGATTAAAACATAAGCTGAATCTGTCACATTTCAGTGCACTGTATAAAATTATCATGTGGAAATTATAATGTGCAGTACATACCTAATTATATAATACATAATTAATATGCAGTTGAAATGAACTATTTCTCTCTCTCTCTCTCTCTCTGGTGTCTTGAAAACAGCAGTGCAGCATGTTCTCCAGCAGCGTGTCGTGTGCCAGCCTCCTGTTCTGCATATAAATACCTCTATAGGTACTTTTTATTTACTCAATTTTTTTCTCTTTCAGTCTCAAGAAAGTCTTTAGGCAGGTTTAAGATTTCAACACCCTCTTGATGGCTTTGTTTTTTAGCCCTCTCATGTTCATTCATAGCATCTGCATCTTTGACACTAAGGAGCACATGCAAACCAGCGCTTCCAGCCCCAAACCAAAGCATCATCCACTGTGGGCTCTGACTAAATTTAATCCAAACAAAATGGCAGAGAAATGAGAATCGCCCCTCATTGATGTCATCTATCACAGAGGCACATTCAGCCAGACTGGAAATTATTCTTGTAATGATATGTGCCTGGCCCAGTGCAAATAAAACTAACTGGGTTGTCTTTGGAGGCTGAGGTCATGGATGATGATTAGAAACTATCATCGCATTAAGGCCTGATTTGCAGATGGTGTGTGCCTGTTTGAATACCTTTTCTGTGCCTTGTGTTTTCATAGTTTTTCTGCGTTTGTGTGGAAAGGGCCTTTATTAATGTTGATGAAAATTATTTTGGCTGTACTGTTTGTTGCTTTTACATTTTCTTAAGGTCCCTAGGAAACCAAAATAGAAGTTTTGTGGCTAAGTTTCAATATGTTAGCCTTGAGGATAACTACAAACTAGTGTGTAACAATACTTTGGCAAAATTTACATTTAAATGATATAAGCAACTTACAGTCTCTCACTTTCACTAATACTGAACAGTGCTTTTTATGACATCATTCTGCACTTTTGCTTTAGCTGTGCAGATTTCAGGCTGTGATGTAGATTTAACGCCACTCAATATGTCTTCGTGTTTCAGTTTCAGTAAAAATTACATCAATGCATCGAACAGTACATTTCAGTGGATCTTTAAGGTCTATAGAAAACGTCATATTAAACTGTATAAAAATCTTGACAAATATATATATATATATATTTTAAAGATCTGTGTTTTTGTCTGATCCGCAACCGCACCAGAAATGTGAGGCCATCAGCTCAGACCAAAAGTATTTTTTCAATATTATATATGGAAATTATTTACTATGTATATTTTTATATTAAGTCACATGCTACTTGCTTGTTGTTTACAGATGGCGATGGACATTCTCATTTTAGAGTTCTGTTTAGTAACATATGAGTCACCAATACATTTTTTTACTGTAATTTTTAAAATGCATGTAGAGTGTTGTCCACATATAGGGATGCAGTAGCATATAAGTGGCTTTAGTGCTTACACACATGGACTGAAATCCGCCAAAACTAACACTTTAAATTCACGAGGTCATTAAATGATATTTTCCTAAAAAAAACACTTTATTGGAATACTGAAAGTTGCTGTTGCATTGTATTGTTATAGTCATGGTTAATTACTTGTGCATTATTGATGGAGATGAAGCCTTATTAATGAATAGTTTAACATTCATATTTAATATAGATTGATTAGTGCAATGCCTTGTTTGAATGGCAGTGTGAATCGTGTAGGTTGCTCTGTTGTATTGTCCTTTTCTAGAACAGGAGCACAACTCCTTGTGATTCAAATTCAGGCAAGCTGCAAATAGAAACTGCACTGCCAACACTTTGTGTTCAATGGGATTTGACTGGGTTTTTTCCTGAGGTTGTGATCTGCAATCATGCTGCAGAAGTCCTTTTGAAACAATTGATGCATGCTAATGAGGAGGCTTATAGAGCTGTGAGTTCATTCATTTCATTCATACATAATAAAAATACACAGGCTTCTTTAATGCAATGTTATGGGTTCATTTTAAATGCTGTTGATTGTCACGCATGATTTTTTGATTGCTATTGATATTTTGGACTTGCAAAGGAAACATATGGTTATAGGGAATAAATATTACGTATGATAACATAGTAAAAGCTTGAGACCACAATGTCAGATGATCTTTGAGGCATGACTAAGAGTTCTTTAGATGCCGCATCAGAAGAACCCATATGACATTTTTCAGTTTTCTTCAGTTTTTTCATCATTTCCTCCAGTTTATCCATGATAAGGTGAACATGTAAATGACTTGTTTTTAAGTTCCTTAATTATGTAAATGCATTTGAAATTCTTTAAAAGTGACTGAAGATTCTCAAATGAATTCCATCAGTATGATATATGACATAAAGCATTACATTACATATAAAAATATAAGGAATTTTTTTTAATTTGTATGTATTTATTAGTATGCATACATCTTTGTTTTCTATATATGTACTGTATGCATTTGCTTGCTTTACAGCATGCACTTGAGCTGGCAAGGACTCCACAGGTTTTTGCAAAATCTATTGATCCATGTTATCTCAGCTTTATATGAGATGGAAAGCCAGGAAATCTGACCAGGAGATCCGAGTTAATGTAGTCACTACCCCATACTGTACTGTATTTTCTTACGTTTTATTAGTAACCTAAAACTAGTGCAGAACTTACTTTATTTTTTATTCAACATTCGAACATTTCTTATTTAAATTGAAACCTTATTTCTAATAAACAGGAAAGCCCAGATTTTCAATGTGGTCTCAGACTCTGGATTATGCTGTATATATAAGATAACACTCCAGTCTGCTGGGTTAAAATCTGTAGCAGAGATTGTGAAGTGCAGTCAGAAATACTACCTAATAACTGTTGCCACACAAGATTTTATAGGCTGACTCAGTTCTCTGTAAATTGACAATATATCTCTTTTAAAGGCTAGTGCCCTGGTCCCATTGCTATCTGAGGGCCACGGTGCTAAGTATCTTTCCTAAAAGCTTTCAAATGCTCTAGCTCTGCAAGATTTAATCTCTTGTATATTAGGTAAGTTGTTCGTGGCGATTCTGCAACTCTGGGTATTGGCTATGTAAATCACTACTATTTGTACCATTGACCCCAGCAACCAAGAGACGCGCTTGTCTGTGAAATAGGTTGACATGGCCCATTGATCACAATTATAGCAGGTGATTTGCTCCAGGCCTTGGTCAAAACAGTACTCTGAAATGAGGGCTTGAGAGTGGAATCCATATTGCATCCAGGAGGTGATTAACATGGTGCAAAAACCCAGAGGACTTTCCGTGCACTAATGAGGGAGAATCAAAAACTTGCCTGAAGTCAAAGTAATCGTGTTGCTGTGTCGCGTTCGAGCACCTTAGTTGTCGCAACCTGGTGTTGACCATTTCTGTTTAATCTGTTCCCTGATGGGAAGTAAATCCATCTCATCACAGAGCAAATGATGTTTAGATGTTATTGTTGCAGAGCATGTTTTTAGTGTTTATGATGCGGATTGCATTCTCAATCTCTCCTTGCTATCTTTTAAACGTTTGACATCCTCATTTCATCCTCTCTTGCCCACCTCAACACTTGCTTGTGTTGCATTTGTTACGATTTTTTTTTTCTGACAATAGCCAAATAAAAGTGAACCTGGATACCTATTGTAAAGAGGGAATTCTCCAAAATTGGCCTTGAAATCTCTGTACCAAAACGACCGTGCCAGTTATCGTCAGCGACACCCGGAGACGCAGGGACATTAATGGCTAGCCAGTCAGTCATCTCTGTATTATTTCTTTCTTCCTGACCAAACCCAACAGCAATGTTTGGCCTTTTACTGTCACAAACACCCTGCAAAAGTCTAAACGGGATCAGCTATGCACTAAAGCACATGCATAATTCATATGTCAAGGAGAAATTTTAGAGTTCTCAGAGGTTTGGCTCGATCCATTATTGATGGGAAAATCTTGCTTAGTCTCCTCTTCATAGTCAGAGCTCATTTACTTTGAGCTGAGGAGATGCGTTGTTGTTGTTTCCTTCAATATTTCCTCTCAATTAACGCTCTAACCAGGATCTGGAACTGGATTTAAACAAAAAACAAGCAGAGGAACACTGAGCAAAGTAATCTCAGTTTTTCTTCTTTCTGTTTTTTTATCCTTATTGTGTAAAGGCATTCAATCGCTGCCATCCACGGATTCTGTGTCACTCGAGCTGTGATGCGTCTCTGTTAAATAGGATTAATGATGATGATGATAAGAGCGTTGCAATAAATGGACCGGCATTTATCAGAAAGGAGGCTAGGGGATAGACGCATGAATATTTGATCACACGTGATGACTGTGGCAAATACTGACGGAGGTGTTCTCAATTTTCTGCATAGTTTGTCTTGTCACAGAGGACCAATTCTATATTCATACAATTCAGCAGTTTGGCACAGGCTCGGTCCCAGACAGGTGGCGTCTGCTGGAGGAGATAGCTCACACCTTCTGCTGAAAGAAAAATAAAACGGAAGGAAGTGAGGAAGAGGGAAAAGCTTAAGCATTGATCATTTCCTTTCGTGACAGGAGAGAATAAAGTGAAATAGATTCTGGTTCTGTGAAACAAAAGCAGAGTCACTTAAGTATCCTTAAAATCTCACGCTCTGTGTGAAAATCAGCTCTGTTTCTTCTGTCCACGTTCAGTTTTTGCCTCAAATGCCAAGCAGACTTCATACACTTGTTTGATGCATACTGTGCAACGAAATGTCAAGAGGTTTCCAGAATGTGCAGCTTTAATGAGATAGTTCCAGCAAAAATGAACATTTTCTCATAATTTACTCACCCTCCTTTCATTCCAGCTATATGACTTCTGTTCTTCAGTTGAACTTACAAATAATTAATAAAAGAAAGTTTTGTTATAATCTCATATGGGATTCCAAATGAACAAATAAAAGTGAATTTTCATTTTTTTGGTGAATTATTCCTTTTAGTCACATGCACAGATTTGTATTAGTCCAGCAGGACACAAAGTATTTACAAGATTAAGAAGTTCAGAGGAAGAACATGCTAAAGTTATTTATGGCATGTCAGACTACTCCAAACTATAATATAGAATAAGCCTTCGCCAATAAAAATGTAGTTTCTCGCTGACACTGTCTGCATCACGATAATCTTTTGATATGCAGTTCAATTTAAATGAAGACACTTGCAATACAGAAAGCGTCTTACAGCAAGCTCACATTGTGTTTGCATAGCGTGTGTTTCACCTGCATGAAGCTGGAGAAGTTCTTCAGATGTAGTGTCTAATAAGAGCTGAAGGGCTCTCCTGATGCCTCCTCTGAAGGACGTAATGGCCCTCTGGGCATCGCTGCGCTGTAGTATCACATACTAACCATAATATCATTTCCTCTGTGCATATGGCAGTGAGTCATCTGTTCTGATGGCTGATACACAACACAGAGACCACACTTAGTGTTTCGCTATAGAGAGAGTGAAAGAGCAGCTCATTGAAGTAGATTACTGAAGAAATTAATAACGATGGTAAAATAAATTAAAACTAAATAAGCAACAATAAGCAAGGTTGTATTTGTTTACATTAGTTAATGCATTAGATAACATAAAATAACCATGAACAATACTTAAAAGGATTTATTGATCTTAGTTTATGTCAATTTCAACATTTACTAATACATTGTAAAATTAAAAGTTGAAATTGTTGACATTAGTTAATGCACAGTAAACTAACACAGACATTTGAATTGGCATTCATTAACATTAACACTGATTAATAAATGCTAAAAACTATATTGCTTATTGTTAATAACTAATGTTAACAGTAAATAAGTAAAAATATGTTGACCGTATTTATGTTACCAATAAATAAAAAACATGCCTGAAAGTAACATTGCATGGTTATGTGATATTTGACTGTTATGCATAATAATCTAACAATAATAAAACATCAAGTGTTGTTAAAAAGGCTTTAGGGTATAATACATTTTAATACTTTATTCATCTAATATTCATGTCTGTTTAAAATATCATTATTTAAATGAAGTGATACTCCACCGTAATTTAGTTGTCTTTTTTTGATTGTAAAAAGCAATATTCTGATTGTTAAGTAGGTTTTTGTTGTAGCTGCCCCTGTGCAAATGAGGTCTGCCGAGCAGCGACACTTTTGACAGCTCCACTAATTAAATGAATCTAAATGGCCACAACCTGCAGAATAAGTTTACCAGCATAACATGAGATATGAAAATTATCCCCATTATACGGCAACATAAACACTTACATTTGTCTTTACGGTCAATAAAAAAACGACACGATTTCCTCTCTCTGCTGATAATTTATGTACTTGTCTTGACAAAAGTTGGTAAATGTACAATGAAAGGTTACGAATAAGACTTTATTGGGACTTGTTTTGCAGGAAGTTGATGATGATTGACTCCACATTGATCATGTTTGTGATAGCTGACACGCTTTGCTTCCAGATTTCCGGAGAAGTGTTCTGTCCAGGGTGTGTCCTCTTTCTGTGGAGACTGCGGTACAAGCATCAGATGTCTGACATCACACCATGGTACGAAGCTTGACGTTGGGCCGAAGCCCAGGTTGCTAACATTAGCATCCGCCCAGCCGTCTTTAAACTCATGTGGCTGTCTTGAAATGATGATATCTCACAGTATAAATTCTTCAGAGATATGGACATGTCTGCAGAGTACAAAGGAGTCTGTCTACATGAACTAGTAATAGGTAAAGTTGTTTTGATTAATGTTCCTTCACAGTCGCCACATTTGTTTCCGCTGACAGTGTGTGGGCATTCACAATTTGTCAGTCAGACCACAGACAGGGTGAAAGCTAACTAATGGAAACGGCAAAAGCTGACTATAATCCCCCCGTCACCTTCAGCATTTCAAATACTGAAGCCTGAAGGGATTTTTACAGTTTTAATGTATTCATTTCAGGAGAACGGACCACCGATTCAGAGAATCGGACAGTTTTGTATTCACAAATGCTCTCGCTAGAAGTCATCTTTTAAATGCCATTTTGTTTCACAGCACAATGACAAGAACCTGTTCAAACTGATTCTAGAAGTTGCATAGCAGTCATACAGTTTGATTGGAGCTTGTGTATTCTGTGTTTTGCATGCATTACGCATCACGCAATCCTTGAACGTCATCTAAAGAATATTATTTTTGCATTTTTAAGTGACATCACTTGGTTTGATGGTGGATAAGGAGATGAGGACAGTATTGAGTCAGGGGTCCTCCAGTAGGCCAGCGGTGGCTCTGTGCTCTCACTGAAGGCTCTGATTAAAGAATGATTTATAGGCCTGCTGGAGAGCCTTTTCAGCAATCCATCTGCTGAATGAGATTTTTTTCCCCCCTTCAAGGGGTTTGGTAAATCAAGCCTTCCTGGCAAGAATCCTGGCCGGACAATGTCAATGTATTACCGAAGGCGAGTTATTAAATGCTATAATCACGGCAGCACAGGGGGCAGCCCGGATCACGCTGACATGTATTTATCTTGCCAATGCCAGAGGAATAAAATCCGGGCGGAGAGACACGGGGGTGATCCCTCTTCAGTCTGACTCGCAGCTGAGTGCTGCATGGATTCATGGTAAATATTTAATAAATCATCTGTGTGCTGATTGACAATGGAAAAGCAGCGCTCTTAATTTGTGATGGGAACATTGTTTGTGATCTAAGTGGTTGGGTCTTGGTGGACAGACGTTGTGTCATTAATCTTTCATTGCGAGGTTGCGTAAAAGCATATGGCGTAGTCTATTTGTTCTCTCCCTCAATGTCTCGATATAGGACATTAGATATCATTGTCATCATGCCAACATGAATACAAGTAAAAAATACAACTTTGGCAGAAGTATAGGGGCCACCTCAGGAGATATTTATAAACTTCTTTCAGTTTGTGTAAATGCACAACAGCATGTTCATGGTAATGCACATATGATACAGTAAATGTCTGAGGGATAGTGTACAATAAATTGTGTATTTCTCTTAAAGCACTTACACAATTTACATAATTGAGTTGTTTAAATTGTTCATTTAGTGATGTCATTTCTGTGGGTCGAGTTGGTCTATGTGCACAGTGTTTTATGGATAGTTACATCACATCCCTTTACTGTTATTCTAAGGCGGATACAACAAAAGTTAATCATTTTTTATTTAATCAAACGATATAAATTTGCTCCGATTAGTGTGCAGTATTCATAGTACTTGAATTGAATAAAAATGAATTAAATAAAACTTTTTTTAACAGGATTATAATTGCATGATGGGTTTTCTTTTTGTGTGCATTTATTAAAAATTACAATACAAATACAATATATAATATATAATACAAATGTGTTGACAGAACTAATAAAAGATAGATAAGGGTAGGCAACATTTTTCATTTCATTTTGTTATACTGCTCTTCATTCTAATAGCAATTAATAATTAAAGTGTTCGAAACGAAACCGTTTTTTTAAAGGTCCCAGGACTCTAAGATGTTTTTTTCTTTCATTGCATCAATGCAATGTTAGGATGTCCTGCCTGCCTGTCAACTTATATTTTTGCACACTCTGCACACCCTGCTTGTTTATAAACATCAAGCTTACAGTCATATTAACAAAAGCTTGTTTGCATTCATTATTTAGTGTGTTTTGTACTGTAATGTTGTCTTACCCGTGAATGAGACATGACTGACATGAGGAGGTGTGGCTTTGGAAAATTGCCTACACTAGCTGTAAACCTGGAGCGTTCCTTTAGATAACAGTGAGAAAGGAATGAAAAGGAATTAAGACATAGTGACAATTTGTGGGTCTAAAGTTGCCAGCATCTACATCCCTAGACTAACTGATATCAGTGAAGGATCAAGTGTGAAAATGAATAGTTTTGATTTGTCATCTATGCCTTGAAAATGAATGAATCTTTTTCCACATAATTAACCTAAAAACAGCAATAATCCGTTAATACCTATTTGAAAATCACTCTTTAGTGTGTTAATTCATAGTGAAACTGGTTTTCATGAGCTTCTACGATAAACTCATCATTATTATTACATTGTCAATTGCTTCCATCCTACTCGGTAAAATAAAGCCGATAAGTGCACACCTCAGCTGGGTCTCATAAAAAGTGAATTGCCCAGGGCTTCTCTCAGGAGCTTCAAACTGCTGGTGCTATAGGAAATAATAATGAAATATATGAGAAGTCTATAATTTTATTTTAGCAGGTTGGACTCTTCTCTTATCAGTCAATAGATGGCAGGCCTTATTTTTCGAGGGTATGGCTATGTACTGAGCGTCTAGTTGCTCTGATAAAGCGAGGCCCTGGGGCGTCGTGTGTGGGAGAGATCGGGCCGACCCGAGTCCTTGATAAACTGCATCTGTCCTGAGGCTGGAAGGTGAGGTCTTTGTTTAATCTCTAGACTCTGTAGACTTTCCTGAAACTGATTAGAGGAATCCTTAACCATTTCCTGTGATGGAGAAGAACTCATTAAATGCAGTGACACAGCTGACAGCATTTTATCAGTAATGTGACAGTAGCTTAGTTGTTTTTCCTTTCTTTAGATTTTGATTTGTTCATTTTGCCAGCACTTTTATGCAAAGTGACTTACAATTAGCGAATATTTAACACTTTTTTTCATGTCATTTCCATATACTAAGGTGAGTAATTATAGTGGTTTGTTGTTGTGTGGTTCGGAATGCGTTTTTAGTTTTGTAGTGTAGTGTAAATTTATTCCTTGTAAGTTAATTTCAGGTGACAGCATTTTGGGAGTTTGTTGCTGTTACCGTTATTGATGTTTTACTTTTATATTTTCTTTATACACCTGTATATCTGTGTCACCTATTCAACAAAAAGCAACCGTTGCATTTTAGGTGTTTAATTGATGCTTTATCAAGAGATTTTATCTTGAATTTAATCTTGTGCTGCTAAACAAAAAGTTCAGAGCTACACAAACAAACAAAAGCCATATTAAAAGCACAAGGGCTTACAGTTTTTTTTTAAAGAAATGAACCTGTGCATGGTTTATAGTCTTCATATTAAACTGGAGCAGAACAATGTATTTTAAGAACAAATGCACATCTGGATTCCCAGTGAAACTATGTTCTTGTGTATTTAATAACGATATTCGTTCTGTCACTAATTAGCATATACTGTTGTTATTAACTCAGTTTCATTTTAAATATTGAGTAATGCACAATTATCATCCTTGCAAATCATTTCATGTTCCCCTGCTGACACGCATTTGAAAATACCTCACCACTGCTAAATGATTTATTTTCTGTAGGAATAATTATTTGCCACAAATGGCACTCGTGTGGTGATTTGTTTAGCAGGGATTGATCTGCCACCTGAATCATGTTTTTCTGTAATACAGATTTAAACACTACAGGTGTCGGGATATGACACACACACACACACACACACACACAGTGATATGCTGATAAGAAAGAGATGGAAATTTGAATACTGGGTGCTTTTTCAATCTAATCTCTCTTCTAGCCTTTGGACTCACAGAAGCGTAAGGGCGTTTTATGTATACACATAGTGTGTATGCATGAGGAGAGCATTCATCAGCAAACACATTCCAATATTGTCTGTGTGATAACACCCTCAGAGTCAGTGGCTGTGTTGAAACCCGCAATATGACTTTTGTTATTTACATTTGTTATAAGGGTGAAGCGTGGAGACTGCCTCCTGTATAAGCTCTGATGCTTATATCATGGATTGTTCAGTCTGACTATAAAAAATTAAAATAGATTAAATCATTTAAATAGTGTAATATATTTAGTGTAACTTAAAGTACAAATTAAATACCTTTATATCAACTTCCTATATTCAACTTAAGTTAATTTATGTACTTATGCTGTTGTCACACCAGACTTTTAAAATGCAGTTTTTACCGAAAAGGTTATGCATTTCAGCTTTAAATACATGTATTTTCCATTTAGCAACAATTTTTTTATTATTGTAAGATGTTGAAATAAATAAATAAATGAGTTTATGTGACTCTGAGATATGATGACGTGCTGATATGTTCACACAGTATACGTAATCACTCTGAAAAAGGAGCGAAAGCAGCAGTTGACACTGCCGGGACGGTCTCACTCCATGATTAGGCAAATATCACTCGGATATGACAGAAAGCATGTCATTACTCTGCTCGGTGCATTTATTTTTTGAAGAGGAGGCGGAATGTGCGCCCACCACAGCAGAGCTGTCTCGTCTGAGAAAAAAGTGCCAATTATATGATTAAAGCCGTCTGTACCGTTGACCTTTCTGCATTAGCTCCGTTTGCTATTACATTCAATCAAGAAAGGTCAGCTGCAAACGTGGATCCAATTTAAAAACAACTGTTTTGTCTTCCCACTGTTTTGTTCTGACCCAAGCGAAGTGTGTTATGCATTTATACACGCCCATTCTGACCAGGTCGAATTGGCTCGGTGACATTTGCTGACCTCGGCGGAAAAGTAGTTTGTTCACATTGTTGGAGCCATTTTTTTATGGGCGAGGATGTCACTGCTTGACCTTGTTATGAAAATGCAAAGATGAGAAGCGTTTCTGAGTTGATGCTGCCCATTTATATCCATAATGCTCTACTTAACCTCTGTACACCACATCCACTGTAATCAATAATGAAAGTGGTCGGCATTATAAATTAAACATGATGCTACTGTACAACACTGCAATGTTTTTGACACAAAGCTTTTTTTCACAAAAAGAATTCTTAAACTTACAAGTCATATGAACTACTGTTTTGGTGCTTTTCTATTGTAGTCACCACTCACTTTTATTGTGTACAGAAGACTGAACATCTTGGTTCATGATCTGTGGAAGAAATACTGCATGGCTTGGGATGTCAAAAGAGGTTTGAAAAGTAAATAAATGAGGCAATGGCATAATTTAGCTTTTTGGGTGAACTGTCCCTTTAAAGCCAGTTTTTACATTGTCTGTCTGTCTGTCTTT
Source organism: Beaufortia kweichowensis (assembly GCA_019155185.1). Taxonomy (NCBI): domain Eukaryota; kingdom Metazoa; phylum Chordata; class Actinopteri; order Cypriniformes; family Gastromyzontidae; genus Beaufortia; species Beaufortia kweichowensis. The sequence continues at coordinate 4,342,143 of CM032804.1, forward strand.
TTGCGGGGAGAGCAGATGCTGAGGTTTTATTTTTGAACAGTAATGAAAGATGTTTATATGACAGAATCGAGACAGAATCCACTCTTAGGAATGCACTTCCACTTTGCTTTTCCATCATTGTATCGTCATTTATTGTGGCTTGTTCTCATTTAAGATGGATATAATAGGCTGGAAACTCTTTAAAGTGTAATTTTTCTATAGTATTTGCTTCTTAAGATACTAAAAATGACAGCCAGTGTTTTTGTCATACAGACGAAAGAGCTTATATAAAGAAACATGGTTGAGAAACTCCATCTGTCTGCACACTGAGGTGTGCGTCCTGATCTGCTCATGTTTTCAAGAAAGAAATAGCAGCATTCAACCCAACAGACTCACCATGAGACCGTTATATAAACATACTGGATAAATCTTTGACAAAAAAAAATGTGTTTAGTATATAGTGTAAAGATTTAGTAAATGCACAACAATGTGTTTAGATTGTTGTAAGCAAAACAAGCATTGTGAAATTTCCTGGCTGAATAGCCACGTGACAAACATGTCAGTAGCAGTATGTTATATTACACAGGTATTCTGAGATGACTTATAAAATGAATGTTGGTGCAGTAATGAGACAGCATTGCACAATAATCTTTCACTTGTAAGTCCTTTAAATGGTTACATCTCTCAGTACAGCAGTACTGAGTGAAGCATGTCAAGAGTATGAAGTGATGGGCTCAGCACAGTGTTTCAGTAGAGACAGAACCCACTGCTGGAAAATGTTGAAAAGGGAGACACTCAGTGGTGAAGTACAGAAACACAATGTATCCATAGATCTCACATAGATCCATGTGATTCAAGCTGATGTATTGCCGCTTTATTGTGCCGAAGCATTGGTGACATTATATACTCAACACATATATTTTAATTAATTATAATTTTACTATAGTAGGTTGAGCCTGGTGCACAAATCTTTCTAGTTGGAAAATGTCCTTTGTCCTAAGCATATAGAGTAAGTCATTGATGAATAGAATAAATTTAGAATAACACATCACTTCTAATCTAGAACAGTTCCCTATTAATGGATTACCTGTAGCTATAGGCCTAAGAATACAATTTTAAAGCCTTTAGTTAATGTTCTTAACTAAAGCGAGATTTGTAAAGTTGTCTTTTAAAGTTGTCACCTTTATTTAAAGGTGTCATTGTTACAGTGTAATTTTACATTTAAGTGCTGAATAATATTAAAGGGATAGTTCACCCAAAAATAAAAATTCATGTCAAACCTGTATGATTTTCTTGCTTCAGCAGAACACAGAAGAAGATATTTTGCCAAAATCTTGTTACCAGCACCAATTCACTTTCATAGTATGGATACAAGGTACAATGGAAGTCAATGGGTGCCGGTAACCAGCGTTTTGCAAAATATTTTCTTTCGTGTTGCACAAAAGAAAGAATCATATACAGGGTTTGATTGACGTAAGGGTGACAAAATTATGACATCATTTTTTTGGGGGTGAACTCTTCCTTTAAGTAACAGCATGTACTTATAATATGGTTAGGATCCTATTTTTCATACTATATTAAGTGCACCTGACGTAACAAAGACTGAAAAGTGTTACCAGTTGTGTAATATAGGCCTATTAGAAAGGCTTTAGGAGTATGTATTATAATGCAACATACATGTGAATTATAATATTGCTCTAGATTTACTTGTTTAACATATTCTCAGAGGGCCTTATTTTCTCCAACCCTTACAACTTACAACTAAATTCGCCATATAAAATGCTTTTGTATAAACTATTTTGTCAAAACACTGTGACAAGTGCAAATATACCTTATCTTCACCTAACAGAGCCTTAACATTTTCTGAAAATTACGCCAACATTTCTGGCACCTTGCTTGAACCAAGAGTCTGGGCACAGCGCCATCTACAAACTTATTCAATTCATGAATAAGCTTGTTAGGGCACAGCTTCACGCTTTTTGGTCAACATGAGATTACATGGCAGATTATTATCAACATCAAGTTTAAACACTGATGCTGTTTTACCAGTAAGAAAACATCAGTGTTGTTACAAAACTGCTCAGCGTGTACCATTAAGCAAATATTTACTGGTAACAAAATGGTTTAGGCAGTTGACTTTGTTTTTTACAATATAGGAAAAACCAAGACAAACTGGTTTACCCAGCTGGTGATTTAGTTATATTGGTTTTGTTTTTTAGGCCAAAATGGTTTGACGTTTTTGTTGCTACCTGTTCCATTTTTCCTGTTTCATGAATTGTATTTGTGCATATTTTTAAATTGTTGTTAAGCAATTTATTGAATGACAACTTACTCTTTATAATGTAACAACAGACATTTGATATCACAAAGACTCAATGGCAGTAACTACATAAAATACAATTAGTAAATGTGTAAATAAATAGGTATTTTGCTGCATTCACTTCAATAGGACATTTTACATGCAAATGAAATTCACATTGAAATTTATAAAAAAAAAAATACAGTGTTTTATGGATTGCCACAAAGTGTGTGTTAAATGAACTACATCTTTTCCTGAGAAATCTTGGTGAATAATTTTGAAAGCTTTTTGTTGCGATACTCACTGCCTAGTGTAAATCTAAACCCTGCTTTTTTTGACATACATACTGTAATATATATTCCAGGAACTACTGTATATTTGTGTATTCCCTTTTTGTTCTGTATTTCAAAAGTCATTTTCCATTTCTTTCTTCTTTTAACTGCTATTGAGTTTTTAATGTGTTGGGAGCCTCAGCCATATTTATTCATTCTGAAACAGTCCAATCGATATTCCCCCTTTCTCAATGGCAAACCACTAGGATTCAATCTTGAAAAATTGTAGACCCGCTCTTTATTTCTCAGGACATGCTGAGCTACGAAAGCCAGGGCACTTTTATCCTGTAAGACACAGGGTGAGGAATAGCTCTTTAATGTGGAAGCCTGTCCTCTTGGTCAGCGGTGGAGAGGAGATAGAGAGAAGCTCCACTGCCGGTGATGAATGGAGCGTTAAAGAGCAGAGAGGAGAAATGCACTGTGGGGCTGTCGATGTACGAGAAGAGCAGATAGTGGGAGATAGAGACACAGAGAGAGGGAGGGCAGAGCATGAGGAGGGGGTGTTGTTGATGATGCTGTTAGGAGGCTCACACTTCATAAATTACACTGAAGCAGTGGGTGATGAACACGCTCTGCCTGTGCTCTCCGCTGGGAAAACTAACTTTATCTATTGTTGACAGCTCACACTTTTTTCTCATTCTTTTCCGTTTTTATTTATTTATTTCATTTTTGGATGCACATGTTTCATCTGTGGCTCACAGTGGATACACCGGATGAACTTCAATGATATTTCACATGCACAATGCTATACATTAAACAAAAGGTCAATGACAAGGGCCACTTTAGCCATCGAATTATGTTGACTTATTGTATTATGCCACGCTAAGCGTTTTTCATGTCAAGGTCTGCTTTCCTGTAGCTCAGTTGGTAAGAGAATGGTGCTAGGTCATGGGTTCAATCCCAGGGATTGCACATTCATAAAAAAACTTCTAGCCTGTACAATAAGTCGCTTCGGATAAAAATGTCTGACAAATGCATAAACGTCAATGTTAAGTTATGTTAATAATACAAGACCAAATTCAGTAAACACCTTATTTGTAAAGCATTGTTGTGTACAGACAAACAGAGCCAAGAATATGAACTTAAAGCACTAAATGGCACGTTAAGCATTTTTCTCCCATAGAGACCTGTTAATGTGAATCTTTGCTCATTGTGTTCATATTGGGCTCTTTTGCTTGTACACGGTATGCTTTAATAATGATGTGTTTGCTGAATTTGTTTTTTAATATTACTGTCTTAATGCATTATGCCATGTTAACCATGTTTTACGTTAAGTGTTTAAATTAAAATGTACAGTATAAGCTTTGTTACAATATCTGTTATTTAAAAAAGTTATAAATTTTTTTTAAGCAAAATATTTTATTAAAGTTTTTATTGTTTACATTTACACATTTTGGCAGGCATTATCCATTAGCAACTTATAGTGCATTCAAGTCAAGTCTTTTATCAGTTTGTGTGTTTACCGGGATCAAACCCATGAGCTTTGCGTTGCTAGCGCAATGCTCTACACTTTGGTTGGCAAAGGTTAGTGGTGCATGTCTATAGTTAATGAAACTTTGTGATGCATCATTAGTTTAGACATTGGCAGTACACTTCAAAAACACACCCAAACAGTCAATTTATGCGTCTGACTTGCATGTTTTCTAAATGACATCGTGACAACATGCTCCAAACACATACTGAAAACAGCACATTTCAGCAAGAATTCAGCCGGTTTCTCCACAAGAGCGCTCAACCCACACTATATATTTTCACACTGGGAGCGAGTGGGGAGGTGCTGGTTCTCTGTTAGCAGCGAGCTCATGGGGAATGGATAACAGTGTACATTAAGTGCTCTGCCAGTCTCTAGTCTCTCGGCTGCACAGCAGTGCTTTTGTTTGATGAGACATGTCAAGGAGACCACACAACAACGCTCTTTGAAACGAGTGATGGAAAATTGAATTTCTTCACCGTTCGCCGCATGCTCTTGCTTTAAACGGACGCTTATTGACGCCTACACATGCCGGTCCCTGATGACTGGTCCTCGGTCTAGATCGATAATATCAATCAGCATGCCATACAACCATTTCTTAAGAATTAACAGTACAGTAAGACCAGAGCTTCACACGATGCTTCTTGCTCTGTGTGTAATTTATTCGTTTCGTAGTCATTGCGTTGTATTGGACTGTAATTGGATTTCTGTGTGGTTACACTCTTAGTGTTGATAGTCCATAAAGATTTTTGACGGTGTGACATCTGAAAGCCCTTCTGTACTGCTGTTCAGTCACAATGTCTATTAATCGATACAAGGAGGGAAAGCAGTCAACATGAATGATGGGCAAAATTTAAGCTGTTTCTATAGCCTGCTGTCTTTTTACCCATGTTCAAATAAATAAATGTTTTAGACCATAAAATAAATATTTACAGTGGATTTAATTTTTATAGTGTCTTTTTAAAACTTTTACAGAGTGGTATAAAGATTCACATACGTATGAAAATATAAGATTAGCAAAGTAAGAATAATTTAACAATACACAAAATAATTTGAAATTGTAATGCTAAAAATGAGCAATAGACTTAAGCATTAAGAGAAAATAAAGAAATAACTTGCCATATAAACAAAGTTTGTAGTACAATCCTAATAACCAAAGGGTAAATCCTTACATAGCTCTTTAAAATCATGAGTCAATCTATAGTTACAGTTTATAAAAACAAAATTGAACAAAAACAAAGGTTTTAATTTATTTATTATGAAGCATAGAAGCATCTGTCGTAGTTTAAATAAAACTGTAAATTCCTTCAGTTCTCTGAAAGATGGACTCTGAAAGTTTTAACCTTTCTGCATTACACCTGTCAGAGCGTTACAGTTCAGTCAAAAAACTGGCATGATATTTAGTCCTCCTCCTGCCAGCGTACAGATACTGGACAGCTGTGGAAATTATCCTGGACTATTTTCTAGAATATTGGCTTCATAGTAATCATGGCATGATGCTCTAGCAAAGTGCAGGCCAGAAACATGGAGTTTGAAATGATGTCTGTGTCTCCCAGGGTAAACAAGCCAGCATGCATTCATTAAAGTGCTCTCGGCAGGGCTTCGAATGCCTATTGGCCAGCTGGGAACAAAAATGAACCATTTTCCTCTATGAACTGCATTTGTTCCAGTTTAGGATTAATTCTTTGTCACGGTTACCGTGCGAGGTTGGTCGGGAAACAAGAAATTGAGTTATCTCAGTAAAATTGATTTGGAGTGTAAAAACTACTTATCTCTGTAGACGGCAGAACGTACCACCCATGTGGTCAGCCGAAAGAAAATATGTCATGTTTGATTTTGTGGGTGATTCTGATGTATACTAATATGTTTTAATTGTATGATTGTTAGTTGTTGCCAGACTCCGGACCAATCCAACAATTAACTGGAATAAGGGAAGCCAGTACATCGGCACGGCATAAACAGCATTTGTGTTCAGATCTCTAGTTTCATACCAACCCTCTCAATCCAGACCGATGTAGCATGGGTTGGGTCTTCAGTTTTTAGCAATCAGGGTCAAGCACTCCCCTAAAAGATTTGCACTTTATATTGTTGTGCTTGTACAAATCCAGTGAATCCTTATTGTGTCATTAAATAGTTGAAATGAGTTTTGTGTGAAGCACTTAGTTGTAAGTTTATCTGTAATAGATATCTATAGGAATATAGTTTGTTTTCTGAGGCATGTCTGTGAATAATTATACCTTTTGGACAGACAGAAAGTTGACTCCAAATTCTGTTCACATTTTGACATCTATTTTTTATGTAAAACTGTTTGTAGACCACCGCTGCTATGTAACTGTTTGAGGGTTTCAGGTATTATAATATCCATAAATGTTATTATCTGTTTAGATGGTTTAACTTTGAGCTACAGTACAGACCAGCCTCAATACTGCTAGGCAAATCTCTTAGACGACATATAATTAGGTGATCAGATCAGTTTATTCAATTAATCAACCAGGCAGTAATAAACCCAACAGCTCTTAAAGTGCGACTACAATTTGATACTTAAATACTGAAAATTATGTTCACCTCTAATAATATGACATATTGACAGGTTGAGGGGGGTTAAAGGTCATTAGAGTCTCAGTGAACCCTGACAAGAGGTTAAACTAACAAAAAGATTATTTGTCATGAACAGTTAGTGTCATATACAGGACTGATCATATAGTCGGTTGCAGAATCATATCTAAAATCTAAAAAAAGAAATTGAGAAAGACGCGTCCATACCAATATTGAAATTAGTGTGGGATTGGTTTAATTAGCGTGGAAATTGAATCTTAACATCCAAACCATGTCTTCTACATATAAAGTTAAAGGTTTAATGTACTTGAGAAATTTCTTAGGCAAGAAAACATTTCCAGATGTTTAACCTGAACACCAGAACTGAGATATTTCTTTCAGTGGTTGAATTTATTAACATGGAGCACCTCAGTAAATGGAGAAATTGTTAATGTTAGTGTTATACAAATCATCTGATTCATTTCAAAATGTATCTCCTGCACTTTAACTTTTGTTTGCTTGTTCTAGTACAGCAGATTCCTGTTTTGCTGATAGACAGAATAGAAATCGGAAATTGTCTTTCTGTTCAGAAAACGGGAAAGTGGTTTTCTTATGACTTCTTAAAGTGCAAATAAACTAATATCATTTGGAAAGTGAGCTCTTGAATTCAGTCTAACAGTATTCTTAGTATGTCTGGGACGGCTGAGGAGATGAGATGCAGTTTGCTGCCTAAACGTGTTATTGTGGTAAACCACAGCAGACACAAACCATCAGGGTTCTCTTATCTAGTCCATTAGAAACATGTTCCTGCTTTCAGAAGTCGGCGCGGCTAAATTGAAGTCTGACACAGTAAATGAGACCAAGAGAGGTTATTATGTTTACTCTGTTCTCTCGCGGTAGTTGTAGATGTAAATCAAATGTATTATTTGTAAATGGCTATTTTTTGTGTTTATGAAATATAAAACCTATGCTTGGTAAATTAAGGGTTCACCCGCAAATGAAAAAAATAAGATACTTACGTCATTACGACATGCTTCTTGTCATTCTAGTTCCCTTCCACTTTAATTGTTTAATTTGTGTACCACAGAAGCATCATAAAATTCTTGCCTTGCAAATCTTGCTTGACTGTCCTGCTTAACATTCACTTTCATTTGATGGCAAAGAGATCTTAGACCTAAATAGCACATTTTAGGGTGAATTTTAAGATCACTTTAAGTTATATGATGGTGCAGCAGAGGGCAGTAGCAGAACAGAAATGAATGCTATCCGTTTAACTCCCAGGCTAGAAAAACCATCTCGCCCTGTGGCAGAGGTGAGGAATGAGATCGTTCAAACACGGCCGTCACACTTTTCAAAGTAGCTGCGATTTATGATGTCAGCGGGGTGAATAAGCCCCCTTTGCTTCTTGTGTTCGACAAAATCAAATGTGTCTGTGGACATTGAATTGGTGGGGTGTTTTGGAGGCTCATGAAAAAATAGTCCTTTGCCTTGATCTCGTCAAAGTGAGGGCTCTTGTGAGTCATAGCTCAACCTTTTAAAAGAGCCGGTGGAACTCGACGTGAGGTGAACAGATAACCGAGGGCTATGTAAGACAGGAATGAATCTGAAGACGAAGTGTAAATTAGCCCATCTCTGAGAGAGATGAAAGGCAGGTTTGAAGAAATCTGAAATTGGAACTTAAAACAGAAAAGAGGGCAAAAAGGTGATGAATGACAAATATAGATTGACTGTATCCAGTGCTTCATGCACCAGCGACCCCCCTGTGGCAGGTGCGCTCATTTCCATAAAACTCTGCTGCCTTCATCTGACAAGAGGGAAAACATCTACCACAGCTCCAGAAGAGCACAGAATATCCAGATTCCCGAGACGTGTAGCTGCTATTTCTTTATCGCTGCTTACCGGGTGCATGTCTGCACACATAAATCTTTATGAACAGATTTGAGGCATTATTTTTTTGCTTTGAAATGATAAAGTGAGGTCCAGATGTCTGACACTACTTAGAATTTTTTTCAATAGCGTTAGCATTTAAATAAACGTTGATTAAATCTTTAAAGTTCAAAACTTGAAATGCTGTTACATAAAATGAAAAAGGATTATTTATATACTTTGAAAGTTGTATTGTTTCTTGGTCCCTTATCAGTGTAAGAAAATTTGAAACACGTTTATTTTCAAAAGGTTAGATTTACTTTGTGTTTAAGCACACAAGGTTTTTGAAACATTGTTGAATGCAAAACAGTGAAGATCCGAAAGACACAAACATCCATAATTATACTCATATTGATCACAATATTAGTTGTTTTGTCTGACTAACATATTGTTTTAAGAAATTATGCACTAGAATATTATGGATTAATTTAATGATGGATGTATGTGCTAAAGCTTTACCATTTTGGATCCCATGTTAGAAGATAACATAACATTTTAAATTACTTTATAATAATTTAATACTAAAATTATTTGTTTCTGTTTAACTTAAGTAAAGAAGTCATATGGATAGTCGAATAAATATGGGACTGTGTCCTATGGTGTGACAGCAAAAATGTATAATAAAAAAAAAAATTCTACATTTTTGTATGTCACACCATAGGACATTCTTTAATGGATGACATGAAGATGAGTAAATAATGAAAATTTTCAATCATTTGGTGAACGGTTATTTTAAAGCACAAGGTGAAATACCAAAAACTGAGAAATTCATGTTATTTTTTCAACTTTTATTAGAATTGTTAAGCTGGTAATATTTGGATGCAAAATATAATCAATTTCTCATTTCATCATTTTTTAAATCTTCTATTCTGTGTATTTTATTAGGATAATGATAGCCCATCATCACATATTTTTTATAATCAAATTAAGACTGTATTTAATCTATTTTTCTGGTCATGTCTGTGTAAATTATAGTGCTAATTGTGTGTTTCTATATATCAAGTTATCAGTTTGATGACTGTGAATTACACTTATTAAATAAAAGGTGCACTTCTAATTATCTGACAGCCTGATGAGCCCCAAACCCCACCCTAAACTCTTCACTTACAAGCTTCAAATACTACCCAAACTAATTTCCCTTTCTCAATGTAAAAATCTTTTTCAACAAACTGGCCTGTTGGGGGCGCTGTGGCTCAATCTTCTGCAAAACAACTGTCAACATCTCTTTATACTGCCAGAGTGAAATGCAATATCAGATGTATTTAAATGCAAAGATAATAGAAAGGTCAAAACAGATTCAGCTTTAAAAAACATTTATTTATCGTCTATTTAAGCCCTGAATGCGTCAATAATGCTTATCAGCAATAGTATGCTGTTTACGTGAAGTATGTTTTTATGTCTGTCCTTCAAACTCTGTTTGCAAAACTATGAGCTCACAAGAACCTCATAGGGTGACCTGGATAAGAACACCATTGATTTGTTATTACTGATAACCGATCCAATAGCAAAGTGCTGGACAACATTGACAGGCAAACTGTGACTCGTGCCGCTATCGGGAGACAGATTGATATCCAACTTACCTGGGTCAGCAGGTTCCTAATTCATTACAGTCAATTGCTGTCTGTACTAATTGAGTCACAGATCACTGATGATAAGGACAGTGCTGTGTACAAAGAAAACAGACGCTTAAGCTGTTGTCTCACTATAGTGAGTGATTTGGCATAATGAGGTCGTACCTAATGCTTTTTCACTGCTTGCTGGCAATATTATAAACTCCAATGGAAAACCAATCAAGCGCCCAAAGCATTTTTTTTTTTAAAGGATTGTACTGTATTTCTCACGCTCCGTTTAAGTGTATGAAATGCTTCCTTATTTAATGGCGGATCTGCGTTGTCAAAATATTCACATTTAAGGTTCCCAGTAACATGAAGGGAATGAAGAAGAGCCTGTTTTTTTCTCTCAGTTGGGAAATGTGAATGTTTTGTGATATAGTGTAGCTGTGGAAAGCTTGCTGTGAATTTGTACACAGCAGGAATCACTCTGCGTATTGGCTGCACTCTGGCAGATAATCTATTCCACTTGTAAGGTGAAATATTGTGTTGATTATGGAGATCCTGTGTGTATTCATAATAGAGAGCAACAACAGAGAGTTGTGAGATTACAGCAAGTGAAGTGTGTAATTTTCAGTGTTACCATACATTTTTATAGTTTGTTTATAGACTTAGGTGGCTGAATTTGATTTACCTAGCAACCCCCAGAACACCTTGGCAACCACATGGCAATGCACTAGCAGCGACCCAGAACACCCTAGCGACCACACAAAATTGCAGTAAAAATCCTAAAATGCTTTAGCAACCACATAGCAACACCCTGACAACCACAGCACACACCACTCAGTTTCTCCAAAAATGTAAATATCTTGTTATTCCGGTTCCGCTAGTGGTGCAGAAATGACACGCATCCCCTTTAAGAGGATGTTGCAAAATATAATTACATCAGCATCATCCATCATGCTGGTTGTATAGCTGTAATCCTCTAATAAATGCCTTGCGTTTCATTTCAGTAACCTGAATGATGATACTCGTGATGAGAAAGCATTGTCATATGGATCGTCAACAATAAACCGCTCGCTTTTGTTTGCTTTGATGTTGTTTAAGCAGATCTTTACCCTCCTGTCTCTGTGTCCTCTCCACATGGAAACTGATCCTTGCATCGGGACTCCGATGAGCTCAAGTCACCAGGACGTGGCATCCGGCCAAAATCCATCCCCTCATCACCCCATATCCTGCTCGACACATTCCACGAGGACAGATACATTTTCACCTTTGTTCCAATATAAAGGAAATACTTGATAAAGTCAATGTTGACTTCAACCTTTAAGGTTTCAAAGGAGTGTTTGCACTTTCAACGACGTCTATGACATGCTGTCTTTTACCGTGGAGAATCATTTCCACCCTCATTTTATAAAACGGAACAAAAATATTGTATAGTAATATGCTTTCAATTATAGTTTATGTTGCAATGCATTTTACCTGAATAAATGTTCAAGAATGCATGCGTGCATTCTCGAAATTTTAGTCCAATTTTTTGTTTGGTTTTACAAACTATTATCATTTTTGTTTATTGATAAATACAATGGATTTGCAAGGAAAATGTTTTTCAGACTAAATAAACTGCTGGCAGATTATGTAGTATATATATATATTTTTTTTCCCTTATATGTAGTATATTGTAAATCGCTTTGGATAAAAGCGTCAGCTAAATGCCTAAATGTAAATGTAAATGTAAATGTAGTTGCAGTAGAACTAAATGGGTTTAAAAACACTTCTATAAACCTATACGGGTGATATTGATACACGTGAATGTGTCAAACTGTTAGTATGTGTCACTGACAGTATTAGGTGTCTCATCTGTCATCAGTCACACATTCTTTGCTAATCTGAAATTGCTGCATCTTTGGATTAATTCCAGACACCCAAATGTCATATCACTGTAATTATCGCTCAAGAGCCGCCTGCTCGACGCGTTTTTATTTGTGATTTTTTAAAAGCGCAGACAAGACCAACAGTCTAATTGACTTTCTCAACTTTATCCTCATCAACATAAAACGCAACCAAGAGAAATCAAATGTGTGAAGATTACCGGAAAACCCAAGAAGTGACTTTGACAGGAATGATAAATATCCTATGTCAATCAAATTCGTTCTTTAAAGTCAGATTGGGATATTTCCCCGTACAGCATATTACAATATTGCGTGCGTTGATTAAGAAAATAAAATCAGGCAATGTTGAGGCACTGAAAATGACCTTTTCATATTTGCTAAAACTTTCATTCAGATGTGCTTAACATGACATTACGAAAAGGTCATTGCTAGATTGAAGGCACAAATACCTTTATCCCAGATTTTCAGGAATTTAATGAAAATAACCTTTGTGTTCCTCTGGTTTGAGATTTAAATTAAGAAGTAAGAGGTTTCTTAAAGAGACAAGCGTGTTCATGCGTGAGACAGAATACAGAGAGCAAATAGCGTCCTGAAGAACTGAGACTCATGTTTGGGCTAATTTAGTTTGTGTCTATAGCTGATTTCGAGTGCCCGCCCCACCAGCCCTGACCTGTATCCACCAATACCCGTGATTGACTTCAATTATAGGCTTTGGGGATTAAGTTGACCCGGGGTGGAAGTAAATCGTCTTGCTTTGCATATATAAATGAGTGGCTATCAATCCTTTATCTCAGGGTAGAATCACATCTCTAAATGCTACTGAAGAGGATTGATCGGATAAACACGTTCTCAGGATCCAAGGGCTTTTAGGTAAATAAAGACAAACAATGTGGTATCAGACAGCTCCTATTAACACTGAGATTACTGTTAAAGGAATAGTTCACCCAAAAATAAACCTTTTTTCATCATTTATTCGCCCCCATGCCGTTTCAATGTTATTTGCTTTTTTCTGTGAAATACAAAAGTAATATTGGGTAGGTTGTTCTGAGTATGTGCCAAACTCCAAAAAGAACAAAAGTACAATTAAAGTAGTACAAAACCAGCATATGAATCATGCGCTATATTAGTATTCCAAGTTTTTTGAAGTCATATAATAAGGAACAGATCAGTATTTGATGCATTTTACATTTTCAGAGCTTTTAAATCCCATTTACACTTTAAATAATAGTACTTTTAGACATGCACATTACCAGATTTATGGTTTTGTTAGACAAATGTTGCCATTTTAAACTGCGTAAAAAAACTTTTTTTTATTTATACTTTGTGTTTCACAAAAACACATGTTTTTAGGGTAAACTTATGCTTTAACTACTAAAGTATTATCATTTCCCATAATTCCGTTGGAAGAAGTTCCATTGAGTTCTGATGTATGATAATGAGGTGTTGCCAGATAATTTGGTGGAGGATATGGCTGCGATAAAATCAAATCACTAAATGCATTTTTCCTTAAAAGTGCAACAAATCCGAGCAAAATCGATCATGAGAAATCTGCAAATCTTAAAAAAAATCTTTCCTGAGGGCATCAACATCAAAATCTCTGCACATGTAACTTAACCCAATGCAGTGTTTTAATCAGCGTCTACATCTAGAGGTGCGTTGTGATGTCACATCCTGAAGGCCAAATAGAGATTTTTGACATCTTATTAGGTCATGGGTTCATTCCTGATAAATGTATAACTTGTAATGCATTGTACGTTGCTTTAGACAAAAGCATCTGCCAAATGCATAAATGTAAATGTTTAGCCCTGATTAGAATTCTGTTGTGTCCTGCTCTTTGTGAGAGGAGACGGTGCGGTCAAACCCGAGCGTGGAGGTCTGAGACAGTGAATGCGGTCGCATTATATGCAGGGAGTTAATAGAAGCTGTGGCTGCTCTGCTTTAACAGATTACAGCAGCTCTGTGTCAAGAGGAAAAGAGAGGCAAGGTCCGCCCACCATCCATCACCGGCCCTGTCTATATCCAGCCCTAGTCAGGCTAAGTCGTGTGATAAAGGTGCATGTCAGCTCCCCTCTGCTGCTCAACTGCATCCAGCCCCTGCAGAAACCCACACTGGAGTTCAAGGCTGGTGCACAAATCCACAGTGTTCAGGTCCACCTGCGGCCAATTTCATATACGGTGAAAAAAATACTTTGACTTGCTGCTCTTTTCCTTTCTCACTGTAAGGCTTTTTTTCTGCTTCGTGCAATTTTTCTCCACAAGACTTAAAGCCCAGACTGCGAGGAAACATCCGTTGGTATTTTTTGTACATATGACAGGGTTTCTCCTCATCTCAGAGGGCAATTATATAGACCCGACCTCATTGTGTGGCAAATCCTCCGTCAGCTTGCCCACTCAGGGGAATCTCATATTAATCCCTTGTAAAGGAGTGAAAGCCCAATTTCTCTGTTTCTCTCATGTCATTAATTCCAGTACAGTATGTGTTCACTTATTCAGATTAACTGCCTGAATCCTGCTTCCCGCTTGGTTTGTTGGTTGAAGCTGCAACATCTAAAAGTCCCCAGTCATCTCCTTCACATGCCTATTTATAGCATCTTTTGAAGAACAATGTGTGGGTTGTCTCACTATTGAGTCGTATGTAGCCATTTATTTCTTGGAGAAATAAAACACACGCCTTTATCCAAACAGAACAGGGAGCAAACTGTTGATTAGACCAATCCACAATTCTGCTATTTGCTTTTCGTTAAATATTTTATATAGATACCATCTTGTTATCTGTAACTGTTAGGCATGATTAAATTTGCATATGTTGCTATAGTTAAAAGAATAGGTCACCTAAAATTAAAACTAGATTTTATGTTATGAATGTGACAAAAAAGACCTGTGGGATTTCTTTGAATAAAAATGCAAAAACCAGAAGCAATAATACTCGACAAATGAAGGAGAAATGACTCTTTAAAGAACATAAAATAATTATTTTATTTTCATTTTTATATGCCCATTTATGAAAAATATAAACTTATGGACGTAACTATTCTGAAAGCAGCACTTTACCTGACTATAAAATGCTTTAAAAACTTTGATAGAGAGCTCACATGGGTATTTAAACCACCTAATATTGACATGCGAGCTCTCAGTATGATAAAAGCTTTATTTTTATTGTAAGGTTGACACTTGCATTGAATTGCCCAGACTTACTTTCTCTCCACTTCATTTTACATAAATTCACATAAATTTATGGTGCCTATTACTTTTTTTATTTTATGGAAAGAGCGCCCTTTGTATTTTCCCAAAATGCAGAGAAAGTCATGAGATGTGTGGATGAATAAATGTTGACAGTGTTTTCCTTGTTAGGTGAATGATATCTTTAAATGTGATATGTATCCTGTCACTAAATAGAATTAGCCCCGCCCTAAACTCCTCCCATTGGTTGATGTCAGTGATGTTGTGTTGGGGTGCTTGATTAAACAGAACAATGTTTTGATCAGAGTCACAATGTTTGCGCTTTTCTAGGAAATCTTTCAACAAATAGCTTACTAATAACTGTCTCTGCATAATACGCTTCTACCCGCTTATTACATTCCTACGCACGACTGATGACTCCCTCAACTGTATCAAGCAGCTGATTGGTTGTGCTTCGGCTGTAGATGTTGCAGTCAACAGTTCTGCTCGTTGTTCTTCCGCCCTACGTCTCTATCACACACATCTCCCTGGGTGACCAGGGTCTCCTCGTATCACATATTGTTTTGGTCTGATTCACAACCCAAGACACTGAAGGCGGCCTCCACGTGCCTGGCATTCAAATAACACATAGGAGCAAGTCATTTTCACCACCGCGAGCGCACTACAGTATTTTGTTTGAAGAGATCATTACCTTTTCCCCCAGATTCTTACCCGGCTTCATATTCTGCTCTGTCCGCGCAACCGGAATGTACAAAACCTTTCCCATCTGAATCCATACCTAATAGGAATATGTAATACATTTCACACCTTTGATCATCTGAAATTGGAGAGATAGAGTATCTATCCAGCACCATCAAACAGTGTAGCACTCTTATCTTAAAAAGTCCAACAGAGCTGAAAAGAAGCTTTTCATGTTCTTTTTCTCTCCGCACTAGCTGCTCAGATGTTCGTTCACTGACGCTTTAGCGCTGAAGGTCAGAAAGTAACGCAGGGCCGATGAAAGATTTTTGACACGAGTTGTAAATGCGGCACGGTCTTGGCTTGAAAGTGTGCCAGCCTCATGTGCAATTAATGATCATTAACCGCACACAATTTATGCGTGTTTGTGTTAGGTTCATGAAGCTGCGCTTTTTAATGAAGCAAATATTGATTTAGATGTTTTATGATGCTATCATTCATTTCTATTAACTTACAGAAATGAGCAGTAATTTCAGGTTTTGGATTATAAATTCCACTGCAAATTCAGTTTGTGTACATGCTCAGATTTATCAGTCTCTCTGTTTTTACTGCGCAAACCTGTCAAATTAAGATATTGCATTATATCACGGCATTTACACCTTAAAATGAAAAGGATTATATTTTGTTTATGTCACTTGACCTTGGTTTTAAACACTTTACAAAAAGGTTTCATTTGTTAACATAAGTTAAATTCATTAGCTAACATAAATTAACAATCAACTGTATGAACTTGTTTTATGTCAAGTTTGTATGCCAAAACTGCCAAAGTTCATGTTAGTTCACTGTGCATTAACTAATGTTAACAGTTACAACTTTTGATTTTAAGAATGTATTAGTGAATTAAGATATGAACAAAGATTAAAAAATAATGTAAAAGTAGTTGATCTTAACTATTGTTTTAACTAATGTTAAAAAATACAACTTCATTGTAAAGTGTTACCAAATTGTTTTTATTTCATTATTTAAAATGATTTTTTGTATCATTTAAATGTGTTATGTGTAGGATTTGTGAGATCCATGGAGTTTTTACCAGCTTAACTCTTTGATCTTGTGATTATATGATTATATGAGTACAGTACCAATGATTTTCCTCTTTCAATAATAACCATTCTTATGAAATCATGGAATATGTTTTATAATAACTTATAAAACCACAACTAAAGCTGACAAAATAACTACAATATATCATTTTTCACATGACATTCTAATATAGGTAGCAGTATAATAATATAGTACTGAAAGCACTTGACATCACATGCTGTGAAAATACTCCTGAACAAAGAATAGTGTTACTGCAGTCCATGAATACCCTATTCCTCACAAGAGAATTTACATTCAAAACATGTAAAACCCTCATTGTGGAAACCTCAAAAGTGTCTGACTTAAGCAAGGAATAGATGGCTATTGAGCACAAGCCAGCTTTCATATTGGCCAGTTTATAGATTTGAGGACTGAGACAATGAAAAACTCATCCATTGTCGCTAGTCTTTTCTTGTGAATTTATCACTGTCAGTCCAGACCCATTATTTCTTAATCTGTGAAATGAAGCAAACACAGTGTCTTAGAACAGCCAGTAAGTGCAAGTAAAAGTGCTGGTGTGTTGAAATGTACTTGAGCTGAGAGATGCATATGCAAAGCAATAATGTGTAGAAAAGTCCTGTTATAATATGTTATTTGACTCAGAATACATAATAAAATTCACTACTACTTAGAATACACTTCTCAAACAGCACGTTAATAATGGATTTTTATGAGTGTTATGTGCTATTTATTGTCCAAGTCTATTTCATCTATACTATGATACAGAAATAATAATACCAACGTCTTGTTGACATATTTAGTAAACTAACTTTTAGTCTCTCACTAAAAATGACCTTTATTTCAACTCTATTGTGAATCCAACTTTTTTTCTTGACATTATGTGAACAATCAAATTGTAATGAAAAAAAATTCAAGTCCCTGAGCTTGACCAGTGAATACTTCTAAAGGTCTGTAATGCCCTCTCACATTCCAACATAAGCATATTTCCTATTATTTTCTTAAATTACAGAGTTGAAAAGGTACTGCACAAAGAAATATTCCAGGTTTACACAACATTTACATGAATATTTAATATTCTTAGTAGTTGTGCATTCACAAAGGCATTCAGAACCGAACAGGTCCGTTTATCAAACTGTCCGTGAGAATGTTATTTTTGATTTACTCCCCGTGAAAGCGGTCTTAAGAAGTGTTAGCTGCCTTCCTAATCTCAGCACAGAGGGTCACAGGGGTGCTGCTAAGTAGAACCATTTAGCAAAGGCAGACGCAGAAGATTGTAATGTGATCCACACTTGTCTTATAATGAAACTTCACTTTTCATTCTAAACTGTGTGTCGGCTAACCTCTGGGGTTCTGGATCTTGGCTTCCACAGGAGCGTACGAGAGAAAATATTCTCCCGGGAGAGCTTCAGGGTGAGGGCAGAAACCTTCTCCTATCACCTTTCATTTCACACAGACTGCATGCTGAGAGACCGTCATACTTCACAATGCGCCCTTAAGTACGCCAGAAGAAATACACGCCTATAGATATCCAATTCACATTCTTTCATTCCGCATTCCCCGTTGTTTTTTATTTCTGCACACGAATATGTGCGGAGAACATTTGTGACATGTGCGTGATGTGACCCGGCGAGAGCAACATTATTAATTCACAGGACAGCGGTGGTGTTCTGGGCTTGGAAGGCCATCATTTTAGGAACTGGGAGCGATGAATCTAGAGAAAACCATTTCTGTGATGATGGGCATTAAGTAGTAATGATGAATTATTAATCGTGAGCATTTTGTCCCTGATGCCCTGAGGAAAAGGGGGCTTTTGCTAACACAATCCCCATCTCATTTATTTTTATAGATGAGTTGTTAAAAGTATGTACTTGAAATCAAATGGTTAGTACTAGAGGAAACACATGAAATAATGAATGCCATCAGTGGGCTCTGAGTGTTTGTGGCTCATAACAAGCAATCAGAAATCGGCTGCATTATGGAGCTGAATTATTACTGAGATTGAGGTTCCTTAGTTTTTTTATTATTTAGCTGTAAATTCATTTTGGTAAGATATTCAGGCTTCTGGACGCAGAGAACAATAATGAGGCATTGACACAATATTCTCCACTTGATTCAACGCTTCTAGAGCAACAGAATAGTCTCGAGTCGTGTAAGACAAACCAAACTGTATAACTAGTTATACAACATGTACTTGATTATAAATAAAGACATGTAAAATCTCTGTCTGCTCGTGTAAGCTGTTGTATAAACAGGTCAGTCTAAGAGTCACGCCTATTAGTAAATGCGGTTGTTAGTCACAAAAAAGTGTGTTGTGTTCCATTGTGAGGACATTCTGCTGTATAATGTTATGTTACTTTGCAATTTGTAGATGTGAATGGAAAGTTCAGCACATTATTCAATCTTTTTACATGTCTCTGGACACCTGAAATGTGGCAAAGCAATCATACAAAATTTCCCTAAAGTGTTTCGAGCTTTCTCAATTGTGACCCTGTCAGAAGTTTTTTCTTTAGTGATTTACTGTTTTCCTAATATCTGTAATATTCACTGAGTAAAGCCATGTCAAAGATCCATGTTTAGAAAGTCTGCTTTTGGGAATAATAATAAAACTTTATATTAAACCTAATTTTAGTTTTTAAAATAATTATTTTCAGTATTATAAATGAAATTTCAACACATAATCTTGTAATCTATCATGTAATTATTTACCGCAATAAACACACATTACCAATTTAATCATTTTTCTGGCTACATGATACTTTAAAGCTTCTAATCTCGTGATTAGATTTTAAGACTTTAGCCTGGTTTTCACAGACAGGGTCACAACCGTGAACTACAGCCACCGTAGACACTATCATCGAGACTTATACTGCTCTAGCTGTATTATTTACCGTCTGCGGTCAGGCCTGTGCACTCACCCAAGAGAGATGTGTCTTTTCCATACAACAGCATTATCTTTTATATGCCCTTGTAGTGTATGTGAAATCTTTCTTCAGAAACTGGCAGTACAGACACAGAATATGTCTCTTGTAAGCAGAGTTTTTACCCTGGTATTATTTAGGAGATCTTTAAGATGGACTCATTTTGCATAATAATATTCCAGAGGTTGTTTCGCCCATGAGTGAATTTGAAAGGGAAGATCTTTAATCCTTCAGTAACGCTCGATCAGGGTGAAGTTCATGACACACCTCTGAGCTGTTTGGAATTGAATCACTGTGACACGACAGGATCATTTTTATTAATAAATGCCATCTTTAATTTAAATCTCAATTTATCACTATGAAAGCTGTCGGTTACGCAGCAAAAGAGCAAAACAAACGCCGTATTGAAATCATTACGTAATTAGGAGAATTAAATGGGCAATGCATTTTGTGTGTTGCTCACACAAAACGCTTAGATTTGTTTTTTCATATTTTGTTTTAAATGACACGGTTTTGTTCTTGCAAAGAGGAGATAAGACTAATTGGACAGATCAAAGACCCGTGAATTGATGATATTGCTTGTGCTTCTATGGTTTTACTACGTGGCCCGAATAAATATGTTTGCAATGTCCCTTTTGGGTTACCTGAATCTGCACGGTGACCTTGGGCGTATTTGCATTTTTTTTCGCCGTGCACCCTCTCCAGAGTTTTAAATGGGATTTGAAATGTACTATGACATGTGAACAGAACCTCTCGGTTTATAGAAACATTCATATTATAACTCGCATTCAATTATGAATGTAGCCTTTCAGAGGAACTCTCAACAATACATCAGTAATCATGGCCGTGAAAAGCTTTGTTCCTACTAACCTCTGAATGCGCCGGTGGAATGTAATATTGTAATGTCGGCTGTGAGACTCCTTCGCTTTAGCACTAACTGTATTTCATATTGTAGATAGGAGGCAGTTATGGAAGGACGTTTGAAAATATCCATCTCTGTGCAGAACCAGCCAATGCACACATATTATTTGTTTACACTAATGAATACCCACTATTAAAAATGTATGCTTTTTAAGGTCACAAACATTCAAACTAACCCCCGCCAGATGAATCGCAGGCCACTGGTGTGTGTTGTGTCATCATGTCTATTGACCGCGGGTGCATTGGGTAGGTGTGAGGAATCACTGCTTTATTGTGTGAGCTGCAGTGCAGAGCAAACGCAGTGAACTGAGAGACTAAAGCCCTGAGCTGTGACACTGCGCTCTTTGTTAAACACAGTGAGGGGATCGTGGTTGATTTAGCAGAGCGACTCGGGGTACCCGCAGCACTTTATATCAAACGGAATGATTAGCACTTAACAAGGCGCTGGGAACAGGAAGTTTTCGTCAGTTTTACTCACTTTGTCTCCAACGCCGCATGGCTAAAGCCATTTCATGTAGAATGATTCTTTTTTCGCTACATTTTCTGGCCCTGTAGTGCACATTTGCTTTCAGCACCAGAAATCAAGCAGTGACTCTATTAGCATGAATTGAAATGGAGCAAGAGTATGTAAAATCATTGAGTGTTTGGTATCGACAGTGTAGTTGTGAAGAAACATGTCTATTCATTTTTTTTTGCATTTGATCAACATGTAAAGACCCTGTAAAAGAGTTTGTGATTGATTTTCAAAATGTTAAATAGAGATTCAAAGTAGTCCCTGATTTACCAACACAATCTCACAGGAATTTGTACATATTTTACAAGGTGGTTATTTTGTATAAAGCTGTACGTTTTAGTATGATTTGTCTTCTCCCCAGTGGTGTTAGTGTTACAGGTGGGCCTTTATTGATGTTTTTTTTCTAATATTCATATGTTTTTGTATGATTAATTTTCATAATTCAAATTCATGTGAATTAAACATTTAGTAAAATATTAACAAATTCCAATGAGATCAGGTTGGATTTACTCTCGTCATTACTCTTCTTGATTCAGCACAGCACAGTTTTATAGGTTGGCATGAAGCAAACACTTTTATGAAATATTCAGTAATGTAAGGCAAACATCTCTCTTAGGACTGCACTGAGTTTACAGCAATAATCTGGTGTTTAACAAAAATGAATAGGCAATGCATTTTAGCACAAGACATTTATCTTGTTCGCTGTCAGTTTTCAGGGTTCCAATGGATTATGAATTAATCACCTGTTAAAATGTCCATCTTATTTTTCTTCTAGGAGGTTCATAGTACTTACAAGCATTCACTGTCCATAACGGCCTTTAGCAGCGAATGAATCACACACCTTCAAAGACATATTTCTCCTGTCTTTTCTAGCCGGCAGACTGGACATCTGCACGTCCACTGACAACACAAAGGGTGAATAAGAGTCCTCTCGGAACACGAGCACAGAAAACGCACTGATATGCCGTAGCGGCTCTTCCTGATGAAGTGTAGGAGTTCAAAGCAGATAAAAGTAAAAAAGGCTGTGGACCGCTGGTGGATATTGAAGTCCTTTAATGAAATATTGCTGAGGGAATTGTGGAAAAGACCGAATTCAGAGCTGGAGCCCATGGGTTGCTGAATATGTTAAATATCTATTAGGTTATACTTATTAAATGGCTTGAATCTGATACTTTGCATCTACCATGATGAATGTTCATATTTGGTAAATTTATAAATTGTAAAACTATATTAAATTGTTTTTACAAAACTAATTGTAAAAAATAAAACTGGCAAAGTATTTTTTGCAGCCATTCTAACAATAACTTGCTTGAATAAAATTTTTCTATTAAATTAATTACACACCAGCTAATAATTATTATGAAATATAATTATTTAAACAGTAAACATCATTTAAATAATAATAAAATATAAATTTGGCTTAATCATGTTTCCAGTAATAGTTTTACTAAGATTTCTTTTATTAAAATAAAAATGAAAATTTGGTAATGTTGTGGTATTTTTATTATATTATATTTGGCCAGTTCCCTTATTTTTGGTAATATCTTGGGGCAAGACTGTGTTTTTTTATCTTTTTATGTATTTTTAACTGGACTAGAGGCTGTAGACGCAGGCAAGAAATATGGCTGTGTTCTTTCTCCGCTGCATGCCTGTCATGCACTGCTGCTCCAGCTCTCCCCAGCTCGCTATATGTTCACCCCGATATGCACCCCGAGGCAGTGTGCCTTTCATTATTTCTTTTGAATCTTTCATCTGAAGTCTCATAGGGATTAGCACTCTTGATTCCTGACACAGTCGATGAAAAACAAGCCTTATACAGAGAGAGGCTTTCAACTGGTGGAGCTGCTCTCTCTATTCCCTCTCTCGTAGTATTCAGACACATCAGAATGCCTCCACAACAAGTGGGCTGTCTTTGTTATTTTCTTAATGGCTTCGTTGATCTCTTATCATTCGAAAGACTGCTGTGGGTTTTTAAATTGTTCAGGTTTTGTTTTGGTAATGAGTCTAGCAAATCTTAGAGATTTTATCAGGGAAACAGTGGTCTAATGTTCAAGCATGTTAATAAACCCTCTCACCTCAAGGGCTTTAGTGCATCTACCTTCTCTGATGGTCTTTTAACAGCACTGGGATTAACAGAGATGATGCCAAGATTACCAAGGTTAACATCTGCAACTGTACACAGACTGCAAGCTTTCTGACTGGATGGGCTAAACCTTTGTTACTATGTCAATATTTAGCTCGGGCAATCGCTTAACTTTAAACTTCGGAAATTAGTATACATTTTTTGTAAAATACAATAAACAGTATTACTTATAGATGTGCATTACCAGTCAAAAGTACATTTTTCTCCACATTTTAGAATAGTAAACTCATCAAAACCAAATTACACAATTGTAATTGTGGAAATTAAGTTGTGACTTAAAGCATCTAAAATAAATTAACACTGTTATATTTGAGCATCTTTAAAAGTAGTCACCCTTTGTCTAGAATTTGTAAAATCATACTCTTGACATTTTATCATTCAGCTTCTTCAAGGTCTCAACCTAAGAAGCTTTTAAAAAGAAAAGTGTATTTATCTATGCTGGACTCCTATTGACTTTTTACTGCTTTTTAATCATTATTTGGTATTTTAAATAAAATTGTAGTTTTCTAGTTAAAGGAATTAATATGTTGGCAAAATTATATTTATGTCAAGAAAAGTAATTTCAAACATTAAAATATACATCTTTAGATAAAAAGATTTTTAAGATCATGAAAAACATTTTTGACTGGTACTGTACATACAGTATACACAAGTGGCTGCTTGTATTTCCTGCTATACATGAGTTGTCCACCATATTCAGGCCATAGTTAAATGCATGTATGATATCAAATGTTATGCACTGCTGTGTAGACCCAAACATTACCTGTAATATTAAGTAAAGACATCTAAAACAGAAACCAACACATTCTCACCTGTGAAAGGTTATTCCATTCTTTCTTAATTTAAATCTCAGCAGTTTTAACAACAAGAGGCTGTGCAATATTTGACATCTTAGAAAACTCATTGATTTTTTTTACTGTGAGTGATGACAGCAATTAAAGTGTTTGTCATTTCAAGATAGCCGACGTGTCGACATGTCTGAAGCGGTCGAATGCGGCATCTATGTATATATATATCTACAGTATGGTATTCCTCACAAATGTGTGTGTTGGAGTGTTCCATTTTTGTCAGGAGTTTCACTATATTATATTTTGCCATGAAGCAGGTGGAGCTAATCTATCTCTTTTGCCCTTCAGTTATGGTTTACCGTCCAGGGGACTGGACACAAGTGTCTCCAATAATCTCTTAATTAGGCGATGATGGACTATTCATTTAGTATGCAAAGCTGCAGATCTCACTTTTTACTAAGCAAAGCCCCCTGCGCTGTGGAGGGCAGGCCAACGCTAATGATCTCAGCAAGTGGCAGCAATCCATTGCAGTGCTACTGTGGGGCCACATTAATCTTGTGGGTGATCCGGGTGATGAATGACCCTCGACTAGAAGTTCTAGCAGATTTCACCCTAATTATGCTGAGGGTGGTACACCTGGGAGGTGCTCGGAGAGTCTTGCGGACTAAGGGATGTGTCGCCGCTCTACAGGTGGCTTTAGACATCGCACTGGTGAAAATCTGGTGGAGCCCTTGGGAGAGATGACATCACATGTTCTGGAGCTACCAGCAAGAGGTGAAAATGATATATTAGACCCATTCCTCCCAGCAGCCACCTGGGCAAAAGCCTGCACGAGTCATCAATCTGAGGTACGTCCCAAGAAGGGGTCATTAGAGGCCTTAGATCTATTACAAGCTGTTCTGATACTTTTTAAACTCTTTGCGAGATCTTTCACTGGCGGATTGCTTTCTGGGGTGTTTTTGCCATTCCACAGGCATCCAATTGCTTCTCTCAGTTGCTTTGAGTTATGTTTGAAGAATCTGTTGCATCAGCTGAAGTTCTAAAAAAATAAACAATGTACCGATGTTCTCGAGGGAAGCTGATGAGAAGACGGCTTTTCTCCTTGTGCAGATTCTTGTTCTCAAATTAAAGATTTTTTGTAGTTTTTATAACCATCTTTATCACAAGATATAATGCAGCCAGAAATGTTATCTTCAGACACTCGTTCCTGAAGGTTCTTAACCTTCCTTGAGTAGATTAGTGTTCTCAAATTTAGTCGCCGGCCTGAAAGTGAAAAGCAAAGATTTTTTTCTTCTGTAGAATCTCAATAACCCTTATTATCACAAGACATAGAGGATAATGCTGAAGCGCAGCCAGACATTTTATCTTAAGACGCTCATTCTTGAAGGTCTTTGCCCACCAGATGAACAATAGGCTTATGAACAAAAACCTCCAGAGTGTTTCATTGCCGTTCTGTTCTGCTACCAGAATCTGTAGGAGAACCCTAATGAGAGGAAAGCCTTCGTCAGAGAACTGATGTCTCAAGGGCAAGATATGGCCTACCAGACGTCCACAGGGAACTGCTTTGACCTCTAGCTTCTGGTAGTGAGATGCGAGAATCCCCATGGCCCTTGCTAGTTATCCTGCCTGTTCTCTGCGGTTTGCTGTGCTCTTGCTGTGAGCTTGTGACCCCTTCAGAAGTCATTTTGATTCTCCTTCTCAGCAGCCTGTCCTCTGTGACTTTTTATTGCAGCACACATTTGTCATATCTCATTATCTTTCTGAGTAATGACATCAGGATCAATGGGCATTTACTCTTCCCATTTTTAACCATGCCTGTCTGAGAAAATCAGTCATCGTGAGTTTAATGTTTCATGGAACACAACTGTGATTCTTGGAAATGTTGAAATTGAAATTGTTTTCTTGTTGATTATACAGATGCTGTTACAAATTAAATCTTTCTGATTTTTCCTTAACCAAATCCCTATGTGTTTGTAAGCTTAGCGCTGTTGCATCTCAGCCATCGAACAAATTGATTTAATTGCATTCGCATACTATAAAGTTAGGATCTTAAAGGTCAGCAGAAAATTGTACCAAGCCCCAAGGAGTATTTTTAAGGGCCTGGTGAATTTAATCCACATCCATCACTTTTTATCATCTAATTAGTCCCCAGCGTGGCAGGTTGTTCAACACTGAGGGGAACAGATCTATTGATTCGATAAAGGCTTGGTATCTATCATATCATTTGTTCATTGACAGACAATTGACCGGCCATTTCTGTCTGTCTGTATAGTGTCAGCAAAGCAGCTGTTCGCACTATTGCCTTACAAAATTGTTATCATCCCTCTAATGTCACAAAATAACAATTTTCTGTTCGAGGCATCCGACACAGTACAGTTTTTCTGTCATCCTGACACAGCAATGCGTCTTGAACAAGCAGGGTGTACACAAAACCAAAAGCGACTGAATGTAGTGGTTTCATAGCCTGTGATCTGGGATATTCATACAGGCGCGTTATGCTACTGACACTGCTAAATAAAAGGGGCTGATCTGAATCATAGCGTGTGGCAGATCCTCAAGGCTAACTCTGGACAGGATAAGTTTATCCTTAAACTGTAGCCTACAGTATTATTATCATAATTTACATCTGCTGTCATCCCAGCACCAGAATAAAAGGAAAGATTAAATTATTTTACATTGGGAAATTCAGTTGATCATCAGTTTATGCCAGAGGACTTATAGATCTTCAGGGTTGTTCGGCCCACTCCGCACATTTCAGTGCCTCAGAGGCAGTCAGAGGTTACTGTTTTCTATCTCGCTCAGACATTGCTAGCATCTTTGCTTTCGCCTTGAGCTCACAGCTTGGTGAGCGTGTCATTTTTCTGTTTTGTTTGGTTTTCATTGGAGGGGAAGGACATGTTCAAGTATGAACAAGCGGTTAGAATGTCTCAGCCAAAACATAACACTGCGGATGGAGAGAAATAAGTGCAGTCATCGCTGCAAAGGCAGAAAACTCTGCAGAACTGCTTGGTATGAAGTTATTTAAATAGATTAACCATATGTTAATGTTTGGGATGTGTCCACTTATGTCCCATTGTTACTGCAATCTGTTTGCATATTTATATTTAGCCATACTGTATGCTCAATTTATTATCCAGCAAAAGTCTGGTGTGGATTTAGATCAAACTTTTTTGTAAGTGTGATCATAAACGCTTCAGTAAGCTTAAGCTTTAAGTCAATATGTGGACAATATGACTTATTGAGGTTATGGCCCCTTGAAATCAAACATTTTAATCAACTTTTAATGTGAATGGATTCATACCTGTGTTCAGTGTGATTAAAAAGATAAAATATTAATTACCAGAGCAAATATTTCATTATGCTTAATGAAGAGTGTAATCAAAATGAATGTACTCCTATAATCCTTCCCTGCCTCTATTTCACAGACAGTACCAGACAGAAGTTTTCTTAGAGAGACACCTGTATCTTAGAAAGCCGTGAAGGAGCTTAATTTTAACTCTCTTCCATTACAATAGCCTTATTTATCTGCCTCCTTGTAGCTGAACAACCTTAGCTGTAGTTAAAATGAAACCACACTGTCTACTGTGTTAATGGAAAGCTTGACATTAAAGATAATAATTTAATATACATAGGAAATAAGAAAATAGAAAAAGTCATTTTGGAGATGGGTTTTGCTTCCACATCTTTTGGTTTACGCTTATGTAGGATTCATTGGCATTTGCCCCTGTCATTTTTCTGCAATTGTATTGTGTTTATGATATGATAGCATTTGATACAGTAGCAGTCTTAAATTATGAAATGTTTATGATCTTCAGAGACTAAGACTATCATTCTCCTCATTTGCCACTGAGAGCCCAGACAATTATAAAAGTCTGTTTCAAGCATTTTTGGCAAATTTCACAGGATTTCCCTTTGGACTACTGTAGATGCCAGAAGCTTTCAGTCCAGCTACTACCTCCTTAATATCCACAGATATTTAAAAACTACTACTTTCCTGCACTCTGAGCTCTGCGTTACATTTATTTTTAGCTTCTAGGCATATGCTATCTTAGAAAAGCAACTTTCAAATCGAGCATGAAATGTGTGATCAAACACTCTAAAAACAGATGTGTTAAAATAACACAAGATGTGTCTAGTTAGGGACAACACACAGATGTGTTGTCCCTAACTAGACACATCTTTGTGTTAATTTAAAAACAACACATTTTGTGTTACTTTTAACTCAACTTGTGTTGCTTTCAACTCAACATGTGTTGTGCCTTTTATGTATTTAACACAAAATGACACATTATGTGTTAAACAGCATAACACAAAAAATGTGTTAATAATAACACATCCTTTTTTAGAGTGAAGAATTGAAAAGTATGTCCTCAGATTGTGGTGCATACTGTCACTGCATCTATATGTTAAGTTGCCTTTCCATGGGACAATAGGGCTGAACCATCAACCAGCTGTTGCAAAAGTGACATGTTTTATCCTTATAAATAATAGAGGGGAAATGGTTTAATGGTTGTGTGATTAATGTGAATGCTGGTTATCTCTAAGCAACTTCATTGTTAGCATCTGTTGTGTAGTGTGAACATTCTGAGTCACAATCTTGAAATACGCACAACAGCTCAACCTCGATCGTACGTTTTTCACAACCAGCGATCGTTGTTTCATTCAATGTACAGCAAGACTACCAGGTGTTCTGCTTCATAACTGCCAATATTACCCTTGACGGGAAAGTACATGCAAGCAGTTAAACCCTATAAGATCGCATACTTTACCTATTTAAAATGTGCAGTTCTTCAGTGAGTCTGCTCACAGCCCCCAACAACCAACCAATGACAAGATGCTTACCGCAGAAAATCCAATTTATCAGGAAAATGAAATGGTTAGTTTTTAACGGATGCTCGAAGCTGGAAGCTAAACATCTATCCCCGTGTAGAACCTCGGGGATATGATGAATTGAATGTTCTAAAGGTAGAGGACACATCGCTCACTCTGAAGTCACCTGTTTATTTCCCTAAAGGATATATGTCTAATCCTTGGAACATATTCGGTAAATAACAAGGTCTATCACCTGTGGTTCCAAGATGCCAGTTGGGTTTGCTTGAACATTTTCACTGAAACTTTTCACTTTTTTAGGTGCTTTGTGCATCTATAAATTTACTAATCTGCATGTAATGGTATATAATATTAACATCATAAAACTATTAATATTATTTCCTTTACATAGATATACTGCTAATACTAATGCATAAATAATAAAATATTATTTAACATGATTAAATCAACCTAACTAGATAATTTCATTAGGTTACACCAATGAAAATATTATTTTGGTTAGTGTAAAAAAATAGATCCTTATAGTAGCAATAGCATGTTACCGCTTTTCACAGTTATTCTAATACCTCTATTCAGGAACCCAATGTGTGTTTTCACTTTGGAAAACAGATAAAAAATTTCCATTGTTGAATTATTCAGTGTGGACAGCACAGAAATATGGCTGAATTCCAGCGATACCTGCCCCCATCCACTCAATCATTCCTCATCTACACAGTCACGCCTGCAAACCTGTGCATTAATGTGCTGTAATGTGCATTAAGTAACCTGTCCATCTCATGGAGCAACACCTATCTTAACCTAACATCTGTCTTCTGTGAATTAGTCCTGTATCTCTCAGGCCAGTAGAGAGCAGACATGAGCTTCTCTGTATAGATCAAACTTACTGCTTGTGTTAAAGAACAAAATCACAACAGTAATTGTGAATCTGAAAACTACAACCAGCTGCAATAATATTATTATTATTTCTGTCTGCACTGATGCTATTCCCACCAACATCACAGGCTGTATGACAAACACTTTGCACCCTAAAATAATAATACATAAGGCTAATTTAACTTCACAACTATCGTCGACATACTGTTATCAACCCATCTGATTTTGGGAATTTAATAAATTACATTAAATTAAAAGAGCTTTTAGTAAATTATTGATATAAATATATTATTATTTCACATCCTTTGATATCTATAACGTTTTTTTCATTAATATAATATTAATATTTTAATTTTATATTTGAATATGTTTATGTATTTAATATTTGTATTTGATACATTTATATAAAATAATCGAATAAATTGTAATATGCATTTAAATGTATGTATTTGAATTTTCTGAGGGTGTTTTATCTTTGCCTAAAATGACACGCTTTTGTGATGCGCTCTCCCGCCGTAAGAAACCGTGCACGAGTTGTAGAAACCAGTGGGTGTACCGGAACGGTCTTACTGTAGTATTATTGCAGTTTCTTGATGAGCCCACGGCTGATGCGCACATCACGTCTACCAATCAACACGAGGCGTTACGAGCTCGAGGCTCACTCTCAGCCACTGAGAGCAGTCAATGAATATTAATGCAGAGGCTGCTCACTCTCCAGCGCTCAAAGTTAGTGGATCACCAGTGGGAGGATGTCTCCGTGACTGAACATCACCACCTCGTCTGGATTAAGATCCATCGTTTGCGCCAATTGCCACTTCAAATCAGCGGTGTGAAGGACGGCGGTGTCAAAACTGCACTCCAAAATCTCGTTTTGGCCGCAGACGTGCCTTGCGCATCACTTGAAAGACTTTGCCGTTTCTTTTCCCCTTTCTTCTAAGATGCCAAGACTTGGTCCATCATCAGCATCACCCTCAGCCCTCATCAAACCGGGCTGCTCGTTTGGAAGGACGCCCGACCGCAGCCCTTCTAATCTGCAAGTTCAATCCGATAAATTGTGACAAAGGCTGTCAGCGTCGGAATAAGAAATCGATACCCGTGGCGTTCTTCTGGAATTTAAACGATCTCTTTTCCTCCAGTGAAGCTGGCGTGGAGCGCTTTGGCTCCTCGCAGTTTCCGATGTTCGCGGCGTTGATGGTGACAGATTATTGTTGTTGAGTGTCCATGCGAGACTTGGGGTGGAAACATGTCTGGCCACTTCTCTGAGGGGATCGCTGCTATCAGAGATGGCATTTTGGTCCAGCACTTCGGTTTTTACTTCTAAAGTGCCCCGGAAGATCTTATTCATGTTCACCCTCTCCCTTTCTGTCACCTATTTGTTTTATAGCTTGATGAGCTGTTACAACTCCTTCCAGTTCCAGGAGAACTACGTCTACCAGGGGAGGCTGGTGACCGAGGAGACAACTTTTGTCACGCTGAGGGAAAAACTTTACTCGCCCTCTTCCCAGATCTACTTGGACGAGGAATTAAGCGAAAGGACGGCGACGGAGCAAACCATCGCCGTCTCTAGCGTTGTAAATAGCGTGGGGTTCGAGGAGAGGACGGCGGGATGGGTTCGTGCTCCTCAGGCGGCCACGGCGAGCAGCGTTTCGGGCGCCGACGCTGCCGCGGCCGGAGAACACGAGCACCCGGAGTTCAGCACCACGGACAGCGACCTCCGGAGACCGCTGAACTGCACCTCGGATTACGGAGAGAAAAAACTGCCCCAAGCCATTATTATCGGAGTGAAGAAGGGGGGTACGAGAGCTCTGCTCGAAGCTTTGAGAGTACATCCCGACGTGCGAGCCGTTGGAAATGAGCCCCACTTTTTTGATAGGAACTACGAGAAGGGTCTGGATTGGTACAGGTGCGCGCAATCCTTTTTGTCTTTTGTGTACTTTATTTCAGAGTTGAGTTGTTTTTTGTGTTCATTAGGAAAAGTGCATGTTTTTAGATGTCGCATAGAGATGTTTTTCTTGTGTTTTCAATGTAAAAATGGCTTAGTTATTTTGGAAAAATTAGAAAATTATTAAAATGAAAATTACACACAAATGAAAAACGTGATTTTAAGATTGAAAAAAGCAACAAACAGTTAAATTTGGATGTGCATTATTTTCTTACATTTAAACACCCTGTCAATGCAAGTCTGGAAAAATAAATAATATTATTATATATAATAATAAAAAGGAAGGAAATTGACATTATAAATCATACAGGGGCATATGTTAGAAAAACAATCCTCTAATCTGTCTTAACTGCATGATCAGGTGAATTTGGCTTGTGTGTATCCATGTCAACAATCTGGATTAGTAATGCACAGGCTACTTCAGTACATAATGCTTTCAAGAATTAGGGTTATACTTTGTTACACTTGTGTAGTGTAGATTTAATGGTCATCTGCTTATGTTTTCTCAGAGAAAAATTGTTGTCATAAAAAATTAGTCAGTAGACTAATACATATGTTATCAAATGTGACCGAGCTGCGGAGGATGTAACATAATTACTACAGCATCCATATCTGTTTCATTTCATGCTCACAATCACTGCTCACTAGAGCCAGGTGCACTGAATGCTCTGCTGAGCACTTTCAGGCTTCAGGCTCCCAGGTGTGCTTAAATCATGAGGCGCTTACTCAGGTGTGTGTGCCCCCACATACCCATCCTCAACTGCTCCCGAAACGCTTTGGCTCATCCGCCTGCGTCAGCTGGAAGAAACCTAGCAATACTTCCTAGTCCACATTGCCATTTGCAATCTGTGCAGATTCTGCCTCTAGAACATGTTATTGCAGCCAAGACATTTTCTTCTGAGTGCAGTTTTACCTAGGCTTAACATCATTCAGCCAAGCAGCTGCCTATGGTCAGGAGATGCTTGTGTTGAGAGCGTCCAAAGGGGCAGAGTCTGAAGAAGCATTAAGTTGTGCTGTGCCATGCGTTTGGCTGCGAATCGAATCTGCAAGCCTTAAGCTGTGACTTAGAGCTTTGGGGCTCGGCAACATCTGCCACAATTCACTTTAGAGGAATCCAAACGCAGAACCGTTCATTTGCCCGGGTGTTGATGCGAGCTGTTTCATTACAGTCGTTGTGTGGGGCTCATTATTTCGTGCTTACATACAGTAAATAACACCTAAGATTGCTTGTGTGTTTTAGTGTCCCCGAGCCTGGAAAATCCCTTAAGCAGCCTTAAATTTGTTTCTGCAACCATTCAGCACGTGATGTACGGCTTGCAGGAATCTCACTTATGCTGTGGCTTACTGTGCGTACGGATAGGGACAATATCACAACCGGCAGTAATTCTCTCAGGTTCGATCTGTAATACACCAGTGTAAAACAAGGGTTAAATAATTGGATAAGTGAATCAGATCTTTTGTTCTTTTGCAACTGATTCTGAATCTATTTTTTAACATTTTAACCATTATTTGTTATGGTGTTAAATAAGCTCGGCATTGTAATACACTTTCAACACACTATATAGTCCTTTGTGTTTATGTGTTGGCTTTGGGGGCTTGAGTTTATAATCACACCAAATGCTTTAACTGATTTAAGACGCTGATGAATAATTACACTTAAACCCATGGTACAAACGGCAGTGCGGTTAACAAATAGGCTATACAGAGATGCACAAACAAGCTGTGCTACATTTAAAGTAGTCATTTTAAATAGCCAGTGGAGCTTCATTCACTGGGCATATATATATATATATATATAGAAGGAGTTAGTTAATCTTTTCAGTCATGAAATATGATGCTACACCTCATTTTATGACCTGACACAATGTTTAAAAGGGTTGTCAGGGAGAACCGGACACTCTTTTAAACTCCGGCCTGCTTTTAAAAGAAGCCTCGCTTTTACGGAGTAGGTAATTTGTTCCTCCTGTCAAGTAATAATAGCTTGGTGTCGTTAGAAGAAACATACCCATGATGGGATCTACTTAAAAGTGTGGAGAATGCAAAAAAAATCTAAAGAGATGTTCACATTGGCTTTTTATAAATTGCTGTAAATCATAAACTCATACATTTTAATTGTTCCCAATTTCAAAATAGATGTTGACAGTTAAACAGGAATGTTGATAATACTGTTAATTTTAATTATCTAAAACAATTGCACATTTTAAAATAAATCATCAGTCTGGCATGTTATTCATTCATTCTATTCAGTGTTAGTCAGAAGAGACACAGTATTCAAAGCTGAAGATCCTTCATCTGTTTGACCTCAGGAGAATGTTTCATTCTTTGTGTCTAGTCATAAGCATGTAAAAGAGGTGGCCTTTCAAGAGATTGCAAAGATTCAGCACTGCCAGCACCAAGGTCTCTTTTTTTGTTGGAGATAAAATACATCAATGAGAGCAGTACAGCGCTGAAGCCCACGCATTGCTCTTGCCCTATACAAGCCACACAATGATGTGCTCTAATTCTACCTGTTTGTTTCCTGATGCCCACTTGTTGCTGAAGTAGAATTTGTAGTTGATCTATTCTGTGGAAATGTTGTCAACTAAAAGGAATATTTTCGGTTATATACTTTGTATGTGGCATTTGTGTGTTTTGCCAGTAGACTTTCATCAAACAGTAGTTGCAGATCTATCAGTGTGTTTGTGGGATGAATCAAAATGCGTTTTTGTGGTACAGTAATCAACAGCATGCTACATATGCTGTCAATAGAATTTAAAGGGACAGTTCACCAAAATAAAAATGATGTCATCATTTGTTAACCCTGATTCTTTTCTGTATGGTGTTCTTGTTTTTCTGATGAATAGCATATATTTTTAAAGAATATACTATGCACTTTTTTTCTGTGTAATAAAAGGAGTGGATGGTGACTAGAGCTGTCAAGATTCAATCTGACAAAAAAGCATAAAAAAATATGGTCATCATAAAATTGGTCCATACAATTTGTGACTTTTAATGCTATTTGATAAAGTCATGTGAGTCATTCTGGCTTGAAAGCCCCAGTCCCCATTCACTTTCATTATATAAAAAATATTCCTAACACAATTCACTTTTGTGATACAAAGAAGCGAGACAGCACTAGGGTGAGTAAATGATGACAGATTTTCCATATTTGGATGAACTAACTTTTCCTGTATTTAACCTAGAATCATCCTCTGCGTTATATAGCGAACCATCTGTGGGTCTGTGAATAGTGTGAACAGCATGCAGAGATGATTCTTTCCATCAGAAGCTGAGACATGAGCCCCTGACAGGAGGAGAGAGTGGCAGACGCAGATCCTCTGCTGAGCAAAGCAGGACAGAACCCAAATCCAGCGTTTATCCCTTGTTTACCCTGCCTCAGCACGACGCTCTGCAGTTCAACCCTGACTCTCGCCTTCTGACTGCTGGCTTAAAAATGTGAGGGGTGGTGGGCTGCTTCCCAACTCGAGCTGGATGCCGTCTCCCCGTGCAGGTCCACTCACCTCCCCGGGATGCCCCAATCTGCCTGCTCCTGATAAGCTTCCGCCAAGACACGCAAGGACGCACCTTTGGGTACTCGAATGCCAACGCTGCAGTGGTGGAATTAAACTTTTTAATTAGCGGCATGCCCCTGTGCCTGTCGAGAGCGTAGGCCGCTGCAGTCAGGTCTGTCTCATCCCCCTATTTCCACTTAATTAAATTCACCAGCACAAGAGAGGCCGGTGACTACAGGAGTGTCTACGCTGCCACTTCACATGTGTATCTTCCCGCCTGTCATCTTTGGACTGGGTGCAAACATTCTGCCGTTCCACCGAGTACATTATTTTGTGCTGCCTTATAGCTGTAGTGCTTTTTGCATTGGCATGGCGTTGTGGTAGTGAGAGTGCTGTCTCATAGAAATGATCAGTAAAACGATAAGAAAAATAAAGATAAAAGAAAAAAGATAAAAAGATAATATAATGTTAAAAAGAATACTCTTTTACTATTTTTTATAAGAATGTGCTTGAACTACACTGTAAAAAATGTGAAATCCCAACTCAATATTTTCTAGTGACTTGTTCCATTATTAATTATGACAATAGTCTGTTCCATAAATTTACAGAACATTATTTGATGCAGAAAATTTTGATGCAATAAGTCACTAGAATTTTTTTTACAGTGTTTGTGACATACAGTATTAATCAGTAGTGTAGTATTTGCTCATTTCCTGGTTGATATTAATATTACAAATATGTCATTAAAATCATATTATTGAGAACATTTAGTACAAAAAGCTTAAAACATTTTCTAAAATTGTATTCTTCTGTCTAGGGTTTCCTGGTGAGTGGATAAATGCATCGATCAGCTGTGAGATATTATGAATACTAGATATGAGCATGAATCATTAGTCTTGCAGTAGTATCTTCGCTTTAAATACAGGAAGTTCAATGTTTAATATTGTCCTAATATAACTGTTGCAGTGTCTGTCAATAGATATGTAAAAGTAGTGAGTGCATTTGTTTTGTAATATCACGAAAGTAAACTGCTGAGTTGAATGACAGCTACAAACACTGAGCATGCGTCTGAGAGCCGTGCAGACATGGCCACTTTTCACCACTGATGACATTCACATTAAAACATTAAAAATGAGACCTCTTCTTATAACCCACCCAGGAAATGAAAACTGGAAATGTTTCCTCCGTGTTAGATACATCTCTGCCATCAGCCATTTGATAAAGTAGTGGAAACAATCTCGCGGCTGATGTAAAAAGTGCCCCGCACCATAAATGATGCCTATGTGCATTGCTGACTGATGCGCTACGGTAGCAAACCGCAAATAGACTCTTGCTATTACTTTGTTTTGACGTATTGATGATATGTAGACATCTGCTGGAATCTGTATTCGGCTTTTTGGTGCACGGATACACATGCGCATATTGTTTGGCCCTCCGGAAACAATCCCAGACAGCAATCTTGACAGTTCAATTACATCTGGGATTTAAAGTCAAAGAGCATTAAGGCATGAGCGTTCACTCTGTGCCGCGGACTATGGGAAAGGTTTTGTGTTGCCTAAAGAATCAAGGTGAAAAGTGAGCTCATATTGCAGAATTTACTCAGGGGTCGGCCTTGCGGGGTCCTCCAGCCCATTGCTTTTGTGGCACCAGAGTTATACTGCAAATCACACCATTTCATCTTCGATGGCAGAGAAAGAAAATCCAGTCAGCGTCAAGTGTGTTCATTCTGTTCTAGACTCGGTCTTACTTATTTTTCCCTCTGACAGCCAACCTCTCTGCCTGCTGGGCTAAATCCTGCCACCAAGTTTAGAAAGTGATGATCGTCATCCAAAGTTTAATTTACTTACACGATGAATTTAATTAGTCGGTTTAATTTGCGGACATTAAAAATTGGCATCGGTGCACAGTCTGACATTAATGCACAGCTTCTTCCCAGATTTGTGTCTGTCGTTGAAAACCTGGGCTCGTTTCAAACCTCATCACAGACGTAAGATTTTTTGTCCCACATTTTGAGATTGTTTAAAAATTCTGTCTTAGCTTCAACTGTTCAATTATTTATTCTGTACCAAAAATAAAGTATAAGCATAAATCATTTTGAGGCTGAAATAATTCTTCCAGGGATTATTTACTTTTCACTGAATTGACGTGACAGTCAGAAGGAACAATGATTTTATTCGAGCCTGAGCAACTTTACAGCCATCTTAACATCTCCCTGAATGAGACTTTTGGGGAAAAATAAGCATGTCAATCATACTTGTCAAGATTCCAATTTTCCTCCTGCATTTCCTGCACCACTCCAGTTACCAATAGTGAGTGACGCAGTCTCCAGATACCTGCCAAAAGCAAGCCTGTGCATTTCAGATGAAAACATCGACACGTTCCAGGTCACACGGCGAGGCCAAACGTGCTACTAGCATGTTTCACGACTGCTCCTCTGACCTGACATTTACCTTAGCGGAGCTTCGCTGTTTCTTAGCCGTGAGGTTTAAAAACAGAATATCAGACTTCCTGCTGAAAAGTGACACATGGCTTCACCCGCATCTACCTGTGACATCTGACACGGTACAGAGAAATCCTAATACTCCATATGGCTCTGACAGATAGAGGATTGTGGAGTTAACTGTTGGACGGTGGAATGATGGATTGGAGACAATGGTTTTCCCACTGTTTTAACAACGAGCAGATGTGTACAAATAAATGAGAAGGGGAGCGAATGATCTGCGACACGATCTCTCACCACCCGTCCCCTGCATCGCGCGGCTTAGATAGAAGATTGTGACATGCTTAATTCAATTATGGCGTTGAGATGTGCTTACACTCCGTAGGTGTGAGCTAATTCCCCTGTTAACACCCCTGAGTCACTGTCACAAACAAAGACAAACACATTCATTGGCTTCTAGGATCTTATTTGCTATGATTGTTCTATTGCCTTTGAAGTTTCTCATCGCGCTCTGTTTACTTATTCATGCTCTCTTTCCAGCCTGGAATCACCACGAGGTATTCAGACAGATTAAATTTAGCACAGCGCAAAACCCGACTGCAATGTAACGGGCCGGAGTTCTGCCGATCGTATTATTTAAACAAACACAGTCGTTCTTGAGTGACTTTGAAGGCGTTTTTTGGAACTTTTCCCATAACAGTCTGTTGAGGTTTCGTGTTGCCTGCCATCAGTTATAAGAACACACCATTAATCAAACAGCACACGAGACCCGCGCTGCCGTCTCACCACAGCTCACAATGGCTTTATACAGCGGCTGCCACATGTGCCAGACATCCTTTGAGACCTCGACTAAGCTGATGAGATGAAGAAATATGCTTTAAAGGATTATGTTAATTGCTGATTGGTGTTTTAGAAGGTGATTGTTTTGTCTTGGTAATTGGGAATATTGGCACTCGAGATTTGCGGTGGGGATTTGTTGATATGCTTTGCTTGTTTGGCGTTGGACTAGTAATAGATTGTAAGTGTTGCTTTTTAAATTTTATTACAGTAATCACATTTGTTATTTTTTCATTATTTTATTTATTATTTTTATTTAGTATTTGATCATTTATTTATTATAAGGTGTGCTTTAACAAACTTAACATTTTGATGCTTTTACATGATCTCACTATTCAACCACAATCATTATCAGAAATACATTACAAAAACATACATTACAAAAATTTAATTTAAATGATATAATGGTGTATTTTTGTATTTATTTTGTATTTTTTGATGAACTGTACCTTTAAGAAAAAACAGAAATAACTGTTGTACTGTAAATTGTGACCCACTATCCTAAAATGCTTCATACAGAATTCTAACTCTATCTCTAGTATTTTACATTCATCTGTAAACGTCTTGCACTGATCCTCATTTAAATTCTGTTCAAGCTTTCTGTTCTTTTTCTTTTCATCTCTGAAGGTTTAAAACACGTTTTCATGTTTTACAGCAACAGACTGAATTAAAGGAAAGGTACTAATAAAATAATGATGCTCTCCTATATAACAGTCTCAATTTAAGAAAACTTTAAGTATACATTTCTAAATGTTTTCATTTTAGCCTGGATCTCAGGAAGATATGGTTGTGCTTTGTTGGAAGTATGTGCACACCTATTTTACTGTATATTTAATTGATCGTCCAATAAAACAACAATGAAGATAAGACTCGGTTCTGTTGTTTCAAGGTCACTTTCCAATCACGGCTCCTATACTCGGTCCTCTAGTTACTTTAAAAGGCCAACAAACCATGAAAGCGCATCTGGGCAGAGGTGAGAAGGTAGCGCTGCTGTAACTAATGGGTTTATTTAATTTAATTTACTGCGGCGGCCCACGATCACAAGAGTCGTGCTGGCCAGAGAGAGATTGAGGTTGCTGTGGGAAAGAAAGAAAGATTAACCCTCCGTTTAAAAGGGCAAAATTCGCTCTCATGTCATGCTGGATTTTCCTGCGGAGATATAACGCTGTATAACTTGGCAGAACTAAATAAATGCAGGTTTGTGAAGAAACGGGGCTCTCCGGCTTATTTCTGACAAGCCTCCTAATCAACGTCACGCTGGGGCTGCGCTCACTGTGTCGAGAATCCTTCAGAAATGAAAGCTTTGTAAACATGTCTTCAGATGGATGGGAAGGAGTGTTTGCCACATCCGCTACTTCTTTATTCAAAACGCACGCGACCAATGTGTAACGTTGTGGGTGGCGGATGTAGCCGGGTTTCTGTTCGGGCACGGGGAATATCGCTGGTTGATAGAATATCACAGCCATGGTCAAGCATGTGTTACAGTCATTAATGTTCACTAATGAGGGACTCATGTGCGATGCTGCTATTGTGCTTACGTGTCAGCGCGTATCTGTTTCGGTGCGTGCTGTCCCCAATTAACAGGCAAGAACAAAATCTCAAATGTCTCGGATTTCCTGATGCAATCTGTGGAATGTAAATGAAGCAATCCCAGCAGCCCTTGGGTTTGCATAGCCTCGGTTTCTGCAGAATTATTCACACGAAGATTCGCCTCGGAATAAACCTGCTTTTCTAAGGGCCGAACACATGCGCCGTACACCTCGGGTAAATTCAACAAACGCTTCAGGGCACAGAAAATGAATGTGGCATGATAATTAGTTAACCAACAGAGCGTTGCCAGTGGAGGGAATGTTATACCTTGTGTTTAATAACAGATAGTTAATTTGCAACGCTTGTAATGTCCCGTTCCTTCATGCCACATTGGTGCTTTATGTTTTACTCTGACAGTTCCTTCTGTTCTGTTCCTCCTCGCAAACATATTTGATGTTCTCGTCTTAACATTTTTGGTTTGAGGTGTCAAAGTGTTGTAAAACATTTCGAACGCTGATAGATGCCTTGGGCTCAGGCACACTGAGGCAGAGAATTTCTGTTTGCTTAGTTCTCTTAGAATTTGCCTTTGGCTGACTATGTCATGCTAAAGATTATCATGCAGGGTGGATGCACGCAGGGATTCTGGGATTTGATTATCATCACATGTTTTCCCACCACCTTTGGAGCTTTGGATGGGGACTTTTGACGGGATTATTTTGTATGATGTACCGCAGGGCTGCTGTGTACACTAAGGAGGGTGTTTTAGTGGCACATGAAGGCAACATGCATTTAGCTTTTACAAACATAAATTGAAAGTTAAAGGTTATTTTGTAGTTTTGAGTTGAGCAAGGAAGAAATTATGATATTTCATGAACAAAACGGAAGCATGTCAGATTGTTACGACATGTGCAACTGATGTGTAAGTAAAAATCTTCACTCAAAAATGAAAATTAAAAATTGCTCGACTAAATTGAACAAGTACAATCAACTTTGCTTTACAAGTCATTGTAACTTACAACTTCAAAT
The DNA here is from genome assembly GCA_019155185.1 of Beaufortia kweichowensis. Lineage (NCBI taxonomy): Eukaryota > Metazoa > Chordata > Actinopteri > Cypriniformes > Gastromyzontidae > Beaufortia > Beaufortia kweichowensis. The sequence goes on from CM032804.1 coordinate 4,383,339, forward strand.
TTTGGGCAGTGGTGAGTTACTATAACTTTGTTTAACTTAATTTAAGGAGATAAAGTAATGTAAAAACAGGTAAAATAACTTGTAATGTCTGCAAAGATTTTTTTACAGTGTACTAAAGGAAAAGTTTAATAAAATTACAATGAATAGGAACTGAAGCTTTCAAAGCATCCAGAAAGATGCAAATGCATAATAAATGTATCTTTAAAGTAGTGATACATGCACTTTTTTCTGCTACAATCAAATTATTGAGGGAACTTATACTCAGATTAGTCAGATTCATGAATGAATGGTATTAGAACTGGTTCAAAAGACCACAAAAGAATGATTTGAGTCCCTGTTCCTTGTAATTGCATGAAAATTATTAATCAACTCTTGGTCTTCATAATAGCCGCTTTTGTAGAGGTTTAAACAATGAAAGATTTTTTTGGTGACATACTTTTAATGGTAGTAAGAATTTAGCTGCTAGATTTCAATATACGTTCTGATGAATACAAATCTATGTATGTAATGCATAAAACAGTACAATAGATTTTACATTTGAAATTATAGTTTTAGTTAGTCTAATAAACTGTATAAATATGGGTTTTCAGAAGTTACTGAAGTCAGCTCTGAAGTTAATTAAAGTGTACACCAGAGCTCTGACATGGGAATGAAATGACAGGCCTCCTACCTAAAGCGAAAGAAGCCCTACAGTGCTTTATATGTAGTGCTTTTTAGCTCTTACTTCATCCTCTCTTTGACACTGTGCACTTTTCATTTTGCCTTTTGCATTATTCTCACATAAAAGACACAACAAAGTCCACCACATGTTCTGTCAATTATGGAAAGTCAGTAAGGCAGTCCTGTTGTGATAATGAATGCAATCAAACCGCCTGTGGCACAAGCACAATAACAGAAAGTGCAGTCGGTCCATGTGCAGCTAAGTATTGTAAGTTACACTAAAGGTGACCACAAGACTCGGAGTGCTTATTGATATGCACTGGACAAAACCACTTTATTTTAGACTTTGATTCTTGTCCTGGATATGCTCAGCAGCGATCAGACGGTGTGCAGGAGAGCTTTTATGATTACCACCCACGTAAGGCTTTCGTTTAATGTCTGTAATTCAAAAAACAGACATCTGTTTTACATATCTTTAAATGCAGGGCTTTTTCCCGGAGTCATTTGCTGTAATTTGTTCTGTAATAAAGATAAATCGTGGTCTGTAGAAAAAATAGTTTTCAATGGGTTTTCAATTGAAGTACCAGCTGAGATCTCTTATCAGGAATACGTTTTGCTATATGGTTCTTGAGTTGGCTATATGGTTTATCAGAGATTTAAAAAAAAGTTCTTGATACTACATTTTGGGTTCCTCGGAGCGGCATATTTGTTCTAGACATCATCCGTGAAAAAGATGAAATGCGTCACCCAAAATTTAATCTAAACAATCTCAACTGCAGCACGTTCTTACTGGACCTGTCATGTGCCCAAAAGCAATAAAAATGAATATGCAGACACACTGACATTTTGAGGCTACCGAAGATAACAGGTTGGATTTGTTCCTCACACTTTTATACACCAAACTGCTGTGCTTTTTGTAGTTTTTAAGCTTGCTAAAGTCAAATGAGTCAACGTTGACAGAATTTTTATTCCTCCTGGGTTTCTACAGTAAAGATACTGTAGTTTTATGAAGAACCAGAATGTAAAATGTCTCCTTATGGCATCATAGTGTAAATTCCATATGGCTTCTAATAAGAACCTTTATGTGATGCATACACAGCGGTCAAGCGCTAAAGTCTGTGATCTGTGCTCAGAGCATTAACCCGAGTCTCAGTTTGATGGACATGCTCTTTAAAAAGAGATCATGGCATGCGATAGCACAAGCATCTGCAGAGATCATCTTCACATCTTAGTCATTTGCAGAAGGTCACTGCCCTAATATGGCAGATTAAATCCCGATATTAATTTTCCTCCCTGTGCTGGCAAAAGGCCGGCCGTTTGCCTGTTGTGTCTGGGGTGTGTTTGTTTTGGCCGAGGTGCTCCGCCTCTGCTATCCTTTTTATTAACACAAGTCCTAATGCCTTGATTTAATGCACTCGCAGAGGTCAGATATTGCGCTGGCAGCCACAGAACACTTCTTTCCTCCCAGCCCCATTAATAACAGCAAACAAATCAGGGATGCGCCATAAATTTCTTCTCTGGCATATTAGAGCAAGTTGGATGTGAGATGTGGACATGTTTATTATGGGAGGAGAGCATTACTCTTATGAAACTCAAGCCAGAGGGGTTGAGTGTGTGTATAATTCTTTCTCTCTGTCTTTTTTTTCTATCTCTCTCCAACACACATGTCATTTGTATGTGGTATCTTGCAGACGTTATTACACAGAGTATTCCCAGTCGCGCAGAGCGAGTCCAGATGCAAGTCATTCTCAAATCATACAATACTGTGTTTTTCTTTTACCTGTGTAAACCAGCCATTTTCCATCCATAAATGTAGAAATCATTTTTATAAAATAAAACTTCCATTCAGAATGACAAGAACAACAATACCACAGCAGAATCTTATAAAATCTCATATATATTTTATTCTGTAGTTCTTTAGAAAATACACTTTATATGCTGGAGATGTGGCCTAGCAGTGTGTTGTATATAATATGTATATAATAATATTTAATTATAATTTATTGTAGTCAAAGAACATTTCATTTGAAGGAAAATTTGTTAATAAAAAGATTATTTATTTAAACCTATTTACAAAAATTTATTTAGCAGATGCCTTTTTTACAACTTACAAATTAGTAACTTTGCAAGCAATTTCCTTAAGGAGCTAACAGTAATCATAGCAAACAAAAAATGTAGGCAACACCAGGACACCAGAAATAAATTCAGGTAAACAGATTTGGTTTGCTGTACTTATTGGTGGTGAGACTCAATCTTGATGCTTGACTCAATCTCTGCATCCTCATCCCTGAATCCAAATATACAACAGTCATAAGAGACTTTCTATGTCCTTGTATTGTGTTTAACAGGACAAACTTCTTTTATTTAAAGCTCTATTTATTTATTTATTATGTATTACTTTTACTATGACCTGCCACTGACAATGCTAAAGAGCTCAAAGGATTTGAAGAGATCTTGATGGTGGAGGAATTTTGATTTTAGCACCTGCAGATTTTTTGTTATTTCAACATCATCCAGTTACCTGTCTTACAGTGTCACAGAGTGACAGCAGGTGACATCTCAGAAAGAAACTGCTGTGGAAACAACTGCTCTTATCTCTAACTTTTCTTTAAAACTCATATAGTACCTGAAGACATTTTGTGTTTCAAAGCCCTTTCTGTTTGGGCAATAGCCTCATTAGTGCAGAATATATATCTTATTATCCTATATATAGTAGAAATTGAGTAGCCTTTTTATATTATTTATTATATTAATAATTTTTACTGTTGCTGAGTTGATGACACATAGACATTACAAATAGAGTGATTCATTTTAGTGCATCAACTGTATTTAATCAATAAGAGTAATTAATTAACATCTATTATTATGATTACTATTATCAGAGAAGATGGGTTATGTTTTATGCCTCAATTAAATGAGCCTGTTTATCACATCTCCACCGCAATAATAGTGGATAGTCAGCCAGTGTATTATTGGGGGGGTTAATAATGCACTGTGTGTTCGTATCCATTAAAGTCCAGCTAAAAAAAGGCTAATAAGATTGTTCAGGTCCACTTACTTAAAAAATCTATAGGCAGTAGTAATTATACTGTATACAGTTAAATAGTAAAAGCAAATACATAAACAAAGGAAAGGCAGATATACAAGGAGTTCATTAGATCATAATATCTAGCTTTAGAGATTAGGATGTTTCCATGACTACAAGACTGCTTAATAAAATAGTCTGTAATGAATCACATTCTGTTCATCTGAATAAATGTCTGTGTGTTTCTGATGTGACATTTCTTATAAACAAACGAACTCAGTCTTTTTTGTCCAGACGCTAGATATGCTGCAAATTTTAGTGATTGTTTTGTTGCCTATATAGACAGCTGCCTACTAAGTCGAACGTAAAATGCACTGCATGAATTAACTTGCCATTGATTGCAGTACAATTAGCATTTTGCTCTGCAGATTTGCTTAGGGTTAGTTTTCAGTAACGGCACATACTTATGCACATTTTTCTTTGGAAAGATTACTGTTGCAATGCATTCTGGGATTGCATGATGAACACATGCGATTGTGCCGTCAGCTAAATCAAAGTTTCTCTGCATCTGGAGCACCTCATGTGTGATGTCTTTAACTGCTGTCTCTATAGGCAGCTGGGTTTTGAAATAGAAAAATCTGAATCCATTGCACATTGTCTCGCCACGTCTGACGGGACACGTAAAGGTGAATTTAGCGGCGCGTGTCCCCGGTGGACTCTGCGCTCGGGTGTCGCATCCGGAGCTTATCCCTGATCTCTCAAATATGATTCAGATGCACCAGGGTGTGACTTTTATCGTAAATAAATGCTCCACCTATATATTACAAAAGTGGATTTTTAGGGGAAGTGGAGAGATAATGCTGAATCACAGGAGCAGGTGTAGTACCTTACAGGTAGCGTATGGTAACAAAATCCACTGAGCAGACAGCGAAAGCATGTGTAATTTACAGCACCGCAGACGACATTAGAATGACGGTTGTTTATACACCATTAATCTCACAGCACCTCTTCCCTGCACTTCACCTACGAAAGCATAAAACGCCTCGGGCTGCTCTCATGCAACAAACAATGCATCACGCTGTCCGTAGTCGAGAGAGCCTGAAAAAACATTCACTTAAGCCACAGGCCGCCGTCACCGTTCTGATTTCAAAAAGAATGACATGAAGCTGAAAATGATTTTGCTCATTTCCTGAAACGAGCAGAGAAAAAAATCTGATTTTGATATGATTTTGTATAAATTGGAATTATGGATGCGCTTCCTCGTTAAAACTGAAGAGAGAACAAAGAGAGAACATTAATTACACACATCAAGCAAGAAATCTTTTTAATGGCTATCAACATCAAAGCTAATGGAGGACTCAAAACGGATCCTTAGAGAATACTTGATAGCGAGTATGTGTGTGTGTTCTCTTCTTTCGAATTGGCGGAAAATAATCTGTTGTTTCGATAGAATTACGGTTTGCTCAAGGAAAAACCAACATGTTGGTCTACACCGCTAAATAATCATTCGAATTTCTATTCCTCCCAATATTAAAACTGAACAGACCGTGCAGAAAGCACAGTTCTGCAGCCGGGTCTGCCTTGATTTCAGGGACCAATAAAATCGTTTTGTGGAGGCAGACATTCTCTAAGATGTTAAGATGTATAAATTATGCAGAAATCAGCTGTTCCAATATTTATCAGCATGTTTAAATATTTTTAATGGATATGAGAACATTGATAGTATGATTTCTCATATTATCTTTTACGTCTGCATACAGAAAGAAATATGGATAGTTGACGCATATATGTGCAAGAAGTTTTTTTAACAACATGCAAAATATTAGGCTTAATGTATATTACTGTAGGGGAAAGATTTACATGTTCTGTAACTAGTTACCATGTATTTTTACCATTAACCTCTTTGCTCTTTCTAGTTCTGGTTTCTAAGAAAATTCTTTTGATTTTTAAGACTTTTTTATTCAAATTTTCTATGCTGTACTCAATTAATCTGAGGTCAAAAATGCATGAATCGTAAGTATAAAATAATTAGTGTTGTTTTGTTAAAAAATGGTTTGGTAGTATAACATAACATACTCTCAAACCAGTATAACAACTATCAAAAGCAATGAAAATAAAGTAAAAATATCTGGAAATATTTGAAATATATTTGAGTTATAGTGTCTTCTTCAATACATTAAATCATCTCATCTCAGACAGAATTTTTTCACTCTAATAGAACAACTGCTTAAGTCTGTCATTTGTTATACGACAGAATTTTGCGGCCCTATTTTGTGCTGTTGTTTTGTCTTTTACACGCCTCCATTAAATTATGCGGCTGCAAATTGTTGATGCATCAAACTAGGACGCTTTCCAGAATTCGGCTCTCAAAGAAGCTCAGCCTTAATTGGCAACAGAAAAGTGAAGATCCTGAAAACAGACAGCCTTCTCTTCTCAGCCCAAAAAAATTAATAAGTAAATAAGTGTATGGGATTGGTTGAGCCAGCTTTCTTTCAACTTTCAATGCTACGACTCTAATGCCAAATTCAGTTGAGCTGTGCAGTGTTTAACCTCTCCACCCCCAGATCCCCAAGGCTTAGGCTGGAATCTCCTCACAGAAATGAAAGCAGTAGTGGGTGGCATTGGGGGAGTTGAATGAGGAATTCTGAATGACGGTGAGATAATTGTGAATCTCTGTGAATCTTGCTGAATCTAATTGTGAATCTCTCTCAACAAGGGAAGGTAGAAGGCTTACTCAGCACATCTCAGCACCTTTAAGAGCATCTATTTATACACTTATATATATAAGGAAACCAGTGCACCTTTGAAAACCCATAATAGCATTGCATTGTATGCAGTTTGGAAATGTCCTGGGTGTAAATTGAGTGTAAAACACTTGGGAAATTTCTGTTTCACAGAATAAATAAAAGTAATAAAAAATACAGTGGTGAATTATTGGCATTATGTAACAAAATTATTAATTATCTAATCCTTAATCACTTATCTTTAGTTGTTTTTTTGTTGTTGTAAAGTTTTGTGAAGAACCTAATAGCAGGTATTTTTCAGTATCATTATCAACTGTAGTTAATGCACAATTAGATTAGGTTCATGTAAACGGAAAAGTTTACAACTTATAAGGCAAGCTAATGAAATCCATTAAATTAAACAAAATTAGACGACACTGTTATACATCCGTAGCAACAAATTGCACTTGTAGTTGATTGCAAAAGCATAAATTAACTTGTGATTGGACTTATAATTGTTTGTTTAAAGAGTATGAATCGTACCTATGATCCACATAACCACAACATGAAGCTCTGTGGATTGTGAAGTTTTGTTTATGTATTAATGGGGATGAAGACGCTAAAATTGCCCTCACCCCTTTTTGTGTGTTGAATAACTGGTCCTCTGATCCACTTTGCAAATAACAAAAAAGCGAGGTGGGTTGATATTTTGAAGATTGCCTGCATTGCATTCCAGATTCGAGAATGGCGTCCTTGACTCATATTGATGAAAAAACGCATCTTAGCGCTGGACCTTGAGCCAGCAGTATGTTTACCCACGAGACCCGTGAACGGTGACACATGCTTTTACTCCGACTAATAAATCATTGATGGGCTGATGTGCATCGACGGCAATGCGGTGTCAGGTTTGATACTTGATTAGCATTTCTGTCACTTTGCTTTACACTTAACATAACTCCAGCTGCGCGACTCAATCGGGGCCGTTCAGCGGCATGACAATGACGAGCCATTGCTCAAGCTGACAGGCTGTCATGGCAACATGTCCAGTGCGGGGGGGAAGCATCTGAGAGCTCTGTGTACTCGCCAAAAGGGCCCTTGCACTCGCGTAATAGCCGGCGTGTATCAAACATCAGAGTTATTGATTCTAAAAACAGCAGGCTTACTCATCGCTTTTGGCCATTTTCAAAAGCCTTATTGAGCGTTTGTGTGTGGTATTAAATGAGTTGTTTAACAGCCGCACGAGCGCTCGCTGGCGATGGAGTTTATGGTTCATTGGCACCTTGTAGTTGTTGACTTGCATATGGCAGCTCCCACCTTTAACATGCTAATGAGAAGGTGTTGTGAATAAACTCTTCGTGTTTTCACTCCCCTGCATGATCTCCAGGGTGGTCGGCCTGAGTCAGACCTGCTAACTGTGAAACGCTTTCTAAATAAGAAGCCAAGGACAGACGCTAAGACTTTACGGTCTGTTCCAGGTTCTCGCTGCGTCTTAAACACTTTCGACTGCGAATGCCATTTTGTAGTTACTGTAGAAGTTGGACTGTGCAATCCATGTTGTTGTTATTACTTTGTTTTATATATAAATAACACTTGGAAAACTTTGGAAAAAAATGGGTACTTTTAATTAAAACAGAACTTAATTTGATTTAAAGACAATTTAAATACTGCCAGTTTAAATCTAAGATGACAGCCAATATCGACCTGGCACCATGAAGAAAACATTACTTAATGCATATTTTGTGTTTTATGACTTTACGGTAACAACAACAGTAACATGTATTTAAAACAGGGTCATTACGAACAATACCATCAGGTATGTGCTAGATTTCATCATGTTTATCACATGTATTACAAACTGAAGGAACAGAAAACTTTTAATAAATCTTCTGCAAACACGTTGTAAACATTTGTACAACTTAAAAGCTGTCTATACATTGATTTTGTATTTATCTAAACTAGAAACATCTATGAGTACACTGTACACATGAATTAAAAAAGATCACAGTGAGAACTCCTCTGTAATTTAATGTTTAACTTCCAGCATAATTGCACATTATATCATATAATTCTTTAATTATAAAGCGTGTACAAACAGTATCTCTTTATATTCACAGTGTACTGTTTTTATTCTTGCCCTTTGGTGCTGTTTTCACAGTACATTAAGCACACGCAGCTATTCCTCTGAGTCTGCTGGTGTTTTCTGATTTGTTTGAGAGTTGGCCATAGAATGAGCTCTGGTGCCTGACCCTCGCCCCGGGCCAGCTGACCTGTATTGTACCAAATATAGAAGATCCTCTTCATGCGTTTTCCACAGAGAGATTGTGAAAGGCGTAAAGATTTGAGATGTGTGAATTCTGGGAAATACACTTTACGGTACATTCATCATTCTGTGACTTAGAATTGTTATGTAAAGTGTTACATAGACATTTATCTCTTAGAAAGCAACTTTGTGACAGACAGGGACATTTATTTTTTCCCCAGATGTTTTCGGTGCAAAACACACTGTTAATTAAGAATGAATTTGTCTGAGGTAGAGTTTTAATTCAAAGCCCATGTATCAGCGTAATTGAATACATTCAGATAACCTGTTTGCCAAACAGCGACTGCAGTTGCAGTTAAAGCAAGTGTTTCTCAGTCAGAGTCGAGGCAAATGAAGTCACCGTATAAAGTACCGCAGTAGAAACTTATTTGACCTGACTAACCCGCACAATGACTTTGACTAATTAGATATCAGAGACCCAACCGAAGTGCCAGACAAAGCAAAATCATTCAATAATATTCCCCCATGCTGTGCTTAACAAGGAAATTAACTGATAATGGGACCGATTTCTCTGCATGTGCTAAAGTTATTCGTTTGTGCTGATTAAATATTTTGTAGCCTATAGACATTGATATGGTCGCAACTCCATTATAATAATGCAAAGATCTTGTATCTAATCTAACTGCCCATCACAAAGCTATTTGCTTGCAATGACCTCTTTGTACCAGTAAAATAAACAGCCTCATTTTGTCACTTCTCGTGTTTGTTGTCGTATGTATATGGGTTTTACAGTGGCACCACTAATAGCCTTTCACTAATGGCTTGCAGCTGTATGTCTATTGTGCTGTTACAGGGAGCTTCAGTTGAACAGCTGCATTAGTGGGATCGTACAGGGAGTCCGTCCCTCTTGATCTCACCCTTAGACTTTTTCGCACATCTGAATCACACCTGCCTCAGAGTTACGCATTGGGCCGTCTCGGCACACTTAGCCACGCTCCAGCCGGGCCCTCGACCACGCTGGCCTCTTCTCAACTATGACACTCGTATCATTGGCTTCATTTAAAGTTTAGCACAGTCTCGATGTGTCAGTCCCAGATGTGATTTGACTTTAACAGTGCCATGCACATTTCATACATCGTTTTGGTACACATGGATTAAGCACTGTGCTGTAACTGCTTATTATTAATACTTTTATTAAAGAGATAGTTCTCCAAAAAATGATAATTTATTTATTATTTATTCACCTTCATTTTATCAACCTGTATGACTTTCTTTCTTTTACAGAATACAAAAGAAGATATTTTGAAGAATATTTGTAATCAAATGACTTTGTAATAATGACTTCCATTATATGGACACAAAACCACCGAGACATTTCTTAAAATATCTTTTCTTGTGTTCCACAGAAGAAAAAGTCATATACTGGTTTGAGGGTGAATAAATTAAATTTTGTAATTTCTGTAATTTTGTTCTTGCTTCCTAAATTGATTCATTATTGCTTTATTGATATCATTTTTATTATTTTAATAGAAAGTTGTTTGTCAGAAATGATTTTGATCGCAAATTGAATTTATAAACATGGTCCTTTTTATTAATTTTAATAAATAATTTTTTTTTAAGAACTTTTGCTGATCAATTCCAGAAATATCAATAAATACCAAATGTAGCATGAAATGGAATTTTGTTTGGCACTCAACATTACACAATTGTTAATAATTGTTTACTACTACTAAATCAATACAAAATGATTTTGTTAAAAATCATCGTGTTAAAATGTTGGTCCTTGTTTGCTACAATTTGTGTTTTGTAGAAATACTAATGGGTGACTCAATGGGTGGTGATTTTCAGCACACATACACACATGTTGACATAATGACTTTTACACTGTACAAACTGTATATTGTATCCTGTAATCCTAAACCTAACCCTCACACAAACTTTACTGCATTTTAACATTTTCTGATAAACATAATTTAGCATGATTTTACTGTTTTCCTCATGGGGACCAAAGAAATATCAAAAACTAATGACATTACTATCTCTGTGATGACATTTGGTCCCCACACTGTAGGGTTTCCTGGGACCATACAGAACATTTTCTGTTAGATTTCACGGGTTTTTAGGTTCTTTTTAAGTGTTGCTCGGCAGCGCTCCTCTGTACATCTTAGTATGGAATAACAAGATTGGTTTCTGTTAATGGCTTTCACACCTGCCATTATAATGGAAGGTCAAATATTAGAAATAAGTGCTATTCAAATCCTCAGTAATTGAATATTTGAATGGCCAATTAAACTCCCTGTTGGAGGTTTAGATAAGGGGAATTAGCTTTTCTTTATTCACCTGCCCTGAAAGCTTTCCTCCTCACCATTACACCGCAGAATTCTGTCACTTTTCCTTCTACTTTTTCTTTCAATTGTTGGACGTGCTGGTTTAATAATAACGGCGAAGGCGAAACATCACATTTTCTTCCACCTTGCAGGAGAAATGGCCTGGGGAGTCTACAGTCCCTGTCAGACCGACTCAATCCATTCCCCCACAGCAGAGTCTGTAGGTGAGACTCCGCGTTCACACCCGCCCGTGGAAAAAAATGAAGTTAGCCACACGTCCCACATATTCCATGAAACATTCCTGTTATTATCACCTGCTTCCAAACTTCCTGTGTTTTCAACGTATCTTTGATACACTAGAAGAGGCAATTGAATTCAAAGCGGCAGGCTTTCGTGATGGCATCACACGTGATTATTTTTAGTGCGGTTAACACACGTTCTGCACAATGAGTGCGTGGGGGAAGAGCGTTTCTGTGTCTGTTTCAACACCGAGTATCTGCCATGTGATTTTTTTTATTTCCCGTGGATCGCTGCTGAGACGTAGAGAGCCAAACGTGTAAAAATAAAAATTCTCTGTGAAACTAAGACGTTTCTCAGATCGTCATTGGGGGTCTCAGTTAAACAATGTCTGATGTTTGTTCAGAAAATGCTAATTTGTTTTGTCATTTACATTTTTATTTACATGGATTTCTGTTTACTTTGCTAATCTTCAAAGTTTGTGATTGAGTTCATTCAAATGCTGGTGAATTTAGCATCTGGAAAAAAATCTGTTCCAGTTTTAGCCAAGATGTTGTTTTTCTCTGCAAAAACAAGCAGCTATATGTTATTCAATCTAATATTAATATGATACAAAAAAATAAACAATTCTATATTTCTCAAGTCACGGCCCATGGGCTCCAAACAGAGACACAAACAGTTTAACAGTAATATATGGTGCATTATAGTGTGTGTGTGTGTGTGTGTGTGTGCGTGCGTGCGTGCGTGCATGTACACCAGAAACCCTTATTGCTCTTCAGCAGTGCAGTAAAAAACAAATACAGATGATATTTAAAAAAAAAAACTCAATCTGGACAAAGCTTAATGTTATAACAAAATGTCATTGCACGCACCCTGACTATAACATTCCAAACAGGGATGTTTCATTATACCTCAGACTCTTTTTTTTTATTTCAACATCTGTGAATCTGTAAAAAGAGTAGGTAAAGGTGTGTTGCAAATGAATTTGAAAAATTCATGTGGTCTAGTCTTTTATTTTCAAGCTGATAAGCTAATGCCTCGACAACTTTTAAAAGCACGTTGTGTTACTTTGCTGTAAGTGTTGTAATGTATGCACACAGGCACATTGTACAATATTCATACTGCTAAGCTCACGAAGGCTGATTTATTTGGGTTTTCTTGATTTTCAGTTTTTATAAAGGGAAAGAAAGTTGCAAAAATGCTTTTAGAGTTTTGGCATGTGATACACCTTCAAGTCATCTTTTGTCTTTTTTTGGAGCTTTAAATACTTAAAATTTAAATGTAACATATTAAAAAGATGTCCTTACTTGGCTCTCAGAGATATTATAGTTCCTTACAGTAGAAATATACCGTCTTTAAATGCTTAATAAATAATTGCCAAAACAATACTTATCAAATCAATCCCAAATGATTGACTTTAAAAGACCTGAACATTAAATGGGTAAAAGGGGTCACCCAATGCTGCTTTTGGCTAAAATGTTTTTTGTAAGAAACATTTGCAAATTGACATGTTAATTTTTTTAATTACTTTAATTACGTCAAAGATTATAAATATAAATGAGATGCAGCAGTTCTATTATTATGAATGAAAAAAAATGTTTTTGAATGTTTAGTAGGCTGTAAGATGTTCTATGTTAAAGGGAGAGTTCATCCAAAAATAAAAACTATGTCATAATATTTTCACCCATATGTCATTCAAACCCTGTAAATGATTCTTTCTTTTGTAGAACACAAAGAAGATATGTTGCAAAACGCTGCTTTCTGGCACCCATTGACTTCCATTGTACCTTGTGTCCATACTGCGAAAGTGAATGGGTGCCGGTAACCAGCGCTTTGCAAAATGTTTTCTTCTGTGTTCTGCTGAAGCAAGAAAGTCATACAGGTTTGACATGACATGAGGGTGAGTAAATAACAAAATCATTTTTATTTTTGGGTGAACTATCCCTTTAAGAGTCTATTCTTTAAAATCAAATTGATTTTAACATACACAGCTTTAGAAATTACATACCAGACATAGATATAAATTACATCTGGTTTCTGTATCAAATCTATCATGTGAAGAGACATTATTAACCTGGAATTAAATATCTACTTACACAATTTAAGTCTAATCTAACATTATTGATTTTTGGCAATTCAAGTTCTGAGATAGATCATTATTATACAGTAGGTGTAAGACAGATGTGATTTTCTTTTGTGTCTTTGAACAGTGCCAGTTCTCTTATGCCAGTGACTCTATCAGCATTACCAGTGTGACACTAGACACAAACACGCTGTCTTCAGCAGCTGGACTGCTTTCTGTTTCCCTGGCAGCAGAAAGCTGCGCTTGATCCTCTCTCATTTTAGTGCACTCAGCACACAGGACCCATAATGCCTTGGGTGCTCAAACGAGCCACATGTCAACCAAGGCTTTTCAGATGCCTCTCTTTCTATCTATGTCACCCTGCCTCTAACAAGTGGAGAAAGGACAAAAATAAGAGGTAAATGGACTGGGGATGTGGGGGGGGGTGACTCTCAATGTCCCAGCACGGCTCTCGTGTAGTGAGGGAGAGCTCGCCTCGGGCGGGATAACATGAGAGAGCTCTCTGGCGCTCGCTAATCTCCGCACCCACCAGCGCTGACCTGTACGTTTCCCGTGTTGGCTTTGACTGCTGGAGAGACTCGTTCCATCAATGTCACAGTCAGGACTAATGAGAGCCGGAGAGCAGGGGGTCAATGACTAAGCTGATTTGCTTACTGATAAGCGATAACTGCAGGCCAGACCTGCGGAGAAACGAGAAGGGATTTAGTACCGCCTTTTATTGCTTGTTGAAGAGATTTAATTCGTCGTACATGATGTTTCGTGCAATAATGATTTTTCTTTCTCTTTCTAGTTTCTGCCTAATCTTTTGCAATTTCTGACGGCGGAATAAGTGACGTGCGACAGATATTGCTCCCAGATGATTTCACAATGCCATTCAAATAGGTTCCCGATTACAGGCTCCTGGGTAATTTGCATATGATTATGCCATTGGTTTTGTAGAGGGAGAAAGCATGGCTGTAATTGTCTAACTTTTATCGTGTAATTACACCGCCGTTTGCACTCTGTAATCTCAAATTCTATGGTAGGAATTATATGGAGGAATTAATCACACGGCTGCGTTTTGCTGTCTGGAACATTTACTCTATATTCAGGGACGCTTGCATCCTCGTGGTGCAGAAAGATTGCAGTTACATTTGTCTTTGAAGTTTTTGAAGAATTTCTTTGCATGGGAGACATTAGCGTGTCCTCTGACTTTTGTGAATGAAGTAGCCATGCGTTATTTCCCTGTACCTCTGAATCCAAAAACATGTTTCACATGCCAATTTCCACAGGTATCGTCTTATCACCTGGTCAATCTTGAGGCTTGTCTAATTCTTAGCTCACATTAAGCACCGTCGAGCCAGTGATTTTAATCTCAAGCAGAAATTAAGTGCATATTTAAGTGAACGGCAGGAGCCCGCGCCGTATGGGTTTCAGGCTACTGGGGTTTGTTCTCCGCCAGGCAGAAGGCAACATCTCCATCTGTCTGCATCTCTGGGGTGGGAAGTTGCATCTTCCTAATTCAAGATACGCTCTTGATGCCTTTATTTTGGCATGGTCCTCTTTGTCGAGAGCCTGATAGCGGTATTGGCAGCTCTCAGGAAGACTGGCAGCAGGTGTAATCAATACGACCATCCCGCGTCAGTGGGAGACAGCCGAGCCCAGAGGCGGGCCATCCATCAGAGCCGCGGCGGGCCTCTGGTCCACCTGAATCATACTGCATCGCACATACTGCAGAGGATGTGCATAAATAAAAAGGTTGTTTTAATTAGTTGTTCCTCCTCTGAAGTTTATTCAATTCTTTTCACTCCCTAAGTGCCATTAGGAGATACTTTAATAATGCAGCATCTGCCCAATGTAAAAGAGACTCCATTATAGTCTATTCTAGGATTTGGAAACATAGCTGCCATGTTTGAAATTTTAAAGCCCCCATGAGTTTCAGGTAAAAGTGTGAGTAAAGATATACAGGGTTCTGTTACAAAAACACGTACTTAAATATGTACCTATAAATTTCATCAAATATTTCTAGTTGTAAAAGATAAATAAATTATTATAATTGTTTATTTATATTAACACCTTGGCATACTACTAGCTTAGCTTTCACCCAGGACCTACAAAAATAAAACATTGTACTTATTTTTTCTGTGAAGCTGCTTTGTGCCTTGGGAAAGGCGCTATATAAATATAACTGAATTGAATAAATTTACTTGAATTTTAGTTTTGGTGGCCATACTATTGCTGTATGTGCGATCAAAATAAAATTATTTTCCCAATTTTTTAAGATTATTTAAGGTTTGCTGAAGAGTAAATTTGTCAAAAGCTTTGCAATATTTCTCTCCTCCTGCATTTTAGATTCACAATGTCAGCTGTTACTTGATAAATATAATTTTTTGTTCTGAAGTGAAGAATTTGATTTTGATTTATTACTTAAAAGAATATGTTGTTTCAAACCCATACAACTTTCTTTCCTTTGTGCTTGAAATGACTGACAGCCTTAACATTCACCTTCACATTTTATGGAAAACATTGTATGAATGCTGGTGGATATCTTTCTCCAGGTCCTTTCAAGCTCTTTGTATTGATTATTAAAATGTTAATGTTAAAATATTAAAACATTTTTTTGGAACAATTATTTCCATACGCTAACACGTCTTTTTCGTAACAGTAATTTGTACAGTAGATGTTTGTGTAGGAGACGATATTCATAAGACAGCTTGTTCTTTTAGCCACTGAGTTGAAGAAAGCAGAAATCATCTGGGCCAGAAGCAGCTGGAGATAGTCACAGTGTGTGTCAGGAGATAAGCAGAGCATGAAGTAAAAGATAGTTTGCAGCAGGTGAGTTTTAAAATGTTAAAGAGGCTCGGCATTAGTCACCCGGTGCTGACTCTCCATGTAGGGTGCAAGTACAGATAACTGACTCATGCTTTTCTTTAAAAATAATTGTGTGGAAGTGTGGTTTCACCGTGAAGCATAAAGCATGGCACAGCACGATGTCCCTCCGTAAGGGTGCTGGACAGTGGGCAAAGTGCCAGGCAACGCACTGAGGTGACATTTGTAGTAAGCAGTCCCAAACAGCAGCAGAGCGCTATAACTAGCAGTAAATCTACTTTTATATGAGTCAGTCTTGGTCTCTCACTGCTTCCCCTTTGTTGCAAATGACCGTCACAACCTCACACTTTCACCAGGGGTACTTTTCCTACCCCTGACCCTACGGCCTTCATTCCCCTGTCACGTGGAACCAGAATCATCATCTTGGTGGGAATCCGTTGTATATTAATGCCAACACCATAATGGTGTTTTTGTATAAAATAAACCATTTATTCCTCAGAGTTTTATCATTTAGTTGGTTGCCAAGTATTGCAGCAGCCAGAATATGCACGTATACAGATGTGTATTTATTGGCATTTTACAGCAGATCCTCCAGTCAGAATACAACAGTGATAAGTTTAAAGAAGCGACACCACTGTGCCAAACAAAACCCGCTCCTTTACGCCAAACCAATTACAATTACCTCTCTAGACAAAGCTTGGAGTGACATCACTAATGCGCCAGTGCTGCGTGCGTGTCATAACAGTGAATTAATGTGGCGCTCCGCAAAGTGCGTGTTCCGTGTGCCGCCCGCTGCGACTGCAGTAATCAGTGTTTGTGAGTATGTAGAAGGCAGTTATTAGCTTGAGTAAACAGTGAGCAAGCTGTCCTGATTCCCACTGTGCTCGGCCTGCCGCCATTGCCACGAGGGGGGCTGATGGCAAGCCTATTCACACGAGCTCATCCGAACCCGTTCCACTCAATAGCACCGTCTCTGCGTGTCATTCCTGTCGCCTCCATTCCGTTTCATTGACAACACAGAGCAGACAGTGCTGGGACACGAGCCTCTCGCATTCTCCTGTGAGAATTCTGTTACAGGTGTGTTACCCGACACGGCTGTTTTCTCTGCCCTAATAGATGACTGGCTTAAAATATTCTGTCAGTTTCTCGCCGAGCCGCTGAAAGGTCAGAGTTATCCAATCTCCGTCCGTGCCCGTCTCCATTTACCGTAATCATTCCGAATATGAGAAATATGAAAGCCGTCTGGTCAGAGACACGAGACTGTTCTTTATTCAGCGCGCGAGGTGAAGATTTCCTCTCCGTTCAGTCAGCCTAATAAAAGCACGGTTTCGAGCGCTGGAGAATACTAATTACCCGCTGTTTACGATACCTTTCTTCATACAATCAATAATCACACAAAAGCGATGGAGGGCTCAGATCGCTCCAATAACCATTAAAATTAAATTGGATGAAGTTCCTTAGAAATTCCTGAGGCGTCATGCATAATATTCTGTACTCGAGACAACCGACTCTGTCTTTCATCTTTTTGTCTTTTGTTCTGTGTTCCTGTGTGGACGCCAGGCGCGTCGGAGTTCTAAGACAATTAATTAAGTGTCTGACAAAAGGGTCGTTTCATATGTTTCCACGTAGCATAAAGATTCTCCCCAATCAATTCACTTGCTTCCTTCCTGCAGACATTTTGGAGACTCCAGAGTTTTCATCACAGCTTGTGCTCTGTCTTTATGTGCAAGAAAATTATTCTTACCCATTCGCCAACATTCAGGCTTAAATCTTGAGCCTGCGGTGGCACAGGGTGTAACGTCTGAGGTGGTGCTAGGCAAGTTGCTAAAAAAATACTTTTTATAATTGTTTTACATTATTAGACTTTCATAGTCTTACATAATGAAAGTGAAATGGATTGCTTTAGCTGAGAAAGAATGCTCACCAATAAAAAAGTTTTAGTCTTGTAACTGGCAAAATGGCATCTGAACAAAAGGTCAGACTTGTTATTGAGATGAAAGCTCAGAGGAAAACAGCATTGGTGTTAGCTGTGAAGTCCAAACGTTTTGATCTCACATTTTCTCTGTGTTAGTTTGGATAGAAAAAGTGTTAAATGAAACTGGTGACAGATGGCCAATCACATGGTGGACTGAATGTATCTTTGGTTAAGTAGGTGTGGCCTAAGTGAGACAAATATACACCATTAAAAGATGGCAATTGGATCGTGATACATTTCCTTGCTCATTTTCACTTGTACCTAGCTTTCTTTTTGAATCAGTTTTCTGCATGTTGCACTGCACAACATATGAATAACAGTAATTTGGCATGACTGGTATTTTGCATAGCTGAATATGTATAATGAATGTTAATACACTCAAAATCCTGTCAGAAGATGTTACCAATTACAGTAATTATATGCACGTGGCACTCATTAAATAATGTGAAGCATAAGGCATGACTGAAGCACAAATTAGAAGCACTCTCAGTACCTTTAGATTTAGCCCATAAAAATGCCTTTTCATGTGAGATTCTGTAATTATGTTGCAGCACTTTCACTGTGGCGGCATGTGTAAATATTTGCTCTGGTTCTCTCAGCCACTTTATCTCTTTATCTCACGTGCAAAGAGCAGATGTTTGTGACTGATTGAATGCTTGAACGATTAATTGGAGTTAAATACCATCAGCCAGAGACTTAATCGTTCTCTAAAACATACCGACACAATCTCATGCCAATTTATATTTTGCAAGGTGGCTAATTCGTATGAATTTGTTTGATCTTATTTGTTCATTTCAGTAAAGTCTGCCTTTGTGTCAGTGGGGCTTTATTATTGCATTTTAATAATCGTACATTTTTGTATGAATCCTGCAAAGTTTGTTGCCTCTCAGAAATGTATGTTGTTGTTTTTTTGTCACATCCATTTACATCTTGATTCACAGTATGCTGAAACATTTTTACAGCTTGTGACATAAACAGTTCACGCAGGCCAAACCTTTCTGAAAATCATCTCATGCGAGATGAGAGGAAACACTACATAGACTGGATTTGATTTACTCAATTTACTCACATTTTATCCCAGCGCCTCTATTATTCAGCGAGTGTCCACCGGAGACCATTCTTAGAAGGTTTGGCACAAGTACATCACCTGTCAGGCTACATCGATTCACCCAGTGACTCAGCTGAAATAAAAAAGAGAGACATTGGTATGTTTAAGTACCGCTGCCCACCTCATAGTGTGTCTACTAACTCCTCCAGTGCTCTAAATGTGGCAAAGCCATTTGCTCAGCTTATAAAATGCTTGGCTGCCTCTATCCTCCTCCTTTTTACTTTAGCGAACATATTGGAACTCACAGTGCGTGTAAACCGTTAAATGCGGGGAACTCGGAGCATGTCTGAGCATGTCAGGAACCAGAAGGGCAAACTTAATTTTATAGCAGGAATGGTTTCTTTCCCCCCTTACAATGTACAGTATGTGTTTCCACAACAGTCTGTGTTTCTATTATAGCTGTCAGAGATTTATGGTATGTTACCTTGAGCTGACTTTAGTCTTTTATTTTATCCATGACAGCTTGCAGTCAGGGCACTAAAATTGATTCTCGCTCTTACAAGAACAGGTATTGAATTGGCCCACCGGAAACATTTAATATAACGGTTGATAAACTTTGAGAAAGCTGAGGATGTGCTCTGTCATTTACAAGTAAACACAAGACAGCTCAGATGTTACTAAAAATAAAAAAATAAACATTTGCGTTTAAACAATTCCGTCCGTGATCAAGTATTACAGGGTTTAATCATTAAATTGTAGCTGTCAGTGGTTCGGCTTTCACATGATACTGTACATACTCAAACCGTCCACCTGTCATGAAACATGACATGTTTTATGCTACTATGACAGATGTTGTCAGTAGTCATGACAACACAATAATAACAGTTTGTGATGGTTCTAATAATGCTGTCATACGGCTGACCTTTGATCAGTGAGGGTCGTTGTAACAGTGTGACATCACATCAGTCAAACCCACAGTTCTGTGAGCTACATTTGTGTTATAATTGAATAGCATACACTTACTTTACATCTCGCACACAAATTTTATATACAAGAGTATATATTTAAAGCTGCAATCTGTGTTGAAAACGGTCTCATTACTTAACACATGTTTGCAATGGTAATCTTATAATATTGATTTATAAGTTGATGTGTTCATATAATGTCATTTGACTTTAAAACACATAAAGATAAGTGTGTATAGTAAACTGCAATTGTATGTTTTAAGCAGAGATCAAACGTTTCGATTGCAGCTTTAACAAAGTTATTGTGCACTTTATAATGTAGATTTACTAATTCCTTTCTACAGCCTTCACATTTTGATAACTTCATTACTTTAGAGCATCTTTCTTCATCCATGTTCGGCCCTCACAAACATCTCAAACAGATTTCAGCTGAATTAGACATTGTGCACATTTCCAGCCTCTTGCATGT
Organism: Beaufortia kweichowensis; assembly: GCA_019155185.1. NCBI lineage: Eukaryota > Metazoa > Chordata > Actinopteri > Cypriniformes > Gastromyzontidae > Beaufortia > Beaufortia kweichowensis. Next base: position 4,403,919 of record CM032804.1, read on the forward strand.
TTGTTCATGAAACATTTTGTCTAGTTTGATTTCTGCTTTCTTTACCTACTAATTAGAGCACAATTTCATGTAAGTTTAATAAATTTTAACATTGAGCTTTTCTGTACAGTAGCTGACTTCGGCAGAATGTGGTGCTACTGTAGCAACATCAAGGTGAACGTTTGTATTTTGTAATGTAAAGCCTGGATGCACTTTAATTGCATTTAAGCATCTGTCAAATGCAGTATACAGATTTCCCCTCCAGAATCAATCCGCACAAAGAATAGTGTTCAGATTTTCTCTTAGCGTTATCTCTATATTATATAGCTACAGCGTGATTATATTTGACACATGTATTTAACTACTCCATGGATGTTTGAAAACATCTGCTTGAGAAAGCTGGTTTTAGTTGTTTGAAAAGAAAATCAAATAAACCGTAATCTGATAACGCTAGCAGTGAAGCAGGCATTCTGCAAATGAAATTTCACTGTCTGATTTCAAAGTTCAGCTCGTCTCGTATATTCGGGTGTCTCAGCGTTGTCCTTTTGGCCTCTAAAGAGGTTTAGCTGATCCTGCTTTCCTGTCAGCGTCAGATTATTTACAGCGTGCCGGGGGAAGCCCAGCCTCACTCTACTAAACGTACGTCTTTCATGTCTCAGCTCTGCACCACTGTGCTCAGAATCAAATGAGCACTGTTTTCTTTCTTCTGCACATCTCCTGAGAGACATTTGTTTCAAGGTTCAGAGGAATCGCACAGTTTAGTCGGGGTTTGAGGGCATTGTTTACTGCCTTCACAACAGTCTTTAGAAACACTTTTGATAACTTATGATACTAAACCCTTTTTTTTAAGTTTCTCGCTTTTTCTCTCTGCAGCCGAGCTTTACTTTTCCACGTCATGTCTTTTTTGTCTTCTGACTGTTCAGTTTTTTGTTCTTGACCGGTTGTGTGCTTAAGGTGTTGTCTTTGATAGGATCTTTGAAGGCCAGCGATAACCTTTCAACATGCGTCTCCGTGTCACTTGATGAAAAGCCGAGAGGGGCTGAAGAGCAGAGAGGGATGAAAGTGCTCCTCACGCCCTTCCGGTGACATTATCTCAAGTGAGATACAATGAGAGTGGACGAGTGTTGGGTGCACAATGAACATCTCAGAAAAACTGAAGATAACATTGATCAAGGAGACAACGTGGACCCTACTAGTGAGCTATTCATCATCGACCTTGTTTTAGTACAGAGTCCATCTTAATGGTTGTGGCCAGGATGTGTCTTCATTTTGTCTTTGATCAGGATGTATACACACACACACATATATATATATATATATATTATTTAAAGGAATAGTTTATCTAAAATTAAAATTCTCTCATATTTACTTACACTCCAATAAATATTTTTTCAAAATTAATATTAAAATTCTGTCATGTTATATATGTGGCAAAAAGTTAAAGCTCCAATAAGCACATACATGAAAGAGTACAGTAATTAATAACTGTATGTCTTCTAAAGCAAATCAATATGTTTATAATATTTTATATTTATATAATAATATTTTGAACTTATTTGGCAAAATGAAGAAACAACAGATCATTTATGACAGCACATCAATAACTTTGAATCTCACTGGTTCTCCCAATTTTGATTATGACAAATAGTTGAAAGACACACAAGAATCAATGAGATTTGAAATGATCATCATGGTGCCATATTTAAATGGAAATATTTTTATTCATAGTTAAAATTATTCATAGTTTAAATGTGGAGTGATGCTTCATAATGCTGTTCATTATGCTGTTTTGCGTTAGGTTTCCTTTCTCTATGTTTATTACTGCAAATGTGTTTTCTGTATATGTGTTTATTAATACACCCTGAGGAATGAGTCGAAAGAATGCAAACATCATATCACAGATGCTATCCAGAAAAAGCTTGTAAACTGCTTAGTGTATTGGAGAATACCTCAAAAATACAGTGTTCTGTTTTATTGTATATACTTATATGTGTATATTGTATAACAAAAACACAAAACAGACATCTTTACAGACCACACTATATAAATGTATGTTTATGTGTGTGTGTATGCTATAAATATATAGTAGTTACTTTACAAACACCGTTAAAACTTCATCTTGAGGTTCCATGTTTCCATTCCATTACATCTGTTCTTGACAGACCTTAGCTTTGTGTAGGCACTCCCCTTTTAGCGCCTTTTCACCCGGGGCGTATTACTTACATGGTGGAACACAATGTCTCCATAAAGACTCAGTTGGGTTCATTCACAGATGTGTTCAGTTATGTTAGGATGCCCTCTGTGAGGATGGTCCATACTTTAACAGCTGAAACAGCTTAATGAATAAGTAAAAAGCTCCATGCATGGTTTACCTTTGCTCTAAAATTATAAGTGGAAGTGCATCTCCCTGGGAGAGGTCTGGCCTGTACAGTACATTCACATCTTGTCTCTGAGAGAAATGTTTGCTTTGAGACTTTCTTCGGGTCCTTGCAGTAATGGCTTGTTAAGATCCTGGCACTATTTGTCCAGCAGATTTGCTTTTCCATTATGGATTAGCTTTAAATTCATACGTCCATTTAGAAAAGGGTGAGCCCTACATAAGTGCTTAAAGCCGTAGCTAGAGTTTTTTTTACATGAGCACCAGTAAAGCCACAGTATTATTATTAAGAGTTATTTATTGAATTTAATCTCTCAATTGTAATATAGTGATATTTTTGGAAGTTATACTATTATGTATAGAGTAACCTATGTCTTTTTGTTTTTACACCCACTCGCTGTGATAAAGTAAACATTAGCTTGCAAAATATGTTTACTTAACCATTGTCGTATCGAAGGTGATACTTTCTATATATAGTCAGACATTTGCATGTGTTTTATTATAATGTTATGTTATGATGTTATTATTAATATAATAATTGTACCAAAATCAAGTGGTCACAAAAAAGGGAGAGTGAAGTTGTGAGGTTTTCATTGGATAAATATTTGCAAAACCCACAGATAGATGTAAAGATTATTAAAAAATAATTTTACATTTCTTTCTCTTAGGGGATTAGCCCAGAAAAAAAATCTTTTATAGCTCAGAAGACAATTGTTTACATTAAAGGGCATTTAAATATAAATGAATAGGAAAGCATAGCTCAGAAAAGCTGCTTGAAATATCCATCATTTTACTGCACACTTGCTGTATATTGAGCACAGTTTGATCTCTTCTGAAACTCAGGAGGAGACCCATGAAACTACTGGGTCCTTTGGGATAAAAATGTGAGAAGCTGAAAATGAGATTTTGGCCAAAGTCTTCATTTGTTTTTTACAATATTTAATCTTATTCATACGTAAAAGAAGTAATTTTTCTGTGCAATGTCCCGCAACAAAATAGGAGCCTGATGGAGGTCTAAAAAAGCCCCTGTAACCTGCTTTATAAACAGAAGAGTAACAGCAAAAAAGGAAACATATTGAAATCGTAAGAATACGGTGTGGCTTGCGGTTCTCAGGTAATTATGGTGTGATATAGAGAAAACCCTTGACATGTGTAAGATTTCATTATCAGCTTTTCTGAGATGAAAATAGAATTACTCCTCACCTCTAAAACTGTTCACCTGTATCCGTAATTTGATGAGTTTTGCTGGAGTTGCATTTCCAGGCAGCGTGTGCAGGCGAGTTCGTGCTCCGACAAAACTTCATCAGTACAAGGTGAGCAAAACAATATGGTAAGACAGATTGTGCAGACACCTCTCTCACCAGGACTCGTCACATCTCGTTTACGACACAGCGGTGGCGCTTCGATCGGGGGGCACAAAGTGTTGACGTGGGTGTTCAGCCGACCCGTATTTCTGAGGTTTTGCAGATGCAGATTTGTCATTAAATGGAAAGAGAGGTGCCTATCTGTGGTCGAGTTGACGTGAGGCTGATTGTTATGGTGTGAGCGACCGGCTAATGATGCCTGGAGTAATGAGACTAGATCTGATGAGACTCGGATAGCAGTACCTATAGACAGACTGTACACGCCATAGGGGTCTTTAATGCCTGGAGAGTCCATTCAGTTAGAATTTAGATTTATCTCAACGGTGGTTGATCGAATGTGCGATTTAAAAGTCTTTTCTCATCAGCGCTCCATCCTGCAGCCGGGTTTATTTTAAAGCCAATCACTTGAACTGCGAATGAACTTAACATAATAAGTAGGTTGATTGGCTGATAATACCAGAACAAACATATGCAGTTTCAAGCAACTAAAGCATCAAAAACAGATACATTCGGTATCAAAATATGAAATAAATTTTTAAAATTGTTCTATAATGATTAACATTTTAACTGTCACTGTACATATTGAACATACAATACACATAAAAATGCAATTTTTAAAATTGTAAATATTTTTATTTTGTTTTGTCTTTTTAATTTTAAAAAAAAATTTGAACTGTTTTTAAAAATAACATTTACCTTTTTTTTATTGTTATGAAAATGTGTATTTATTCTTGAGCCTATTCTTTGTCACGAATGAAATATTAAAGTGAATAGTGAAATAGTGGAACAGTGACAGTTACCAGGTTAAAATATTTGCATGCACAAAAATGTATGCCGTCAGCAGCTACTCAATGTGGTGTAATTATGACATTTACAGTACTAGTTGGGCTAGTAACCCTTGACGACTCTGACATGCACATGTTCTAAATACAGCACTACTTCCAATATATTTTTGTGAAATGTTTTTCCAAATGATTTTGGAGGGAGCCGATCACTTTCGGAAACCTATCAGGAGATGCATCTGGAAAGATTTTCGACAGCACCTGTGTTTATGTTATTGTGATTTTGTGATGCACTAGCAGGCTAAACGCTTGCCATGCTCTGTTCATTCTCCGGTGGCGCTCAGCTGGATTGCAGAGTAGTTTGTGATTTGCACAAGTGTCTGCAGTAATGGGTGTCCCTCCCAGCCAGCTCCCAGCAGATGGCTGTGATTGGCATGACAAACACAACAGGGCTCTGGCTCTCAATTACAGCTCAAACCCAGTGTCTCTGTGGGGCTGCCACATCGATGAACTTCTCACACTAGTATCGAAAGATCAAAGTACACTAGGACCCATATAGAAGAAGAAATAAAATAAAATAAAATAAATAAATATAATTAAGCAAAACTGCTTCGCCCAAAACATTGTCCAGGCATTGTGCTTTAGGGAACAATTTAAACCTATTTCTGTTTCTAAAAGGGGTCATATGATGACAAATAAAATTTGCTGTGGTTTTTAGAGAGTTTATTATATTATAAAAACACACTGTACCTTCCAGGACCAAAAAAAGATCATTGATTAAACCTAAGCCGCAAAATGGCTTGTCATGAAATCTGTCTGACATTAGAAATCTTACAGAAACTAATTAAGATAAAAAGATTATTCCAATCACTAGAAGAAGTGCTGTTCATGGCCATGTGCAGCACATGTCACTCTGCATATCCTTTTCAAAGATCCCCAAGTTAAAACTAAGCGGATGAAGTATATTTTTAACATATATATATATAGCATATTTCATAAAGGATTGTTTTGTAAACCTCTCACAATGGCTATTATTGAATGATGGGGCAGTTATAAACCGTATAGACGTTCTATCGGACACGCGCCTGGCCCGAAGTTAACTTCCAGTCTGTGTTTATTTATTAGTCTGGCTATTGAAAGTTTACCAGAAGTTAAGATTGGGCCAGGTAGTATCGTTTGTTTTTATTGTTGGCATTGAAACCATATAAAGCCATAAAAATCATCCTGTAAATGGTTTATAAAGTAAATTATAAAAAAACTTCACTACTGTTATAAGTGGACCTTAAGGGGAAAAATATATGAAAGGATGTGTGCTATGACCCTTTTAATATTGTTTTTTGATGGCAATATAGCTTTATGTGGCTAATACAACCAATCAAGGTGTTCGGATGCATTAAAAATCTGTTTAATCTAAAATCTTTTGCATATTTTATTGTATTGAGGCTCTCTGAGGACAGGCCTCCAGAGATTTAATTGGCATTCAGAGAACACTGAATTTCCATTAATTTTTAAAACCAACGTCACACTTGCTTTTAACTGGAGAGCATGACGTTGCATGCTGATTTCGTTGGATTTCCGGCACAAAGTGTGGAGAAACGTGTGACCCACTTTAAAGATAGGCAAGCAAACGGGTGAAGGGATGGAGTCCATCTGACCACCTTCTGAATCCCGGTTTCTCACTGTCTCGCTCCTGCGATGTCAAATAATCACCATCTACCTGTTTGTCTTTCTCCTGTCGTAATGCGTATGAATGAAGCGGGTTTTAAACACGGATAGAACCTGCCGTAAAGCCCATGCGGCTGGATTGTAAATGACCCCCGGTGATGTCGAACATCTACATGATACACGAGACATGTTGTAAAGAGTACAAAACAACAAAACGTCTTTTTCTTATCAGATTTAAAGTATGTTGATCTTTATCTCCTGTTGGCGGTTACAGATGTCCCAATTGATTGTGCATCTATTTTTGCTTTCTTTTGTTGGCATGAAACAGCATGCAAAAGGTTTTTCACTACTACTTGAGCACATGGTATATCTTGAGAACCTCAAAGCTTTGAATGTCTTGTCATTTGCAGATTGATCTGCTTCAATCACACATCAGCCTTTATTTGGACTGATGAAGAGGATGAGCTGGTGAAGCACTCACCTCATTTAGGATTTCCATTTTAGTCACAGCATGTCAAAGCATCATAGATTTTCTTTGACACCCCCTTTTGCTGATTACTGTGTTTATGAAACAGGCACGGTGCAGCCAGGCTCTGTATTTTCCTAAACATACCGCACAATGTCATGGTTTTTATCGTCGGCGAGGCACGACAAATACCGCTTTTATATATCCAAGGAGGCATTTAGTCATACCTCATTTAGTCTGAGGATACTCATCACGCTCAATTAGATACTCGGTGTTTTCCTTGTCATCCCTTTTAATAATAATTATAGGCTTTTATGCTCAAATCAAATAATTGTAGACAACACACGTACACGCATGCATTCGGTGGTAAAGACGTCTGTTTGTGTTGCTTTCCGCTTGATTCTCTGCTAGCCGTAACTTCCAGTTATAGCCCTATACAAATATGCTCAAAAATATCAAAGTGCTCATAAAACTCCATTATTCTTCCAAATGCCCTGAATTTGGTGGAATTTGAAGGGATTAATGGGACATGTAGAACTCTACAGAGCCCTGCCAACTCCAGATGTTACTGTGTTGTTATGATTGATGTTTACTGCCTTCCTGTTGGTGGGTGGTTTTTATTTTTAATTTGGCTTTATCTGTGAGGAAGATCCATCACGGCAAGCTCAATGCCATTTGACAGCTTTTGTTTCTCTCTCATTGACATAACCGTCAAAGTTACATGAATCTCCTTGAAGGATCTTTTGTTTTTTTACTTTGCAATTAGAGTATGTTGATAGCAAGTGCTACGCAGGCATTACTGAAGCACAACACAGCTAAATTCTTTCACTGAAACAAGAGCAGTCCGTACAGACGTGACATCAAGCCGTTTTCAAATCCGGCTGAAAAATCCAGACCAGACCATGATTTTCATGACAGGAGAGTGTTCTATTATTTAATATGGCTGCCAAAAGAACATAGATCCGCGATTTAAACCTCGCGAACATGGTTTCTAATGCGGATTACAGTCTTTACTGCTGGATTCAGAAGCAAAAATAAGAGCAGTAACCAGCTCTGCTGAATGTACAACTTGCTGTAATCCTCAAGCACATGTCTGATAAAAGATTACCCATGGGTAAGCCTTGCGTTCAATTTACCATAATCAAAGAAAGAAAGAAACACAGATGAAAGATGAAAAGAAGAAATGGCCATTTGACCCATGCAAATCATAGTATTGTCTATTTCCAGAAAATTATAATTTACTCCTCATTTCTCTTGACAATCATTAGGAGGGAATATTATGGTTTCCGGCCAAGTTGAGTATTCCAGAAATACCTGAAGGATGTAAAACATTTTTTCCATATCAATGCATAATGCTTACAATAAACCAAAGATTTTTTATTTACCTGTTATTCTGAAGCTCTAACAATTGTACTGCTTTCCGAAAGTAATTCATCCTAATGCTTCTTACTAGCTTCTGTTAGATCTACATCTCTTGTTTTATTTGTTTTTAAGTTTCAACCAGAATAGCAGGAAAGTTGGAATAATGCATTTTATAAATAGGCCTACAATGAAAAGATGTTGCCATTTATTTTGATTCACTCTCTTCCCACAATTCACTGGGGCATAAAAAAATGTATGCTGTTGCATTCTTTGATTGTTTGTGTACACAGTTGTTGAACAACAACTGGTTTTAGTACATTGTTGTCCTATGATGTCAGGAAGAGTTTATTTCTCTACTTAAAATGATCAGATAGTTGATTGTTTGTTATGTTTAGTGTACCAGATCCAAAGCTCTGTGTGAAGCGTTACAGATACATGATGATTGTGGAGCATCTATTTTTGTTTTTATAAAGAATGTAACAGTTTAAAGTTTTCAAAAGAACATTTGTATAATCAACGCACTTTTTTAAGCACAAAGAACAGAATGTTTAATGTTGAGAAAATAGAATGTCATTGTAACATTGACTAATAATTAGGTTAAAAGATTAAATGGAAGTCCATCACAGGACAGTACAGTATTTGGGATCTAAATTTTTACACTGTAAAAAAATCTTTGCTGCCATAAATTTTTAAGTTCAGTCAACTTCTTTTTATGACTTAAAATGAATTAAAATAATGTAAAAACAGTTTAAATGATTTGTAAAGCCAAGTTGACTGGACTTAAAAATTCAAGGCAGCAAAGAATCTTTACAGTGTATGTATTTTTCTGTATGTGCAGCACAATGAGGAAACAGGGAACCACAGATAATCAGTTATTGCTCAGTCAGAATCAGCTTGACAAAATAAGCAAAACAAACCCATATTACATGCTGGGCTAATTAGGCCCCAACTTGCGTTATTTATATACAAAGCTCAAACAGACACTACATTTCCCTGCCGCTTTGTGGCTTTGTGGCCAATCGGATGACAGCCGACGGGGACATTGTCTTCAACACGCCCTTTGCTCCCAGCCTGCTATCAGCCATGTGTGAAAACAGAGAAGTGCTTGTCAAAAAAGTGCTTCTCAATTCCTGTAAGCGTTTTGCTTTTTGACACATTAGTCATTTGGTTTGTGTAGCCCAGATAAAACATCCAAACGAGGCAGAGGAGATAAGTAATCTCATTTACATTTGTTGCTCTCCTTAAAGCATAAACAGCCAGATGCTCTATTTATGAGACTGCAACAATTAGCAAGTAAAAATGCACATATATTAATATTTAAAGCTGAGAAAATGCGCTCGGAACAACAACAATGCGCTCCTAGTTTACGCCGTAGTGATATTAAAATTAATTTATTATGATTCTTTCAATATAGATTGTGTCTGCAACATATCTTTTGTATTCCATGTATCAATCCCTATTTGTTATGTAGAAGTGTAGTCCAAATGTATTTTGGCTCTGGGCTATTTGATTTGCCTGTTTTTGGGTTTTGTGATTTTTTTTTATTTGGTTGTAAGCCGAGAGAATCCACTTCCTGCCTTCTCAGTCTGCATCAAAGGTCTGTAATGAGTAGCTTTTGTCTGCATTTATTACTACAGGCTTGAAATTGCAGCAGTGAAATTGAAGAACAATGTGACTGTAATCATTTGTACTGTGGGTACGAATGCAGAAATTAAGTCTCCTGACTGACACACTATGTGCTTGGTGATACTTTGCCATTTTGACAAATTGTGACTATTGATCGTCTGAAGACTTCTTTGTGTTTTCACACAGATTTCCTGGTTATGTGTGACTCCCCTTTATTAAGTTACTCCAATATACCAGCCATGATTTCTGCCAATATGAGGATTCTCTGATATCTGCCTCCCTCATCGTTACCGTGGAAACCACTCGGAGCCAATGAAAGTTCGGTGCAAACATGTCTCCTACATATGTCTCTAAATGAGACATGGAATTATAAAATAACATGCCAGTGTTGTTCTTTTCAGATATTTGCTGCACTTGTCAAAGAAAGTGTCATTGTGATTCGTCTCCTTTCATCTCGTATGGTCCACTGTCATTATGAAACACGTTTTTCATTTTACCATGCCATCTTATGCCACTTTGCACAGATTAAGTGATAAGAGTTTTAAAGTGGTTTTGACGTAAAGATGATGGGCGAGAGAAGTAAATAAGCGTCACGTCTTGGTGTACTTCAGACGGCGTCTGAAGCTCGATTGCAGTGGGTTGTGGCTCCCGTGGAGATGAAAGGAGAAGGATTGGATACCATCTGGGAATTTTTGTGAAGGTGATGTCATATAGAAATATGTTCAGAAAATTAGTAAAGAAAATAGCAGAAACATGTTTTAGCCTATAAGGTAAAATCACACGTATCTAAAATGGACTTTAATTTGACATTTTTCTTCGGCTTTAATGGATTCTGGCTTTAACTTGTTATATTATTTGAATTTATTGAGTTCAGATCAATGGGATAGAAGTCTGTGTGTTAATCCTGCTCTCTGGGGACTAGCGACGCACATGTCCCTTATCTAACCTGAATCAGAATCACCTTAACACATCATCAGTAAAGTGTTGAATTGGGTGTCAGATTTGTGAGACACTTATAATGTGACAAGCTTGCAGGAAATCAACAGATTGATTCTGAGAGTTTTTAAATCTTTAACACTTTAAAATTAAATGTACCTGGCATATTACAGTTTGAAGCCATTTCTGTGTTTTGTCTCATTCAAACACAGAAAAATATCCTAATATCCTAAGATTTCAGAGGCTTTATGAGATCCTCCAAACTAAAGTTCAGCCAATGGAAAGGCATTTTTAAAAATTTGGAAAGAAAAAACAACTCGGACTAAACTTTTGACTCCTGGTCGGCAGTGTTTTTCTGTGAGATTAGTCTGAGTGAGAAGAGCTGGGGATTAAGTAGGATTTTGCCCATACTGTAGGTGATGGTATTATCTACAGATGCTATAATAGTGCTATATAATAGAGAAGTTCAGCCACAGTCCAGACCAACTTTAAGCTTCAACACGCTTTATATAAATACTCCATTACTGAGACTGAAATGAATGAGTCGGCATAGCCAGGGCTGGTAGTATGAGGAGAATGCCTCGGCTGTTGGGACATTATGCAAAGTGAATCAAATTGTAAAGCAACTGTAATTGATTAATCGTTCATGCGTTTATTTGCTCAAAGCGGGAAAATTGAATTTGGACCTTCATAATGTAGCTTTCAAATAACCCAGCTAATGTGAGACGTTCTGTGTTGTGTCGGGTCGGAGGAAGTTCTGTGTGTAAGCCTGGTGTGCCAGTGTTTATTTAGGGATTGGTCATATCTTATTTTATATCTTTATGCAGCTGAAAATGTATAATATTCTTAATAAATGCTTGGATGAATAATATAGATGGCCAGTGCTGTGTTGCTTGGGTTTTTATGTAACTTATATAATTATATATATATTATATAAATTATTCATTTACTTATTTAAATATCATTACATTTAGAGAGGGAGAAGAGAGGAAGAGAAAAATTGATAAAAAAAATAATATTAAAAAAAATTAAATACAAATTGTCTTATATTTATTATTTTTATTTTATTGTAAAAATGTAGCCCTACAGTAATAAAAAAACAATATTTTTATGCAGTGCTAATAGTGCAATTTTAAAAGTATTCTTAGCAAATCTTGGCAAATCAGTGTGTTGTAATATTAAATTGCCTATAGCATTGGGCCTTTGTGGGTTATATTTGACTCTTTATTGCATTGTTTTTAACCGCATATTCTACAAGTCTCAATGGATTGCGATAAAAGGGAACCATTACACGTCGTTTTGGGTTGAAAGACAATCATCTATATTTGATGATATTGTTTGTTTGTCTCATCTTTTGTTCTCCTGAGTCCCATCCTCACTCAGCCAGCGCTGAACTGGCATCACTTCCAATGTTAAGTGTATTTTTCATGGGGCAATCTGTGAGATTCTTTTCATATGAGCAAATCTACCCTACGACTGGACCTCCCTCTGCATACACCGCTTTTCCACCCAGAATGTTCGCTGTGTTACAAAGAGATCACGCTGGAATTTTGTGGATGGGATAGTAAGAAAAACAGATCAAGCGTGTCTGTGGCTCAATTTTTCCAGCCTGTTCTGCGAGGGTTCAGAAAGGTCACCCGTGGCATTGAGTTATTCCTGTGAAACAGAAAGGCCACATGTCACAGGGCCGGGTCATGACGAGCATCTGGCCTGGAAGGTCATTGGTCCACCCCTCCGCCCATGACTTGTGTAATTCTGTAATTCTATCAAGTGCTCCGCCAAAACTCCAGCTATTTTTCAGGCTGCAAAGGTCACATGCATTGATTCCAGTAAAATGATGTCATATTCCCCGTTCCTTTTTCTTTCGCCTCATGCCGGGTAAGCCTGCCTCATCAACTCACTCACTAATTGCTCCAAAAGTGAAAGTGCCCTGATAACCCGTACGCTTCCGCTATCAATCGCTGTCGTATTTATCTTTAATTGGTCTTGCAAAGGTTTTATAACGCTGATCTATCCCATTTTTCCACATGACATTTGCTGTCTTGACTGGCATTTTATTCACTTTCTTCACACACAGATTTCTACTAGTTCACCATATCAGCATGCCCATCAGAGCTCTTCTGCCTATATGGGTAATAGCTTTTTAAGTCCCCGTTTTCAGCGTAACCTTTTGAAACGCCTGTGATTTTGATTGAATGACGGTCATTTTAACAGACATTAGGCAGAGATAACATGGTAGTGAAATGATAAAAGCAAACCAATGCATTTCCTTTCATAGGGGAAAGTCATCTGCAGTCTGGACCGTGGCGTCTGCGCTTGTGATTCAGTCTGTGTTATGATAAAGCGGAATCTGTGACAAAGGAAAAGAATCGTGTGCGTTTTACACGTCGTCTTCTAATTCTCCGTCGAGACTGTTTAATGTCGCTCTATAATTACAGCTGATAGACGCAGATCATCCACGGCCGCCGAAATTGCCCTCTGTACATCTGACCTTTGCGTAACATTTGCCAGAATAACAGTTCGTAATGACATTCGGCTCGTTCTGTGACTCAAGGACCTCAGAGGCCTGTTATTGTCTTTATTCCGGAGAATTATCAAACAGCAAAACATGTTTTGAGTCGGATAATGAAAACAGCAAGTGCTTCAGAAAAGTATGCGTATTTTCGTCAGCACGGGTGTTAATTACCCCGTTTCCCTGGGGTTTTTTCTCATGGTTCGGTATGAAAAAGCTCATTAACGCCATGCTCCTCTCATTGGGCTGATTTTGTCAGTCGAGTTCCTGCACCCTCCTCTTCATGCCAATTGGTAGTGCTCACCCGCATTCATATTATGTTCTGCCTCTGCAGTCCTTCAATCATGACTTCAGACGTGTGCAGGACACACACACATTGAAAGTCTGTGTCGGTGTGCTGCTGTGGCACAGACGCCAATAGTCAAGTGATTATAGCTTATATCAGTCTGCTGTTATGCTTCATGCAGTCTTCTATCTAACTGGAATGAAACTACACTTTCACTGATCTGCTGTGGCACTTTTGCATGTAAAACCCTGCATCTTTTTTACTATGCCATTTACTATCGTAATGCTTTTTTCTATTATTTTAAAACATCATAGAAATTATACATAGATGTGTCATTTTTACAAAATACTGTAATGTGTAGTGCTTTCTGTAGTAGTGTCTACTTAATATAAAAAGTGGGTAATAGTGGCGTGTTAAAGCTTTAATCTGGTAAATAATTTTGGTAAATAATAGAAAATATTTTTTGATAAATAATAGAAAATACAAAAATAAAAATAAACAAGAATCAATTAATCAGCAACTACATAATGTAAATACATGATAAAAATGGTCTCCTTACCTTACTCTGAATCACAGCAGTAAGCTTATAAAAATACTGATTTATAAATTAAGCTGGCAGGGACAATTTGTGCCCGTTTGACGTCATATGACTTTTGGATTTTTTTTCAAACAGAGATGGCAATACAGAAGTTACACATTAATCACATAATTACCTAAGAGTTAACCTGTTAAATGTCATCATTCCACAGGTTATTTTACTATTTACTTTCAGTTTCTAGTTGAATCTAATAATTAAAACTTTATATTGATGAGAAGGTCAATTTTCACATAAAACACATAAAATAAAGAAATAAAATTTTAATTTTATTTATATATTTTTATTTATATATACTTTTTATTTATAATTTTACTTAAATACCTAAAATGTAAAAATAAAATATCTATCATTTAATTTTTTTCACTGTGGATACAGATATGCTATAATAGTGTTGATGGTGCTGTGGATTGTTAATGACTAAGAAAGAGTTTTTTGACCGTCTCTACACAGTATATCAGTCTGTGCTTAAGGCAATCGTCCAGCTAACAAACAATGGAATGACACTTAATCTTGGTCAATGAACTATCACAACATTTGTCTCATTATCATCTCTTTTAGTCACTACTCTTCGTTTCAGCCTCCTAATGTGTTTGTAATGTGTGTCTTCATTTAACCTCTGCTCTAAATCGTCCACCTGCTCTCTGGGACCCCAGTCCGACAGTTATGCGGTGGCGTTATCCGTTCGAGACAGCCACGGGGAAGTCTCAGGGCTTTTAGACATGGCTCATCCCATGTGCACGGAAGTGTCTCACTGTTGACTGCTGAAATGGATGCATGTCTGCCTCTCTTCCTTCACACGACCTTCTCCTCCTTCTCCTTAAAACACACAGCAGTAGATTGTGTGTGGAGGGAAAATGAGAGAGAGGCACAGTCCTGCCTCTCTGTCATCATCAGTGAGTCTGACAGTCTGACAGGAGCTGATTTTCTCTGACTCAGCTCACAGAGAGAAACCATCACACCGACACACACATGAACCTGAAAAAAATCATTTTTCACACTGGGGATTCAACTGTGATCTGTTTAGGCATTTCTCCAAAAGTGAGGGTGATCCTTGCCTGTTTGTTTGGACTGAAAAATGTTTTTTATTTCGAGGGAGGGCATTGTGGGGGCACAATGTGGCAGTTCTGACTCATTCGTTGCCTTAGGCGAGAGAAGAAACAGCATAGTCCAGTGGTGACATTTTCCTTTGATGTGCTAGGTGATCAGTAGGGTTGGGTGTAATGGATTACTTTAAGGAATTAATACTGTAATTAAATTACTTTTTGCTTGAAAAAATAAAGGAAGGGATTACTTTTTATTATTAGTTATTTAACTGAATTTAGAATTGGGTTAGAAATAAATCATTAGTTAATTTTGGTGATATTCATATAGTTTTTTTTAATTGAAAAATATAATGTTTACAGCTCGTAACAGGTAATGTTTAGGTTCATTTTTAAAGATAAAAAAGATTTTTATTTTTTTATCTATGTGGTCAGTAGAATTATTAGTAATGAGTAATGTAGTTAAGTAATTAAGTAATTTAAATACAAAGTTGTCATAAGTTATTAATTTCTTTTTTGTACTTATTTAAACCAGTGATTAAATCATTAATATGAATAAATATATATTAATAGTGTATTTTTGGCATTTTAATAACCCCTTTTGTGTTACGTTTCGAGTAACATGTCTGTGATGACAGAGGTTTAAAGTAAATCTTAATAACTTAATACAATTTAATAATTAATGTTTCGAATTAATATTTCTCTACCACTAGACTATACTGGAAAAATCACGGGTGTATGATCCAGACACTGTTGTCATTTGCATACAAAGAACATATGTTATGTACATAACAGTAGTGTCACATATAATACACAATATGCTGTATGTAACATACAATACAATGATTTACAAAACGTACAAACCCTTAAGATGAGTTAAAAAGGCAAAATAAAATCTGTTTGGTGGGTGGAGGGGCACATTTGAATGGGCATGACACTCCTGCTTAAAACACACGCTGTGATCGCCCTCCTCTGCGCCGCTTGAATATTTACAATGTCACCGCCATCGAGTATTTGTCTTGGAAAACACACATCTCAGTCTTGAGTGACTGAATATTTCAAACTCAGATGTGTTTCCAGCCCGTGGTAGCGACTACATTTGTCTGATGAACAATAAAAGCCAGAACAGTGAGTTTTTTTGAAAAACCCGGCCCTGCCAAGAGCCTCAACCGCTGCCCGTCTCTCTCGAGTGGCATGTTTAAGAAAACATCAGGACTTTAAACTTACCAGAGATGAGATGTTCTGAATTAGTGTTTCAGTCTATCTGCCTTTCTTGTTCACAACTCAAGTAGTAATTTCAAATCAATCAAGCACCAGAGGCGGACGGAGGCACTTTCACTGCGTCTCTCTCTCTCACACACACACAGTCTCTCTTTTACTGCTTCTTTTTTCTCTCTCTCTGAAACTAGACTCACCTAACAAATGATCCCAATATCTGGTTGGAAGCACTTAGGCTGCATGAATAATTACGGGTTATGGTGGGATGGTGTGACAACAGCCTGGCCTGGAGTGTGTGTGTGTGTGTGTGTGGGCGCTTCTGCTCTCGGCTTGTCACCAGCTGCACATTAAGGCAGTGTGGGACTTGAGGGCTGTCAGGCAGACACTGTAGTCACATCTTTATTAATAATGAAAGACATATTCGGACCCCCCATTGCGGTTATATCTCACTGGCCTCGTAATGCCTTCAAGAACAACAGCCCGATGTGTTTCTGAAATTGTTCTTATTTTAAGAGTCACGCACTTAGATGTCAGCCGAAGTCTTAGATGACCAGATCAGAGACTTACATGTGTTAACTACTCATGTTTTGAGCTGATAAGTCACACAGTTACAGATATAAATGCACTGCATCGCACTCGCTTGTAGAATGTATGACATTTATAATGAGCTTGTCTTAGTTTATCTTCTTTAAAAGCAGCTGTGAGGACAGGAAGACACAGCAGAATCTCTGTGGGAATCGCACAAGGTGCGTGCATCAATTGCCTGCAAAAATAATGAAGCTTTTAGGGGGCAGTAATCATAGCAGATTAGCTCCATGCCAACAGAAATTCATTAATAATGTGCACGTCATCGGCCGGGCTTTTTCTTCATTCGCAGTCGAGAGCTGTCTTCTCGCCGCATTCGGCACACGCTCAGCAAGCGTCCAAGGCACTGCACGGCTCATATGCTTCACCTTACTCTGCATGTAAACAAACAGCACGTAAACAAACAAACAACCATGGCGTGTTGTCATCACACGTATCTCTGTCAGCTCGTGGCAGATATTTATTATAAGTAGGTTTCATTTTGAAAGTCTATTTCTGTATAGGCTGATATCTTAAAACATGTCTACAGAAATGAGTATTTTCGTCATTATTGTCCTCAATATAGTTTTTTTTTAACACATTATATAGTTTATTGTCATTTTGTCACACTGCATGGGGTAAGTTGTCACAATTGGACTTGGAATGTCAAATCATCGTTTTGGCTAGCAGATGTACTGAATACATTTTACTAACAACCTGCTTCAATAAAATTGTGACAGCTTTCACTAACCAGATATTTATAAGGTTTTATTTTAAAAAGTTTTTTGAAACCAACATACAACACCACTGCTTGTTACTTAAACCTGTCTACAGTCTATAACATATAGCTCTTGAATGCATCCTAAAAAAAATTTACTCATACCATTTTGAATTTTTACAAAATTGTGATTATGTTGAATAACTATTAAAATCATTTACCAGTGCAGCTCCCCAGCAAATGAGTGCAGTGCTATTATAATGTATTTGTGATTCATACATAATTGTATCATTGCATTTAAATAGCTATTAATCAGTCTGACAGTTCAAAACAGCTCACAGTTTTCTCTGTGTGTCAGATTTAGACCTGTCATTTCAACCACATTCAGCTTCGTTCCAGCGCATTTTAATAGACTGAAAATGAATCACATTATAGGAAGAACCAATAAACTCTATGTATTGTGTCTGTACATAAATATGTAATCTTGAGACTATTCGTTCATTCATTCAGAGGAAATCTGTCATTACATTAATCATTTGCATTGTATTATAAATCAAGGTTATTTGATAATACAGTCCAGTTCTTTTGTTAGATTCTTTTATTTTAAACTTCATTTCGTCAATCAAAAAAATAAATTTATATAGAAGGAGAAACGTACAGATCGGTGAAATGTAATCAATTCAAAACTCAATTCTAAAGGTTTATTTCTCTTTTAAATAAAACAGATTTTTGTTCAACGTGACGGTAAAGTCGTGGCAATGTGAAATGTATCAGCTGAGATCATTTCTTTTAAATGGCTTGTCTTGATACTGCACTACCTGTTCCAAATCATTTCAGGTTCAAGAACCGGTCAGCGTTTCTTCCCCCCCACATAAATGTTGACAGGAGTTTCATAGAAGAGCAATTACACAGGCTCACAAAAAAAGTCACTATACATCTGATCAATGTTAAATCTATCAGTCCTTCAATACATCTCATTTCTACCAACATCAGAGGCAATAATGATGTGTGATGTTCATATAAGTACGTTTTACAGTTTGAAAGTTTTGTTCCAGCAGAAGACTGTCTATAATTTGGGTTAAATCCCCAAGTTTCTTCCACCTCATCATTAAAAATCTTGCCTTTGAAATAACATCTGTTTAGGATTCCTCACGATACGAGACACAGAAAAAGCTGCATTGCAGTCTGTGTCAAATCACAAGGTTTAATATTCTGTTAAATAAAATGGCAGACAGTAAAGGATAGCCAATACTATCTGAAGCTGTAAACAACGTAATCTATACAAGTATAGTCTAGTACAAATCTAAATCGCATGAATTTGTGCATTCGGTATATTTTTTGCACTGTGCATACAAACTCAGTAGATGTATTACATAGGAATCAAACCCACAACCTTTAAACAATCTATTTTGCAACATGGAAGTCATACTGTGTGTGCTGTTCATTTACTGTAGGCTTGTAGCGTAACTCAACCTGGGCCGGCATGTAAATTCAAATTAATTTCAAAATTAAAACTAATAAATGACTTCATCACTCAGGAGTGCATTATGAGGTCATATTTCTAGAAGTCTAGACATATAGTGTGCCTTACGGATCTGATCGTGTGAGTGTTAGCTGCGATTGTGGTGTCTCTTACAGAGTATTTTTATCTGGGTGGCAATAAGGGTGTAATAAAGAACGCAGTGTATGAAATGTCTGGTGCTCACCAGAGTCATAAAAGTTACCCTCAAAGAAGGCAATTCAAAGATTTGTGTGAGTTTCCATATGCATTCAGAAGCAGCAGTGAGACTTTATCCACTGATGTCCCGTAAGTCTCTTTATAGCAGTGATTATAGCAGCCCGGAGAGAGACACCTCGTGGGCTGATGACACAGTCTGTTTGCTCTTCATGCAGGGTGTAAAAAGTACTGTTGACCTAACCTTAATCTCGTAATTTCAAAGTGCCTGAAAACATTGTTTATCTCCAACCAGCAGCTGTAGAATACTGGCTTTTAAAGAATTTATTTAACCCTGCGAAAAATATAGCCACCTTGTCACTACAATTTGTTTTTCTATAAGACTTTTCACAATAATCATGTGGGGTCTTTGAGTTGCATCCATACTGAGGGTAATTTCATGGTGCAGCAGACCTGATTCAGCTAAACTTACCTAAAACCAGGGCATGATGAAGTTATTTGAGGGTCAGATATAAAAAATTTTCTCAACTATATCAGAACGCTGAAAATACTAACTGCATTTACAGAGAGAGGAAGATTCAGTTGCAAATATATCAAAGCCTAAGGCATATTTTGATCATTTCAGTGAGATTATCCTTCGCTTCTAGCAAAGGTTTGCTCTAATTTCTTACTTCAAATATTTGACAGCAAATGCATACATGAGGACTCTCATGAATAAACCTGAATAGAGATGTTACAACATTGCACTGTTTATAATATTGAAAGGATAAATGTCATGGTAACCTTTGCTGGTAATGTAACTTGTAGTGTGACACTTGCTTGACACTTGCATATGAATCTGATTCTAATTTGTTTTTACTGTACTTTATTTTACTTTATTTAGTTATTTTTATGTACATATGTAACACTTTATAACACTTTACGATACACTTGTGTTTTGTAAATGCATTAGCTAACAATGAAAAAAAGTTTTTCAGCATTTATTGTTCTTTGTTAATGTTAATTAAGGCAAACACACTTGCTTAGGTTCTTCATTATTTTTATTTTGATTTTAAAATGTATTAGTAAATGCTGAAATTAACATTAACTAAGATTAATATTCAGCATAGATGTGTTGTTTATTGTTACTTCATAATGCAGTAGTTAATTTATTAGGATGTAACATTTACAAGACAAAGTATAAATGATATCTTCTAATATATTACAACAACACTGGAACAGTATTTTAGTGTTCAAGGAAATATTTGGATGCTGGTGGCTTTGTTAAATCTCTTATTTTCTCTCTCTCTCTCTCTCTCTCTCTCTCTCTCTCTCTCTCTCTCTCTCTCTCTCTCTCTCTCTCTCTCTCTCTCTCTCTCTCTCTCTCTCTCTCTCTCTCTCTCTCTCTCTCTCTCTCTCTCTCTCTCTCTCTCTCTCTCTCTCTCTCTCTCTCTCTCTCTCTCACTCTCTCAGTGTATTGGCCTCTGTTTACATGTGTGAGGTGATAATGGCAAAGTTGCTTGAAAGTATAATTTTTCATCCTCCTCTGCCTGCTGCCTAAATTAAGCTTTTTCAAGGTTGGATGTGCAGCTGGGGATCGAAGGACAGGATCTTCCATCAGAGACTAGAGATCTGCGCCTGGAGTATCTTATTTCCAGTTATATATTCTGTGCTACTGGAGCCCCTGGGCTGTGGTTTAACCCCACCCGCTGTCCTACATCACCAGTCCTGATCACAATGTTTAATCAGTCATTTCCCAGTGATATGAAGGGGTTGTTATGGATTGTGAATTATAATTTCAGTGGTTTCTATTGCTTGTAAAATGATTTATTAAACGCTATGCCAACAATCTCTTAAAACCATAGCCACTACTGTAGTTTCGAGCATATCTGCTGCTGTGTGTTTTCTTTGTAATTTAGAAATGGGTTAGTCTCTAGCTGTCGCCAGATAAAGAATATTTATACTTAGTAGTGTCTTAACCTTGAGTTCACAGCCGTTTTTCAAAGGCAAAACAACAATTATTTATTTATTTGTTATTCGAGAACAACACATGTGAGATACGGTAGATATGTCTCTCTCTGAACAGACACTCCAAGCAGATAATAATCTTTCAGATTATCACAAGAACACAAACCCCCGAGACAAGGTTTTAATATTCAGGTTTACATAATCCATAAACATTGACACATCCCGGTTAAAATCTTCCTTTTGGCAGTGCAGATTACACGAGTTAATCTGTATATCTCGTAAAACATTATCCTGCATTTGCACTGTGCGATTCTCATATAATGTGAAAGTACCTCTGATGAGGAGATTACAGCCACGTGCAGGGGTTTATTGCTAGTGCTTAAACAAGCTGTTCATTGGCCCAAGGCTTTCTGAGAACTGTGTTGAGATCCATCCCAGGATTACACACATATATCTAGACCCATCTCTCGAATCGCAAGCCACTGAACTGTTCAATGACTTGGGACAGTCATTTCACAGTTGGCATGTTTTGTGTCGCTCCCTCTGAAGATAAAGAATGATTTTTTCCCGTTTATTGAGCCGACACAGCTTGCTGCTAGGAGATATTATGCAAGAATTTGACAAGAGAGATGCTGTGTGAAACCGGCAAGCAACGACACAACTTCTAATAGAACGGACGTGCATGTGACGTAGTTGAATTGTATGTTGAATGCTTTGAACCAGAGCACCATCAAATATACATGAAAACAGAGACTGATAAAAGACTTAAACAGTATTGGAATGACTCATAGTTTGTTGAGAAAAAAAACAGAGTTAATATGGAGAATAAAGCTGTTCGGTCATTGATGATTGATGCAGTTTGAAAACATTGTAATCTAGTCCTCTTGCATTTAAAAAAAAGACATCCTGCACTTTGCAAATATTTTTTATTGGTAAACAAGATCTGTTGGCAGGATTTTGATTTAGAGCTTACTGCATAATTTACATTTGTTCATTGAAAGTGCTGTATGAAAACATAAAAGTCTGATTTCACAAACTTTTCTTAGCTTTTTTCCTAAACTAAACCTTCACTGTAACTCTTGGGTAAGCGAGTAAACATAAATCATGCTTTATTCAAAAAGAATAAATTGTATAATGAAGGTAGATTATTTTTCCCTTAAATTTGAGTTTTTGTGTTTTACTGCCTTTATTAAATTACATACTGTATCTGATTGGGGCAAGTTGTCACATGTGTTTTAATTGTAAAAAGTTATAACATTTGGAACAACAGGGGATATATTCAATAGTTTCGGTGTTGCCAAGAAGGGATGTACCTGTACAGAAACTGAATTTTTAACCTGAGAAATAATCACAGGAGTAACACGTTTCCTAGCGAAAGAAAGACTTTTTAATGATTTTACTTCATGAAAGTTGGATTGATACATATTTTAAGGTTTTAATATTTTTACTGTGTGGTTACCCTTTTATAATAGCAGTAAGGTACTGCACGACTGAAGTGCATCGTTTGGCAAGACAGTGTATTATCCTAAAAGTCTGAGAATTACAAACTTCACTTCTGAGAAAAATATTGCTGCTTCAGTCTATTTTAATAAGAAATACGTCAACACAGGAAAGAGAACTGCACCCGTCGAGGCAATTTCATGGGCTCTTTTAAAATCACGTCTTGTTTAATAGTTGGGCATTTCTCCAGTACATTTTCCAGCGCAGTCATTACTGATAAAACAGAGCAACTTATCCATGCAGACAGAGATAAATGATGGACATTTGGCCAACAGGAAGTAAACAGAAGCTCCTCTCCATATGCCGCTGCAGGCCACTGACGGATGTGTTGTTTGACTATCGTTGAGTTTGTTTAACACTTATGTAAGTGTCTCATATGCGAGACAACAGCTAAAGCTTTAATTACCAAGAATTCACTATTGCACCTGCAACTCTCCAAAAACGCCACACCAGCAGCTTATCATGTCAATCATATTATCATCGTCAGGTAATCGATAACCTGTTTCACTTTTTATGCCATTTTTTCCATGGCTATTTTTTGCACCAGTAAAAGCACAATTCGGATTATCAAATGTTCCAGTAATAGTCGAGCTTAGCTTTTAATGGAGCAGCTTAGTCCTTCAGTATGTGATTAGAGCGTAAGCAGGCTCTTTCCGTGATGCCAGATGTTCACGAATAAACACCACTGTGTGATCATATCTCCATGAAAGCTAATGCGGTCCCAGCCTGCCTTTTAATGACCCACATTATTTTGATCTTAAAATAAAGATGTTTACACTGGTGAGGAGCTCTTTAATTAGGAAAAGTTCATCTAAACCTGTTTTGCTGCGGATATGCAATTTTTGAATAAGAATTAAGCTAAAATGCATTTTTTTTTGCTTAGCTCAACAAATAACCTTTGAAACTATTATGCAAAGCTTTTTTTATAAAGCAAATGCAGGTGGTCAGGCGTCTTTAAAAATCCCTAAAAGTTAAAAGAAAGAAAAACTTCTGTGATTTGTGCTTGGTTAAACTACACAGCGAAGACATTCTCTTGAAGTTGCCATATGCGAGAGATAAAGAAACAGTGACATTTAGTTGAATGACAACTGCATGCACATTAGCTCCAAGCATTGGTGCTTCTACTCCATTTTCAACACTTTAATACTTTTGCCCTTAAAGCATATCAAAGGTCAACGCACTGGTACTAGAGCCTGGGAACGTACACGGTGCTTTGATGGATTAGTGAAGTCTAAGAACAGTTTTCCGTCTTAGTTCTCTTCTCCTTTGTGTGGCTTCATGTGAGGATTATACTAACACTCCACTTCACTTCTGTGATCCGGATAGAGAGTACGGCTGTCTTCGGGTGAATTATGACTTCATTTAGAAATAAAGAATGTGCTTTGGCCTTTTTGGGCTTGGTCTGACTCCTTAAAATCTGAATTTAAAAACTTTAAATGTTTACACAGTGATACAAGAAAACGTACTAGTAGGGTGAGCGATTTGAGATGTATTCATGAATCATTATGGAAACGTGAAGAAGAGAGAATGTTATATATATAATTGATACATTAAATTATGTAACAGTAAGTTATGGTCCTTGTATTTAATTGGACAAATGGTTTTCTGAGTGCTCAATTCTCAACACAATCTCATGGGAATTTGTACATATTTTATAAGGTGGTTAATTTGTATGATCTCATTTGTACATTTTAGCAGGATTTGCGTCCTCCCTAGTGGCATTTGGGGCTTGTTTTTTGTTGCTTTTTAAAAAAATTCGTACGTTTCTTGTATGATTCACATTTTACAAATTTATACTAATTAGTCACACCATAAAATACATACGAATTCTCATGAGATCAGGTTGGTATTCCTATGCCGGTCTTCCCAAAGATATCTTAAAAGTTTCAAACGTTTTCATTTGTATGAGATATAATATTTGTATGAGATATAAGAGTGAAGTGCATTGTGGGTAGTTCTTTTTGACTCTCTCTCTACACCTACCAACCGGCATGGGAACGCAGTGTTTCCAGTTAAAGTCACCTCAGAAATAAAGTCTGCCATAGTGTTTAAGATATAGATTATAAATCCACATGAATAAAAATCAATTGCTTTGATATCCTTTACTGAATCTACTCTTAAATAAAAAATCTTTCGTGTTTTCCATATCTGTGAGGACGGGTTTGTGCTAAAACAGCTTTTCCTGGCCTGAGCCTTTCTCACAGATAGAGAAATAAATTAAATCTTAGATATATTTAAAGGATTCGCAAAATAGAACGAGAGAGAGGGAAATATATTTTAATTTGAGATTATTGAGAGCCATGAGATTATTTTCATGCTGCAAAATAACACACAAACTATCACCAAAGAGTGAAAGACACAGAACGTGAGAGGATATTTGATATCCTTCCGTTAATGACTGCAACAGTGGATTTTCCATCGCCCACCTTTTGTGAATATTTGATTCCTCTTCGCCTGAGATCTCTCAAGGCTAGTAATATAGAGTCCAAGCGAGGTAAATTGAGGAAATACATCATATTTGACCGTCTGAGAGAGAAATGTTCTGTATTATGTGATGTTGGACTGGTAAACTGTCATTCACAGAATGAGTAGAGCTATTGCTGGTCCCAAATGCTGGTTTGCACAAAGCTATTATAAGTGCATGCCATGGACAAATGGGGTCCTGTGCTGCTGACTGAAGCAAATATGAGGCTCAGTGGAGTGGCTGCGGACTAACAGCACTTTAAAAGTAGCGCTCTGCTTCACAAGACCTCAGCGAAGCAGACAAACAACAGCAAGATAGTGTACTTAGGTCTTATTTTGTTTGTTGAGGCAGAATACTGCTTTCTTTTTTATTTATGGCCTTTTTGCTTTATATTAAATAATAGAATATAGAGACACCACACATGATGAGATAGAAAGGAGAGAAAGACGTGACACAAGTTGGACTTGTGACCGTGCAAATGCATCACAGCTTTAGTTTTTCACAAGCACGTTTCAATGTTGCCCCATGGCTGTGTTATGTTGTTTTTTATTCCTGGGGTTTGCCATTGGAGACAGCAGAGAGAAGGAAAATGATGCAAGGCGAATGTAAACTTACACTTTGTCATCTATTTAAGCACCACTGCATAGTGCACAATCTAATAATCCATGTCATCCCAGAATTGTTGAGAATGATCCGAAAAGCCGCTTTTATGCTTTAGTGAAAACTAAGATATCTGATCTTTTGTAAGGAGACATGATCATAATTAATGCAAAATAATAGATTACTATATATATATATATATATATATATATATATATATATATATGAAACTAGGCAAAAGTCTCAAAATCATCATAACAAGCATCATTTTTTTTTACATTATGTTGGATAATTTTATGTAGAAACAAAAAATGACTTTAGCTGCGTTTTCACGAACAGGATCACATAATGCTTAGTACTCAAATCTGATTGGCAGTCACAACATTCACCATTAACACAGGATCATCCACTGGAGTCATCTTACCTTAAAAATAATTTTACTTATTAAAAAATAATTTACTTATTTACCGATTTTAAAAAAAGACATTATCCCATACTTAATATCTTAAACATCTTTACATGTTTCTAGTCTTTTTAAAAGGAAACACTTGAAAATGATTTGCTTAAGAGACTGAATTCCTCATAGTACTATACAGGAAGGTCATACAGACAAAACTTTTCAAACCACTGAAACTTTGTTTATTTTTAAGTCTAAAATAGTGTTTAAGCTCCAGATTTTCAGACTTTTGAACCCCAGAGTGCATCTCATACATCATTATCTATTATAGCGTATGAACATGTGGAAGAAACTACATGGTGGATTCATGGTACATTTCTTCTCTGATGTCAGTCTGTTGATGTGGATGTGAGCCATATGGGCAGCTCTGGCTTTAATGTCTAGCTCTATGCGGTTATTTTAGCACTAATAGATGTCTGTAACTCCTGTCAGTCATACGGAGCAGTGAAGCTGTGGTTTTATCATTCACGGGCAGCAGTGCAATCTCTCTCTCTCTACCTGGATGAGTGCTCATCGCTGTTTCTCTTTGGCAATAAAATCTATCACATCCAATCTGTCATATTAATCAGTTCTGCTTAACTGAACCATATCAACTAGATTTTCTGGATAGAAATTACAGTCTTTGCCTTTGTTGTACCCAGGTGTCACTTCAACCTTACTTTTTTCAGATGGCAATAAATTTTCAATTTTATCTCAATAAAATACTAAATGACAATGAAAAGCAAAAGAGTGACTTATTATATACTCGAATGCCCTTGTTGTTGTTGCTTTAATTGCCTCACCAATCACGGCATATCGAGAGCCATTGTGAGGAAATTGTATGCGTGTAGCCTAAAGCGTTTCGGTCGCTCCGTCGAAAGGACCGTAAACAAATGCAAGTTCGGTGAAAGTACCCACATACATATTTTCGGTAAATGTCAAGTTCTAGAGCCAGTGATAAAAATATGGCAAGGCGATATTCACTTTCTCTCCACTTCCCTCAAGAATGAATTCATAAATAGTGCCTGACGCTCAGAGGTGTGGCGCCTTCCTCTGCAATTCCTCGTTAAAATGATGTTGCGAAGCAAAACAAGCTAATTTACAAGGTGATATACACGGTGGTTTCATGGAGCAATTATCAGCTTTATAGTGATATTCCAAGGATCCATAAAACCTCTCCTCTGCTTCATTTCATCATGCTCAGCATGTCCAAGAGGCTCATAAACATAGCTTTAGATCTAAGTGCAGCAGTCTGGCAGGGCGGATAGCGACGCGCTGTGCTGTTTCTCTGTTGGACGGAGAACGGCCTTCTGGGGATAGCGGGAAGAGAGAAGAGAAAAGGGTTTTTGATCAAGACCAGCTGTCAGTACTCTCCTAAACGGTTTCATTGAAGAGAACGGTTCTGCGGGAAGCGTTTGGCCGTGGAATTGGGATGCGTTGTTGTTTTAATTACTTTTCACCTTTCTCAATACAGCCTATACACTCGCCATTTAACAGCTCTCTTAGTGTAACATCAGTCAGCCGAGTGAAAGAGACAAAAGAAAACTGTCTTGGGAACTGTCGTATGTGTTCATCTGTCAAGACTCCTGACATTGTTCTCAAGTAATCTTTCTTTTCGTCCCAGAAGTAGAGACAAACAATTTCCCACAACGTTTAGGTGAGCAAAAGATATGCAATATGTCATAGTTTTGAATTGCTGTACACTATAATTAATTGCAATAATACCATATTGTGACCCAGATATCGATGTAATGCAGCATCGCAGGTCCCTGCAGATCCCTCTTCTCACCTGTAGTTAGGGCACTTCATCATTTTGTTCATTGGCTTGTTTTTTGGGGGAAAGTTTGCTTCTCTTATTGACTGCTGCTTGAATGTCTGCCATGCCCCTTTTTGCAACCTGTTTCTTAGGAAGAAAACTTTTGCCTTATTCTTGCCAATACAATCTTGTGGATAAGGTAGACGTATGCATGGATTTTATGCCCGAAGACTGTTGTGAGTTGTAAAAAAATAAAAAAATGTTCTTTGTATTCTTTGGATGTTTTTATCTAGTGTACAAATAGTGGACAAGGCCATGATTTTTCTAAACAACAGTATTTTTTGTGTGATTGAAATACTCATGTATGGTATAATACACAGTAACTTGCTTTGGATAAAAGTGTCTGCCAAATGCATAAATGTAAATTTCATTTGAAAAAGCAATGTTAAAATCAAACCTATGCTTGTGTGTGCAGAAAGGTAATAGAAAATGCAGCGTTATCTCATTGTGAGCAAAAAACCACCAACTGTTATTCACACTAATCAGAGAACATGCAAGTCAAGCCAATGTTACATAATTTGCCATTTAAAGTATATTTAGTCTTTAAAACTCAAAGACATTAAATAGATGTCCATACAAATGTTTCTTACAAAAAGAGTATAGAGGAAGGAATGGATGACTGATCAGAAAAACATTGACTGATACTAAATATGGACTGTAAAATCGTACAAAAATGTAGAATATGGGCCCATTAAATAAGTGTTAAAAGCTGGAGTGAAATATCTGTGTGATACGGACTCACCAAATGACTAACAGTTTACAAAGTGTTTACGGGATTTTTCATGTGTGCCGTATTGCCAGAGAGTGGCTTAGGAGATGCATTTAGAGATAAACCTTAGTAATACTTTTATCAAATAATACCTCTGCTTCGTACATTATCTGCCTCCCATCTTTTATTTCACAGCAAGTGGCAATTAGAATGCTTTTATCTTCAAAGCACAAAGAGTTTTTGCACTTTGAATGCAACATTCCTCCCAAAAAGATATTTATTAGACCCCTATTCCCTTTACTTAACTGTGCCCACCTGTCATTTGTCAGCATGTCAGTTTATATTAAAACCCTGTAAGAAACTAAAGTTATACAACGCAACCTTCTGCATCTTTTTAAACCAAAAATATAAACTAAAACAAAATCGCTGCACATAAAACGGTCCACGGGGCTGCGATGGAATTTATCTTGTTTAGGTCAAGTTGTCCTAACCATGTTTATCCAAGCGTTATGCAAGCACGACAAGGTCTAAAGACAAATAGCTCCGGTATATTATGCGATTCGTGCGAGTAGGTAAACAGCAGATGGTGAGGGATGCCTTTTTAGCCCCGCACGCTGTATTTACCAGCCTACCTGAATGACCCGTGTCACGATGCGCTCCTCATGCAGGCATAAGCAATTGTTAACCATTTGTTTCTGTGCATCACCGTTCCAGCTGAGCGCGAGGCCAGGCGAGTCATCCGCGGCGCGTAGGAAAATTAGCTTGTTTATCAGCATTCTGCTATACTTTCCACCTCTTTCTCCCTCTGACATTTTAAATGTACACCAACCATGACTGATTCGCTCACAATCGAAATGAGTTCGACCTCAATCGCAAATGAAGGTATCGCGCCTCCGTAATCTCCATATTTTCGCAATTACACATATAATGAGTTGCATCAGGCTTGATGAGGACAATGGCCGGTTATGTGCTTGTCTTAAATGAAGAAGGTTACCTTGAGCATCAGTCATCTGTCGTGTTGACTGAACGTTTCGTCCGGAGAAGCATGACATGTTATTATTAAACATCTAGGCCTCCTGCTCATAGGATTTGATTTACATAGGTGAAGCCAAGGTGATTCATTATGGGATGTTTCAGGTTTAGTTTCCTTATCAGCATTTTTTTTATTTAATTCAACTTGTGAGGAAACAAACCCGCGTTCGCAACGCCAGGCGTGCTTTATCGTCGACTTTAAATAGCCAGCTCCTGAAGACCTTGAGAGGGAAAATCTTTAGCCATTCATTACCGCACTGAGGAAGTGGAGAACATTGATGGAATGTAATGAAAACTAATACTCTTTCTAGTCACTGTGCTATCCACAGATGTGTTTTATATCCCATTACAGCTCTAGAAGAGGCCACAGCTCTATAGCATGTTGAGCAAAGCATAATCCATTGGGAAATTACCCATCAGAAGTGCAATACTGTTACTGAAATGAAATTACGCAGGCACTTTTGAGCGAGCGTGTGCACGCGTGTGCTGAGGGGCATGGAGGATATATGTACTACATTTGATGTGTTCCACAAGGAGAATTCAAAACTGGACTGGAGAAGTGCTCATTTAAAATGTGTCCAACATGCGGTGATTGATCGTCTTGTGCATCGCCGTTTTTGTTGAGAGCGACAGCTGTCACATCAGATGAAGTTTTTTACATACAGTATATATTGAAAGACTCAATGTTATAGTCAGCACTTTCTTAGCTTGTTTAGACGATTGCATACTATATTTTCTGTAATAACGCAGACTTGTAATAATTCATCATAATTGTTATTACTTATTTTCAGCATGATAAGGGCTATTCTATGGAAATGTCAGCCTTACCATGTTTTTTTTTTTTTACCAAAGGTTTTTACCATATTGATAGCTCAGATGTCAATATTTGGTGGTTTGAATACTCTCGTGATGTTTTTCAAACTTTTTTTTATGTTTAAATAATGATAATCATAGTCAGGTAAAGTGCTGATTTCAGAATTGTCACATCCATAATGGTCCATATTCCTCATAAATAGAAAAATTATAATTAAAATTAATTATTATAATTAAATTAATATATTATAATATAATATTAATATAATATATTATATTAATATTATAATTAAATTATATATAAAAAATAATTTAATGAAGTCATTCCTTCTCTGTGTGTTGGGTTTTATTGCGTCTTAAAAGGTTTGTTGCCTCTCAAAAACGCGTTTTTATGTCACATTCATAATGCATATATATTTCCATTTTGAAATAGATATGCATAGACAGATTTTTTCTGATGTGTGGACTCTATCAACAGGGTTTCATAAAAATATAACCAGATTGATCTATATATATTCTTAATGAATACATTCTGTGAGAATTTATATATCAAGTTTTGACTAAAAAAATCTATAACACTTGAATTGCCAATAAGTCTTCTGAGCTGAATTTTACTTACTTCTTACTATCCTAGTAGAAACGGATGTTAGGTGATTTATAACAAACTTTTGAAGAACACCTCCATATATTAAGGCGAAGTATATGTCTGTGCCTCTGCTGCCAAAAAGTTGCGATAGTGGAATTGCTTTTTACACTGGCTTTCTGATTGCTCCCCTGGTGTGTTGTAAGTTGTAAAAAAAAGCCACAGCATCATTTTATATGTCAGTGGGTGTTTTTTTGTATTCACAATACCTTTTTAAAACAAAGTAGTTCCCCACAAGAACATTTATAGCTGGCTGGTAAAAAACACATTTTAGCCAAACAGACTTTGTGACCTAATTATTATTATTATTATTATTAATAATAATGATAATGCTAATAATAATAATAATAATAATAATTTTAATTTGAAGTGTACTATAGCATAAATTCAGAATGTTAGTGTCTTAAAAATATTTTTTTTCTATTAGATATCCAGTAGCCAGGTCAGATTATACAGTATATGATATAGATATACATTAGCTCTTTCTGGTGAAACTAAAATACAGATGTACTAAATGTAATAATGCAGCTGAACTAATTTTCATTACATGAAGTCTGGAACCTCCATATCAAAGGTTCCTGCTATTTATCAGTAATGCTTTTGAAATAAATCCAGACGGGAGGTTGAAGGAAATAAGAATCCTCAGGATCCCACTTGTGAATATGTGAGATAATTTGGTGTTTGCAAGGTTAGGTCTGAGGACCTGAGCTCTTGTTGATGGTGATAATAAGGAATAGCAGGTGGTTGAAAAGAGTAACAGACATTATTCATAATGCTGGATGGAGGATAGTTTGAGGCTTTTTAAAAACCAATGCAAGTGGTTCACAAAATCATCATTTAATGTGTCTGCCTTGTTGAAGGTGTGATTTTGTGTTTCAGACCAGTAAAAAGGATTTATTTATTTCTTTAGTGCATGTGGGTGCTCAGCTAATACTGGAAAAGGTCAAAAGAAAAAATAACATATTAAACGAATGTGGGACAATTTGACAGGTTTCTGCTAAAGTTAAAAGCCTGCTCTTTAGCCGCTGTCCCCTAGAGCAAGACCCTTAGCTGATAAATATTACATTTAGCCCAAATTGCTAAACAAAAGCGTATATTTGGATTTGTTGTTGAGATCAAGGCTACAAAGGAAAGACTATATAGCTCACAATACTACCAAATTATACAAGAGCTTATTTAAAACTTTGCATTTTTGTCCCTGTAGTAGGTTTAACCTTTTTACACATTACTTTTTCAAACATAATTTTTAAGGTTTGTTTTGTCGGCAAACTCAAAAACAGTAACATTTAAGTTTAATGGTTTAAAACGTGATTTAATATTAGTGAATCAACCTGACTACTGTACATTAGTTTACACCAACAAAAGTAATTTTTTGGCTATTAAAAGCTTCAAAAACACTTCGTGAACACAGAAATGGCACTTTACGAATATATTGTTAGCAATTTTTTTAAATGTAATATATGGATGTGGTTTTGCTTCTACATAAAATCAACGTACTTTAATTTCACATCTGAACATACTGAACGCTTTTTTATTCTGTCAATTTCTTTGAACCGAAGGCAAATTAATTATGTAGTCATACATTTAGGTCAAATTCTCGTTGTGAGGTTTAATGAGGGATCATACTGAATGAATAGATCATGGCGCTGCAGAGAAGTTGCTAAATATTCATTTGTTTTGAACTCCCGAGGCATAAATCACATTGAAATATAAATAAAAACCGAAAAATATTTAAATTCCTTAAAAAACTTATGAATGACTCTTTCCTGACAATGATTCATATCCCAGTTTAATCTTGAAAAGAAAAATTGGAAATATGTACCTTATGTGGTGAGAAACGCAGCTTGTAATCGCTCAAAGCATGAACATTCCTTATGACAGAAATGTCATAATTAATATGTTTTCTCTCCAGATAAGACATTTAATTAGAAGAAGGAGAGGGTTAGGCATGTCACTGCCAGAGAGACCGTAGATGTGACTGTGATGAAACATAAAGAGTGAAACTCACTGAGTAAATGTATGACACAACAATACCCCAGGCCCAGCGTTATTAATGATATGCAGTCAACTCATTATTAAAAAAACAAAATAGCGCCAGGAGTAACACAGATGGAGTCAATTAAGCAATGATCATGCTTGTACACCATCGTTTCATCTTCGGTCTTTTATCTTTTATATGTTACTCCGTGGGTGTAATTAGCCGTATTGCAACATTACTAGCAATAATACCAGTTATTTTCATGTGCTTAATAGTTGTTTTAATTTCACATTTACTGTGTTCTTGGGTATTCCTTATGATAATAAAGTAGGTATGTCATGTTAAGTGATTTGTGCTAATTTGCTTCTCGCTTTCGGTTGTTTTGCAGAGAGCTGATGCCCTCCACGCTGGAAGGACAAATCACGATGGAGAAGACGCCCAGCTACTTTGTGACAAACAGCGCTCCGAAGCGAATCCACTCCATGGCGAGGGACATTAAGCTAATCATAGTTGTACGCAATCCCGTGACCAGAGCCATTTCAGACTATACTCAGACGCTCTCCAAGAGGCCTGAGATCCCCACCTTCGAAGTTCTGGCCTTCAAGAACCGAACGCTGGGGTTGATCGATGCGTCGTGGAGCGCGCTGAGAATAGGGATCTACGCGCTTCACCTGGAGAGCTGGATGCAATATTTTCCCCTCTCACAGATGCACTTTGTCAGCGGAGAGAGGCTTATCGTTGATCCAGCCGGCGAGATGGCAAAGGTGCAGGATTTCCTGGGACTCAAACGCATTGTTACGGACAAACATTTCTATTTTAATAAAACCAAGGGATTCCCTTGCCTGAAGAAGCCGGAGGACAGCAGCACCCCGCGGTGTCTTGGCAAATCCAAGGGCAGAACTCACCCCAAAATAGACCCCGATGTTATTCGCAGACTGCACAAATTCTACAAGCCCTTTAATATGATGTTTTACCAAATGACAGGGCAAAACTTTCAATGGGAACTGGAGGAGAACGGCACCTCGCCTGGCTCTCGGGACTAACAGACTGCTGCTCCCCGCACCACCAGCCTTCTCACAGCGGAAATCGTTTCTTCAGAATATGCTTCAACACGTCAATCAATCATGGCTGTCTTTGCAAAAGTGTGTGTACCCATAGCAAGAGTAATAATCTGCTCTGTCAACCCCCGATACCAATGGTGTTTATGATGGCAAACGTTATTGTACATATTATCATAAATATATTTATATTTGTGAAGAGAAGAGGATTTTATTGGTTTTGTTTCGGAAAGAGTTGCCATATGAATCATGTCTTCTAAGATGATGCATGCGATGAGTTAAGTGTCCTTACCCACCGTCACCCCGAGGGTTTCATTTCTTAATCTTTACTCTCTCTCTCTCTCTCTCTCTCTCTCTCTCTCTCTCTCTCTCTCTCTCTCTCTCTCTCTCTCTCTTTCTCGCACACCAGCAGTGAGTGCAGTGCAATTGACTCAGATAACCAAGGCCATGTGTGGATTCTGAAGGTTTCAAACTATCAAATGAAGTAATTATTGTTACAGTAATGACAATGTTTCAGCTATTTTAGTTTTATGTGCACAGTTTTAGTTAATGGCTAATACAAAATCATATATTTTAAATTCACTAAGAGGAATGTCACAAAGTGCAGTGTATGCAGTATTTTTAGGGTTCTTTATGGTAATGATATGGTATTCTTTAAAGAATGAGTGTGAATATCCCTTACAAAAAAGAAGTATATATATTGATACTGATAGTTCATTATTTTAAGTATACTTAAGCAAAGTTCTAGTATATTTTTAAGTATTTAATGTAGTAAATACCAGTATACTTAGCCCACATTTTAGTTTATAAAAGTGTACTTGTAAGTATATTTTAAGTGTAACAGTATTAAACTTTGAGTACAAAGTTTACAACTATGTTTTTCTAAGTACATAAAGTGGATTTCTAAGGCCTATATACAAACTCAAAAGTATACCAACAGCAAACCTTTTTTGTAAGGGATATTAATCATCAGTTCTTGGGTTTTATTTTAAAACCTGTTGACTTTATAGCAGTTCAGCTACAGTTATTTACAGGTACAGAAAGCAAAAGTTTTTTGAAGTTTTGCATGTGTTAGCTGTCAATATATATTCAATATATTGCCCAGCCCTAGACAGCCTTCCCAACGTATTTGGTTTCAGTAGAAAATATGTAACACAACAAAGAAAAGTTTTTTTCATAGCATTTTAATAACATTACAGTACCATAGATGCTACAGTAGGTCCACAGTATCTGATACCGTATAAAAGCGATTTGGCAGAAATCACAAGTCTGTATTCTTTACATTTTTGACACTGTGGAACATTGTGGATCATTAATCACTTTGTGAATCATATTTTTTGTCATGAACACCCTTTTCTCCTCAAGATTAATCCCATAACTTATGTGAGTTGATCACACCGACTCAAACTGTCATTATTACGCTCAAGGCTTATTCTGAAAACTCCAAAACGCTGCACATATGCTCTGGTCCTGTCTCCAAGCAGCCACATTGTTTTCAAATGCAGCTGCTTCCGTACTGATACAGAAACATGATAATGAGTCTAGCAGTAATGCTGGTGAAGTGATCAGCAGGGAGTTACCAAACATCTGCTATAACAAAGTCCTCTGTCATTACAGACAAATGGGACATTAAAAGAGGTGCCTGTGAAAATCATAAAGAAAGAGGTTTATCATACTGCAACTTACCTTATGGACACCTCACGTTGGTCTTAAAGAGTTGCTTTGTGAAAATGATTACTTCGTTATATTTATGGCTTCATGCTTTTTCCTTTACCAAAAAGCCACATCTGTTGTTATACTGTGCATATCATGTGGTCCAAAAAGCCAAATGTCATTTAATGTAGTCCTGACCATTTATAAACTAAACTCATCTCAGATGATGTTGTCATAAAGTTAGATGTAAAACACTTAATTCCTAAAACTGTGCACTTGTTTATTTAGTTAATTTAACAGTGTTATGTTTCTGCTAATTTAAACCATGTGACACCAAACCTCAGCTGAATAGAGCGTTACGTGAATAGCAAGTCGTGAATAAATGCAACAGAGCCTTGAATAATTTTCGGAAAACAGTAATTACATTGTGCAATGACATTTAAAGTAAACCCTCAGAAACCTTCCATTAAATTGAGATAAGGCACGTCTCGTTGGCCTTCCCTTTAGAATTTATTTTGTATGATTATATAATTATTTGGTATAAACATTCAGGCCACAATGAACTTGTTTGATAAACAGAATCCTTTACAAACAAATCAAATAACAGTATGAACAGTAATATTCTGGCTCATTTGATAAGACTTTGCAAACCTAGACTACAGTATAACAGACTATATAACAGGGTGTCTGCATTACAGAAATGTACAAATTAAAGTCGAGTTGAAATTTGATGTGTAATGTAAATTACAATGGCAAGAAGAAAAGTAAATTCTGGAAAATGAGGAATTCTTTGACCATATTCCATACAATGCAAGTTAAGTTAATAATAGTAAAATATGAATATTTAGGAATTAAATAAATGAATGAAAAAACAAAGTAATAATGAAATATATATAAATTTAATAAATAAACAAAGTAATAATAAAATATATAGGAATTGAAAAAATTCTATAGGTGGCAATACTATTTAATAAAACAATCCATGTTGTGTGTATGATAACATGTTTACTAATCGATTCATACAGTACATAAGACAAAATAAACAATACACATATGTATAGCAGTTAAATGAATTTCTTTCCATTTCATTCCATTTTAATTCTTCTTCCTCAAATTTTAATTACAATTCTGTATCCTGTTTGCTACCTCAATCCTCAATTCAATTCAAATTCAGGAACTGAACTAAAACAGAACAGACATACTGTACATACCGAGCGGTACAAGCCTGTTTATTATCTTTTCTACATAGCTTTTACATTCACATTGTCTTCAAGTGTCAAGAGGGCTTCGAGTACCTCTCCACTGAGTCTGTTGTGCTTGTGTCATGTCTCTGAACTATTTAACAACTTCGACAATCAATGCAGTCAATGAATCAATAAACACTCTTAATACACATCCCGTGCAGTTGTGTATCGGTCCCTCCCTCAGCACACCTCTCCGGCCATACGACGCTTGTTGTATGTACACATTGCTGAGCTGGTGTGTTTTTCGCCTGGGGGAATGACAGACCTGAGAGATAGTTACACAGTGCAATTGGTTCAATCAGAGTAATCGCTATGTTGCCCTTTTATATCCCCCTGACTGAACATTGGAGCCTGAACCACAATATCCCAGGTCAACCTTTCAGCTTTGAGCCTCAGCCGTGTCGCTATTCCCCTGGAGCCCTGCTGTAAAGCTCTCTGATTTCAACTTTCTCTGTTTCATGCAACACACCATCATTTTTCCCCAACAGTGGATCTGTGAAGGTGAGATGTGGGAACCGGAACAGCTGACTGATTGCTTTTTGTTATTGTTGGTCTTTTTTATTTTACCATTTGCGCAAACTAAGCATAAAATTAATAGTGTTAAATTATGTTTTTTCTAACATTGTGTCCTAACCAGGCACGACGCAATAAAGTGACAAGCAATGAGAAGTTTAATAAAAGACTACGTTAAGCAACTGGAGCTCGCTTTGACTTTTCATTGCACAGGGTAGCTCCGCCCACAATGAACTCTGATTGGTTTAAAATTCTCCTGCTCATAACTGTATGTGGTGTAAGGATGAATTGCTTGTCGTCAAAAACTTGCTTGTAGCATTGTGCCTGACCTGGTTAGGACGCAGTGCTTTAATTTCATAAAGATATTTATCCAACAAAATTACCGAGACTACAATCAACACACTGTGAAGAAAAATCAAGATGCGAGTATTTGGTATGAGAATACTCGATGTTTAAATACGCTGCAGCGATAAATAAGTTCTTGCAGAAATTTTGGAATGAACAGCTTCGTGAATATTCTATGTATTTGCACACTGATAAAGAAATATCTGATCTAGAAAAAAATGATTCTGCTATGATGTAAATATCAGAAGTGTATAATGTACATATGCAGCTAGAATTCTTTTACAAAGAAAATAAAAGTGGAATGAGAGCCACTGAGATCTCATGTGTCTCCTGTGCTATATATGTGTGTATGTGTGTGTGAGAGAGATGCTGCTGTTGTTTTCTGTTTATGCTGACGCAGTGAGTAAAGAGATAGAAACAAGAGCTCTGAGGGCTCAGAACTGCAGTGAGAACAGAAACCAGAACCTCTGAGAATCCAGGAAAAAAGAGACGAAACTTGAAAGGAATTCAATTTCGATTACGCTTCAGTCTTTCTTTCGTTCTCGCACCCCGACAGACTTTTCTTCAGTGTCCTCTGAAATAATACGTAAATGGGGGATAATACAAATCCTACCTTTTGACACTGTCATTCTGCAGCTAAACGTGAGGGTTTGCATTTAAATCAGTGTCTGACAGATGTACACCGAGAGTTTCTGTGTATTGCTGTAAATATTGTAGTTTCACACACCATGAACCGTATTTCTGTCTTTATGCGGGTAAGTTAATCATAGCAGGTAAACATCTTGTAGCATGAATCATTTGGCATACATTTCAGAGAAAGGATTGCATTTAATGTTTTCAAACCCTCAACGAAAAGTATATTTAGGCAAAAAATAATAATGTATTTTAGCTCATGTATAACGTATTTTAGTAACAGGGTTTGCAAATTAAATTGTCAAAATTTACATAGTAAATTAAATTACAACTAAACAATGTAAAAAAGGGAGAAATAATAAAATAGCCTGAGGGATACATCCAGCCTGAAGGATATTTACACCGGTGGCATCATCTAAAACTAGTTAAAAATCTAAAATATCTAAAATATTTTCAAGTCCAATCAGCTTGGCTTTACAAGTTATTTGAACTGTTTTACATTATTTCAACTTATTTCAAGCCGTTTCATCTCATCAAATTAACAAGTCAATCAATTTCAACATTATTTTTATAAGTTAAAGCAACTTCCCACTGTTTGCACTTAAAAATGTAAGAAAAAATGTAAGATTTTTTACAGCTATGCTCATTGTAAATGATGCACATCCCCGCGGACACTTTCTGAAGTGATTTCAAAAACCTACATTTTACTGGGTCCAACAAATAGATAAAAAATGACAGCTGAGCTGAAAAAAGAT
This sequence comes from Beaufortia kweichowensis, assembly GCA_019155185.1. Lineage (NCBI taxonomy): Eukaryota > Metazoa > Chordata > Actinopteri > Cypriniformes > Gastromyzontidae > Beaufortia > Beaufortia kweichowensis. The sequence continues at coordinate 4,443,226 of CM032804.1, forward strand.
TTGAAACATTAAATTATCGTACTATGCAAGTATATGTATATTTTAGCTGCAAAGATAATTGACTGAATTTAGCACAATTCAGCACTGCTCAAACGAAACTTTTCAATAAGTTTTCTGTCATTACGTAAAATCTGAACTTGAATATCATATATCTTTATATGCTTAAGTAAACTTGTGTTAGAGCCTTAATTGTAACCTTTGATTTGAACCATTTTTTCGGCTTAACCCCTCAGGTATGCAGTGCCTGTTTTCAAAGAAATAATCCTTTGATGCTCCCTACCAGATATCTATTGCTTAAAAGACATGCAAAGCTGTCCTCCAATTGCCTCTCCCTATGGGGGGTTTATGGTGTGTGGTTTTGAGACGGGCTGATCTCTCCTAGATTACAGATGGAGTCATTCTTTTCTATCAGAACTACTGCGGTCGGCCTGCCGTAACCCTCACAAGCTTCAGAAGGCTGTCAAGTTGGGCAATTTCCAGTTGGTGGCATGTACATTTTATTCTAATAAAGTAATGATGGGGTGCTCGAAACGTGAACTGGTTTGTCATACAGAAAAGCTTTCAACAAGACGGTGAATATTTTTTGTAAAAAGTAATGAAGGATTCATCAACTGCAATAGATTATTATCAGACAGTTTCTTTTTTATGTGATTTTTACTTTCTTCACTGCATATAAAACAAATATGAAACTAAATTTAAGCCCTTTTAAAGTCTCAGTTGAGAGTTGAGGGTAAAAAGTATACAAATAGAGAGATTTATTCTCATTACTGAAGTTACAAATACGATAAAAAAGGATTTATCTTAATTTTTCAATATAAATGTTTTCTTAAATATTAAGATAATACATTTTAAGAGTTTTATCCTACTTTTTTTTGTCACACCATAGGACATAAACATTTGTCAACTATCCAAATACATTCTATTATTATTATTATAAGCCATAAATAATGTCTTTATTAAGTTCAACACCTGCATGTGCAAGTACCATTTAAATACTGCAGAATATAGCTATCAGTCAGTATCGTGGCATATGTGCATCTACTTTCTCTGAAGATTAGACATAAAAATGAGTGGCTTTCCAAATTGATCCTTTCCAAAAAACTTTCTCCATCATCATCATCAATATTTGCGCCATGTTTTTTCTACACACCTCAGGATGGCTAACAAATAACAGCAGACTACAGATATAGCATGGTTGTTTTGTTTCTGTGAGGCTATACAATACATTGGTTTAACCCTCAGGCTATCATGACAGTGATGTCTAAAAAATGCATCATCCTTATAATCAATACCTCCAAAATGATCCAGACTCTGAAGGTGTCTAGGTTCTCCATCCATCATTATTGGTAATAGTCTCATTAATAGAGTGCTGATTCATTTTCCACCGAGTGGATATTAACCTTTTGCCAGTAAACATTCATTATGTTTGTGAGAGGTGTGTTCTGTTAGAGTCTGATGCTGGAATACCAAATGACACTCGGGAGAATATCACACTACAGCTGCTTTGCTACAGAAGCTTTGCAGGGTCCTGCTGTTGAAGACTTCCATTTTGAAAAATGCAGAAGAGAGCACAAATGCCCTTGGAACATTTGGTCTCCCTTTATTTAAAAGTGCATATTCTGCATTAAAATTGGAATTGACCAAAATACATTATATAAGATTGATACTGGGTAGTTGGAGTCATGGCCTAACAGTTACACATCTTTAAAACATATTGAGTAGTGGTGCTTAGGCAGTCCAGACAGGATTGGATCTCGGTTGTTGTTATCGTTGTACTTTTGCTGTCGATAAAATAAAGTCTTAATGATCAGCATGTACTTAGTAAAATAAATAAACAATATTTACTATAACAATGTTGAAACATAAGCGGCTACGGACAGTATTTACTGTAGACCCTTTAGTCGAACTTGAAATGCATTCAGGCATTTAACTAATTGACAAAATTAAAAACCAGGTAGTATTTATTATACTGTAAAGAAAGGCAGTTTGTAAACAAAACAATTTACAAAACACGTCAACATTTTTCAGTATTGTACAGTAAATTAGGACTGCAAGATATATGTAATGATATTTGAATACAAGTTCTATACAAGTTACATATAGTCAAAGTTTTTTAGTCAAAAGACTGGTGAGAGAGATTTTAATTTTTACTTTAATACTTTAAGCATTATAGTATATAACATTATTTAGCAAGTAACTGCATATCATATTTTCGACTGACCAGACTTTTATAGGTCTAGACTTGCATTCGGTTGCTTTCAGAGCACATACAAATAAATCATTCTCTCCCTATCTTTCAGCACAGATTTATATAAAACCGCAACATCTCTTTCAGAAATCTGGAGTTGGAGTGAAAAGGTGAGTTCATGAAAATATTGACTGTTTTTTACAACACCATATCAACTAGATAAAGAATTATGAATGCTTACTCCAGTCTTCATCCCAACTCTTTCTTCCTTTCTTTTTAAATATGGAAACAAGATTAATTTTACAGTGTATAAACACTTCAGGCAAGACGGCACATAATGTGTGATGAGCAGTGATTGCACGTCTTCTCTCTGGCTCTGCCTTATGGACATTTTTTACACATTTACATCAGCGCACAAAGTGACATCTTTATGTGTAATTTTAAGCAATTAGCCATTATTCCCTCGTGCATTTCAAGCATCACCTACTATAATGCAGCTTTCCTCAGGTCAGTCGGCCTGAACTCTAAAGAAAACTAAATAGGCATGGATAATGCCTTTTAAATGACTTTAGAAGCGTCAATTATTTAATAGCATTAACTTCTATTGTTGTATGTGTAACTGATGTCAAAAATGTTAAATGTTACCATCCGCTTTAAATTGCCTGAAGTGTGATTTTAATATTTAACCACTGGTCTTTTCTGATTTTATTTTTACGGTCACAGTGTCTGTAAATGTCTTTAAAGGTTTTATCAGACTTCAGAAAATTGCTCATTATTTATTTATACTATTTGTAAATTTGCATTTAATTTGCTATGGCTTATAATAGGTATTCTAGAACAAACCAAAGAAATATGCTATTTTACATGCTACTGTTTGTGTTGCTGTGTTATGTCGCAGATTACTGGTAATTTATTTATATAGTTAAGCAAACTCATATGTACATTTTACAAAAGTGAAGTAATTTGCATTGCTGGCGAAATGTGATTATCTTCACTGTTCGACAGGTAAAATATCACATAAAAACAGAAATATCAGTAAAGTAATTTATATAAATGTTAATGCAAACACAATTTTTATACATGTAAGATTACGTCTATAAAGTGTGTTAATTTTTTTGAATTATTACATATTTGATTTTTCATGCAGTTTGAGAAATACAAAATCTGTTGTTTGTTTGCGAGAGACATGCTGTTGCATACATTTACAGTATGAATATCATCCACACAAATTGCCAAACCCGAGAAGTGAAAATAGATGTGTTATTTCTTTTTAAAGAAACACATTAACTACAAGAAACAATTAGAGATTAGTCACATTTGAATTGACAGATAATCTTATTGTGCTATGTTATTACAGTAACCGAATGTTATTGTGATGCTAAACCAGTAAATTTAATCTGTGAATGTTGGTTTTTACTATGCCTGAAATCACTGAATTTTACATTCATTTATTGCTTTGTCAATAACAACTTACAATTGACAAAGTCATACATTTTATAAAATATGAACATTTTTTACACCTTTAATGTCAAAATTCCTTCATAAACAACCACATTTCGAAACTATGTTAACTTAATAACTTAACATGACATCATATTCATACAGTATCTGTACAGTGTCATAAATGCTTCACAGTCTGCTACAGCTGAGTCCGGTCACGCTGGAAGTTTCTTTATGCAAATATATTCCACCTCTGGAGCAGAAACTTTCCCACCCTGATTAAATAGGCAAGAAATCCACAGTACTGAAAACACGGTAGAGGTCTTTGCCAATATGCTGTGTATCACTGTTGTATCTTGCCCCGGCATCACATAAATGATGCAAGACAAAGAGATGGTAGATCTGATTGGTATGTGTGCCTGCACCCAAAGGAGGAATTTTAATAAGCTGTTGAATAGAGGTTTACATGCTCTCGTATAACATCGGCTCTGCTTTTCATTTAGTTACTGTAGTTTGAGACGTTAGAAGATTGATATTCTTTTTTTCACAGACAGGAAACCTTTATTTTATTAATAAGCTTTCTCCGAAAGGTTTTGTCTCTAGTTATGTGTTTTTAATCTTGTTTCTAATTTAATTAACTTTCTTTTCATATTTTTCAAAACCCCATTTCTACTGGACATTATAGAGCTTCATGCTTTTATAAAATCCTGTAGATCTTATCTTGAATGTCCTTGAGTCTTGCGTCTCTGTAAAGACATTTAATGAGGTTGTATATTGATTTTGTCTGCCATGAAGCAGGCACACACAGGTGAGATGATAAAAAGCTTATGAAGCTTAGCTACAGAGTTTTAGTCAGTTGTTCCAAGACACAGATTTCTTTCAGTGTAACTACTTTAACAACTTAACAACCCTCTCTACTTTACATTCAAGCTGTAAGAACTTGCCCTGTTACCGGAGGCATCGTGCACCTGTTTATTTTGAAAGGGCAAAACAAACAGGTACGTGAGATGAGACAACCAAAGAAAGAGAAATACATTTTTAAGATGCTACAGTTTTTGTTTATATATTGATATTTGTTTAGTTTTATTTGAACAAATCAAGTAAAATTGCAACGGATTATGACAGACAGCTATCATTATGCTTTTCTGTCAAGAACAACATTTGAGTTTTATCATTTCTCCTTTTGTGTTCGAATCTTCCCTTAAATTGGCATAAAGCTCCTTTTTATTACAGTAATAAAGCTCTGTAAGATTATTCTTAGAGAGTTCCCAGACAACAATGTCTTTTATTGGAGAATCTAAGATATGCTGATGCCTGCAGGTCTGTAGGTTTATCAGGATTTGTCATAGTACAAATTACTTTGAAAGACAAAAGACAAGTGCAAAATTACTACGGGTTTGCTGGGATCTCCCATCTGGTTAAAATCACTGTCATAAACAAATGCAATTCAACAACAATGGAAAACCTGGAAAAATCTGTCAATTTATTTTAGTTTTATTTTAAAGTTCATTTTAGTTCAATTTTTTTATGTTTTGTGATGCAGTCCTTTGGTCCTTGAGCTAGAAAAGCTGACTCATTTTCTCCAGTATATTCTGTTCATTTGAGCTGCATCAGTATTTGGTGTTTTCAGAGCAATGTATTACCGTTATTCTCTCAATTACTATAATGTTACTATAATTCACGTTCACCTCAGGGTGAGAGATTGCAGCTGCCGTCAGGATGTGCCCGTGTCTGTTTGTTTTGAACAAACAGATGTCTCTCAAACAGAATACGAGATGCGTTCACTTGAAAAGAGTGAATCTAGCAAAAGAATTCTGTTGTCTGCTGTGTTTCCAGACCGCCATGTTATATTCATGAATTCAGAGAATTTCGACATAGTATGTGAATTGTCTGCAACCGCGCTTATCACTTAATTGCATGAAAAACAGTCTGCGGTGGAAATCGCTAGAGATTGTGGGTTTGACATGCAGAAAACGAAATCCCTAAAAATCCATCAATCCATCCAACTCCAATGTCTTCTTCTGTTGAAAATAAGAGTCACAAGTATCAAAATGTGTACTCGCATTCTGAAGTTTCAAAAAACCTTGAGCAAACCTTAGGGGTGCATCAAAATTTTATGACCATATAGTAACAGAAGAGAAGCAATAATAACAATCTCTCTCTCATTCCCTCCCTCTCTCTCTCTCTTTCATAGCTTGTGTTTACCAGAGACTCATAGTATTACATCATTAATCACTGGGCCGAGTTTGGCATAAGCAGATTGGTTTCAGTAAGTTGGTGTTTCTCCCACAATTATAATTGAAATACATTACTTGCAGTCATGAAGCCATTGATCAGATTTTAGAGGAAACAAAACTAATGCTTTTCTCAACTGATTAGACATTTTTCTGCAAACTAAGTTTAATGCTGTCAAATTACAGCCACTTAACACAGCCACTTTAATGTTTCCATATACAGCACCACAAATTGCCTACCACTTTGTTTTTTAGTAACTCATAAAAGATTGAAATTGACATTAAAATTTGAACTTATTTACTATTTAATATACTAAGATATACATTACAGCGTTCTGTGAAATGAAATGTTACTCAGCCCCATATGAGAAGGGTTATAAAGACCCTGTGTTTGCACTTGAAAGACTCAATACAAGAGAAAGATTGTACTGCACATTAAAATAGGCTATAAGCTTTTCTAATTTCAGAAATGACAGTATATTTAAACATTAATCTGCAATGTGAATTGACTTTTGTTGTTTCTTAAAGTACTGCATAAAATCTCTGCAAAATAAAGTTACACCTGCACTGTAAAAAAAAGACAAAGCCTGTGTGGAGTGTCTATTAAGAATTGTACCCTGTGGTCCAAACATTGATTTTTGGTGCACAAGGTCTCGTATATTGCCTGAAAATGCCAATTCACTCGTTATATTGTTGGGCACAAAATGCCACATGGAGCCAAACTTGCCCGCAATTATTCTAACAATATTGAATTTAGCCCTCAAATCTAAAAATGTGACCAACATGGGCAGAGTTTGCCTGTTTGCTATGTGGGTACAAGTGAAAAGCCATTATCCAATATATACAACAAAGAAATCAAAGCAAAATGTATTTATGTATTTCAAAAATAAATATTATCACATCAAATTATTTGCATACAGCCACTCGTAAAACGTAATACAAAAACTTGCATTATGGTACTACAGTAGTAGCATAGTACAAGGTATTGATCTTCTCTGTGGAAAGTTTGTCAAACACAGCTTTTTCTTTATTCTAAGGGTATTTAAAAATAAAAGCCCTCTGACACACCCCAGTTTCCAGACATGTCACTACTGAATCAAAATCATTATATGAGATGTCAGGACAGATCAATATGTCAACAGAGCTAAACCCAGACCCCCACCCCGCAATCTCCAAACCTGAGCACCACCCTCACCTTTTCTACATTTAAAAGAGACGAGGGGTCAAGATTTCTTCCTATCAGCACCTTCCTCAAGCTAAAGTAGAGCAAATGGGTGGAAAGAAAGGACGTATCAGCTTATGGAGGCAAACCCTTCCAAAAAAGCATCATTAAATTCCTTCTTGCAGGTTTTGGTGCATTATTCATAAATAAGCGTTGAAATATAAATGCAGCTGTGTTGCTGAAGCTCTGAAAGGCTGGAGCCCTATAAACTCTTCTGCAGAGAGGCTATAGGGTTTGGTTGGTTTTATCTAAAAGCCAAGAATAAGAAGTCTTGGGGTCGTCAATTTTGAATGTGGACCAAAAGGGCTGCAAGGAGGTTTCATCGGCTAGTCATTTATTTAGTCTCTCATTTGACGATATGGATCATGAGAAAAGCTCTCACCAACTCGAGCTGCGCATAAGTCAAAGCGAAGGAGCGAGTCAGAAACGAGAGGAATATTGAGCAAGGATGAGGAATAACAGAGGTGACTGGATATGTTGACAGGTGGCGACAGGCTTTCCCGCAGGAATGAAATGAATGAATCATGCACATATTAACTTGTCTCTTCACACGCTGCAGTGAATGACAGAAGGTTTTTACTCCCACCAGTTGTTTTTAGCCTAAATTTAGGTCAGGTTACACTGCAGCCTGTTCTCATTTCTTATTCACAACTATGCGCACCATAAACATGTACTGTAACATGCGCCGCTGTTTAAAATGTCTTTTTTATTAGCATTGCACCCAATTAGTTACAACCCATCCGGTTACATCTGCATTTCCTGTACTTATGAAATAGTAGTGGATTTCTAAACTATTTCAGCAGACATCATTTTTAATATTACATATTGAGGTACAGACACTCTCTCACCTAGTTTGAGTCTGTTGTAGTTTAAGTAAATTAAGTGGGAAGAGTTAAATTCAACACTACTAGAAAAGTCAAGTCATCTCCTTTGTGGTACAAGATGAGAAACATTATCTCACTGTGCACAGCATTAAACAGCTCTATTAACAGATCCTGTGAAGCAGATATAAGATATAAACACAAAAACATTCACATGCGATAAGATTTTTTAAATGAATCTATGGAAACTACAAATAAAAAGTGACAGAAGCTACCTGAAACAGTAATGAACAGCCAACTTGATGAATTGTTTGAGCAAAATTATCTAAAAAGTATAGAGACATTGGTTTTGGCAATGCAATAATAGTTTATGTATCAGTTGACTGTACTTTGAAAGGTTTGCATGCTCAACTGTGCATGAGACTGAGTAAAACATAAAGAGGAAGAATAGCTGAGCCTATAAACATCATATTATGCCCAATGTTTACAGTTTTGCAACCCTTATACAAAGATACTGCGTAGATTCAGGGTATTAAAGTGTCGTTTCTGTGCCGCTAGCATCACCAAATGATACTGCAAAAACACAATAAGATATCATAATAATAAGCACAACAGAGCCACAGTTTGGGGGAAATCAGTGTGAAAATGGCTTACTTACAGCGATCTCTACATATAAAGCTGGGATAGGGAGTACTGTTTGACATTATAAAAATTGCACATTCAAATTTCCCCTATCAATTATAAAAGTTTTAGCTGTGGTGGTTGTACCAAGAGAAAGTATCATGAGGTATTAAAGAGTAGAGGATCGATGAAATGCATGTGAATTCTGGGCCTCACCAGTTGGTCCAAATCACCCGTAATTAATACATTTTAATACATTTTTTCCTTTATAATAATACAACTACATTGTTGACTACAACACATTAAAACATACACCAATTCAGATCAAAAGATCATAAGAAACATTCAAGTAATTATATACATGTAGATTTAAGCCTATTTAATCTACACGTGGCATTTTAAATATTGAATATCTAGTGTTTTTGGAAGTGCTCCATTTGATAACAGACTGTGAGATGACCGTCAGGTGGTAATGATGCTCTGCTCTCTCAGGGTTAAAATTACATGCATTTATTTTCATATTCCCACATGTAAACAGTCACAAAGCAACACAAAATGCTGATGAACAATTCTTATTAGTTTTGCATGACAAATGAAGCAGCTAGTTTCACAAATCCTTCACAACATTTGCGCTGGATGTGTAACATTTGTTATTTATCTACTTGCTCTTTCCATCTTGTCTGTTATATGAAAATGGAAATCACGTTGCGTGCTTTATATTTTAACATTTAAATTTTTTTTTAAATTAACATGTTCTAACTACAGATGTGATGGTTTAAACTCATCAGACCACTGAGTAAAGACTTGTATGTTGTAAGTTGTATGAACTTTATGGAACTTCTCTAGTCTGTCTGACATACAAATGTATTGACACGTAAAGCGCACAACTGACAATTACTATAGTAATTCATTCAAAATAATATGCATTCACTTGCAATCCCATGTTTACAAATTGATTAAAATATACAGTCACATTTGAAAGATATAAATTATAATAATTACATAAATTATAATATTCTTGTATATTCTTTGGACATTGTTCTTTATTCAAATGCATCCACAGACCTCAGCTACTTTTTATGCCATCAATTTTATGTCAGAAAGCAGTTTATGCAATATATAAAACACTTCTCATGACAAAAAACATGGTTTCTGTGCCTTTAATGCATTTTAAAAAGCAATAGGACAGCAAAGTATTCATTAAATGTGCCATAGATGGATGAGCTTTTGAAGAGAACATGCTGCTATGTGGCAGGTTACACAAAAGGTCACATATTCCAGTGTCATCCTGAACCCACTGTCATCATTTTATCTAATGTCTCTTTGGTGTATCAATGTAATTGCACAGTCTGTTAATGCATTTAAGCCCTATGCTCGTGACAACCCTAGCCGCACAATGAAAGGCACAGTGCCACCTATTACTTCACTAAAAGCATCCCTCAAGCCTTTCATTTCAAATCTAAAACCCAGAAATCCAACTTTAAAACAGCATGTTGTCATTTTCTCAAAAGGCGTAATGTGAAATGCTGACTGCTAAATGCAAATGGATGTGAGTCTAATCAGAGCGGCACAGCTTCTGCAGTGCTCAAGCATGCATGTCATGTCAGCACGCTCTGAAGAGAGAGCTGAAACTTTAACAAAATGCTTTAATTACATGTGCATTTATGCTTCTAGCAGATGAGAGGAGTGCACTGTGCTTGTGGCATGTGCTATGTTTTTACTGATCTGTTTTATTTGGACAATGAACTTCCTTATATTCTTCATATTGATTACATCAAACCTGAATAAAATCGACAACATTAAGTTAATACTGCATAAATTTCAAGTGGAAAAAGGCCTTGGAGCTACTGGAATTAGAAATCACTTGATCAAAATATAATGTAATTCTTTCACACAATACACTACATGACGTGAATACAACACACATATGTTAAATTTTCCACAGAAGTGTTCAATGGAACTTTGTTCCTTAAGAATTCACATTTAGAAAATGTAAGAATTCAAAACCAGCAGTCTCTCACTATTGCCAATACAGATCAACAGTTTTTATCACACTATTCTGCATTTCAGCTTCTCATTAAAGTCCAGACTGTGAGGTAAGTTAAACGCTATTGGCTATTTTTAATTAGGGGAGGGGTCACTTAATATGTCCCAACTTCCTGTTTAAGTGCAAATTGCATCAGTTATGTATTTTAAGGCATTTTAGTGGGTCTTTAAGATTTTTATTTACTGAAATAATTGGAAAAACTTCCTTTTTTCACAAGGTGGCTAATTTGTATGAATTCATACATCTCATTTGCACGTTCAACTCATCATCTTATCAGTTTCTGGATTCACATCATCCACATTTATATGAATTAACCTTGTAAAAGTTCCTATGAGATCAGGCAGCCAAATTCATTGATTATACAGTACAGCCAAAGGAATAAATTACCTCAACCCATATGACTTATTGGTTCTGAAGAACACAAATAGAGAAATTCTGACGAATGGATTTTTGCATGCAATTACAATAAATGGCATAAATGTGTCACGTATAAGTTCTTAGGAACTGAGTTATATGAGGTTGATTAAATGATGGCAGTTTTTTAAGAGGGGGATGAAGAATCCTTTTAAGAAGTCTATTTGATCTCTTTACCTCAAGCATGTCCTTTCCCTCACATCTACTGTCACATCCCTGAGGTTGATAAGCCGCTTTCCTGAGCTCTGCTCTTTGCCGTGCTTGCTATGAGATCAATACATCCTCAATTTATTCTTCTTTAGGTTCGGCGGTCCCTTGTTTTCCATGCCGCTCAGAGAGGAAAGCGCCGCTCTTGTGCTGTGATCTCCCCAGAGTCTTTCAGTACACTCGCTTCTCTAACTTGTCACGCATTACTAGGTGGCCTGCTGCCTTTCTCTGAAACAGTGTTGTAAAACTGGTAAATGCTAGGTTGTGTGTAAAAGGCTCGTGAAAGTATTATTTATGTTGACATATCATATTTACATACACCCACCAATTTCCTGCAAGTCTTTTAATACATATGCATGAACATACTGAATGACATTATTACTGAAAGCCAGTAGTTTTGCTTGTCAGATAGTAATTTATCAATAAAGAAGGTTGATGTTTCAAAAAAAGAAAGCGTTTTTGTGTTTTGGGGATGTGTTATGTATCATGTATCATATAATTTCCTTTTGAAATCAAAAATCTGGATGTACTGTACCCTCATACTTTAACTCTCTTCTACACACCTACAACGCATCCAGAACCCTGCGCTCAGCGAACGAACGTCGACTGGTGGTACCCTCACAGAAGGGCACTAAATCCCTCTCTCTCGTTCTTTCTCCTTCTCTGTTTCCGGCTTGTGGAATAATCTTCCTAACGCAATCCGCTTGCCACATCCCTCACCTCCTTTAAGAAACAACTAAAAACACACCTCTTCCACGAACACCTGACATCATAATACAAAAGAAAAAACACTCAACTCTCTTCTTTCCTCTACAGGTACTTATCTAGCACTGCAAAACATTGTAAACTTAGGAAAGCACTTCTTAGTACTATTGTTGCCGCTTTTGATGTGTCGCTTCATTGTCTCCTATTTGTAAGTCGCTTTGGATAAAAGCATCAGCTAAATGCCTAAATGTAAATGTAAATGTATTGTAGTGTGTAGATGAATCAAATCTAATAGAGAAAACATTGTAATTATTTTTAACTTTTTTACCTTTACTGCACTTTAAATGATCATCATAATATATACATTTTAGCGCATTCAGCAACTTGGCCCACTTTGGATAAATGACAGCCAATCACAGGAAAGACTAACATAACCAGTCATATATAAATTTGTTTTAAAGGAACAGTAGCAAAAACAGTAATTCTAAGGTTCAAAAAGTGGTCATGTAAAAAACTACACATTTTTTGACATCATAGGTGGGAAAAATTAGAGAAAAATTTAACTTGTAGAAATGTGGCCTTGACACAATAAAGTTGAAAAAACAAAACCATGTATTCAAAGGTGATTAAGTTTTTCTCTAGCAAACTCAAGGTCATTCACAGTTGGCCTTGAACTGTGATGATTTACTTTTCACCTTTACTGAAGTATTAATGATGATGGTGTGGGCTGATATGGTTGGTGCAGTCTGGTGATCTGTGCTCATCCATTTGCAGCGTGGACTCACTGCACCCTGTCACTGCACAGTGAGGAGAATGCATGTAATGAATAATATACCAGAGGACTAACAGCGGGGTAATTACAGGATAATGAATGCACCTGCGTTTTGTCCATAGTGTCAGCACAAAAAAATAAAAAAACCTGGCAACATGCTGCTGCTCTATCCGAGTGTTTTACTCTTACTCACCGGCCAACAGATAGAAACTGAAGCTGCTCCGGCTGGATTAAGGCTGAGATTGTTTATAGAGTCATAGGGAATGGAGTCTTAGAGTAAATGTCAAAAAAATGTTTGGCTTGCTTTTATGGGTTAAAATAAGAATGTCCTTAAAATCGACAATGACAGGCAGGAAAGTCTTATTAAGGAATCAAATCTTTTGAGATTTTTATCTACTAAAACCCACTAAAATGTCATATGTGACATTCCCATGTCTATTTGGAGGTGCAACAGTCTGCGGATATTATCTTGGGGATCAATATGAAGGTGGCTTAAATTATGTTTATATATTACAGCAGAATTAAAATGTTTGTATATTACAGTATATGTATTTTATTTCATCTTGTGAATGTATAGAAAAAGCAGATCAGACCCCCTGCAAAATAATCTACCTTTGTGTTTACACAGAAGACAGACAGAAAATCAAACGTGACGTGAACGACATAAATAAAAGTTCCTTGAGTTTCTTTGTGAAACTAGCAGCAACAACGAAATGCAGTGTTTTAAGTATTTTCAGTAAAAATCAATGCAAAGAGGATAATCTAGATTGAATCTTTAGATACAAATACAGAATGGAAAATAGCTTTTGTGAATAGAGTTTGTGAATATACAAGTGAAAATACAAGGACACACAAAAGTCAGTTTCATTAAAATGACCTTGAATATCAAAAAATTTAACTGCAACATTTCTTTGGTAATGAACAGTGTTTGGAGATTACAGATTTACCAGAGAGATTTACACATTTACATCTTTTTCAGCTCCAGAGACCAAATTATATTATGTAAAAGAAAAAAACGCTTATATTTTGACAATGCTGAGAAAAACATGCTGTACATCAAATGGATCATTTCATTGGCTGACTTTAGGCACCGTATAGAGAAAGTCCACTTCTAGGCTCTCTGAACCTTACATGGCTCTGTGCAATTAAGGTTTTAACATCATACAGCATTATAAAATCTCTGTGATTACTGATTCTGGGTTAAATACTTATTTATTTACAGCAAACATGACAGTTCAGAGTACTTTATTATGTGTAATAGTTTATAGTATATATATACATACAAAAACCTATTAGTTTACTAATTGTAAAAAAAACATTATTGTGAAGAAACAGATGGATGTATTATTAAATTATTAGCTTTTTCTGAGGACAAATACAGCTTATAACAAAGAGTGTTTTATAAATTATATGTGTCCGTGTTTTCAGATGAAGCCCCTGGAGTCTATTATTTCTTTCTTTCATTCTATAAATAATAACGTGAATTTTCTGCAGATATCTCTGTGACACTAATGAGCGACGATTTGAGTTTATCCAATCCACATTTCTAAATGATGCCATATGGCATTAGCCTTCTTGTCGCATTTCCAAGCAACAAATTAGGCGATGACTACAATCCAGCTTTCACATGCTGCTGGAAAACATATGAATGAGAGGAGGAACAAAGATAGATGTGAATGTGTTGCACACTGTATCAGTAAAGAGGACGAGCAGATCTTCTTTTGTTATTTTGTCAATAAACCCACATTCATCTAAGTATAATGATGATCAAGCAGGGGATCTTTTGTATATGGCTGACCAACTGGACTATTGAAAGCGTTGGTCTTTACAATTTTAAGTAAATAATACAGATTGGCTGTTGTTTGTAAGTACTTCTGTACTGTTTCTATAAGCCCTGTTGTCATAACCCACGTTTTACAGTATGAAAAGGTCCCACAGTGCAGACATGTCCAGCCGACAGTGCTGTCGCAAAAATAAACAGTGCCGGTACACTAAAATGCTCTCCAGGAGAATAATTTCTCTTTGTTGGGGGGCTTTGTTCTGGCATTTATCTCTTCATCATACTTCAGATCTAAGCAATGCCACCTTCTCTGTATCCTAGCAACTAGTATACTTCTTTTGGAAGTGAGAATGCTCTGACATAAGTGTCTAAAGCATTCTTTTTTTCACCTCTACCTTGAAAATAGCAAAATAGCTAGCTATGATAAAGGATGCTATTGATGCACATTAACCAATGTCAGGGTCAGCTTCCATCATTTCAGTATTTAGCATGTACCGAGCTGTTTTGTACTTTAACCTTAGGTGTCCCTGAAGGTGTCCCATTATTCATTAAATTTTCAACATATAATATTGGCTTAAAAATATATAGTGTGTGATTTCTGTGCCATTGGCATCACCTAAAGGAATAACCATAATAGTTTCTCCTTTCCAGTTTTCACTGATTGGCCATGAAAGATAGCCCCACCCTAAACTCATGTCATTGGTTGAGCTGTTTTGGGATGCAAAAACCAACACAATGTTTTGACTGCGTTCCAGTTCCACAGTGTTTACGTTTTTTTAGTGAATTCATGCTACACAGTACATGAAAGTAGACATACATCAACTGTAAGAATATTAAGACATAAAGAGGTTGAGCTACAGAATAAAAGTACACATATAGTATATTTAATAATTTATTTTATATAACTCTAGATGTAAGTACAGTAGATTTCTATAGATTATGAATAAAATACTGTAATATGTGACCCTGTCTGTGAAATGTCATTTTTGTACTTCATAAAATCATCCAACATAATTAAAGAACATTCTGTGAAAAAATAACCTTGATATCCTTTTAATATTGAAATCAATGGTAAGGAAGCCAACTTGCATCTTTTTATAAAATAACAAAAGGTAGTGTCAATAAAATCATATATTTTAGTATTATGATAGAAAATTTGAGCGCTATATCTCAAAATGTATCATATAATCTATAATTCACAATGATAAACACACATTACATATTTTATAATTTGTATGGCTATGATACTGTAATGCTTCTAATCTTATAATTAAATTTTGAGACTTTTACTCTTGATTTCACAGACAGTAAACTATACCTAGATCTTTTAAACAGTGACTGATAATTTAACACACAAATGTTCTAAAACCAAAGGTGCTAGTAGGATTTATGCAAAAAGCAAGTAAGTCCAAGAGGAAGATGCAACAGGGCATATTGTTTGATAATCTCTGACTGCTTGTTAGTTGATTGAAGTTTCCTGTGAAATCAGTGCTCTGTGCTATGCTGAGGAGAGAAGTGATGCAGTATCTAAGAGAACTGACCTTGTCTCAGCCAATCACTCATCGGTATTGAGTCAGGTTACAGGTGACAGCTGAGATATGTTGGGCTGGATTACGGAGGATAAATCATGGGATACATTCTCTTCCATTGACCTCCTGAGAAAGAATGGACTTTCTGTGAGTCTTCATCTAGGACCAAGGTCTAATGGGTGGATATGGGTGGACCTATTCTGCAAAATACAAAATGTTCGTTTATTTCATCTTAAAGAATGTTGACACAGATTTTTTGTTCAAACAATAAAGTAAAAAGTTGAGTAAATAAAACCTGATATTCACACCAGCATAGCAGCATGCAAAACATACAGTTTACCTGTGACTAGTATAATGCGGGTCTGTTTAACAGGGCTATCGATCTAAACTTATCACTTTGGTCTGCATATGACCCGTAACAATTGTTTCACATTGCCAGATGTGGTGGAAGTGACTACTGTTCTTGCCTTTTAGCTGTAATACGCTCACTCGTCCGTGAGATCCGATATGTCTGAATTCTGTTGTGCAACAACATCTAACACCTCTGATATTTTACAGTGAGTGAGCACAGGAAGTGTTGCTGCCTTTGACATGTTTTGTATCTGGTTTAGCGAGACGCTTGTTTGCTAAACCCCGTCACGTTTCAGCCTTTAGAACATTTGATGGTGATACTCGCCGCTGGTGTTTATATTTGGCTGTCTGGGTTATGTTCACAAAGCAATAACTAAGAGACTCACGCATTGCTGCTTTTACTAAAAGAAAGCCAAGCATACGCCTACTGCAATATGCATTGTGACTATATGGAAAAGGAATGGCTGTTTATATCCTTGAGCCTGCTTTTATGTTTTAAAGTAAATTATTAATAAGATGATATTGTGCATTAAGTGTACTGTGATAATGCTGTTGTGGAAACCTGCATCTGAACACACTATAAGCCGGGATTTGTGTGTGTACTCCTTTAATATCTATTATGGATGGTGTAAAAGCTTAAAGTGCAGAAAGGGAATTTCTCTAAACTATCGGTGTTGTGAAGATGAAGATGTAGAAAACACTCTTATAATAGCGGTATTGCATTTTTTTATTTTGTTCAATGTAGCTTTAAAAAAGTGATTATTAGACGACACTCTGGTGTCGTGTCTAAAACCAACAGGAAATGTTTTTTTCCTAGTAAAAGGTTTCTATTCATTACAGATAAGCTAACAAAACATTTTAAATCAATATTTCATGCCCAATAATTTACTCATGTGAAAAGCTGTGTAATAACCGGGATGATGTACAGCAGAATAAATAGGTCTTCGTAGAAAATACATACAGTAGTCTAGTGTGACATGTTTCACAAATAAAATGCTGAACGTGTACAGCTTTAATCTTCATGGCCTGCTGATGGTCCTCAACAGCAAACATTATCTAAAAACTGTTGTGAAACAAATATACTTTTGTGACTGTGTGACGCAAATGTGCAATTTTGTCTTTGAGATCTGAAAGTAATCTGTCTCCAGTGACCACACATGACCTAACCTTTAAAGGGTCAAAAGCACTAAAACCCATTGATGTTATTTTGAGCCGTATAATAATAAAACCAATACAGCTATTATATGTTTGATTTATTCCTTTAATGCACATAAAACTCATACAGCGGTTTCTCTGTTGGATCTAATGGCTTTCTCTGTTAAGCACTGATGCTCATTAGATTTTGTTTTGTTGACTACAGACTGTGGTCTGTACCGTCTTTTTGCTACATCTGCCTGCAGGTTTTGAAAGGTTTTTGTGGGTGTACTGATTAAGTTCTTATCCATTAGTCAAGTCTGCTAACTAGGAATAATGAGGGAAATCCTTTGCAGTTAGTTCATAAAAGTCGTCAATTTAGTCACACGATGATAAACAAGTACAAATAACTACTAGGAACAACTTTCTTAGTACCTTTAGCAGTGAAAAAGGTTCACTGTTCTCACAGTATGTTTCTATTTTGTGAAATCAAAATTATTTTATTAGATTTCTTCAGGAGTATTGCTGTGTGTGTGTGTGTGTGTGTGTGTGTGTGTGTGTGTATATAAATGATTATCTGTGTCTTTTTGCAAATTCATATGCCTTTGTAATCATCTGAAGTTCCTCAGAGGTCCTCCTGATGGTTCCGCCGGTGTGGCAGTGTGAGGAACCCCAAATGGTTCCTCGAGAATCCTTTAGTTTTTACAGTGAACAATCATTCTAATTTCAATAGAAAAGACCATTACAAGTTCCCTTTTATGTCAACTTGAAATGTATATTTACATTGTCACCTGTAAATCACAATTATATTTTTACATTTTCGAAACTGATGGTTCCTAAGTTCTTTTGGCCATGTGGCTTGTTTTGATCTTTTTCTTGTCCAAGGCAATGTTGTATCAACACCATGGGAGGTTGAATTATAAAAGAGTTGTATACTAACAAGTGTTAAAGGATTTTTAGAAGTACATCTTACTGGTAGAGCCAGACCTAAAACATTCCTGGTCACTTCACCAGTTCCCGACTACAGTTCAGGATCGAACATAACATTCCTTAAAGCACAGGTGAAGGCATTTCCAAGCTTTCTGACTAGTTTGGGAAAGGTTTAGCTTTCAGGGAAAACCTGTACTTCTTTAACTTCTCTTTCATCACCAGTGACCTTGAGTTGGCTGAGCTGAAATACATCCAGACCCAGGTGATGAATTTCTCAGGGCCCTGAAGGATCTACACCCCAGCACTGATGTGGTTGTTAGTGGTAGGCACTGACGAGGGTTGACAGATGCCAGACTCGGTCAGAGGTCCTCTGCATTTACTGCTGCTGATTTAAACACTTCATGACCAGTGAAAAGAGAACCAGTGAAATTGTATCCAGTAATGATTCCCTTCACCAACCAATGCCAGTCGGAGGTGATACAGGCACTGTAAAAACAATTCAGCATATTGTTCTTGAAACATTATTTTAAGACTTTAAACTGTGCATGTCTAATTTTAGACCTAAGCAATTTTAGAAGAAACATCTGAGACTAAATTGATACTTAAATGAAACACTTGACACTTTCAAGTGAAAACTTAATCAGATCTCCTGAGTTATGAAAAAGTAACATCTGAACAAAAAACATTTTCCTCTGGGAAGGCCAGTACACACAAAGAATTATAACTACAGGTATATTGAGAACTATTTTAGCATCTACACCAACAAACAGTAAAACTTTCTTTATTCTAAGCTTGCAATTTTATATTTTAAATGTGTAAGCCCTTTAAATTCAAACACATTTTAATTGGCTGTCAGTGTTTTATCATAAGAGTTTTTATCTTTTATAGTTACTGTTCTTGGTGTGAATAGGCCTGCAGTATTTCAAGCCATTGCATATAGAGAAAGCATTATTGACTCATGTTATAATCAAATTCTTGGTGGAATTCAGACAAACATTAAAACAACATTTCTGGGTTGTTTAACTGCTCAGTAAGGGAATTGTTATTGATATAGATCTGAGATTTACCAGCATTCTGAAGAGATAACAGATTGTATGATTACAATCACAAATAAAACCTGAGATAAACTCAGAGCTCAACTTTCAACAGATGCACTGCAATACTTCATGCTTTTACTGCAATACTAAGCTTATTGAATCTAAATTATCATAAAACGGTTCTGCGGGCACCTGCTTTTCAGTTGACACGCACACACACACACACACACACACACACACACACACACACAGTACTGATGCATATTTATGAGATGAACCCAATTGTCCCTTGCTCAAAAATGACCCAAATGAAGCCAATTTAGAACAAATCCCACACTTAAGGTTAGAAGCGACTTGCATGATAAACCTCTGCATTAAAACTTTTTCAGCTCTGTAATCTCAGTTAAATCTCAGTTTTCCTATGGGGGCGGGGCTAATTTATTCATCTGACTTCAGATGAATACAGTCTCAATTGCGTACAATTATGTTCACTGTAGGGATAATTATGAAGATGGAAAAATGTCTACATTTGTCTACAAGAATTGAATACAATACTTTTTTCTCCAAAAAGCTTCTGAGCCCCTACTTACTGTATCTATCGATTTTAGTACCCAGAGTTATTTGGAAGAGACATCTATTTATTTGTCTTTATGCAGAAGAAACAATCATGTTTTTAGGTCAGCTTCTCTAGATGTTTTAGACTTCCCTAAATGTCCAATCCAAACTAACTGTAAGTGATTAACTGTAAAATAACAACATAAAATTCTATACTGTATCATGTTTGTCAATGACGTTTTTACACCTCCACTGTGAATTGGGAATCTGGGTACAAAAGACAAAATCTGTATTCTACATATTATACAAAAGATTTTACTTGTATTTCACTTGGCTCCTCCATTTGTCGCACTCATTGACTGGAACCAAACTAGACGATGTCATCACACCAACAGCTTTCCAAGAATATTTTATTATTTTCACAGTCTACACAGTCTTACACATGCACAGCTGTAAAGGACTGTGATAAACAGACAGATACTGTAGACAGAGGGTGAGATAAGCCAGAGAATGGGGAATTTCCCTGCCTCTGGTCATTCATTTTTTATCACCGAAGGGGATATATGTTTTATCCCTGCCTCTGGTCAGGATGAATGCATTTCTCATGTTTGACAGTCCGATGGTGCAACTGAGTAAAACCTACCAGTATTTTCAAAAATGTGTAACAGGTACTCTCGAGAGAAACGAGTCAGTCAGTCTATGTATTATATATTATGATGACAGTTTGATTAAAAGATTTGCCCAAATCCATAGTTTGTCAATGTCATTTTCATATGTTAAACACAATTAGTGTGGCCTATTTAATTAATTTAATAAACAATATGCTCCTTTTTGTACAAATTGCACCCATGATGGATAGACATTCTTATAAGAAAATATAAGTGACCTCACCAAAGGCGGTAAAATGAAACTTATCTTTTTTTTGGTTTCCTGTGATTTATGCTAAAACCATAAGTTTATGAAATCTCTTTTTTCAGGAGCTTCCACTCGTCCTAAAAAAAGCAAAGCCAAAAGCCTTCCTGTCGAACACAAGCAGCTGTTTAGAGAAAAGCAGCATAGCCAGAGGCACAACAAGAGAATGCAAATCTCACAAAAACACTGGCACAGCCCCTAAACAAACATCTGTGATGGGGCGCTGTCACACCGCGTCTGTGCAGCGGATGAAGAAGCGCAACACTTTTAAAATTGCCTCTGTTTTAAGCTCATCCTGCTCTGGCTAATCCGCCCTGACAGTGTAGATTGCTCATAACATCTATGTAAGAACATCTGCAAAAACAAACATGCCCTTCTTCAGTCGCTGGTTCGCTAGTCAAACAACGTGAAATGGTACGAGTCTTGATGAAGAACAGGATAATTAGCCCTGCAGAGAAAATATTGAGGAACCCTTTTGATGTTTGCAAATTGCTTGTTTTATAAATCTGGTTCTCGGGTTTGTAAACCAACGCATATATTAATTACCTTTTGTCTATGAAATCAATGTAGAATAGATGAAAAAGATGATGTGTATGGCTGAAATACTAGCTGTATTTCTTCAGATGTATTTTTTTTTATTATGCATTGTAATAAATATATTTTCACAGATCTAAAAACTAATTGATTTAGCTTGTATCATGCAACTGTTCTTATTCTACTCTTGTAATTCGTTTGTATCAAAGTGGTGTAATATGATTATGTTCTAAAACATCTTTCAAAATGTTATATAATCAGTCTTCTGCCTTATAGGCAGAGATGACAGGACCCGAGAGACCAAAAATTTAAAAATGATTCAGCAAATAAAAGCTTTCTTTAAGAAGCAGAATAGTGTGTATAATGCAAGAAATGATGACAGCTGGTAATAAGCACCTCTTGTATTTTACTGGATTTGACAACTGTGCCTGGAATATAAATACTGCAAAGGTATACAAGCTGTTCTGGGGTTTATGGACTGACTTTTGTCAAGTTCTGCGATCTCAGGTATATGGCAGTGTTGCCATATATCACAGTGGAAAATTGCCTTGGATAGGTTTCTTAAAAATATCTCCTCTAGTTTCTCCCCTAATTAAATTAATGTTACCAAGTTTGTCCTCACAAAGCTAATGCTGCACTCTTCTCTAGTGACTTTTAATGAAATGTAGTCATGTTTATTTCTATAGTTTACTCATTTTAAAACACTATTATATCAAGTTAAACACTTTTAAATAAATAAATAACTACAATAATATAATTAAAACCACTACTATATTAATATTTATAATGGATAAATGCATTACTGTAATTGCAATGTGCTTCAGAAATGATATGAGAACATTTTATTGTGGAAAAGAGGTGGCATGCTTAGTTTACTATATAAAAGACTATATAAAACAAAGGTTATTGGTGAATAAGATCTAGTTAATATATCAAAAGCTGCAGAAAAATAATCCAAATGTAGGACAAATGTAACTGATCACACAGCGTAAAAAAACTTTAAATATTGTGCTTTTAATTCCAAAACAATATTGCAAAAAAAAGCTGAAAAATGTCACCCACCTCCCCTCTATTGAGTGACATCATCTTTCATTATGTGGCACCGACAGCTCGTCTTTACTCGAGGTAGCAGGTTTATTGGCACGGGAGGCGTTTGGGGTGGGAAAGACAGGGAATGCAAAATCACATGCCAGAACACATGGCCTGCAGTGTGCACTGTCGAAGGCCCCAGCGCTTCAAGGCCACAATCTTGGCTTGTGCCTGAAATTCCAACGAGTTTCTGTTTTCAAGAATCATTACATTTTAACACTCTCAGCAGCCTCGGCCCCGGAAATGTCGGAGCCAGTGTTGTGGGGAAGTGTCATTTACACAGCAAGTACTGAGATGTTATTGAAGGAGACAAAGAGGAATATTGAAGATCATGCGTTTTTGTAATAGCACTGCCAAAACAAGTTCCACTTGTTAGAAGATGACAGCTTAGTGAAATTCAGGAAGATTATGCTACTGATTCATATAGTAATGACTGCTCATATAAATGTGCTGGGTTATTTTTGGTAAGCCTGTGCGTATCACTTTTGCAATAATCCCATCAGGGACTGTCATCAGTCATTACAGCAGAGTAGAGTTGAAGGCATCCCCATTAGATGTGTATAGAAGAACTACGTGCCTTTTTTCTTATAAATCTAAATATGCCCATTTTGCACCACTTTCTGTTTTCTTTCCATGAAGAGCACAGGATTGACAGCTGAATAGTGTATGTGATCTCAATGGTTGCAGCAGCACAAGAACCCTCAATTATGACAACGTTTGTCAACATCTTCTATTGTAATTTTATTATAATAGCAATAATAATAGATTTATCCTACTTAAAGTATCAGTACTGCAAAAGCAATGAACAGCTCTGAAATATTCTCAACAGTTTTGTTCATTTTACAAAAGAGAGGACATGCAATTGACAAATTATTTCTAAATTGACAGCATGCTGAAATGTACCCTTATTTAGGAATTTTCCAAAGAATTCTGTATTTTAAAGAAACACCTCATGATGGATCCTTTTTTTACAATACCCTACCTAAAAGATGCACTCAGTAATTTAACAAGAAGAATGAAACAGTATATTTAAAAATTAGGGTTTAGATGTTTAATTTTACGTGGAGCGTGTCCGTTACCGAGCTTAACCAAGGCTGACATAATGAGATCAGCTGAATACTGAATTGTTTGATCCCCTAGTATTGGAAATGTATATTTATTGAATTTATTCATTATACTTTATTCATCAACAGCTGAAAATCTTCTTTTACGTGGCATTATTATAAATCCATAATTGCACTGGCCAGACCAATAGAAACACAAATTATTAACTTTTCCAAATGTAAAAATTGTCCTTAAGCACCATTTAACAACAACCCACTTCAATCATCCTCCCGTCCTCTGACAAATGGCAAGTACACTGCAGAATGGTGCCAGTCGTCACAACACAGCTGCTAAAGTGCCCTCACATTATATATAGTGATAAGAGGGTTTAGCAAAAAATCTTAAAATAGGAAATTGTATTGCTTAGAGTTTGAAGCAACAATAAGCACAGTAATGTTTTATTAAAGTATTAACTTTGTTTCAGATGTTAATATGAAAATTCTGGGAAAACAAATGGGAGAGTTGTTGAAAACAGTACAT
Source organism: Beaufortia kweichowensis (assembly GCA_019155185.1). Lineage (NCBI taxonomy): Eukaryota > Metazoa > Chordata > Actinopteri > Cypriniformes > Gastromyzontidae > Beaufortia > Beaufortia kweichowensis. Next base: position 4,467,332 of record CM032804.1, read on the forward strand.
GCAGTCCGAAGACAAAGCTACAAATGAATGCAGATAACACGGTTCAGACAATGTGGTCCTTCAAAATTTGATAAGAAATATTAATATTGTTTTGATTGTAGACTTTGGTATCTTGGCAAATTTGCACACAGTTTTGTAATATCCTTAAGACCTCTGTAAAAAAATAATGAAAGGATTTTATTCTTGGATGAACTATTCCTTTAATAAATGTGTCCCTTTAGCCGTGATTATAATCACATGATAGCCTCTTGCTCAGATATCATCCTAAACCATCAGAATCAGATAACAAACACTGATTCAGTATATCTGCCTTACTGCTGCAAACACAGAGTGCAAAGTCAACAGGACATAAAGCAGATAAAGATAATGATAATTACCATTACGATATTAAAACCAGCCTAAATCTATAAACTTCGAAGTATGTTATTAAAACTGATTTAACACATCATATATGAGTGCCCAGAATCTTGCTCTCATCTCAATGACTGGTCATTACCCTGAGTGTTGATTGGATGATATACGAGAAGCTTTTTTTATGCCTTTCCATAATGTCTAAACCCTCCTGCGGCTCCACCGAACAAGACTGCACAGTTATGATATATTTATGGCATCATTTTGCTAAGTGACACCCATTTATAGGTAATTTATTAGGGTTTAAGCACAATACATCAGCAAAATGACTTGACGACTTGCACCCTTGGGTGTTGTGAATTAGTTATCTAATGACATTCAACAGCAGAACGCTGAACGTTAATTAAAATAGTTTCAGTAAAATAAGTCTGTTTATTTTTGTTTAATAGTTTAGTTTTGTAACGACATACTAAATAAAAATGTATTTCTCCATTAAATCTGTTATAAATGATGAATTCTTTACTCTTTTCTAAATAGGGAGCAACACATGGCTTATCAAAAAAGCTACAATAAAGAATCAAGGCCTAAGACTGTTTATTCTTGTCTTTTATTTGCCAAAAAAAAGAAAGCAAGTGTTATTACCCAGATGTAAAACAAGAACTGTAGCATCACTGAAACAGACACGCCATGAATAACTGCGTGTGAAGGAGCTTCCAGTTGAATGCTTGCCATTCATTAACAATCTGTGTTCTCATCTCTCAAAACAGACAACGAGAGAGAGAGAGAGAGAGAGAGAGAGAGAGAGAGAGAGAGAGAGAGAGAGAGAGAGAGAGAGAGAGAGAGAGAGAGAGAGAGAGAGAGAGAGAGAGAGAGAGAGAGAGATGAAAAAAAGCATCCTGACAGCTTTTAAATTTCAGCCTTCACATGCTGTTGGAATAGGTTTAGTGTGAGAGAGAGAGAGAGAGAGAGAGAGAGAGAGAGAGAGAGAGAGAGAGAGAGAGAGAGAGAGAGAGAGAGAGGCATGATCGGGACAAGTTAAATTTGAGCAGTAGCTGTGATCAGTGAAGCAGGAAGGGGTGTTCAATTAAATATTTCACCTCAGCTAGTGCTGTAGAGATACAGTCCCTAGGCTGTCAGCTTCTTTACTGCAACATTCTTCTGCAGCCGCTTAACATCTTTTAATATGAAAAAAGAGAAACGTCTCTTTTTCCCCACCCGTAGAAAAGAGAAATCAGAGAGCTCTAAATATCTAAATCGTTGTGAAATTAAATGGAGATCAAATGGAGACTTTACTGTAGATTGAGTCTCGCTATCTTAGATGTTTCTCCTGAGAAACAGACTGTTGTGTAATCTTACACATCTCTCATAGAGTTTCAATGTCTCAAACCGTATTTTTTTTAGATTTGCAAATTTATACATCTGGTCTCTTACTGTATTCCAAGAATGTGTCTTCTATTTGTCTGTTCATACTTCACCTAAAGATGATTCAATTCTCATAGTTGTTTTTATTATTGTTTTTCACTAAGAATCATTCTGGACGATTCTGGTCATCTCCATAAAGTCTTCTGAGCTTTAGGAGAGAAAACCTCTGAGCAATACAACTTTCTCTTTCACCAGTTCACTAATTCATAGCATGATGGAGTAAACAGATATGGCTTGAGCTCTTAAATCCTGATCAGGCTATCTTATTAAGGCAATAAAATAAAGGAAGTAGTAATAAATCTAATGATAAGAAAGGATGGAGTGCTGCTGGAAGTAAGAAGCTGCTTATATAGTCCTACGACATGATTGACCAACACAATCTCACAACAATTCGTATGTATTTTATGAGGTGGCTACGTGTGAATTTGTAGGATTTTGTAACATTTGCATTCTCCACAGTGACTTTCACTTTAAATGAACATTAAATTCATCTATATTCTCATGACCAAATATTGTGTTTTGTAAGTCTCATTAGATTTAGAGACTAAGTCTTGTGTATATAAAAAACATAAAAGTGGCTATCAAATATAAATGTTAAATAATATATACATGTACAGTGCAGTTCAAAAAGCATTTTAAATACACAGATGGTGTATAGATATCAGAGTTACTAAACTAACACATCATCTTGCAGTGTTCATAACTAAGAATTGCAAAACTGTAGATATTCACACTTACTACACCATGCTGTTACATATATTATTTAAAATTTCCCATCCGTTCCTGCATAGATATTTCTACATATGCTTCATTGTCATGTTTTCATATGAATATTTTCTTTATGAATCTCGCGTATAATGTAAGAGAGACCCAATTTGAGACCTGCTTGAGCCCTAAAAAGTGCAGTTATGTAAATACATTTTGCACCTACAGTATGTCATAATCGTTGAGCATACTGACTAACCAACAGCATCTGAAGCGTTTTGTGGGTTTGCAAAAGCTTTCCTGAAATGTTTTTTTTTTCCACAGTGCCATTATACAACTGTGTCTGCATTTCCCTTGAGTGAGGAACCATTTATTTCACCTTTTATCTTTTATTCGTCTCAGAGTACATTTCTGGAGTGACAATCGCGTTCCGTCTGTAGAGAAGAGCGCAGCAATGGAACGTAAAGAACAAACACCGTTATTACAAAACCACTGCTGGTTTCATAAATAGATCACTTACGACAGCTATTTCCATTTACATGAACAAGAAGGAACAGAAGCCATCAGAGAAAATGGGATTGATTACCAGGCAAAAACTGCAAATCCACCCTGACCAATTTACAGCAGAATTTTTGGTAATCCTTTGAAGGAGGATAACACTTAAGCCGATTCTTTACCATGTGGCATGTGAAACTCATTCTTGTTTTTATGGGTAAAGCACAATTGTTCTTTTAAGGTGAAAGAGAATGAAATATCTCTCTTTAAAAACGTGCATAGTTGAAGACAGCGTGAAAACGAGATTAGATTTTTGAGGCGTTTGGTTTTTGTTTGTGAGCTTCGAGGCCATCTATATGCCAGTGTATTCCAAAACATTGACAAAAATATCTTTTCGAAGATGTGAGATTCTGAGAAGTATCCTGAGGAAACACACCAAAAAATGCTGATGACTCATCTTGCACCAATACAAAAAGAACGAGAGAGCTTCTCCTCAACCCAATCAGACCTGCCACTGTCTAGCAAAACTGAGGAACAAGTGACAGTTCAGGACTGTACCTAAACTTATTTATAAAAGCACGGTGCCTGCAACCCCTTCAGCCGTGACTTATTAAAAAAACAAGCACTAGCCTCCAGTACTTTATTACTTATAAAAGTTTTACCACATAATACAAATATTAAAGCATAGAGATATACATCAATGCAACTTCCAAGAAGTGAAATCACTAAAAGTCTTCCTTCCACTGGAAAAAATAGTCCCTGACTGACAGTTATATACTGTATGTTAATATTGTTCAGGGTGATACACAGAATCATTGGGATTTATCATGATTTTTCGTGATTTATCATAGACAGATATTGGACTGTTTTTGTCAACAAAGAAAAGCAAACTGCTTTGTTTCACAATGCTAACTAAAACTTGATTAAGTGAGAGATCTTCTTGGGTCAACAGTCACGTAACATTTCCGTAGCAAATCTCAAACCAAATCAGAGGAAAATGATGATGTTGATCCAGGAACAGCTCTTACTTGGCAAAATCAGGTGGACCGTCATATGATGAAATACATTATTAGCAGGACCACAAAGTCTATTAAAGAATCTACTTTCAGAAAGGCCAGCAGATTTCCACAGGTTCAAATCACATTCACCTGACTCTTACACGGTTGTTTATTATATCGTCTGGATAATCTGATTATGATTCTGCTTATGCTTTAAGATACCAATAAGTGTGTAGTACTTTAAGCTCCATTTAACCAATTTTACCATGTTGAAATCAATTCTTTTTCTAAAGCATTTTTTACAGAATATGTGAAAAAACTAGTCTAGTGACTGGATATTGCCACATCCATACTGAACAAGGCCCTATGTGAATATAACGCTTCAAAGCTAAATAACATCACCATCCATAAACACCTGCATGCAATGAGGTGAAATGTGAAATACTGACATGCTTTCATGACTGACCGACTGATCACGTCTAAACAAAGAGAATGAAACTTTTATCCACTGAGGCGAGTTCACAGAAGAAGAGACGGTGCCTGGAAATGCAATCATGAAGTAATTAAAGGCACATCTTATTAACACAATGAAAATACAAATTATACAAATTCATATGTGTGAAACTGCAGTTCCTCAGCAAAACCTGTTAATTAAAAAACAGGAACTAATGACTCGTCACTGGCACTTTGCTGGGCTCTTTCTCCACTTTATTTTAAGACACATTTACGGTACAGTATTCTTGTCAGTGATCATACCTTGTGCTACTGTCAATACTGTATTTATATGCAAAATATATAAAAAACAACAGCCAACATCATTACAGCATTAGTCAAACCTGGGTGCAATAAAAAAATAACCAAACATTGCATTATAGTATAACGTCATCACAACGAAAACAACAAATGCGTGCTAAAATGTTAATAAAATGTGATATTTAAAACTAGTAAATGTCAAGTGGTTTTAACAAGCATACAAGCATTAATAAAAAAGAACTATAATTAAAATCAGTAATTAGTTTTTTCCAATGAACTCTTGAATAACAACGAGAGAGTAATATAAAAGCCCATGTTGCAGTTTTGGCCCTCTACTACTTTGGTTCTCAAGGGGAAGGTTACGTTGATGTATGAAATGCTAATGAACTATTTAATTCTGTGCCATCTTGAGGGACGTGTAAGGAGCGATGAGGTAAAAAAAAGCATTGAAAACGCATTTTAAAAAATCTTTGTGACTTTGTGCAAGCATGAAACAATGGCATCATGGAGGTCTAGCTCTTCACAAATCCGCGACAGAGAAATAAAAGAATTGTGATAAATATCTAATTACTGTAATTAAACTATTTTATGAAGGATGTTTTAGACCTGTATCCAATTTTACAAATTTGTTTTTGTTTTGTTTGTTTAATACAACAATAATTACCCCAAATTATATTATTAGCATAACACGAAATAAACACTTCAGATTTTTTACAATGTGATGGTAGACTTGTGTTGGTGTAGACCCAACTGTATTTGTTGATAGGTTTCAAATGATAAAGCATTTAATTATAAAGCATTAAAAAGGCTTCGTATCACTGCTACAGTAGTTACAGTAAATATGTTAACAATCTAAATAACCAGACAGATAATCTCTAAATAATGAGGAACCTTGAGGAAGATTACAAAAGTGATTATGTTTAATTATATTATGTCTCAACTAATGTTCATTATAAACCATCTTCAGTTAGCTTTTCAGACTGGATATCTGACAGTCAATGGAAATTGACTTTTATATAAACCCAAAAGACTTAAGTACACAACAGCCAAGATCTGTTTAGTAAGCAGAATTAAAGCTTTCTGTAGTTTTGACCAAATACCATCAAGACCCATGGGAATATACAGCACAGGTTGTGTGTGGTAGAGAAAGCTCAATATCTTCTGTCGTGGAAGCAATTTTGCAGTGCTAATAGAATTCAATAACATGTTTAGACCTTGCACTTTAATTTGCATTGATTTCTTTTTCATTATGATTTACTCCCTCCACAATGAAACCAATCAGCTGTGTCTAAGTTGAACTGGCCCGAGTTTACAGTGTGAGCGGAGGCCAAAGGTAATTAAGTGCTTCTGATAGGAAATTAACACTTTGTGCCCCTAAACAAGGATAATCTATTCCCTGATGACAAGATTCAGGAAAGGAGATGAAGAAGGCATCCCGATAGCCAGTCACGTAGACGCATTACATTTTATTGACTTCATGGAGTTAGGTGGTAATCATTTTAATCTGTCTCACACAAATAAGAGGGAATTTTCAGGCCTGATTTACATCCATTGACTGGACCCCAATGTTGCATAAATAACTAAGGTCTATAAAAAATGAAAATTGATTTTTTTTAAATTATACAGTTTGGCTGTTGTTGTGTGGATACCCACTTCTAATTAACAGATTTGTCCATTTCTATAATTCCAGTGAGAACAAATCGTACATTTTAGAGAATTGTCCGGGTGTAACGTTCAGAGAAGTACACTTTCAAAATGTTTTTTACATGACAACCTGTGTATGAAGCCATATTGATATACTGTAGAAATGATGTAATGAACCTAGTTTGAAAAAAACAGCCTTGGAAAGCCTTCTCTGATGACTGGAAAATGCTATAACACATATGGGAGAAACTAATTAAATGTGTCGATTTGTAATTCGGATGTACAAAGACTTCTGATTTTATAGTGTTTGATATAATTTTGTAATTGCAAAATTAAAGATAATTCTGTATTATTGTTGGTGTATCTGTGATATAATAATTATTACCGCTTTCCATGTCTGCTTTGCTGCTGAAGAAATGCCACAGGTTTGTTTACTCAACTGCGGCCTAATATAATCATTTCGCAATCAGAACAACAAAATCAATCTGTTCCTTTCCAGTCAAGGTATTAATGTACCTCTCTAAGTAAAACATTCATTACCTACCGCAGTTAATTTTTGGAATAGCGTATTAGTCATTAGACTCCTACTTTTCCCCGGCACACAACGTGATGTATTTTCCTGTAATCAGGCTTCTATTGTAACAATGTGCTTATGCATCAAAGAGCACGTAGGCGGTTCATAAAAACCCACAGAGTTAGTTCCTGTCATTAAATTGGATTTCATCCATAACGGAAAAAGTCTAAAAAGCTATCTGAACATTGAGCACTACAAGCTAATTGCCCCTTTAATGCATGCCACAAAAGATTCCCCGCTGCATGTCCAGACCTAATGGAGCGGATTTGCTGGGGTAACTCCAGTGTTGATGTTTGTTTGCCTCTCGTTGAAGTAAACACTGCCATTTGATCGCTATCACTCTTCACAAATGTCCCCAGAACCTGACAAGCATTAAAATGCAAAACGCTGACAAAGACCAAGTTAGCTGACAAAATTAGAGAGAGGACATCTGGACTTAAACAATGTCAGGGTTGTTTGAAATGGGCATGGACGTGCAGTTAACTTTTCTTCCCACCCAATCTCTTTCCATTGATGGCAAGTAGTGAAAAATCTGACCTAAAATACCACTGAGGCACAGAACAAGTTGAAACGGTTCCTCTCTCTGATTGATAGAACAAGCTGTGATTTCCCCTGAGTTCTAGATGGACGGAGATGATGGCACTATCCACAATCAATCTGGATGTGTGACTCTGGCCTTCAAGAATGACTACAGATAGCTGGACACTGCTGGACATACTATCTGCTGAAACACGCGTGTATCAGGGGTATTTTAAGATTGCTAATGTGCTTGACAATGACCACCAGTATTACTGGAAGGGCCATTGTTTGCCATGAACTGAGAACATGTAATAATATGAACTTAAGAACATCTATTAAAAATTATTTGTAATTTTTTAACCCTTACACTAACAGTCTTAATCACAAATATGTCCTTAAAAACAAAACTGAAATGACAAAAAATTGTGAACTGCATAAAAAATGCTATATTATGAACATTACTTACCAAGTGGAGAAATTTTACTTTCTAAATATAGCACAATTTGTTTTATGTTCAGAGCAGCCAGTAATTTACTAGACAAAACAAATTGGCATCGTTATGCACGTTATGCATGTTATGCCAGTACACACAAAGTATCGCTAATCTTCTGTAGCAGCCTTGAGATTTTATGTAAAAGAGGATGAAATACTGTGACTTACAATTCTTTAAGCATTTTCATGCTACAACAACATACAGATGTCAGGGGCGTAGCAAGCTTTTCAAAAGTGCGGGGGATGGATGTGGTTTGTTTGTTAACAATAAAAACGATGAATACAATGACAGAAGGGTACAAAAGGTATAACATACAAGATATAAAAAGCTTCCCATTTAAATGAGTGATACTAGAAACACACAGAAAATAAGTCAAAACTCTGTTGTGAAAATACACAACAGTAGACTTGCTAAAGAATCAGAAATACTTTAATAATCCCAGGGGGAAATTATTTTTGTTACAAACTCCAGATATACAAACAACATATATTAAGAACAAAACATAAACAGAACATCTTCCCAAACACATATCAAGCTTATTTAAACCTCGAACGCATAAACACTCATTTAAAGTACCTGGAAAAGGGAGATGTAAATAACCATAACCATAAGTTCCCGCCACTGATAAATCTAACACACCAAGAGAGGCGGGACTTAAGGCAGAACAGCCAATCATCAGCCGGTCACACTCAAAGCCGGTGTCATGTTTGAGAGGGAGGGGAGAGGAGGCAGACACAGAGCGGCCAGAGAAAAAGTGTGGGTGTTGAACCCTCTCACTGGGAAAAGTGTGGGTGTTGAACCCTCTCACTGGGAAATGTGTGGGTGTTAAAACACCCACGGGTGCGACCCACGGGTGCGACGCCCCTGACAGATGTACAACACTTCCACAATGCACAGTACAACTGTACAGCTTAAAATGCATCAAGTAAATGAAATGCATTTATGTATAAATATGAATAAACTTTGATTCCTGCATCATGGGTGTTTAATAGTGTTATTGTGAGAGGTGTGGCTAAGGTCAGACTTTGCACTATAATGAGATCTTACAGCCATTGTAACAGCATGGGTAATTGAACTAGTCTCACTGTAATTGAATTACAGCCACGTTGGGGAAACACCTGACCTATAAAACATTGCACTTTCAGGATAATTCAAAAGCATCAGTGCAGCTTGTAATCCTATAGAGGATAGATGAATAACAGGCAGAGCTACATCCATAGGGTGGTGGTTCTGAATGCCTACTGTATATTCTCTGTATGACTTGAGGATTTACAAAAGGATCTGGGTCCCTGTACCCTATAGATACGGCTCGAGATCATTCTTCATCATAAGCCTTTGGCATATTTTCACCTGTCTCATGACTCACCAGGTAAAAGTCTGATTGTTTGGTAAAGTAACAGCACTTCTCAAAATGCTTCACCATTTAAAGTATTATTCGTGCTGAATTGAACAAGCATATTAAAATGTAACACTTACGTTTATAGGTTTGTTTAAATAAGTATAAGTGCTGATTGTGCACTGTTATACAATGCTGCACATTCAGTCATTTTTCCACTTTAAACAACACGCCTTTAGCACTTGGGTCAAAACCCAACTGTTGGGTTATAAATTGACCTGCTGGGTTGTTTTAGCCCAAATTGGTGGGTTGTTTCAACCCATGGTTGGGTCAAATATTGTGAAGTTAAATTAAACAAAGCAGTTTGTCCATTTTGGACCCAACCATGGGTTAACCCAGTGACCCAGAGTGAAAATATTTTTTTTTATTTGTGACCCTGCCTGTGAAAACCCAGCTAAAGTCATTTTTTGTGATCATCCTACATAATGTAAAGAACATTCTGTAAAAAAACAACCTTGATATCTTTAATATTGATCAAGTAAGATTATGTCAAATATTGAAATCTTAATGAAGTTAATAGGCGAAATCAAACTTTGAGGCTTGTTATCTCAGAATGAGATTTTTAGACTTAGCCCAGTTTTTTACAGACAGAATCATATTTCTAAAAAAAGCCACTGAATACCTTCCACTACCTTCTTTTCTTAAATGTAAACATGAACAGAAAAACGGTGTACTCTTCTTTAAAGTTTAGACAGGCAATATCACAGTGAATTTCCAATACTAGATCTTATCAAATCAGAAAAAACGTTTTCAATCTACACTGTAAGAGTGCCTTATAGTGACATAAATTCCCTTTAATCATAAGATAAATCCACCTTTACGGGTCCACAGCCTTGATGAATAATGTCTTAATGCATGAGCATTTAATACAGACCTCAGATTGTAAAACGTAAACAATGTGTTATATGCATAAGTACTTAATGCACACTGATCAGGATAGTGGGATAATACACACTGCAGGTGCACACAATTGAGTCTCTGATAGGATCACTGTATGACATTAACATTTTTACCCTGTGTTAAGCTGTGAGCAAATGTTAAAGTGAGGGTGGTATAGGTGATCTGAATAGGCTAGTATGGATATATCTTCCCTTTTCATAAAGGCTGAAAAGCCCAAGATGTGGTCATGACAGATCATACCATTAACTGACTATATGAAATACACACAGTCTATTCACTACCTACAATACATGTGCAGTATGAACATAATTTGCAGTTCAGACTCCCATTTTCTCTGTGTTGGTGTGGTAACAGAGAGCTCAAGACCCTGTCAAAGACATACCAATTCTGCACACAAAAACATCAGCTCTTTAAACTAAAAAAGTCACAGGGCTTCTGCTATCCTCTTTTACAGTATGTACTTCCTGCGTACTTTGTGCTGGATGATAAGTATGTCAAAGAGTAAGAAATGATACTTTATTCTTTGCTGTGCTTAGAAAATGGAAGACTGGTTTGAGTGGAAAAGCAGGAGAGACTGTAGGGACGGTTTTATTTTCCTGTATCAAAAATTCATTAGCAGTGTGCATCACGTCTGGTTAAAAAACATCAATGGTAAAGTCTATCCTTGCTTCAAGTCATGCATTGTCATTAATTTGTCCATGAGCTATTTCTTTTTGTACATCTGTAAAACAAATTTGTATTTGGTCTGTATGAGTCATGAACACAGTTTATACTTTACACAACGTCAACACAATCTGTCATGTCAAATCACAATCTCCTTTCACACACATAAAAGCTACTAACCTTCACACACAAACCTCTAATGGTTATTTATTATTGTGTGTGTGTCTAGGTTTATGTAAATATAGCTTCATTTATAGGCATAGAAGCAAGTATATGCAGGTATATAATAATATTATATAAATAATATAACAAAATGTGGATTTTTGCAGATGCAACCTAAGATGACATTTTTTATTTTACAGTAACATCACATATCTTGTTCTTGACACTGTGAATTCCTATATAATCTAAATGTCAAGCAAATGTTTGCACAGTGACTTAGTTAAATAACAAACAGCAGGTGCAAATACTGTACCTGGCACAACAGTACATTGGATAGCTTCTCAGATTAGTCGATTTGCATGACATGAATGCACTGTTTTTAATGCAGTTTTGCATTTTTTGGTGTGTTTTAAGTTTCTATTGATATATTATTTTTGGGGGGGGGTTTCATATGACAACATGATGCAGCAACAAAGGCTAACATACAGTAGAAATGATGTGTAGTATTTGAAAAGCTCTTTATTTTTCAATTGCATTCTTACTTTTTATAAAGTCATTATTTTGCATAACTATAATAAATAAAAAAATAATTTGATGATTTCTTATCTTAAAATGAACACTGCTTTTAAAAAGCAGAACTCAAGTATCCAGCAGTAATCTGTGTAGTGCTACAGGCACGCTAAAGGGAATAATATGTAATTAAATTGATTATCAACAAACCAACATTAAAACGAATATTAAATCTGCCTCAAATATTGATATTCCTTTGCTAAATTTATACAAGGATATATTCATAGTCTCTGGAGTGTATTTTGATAATGTGAGAAACAGATAGCTGTATTACTTACATCAGCGTGCAGAGCCATTGGCAAAGCTTTGCCCCCAAGCAATTAGTGACATATCTGATGACCAGCCATAGAAAAGATCTCAGCTCATCACCACTGCATAGCCTTTAGGTAATGTACTTTTAATCTAATTACATGAAACCATTTTCAAATAATAAAGCTGGGATCTCTGAGCTTATCAATGGGGATGATTTAAAAGATGTCTATGGGCAAGATCTCTAATGCAAAGTGAATGTTGGCAAAACCACACTGTCAACAATGTACACAGAGGTCCTCAGAGCTCTCCACGACCCCCATTATTTATGGTGACAGATCAAATTGATTGCGGTTGAAAGATTCTAACTAGAATAAAATGAGCTTCTCTGTTATTGCCGTTCTGGTAAATATCTGCTCGTCAGTTTTCCTCCGGGGAAAGATGTGCAGCCCTGGGTTCATGACAACAGTTGTTTTCCTCAACCTTGTACAATGCCTTAATGCTGTTTTGCATTGCATATCCACGTGCATATCCGCATCTTATTACAAACATTCGTATTGTGCTTACAGAGCAGATAAGAAACCATTTCCAAGACAATGACGAAGGGTTAAGTGTTTCTCCATCATCTCGTGACATTAATATAGGTATAGTGAGTGGATATTGTGAGCAATGTATCTCTAGGAGCATTACACAACTGTCGCTTTTCCATTACAACAGGAAGAGATATTTCATTGGCAATTTGTTTCAATCAAAACACTAGACAGAAGGATCCAGAAAATGTCTGATCAGACTCAGTAGCCACGGAGGATCCAGATGTATTTGCGTAATAAAAAAAAGGTTGAGGAAAGAGGTTAAGGCTTTTTAAGCTACTTTAGCGACCGCAGCAACTACACGTGATGCTCTGGATCCAACTAATCAAATCCCAAAAAATCCAGAAAGCTGTTTCACAGACAACTGTCTCCAAATCTATTTAACCTCATATGGTGGGAGGAGAGAAACCGCAGCCTTTCAATCACACATGCTCGGCAAATGGAAAGGGAAAATGAATCTGCTGATTCAAATTGATGAAAATACACGCAAACGGGGCTCCATTTTGTTTTTGATTGCTTTGCATCAGGTATCGCTGATTGTCCTGAGAGATCTGGGGAATGCTATAGGAGTGACACGGCCTCGCTCTCCGTTCTCAAGTGCTGTGCTTAATGATGACGGTCTGCTTAACAAGGCCTTCACTCAAACATGAGCGGGATCATCATCACACTGCAGACAGGTCAAGGATATTTGACACGTGTCCTTCAGCCATGTGCACAGCAATTCCTTCAGTGTCTGTTTGTTTCTCTTATCGGTATAATGAAAGCGGATGAGGCCACAGACAGCCGGCAGATTTGTTTTTGTTTTTTTGGGGTGTGCTGTCCCTATATTACATACTTTAGTATTATATTAAGTATTTTTAAAAACAATGGGTGTCAGTCATTAAGCATGCATACACACAAATTTACCAAAAACTATTTTTTTCACACTAAAATTATTCTAAGTGTACAAACAAGTAAAACCACATGTATTTAGTTTGGTTGGCCCCAAGACATGAAAAACTATTATAATATATTATAAATAGATATATTATAAAATATATCAGTAATACATTTATATTTATATATTATTTGTATATATTAGGTATATGTTATATTATTTATACACACTTATAAAGATGTAGAAATAGTTTATTACAGACACAGATGCACATATCTCAAAGATATTTGTAAGTATTTTATGAGGTGGCTGATTCGTATGAATTTGTGCGATGTGAATCGTACAATAATGTATGATTGTTAGAAAAAAGCAATAAAAAAGCCCTCACCCCTAACCCCGGTCATAGCCCTAATGATGATGGGGTGAAAGAAGATTGTACTAAAATGAACAAACAAGATCGGATGAATTTATATGAATCAGCCATCTCATCAAATATTTATAAATTTGTGTGAGATTGTGATGCATTTGACAGCAAAACATCCCACTCGTTATCTGTGTTACCTTACTAGACCGGACCAATGTGGAATGATTTATTTGCTCATTAAAAATGTACTCATATGATCCTATACTAATTATGAATTTTAAGATAATGATAAATTAAAGACATACATGAGCCTTATTAGCATACTTATTAAATTTCTTTAGTACGAGTCACCTGATATGCCTTCATTTGATAGTTAAATGTCTATAGTCAACAGTACTGATATGTGTAAGCATTTATGAGCAGCGCTGTACAGGAGAGTTGGTGATTACACCAATTAGATGCATTGCTGTTGTCAAATTGTTAACTCGCAGTTGCAGAACGTCGGTGTGTGGTTGTGTGGCCCATTAATAAGATAAATAATTCATTCAAGACAATCGCTGTTTACGCTTTATGAGACAGACTTGAAAGATTAATGAAACTACAAGACATGAGGCATTAAAGCCATAGATTTAAAATACAAAACACCTTAAAATACTTCACTGTGTATCATTTCTCATTGGGCGATAGGCTTACATCATACCTTACTTGGCTATGACACACTCAGCAGATATGAATTACGCTATTTAGAGCTCCATTTGGTACCTAAGTATCAAAATGTTTGCACTGGAAATGCAATCAATTTTTTTATAGACTAACTCATTTTTTCCAAGTTAACTGCTCATCGGCATCGATCAGAAGACAAATAAATTATTCTTCAAACCGACAGATTCATTTCTGGTAACGATTTATAGAGTTTTAGCACAAAAGAGCTTCTCATTATCAGATTTGCTTTCTTGAAGGTAGCAGTTTGCACATCTGAATGGGTGAAAAAACAAAGATGTGTCAGTATCAGTCGTGAAAGTTTAAAAGCAGAAAATTCCCCACAGAGCTTAATGCGGTATCACTTGAAATAATATCTCACTCTTTACCCAACACTTGTTAAAAAATGAAACACTTTGAGAGAAAATGTTCAGAATGCAACTATTTTAAACAAGATTTTAGCACATAAGAAGTACTGGATGTTACATGGCTGGCTTTTTGGCACAGTATTTTTTGTTGCTGCTGCTCAAATGGTAGTGTACGGCTCTGGCAAGGTCATGGCTTTGAGAAACACACAAACTGATAAAATGTAGACCTTAAATCCAAGTCTCTTTGGATGAAAGTGTCTGCCAAGCAAATAAATAGGAAGTGTTATAACACGAGGTGAGTTGTGACACCATCCATTTCACAAATTAGAAATTAACTACAGGGGTGATGATACAGGTGCAGTAGTTGTATCATTCGGAGTAAAAATGATTTTATGAGGAAAAAACTATTTTATTAGAAAGTACAATTTTACAATTAGTTTAATTATAAAATTTATGTGATTTCGTAAATATACATTTGATTTCATAATCTAATCATGACAAACTTTATATTGATGGAATCTATATATTATTTAACAAATTTTAAACATAAACTGTGAAAAAATATATAAAATGTTAAAGTCATTAAAACTGTTACTAAAAAAAAAAATTAATTAATTAATTAAATTATTAAATAAATTAAAAAATATTTAAAATTGTAGTTTGAATAGTTTAATATGTGCAGTGACAGTTAACAGGTTAAAAAAAAAGATAATATACACAATAATTTAATACACAGAAACTGATCTAAATTGTTTTCTTCCAGTAGTGAGTATAAAAGAAAAATACAGAAACATCAAAGCTTGAAATACATCATGCAAAAGAAAATAAAACAAAATGTGTTACAACATTCCCTGCTTTTGCAAATATAAATGTGTTTTTTCTAATGAACTATGATTCAGCTTTTGTAATGCTATTTATAAAGGTAAAAGACAAGTGTTTGGTTATTAATAGCATATATAATTCTAAAATAAATAAATTTTGTATTGCTTACTCAGATGTTGGGGAAAAAATGAATTTAATCACTATAATAAATACTAATTTGATTTAAATTTATGCAATTGGGTTATCTACAACACTACAAAGCTCCCACTCCAGTCTTCTCAGGAAAGACACTGTACAACACTTCAATCCATATACATAGACATGTTTTATGTTTATTCAAATGAATTAGTTGTTAAATGTGACAGTGAATTAGTATGGTGTAAGATTTCACCCATATTTCACCCATTGTTGTTGTGGGTCATAAAAATTATGTATTGTTTAACAAATTATTATGTATAATATTTAAGAACGATTTATTATGCAAAATTCATGTTTCTGCAGTTATAGTATCTAGGTATGTAATAGATATTATATGTACTTCACTTTACACAAATACTACCCAAACGTGGGTATGTTTTATGAAGCATGGCTATGAAAGGTAACACATTTACATGCTTTTGTCCATGCACTTTCACAAAGCTATTTGTATGCAGTCATAGTCTAGTCTCTCAGGAGCCCTACAGAAAGAGCTTGTGTTTGAATATTGCTTTCCTCTTTTACAAGAGAATATGACTTGACTTGAAAAAATCAGATCAGAAGAGATGATTTATTTAGTGATTTCATTAAGTTCAAAAAGCAGCATTGATTTGTTTTAAAGGCTAGACATGTTGCCACGCTATATGTGGTGATATCTGGTTATACGGCCTAGCTTAAAGAGAAGGGAATACTTAAAATTACAGGCATTTGTGACGAGTGTCCTCTACATTGATTTTTGCAAACAGACTGCATGGCATTGCATAGACAAAATGATGTTATACAACACTGCAGGTACCCTTTAGTATAAAAGTGTTTACTTTGTACCTCTCCATGGGTTTGAAGTAGTAGAGAATAATGCTCTTTAGTCGTCTGTTGATGTTGTGACTGAACACTGAGTGCTGTATAATTGCGTGGGCTGGAACCTGTAGAAAAATTCATAAATCCTTCACTTGTTTGCATATTTCGGACCTAACCAACACACTTTCCCAAAGTAAACGTCACTCAGTAAGTCAGTATTTTAAGTACAGATCTTCAAAATCTATTTTTTCTATTATAATGTACTTGTATAATACAATATCATTATAATTATACGAAAACACACAGTAAATCAATCATTTGCAGTTAACCCATGCTATCAAGTTGTATTGTATGTTCAAACAGACACGTAATGAGATCCAAAGATTGCTTTCAGGAATTCTCTGAACCTGCGAAAGACTTTATGTGTTATTGGGTGTTTTCTAATAAGAAGTGAATGTAAGTAATGAAAACATTTCAAATTAATTCAGTTGAATTAAGATCTGAATTAAGATTAGGGCACACAGAAAACCAAATTACACATTACAAACCCTTATTGCAGTTCATATCTATTGTAAGAACTGTGAGAGGTATCCAACCGCTCGAATAAAATGCTCATTATCTGCTTCAAGAGAAAATGTTGAGAATCTGTCATGTATAAGTCAGGTATTTTCAGCTGTCATGTAACTAATAAAGCAGATATACCCACAGGAAGGAAACCAGAGTGTTTCTTAACACATAGATTGATACACAAGTCACATGGTACATTACCACACAATCAGATCTGATTGTGTGCGCGCAAAACAATTTACTTCATCCAATGTTCATATTTCCTCACGCTGCAAGGTGATTTTTAAGAAATTGAAAGGAATTCCCTTACGCCACATATATAGGGTTATGAATTTTGAGAGATCAGGCCAAATAATGCTTTTAACAAGCTTGCAAAGTTGTCCTATGCAGACTTAACAACCTAACAGAGAGAAAAATGGCCCAAGCTAGCTGTTACAGATGTTACCGTTTCATTCATTGACATAACAGGTCATTGACATTATCAAGTGAACTGATTATAACACCTTTCCAGTGATTTTCGAAGGGCCTTGATTCCTCATTAGCATCATATGATTAACTTAAAAGAAAAAGCAGGAAACAGATTCACAGAAGCTTTTCTTCTCATCCGATGTGCTTCACAACTCTTTCATAAATTAACATTAGGTAATATGACATTTGGCAAGGGGAATGTGTTTAAAAGTGAAAGAATGTTTAATTTTTGTGTCTCTGTGAGGTTAGTTAATGTAGTGGACCATGGAGAGGTGAGTTTGCTGTTGCTATAGAGGAGAGATGATTTGGCACTCTTAGTACATAGATCTTCATTTTTTCCCTGACGTTTCTGCTTTAGCTGTGAAAATACTTTCTCTAACTTTTAGGAAATTAAAAGATTGAGCTCCTAATTCTAATGGAAATTTTATTTTGATTGATTGGGTTGTTTATATTGTGGCATTCATCAAAGTCAGTTATTTTGTATTATCTTGGAAACAATATCCTAAAGCTCATTAACCTGAAGTGGTTTAAAGTAATATGGGATAGCAAGCAACTTTGTGACTGTGTCCTTATTCAGCAAACAATAATAAAGTGACAGAAATAAAAGTGAAACTTAAGCTTATCACTGACAAAACTGTTTAGTTTGTGCCATTCAGAATTGCCTAGACATACATTTTCAGCAATAATAGCAAAATACTCGCATTTGAATGATTATTAGTAAGCTCCACAAATATATGGATAATGTTTACTAGTAATTATATATAAAAAGAAAGAAATGATAGTAAAAGCACATTTTTATACAGAAAGTGAAATTACATTTAGGCTATACATTCAATAAAAATACATAAAAAAACTATATCTAAATAATTTATATTTATATCTAAATAACATCTGCTGATCAAACAACATGTCAATAGTTCATATGAAAATCTGGTGATTTAATGCATTCCCTATAAAGTCATTTACCTTGCGACAAGAAACAGCAGAAATTATGTGTTAGCTCTACAGTCATGGCCAAAATTGTTGGCCCATTTTTGGAGTTTTGTTTTGTTCCAATACACACAAAGGGAATAAACATGTGTATAGCGAAACGTGTTAATGCAATACTTTTCTGTGAGAAATACTTGATTTTCAGGGAAAATTGCAGGGGTGCCAACAATTTTGGCCATGACTGTAAGAAAAGCTCATTTGTTTGCAGATGCCACTTGGTTTGGTATTTGTTATCTAATGCAATCACATTTTAAACACATTTTTGAGTTTGGTTTACGTGACTAAATACATCACTGTATGTCACTTGTGCTTTCTAAGCATGCTTTACCCAGAAATCCACTGATAATCAAATGATTCACGGTCTGTCCAAAAAATAATAAAAATGAATGTGTCTTTGCAACATTTTTCTTCTTTCTGTTTGTTATAGATAAATGCTGGATTTATCTAGTGTCAATGTTCATCCATTTCACCTTAAGTCGACTCAAGTAGCCTCGTCTACAAACAAATAAATATATAGGTTAGCCAAAGTCACTTCTGCGAGATGATGATAAAACTATGCATGCGCTTAGTCTGTTCAAAACAGTTTGAGGAGGTGACAGCTCGGAAACTTATAAAGCCTCAGAACAAGACCACGGGGCGCCCAGGGCTCTCCATCATATTAAACATTCACAACACGTCATTTTTGAGCACAACAGGACAGTCTATTGGAATTCTTAATTTGTGGGCAGCGAGATACGACATCCAGAGATATAATAGGAGAAGATCCTATTGCATGCAAGATCATGTGCCGAAAATATGAACTGAATGAATAAACAGACCTGTGGGCACTACTAAACCCCTGGAGCCAGAATCTGAGCTCACCAAAAAACAACTGTTGGGCTTGAAAAATCATGCTGTGCATGAAAATTCAAAACAAAATTGTGAATCTGTAGTCATTAGATTCTGGGCAATATCATGTATTGACAAGGAATGTGACCTGAATAGATTCGGTTTTGGGCTGAAGGCTTGTGTCTGCATAATTAGACCAGATTCATTATCTTTCATGTGGGTATTGGAAAGAAGTGCAAGTGCATGCATATGACTCAACCACATCCTCGATATACCTCAATATCTCTTGTTCGCATAATTGCTTTCTATAGCAAAGCGAGGAAGAATCTGAGCTAAAGGCATGAAGCGAAATATAATTACCACACTTCTTCAGCTCCACATGCTGAATTATTCTCAAGCATTCTGTA
Organism: Beaufortia kweichowensis; assembly: GCA_019155185.1. NCBI lineage: Eukaryota > Metazoa > Chordata > Actinopteri > Cypriniformes > Gastromyzontidae > Beaufortia > Beaufortia kweichowensis. Next base: position 4,487,199 of record CM032804.1, read on the forward strand.
ATATAGATCAGCGAACAACAATAAAGTTTTTCCATAATTTGATTAATTTGTTTTATTTTAGAAGCAATATCTAAAACCAATATCTCGAGTCTCAGTTTTAGATGGCACTACCATAAACTGCCCACAGTCCATTTATTCACTAGTCTGATACAGAACACACACGCACGTCTGCTTTGAAGCGAATTCACATTGTTTTACTTAAAAAAGAAACGTTTTAAGTAAAAACAAATAATTGGATTTGTTGAAGTTTGCAAGATTTGTGGTATTACATTTTATAATAATTATTTATAATATTCACAGCATATCACACTTTTTTTTTTTTTAAAGTGGCTGTAAAAACCAGTACTTATTATTTCTGAACAGAAAGAAATTCTAATCACAAATTTTGTTCACAGTTATTGCTGCAACTTATTCAAAGACTGCAGTGCAATTTTTAACATCTTTTTTCCATGAGGGCTTATTACTTTAGCCTAATCCTCCAGTCTCAGTGGATGGTTCTTGGCTAGAACAACAAGTCACAGTGAACACCAGACTTCAAGCCAAAATCAGGCTGACACAAACATTTCTCTGAACAACACTAGCTACACAATCCGTCAATCCATCAAACCAGATGTAAACACCTAATTTGTTAACATTAATGACTGATCTGTGGCCCTAAATAGAGTGTTCAGATGTGTCTTGGGGCACGTTCAGTGACAGGACTCCAGCGCTCAGAGACGCATCTAATATTAGTCCTCATGAGATCCCACGGCAGCTGCCACGACTCTCCAGTGGGTTTGTGGTGTTAGCCCCGTCTGACAGCATGTAAAATATCTGTTTACATTTTTGCTTGACAACAGAGCGCTGACATGCACATTTCCCCTGTGACCACATGAAATAACCCTGTCAAGAAAAGTACATTTCAATCTCCACTTATGGCTTTTTACCGGGCTCACTCAGGCAAGGTCAAGGGAGTAACTTACTGAGGGAACATAAAAACTGTTGCCACACGACTTCCATGTACAGGGTCTCATTCACAATACAGCGCTGTGTCTTTAAAAAACATTTGATGAAATGTTGCATGTGGCATGTATTTGAATTTTTTTTTATTATTGTGATTGCATGAATACAGCACTTAAGATACATATAAAACATTATCATCATGCAAAAACAAATCAAGACAAAAATATATGCATGTATTTTTAATATTGGTACCTAAATTAGTGCTAGGAATGGCAGAAAAATATTTGATTTAGATTTCATTTCTATACTATATTATGCTTTATATATACACTGCCGCTCAAAAGTTTGGGATCAGTAAGACTTGTATTGTTTTTTAAAGAAGTCTCTTACACTTATTAAGGCTGCTTTATTTTGATCAAAAATACAGAAAAAACTGTAATATTGAAAAATGTTATTACAATATAAAATAATGTTTTTATATTAATATACTTCAAAATATAATTTATTCCTGTGATGCAATGCTGAATTTTCATTAGCTGTCACTCCTGTCTTAAGTGTCACATGATCCTTCAGAAATCATTTTATTATTCAGATTTATTATCAGTGCGGGAAACAGTTGCGCTGCTTAATATTTTTCTGGAACCTGTGATACTTTTGTTTAGGATTATTTGATGAAAAACAAGTTAAAAAGAACAGCATTTATTTACAATATTAATCTTTTCTAACAATGTAAATCTAAATGCTATCACTTTTTATTAATTTAACACATCCATGATGAATAAAAGTATTAATTACTTTTAAAAAAAGAAAGAATAAAAGTGGACTGACCCCAAACATTTGAATAGTAGTGTATATTGTCAGAAAACCTTTCTAAATAAATCTGTTGTTTTCAATAAATCTGATAATAAATCTGAACACTAGAATGACGGGAGTGAAAGCTGATGAAAATTCAGCTTTGCATCACAGGAATAAATTATACTTTGAAGTATATTAATATAAAAACATTATTTTATATTGTAATAACATTTTGCAATATTACTGTTTTTTTCTGTATTTTTGATCAAATAAATGTAGCCTTGATGTGTGTAAGATACTTCTTTAAAAAAACATTACAAGTCCGATCCCAAACTTTTGAGCGGGGGTGTATATATATAGCACAATATAGTATAGAAATGTAAGAAAGATTTTTTTTTCATTTAGACCACTTTAATTACTGATTGCTTGACAGCTATCGGGATGTAAAGGCTTTGAACCAGTATGTTTTTCATGTTTATAAAAAACACTGCCTACCCTAGCTTTAATGTGTTCTTTTCCTGGGATTACATCTCGTGGTTCATTTTGAAACATGTGAGCTCTGAACACAAGAACATAATATAGTGAGATCAAATCCTGAAAGGTACTGTAAGCAAGAAGTTCAAACATTTCAATTTGATGCAATAATAAATGCAAAGCCATACCAAGCTTTGAAAAAGAAGCAGTGGAGGCATCCAGCCAGTTAAAGACATCTCCATGTTCCAGCTTTATAAGTCTATCTTTGCTTCCCAGGAATACACTGAATGGGATTTAGTTGCTACATAATGTAGGAAGCAGTCAGCAGCACTCTCTGCTCACTCTTTCTCTCCTTGCCCCTGTTAATGCATCATGAAACTGTTGTGTCCGTACAATACATTCAGTTCTGAAACAATGTGTGGCAGAAGCCTTGAGTCTGTGTGTATTACACTTCACAGCAACTCATCACTACACCTTGTAAAGGTGCCTTGAGAGAGAGAGAGAGAGAGAGAGAGAGAGAGAGAGAGAGAGAGAGAGAGAGAGAGAGAGAGAGAGAGAGAGAGAGAGAGAGAGAGAGAGAGAGAGAGAGAGAGAGAGAGAGAGAGAGAGAGAGAGAGAGAGAGAGAGAGAGAGCGCAAAGCCGAGCGAACACCCTTGCTTCTGACTATTTATGACATTTTTCCTGCTGCATTATCTTCACACTAAATCTCCTTGGGGTTGATGGAGAGCACAGAGCAAGGTTTCCACCCGCTAACTCTTAACATGTTACCAGACATTGCTTTTAGGGCCCGGCTGTTAAAGGAGTCGACAATAGTCTTTTATGGCCTTCAGATTGAATATTCCCAGTGTCGGCCTCAGTACAGGCCATGTCATTACAGCTGATAGCAGCTGTATCTGCTGGGAGGGACATCAGAGTGTTTTTTAATGGCAAGAGTTTTTTCTTTCCCCACTGTGTCACTGTCATTTGTAGCGGTCTGCTACATGCTTTTTTGCTTTGTTTATGCATTTGTCTGTATTCATAAAACTGAGGGTTTTGCTGTTCAACAAATGGTCTAAACGTTCAACAAATGGTTTAACAACACTAGACAAATTCTTGTGACTTGTGGTAAGTAGTCTACGCTTCAGCAGCTGCAAATGCGATTGAACAGAACCAGTCATAGAAATTTACAACAGCAAATTTTACAATAGATATTATATACTGATATTGTATTGAAAATTATTATATGCAGCTGCCTTACCAGTACCAGTGTACTATCACACAATACACCTGATCACTGTTCATCTGTTATTTGTGGCAATATATCAAGAAAATAAATGTAACATTATTTTCATTTTCAATTCTAGCACACAATTCTGCTGGGCTATTAAATGCTCAATGCTCATTTAAAATTATATGCATAAATAAAAAATGTTGCTGTTAAAATACAAAAACAAATTCAATAAAAGTGAGTTTTTATAATGCAAAATATAACATTTCGTTTCAGGTGTGTGAACTTAGTCAATTCTTCAGGGAAAAGTGAAATACGCTTAAGAACCACAGCAAAAATTGTGCATCAGCCCACAGCATCACATGCTTGATTTATGTGTCCAGGGTTTCCATCAGACCATCTCTTTTATAACTATTATAACAAAATATTGAGAACATCTCCAGGCTTGTTGGCAAATTTTTTCCATTCTTGTCATTTTTCAGCGATGCTGTCCTGATTTCTCAGATTGATTGCTTCGGCCTGACTGAGATTGAACAATTCTTATGATAATGTCAGCGTTTAGTTTATTCTGTCTGTCTGTTGTCCATGCAGAATATACAGTGTTTTTCTAGTGAGGGATCATCTGTTTATTCAGGCTCAATAAAAAAAATCTTTAAAACATTTTAAATATGTGACCTTGCATGTGAAAACCCAGCTAATGACATTTTTGTGTGATTACTGATGCGTGTTATTTTTTTGTTTTCTACATAAAATTATTCTAAACTCTAAAAACAGATGTGTTCAAAATAACAAAAGATGTGTCTAGTTAGGGATAACACACAAATGTGTTGTCCCTAATTAGACACATCTTTGTATAAGTTAAAGACAACACACTTTATGTTGTACATTTTATGTATTTAACACAAAATAACACATGTGTTAAACATGTAACCTTGATATCTTTAATATTGACTGAGTTTTAAATTTAAATAATGATATTTATAGGTGTAATCAAACTTTGATGCTCGTTATCTCATAGCCTGGTTTTCTCAGACAGGGTCACGTACGTTTAGAAAGAGTGGAAATGATGAAAGTAAAGTCTGTATGTATAATAATTATTACAATATGTAACTGAAGATGACATTGTGTGACACAATGATGTTTCAGAAAAATGACTAATGTCGTTTGATTAAGTCTAATATATTTATGCATAGCTGGACAACATCAAGCGACAAATAAAATAAACCAAGTAAAAGTTATAAATAATGAAATATAAACTAATCAAGTCTTAAAAGTGTTTATTTTGATTTATTAAGTCCACAGGGCCAAAAGTGCCCATCTCTTGCTAAAGTCCTGAGTCACATTGCAGCAAGTGCTATAATGACCTATACTTCATTAAATGATTTTGCTTTTAAATTATTCATGTGCTTACTCAAGACCCCAAAGACCAAAATCAGAGCAGTGTCCTAATGTCCCATTAAACTAATAATCCGTCATATGTACAGGTGTCCGTTTTCAGCACTGTCCATCAAAAAAGTCTCCATGGCATTTAATGATTTCAATAGCAGGAATCTCTCTGTTTTTAAATGAAGTGCTTTACACATGCAGCTCTCTGCAGGGACTGTGCATAGCCAATTAAATATTCTACACAGATAACTCCAGATCGATTGTAGAAGAACAGACCTGAGGTAATTTTAAGGTCACAGCCAGCTGCTATTCTTCAAACTGTCAGTACATAAATTGATTTGTGCCTCTTGAAGATGGGACCTCATCATGAAGATGTGCCCACTTTGCTTTTTGCACCACGAGCAAGCAAACCACCACGCACTTTTACATTTAAACAAACCTGAAGCAAATTATATTAACCCATTTAAGCTGGCAGTCGACCAAAGTTGCTGAAGGCTCTACCACTCTTGTTCTATTTGTTTTTCCTTCAGGGTGACTGTGTATGAGTGCAGTCATTATCACAAAACCCCAACAGTGATAAGTAGATACTCATTACACAGATACTTAACAAACAATATATGGACATAACATGAAATAACTACATGGAAATATTGATCTCACTTGCAGATTATTTTAAAGTTTCGAATAAAAGTCCATTAAAACATTGTAAAACAATCTGTGTAGAAACAAGATGATCACAGCAACAACACGGCAATATTAATATATTATTCTTAGTCTCCCTCTTCTATCTTAAAAAATATATATAATTTGGTCCGGTTTTCGACTCAAACAGTCTGGCAAAAGACCACCTATTTATGTAAACTTAGTGTGAAGCGACTATTATTGATTTTACAATGTTAATTAAATTATATAACTTAAAGCCAATCAATGACAATCTCTGTTGTTTTGCTTCAGATCTTCAGTGCTGATGGGCAATACTGCTTCACTCAATCATGCGCTGCAAATTATATTTTTGGCAAAACTATGTGAATGTAAATATCCATCTAATTTTTCTCCACATTTCTGAAGTATCCTGGAAATAAAGCATATACACACATTATCATATGCGTGTTATCTATTAGAAAACATCATACTGTCATGTTCATGTTTACAATTATTCCTCTATGTTTCTGCTCTCGTGAGGTTCTGTGAGGCATATTATCACTTTCAAAACAAATTCAAAACAACATTTTCACATTTTTCAAAACACCTTGAAAAGCTTACACAAAAGCTCGAACCAATCTTCTGTTAACTGTTTTGCGAGATCTATTAGAGATCATTAGTTTGTGAGCACTATTTAACAGATTTTTTGTGATGCATTTTGTGCCAAGCAAAATTAACCTTCTGTAATTGCTACCAAATGATCTCTAGCATATTTTTAACAGGAACAAAGCCTTTTAAACATAGATTACATAGCTTAAATGCACATGTGAGGTATTCAGTTTGGGAATATTCTTTATAAAATGGTCAATGATTATATCTGTAAACTATCTAAAGCATCTGCTCTATATTCATGTTTAATATTAACCATGCAACTACATATATAGGTAACATTTCAATATATGGAAACTAGCAACATTAATACAAAGTCTCTTTAAATATAAACTAAATGAAAACTGTTAGTTTACATGATCAAAGACAGCTTAGTTAAGAAATACTTGAAATATAAAATGAAAAGACCACTTAATATAAAAAATAAAGCAAAAAATGTATGTATCTGTTATAAAATAGTTGCTATACTGGCTACTTAAAAGGACAAGTTAGAAAGAAATGGCAATTAAAAAGTGCTCTTCTTAATTTCCCCACAGATAATGTGCTGGTGGTTAAATATAAAAAGAGTCAAAGGCTCTAATTGCGTTTCTAGCAGATCAACATTGTATTACTAGAAATTGGCTTTTATTCATTAAAGTTCAGTCCACAAACTAGGGTCAGCCTTTCCATCTCCAAAGATTATGCAGTCACGAATACCCATGCTGAAGATTGAACCAGTGGATGTTTTATTAGAGATCACAGAGATTTGGTTGTGATGTCTGCTTGAACATGTGCAGTCCTTGTTAGTTTGCATCTAATGAACATGACAGTCGCATCTCAATGCTTCGTGCGTGAGTCTCATTGACGTTTGAGCTGACCGCCCATTAGAATCAAACCCTGAATTATGAATTAATGAGCGCAAGTTTCAGGAAACTGCTTTATATAAAATAATCCTCTGCGGTGTTCCGAAGACAGCCATTAATAATAAACAGTATTGATTCGCGACTGAGTCAATGAACGGCACTGAATGTAGGCAGAGAATAAAAGACTTCTTATTTTTATAATCAAGCAAATGTTTTACACGAAACAGTATGGATGGAGACGCCACGGACAAAAATAAATATACTCGAGCAGAGGTTGGAGAGAAAGTTTTTTATGCCTCTAGGTTTGAGACACTGTGTTGTGAAGACCTCCTTGGAAAGGGCAGATAAAAGGGGCCGCGGACGTGCTCTGCACTCCGGACTGGCGCGAGGACGGTACACGGCGCATGCTGATGATTAGCATTCGTGGCTCGGCGACAAATGTCACACTTAGCATGGCTAATGTGTTTATGGTTATCTACTGATGTTTGTGCTATTGGGTCCTTGGTGATTTACACTCAGGATCAGCGACCGGTTGCTGCTAGAGCATTCAAGTTCAAACAAGGCTGGCGTAACGAATACGGTGCCAGCGAGAGAGGCGCCCACAATGAGTTCCTTTGAAAGAGACGCTCATTAAAGCACTTCTCTTTGTTTAGGTTTCACCATTAAAGCTAGCTGGCATTCCTGCTCTTCATAACCCCGAGTCTCTGCTGTAACGTGTCATTTTAATTGGCGCTCTTTATCCTTTTCTAGTGCTTATTTTTTTGTATCCATTGGCTCTTTCTTGCACATAGAGAATTAGGCTGTTGAAGTAGCATCTCTTCTCCCCTATAATTCTCTGGTGGGTTTGTGACGTGTGAGACGTGGGACAGAGATTGAGCTCCTGCTAGATTGTAAATGAATGTTTTGGCACATCGGCGATATTTACAGACACTATCTCATTGCCCAGTGACCACGTTGTGAATTGAATTGCAAAATACGCTAATCAGATTTGCTATTTTGCTTGTTTCCGGCAGACCTTGGGAAAATGGTGTATGACGTTCTCGCGTGGTGTGCTGGCAACTTCTGTGGCTATTTATTATAGAAAGATAAGTCTGGATAAAATTGCTACAGGTTGGAAGGGGGTGTGATTGGAAGGGCAGAGTTTAAGATGTCAGTGATAAGCTCTGACATTTCTTTTGTAGAAGTGGGGAAAAGGTCCACTGTCGAAATGTTGATTTGATCACAATTATTTACTTAGCTTAGGTTATTTTTAAGGTAAATACAGGTAAAAAGAGAAAACATTTTCTCATAGTTTGTCACTGGCATTTAATATATGATCCAAATGGTTTTGGTACAGCAATTTCATCTTGCACATTTCCATAAGTACTGTAATTGCAAAACAGCCCACAGGTATACGAGCAGTATGATTTTTTTATCTTTAGGACCAGATATATTGTAATACAGGGTAACACTATTGTTTCAGTCTTTCACCGTTATCACAAAGTAAATGTAAATGAATGTTTCACCTGCATTATTACCGGCAGATGTTATTGCGAAGGTAAACTATTTGTGTTAAATTCAAGATCATAAATAATGCAAAGAAATCACACAGAATATAATTACATATGTCTGAGCCCATTTCACTTGTTAATTATTGTCTGTGAACTGTGAAAAAATGGAGTAGCAAGAAGAATGAGAAGATATATGGGCTTCCATTTTTGAATCCTTTTCACCTTATATTATTCAAGGTGTGTTAGTGGATAACTTGACAGACTGTAAAATTACATCAGTGCTAAATAATTACTGCAAAATGGTGCTTTTATCAAAATCAAATTTAAATTCAAATGAAGAAAAAATAATAATGCAGCTCGCATATTCAGGCACGCACAAGCTCATGTGCAGACATAGCCGCGCACTTGCGCACACGCACAGCATACCTAATGTGCAATGGCCTTCGGTGGTAACGCTCTATGAATACAGTACCAGGAACTGATAAACTTCCTTAGAACATGCAGTGTGTGTGTGCTATGCTTCAATACCAACAGGTAAATAGACTACTATACCACCACTTCTGCGAATCCTAACATCATCTCTAATGGCTAAAATTGGTGTATTGTTCCATGAATGCGGGTGAGAAGAGGTTTTGCTGAGGGTTCCATTTGTTTCAATTCCATAGTACGTATAGAAGAAGAGTGACATACACAGGCATTTACGTCAACACAACCCAAGCGCTATTAGACACTTTTTAGTTGCAGGAAAGTGAAAGTTCAGTGAAAGTTTACACAAACTGTGTAAATGGTTTCCTAAACTGGAGTCAGATTTCATTTCATTAAGGTGACTTTCTTTGTATTCATTTAATTTCTTTAAAAATTAAAATACCAACAAATTAATTTCTTTCAACACTTGCAATAAGGCTCATATTCATGAAAACAGTGTTCTTGCTCTTGTGATATTCCTTAGTTACCCCGCATGTGTTACGGTACCGTGTGGTCAGAAGACGAGAGAAACAGGATGAAGTAAGTATACGTTTACTTGGAAACTTAAACAGGTAATACATCCATGTGAATCAACAGGTAATCCAAACAGAAACTTCCTTGGAAAAAAATATACATCTATCCAACGACATCCATGGAAAACCGAACCAGCATAACAGACCACAATACCATCTAAACAAACATCAACACTCGACCCAGAACAGAAGAACAGACACAGCTTAAATAATACAGATATTGGTGAAAACAGGTGAAGGTGATCAAGGATGATGGCTGGTGAAGAGGAACAGGTGTGGTGATGCAGTGGATCATGGGAGATTGAGTCCAAGGGGAAGGTGAAGGGAGAATCGTAACAGCATGTTATTAAATAAAACATTTGATCTTATACTGTTCGAGTTTTTCTGCAATCATATTTGAGTATTGTGGGCATTCGAATTAATTTTGTTCACATTTTTGACACAACCCACCGTTAATTACCGACTGGGCAGAACAAAAACAAAAGAAATCAAATTAGAAATATATTACTGATTGCATTTAAAGCTGGAAATTTAACATTTAATCACATTAGACAATACATTTGCAATTTAGTGACATCACAGCTGTTGTGATTTTGACTGGTCTGTCCGAGACCAAGACCTTCAAAACATGGTCTCGAGACTAGTGTCGAGTACTACAACACTGCTGTTTGCTTTAATTGTATGGGGGAAAAGTGTCAAGATTTTTTCCACAGAATTTTTTGTCTTACACATCTACAAGAAGTATTTGATGTATGGACAGAACTATAGCATAATAACCATATATTATCTCTGAACTCATAGCTGGGAATGATTTAAAGTGACAGCAGCAGAGCAGAGTATGAAAGGTCTGTCAGGTGAACTTCTGATTGAAAAACCATGCCACGTACCATGTAATGAGCGAATTTCATTAAATATTTTCAGGGCAGAGTTGAATTTGTACAGCAGGACATGCTCACACATAGAGCTGCCAGGAATTCATGTGTAAAATCATGTAGTCTCTGGCCACGCTGGACGCTGTTCACTGTCAAAAAAAAAGGCTGGTCAACCGGCCTATGAAGCTGGATGACCAATGACATCTTGCTGGTTAAATAAGGAACACGAGAGAAATTTTGATGCAGTGTTTCATACAATGAAAGTGAATGGGGACTGGAGCTGTCAGTGCTCAAAATACTCCTTCACATCTTTTGTGTTCCACGGATGAATAAAAGTCATGAGGCTGAATAAATGCTGACAGAATATTCTTCAGGAAACCCGGTGGGGACGAGCAATGATTTTCGACAGTGATTTGAATGTGAATGTACAGTACATAATATCAAGGCCAGCGATACACAATCAATGCAATCCAAGGTGAGCCACACACCAGCCCGTATGCAAAAACCCCGACTGCAGCCAAACTAAACAAGTGATTACGGTCCGGACAGCTTTCATCAATCATTCGGCAAGTGTCATCCGAGCTCTGAGGAAATAAAGGGAGGAAGACTAATTCAAATTTCCTTCCTCAAATGTTTACCGGCACAATCACTAGAAGGTAGCCAGTAATGTTTGTCATTTCTGGTGTGTGCACTGTGTGATATGCAGGCATTGCAGGAAAACAGCACTCCATCAAAAATGTATCTTGTCAATCCCCTGTGTATTTTCATATCACGCAAAAAGCGAGGGCTTCTTTGTATGCAGGTGTTGAATGGGATTAGGCTTCTACAGGTATCTGTCTCTCCTCTTTTCTCCTCTCAGGCAGGGCCGGGGGAGCCGAGCAACACGGCACACGGTTGCCATGGTTACCGGCACAGCACTGCCTCTCGTATCCCTGACCGATACTTTACTACGCTTGTGTGTTCTGCCTGCAACACTGAACAATCAATCACCTCTCTCTAAAAAATATACACACAATCAGATTCGTGATGGTCAAAACCAATCATTACAATCATTGATGTGTATAATGGTGGTTCATTTATAATGTTGGATATCAAATGCTAACACAGTTAACAATATGCAGGCAACTTTGGCCACCCACACATGACCGACAAGGTCTACCCCGCCTCCCTCCATGAGCTATATTTGCGCTAACTCTTTGTGCTGCGTGACACTAGAGTAGAAACGTGTCATATCAAACACATCTACACGTCTGGTGTGACAACAGCACGTCTGTACAGGTAAAATGCCACCTGAAACACTGTCCTAGGTGTAGAAAGGTAGACAGTTTATTTCAGTTAAAACACTATGATAGGAACTATGGTTTGGAAATGTTAAGAAAGAGACATTAGACATCTGAATACGGATCAAGATATGTGGTGATTATCGTTTGAGAAACTGTATTACAATACATACAGTATATAAGTATTATTTTGGTATACAGTACTAGTTAAAAGATTACACACAATTGACAAATAAGTCTCTCATGATCTTAAAAATCTTTTAATTTAATTTGCATATTTAATGTTTGAAATTACTTTTGTAGACAAAAATATATTTGTTTTCATTTCGAAACTAAAACTTTCTTTAAAAATTATTTTTTTGAAATTAATTAGATTTGGAGCAAATAATTAATAAAAAACAGCCAATAAGAGTCCAGCATGTTTTGGGCTGGATACTTGGATCTTGGTATGCAGTCTCTGCTATCGGCTCCTATAAATCCCATAATTTTAATCGCCCTTTGTTATCATATGATCATCACTTGATGAATAACCGCTGCTATAAACATACCGAAACAGCCCTTATAAATGCAAATTCAGTATACGTAAGAGCTCAACATTAATTGCGCCACTCAATCAGTTATTACAGTAAATATCAGGCTAAGTTGCAATCTCTACTGAACCCAATTTGCATAGAAAGGAGACATGTTTGCATCAAAAACAAAAATGATTACCTATACAGTGGTGACTTATAATACAGGTACTAAATCAGATTAGGCTTTCATCACTTATTAACCTATGACCCGTGAACTCCCAAAACTCAAGACTCAACTGCATTACCATACTTTAGAGCATGGGTAGGAACATGCGTACCAATGTGAGAAATGATCATCTCGACACAGTTCTCTCCACCACCAGCTGGTTGGTAATATACAGTGGGAGAAGAAAGTAGCTGATGTCGGCCTCCCCGCTGACACTGTAATGCATATGCCTTAGGCTGAGGAGAACAGCAGGTTATCCATCAGAAGAGTCCCACAGATTATGTTAACTCTCCGTAGCACATTATTGTTTGAGATCCGACAGTGTGCAACTAATGAAACTGGATCTAACTCTTGTTTGCTTTCATCTGCGGCTCTGTTAACTGGTGGTTGACAGTAATCACCTGTTGTTAGTTCTGTAAATAATGTAGATGAAGGAAGACTAAAGACATAAAATGTTTTGTTCCTTAAGTGGCACAGTTTCAACTTTCTCCTGGCATTTGCTGTTAATGTAAGCAAGCTCAAGAGGAAGATTGTTGGATGACAAACAGGATAAACCATTTTAAAGCTTGTGTCTCTATTACAAAGAGCATCTTAATGTGAACATTAACATTTGAACCTTTTAGGTCAGTTGTGTACAACATCAGTTTAACAGGATGTAAAATGCAAGACGGAGTTCTTAGCCAAGTTTCTGAGATTTTGATGGTGGAGGATTTATGTTAAGCTTAAAAACTCTAAATTAAAAAATGAACTTGTTCTTTTTCTGTCTATGATAGTTACCATTTTCTTCAGAGATCCACTTAATTTCACCATGACCTTTTCAGGTGTTTACACATAATCATAATAATACAACTCATTTATATTGCAAAGTGTTAATGAATTACTTTATTAAATTCTGATATCACTAGTTCTCGCATTAAGTCTGAGTATATCTGGGTTTCCTCATTTAGGAGCATCATTGACCTCATAGCACTCACAGAAAAGCCTCTCACAGTTGGGTTTCATCTCTGCCGAGTGTAAATTGATTTGAAAATGAAGATAAATGACGAAGGAGTCCGGTTTGATTGTTACTATAGATTTTTCCTTGAAATGTTTATTTTTTTATACTGTAAGTGGAAAAACAGGTATTTTTGTAGGAGAGGGAGGCAATCTTTACTTAAAAGGGTCCCTTTCATAATCTCCAGGGTAAGAGGAAGGAAACATGACTTAAATCACATGTCGTCATCGGTCTTATAGCAGAGCTTTGTTTCTGTGCTCAGAAGAAAAATAAAACTATTCAATTTGCACTGCTGGAACACACCAGGGTGGTTAGATGGGTTTAGTTCCTCTACAAAAGTAAATTATCTTTTGAGAAAGTACCTGGTGATATTTTCCCTTAGCAGGCACTGATTCGAGCTGTCAGCCCCGGAGACGAGCCCTGCGACTCTCCCGGAGGTCCTCCTATCCCTATCCAGATTTCCCTGGACAGAAAATCATCTTTCCATTGTTCTAGGCAGACTTTCAAACCAAAAGCCTGTCGTTGTCAGGTAAATATACCCTTACCTCACTAACAACCTGCATCACGCCTACAAGTCTGAGAAATCTGCTAAAACACCAGCTGTTTCGTTGACATGAACACATTCTAGATGGATTTTGTTGGACTGTTAAAATCTCACTCTCTCTCCTCTTTATGAATCTTTATGTTGATATGTATACTGAGGATATGGGCAAGTAAACTAAACTGACGAGTTCAGACAAGAAATTCTCAGAGTAGCAGGTTATTGCAGGTTCACAGAATACAGTGCAGTACATGCGGTACTCTGACAAACCAGCCGAGCTTTCAAATTTGCTTCAGGCCTTGAAACAAAAGATCATAATGGTTTCTCTGTTTCATAATGTGATCTCACTGTATACTGATGCAACATTTTATTATTTACGAAAAAACAATTCTTCTTGCATCCAACAGTTCCAAATAAAAATAATCGCACCAAAAAAACCCTGCATAATAATTCTGGTTCCATAAATAAATATAATAAAAATGTACAGTGATCCCTGGATGAGCCATTTTGAATTATCACCTGAAACGTATTTAACCTGAAACTGTCAATTTTGAGTATATGCACAAACCAAACTACAATTTTTTTATTTTAGAAATTAAATTTTTTATGTTTTTAATCTTTTTTTATTTAAGGTAAAAAAAAACATGAACCTTTTTATTTGAAACTTTTAAAATTTTTGTCAAGGAGTTATTCTTGAGTGTTAGACCTTTCTATCAATATATAGTTTGTCATGATTAGATTAAAATTCAACTATGAAATATTAAAGCGAATAGTGAAATAACCTGTTGAACGGTGACATCCACACTATATCAATCCGAACAGTAGCTGTCACCTTACACAAACCCTGCCCAGCATGAGACACAACACATGCCACATGAGGTGAAAGAGCTCCCAAGGTCTTCTGGGACGGTGAGCTGATGGTTAGTTTGTTTGTTTGTGTGTCTACCAGTCTGGTTTTAGCACATAGGTCATTCACAAAAACTGCCAAAGTTCTGTGTTGGCTACCCGTGATGCTCTTCCGGGGAACATATCCACCAGTAATGAAACGAATAAAATGATTTATTTAGTATGTGCTTGGAATATATTTGATATGCTTGGCTACGTTTGGCCTGTAGTCTCATCATAATGAAACAGCAAGCAGCCAGAACTGCAGCAGAGACCTTCCAGTGAAAGAAGGCAGACAAGCCAGTGCCCCGGGCTCTGTTAAATGATGCTCCGTGTCCACATTCACTCTCTCATTTCTCCTCGTTTCAATATCCCTGTGAACGCCTGCTTCGCTTTTTGTCCGTTTCTGCATAATCCGCCTCTTGTGTTTTGAGGAAAATGGCGAAGGAGCAACTCCGACGTCATGTTTTTGCACATATTCTCGTAGTCCTGGGACATCCATTGCGACTGACTGTCAGAAAAATATATTGTTGTGTGTTATTGTGGCTCTAACGCATGTTGTTTAGATACCTGTAAACTACAGAATAGAATTGTCAAACCCTGACCCTGTGTCACACGACATTTCTCTTGCTCAGTAATGTAGCTCGTGTGCAGATTTTGGGTCGGATAAGAAAGCGACTTTTCTAATGTGCCACTGACTGAGGAAATATAACCCAAAAGCTAATAGAGGTCTGTATGGGAATGAGGATACTTTGAGCTCATATAATTACTAAAAACATTTTAATTAAGAAACCGTTAATGACTGCTTGATTTTAGAGCTAGCTGGCTGTGAAACTAAACAAGACCATTGCTCAGAGTACAACAAATGGCATCTAAAAAGCTCTGCGAGGTACTGAATAGACTTTTAATAACAAAACCTTCTCATTCAAGCATCTCACATTGGTCAATTAAACCAACATTCCTGCATAATCGAAACAAATAAATAACTGCAAAATCAAAACTCCCGAAAAATTAAATTACAATGATTTTATTTCTGATATGAACAGTATGTAGCAATGGCAGGAGAAAACGTTATTCAGGCAAATACTAAAAAAAGTCTCACTGGAGTTGCTGTGCAAATATTAGGCTCCTGTCAACAGGGATGGCAGGGCAAATAGCCGAGACTTCCACTATTACTATTAGTTGTTACCCCCTGTACTAACATTATCAGTAAAATGCATTCCATTTGTTCAGCTCAGTTTGATTTACCATATTACAATTCTAAAGATGAAATATGCCCTGTACATATTTCAGCCATGCATTATATATGAAGAAAAATGTGCCAGGGGCCAACATCAGGAACGGTATGAAAAATACCACAACATATTTGCTTTATCTCTCTGATGTTTTTCCAATAATGTTGTTATATAATAAAAGGTTTGTTTAGAGAATAGAGTGCCTAGCTTTCAATGTCAATCACTGGAGATTGGAGTGAGCTGTAATTTTCAACACTGAAGAGAAATGGCTCTTTAGAAGATTTAGAGAACTGATAAGCAAAACAAAAAGATTATTTGGAAACATAATTGACTGTTATCATCAGCACACAGAAGTAAATCATCAAAACACTAAAAAAGTGAATCTTAAGTTTTTTTATTAATTTTATCATTGCAACTAAATCCATGACCTTAGCACTGGTAGCACTACGGTATGTTCTACCTGTTGATCTATCCCTATATACGGGTTCTATAACTAAAACCAGATCTCTTAAGATCTGCGCATTAAGCATACAGTAGCTACCCATGATTACACTGACCATCTCACATCATCCCCCACCGGCACGCAAGTGAAACTTCATAACCTCAGCTCCATGTGTGCTAGCCAGCCGACAGGACACGCACTGGGACTATCAATGCCACATCTTCCCTTCAAGACCTCAATACTGAAGTCAATACTGTTCTCTCGTTTGCCAACTTGCCAACATACTGTAAAAAGATGCTTGCTCACATACAATAAGAAGAAACAACAAAAATCCTGAATTATTTTTATTCTCTGTTTGAGAGTGAAAAGGATGCAAATTTTACCCTGAGCTACTAACAGTACATTTTGGGTGTATTATACCTCCAACTAGATTTGTGTATTTTCTGAAGAAAATGTAAACAGTGCATGCAAAACCTGCTGTATTTTTGTAGGCAAAACTCTGAAGCGAGTTAGTATTTTAGCTCATCTGGTTTCATTGTCCCAAAGTCAATGTTTTTTTTTTTTTTATAATGGGTACACACCAGCAACGCCCCTTAGTGAGTTTAAAAACTTCAGCATTGCTTTGAAGAGGTGTTCGCTAAAAATCTTGCTAAACGGGACACACACGAGATGGGGGAAATCTGAAAAATAACCCAACTTGGGCATAAATCTCAAAACAGTTTAGATGGAGATTCATCCATGCGGTAGTTACTATTAAAGAAAACAGTTTTCAAAAAGTTGTTGGAGGCTTTGTGGTGATGCCGCTGATGTCAATCGACCGTGGTGAGGTCTGTTTATACCATCATGTTAGCTTTAAATCTTTAGTGATTGTATTTTAACTTTAAAATTCATAAATCTTATGAATTTATGAAAAATCCATAGGCTTTTTGTCAAGGGAACCAGTGTGTGCTGCTAACTTCCGAGTTTGCATACAAAAATACATCATTTCTGTGGCACTTTACATGAGAAACCATTTAGAAAATTCATAAATAATCTGCATATTCAATTACAGTCACATACTGTCAGAAATACAACTTGAACCAGCTTGTAGCATGTTATACAAGAGATCAATAAAAGAATCCAGTGAGTTCATGTAGATTTGAGTTATTTTAGCTGTAAAACTGGGTCTTTCTGCTATGACAGTTTGATGGCTGAGCATTGAAAAATGGAAGCACTATGTGCTGTTCCCAGAGAGCCGCTTTCATTTCTCCAGGGTCAAAGCAGCAATTTTTAAAACCATCACTTTATTTACAGTACAGTTGCAGAAGTTAAAGACGGCCAGAGAAATCTACTGCTCTGTCTATCAGACAAATAAAAGCGCAGGCAAGCTGATAGAGGCGCCGCAAAATTGTTTTCTCTCCACTTTACCCTTTACGGCTCCAACAAACTACTATACACACTTCCTTCGTTTCATTTATGGTATTAACTGTAAAAACAATATGCTTCAACTTACCTATGATATAACTTTAAGAGTTTAAAAGGCAAACTGGAGCTTTTTTCCACTTGCTAAATAGGACATGAACCTTTTCATGAGTGTTAATAAACTCTAGAGCCATCGTGTGGGAGGTGATTGTTTATTAGACTATTATTCAGACAGTTTTGTGTTTTATTTGAAAGGGCTTGACGCCAGATTAAAAGCAGTGATGTTAGTACAGAGTCTGTGCGTGCGTGAGAAAAGCTAGCGCTTCCCTTATTCATTAGGGAAGAACAACAGAATATACATCAACCTGACACAAACAGAAGCTTTGTGTTGTGCCATAATTAATCATATCCCGACATAGAGTCTCACATCTAATGAGCAATCTAGGATTGTAAATAGCCAAATCATGAAACGCTTTTCAAAAATCCACATCGCAAAAATATATCATAAATGTCAAATAAATATAAATAAAGTTTCTGTTTAAATCATTCAAACTTTGTTACATGTTTTGAGAGTGAATATCTTGGATTGTGTCCAATGGCAGTCATCGGTATACTGATGTCATATCTGCACGCATAAAAGAGGAAATTTGATATACAGTATTGTTTATGACATTGTACAATTCTGACTGCTAGATGTTTTACAGTAACATATTGGCAGCACTGTTGCCAGTTAGTTACTGTAAATCTTCTGTTAGTAAGCTAATGCAATGGCTGTTTAAAGTAAAACGCCCGGGAATGTCTAACAGTGTTGTGTATCATTTTTAATCTTTCAGTGGTAATAACATCTGACCATCAAAGTCTTTTTGCATTAAGTTATAAATCAAAGCGAGTATAAACCATTAAATAAATAAATTGCAGCACCATTTCCATGTAATAGACATCATTAAATATATTCATTAAAATTTTTATCCATTATATAATATCGATCTATTCATTTTGTCAGATTCTGGATTGATTACAGATTACATGCAGATGAAGTCCTACTTGCATTCAGCCATAATATCATAACAAATTAACATTGTTTCCTTTCTGCCTGTTTAGTTTACAAAAATGACTGTAAATGCACAGAATACAGTGGATGTTTATCAGTAAATGTCAGGCAGCATTGTTAAAATACAGCATGATTTTTCTGTTCAAACCGACTGACTGTGGGCGTCAATGTCTCAGCTGTTCTAGCTGCACCTGAGAGAGAGACAGCAACTAAATTGTAATAGAGAGACTCACGGGGAGACTAAAGAATGGATTTTGTTGTCGTTAGGCGGCAGGATTAACTGGCCAGCTTAGGCAGACAGAATGACTGACACAAATCTGAAGACAATTCCCCGGGGTGAATCTATGCGAGAGCATGGAAGCAGAGGAGAGAACAGTGTTTACCGGATTGTGCGCTGTGATGGATTTATGGGTTTGAGAAAAGAAAGGGCCGAAAAGCCATATAGCAGAATGAGATGCACATCCAGTCAAGCCTCACAGACAGCCTGCCAGCCATCGTACTAGCCTCGACACTTGTCTGGTGAGCATGACTAAAGCCTAAAGCTGCCTGGATGCCGGGTCTGTGCAGATTCAGCATCGGGTTCACGAAAAGCCGTCTTGGAACTGATACAGACCGGTCATTTCTAGAACAGGGTGCGGTAATGGGAGACAGGTGACGTTGGAGAAATTGCTTTTACTATGAGTTGTTGAGCTCAAACTATGGTCCTTGACCATTAAAGAACTCATTCCACTCCTGGGTTTATATCTGGCCCCACATTATTAACTAAATAAATCCTCCCAGTCTGTAAATGGGCTGCCGAACCCAGATGCAAAACAAGTTCCTCTGAGTAATGGCTAGCATGTAGCCAATAGGAATAAAGAACCAGTAACTCAGTCTGAGATTTTATTGGTTGTTAAATGAAGGTCGGTTAATCATACGTTACAATGTACATTTGTACCCTATGATTGGTGATTTTGTAGAAAAAGGTCGATTTTCGCATTAAACCCCTGAATCCTTAAGAACGCCTTGATGGGATGTAAGAAGAAAGCAACCAATAAGATGACACAAACAGCATTAGCGGAGCCTCAGGAGATCGAAGGTCACCGCTACCTCCGAGAGCAGCAAAACCAGCCTCGATGTCTCCGAGACTCAGTCCGAGCAAATAAAAATGTCTTGGACTGTGACCACATTAACTGGGATGGAGGGGATAGATATTAGACCCATAAAAAGAATGAACCACCCTAGAGCAAGCCACACCAGGCAAGAGCTGAAACTTGGTGCAAACTGTGTTTTTGGCAGGCGTGTGAGCAGAGGGAGATGGGGTTGGAATCTGTGCAAAATACCTCGGAGGAGGCAGAGACAGGCATAAACAGACCGAAACAACATCCACAGTCAGTAAAGCTTGTGGCACATACAGTGCACTTTGGTGCAACCATATGTTTTAAACAAGTGAGAGACACAAATCTCATGCTTTTGGTTATAAGAACAATTAGATATTTTAGATAAGCATAAACCTAGCATGAAAATTGGTTCATTTGTACACTAATCAAATGTCTGTACACCTCCTATTGGTTTGTTCCACCTCAGAGGTCTTGGCATTCTTGTAAACCAAGATTTAAAAATAGGTGGAGTTTACTGTACCAAAAAATGCAATCACTTCTATTGTTTATGATCATACACAAATTGTAGTTTTGACTGCATTATTAAGGCTTAACCATTTAAAAACATTACCCAGACTTTACAATAAGGTCTCATTCATTAAGAGTTAATGCATGAGACAACATTATTTGACAATGAGCAACATATTTGTTAATGTTGGTAATGCAAATACAATTGTTTATTGTTTGTTAATGTAAAAATCGCTGTGCATTAACCAATGTATTAGTAAATGTAAAAATAACAAAACAAATAATAGTATTTTAACTTGTTAACTGTCACCGTTCCACAGGTTAAACACGCTGGTTATTTCCCTATTTACTTTAATATTTCATAGTTGAATTTTGATCTAATCATGACATCATGAAAAATTTTCAAAAACAATAAACATTTATATAATAAACGTTATAATTGTTTTAGTTTATGTTCATTTTATTTGTATAAATACCTAAAATTGAAATACATTAACCTGTTAATTGTCACCGTTTCTCAGGAGGAACACCTATGTTGTTTTCCTATTCACTTTAATATTTCATAGTTGAATGATCTAATCATCTAATCATAACAAACTATAAAATGATGGAAAAGTATATGACTCAAGATAAAATATTTGGCATATTTTTATAACAATAAACATAAACAAAAAATAAATAAATAAATGTTAATGTTACTGTAATTTACAAAAATACCTAACATTAAATTTTATAAAATTAAAAGTTTTAATGAATAAAATATCTCAAATAAAAAATTTAGTTTGGATAGTGCAGACAGTTGTCAGTTTAATCATTATACTATTTAAATTGTAAACATTATTGTAATTGTTAAAACCCAAATTAATAGAAATTAAATAATCAAACTAATATTTTTTCTTAAAGGGATAGTTCACCTAAAAATAAAAATTATTTTATTATTTACTCACCCTCATGTCATGTCAAACCTGCATGACTATCTTGCTTCAGCAGAACACAGAAGAAGATGATCATTTGTAATTTGCAGAAGATAATTTGCAAAACTTTGGTTACTGGCACCCATTTACTTTCATAGTATGGACACAAGGTACAATAGAAGTCCAGCGTTTTGCAAAATATCTTCTTTTGTGTTCCACAAAAAAAGAATCATATACAGGGTTTGAATGACATAAGGGTGAAAAGGTTATGACATTATTTTTATTTTTGGGTAAACTATCCCATTAATCTATATTTAAAATATATTTATCATTATCTAGTCAACACATTTCCTCCCAAACAAGCTAACTAAAAGCATACTTTGTACACCATTTGTGGTAAAATGCCTGGTCTCAGTTTTCAGCAGAGAACATCCTTCATGTATCGCTGTATTGATGCTCTTGTGTAGTGGGCGTTGGGGTCCAAGACTATTAAGTGAGTGAAGGCTACAAATAGCAGAGCAATTGACAGGTCTGCAAATGACTGAGAAGATAAACTGATGCAACATAAAATAGCTTCTCAGTATATGAAACCTACTTTTTTGTTTTGCAGGACAACAACTGGGTAATAATTATGCAGAAAAGGTGAAAAATTAGAGTGCTGCCACAGGAAGTAACTGCAAGCAGAGAGACAAGAGCATTGTAAATTTTTATGACTTCCATCGCATGAGTTATTCTCCATCAGAGCTCAGAAGTGCATTCAGTAATGTTTTGTTTCTCCCTTAGAAGAAGCGAGTGTCATTTAACAATGAACAATGACACTTGACTTCTGTGTAGTTTCCCCGTCTACTATATTAATATTTTGTCAGGTAGCGCCAGCCCTTCCTTGACATCGTTTTTTTTGTCAAGCACAGCATCGGACAAGCACGTTCCTGGAAATGGGTTATGCAAATAGAAAGCTGGACGGCAACAGGAGCGAGTCGGTTGCGTGTAGCCATAAAGACTGTCTGAGGAAAAGAAGGGTCAGTAGTTGGAAAGCCTGTCTGAAGGCACTGCGGTCTGTTAAAAGAGAATGTGAGAGTAAATCATGCCTCTCACCAGGTCCTCCTCTAAAGACGGTAATCTACTGTAAATCAATAGGAACCTGTACAGGCTACACGTCTCATCGCTGACACATCTTAATTACCGGCCAGACCCTGTCTTAAATCACACCGAATGAGATCAAATAAATAATGACCGGTTTAAGTGCCGCTGTCCAGGGGTCTCTGTCAAAATCGGCAAGTGCAAATGAGTTGCAAATTTATGGAGATACAACAAGCTCTGGAGGAACATCTTGCACTCCGCTTGACAAATTGAAAAAGGGGGAATGCCCCTGGATCCGTGTTTCTTGCTGCCAAATAAGACGGTTAATCTGCACAGACTCTCCGGCTGCTTAATTCCCCTTAAAACCAATAAAACCATATTTTTTGCACTCGCACTACTCCAAGTTTTATTTTGAGCTCTTAGATGACAACCAATACAACAGCCTGTGTTTTTCCTCAGCAGGCCCATAGCTCTCCATCATCGTGCAATAAAAAGGATATTTATGAAAGAAACGCTTTCTGTCTCACTGGAACGTCTTGATGCCATTGGCACTAAATACAGACGTATGGACTGCTAAGAGCGTGGACTGTACGTTCGCGTCTTTGCCCTTTTCACAACTGGTGTGCATTTAAAGTGATTACAGGGAATGTATAAAACAGTGTCAAGCCAGCGTTCCACCATGATAGAAAGCCTGTTGACAGCTTGATTTAGATTTTTTGGTCCAGTGGATTCAGAGCATGAAGTTTGTCAAGCAGGTGGCAAACTCAATTTGCAGAACTCCTCATTGATTTCTCTCTCCACACATTGAGAAATGATTTGTGGCCACTTCAGTCCGTTTAAAAAAACAGAGAGAGAAGATATTGTTCTTTAAGGAGCTGCACCAGTGTTTCTGCTTCTGGCATCTTTATTGGGTCATAGCAGTGTTTTACACTAAAGTCTCTAGTGCACATTTAAGAAACACATGCTGTACTAAACCTCTAATAAAATATTGCTTGTCATTTCAGTTTGGAAACTGGTTGTCACCAGTGAAAGTTACACACTTTTGCAGTCAGAACTAGATGTCGAATACTCTAATTTTAATGTTTGTTCAAAAATTACAATTACAATACACTTACTCAGCAGTAGTAAAAATATTATCCCTTTAGTCATCACAGCTTATTCTATCTAGGACACCAAGTGAGCCAAGAGTGCCACCTGCAAAGGTGTATGATGCCCCTGATTACAGCTTTCATAGTTATGACAGCACCTGTAGTTATCAGTTATACAAATGTGTCAGTGACATTGCAGTCAACACTGGAACACATGGACTCTGTGTTTAAAAAATCATTTGTGGTACCTAAAGTGACAAAGGACTTGCTATGGGATACAATGATTCATCTTCCTCCTGTAGACAGAAGGAGCGAACAGCTGTTTCCTCTCAGGAGATTGGATCTTGGAAGCCTTTGTGGAGTTGCATGGCTTTCTGTAGACTTAATCACAAACAGTAGGAGCAGTAATCCACTGTCACTGGACAAATGACCCCAGCCCTAGAGAAGAGCAATTACAGCTTCACCGACTGCAACTCTTCTCACTTAAAACACTTGACCTGAATTTAAAAAACGAACTCGTTCTTCTCACATCAACCTCTCGACGGTTTGTCATACATAACAATATTGAAACACCTTGTTGTGGAGTATTATACAGTAGGCATGAATAAAGTGTACCAAAAGTCCTTTCATCTGCCCTGTGGGTCATTAAAAGCGCCTAAAGAAATGCTTCTGCCGTGCCCTCATTTATCCGTTAATCCGCTTTAATTAATTCCCTTTCATTTACCTTGGTTAGCAGGAATCAATAGCACAGGTTTCACTTAATTTGACAAATGTTCTTTCTCTTAATCCCACAGTGCCTTAATGGATTTGCGGGGGTCTTTTCTTAAAGTGCACTGCGTTCCTAATGAGTCACGGGCCATTGATCCGACCAAACCTAAAAAAAAAAAAAATGCACCAAATTGACTGCTGTCTAAATAATCTCAATAAATTTCTTTGTGGTACAAAGAATCTTAAAAGCATATTTTATTATATCAGTTATATAAAACATATATATATATATAATATTATATTATATTATATATATAAACATTATACATAACATATTATTTTATTATGTAGCTTAAAGGATTATGTAAACATTACAGGTTAGAACTGTATGATCTTAAAAACTATATGCTTAAATGTTTTAATTATTTTAGTAAACTTATTCTAAAATGCTCACATATAACATATTTTTGATTCATTTACCTTTGTTTTTCAAAATATGTTTCCATATGTGTGTCATTCTATAGTTCGCATGAGTTTACAATTACTCTTAAAACTGAAAAAAAAACTAAAACAAATAAAGATAAAGTTAGTGACCCTTAACCCTAAAGTGACCCATATGTATTCTGAATAGGAAAATTTACAACCATTTGTTTTTTTTAAGCAATCATTTAAAACGAAGGAAGGTCAGGGAAACCAGTAGTTAAGTAAAAGTAAAGTGTGTAATTTCTTAATTACCGAATGAAACTGCAATGTTTTATGTTAATGTTATTTTCAAAACACTCTCTGAACCACTTTTCATTAATCACAAAACAGACAGAGGATAAAATGCCAAAGGCCATGCATCTTATGAAATAAATCTGATTCGAATGAATAAAACATGCATGTAAAATTGATTGATTTTTTTCTTAGTTTTAAAATGGTACAATTATTCTTCAGGGCTGATAAAAAAATGGAAGGGCTGATTGTCACAATCCTCTGTGGGATTATTACGTTTAGGAACTAGAGATTTTCCATTGATTAGATACAGTGACTAATAATAAGTGAAGTGAAGATTTCTAACATGTAGAGACTGCATAACAGAAAACAAAAGCAACAGTTATTGAAGAGGTGCTAAACAAGTTGTTTGACTCTTGACATAACTTGGCAACACAAAAAGCTCCAAACTCAGTGCTAACAGATATACATGGTTTTCTCAAAACTCAAAAAGCTAGTCCCAAAGGTTTCAATTAGGAAAGCGTGAGGCATCCTAGCGGATTCACTCTAACAGTAAAGACTGATCTCCTGAGTGTTGAATATGGGCACCGCTGGTAGTATTGCTCTCTCTAACTCGGGTTAATTGGGTTCCTTTCAGCTTTTGCCAAATAGAACAGAAAGAATCCCCTTATTGTGAACAGAAGTTGTTATCCAAGTGTAGAATTCAAATGTGTATTTGTCAGTTCCGGCTACATGCCTTAATATTCCTTGTAGGTTCAAAGCAGAGCCAGATACTCAACTCTAAAAGTGAGGCTGTTTCTAAAGGTCCTCTTGTCCATTTTTGGACTTCATTATCTCTCGCTGTGAGTACACAGAAGCAGGAGCTTAGCCGGGCAGAGACCCTTAAGGACCGACGGTTTAAGACTGCGTGGAGTAATGTCTTAAAAATTTTAAAAGACAATTGGAAAGTATTGGCCCCTCACCGGTCCTGTGTTATATCATACAATCTATGAGCTACAGTCTGGCCAAAACAACTTTATTCAAACATCATAGTCAAAATCATTTATATCGACCATGTGACAAACTGGAGCACGAACAGATGTATGAATGGAGACATTTCATTTTTAATGATTGTACTCAAGGGTTTTGTGCCCTGAAGCTTGAAATTTGGTTTCATTATATCATAAATAAATCTGCATGTAGCATGAAATGAACATTAGTAAATGTGCCGGTTTCATGTCTCTTAAAACCAGCACATTTTAAATCTATTCTGAAATAATGTAGTCATATGCCTGACTGTGAGCAGAATGCAACATTTGCTTTTTTGCTACAGACAGTAACATCGAGCAGTGTAGGCACCTCAGCACTCCCACTGACAACACACTGACACTTCATTCATATTTTACACCTTCTTCAGCAAGCCAGTAATCAAACAAGACTTTGCACCTGCTAGCCATCTATAAGTCAATTAAAGCTCACATGAGTTATTTTTAATATCATTGTAATTGCAGCAAGCAGATGACAACACTATAGCTTGAAAACAACGTGCGGTTATTGAGTAAATAAAGTTGTGAATTTGTTTCAAACAGCTGTGTGTTATATATCACGTTTCTGAATATGCAAGGCTACATGCGCAGTTCATCTGGAAAGAAAATTATATATTAGTACTATTATACATTATTTTTTCTGTGAAAAAAAATGGCTAGTTGTACATTATCCTGCTTATTACACAGATTGCGACAAGTGTAAATTATTGGACATTAAATATTAATTTGAAATGTTTTATTAGCTCATTTGTAACAAATACAAACCTTTTGCAAGGAGAAAGAGAAGAAAACAAACCAAGAAACAATGTTCAAACAAACAACACAAAATCATCATATTTTAAATTAATTTAATTGTAAGTGCATTATTCTTCTATATATATATATATATATATATATATATATATATATATATATATACATACATACATATACATAAATATATATATATATATACACACACACACACATATATATATATATATATATATATATATATATGTATATGTATGTATATTAGGGGTGGGAGAAAAAAATCGATGCATCGATGCATCGATTCTTTCTCTAACGATTCTGAATCGATTCTTAAAGATTCAGAATCGATTCTATGTCAGAACTTGTTCATCCTGAATATAACTTTGTTAAAATAAAAGCAATAAAATTAAACTTCAAGATGGGAATACTGTCAAAGAGATTCTAACTATAAACAAAAAGCATAAAAACTCTTTATTTATTTAAAATGCAAATTTATCATATTTGCAAAAAAATTATATGAAGAATCGTTTTGGAATCGGATCGTGAGTCCCAGAATCGGAATCGGATCGCGTAGTACCTAAAGATTCCCACCCCTAATATATATATATATATATATATATATATAAAACACTGTCCATACAGAAGTGTTGAACTACCTATGGTGTTGTGTGATGCAGCGTAAATCAGTGAGTAAATCAGATTAGTTACTCTGGTGATAAACAGTGTGATAATTATTCAAGCCTTAGGAATCCCTCGTTAGACAAACAAGCCAAGAACGAGGCACGTGCCATGGATCCCGAGATTCCCCACAGAGCACGAAAATCACAGATGCAGAAAACAACACCCATGTTAAAACGTACAAGTCAAGGGAAAAAAATCAAAGGTCTCGACAGGCAGATTACTGTAGCGCATGGATCACCGAAAACAAACGCCTGTTTTCACGACAAAAGAAATGGCTTCTGTCTTGAATACATTCTCGTGATTAGTATGGGGCAGAGGCCCCTGTGGTTTTTGGCAGGAGCTGAATTAAATGTAGATGGGAGGGCGTGAAGATGCTCCAGTCTGAATAACTGCAGATGCCAGAAACAGGCAGGCAAAGAGGGAGGCATATAATCTGAGTCATTATCAGAACTAAATGGACAGAATGTGCAACCATCTCAAACGAACAAAGTGATTTCACAGATCGCTGATGCCCTTTTCTGGGGATGGCAAATAAATGGCTGCACTATATATTTTTTCCCCCGCTGTGTAAGTTCCACTGAGCGCAGTTATACGGAGAGCGGTGACCTCCCATCAGGGCGACCCAATCATCTCACAGCGCACCTAAATGGAGTTCAGTGATGGAGGTTGTGGTGATGAAACGCTGAGGACACAGTGTATAGCTTTCTTTATCAATAAAGGGATGGCCCTGCAGGGTGACGGTATGGATGATAATGGCCTGTGCATCCAGTGCTCAGCGTATCAACAAACTCTACTGAGGTTATAATGATTTTAGATGAGGTCAGGTTGGGAGGTTAATGCTGGAAGTGAGCGGACATCAACGCACACTGGTATTTCAAATTACTATTTCAAAGCATTCGAAAATTGAACAGGATATAATTTCCTATCGGTCGGCTAAAAGTGTTCCTGTAGCTCAACTGGTAGAGCGTGACGCTGGCAACGCCAAGGTCCGGAAGGAATGTACATACTGATAGCTTGAATGCACTTAAAGTCACTTTGGATTAAAGCTTCTGTCAAATGCATGAATTGTAAAGTTAATCCTGCTCCCTGCCTCATCCTCTCATTTGTAACTGGCCGTGGGTAACAACAACTTTAACAAAACACAAGTGCCTGCTAAACATACTGGGTATACTGGCAATTCCAGTGTTATGGACGTGACATTTTTAGTCAAAACTACACCAAAAAAAATCTCACCTAATGTATTTATCACCAATATATTGAACCATCTGATTATGTTTTACTAAACCCCTGCTGACAGAGTCCAGACATATCAGCCTATGCACGAGTTATGCATTCACGATTATATTTTTTAGATCGTTTCTAAGCATCTGCTATGACAAACAGATTTAACTCCGTTGGATCAATGCATCATGGCTACATAAATAGTTTTTAATCTAACTTTTCTTTACTTGAAGGCAAATGCAAGCGTTTCCAATGGGAAACATACAAGAAACAGAGTTAGAGAATTAGTACATTAACATATAAAGGCATATCTAGTGGAATTCACACGGTCCGTAATTACAACATTAGTTTGCAAACGAACAAACCAAACCAGCTTATTACAAAGCATTAATGGGTATTCACCGTAATATCTAATTCAGATGATTATATTATCATAGATATGAATGCTGATGAGAACAAATTTAATTTGCTACTACACCACATCTAATCTGTGGTGATTAAGCTATATTAGAATGTAAAACGAGCACAGACGATCATATCATTTTTTCCATAGCAAACTAAATCTTTGCGTTTGTAAATAAATGAGTAATTTTTTGCCACATCGGGAATGTCCTTCAGACCATATGGTCACGGTTAATGATGACGTTGGGTCACTTTAATACAGCCCTTTGCTTTGCTATGTAGCAGCGTTTCTGTTGCTTTGCACTACGTATTGATTTTTTCTGACATCATTTTTTAAAGTGGTTTCTGATCCCCTTTTGTCTTTAGAGCCTCGTGTCTCAAAGCTTTGAGAAACAGCAAAACACACAAAAAATTTCTTGGTAGAGCCTGACATGCCTGCAACCGCAAACAAAATGTCCATGTTGAGTTCCATACCTTCAATAGACGCTTCTAAAGGCGAAGAGTGTAAACAGCCGTGGCATGTTTTTTTCCTTTATTGATTTGTTCCAGATATGTACTGTTATCCAAGAGGAATTAAAGCTTGGACACCTTTTGTCCTAAGAAAAACAAAAAAGAAAGGTTACATTTGTTACAGTGTTCTTGAGCAGGATACAGCTTTAGATTTATATTTTAAAAAACTTTTACTGTAAACAAACATTGTGCTTTCTCTCCAACAAATGTTCGACATTTGACATTACTACAGATTACAAATAGTTGTACGACAACTGACTAGTCGATTACTGTGGTTGACTAGTTAATCTTATCTTCTCCTTTTTAAGTGACCTGAAGGATGGTCATAATTGCTCTGAAATGTAGTGCTAAAGGTGGTGAAATTTGTTACACAAGCAGTGTTTTGATGGGGACGAATTTAAAGATGGTACTTCTCAGAGAGGGATTTAGTTTGTTGTGCTTATGTCAGCTTTCCGAAATGCTCTCTGAGTAGTTACACCTCCACATTCATCCCATTTAAAGCACCAACACTGTTGCCATCAAAACAGCACATGTAACAAATTTACCATTACATTTCAGCAATTAGAGTCGGGCTTCCAAAGTCACATGCTGTGACTAATGCAAGCAAAAAATACATTCTATTCGTTTTATCGCATTGCGCCCCTGTCCCGCTGTTTTTGAATGGCCAGTGTAGTGGATATGATGCTAAATCAGCCTAATTATACAGTTGTTTAAACAACCACAAACGACTTAATTACGATACATATGAAAGTGAAAACACACGCACATATCTGTGTATTGTTGCAACACAACACAGACTAATAATGAAGTGATTTGTCGGGCATCCAGGTGAGAAGCAGGGATAGGATCGTCTCAGTGCACTAAATCTCAAAGTTAAAAAAGCCTGAAGAGAGCAGGAAGTTAGCCAGCGGGCCATAAACGCCCAGTGATGTAATGTCTCTAGTCCAACAAGAGCATCGTTAAACGTCTGCAGAACGGTGAGTCATACTCACTGAGCATTTAAAGAGCAGAATAATGCCTTGCAAATGAGCAGGTAAGTCTAATGCTAAAAAGGGGCTTTTTTATAAGGAACGATCTAAAGCGTGCATACGTTCTTTCTCAGATGTTGAGTGTCTCCACAGCACTCATTTTGCCACAGCTTTACTGGAAATGATTGGATTAGCTATACACATTTCATCTCCAGCATGTTCACATTCCAACGCAATTAGTCATTCCGAACAGACGGAAGAAAAGCCTGCGAGTCACAGTCATCACAGACACTCTCTTATCGCACGAGTCACACCAGTTAGGAAAAATTTACAGGACCGGAGATCCTGCTTAGCCTCAGACTAAATGCAAGACAAAAGGTTTTAGTTGTCATGACAATTAGATGGAGTCTCGGAGCCGAGTAGGTTTTGATTGCCTGAAGTTATTAGCTGGCGGTAATTAAGTTTGCATTATTCTCTCCCGACAGCAGTTTTCTGTCCTTTAGTCAGGGCTTGCACCAAATCCCCTGCAAAATTTCTGGCACACACAGGAATTGATTTCGGATGACCCCTCTTTGTTTGAAAAAATAGGCACTTTGAATAAATTCACCAATAAATCAGCTGTCAAAATGTGTGATGTGGAAAATATGAGAAATATATGAGAAGGTCAAGTAATGTTCAATAGCCTCGAAACACAAAATATCTTTTTTACCTTTTTATATCTATTTCAGAAAAGTGTACCTCTGATGCTTCATGTAAATGGTCATGATGTGCAAAGTGGACAAAATGAAAATATATTATTTGGGTAGCTTTTTGTAAAGTGTTTTACAAAAAAAAAATCAACCAAAAATGTTTTTAAAATGGGTCTATAACTGAGATTCAGAATGGTGTAGTTTGTTATAAACCTGACAACTGTGACAGCAGAAATTAAGTATAAACATAAAAATGCACTGAACTACATTTTTTTGTTCAAAGATTTTTAAGTCTTTAGATTTTTTATTTGAGTTTTTTTTAATAAATTACAGTAAATAAAAAAATATTTTTTTTAATGTTTTTTATGAAAATCTAATATTTTATCTCAAGTCATATACCTTTCCATCAATTTATAGTTTGTCAGGATTAGATTAAAATTCAACTATGAAATAGTGAATAGTAAAATAACATGGATAATCCTCCTGAGGAACGTTGACAGTTAACAGGTTAGCCATCAGACTTTATTAACCTGTTAACTGTCACCGTTCCAATCATGACAAACTACATATCGATCGAAAGGTCTAAGACTCAAGAATAAATATTTGACAAATTTTCATAAAAAAAACATAAAATAAAAAATAAAAAATGTTAAGGTTGATGTAATTTTTAAAAAATACCTAAAATAAACAAATTTATATCTATATAAAAAATTTTAAAATGTAAAAAAAAAATTATTGTAGTTAGGATAGTGCATTTTCATGTGACAGTTTTCAGGTTTAAAAGTAAAATCAACACACAACATCTTTTCCCCATTCTATTTTTAAAAACTATACATTCTTACAATAAAAATGTTATATATCAGTATGCAATTCAGGGACAAAACTATGATGATAATATGGACAAATTATGCCCACATTTTCCACATTTCAATATTCTCTTTTCAGCCATTAAAGCCAAATAAACAAAGCACGCTCTCAAGGACAGCACACCTCAGAAATGCAGCGCTTGTCCACACTTGTTACAACAGCCACCTCTAAAGTCTGCTTTTCCCTGAAGCAGCAGCAAGCAAGCTGTTTTTTAGGACTACTTTGTGCTTTTAAAATCACAAGACAGGGGATTCTACTGAAGAGCTTAGCAGTCACTTGCTCGCCTCTAGGAGCGCGTCAGGCCGCAGGTAGAGTCGCGCAGGTGGGAACAGAATATGTCGGTGCCCGGATCATACTAATGCAAGCCACTGTACTTCTCAATTCACTGAGGACCGTCTGCAGAATAAAAAGAGCTTTTCAGGATAACAGGATAACTCCTCTGGTGCAACACACACAATGACGACACGCTGGTGGCTCTGTGGGCATGTACCAATACAAGAACCGGGGTTTCTGCAGCGGTTAATTTGACTCTGTTGAGTCAAAACCGTCAACAGTGGAGGTGATTTGGGGTCACCTGTTGACGTTTTTGACTCGGTGGATTAACCACTGTCTATCTGAGAAGCACGCTTTGAAGTGCTGGGAGTTATTATTCATGCTTGTTGTTTGGGTAGACTCGTGACCTGTAGCTACTGCGCAGAGCTGGTTTGCAGCGAGTGTCAACAATAAACATGCAAGTGTTGCTTTTGCAACTTCAAAGCAGATGAAAGTCTCAGTACACATCAGCTCCCCATCCCCTAAAGAGTTCATGAATTTTTCTTGCTTCTCTTTTAATAGGAGCACAACAAAGAGCTTACAAGTGCTCTATATTTGTATTGCTGAGGTTTAGTTCAGGGATTGTTGCACACTCTAATTATTGGCATTTTTATGCAGAAAAATCCCTTTTTATTTTCCTTAATTGATGCATAACTTATAAGAGAGCACGATCAGCAGGGGTTCATTTACTGTATATAATGATTTGCATGATGGTTATTGTTCCCTCTTCTATTATACAGAGAGTGCTTTAGTGCACGGCGAGATTTTTCCGGCGGCCAACTGCCTCTGCTTATTTTGTCAATGCCATAACAGTTACTGCATGAATTGCCAACAGCGGCACGCCAACGTGTTTATGGCACCAATGGGTCAAGGATCACACTGACTGAACTTCGGCAGCAGAACGTGAATGCAGCGCGGTCCATTCATTTCATGGCTGAACAACAGCAGCCATCACTAGCCTGCTGTTGCCCCTTTTGTTTTGAACCGTTCTGAGCTCTTTACAGTGAAATAACAGCTTTACTTGGACAAAGCTGACAAAGTCTGCTTATGGATAACTGGTGTGAAAGAAAATGTAATTTCACTGTCACATTCTGGCTGTGGGGAATCAAGAGTTTGTTGGAACGAAGGTGGCCGAAACAGATTACCCTGCTTAACCTCGTCTCCTGCGATGTCTTGTTAGTGCTAATGAAACAGATTTTAAAGGTCACTTTGGCCGCACACATCATCTGTTCTCTGCAAATACTGTAAGTCTCTGATTTTCAGACCTGCTGTTTGATCAACTATTACCAAACGAGTGAGAGGACCGAGAGAAAACGGCACGTTTCTTCTTCTGAGAAGGTAGACAGGTTAAATATCCAATTCCACTCAGTTGGTTTTTCACACACAAAGTAAATATACACGGTGAAATTGCTCCTGATGTGTTCAGCAGAAATAAGAGATTGTATTAAAAGAGCAAAATAGTGTCTCTGGGAGAAAAAAAATCATTTCAATTAAAGAATTAATTCAAGTCGCACTGGCTATATAGGCTGCAAAATTGTATGCATGGACTCTAACGTTCCCCTTTTTGATTGATCTGACAATTATATTTGTATGGCTCTGAAACACTGGGAGTGTAATAAGATTTTTTCTAATATTGCCAGAATGACCCTTAATGCTAGATGAGCGTTTTGAAACACTCATATCAGCGGCACGGCTGGAGGAACGGGCTTTATGAAATAAAACACAGCGACTCGTCTTCCATAAACAGAGCGTATCTTTGTGTCAGTGCACTAATAACTTTCGGCAATGCGCTCATGCTACGTAATGGGCTGGGGAAGGAGTGATTAAGTGCATGCTCTTTCATTTCTCCTAACTCCGCCTCTCCAAACCACCAAGTGGAATCAGGCCGATGATTTATAATTGATGACAGTTCACCGTCTATGGGTGAGAGAGTTTTCATTAATATCACAATGAAGCCAATCTTGCAACCTCAATAGTCTCCCACAGAACCTACAGAACATCTATAGCTGCAAACTACACTACAGTATCTTCCTCTCCAAAAACTCTCACCTGATTCCCATTTGCCATTTTGTCCCATCATCACCATTAATGATAAATCGCATATTTATATTTTAGAGCCTTACGTAAACGCACATGGATGCAATAAATTAATTAAGTGCATTAAAAGGCACCAGACATGACCACAGAAAGCTTTGAATTTCAAGAACCCAAGATGTGTGGCACAGTGTCTTGGCTTTCGTTATAAGACACGCTGTGTCATGTGAGTACAACAGCACCAGGCAATTCAGTTAAAAAGACATCCTACGGTTTTCCGGGAGAGGCCTTATGTCACTCCAAATATATCTTTCTGGTATGGATGAGGGACGCCATCTCCTGCGAAAAAACACTGGCGAGGCTTCTGATGGAACCTCAGCGTGAGCCTTCCTTGAATTTTTGCACAGGCGTCTTATTTTTCTTCTGTCCTAAACAGAGAAAAAAGACTTCACATTAAAGGCACGTCAACATAAACAGATATGTGACTACCAGTTTAAACGACAATTACACCCTAAGGACCGGAGAGGAAAGCGTAGCCTTAATACTTCCCCGTGTGATAATTGTGCAGGACATTAGCAGGGCGCTCTCCCCTCTGTGGAAAGGACGAGATAAGTAGCCCTGCCACGGTGTACTGTCAGCGGGGTAAGTGTGAATGATGACCACGGCGGCTCTCGGCTTAGGAACATCTCCTTCACCCCTGGCTTTGTCCCCTCCGCTGAGTGCTGAGATACCAGAACACTGGCCTCATTTGGATGGTGACTTCCTTTTTAACTCTCTGTATCATTGCTCACCACAAAAGCAGCACACAGACTCAAAAACAGCACGCCGTCACACGTGCAGCGTTTGCTCGAAGCGACAAAGCACCATCTGCGGTAATACTCCCGTCGTTATCCATATGTGGAAACTGAGCCGTTCTAACTTCGCATAGACCAAACGCGCGCACACAAGTTTCCGACTTGCCTTTCACATTTCACTATGGAGGTCTTTTGAGAAGTGATTTGAAAGTTAGGCTTCATGAACTCAATAAGTGCTCAGGCTCGCACTGCCCGTAATTTGATCCAATTAAAAAGCTTTGATGAGGAAACCTCCTTCAACTGTCATTGAAAGAAGATAATGGTTTGGATTTCTGTTTATGGCTCAGCTTTTCATTTATGGTAAATCATATTTAACGGTGTCTTAAACTGACGTTTTTGGATCGGGTGGGGTGGTAAAGGTTTAATTCATTAATTAAAACGATTGAACAACATAATCGCTCACGAAACAATCAATGAGCAGGCAGGGAGACAGATGGACTGTTTCACAACACGATCACACATATCTCAGGACCTCAAATTAGACCCGTCGCACTTAGTCCTCTTCTGCGGACGTGTCGCCGGCAACAAAGCATCTCTAATTCACGAACGAATAAAGAGAGCAAAACGTTTAAATGAGCCAGAAAATGTAATGCATCTGCTCAAGCCGCTTTTGATGGGAGTCCATTGACTCTGATATGAATGTAGGATTTATGCGGCCATTTACGTATGCTGCGTTACGGCTGAAGGAGCACGGCCCCGTTCTATTACACGAGTTAACACTTCGACAGAGATCACCTGAGACCTGCCTGACGCTTTCCTTCCCCCGCACGCTCTATCTTCCTCCCACTCTTCTGCTCGGGAGATGCTGAATGCCTGATTTCTCCTAGACAAGATGATCACATTATCTATGGCAATTTAAATCTGATAGACACCGGCAGGTTGAGGATATCACACAACGTTGTGCGGGAAGGCCTTAAACTAACACCATGTTCTAATGAGGGTGATAAAAAGACACTTAAACTAGATACTTCGGTAATACAGTTTGTGCAAAAACATTTGAAAGATATTAAATGAGGGCTATCATAATTTTATTTGAAATTTCTTGGGTTACCGAATTATACATTAACGAGAAACACCATTAAGTAAAACGCATTAATCATTTATCAGCATATCAGAAAGAGCAAGTTTTGTTTACAAAAAGCTATAGTTTAACTGTGCTAAATCAAGATTTAGTCCAATTAAAATAGCACAAAAGTTGGTGGTCAAAACAGGTATTTACAAAACTTATTATAACTGTACTATGTTTATGAGTTGAAATCTGCTAATGGACCAACAGATTTTTTCACTATTATTTACAGCAGGATCTGCATTTTTGGGGGGTTGAATAAAAGATTTTTGTTATAATTACATGTCAATCTCTGATATGTAATTTATTTAAGCCTCAAAATAAATTCCATTCTGTTAAAATAAGTATAATGCAAAAAGCATTTTTAATATTTCCAGCATGTTTTATATTTACCCCCCCAAAAAAAATAAAAAAAATAAAACATAGTTAACCATTTATGCATGTTATCTGTAAAAAGCTATCTGGCTGGCGGATGGAATATGAGAATAAAATACAGTGACATATCATCATGGGTTTCAATCACTTAAAACTTGCTATAGGAGAAATAAATAATTATTATATTATGATCCATCTGTTTTCAAATCCACACGTCAAAAAAGAACATGGATAATATGCATATGCATTTATCAGAATCAAATGATGTCTATGGAGTAAAAGATAAATGTTTACATGATTTGTTACATTTAATAACCCATTAGCACATTACCCATCAACACATTACTAATGGGTTAAAAGCTGGAGATGTCAGAACTGCCTTGCACAACATTCAAGTGGTAATGCAGGAAACTAGATAACCTGCTCATTTATACTTGGTAACCTAAGAACTTAGACTGATAATGTTTCAGGAATGATGACACTAAAATACATCAAATTATGTAGGTAATTGCTTTAAATTAAAGAAGCTTTCCAACTAGTTTCTAGTTTTCTAGTTTCTCAAAATTCTCTTTCGGATAACATTGGCCTGATAAAAATGCAGAAACTACAGACATAAACTTAAACCATAATACATCTAAGGAACTTGTTCTTCAAAAACAACAATCGACAGTGACCACCGAGTCCACATGATTTAATTTCTAAAAAGGATGAAGAAGCACAGTCAATTTAAGAGTGCTTTTTATATGATAGCTATTGAATCACCCAAGGACCCACTCAGACATGTAGTTAGGCAGAGTAGTGTGACTGGACCACGGGTTCATCTTATCAGACGGAGACCTGCAGTGACTCAAGCAACCAGAGGACATCCTGCCCGGGTTCTGACCTCAAGCTCCCAGCCAGCATTGGAACCTCTATCCATCGCAGGCCGCGCCAACAGATTGTTTCAATTACCGCAAGCCTCACGTACCAGATCCCCCTGACACTGACTACATCCATGAGCTTGAAAAGGATTCAGGAAGCAACATGTTCCACCAAACCCTGCGCCAATACTTTCCTACACCAATCAATATTCAGCTTGAACCCTGAGATGTCTCCTCTCTAGCACCGCTCTCAGATTCTCTGAGATTAAATGTTTGTCCATAAACACCAGTTCATGTGGCTGGCACCTGCACTCGAAATTTCCACCAAAATCAATTCGCCTCCCTCTGCAAGCACATCAGTCTAAACAAGATACATTTTCTTTCTCATTTCAGCTTCACAGGTATTTCAGACATTCCTTAACATGGTCTCCAAGAGGACCGCCCGTCTATTCCTATAATTTCCAGCATAAGATGCGTTTTTTGTAGTGTAGGAAATCGCTGTAACAATTTCAGACCACGGAGAGCCTCAAAGGAATAACACAGTAAGGTGCTGTCACTGATGGTTCACGGTGCATCTCATGGAGAGCAAGAGATCTCAATGGATTCTTGTTCAAGGAGGCTGGTATCATCTGCACCTTTTCTCATCCTTTAAATCAGCGTTAGAAAGGTTAGCCTAGCGCTGATAGGTTGCCACAGATGATACAGTGCGTATGTCACAGAGTTCCTCTGGATGAAGCCAGTGCTCCCGGTACAGCACAGATGTGTGCGGAAGATGTATGACTGTGCTTTAATGAAGGCAAAATGGGACCCACAGCCACTGAGGAAATGTCTCTATTGTGCAGGTAGGGCAGTTATCGCGTCCCTAAGTGTGTGACAGCATTCTGACGCCCGAGGACAGACTGCTACGGTGCAACTTTTTCATGGTACACAAAGTTCAGCAACTTATTCTCCTATTAACACTGTCAAACAGGGTGTGAAATAGGAACATGGACTTCTTCCACCGAGGTATTTAATCGCTTTAGCGTTGCTTTACCCTTTACCACATAGAAAAACCTTCAGCAATCAGATTCACCTTACAGTGAACAGGAATGATTAGTGTATTGATGATACTGTTTTATGTTTTTAGCATTTGAAATGCTGAAATTGGTTTGATGTTACAGTTACAACACAAGACAGACATATTAAATATAATTGCTTCCTTTCTGGGGGGTTTTGCCGCAATTCTCACGGTGCCTGTCACCTAATTTCCATTGTTTCTCAGCAGAAATATACGAGAGCTTTCTTTGATATGCCGACAGACAGAATGGAGTCATGTTTCTTTTTGTGATATTCTGTCATTAAAGACGATAGACAGAAATAAAGACACTGTAGATTCAACTGATAGTTTTTTGTCTGTCTAAAGAATTTTTTTTTAATATTATTGACCTTCATATATGCCAGTAATATTATTTATACAAACAAATTTTTTAGCTTTATTTTGTATGATCTAAACCAATGGGTTTGATACCAGGGTATCAAATTTGTTACCAGGAAGACATAATATTAATATTGCTTTGTTAAACCTAAGACAGAAATAGCACTTTCAGTAAGTGTCAAAAATAATTATTCATAATAAATCTTGTGATCCTTGCCTGGAAAAATATATATTTTGTTAAACGTTCTTAAATCCTATAAATATACTTGCAATTAAAGTTTCTCTGTAATTGCCTCCAAAACAATCAAAAGACAAGCTAAGATGTATCCATAAAAGAGGATTTAAGAAAAGAAGGTACTTGTCCTGCTTTTTACCTGCAGAATAAAAAAATAACAATCACAACTGTAACAATATCAATGCTAATAGGTTAAAAAAATCACTTTTCTGACTTGAATGGGACTGTAGGGTTACAAAAGACAACTTTTTGGTCTAAAACATTCTGGTGACATGTAACAGCACAGTGTTTCTGGAAGGAAGCAGCGTTTGTGCAGAGAAGAATGGGTTTACTTAATATGCACATTTTTGTGACATGCTAAATTGCCAAGCAAATTGTGTTAAGCGATACCATCACTTTATACACAGATCTTAAGACAAATGACAGAAAGCTCTGTATAAATCACTCGTTCCTCGGGTGTCAAAGAATCAATCGGTTAAACAATTGCGTAGACTGACAGCATATAGTGCCCATGGGAACCGTTCTCAGCAGATAATAGAAAACAATTAAATGGGGAGCTGTGAGATTGGAGGTAGTGTAAGGAGCTTATGGGGAAATGTGATCCTTCAGCCAATTGACTTACAGTTCTTCAGCTTCAGTCCTGACTTTCCATTATTCCCATTTAAAATGAGAATAAGCTTCTAAATACAATGCATTGGTAAGTTACAGATATAGAGGTATATGCAATAGACTGAAAACATGATGACAGCAGTCTTTGTTTTTATACTGACATGTATAAAAGGTCCTAACTGCAGTGATTATATTTATACAGTAGTTATGATTTATATTTCTGGAATCTTATTTAAATATATAAGTATAATAAAAAAAGGAAAATAGGAGTTCACCTTTAAATGTGTTCATGCACACTAATATAGATGCTTACCGACATCTAACATTATAAAGTGTTTAAGTGTCTGAAATTAGCTCACCATAAGTGTATATGTCATCCACTTTGATGGATAGGAAAGGATATTTCAAGCTCCGACGCTGCTTTAAAGGTAAACTTCAATCAAAACAACTTATTTATTATCATACTAGAGCTGTTTTATTAAAGCTTACCAATTTAAAGCTGCTCATTTTTTGACAGATTTTTTAATTATTATTAATTACCGACAGCATGCAGCCTGTGGGCAGCCGTGTCATAATACTACAGGAAGCCCAGCGGACTGATGCAATGTATGATTTTAATTAAATGAAGAAATAAACATTCAATATCTAAACACATTTCAGGAAGATACATCCAGTGAAATTCTAGGATTTACTCCTTTTGAAGAATATGAACCCACAGAGAGAGGGTCAGATGTCTACAGATATGTGTTTCTTTTAGTGTTCCAAACCTGATCCAGTAACTTTTTTCTAAATAGATCAAAATCACAACCGTTTGTTTTTAAGTCGGGAAATGAGAACTAGAGAGCATACCCTTGCGTCTCCAATCGTGTCGAACAGAGGAATGCATAGTTCACTCACTAAATGTGGATGGAAAATATGTACTACCTTAAAAACAAGACTGCAGCATACAAACTGCCAATCACTGGTTCTTTATTTATCCAAAGGTGGTGGCAGCAGCCCAATTTAACCATTATAACACCATACACAATCTGCTCAAGCTGTTAAACACGATTTTAGAGTAAATAAATGAATGAGAGATGCGTTGATGTTCTGTTTTTGTGTAAACACACAGGGAGTCACATAATCACAGATTTTTAAGGAGGCTGGTGCGATCACAGATTCATACAGCTGAGGTAATTACAGATTACAAGTCTCCCGAAATCTAGATACAGACTATAATGTGGTTTTCACTATACCAGTTCTGACAAAAAAGATGTCAACAACACACTAAATGTTTGCTAGCTTGCTTTCACCAAACAGTTACCAAACAAAACAATTATTAAAGCCTAAAAATCTGTATCAATGCTCACTAAATCACTTACAGTCTTCCCTATTTCATAACAAGCAGTTTGTTTGAACAACTTGCAATCAATCAATCATCCAAACTATAAATCAATCAATTAAATCGTGCCAAATTCATCTTGACACCTTCAGAGACATACTTGGGTTAAGGAAAACTCAGCTGGTGGGATACATTGCCTTCATTTACATACAAGTCAAGCATAACTAATAAGATTCAGCTCCGCTCCAAGTCACAACGACACTCGGTTTTATCCAGCAAAAGCTCACGACGGCCGTAATCGCACCTACGTACAGGGCGAACGTCGCACGGCTGATGAGGTTTTCAGAAACACGGAGTAGAATAAGTGGCCCAGAACAGTGTTTGCTGTAAAACTTGGCTGTTCTGTCACAGGACATTTTCCTCATGTGGCTGTGATGTGACCAGGCAGCTGGCAGCGGCAGAAAGCGAGGCAGGTCACAGGTGCCAGATGAATTATCAATCTCTCACTCCCACAGCAAACAAGCACAAACGCTTCCCCTCCCACGTGCAGCTTGAAGACTGGAAAAGCATCCACCCAGGGCATTAGATTCTCTTGCTAAAGAAGTAGCACGTAGAGGTAACTGCTGACCCAGTTGGAAAATGGGCATGTGTCCCAAGGTCACACGCCCACACACCCAAAAGGTTTTGTTTGTTCGCAAACTGCCACGAGCCATATTTTACGGCCTTTTTCGCCAGGTGTGCACTAGATAGGGAGTTCTCTGGTAAGGAATGCTGGCTCAGCCGGAGTTACATAATAAAGCCTTGTGGGACATGCGAGTATAATGAATGTTGGCGTTATTTGCGAATCCTGTCAAACAGAACTAGAGCAAAAAGCGTGAATGCTCAACACTAATGTCTTAACTCAATAGCAATCCTGCATTATCACTGTTTAGATGTTAGTCTGTAGTGTGTGCGGATACAAACTGTTTGTTGGTACCAATCTCATTTGATGTGTTTATTAGCACACTGCGCATCAACAACAAAGAATTTACTTACAGTAAATCTTAAAATGCACTTAAGACTTTTCTGTATATTTTTAGGTAAACTCTAAATTTATTAAGAGATACTATTGATGCTTTATACTGACAACATTTACAACAAAATACTTTGTTTTCTAAACAACAGCTTAAAAAGAACCAGTGAAAAAAACACCAAAAATTCCAAAAAAGTTATATTTACTACAATATACATTATTGATTTATATTTTTATGTTGTTTTAACTTTTTTCTCTAATGAATATTAGGCTAATACACACTGTTGGCATTTATTGGATCAGTGTAAATTAGCCTTCAGTAATTGACAACCTCACTATTTATTTTCAGTCTTGATGAAATAAAAAATTAAGAACAAAACAGAATAATGAAAGTCAGTTTGGAGTAAGTAAAAAATAAAGTTTTATGTTTTCAATTTTAGGTTAACTGTTCCTTTCTAACAGAATAACTGTTCAATGTCATTTATATTCAACCACACTTAAAACACAAATAGCTGGAAATATAATATGCTAATGGCCCATAAAGCACAAAAACATAAGAGGTCATGTAACATCATTGTCTATTCTGTTCACATTTGCTATTACAGTGCTGAAATACAGGGTCTTGATTGTATTGCTGCCACACTACTGCCCTCTGCTGGTCAATTGTGTCTCAAGTTCACTCGAGCTGTGTTACATTACAATAAAACTTACTCAGAATCACTTTGTTTTGTGTTTCATTATTAATATTATCCTGCATTTCATAGCATATCATCAGTAGGCATATCAGAGTGTATCATAAAGTAAAAACTCATCACTTTTATTGTAATGAAAGAACAATGCATGTAGTCAATGTGGTAGAAATAGCAAAAAATACATTTGCACATACATTAACATTGGTTTTCAATTACTTTAAAAGCATATATTAAAAGGACAATTCACACATTTATCATTTATTCACTCTCATGTCATTCAAAACCTATATGACTTTCTTCTGTAAAACACAAAGTGTTCAAAATATCTTCTTTTGTGTTCTGCAGAAGAAAGAGAGTCATACAGGTTGGAATGAGATAAATGACATTCATTTTTGGGTGAACTATGCCTTTAAGTTACGCATAAAATGTTGACTATTATCTGAAGAACAAGATTATCAGGCTAACTAATGAATTCCCAGGACTCTATACCACCATTCACTTAATTCCGTTGTCTAAAGAAACAAACCGCTACTATAAAGACCAACAAACTTCCTTTAAAGTGTTTCTGGCCTCCAGTGCCTCATGGGATTCTCCTGCTATTGCTCTGAGTGTAAATGAAGTCCCCTGCTGCTCAGCCACTGATCTCAGTCCAGCCACGAGTCACGTGACTCTCATGCCTGTCTCTGTGCTGCAGGCAACTGCAACAGATACACACTGTCTGAATGTTTCTGATTTATCCAGAACTGAATCACAGCTTGACT
The DNA here is from genome assembly GCA_019155185.1 of Beaufortia kweichowensis. Lineage (NCBI taxonomy): Eukaryota > Metazoa > Chordata > Actinopteri > Cypriniformes > Gastromyzontidae > Beaufortia > Beaufortia kweichowensis. The sequence continues at coordinate 4,530,856 of CM032804.1, forward strand.
TATACATTTCCAGGGAAAACTGTGGGAAAGGAAAATCTCTCAAATTTCTTTTTTAGCTAGTAATTACATAACATGGAAAGCAAATTGAGATAAGTAATAAGGTAATTAATTAATAGGTAATAAGTATCCTGCTTCTCTCATTTTAACTGAGAAAACGGCACTTGTCTCCTCTAGTGTTTCAGAAGAGATTTTAACAATGTTTGTGTGTGTGTGTGTGTGTGTGTGTATGCGTGCGTGTGTGTGTTTTAAATATATATAAATATTAATATTTAAAAAATATATAAAAAATTAAATATTTTTACATTAATACAATCATGTATTTTAATAGAAATGCTTTATAGACTGCACTTGTTGGTTCATTGGAAAAAATGTTAAATGTCTTTTTGGATAAAAGAATCTGCTAAATAAATAAATGTAAATGTTTTTCTGTGTACTCGTGTTGGTCCTCTTTGTCTTATGTCCATCTAATGATGGCACATAGAGTCAAATGTCACTTGTACTTGATGCATCTTGATTCAAAGGAGATCCTCTGATGGGAACTCAAGCAGAGGGGGTTTATTCCACAGGTCTATCCAGAAACAGCTGTTTTACCTCTAATTAAAGGAATGTAGCAGGTGTCACCTGCACCCCAGCAGTGTGAGGGCACACCTGGTTGAATTAATTTGATCCAAAGTGGTTTAGACAGGGCTGCCTACACTCTGCTGGGGCAAACAGACACTCAACACGCATTAGGAAGCTGAAACTGAGCACCTGCTTAGCTGGAATTGCATGAGGGCTCCATGCAACAGCAAAAAGGCATTTTATTCTGGCAGAGGCCTACTGTATATCCTAACACTGACTCTTGGGGCTTTATTTACAGAGAAGAAGAGGTGTATAATACCATGCATAGCATTTACATTCAGGAATGAGAATTTTCAAATCATCGCGTGAACCTTTTACAATAATATAATGAAATACTTTAAAAAACAATTTAGTCAGACACTGCTACTTTTAAATGCATGTCAATGGGGAAAGATGTTCTTTGCTTTCCATAATCATGCAGTTCTGGCATTAACCAGCAGGGGCTTTATGACCATAATAATCAGCAACAACGTTTTAAATAGACCAAGATGTTCAGAGCACCTGTGGTTTTCTCCAAATACATGCTGTGCATGCCAAGTTTAGCTGCTTTTCCACTTTCGTGCATGCCCATTTCTTTAGTGATTTCACAGTGCGTTTAACTTTAGGACCTCTATTTGTCACCCCCGCAGGGCATCTCCCACATCCATTAAGAACAACCATAGAAGTTTGCAACCCTTAACCTTTAATAGTTTTTATGCATTCGTAAATTGCCTTCAGATGCACGGGGGCACTGCAGTGGTCATTATTTACATTGACAGGCTGCAGCATTGGAGGAACTGCAAGGATGCATCCAAACATGGTGGGATGAATTCCATCAAACACACATGGAGGGTTCATTAGAAAAAATCCGTCAGTGCACTGACCTTCTCTTAGAGAGGACGAGGAAAATAAATACAAAAAATAAAACATGCATGTGATTGGCAGTATTGATGCCCTGGTATTTTATTTTGTCATTAAGTGTTAAACCTTTAGTACGAACATCTGCCAGCTATGTAGGGTATGTCAGTTTGTCTGGAAGTCAGCCTGAGGAAATGCTGTTCATTTTTGTGCACTGGTTCCTTTTGTGCCGCAATAATGCATTAATTTCATGAGTCAACAAGCTATGACTGGCGGCTTATGTAGAACTAAACAGTGTTTAATTGGATTCTGATCCACAGCAACACACCGCAGGGCTGTTTGGCTTTCTCCCCTGTTTTTTTAGAGCACCTAAAGCATAATGAAGGCGATTATTTCCCCCCGCTGGTGGCTTGGTGACTGGGTATTGTGAGCCCCTGGGAAGAGGCTGTTTACGGTCACACTTCACATTGTCCTGATGCCCTGGAAGAGCCACTGGCAGCTGTGCTAATGCTGTTGCTTGCTGCCGTGGCACCGCTGAGGCCAACTAGGTGTCATGCAGGGATTAACCTTAAATTGATTACTTACACAAAGATCATCTCTTGCCTGGGTAACGTGCTTTGGACACAGTTCATTTCACAAACTGTGAGTGAAGTCTGAGGATTGCCTTGGAAACATCAGTGTCATCACTCAACTATAAAATGATCATATATCTCTCTAACACACTCTTGATCATGTGTAACTGGTTTTATACCTAAATATACAGTACTTTAATAGATCATTTGAATTCTTCAAAATTCCATGAGGGGTATTCAGTAAACGTTTCTGAGCTATGACGCAAATGAATTGATTAACTGAAACTGAAAGTTTGAACGAGAATGAGATACTTTGCCAGGCTGTATGGTTTCATAAAGAACCTGTAACATCCACTTTTTGTTGCATACAAAGTTCTTTATAGTGTGAAAAGAAAAGATAAAAATGTTCTTTTAAGAACCTTTCAATAAAACCAAAAAATGGCTCATCTAATTTTAAAAATTCATTAAAAAAATCAAATCATATTCATGATATATTTACAATAATTTTGCTATAAATGAATTCCTTTTTAGTTTCCCTTTATAAATTTGACTAAGGTTACCCATTACTAGTAAACTAGATACCATTTCCCCTTAATAAATACATTTTAATGCTGTTACGGCTGAGGTTAGGTACAATGCAAATACGATACATACAATTCTTTCCATATGGGCAATTCCATGCAAATATCACCATACTGAAAGCTCCCGTGTCTATATTTGGTGGTTTAAAAACCCACGTGAGGCCTCTCTCAAAATTTTTAAAGCATTTTTTATGTTTAAAGCATGATCTTTCATGTAAAGTCATTTATCAGATTTGTCACATCCAACAGTAAACAGTAAAATTAAAATAAAATAACTATTAGAGAGTCATCTTTTCTCTATTTGTTGGGTATTATTGCTTCTGGTTTGTGCATTTAAAGAATGTGTCCCTTTTTATCACATAGACTGATTTTTTTTATATCTGGACTATCAACGGATCAATATGCTGGTAACAAATACATTCTGTGAGAATTTATATATTTCAAATTTTGACTAAAAATGCCACATCTATAACGCTGGAATTGCCCATATATGCTCCTGATTACATGCGCCATATACAATGTATTCCATACACAAAAATCAGTAATTAATCATGTCTGCAGTATTCACTGGATTAACAATCACTTCTAACCCTCTTTTGATGAAACACTGTCATCTTCAGCAAAGAGGTGGAATCAACCACAGCACTTCAGGTAAATGAACCCTGACCTGCCCTGCAGGATGAGGCTGAGGCAGAGAAAGGTGAACTGCTGAGGTATGCTCGGGAAATCAGCCAGCAGTTGATGTGAGTGTTGACAGCCTACGGACGGGCATCCTGATCATCAGGCCCTCGACCTTCAACACAGCCCTTCCTTTCCTCACCTCCCCACAGTGTGAGTCACATTTGAATAATACATTCTCCTTTCCAGCAGAGCCAGTCCAACCTGCTCCCAAACAAGGGTGAACAAATACGTGTCTGCACCACAGTATGATTCATGTTTACCACAGAGCACAAATAAGCAAGAACATGTACCACAAGCACAACTGAGGTCATACGTTTGTCTAAAATATCAACCACTTGATGTTGAAATGGCGTTTACTATTGCAGATCTCATGTCGCAACATTGCAGAAAATTTCTGTAATTTCACAAAATTATCTTGGTTGAGAATCTAAAAACACATTGACACAACCATGAAAAATGAATGAATGTCTTAAACAAACACTTCATTGTGACAGGTGTCTGTCTAGACTGTTGCACTGGCTTGTATTGTGTGAAAGATAAATTGCCTTTGTACAGAACACAAAAATATCACCATAATTTCACGGTGGTGTATTTTTTATTTATGTCTGACAACATTTGGTGCCTTGCCCTAAAACAAATGCTGTATTATTAACACAGCAACCGCAAAACAACAATCAATAATTCATTCTGTTTTACATTTCAGTATATATTATCACACATCATTCATGTCACATATGACCCTTATCTATGATCACAGAATTGATCTGCAGGAGACAGACCTTATAAAGGTCATTCGCTGACTCTAATCATGACAAACTATAAATAGATTTAATAGATGAAATAATTGTCAAATTTTCATAACAATAAACATAAACAAAAAAATTTTTAAAATGTATGTCACTGTAATTTATAAAAACACCAAAATAGAAACTGTTTTAAAAAGACTTTAAAAAAAAGTGTTAATGACTTAAAAATATTGAATATAAAAAATTCTACTTCAGATACTCGATTTCTGCTGTGACAGTTGTCAATGTTAATGGATTAATAATTTATAATTATGCTAAAATAAATAGGTTGTTTTTTGCATGTAGTTAAAAAAATAATAAACAACCTATTTATTTTAACACAATTATAAATTATTAATCCCTTAATATAATGTGAATATCTTACTGCAAGGTAACCAAAATGATGGAAAAATGAAAGTATTAAACATTTGATGTGATGATTCAGACACTGCGACTTAAATTCACCTTTTATCCAATATGTCAAATGTGAAAGTGCTGAGAGTGAACTCAAGCTGTGTAGCAGTCACCCTGAAGCACAGACTTTCTGTCTTATACATACAAAAACACAGTGGGAACAGGGGCCTGCTTTTCAAAGTGTGACTTCATACAACCTTTCCATTATTTTTTTTCTCATTGCGCTTACATCTACAATGTGACATACTCATACTTATACTGTTTTATGGCAAACACCATCAAAACTTGGTATTGCTTGCTATAGCAAATTGTATTGCTGTCCAAGTGTCCAAGTCACATAAAGTAAAGTACTATAGTATTGTACGCTTTCTTTGACATGGTACTATGGTAAGTAAAAGACAATGTACAGCCAAGCCAGTTGTGAAAAATAAATCCTGACAGAGTGATCAGGAAAAAATTTTCCTATCAGCATTAGATACGACTGTCAGTCAAGACACCATGCTCTAATAAGACTATCATGCAATTTGGTTTAATAATTTGCAATATAATCTTATAATAATTAGGCATATTTCTATCTGATTTATTCGTAAAATTATTTTCAAAGTCAGGTTTAATCGCAGAACCCGAATGACCCTGTGTTAAGCGGTTGTTATCAGCACCATGGTACACAGCTCTATTTTATACATTCCATGCATTAAAAAACAACATATGGCAACAACAACAGCGTTCACCACTATTAAAAAAACTGTCTGCACCAGGAACAAGCTCCTTCACAGATCATCTAGCTGCGCTAACATTTGATTCTTCAACAGCTGGCTCTTTTCCACAGAGCGGTTTGCTCAATAGCCATAGAAAAAAAATCAAGGGTAAATTATAAACCAAACAAATACTGTCATTAAAGTAACACACAAAACTGATTATCACACCAAAGAGTGTCCTTCCTAGTTTTAGCGGTCAATATTGACTCCAGATTCCATCTACAAACACTTCTGAAGTGATGGTGATCTAAAGATACAGTTGTTTTACATATGCAGCATCTAATCAAGTAGCAGAGTTTGTAAACAGGTTTGTTGACTCAGCAGCAGAATGTGAACAGATCAGCAGAAGAGAAAGTACAGCTAATCATTGTTATTCCCAACAATACGCTGTGTTACTTTTCTTGGGAAATTTTAATTGTCTGGAGGCTTATTGTTTCAGATAATCGTTTAACCCTTCACAGTGCATCTCATGCTGCCTGGGGGAAAACAGCTCAGGCCGGTTTAGGTAAGTGAAAAATTATTTTTAGATATTATAAATTTTACGATAAATGTGGTAATTTCTTGATAGTTATTTATTTTCAAATGGTAAGGGACTACTGGGCAGATGGACAGAGCCTAAACAACTACATGTTTACACTTACAGTACCAGTCAAAAGTTTGGAAACACTACTAGCTGTTTATTTATATTTTCCCCACATTTTAGAATAGTAGTAAACTCATAAAAACCATGAAATACCACAATTGTAACTGTAGGTATTATGTTGTGACTAAAAGCAAGCAAAATATATAAACACTATGTTATATTTTAGCATCTTCAGTAGTAGTTACCATTTGTCTAGAATTTGTAAAATCATACTATTAATATTTTATCATCCAGCTTCTTGAGGTCTCAACCTGAGAAGCTTTTTAAACAACACTGATGGACTTTTTATACATTATTTGCTCCAAGTAATTTCAAAAATATTTTTTAATAAACTTTTGCTTTTCCAATGAAAGAAATTAATATGTTTGCACAATTATATTTTTGTCTACAAAAGTAATTTCAAACTTTGAAATACACACCTTCAAAGATTTGTCATACCATGTGAAACGTTTGTGTCTAAACTTTTGGCTGGTACTGTATACATGTTATACATTTCTGTGCACAGGTGACAGTTTTGAGAGGAGTGGAGCCAGTTGTCAATATAATTACTTTAAATCGTCAGCCATCCCTAATAAATGTGAGACAAATTCATTATAAGTAAAATTGTTTGGATTTATAAATTTGCTTAGCTAAAACAATAAAGATGTGGTTTAATGGTAATAATATGAGCAGTAAATCCAGTTCATATTGGTGATTCAAAGTATAGGCCTAAACAAAAGAGATATCCTAAATAGAGACATGACAGTCTTAAAGATTAACACTTACCGTTGTCGTGTAGAAATAAATTGTCGTGTAGGAATAAATTTAAAATAAAAAAGCAGGACAGATATGTCTGTAATATATTTTTGTATGTTGGCATGCTGCTTTTCTATAGCTTGTTTTCAAGCGGAACGTTGTGTTTCTAACCCGTGTTTCTGGGTGGACATTGGAACGAGACGGTGTAAACTGTGTGTTGCGGTTAAAATGGTCGTGCTCCTCGCTTGAACGCTCGTTTCGTTTACGTAAATTACAGGTTTATTATATAATTATCTTTCGATAATTACAGGTCGCATTTAAACACAAAATATTACGACTAATAACAAACTGACATGTATCAGCAAGCTTTTATTTTAATATAATGTGGATGGTAGAGTACTATATGTGTTTCTATTGATATGAATAATCTTATAGGCAGATAATCCGAAATCAGTAACTGGTGATCTGTAACATTTTCTTTTTCTCATGGCTGGAATTTGGACTGATGTTTACAGTCTTTTGCCCTCGACCAAGGCTGAATTTATTATTGAGTTCAGTGAGAAGATTGAACCCAGTGTGTTGAAGGTCCTTGAACTGGCCAGAGATCAGCTGTACAGTACACCAGACTGTCCAGCTTCTGCTGAAACAGCTCAGATCATTATAGATTACTCCTGGGAAAAGCTTAACACTGGGACATGGAGAGATGTAGACAAGGAGTGGAGGCGGATGTACTCTTATGGCTGTCTGTTTAAAGTCTTAAGTTTATGTCATGGAAATCCATCTCAAGTCAACACCAAAGAGGCCATTAAGACATGTGATATGGGTTTGTTAATGGGAGCTGCCATTATCGACAACATTTTGCAAAGACTTGTATGCATTTTAAGGAATAAAATGAAACGGGAGAGTCCTAATACAGTAGAGAAGAGTGAAGAACCCTGTTTAAAGGTGAATTTGTCTGTTCTAATTAAAGTTTGTGATTTCTGTTGTTTGTAGAAGTGTGTAATATGGTTGAATGTTTCTGGGTCTTCTAATATCTAATTTTGAATATTCCCTCGGATTAGGCTATGATTATAGTGTGTATAAGTGTTTGGCCTATTTTTCTAGTTGTTTGAGGACTTCCAGAAAATCCAGGAACATTAGTGAACATTAATATTAACCTAGCTGTGCTATTTATTGCATCAGTGATTTATACAAGTGCAGTTATACACAGTTACCTTACAATTTTTTTTTCTAAAACAGAAAACAAAACACGAATATGTGTCCGAGCCTGTAATAAACCCAGCACAAGCAGTAGCTAGGATTCATTGTCCATCTCTTGAACGCTTCAGATCAGATTTCTTGGATCCTCAAAAGCCTGTCATCATAGAGGGAATAACCGACCACTGGCCGGCTTTCACAGAACATCCATGGAGGTACTGTTAATACATGCTTGTTTGCTTTTATAAGATTGTACCATATAAAATACCTATTTGCTCACTATTGTTTACACTTTCTCTAAGCTTAGACTACTTGCGAAGTGTTGCTGGCTGCCGAACGGTTCCCATTGAAGTGGGATCCAAGTACACAGATGAAGAATGGTCACAGAAACTTATTACAGTGAATGAGTTTATAGACAACTACATTGTGGGAACAGTAAGATGCTTCTATTAAGCAATGAGCAATGTGAGGCCATGCAATTAATAGTGATGTAACTACATTTACAGTACAGCACTGCCTTAAGTTCCTTATTACTGCCTTAAGTTCTTTATTACTGCCCCAAGTTCCTTAGTACTTCCTTAAAAACTGTGACTAAAGAATATTTAATGTAATTAAAATGTATTAAACCATCCTTTTACTTGAAGATATAGTTGCTTAACAAACATAGCTATAAAGCAGAAATAAATGAAACGCTGTATTAACTGTACAGCATTCAGGAGCAGAAATATTTGTTGAACAATTCAGTAGTAGCGAGAATATGCTTTGTCTGTAATTTTTCCTTCATTGTCTGTCTTGTAGACGGAGAAAGGAGTGGGATATTTGGCTCAGCATCAGCTGTTTGATCAAGTCAGTTGTTTGAGTTTCTTTCCTCCTTTTGTTTTTAATGAAGTCTGTTCTCACTGTGAGAAATAATGCGCATCTTAGAAATAGTCTGAAGAACTACCTGTTTTTTATCTTTTTCACACATGAAGTATAGTTCCTCTGTATAGCTTCTCTGAAAGCTTTCTCTTTCCTCATTTCTCACCTTCTCACAAGTGATTTTGGGGAATTGAAATGTCCTTCATGTTGACTTCCAGTTTACAGGCTCAAGAATGTGAGGATTATAATTAGAGTACTTGAGATGCACGTCTGAATAAACCTGTAATGAAACCTAAACAACCGCCATGGGGCAAAGAGAGCATTCAGCAGAAGTGCAACAAAAGTAGATTTATGAATGTTTTGCACTAATATGGCAAAGGGTAAGTGAAAAGAGGATGACCAGTCAGGTGTAAATACCAGTTTGGTACTGGTTCCTGGTCCACTTTTTACCTCTAGAGTAAAAGCTAAAATAAATAATAATGTTTTATAGTTGGCAAACAGTAACCTTGGGAAATTCTCTTCCAGATTCCAGAGCTGAAAGAAGATATTCGTATTCCAGACTACTGTTGTCTTGGAGAGAGAGATGAGGATGAAATCACAATCAATGCTTGGTTTGGGCCTGGGGGGACAGTGTCTCCTCTCCATCAGGATCCACAACAAAACTTTCTGGCACAGGTAAAGCCCAAAAGACAAAATGTTAATTTGGCATTTAGTATCAGTTAATGGCAAATCTTGTTATTGTCATTGCCTGTTTTTGTGGCAGGTGGTTGGAAGGAAATACATACGTCTCTACAGTCCAGATGAAACAAAACATCTGTATCCACATGAGTCTCAGCTACTGCACAACACTAGTCAGGTAGCCTTAATTAATGACAGCTTATGTGACAGCACAAATGCTTTACCTTTTACCATTAAAAACAGGATTAAGACCGTTTGTTTTACACCAACCAGGTGGAGGTGGAGAAGCCAGACCTGGTAAAGTTCCCAGACTTCTCTAAAGCCTTGTATCAGGAGTGTGTACTGCAGCCTGGAGACATCCTCTTCATACCTGTCCAACACTGGCATTATGTGCGCTCTCTAGAGCTCAGCTTTTCTGTTAGCTTCTGGTGGTCTTGATATTTGTACAGAATTAAACAGCTTGTTAAAAGCTTACTGTCTGATTTTTGTATTGTATTACAGTATTTGTTCAAATGCAAAATATTTGATCTTAAATCTTCTAATGACTTAAAAATTAACTGATTTTAAATTTGCTCATTTTATGATAAATAATATTCACAAACGTTTTAGTGAGCTATATAAGTTAAAGGAAGCTAGTTTGTTTGACTGTTTACAAATAACCGGAATTGAGAACTTTGCTTTAAATACCCAGAGGAACTAATCTGTTTTTAAATGCTGTACTTTAATGATAACCATTTAAAAATGGGTGTTTGCTTGAGAACAGTGCTTTGTAAACAAAAACGAAATCATCTATTGGTCTTGCCAGTGAAAAATGTGGTAACCTTTCAGTTAAAGCGAATGACCAGAACAAAAGAGCAAAGAAATATGAGATTAAAATTATTCTTTTAATAATATAGAAAAAACATTTCTTAAATTAAAAATTCAAGTAAAAAATATTTGTAAATTCGAAAAACAAGTCTTTGTAATAGTCAATCTTTAATAAAAACGTACATTTTAAAAATGTTGAATTCCAGCAGAAAGCAAGCATTGAGATTAGGACCTTCTTGACCGACGTGTTGATGTGGAAGGTGTGGGAGCTGTGTTCTCTTTGGCTGATGAAGACAGACTTTGTGAGCTCTGTGACTGAGATCGCAATATTTCTGCACATGAAAATAAGAGAGATAAATAAAATCTTGTGAAATTTAAAATAAAAACTATTGTGTAGCAGTCCATACACAAATCAATGGAGTATCTGTGATAATATAGTTCACCTGGTATCTCATGAGGCCAGAAATCATTGCACGAGGGGCAATGAGGTTCACTGCGTCCTTTAAAATATCGAGCAACACACGGGAGGTGCATTCTGATTCCACATGTTGGATTTTCACACATCTGGCACTGAATATGAAAAAGAAATGCAGTTTCCCATGTTTGAGTCATTAAAATGAGCTGATTTTCAGCCAACAGCTCCCACTGTACATAGTAACAGCAAATATAATCAGCAGAAAATCTGTCAATATTTATTCTGCCTCATGTCCTTTCAAACCAGCAGAGTGGTATTTTATCAGAATCTTGCAATTACAAATGAAGTGGTACAATCTAAAGATGAAATTGTGACTCAGTCTGTAAAAACCCAGCTAGTCATTTTTTATGATTTTTCTGTTTTCTACATAAAATCATTCTACATAATGTAAAAAATATTCTGTGAGAATTTAACATTGATATCTTTAATATTGTCTGAGTAAGGTCATGTCAAGATTGAAATCATAGTGAAATTAATAGGTGAAATCAAACTTTGATGCTTGTTATTTCAGAATTAGATTTTTAGACTTAAGCCTGGTTTTCACAGAGAGATTCACAATTTCTCTTTTGTTTGAATTGTATGAAAGCTTTATGGTCTTAGCTATGTCCTCACCTGTAGGACAATGTTGTGGCACACAAAACACAATTTGACGAGATCGTGGTAGATGAGGCGCATATACTGTTCCATCTCTATGATGCAGCGAACACTTAGTGTGTATTCACCATGTTTCTAAAGAAGCATAAGAACAGAACAATGAATGCAATAAAAAGTGTTTGGGGGTTTAAAAGATTTCATACAGATTTATAGCCATATGCAGGTATTTATAATGACTAGAAATCACGTAATTGTGAGGCCAGAGATCTAAATTATACCTCATTTAACCACTTGTCTTGGACAAATTTATGTAAAACATGCTCAGTTTCTTTCTTCTTCAGTTTCTTTGTCTGGAGGCTGTCAGCACAATTTAAGATATCGGTGGATGAGGCAGACCCACTCTCAGAGTCTACAATCAGATCCATCTGAAGACAAAGACAACAGAGCAACAGATATTTTACACAAACCACTTGCATGCATGGCTTTAACAATTTCCATAGTTGTCAAAAAAGTACCGTTTTCCGGAATAATTCAAGTTCATTATCTGCATAATCAGACGCCATTCTTGTTATGTTGGTCTCTGTCATGTTGACCTGAATAACAGATGACAGGTATTTATAATTTCGGTTCAGAATAAAATTATAGCAGAAATTAAATTATATTACACAACTAATTAAGTAAAGACCAGCAAACAGATTTAACTAACCAAGGCATAATACTGGAGTCCATCATCTTCCGACATGCCTTTTCTGATGTTCATGAACATGGCCTGAAGTTGAGTGTTGATGACTTCAATAAATTCATCTAACCTGTCTTGCGCATAGTGTGCTGTAAATATAAAATAGAGGCATATTTTACAAGTGTTCGGCATATAGTATGACACATACAATAAAACATTTACATAAACATTTCATTAATTGAATCTTTAATACATTAAAGCTTTAATACAAAGCATCGCATGCATTTTCATCAGTACGTGTTTCATTCAGGATTCAAACCCGTACCTTCTGCACTGCTAACGCAATGATCTACCAATTAAACTACAGGGATATTAGCATCTAATGCTGATAAAATATTACGTAACACACAAATGAAAGCAAATTCCCCATGAGTAAAGTGATTAATGGGTTTAGGCTTCATACCTCCATGAATCTCACAGCAGTGTTTGTGTAGTGCTTTGGCTTGGGAAGCACTGACAATCCCACTGCGCATCATGCTCTGTAAAAAGCGTCTGTGACTGTCTCCCATTGATCGAGACATTCTGTTTAATGTCCTCTTGATCTGTAAATGAACACGTGGAGAAAAATGCCTCTTCATAAGCAAGATTGTCTATTGCTTACCCGAATTTGAGCTTGGATAATAATGCATTACAACAATATTATAATTAATTCGTATTTTGTGTTCAACTGTAAATGTATGCCCTAGCATTTCACTGCTGTGTACTTGTACTATACAGTTATTCACATGACCAAGCATCAAACCACAAGACCCTTCTGAATATTCTGAGAAAAACTATTACCAAGACGATATTTAAATAGAAAATAGAAGTTAAACAGTTACAGTTGCATAATACAGTATAACAACAGTTATGATGAAATCTTGACAAACCGCCACATTGCTTCATAACAAACAACATGTAAACACATTTATAAGGTAAATACATCAAAAGCTCTGTAATTTTTTGACTTTTGAAATATTGGAAATCAATGCACACCTCTTTTAATAATTCAAGGGTCTTGTAAATTATTCCTGAGTTTTTGCATCAGGAGCTAAATAAATTTGCTTCATGGTCTAAATAAACTAAGCTCTTTACACATAAGAGATTACACATGAGAACGCATTCATGGATGTTTATGCCTCCATTACAATGTAAACATGTAAATACCTTTTAAAATCTAGTTGCCTGGTTTCTCCTCTTTATTGTTATGATGTTAGTTTACAAGTGTAACCAGATTCTAACTTTACCGTTTTACTATATGCAAGTCTATAAACAATTACACATTGTTTAGCGTAAGAGGGTTGTGGTAACATTGTCTAGACTGTCTCACTGCCTTAATGTAAAGATCATTTCAAACTACAAGCAGGTTACATGTTTTACATCTCAGCCACGAACAGTATAAATTGTGTTTATGAGCTTTCAAAAACCGGCATCGTAGACTGAACGTAAAAGCACTCACTATTGTTGTTGTTGTAGATTTTAAGATATTGTATATATATACTGATTCCGACCAACCTGTTTTTATTAATATTTTGCTAGGCTCTTCATTCGTGCAACAATCGCGCGGTTCCACCAGAAACAACACTTCCGGTCACGTGGTGGTTCTTTCAGCAACACTGTGTACATCACCACTGCACTCTACTCTAGATGTAACTTTTTAATGTTTTGGAATAACATTGCTTATCCCCCCTAGCAAAATAGCAAACATTTTTTAATTTATTTATTTTTTGTTGTATTTGTTTTTGTTATTTTGGACATACTGTTTTTATTGTCTTGTCATTCAATAAAAACAACTGCACTAGTGTCTCATGCACTATATTTATTTATATTGTATATGCGATGGATTTGTAGATGATAAGTTTATTTTAAGATGATTTATGTATGGATTTTTTGTACGGAGATATAAATATACGGAGATAAAATACTAATTACAATACACTAAGAAAAGTAGTTTTATAAACCTGGTAAAAATAACTTATGGCAATATTTTTAATTATATTTTTAGGTCTTCCGCTACAGTGCAAGCCATATGTTTTATTTTTAAACCTCTTTTCATCTGCCCTTCTAAAATTGCTACAATGCTGTATTAATAAATAAAAGCAACACCATAAAGACTAGATTATATATGTTCATAAATGAATTTGGCAGACTTGGTAACTGCTAAAATAAAAAGCATTTAAAGAATAAATTTGATCTTTTGTCCTGCCAACACAATACTTTAACTAAAATATATATTAAAGTTGGAAAGAATAGGACTATATGTTTTATATGCCCCTTAAGTTTTGGAGTAGAGTTTATATACACGTTTGCTCAATTAAAGGGTAGAGGAAGTGAAACCTATGTTACAAAAAGTTTTTTTCTTTGAAATGCAAAGAAAAAAAACCTTACGATGTTTGCGCAATAATTTCCCATGCATTCCAATCTCTTATAAATTATATATTATTATAAAAATTGGTCCTTTCTTCATTCTCTTTAGCGTGAGCTCGTTTCGTTTTTCCATGGAATTCTGTCTGTATTTTTCTCTGCGTGAACTGACTGGAGATCAGTCGTTATGCTCGTCTGGATTTAGATAGTGTGTTCCTGGAAACTATCGCACGCCCCTTTAAATTCCATACGGCTATTGCGAAAAGGGAAGTAAACTGTCGTGTCTAAGTTTTAGGAGTATTTTAGTTTTGTTTTGCTTGAGTTTACTTTCACTACACCACAGAAAGTACGTCTTTCATAAAGCGAGACATTTTCACGTCGATTTAAGAAGAGCACGCAACGGAAACGGACGGGCAAGATGCGTCTTGCGGGTTTTGCGATCTTTCTTCTGCTGTTGCCCCACGCACCTTGTTACGGTAAACGTTATACTTCTGTTTTATTTACACTTTACTTAACATAACAGTTATTCTAAATATAATATTTGTAAAGTTACTACACTAACAAATTGCGTCTATCCCTTTTCCAGCAATCTCTAAAACCAGTCTAGAACCAACAAAGGAGGACTTGAACTGTTTTAATGACTTCGACACAGAAATGAAATGCCATCTTTCCTCAGACAGTGTCAAAAACTGCTCTGAATACGCGATGAACGTCAGCCATGCTTTTGTAGATACGTAAGTGCTTATTCATTTAAGTCACTTTTGTCCATCAACACATTTTCTTATCAGAAATCGACTAAAACGATTTACTCTGGTACATTATTACTGTATATTGCAGGTTAACTAACTATTCATGCGTTTTTGAGCAAAGTGCCAGCGATTGTGAATGCAAGATAAATGTGCAAGGGTTCGTTTTAACGGATATTTTCATTACTACACTTATAAAGAAAGAAAGAAATGTTTTATTCTCAAAAGAACTGGTAACGCTCGAGTTCAGTAAGTATGAATTTTGTTTATGTGTTGTTTTTCATCTATTTCCTTGATTTTTCAATTGTAAAATAATAAAATAACTTTTTTGTTTTGTGCAGTCAAACCAAAATCTCCAGTCTTATCAGTTCAGAAGACTGAAAATGGAAACTTTAAAGTAACTTGGGACAACATGTATAAATCAGAGACTTTTTTGAGAAGTTTGATAATAAAATTAACCTATGGGATCAAAGGAGAAAATGAGAAAGTAAGGGAGAGCATATGAAAGAATGATGGACTCGCTATAAGATTTGTATCATCAAAACATTAAAACAATCTTGTCTTTACAGATAACCTTGGTGGAGCAAAACTCTGTTAAATTCTATGAGATTATCAGTAAAAATCTTGAACCAAAAACAACTTACGTTCTGACAGCAAACATGAGGGCAGGTTTCAATCCTCATGAGATCTATAGTGACGAAAGCACAGCATATGAGTTTACCACTCGTAAGTCTATTTATATTTGTTTCTATGCAGACATCAGTGCAAATACGGTATGTAAATAAACCTAATAAATCTCTCTGTTCTCCTTAGCCTCATCCCCAAATGAACCACTCAAAATAATTCCAGTTGTTTGCATTTTTTTGATCACTATTATAATCATTGTCTTCATTTTGTTTTTCAGGTAAGATCATGGTTCTTTCCATCTTCATTCTATACAAACATTTTTAACAATCCTTACTCCTGGCAAAGTTATAATTTTTTAACTTTCGCATTGTTTACAGCATCAAGAGAGTATGGTGGGACAAGATTTCCAAGCCCAAAATTATTAACATTATGGGAGAACAGAAAGTAAGAGACCTCAAATTTGTATTTTCTCTTTTAATAATCATCAAATTTAACATTTCACAATAATGTTAATATATGTTTTTCTGTGCTCAATAGACGTTGCCTCCCCCCTTCGTGTCGTCGATCTCCTCTATCCGGGTTGATATCCCAAAACTTGACCTCAAGGAGGAAAAGAAATTGTAAGGGTTTCTTCAGCAACACATCACACGCTTCATTCTGATTATAATTAACGTATTCACGTCTCTGATTTTAATCTCTGCAGGATATTGGCATCTTCAATGGATACAAACAGTGAGAAACGTTCAGACAGTGTTGACTCAGCAGCAGTAGATTATGCCCAGACCTGCTCTGGAACCCAGGAAGAGGACAACAACATAATTGCACTCACTCAGCGTGCTCTGGATAAGGTGTTTAAATTCCCTCCGTTGACAAAGCAATCGGCAGTGTTATCGTCCTACAATCAGGTACCTGTGATGTCAGAAAAGAGTCCTGGTACCGATTTCCAGAGAGGATGGAAGTGTTCTAATAGAGATTCTGGAAATTGTTCAGGAATGTCCGATTTCAGCAACATGGCTTATTTTGGTACACAAACAAAAGACTCTACATTCCAAGAACCAGTGACCTGTGATGACTATAAGACAGTGGAGCCCAACATTAACAATCTTTTGGTCTCCAATAATCCAGTGTATCCTACTGTTAATGAAAGCTGCATGATAACATATGATGATGGTTATCAAGATGCTCAAAACTTAACAAAGACTTCTTTGCCTTTCACCAACATTCAAATAGATGATTCATATCATCCTGTTTAATCTGCTGTAAAAACATATGGTAGTTGCATAGGCTACTGGAATTTTTTTTTATATGTAATCTTTTATTTTGCTTACAATGACTTGTGATGAATCATTCATTTGAATGTTTGACCTGTTTAGACTCATAGACAAAACATGCATATGACGTATTTATTTGACTTTTTATATGGTCAAGGGACAGGGTTTAGATTAATCCAGGACTAGGCCATAGTTAAATTAGGACATTTAAGTACTTTTTACAAACATGCCTTACAAAAATTCACATTACTGGTGTGAATCTTGTGACCAAGCAATGGCAATAATATATTTTAACATATGTCAGTGCAAGTTGCTTTTAGTTTAGACAGCTCAAAAATGCATTTTAAGTCTATAAAAAATATATAAAAAGACTTTGTTTTGTGTCCGAACATCTACGAACAAATGTATATATACGATGTATAAAACCGTAAACTTTATTTTTCTTTTAATAACTATTCAGAATTTCACAATAACCATGCTGGCATTTCAACATAATCCATTTACAGAACTGAATTATTCACAATAAAAGCAATGCAGTTTTCAAAAATTTTTCCTATCTTGCATTAACCAGGAAGTTACTAAATGTTTTCCATGGAATAGGAACATCATAGCTGTGTCTCATTTCAAAGGCTGCGTTCCGGGAGGTCAGCTTTAAAGGTTTTATTTAAAAAAGCAACTGTTTTATTTTAAGGTAAGAATGAAACTACAGTGATAATGTCTTATAAGAAATAAATATTCATTTTGTAATGTTTTTTAAACTGTAATTAGACTTCCTCGATGAGGAAGCAGCCTTTGAAATGAGACACATCATGTACGGCATGTCAAAACCGTCAGCACATGATAAACAAAAGTGCAGCTCTGTGGAAATACTAGTGAACAAAACTGTTTTCTTTGTTATGTTTGAACTGTTTACTTTATTAACATCTTGATCTTAATTTAAATGATTGCTTGTGAATCTCATTTTGTAAAAAGATATTCAGAAAATTATATTGATTTGTTTGTAAGCTTCTTAAAAAGCTAGATGAAGGTTTGTACATGGATTCAAATCTGTAGGTCCAGATGAATTAACTACAATTCCCAAGTTTATTTGCGCTTGAATTGGATTTTTAGGCAGTACAGCGCCACCTGGTGGACGTTAACGTTAAATGTCAGTTTTTAAGTGAGTTTTTAATAGCTTACTGCAAAACAAACTCTTAACTTGACTGTTTGTTGTACTGCCTAATTGATTTATGAAATTGTGTTTGTGATTTCCACATCTCTCTACCTTACTGTAATCTTGACTTCAGGCCTGTGTAATTGTAATGACCGGATAGGCTACTCCTTGATCTTCCTTTATGGCTAACCATAAGAAACACTTATAAAAGAAACACATTTTTATTAGTGTGTAATCTGTAAATGTATTTCTTTGTTGGGAAACCCGTTGGGCCTATCTTAAGACAGTAAAGCACACATCACATCATAAAACAACTGTGCTTCATGTATGAGGTAAAGAGCTACAGTATATGACTAACCACATTCAAATCCTATTTGTACATCTTCCTGCTCCTGGACTTTTTAAAGCCTTCTGTCTATAAAGAGCATGTCTACCATGGTGGTGCTACTTTACAAACTATGTATAAAGTCTTGCTGTTCTGTATTGTTAAATTTAATGTATTATTCTATAACTTATTATTCTATAACTAGTATCAAAGTATAAACATTTAAACTAAGTAGTTAGTATTTGGTAGAAATGCAGCATTGGTTGTATTTTTTCAGTCATCCAATAGGTGGTGATGTCACAAAAAATAGGGTCCTGGGTTATCTAGTACCCTGAAACTGCACCTTCTAATACCACAGGATTATACTATTGTTTAGGGGGGATTTATCCAAAATCTTTGTATGGCACCAATGTATTAAACCATGGTTGTCATTTATGTTAAGTCCACAAATAAATATCTCACAAATGATTTACCTGTTCTAAGGCCTATGAGCCTGTAGGTGGTGTTCATACACTAACAAATTATCCCTGATACTCAGCACTTTTAAACTTGTTTCCAACTTACAATTGCCTGAAAATGAATGTTTTGACATCAAGTCAGTTTCATACCTTCATACCACTTTTTCTTTTCACAAAGTGAAACAAACATATTTTTAAACTCTATTGAGCATATAGCATCAAAAACAAAATAGTGACAAAAATAATAAAATTCAAGCAGAACTTATATACTACAGTTACATTGTATGTGCATGTAAATGCAAAAGAACTAACACATACAAACACTAGAAACAAGTACACACAAACACATTTTATTTTTCTTTATCTGAATGCTTTAAAAACATCCCAAAATCCCAAAAAAGCATTTTCATATTGCATGTCGATTGTCAATTAACAAGTTCAAAATTCAGTTTGGCACCATACGACTAAATACAAACACATGTATTTACAACATGACACTTAAATTGTTGCATAGCTGCAAATACACATTGTCATTTTTGTGTCAGACAGGTGTTAGTGACACCTGTGAAAAAATGTGAAAAATGTCATTCAATTTATCTGCAAGGCAATTTGTGAAACATTTCATGTTACGCCTACAGCTAAACTGTAAACCAGGCAAATGCACATAAATAACTTCTTAAGTAAACATTGTTTAAGCAAAGCACAAAAGCAGAAACAAATATATTACTGATCATATATAATAAGGTATATATCTGTGAAAGTTTCAGCACATTGTATGCAATGTAAAATAAAACGTGTACAGGACTTCATAACTGGGTGATTATCTTGCTTTTCGCCTTTTTATTTATGGCTTTAGAAACAGAATTAAGACAAAGAGCACTTGTGTGATGTATGAAGATGTGCAAATAGTCAAGAAGACCTCTAGGATATATTCGTCATTAAATGAATGATTGTGTAAACTGTGTGATTCATGTTTAAACTAGTTAGATTTGGCTTGTGAGACAGCTTTGAGCCAGATGAGATTGTATTTATCTTTTGGGTAATATTTAAAAGATACATTTTTTATAACCAACTGTAGTAAGCATTTTACAATAAGGAACATACTGTGTAAAATATCTGAGATACATCTCATTGTAGAGGTACTTACATCTCTCCTAAACATACACCACTTCTTCCATGAAGAAGTTAATTAAATACTTGGCTAATACAATTGCATTATTTACAAAGTGTTCTGATTCCAGCAAAAATCACAACAGGTAAACATAAAAAACTGCATTAAAAATCTTCTCAAAAAATCAAGAGTAGTGATGTATCCTAACAAAATCACGCAGTGCAAGTAGAACAAAAGCTTACTGAAACGTGTCCTGAGCAATGGCATGATGAAAGGGTCTAATACTCCTGTGTATCAGCTGAAACATTCTGCATCCTCTCCACCATGAAAAAACACAAGGTTCCCATGAAGCCCATGATGACCATAACCAGGAGCTGCCAGGTGAGAAGCATATATCCACTGTAGAAGAAAGCCAATGCTGCAAAGATAGACTGAGAGAGGACGACTGTGTTACTGATACACTGAAACACTTCATGTCATAGTGTAATATCATTCATTACACTACACAGCAAATTACTTATGCATTATGTATTTCTCTTTTCAAATGCACTGAATAAAACCTAATGTGAGTTTATTTAATTATTTGCTAGGTAATGTCATATTTCTGCTTGTTCTAGGTCTTGTTTGTATTTCTATATTTTACAGTCTTGCTATTTTTATTAGTCCCTTGTGTATTTTTTCTGTCCTTGGTCAGGTGGCCATCTGTTATGCACAGCACTCAGAGTTGCATCCAAATTCAGTAGGTATTTATTAATACAAAATTTCCATGACACAAGAACTAAAACTCTTTTCCAAAACGAGCAAACAAGATCTAGATTAGGCAGAAATATGATATGTTGGTTGTTTATTTTTGACATAAATGAATAGTTATCAAACTTTCTGATAACAGACAAATTTTCAGTTTCAATCACACTATCTAAGTATAATCTCACGCGCAAGTAACTTGTGCAGCAGATGTATTGCAAGAACGTTTGCTATATGCTAGCACCTAATTATTAGATGCACAAAGCAGAAAATACTAAATACCTGTATGAATTTGAATATAGCAAAGGCTGGAGCACTTTGCTCAGCATACACCCGTCCCAGGATGCTGTAAAGTTGAGTGTTAAAACAGCTGTCACCAAGACCCAGCAAAAAGCTACACAGCAGGGTGACGGAAACACTGCGAGAGTAAACAATACAGTCCAAAGATAATCAACAATATAAGACATAGCCACGTATACAAATGATCTCAATATAATACAAGGAGAAACTAATTTTAATAACAACATTACTTTTACATTACATTACATTACATTACTCGGTCTCTGCATTTATGTGCTAATTCAAAGTTACCTTGGCATCAGATATGGCTTATGCTGTGTGCTTGTACTGAAAATCACTGGTGCATCATCTGGTATGTTGAGGAATATCAGGTAGAAGGCCACAAAGTGCACAACCATTCCTAAGAAGACCACTGATGTGCGTCTGAAGCGGTTATTTTTTAAAATAAGGCCAAACAATCCTCCCCCTGCAGATAATTCAATGATAAAAATAATAAATAAAAATAATTATAAAATATTACAACAAAGTTCATTTTCAGATTGATCTGCACTTACAGAAAAAATTATGTTATGTTCAGGAAGTGCACTTACCAATTATTTCTCCAGCTCCAACCAAGATGCCCGACATTCCGATCAAACCTTTAGATGCGTCGCCGAGGTTTGTCGTAGCACCGATGCAAGTTCCATACACTCCACTGTAAAATGACAGCTCCAAACCTGCAGTGAGAGATCATGAAAACATAGTATTTATTTATCATGTGTTAAAATGCAATCAACAGAATTAATGATGTTTTCCTTCAGTGATCTTACCACTGTATGCCATGCAGAAGCTTAATAACAATATGGTTTTTGTTTTGAAGATTTCCAAAATGGACCCTAAAAGAGAACAAACAAAAGCAAAACACTGATGACGAGCAATTTTGTAAATATTTTTTTTTTAAAGAAAATATGATTATTCGGTAGAAACTTACTAAACTCTGTTTTGGCTTCCCTCACAGCAGAGCTTGCTCTGTGTTTATACCTAAAAAACAACATATAAAATCACCATATGCTTTATATAAAACAGGGCTCAATAATATGTAGAGTTAGAAGGGAGAGAAAAAGCTTGTTTGATTTAATAATTGTCAAAAGAGCCGTTTATTTATATAAAGTTTATATAGTTTAGAAATGTATATGTTATATGCAGTTATGTAATGAAAATGAAATATATTTATAAAGGTATGTGGTTAAATATAAAATGTACAATTTTCATAGTCTGGTAAAAAAAGTTCACTCCTTATTGTTGTTTTCTGTTAAGCTTTTAACTGTTTTGTTGGTAATTCTTATGGTTCAGAGTAATCTGAAGTAATTGGTACACTTTACATCAGTGGTGTTGATAAAAGAGACTGGCACTCCTCTTCAGAAAGAGCCTCTTCCATCTCCCGAACCTTTCTCAAGATGAGAAAAATCAGTGTCCCGAGCACTGAGATAACCAGCAGAGCCGTAAACATTGTCTTTCTGTCTTTATCTGTGAATCAAATGTGACAGAAATTCAAGCAAAAACTTCCACATTTACTGTGGAAAAAACTGTGAAATGTGAGAGTTAGTTTAAGAATAGAAATAGGATATATTGTGGTTAGAAGATCAAATACGTGCTGATTGACTTAAATAAAGAATCAACACATTCAGAAATATTAAATTCAGTTCAGTTCATATGTGTTGCAAAGCAGCTTCAAAAACATTTTAGTATAAAACAATGTATGATTTTCAAACTCTCGTTACCTGTAATCTCCGTTTTTCCTTTCCAATCAAAATAAACGTATAGATTGCCAAACAACATACTGAAAGGAAAACATAAATTAAGGATTTTATAAAGGAATCATTGAAAGTGTGAGATCTGCTCTTTTCCATACACTGAAAGTAGATAGTGAGTTTTTTTTAGATTTTCTTTGTATGTGTTTAACCATGCCTCACTGCAATCAATCTCTTACACAAAGATGTCTTAAGAAATACTTTTATAGGACACTTTGGGGCATTTTTTTAATTGCGCAGTATATCTCACTATCCTGTTTTCTTGTGTAGAAAAGAAACATACCTTTTTGAATTTTGGAATACAGAATATAAAATGGGTTTAGATAGGATTAGTAAATTATGACAAAAAGTGAATTTTTGGGTTAGTGTAAATGTCAATAAACTGGGTGCGAATAACTTCAACTGTTGTCTCCTTACCTGCATTGCAGTAAAGCCCAAAACATTCCTGTGTTCCTATTGATGGTGGAAGCATCAGAGTTTTCCACTAGAAATTGTCCTTGAGCGGTCCATAGCACTGTAGATAGACATATAGCGAGTTACAAAAATGTTTAGCATCTATAGAAATGTAAAGCGTTAATTTACAATGCCCTTTCCATTTAATAAAGCATTAAGATGATAATAAATAGCCATAATCAATTTTATTAATCCCTTACAGCCATTTATCAGCTTTTTTCTTAGAGCTGTATAAAATGTATATTCAGCTGCACAGATGATGAATACTGATATGCATTATGAACATGAAAATATGCTGTAATTGCCCAAGTATTTACTTACTGGCTGCTCCAATGCCAATTAGCACTGAAGTCAAATAAAAAGACCATGTGGATGGAACGATGAACACAGCTATATAACCACTGGGAAAAACACACAAAAGTGAACACTACAGACAATGAGTGACGACACAATGAACATTCATGAAAAATGATTTCTTGAGATAATTGTTATACTTGCCTATAAAGAATCCCACTTAAGAACATGGTAAACTGTGCTCCTATTATTGCAACAACAGTGGGAGCTAATAAATTACAGAATGAGAAAACTCCATATATTATTCCAAGGCTGTGAAAAGAATAAAGGAAAATCAGTAAATATACAGTTTAAAAAAAATGACATCCTGCCTAACCTGTAAGTTGCTCTTAAAGGAATAGCTTAACCACAAAAAATAAATTTCTGTTAGTATTTAGTCACTATTGTCTGTCACTGCTGCAGTATACCATTATACTGTCAAAAAACTTCAGCATGACCTAAAGTGCTTAACAAGAATCACAACAGCATCACAATATATTCGACCTTAACCATCATCCAAGAGAAAAGTTATAATAACAAAGCCAGACTATAAAGCAGGACTACAAACCACCATGCTGCTGTTCTCTTCCAGCTCCTGTACCACAATATCAAATACCAAACCTCCATGGCAGCTTTTCAGTTTTTTGTCTCTGATGTTAATATTACTTCAAGAGTGTTTACTGAGTATCCAGTTGCATGTCTTGTTTTTTAACTGCATAGTTTACACATACAGAAAATGATAAACTCACCGGTCAGTGCTGTATATATATATATATATATATATATATATATATTTACATAGATATAAACATCTGAATCTTTAATAATCTGGTGTACACTGTAAAATAAAGATTTAAAATAATTCCTACCTGTGATACCCACTACCACTGAAAGTAGCATTATCCAAACTTTTCACCACTGTTTGCTATAACGAAATGGAAAATCAAATTAATGAAACACATTAAAGAAACTTATACACTAGACCATTCAACTCCTACATAAATCGTGTGGAACATAAAGGTTTGTTAATTCTTATCATAAGACATCTAATTCAGGGTTGAATTGGGTTTTATTGGGCTCTGCAGTACATGACTGTATTTCCTGTTCCTGTGTTCATTTCCGGTCATAAGTTCTGCCCAACGTTTTAATGTAATAATTCATTGACTAATGAAGAAAATGAGAAACACGAGATGTGCCTCACCAGGTTTAATTCAACAATAGTCTTACAGTTTTCAGTTTAGCAGAACAGTGAACACTGTTTTTCCACAATATAAAAAAACTTTGCTACGGTGCAAAATAAACTCCAAACAATAAACAATAACCAAACAGTTACTGTACTGTAACCATGCAATTACTACGCTTTCCAAAGATATGTGAATGTATTATGAATTCACAATAATCGCAGAAATTTTTGTTCATATTAGGAATGACAACAATTGTTAAAGGGATTGTTACTAGATTCCACCAGTGTTTAATCTATTATATAATTATAATTTTTGTCATTGCTACCCACTGTGCCACTTCTTAAAGCTTATGACTGATTCAGTAGAAGTTTTCTTTATATCCAACACATTATGCAACATGAATATAGTTTGAACTTACTTCGATATTACCGCAAGTGGTAAAGGCTGTAAAAATGAGCAAAAATCCAATTCCCAAAACAACAACATTATATGTCCTTAAGTCAGCCATTCTAAGCCTCAGCTCATTTAAATCCACAAGGAAGATGTCAGCTGCAGAGTTTCACAGTGCAGATTGTGCCTTGCTCCATGAAAATAAAATCAGCATCCAGGAAAGCACAGCTTAAAAAAAACAAATCCCAGAGAGTTACTAGTAATCTTCTACATATGTGTACACATGATGTGTGTAACTATGATAGTGAACAGCAGCGAGTTGTGGTCGCCTCGTGACCCTGATGAAAACTGCAGGAATGCACAATTCATGTGACGGCCATGGTAATTACTTTACTGGATATGCTCACACAGATCTGTTAAATTACAGCTATGTTAAGCTGTTTACCCTAATGAACGAAAATGATAGTAAATGTGTACAGTAGTAACCATGTTTTGGTGAATAGGTTTCCATTTGCATTAGTTTTAGACATCAATTTCACTTGATTCCTGAGACAATGGTAACTTATGTGATTTTACTACATTAACCATAGTTTAACTAACCCAAGGCTAATTTTGGAAAGAGTAATACAAACACTGCAAGCATAATGTATCCGTAACAACGATCATTAAACTTTTGTTACTGTTACCAATCCCCGTATAACTGTAGACAACTTACGCATTTATCACATAGCCAAACTTTGTCGCTGTCGCATCGGTCATCCACGAACTTTTAAACTAACAGCGACTGTGTCTTAAGAAAATAACAATGCGCATCAAATCCTCAACACCGCTTACAAATATGTACATGTTCAAAGGTTGTCGATTGTGTAAACAGTGAAAGACATCATCAGCGACCCATAAAGGTAAATAACCCGTGGCGTCTCGGACCAGTAGATCTATATACACTGCACACAGAGATCCTGCCCGTCAACATTATTTGGAAATCAGTGAACGTTTGCAGATGACGTCACGTCCACACACCGCATATAATTTGTTATTTTGGGATTTTTTGAATTTGTTTTGGTATTGTAAATATATATATATATTTTAGATATCTTACATCATATGATTCCTGATATGTCTATGAAATTTGAAAATGTAATTTTTTTATGTAATGTAATGTAACGTTTTGTAAAATATAAAAAAGAAGATTCAGATATTTTTTACTTTAATCTTGTTCTGCTCATGACTAAATATTTTATCCATTTAATTCGAACAATTAAGCCATGGTTTAATTTTTTATTTTAGATATAAAACTGTACACAGATTTTATTCTTCAAATAAAAAACGATAAAAACCAAAAAACTTAGATACAGTCTTTTAATCAGGCCTGAAATATAATATAATGCTATTTTATATTTCTTTGTTAATCATTTAAAATCCATGTGGTACATTTTAAAATCGCGGTACGGTAAGTCAGTACGGAAAGCGTCGAGGTTCATTCACTGACAGCACGTTCTTTCCCAGAAGTCTTTTCTCATATAATTGTACACAATCATCATGGCGGCGCAGGATGGTGGGTAGCATGAAAATGTACTTAAACGTTATTTGCATTCTCTTTGCGGTGTTATTCACCAACCTTCAATATCAAATGTAGTTATTTGACACCTTAATAATACAGAATGGATGTTCTTTCAACTTGTCAGTTTTAAATAATAGGTAGATATTTTCTGATTAGCCTAAATAGCGATGTCGAAAACTTCAGCAGTGACACAAAACCTAGTGAGCTGTCTACCAAGACTGCATTTTTGCAACATCGTAGTAGCGTTTGGGATATAGGATCATTTATAAATAATAAAACAGCATTTTAAGCCTCATGGTACGTCTCAGGAGAGCCTACGGTGTCTAGATAGACTTGATCTCACTGGGTTTTGAAACACATTCTTAATGTGAGCTTGCGAAAATGATAATCGGGTTTATGATCCTGCTGTGTGTGATCAGTAACTGTCACTGTGTGACTCGTGTACTGTTACACAACACACAGTCTCGACCAAATCCGTCATGCTTACTGTTTTAATCTTAGTTCAACAGTTGGCTTTATCAATGATGGGTGATGGGTTTCGTTGCTCTTTGGGCAGCAGCTAGTCTGTTAGCATTTCTTTTCTTTTTTTTAAGGAGACTGTCCATAATTATATATTAAATTGTTGCATTGTTCTAATAAATTGTAGCATCAGCACCTAAAACATTATTAATTGTAATTCAAGCTTGTAAGATCTGGTCGGTTGCCTGTATATCGATTAGTGCTTTTAATCTGAATTGTTTCTCGTAATATAATTTCTAAAATCTTTCTATTATGTGTCTGTTTGTAGTATTTTTTACTTTATGATTGTCATCTGAATAGGTCATGAATTTAGACTCAGAATCAGTATTAAACTCATATATACAATACCAATCAAAGGTTTAGACACAAAATCTTTTCATCTGAAGGTGTATATTATAATGTTTGAAAGGACTTTTGTAGACAAAAATATATTTGCACCAGCATATTAATTTCTTTAATTAGAAAACTATTTTCTAAAAACTATTTTTGAAATAGATTACTCCAGCATAGGCAGAAATTTTGTGTTGTTAAAAAAGCCTCCCAGGTTGAGACCTCAAAGCTGGATTATAAAGGGATTTTGCAAAGGGTGACTACTTCTAAAGATGCTCAAGTATAACATAGTCTTCATTTATTTTGGATGCTTTTAGTCACAACATAATTCTCACAGTTACAATTGTGTTATTTCATGGTTTTGATGAGTTTACTAATACTATTCTAAAAGGTGGAAAAAAATCTAAACATCAGTGAGTACGTAAGTGTTTCCAAAATTTTGACTGGTACTGTGTATGCACAATAAACTGATTCTTTCTTATGTAAGTGACACAAAGTTTCATCTGGAATTGTTCCTACAGGAAGTGAGGTTGTAAGAATGGAAGCAGAAGTCATGCAGAAAGCACCAGAAGGTTCGTGTGAAGCTGCTGGAGAAGGCGATGCAGCAGAGACTGAACAAGCATTACTTACCGATGGGGAAAGCACGTCATCTCAGCCCCCTGTTGTCAGCAATGGAGAGGAAAGCGATGAGGGGAAAGAGATGGTGGAAGTGAAAATCATTTGGAACAAAAACAAATATGATCTTAAAATTCCTCTAGATAGCACTGGAGCCAACCTAAAAGAGAGGATTCACACACTTACTGGTAATGCAACTCATCTACATTCCAGTTAAAGTTGTGTGTTCATTGGCACATATACTTATCTCACTGATGATGTGAACAAATTGTGAGATTTTACAACATTTTGAACAGTTACTGCTGTGTGTGCTTAGAACATAGAACATGGGTGTTGCATGTTTAATATAAAACCTTTGTCACCATAGTCTTCTAACAGTGATGTGTTTTTTGTTTGTTAGGTCTTCCCCCTGCTATGCAGAAAGTTATGTACAAAGGACTGCTACCAGAGGACAAGACGCTACGGGACATCAAAGTTACAAATGGTGCAAAGATAATGGTAGTTGGTTCTACGATAAATGATGTACTAGCTGTTAATACACCAAAAGAAGTTATTCAGCAAGAGGTCAAAGCTGAGGAAAACAAAAAAGAGCCATTGTGCAGGCAAAAGGTGAGAAACCTTTTTACAAAGCGTGACTTTCTTACAATGGTAAGAATACATATTATAATTATACTTTTGTTTTTTTCAGCAACACAGAAAAGTTTTGGACAAAGGAAAACCAGATGATGTCATGCCTTCAATTAAAGGAGCTAAGGTAACATTAGTGACAAATATATTGTACTATGATCTTTTAAATAAATTGTATATTAATATATATGTATACTAATCGGAAAACGTTGTACAGTTTCAATTTCAATAACTTCAATAATGTAATGCATTTTAACATTTTGTTTTTGCTAGAGAAGTACCAAAGTGTTGGATACCTATGTTTATTGACAGATTTTTAATTAACGTAAAGCCATTGGCATATTTTTTGCTTAAAAAGGCAGATATAACCAATAGTTTATTAATTAACTGCATGAAGGCCCCGAGTTGTAGACTTTTTTCTGGGAAAAATATTAAATACTTGCCAACTTTAAAAAGAAATCTTTACAAAATGCAGTTTGTTCATTTATTGCTTGCTTGCTAAATGTTAAATAGATCCAGTCCAATGTCTTTATTCATGTATTTTTAAACATAACTAATATAGAATAGAATCATAACAGTGAACTATTTTACTGGCAAAAGTTCAGATTTATAAGAAAGTGACATATCGGAATCAGGAAATAGTTGTATGTTAAGATTAGTATCGTGTTAGCCAAACAAATTGTGTTGGTCCATCCTTTTATTAAAGGATTTGGCTACCATACTCATTTCTGAGAGAAAATCCTAATTCTACAGCATACAATGATTTTCTAAAGAGTTGTATTTGTGGCACTAGTTTGTGGGAGGGCCCTTAATCTGTTCAGATACAACAGTGCCTTTGTTCACAAAATACTAATTTAATATTCCGTAGTGCATGTGATATTTCATATAAAGTGTAATGTATGTGTATAAATGTATGTGTTCTGCTCCAAGACATCATTCACTTTTTAGTTTACTGTTCTTGCCCTTGTAAAGCCTGCTGTAGTAAGTTTTTCAAAAGCACAATTTCAAATTATGATGTACAAAAATGACATCAAATGGCAGGTGATCTTTTATTTGTTGACTAGGAGCGTCTACCAACAGTGCCTTTATCAGGAATGTACAACAAATCTGGTGGAAAAGTACGACTTACTTTCAAACTGGAACAGGATCAACTGTGGATTGGAACAAAAGGTGATTTTTTAAATGAATCAGCAATTAATATACAATGCCTGATTTGTACTAATCAGGAATAACTATAAGGAATAACTGTAAGAATAACTATAATTTGATGTTTCATCTGCAGAAAGAACAGAAAAAATCCCAATGGGTTCTATCAAAAATGTTGTGACTGAGCCAATAGAGGGTCATGAGGACTATCACATGATGGTAATCATTCATCTTACTGTGATATTGTCAACACAAACTCTAAAAAGAAACCTTTCAAAGCCAACTCGTTAAATGTTTTATTTGTTGTTGTAGGCATTTCAGCTGGGTCCGACAGAAGCTTCGCAATATTGGGTCTACTGGGTGCCTGCACAATTTGTTGATGCAATCAAAGACACAGTTCTCGGGAAATGGCAGTATTTTTAACGTGCCTCTATAGACACTGAAGAATTTGGATTCAGAGAAGATAAAATCAAACTGGAGCCAACACGATAATCTGAAGACCCAATTTTTCTGAAGTATTTACAGAGCGAACCGAAGGATTGCTGTTGGACAGAATCGGGGGGTTTTAAGTGCACTAAGTGTCAGCATCCCATTTTTCAAACTGTTCTACCACCTTTTTTTAAAGCAATCCCAAGCGTTAACAGAGAATTGTACAGAACTTGCATATACATTTCTCCTAGTTATTCTGAAGGAAATAAAATTATTTAAGGAAAAATATTGATGCAGTAGAAATATTTTATCTGGAATATTTTTCAGTTTACAGAATTCAAGCAAAACTAGCCAAAGTTTACACACAATTAATGATTTACAATCCACTTTTATCATCACACAGATTATCACACTAAAACAAAAAAGCAATGTTGTTACCTTCACATGTGGATTTAATCCAGGTTTAAAGGAAAATGTTGCATTTTGTTATTGTTTTAAAAAAATTGCATTTCCACATATTTTTAATATCGCATGGATGTGTCATCTCATTTTAATTGAGAGCAATGTTATCTATATATACATTGCATAATTACAATGACATCTGACATCCAAGAATATATTCACTTTTTTCATTTGTGCATTTAAATTTTATCTTTTATAAATTTTAATGCTTTGATAAAAGGCAGTGTTATTTATGGATGTCCTAGCCCTAAACCCTTAAAACAGAAGCAGGGAGAAAAGTGAAACTGTACCTTAAATACAAAATCATAGTCAGATCATAATGCATGTTGTTTATTTCAAACATGGTGCTAACCAATTTTTTCTGAGCATTTTTATTTCAATAAAGCCCAAAAGTATAGCAAAGTTTAATGACCTTTCTGTAATATATTTGGCTATTCGGTACTCAATGTTTGGTTCATGCACTGCACCATCTGATTTATTATTAATCTAGATCATTTAGATTCTTCTAAAATTAGAATTAATTTTCTAAGATTCTGAGAAAAGATCTTTAAAATACTTTTCAGGGGATTTATGGTTTTTTACCAAACTTGATCAACATTATGCCAATACAATGAAGAAGCTAAACAGAGTTTTGATCTCAAATAATGATAAAGGTTTAGGCAATACATTTTGTGGTGAAATCAAGGTAACAGGTCATGCTGACAAAATTTAGTTAGAAATGTTCTTTAAATATTACACTAATGAGTTATTAAGTTGATTTTGCGGGTTTTTTTTTGCTTTTTTTCAATAGAGATGTGCTTGAGTTAAGTTCATGGTAAATGTGTTAAAAGTGTTGCACTTGATGTTCAAGGCTTGATCCTAGTCTCAGACTGAAGTGCATTTTTACACCGTTTAAACTGACAAACAATTTGCAATGACTTATCTGAAAACATCAGTGCCATTTGTCTCTATTAAGATGCACGTCAGTAATGTTTCTTCCTGAGGCATGTTTAAAAAAAGCTGCTTACAGTAAATGTACATGTAAAACCTAATTTAATCTAGTCCTGGTTTAATCTAAACCATGTCTGAGAAATCCCAAAGATTTAAATAGGACAAACACAAAGTAATTGAGTTTAAAATGAAGGAATTAAGACTAAGGCTTTTAATCTCTAAATATAGACTAACATTTGCTTCTGAGTTTAGCAAAAGAAAGTCCTAAAGGTGTTTCAAACATGTGACATGAGTAAAGTGTGACTTACGTTTTACAAGTTTAAAATATTTGAAAAAGATAGTGAGGTTTCTACAGCCAGTGTGGAAAGATTTTTCAAGATATTCTCCCCCTTAATAAACAAAAACAAAAAGGAATCTTGCTGTAAAACAAGTTTTGATCACAATCATCCCACACTAGACATTGTTTAGTCTATTCATTTCTGACAAAGAAATTTCACACTTTCACTTTTCATTTTCATTCAATTAATTTTGTTCAATTTTAAATATTAATTACCCACCCCTAATTTGGACTGTTGAATAAAAACATGTTTTAAACAGCCAGAGATGCATATCAATCATATAATGTTATCATATAAATGTTCATATAAATGTTTAGTAAATTTAAAATCAAAATATAATTAAAAGTATTTTAAGTAGTGTATGTTATGTTCTGTTGAATAGTAATGTCTTAACTAAACGTTTACAAAAAAATATATATATGAATAATATTAAAGAAGAAAATACCCAAATGCTGGTTAAAAAGGTTTTAGATGAAGTGTAGATGCGTAAAACCTTTCTAAAATTTACATTGTTTCTTTTTAAAGTGACTTCAGACAGCATTAGCAGTTTATCTTAGAAAAGTAGTTCCAGGAGAAAACCCCAAGATTTTGTTCATCCATCCCCAAAATTGTTTATTACCTAAAAAGTGAATATTTCCTTTATTTTGAACTTCATTAAGTAACCTTCGCGTGCATACTAATTCATTGTCCCTATATGTAAGATATGGGTTAATCCATTGTGTTTGTTACAGTTTGTTCTGATGAACAACATCGCTGGTTAAGATAAGAAATCTATTATCTGCATGTCTGGTAAAATTTTATCTCTATTCAAGAATCCAACTGAAGCGTCGCCATGCGTCACCCCCTTCAGTCCTAACATACCTCAGACATACATAACAAGATACACCTGTTTGTCACGTAGCAGGTCAGTAGATTGTTAAGAAAGATGGTTTCCATGTTTAGTGTTTCGTTTTTTTAGTGTTGTTTTCACATAGGAAAGCTGTTTTGCCTTCAAGGTCTCTGATGCATGTCATTTAAAAATAAATCCTTTGAGATAAAATGCCTAATCATCTTGTTACTGTAACAGGGTGTGGTCAAGATTCAGGACACATTTTTTTCATTTTTAAATGTAAAAATGTTAGTCTTTCTGCATGATGTTTGCGTGTCTACATTTGGCATTTTTGGAGCACAATAATTGGCCTGTAGAGTGTTTTTTTCAATGTACAGTGCAGTGTTTAAAATGTAGCCTAATAATCATCCTGATCCTGTAACTACATCCTCAAATGTTTATAACCATACGTTATCCTAAAAGGCCATCTTAACTTTTTTGTTAAGTTTAGGATAGGTTAACTTAAGTTAAGTTAACAGTTTAGGTTTTATGTGTGTGACTTGAACTTGATCTTTATTCCATCATACATGATGAATACATGAATGTCCAAGAATCAAACCCATAAGTATAGCATGACTAGAGATGCAGTGTGAAAAAACATATAATTGCTTCTCCAATAGACAACAAGAAGGCAGTCAACCTCATTAAATACAATTACTCAAATGCATAAAACGGTTCTGGTGTTGTATTTAACATCCCTGATGATTTAACGTAGCTGAACAGTTGAAACAGGTATAGCTTGTTTAATCATCGATTATTAAGTGCCAATTGTTCGTCTTTGTGTCATAATATAAAATAATTTAAATGCTATTGTGTCTCCAAATATGATGTAAAAAGAATTCAATTAGTACCCACATTTTATGAAGTACATTCCACTTCATTTATTATGAACAGTTACATTATACATCACATGCGTCATAGGATTAAGGGACTCACCGGTGTTTTGTTGTTTTATTATGTACATTTGGAGCTGATTTTTCATGTGGAGGTGTTAATAAAATAACCTTTAAAAAAAGTTTAAATGTTATCATGCTAAGTTAGTGAAACTAATGGAATTCTCTGCCATTTGCTCTCTGTGCAAAATTCAAGAATTGTAAAAAACAAGATATATGCCTATATATATATATATGCCAATTTTAATAATAAATTAATAAAAATAATAACATTTTTATTTATTATAATATAAACATTGATATTATAATAACGTTTATGTTTTTGTCACAACAACAGAAAACAACCCAACACATTTTTTACATCAAACAAATGAAGAATGCAATATGATGCTTTATTTAGAATATGAAGTGACTTAAAGTCAGCACTTTTAAAAAAGTTTCTTAAGATATTATTTTATGTTAAAACAAATGGGTAATTTGCACACTGTCCATTAAAAAAGTATTTAAAAGTATATCAGAAAGCTAAAGCAGACAGAAAAACAGAAAGCTAAACACACAATTCCTGTTCCCACCCTTTTGTTTCGTCCCTTTATAGTGTTTAACAAGTGTTTTTGTTGTTCTTGTTTTGTGACTGACGTGAGTAGGGATTTAGTTTTAAGTTGGCCAACACCCCTTTGATACCTCATTTTACAGTGTGCACCTGCTGGCTGACACACAGAGATACTCCTGGAAAACTAGTAAGTGATTATACTCATCTAATAGTGTCTGTGTTTTCATATTAGTAAAGATGAATGAAAATGTTCATATTATTAATATATATTATAAACATATATATAAATATATTACATATATTAATATATTTATAATATATTAATATAAGGAGTGAAATATTTTAAATTGTATCATTTTCCCCATGCATTTGTTTGCATTATGCTGGACTATAATAATGAAATTTATTTACTCAATCACACTGGATATTTTTGTTTATTTATTAGCAATAAATACAGTGTTTTGGTATGTATTTTACATCTGTTTTATGTGGAATAAATATTAATCAAAATATGAAAGAGTTAAGAGATTAACCGGGATACTTCTGAAAATACTAAGTGAAATATTTAAAATTATACTTAATCATAACATATTGTTCCCATGCATTTGTTTCCAAATATTTGTTGCATATTGTTTCTATAAATATGAAATATATTAAAATATAAAACAATATAAAACAGTTTAAATATAAACTGTTTCTGTGCAGATACAGTTTGTTTAAAACAATGACATGCTGTTGTATATTTTAGGATCAGGGGTGTCGCAGTGTGAAAAATGAGGTACTTTCAGCTTGGTCTTGTGCTGTTTGGATTTGGTAAGTGAATTGATTACCAGTTAATAAGCTAGAATAACCTGTGATTTTTTATTTTAAATTCATTTTTAATGACTATGTTATTTACATATAATGTGTTTATTTTATAGGCTTTATCACACTGACAAACAGCCAGGTATTTTGTACTTTCCACACACATTATTTCATGAATTTTGCCTAAAAATTAAACATTTGTGATTTTTTTATTATGCTGGAGTATAATGAAAATTATAAAATTATAAAATAAATATGAAAATGTATTATTATAAATAAGTTTTAAAATTTAGTCAATAGCTCAGCCGGTAAGAGCATAGCAACGGCAATGGCAATGTCATGGGTTCAATCCCAGGGTTTGGATACAAGTGTAGCCAAATGCATGACTGAATAAATAAATAATTACCCGTTCCACCAGCTTTTTTGATGAACTTGTTTAATAATAAATTATTTGCCATTAACAATAACTACAGGTTTGGCTTTGTCTTATCTATTTCTGTATTGTTTTTATTTGTTCAAAGTGTCTGGTTGGATTTCAAAACGGTGAGGCTTTTTTTGTTATGTTGTCATATATTTCATGTCTAATTGCTCATTTAACAGGTTTCTAAGTTTTTAATTTATGTTATGTTATTTTTCCAGGCACAGTTGTCAACAATGGTTCTGCATGCTCTTCAGTAAGTGTTTATTATTATGAATTTGTTATAACTAACTTTGCTTAATAACTATAACTTTGCCCTGCCTAATTCCTCATTCCTCTTGCAGTACTCGGATTCAATACTGAACTACACCCTCAGATGTTCTGGGATTCCCCTCACAAATGTTAATGATCTCAAGGGATTTACAGATGCTGCCTTTGATTTGTACACTTTACTGGTATAGTAAACTTCAACATGACAATATCGATTTAGGAGGAAGTCAACAATACCTTTTCTAATCTCTCTTCAATTTTAAACAGAGATCCAGACAGGACATTGGTCTTGTTGTCAGCTCGATCAACAGTATCAGGAATGGAAACCCAATGGCTGGATCTCTGAGCGATGCAGGTTTTGCAAGGGTTTGGTTTCAGCTGAAGTTCAGTCCATACCTGTCATCTCTATCCAAAGAGACTCTCACCTGTCTGAGTCAAAGCAGCCTCAGCTGTCAAAGTTTCCAAGCATTGTGTGTATTTACAGAATATACTAAATACATAAATCAAGTTAATATTACTGTACACTTTTATTAATACAGGATCATTCGAGAAATTGAACTTATTTCAAACGTAATGTTTTCCAGGGTTCAAGATCTGAGCACGCTTACTGGCCCGGAAAGAAAAAAGATGGTATATCAGAACTTCATCAAATCTTTTCTGACAAGAAATACAACTAACGGTAATTGGGTTTTATTCATTCATTTTTTTGGCCATGTTTTTGAATTGTCTTCTTGAGTTTCTGATCAGTTTATTTTCTTAAAGTGGCCTGTGCCAACACTACGGATCAGGACTGGCTTTTGTGGAACTTCCAAACCTTCTATAGTTTTGCAACATTTCAAGAATTCAAAACTCTGAAGCCGGACTTTAATGGGGTAAGTGAAGAGATCAGAGCAATTTAATACCGTTTAATATTACACAGACCATCAGTCAGAATTATTGTTAAATTTGAATTTATTTATCTCTTTGCAGCTGTCTGTCTTAAATCAGCTCACCCCAGAGCAGAAAGCCGACATGATGTTCAGTCTTCTAGCAGCTGGTACTTTAAACAATGAGACTGTCATTCTGATCCTCCAAAGCTTTATAGACCCATTCCAAAACATGACACTTAACATCAGCAGAGTAACTTCAAGCCAATATGATAAGGTCAGATCTGAGTTTTGTATATTTAAACCAATCTTTGACTGCTGAACCAATTCTTGTTTCATGTCACACGTCAGTCACGAGGCAGACAAATGTACAAAGAAATGTCATTCTTTTCTTATCTTTGTGCAGAATCTCACAGACTTTCTGGTTCTACTTAAACCCCTTGGAAGCTTCATCAGATCATCCGTAAACATAGTTGTACGTGTTGTCTCTCTTTGGAATTTTTCTTCGGTCACACTGATAATTATTAGATAAAAATCTGCACAGGGCTTATCATTTGTAGTCTGTCAACAATGATCACAGTAACAACACCAAAATATGTTAACAATTATGAACTAAAAAATCAAGACATTGCTTCTGTGCAAATCTTTCTCAGGCTAAAACACCCAATATCACAAGCAATGTAACACAGCTGATGAACTGGATGCTGAAATGGACGCTGAGCATCTTTCCTCAAAACGAAATGGCAGGAAGCATGATTGCTTTTAACACCAGCAATATTAATGATTGGCTGCAGTATGTGTTCACTCCTGTGGTGCAATCATTTCTGCTACCTAACCAGACTTTACCAAACATCACCTCAGACATAACCAACATTGTCCTGTGAGTAAAACATATGATACTACATGTCTTTAAAACAGATCTTAAAGCAACATTTAGTAGTTTATTTTTTTAACAAATTCTCTGAATGTTTTTATTTGTTCAGTGTCACGGAGCCTCAGGCCACAGATCCTGTAGAAATCTGTAGGGTCACCAACAATAATAGCTCTTGTTATGTAAGTAGTCATCTTTCAATGTCACATAGTGTTAACCTCACCCGACTAGGTCCAACAGGGAGCTTGGCATGTTGTACATCTGAAGAATGTGGAAAGTAGAACTGTGGTTTTGTTCTGGTACAAAAGTACAAAACTGGAAAGACTTGTACAAGTAAACGATGTATAGTCCAGATATCAGACACCTACATACTTCTTTATTCTGTACAAAGTGGATACATGCAATTGCTGCCGCAAGTAGCTACAGTATTTCTAGCTGATGTGATCCTTAAAATACATTTTGTTTAATCTGATAACTGTCAGTGCACACATTGAGCACACAGTTTAACATTTTAAATATTTGTTTTAATTTGAGGTATTTTTAAAAATAACATTAACATTTTATAATTTTGTTTATTGTTATAAAAATGTGTCAAATATTTACTCTTGAGTCTTAGACCTTTCCATTTAATATACAGTTTGTCATTATTAGATTAGAATTCAAACTGAAAAATTAAATATTAAAGTGAATAGTGAAGTGTTACACCTGTAGAATAGTGACAGGTTGAACCAATAGATATGAAATATGTTTCAGTCATATTAAATAATATAATAAAACATAGATAAAACCGGACTGCATAGACATCACCATGTTAAGCACATGTATGTTGTTTTACAGTTCACAGAGCTTATTTTATCTTTTTGTTTTTGCCATCTCTCACACACAGATATCACAGACAGCAGATAGTGTGGCGAAAGTCATTAATTGTGTTGCTTCTTCAAATCTAAGCGTGACTGAAGGTAACCTGCAACTTTTGGTCACAGCGCTCAGCAAATCACTGCGGACGTCCATCGGGGTAAAAAGCGAATGAAAATAGGTTAAACTTTATGTGAGGTGACAAAAAGACTTCTTGTTGAAAAAATATATACATTTTGTTCTGGTTTTTTAGAACTCAAGCTCGGCTCAAAGCAATCTCACAGCTTTATATGGGGAACTTCCTGCAGAAAGCTTTACTTCTGGAAATCTTGCTGATGTGGAACACATGAAGTTATGGTTTCAAACCAAGATGATTCCTTTACTAGCCACAGTCCCCGGAGAATTCCTCACTTGCTTGAGTGGACGTGACTTCAACTGTCAGGTCTACAGAGAGCTGTATGTCATCACGTTCATGATAATCATTCCTTATCTGACAATCTCTGACATTGACAATTTGACAATCTGACAAGTTTTGCAATTGAAAAGTCAAACTCTTATCTACTTTTCTAAGTAGATTGATTTTACTTCCTGCTTGTGTGCAGTCCCAGAAACTCATATAATATATATATATATATATATATATATATATAAAATAATAGCAAGTCATTGAAATTTACTTGAATTTTACTTTAAAGTCAATTTGTAAACATGCTATTGAGTATAAATCGTTTAATATTTTAACAGCACACCTTAAACATGGTTCATTTCGTTTGTATCTGTTTTATTTCTGCAGTGTTGTTGGTTTAAGTAACAATACTGGACTGATGGGCAATCCAACTCAAAGACTGATCTACACTAACTTCATTCAACCATTCCTGACACGCAGACAAAACACAAGTACACATTTATGGTTTTAGCTTCCCAAAATGTTTAAGTGTATTTTAAGTAAGCACAGTTTATGTGCTTCAATACATTGAGTTAATTTCACATTTTCAATAGTAGCCATGGTTTTGTTTTAGGTGGTGACTGCTCATTGCCATTTAACAACAGTGCAGATTTCATCCAGCAGAACTTTGGGAGCTTTTCTCCTTTCGCACAGCTTCAAGATTTATACAATTTAAGAAGCAATTTCTCAGCCGTAAGTAAATACATTTCATTGCCAATGATGAATGAGTAAATGCTGACTGAGCTCTATCTTGAATTCTTGAGAATATCATGCATATACATGCTTTGTACATTTGAATGAATTAAAAGTCTCTCTCATTTTATTTTCAGTTGGATGTTCTTGGTGTTCTTTCACTGACACAACTGAATGAACTGGTGTTCACACCTCCTGCTAGAGCAGGAGACAGAAATGAAATCCTCAGAAGAGTCTTTGATTTCCTCCTTCAAGCATCTAATAGAGACAAACTAAACAACTTCATGCCGTCTCTCCAGACACAGGCCCGCAGGGTATCTTTACTCATTACATCATAACTAATGTGTAAACTTGTTCATTTACAACAAACTAAAAAACTTTCATTTGTCCTGCAGCTAAACTTCAGTTGTGAAAATTACAGAAACATGTAAGTGACTTAAAAATAAGCAAAACAATTGATGATCTGGTTGTGTTGAATAATAATAAATGTGTGTTTATCTGTGTGAATCAGCTTTGACAGGGTGGATCAGACATTATCATCAGTTCTTCCTAACCAATCTGAAGCTCTGCTGACAATCAGAGATACTCTCATGATGATTCCTCCTGATGGTGAGACGCTGTTTAACAATTCAACTGTCTTCTCAAATCAATTCATTATAACAAAGTATTTCAATGCAAAATTTTCTCTTATTTTCCTCTAGGGTGCATTGAGAGATCTAGTCAAGTAAGTGATGATGGACATAAAGATAGTGTTCTTGATTAATATCATATATTTCTTTTTATCATAATCTAGTCTACAAAATGATGTAATTTAATAGAATTTGTTTTCATGTCTTGCAGTGCACAACAACTCCAGTAAACGGTGAGTAACTCGAATGATTTAAATGATTTGAGATGTTATTGAGTTCACTAAATCTGACTGTTTTCTCTTTTTACAGAAACTGTCGTCTGTGCAAGTGTCAACAGGTGAGATTTTCTCTTTGCACTCATTAGGTGTTAAAACACTGAAGACACAAATGGAGTTTATAATAAATGTGTTTATGTTTTTTCTGTGTTGAAGTTCTGCTTTGGATCAGTTCTTGAATACAGCAGCTGTGAATCCAGCAGCTCCTCAAAATCTCTGTAACTTTACTGTCCTGCAGTTTGCCTGTCTGCCAACGGTAAAATCACATCAAACAAAAACTCTTTGCTCTCTGATCAAGTGTCAATGCCTGTTATTATTTCTGCATATTTTTATATGTTTTTCATTGTTTTTAATAGTGTTTTATCTCTTCAGCTTTCAGGGTTAAATGCTCAACAAGTTGCTGATCTGTTGTCCTGCAAACTGTCCAGCAATGTGACCAAAGAGACCTGGAAGCTTTTCTTCACTAAAATCGGCACACAACTTGATGATGCACTGCAGAGATATTCCAACATGGTATGATATTCATTATTTATCATCAAGCCATATCTAAAATATTTAAATGCACCAATACATGGCTTTGGCCAATAAAACTAGTACCTGAAACAGTATAATATTATTTCTTTTTATATATATCAGACTTCCAGTCCCAGCAACGTCTCCCTGTCTGATGTTCTGGATGTGATTGTTGATGTCCGGATCAATCGCTTGAGTCCCGGGAGACTGAGAGATCCTGCATTCATTGGCACGTGGTTCCAAGGGAGACTAAAACCCTTCTTGCCATTTTTATCTCAAAGATCTCTGTCTTGTCTCAGCACCAAAAACCTCACCTGTGAAACCTACCGTGCGATGTAAGTTAAACTTTGTTGCAATTAACAAAGTAACAATATTTTGTGTCACTCAGTTTGGGTAGATCATGTTAACCTCTATCTTAACTAATACCTCGAGCTGCAGACTACCTGTTTGAGATTACATCAAAGTTATGATGCCTCTTGGTTTCCAGACAGAACATGAGGATTAACTGTTAATGAAACGGCACAATTCATTTTCTGGCCAAAATTATACAGATGTAACATTTTTCTTACTGTTTTATTTCTGCAGTGTGGTTGGGTTAAATAACAATACTG
This sequence comes from Beaufortia kweichowensis, assembly GCA_019155185.1. Classification (NCBI taxonomy): domain Eukaryota; kingdom Metazoa; phylum Chordata; class Actinopteri; order Cypriniformes; family Gastromyzontidae; genus Beaufortia; species Beaufortia kweichowensis. Next base: position 4,572,577 of record CM032804.1, read on the forward strand.
GACAGATGGACAATCCAACTCAAAGACTGGTCTACACTAACTTCATTCAACCATTCCTGACACGCAGACAGAGCTCAGGTACACATGACTGCTCATTGAGTTTAACAGACTTTAAAATAATGATGATCATTTTTTCAAATAAAAATGTGATTTGAGTATTTCATAGTTTTGTTCTTTATGGTTTCATGGTTTTGTTTTAGGTGGTGACTGCTCATTGCCATTTAACAACAGTGCAGATTTCATCCAGCAGAACTTTGGGAGCTTTTCTTCTCTTGCACAACTTCAAGAGTTATACAATTTGAGCCGCAACTTTTCAGCCGTGAGTTAATACATTTTCTTACCAAGAATAATTAAAATGAGCACTGGATTTACATATTCATAATCTACTGTATACAGTGTATAATATAAAGCATGTCATTGATAAGAAAATCTGTGTAACTTAAATACTGTTCATTTTATTTTCAGTTGGATGTTCTTGGTGTTCTTTCACTGACCCAACTGAATGAACTGGTGTTCACACCTCCTGCTAGAGCAGGAGACAGAAATGAAATCCTCAGAAGAGTCTTTGATTTCCTCCTTCAAGCATCTAATAGAGACAAACTAAACAACTTCATGCCGTCTCTCCAGACACAGGCCCGCAGGGTATCTTTACTCATTACATCATAACTAATGTGTAAACTTGTTCATTTACAACAAACTAAAAAAACTTTCATTTGTCCTGCAGCTAAACTTCAGTTGTGAAAATTACAGAAACATGTAAGTGACTTAAAAATAAGCAAAAGAAATTGATGATCTGGTTGTGTTGAATAATAATAAATGTGTGTTTATCTGTGTGAATCAGCTTTGACAGGGTGGATCAGACATTATCATCAGTTCTTCCTAACCAATCTGAAGCTCTGCTGACAATCAGAGATTCTCTCATGATGATTCCTCCTGATGGTGAGACGCTGTTTAACAATGCAACTGTCTTCTCGAATCAATTCATTATAACAAAGTATTTCAATGCACAATTTTCTCTTATTTTCCTCTAGGGTGCATTGAGATATCTAGTCAAGTAAGTGATGATGGACATAAAGATAGTGTTCTTGATTAATATCATATATTTCTTTTTATCATAATCTAGTCTACAAAATGATGTAATTTAATAGAATTTGTTTTCATGTCTTGCAGTGCACAACAACTCCAGTAAACGGTGAGTAACTCGAATGATTTAAATGATTTGAGATGTTATTGAGTTCACTAAATCTGACTGTTTTCTCTTTTTACAGAAACTGTCGTCTGTGCAAGTGTCAACAGGTGAGATTTTCTCTTTGCACTCATTAGGTGTTAAAACACTGAAGACACAAATGGAGTTTATAATAAATGTGTTTATGTTTTTTCTGTGTTGAAGTTCTGCTTTGGATCAGTTCTTGAATACAGCAGCTGTGAATCCAGCAGCTCCTCAAAATTTCTGTAACTTTACTGTCCTGCAGTTTGCCTGTCTGCCAACGGTAAATCACATCAAACAAAAACTCTTTGCTCTCTGATCAAGTGTCATTGCCTGTTATTATTTCTGCATATTTTTATATGTTTTTCATTGTTTTTTAATAGTTTTTTGTGTCTTCAGCTTTCAGGGTTAAATGCTCAACAAGTTGCTGATCTGTTGTCCTGCAAACTGTCCAGCAATGTGACCAAAGAGACCTGGAAGCTTTTCTTCACTAAAATCGGCACACAACTTGATGATGCACTGCAGAGATATTCCAACATGGTATGATACTCATTATTTATCATCAAGACATATCTAAAATATTTAAATGTACCAATACATGGCTTTGGCCAATAAAACTAGGTGAAACAGTACCTGAAACAGTATAATATTATTTATTTTTATCAGACTTCCAGTCCCAGCAACGTCTTCTTGTCTGATGTTCTGGATGTGATTGTTGATGTCCGGATCAATCGCTTGAGTCCCGGGAGACTGAGAGATCCTGCATTCATTGGCACATGGTTCCAAGGGAGACTAAAACCCTTCTTGCCATTTTTATCTCAAAGATCTCTGTCTTGTCTCAGCACCAAAAACCTCACCTGTGAAACTTACCGTGCGATGTAAGTTAAACTTTGTTGCAATTAACAAAGTAACAATATTTTGTGTCACTCAGTTTGGGTAGATCATGTTAACCTCTATCTTAACTAATACCTCGAGCTGCAGACTACCTGTTTGAGATTACATCAAAGTTATGATGCCTCTTGGTTTCCAGACAGAACATGAGGATTAACTGTTAATGAAACGGCACAATTCATTTTCTGGCCAAAATTATACAGATGTAACATTTTTCTTACTGTTTTATTTCTGCAGTGTGGTTGGGTTAAATAACAATACTGGACAGATGGACAATCCAACTCAAAGTCTGGTCTACACTAACTTCATTCAACCATTCCTGACACGCAGACAGAGCTCAGGTACACATGACTGTTCATTGAGTTTAACAGACTTTAAAATAATGATGATAATTTTTTCAAATAAAAATGTGATTTGAGTATTTCATAGTTTTGTTCTTTATGGTTTCATGGTTTTGTTTTAGGTGGTGACTGCTCATTGCCATTTAACAACAGTGCAGATTTCATCCAGCAGAACTTTGGGAGCTTTTCTTCTCTTGCACAGCTTCAAGATTTATACAATTTGAGCCTCAACTTTTCAGCCGTGAGTTAATACATTTTCTTACCAAGAATGATTAAAATGAACATTGGATTTACATATTCATAATCTACTGTATACAGTGTATAATATAAAGCATGTCATTGATAAGAAAATCTGTGTAACTTAAATACTGTTCATTTTATTTTCAGTTGGATGTTCTTGGTGTTCTTTCACTGACACAACTGAATGAACTGGTGTTCACACCTCCTGCTAGAGCAGGAGACAGAAATGAAATCCTCAGAAGAGTCTTTGATTTCCTCCTTCAAGCATCTAATAGAGACAAACTAAACAACTTCATGCCGTCTCTCCAGACACAGGCCCGCAGGGTATCTTTACTCATTACATCATAACTAATGTGTAAACTTGTTCATTTACAACAAACTAAAAAAACTTTCATTTGTCCTGCAGCTAAACTTCAGTTGTGAAAATTACAGAAACATGTAAGTGACTTAAAAATAAGCAAAACAATTGATGATCTGGTTGTGTTGAATAATAATAAATGTGTGTTTATCTGTGTGAATCAGCTTTGACAGGGTGGATCAGACATTATCATCAGTTCTTCCTAACCAATCTGAAGCTCTGCTGACAATCAGAGATACTCTCATGATGATTCCTCCTGATGGTGAGACGCTGTTTAACAATGCAACTGTCTTCTCGAATCAATTCCTTATAACAAAGTATTTCAATGCACAATTTTCTCTTATTTTCCTCTAGGGTGCATTGAGATATCTAGTCAAGTAAGTGATGATGGACATAAAGATAGTGTTCATGATTAATATCATATATTTCTTTTTATCATAATCTAGTCTACAAAATGATGTAATTTAATAGAATTTGTTTTCATGTCTTGCAGTGCACAACAACTCCAGTAAACGGTGAGTAACTCGAATGATTTAAATGATTTGAGATGTTATTGAGTTCACTAAATCTGACTGTTTTCTCTTTTTACAGAAACTGTCGTCTGTGCAAGTGTCAACAGGTGAGATTTTCTCTTTGCACTCATTAGGTGTTAAAACACTGAAGACACAAATGGAGTTTATAATAAATGTGTTTATGTTTTTTCTGTGTTCTAGTTCTGCTTTGGATCAGTTCTTGAATACAGCAGCTGTGAATCCAGCAGCTCCTCAAAATTTCTGTAACTTTACTGTCCTGCAGTTTGCCTGTCTGCCAACGGTAAAATCACATCAAACAAAAACTCTTTGCTCTCTGATCAAGTGTCATTGCCTGTTATTATTTCTGCATATTTTTATATGTTTTTCATTATTTTTTAATAGTGTTTTATCTCTTCAGCTTTCAGGGTTAAATGCTCAACAAGTTGCTGATCTGTTGTCCTGCAAACTGTCCAGCAATGTGACCAAAGAGACCTGGAAGCTTTTCTTCACTAAAATCGGCACACAACTTGATGATGCACTGCAGAGATATTCCAACATGGTATGATATTTATTATTTATCATCAAGCCATATCTAAAATATTTAAATGTACCAATTCATGGCTTTGGCCAATAAAACTAGGTGAAACAGTACCTGAAACAGTATAATATTTTTATTTTTATCAGACTTCCAGTCCCAGCAACGTCTCCCTGTCTGATGTTCTGGATGTGATTGTTGATGTCCGGATCAATCGCTTGAGTCCCGGGAGACTGAGAGATCCTGCATTCATTGGCACATGGTTCCAAGGGAGACTAAAACCCTTCTTGCCATCATCATCTCAAAAAACTCTGTCTTGTCTCAGCACCAAAAACCTCACCTGTGAAACCTATCGCAGAATGTAAGTTAATCTTTTATTACATATGTGAAGGAGCAATGCATTTTTGCAAATGCTAAAAGAAATAAATATGGTGTCTGTAATGTTTCAGTGTTGAGGCTTTTGTGAATGTCATTCCACAAGATGGACAAGATGTTTGCAAACAAACACAGTCCACAGCAGTCACCCAAAGACAGGATTTGATCTACACAGAATTCATTAATGCCTTTCTCTCTCGCAATGACACTGAGGGTGAGTATGAAATACTATGCTAACTTTGGTAGTATTCAGTTTATCTCATCTACTCTGCTTTGCTTTTTTCGTTATCAAATTCATTATACGTGACAGATAAACATGTGAATAGGATCTTTCTACAGTGGCATCAACAATCAAAATAATTTTAACTAATTTAATAAATCACCCGTAATTATTTCTTTTTCCTTTCAGATCCCAGGTGTCTAAAAGACACAGCCAACAGCACACAGTGGCTTGATAGAAACATAGGGCCGTTTGTGAAGTCAGCTCGTCTGAAGACACTTCTGACACTAAACAGAAACTTTACAGTGGTGAGTGAAATAATGCAGTTTTTGTGATATTTATCATGGCAAACAAAACCTTGTGACTGGTTTGTACATTGTGATAGATGGAGGTTCTGCCTGCCTTGACTGTGAAACAACTAGCCGAGTTTGCTGCCACTCCCGGATCACTGACGGATACTCCAGGTGTCATCAATATAATAAAGATGGTTAAGGATTGCCAGTTGGGCGTTTTCTTTGACAGCTTTTCTCCAGCAGTGCAGGTTTGTCCAATATCAGGTCTTAATATAGACTTAATCATACAGATTTTTCAAATCCTGCAATCATTTCCACTTTCTCTTCCCTTTAGAATGTCTCGCTCACACCAGATCTGAAGGTCGCGCTGTTACGACAGATATTTGAAAGAGTTAACCTCACTAACGTAACCGTCAGTAATGAGGAGGTTGTCATCTGGATCAATGATAGAATAAAGCCTCTGCTAACCAACCTTACGGACAGCATGGTCGCTCCATTGTTCGACATCCTCAACTCCAGAGACTGCAATATCACCCAGACTGCGTAAGATAATATAAATATCTCATTGATATTTGGGTAGTTGTCCTATGGTGTGACAGCAAGAATGTAGAAAAAAATGTAAAATATACAAATAGCATGAGAGATTTATCTTCTTTACTGGAGTTACAAATAGTATGAGAAGGATTTATCTTACTGTAATTGTTAGGTTTTTTTTGTAGGTCACACCATATGACACCCATTTATACACTGAAGCATGATATTAAATTTAGACTGTCTTTCAATTTACATTACACTTTTAATTAACAGAGTGAAACTGTTAGATGGTATCCGACCTTCAATGCCAAATAATACCAAAAATGAGATCTACAAACAGATTCTTCGTTCCTTCAGAGGTATTTCTTTATGTGAAAGTTGTTAACTGGCCCTGGTCTAAACCCAAATCAAAAACGATTATTTTCTACATATTCAACATTCGATATTCTTTTGCAGGGTCTCAGCCTCTGAGGTGCTACAGAAACGATAGCTTCATTGCATTCTTAAATGAAAGTCTGCTAGGGTTTGGGTCACTTCCAAATATGACCACACTTTTATCTTTGGTACCGCCTGCTCGAAAAACAGAGGCAAGCTTCTAAGTCAACTCTACATCTTTATTTTAGTTCCTATGTAGACCTGAACTAACGTTTTATCCATTTATTTCAGATTGTAAACTCGATTGCTCCTTCTGAGCTGGGAAGCTACCTCGCACAGCCTCAAGTTGTGGACAGTGATACAGAACTCTGCTTCATCTTGAAAAACTGGGCCAAAACCCCTCAGTTTTTGGAAACTGTAAGATCTGCATTTTTACTTAAGAAAATGTTTAGTTGAATAGAAATGAATAGTTTTTTGTTGTTTATTGAAAATGTGTCATTATACCTTTCCATCAATGTATAGTTTGTCATGATTAGACTCAAATGTATATTAAATATTAAAGTGAAATAACACTATTAATGGTTAATTATAAATATAAATGTTTTGTTTAACAGGTGGAGGTACAAGATAATCTTAAAAGCTCAATCCTGCCCTGCGTCTGGCCTCTTGCATTGTCAAGTAACAATCAGACTGAGGCTGATTTGTGGTTTGAACGCAGATTGACGTCCTATTTGAAGTTTCTGAACATGGGTATAGTGGGGTCAAATGACACCCTGAACGCATCGTGCCTATCGTACAGTAAAATGTAAGTGTTATTAGGCTGTTAACGTAACAATGCAACAGCTAAATGTCTTTACTCAGGGCTTTGAAAATGAAGTCCGGTGCACCATACCTTTTTTTTCTCTCTTAGGGTCAGTGTTTTGGGCAGCAAATCCTTTAATGATTCTCAGCTTTCCAATGCGGCTATATATAACACCGTCATTAAGCCATATCTGAAAACAGGTGAGTTAACCTTGATTGATGATTGATGAGCAAAATGATTGATCCAAATCCACATCGATTTTATTAAATGCTTGCAAGAATTCTAAAGTATTAACAACTCTAGTTTCTAGTGTTTATATAAATTAATAATAATTTATTATTATTTGTACAGTAATATTGATGTTTTTATATCATTTTGTTCAATTTCAGACTCTGAACCGAAATGTTTCAACGTCAGTGACACAACAATAAACTCAACTGCATGGTTTGTCAATTACATCAGTGTCTACTTCATAAGCTTCGTGAGCATAGATGATCTATACGCTTTTGGCCCTGAGAACACGGTATGACCTTGCTTCACCTTGTTATAACACATCTTGTGTGTCATTCAAATTCTGATGTGGAAAATCAATACCCATCTCATTTCTCCCCACTTTTGTCCCTCACAGATTAAGAAGTTCAGTGTGAATCCAGACAACATCCAGCTATTCAAACAATCAGGAATTCCCAAGAAAGTGATAAGTCGCTTCACTGAGCTCATCTTTTTGCAAAACCCCAACTTTAATCTGTTTTAGTAAGTTTGAACAGAATAAAACAAAAGAAAATTTGAATGCATTCCATGCAAGTTCATTTACCAAAGTCATAAACGTTTGTCTGTGCTCCACTAGCTTGCCTTCGACGTTGCAATGTGACGCCCCAGTATCAGTTTTTACTCAACTAAATGAGAGTCAGAGTAATGTCATTCTTGAAAGTGTTAAAACATCTTGCTCCGATCTGGATCCTCAAGTAAGTGTTGTGCGATTAAAGGACTGATAAATATTGTTTTAATGTCCTCAGTGTTGTAACTGTCTAATAATCCGTATTTCCAGATATCTACAGCCCTTGCTGGAAACATCAAAACCATAGATGCTAATGCTATTAAAAACTTGGGAAATGAAAGTGTTGGTCTTACCACTGTACAAATAAACAAGGCATCTCCATCCGCTCTGATCAGTGGGCTCACAATACTAAGCAGTGTGTCTGGCTGGAGTCTTGGACAAGCCCAGGCCATCATAACAGTGCTTCTGTTTGGAAACTTTCAGGTAAACTTTACCTTGCTGATGAAAATCAATAGTGTTAGGGAACACTTGACTGAATCGATCGTTTAAAACTACTTGAAAACATATTTCAAGCATATTGAAAACATACTTGAAGAAGTACATTATTCCTGTCATTCAGTTTCGGTATATTGTCCAATTTATACTAAGTAGTGCACTACTTTTAAAATGACTGTTAAGAAAACTTTCTCTGAACTTTTATTTGCAGCTCGACAGTAGCAGCAGCTTGCTGAGTCTGGGATCTCTGATTGGAGGAGTCCCTTCAGAAAATCTGATCAAAATTGCACCAGCACAAATTCTTGAAACATCTCGCAATCCAGTATTTATTCAAAACATACTGACTGCCCCGGAGATTGTTCAGATGACCTTTGTGACTCAGGTATTGGATGTTAACATGATTCATGTTCATTTTAAGTGTTAGTTTTAATATAATCATTCCAGTACAGGACAGACAGTTTAAAGTTGTTGTTAAATGTCTTTTTATCTCTAGATAATTAAAGTCAGCACATCAGTGTCTGCTCTAATGACAAATATTCCCAGTGAGATGGCCCTTCAAATTCCAAGAAATCTTCTGTATATTCCTGCCACAGCAGATGTAGCCATTGTGAAACAATTTAACAATAAAAAGTGGAAACCTGAACAGGTACCGTGTCAAAAGCACACTGCATAAACTAAACCAAAAATATGTCAAATATTTTTTTTATGTATTTTATGCTTTAAATTCTTTATAGGCAGTTCTGTTCTTCGATAATGTCGCTGATGCATTTAATGATACTGATGAGTAAGTGTTTCTACAAACAAATTTGTATATTATCAGTGTGCAAATGCATTTTATATTAACACTGAAAGAAAGTATGGTGAACAATGACTGTGAATTGTCCGCAGACTGTCAGTGGAGGTTTTGCAAGGATTCACATGCTCCCGAGTGCAGAAATTCGAAAAGGCCAAAATCAAGCGCTTGATTAATTCTTGTCGCAATAGACAAGGAAGATCTAAAGTCGTTCTGAGCGAGTCTCAGGTAAGCAAACTGTGACTAAAAAATTAATGTAGATTAAAGACAAAACTGAATAATAAACATGATGCATTTCCACATTTTTCCCAGCTTACTTGTATGTACAACATGATTAGAGATGATTCACCGTTGGATTTTGTCAACTATCCAAAAGATATGCTGCTGTACTACAAGTGAGTGTTATTTGTAATCTTTTAAAACATACTCTAAAGCTTTAACAGAGAATGGTTGTGTTTTGCCGACCTTTTTAAGCAAAAAGTAAAACATTTTGTCCGCTGTTCCTCTCAGCTATGAGACAATCCCAAAAAGCAACTGTACATCATATTTTACTGAGGTAGGATCGGCCGATTTCTCCATCCTGTCAAGTGAACTGCAAGGGAAACGGGACGTTTTGTGGAGTAACGCTCAAGGCTGCCTTGTAAGTAACATCAGATAATTAAAATCACTTGGATGTTATTTCATATTATATTTCATATTTACATTTTCATCATTTTATTTCAGAACATTGTTGGAACAAGCATCAAAAAACAGGATTTAACAGTGCTGGGCAATCTGGCGTGTGTCGTAAACAAAGACTACATCGAAAACTCAGACCCAGAAATCCTAGAGAACTTGAAGAACTGCAAAGATTTCTCAGATGTGCAGATGGCATCTATGGAAACAGTTCTCCTGAAAGGAACATCAAAATATGGGCAAGTTATCCTGATGAGAAAGATTTTTTTCTATTGCAGTTCTCATGTCGATACTTTGCTTGTTTATCATTTCATTACAAAAGAAAATCATAGTAATTAAAGTTCCATTTTTAGGCCACAAGACAAGTGGAATCAGCAAACGCTTGACGGTCTTGGAATTCTTCCTTTGTACTTCTCACAAACATTTTGGGGAAAATTCAAAGAGGTACAGTAAATATGCAGACGTCCTATATGGAATATGTCTTCTGACATATGTTGACTGAGCCTTTTTCTATTTTCTTCTTGCTTTCAACAGAATGATTTAATCAAGTTCTTGAAAAGCTTCCTGAAATCACTGCGGAACAATAACACCCCAAAACCACTAATGAGGAAACTGTTTAAAGCTCTCATTGTTACCACACCATTGACCAGCAGGGCAGGTATACTCTCCTCAACTCTCTTAATATATTCTCATCTTTTATTAAAGTTTGTAACCACAGAATTTCTTCATACTCTCCTGAAAATAATGACAATTATTTGTGTTTTAAGCGACTAACTGTACTAAGGGTAACATCACCAGTGTTGAGATCAGTGATGATGCCTTCCCATATGGATTTGATGCTACACAGTTCAGGCTCTGCCTCAGCGCTCAGGAAGCCATAAACAACCTTGCAGGCCTGTGTGAAAAAATTGACGATAATGACTTACAGAGAATCATTTTGGACAAACTCAGTGAGGTAATATGGAATATATTAAGGTTTGTTAAATCTGAAGATGTTGAGGACAGGTTTAACGTGGAGGTGTTGCATGCTCTAATCCATCAGATATCTCCGAATGGGCTTTCAGAAAGTCAGGTCAAGGTTCTGGGCGCGGTGTCCAGAAACGCCACGCTGGATGAAATCAGTAAATGGAACATCACTAAATCTGACACATTGGCAGCATTGATGAAAGACACTGATGGAGAATGGACCTCTGACCAGGTGTGGATTCTGATTGTAGTGATTGTATTGACTTCAGTACAAATTTAATTAATTCAATAAAATATATTTTGTGTTTTTCTCCTTTTTCTAATAAAATTGTTAACACATTTTACATGAACAATTTACCTGCGTAATAATAATTTGTAATAAAAAATTGTAATTTGTTTTTCAGAGCAAACTAATTATTACAAAGTACCTAGATGCTAACAACAGTCTGACTGCAACTGAGCTGAATATAGTGAAAGGACCAAATCTTTGCTCTCTGGACACCACCACCTTAAAAGCAATATCAGCTGAAAGCATGAAGTAAGTCAGATAGACTATGTGTCTGTAAAACTGCATTTATAGATAATGCTGGATCTTTATTCTGATGTAGTAGCAATTTAGTAATGTACCTCATTCACCCAGCATGGTATTTACATCCTTATTCACTTAACTTTCTCGCTATTTGTCTTAATAACAGGGGGTCTAATGCCTTGGATGTCACAAAATGTTCTTCCGACAAAAAGAAAGCATTTTTCTCCATTGCTAATACAGCTTTTCCCATTTCGAACGCCAGTGGGCAAAGTGCCGTCCTTACAACGTTTCAGCTTATTGAGTCCTATCTTGGTAAAGGAGCCTTTAAAATGTCATAAAATGCATTTTTTAAACACAAAGGCTTTAGTTTACATCAAGTATTATCTGTTTTTGCGTTTACAGGGGGTGCAGATTTAGCATACATTAGGAATTTCACATCTTTAAACGTCAGTATGAGCTTGGCAACTTTCATGAAATTGGATGAAACTGTTGTGAAGGTGAGCACAGAAATATATTACATATTATGTCATTCATTTTACTCGTCACTTCTATGTTAATTAAATTCACATAACACTTCTGGTTATGTATTACAGAATCTCACTGTGTCTGAAGTTGTGGGGCTTGTTGGTTTGAATCTACGTGATTTAAAGACATACGAAAATCAAACGCTGGTGCGCAGCTGGATCTCACTGCAGCTGCAGGTGGACTTGGATAACATGAATATCTCATTGACTGGAGGAAGAGCAAACACAACTTCAACAACTACCTCTTCGCCAGTTACAAACACTACAAAAATCACTGTTGCTGCAACCAATTCAATGGCTCCAGGTAAGATCTCATGCTCATGGTATAATATAACGTTTACCTCCTTAGATCTATATAAAATACCATGAGTTTTGGATAAAGTTAAAAATGCTCAATCAATAACCTTTTTGTTGGTGTTTTGTTTTCACAGGAATCAGATACAATGAATGGTCATTTTCATTCACCATTCTTTTGCTCATTTTTACAATCGTCAAAGTGGAGATTGTGTAGCACCACTGACTTCAAGTGATGCTATGTCTTACCAAGCTGATGTGCCACCGGAAATAATATAAATATACTGAAACTGACAAAACTTCTTAATCTGTCCATAATTACTCGTTTATATTATATACTCGTTCGATCATTTCCTAACCTTATTTTTCATTAGCAATGTTATTTACAATTTATTCTTAGCATTAAGAAACATATCTACTCTTGTGTATTATATGGTTTCAATAATGACATTACAGTTTTGTAATAGACATCTATTAAAACAGGAATATTACACTAATAGCATATCAAAGGAAGGATTATGTAGCACTGATTTAAAGGAATGTACAACTGTTTTATGCAAGGTGAATATTTTACTCATTATTTTAAAGTGTTGGACAAATCATTAATTACAATATCAACATACCGTATTTTAAAACTTCGTTTAGCCTTTGATTTGTTTTAGACTGTACACAAACATTTTCAAACATTTAAAACTGTTATAAGAATGATCTTTTGATTTTGTTTTAAATGACACAGCAATTACATAATTACATAATGTTTGATGACTGGTACCTGTTTATTTGTGATATCAATCATATCTAATATTGAGAAATGTAGTTTGTAGTGCAGAAACAAATAAAAGGCAATCCATGATGAACAAATACAACTGGTCAGTTTTAAAACACAATTTTATACAATATGTAAGAAGTAAATAGTGTATGTAAGTAAGGCAAATGTGTTATTAAGGGGAGCGGCTTATTCTTTTCTTGCTAGTGCTTAGGATTAGCTCAAAATTAATAAAATGGACTGATTAGGTGCTCCCTGTTGACTATTTGTTATTGAAGTAGTTTAATTTCATAAAGAGAAGGTCAGTGGATGCTGAATATTATGGAGGTATGGATAAGGCACAGGACAGGAATCAGGCTGTAAAATATAATGTCTAGTGCTTTTTATGATAAGATGGGGTTTTATATTCAGTGTTTACTCTCACCTGTGCATGACATATACTGAACAGCAGATGGCGGTAATACTCCTAACGTTGCATAACATTGACACAACTGACACAAAGCTACAATAAAGTAACGTTCAATAATATTTAGTAAGTAAAAATAACATTTAATTGAGTAATAACATTCAGAATAAAACCCATATTTTCTGAAAAACAGCTTTTAATTATTACTTATAATTATAATTAATTTTATTATTATTTATAGTACACATTTATAATATATGTAAAATTTATAATATATCATAATATGTTCACGTGCTTATGTTTTTTTGGCCTGTTCGACTTGCAGCACTGCGCAGCAGACCGATCGGCGTATGACGTCACATCACAGCTTTTATTTTGAAATGAAGTCGTCATGTCCGGTTAGCAGTTCCTTGGGCATGCGCAAAAAACCCGCGATTTTAATTATCATACAAAATGATTGGCGTGAGCTTTTTATGTGGCGATAAGACACGATGTCCTCCAGTAAAAGTGTTATCCAGTCAGCTGCGTGAGGGGAAAGAGTGTCAGGCATCAAACGGAAAGTCAGAGTATGCTATTAAAAGACTGGGATCAGGCAAAGCCAGTTTATTACGGGTTTCAGTGGTCTGGATGCAGGGGACTGTGGTGGAGGTCCAGCCTGATCTCAACACATTACTGATGCTCGACGAGACCGGAAACTTCCTCGTTACTGGCGTTAACAGCGTGCCAAAGGGAAAACCGTGTCTTAGTCCTGGTCAGTGCTTTAGGTTATAAGTGACATGTTTTAGGAATTACAAACTCTAGAACTTCTGTCGCCAAACAGAGAAAGTAGTTTTTCCTGTTTAAAAAAACACCAAATATTGACATTTGAGCAATCAGTATGATGTAATTCTTTAAGATATTTTATCTACACCTCCGTTACTTGCAACTTGTGCTCCATCAGGGAAATAAATTATGACATCACAAAAGTGAAAGTTTAGTAACATCTTATAAAATATTTATTTTGAACAGCATTTTCAAAAGGTTACATTTCTTTAACTGACCTGTTATTGACAAAGAAAAATACATAATTATGTGTTTGCGATAGAACATGACGATTTTGAATTTTGTTCATAGGTAAATATGTAATGTTTATGGGGGTCATTCAGTCTCATAGTCCAGAACCAGTGCTGCGTGCTGTGAAGATGGCAGATCTTTCTGAAAATGCAACGATTCACAGAAAAAACTGGATATATGAAGTGGAAGATCTCCAGCAGACTTTCCCATAAATCTTACTTTTATGTTTGTTTGTTAATTTATGTGACTGTTAAACTGTTAGTGTCTTTTATGTACCAGGTGAACAGAATAAAATTATGCATTCTTTACATTAATTATGATCTGTAAAAAAATTCCCTTCATTAACAAAAGAACAGATATGTAGTACAATCACAGTCAGTATTAATTTTACAGTGAAAATGCATATTAAGTATATGTAAAGAAAGAGAAATAGGTATATGTAATGTATGACAGTTCTGTCAATAGCATAGAAAATCCTAAAGTTGAACGAATGAACTATTTGTTGATCAAATACACTGCAGGACAGGTATGTTCAAGAACTGCTCTGTAAATGCATTAGATTCTTGTGAAGACTCCTAAAGTTCTGCGGCAGTTTGGACAGCGGTGTGTTACATCCTTCAGACTGTCCACACAGAATGGTATCAGGCAACACCCATACAAACAACTAGAGTAAGAGAGAAACAGTCCAGAGCAGAACAATGAAGAAAGTGTTCTCGTGACATCAAGCATGCAACTGTCAGCAGTTAGTGAAAAACAAGAAAATGGCACAATTGTATGTTTTGCATGATCTTACCCAAAAATGGCCAGGCCTGCACATGAGAGCCAGGCTAATGCACCGGATGTATACTCCAGCTGAGATATCACATTCTGTGTGCATGCTGGACAATGCACTTGCACTGGAGTATCTCTGAACACCGCACCAGGCTGGACATATACAGTCTGAACTGATGCTAAAGGACACAAAAATACTTAGAAATACTGATGCATTTATTAGCTGACAACTGTTCAATATAATAAAGCCATATGTGGTTATAGAATCTACCTTTAACTAGCTTACATTTAGTTGGTGGGTTTACCAGCTAGACCACCAGCCAGTGGTGAGGAAGTCAACCTAGCTGCTGGTATGTTCAATGTTTACTCTAAATTAGATCTTACCATTGGAATGTATGAAACCTATTCATAGAAATAGAAGATACAAAATGTCGTAACACATTTTGTTCAAATGTCTGTATCTCAGCGTTTGTCTTGTGCTATGTGTATACGTATAATATTTTCAAATTTATTAAAATAAATCGCAACTATATCCCAACTCTCAATTACACGGCTTAGTGGGATTGGCCATTTAACATCCATTAACATGATCACAAATTATAAACCATAATTATAATTTATCCTTATCTAGTTTGTTATAAGTTAAACACATCTTTCATTTACATTTAGGCATATAACAGACGCTTTTATGCAACATTAAATATTTTAGACATCTAGACTGAGTATTCAACATGATTTCATACAGTCTGTTCCATGTTACAACACTCCCGCCTCCCTCCATATCTTTCCTGAATGTAAACTTTTTGTTTAAGATAAAGACATATCTTTCCTGAATGTAAACTTTTTGTTTAAGATAAAGATCAAGGGTCATTACCGACAGGAGGGATGATCGGTGGAGCATGTGGGGGCTGTGGATACATCTGGTTGTAGGGTTGTGTTGGATATGGAAGCTGACCGGCCTTTGCATCAGCTGGAGGATAGGGCATTGGTCCTCCTGGTGGGTATGGTGGGTTTGTACCCATTGTCTCCTCATATGAAGGTGGTGGTAGGTGTCCCACAAGTGTTGTTGTCTCAAATGGAGGTGCGCTTGCCATTGCCTTTGGTGGTGTATTTGTAATAACAATAACCATGTAGACTTTGTAAAAGGACTTAGTTTAATTTTCTTGTTCTATTGAATGGTAATATAGCTTTAGTTCCTGGTGGATCTGAACTTATTTGAACCACCATTATAAAAATTAACGATAGTTTTACTACAGTAAGAATAGTTTAACCACAAATTTAGTAATAGTAACAGTTTAACCATTACATTTGTATTTAAACTAAGGTAATAGAAATGTCAGTCAATCCATCAAAACATGGTTACTAGCTCATTCTCCCTAAATACAATTTTAACAGACAAAAACCATCTGTCATTTTCAACACGACAAAGTTATCAAAGTTGTTCGCTATGATTTAAAATCTCAAAAAGTACATAACTGTACTTGTTCGAGTATTATTCGTGTGTTTTTACTGTAAAATGTAACAAAAACTTACTGTTTGTTCGTGTTTTCTTCAACCACGATAGAACAAGGCGCTTCCTGCTTCTTAGTTTGGTTACGCACTTGCTGTATTCCTGACGCGGATGGGAAGGTCCAGTCTGACCAAAGATCATCTAACACTGGAAACTGCCAACTATTTCAACTTTACATAAACACGCAGGTAGAAACGAGGAATGTTAGGAATTCCGAGGAATTTAATTATTATAAAAATGTTATAAATATATTTTATAAATGTTAGAATTTTAGAATTATATAAACATTTTTATTTGAAATAAGTCAGCAATTTAAATTAGCTGCAAGTTTTTAACATAATAAGCAACCTATATAAGTTACTGTAGTTACGAAAAAATAATACACAAATACATTTCTAAATGTAAATATGAAACAAAAGTTTTCCAAGAGACACGACTTCTCTCCATACGGCCACATCTGTGCCAAGCGCTCTACTGTCGTGTGATGGGATATGTGCTTTTGAACAGCAGTGACGTCATTTCCTGTACAGTGGCAAACGAACAATATATTTATTTATATGTCTATTCTTAGGCTGACAGAAATATTCGCTACTGGTTTAAGATTTTGCTTGATAAAATATATCAGTTGATCTTCAGGATGACTAACGACTGTTTTTTACTGCTGTCCGCGCTTAAAGTATGAAACGTCCACAAAATGGTTCAGGACGAGAAAAAGCACATAAACGTTATTCATCGATGGAGATGGGCCTGATGCTGGTAAAATTCACGTGTGTTTCAATGTATCTCGCTGATTGTGTATGTAAAAGCTGCTGTTTATTCGTTAGTCTGTTTATAGTTTCTATTAAATACACGATTGATGTTTTCGCGTTTAAGAAGCATTTGGCTTTGTATTGTCACTATATGCATGAGGGTTACACCATATGTAACATGACCCAGTGCCATTGACAGTAATCATTAAAGCTCAAACGCATTGAAACACCTGCGCGTGGGGTCTGTAGATGCTCGCAGTAAATGTTTTGCATGATGTGTAGCTTTACTGAGGTCATGTCAGATGCATATTTACACTAAGCCAGTGATAATAGATCATAAGCAGTTATTTTACATGTTTATGGTTTTCCAGGATCATGGGAGGAGGAGCATTATGTATTTACAGTGAATTTTCAGAAGAGATCCCCAGGCTCCTATCAGATCGTCTTTACCTTTTAATTGTTGCATGTCTTATTTATGTCTTTTAGATGTAGGAGGGGCCAAACATAAAACATTTTCAGAACTGCCACCTGTGGACTTGTGAAAACCAGAAATCCAAAGATTTCCCTTTGACCGACAGGATGTCTATCATGGACCATAGCCCCACCACTGGGGTTGTGACAATTATAGTGATACTCATTGCCATTGCTGCACTAGGGGCATTAATTCTTGCTTGTTGGTGCTATTTGAGGCTGCAGCGCATCGGCCAGTCTGAAGATGAAGAAAGCATTGTCGGTGAAGGTGAAACCAAGGAGCCCTTCTTGCTGGTACAGTATTCAGCCAAGGGCCCGAAGGTGGAGCACAAGACCAAACTCACCCCTAACGGCACTGAAAGTCACACCTAACTTCTCGAATCTCTCTTCGCAATGCAAACCATGTGAAGACAGAGACTCCAATAAATGTAGAACCTCATTGTATCACTCAACACTGATGTGAACATCCCTTTTAAATGGTGAAGGAGAAACATTTTGCATGCAGTTGTTTAGTCACTTTGTGCATTGAATAATGAAGATTGTTTTTTTTCCACATTTTGTAGTGGCACATTAGAACCCCATTATAATGTGAAATTATATTGTCTGAATGTCTGCGTTGAATGTAATATGCAATGTCAATTATTTCTACAGCTATATCTGAGTTCTGATGCTAAACCAAGGCAGATTATGTTATGTTTCTTTTGCTGGTGTTTAACATTATTAACTTTGCCCAGAGCTGGCTCTGGTATGAAGATTAATTAAGAAAGTATGATTTTACTGACCATATCAAAAAATATGGTCAGAGCTTAAGCATTTTATCCACACAATAATTATATTTTTTCTTATTGTTTGATGATTTGAACACTTTTTTAAAGATGCCACAGAAATTATTTAAGCTTGTTTTTGCTATTATCTTAAATTGCTTTAGGAGTTTTTCATTGCACATAAAAGTAATACTAATATAAGTTACAAGTTATAAGTTATAAGTAACAATATGAAAAATTGCCAAATTGTGTAAAAAGAAACTGTATTAATGCTCTTACGAGATCATGCCATCATGTGCCCTTTAATTTTTCATTTGACATACATGTGACTTTGTAACAGCACAATTTGTTTTTTAGTTTAGATCTGCTAGGAAGCCACAATTAGAATGAAAGCCAATGACTGAAGCCTATTTATTGTAGTGCACCAGAGGCATTCATTGTTGTGGTTGAGCACATTTCTAAATTGTGAGACTGATCATTTAAAAATGTAAATATTTTTATACATGGCCATGTTACAGCTGGATTTAGAAATTCATTGTCTCAAGTTTGTAACTTGTTCCTTCATAGTATTATTTTCTTTTAATTGATT
Organism: Beaufortia kweichowensis; assembly: GCA_019155185.1. Classification (NCBI taxonomy): domain Eukaryota; kingdom Metazoa; phylum Chordata; class Actinopteri; order Cypriniformes; family Gastromyzontidae; genus Beaufortia; species Beaufortia kweichowensis. The sequence continues at coordinate 4,591,393 of CM032804.1, forward strand.
CAACAGGTTTTGTGTCATTGCAATGTTTGTTTTTTGTACATGTGAAAAGAAATAGAGAAAAATGATTTATTTTTATAGAGTAATCATTCAAATGTTGTCTATTATAAACCATAAAGCAAAATCAACAATCAGGCCTTAAAGAGAGATATAGCCAAAGCCTGAAAATGCAGCTAAAATTATGTCATTGACATTATTTATATCGTATAAGTGTCATATTTTACTTTGACTGATTTTTGTACAATTATTGGGTGTTTACAGAAGAACAATCCACATCCAGGACTGTACATGCATGTTAATTTGCATTTTGAGGGTATTGTTTCTGTAGGGTACAGTATCAGTACAGTATATTGCTTATATCAATCAGTGTGTCCAATGTTTGTTTTGATTGTACTGAACAATAAAAACTTTAGCACTTGAGAAAATGTTTGTTTGGTGTCTGCTGATGGGTTTTGTGTGTATATGTAAGATTGTTTTAAATGTGGATTTAAACTTTATAATTAATTGTGGGACATTAAATTCTTAAAGTAAATTCTGTATATAATATTCTTTTGTGTGTATCTTTATTTTTAGTGCACAACCTACAACACACAAAAGGGCTTATGACCTATTTAACATCCATTTAGATCTAATGCATATGTACATGAGGTCATTTGCTGGGTTTGGGTGGCATTCAAAAGTACCAGATCCTATGACATGTTTTATAATGATAAGTATATTATGATGTGTATAATATTCATTCTTATCAATTATGAAGGCATATATAGTAAATGCATTTGCTAACATGAACTTTGTTAATGTTAGTTAATTGAAATACAATCATTTTTGTTTGTTTGCATTAACTAATGTTAAAAGATACATTATTAAATGTTAAAGTTAACAAAAATTAAGATAAATGCTGTAAAAGTTTTGTTAATTGTTAGATCATGTTAACTAATGCTTTATCTAATGTCAATACAACCTTATTGTAATGTTTACCCTTATTGGAAAGTGTACAAATATTGAGAAGTATGAACAGAAAGTTTTTATTATATTAGATATTTTATTGTGATAGTGGTGTTTGTATTTTGAATATGTCTATGTTTTTGGTCTTAATAACACAGGTACATTAACAAAAGACAACTTGAGCTCTTCTCGGTTTGGTCAAAACCTTCTCTTCGGCTTCTCTACTGGGAGCCGAAATTAAGATCTTAAATATGCAACCAACAAAACATACATTTGAACCAATTAACAGCAGTTGCTGGGAAAGGGTAATCATCATCATCTTTTTCAAAAGCCTGTTTATTTTAAAGTTCCTGACTTTATGAAGTCTTTCAGTCTATAATTTTCCTCCCTGAGCTCATTGCATTCCTTCTGTAATCTTGCAATCTCTTCTATGCATAGTCTGTTGTCACACATTTGGTTATCCTCAGTAGGTGGCCCTGACACTGATGACAATTTTAGGAGGACATCCACTGCAGCCTGCTTTTTCATCTCCTCCTCCTGCCTCTTGTTCTGCATTCTGCTGCACTGTTCATGCCTCTCCACATCTTTCCTCCTTTTTCTCTTCCTCATGGCTGTTGTGTGCGAGAAGACGGATGGCACCCAGTCAGGGGATGACGGGTCATCAGATTTGGCACCTACAATGATAATAGAGAATTTACGCCCCAACCTGCCTAACCTTAATGTGCCACCAATTTTCATTATTGGTCTGTGTGATGTGGATTACTTTATTGGTGGATGTGTTTTCCCAATTTGGATCCCATATAAGAGGAGAACATGATGGCATTTTAAAGTTTAAAAGCATACTGTGCTCAGCTGAAGCCATGTACATATGAGATAGCAGGAGAAATAATACATTATGATAGAAATGTCATACCTGAGTAAACTATTTCTTTAAACTTGACATAAACTGTTGCATAAATTTTGTCTTTCACGTGCCCCGCTCTCAACACTCTATACAAAGCCCCGCCCCAGAGAACCACTGGTCTTTAACGATTGGCTCATTTACTGGAAGGCGGGATTTCCGCCCTTCACTTTCCCCCGTAGCGTCGCTGCTCAAAAATGAACTACATCTGAATTATATTAAAATATAACGACTAAAAATTAAAATATGGTGTTTACCCTTGATAAAATGTTCGCTGCAGAGGCGTGTGTATTTTGACGGTTGCCATTCTTTGCCCTCTCCATGGACGGCGGCTCGTCTGATAGCATAAATCCACAATCTCCTCCTCTCTGGGGTTTCTTTCTCAGACGGGATTCTGTAGAAGCACAACCCGGGCTTGTCTCCTCGTCTGTTAGTGCATCCGACTGAACAACAACTGTCCGGCATTTTTGTTAAACAAACAGGGTTAAAATAACTGGCGGGCAGACGAGCAAAGCGTTGTTGTGCCCTCCAGGTGGGCGGTCCGTGGCGTCACGTAGGCGTTGCGCAGACTAATCAGCGTATGACATCGTACAACAAGTATCGCGAGACCGATTTAAAAATCACTTTTATTATAAGTGGGAGAACGATTGATTAAAGTTCCACTTGCAGAAATATGCATGGACTTAACATTATAGAAATAAAACATTTTGAATCTTAATATACATGGCCAACGCCTGCCTAAAAATCAGAGCATTTACATTAGAAAGCATAATCAATACACAGACTCGATGCACAATGTGTTTATTTAACATCATAGAGATTCAGTTAGCAGACTTAAGGAGTCTTGACATAAACCTTCACTTGCATAATGTCAATCTTTCAATCCACTTTAATCACTTGCAGTTTATTTTCCTAATGCAGTTTTGTTTTCAGAAACAACAGATAAGAAAGAAAAGACTTTATTGTGTTTTGTTGGTCCATATAATACCAACATGCATAAACACAGCAACAATTTAACATATTAATTTGAGGAAAAAAGATATAAGACTGAATCAAGAATAAAAAATGAACAAACAAACAAGCCAAGACAGGATTCTGTGGTGAAAACATTCGACAGGAATCTCAGAGGGTTTCTCAATATATCTCCTGCTTGAGGTCTCGTTAACAACCCGAATTTCAGTTCCTGAAAGGTGATCCTTAGTTAATAACAGAAACATAAATGGCGATGGTGCGTTGATTTTAACTGGTGATAAAAGCGACAAAGCCGTGATTACTCAGAACACAAGGCCAGCTCTGTGCTTTCACGAAAATCTAGGAGGAACATCACCTCCTTCTCCGCGGAGAGCTACACCATGCTCGCCCAATTCAATACTTAACCCAAGACAGATAGTTTCAGAACACCGTGTAAACTGTCAAATTAATTAAAACATTACATAATATCTTTAAGCAGAAAACTATATTTGCCAAAGTCATTATCATTTGGTGCTATTAAGTGATCTTTGCGGGCTTTGGCAAGTTTCATCAATAGAAATTCCCTTCTGTCTTTCCATTCTTTCAACTCCTCCTCTCCATGTGCCATCTTACAAAGTTCCTCCTCCGTACATGGTGCCCCTAAGGAATCTAAAAGGATCGAAATCAATCTGTAAGCAATGACACCATTTACACCCATCAAAACGTTTTGTGATCGTAAAGCCTGACTCACCGCTCGCAGACTTTGAAAGTGCCGGTGGGGAAGCGATACTGCCAGCAGTTTAGATCATCTTCAGAGTTGAACACCCTCTCTTTGTGCTTCTCTGAGGTGATGTGCTGCTGCCACTGCTTATCGCTGTTGCAGTTTTTCCCACACAACCAACAATGGTTTCCAGCCTGACAGCATCATTCAGAGAATTGTGTTTATTGAAGCAATTTAAACAATCAAAGAGTCACTTTCAGTCTTCTCCCTGATATAAATAAAAATATTGATATAATAATAATAATAATAATAATGTGTTAATAATGTTTTCATACCACTTCTTCAGCATAGTCTGTTGGCATGTGAATCTGTTTGCCATTCTCTCTCAGAGATATGTTGACTGTCTCCTCGCCCCAGCCCGGCTTCTGGGACTGCAGCCACATCTCATACAGCTGTTCCATGTCTGAAACTACAAACAATTATTAAGCATCACGCTATATTATAATGTTTCCATGTCCACTTATAAAGCTCAGTGTAAATCTTTAAAAGGAAATCTCTTTGGGGTGGTCCTAGACAGGGGACAGTCCTAGACTAAAATGCATGTTTCTTAACTAAAAACAACTTGCGCTGACGAATCTTAAAATATATCAGTGCAATTACTTTGTCTCAAGATTCACACCAGTAATGTTTTTTTTCAAGGCATGTTTGTAAAAACTACTTAAATGTCCTTATTTTTCTAAGGCCTAGTCCTGGATTAACCTAAACCCTGTCCGGGAAACCACCCTTTTATTTTTTATCATTTCAGACTTGCACAGTCCCAACAGCATTACTCATAATATAAACCAAAAGGAACTAAACAAAGCAAAATGAAAAGAATACTTAAGCAGTGCATTGTTACAGACAGAATGATTTTACTAAAGAGTCTGAGAACAACTTACTATTGTTCTCTTTCATGAAGGTCCATAAATCTCTCTCCTCTGTGCTGTGTGCGAATGTGCAGTTACCAATGAACTGACACTTTTTACCGCCCGCCACATGCATGCAAATCTAAACACGTAAGAAGCACACAATTATTAATTATTAATTAACAGTTAACAATTAACAGTATTTTTAATATTTTAAAACCTAACAATTTCTGTTCATACTACTTTAGAAAAATTGTTCTTATTGCTGTTGCCCAGACAGCTCGAACAAACATTACACTTACATCAAACTGAGCAGGAACAGGCTTTTTTGTAGGGAGAGGTCGAACTGATGTCCACTTCTTCCGTTCGACAGACCTAACCAGCACCACCCGTCTCTCTTTAGACCAACTGGTCAACAGGAAGTGACAAAGGAGGAAATACAAATCAAACACTTGCCAAAGATTAAACTTTTAACAGCAGTTCAGCATATAAGTAGGACTTACGGATGCCTGGCCTTGGCACTGCAATACTTCTTGTTTTTGTCCGGCTCGACAACTTGACCGTTTCTCCAACACTGAGCGCATACAAACTGCATCTTCAGGTTAGGTGGGCCAAATCTGCGCAGGGCTGACGAGAGCTCCTATGGGGTCGCGACAAAAAAAAGACATTACAAGAGCTCCTTCACTGAAACATGCGTATGGGTCTGTGTCATTGTAAATAAATGCTACCTGTGGAGCAGCATCCATATTCCAATATTTCTGGGACTCCTGAACAATACTTTCATGTGTGATGCCTATAAAACAAATCCAAATGGTGTGTTTCTCAAAGTGTTTCTGTCTGATCTGATGTCTTATAATTCATGAGATGTGAGAGACAGCTCACCTTGTTCACTCTGCATCATCCACACTTTAAGCTCGATGAGGCTGTGAGCGTAAAAGCAGAAATCCTCACGTTGGCAGCCATAACGCACCTCATGCCTACACAGATCCATCTGGCAGTGAGAGTGGTATTGACGAATTTTGGAGTACTTAACAGTTTTATCCTTCAAAATATGTACAAGACACCTGAAAAATAATGCAACATCGGAAATCTGTTATAAGATCTGACACTGCAAGACACAAAAAGACATTTCATAGATCTCTGAAATATGCTACTGTGATTGATAAATTAACAAAATGTATTCACTTTTATTGTATTGAATGTATTCGATTTTCACATATACATATACATATACATATACATATACATATATATATATATATATACACATATACATATATATGTGTGTGTATATGTATATGTATATGTGTATATATGTAAACATACATATATATAAACATATATATTAGCAAACATACATCAAATTAATTTACTATAAAGCTCCTGTCAATCCACACAAAAGGGATGCTTACTTCTTTTCTTCAAATGTATGTTTTGTCACAGGGTGCGAGCATAGACTGGGGTTGTCCTTGTTGGTTTTACTGATTATTCTGGGTTTGTGATCAAAGCAAACCTACAGGCAAAGTCACAGGTTAGATGTGTACAGCTTCTTTAAACCAACGCAAATTTCATTTGTGACTTCAAGAACAAACATTGAAACTGGAATTAGTTCTGCTAAAAACCAGTCTTTCCAGTTCAATGGAAAGCTGATGAAACGAGAAGGTGTGTTAAGAGTCAGATGACCTGCGACTGAAATGCAAATATCAGCTTGTAGCATAAAACTGTGATTTATATTAATCAGTTAATATTTAGGTGCAAGTCGATAATTCCAGCTGTACACAGGAAACCATTCAAATGAAAAAGGCATCATTTACCTCACAAAGGAACATAAATATCCCATGATGCTCCTGTAGGATTTTTGGAACATTCAAATTGATCTTAGGTCTAGATCCATATGGATCGCACAGATTGTCCCTACAAACGAAGCCTTTGCGTTCCAGCGTCCACACATCAATTTCTTCTTGGCAGTAAGCAAAGGTACAGTGTCCAAGATATCTGCATTCTTCCCCTATTGCTACATCTGTAAAGTAACAATTTACAGACATTTTAGACGACTTTATTTAATGATCTCCTGTAGCTCAACTGGTAGAGGTCATGGGTTTCATTCCCAGAAAACACATACTGATGAAAAATTTATACTTTGCATGCACTGCAAGTCATTTTGGATGCCAAATGTGTAAAAATGTTAATGTAAATAAAAGCCACAAAGGGAGCATTACAATTACCTTTGCAAATATAAAAAGGCCCCATGTATTGGTTTTTGGGTCTGGGGCGAATAAGCTTCCATGTTGTGTTCTCAGTATGCTTGCGTCTTCCCAACAGCAAATCTTTTTTGCATTTGTGGTCCTCTGAATGGTAGGTGTAATCCAGTACTCCAGGTCCTGTGGATATAACCATGTGATTAATAATACCAAGCAGGCAAAACTCGTGGCCTGAAAAGGTCAGACGATCCCTAGCAACGTTCCTGCATGATTTACGCTTACCAGTTTTAATGAAGCATGAAGAACAGGCCTGTTTAAAATCATGGGTATCAGCAAGTGGGTTCTTGGCAAGATCCAGCTGAGGGGGATAATGCTGTGCATACGTCCCGTCGGATGTACTGAAGCCCATCCCGATGGGAGGAATGTTTGGCACGGGCATGTCACTGCTGGCCACCTGAAAGAGCAAAAAGCTGACTTTAAACAAAAAGAAATGCTGTATCTACATAAAATGTTAACCACAGGGAACATAAACAAACTCTTACCGGCATAAAGTGATGGTGGCTAAAAGCTGTATCTGTGCCATTTTTGAGATTTAAAGAAAAAAGGGAAATTGAATTTAGCAAAACTGATTTATTTAACCTTTCACAAAGGCTGTTTTTATGGCAAACTCAATAAATACATAAACTTCACATAGTCATTTAAAAAAATTAAAAATAAAGATCTCAATTCTAATTTGTCTAGAAAATATGGGAAGTGGGGTAAAAAAATTGAACATGTCAAGCACTAAATAAAAAAATGGTTTTAGATTAAATAATAAGTAATCAGGTTTCTTTACAGAACACGATGCTAGCCATGAAGTTAGCTAATAAATTATTAGGATTTTTAAAACAAAAGATACTTTATGATCAATAAAAATAAGTGATGTCAAATCTAAAATGTACAAATGCCTCTCCAAATTCTCAAAGAAATTTTTAAATGATCACATATGATTTACTTAATTTGCCTATTGTTTTGTAGATGTGACAAAAATTAGAAAACATGAATGTATGTTCAGATAGAGGCAACATACCTGTCTGAGGCTCTGAAATTGACAAACTATCCAATGAATCCAAAGGTGAAGAAAATGTGTCCAGGCCAAAAGAATAAGATGAAATTGGCTTGTGGTATGGGGCGGGCAAATTTACAGTGCAATGCGGGACAATGTTCATAAACGGGTTACTCAGATGGGAAGGCATGAGCAGTGTATTCTGCAGGGAACTACTGACGGCAATACTGGTGGGTAAAGGAATAGGCCCCTCTACTGTAGGAATATCCTTGTTGAAAAAAAACAACCGTAAGTCAACAACAAATTGCTGGTTTAGTTGACTACTTGTATGCACATTTATATAAAAATTTCAACTGAGCTTGTGCCCTTCTTAGCTTACCAAAGAAGACTCCGGAGGACTTCGCTCTGTCCAACAGCTCATCCAGATCATCCCCGATAATATCTGTATCATAGTCCAATCGAGACTGTACGTAGGAGTCAGTGGACCTGATTCCATTAACCAGAGGCATGTGTAGGGACACGGGGACAGGCTCTGGATTGCAGGACTCGACTGGAATGACTGGTGGTGAGATTAGACCGACGACAGGCCGAGACTCTACCTCTGCCTTATCATTCACAGTGGAACACAACAGCATACTGACTGCACTGTTGATACCCTGCACAGACTGGCCCAATTCTATGCAAATGGGATATAAATTAGATGCCTGCAAGTAATACTTTATATGAAAATATATATAATATATATAGGAAAACCACGGACTTACCCATTTCAATATCCTCCACAGAGGCCGAGTTTTGAAAATGCTGTTAGGAAACAAATGAATTGTGTGAGGTCACTAAAACTACTCAGTTTAAGCACCCATGTGAATGACTTTGATAAGTTTTACCTTATCGTTAACAGCTCCTGATAGACTTGTGCCAGGCAAAACATTTAAGGCAGGCTGTTTGAAAAAACAAAGAGAGAACACTGATCTCATACAACTAATGCAAACTTGTGAAACTGTGAGATTTTTTTTAAGTAATCTATTTTTTCTATTCATTCGTGGCTTAATAATAAACTATCAGCTAATTCCCCACAATCATCACTTTACTAAGAATGAACTCTTAGGTCTTAAAATACAAATCTGCTGTAAATGTGCTTAAAAATATCTTTGTAACACTAATTTTACCTTGCTTCTCACATAAGGCTTACGAATTTTCAGTCCCAACATTTTGGCAATCTCCTGTGTCAATGCAATCACATGAGGATCCTGCAAAATAAATGAAACATAAAGTACTAAGCAATACATCATTTATTTGATTAAAACCCTAAAGTGAAGTGCTCTGACCTGAGGCACTTGCATCGAGCATTTAGCAAGAGCGTCATACGCCTCCTGAAGTCTTCCCATCTCTTTCAGACATCGAGCTTTCCGGTAAAGTGCTCTGTAGTTGCTTTCATTTAGCTGAAGAGCTTTTTCACAGTCTTCCAGGGCTTGATCATGCAGTCCCTGCACCAGTTACCACAAATAAACGCATTAAAGTCCATTACCAAACCAACTGGGATGATACACTGCCATCTCTCGAATTCTCTTTTCTTTAAAAATCACTTTACACAAGTAAATGTACAATCTTACAATGTTTAAATAGGATGCAGCACGGTTAGCATGCAGCTTCTCCTGTAGCTGTTGAGCGATGCAGATATCCTCTGATTCGGCATATTCGGCTATGTTTAAGGCCTCTGTGTATAATTCAAAAGATCTCGCCCAGTCGCCTTCAAGGAACACATCATTTCCCTCGACATACAGATTTCTCACCAAAGTCTGAATGAATTCCTGAAGGCATGAATGAACATTATAAACATCTACTTTAAAACTGCAACCATTAAATGTGAATGTTATGAATGAGGGTAACAAACCTCATACTGCTCCTGGCTGCCATCAAAAGGCAAGGTAGACCTAACAAAGAACAAGTACAATGTAAAGTCACTTATTGATGAAATTATTAAATCATGTGTAAACTGTGATTTTAAATGATAACAATAAACAAAAAGTTAAAAAAAGACTATCATATTGAGAAAACCAGTGTAAATAAGTGTCATAAGGCCGCATGTACAGAAAAAACTGTCTTTTGAAAACAATCTTTTCATCTGAAGGTGTATATTTTAATGTTTGAAAAATATAATTGTGCAAATTATTCATTATAAATATTATAATTAATAAAAAGCAGCCAATAAGAGTCCTGCACAAGAATTCCAGCACTGTTTAAAACACTTTCCAGGTTAAGACCCCAACATAATTTGCACACTTACAACAGTGTCATTTCATGGTTTTGATTAGTTTACTACTATTCTAAAATGTGGAAAATATAAAAACAAAAAGGTGTTTTCGATCTGCATATGCTTTCTGAAGAATTGCATTTACATTCTTGTCATATCACAAAAATAAGCCAAAAGTGGATATTGTCAAGTTCCAACTATCCGCACTGTTTTCCACTTTTATAACTCAACCAGAAAGCATTTCAAAGTCCCTCGTTCATAATCAAAGATATTTCAGTTTATATGATACTTCAAAGTTAAAAACCTACTGAATAAAGCTCAGTCCCTTCTGGATGTCCTGCCACCGGGCGCTTCGGTCCTGGCATGTGGCTGACATCGTCCCATATGTGTAGGACCCGACTTTTGTCGCACCTGCGATTATTTAAATACATATGCAAGTCACGAATATATAATGAATCAAAGCAGATTTAAATAAGCATCAGACACGCGTCCTGCGGCTGAATGCTACACCTTACATGGAAAATCCTTCCTGTTCCGATGTTTGACAAGACCATTAAAAACCTCATTATGGGTGGAGAAAATCAACAATAGGCAACATGGCGTAATATATAATACGACAGCAAAATAAAACAACACAGCCCGACATTTAAGCGTCATCCGCTTCATCCCAAAGTATGAGGAGGCGTCGGATGATGATGACTTGTTAAACCAGATGGAAACTTCTGACACAGCCCATAAAGAAATTTTGACCCAATTTGCAGCAAATAAAAACTCAATGTGTGTTTAAAATAACCTAATACAATATTTTTCAGACATCATTGGATTGCTTAAACGTCACATTTGAAAGTACACACGGACATTTGAGGCTCACATTTTATAGGTAACTCACCAATTAGGCTACACAACCAACGATTTTTTTTACAAACTGAAATAACTTTTATATGTTTTCCAGTTTAACTATTTATATGCCACGTGGCCTGTTTATTCAGGAAGTGAAGACTGATGTATTTCGGTGCTAGTGTATTAGCCTAATGGTTGGCCATGCAAACTATTGTGCTACATGGACAGTCGCTAGGTAGACTAGCACGGTAGCATTTTACCGCGCAGCTGTGGCCACTCGGTCAGCTAAAAAAGCCTTTAGCCGAGCGTATGTGTGCCGACATATATGTTACTGTCTTTATTATAAAACTCACCTTAGAGATACTGGTGATCAGTAGACAATAGACTTCTCCATACAAACTCTAATGCAATGCTTCTATGTGTATAACAATCCACTCTCGTCTATGGGCAACGTGATCTTCATGACGTCTTGTTCACTTTTTTTAACAGTAGTTGAAGATGATCAGAGCGCCCCCTGTTGAGCGCATACGGCAGCATCAGCGCAAACAACGCAGTCAAATTCTGTCATGACTTCATGTTTTTCCACTCGAATTTTCTTTCACAAGAAAAGACATTATTACACGAATATACGTATTTTTTATGCTATGAACGTGAATATGAACTGAGATATAAACCCCTAATACTTGGCTTAATATGTCTTTATATGTGTTCCACCTTTATATAGCCTCATCTATAAATATAGATATAAATCAATAGATGTTAGATTTCAATACAACATGAGGATAAGGAAACAATGACAGAATTTTCGTCTTTGTGGAACTATCCCTTTTATTAATCTATTAAAATTAAGCATTTAAAACGAACATAATATTTAATTATATTTAATTCACATACATTACAATCCATGTATTTTACATATGCGTTGTAAAATGTATAAAATGTAAAAACGTTGGTGCTCAAAGTATCAGAACAAAGGGAAAATTAAATCGACTTAGCCTACATTTAATTTACTTTAAAACGATGCGTTAATATTATTCTTAAATTGCACAATTTTACAAATAATGGGTTTGTGCAAAACAAAAGTATTTTAAATTGCAGATGATTTGTTTATTGTTCTTACTACATGTCTGTAAACGCCCTAAGCAAATGTCGGTTATATGTTTTTATGAATACTTTTTATAGAGGTGCAAGATTAAAGTAAATATCTGACGCTGATGCATGTTTAATGACGTTCGTTTTTCAAATTGTTTGAATCAAGAAAGGCAACCTTCACATACAGGGCGGTCCTGAACCCAAACATCTCAAACATCCAACCAATCATCACCGGAGATAGATCATTCAAGGTTCCTTCACTTTCAACTTTTCTTTCTTTAAAGCCCTGTAGGGGTGAGAGTGTGTGAGGATTACAGGACGCTGGGAGGAGAGTTTCCCTGAGATTATTCATTGAGTTAAAGTAACATCTATAAAAAGCCCAGGACTGAAGGCAGTCTGTTTATCCGGCTGTAAACAGAGACTCGGCTATTACCTGACAGTACAATGACTGCGCTGTATTGCACTTTACTGCTCTTCACAGGTGAGTCAACTCACTTTGACTTATTTTCCTCTTTTATTTTTAGTCATTTAACTGATTAAATAATTAGGTGAGCAATGAACAAATTGTTTTGATGTGTTGACTGAAACATTTTACATGGAGACTAATTTAGGGGAGTTAACTGCATACACTGAAACTCATTCAGAAAATAAAATATCACTTAGGGTTACTCAACATTTCAATCTTACTTTTTAAAGAAGCAGTCATACCTGTGAAATTAACAAAAACGACTTGTTACCCTTATTTTGTACAACTACTGTTTATGGTTACAACAACCTGGTCAAAGCTATTGGTTTATATGGGTGTAAACTAAACCAACAACCTTTTTACACGTATAGCTATTTAAAGCCATTCGCCGTTCATTTAGACCCTTAATAAATTTGACACAATCTGGACTGTGACGCTTCACTTCAGTGGAATCTAACACTTTGTTGGTAAAATGAATTCTTTTCCTTCGACCCTATTCTTTGCTTAAAGGTGGCATCTTAAGAATGTGGCATTGTTTTTTTAAAGGATACAACTTACACTGTATGTTAAAAGTGCTGTAACATTTTAAGTTACTGGAGCTGTATGAAGTTGGTTACATTATTGTCAATTTCAGTCTTTTACCCTTTTCAGTCAGCGTGGCTTCTCTACAGCCACAGAGGTCTTCACGGAGTAAAAGGGGTCTCCTGGAACTGGCTGGGATTATCAAATGCAGCACAGGAAGATCAGCTTTAACTTACATGATGTATGGATGCTACTGTGGCATTGGGGGTCAAGGGTGGCCCAGGGATAAAGCTGATTGGTAAGGCACCCCCAGGTATCAGCACAAACAAAAAGAATGTTGATGTGACCTCGTGCACTTTCTCTGCACTTTTCTGCAGTGGTTACTTCTACCTACCCATACCTAATCTTAGTCCGAATGAGTCATTCTGTGTGCCATTCCCTCAGACATCTGGAAAAGACATGCATTTAGAACAACCACGTGCAAAATAACAATTTCCTTTAAGCCATTTTGCTAACCCCAGTTAAGAATGCAGAGATCCAAGTGATACAAAAACAAGTAAACAAACCGACACATATTATTAAACCACATTTCAGAGAGGAACTGGTTATTCTGATTTTACGTGCTCAGCAGTAGCATAACTCGATTGTTTCCCTGCAGGAACATTCCCCCACATATGAGATTGTTTTAACAATCTAAATGTAGTCTAAAAATACTTATTTATATAATAAAGGAATAGTTAAAAGGCACATACTAAGGGCTGGCTTTAATCCAGTTTTATTATTTAAATAGCAGAATTATGCAGATCATCCATTCTGTTTGTCTGTTCATCAAGGTGTTGTCACAAGCATGACTGCTGTTATGGAGATGCAGAATTTGCAGGCTGCAGTCAAACGAAGACAGAAAGTTACCAGTGGTCGTGTGAAGATGAAGAGGCCGACTGTGGTATGATATGTTATGTGTTAAACTATCGGTTTTACACTCTGGAGTCTAGACTCACTTTTTAAAGTATAACTTATAGTATAAAGTGTTATAAATAAAGTGGAAAGTCAATGAAACCTCAGAGAGGAAACTGAGGGGAAAAAAATCTTTGATTGAAGACAAATATTTCGGTTGGTTTTTTTCCCCTCAACTTAAGGAAGTAGTACAAATATAGGGTGTGTATTATAACAAATGGGAGAGGCTATCTTCAGGCTAAAAAGCAGTAGTTTTCTTCACAAGACCGCAAGATATTTTAAGTTCTTGCTCTTGCAGTAAACACCATAACATATATAGGCATCCTGAGATTTACAGTGGGTTGTTAGTTAGTCATAAAGTATTCCTTTTAATACATGCAATATGGCGTCCTTTACTCTGTATATGCAAACTGCTAATTTTACAAACAGTCAATCATTAACATTTTTCTGTTGTGTCTTTAACGCAGACTCGCTTAATGACAGATGTGCGAAAATCCTCTGCCGGTGTGACCGAGAAGCAGCCAGCTGCTTGAGAAACGCACCGTTCAACAAAAAATACGCTCTGTGGCCTGATTTCCTGTGTGGTTATGAACACCCTACCTGCAATATTTACTGATTCTAATATGATACATTTAGTAAACAAATCTTTGAGAACATCTCATTGTTTGTATTGTATGATGATTATTATTGGTAAAATTTCTGAAATATAAGATTTGGTATTTTATATTTGCATAGTTAATTGCCAAGAAAATGAATCATGTAATCATGTACAAAAAATCTTGATTTGTTTATATTATTTAACATATTCTTTGGATGTGGCTAAATGACACTCAACCTTAGTCAAACATAACCTTCCTGAATTGTTTTTTGTGGGACAGGCACCAATTTTCACATTCGTGAATATTTTCTTTTGAAGTTTATTTTTTCATATTTTGTATTAGCACACAGACTTCCTTAAAGTCGTGACTACAAGCTATCAAAGGCTGTCAAGAAAGAAATAATCATGAAACACATAAAAAGTAACAAAGAATAAGGTAGCAAAAATATCAAACAATTGTTTAGGCCAACAGAATTTTTATTTAAAACATAAATTACTCAGAAAGGTCAACTTGTCCAGATACAGAATGACAATTATAAAAAAAAACATTTGTTTTAAGTATGGAGTTTAATGTGTTGCTCATAATCTTGCCTTAATGTATGCCAGTGTGAGTTTATTGTTTTACTTGTTTACCTAAAAACTTCTTTTTCAGTTTGAAGGCTAGAATGAATGAATGCATGAATGAATAAATAAATAAATTAATTCAATAATCACATTTACTAATAAATGAAGAAAAACCTTTATGTTATTTGTCTTCCCTATACATGGTATGTTTCCTGAAGAGACTAAGAAAATACCAGGACAGGCCATGGAATAACAATGTCTGTAAATACCTAAAGAATGTTTCACAATTGTAAGAATTAAGTGGTGGATTACTTTGCTTCAAAAACGAATAACCAGTAATATAAGTCAAATTAACAGTGATAATTGCAGACTTTAATTACATACAAATCACTCTTAAAATCATAGTTTATCTATTGCTACTTACATTGAAAGCCACAGAAAATGAATGGATTATACCAGACCTTTGAATATTACCATAGCTGGTTTGGTGTGCCTGAAACAAACGCTGTAATATCCAGGGAATGATGGGAATTCTGAAGCTGGCAAAGACTGTGTTGTCTTTTCTAGGTCAAAAAGAAAATTTCGCTCCCCTGTTTCCTTAAAAGTCATTTCATATATAGTCTGGGTGTAATGCTTTTCCTCTCTTTCATTCCCAGCATTACACAGAAATGACATCAGACTCATTATTAGGCTTGTTGTCCTTCATAAGCTAAATGAACCAGAGCAGAGCATAGAGAGATGGGCCTGTATAATGAACCAGACTGCTGCTTGCATTAAACTTACCAGTAGGTGGCGTCATAAGCTCAGTTTTCACTTAAACATGCAGCAAAAATTGTTTTATCATATTAACTTGATTGTTTTGATCATTAAAAACATATAGTTATGATATCACACAAAGTAGTTATTTACAAATATAAAACCCACTGAGAATAAAACATGGATTTTTTTTCTTTGACTTGTGGACTGTTTTGTTGTTGTTATTTTATTCATGACTCTTGTCGCATATGTATCTCAATAGGAAATGCTGTTATTTAAACAGCATGTGATCTGACAGAGTCTGTGTGTTTAGTGTACACATCCATAAATAAACAAAACTACACACTACGTCATTATAAAACAGCTTTTGTCTACACACAGCCATAAAAGTAATTTAATTGTATACCTAATGTATCTAATTAGTGTAGATGAGGTCATTTAATAGCACAGGCATGTCAAATCATGATAACATGATGTCTTTTATGTGGGAATTGTTAAAGGATGCCGTACTACGGACAAAACCGGTCTTTGCATTCCATGATACACATGAAGTCTTCATGTGAAGTACCTCACGGTCTGTTGTCAGGCAGGGTGAAGTCGGAGAAGATCTGCCCATCGGCTAGACTTGAATATCTGAGGCAAGTTCCACAAACACTCACTCAATTGTGTCCTTCCATCAGCGGTTAATGAGCGATGAAGTTATGAAAGTCATATGCTTCTGCAGTCACATGGAAGGGGGAAAGAAGGGGGGTCTCAATTTCACGTCTGCATGTTTGCTTGTTTACTTCTTGCATCTTGAAATCGTAGACAATGCCTTTACTTGTTTAAGTGCTTTTACTCACTGCATAAGGGCTTTTCTTTATCCATCACCATGTCCATCTGGTTACCTAAAGCTCAGAAACATTTCAACAGTAAATGACATCCTTTTGTATTGTGGAAATATGCACACAACTAGAATATTGACAATAGAAATGCTAGACTAAATGTGATACCACATAAAAAATTGTAATACCCACTTGTATAAATATTTATCATCAGTCTAAGATGCAATTGAAGACAGTTTTTGTTATAGATCGTGTTCATTATACAGTGACAACCAAAAGAATTTAAATACGTTCGGACACGCAAGTCAAACTTCAAATGTGTGTTAATTTTCTAGCAAAATATAAAACTATTTGCATTCGCAAACAAACAGACAAATAGACCTTGTCTTATATTTCTTTCCAATAAATCTTACAGTATATTATTTGATATTTGTTGTAATTTAAGTAGATTCACACATTTTTAAGTGTAGCTAAATACATTTTGTGACACTGTATGTTCCACTACACAAGAGATAACAACATGTAAACATGATCATAAATTATAGATACAGCTATACAATTAACTTCCTATTGACGATTTTCGACAGGAATTAGGTAAAAAAATCCCAACTGGTCTATTCAACGCCTCTACTGTATCATAGCTGAAAAGAGAACAGGATAGTTTTGTCTTCAAACACATAATAAAAGAAAAAAAGCACATTTTGAAACATATATACAGTATACAGTACATGAGTGTTGAATAACTACAACTTGGCTGTTGTAAGAAAAGAAGAGTTTATACAATGTTAAAACACTACGACAATTTCACTAGGGGTGGGGATAGGGGGTGTAATTGCTTCTCTTCAGTAAGCACTATATAATTTTGTTCCCATGTGTAATCTCGCCTAGATGATCACCTTCATAATAGCGAGTCATATAATTACTCTCAAGGTTTAATGATCTGCACCCGGACAGATCTACAAGTTGTGGTGAAGGTAAATGCATCAGTCGGTTTGCTTAGAGCTCATCAAAAAACTATATTAAACTCACTATTGGTCGTGTAGAAGAACATTATGATCATCCGGTGAGGCTGACCGTGGCTTAATTGGTGTAACCAGATAGCATGTTGCTGTGGCTTTTACACCCTGAGAGATGAATCTAATTGAAGTCTTCAGAGAACACAGCAAGCATATGAAGCTGTTTCCTACCTGGCAAGTGGGAAATAAGAAAGCTGCCTGTTGGGTATAGATGATGTTTTTTTTAACAGAGCAGTAGTCTCATGACATCAGTTCATGCTCTGAAATGGACCGGTTTTAATTTTGCGGTTATATATTTTTTAATATGCTTATTTGCAAACCACAGGCAGTAAAGTCAACTATTCATACAGGGATTATGAACACTTACGGCAGTGTATTCTCATGGGTTTCTATTCATTTTATTCAAACAAGACCGTCCAGGTTTGGATGAATGAACTTTTGTTTTGATGCACTGTTAATCCAACATCCTAATAATACCACTGCCAGTTCAAAGTGGCCACATCATGTTTCTTTATCGAATGAACCGTTGCCTATTTGGCACACATTATTCAGCCGCCGCTTTTGTAAACAAACCATTCCGAACGGCTCTTTTTACTGGCGTTGAAATGAAAATCCTCTATGTGTCACAGCATGATTAGGGAATATATTTTTTGTTTTACTTATGAGAGTTTTAGTTGTTTTAATCTACAAGGCATTCATATTTTTGGTATTTGAGTTAAACTCTCTTTCAAGTTTGATAAACCGCCATATAAACCCCTATAATTATGTATGAGTCATTCATTTTTATAGGCATCACAAAGGTGAGCCTGAAGAAATCCCAGCTCCACCCCTGCCTGTATGTGCTGGAAAAAAACTTATAAAGACATTCAAAAAGGTGAAAAAATTAATCACAGCTCCACCCTTGTCTGTCTGTTTTGTATATAAAAGGTATGATTTATAAAGACGTTTATACTGAAGTAATTTCTGTGTCCTAATATTTTATTTACTTATTATTTATGTAATTGCAATCTCAAATATACAATCTAATCGAGATAGATAGATAGATAGATAGATAGATAGATAGATAGATAGATAGATAGATAGATAGATAGATAGATAGATTTGATAGATAGATAGATAGACAGATTTGTGATTGATACATCATTTTATTGGACTGATCAGAAAGATGTCTGGACTTGTAGCATACAGTGAATGTTTTGTGAAATAACTGGATGTTTCTCCGAGAGCAGTGACTCATGTCTTAACCTGTCTCATCTGTGTCAGTGTTAGAAACTGGGTGAAATTCAAGTCTTCCTTGCCCTTGTCATATTAGCACGTAGATGATAGACAGGCAAACTTTACAACCGATAGCTTCCCTCTGTCTATACAGATGTTGCACACACTGTCATATCATTCATGCACATCTTGTCCTTTACTTTCAAGCTATAAATCCATTTGGTGGGTAGAAACACTGAGGATGTGACTCAGAAATAAAAGCCATGTGCACTGGCTTCCTTTCTCATTTCCCCTCAAAAAAAGCCCAAGAAACAGCAGCCGCAAAAGCACACAGGAAGTAAATCTTCAAGAAGCATCGCTTGGGAATCATCGCTGCGAGATTCCCTCATAACACAAAGGCTTCCAACTGCGGACGGAGACAGGAAAAATGGAAGCGATGAAACAAACACGTTAGCAAATGAATATCAGATGACTGCCAGGCACCTTAATGCAAGGAGCTGGGCTCAGCTTTTATTCAAAATAGTCATTCATTCATTCGGTTTGGCTGTGAGAGGGCGGCATGTGGTTTCAGTTAAGAGCTAAACTGACGTGTATGCTCGCTACAGTCTAATGTGTGTGTGTATGTGTCTTTGTCTTACTCTGACCTCATGACTCATGACAGCATGGCTACACTTCTCTCCCACACAACAGGAGCGTTACAGATACAAAGAATGCAGACTAATGGTTTGCAACACGGTAATACCCCCCTCAGCAAAAGGATGCATGGATCATAAAATGTATGTCTTGCGAAGCATCCGTCATCGATACAGCCAATTCAACACGTTTTTCTGTGTATTTCTCATCCTCCCTTTGATCTCTTTGATAGTTGCAAACGGTATGTAAAGGGATTTTGCATTAGATAACTAATGGAAATTGTACGGTAGTTGACTTTATGTAATATTATCAGGGGCCATAACCCTAACCGTTTAAACCTCTAAAATTTGACAATATCTGGGCAATTCCATGCAACCTTCACATTAAAAATAAAGGTTTTGCTAAAGGGTTTTATCATACTGATTGCTCAGATGTCAATATTTGGTGGTTTAAATACCCATGTGAAGTCTCTCTCAAAGCATTTTTTATGTTTAAAAGCATGATTCTTTATAGTCAGGTCTGTTTTCAGAATGGTCACATTCATAACAGTTCCTCATAAATGAGCACATAAAAATGTATATAAAATAAGTATTTTATAACTATTTGTTGGGTATTACTGCTTCTGGTTTAAAACCCTACAAAGTATGTTACCCTTTTAAAAAACATGTCACATCTTTTTTGTCACATCCATGACGCACATATTTTAATTTTTAACAGATATTTTTGGACTCTATCAACAGAGCTTTAGTAAAATATAAACACATGATTATATATTTTGACAATAAATACATTCTGCCAGAATTTGTGACTGATGTATGTCACGTCCATAATGCTAAAATCGCCCATTTATTGTAGGTAAATAACAAGTTCGCTGCAGTGTACAGAGGCCAATTTGCTGAATCACAGGAGCATGCAGAGAGTGTGTGATGGACTCGTGATAACCACAAAGACACTGTAGCCAGCCAAAGAGCATGATCCATTACAGCACGCTACATCATACTGAGCCCACTGGCAAATCAAAACAACAAAACCAGTATTGTCAGGTCTGTAATTTCTTTCAAATGTGCAACAGATGGCAAGGCAACTTTAATACTGTGTTTGGTGGAAGTTCATTCTTTTGTGAACACTGATCTTTAATGCATCTTACTATTAACCGTCATGTTATCTCTGTTGTGGCGACAAACTAGCTGTTTCTCAGCTTGGCATTAAGTTTTATAGCAACATCACAGGAGAACAACAGTAACCAATAAACAAGAAAAAGAAAACAGAGATGAATCAGAAATGGTAAAGCATGCCGCAAGCAATGCCAGAGTCATGGGTTCTATTCCCAGAGATCAAATGCACTGTTAAGTCGCTTTGGATAAAAGCATCTGCCAAATGCAAATCAAATTTAAATGCAATTACCGTTATCTGCCAAACAATATGGAAATTACTATTGTAGATTTTATGCCACTTTTTAAACGCATTGTATCTCATATACTTATCATCCATTGTGTAATCCATCCGTTCCCAGCTCTCAAATTGAAATTTTGATTGAGGCAATTACTTTAAGCTGTACATATGGGAGCAGTCTAACATTCACTATGGACCTGTTGAAGCCCTCAGCAGAGTCTCTCACCATCACCTCTGAGAATAATCAGATGTGCCGGTCCTGGAAAGATGACAATACCTGCCTTATTGAGGCCAAACCTCTATAACACACTACAGTTTAAGTGTGTATATACAAATTTGGATGATTGCCTAACAACTCATATAAAGGTGCACTTTAAATTAGCACTTTTGTTAAACTTTGCTTAAACTATCAGGAACGTTCACAAGATTAAAACGTATTAGTAGACTAATAAAAGCTCTTTTATGGTAGATGGAGCAGGTGGCCACGTGGGGGCCAATATGTTGAGATCATAAGACCAAAGCTGGTATATCAGTAAGACCCGTTATTGGACACTACCGCTTATGAAATAAATAAATGATGGATGACTTCGAATTCCATTTTTGTGTTTTGATGTTAATGTTAATGTCTTAATATTTAGAATTTACATGCAAAAGTCAAACTTAACATGAAAAAATATTTTTTTCACCATACCGATAGCTCAGATGTCAATATTTGGTGGTTTAAACACCCATGTGAGGTCTCTCTCACAGTTTTTAATTTTTTTCCCCTATGTTTTAAGCATCATTTTTCACAGTCAGTGAAGTGCTGCTACAATTGTCACATCCATAACAGTCCATGTTCCTCATAAACGGGCACATTAATATTTTAATATTTCACAGAAACTCTACAAAGTTTTTTGCATCCCAAAAACGTGTTCTTTTTTGTCACATCCATAACGCATACATATTTTTTAAGACAATTTGTACATAGACTGATTTTTTAATGTCTGGACTCTATTAACACGGCTTCAGTAAAATAAAAAAACATGATTCAATGGGTTCATCCAGCAGGTTTTTTCATCAATACAGACAAGGTACGAATACACACTAATGCCAGCAGAGGCTAGGACTGTTTTATACTTATTTCTGACACCCTGTTTTCTGTGCAAACTTTCTGTTGATCTATAAATATAACTGTATAACAGCAAGTAACAGTAATCATATTCCTCCAGTGTTGCGCAAACTTGTCACGTGAGAATTGTCCATTTATTTTCCTCAGCTGAGACGTGTGAACGTTGGTGCACCAGTGACAGCAAAAGACCCACTGCATGTCTTGACATTTCAAATATACCTGACAGCATTTACAAGCACTGTAAAACAAATTAACGCTCATGCTGTATATTCAAAAATTTCCAATCCTACAAATTCAGTGTTTTTTGTTTATTAAAAGAAAAATTATTAGTAATCTATATGAATAAATTACATTTTAACCATGGCTTTTTCATACAGATGGAGGGTCTATTCAGCGCACCACTATACCGCTATAAAAAGCTATATTAGCTATATATGAGCTATATTAGGAGCTATTTGTCTGCTAATATTTGTAAGTCGCTTTGGATAAAAGCATCAGCTAAATGCCTAAATGTAAAAATAAAGAACAAAAATGGCTTTTTACAAGCCTGCTGTGAGCCATACTGATGATTTGCTTGTTTACAAGTCTTTAAACAGTAAAAAAAGTACATTCTCAACTTATCATTTCTTGCCGAGTTTATTTCCCAGGGGTCAAATCTCAGTATGCTAGATAACCTGCTAACTGATAAACATTTCTGTATTGGTTTATTTTGACATAAACATTTTGACTTTTATTGTTATGAAACAATTATCTCATTTTAGATATTTAAAACATCTGAACGTAATAGTCTTCATTCTATATACTTTTGGTTGCAATTATAAATTACAAATAAAAATGCCTACAGCATTAAAAATGTAGACAGGTACTTTTAAAAACAAAGATAAATCCATTTATCTTTTTGGGTATAAACCTGCAACTACCCTAAAGAAATAGGAGACATAGATTGCATAAAAATACTTTTTTTCCTGTTTTCCAAATAGCTTATTTGAGATTAATTTGTCCCAGTACCTGCAAGACGATATAAAATTTAAGTTAAACTGAAAGATAAGTATGAAATAAGAAATGTTGCACAGGAGGCACATGAGGGTTCTCAGTGGTGTGTGTGTTGTGTATATTTGTGCTTCAAAACTACTTAGGAGGTTCACATTCATGCATATTTATATTTATATATTTTACATATATTTAATCTGCACATGTGTTCTGGATTCAGACGAATCTTTAAATTATTCTAACTAAATTAACTCAACTAAATTAATAACTAATTCTGTTTTTTTATAACAGAAATTGACAGTAGGAAAAGATCTATTCAGAATCATAGCCAGTATTATTTAACTAACTAACTTACCAAGAAGTTTAACCTCTATTTGTGTACATTAAACAAAGCGAGGGCAAACATGGAGGGCAAGGAGGATTTTAAAACCTGTAAACTTTCTCTTTGTTAGGGAAACATTGAGCATGTTTTTTGTCAATCTAAACCAATTAATGTAGTATACAAGTATACATGGTGGGGAAACAAACATGTCAAATCTCACCTTTGTGTTACATGTCCATAAGTGCAGAAATATGTCACATGAGCACAACACCAAATCTAACTAAAGCTATAGTTCAATTAACATACATGCTGGATGAAGTTGAGCAACACTTACATTATTCAGTACGAACTAAAGCTCTTTCAATATATTTTTAAAGGTCTACAATCATTACTTTATTCTGGTTAAACCTTTAAAATGCATATGAACGCACGCTCGACTTAGCCATATTTCCTATATACTAATTTATTTAGATATTTACATACTTATTTATGTACCCGGATGAGCCTGTGTGATTAGTTTTGAGAAACGACTGGCCAATCAGAATCAAGTATTCCAGAGCGCCGTGTAATAAATTAAAATAACATACGTGTATGTAAAGTTCACCGTCTCTGTTAGGAAAGATCATTCTATTAATGTTACAGGCAACAACAAGTTTGTTGTTTGAAATGAGTTTGGTTAGGAAGGATTCACTGTTGGCTGTGTGGGGTGTCAATAATTACTTTCCCAGCTGAAAGTCTCCCTTTCTCCTATTACCATGAGCTGAGCCACAGAACATAGAGAGAACCACAGCTAATTCCTCCTCAAGTAACCAGCTCAGTGCCCAGAGATTTTAAAGAGTTGTGAGCCAGTGCAAAATGCCTGCAAATGCAATCTTATGAGCCTTAGACAATTAAAATTTTATTTCATTAATGATAACTATAAATAAACAGGGAGTATGTGAATGTATACAACTTAATATTCCCAGCTGTTGCAATTTGGCAAGTTGTAACAAAACCATCGACTACTTACATGTGGCATAAGACTCCTGACATTCTTGGAATCACATCCTGTTCCCTCATCTAGCAATAGACCCCTTGTTCTTATAATAACATGGCATGGTATAAGTGTAGAAGAGATCACACTAATAGAGTCACTTTTGCTCTGTTTTTGAAATGTTCCTGAAGCTCGACTCGTAAAGCATCAGTGTATTCATGTGCATACATTTCACATGCGTTGGAAATAGCTTTTGATGAATCAGTCTTCTTTGATTTGACTTTGACAGAGCAAGTAAACCCAACTTAATTCAAGCACTTAATTTTTCTTTTTGTATATAAAGCTACCATAAAGCATGTTACCCTCCTTTCTTCAATGACTCCTGTAACTTAAAGCAATGTCGCATAATTAAAGCATGAATGATGTGAATGGCTGGTGCTAAACTTCTACCCAATTTTGAACAGGCATTCTTCATAATGACAGATTTACATGATTTGCACCGAGCTGTGAATTAAGTTGGACTGCAGAAATTCTTTTGGTTCTCTGTGATTGAGTGGCCCTCAGGGGACAAGAGCCCACGTTTCGGCAAGAACTTAAAACCGTACATGACATAAAATGGAGACTGAATATAAAACACTTGAGTAGAAGCAACAGATCTTTTAGTACATTTAGTAAGCTGCTTACAGGATGATGCAAAAGCACATAACATGCGATTTTCCTAAATGAATTTTACTGATATAGACTGTGGTGCCATTGGATGTGTTGTGTTACAGATCTGTTTAATAAGTCTAATGGGTGTAAAAACGTTGCATAAAGTCAACAGACACAACTGCAACAAAACAAAGTGTTTATGTCTAATAATACCAGCGGGGTTGTATATGTAGTCTCTTATACGCAATACACATACTATGGTGATAAGTGCAAGAGCAATAAGGATTTTTAGGGGCATTATGATAGTAAAACTGAAACACAAGTGCCCCCAAAAGCCCCTCATTCTCCCTGCGGCATTACATTTAATTGGGTGTGAGACATGTTTTTAAAGTGCTGATCTTGTGACTATCATTTTGGATGGATGAACAGGTTTACACTCAACGTTTATGCAAAAATCTTTTCCCTGACTATCCCCGGGGTAAAACATGTTCATATAAAGCAGTCTAACTATATTAATTATATGTGGTTGATAAAGATGTAGAAATAAGTCTGTTAACTATATTCAGAAGTTTATTTACTATTGTCATGTTGTGAGAGTGAGTCCCAAAAGCGGGACTTTGCGGGCCAGTTGGACTCTGATCAATACTCATCTTGCCCACAAAGTCTCGCCACTGAAATCACAAGAAATTGTTTCACATTCAGAGATCAAAGGCGGTTAATAACTTCCAAATAATTTCATAAATGATTTATTCTACATCCAACTTCTGAACCTTCTGATCTTTAATCAGTTTGCTAAAACAAATAACAAGTGACATTTGCTACTGTACTCCACACTTTCTCTTTGTTACTTTCCTCCAATCGTAAATTATAGCAGGTGACCTTCTTCAGCCATGGCTGACATGCCAACATTAAAACGTAAGACATTTGCAATAATTACATGAGGCATTACACGAAGTTCAAACCTGCGCATGAAGAATCCATGAAAAGCTTTAAAAAACGAAGCCGCCCTATTAAAAGCTTTTTTGTTTGCAGACAACTGATCGTCTACTGGGTCCCAGACAGTGCGATCGGCTCCCTAGAGAGTTCAGGTACTCTCTCAGACACAATCCGTCTGCCTCTGTCGGCAAGCAACATCCGCGAAAAAGAAAATGTAACGTGCGGCATTATGCGCCTAGAATTTCAACGTCGCTTTCATAGACACGTCACGTCATTCACCCGCATCCTTTTCTATTGAAAAAAATAACATTTCCACTCCAACGATGGCTGATGACATCATCAATGAAATTAATAAGTATTCTAGACGCTGCGCGAATTCGGATCACACCTGCCGATTGACAAGCTAAAGAAAACGCGCAAACGCATATCGATGTATCATCGCTTTTAACTTACCTCGTGTGCGTTAAGCGTTGTCGGGTTATA
The DNA here is from genome assembly GCA_019155185.1 of Beaufortia kweichowensis. NCBI lineage: Eukaryota > Metazoa > Chordata > Actinopteri > Cypriniformes > Gastromyzontidae > Beaufortia > Beaufortia kweichowensis. The sequence continues at coordinate 4,617,651 of CM032804.1, forward strand.
ACAAACATCTGGCCGGTTTGAATCAGATCAGTGCACGATATACGCGCTCCTGGCGGTGAGATCAGCAGGCGTCTGGAGGAGCAGACTGACTGTGTGCATGTTAAGATCTCTCTGCTCGTGCATTGCTTCATAGCGGTCATGCTACTAGGTAAGCAGGGGCCGTGCAGGGGGAGATCCCATTTTCAGCAACACGCCAATTGTGCGTGAAATTCCTCGCTGACATTCTTCAGTCTATTAATGATCGTCGATGGGTGGCAATATGTAAAATCGCTCACGTCAGTCTGTGCTGGGGCGATGTTGACCGACGCTTTCCTTTTGCTTTAAAAGGGAGCAAAGTTTAACACGTGGAACTGGATAGGGAGCTGGCAGCTTCTATTTTCCTAGAAGTCATTTCCAAATATAGCAACTAGGAAGGGACGTTCTTAGAAACCCCCTAAACTGTAATGACCGAGTTTACGTCTTTTGACCGCTTTGTCAGATAAACATTATATCGACACCCACACATTTAAAATGTATTTTTCTGCCCAAATAATCTGACTGTGATGTCAAGTTAGTTGAAATATATTTGTATATATGTGCTATTCAGCAAATGTTTCTCTCATTTCTTAGATAATTTCTTCACAAATATAACATACACCGAGTTAATCAAATGTCTATAAATGTAGGAATTTCCTAAAAGTGATTTATAAATCCTGCGATCAAACCTGTAGGATTACAGAAGTGATTTGTTGCTCTTTGTCGCCCCCTGTTGTCCAGACTGTAACAGTGCTTTGATTGTAGGACTATTGTTACAGGAATGACAACGAATTTGAAATGCAACGGAACCTTATATAAAGCTGTTATTTTAGTGATTTAGTATTATCTTATCGTCACCTATTACAGGATCATTTCACCTATTCAGGATACCAATATCAACAAAGTAAATCCAGTCAGCCATACCTGTTCCAAGTATGACTGATCATTGAGACATTTATCTCTCTTTAGTTTTTTAGTTTTCTAGAATCTTTCATATAAAGCACGAGTTTTAAGGATTAGTGTCGATATCGTTGCTCACGTATTTGCAGTATATTTTTGTGTAGTAGTGCGTTTAAAAGGCACGGACGGGGTTCGAACCCGCGATCTTCGGTTTACGAGACCGACGCCTTACCACTTGGCCACCGCGCCTGCGCTGTTGACGTTGGATTACGTTGTATTACATTCCACGTCTGTAGTTGTGACGACACGATTTCTTTACAGGTACACTGCAAAGCGAGCTTGGCGAAGTATTACTATGTTTATTCACACTGGATCTCATTCTGCAAGTATAATACAAATCTTGCTTTGCGTATGTGGCCCTTCGTAATATATTGCTAAATGTGTTGGCATTTTACATATTTCTAACTCTAGCTCACATGCTTTTATCGCAGTCCGTGTCTCTTTGATATGCAGACATTATACTGGATCGTTCTCTCATATTCCCGGAAACCACAAGAGGAGGCTGTTGCTCTCCTGAACCCTTGATCATGTTTTACAGAAATAGTTCTGTAAAAAAAATCTCTTTATTCAACCTCTTTCTATAACAAATAATTTCATTATTAAATGCCATCATATCCTCTTCAAAATGTTGAAGCTGAAAAAAGCAAATACATTGATTATTGATCTAATCATAATGAAGCAAAACAATACGTTTGTCAGAGAAAACGATTAAACCAAAACAAGTGCATCTAAAAGTACTAAAATCAAATGGCAGTACTGAAATATGACTTCAAATCTCATTGGTTCTTGTGTGTCTCACAAGGAAATATTATATGACAACCAGCTCCTAAAGAAATGATGTTATATACAGCTTTGGATGACATGAGGATGAGTAAATATTTTGGGTGAGCTTTTTCTTTAACAATCTGTCTTTAGTATCAGCAACTTATTAAGACCAACCCTGACTTTTAATCCTATACGGAGGAATTGTTGGCTCAGTTGTTTAACGCATACTAATACCATACATGATCATAGAGCTAACTGTATAAAAGGAATAAAGGTTTGCATTTATTTGAGTGCAGCAAAGATAATAGATATTAGGCCCACAATTATACAACATCAACCTGAAAGATCTACTTTCTGTCACTCATTCCCACTTAATTTTCTGGCCTTGTCTATCCCATGTTATGGGAGCTCATATTGTACTAAAGGATGTAGTATATCCCACAACATTGTGTTTGTGGTGTATGGCCTGCTGCATGGTGACACTTTTTTAAAGAAATTTAAATTTAGATTTGTTTTTGTAAAACAGATTTTGAAGAATATCAGATAGAATGTAAATATTAACAAATGTATATTATTTACATTCAGTGAAGCTCATACATTTAAGTTGTTAAATACTATTTGTTGTCCATCTATTCCAGCAGATTGTATCAGTGAATTAAAAACTGCTTAGGAGGTACATTAAAATGTATTTTAGTTTTGTGGTATTTGTTATAAAAGATACTATTAGGGTAAATGTTAACGGTATAAGACTTAAAGGTTTTTTTCTCTCATTGAACACGGAAAGCAAACTTAACGTTTAAAGCCATACATAATAGTTTATATTTGTGTTGCCCATACAGTAGGCCTATATTGCTGCCTACACTGTGGTTCCTACACCTCTGCATGTAAGTGTAGAGTAAAAAAATGGTTTTGAGTAGCACAGATGGTTTGGTCAGATGCACTCCTTATATCTCTGTGTCCTTTAATCTTCTCTTGTTTTGTGTGCACTCTTTCATGGCAGGCCCGGGCTCCAATCTTACAGCCTGAGGGGAGGAATAAACAAGAGTCTCTGGGAGAGACAGCTAGAGGTAGGAGGGGGGAGAAGTACAAAGATGGGGGTGGGAGCGAGAAGAGCTCATTTTTGTTGCTGAAACCTGAGCAGGCCGAGCTCTTAACTGAGATTCGGGAGCGAAAAGGAAAAGCACTGTACAGGCAGGGAACATATTTTGAATAATGCTCTGTAGGTGATATTATTTTCAAAGCACACGGTGTGATATCTACTTTTATAGATATGCATGTGCTACATTTGCGGAAGAGAAAGTTACATGTGAAACTAGCAGATTTATTAGTGATATTTATAGTTCTTGCATTTAAATTGTTCGCACGGTTCATAATGCAGTATGTTAATGGAATGATGCCAAAAAAGTTAAGTTACTTTCTTTTATGCAAATGTCTAGAAAAGTGGCAGTGTTGGATAATATCCCAGCATTTCTGTTAGTATATTTGACCCCGTGTGTGAAATCCAGGCTAAAGTCCTAAAATGTAATTATGAGATAATGAGCATCAAACTCAGCTGTAGGAATCATAAAAATAGGTAATGTGTGTTTATTGCTATAAATTATAGATTATATTATATGATGGATTTTGATATACAATATTCAAATTTTCATCTATAATACTGAAATGAATGATTTTGAATACTAAAAGTAATCATTAAGTCACTATGTTTTATTATATTGCACAAAAAATACCTGAAGTTGGCTTTCTAAATATTGATTTCAGTCTTTGACATGGCCCATGTTTTAAAAAAAGTTATATTTTCACAGATTGTTGTTTACATTATGAAGAATGATTTTATGTAGAAAACAGTATTCCCAAGTATTTTTGGCTGTTGAAGTCACAGATATGCCTGCTGTTTTGAGCTAATTTGATATCTGTCAATATAAAATATCTAAACTAAATGTTGGGATATATTTTTATATTACAATTATAGTATTATATATATGTATATTATAGACAAGACCATATGCATGATACGTTCGGACATGAACATTTAACACAACGTAGAACATTTAGATTTGCATAACAAATAATATAAATCTGTATAGTTTACAGAACATTTCTCTGTATTTCATAGGACATGTTAGGGGAATTTTGATTTTCAAACTTCACTTAAATCAACCTACAGTTACAATCCACTCAGTGCCAGAAGTCAGTTTGTGTCACTGGGGGATGGAGAAAGCTTTGAGGTGTTGAATTTTATTGTTATGCAGAATTGATTCAGTCTTCTAAACACCTTTGGTCTCCATTGATCTTAAATCAATGCAGCGCCATTTCATGACCATCCCTGAGTCTCAATACGCTCCTAATGAAGCGTTTTTATTCAAGCAATAGTCGACTTAAAGCGTCTCTTCATACCCTTTTTGTGAGAACAGGGAATTCTGAGAATGTCTTCCAGCTGTGAATTATGGTAGGTGAAGCAGTTCGCTGTTTGAGGTGAGAAAAGTCTTTCTCAGTAGCTCATGTAAAGCAACTCTGATAGATGATCCTGAGGATAAAATGACAGACTGTCTGCATTACAAAGGAAAACTGATTTCATCATGAGACATAAGGTCCTCATGGAGGATAACAAAAGACCCAGAACCGATTATTGTGTTGATTTATCATAAACTCTTGTCATTTTTGATCAGAATTTAGTATCTTGGTTTGTGGGAGTAGTTCAATCGGTCTAGGTATGATTTTTGTTTAATGTGTTGCCAGTGGATATGATCAGGTTAGCTGTTTTAGAAAAGCATAACATTAAAATCATATGAATAGCAAGCCGCCCTTTTTCAACAGTAAGAAACTGGATACTCTTTTGACACACCTTCAGACCCTCAGGATATATCACTGTGTTTATGTCGAATGTTTTAAGCCCCTCCTCCTGACATTTCCAGTCCGTTTCAGTTCTTGATATTGATATCTTTGTATTATTTTACACTTTTCTATGTTCTTATCTGTTTATTCTGTGATCATTGACTGAAATGTGTGAATTGTCTGAATTGAGTTGGGCATTTTGTTAAAGTGTTTCTGAGGTATTATGATAAGATAAGAAATTAAAATAATTTCTCCTATTTCTGCCCAATATTCAGAGACTACTATAAGTAAGCCATTTGTTACTTGATTTCCTCCAAAACATTGCTTTGTTTATTCGAGCATCCCCATTACCCAGTCATAACATTTGCTCAAGCAATGTTGTAAATTGAGGGCGGGACTATCTGTTGTCCAACCAATGTGAGAGACGGGGGAGTGCCCAGGAAACCTGTTTGAAAATGTCATTTTTTGCATTTAAGCTTTAATTACATAAATCACAATCATTCAATGTAAACAAGATTTTGAGATTATGTCTGAGTGACAGTGACATGGTTGAATCTTCTGTATTATTCAGAAGAGAATTCTTTTATGAATAATACATCATGCTGCTGTATAATAACCTATACGTCTGACCTTTGCAACAGTATGGAAGGTTTATGAGCCAAACAAAAGTATATTGAATTTCCTGTGGCGCCTTTGCTTTTATGCCATGTTCAGTAGAAATGCTCTGTAGGTGCTGGTCAGTGTTTCAATGATGTTCTCGCTGGTTTAAGTGTTGTGCACAAAGGCTGGACAAAAAAGAACTGTCCATCTTTTGTCATCAATGATGTCATACTGAATCTGTCTATACCATTTGGTGTATTGACTAAATATACCACACAAAAAAATATTTAAGTAAGTAAGTGTGGCACAATAAATGTTTTCTAAAGTTAATGTTTCTAAGCTAATGTTTTGCAGAATAAAACATCCAGTTTACTTAAATACCTAAACTCATTTTATGTTACATGAAAACATTTATTTTCTGAGAAGCTTTGCTGTCTGGCTTCTGAGATGTTTGGATATTGAGATTTAGATATGTTCTTTAAAAAGATTTTAATTTCATTTTAATGCATTTTAATTTACATTTTTTAATTTTACAGTTCATATACATTTATTATTTTGATGCCTCTTTTTTACTTATATATTTGTTCCAATTAAGGCGATGTGCCTTTAGAATGTCCCCTAAAATATAAATAAAAATAATATAAATATTCTTAAATTGCTTAAGTCATTAAGCGGTTAGTTTTAACATTAAATTGTAATGTTAAAAAATAAGAAAGAAATGTTTTAAATGTAATGTAAGTGAAGATCTCCTCCCTCAGCCAAGAAACCCCCCCACCCGAGTCCCCCAGCATATGAGCCAGTGCAGCGTGCTGAGGGGCCACTGAGACTAATAGCCAGCTGCTATTTTGTAGTGACTTTCTTTTCTTAGTAGTCACATAGCTGTTGTTGAACGCGCAGTGTGCGGAATCAAAACTGTCTTTTCAATAACAGTCCGCTGGCGGCCGACGCGACCCCAAAGACAGCACGATGAGAAGTCCTGAAAACAAGCCGAAGTGCGTGTGGTAAATTTGTTTGAGAGTGGCGGCGCCAATGCAAATGCGAGTGGCAGGCAATACCGAGGATCCTCGCCAGGATGGTTTGAATGGAAAATCGGTCATTGTGGGAAGGGTTTGCTGGGTCTGACCCTGGCTGCTACTAGACAAGCAAGTGTGAAATCCATATGAAAGGTAAGCAGCTGATAACATTGCCCAACAAAGGCAATATCATCTTTCCCAGTCTCTACGTTTTTGTTTCCGCCACTCTCATCTGCCTACATCAATTTTGTTTCTCGTCTTGCTATGTGTGTTTTGGAGAATTATTATTATTATTTTTTTTTTAATGAATAAATACATACAAGCATCGTCTATCATTCACATGAAACACTGAAAACTGTGCAAAGCTGTTTGAAAAGAACCGCTGCTCTGTGGTCTTTGTGCTTCCCCTTTCATCCTGCTTAGAATGGGCAGCATATCGGCCACCGCTGAGCTTTGTTTTTGTTTTTCAAGCTTATCGCATTTTTGTAATTGTCATCCCGAGGTTCGTCACACTCTGTGACAATATTTAGTCCCATTCCTAATGTTTACTTTGCAATTAGGAGCAAATCACTCATGCCTGTGGGGTCTGTTGCCATAGTTACAATAGGGTTCCGAGGTCTATCATCTGGTCCTTGCGTCCACCAATCAGGATGCAGAGCTGAAGCTGCAACATAAAGTAAAGATGCACATCTTTCAGCAACACAGTAGTAAGAAACAGAAAGAGATTCATGAGTATAAGAAAGTACTCTGGGATGGCAAGTAGGCGACTGCACCCAGTCATGGCGGACGGCAGAAATCACAGCGGAGGAGACACCCAGCAGGAGAGGCAGGTGAGAGCATCAACCATTTTGAGACATCACACACATTACTGTTCTTGTAGACTACTCCGTGAAATGTGTTGGAGATGGTGGTCAAGATTAGCGTTAATGCGAATCCGCTAACAGTACAAATAAACGGTGATAATTTTGGAGCTTGCTAAATCTGGTCCGGACGTTCAGCGTTGGGAAAATAAAAGCGAGAAAAAGCAGCATGGCCATAGTTTTCAATATGATTGTTAAAGCCTCTTCAGATCAATTTTTTCCAAACCGCGATCAAAGAACTCCAGCTGAGCTCTTGTTCAGTTTTCGTATGTTTTGCTGTTAATTTGCGAATGGGAGGAATCGTTCCGCAAAGTTCATTTGATCGGTCCGAGTATACATATGTCCGTATCTTTTGTGTTTGTGTATGTGTCTCTGTATGAAATTGGCCTAGATTAATCATAGCACTCTAAATCTCATTACTTGGAACATCTGAGGGAACGCTGTCTTTAAAGGGCTCTTTGGAGGGGGCTTTCAAATCGGGCCTTCATCAGATCAAAGGCCTCAGATGTGGGATGAATATTTGTCCTCGGCGGAGATGTTTCGAGCTAATCAAGTATTGTCTGAGAATCCATGATTCGGTGAAGCACAGCAGCACGGGCTCCATGTTCACGCCGAATCCCTACCGAGCGCTCCATGAACCTGTCGATACCACGATACGACGTCCAAAGAAGACCAGAGAGGGGGCTGAGTGGAAAACGCGAAGATAAAGAAAGATGGAGGGAGGACCATCGCCAACTAAACCCAATTGTGCTTAAAGATGGCGGCCGGGCATGTCGCAGACTGCGTAACGCCAGACCCGATCTGTCGAGGGACAATCAGGACAGTCCGCATTTAAGGACAACTTAAAGTTGTTCTTACGCACGCTGAGGTAACCTTACAAAAAAAGGCATGTGCATAGATTGTTAGCATTGTAGCACCATTTGTAACGTTGTGGTTTCGTCGTCGTCCTCCTCATTGCATTGTTTGCCGCTCTTTTCCTACTGTCTTTATTGTTTGTGTCTCGTCTCGTAGTCTCGCCTTTCTTACGGCCCTCTCGCTTTCAGAGACAGCACATCAATTGTTACGACCACTTGCTGTGCATTTCCAGCTCATAGTATTGGTGATAATAACAAGCTTTTAAGCTTCTTTGACTGTGCATTTGTTAGCGTTCAATCAGTCAGACTTTTTCGCCCGTGTACAGACGGCTAGCTAGCTGTAGCCCCGTCGTTAGCGCCACATTGTTTGCAGACGAAATGAGCGAAAGGGCATTTTGTGCATGTTTTCGTATGAAAACTTTAATCAGTAGTTCAACCCAAGCAACAAACTATTTAATCCTCTGTGCCTAATCCACTCCTGGCCTTGTTAGTCACGATTTATTCAGCTATGACAAAAGCTATCAGCAGGATTCCAGAGTCTTTAGATAACACCTTTCTCTCAAGACTTGCGAGCGCTAAAAAGAGCAGCTTATCAATACACCAAAGACACTTTCTCTTTATGATGTCCCAATCATTCACATAGAAATCAGCTTTTCTCAACCAGACCCTCATTTTCTTTGTTTCATAATGCTCCCGGCCCAACCATTTCAGGCATGTGCTTCTTTGTCCATTGTTGGTTGTATCTTAAAAATCTCCATTTCCCTCATAATTCAAAGGCTGATTATTCCACTTTTTACAGAAGTGATAAAAGGAACCTTGAAATAACTTATTTGAAGGAATAATTATCTTTTGTAGAAATGAGAAGAGCAGCACTCAGCTTTAACATCTAAATGGGCTATTGTCAACTGATCAGGCCCCTCAAAGATAAGCCTATTTCAAGCACAGCCTACAAGGAGGGGTAAATTTGCACTGGCAGCTGTAACAAAAACCAACACAGAGGAATGCTGGCCAGAAATGTGTTTTTTTACTCCTGTCAAGAGGACTTATATCATGACATCAAAATAAATCATTCATTTTTGGTCATAATGTTGTGGTTGTTTACTTTATTGTTCAAAGGATGGATTTACATTGACAGAACACCTGTATGATTTAGAAAAATAGAAAAAAAATTATATCATATTTAATTATTAAAATATTACATTTTGGGTTTTTTTTAAAAAAAAAGATGTAATTGTTCACTACATGCATAGATTGACTAATTTTTGGTTTTATATCATTATTGCAAGGTAATTATTTTATCATCACGTTATTATTTTATTTATTATTTGATGTATCTGTTATAATTATGCAGTTTGATTGATTTAGAGAGACAGCCTAGATCTTAAAAAAACGATCAGCAGCTAAAGGAACACCTGCTGGACTCGCCCATTTTCTTTAGATTCTCATTCACCCAATATGGCTGTCATCGCCTTTTTATTGAAAGCTTGAGTTGCATATTAGTCTGTCACAGCCACTGAAATGGTTAGACCAAGGCAGTGCACACAAGAACGGGTGACATGCAGCTGAGAGATCGGAATGTCTTTTGTGTAGTTTGTAGGATGGTTGTTGTTGTCATTGGGGACACTGTGGCCAATCAAAGATGCCATTAAAGTTGTGTGAATTGTTTTTAAAGGAAATGACTACAATTTGAAGCATTACAATTTTTTTAAGAGTTTTTTAACTCTGTTTTTAACCCTGTGGAGTTTAAGGAATTAATCTTTAACACACTCCAGCAGTGGATATACATGTATCACAAGCTAGTATATTATGTTTATGAAATTAAAGGAAAAATGTTTGTTTAATGATATATATTTTTTAAAGTTTTTGCATTGTTTGACAGCATTGCAGCTTGGTCTTTTTAATTTGTCTCTATGTAAAATCGATATCAAGACACTAACCTTTATTTACCTTTAAGTGTTTTGCACACAATTATTATTTAAATTGTGTATGTTTACTTCACTGATAATGTATGAGTGATAATGATTTTATAAGATAAAATCTTATAAATAAAAGTCACATTAAAAAGTGCCCACAGTTAAAAAAACACTTAAGTTTGTATAATGGGCTAACAGATGTTATGTACTGTAGATATGTATGTTCACACAACACAATGTCTGTGAAAATTATGTTCAGATAAAAGTCATTAAGAAGATAAAAAATGTATTTAGCAAGTGTAATAATGGATTTCTTTTATTTCTAATCATGAAAGAGAGCAAATTAAAACTCTGTTTTCTCAGGCACGTCTCATATTTGGTTGAAGGGGATATTGATTTGGTTCTTCTAATGAAACATTATTTCTGTGATGTTAGAGCAGAGGTCCCTGTGGAAGCCCACTCATCTGCTCCTGCACTTGAAACTGGCGAATCTGAGCAGATGGGCCGGTCACAAACAATAGGTTTCATGAAAGACTGCCGTGGGCTTGACTTATCCCGCTTAGCTTACCAGATGTGAGATGCCGCAAACGGATGGGTGCCACTGCATGATTTAGTCAGAGATGATTACAAGATGAAAATGAATGTACCTCAGGCCAACAATTTATCTGTTTCCTGTCATATTTACAGCATGCCCTCTTAATGAGGATTTCATACATTTGTGTCCATGATGCCTGTTGTTTTACTGCATGCATTGCATTTTGCTTTGTGCTGTTCATTGTGAGTAGCTGTACATCTTGAATTAGATGTGCAATCTGTGTTTTAACAAGTCAAAGGAAGACAAAGGCTCTCCAAAAAGACAAAGATGCATTTTGCTGTGAGCAACAGAATACTCATAACCAACCATCCACAAGATTAAAAAATATAATTTAAGTTAAATAAAACTTTTACATCTACATCACTTTAATTGGCAACACATAAAACAGTTTGCTGTATTTAGTTGCCCAGATGAGAGATATACTGTGATTCATCACACTATAATAGGTCACGGTTATAAATGCTTGAACAGAAACGCTTGTCATGACATTGCAAATGGTAAAAAACCTTAGGTAATTACTTTTATGGGCCTGCTATCATGCCGTGTGTCACGTACCACAAAGCTCCCATTTGCGTTTATGGTGCGGGATGTCCTTGAAGGTGGAAATTACTCTTGCTGATATAGACAAGCTATAGCGATCCCATGGCAATCCCATTAGTCAGACATGAAAACCTTTGGAATTTACAATTATGAGTGTTGAGCTAGAGGCATACAGTATCTGAATTAATATCCCGTATGATGTGATTCATTCAGTCCTTCTCCTAAAGACTATACAACTGTACAACAATACAACAATTTTCAAACGTGCAATATCACACTGTAAAGTATTTTGTGTAATATTTGAAAAAAAAATTATCAAAGGTACTACGTTTGCCAATTAATTAAAAAATATATATGATTCACTTAAATTGAAAGTGTATAATGGCTGATGTGGTACATTTATAATATGCTGTATGAGCGTAAGATAAAGTCAAAAAAGTGTGATCATATGAGCATTGTTCGAAGTAAAATTCTGAGTCAATGCATTGTGCAAAGTGTAAAAATACATATTTTAACTTTAAACCCCTGAAGAGAAACTTTTGAACAACACAACATACTATTCAACATACAGTACAGTAAATCCTTTTTCCTCATTTAACTTTCAACAGAGCAAATATATGCAGCTCACAGTGTATATCTCATATGGCAGAAGCTGCACTGGATCTAAGGAGGAAACTGATACATTCCTGCAGACAGGAACGTCACACCTTTTCTGTAACACATTGTTACCGAATCAGGCCTGAAAACACTGAGACGTATGCCCCAAAAATGCTGGGTTATTTTAAACCCATGAAAATAAACAACTAAGTAATTATAAATTAACTTATGCTGGGTTGTTTTAGCCCAAAATGCTGGGATGTGTTCAAAAATTTACATTTAAATTATTTTCAATGGTTGGGTTTGTCCCTTTTTGACCCAACCATAAGTTAAAAATAACCCAGCATTTTTAACATGTATAAGACAGAAAATGATGCATGATTAGACTATGTCTGCCTGTCAATTATCCATCCATCCTCCATTCTCTAAACCTGCATATCATCCTCCAGGCCGTGGGAGGGCTGGAATCTATCCCAGCATCTTGTGTAGGTGGGGTAGATGGCCAGTCCATCAAAGAAAGGTACATTAAGTTATTAAATGTGACATTGATTAACCATTATACCACATCACCTTTATTTCTGACACGCTTGCATCTAATTTATCTTGCAAATAATACATTAAAGTACATTTAAAATTATATTCTGTTTAAAAAAACAGTTTGATGGTGCTTTATTCTGTCTTCGCAGCTGTATGTGTCTCCTGAGTGTTTATTTAAGTGCTCTTTAAAATATAATGGCTTTATCGGACGGCTATTGACAAATTGACAAACTTAGTATAAATCAGAGAAGACCTGCTGTCTGTTTCTTTATCTGTTTTGCAACCCACCAGCAATCCTACCAGCTGCTTTGTATAGGAGCAGGTACTTAAGCCGAAAGTGCACCTGTCATGTCATTTGTCTAAGACTTCAAGGCCACTCAACAGGTAGCAGAATGGCAGCTACAGCTGCCAGTCACAACCTACATCAAACTTCTTGCAGCAGGCTTGCCGAACACAGCTGTCAAATGATTCCAATAGTTTCCTCTGGGACTGGGACTTTCACTTGTACGTAAAAGAACAATTATAGAACAATCTGACGCTCATCACCCATATGACATTAACCTCTGGTTGCAGTTTCCCAAATGACTTAGTATGTAGCAACTGTTCCTGCTCACCTCCGACAGTAATGTCTTCTCGGTGAAAAGTCTTTGAGCATTTACTAAATGCTCTCCCAATCCGTACAATCTCTCCAAACCGTTCCCAAACACCTCTATTTCATGCTAGTTACCCCTTGATTGTTTCCAAGTGGTTGCTCGGAGGTTGTGCACTGAGCTGGTATGCACCCATGGCCATGTGTTGGCTCGTGGTGGGGGGCCCAGTAATCAAAGCCAGGTCTCAGGAAGGGCAAGGATAGATCTGAGTTTGCAGCTGCTGATGCCATCTGATTTGAACACTGGCCCAGTAGACCTTATGGTATTCACTAGCCCATACATAGAGGAATATGCATGGCCATTTGACTGCAAAACTTTTGTTAGAAAATCAATCCTCACTGTTTACAAACAACATAGCACTATAAAGCTGGATATGGTTGGAGCTAAATAAAAACTAAATAGAGAATAATATTTAAGTGTGATGTTAAAGAATTTTTATCCATGTGTTTCAGATTCGGATGGACACAATAAATAACCTGGAATGGACAGATTTTTTGAGGACAGTCTGCTTGGTTTCTCTGAAAAAACAGAGGATGCGGTTTTTACTGGGACTTGAGTTAGTAAATAATACTGAAATGGAATCTTATGCCGATGGATGGAGAGTCGGGGGATGCCAGAAAACGCAGGACAGAATCATAAGACTTCTCAAGGTAATGCATTTTACTTTTTATTCTTATTAACTAAATGAACTTGGAGTCACTTAGTGGTTTTGTTTGTAAATGAATGTGCATATACTTTTTTTTAACCAGTCTTAGATTACGCATTGTAATGTTACATAATATGAGAAATTGAAAATCAGATTATTTTTTCTGATTGTCTATGCTGGCTTATAAATACAATAATTAAAATTCTAACTTTAATGTTTTGTTATAGGCAATATTTTGTTACAGTCCGTTGCTTTTTGGTTTTGACAGTTCGAATACATGGCTAATCATTTTCATGACAATGATCATTTCAAGAGCCTTACAAACTTATGACAGTCAGTATAAAACCGTGCGAGTCAGTAGAAATGCTCTTTTGTTGTATTAAAAATATACAGATTGTTCCCAATATTATCATCAAAGATTTTTTAGGTGTGTCAGATTCAAAGATGAAGTCATTTAAAATAGCCCGACTGAGCCCCATCTTTATTTTCTGAACAATTTGTAATATATCATTAAATTCATGGTTCCACACAAACTGCTCTTTCATTTTCAGATGAGCTAATCAAATAAAGTCATAAAAAGGAGGTACGAGACTGCACATTCCAAAGGCCTTTGATCTTTTCACAATGAATCCATGAGATTACATGCCTGATTATATCCAGGTGTTGAGTCATAACTTCAGAGGATTGGAGCATACAATATAATATTCGTCTTTAAGGCTTGCTAATTTTTTCAAAGGCATGTCCTTTAACACAGTATGACCTGCACTGAGTCATAAGACACCAATGTCCTTCCTGAACTTCCTTGTAAATCCAGAACTACCTTCTACATATCATCTGCATAGACTTTTCAATACAAAACAATTCCCTCTGCCATTTTTCTTAACTCAAGTTTAAATTTTAGTCTTTGTTCCTACGGGGTGAACAAGGGGATAGAAATAGAAGGAGGAACAAAAAACTTTTTTTTCTTGTGAGACCTGTATATGGTGTGACTTGAGAAACGTGTGTGTATAAAGGGATTATAATGATGCATACCTCCTGCCGCATGCTTTTTCATGACTAAAGGAACACTGTTTAAATCTCTTGCATTCTTTTTTATTTCAAGTTACTTTCATGTTTTGGCAGATGGAGAGATAGAGTCTAAAATGTACTCGTGATTCTAATCTCGTCTCACATTGGAGTGGTAGAGGCTGTTTCATATTCATGTTTTGCTATGTTAAGATCAAAAGCATCACATATAATCACATTTCTTAATGTTTAGGTACAGATGGAGATGTTGGCAAACTGTTCCTATACGTTTATTCTTCAATCCAATCACAATAAATTACTTATACAATAGGCATTGGAAGAATAGGATAGAGCACATTGGTAATAAATAACGAAAGACTGTGTGAGCTGTGTAATGTGCGTCACTGTTAAAACTGAGATCATTTTCTTCAAGGTTATAGTCCACTTTGGCTGTACCGGTTGACATACTTACAGCTGTGCGCAGCTGTAGCTTATTCTTATTCAATCTACGATTAAAGCCCACAGACAGGCACATCCTGCAGATTGCTTATTATATAGTTTGATAGTAAAGTGTGGTTGAAGTGGATTAAACCGCATGGGTTTCCTCGCCTTTATTTTATATTTTCATCCAGGCGGCAGTGTGTTTTCTGGCCGCGCGCGGCGCTACACATCTCTCCGCTCTCTCTCTCCCTCGCTCACTCAGTCGCACACGGGCACAGGAGTGCGAGAGACAGCCATGGAGAGGTGGAGAAGCGACTGTTTTCTTTGTTATTTTTAAACTCCGAGATCCGCATCGATGACACGATTCGCATCCAGTCGCGTACAACGCTATTCCCGATGCGCTCGGAAACGGAAAGCAGCTTCTCACAGGTACAGTAAGGGCCACTTTTTTCTCCTCCGGGTTCGGGTGTAATGGGGGTTTGCGGTAGCGGAGAGAGAGAGATGAAACGTGCCGTTTTCGTTGCTCGTGTTTGAATCACGCTTTCGGTTATAAACGTCTCGCGCTGTGTTTTTGATGTCGGATGATCGGCGCGAGACCCGAGCGAGTACGGGCGCGCCGACGTTGATCGGGATGCGCGTGTTGTGAGTGTGAAAATCAGTGTTGCAAAGTTGCATACTAGTCGCTGGGCTGCGGAAGGGCCTGGCTATGTGTGTGTGTATGGAGTTTGTTTCTTACTTCCCCCTCCCCCATCCGCTCCTGCTGCTGAGGCCGAGACATGAATGCGATGAATGTGGGGCTCACTTCAAAGCGAATCGGGAGGGCAGCGAAAGGGGTGTTGTAATGTCGTTAGGGAAGGAAAAAACGCACGGAGAGTGGAAGCGATCCGCCTTTAGAATCACGTTTTTTACGATGTACATTAGTGCATAAGTGGGATGAAGATATATTGGTGTTAATGGAGATTAATGATAGCGTGCTATAACAACGTGTTCTCGCACTAGTTGAGTCGGATCGCTTCAGTTGCAGCGGAACATGCTAGCTAGCAATGTCGGCTAACGCGCACGAAGATGGTGAAAGTGTTTTTCGCCATCTGGCTTCACTTCTTCGGGAAGGTCTCGCGCCGCACGTACTTCCTCTACTCGCTCGTTATGTTCATCTTTGATGTTTTTGCTCTTTTGTGCATTTATTTGTGTCACCGGAGCTTGTTTTGTTTATAGCTACTAGCGACCGGATAGCTGCTTCACGAGCTTTATTTTAAAACATTGCTTTATTGTGCTGTGGATGAAACGCGACGAATGATCAATTCGTGTCGTATGTGTGTGTTTTGCGGCTGGATTAGCAAGCTAACGGATTGCTTTCGTGGCTTCCTTAAAAGTTTGAGTTGTTTAAGTTATTGTTGGGCTTGGACAAGGATAGCTCAAGGCTTCTTTTCACCAGATCAAATCAGATCTGGCAGGCAGTCACAGGTTTTAAGGTCGAAGCTTGAAAGTGTTGGATTTATGGCCTGTCACGGGTGAGTTCAAGAGTGTTTGTACTATGATGCTTTGCTTTTTTTTGCTTGAAGATAGATGCCTCGGGCCTCTGCAAACTTTGACGGAGGGTTAATTAAATCTAAATGGCACAGAAAATGTATTCATTGTGATTGGATCCAGTGTTACTACGTAAATTGACATATGGGTTAATTAAATCTAAATGGCACAGAACATTTATTAATTTTTTTGATCCAATGTTACTATGTAATTTTACATATCTTAAGATATTTCAAAAATGTGTACTGTAATGTCTTTGTGTGCTTTTGTTGGTTAAATTTTGATAATGTCACGAAGTCTTTAATTTTATGGTGGGGATAAAACAGTTTATTCCTTTTATGAAACTTTCAGACTGATTAGATTGATACAAACGTGATCATGTGACTTGACGTGTGTGAAATTTTGCAGATGGCAACAGGTCAAACTTCTACACAATTTAATATTTGATCACATAACGGCCCAGATTCAGTTTTTTTCATCATTTATTCATCGTCATTCCAAACCTTTATCATTTTCTTTCTTCTGGAGAACACAAAAGGGGATATTTGGAAAAATGTTGCTAACAAACAACATTGACCACCGTTGACTGGCATTGTATAAATACAAAACTACAAAAAGACATTTCTTAAATTATCTTTTGTGTTTAATAGAAGAAAGAGTTATATGCTGGTTTTGAATGACATAAGAGTGAATAAGTGATGACAGACATTTTAGTTTGGGGTGAATTATCTCTTTAAAATCTAGTAACCATTTACTAATCTTGTGAGAAATATGCTAAAAACACTTTATGGTGCCACATCAGTGTAAGCCTTTGGTGAATGGCATTGTTTCATTATAAATCATATTCATTACTGTATTACATAAGGACATTCATGTGTTTTTAAACTAACATGGCAGTGTTGAAATTTAAAATGTTTTATACTCCAAATTCAGATTTGAAGAGCCTTCGCGTTTTGCCTCTTGATAAAGATGTTATTTAATGTTTCTCTCTTTCTGCCTTTCCTACAGGAGGAATTCATTTGCAGTGGCATTAAAAGAAGTCTGGATATAAACTTTCTGCCTTGCGGGCTGTGCTGGGACGGGGTGCATGGACACTGTGAGAATGAGTATAAACGAGAAGGCCTGTTATCTGACAGACCTGGGTGGCAGCTTCACTGAGGATGCCCCCAGACCCCCGGTCCCTGGGGAGGAGGGCGATCTGGTGTCCAGCGATGGGCGGCAGTACGGCCACAGTTTTTACTCCTCCAAGAGCGAGAGCCTCAAGAACGAGGCCTCCATAGCTACGCCCAGAAGACCCGACCTGGATCTGGGCTACGAGCCCGAGGGTAGCGCTTCCCCCACGCCACCCTACCTGAAGTGGGCCGAGTCGTTGCACTCTCTCCTGGACGATCAAGATGGCATTCACTTGTTCAGGACTTTCCTCAAACAGGAGGAATGCGCCGACATGCTGGACTTCTGGTTCGCCTGCAGCGGCTTCCGGAAGCAGGAGACTAACGAGGGCAACGAGGAGAAGATGCTAAAACTAGCGAAAGCCATTTACAAAAAGTACATATTGGATAACAACGGGATCGTCTCGAGACAGATCAAACCAGCCACAAAGAGCTTCATCAAGGACTGCGTGATGAAACTTCACATCGATCCCGCTATGTTCGACCAGGCTCAGACTGAAATTCAGACTATGATGGAGGAGAACACCTACCCTTTGTTTTTGAAGTCTGACATATATTTGGAATACACCAGGACAGGTGGGGAAAGTCCCAAGCTGTTCAGTGACCAGAGCTCAGTGTCGGGGAACGGCAAAGTCTTGCCGGGTTACTTGCCAACTCTGGTCGAGGACAAGGAATGGAGGTGCGACCAGGGGCAGGAGGAGAACGAGGAAAACGACCCCACCCCGAGCAACAGGCTGACCCAGAAGCTGCTTATGGAAACCGTGCCTCAACGGGTGGCCAACAGTAAAAGATATCACGACAACCTGGAGTACAGGTAAATCCCAGCAGCTTTGAATAGCCTCTCTCTCTTCCTGTCTGTCTCTTTCCTCTCCCTTTTTCTGGTGCAGGCGCAGTAAGAAGCAAAAGATAAAAAGAGAATCTGAGTTAAGCGCAGCCCTCCACAGGAGATGTGAGGAATGCAGTATAGGCAGAAACCTCTAAGTAACTGTGACTGTGGTTGCAAGACAGACACCGGGACGCAGCGGTGTCTTTACCTACTGCGAGTTGGTGCAAGTGGGTTCTCTTTGTGTTCTCCATGCAGGTGTCTCTTGAATGGCAGGCTTTTGAGGTAGAATAAAGGTTTCTTCAGGAGAACCGCAACATGAATTCTCTTTAGAATGTGCACAAAGGAAAAACCGGATTGAATATTTGCAAAAAAGTAAAAATGCACACAGTCTAAAGAAAGGTTTAGCTGATGGCTTCAGGTATGTTTGGTGTATCTGATTTAATGCCCCCCGAAGCCCACAGCCCTGTATGGATTTGTTCTGTATGCGGACGGTATGTTTAGATAGCTATCTCCTTTTGTCCCGTACCACCCGTAGTTTGCCCGCAGAACGAGAATATCGGAATGTTATGTTTCAGGGATTGTGTTTTGTAATGAATTTTTGTGCTCAGACATTCCTATGGCGTTCTTCGCCACCAGTTGCGATGGCTCATTGTGGGCCGTTAGCGAGGGGAATTCTAGTTCATATCGTGCATCTCGCAGACATCGGTTAATCTGCAGAGGCTGGTTTTTAAGCCGTGCTGTGAAATTTACAGCAAATCACTTGATGCATCAGAGCCTCGAGTCCCTCCATATGAGCAAAATGGGATTTAGAGATGTGACTGCTAAATACTTTAATCCTTGTCCTGCTGGAATAGAAAGCTGTGCATGTGGGCCTTTGAACAGTCTCTGAAGAAGATTACAAAGCTTTCTGTGATTTAAAAGCAAATATCGACAGGTGCTTTCAAATTGACATTTTAAAGCAGTGCCATAAAACGCTGTGCGTTATAGGGATTTTGGCGTATGTGTGAGTTGATCTTATGTGATCTTATGCGTATGGTTATGGTAAAATTACTATAACTGCTGTTTTATGTTCGGTGTTGCTTTTATAAAATGCAACAATAGTAATGTAAGGGATAATCGTTATGAGACATTATTGTGAAATAAGCCATAAAAAAGTGATCATTGCCACCTGACTGTATATCAACTGGGTAAATGAATGGTTGTTAAATGTGATTTAAGTTGAAAATAATTTTATTTACACAGTAAACTAAAACAGTGTAGAAAAGTGTGTTTGTTTGGGACAATGTTGCAATATTTCTATTTAACATAATGCAGTGATCGGCCAATCAAGTATTAGTGAGCTGTGCAATAATGATGATATGATGTCAGTGTTTAATAATTTGTTTTCAAATTCATTTCTGTCTGCGTTTTACGGCTACCAATTAAACAGATGTGTGTATATTGTCATTTTACACTGGCTACAACCTCAGCTCATCCAATAAGAATGTAGATGAGGGACTATCAGTATAATACCAATTTCTGAGTGCAGTGTCTTTTTTCTTTTATCAAAGCTAAAGCTTTAATTCTAAGCAGGCATGGAGGAGCGGGAGGAGGATTTACACAGCCTGATTTAGCCGCTGTAAAATGCTCAAGCATACATTGTGTTCTGCCGCTCTGATGTGCTGAACTGCACTGTGTTCTCCGCTGGCACTCCTCCCGCTAAGAGATTTGAAAATTGTGGAAATCTACCCCTAGAAGTTGACCCAGTTTTCTCCGAGACAAACCTTGACATCTGTTGATGATGCAGTAACCCTGTTCTGTCCAAAATCTCAGCTCTTTAGACGTTCAGGTGAGCTGTTAACTCGAGAAACATCCTCAGGAGTTTTACAAAAGGATGCGTGTCTGTTTTTGTTTTGCTGCGGCTTCCTCCTTTTCTCCTTTTGACTTGCGTCTTCTCCCAGCAGTTTATGTTTAGTGTTAGGTTTGGCATTTTAATTTTTGAAAACTGTTAAAGGGTACCTTTTAACAAGCCATAACATGACAAAATGAAAGGCTGATACTCTTAAACCACAGAAACACCCTCCACACTCCACCCAGCTGAACGTATGTTCCATTGCCTCTGGACCTGATGTGTTTTTAATTAGCGGGAGCGATGGATTTGTGAAGTTGTTCTCAAATGATTTTTTCATTAGGCCTACATGAAGTTTTTGGCTGGAATTACAGAAAGATACACCAGGTTTATTTTTTAAATAGCCTTTTAGGTCAATGCTTTAGGCGCTTGTGCATTTAAATTTTGCACAAGCCATATGTCTTTTATTTGCTGGCGAGAGCAGGAAGTGAGGGAATTCAGACGTTTAGCATGGGAACATACTAGTGCTAGTCTTGTGTTACTGATTTTCTCTGATGTGCAAGTGTTTCACCAGAACATTTATACCAAGAGCTGTGGTCGAAATAGGTGACATTTTTCAAGTATGAACAGTGTTTCCCACAGGATTTTGTATTACTTGTGGCGCTGGATGACGCCACGTTACGTCATCACGCCATGTTTGCGTTCAGACAAGCGTTGGCACTGGCACTTCAGTTTTTTTATTTTGCTGAACTGTCACATACTGTAATACACATAAAAAGATAATAAAGATCTTCACTTTTTTTCAAAACCCACAATACTTTGTTTACCAGGAGTCACTGTCATTAAACCGCTCAAATCCTAATTTATATAACCAAGACGTAGTCTAACAAAACACCATGCCTTTAAATAGTGGCTATATACGCTGATTTAGGCATTTTGTGTCCTACTATGTTGTATGTATTATTTGTCTGTCTCCATCTGAGTAACAAACTATATCTACATATTTACAGACAAACTATGTTCAAATGCCCAAACAGTCAGTAACAGTGACGGGTGCTTGGAAACGCTGTTTTGTACTCTTTCATTGACGGGTCGGCTGCAGATCAGTTAGTTCAGTGCTATTCGTGGCGGGCCGCTTAGCGTGCGCTGTGGATCCAGTTGTGTGACGAGTGCATTAGTTTCCAACCGAGGTCAAAAAGTATGGAAATTTGAATGTTATCTTCAACTAAAGCTTATGTATGGGAAACGCTGATAAAACAATTTTGTGATGTGGAGTCAGTTCCAGACTAAATCAATATAAAAATGGATTTTCCCATTTCTTTTATAGCAGCTCTAATGTTTGTGATGTCCTGCACTAACTCAATAACAAAAATGATAGATTTACTGTTGTAGATTTGAGATTGATCCTCAAATAACAGCAATTTCATCTTTTTAGCTTTGGCTAGTGATGCAGCTTGTGAACCAAGCTTAAAAAAACTCTGTGTGATCTTTAAGATTTGTCTGTTTTGCTTGATAAAGTAACCCTTATAATAATTGTTATATTTGCAATTATTAAAGCTGCTATTAACAATTTTAATGTCATGCACTTAGGAAAAGTATTAATAATTTTAGTATATTAAAAGTATAGTAGAGTAAGTTTTGGTGGGTTGAGTGGATTGCATTTACCATATTTTACTAAATATATCAATATGGTTAAACTTGTTTTTTTTAGTTAGAGAATAATATGTTTGTGGTTGTTGTAAATACCATAGTTTTACTATGATTACTGCAGTAATATCATGTGTAATTTTTGTAAGAGTGCTCAGTATTATATAAGGTGTGAGTTCTTCTATATTGTTTGTCATCTAATATATATAATCAATATTATTGTGTTTAATTTAGCATTTCATGTATTTTGGCATAGTTTTTATTTCATATGTTTTGAGTGTAATTGTAAAATGGTTTATGTGCAGGTGGTCAGTGTTTGCTCTTTGATTTCTCAAATATTTGGCTGTATTAGAGGTGAAGTGTAATGCGAAAGCCGGTCTCTTTCTTACCTGTGCTCTTAAACACAGAGCTGTCTTTAAGGGTTTAATCTGTAGGAGTCTGGAGTCAGCTGTGATCACATGCAAAATGGGATGACAAAGAGCTCATAATTATTCTGAGTGTGGGGAGGTGCACAAATCTTGGGAGCAGCAATGCTGCCTGTATTTAGGTAATGGTTCCTTTCAAATGCGCATGGTGCTTTTGTCCCAGTGGAGTTGCTTTAGATGCAGGGATTTTTAAGTGGTAATGGGTTGCAAGGGGAGGTAGTTAAATCCTAATGCGCTTGTGCTTTTTTATATATAACAGTGAGGTTATGTCACGGTAATTAATGAGTTGTCTCTGTTGGATTCGGGCAAGATGTGTTATTGGTGGAAAAAGCCAATCGATTAGTTTTGAATCGCAGTAATGATTCAGAGATTCCAGATGCCCCCTGTCTGTTTTAAAGCCTTTGTTTTGTAAAGAATCAAATGGAATGGGGAATGCTGGGCATGTGGATCGAGCTGCTGAAGGCTGCGATCGTCTCTGAAGGCTTCTGTCTTTCTCTTATACTGTGAATATTGACATGGCTGCTGCTTGAATCATTAGAAGATCGTGGATGGGTTGAGAGTGAGGGATAATCACAGGAGACTGCAGCGAGCCTGGGTCTCTCTCTCTCTCCCCCTCCGTTTTCTCCATTTCTCTTTTTCTCTGTCTGTTTCTTTCTATTCTCTGTTTAGACTGGCAATAAAGAGATGTTTCAGTCTCACTTGTGAATGGTTCAAACAGTGCCCAGCACCACACAATAAATAAGCCTTGTATGCTATTTCCCTTCATTCTTGTAAACGGAGCGAAAATACCACAGCAAAGATATGACACTGTTTATTTTGTAAATGCTTCCTGCTTTTTATGTGGTTGCTTTTAACTTTGGTGCAACTCACAGAAATATTTGAGGTATTAGATTTTTTTATTACATACACTTAGTATGTGTTTTTAACACAAACCTAACACCCAAACGTTTTTTGTTTAAAAATGTATTCTGTAAAATGTAAGATGGGTGTGTAATAACAGATGCCAAGTGTAGTTTCTCTTCTTTTAAGAAGGAATCAGTATTGCGAGGTCATTGCCTCTTGTTTTCATCATCTAGGCCTATCTGTCATGATCAAATTAACCATCCAGGCCCATGTAATATCTCTTGATTGGCATCAAAACAACAAAAATGTTATAAATGTAGCAATAGGCAAAGCATTGAAGTTGTATTTAAGCAGGTTTATGCTAAGGCAGGTAGAAGTTTTATACAACGAAATTGTATATATTATTGCAGGTCATGTGTTGACAGCTTAACCAGTAGGCTAAAACAGACATCATGTTGTTAAAGGGATAGTTCCATCATAATTTTTTCACCCTTATGTCATTCAAACCTTGTAAATGATTATTTCTTTTGTGGAAAACAGAAGATGATATTTTGCAAAAAGCTGGTTACCGGCACCCATTGACTTCCATTGTACCTTGTGTCCATACTATGAAAGTAAATGGGTGACGGTAATGAGTGTTTTGCAAAATAAGTCATACATGTTTGACATGACATGAGGGTGAGTAAATAATAAAATAATTGTTATTTTTGTGTGAACTATCCCTTTTATATTGCTAAAGCCATGTATAATGTGTATGTAATATGTATATATTGGATTTTTGTTGTGCCAAGATATATTGTTACACCCCTATAGCATAGATTGTAGCATAATGTATAGAGATGAGTTCAGAGATGCACCTGGTTAGATTTGTAAACTTGTTCTTGCATGATTAGTTAGACTGTTTTATAACTGTGTGGCATGTTGTTGTTTGTCCGCATTAATAATTGCAAGATGACTGGTTTTTCCAAGAATGTTATTGTTTGTGTTTTGCCCACGCCCTGCCCAAGCACATTTTAGATGATTAAGTTATTGGGTCATTGTTTGCCATCATTAATGCCAAATATATTTGTAGTTACCACAGCAAGATTTAGAAATCCTTTTATTATAGAGGTATTTTTTTAGGAATAAGAGCAGCAGGTAGGGCACAGAACGATGAATCATTTGACCGATACTGTCTTTATGACATATTAGAAATGTTTGTCATGATTGCATGACAGTATGTAGCGTAATATTCAGAAATGAACAAATATAATGTTTCATCAAACTGACCAATGTTGTTTTCATAATCAAGTCTAACAGGAATCTCCTTTTGTTCTTTATCGACAGGCATGCATCATGGAGGGAGCCCATCAATCCATACTATGTGAACACCGGTTACGCCATGGCTCCGGCCACCAGCGCCAACGACAGCGAGCAGCAGAGCATGTCCAGCGACGCAGACACTCTATCCCTGACCGACAGCAGCGTGTACGTACACATCTGTAGACGCAAAACACTCACACACTGATCCGGCTTGCATGAATCCATCCTCACCGCCGCAAGCTGGCGGAACATTCCTTCTCAGAGCTTACAGCGATTCAATTTCACTACGTTGTCCCCAAGTCAAATTGGCAGGATTTACCTTCTCCAAAAAGCTCACAGCCAGTTCTGCAACAGCGTAGATATTTCAGCGACCGAACGGATGACGCGCAGACAAAGCTTAATATTACTTGTCATTGGAGTGTCTTAAGCCGAGGCTGGCAGCCGCTAGCAGAGGCTGGTCTCAGAACAGCGTCTCTCGCATGCCGAATTAGCAGCGTTACCCCCAGCCCTGCTCTGGGTACAGAAACAAACCTGCTCTTCTCTGAGGAGGACCATCTGCTCATTATCCACACCAATGAAAGCTTCTAAATGTCATTACTTATGCTAATTATAGAGCTTCAAATTGGGAGGTATGAGGCGCTGCAAGCTGTAATTTGAGGGCATTGACTTGTTTCCCTATAAATTAACTTTCCCTGAAAACAAAGGAAACAGCCTTTACGTGTACCGTAGACAAGCAGGTTGTTGAAAGAACAGGAAATGAATTATTGAAAACAAACAAGGATCGAGAATAAGAGCTTATAAAAGAATAAAACAGTGTTTTGCCTCAAGGCATAATCAAATTTGTCCACTCATTTCATGGCTTCGAAAGTATTTTCCCCATGCTCGATTACTTTAAATGATTGCTGTAAAATTTAATATTGCCCACTAAATATAATATTGCGATATGAATTTCTTTTTGTATTCATTTAGGCAAGTGGTAATAAATTTAAAGCTTTTTCAAACGTATATTTTTAAACCGGCAGACAGCTCTCTTTCGCCGTCGGGCTGTTATTTAGCAGAAACGTACATTTTCATCCTCCACAGGAAGCGAGTTTCTTTTTTAAAAGTGTTCGTTCATTTGCTAGACTGAAGAACAGCAGGAAGAGTTTGAGGTGGCAAGCCTGCAACAGGGAGTGTGCGGCATTCAGAGATGACACGAGTGATCAGTGTTACGAAAAAACACATTAAAGGGGCAAACATGTGTCTGAAGTGGGCTAGATTAAAGGCCATTATCAGCTGTTTGCCAGGCGGAGATGCAGGGGGGTCCACAGCAGGACCCCGGGGGATTAAAGACTCCCTGTGTCGGTGAGAGACCCCGAGCGCGCTTTGCTCTGAAGCTGTTGCCGCCGGTGCCCTGGGGATTCAGTCGGACGGGGTGACATGTGGCTTTCACGCTTAGTCCGACAACAAAAACTTACACGGCTCCAATTACTTTGCAGACTCTGGCGAGTAAAATAGTCCTGTTATTACACAAGGGTCGTCTTGTGTGCACATCATCAGGCATATATTTATTGGTATGAGTCAGAAGCGCCATTTTGTTCATTGTGGGTTTGATGTTTCTTTACGTGTTATGGAAGCAAGCAAGGTTTTGTCTGCGAATTATTTTGCATTTAGCAAGCGCACACATTTTGAGTACGAGATTAAAATGCCACATGCAAACTTTAAATGTTTATCTTTATATTTCTATATGCAAGATGACATTAGACATTAGACAGGTTCTACAAAGAAGCTAGAAATGATTTTTCAACACATGTAATGTAAAAGATGTTGGTTGATTGAAAATTTGCATCTTTATTTTCTCCCCAACAGAGACGGAATCCCACCGTACAGATACCGCAAACCACACCGACGCGAGATTCACGAAAGTGCCAAAGTTAACGGGCGAGTGCCACTACCTCATATTCCTGTAAGTATGCTTTGGATTTCTAGAGCACCTTGTTGACTCTACAACGCTTTTTCTCGCTCAATCCTCCTCCCACCACCTCCTATTTTATTCTATTCTCTGTGTCTTGTCTCCGTCCGTCATCTTATGGTCTTTCCTCGCCGTTCTCGCTCTCTCTTTTCTTCCCCCTGCCTTGTCTCTCCCATCGGCCCTAAAATGAATGTGCATTCTTAAGATGCACAGCGGTGGCTGGGGAGCTTTGATCATGTGCCGGTGAATAGCTGATGGAGAGTGAGAGAGCGCGAGCGTGCTGTCTAAAGCGTTCCTGATGCTCTCGTCAGCTCTGCCTGCTCTGCCCCGGCAGATGTGAAGACTCCCCTCTGATGGTTCGGCTTTCCCACTGCACCGGCTCCGGCATAATTGGAGCCTCTGAGAAAGAGCCCAATTTAACAGAGCAAACATACACTTCCCCTCACCGGGGCCTTTCACTCAACCTATAGAGACTGAAAGCTTGGGGAGGCAGCGAGGATGTGTTTTCGTATGCGTACCTGAAGCTGGTTACTGAATGACAATTCACAATTGTACAAACTTTACAAACTTGTACCTAGTACAAGCGAAGATCTAAATTCTTTGATCATATACATACCCTTTATGCCATTGTAGATGTATTTTTGGAATGCAAAAATTGATCGTGTAATGGATTTAGTATTGCTTCATAAAGCACGCAGGTGCATCATAATGTTCAACCAATCAAAGAAATGACATCACCTGCATAGTTTGCGCGACAAATTTCTTTGCTGTTAAAGGTGCTTTGTTTACAGATCCCGCGTAAAGATCCCGCAAAATTAATCCACACGTACTGCCGCTTTAAAAGCCTTGAACGCCCAACTTTGCGCAATACGTCAAAACAGGATAGCTGAGGCTTAACCCCATCTATCTTGAGCCTTTTCATCGGTTGCATTCCTCGTTCTGTCCGTCTTAGGTTTAGAAAGGGTCTCTCGTATTCTGCGAGCGTGGTCTGCTGCAGGGAGGCAGCGTTAGTAACCAAAACGCCTTGTCAAGTCTTGACAGATTCTGCAGTTCCACTGGGCATGTAACCGTGTGGGCTGTGGAGGAGACTGATGAATCTTAAGCAAACAGAAGGGCAGAACAAAGAGAGCTGAAACAGACTTTAGATCAGATTTGGCCCTGTAATCAAAATTTTAACGGCTCCTGTAAGGTTTTATTGGACTTTATCCAGGCGCTGGCTGCAACTGCATTTCTTCATGAGTCTTTTCCTCCTGCTCTGTCTTTCTTTTTTCTCGGTCCAGACTTCTGCAGTAATATGTTCGCTGGACTTGTGTTGTTTAAAGTCCCTTTGGTTTTATAGCGGAAGATTGTACAATAAAGTTATACGTGTTCTGTTCCCTGGTAAGGCGTGGGATGATTATCAGGACATCAGATATTGAGCTCCTGGTTGTTTGAAGTTGTGTGTTTATGTTCCAGTGTTATCATCAATGAATTCCCAACTGCACAATGTCCACAAATGTCTTTTGTTTTTCGTCCGTTTGGCCACTAACAATGTTTTTCTGCATTTAGTAGACTATATACCTCTGCAATAAGCAGTTGTGGTTGGTTGCATTAAATGTGAATGGCGACCTTGAGCACTGACTGGCGTTCTCCTCATAACTTTCAGCGCACAAACCGGATGCCAAAGGATATTCACGTAGAGCCAGAGAAATTCGCAGCGGAGCTGATCAGCAGGCTGGAAGGGGTGCTGAGAGAACGAGAGGCGCAGGAAAAACTGGAGGAGAGACTCAAGAGAGTTAGACAGGTGAGTGTCTTTTAACCTGCCTTCCTTACTACAAATGGTAAAATAGTTGTCCAGATAGTTTATTAGGTTTTTTATATATATATATTTGGATAAAGTTGTGGTTACCACAATACAAACGTTAAAGCCTAAAAATATCTCTCAATGCAATTTTCATTAAGTAACTAAAAGTCTCACTTCCGCTGGAAAATAGTTTCTGAGTGACTGTGATATTTGTTTTTGTTGTTAAGGGTGGTGTGCAGTGATACACTGAATCATTAGGTAAAGCGCTCATAGCTGTGATTAATCATGAATAAAACACGAAACTATTGACCAATCAGAATCAAGAACTGAAATCATTTTATAAGCTATTTTTAATTTGATGAATGTGAGACACTGAGCCACACGAGCAGTGAGATGCGTTCTAAAGACCTTCCTAGCTCATCAGTAAGACTCATTTCTTCAGTCTCTCTGTCTTTTCAGTGTCAGGTGAATCACCTGTCGTGATCCAGCTACTTGCCAGTCTGCCTCAGTGTAATGACTTTGTTTCAAGTCAGTCGGGGCGTGAAGAAATGCTTACGCACACCGCAAATGGAAATCTTTTTCCGACACAAAGCCAGGTGTTAAGTCTCAACCAAGATTATTTATGTAGTCTGGCCTCCTGTAAGAGGAACTTTGGTCACGGAACGGTGACTTTCAGTTATTAAGAGCCCGAAGGAGGAAAGTCATTGTCTTTTAATTGATACTCTCACCGGTCCCTTGCATGTGGAGATTAGCTCTCTGTTCTGTAAACGGATTGAAGTTTTCTTTGCGCATCAAATGAGAAACTTTCTTTTTATATTCGGGACTGTCCTTCTCTGGTTATTCCCTGCGATGAGCAGGGAACAGATAAATGTGTGTTTTGATAGCGATTGTGCTGTGACATGGTTACAAGTTGGAAAATGTAAGAGTTAAGAGTTAGTTTAAGGCCGGACTACATAATAGTTGTCTGTTGCCATAGACACTGTCAGATTATGCAATTTTTAATCCCAAATTCTTGTCATAATGTGGAAAAGAAACATGTCAGCTTTTTGAATCATGCGTGATGTCATCAGGAAAGTGGGACTAGCAACAAGAGCAAGCAAACATTGACTTGTTTTGTACTGACTGTTTTGTCATCAGAAAAGCCTATTTATTTTCTGTTTGCGTATATTTCTGTCAGGATGTCTGTTGTATGAGGCTCTTTACGAGAATACATGATCGAGTCTTGTGTCGTGACGCCCATTGTGGGTTTGAAATCACCACGACACCCTACGTCAAACAGATCATGCCGAATCAAGCTGATTGAGTCTGACCCTGGCATAAGATATTACACAATTATTTATTATTCCAAAATAATTACCATCATATTTATATAAGCATCAAAGCATCCCGTTTTAGAGGTCAAATCACCCACCGAGGGCAATCATAAATTGTCTGGTTTGCGCATTGCGGCTGTGTTCTGTTTATCAGCTCCTCCCCTGTTTTTTGGCACGATCTGTGTCAAAGATTCGTGTCCAGAGAGCTGACCTGCACAGCTGTTTAGTACGAATAAAAATATGCATGAGCCAAATCCTCAAATCTTTCTGGGCTTCACTACCTGGAGAGAGATTCAAAGCATTGCAAAGAGATTACCTGCTGTGTCCTGAGTATTTGTTGATGTTGTCTTTATAATGGAAATAAGAGAAGTAAATGCACTTTTGATATGAATACTCAAAAGCGTGGTTGTGTTGTCAACAAAAATATTCACAAACTACATAAACTGACAATAAGACAAGTAAAGCAGAATATAATAATTTGTAAGTGATAGATTATGTATAATGTGGGTTGTACAACAGAATGCAATATGAACATGATTATTACATTAAAAACCTGTCGGAAATACCGTAAGTAACTTGGATACAATATGTTGGATACAGTTGAGAATACAGAGATATTCAGACATTATTATGCGTGCAACAGTGAAGAGATTGTGTATGGTTTCAAGAAAGGTTGTAAGTTTAATTAAACATTAGGAAGTGTAATTAGATTTAAAATAATGAGCTGTTTCATTAACAGAGTATTACAGCTTTCATTGTCTACAACTAACAATTTAGCATGTGACTGAAACGCAATGAAGTCACAAGACTTTGACTAAAACATTGTTTAAATTAATGCTGTGCTGCTCATTTTAAAATTGAAGGATTAGTTCACCCCCCAAAAATCTGTCATCATTTATTCACCCTTGTGTCATTTAAAACTTGCATATGACTCTTTCTTCTGTGAAACACAAATGAAGATATTTTGAGATTTGTGTGTCCATACAATGGATGTCAATGTCTATACAATGACAAGGGTGAGTAAATGATGACAACATTTTCATTTAAACTATCCCTTCTTATAAGAAAATCCTGATGTGAGGTTTGTCTAATTGTAAATAAGGATACAGTGATTTTCATGAATGTTAAAGTGAATTTTAAAGTCACGTTTTGAGCGATTAGAAAATTCTGCCATGGATGTGTTTCAGGTCATTGTCTTTCTTCAATGTGACTACAACAAAGGCATATCAATAGATATGTGATCTTGTCCAGCCTGTAAAAGGAGGACATCTGCTGGATTAAATCTGTTACTGCACTGTGCTTATTCATGTTCATTGTTCTCTGATGTTGTCTCTCTCAAGCCTGTCTGATTCCCTGTGGACATTCCCATCGTAGTATTATGTGTTTGTTTGCTATAATTGAACGAGTTTGTTTAGACAATATTGAGTTTTAAGAAGTACTGTATCATTATTTTTTTCTGTAGGAAGAGGAAGGTGATGATGCAGATGTCTCTACCGCCCCCTCTCTGGCCAGTCACAGGATTCCTCCTGTCCACGTGCAGCATTACGGCGGTCGCTACTCTGAAATGAGCTACAACGGGCTGCAGCTACGAGACGCGCACGAGGAAAACCCCGAGAGCATCCTGGATGAGCACGTGCAGCGTGTCATGAAAACTCCCGGCTGTCAGTCACCCGGCACGGGTCGCCACTCTCCGAAGTCCCGCTCACCGGACGGGCTGCCCGCGGGCAAGATGTCTGGTATGGTGATGCCGATGTCTGGTGGACAGGGCAAGCACCAGGCTCGGCAGGGGCCTAAGGGTGAGGCGGCCCACCTGCACCATCACAAACACGTTCATCACACGCATTACGTCGCCGGGGGAAAACCCAAAGAGCAGGCTGATGCGGAAGCCATGAGGATGCCCGGCGGCTTCGCCTGGAACATGGAGCAACACCACTATGGATCCAACTATGGCTCCAAGTCCCGGAACTATGCGGACGGAATGAGTGTCGGCCCCAATGCCATGGATCCCATGGGTTACGGGTATGTACCGTGATGATGTCATATTAGTCCTTTTTTCAGAGATGTTTAATTAAACCTTTTTTGCTAACAGCATTAGTGATTTTATGTTGCGGTTTCTCATTGCAGCAGTAAAGGCAGCACGCTGTCCAAGCGAACCGTCAGGAAAGGAGACGATGGGCGAAACTTCGAGACGCGAGATCCCTTCCAACCCGAGGACATGGAGAGAAACCAGAAGATTATGCAGTGGATGATGGAGGGAGAGAAGGAAGCGGGACGATACAAGAGGAGCCCTTACGGGTGAGAAAACGCATCACTTTGACATTACATAACTCATGCTAATGTGTTTTTGGATCATTACAACAGTATGTTGTAAAAACTCATTTTTCTCACATTAATTCTCACAGAAGCATCTCAGGCTCCAAAAAGGTCCCGAGTCACGAGGTGCCAAGGCCCAGCTCCGTGGAGCGGCCAGGCGCGGTTCACCCTTGGGTCACCGCTCAGCTCCGCAACAACGTGCAGCCATCGCATCCCTTCATCCAGGACCCCACCATGCCCCCCAATCCTGCCCCAAACCCGCTCACCCAGCTTGAGGAGGCGCGCAGGAGGCTTGAGGAGGAGAAGAAGAAGTCTGGTACTTTGCAGGCCAAGCAGAGGTGAGAGATCACATGGAGTTGCATTTTCTCAAGTGGTATCAACATGACAATAGGAATTGATCGGCAGGAAGTTAGAAGGGAAAGTATAGCAGTAGTTATACAACGCTGGCTCCTCTTTCCTTCCTAGTCAGCTTGTCGTAGCGCACATTGCGGCCTGCTCGGGTGCATGCGCACACTGAGTCATTTCGAGCCTGCAGGAGCAGCTGGTGTGTCTAATTCAGGGTTGTTCCTCAGGTATGTGATGGAAGTGATCCAGAGGGGTCGCACTGCTGTCAGGCCCGCTCTGATTCCCCCGCTCAGTGTGGTGCCAGCCGTTTCTGACACGGAGCTTTTTGAGACAGAGT
Source organism: Beaufortia kweichowensis (assembly GCA_019155185.1). Lineage (NCBI taxonomy): Eukaryota > Metazoa > Chordata > Actinopteri > Cypriniformes > Gastromyzontidae > Beaufortia > Beaufortia kweichowensis. Next base: position 4,650,086 of record CM032804.1, read on the forward strand.
ATGTGTCCTGTGTTGTTTTGTTCAGTTTACCTCATGCTTCCCCATAGAGCACAGCCGCCATCCCATGCTACCAGGACACACACATTCATGTATACAACCGGCCTGCTGCAGGGCTGTGTCATGTGCGCACTAAAGAGCGATCCTATTTCTGCGTAGTGTAGTCTAGAGTAGAGATTTCCTTAAGCTTTTTAAGAAATAGTTCATACAAATTTATGATTTTTTTTTACACAAATGCACTGTAAAGTATTCTTGGTTGCCTTAAAATTGTTGGCCAGTTATTTCAACTCGTTAAAATAAGAAATGTGTTGAAATGAGTCGTATGTAAAAACGGACTTGTAAATCAAAGTTGATTGGACTTAAAATTTAAGGCAACTAAGACTTTTACCGTGTCTCATTTCAGCGGCATATAATTTCATGAATATTTCATGAATAGTGTTCAAAATAGTGCTTATAAATGGCTGTTTAAATAGTAGGCTCACTTGAAAAGAGTGGAGGCTTGGACCCGGAAATTGCATTCCTTGCGTCATGACTTGACAAGCGGATATCTATGGAACAACTATCAGCTGGAGTTAAGTGAAACCGCAGTGAAGCGTTCTCATGAACTCTCGGTTCTAATGCAGCGAAAGTAATGTTGTGTTTAGACTCCTGCTTTATGCCAAGCACCATGACTCTATACCGATATGACGTGAGTTGTCTACCTGCTGCTCATTCAGATACGCAGTTTAGTCACATCAAAGCTTTAGCGAGGAGGAGATGAAAGCAGCCCTACACGACAGTGCCAAGCCTTCTTCTTTTTTTCTCGAGTGGGGAGCATTTGTCAGGCATCTGGATTCTGGATTCTAAGTTTTAGTTGCCAAGACTCAAACAGCCCATTGCCACCCACTCGTGCCCTCTTTAAACTAAGAAGAGCATGAACGAGAGTCTTATCCTTCAGGGTTTTTTATTTTGCCACTAGAAAAGCAAAGCACATTGTTTTGTCCATTGCCACGAGTAAAATCTGCATTGAGGAAGTGTTTTTAAGTAGTTTGTGGTTTGTTGCAGGCACAAGAATATGAAGAAGCAGCCGTGTGAGAACATCACCGTGGCATATTACTTCTGCGGCGAGCCCATCCCGTACAGGACGTCTGTCAAAGGGAGGATTGTCACGCTGGGACAGTTCAAGGAGCTGCTGACCAAGAAAGGGAGCTACAGGTAAACCTGAACTTCCTTTTTGTCACTTGTAGGTTTTTCAAGCCGTTTATACTGTTATAAGCCTTAAACTTTGATCTTTAAAAGATTGTATATAACACTGTGATGTGTTATAATATATAATATTTCATTTTGTGCTACAAATTATAAATCATAAAGTAATGCTATGTAGCTGGTTTATACAGTTTTACAGTAAAAAAAATGTAGTAATGTAGTTTTGTAAAGAAAGCATTTATAAATTTCCTAACAAATATACAATGTATGTAGTAAAATACTGGCAGAGCAAATAAAAATCTAAAGTAGTTGGATATAAATCTTTATTGTTGATCCATGTTCATATTTTTCAGATTATCTAAACAGGTTTATCGTATTTATGTTATCCCTTCTGAGAACACATAAGTAATATTCACCTTCTTACCCTCACCACAGGTATTATTTCAAGAAAGTAAGCGACGAGTTTGACTGCGGAGTGGTGTTCGAGGAGGTGCGTGAGGACGACGCCATCCTGCCCATCTTTGAGGAGAAGATCATCGGAAAAGTCGAGAAGATTGACTGAAACGAGAATCGGAGAGAAGAGAGGGAGAAAGGAGGTGCTCTGGGAGATGAGGGAGGCGGAGGAGCCGCTGGATGTGGAGTAAGAGAGAGAGCGGAGGTGCTGAGATCGGTGTATGGACGTGCAGGAGAGAGTTCAGGAGAGGAAGGTTGCTGTGGAAAGTACACTATTTACTCTGAGGCTTCAAGCTCTGCACAACAGCTGTCCAGCTGAAGATCACACAGAGCCTTCGGACTCACGGAGGGGAAAAACGCGAGATTGTGTTCTCTCACCTTTGGTATATTTCTAACTCTGAAATGTAATGTAGCAATGTAAAGTTAGACTAGAAAAAAGTACTATGAATATGTTTACTAAAGCTGCATATTTTTGATATGACGTATCAGAAGGAACATATCCTTTCTAATTTAACAACTCTTGTAATTTTATATGTACTGGTACCAGATGTGTACAGACTGTCTGTTTAAAAGCAAAAAGAGAAAGTTTTATATCTATTTAAATATTTAAAAAAGGACAAAAAATAAAAATCACTTCACCCGTATCAAAGCTGCGGCATCGACCCGACCCGAGAAGGTGACGGTTTTCGCGAGGCTCCGATTTGCGGAGGACGTTTGAGACCAGAAGGCAGAAACCATTGCCCAATGCCCACGCTTTACCAAGTGCTTTTAACTCATACAACCAGTTTGTAATAAGTCCAGCACGTAGAGGATAGTCAGCTGAGCCTGAGCTTTTCCCTACGTTATGCATTGATGTCAAAGGAGAGGGAGAATAGATCTGAGCAGAGGTTTAATATGATGATGCCTTCACATGCGCACAGATGCACGGTCGCTCTGTGGCTTTAATCTGACATTCGTTTAGCTGCAGTGTCGTCGTGATGTCATGACTTGCATATTAATCCCTCACCTTTACATGCAACATGATGAAAAGGCCTTTGCAAGTGAACAACCAGGGACGAGCACACCCACGTTATTAAAGGATATATAGGCTTGTAGTTTTTATCGTAAAATATCTGAGGAAGAATGAACTGCGAATGGTTGTATGAACGCACCCAGGGTCCATTGTCTAAAGAGTGCCATTGGACGACACACCTATCATGTTTACACATACCTTAATGTATTTCAGTAACAAGAAACGAAGAGATTTGTAGCCTTTTAGCTTAGCACGGCTAAATCTGGTGCCTGGCGAAAATGAATCGTTTTAATGTTGATTTAGATTTACGTCTGCCTTGTTGAGATCATTAAACACCAAAGAGAATAAATTATCTGAGGAGTTATATAAAATCTGCTTGCGTTGTCTGTTTTGGCAACCAAAATGAAACTCCTTCATTGCAACACAAAGTGTTCAGACTGGGTGTTGTAATGTATGCTGGTGCTGATCTGCCATGTGTACTAATAACCGCTAGGAATGGGCTGGTGACAGAGCCAGACGTGGTGCTGTAATAATGTTAGAATGCTTATCGTTGTACTGGCATCCCATCTTTCCCAGTGTTAGTGGATATTTTCAATTCCCAGTTTAAATCGTTTTAAGTTGTGCGATATTTTATCTTTTTTCGTTCAGTTAGAATCATGTTAGTCCTCCATCCACTTGAACAATATGGGTACTTCGTGCTTTTAATTTTGACGTAACAGTCGCCGTTTTTTTGTTTTCTGCGGGGATGTAAAGAGTTATCTACTGTGAATAGCCTGGACGTGAGTTTCTCTCACCGAACGATGGATTTCCTGTACATAAACATCACAGAGTGCCTTTCTGACCACGCTCATCTCTGATGTCTTCTGCTCTCCTCACTCCATGTGTCTAGTACCAGGGACTTGCATTATGTTTTTAAAACTTTTTCGTTAGTTTCCTACGCGACGAGTATCACCACACTTAAAGTCTTTCTATGTAAATATGTACATTTTTCTATGTGTCTTCAACTACAACCAGCAACCCAATTTGGATATTTAGTGCCCTGGTTCTGCTTCAGCGTGCAGAGTTGTACAGTTATCATTTTATGGTACTTTGGACAATAAAGACATGTAATAAAATATATGTTGGTCTCTTGCTTGTTTTATTTTATTTTTTTTTAGATTAAAGTATTTGATGCATTTTAAATCTTTCTTACTTTGCTTGTTGTCGTATCTATTACGTTTACAGTGTTATTTATTAGACTAGACAGATGATGGCGCTGTTGTTCCCTAGCAACAGTTTCATCAGCGCTAGAGCCAATGATTCTGCAGCTCCAAACAAATACAGCTCACATCTTCATAAAATAAGATTTTTAATTGTAAATCCACACTTCCCCTCCTACCTTCTTAACCTTGCTTCAAGCACAACCTTTTATCAACGCTAATATAAAATGCCGCAGAGTCGGGTACTGAGAACTCTGTGTTTACTCTGAACATCTCAGGAGAGCCTCTTTTGTTGACGGCACTTCTAACACATTCAAAGAGCTCCTCAAAGAAAATAAGCCACAAAAATGCATCGCTGGATGGACTTGTGTACACAATTTTGTCATCTTCATCTCCGTATTGAAAAAATGACATTGTCATTTGATCGATCGTTACTTCAGACCGGTATAAAAAGATGCACGTTAGTCTTTAGTACATAGTAACAGCTGCTGAGATGTTGTTTCATTTTCTTTGAGGCGCCTGCACAGTAAATTGTTTTCTTTAGCCTGAAGTTTGAAAGTACCATCAGGATCCCGGTTGATTGAGCTCACTCGTCGTAATTAATTCTGGAACACTGTGTTAGACGCGGGTTAAAAAACACGAAGCTGCTTAATTGAAAAGGAAGGATCATTAGGGTGTTCTGCTGCAGTGTCTAAAACAAGCCAGAAGAACTAAATGCAAACAGACTTTAATTAGCAAGAGGCACGTCTCCCTGATATCCTGCATATGTTTTTCTCAACTTTGGCCCCGTGGCTTTTGCGATCAAAGCTGGCAGGTGAACGTTTGAGGTTCTCACTCATCAAGTAGTGATCTGGAGCTGTGGTTCACACCTTAGATTAAAGACTGATCACTTCTGCTGGCCCTGTCTCAACTCCATCAGTCCACTGTGGCAGCTGTAATGTGCTTATTGGCCAAGTTGCTTTGATGAGACGCTGTCTGGATCCCTGCAGCTGTGTGTTAAAGTGAGTTTGTCGTGCTATACTAGTTGCGCTCGGTGTGCTTATTTTGTGAGAAACTTGAACATCTTGACCCTTGACTTAGTTTTTCCTACTTGAGCTAACAAAACAAAAGCTGGGTGATAAAGCTACAAGATATTTAGTATCTGTCTGCGTTTGTGTTCGCTCTGAAATGTCCTTGTGGGTGATGATCTTTTTGTCAAAGGGCCATTTTCCAAGCTAAAATTTTTAATGAAAAATCTTTAATGTAATAAGAAAAATACAGTTAGAAATAAAGCAAGTGCTTTTGCGAACATTTGACACAACATTGCTGATTCACAGTTTTTAATTAACTCATTAACTGAACGGCTGGAATGGATTATAGAAATAAATCTCTAATAACCTGTTTTGTGACACTGTAACTCAGACATGCTATTAAAGCATCTAATGCATATTTATGAAACTTAACTGTGAGTAAAAAGCATATTAACAACATATAAACGAAAGGTTAAACGGTATCTTAAAGGGTAAAAAATATTATCTTTAAGGACATACAATGTGTGAGAAAACGACAAGATGTTAATTTAGAGAAATAGACAAATCCTTCTATTTTTTCCCATAAAAATATATATATTCATCATTTGTACTTTTCAGTATGAATATTACAGCCGTAAGATATTTTGACAGCCTTTGCGGTGTCCTAAATACTACAGAACTAAATGAATGTGTCACTATAAAAAGTCTCTTGTGAGTGTAATCTTGACACATTAAGCTGCCTCTCAAAGTACAGTGCTGTAGCTGAATAGGACTAACATCAGTGAGTGATGCAGTCTCCATGGTTACCGCAGCTTTAGGATGCACCTAGATTCCAAATAACTCCGGTGATAAAACTGGTGAAGTGAGTATTTTGGAGATATCCTTGGAAAACTTTCTAAAAAAACACTCGATTTACTTTTACTTAATGTTGAAAATGTAAAAATAACATTGCCTGGTTTTGTGATACCAAGATTTACAAGCACCAGTGCAATGTGATTTGATGTTTTCCTTTATTACAATGTTGCAGTCCTGCAGTACACAATGCTCTGAGGCAATCCATTAAACACCTGTAGGCTAATTTGTTTATGCTAAACACTGACATGCATTTCATCTTTGTGATGGTTAAAAAAGTTAATTTTAATTGACAGATTCTTAATTGAAAAAAAAAAATTTGATCGCTATGTCCACACATTTGCTGTTCACAAAAATAGTCAACGACTTATTTTAAATATGTTAGAAAACATTGACACTGATACTTCATTATCAGGTTTTAATATGTAGATGATAACGGTTGTTAATTTATGCGTGTTTCTAAGCAAGCTTAAATCTTCAGTCATGTGCATGTGTTTGAATTGGCCGTATGGCTGATTATGTTAATACATGTATGACTAAACTCCTTTTACACTGACAGATTAGCCACTACCAAATGTCAAAAGAATGATAGTCATATCATGCACATAGACACAGTCATCACTGCGAAATGACAAAAGTTTTTTCTGGAAAGTCAAGTGAAAGTAGAGTCGTCTTAGCACATGGCTACAGAAATTTTATTGCAGCACTCAAAGCCAAGTAATCTCCATGAGAGAGCTTTTAAATGAGATTTTAAGGTCTTGTAAAGTATGGAGGTCACAATTTTTCATGCACTGCTAATCTTGCCCATCTGTCTGTGTTTTTTAAGATCAAACTCTTTTAGTACAAGTTTAATGAAATGTAGTCGATATCACCAAAAATGAAAACAAAACACTTTAAAAAAGGATTAAATATAAGTGGTTTATTTGGTCTTCACATTGTGAATTACTCATCAATCTACACTTAACACAGATACACAGATAAGTATTTACATAAACCTTGGGCTATCACTGGTTGTTTTTTTAATATTATTATTTTTATTTAGGCAGGTGCAGTATTTTATGAGATATTATGTATTATATGATGCATTAATATTCTCTGGAATCCTTAATTCTGATTGGCCAGTCGTGACAATCCAATGTTTGTTATTCCCAGATAAATGTTTAAAAGTCTTATCTGGATACTGCGAGTCAACTTGACCTTGAAAACAATTTAGTTACAAATAAATCAGATAGAAATATGCCTCATTAATAACATATATGAGATTAGATGATTTTAAATGATTGTATGTTCATCTGTTTTGTCTTGGCTGAAAGTCGTGTCTAAAGCCGAAAAGAAACGGTTTTACCTCACAGAAAGTTTCTATTCTTTACAAATCAGCTAATACAACATTTCAAATCAATCTTTCATGTCTAATAATTAACTCATGTGTCAAGCCGTGGGATAATGTACATCCTGCCAGATGTTATCACAAAATGAACCCCTTCAGACTAATTACTCTGTCAAGGGTTTATTCTGTAGTATTAACCGGCTGGCTGTACATTATCCCAAAATATTATGCACTATGCATTTGTAGTATATCTTTTTGTGTGCTAATGTTTTGTGTCTTTGTCCCCTGTAAACCTGTTTTCCGGAAACATTTTGAGTTGCAGTACTGAAGTACTTGGAGGTACAATGCCAAAAACATTCAGAAATGGTTAAATATCAAGTTTTGTTGTGACATGATTCAAGTCACTTTGTTTCTCTGTTTTCTAGCTTGAGTTTTGTAGGTGTTATAAATCAGTCCTTAACACTGTGTAGTAAGAATCAAGGTCTTTTATTTAGTGCAGGTGCAGCAAAGAAATAAAAAGAACAGATATGTGTGTGTGTTTGTGTAGCCAAGACCTGTCTTCTACCCAACCTTTGAATGCATTTCATGACATTTTTGAGCTTCTTTTTATTTAAAGAGCTTTGTATTTAATGTTATATGTTACTAGTTATATGGGAACCCATTTATGGGACTTATTTCCAGTATTGATCTTCATATCAAAAGAAGTTTCTCTTTAACTCACATTTTCAAACAGGAGAATTTTAATTTTGAGATTGTAATGGGTATCAAGACCCTTCGCTGACCTCCTTTGACCCGTATCATTTCTCCAGAGATATACAGACAAGTAGAAAGTGTAGAGGTGTAACCCTTGCCATACATTTCCCTTGAATATGTATTAATGCCTGCTTAGAATGGGCAATATGTCACACCATCTGCTATTAGCATTTTTGAGATCTTCACCATAATTAAATCCTCTTTTACACTGTCTTAACCTTGAGAATGTAGTAGATAGCTGCATAGATAGCCCTAATTTGCATGCTAAGATATTTTCTGTTTTCTCTAAACGGTGTAAGATGTGCCTGTACAGAATTAAAAGCGTTCAGTAAGTTGTGTTCGAGTTTAAAGTGTACCCAAGCCTTTCCCGTTTGCTCTTTCTAAATGTCAGAAACCTCATTTCTGTCATAATTATTAAATAATCCCTGCTCATTAATTCATATTGGGAAATACGTGTTAATTATACAGAAAACCAAGAACTATTCCTCATTCTATTCATAGCCGTGTGCTAATGTCTGACTTACTGATTGATTAGTAGCACAAAGCAACCGAACTGTAATAATAGAGTCATTCTGCAGGGTTTATGCAGTACATTTCATGGATCTGCTGTTGTACGTATAATAGGCTTGAAATCAAATATTTTCCTTGTTCAGCAGAGGATTAACAACTGTCTTGTGAATTGATTATAGTCTGCGGAACGTCAGAAGAAATAAAATTTTGTTGCTCGGTGCATATCTGAGACACTGATGCGTGTCTCATTACAGAGTCAGGAAAGGTTTCTGATTGACACAAGGCCAGTCACTCGGTTTAAAGCAATCAATGAATACTCACGCTGTCAGCTGCTAGGCGACCACAAGAACGTGAAACAAAACATTTCCTAATTATATATTTTATTAATTCTGATGCGTTGGATCAAAGTGAGTGCATGACTTTTTGTGGTTCGATCTGATGTTTGAGCTTGTAAAGCTAGAAGGAATTAATTATGGATAATGCAAGAGACTGGATCAATGATCTTAGTTATCTCTTGGGTGTTATTAAAGCTGCTCAATCTTTTAGAAAAGACTGATCATTGTAATATAACTGGTAAAAGGCATTCCTTTAGGAGTAACACAACATGAAAGTAGCAGCGTGAGTGTTTTTCTGTGCTTATTCTGTGCAGCTACAGTGCATAATGTGGAGTAATTGTTATGTTGTGTAACATTAAATGTTAGTCATACATGTCATGTTGAGAGATTAGAGTCTTTTCTCTTCAAAAAGCAATAAAATTAGCAAGGCAGGTGGAGTGTATAAAAATACAACTTTGCTGATACATGGAATAATTTAATTAAATCCTAAAATATTCGTGACCTTGCCTGTGAATTCCCAGCTAAAGTTGTTTTTTGTGATTTACTGCCTCTTGTTGTACATAAAATCATCTTACATAGTGTAAAGAACAATCTGTGAAAATATAACCTTTATGTCTTTAATATTAATTGAGTCAGGCCATATCAAAGTTAAAAATGTAATGTGTTGGAAGCCTACTTCCAATGTAAAAAACACAATGTAAATAAAATAATTAATTTCAGTATTATAAATAAAAATTTGAGTATTGTATTATCAAATCAAATCCTTTTACAGCAATAAACACACCTACTTAACATAAGCAGATTTTGAGAATTTAGCATGGATTCGTATTTAGCACGGGGTTGTATTTGACACATTTCACATTTGAAAAAATAGGAAAACCGTGTTCATAACATAAAATGTAGCACCTGTAATTTGTGGGGTAGGCATTGATCATAACATAAACTATACCTTTATGTGCTCATAATATGCTATGTTTACGTAAATAAAAAAATCTATATTTCTCTCAGAGTTAACCACAGTCAAATGCGCCACAGCAGGTAACAGAAGAGAAACACCTCACTGTGGATTTCCTGTTCCTGTTCTACTCCACCTGCTTCTTTTTATCATTTACAAATAGGTAACGTTATAAGAGTGAACATTTGTTGTTGTTTTGTAGCGGTGCTATACAGACAGACAATATGAATGTGCAGCTGATGCGGTCTTGCATATAAATGACATGGAAACAGTTGGAATCATTATACCTATTAATAGAAATAGGAAAGGTAGCCAATGTTTCTATTGTGCAGCCTATTGATTTTTATTTTTGTGTGCCCAGAACATATGTGAAATGAATTACATTGTACAGTTGAATGGTAATATGCTATTCAAAGTGTATTATACTACATACTAATGTATATGTTTTACTGGAAATCGCTTGCCAAGAAAAAGCATATGCCAAATGTGTGATTCAAAATGTAGTTTTTGCTAGATGGACACTGTCTATATAGCATTTACACATGCTAAAAGAAAGCTTTAAGGTTCTTACTCTTGGCCGTGTATTTATAGCAACTGACGCCTATAACTACTGTATGGCGATGGTGAGGTGTTTATACTGCTATAGGAAGAGAAAGACTTCTGCGTTGATGTCACGTGTTTGGTTATATCAGGCTATTATGTATGTATGTAAAACATGGGTGAATGATGCACTGACATCAGATCATGACCCTAAATCCAACCATGAAGCTTTTATTGTGATAAAGATATTAGAGGCTTTCCTCTCTGCTCCATTGCAGGAAATGCAATGCATGCATGCACACAGATATACATACATATATATATATATATATATAAAGAGATATACTGTGTAATACATTTTATAGCAGTGGTTGTGCCATTGAGTTCAGGTGAACCTGATCATCTCCAGCACTCTCGCTACAGGGAGGCAATCGAAGAAATGGAGCAACACTGTCATACTCATGACTCATGTTGAGACCTTATAGAACAAGTGTCAGCTAAATCCTTTCTATTTTTAGGCTATACTCTTATACCTAAACATGTTCAAAGTAATAATTGCATGCAGCCTGGCTGGCTTCATATTACAAAAAGCACTGGCCATATCATTGTGCTTTATATAAAATTCTGTTAACCTGTGTATGAAATTCAACCACCACTTGTATGGATCTCCTTGACTCCATCTGATTTATTTTCTCCATTTATTCTACAGTAAATGGCCGTAGTCCTTTAAAGCAACATCATTAAATAAGATACTTGTACTTGTTTTAGCCGAGTTCCAAGCTTTGTTCTAGCCAAGAGACATTGTGGCTTTCCACACTTTTCCACACTCATTTATTACCTGCAGAATATAAATGTGTCTGCTCTGACTGCTTATGAACAGCTAACATTGAAGGTCGGCCCTGCAGTATTTTGTCATCGATTTACTGCTTACATAATGGTGCAACTCTTCATGTAATAATACAAATCTTTCCTGTTGAACATTTGTCATATGTCTACTCAATAAAAGGCTGATTTTAGCACATTTTGGCACCCCTGAGCAGCTTATAATGGTAGTCAAGCTATTGTATGCCACAAAACATGCCACTGCATAACCTTTTTCCATGTTAAATGAGTTACAATGCTTTCTTATATAGTTGGAGTTACCCCATCCATCAATTAACATTAACAAATTTTGCATTATAACTATGCTAAAATATTCCACACAAACTTTTAAGCTTGGATAGTAACAGTGTTAAAAATAAGCCTCGCTCTTTTCTAATGCTGAGATCTTTAGGAACAGCACAACGCTTGGTGTTCTTGCCACACATTTTTCTCTAATTGGCTATATATCTCCTTGAATAATTACATCATCTGTTAATTAAGTAAAATTGTATCATACTGTTTGTTCATTTCCACTGGCAAGTCAAGTGTATATGTAGGACCATACGTTTGATGACATGAATTGTTTAAAAATTAAAGCAATTTATGTGCCGAAAGTATGGTGCTCAGTGTAATAAATCTAGACTGCTGGCTTTAATTCGAAAATAAAAGAAGTAATAAATGGCTTTCATTTATTTCATATATAGCAGCTTCCAGGAGTACATTACATTTGGTGTATCTACAAAATGAAATGGAAAGGAAATTAATATAGTAAATACTACTTGGTAATTTCATTACAATAATAATGAAGTAATACTAAGAATGAAGATTAAGATGATTTGATGAAATCTAACACTTACAATGTTTGGCACTGAAATAACAAAATCCAAATAGTTGTAAAAAGGTTAGTCAAAAACACAGACATGCAAATACAGATTTAAAGGTATTACACTCTAAAAACAGATGTGTTAAAATAACACAAGATGTGTCTAGTTAGACACATCTTTGTGTTAATTTAAAAACAACACATTTTGTGTTACTTTTAACTCAATTTGTGTTACATTCAACTCAACATGTGTTGTCCCTTTTATGTATTTAACACAAAATGACACATTATGTGTTAAACAGCATAACACAAAAAAATGTGTTAAAAAATAACACATCCTTTTTTAGAGTGTACAATAAACAGCAATAAAGGCATGCAATGTGTGCATAGCTATAGCCAGAAACCATGAGGACAGTCTCACTCAGCTGATTCCATACCAATACAAGAACAACACAACAATGTGCAACACGGGGAGAAAACAATAAAACTCAGAGACTGGGATGATAATACCCAACCAAGGCTTTGGCCGCTAGGTAACAGTTTAGAAAAAGGAGCCACAAAATTCTACCTGGTGTTGCAGATTTCCTGCAAGATCAGTCTGTGCATGCTCTGTCAAACCTGTGCCTTTATCTCAAAGATGAAGAAAATGTAAATGAAAAGACTCATTATAATACATGAAAGCAGCATCTGCCATCAATCTACAGCCATTGTGAGAAGTTAACATACCAAAGAAGGCCTTCTTCTGACACTGTAATATCTATAAAAAATGAAATCATTTTCAGAGGTGACATTTCAAGAACATTAGCTTTTAACATTGCTTCATAGTGACATTAGTACTGCTTATGGAGAGAGATCTATACCTGCAGGTTAACACGGGTAAAACGAGACATTTAGCCATAACATGAAATGGAAATTATTGAAGAATCTTAAAATGTAAGAGTGATTGATTTCCTTTCCGAAGAATATGATCCACTAGAATTACAGTTATGAATTTTGTTTTATGTTATTTTCAGTGCTTGTTCATGCTTATGTTCTAAAATATCTTAAAAATGGTCTTATGGTCTTAACATACTGTTCACTGTCAGATGTGATTTGGAATGGAAAAGGACCTTGTATGATTTAATCAATGTCTCAGGGTATGAGACGACAGTAATTGGCTCCCTACTATAAAATGAGAAACTCAATGTCCCCTATTGTTCACATAATTAAAACCAAGATCTCATGTCTTCTTGTGTTTCTCTAGGCACCTGCAGATTTTCGAAGGTGTTGGATGAAGTTGCAAATGAAAAAAACAGATGCCGTATTCTCCAACCTTTATAATGTCAACCATACCTGTTTTATCACAGCTACCTAAAGACATCCATCATCATAAACAGCCATGATTTTGCCATCACCTCACCACTCCACCTTAAAACCAACAGAAATCCCATTGGGATTTCCACCGTCCCCTGTGTCATGTTGGCTCTACTATGTGTCTGGTGAGTTATATTATTCCTTGTGACTTTAACAGACCAATATAGAATATATTGTATGGCTTTCACTGCTGTTATATCCAACATCTCTGGCTATCATCATTACAGAAAAGCAGTCATAACATAGTCAGCATAGTGATAACTGTGATAATCTAGACACCTAAAATGTTTTTATAATATTACATTTTATAGAGGAAATTGATATTAATATAACACATTAAAGTTTGCTTTAAATAAATAAAAGACAAGTTGTACAGCTTGCATTTGTAAAGGACTACTGTAGTTTACTTTGTAATACAGCTTTTTTTTAACCATTGCTGACTAAAAATTGGAAAATACCAACTGAGTACAGTTTTTATCCTATTCCTTTATAGAATAAATTTACATCAACATTCATCTTCTCTTAATGGGAAAAATATAGCTATTTGCATTATTGTTCACAAACAAATTAAAAACACATTCGCTCCTAATTACAAGATCCCATTTTTATATTAAAGCAAAGAATTTAGTCAATAACCTAGATTTAATGTATTAAAGAAACTATTAAATAAACACATGGACACATTTGGACCCTGTAGCAAATTAGGCTACATTAAAAAATCCAATTGCAAATGTTTAACCTACGTTTCATTAGGAGGTGAGGAGAATGATAATATCCCCAGTGCAGTTTTATTGATGTTCATTATTTATTTAACAGTTCTTCAATATTCTCAGCGGCTCTATATGGTGAAGTAATCAATCCAGAGCCTTTAGCATTGAACTGTTCATTCTGTAGCTTCTGCATCAGGCTGTGCTCCCTTAATTAAGCCATCCAGTTGAGCCAGAGGACACCATTTATCTCCACTGCTGTTACAAAGATAAACAAGAAAAAACTGTTTGGGAAGTGGCGATTTGGTCTTATAAACAACTATGTGAAATTACACATCTTGACCCTTTCCTAGCTTCAAAAATATTAATGTCATAAATCATAGCCTGCTTGTGAATGTATGATGTGTATCTACTGTGCTTTATTTACAAATACACACTTTTGTGTAAAACTTTTTTTACAGAGGTAAACAACAGCCATCCGCCTTCATTTCATTAAGTGTTTCAATTGTTTAAAATTGACAGATGTGCCCAATGTTAGACATGAGCACAGCCTCTATTATTTCCACACATAATTAGAGAAATATATTTCCCGTGAGATTCCTCTCCACTGCAGTCTTATTGCTTTCCATCTAATCTGTTCAAAGAGAAGCAACTATGGGAAATGGGTTTCACACCTACACAGAATTGCTGCTCATCTTTTCATGAGTGTGACATGTACCTTTGAAAAGACCTCATTGTCTTTTTGCTGTCCTTGAGAAGTCATACATAACTTAATGCTTTTATGAGAATGGAATAGAAGATCCAAAATAGAAATTTGCTCTTCACCTAAACCTGCTGCAGTTGCATTTCGCGGTGGTCCAGACATCCAAAAATATCAGTCAAGTTAAAAAAGAAAAGAAAAGAAATATACATGCAGATGTGACTCATTTTTGTGAGGCAAAATAAGACTTCATTTTTTGCTATCGTCTTCAAAAAGTGTGTAAACTGATGGTTGAATTGAATTTTGCTGAGGGGCGCAACTGAAGGCAGCAACAGTGCTCAGCTGTTGTCCCCATACTGCACAAAAATCTAAACGTCTTTTTCATCTAATTTTATGAACAACTAAATAATGCTAGATCTAAATTGTGAAAAAAATCTAATAACCTAATAACCTAATGATCTAATAACCATTGATAATGATAAAGGTACCTCAGTAAATTGAAGAAACCACCACATCAACAAGTAACAGTTCACCAGAAGATTTCCAGGTGACTTATGAACGTTCCATGCATATGATCATATTCTGTACATATTTCCTGCAAAATTTCAAACAAAACATACTGGAGGAAAATTAAAATAAACATTTGCATTTATCTGTATTTTTTTGCTTTTAGGACTGAAAAGATATTAAAAGAAAATGTATACATTTGCAAATGCTTCAGTGCAATGTTGAGTAAGCTAATATTTATCTTCTATATTCATTTGTAAGTGGTTGCTTATAGGCATTGCAAAAAGATCAGCGTTACAAGTGGATTTTGATAACATGACTGAACATGAGTGAAGTGAAGCGGTAGAAACAGCATTGAAGTGTTAGAGCCACTGAAGAGAGTTTTGCCATCTGGTTTTATCTCTCCCTAAAGAGCTGCTCACTTTTGTTCAAGAGGTGCTGGGTTAAGACAAACTAACCATATTCAATAAAATTATGAAGTTGGTGGATTTAACTGAAAGGTGGGAAAAGATCAAGTTGGTGAATTGGAAATAATGCAATAATACCATATGAATAATTTAAAAACTCATCTTTAGCTTTCTGTAGCTATACCTGTTCAAACAATGAAGATATATTAGATTTAATGTTGGAAATGGTCATGAATAAAAAATGAGGAATAAAGGAACACACACACAGAACTGAGTCGTATCTCTCACAGCTCACTCCTTTGAGATCGTGCTGCTCTCAGCTGCTATTGGCTAATTGCCTTTTTGCAAGGATGCAGCTTTGATCATTTTGAGCCTGTTTCAAAAGTGGGAACATTGCTGTTCGGCAAACATTAGAAACATCCTTGTGTTTGAGCTTTGATGAGAGGCGGCAGTTACAGCTTTTACAGCCAAGTCTTTGTTGTGAATGAAATGTGAAAGCCTGCAAGAGATTACATGTCTATATGTTGCTGTATTTGGCTTTTACGTAATGTGCTTTCATACTTATTAAATTTGTGTGACGTTTAAGGAAAATCAATCATTATAGCATTCCTTTCAACTTTCTGGATGTTTTCAGGCTGTGTTTTGAAAAACATTCATTCAATTACTACACATACTGTTGTGAAACACATTACATTTGCGTTTTTTGCTGACAAATTATGACCTTGGCATTGTTGGCACTATATTCGTTCACTTAAGCTGAGATAAAGACATCAAGGAGATGTTTCTGTTATAAGCCTCTCTTCATAGAATAAACATTTATAATATTTATAATATCATTTGCTCATTATTAATCAGGTTTTGCGTTATTTTTAAATTGTTCAGTATACATACGTGTCTTTCTGGAACATCATGTCCTATGTACAGTTGAAATCAGAAAGATATCGTTTAAAGTGGGTTACATCTTTATCATCTTACACACCCACACTCCTGAACCGTCTGATTGTCTCTGATTGTTGAGACGCATTCCACTGCCTTGAATCTGTGACAAAGCGCTGGCAGGCTCTCACAGGCTCGGCTTCAGCGGTGAGTGAAAATGGATAGTATGGATGAGCCTGGCACCTGCTGATAGAGCAACAGATGATGTTAAAACCTGCGGCACTTAGTCAAGGCAGACGTTTACTCACTCCGGTCTGGATCAGGATCAAAAGAACATATTCTTCTGTTTTGAGGGTTGGTTTTTCATCCAACATTATATCACTGTAGTATGACTGATGATTGCAGGACTTTAAAGTGAAATGTATAAACCCTCAGTAATTTGCCAGGGAGGTTTTAAATCTTTCTCTGCGCTTCAAAAATAAAGATGTATGACCTATATATGGCTGTATACACAGATATGGCATATATATAGAAAGCAGCACAAAAATATGCCACTCTTTCAATTACAGAGATGCATGAATTTGTGATTCATCATGTACATTAAAGGAATAGTTCACTTAAAAATTGGACCCTATTGACTTTCCATAGTAGGAATAAAAATTACTATGGTCAAGTCAATGGGGTACATTTTTGGGTGAATTGTTTTATTAAACAAGCATGAGAAACATTGTTTTATACCCTTTCCAGTAAAGATGTGTAAAGTGTATTGGAATTTGACAAATGGCTCTATAAAATCTAAATCAAAATTTAAATCAACATATATGAAAACTATTATCATTAGATTCCTTTTGTTCTAGGTAATTATACCATTTCCTCACATTAAATGACAAGACAAGGAGAAAGACAAGAAAAACTGTTGCGAATAAGCAGCTGATTAAAACCTGTATCCTGTTGTGAATCTGTCCTGCTGCTCTTCTTTTACAGTAGCAACATTACAGTTCACACTAAATGAACAAAGATTGATTTCTGATGCAGCATTAAGCAGGTTTTATTTAATCATGTATCAAGAGGGGCAAATTACGGGAATAATATTAAAATGATTAAATATTGAAAGTGCATTCATTATGTATGCCTGAATTTGTATGATGAGGAATGGGATGTTAAAGATGAGATCCTAGGTGCTTCTAGATTCAAAGGCTATTTTTCACAGTACTGTAAGTACTTTCCATGTCATTTTAGGAAATACCATTATGCAGGATAAGCTGTTTATTACCATAAAACAGATTTTATTGAGTTCATGTTTAATGGTTTTAACTCCCTTAAATCACGTATTTTACTGGGTGTGCCTGGCAACATATGACCAAACACCATTAAATCAACTGAGTTGTTTTTATTGATTTCAGACTGGCAGAAACAGCACAATGTAATTTAGTGTCTTGGCTTAAAGGAAGACTGCACAGCACCCACAACCAAGGTATGTGTTTATTTGTTGTTGTATAATCCATCCATCCATAACTAACTCTTAATTATACTGTGAATGAACTGTTGCTTTTAATTCCCTGACATCTGGTCGTGTTTCTTCAGACGTCTTCAGCAAATAACACTTGAATAACACTTATCTTTTTCTTGGCTGACTAATTAAGTGTCATTTCACTAAAGTATGTGAATAAATGTGTTCTGGATCAGAAGAAGGTGGAGCCAGATGAACTTGAGTCAGGTATGACTGCATATTTATTTTATGTGAATGACAACCGGACTGTTATAAAGAGAAGTACAGTCTGTTCTTTATGATGGACTGTTGTTTTCCATGGTATTCATTGTTCCAACAGGCAAACATTAAAAATATGTCTTTGCAAAAACTTTCCATTTGACAAAACTCAGCTGTGAAAGTGTATTGTGAATTTTATAGGCTAGTTTAAATTTTTTCTTTGTTTTGTGACATTGAAGTTTACAGAAAATGTAATGAGGATCATTTATATGTTTAGTCAATGTAAGGCCATAGCAGGGCCGGCGCCACGGGGGGCGTGTGGGGGCGACGCCCCCTCACCGGGACTCTCCCGCCCCCTCAGATCACCATGAATGTTAAAGTAATTTTAATGATAAATAAAATATTTTATTTAAAAAAATTACATTTGCCAATTGCCCTTTCTTCCAGTTCCTAGAGTCAATATTAATCTTAAATAGCAACATTTTAGTAAAGAAAAGTCTGTTAGGCAAAGTCGAATTTTGATTGGTCCTGTCGTTTGATTAGCTGCTTCCCCACCCCCACTCTAACGTCACATTACATTTCTCAAGCACCAGAACATACACAATTAATTAAATTTTCGGTTACTACGGATGATTCAAGAAGAATCAACATTGTGAAAAAAGTGTGCAGTCAAATGTCCCGTGTGTATGAAGCTTCAACGAGTGTTTTTATCAATATATTTGTTGTACTTTAGTGTTTTCTAGACTCGATATTGTTTATTAAAATAAAAAAAAACACCCTGTTTATGTGATCACTGCCCCCTTTCAGTATTTCACACGCCCCCTCTTCAGGACTCGGCTGGCGCCGGCTCTGGGCCATAGTAGTATTCACACAATGCTGCACTGTACAGTTTCCTGATAACAAGGTCTACAATGTAACAGAAAAGCTAACGGTGGGGGAAAATAACCACATTATGAAATGTTATTGCAATGGGTCGAGAAAAAAGAAGAAAGGTGGAATAGATCAGTACCAATTGTGATGTGACATTAAATAGATTACACAGTGACTGCTGTGATTGATCTCCTCATGATCGCTTTGCAAAGACTCCATATAATTTATCAATTTAATCCCTGTTGAATCACAGAACTATATTTTACTTTGACTGTCAAATAGTATTATTACTCCAAGACCGGATAAAACAGAGTGTACCTAAAGCTTGACAGACATGTTAAATGAGCAGTAAATGACACTAAGAGCTTCAGATTGTCTAGATGAATTAACTGCTGCTAATGCATAAATATAGCACTGCACCCTTTACTGTGCAGGGAAGCTTTCAAATTCATTATGAACGACTAATGTGCATAACAATCTGCTTGTTAAGTCTGACGTCACTCACCATTGCTTCTAGGTCCATGGTTCTATCAGATGCCAAAGGTAAACCACAAATAATACTTATATTCACTCATGACATGCTGTAAAACTCCAGAAAAAGTACAATCCTAACCTTTATCTCTATAACAAAATTCCAGATGTCATTATTTGCTCACCTATATACCTATACAAACCCATATACTATTATATGTTTCAATTTCAATACATAAATCTTTTCATAAGCTGGCTTTTAGAATGATGAAATATAGCAGAATTGGGTTAGATGCAATCTCCACTTAAGGTGAAGAATAAAAAAAACTTGTGTTATCTGTTGAAAAGTAAAAGTATGGGTAGACAGAATTACATTTTTTGGGTGAATTGTTGCTTTAACAAACAAATTGCGTCTGGATATTGTTGAAGCTTTTTTAGGGGTCCTTTGTTTGTAATGAATTCATTACCACAGTACTTAGCTTCTCTAAGTAGTAAAATGTAATTTAAGAAGTTTTAAAGTGTACTGTGAATGAGGCATAATTTGAGAAAAGTATTTAAAAGGTCATTTACATGTTGTTTTGTGCTGGTGTGGACTGCAGTAAGAGTATCTTGACTGTCTGATTGGTTTTTATGCTGCATGCGTCAGAGCTTTCACTGCTCATTTGGTTTAAAGTTGTTTTTCAAGGAGAATAAATGCAAGGCATTAAACTTTAATCCTCACGTAAGGCTGCGGCTTCACGCTCTATTTGAAAATCCTGTTTCATCTTCAATCCTCATCTTCATCTTCGAATCTCCTAAATGCCAGGCTACAAGGCCACTTGGGGTCATTTCATCTCTAGATTTATTTGTATATATTACAATGGTACAATATTAAGCTTGTCCAAGAAGATTATCAATGCACAGTTTATTGAAATTCACTGTCAACATCAAACGTCCAAGATAGCACTTGCTCTTTAGCTACAGTACACTGAGGCGAATTGAGACATGAAGTTAAGGCAGCACAAAAATCGGATAGTAAACTTATGGTTGCCTGTATTCAGAGATTGAACATTTTAGCCACGTTCATATGGCTGTAGTAAACATTTGAGGATCCGAGCAGTTTGTAGAAGTGCGGCTATTGATGTAAACCTCACTAATCAATGAGTTTCGAGACATTTTACACAACAGCAGAAATTATCAAAGCTATGAATCAGAGGTAAGAGAGCAAAAACATACTTAACTTAAGCACATTTTTAAAGAGCTTGTTAGGAGAAGCTAAAGAGCACAATCAAAAGAGTCCTCGACGCCTTTTGAGAAATTACAGCTTCACACATGGAAAGAAACAACGCTCTTCAGATATTAAAGTGTGTTACGTACGATAACTGGAAACAGGTTTTCACAGCAGAATAGTCGTCACAGCATTAAATTGAAACATGCTTTGAGGGTAACACTTAAAAAAAACAGACAATGCTGTTAAAAATAAGAGCTCATAAATAAAACATATTTCAGCATTGCAGCCAAAATAACAAAGCAAAGCGAACAGGAGCGTCCCTACGCCAACCAATTGAAAATACATTTCAATTTGTTCAGTGATTTGAACCTTAAATAACGTATTCAGTTCAGTCAACGCAAAACCATGGTCATGTGGATCAAAGCAGCTGAAATCCCCCGGCTCTGTTTGAGTTCTTTGATAAGGCTTTCTGTAAGGCATCATTAGCCGTTCTCCGCTCCATCAGGGCTGATTTTGGAAGGGCAATGTTATGGTCATGGTCGCGTTCTGCGGCTCGGCGAGCGGACAGTTGACCATTTCGTTCTCGTTCTGTCTGGCGTTCTCTTCGTTCATTTGAGACACTTCAGTGGAACCGGCCTCGAAGCCGGGAACGGTGTTGGCCACGTGGACCACGTGCACCTTGTTCCGGCCCTTTTTGCTGAGGATGCAGCTGAAGACCTTCTTGAAGCCCTTGCGAAAGTGTTTGGACACCAGGGCGTAAACGATGGGGTTGAGGCAGGAGTTGGCGTAGGCCATGCAGTGGGACAGCAGTCTAAAAGCGTACGTGGTCTGGTTGAAGGGAAAATCTCCGTAGAGGTAGCACAGAATGACCACGTGGTACGGTAGCCAGCAGATGCAAAAAAGCACAGTGACTATGATGATCATCTTGGTGACTTTTCGCTTGGCTCGCTTGGACTCCGACATGCCGTCCAGAGGGTCGACCGCTGTCCAGAGATACTTGATGGTGCGTGTGTAGGACAGGCTTACGATAAGCACGGGAATGACGTAGCCAAACACGAAGGTACAGGTATCCAGCACTTTACGGTTATGTTCCTCCCAGCCAGGTACGCACACGTTGCTGTTTTCGAAATCGATGAGGTCGTAGTAGCTCAAATACGGCCCGGCAAATACGAGAGACAGGCCCCAGATGACTACCATTGCGACTACAGCGTTACACGGCGTTCTCAATTCTCTGGAGCGCAGGGGGTAACGAATGGCCAGATACCTGCAAAAGAGGAAATAGACTTATCACATACAACTATCAGACTTGTGATCATATAGATAAGCACAAGACATGTGATTTGTTCATGAAATCTATGTAGGGACCAGTAAACGGCACATGATCAATGCAGCAGCTGTGTTTCACTCCACATGATGAATGTGTATTGTTGTTTTGTGCCTAGTAAACAGGTAATTGCCAGTGGGGATTCTCTGTCTCCTCTGAGCCCAACATCATTTATCACAGGGTGGAAACTATAAAATGAATGCGCTTTTTTCCAAAGGTAAGCAATTTGGACGGAGGGCAATGGCTCTGTTGCTCTGGTTGAGTAATATAATAACATATTAAACTGAAGTACATGAGCAGCCTTCCTACATTTAAAGTATGTCATTATTATTTCTCTGTTTCACTTGCCCACTCATGCAACCAGAACTGCCTACAGCCTTCTAGTCACAAGTGACAGGCACTTTAGTTCAACGTTAAAGGAATAGTTCATCCAAATATAAAAATTCTCTCATAATTAATTCATTCTCATGCCATCTGAGCTGTATATAAGTGTCTTTCATTATAAGTAACTTTCTTGCATGTTTTGTTGACAAGTTGTCATATGTGTGTTTCATCACAAGACCCAATGAGATTTGAAGTTATTGACGTGGTGCCGTGTTTGAACTTTGTTTGTTTTCTATGTATAGTATTGATCAGCTTAAAATATTTGTAAAATAAAAGATACAAATAATATTTATATATATCCACAGGTGACACACAGGTTATTTCACTATTTACTTTATTTTATAGTTGAATTCTAATCTAATAAACAACATGTGGATGGACAATAGAAAGGTCTAATACTTAAATATTCAAATAATATACAAATATTTGACAAATTTTCATAACAATAAACAACAAACTAAAAACATTATAAAAAAGGTTAGTGTTATTAATAAAAATATACCTAAATTAAAAATAAAATATTGTTTAATTTAATATAATAATTAATTAAACATTTGTGTTCAACTGAAGACAGGAAGTCATATCAAGGATAAAAGATGTTACGAAGGTGTGGTACTGCTATTACAATAAATAGTAGGAATGCACACTCAATATGGGCGAACTAATGATGGGAATTTTGCCTTTCAGTAAAATGAGCCGATCATTAATCAATATGGACAGCTATCCTCTGGGGTAGGGGCTCTACACAGAGTCTCATTAGGCATATGTCATTTTAGCACAGTTTGAGCTTAAGAAACAAAAGCTATGGCACAGGTGATGTCAGGTTAAATTGTTGGTCAAAAATATGTTATACAATTGTGATTTAGCAAGCGATTTTTGAGATATCTTTCAAAACACATGATTGTGGTTATGCTATGACTAAAAAATATGTTATGCTATGACTAAAAAAACTAAATATTGTAAAGAGAGGAATAGTGGACTGCTGATGTGGAGTTGTTTTATTAACCAAGTGGACATGTGGAAATAACCCCTTTGACATTTCTCCAGTTTAACTCTGACCTTTGCTGATGCGATTTGGGAGACTTCTTTATGTTCAGACAATCTACTTCATTAAACTACAGCTCTGACCAATTAAATCGCTGATAAGTTCTCCTAGAGGTCTTCAACTTCATGAGCCTACGTTGAAACTGGTGTGTCAGAGAGGTTATTACTGTATGTCTACACTGAACTTCAGCTGACAGGATTAACATACATTTAACATACCTGTCCACAGAGACGGCAGCCAGGGTGAAACTGCTGGCGTACATGGTGAGGTTGATGAAGAAATGGACCACCTTGCACATGAAAGAACCAAACACCCAGCCCTCCAGAGAGTAGATGGTGGCTTGGAAAGGCACGCAGAAGATAATGAAAAAGAAATCGGCTACGCTGAGGTTGAGGATGAACAGGTTGGTGGTGTTATATCCGACTTGCCCACTTCTGAGGAGCACAGCGAGAACCAGGCTGTTCCCAATAGTCCCCAGAAGAAAGATGAGCGAGAAGACCACAGACACAATGACGCTGGCTGGGTTGAGCTGGTAGCTCTCCGAGGCGTTCCAGTGTACCATGGCTTTATTCAGGTCCTCGTGATCTGACATTTTAAGGTGTGAAGCTCCAGAACCCTGCAAAAGGTTATTATTTATCAGATAGGGATTCATTTACATGGTGGTAAATGGACTTTCGTCTTGCAAAGATGAGGAAAGTTTTTTGTGTAAATTCTATAGTAGCATGACTACAAAACTCTTGGCAAAAAGTTATATTCTATTGTTATAGAGGTCTTAAATAATGAATTTTTGTTCTAGTGGTATGATCACAGACTGATTAAATATGAAAATCTCGGCATGAGACTCATACAGATAGACCTGCATTAATATCAGAAGGATCAGACTGGAGAAGTAATTTTGATAATCATGAAAAAAGCACATCATGATTATAAAGGATCATGAAAGTAGAAGGATGGAAGGATAGAAAAGAATCACGAATGAATCAATCTTAGGATGCTATGATAACCTCTCCAGAAGCAGTTTCATCAGAGTATAAAGAGCATGTCTCCATCTGGTTGAGAGCTAATCAAAATGAAAATGTTGTTTGGATTGGGGATAAAAATATACACTTATAAATTAATATTAGAATAGGGTCATATTGGCAGATTTTGTTGGATAAACTAGAAAATGGTAAGAAATTGAATAGCCTACCAGCAGTAAATCCCAGTGTACTTCCCAATAGGTGTTGCTCAGAGACAGTCGACATCGATTTCTTCACCTCAAATATTGATCAGGCTGTGGGAGGATTAAAAACATATCACTTTTTATCTTTTTCGTGAACAAGCACGTTTAGTGAATGATACAGCGCATTGCTGTGCAGAGAATGAAAAACTCATCCGTCAGAGAACTGAATTTGATGTGTAGCTGCAAATATGGTTTTAACTTTGATCATTTTAAAATAACATAAATTATAGCTTTTAATTCTTAAAAGGTACATGCCATTAACAATCCAAACCCAGACTAAAATATGAATGCAATATATTGAATTATGGAAGTGTAATTTAGAGCCACCTAAATATTTTTTACAGCAAAAGCATTTAATGTGATGAACAGCGTGAGCTTTCAGCTGGTTCTTAGGGAATTGCACTAACAAATGTAGTGCAGTGCCCGCTAATAGGCTGACAAAGTGCACACTAAAAATACGAAACAATAAGCTAACAATAAAACTGAGGGCTGAGGGAGGGCTGACTAATCTAACAGAAATATGGACACATAACTATGTTAGACATATAACGCTGTTCAGCAGATGTTCATAATGGCAAGATGCAAAAAACAAGCTGATTTCATTCCCTATAGAAACAATAGTATTTGTATTTTCTGATATTGGATTAAACAATCTAGGGTGAAAGAAGAGATTGATATCATATATTTATAGCTCTGTAAGTGAAGAGAGCACAGACTCTAAGCGTGAGTCATTATTTAGCAAGACCTTTATTGCAGTAAATTGGGGTAAATGAACAGAAAGCCGTTTACCCTGAGAGCCTGGCTCTTCTGCACGCATTCATCACAGTTATTATCCTGCTTCTTCAAAGCCTTTGTATAAAAGTGAAGATGAAATCAGAGGAAGATAGAAAGATACTCAACACTTTCTGTGTCTTCAGAACAAATTAATAGTTTTGCATCAAGTAAAATGATCCCGAGATCAATCCCAACAATTTCTCAGCAGATGCTTCGAGATCATCTGGCTTCTTTTTGATTTCATTCTCTCTCCTTATATAAACACTACAACTTTAAAGTCTAAAAAAGGATCACATCTTGTTCAAGACTGTCACATCATCACTAAGGAAGAACCCCCTGTCTGTGAATTGTGCTAAAACCTCATAGATCAGACAGTAAAAACTAAACTGCACAACCATATTCAGAGATAAAAATGCATTAAGTTATATACACATTCATGACATGTAAATATGTCTTTACGAAGCTTTTAAATCAATGCCTGGCAGGACAGAAATACTGAATAAATCTCTTCTGCTTCATCTTTTAGAGTGTCACACTGACACCACCGTCTCATTCTGTGGCGTATTTGTTTGTGAGCAATCCTCTTTGTAAACACTCCTGATTTTCTTTAATTTGATGCTGAATTACCGCCTGCCAGTGAATATAACATGAAGTGTCCTTCAATATGAAGGGATGGTAAACTGATCCCTTTGGTGACAGTCACGGCGTCTTTCTTATTCATGAGTCTGTCACATACAAACGGCGTGTCGGCGACCCAAACCGCATCACATAGTGCCACATTACTCTCAAACCTCATTTCAAACTGATTTTCCATTTAAAATTAATAGAGTGAAACTTTTATGAACTCTGCGTAATAAAAGCATCTCAGTGCGTGAGCATGCATTCCCTGTGGGAATAGAATATACAAAGAATATACATGCAAAAATAATGTAATGCAGTGAATAAAACATGCAAGGTGTGGTCTATTTAATTACACTAAATGCAGTACACAAAATAAAAGACCTAACCCATAAACGCATTATGTGTAAAAATGTAAACATTATATAAATGCAGTATAAAGCATTACACAGACATGTATGAAATGTAAATTATACAAATACACATCATTTAACTGTAATTTACACTTAATATTATTCTTGTTTCAGAGGTGTCAAAGGAAATCTCACAGTACGTACGAACTCTAAACCTAGAAAACATCCTGATTTTCATTGACAGTGTTAGAATTGAAACATTTGACTCACCAGTTCACTGGATAAACCATGACAGTATTATCCACTGCTCAGAGTCATTGTCATACTGAGAAGCTCTGTTTGTTCGGATGAGCCGGTGGTCCTTGCAGAATTGAACACTTCAGCAGCCTTCATCTCCTCTCATCTTTATTACTATTCTGCTTCTCCGTCTCTTCATCCCTCTGCTATCCCCCCTCACACCCCCTCACATATACAGGCTCCTCCTCCATATCGTGGTAAATGCTCACACTTCACTGCAGGAGAGAGAGAGAGAGAGAGAGAGAGAGAGAGAGAGAGAGAGAGAGAGAGAGAGAGAGAGAGAGAGAGAGAGAGAGAGAGAGAGAGAGAGAGAGAGAGAGAGAGAGAGAGAGAGAGAGAGAGAGAGAGAGAGAGAGAGAGAGAGAGAGAGAGAGAGAGCTGTCTTTCTCTTCCACACTTTTATGCGCATACACATAGGAGATCGTGAAGGTATGCTTTCGTGTGAAGATCTTTTCACACATTGTACTAATGCGTGCTGTGTTGGCTGCATCAGTGCACAAAAGAAGTCTTGAATAATAAAAATATTTTTAGTATAAGGCTTGAGGCCTGGAATCAGACTAATTTTTGTGCCTGTTTATGGATGAACGAAAGGATATTTTTTGCCATTTAGATGCATCATTTTGAAATGTATTGGAGCAAGAGATGAGGAATAATATTTGCTCAACTGATAGATCATGATGCCAGTAAATCTAAGGCCAAACACAAATGATAAAGAACAGATGACCTTGATTGCACTGCAAGCTGCTTAATGAAAGTTTCTGCTAAATGGATGTGTGTCACATATGCAATCTTTTTACAGTATGTTAATTTGATGACTGAATACCAAAAGCTTTATGCTATAATGTGACAGAAATAAATGGCATTTTTAAAGACTATGCCATACAGCACAGCACTGATTTTCAAAGCAGTGAAAAGCATATGAGCTGCAATCACACCTACAATGTGGTTATATAATATATGGTAATGTCGGCTTCCACATCTGTTGTGTCTGATGAAGTTCAGACTGGTCAGACGGTTTCTGTTTTATAATAATTTTCTAATTTTATAATAATAATTATAAAAACAACATTTATCCATCTTTTGGTTTACTGTTTATTTATCCAGCACCTGAGCCCAGTCGACTTTTGGATGTGAACACTTATCTCACATTTTTATAATGTGAGATTACACAATCTACAAAAAGTAGGTTGGTTACGTCCTGTCAGTTGTTTTGTAGTTGAAATAATGTGGCCACATCAAATTTAATAACACATTTTTTCCATTCTGTATGATTTATGACCTGACCAGATGACTGTACTTAAAAATGACACAGTTGTTGTTACATTGTCTCTGTGTATGTAAAGATACACATTTCTTATTTTATGATGCCTCTGCAGGTTTGCTTATTGATGTACATTATTTTATTCCAAAATGTTGATAAAAAGAGTTTTTCTGTAGTGTAATATTTTTTGTGTAAACATTTTGAGATTTTTTTTGATAATGTGTTTGATAGATTCATGAAATTGGCGAATTATGAGTAGCGTGTATCTAATTGAAATGCTGTATCATACTCATTATAGGAATATTATTTTTGCACATGGATAAGAGGTTAATATAGAACTTGCAATAAAGGTTACAGATACATTTTTAAATATAACTATATTTAAATATATCCAATGAAAAGTTGTTTCATCAAACGCATGGATACAGTTTTTTTGATGGTGCATTGATCACAGTGAATGAAATTTTTTTGTCACCGACAGTTTTGTCATTTTCGTTTACCGTCTGGACCATTTAATCTTTCCCCTTGATTGC
This sequence comes from Beaufortia kweichowensis, assembly GCA_019155185.1. Lineage (NCBI taxonomy): Eukaryota > Metazoa > Chordata > Actinopteri > Cypriniformes > Gastromyzontidae > Beaufortia > Beaufortia kweichowensis. Next base: position 4,678,518 of record CM032804.1, read on the forward strand.
AAAAGCTTGAGCCTCAAACAACCGACCTTTGATTTTCTCTTCTAACTATTTTGCTGTCATCAGAGTTAAGAGTTTGTTACTAACACACGGGCACACAGTCAGTCATTGCTAAGAATTTTATGCCCTGTGTGTCATTTGATTGACGAGAACTGTACTTCTTGAGGCCAAAGGTATCCATATAATTACTTCTAAATCTTGACTTGGGGTCTTTCAGTTGGCATGATAAAAAGTCTAGAAACAGCAGTAGAGACGGTCACTTGAGAACTGTGCCACTTTGATGAAGACTTTGAGAATGGGATCCCTCTAGCGGTCTGTAAAAAGCAGACACGGTTTGAATACAAAGAGCATCATTACAGTCAGACTGATTCTGCAATTTTTGTGATGCTAAAGAGACTTTGATATTTTCAGGCCTTCTTCACTCTTTTTCTTGAAGCATGTTATTAATTTTAGGGCATGAAGTGATAGACAGTGTGTGAGTGTTTTATTCTGCATCTTTCCTGTGTTCGGTATATGTGTTTTTTATTTGCAATACATACTTAATGTATTTAACACTATTTAAAAAAGCATTGCATTGCAGATGTACAGTGATAAGCAAGAAGAATGAATCCACTTGTGGCGATGAACTGAAGGATTACGATTTTTCTGCTCGAACACACGTGTGGCCAATGTGTTACAACACTGCATATTTTTACTATAAATATGGTGCAGTTTGATGACTTCAGAGATTGAAGTTTCCATTACTCGCAGACCGTAAAAAATCAAAACACCTCGTCTATGGATTATTAACACTACACTTGTATACTGTATATCAGATGCCCACAGCACTGAATGTCTGCAGAAGCGTGAACATCTCACACAGTGTTCAGAGAGGCTCTGGGGTGGAGGTCAAGTGTGGGTCGACTCCCGTCATTTCAGCACAAACAGTATCAGTGAGTATTCCTTAAGTCGCTTAAGAGCTGAAATCTACACTGCATACTCGAGTCGGTTTAACTGTGGTGTTATGTACATCCTTAAATCTTACCCTTAAAATATTTAAACGCTGCACAAACAAATTAAATTCATAGCACATTCTGAGAGTTCTCCTTCTTTTGCTCAGTCGTCATGGCAACACAACCAGCGAAATCTGGGCCAACTTGTGTTTCTGTGAAGTTGAGAAATTATCTTAGCATTATTTCTAATGGCTTTCTAAATGTCACAATACTATGAGTGTCATATATTCAGAAATAATGTGTTTTTTTCCTAAACGTGACTGCGTGCGAGGTTTCCTTGATTCTGAGTAATCAGTGATGCTTCTAACTATAGTTGGAAAGTACAAACAAATTTTCTTTGGTAAAGTTTTTTCTTAAGAATTTTCCTCTGTCTAAATATAATGCAGAAAGATTGAGCCATTTTCTATTAAAGGTCCTGTTGAATTTGATTTCTTTTTTTCCCACAATATAGATTGTAATAATCTATATAAAAATAGACAAGGGTAATTAATTTTGCTTAATAGAAGTTTTTATTTTATAATATTGATTATTCCCCATGTTTGATTCTCTCTCTGTGTAATGTCTGTATATACCCTGATGACAACCATGAATCACAGTCTCCAATTTACTGTAAATAAATCCAGTCCAATCTAACCATTTAATCATTTTAACATGAAACATTTAAATTAATAGATTAAAAAAAATTGTTATCTGCATTTTCATCTTCCTAATCAAGTAATCTTGATATTTTATAAAGGCTGGATGACAAAGGAAAGAGATCTAAAAAGATATCTAACAGCTAGATGGTTCGCATATTAGTCATTAAACCTACAAGAAAACATTTTCCATGTTGAAGTGATGATAAGAGGTGCTGTTGCTAATTTAACTGGCTTGCATTTACACCTCAACACTTTTCATTTTTTCACTCTTTTACATTTTTAACTGTCTTTGAAAGCACAAGGTAGATTAGTTGACCACAGAGTGACCGATGATAATAATCTGACTGACCTTCATCCAAGTTACAAGTTTACTGCATTGAAGTTTTAGAGTTACAGTCTGTCATGAGACCTTGAACATAACTACACACTCAGTATTCACTCATCTGTTAATGTGACTGCCTCTTGTTTTTAACAGCAAAAGACTATTTTAATCCATTCTAATGAATGCAGAGGTCTGCAAGTGAAGGCCACATATACTGGTTATCTGACTGTCAGAGGAGGTGTGCAGGTCTGAATAATTTCTTTGGGATTGTGTATCAAAAGCAGACATAAGACATAACTCAGAATGTCACAGTCTGAGTTACATAAATAAAAAAGTAATACAATACTAAGACTTCTGTTTTTTGTATGTGCCACATTGGCACTGATTTATATATTGTAGGTACATTCAGTGTACTTTTTTAAAGTGAATTACCTGTTTACACTCCAAAACATGACAACATGATTTTGAATCTGTCATAGGTACTGTGCTCCTGTTTTAGCATGTCACCGGGTGTCATCTTTAGTTTCCTTAAACCATTTTCTCCTCTAGTATCTGCTCACGTTGGCTACTGGGTACACTGTGTACAGACAGATTGTTCCAATATGTGACCATTACTGTGGTACGGCTGTGATGTTCAATGACAGGAAACCAGAGCTCCTCCTCATACACAGACACCCACCGCAAACTAAAGGTTTTTAACAACTGCACTTTAAAGTACACAGCAGCTTCTTGTGCCGTTTGTGTAGCTGATAATGATGGTGACATTTCAACTTGCCGGAAATAGCTGCCATTCATTGGCTAATTACACTTGGTAAATGACTGGCTTTATTATGGAGCATGTCCTCCTGTTTGGACATCACTGACCTGTTCTCCAGGGTCAGAGGTGAGAAAAATAACATTTCTCTTTCATCTAGCATAGATGAAATTTTACAAATTTTGTACAAATCTGCTAATATTCTGATTTTCCTTATCATATTTATCCTGCAAGATAGAAAAATAAGATAATAGCACCACTGTGTCTTAAAGGCAAAACCCATCATTTATATGTCCTGTCTCTTGTTACGTATAATCAATAGCATCATTTATGCAAAAGAGTGAAGCGCCTTTCCTCATACACATACAGAATCTACAATTACACACGTGTATACTCAAATACACATTGGTTTAATATATGTACACACAGTGACATAATGATAAATCTTTCTGTAAATGTCACTGTTAAATAAATGAGATACATTAATAAATAAGTTTTTGTTTTGCTGTGTCTATTAAAATTTTCATAGATACGAGTTCTCAGTGTCCTCTCTGGAATGAAAGATTGAAAAAAATGGAACAACTGCATTGTGAGCCTTCCGGATTACTGTTGTCACTAACCTATATTCCTGCCGTTCTGCCAATCTGACAGACACACAATAGACAGATTTCTGCATCAAAATGAAAAAAGCCTTAACAGAAACATGTGCTAGTTTTCATCAGCCGAGCCTCCGCACAATGATTTAATGTATGTGCGTCATTGAAAAAAAATCTCCCGGAGCCCTGGAGAGAGCTTGATGCTTCCCCTAAAAACACTTGACTATGTGTCACTTCCAACACATGTGCCGTGGTATTCAAATTGGTTTGTGAGGATACTCATTGACTGAAAGTGTGAAATTGAAATTTTAGATTTTCGATGTGCGTGAACTGGTATGCTTGTATGTGGCATGCTCGGTCAGCTGCAGAAAATACAATCAAATCTGTTTGTATAGAAAACACTAGGTGTGGGGGGAAATGACAGACAGTAATGTAGTGTGTGAAAATGATGTAAACAGGGTATTAGATGTGTGAAATTTACACCATGCATGCTGTGGTAAAGGTCATTCAAAGCCTACAGAGTATCCTGAAGGAAAAATATATAAATATAAACATGATGTTTATAAATCATATAAAATAAATATGAAGCTGTATTGCAGGATACTGGAAATTGCAGGATCTGTAACCTGGCAGTATGGATCACTTGCTTAAGTTGCTTGTTTATAATACACTGTCAGAGAAAAAAAAAGCACTCTAAAGGTACAAAGTTGTACTTTTTGAAAGGGTACCGTCCCAGCGACGGCTTTTGTATCATTTTTTTCTGAGATTGTACATATTGCCTGGGGTCGAGAATTGTTTTCGGTGTGATCTTTCACAACAAAGTGAGAAGAACAGGTCATGGTTTAGTTTGCACAGTTAGGTGCAGAGAATAGACTCAATTTAAACGGTCTGTTTTTTATACTGCCAGACAACTTCAGGTTTCTCAGAAACTGTCTGTAAACAAGGGAATTGTAAAGCAAGCACTGAAGCGCCACTTGTCAAATCCAGCACACAACTGCATTCACTGTTCCATCATGGCTGACAATTAGCAATTAGACTAATTACTGTTGTGCTCTGTGTGCTGTGGTTTTAAGGTGCATATATTCATTCCAGCACAAATTGAGAGGATACAAAATAACAGCACAATTATATTCTCTCAGACAGATAGATGGATGAACAGACATTCAGACGGACAGACAGATTATCTACTTATATACTAATATATTCATACCTTATAGTATATCCCTCTTGACTTCATGACTCACTGTTTTCCAGTAAGCTTCACCTCCCTTCGAGATCTCACTTCAAAAGAAGAACAGTACTTTCTAGAGGGCTCTGTCCTGTGAGAATTAAATCCAGCGTTTAAACTTTCAGCTTCTTAAAGAACAATGGTGTAAACTCAAAGCGTACTAACTTTGATATCTACAAAGCATGTCACGACATCACCTCATTTTCTTCCAGTTTTAACTACCATTTCCGCTAGATTGTGGCTCTGAAAGCAAACAACGTAAAATATTAATATCAGTGACATCAAACCTGACAATACAGACTGCCCACACACTTTTCTTCTAGAGAGCTATCACCAGAATAACAATGGAGCGGTGGAGCTGGGTGATGCTCTGTACATTGGCCCTTTGCTCTCCCACTCATTAAGCCAGAGGAAATGGAAGCTCTCAAACAGTGACCTGCCTTACTGAGTACTGTAATCCAATCACTGCATCACAACATTTTCTATAACTAAACAAAACCACTAATATTGTGAAAAGATTTACATTTTTTTTAAGAGATTGATTTTTATGTGTCATGAAAAATAAAATGTTGCTTTCCTTTACAAAGATTTGCACCATATTTATTTATTTTATTTATCTTCTTTTTTATTTAGCTTAGACTGTATCTCAGCAGTACATTTAATACTGGAACAGTACATAGTGTACCTGTGTTTTCCTGCAGAATTTGGTTTGATTGGAACAGTTGCTGCGGGTTAAAAGTGGAATGATTGTGTTTACCAGCTGACAATCTTGAAGTAATTTGTAATTATTATTTTTTAAACAAACTGTGTTTATAATTACTTTTATACATTGATTTGCAATAAGAAATTATGTGTAATAAATAAAAATTTTAAGAAGGCATATTTTGAGTTTTAGTATATTGAGTTTTGATTTAGTTTTATTACACAAATCTGAAAACCCATGGTACTCATGGATCGATATATAAACTGCAGTGAAAATGTTTTTCAAATCCCTTTGAAAATACTTATGATACTTTGCTTTCTGATTCTTTTTACTACAGTGCAAAATAGATCTTTTGAAGATTTAAAAAGTTATCGATGTTTCATTATAGCTTTAGGTCATAGTACTGGATTCTGCATGAGTAAAAAGACAGTTTTCACTTCAGATGCTTCCATGGCCTATAAAACCGTCTTTGTAAAATCAACATTAAAGTCATAACCCAGCGATCTGTTTCCTCAACAGCTGAATTGTCAAGATTATCATGATTTTGTCAATATTGACAGATGCTTTCAGCATCACTGCAAGATTTCTTGTGCTCTGCCGTAGACTGTTTGCCTCTTGGACCCGTGATGAGAATATTTTCAGACAGCAGGTAAAAGCACCCTGTGAACTTCTGTCGCTGTGAGGTATGACTGCACACGTTTGACCAACCATGAATGCGGAGATAAACAACAGGTTTACCTGAAATCCAGCTGTGCCTCTGATCTCTCCAACACTACGGCCATCAGTCCGTCCCAAATGCAGTTATTCCCAAGCCTCCTCTGTCCCCCCTGCATGTTATCATTGTAAAAATAAAACAGCTTGTTAAAGCAAATAATTTTATAAGGTTGTTTGTATGCATGTATTTTGATTACTGTTTTGTGTTTTACCTAATGCTGCCCAGTATGTTTACAAAAAGACACATTTTTAATGACACTCAAAAATTAAACCACTTATGAAGAAACAATAACTGGTTAGAATATGAAGTAGGGTAATTACCTATAATTGTCACTGTGTAAGTGAGGGCTGCTGTAATTGTTAAATGACCCTGAATGGGAAGGTTCTGGGCTCTGACGTGCAATAGCACTTAGCTTTTCAACATTAATGCATCAGTTACATCGTTGCCTAAATGCCCTGGCTTCATAATGGATGTGATTACCCAGATTGTAAGATAGAAACTAAGCCAATTATTACTTGTTTAGAGGAGGTAGAGAGAGAGAGAGAGCATAATAACAGGTCGGCTAAAAGATGACTGCAGTGCTACTAACATCTAAAAAACAAAAATACTCATTAATGCTCATTAAACTCTTAGAATTTTATACTGTGACTAATTTTACAGATGTCAAACGATCCAAAACAATATTTATGGCTGATAAACCACAAAATTTGGTTAAGAATTTACTGCCATCTGCTGGGTAAATCTAACTACAACAAGCATTGGTAAGCACCAATGTTTAATGAGCATTGTTTATCCCTGAAAGACAAATTATAATTGTGAATGTTTTTCATATTTGGATATAAGGTATCTAATCTGTGAACTTTTTATGTCTAGATCTCAAAATTTTCCAAACTACATTTTAATTTATATTTTGTAATTTAAACTTGGATTATACCATTTATATTTTTAACCTTTTAAAATTATTTAAGAACATTGGTCAGTCACAGAACTCAAACATTCAAACATTATGATCCTAAATGTAATTTTTCACACTTGAATATTCTAGCTTGACGAGAATAATGAAAATGACAGTAAATGATTAAAAAAGCTCTAGTTGAATAAACACTTTAAAATAATTTATTGTTTCAAAAGACATCTACATTGATCGATAGATTAAAATGATAACTATATAAAATATTTACATAAAGCACCACTTGCCACAATGGCAGAATTGCAATCGAAGAAGTACACTAAAAAGTGATGCAGAACAGACAAAATATCAACATAACAGCCTTTGAGATGTGTTGATTCAGGAAGAAGAAGCTTCATATGCTGTACTGAGGCATACACTGGGTATGTGCGGCTCATTGGTGCAATGGTACTTTGTGCTCATGTGCAGATCGAGGCAGATTCAAGTTGGTTAATGTCACCTCACATTAAGACAGGCTGCAACTAGACTGCTTGGAAACCCCTGCCTGTGGAATAAGAACACCATTAAAAAAACACAAACCAAAGATATAGTATTAAATTACTGCAATAATTAAATTCAGAGGATGAGAAAATCTGCATCTGAGACTATTTTTATACATGACATTATTGTTCACTTGTGTGATAACCAATTCTCAAAACTGGTTGAGAGGCTTTTAAATATAGACAACACACCAAGTGATTTTATAGCCCCAGGCACCCAACAGATTAGTCAGAAACGAGCCGCTGGGGCTATATACCTAGCTCAGGTCCTGTTAGCATAGCATGCTAATGACCGCTAAGGGTTCTGGCTACCTGTTGTCTCTGCTGCTGTCGTCTGTATTCCTCTTCGCTGGCAGCCAGAGCCTGAGCAAGAGCCAGATCCTCCTGCTCCTGAGGACTGAGAAACACAAATTATCAGCACAGTCATCAGCAGACACGGTGCTATAAACCAGTGGATGGGTGTCAAACACACCCCACTGAGAATGGCACAGAAAGTGTTCTGTGCTGAAGGGCCAAGAAGTCATGTGACTGGTCACTCATTGTCTTATTATTTTATTATAAACTTGTACATTTTGTATAGATTTGTACATCTTTGTGTACATAGTAGTAAATGCCTATTGTACTATATTGTGTCTATGGTCTGTCAAGAAGCATTCAAGTAAGTTAGGACTTTGGTTTAAGCAACATTAACTGTTTTTTGCTTTTTGACATGATAAAAAAGAATCCTGGGGTAGATATAATAACAATCTGAAGGTTAATTATTTGATGAAGCTCAAGAATACCTTAAAGTAGGCTGGCTTGCATGAGCAGATTCAGCCAGTGACATTTCTAATGCTCTCTGGAGGGCTTGCTCCTCTGTCTGTCAAAACAAAAACAACCCATCATTTAGACTTATTTAAATGAACAGTTTGCTAAAGCAGTTGAAATCCTGTCCAAATAAGTAACGCACCAGCCCAGCCTGATATGACACAGACGCAGGTATCACATTCTGTGCTGTGGGGGCCACTGCGGGAGATGTTGCGGTACTTGTTCTTGCACTGTGGGGCAATAGAAAATAATGAAAATCTGAGAAAATCATCATAACGTGCCTTCAATATAATCAAATGAACCTCTAAATGCGCTTACCTGCTGCTTTGAGGTCTAGCGTTTGTAGCTAGTCCATTAGACACAGTCCTTGAGCTCCCTCTAGTGGACGATGCTACAGCATTACTGGAGGAAGCTTGAGCCCTCATTAGAGCAGCATTCCTACAAAACAAACCCCACCATCATTATTGGACCAGTCCTCCAGAGACATTCATTAATCAGTATGCCCAATGAAACACTGTACTAACCCTGATTTGGAGACCGGCTTTCCGTCAGCCTTACATTCATGGTCGAGTGGATGTCTGTGTTTGAGACAGTAGTTCAAGTGGCACTGATTGCATGTCACCCGGATCATTTCCTTCTGCTTACAGCCCCCCTTCGAGCATTTATTTGTAAAGATCTGCAGGGTGAGACATAATCCGGATGGTTCATTTCACATTGTTTTATCTGTGATCTGCTCTTTAAATCCAGGCTACCTTTCGTTTCCTCTGGGCAGGGTCAGATTTACAGTCTCGGTCTATGTGCTCCCCAACTTTGATGTCTGGCATTTCCCCTCTTTTAATGGGAATAGGGGGTGTTGCACAACGGACATACAGGAACCTGGACGTCCTGTGCAAGGAAACAAACACATCTGTTTTACCTGTTTGTTTAAAAGCAACACACTTAATTTTTTGAACCAAAAAGAAATGTGGATATAATTATAAATAGATAAAACATATAAACAATTTATCATGTATTTCTACAGTAGGCAACTTTAGGTAACAAATACAGCAGAACATTCATTCACATCATTTGACAATACATACTGGGGCACAACTTCTATTATTTATTAGGCACACTTATACACACCTTTTTATATGATGAAGTGCACTTGTGATTTGCATAAGTTATGTGATCTTTGCAGAAAATTTCTTCACAGGCATCACATCTCATTGGAAGGAAATCTGTAGTGTACATCACATGACATAACAAAACATTGTTAACATTTTACACATCAGCTAATGTTACATCGCTAGAGTACAACATTAGGAAAGACCATATTGTTTTTAAATGACCATTTAAAGAACAGGGTAACTGATGGCCATTATAATAATGATGTTGTGGAGAGGTCTCTTTAGTTTTAAACTCTACTGTATGTATTTTGTATGTACACTGTGTCTATTCAGCATTCCTTCGTGTTCATACACTGATGATCAGTAACAACTTTTTTTTTCATTTGCATTTTACACACCATTAAAATACTATCATAATGTCAACAATGACAGTAGTCACCTAATGTTGGTCAATTAATTGACCTGCATGATGTATTTGTCTTTGTATCACTTAGTGCTAAATGAGTAACAAAAAATGAGAAGACGCCACACCCAGTACAACATAAATGCATCTACTAGACATCACATAATCACAGAGCGAATTAGTGAGTAAAAAATAAATACACATGGTGTTTAGTTGCTTCTCACTATGTTTCTTAAGCCACTTCATACAGTTATTAATACTTTTATTTTAATGTTTATTTAGCATGTGTTGTGTGTGTACATGTTTATTTAAATTTCCACTGTTTTAGCATGGTAAAGACTATTTATCCATGTCAATAAGCTATCTAAATCTTAAATCCAGTGTTCATTCAGACAGAAAATACTCACCAAGACGTTTACAGGTCTTTTCTGAGCAGTGCTCCCCGAGATCAGGAAACTCCATGGCACAGTGGTGAAGACTGTTTCACTGCTTTAATGTACACAGGAAATGAAACCAATCATCATCTTTCTGACCATTAGCCTGCGGTCACGTTACTCAAAACAAGCCCAACAAAATGCACTTTAGAGGCTAACATTAGTGTAAAAGCAGAAGACCTGTTAATGTAACGGGTATCATGTTTATCAACACCATTACGTAAGAGTTTAACGTGGACGCCACTAATGCTGAATCATGCGCACAGAATAAAAGGAAAATATTTCGGTAGTGTAAACACAGATTCACAACAGAAGATATAAATAACTCATAACATCTAAATAATGTTATTAAAACACAATAAACACAGTAAGACAAACATTTATGATTCAGTTGGAGACAAACAGAGGGAGTAAACAAACGCCTGTTAATACAAAACATTTCATACGAACAAGCTGAGTGTCGTTGGTTTGGCTATAAAAACAACATTTAGTCAGGAAATTTTGTTGACAGTATGATACATATTCATCTTACCTAATAATTTGTGCGCAAATACGACGTATATTGATCCCTCTTTTGATAATTGTTGTTTCGTACTCCGATCAAGCTGATCCACTGAGGTTTTGTAGTCGTCTGCGATTTGCAGATGTCATCGCTGCAGTTGTGACTTGAGCTACAACGCGAGATGCTGACTTCAAAATAAAAGTCTTTGAGTTTTGAATTTATATAGAGGTGTTTGTGGCGCTGTTTCCCGAAACACTTAGTGGAGAAGGTTTGTAGCACGTAAGGTGTAAAAGACAGTTTGATTATTGCAGCGCTAACTTTGCAAACTGATTTAGTCCACATTTGGCGTTCGTAAACCACATGAAATTAAGACCCAACCCTTATAATGCCACTTGCCGAAAGTACAACGCACGCCAGAAAAACGCCAAGACTCATCCTCGGTGTTTTCGGAGTCCCCAAAAAGCAGCCGTGGCTGGAAGTCAGGATACGCCATTATCTGCAGGTATTTGCCTTAATATTATCCAAAATGTCTTACATATTGTCACCCCTATTTGAACCACCCAAAATAAGTAATAAATTAAAGGAACTTTAATACTTCTTAAATTTCACTGATGAACGTAGTTGGTTGTAGTAAATAAAACCTACTATTTTTTAGTTTTTGTATAGATTATCTTTGTCAGTAAATCTGTACAAATGTTTTATTCGTAAAAAAAATTAAACGGCAAAATCCAACAAAATTATGAATGGAATAAAGCCCCTACACTACGCTCTAAAATGAAAAAGAGATGAATATTGTGTATGTTTTACCGTAAAAACTTAAAGAAAATAGAACAAAACATATTGGCGTTAATTTAAGTTTTAAAAGACTTTTACATGTAAAAAGGCGTTTGGGAAAATTGTGTTTCCTGTACGGTTGTAACAGTTTCTAGTAGTTGCTGGCTTCAAACATCTATTATTACGCCCCAACAAGTCACGCTCTTGCGTGCTCACGTCATTGCTGGAGATTTCCAGAAAGTGCCACAAGAGGCCGTGATTCAGCATTTTTCCAAGTAATATGCTCAATATTTCGTAGAAAAACTAATGTGACAACATAACGATTTGTTTTGGTCGTAAGTTTTTATTTGAGGAAAAAACATTCTTCTTTGTGTAAGCTTAGAAATAATAGGTTTTAATATAAGGAATAAACAAGAAATAATAGGTTTTAATATAAGGAATAAACAAGAAATAATAGGTTTTAATATAAGGAATAAACAAGAAATAATAGGTTTTAATATAAGGAATAAACAAGAAATAATAAGTTTTAATATAAGGAATAAACAAGAAATAATAGGTTTTAATATAAGGAATAAATGACAACAACAACAAAAATTTACATATTGGATGAAAAGTTCACAGAATGATTATATATATACACCAACATTTTTTATATGGTTGTAAATTTAAGTGTGACTACAATAATTAAAATGTGACTAGTCCTGCCACACTGGTTAATTATCGCTGGTTAATTGACTGGTTTATTGTCAGTGCTGTATGAAAAGGTGGAAGTCACAATGACAGTGTCTGTTCATTTGTTCTAGAATATTGTGTTTGTTTGTTTCATCGTGTCTGACCAAAAGGGTGTGTTTTTATACATTGATTTGATATCTTTGTTTTAAAAGGCTTCAGCGTGACATTTGTTTGCAATTCTTAAGGAAAAAGCAGATCTATCGGGCAGACATTACAACCAGCAATAGGACAAATATATTTATGAACTGCCAATTTCAACCATACGGTGGCGCTGTTTTGCATTTTTGTCGAGTTTAGATATACAGAATGTAACAGTGTATATATATATATATATATATATATATATATATATATATATATATATATATATATATATATATAACATATAACAACAAACATAAATAGTACTACTAACTAATGAAAACTGTCTTTTTAGTTATCATAACATTTAACTGAGCGTGCGAGGCTTACAGTATGTGTCTGTTAATAACTCATCCATTTAGTTTTATTTATTAAAATAATAACTTCATTTATTTTATATAACAATTTTATATTGTACTATTTTTCCTTCTGTAGTAATAGTATTTCCTTCCAAAAGTGGTAATAGCAAGTCTTACACTGTCACACCACATACAATGATACAAAAAATAATTCAGTCAAGAAGATTAACAGCTAATGTTCAGGCTGTGAAACCACATTCTGCAATCCTTAATAACTTGTAACATGTTATTAGTGTATTGATCACTCAACCAATGATTCAATTTAAAGATCAGAAATTCCAATATTTGCAGCAGGTTTACACAACGCGTAAACACAGGCGCCATAAATTATTCACAACAAAGAGCACTCAATCGTCGCCTCTTATTATGCAACAGTGCACAGTCATGCTCCTGGAGGCCTGCGTAAAAGATCACATCTCAGCTCATCTCACATTCTTTCCCGGTACAAGAGCACCTGGCTCATAAGCTGCTAATTTTGCTGCCAGATGGCACCTCTCGCAGAACACCTGCTTCATCATCGGGATTCCTTTACATTGCCCAAACTCTGTCTGCTCGAATAGTAAAATGATTGTAATAATTTCATATCCGCTTATTATCTCTTTTTTGCAGGAGCAACGTTTACGCCTACAAATGTGCCATGGATCTCTGCCAAAACGTCTCCCCAGGTCACCCTCCGTTTGTCTGCGCTGTGACAGGGCCTGTCAAATAGTGTCGTAAGTGCTTTTATTTAGGAGCTGCTCATCACCATTTCTCACTCACCCTGTCAGCGGTGTCACAGATTTCCCAGGTGTCCAGTACCTGCAAAGCATTTCACTTTTTTATGGGTGTGTTTGACACACCATGCTTCATACACACACTGACACTTTCTAAACTGCGGGGTTTGAAATGTGACTGAACCTTTCTAAGATCACCACTCACTACTGAGGGCTCACAGGTTTCAGATTTTGTATTCCAGGGGGACAGAATGCAAACTTTACATAAGATTATTCTCTCATATATATAATTCATAAACATTTTCTAATGTTAAGGGCCTTTACAGCAAGCAACTGCAGATATTTAAGAGTCTCTATAATGATAAACTCTCTCTCAAACTCTCAACTCTCAACATCCCAATGAGATTTTTAATGGAATGAAAAGGTAAATTATATAAAACCTATAAGAAATCAGCTTTTATGCATGATCAAACATAAAAACTTTTCTTATATTTGTTACATTTGAAGTGTAGTGACCCAGGGCTAACCAGCTCCTTGAGTCTCACTAAAAACAAATATGTAATTTCTTTGTTTTGTCCTTACATTCAGTTGGGCGCATCCAGAAATATAAGCCAGGCAGTGACTCTAAATTGGATAGTAATTACTGCCACGACAAATTGAAGGGAAGCAATCCAACGTATTTTCTATTATGAGATAGTATTATTCTTGGTTAATAATCCTTTTATGCATGATTGAATTTTGATAGGCTGTCTGAATGATAATTGCGCGTAATAACCACTGCATCTGAAGGCTTGTTAAGCTTTTGTGATTGGACATCGGTTATTCTTATCAAGAATTGCAAAGCATGTTTAGGTGCGTAAATATTACCGTTCGTTTAAAGGAGGGTAGAGAGCAATTTGAGGTCGTGATTTACCTGTGAAGAGTAGCCTATATGCTATTAAAACTTATATACGGTCATTTAAAAAGTAATACGAATTTAAAAAATAATATTAACGTAAATATTTGTAAAATAAAGTGTTATTTATATTTTTATGCATGAATGTAAATCAACTGCTTGGACCAAAGAGACAGTTCGACTTGTTAACGCTGTGCTGGATCTCCTTTCAGTGTGTTGTTTACGCAGATTTCCACAATGAGTTAATGGGCCAGAAGAGGAGGCGGCTCGGGCCAGAGTTGAAGGGAGGATGAATGTAAAAGAGGCGTCAATAAACGTGTCAAAGACAATGAACCGAAATACAACACGAATGAAGAAAAGAAAGAAGTGAACAGATGGAGTGAGGTAGGGAGGAAACGCGAAGTCTGGGCCATTTAGGATGTTAACAGCCTGAGTAAAAACTGATGTAGAGGGGTTAAACAGGCCTGTGGTATACTGCAAACAGACCACCGCGTGATGGCGCTCATGTATTCAAGTTCAAAATAAATAGGACGTAATTAAAAAGACAACCTCATTAATGAGCAATAGAGCTTTTATCAATTAGCTCGTCAACGGATGCTTAAAAGTGACTCGCTGTGTATTTGCAAAGTGGTGTATGCGAGGCACTGACGTTGATTAACTTTGTATTTTACAATTTAGGAGGCCTAATAAACGGGCGAGCATAATGTAACTTCCACGGATGGTGCAGTGGGGACTGTTTTTTGGAAATGAAATATGTCCTATTCGCTTCATGGAAAGAGAACAGCACACACAATTCATTAAGAAGATAGCTTGTTAATTAGCGCTAAGTTAACCTGATTTCTCTTAATTAAAACATCTTTCCTCGTTTACGATGTGGATATATGCAGATCTCCTGGGCTTTGAATTTTCTACAGCAGCAGATGGCCAGGCTGTGGATAATAGTTAACGCTCTCCCTGTCTCAGATCCCTACAACGTGAGCTAGCGACCTGGCAGGAGATTAACGGACAGCCAAATCTTAACAAAAGAAACGTTTAACCATTTCTGGCCCACGCTGCTTAGGTATATCATGATGTTTGACTTGACGTGAGGTACTTTAATCTTATGGTGTTTTTGTTGTTAAATTCAGCTCGAATTAAGGTTTAAAAGAGTTTAAGATGCAGGTTGAAAGGCTCTACTGAACCTTTTTTGGCCCAGTTGCCCAAGTTCATGACAGCCATGCCCCCCTTTGCTCTAAACCCCTATATGTATTATTATATCTATGTTTATTTCGTTTTAAATGAACGAGGAGAACACGTACACGCAAGCACGTACTTGGCCACTTTTGGTTCTTAAGGGAGACAGTTGTCTCGTTGCATTCCCTAAGATCTGAGACACTTCAGGAATGAAATGGGGTTAGGAGGAAGATTTGGTTATTTTCTTTCCCCGTTGTGTTATATTACTAGATTGAAGTTGAATAATAAGCAGCGAGTCAAACTGCACACCCTTCATCTGTGGAGCTGTAATTAACGGGAAAAATGCAGGCGGTGAAAAAATGCAAATGATTCTGCACAAAGGCTTCTCACAAATTGGCGTCACCATTTCTCAAATTATATCATTACTATATTTTGAAAATGTTAATCTGTTGAGCGGATTTCCCGGGGGAGTTGAGTAAATTAGTTCTATTTCCGAACTGCCTCGCTGCGATGGCACGGGAGCGACAAGCACCTCTGATTTGCTGATTACAATTAGACTCCCCAGTTTGGGCTCCTTCAAGCATTGATAATTTTCGGCATATTAAGCACGTTTTAGCAAAGGTGATAAGTCAGTTTTAATTGAAATGAAATTATTATTCTAATGGAAGTTTGGTTATTATTATTAGGAGGCCGCACTCATTTTAGATTCCTTTTAATATATAAATGCGGTGAGTAAAAAGATTTTGAAGGGTATTAGGGTGTCAGGATTGAATGAGGTAATTTGAAGGGAATTACTTTCCCTTCTATCAGAAATGAAGTGAATTAAAAGTCCAAATCAATCGCTTTCACTTCTCCATTCTACTTTGACAGCAGCACAATTACAGATAATTAGATGGAGGAAACTTTTAATTGTAGGGATTAAGAAGAGGGGGGAAATTTTCAGGATCAGAGAAAATTTGGAAACGGCGTTTCCTGCCTGCTCAAATCGAATCAAAGGATTTGGTTTAAAACAGTAACGCCACGTCTTGCCGTTTAATTGGGACGGCATCTCGTCGTATCAAATCATTCACAACAATTAATTTAGATTTAATTCTATAATTATCATCAAATCGAATAATGTGCAACTTAATTTAGATAGTTAAAAATTAACGCGCGTGAAGTTAATTGAGTAATTAAACTCCTCAGCTGTTGCGTATTAATTTGCTAGCCTAATTAAAAATGAATTTGATTTTATGTAATGTTAGTGATGCGGGCATCGCTGTTGGATGGGCGCTTTGATTAGTTTGTTTGGTTAGGCGTTACATCCGAACACCTGCTGTTAATGGGGTCAGTGACGTCTACTTGATTGCACATGCTCATTTTCCGCCAGAGGCATGCTTTGAGGAGTAGCTTTTGGGTGGGTTCCGCTCAGGTACACTCCAATACTCCATCCTTTTTGAGTTTAGATAACTTCCTGTTACTGACATTTCACCTGCTAATTATAAGACATCATTGGTTTGGATTTAAATCCATGTTCCAGCTTTATAATTGGAGAAAACTATTTTAATGAAGAGTCTGCTTGCGGAAAATGTGGTGTGATGCTGGTACATTTGTGCCTGTCTCTGTTTGTTTTGTGGATGAGGTCCAGTCTGACGCTGTCCTTTCCCCTGGGAGTTGATCTAATAAAGTTGTGGACTTTGGATAAGCCGGACTGATTGAAGCGTGCAAGTAAACTGTAAAATGTACATCTTAAATGTATATGTAAGTCTACCTTTTTTCGTTATGTAACACATAACACTTATTTGTAAAAAAACAGCCTGCTTGTTATTCACTGAGACAAGATAAACGTAATTTATTGATTGTGTTCAATGAACTGAACCATTCAAATGTCCAGTTATCGTAATTGTAGTACAATATTATTACTGTCATCTATTGACGGTCTAAGGTATTAATTGCCACTGTGGCCCACTAAACAGTGCTGGGATTGTGAATAAAATCCAGAATTCAAATAAATGGCAAATAAGACAGTCTAACAACGGCCCTGAAAGCAATTCTTGTTCGTCTTATTATCGGGTTAATTAAAGCTAGGATCTGACAATGTCACTTGGTTGTAGAAAAACGGATTTAAATGCAATGTCTCCCGGGAACGCGTGTCAAGGGCTGCTTTTCATTGAGCTAAGATCGCACCAGGACGAGACCGCGCCCTGAACTGTCAAAGCTGCAATTATAGAAATCTGATGTTCAAATAGGGATCTGGATAAACCGAATTATTCATACTTGTGTACAGTATGATAAAACTGATTTCAAGACACAAAGAAAATGACATTCAAAGATTCGTCAAACTTCTAAAAGCAGTTTTGTAAAATAGATGGATAAAAGGCTAGCTCGTGAGGCACTTTTAAAGGGTTCATTAAAATTTAAACATGCAGATGGGGTGCTATGGGCTCGAGGTCAAGAGACGAACGGATTATATACTTCCTCATAATAATATTAATTAAACAATTTGCATGCTAATAAGGTAACAATTATCGGGGCCTCTGTTGAAAGATTCGGGTTATTACAACACGCCAATCCGGGTGCCAAGGGTCAGACAGTGAGTGGGGAGCGAAATTTCAACTCAGATTAACATTATATGACAACTCCAGACATTGGCCAAATAAAGCCGAATTAATTCTCTGTAATGTGAGAGCAGACAGAACGTCCTTTAAAAGCTGTGGGATAGATTACATTTAGTATTCACAAACACACCACATTAAAAACGTATATGATCTGCTGTTGGTTTAATGCAAGATAAATAATTGATGATAATGTTACTAAAAAGGCAATCACTTCAAATGCAGATAATAGTTACTACAATAAGTACTGGGGCAGGTGTAATTAAAATATAAAATAATAATAAACATTTATTATTTAGCATTACATTATTTTTTTCTGCTGTTCTTTTGCACCGTTGCTTTAATAGTAGACTATTAATACCTGTTAACCCATGTCTTGTTGCTCATGCATTTATTTAATTAAATATTAATTAATACTCATGGGAGAACGACTTGTATTAAAACACGAATATTGTTAAGCTGTAAGGTCCCAATTTTCATCTAAAGCATGAAATACAGTTACCACAAATAAACTGAACGCAATTTATAGACAAGTTCTTTAAATGACATTAATTACACCAGAGTGCCGTGGCTGGGGAAAAATATCTCATTTTCTGTTAAATGTCGAGTGCTTTCTAATTAGCCGTTCGTGTAATTAAAAGTTCATTTATTCCTCAGATGAGTTGGTTAAGATAATTCCCTGTATTTTAAGCATTGTCTTAAACTCGTGACATTTCAATATCGGACTGCTCGTATATTTGACGGCTTCGTTTAACGAATATCTTCAGGTTGGCTTGTGACAAGTAGTCTCGTAAATTAACATCCTATACAGTAGGTCGGTCAGTTTGTCAACAGTGAACAAGGAATCTTACCTGCTCACATATTTCAGCTTGCCGGTGTATTGGTGTGTGTTTGTTTTTCCCCGTTTTCTTTCTTTTGTGAGTTCTTGTTTGTTTGTGTGTGCGAAAAAAGATTGGATTTGAATAGAGGGACATTGTCTGAAACGGTGATGAATCCGCCGCTGCGTGTGGCTGCGGTCCGAGGTGAGATTTCAGTGTCTATTTAGCGTTTAACTGGGTATCAAATCTGATCGCTCTCCCTCTAAGGCCCCCTGTGTAGTCGTGATGTAGTTCTTATCAAAGCCCTCCTGTCTTGTTGTGACAGCTCTGATATTGTTTATTGAGGTGGATGTCAGGTTTAATTAGCAATCGATATGGAAAGCGTTTTCGGACCGCGTCTCTGACGTCAGCGCCGATTAACGCTTCTCATTGGTCTCAAATTCCCAGAGCCTAAGCTAATTATTGGAAGCTTCGTGTTGATAAAGAACAGCTCATCCTGCTCTCCACATCATGTCCCCTCCTCGCTGGCCTCTCTCGCTGCATGTTTTTTAAATTCACATCACCGACCACCAGACGTCGTTTCCTTTTGCCTGGGAGATGATGGACAGCAGGATACTGGATCCACCTCATGCCCAGTTCGGAGGCTCCCTCGGTGGGATGGTGAGCTTTCCATACCATCTCAGCCACCATCATGTGTACGAATTAGCCGGTCATCAACTTCAATCTGCGGCCGCGGTTCCTTTCTCGATAGACGGATTACTTAACGGCTCGTGCACAGCTTCTGTGGTTAACTCGAACCCCTTTGTCGTCTGGCTGCGGTATGAATGGAGATAACCAACAGTACAAACTGACAGGTAAGCAAACGGACTAAATGCTTACAAAAACTGGTTTTATTGTCTTTAATGGAAATAAGAAAGCGCGTTTTTTGTGCTGTTGTTATTGACAAAAAATGAGTTTCCTATAATGCTTTGCAGAATGCAGTTTTGCCTTGGAAACAAAAGAAGCGTTTCTGCCATGTGTTACTATAAGCTCGTTTACTACATTAAAAAAGCAGACGCACTTGGAGAGATATAGATTGATAATACGTTATTTTTTTCCCCATTGTTATTTTATAGGTAATTTGTAGAGATATGTATTTTGTTTTCTAATGATTATTTACATGCGTTTTCTTATTATAATACTTCACAAAAAATAACGATTTATTTTATCTTTGCTCTATTTAAATATATTATTGTTAATGCTCGTGCAAAAATAATAAATGCTATAAAGATAATGGGCCCACAGTTACAGTGGACACAACTGAGCAAGTTACACGCGATTCTAATTTATTGTTTCTCACATAGATTCGGGGGATCCAGAGAAGGATAGCCCGGGTTGTAAAAGAAGACGAACTCGTACCAATTTCACAGGCTGGCAGCTGGAAGAATTAGAAAAGGCTTTTAACGAAAGTCACTATCCAGATGTGTTTATGAGAGAAGCACTTGCTCTCAGATTGGATTTGATAGAATCAAGAGTGCAGGTAAATTCACTGATTTATCTTTCAAGTGTTGTGATGTGACGTTATCAAGCATTGATCGAAATATTTGCTGTCAAAACAATATGGTTTTATGCATAATTATTAAGCTTCAGTTTAATATTTCAGTTGAAATTTCTTTTTCTTCCTGCAAATATTTTTGTTTGTTCAAATCACGGGAAATGCTGATCTACAAATGTGCTCTATAAAATGACCTTCATTAATGTTTAGCATTTTTTTTTTGCTAGTTCGAACTGTATAAAACAAGTGTATCTGTGTTTCACAAAATTGTCGTTTTGTAGTTTATCAACTGTGTTTTATTATAGTGCAGACTATGCCAGGCCTCTTTGGTAGCATAACAATGTAAAAAACACATAAGATTACTTTGAATGAAAAGTAAACAAACAAAACGTTTTTTTAATAATCTTTTTGTAAAATGTGGGAGAAAAATTATTCTGCACGTAACTTATAAAATAGCTATTAAAGAATGATGTCTAAAAGGCTATGAGGTCTTATAAACTTAGGTCCTTTTCGAATGTGCAGTTTTCGTTATGCAAAATAGCCTTTCTATGTCAGGCGTGCTTTTATTTATTATTGTGCTCTACAATATTATTGTCAAGCGTTTGGCCTACAAATCCAAAATGCTTGCCTAAAAAAAGAAAGCGTCAAAAATTTAATTTATGCATTTTAGAATGCGGCCTACTTTTACAAATGATGATGCATTTCGATCATTAAATTATTCTAAAATTGTCTAAATTGTAGTGCTATAGTTTTGTTTTACAATTTTTAATTTAGCATGAATTTATATAACAGCAAATATTTATTTTGGCAACATGTAAGAACGTTTTATTATTATTATTATTATTATTATTATTATTAATATACGGTTTTACCTTGTTCACTCTGATAAATATACACATCTCCAAGAAGCGTAAATAGGTATAACATATTCAAATATAATAGTAATAAATTAATTCTAAAAACGGCCCTTTGTTTTTTTTAAACAGACATGCTTGCCATTAAATTAATATTTGTTTTGTTTTTTTAATGATTAGGTATGGTTTCAAAATCGCAGAGCAAAATGGAGAAAAAAGGAGAATACGAAAAAGGGGCCGGGGCGACCTGCACACAACTCCCATCCTACTACCTGCAGTGGCGAGCCCATGGACCCAGAGGAAATTGCCCGCAGAGAATTAGAGAGGATGGAAAAAAAGAAAAGGAAACAAGAAAGACGGCTTTTAAAATCCCAGAATAAACTCATTCCGGGGGACTTATTTCACACTCCAGGATCTGACAGTGACAGTGGCTTGTCACAAGTAACGGACAGTGAACAGAGTATCCATTGCGACATGGGCCGAAGCCAAACGCAACCAAGCTGTGACCAAACACCACAGAAACTCCAAAACCAAAGAAACACAGAGCAAGACGCACGTGGATCCGAGCTGGACTCGTCCGACAGCGGTCAGCAGTCAAACTTGTGCTCCAATAGTCGGTCTTCCACTCTTCAAAAACCCAGTCCCTTTAGCGTGGAAAGCCTCCTATCGGACTCCAGGCCTCGGCGCAAAACGCCCATGGACTTTCCACTACCCGCTCCACGGCCTTTGATAGGGAAAGGACATTTTTTACTTTACCCTATTACACAGCCACTAGGTTTCATTGTTCCACAGACTGCTTTGAAGACAACAACACCGAGCACTGATGCTGAAAACGGACAGAAAGGGCCAGCCACTGACAATAACTTTGGAAACCCAGGACACAGGAACACCAAGGAGAACAACAATGTAAACAACACCGTCGCTCGCGCAATCAAAGGCCAGGTCAGTCAGTCGTGTTCACCACAGAGCAGTCCACCACAGACTCCCATTAACGGTCATTCTGCGGGCAGCTGTAATGAAAGATGCCCACAAGATATAAAGTTAGACCTCTCCGACCCCAAATCTCCACAGTCAGAGAAAACGGAGCAGTCGTTACCTGACTATCCACCACAAAATTCAGAATCAGCGACAACCAGCAAGGACACCGACAAAGACTCAGTTGATGTCGATATGGAATAAATTAAATTATAGTAGAAACCGAGGAGCGTGTCGATATCGCACGACACTCCTCCACAGATTACCCGAAGAGGAAAAAAGTCGACATATCGAAACGTATCGTTTTCATTGAAATATTCATATTCTGATTAGGGGAAATGTCTGTGTGAATAATTTGTGTATGTGTGTGGTGGGCTATCAAATGTTTATTGAACAAATAGCAGCAGAAGCAGCAGCAGCTCTCTGTGTGAAAACTGTAAAAAAAGACAAGACAAAACCTCAAACGTTGTACAAAGTATTAAGATATTTATATATGTAAGTTTTTCATAAATAAATCGTTTGTATACAACGAACGTAAGCGTGCATATGGGCCTTAATAGAGCTTATGTTGTGGGCTATATAGCTCCTGCTCTTAAAACTCCTCTGTGTTGTATTTTGTGTATTGCTTTAACAAATTTATTCATCTATAAGCTACACTGAAATGAGGTTACGAGCCGGAGGCGAAAAGACCCGTTCGACTCCTGCAGAGTTTTGATATGAAAGTAATTATTTTCCCGGTGGCTACTGCAGGGATTCAGTTTATTTTAGCCCAAAGGGTTATAATACATTACCGATTTCTAGTGATATGAAATCACATAAACTTCCAAGAATAATAGAATTAGCATGAAAGGCTGGGGTGTCAAATTGAAATACGAAAATAATAGCCCCGGCAGCTGGGAGTGTGTTTGTGCATATTGGATAGGAGATGGGAATTCGTGGGGCGGAATTTTCATGAGCTTTTCACTTTGTCAGGGCCCTTGTAGCAGGCTATATTAAGATAGATGTTCGATGATATCCCTCATTGTTCTGTCGCTTATATTGATGTTCCTGTGTTATCAGCCTATTGATCATGCGTCGGCTGTAATAGGACGGGCGAAGCAAACGTGCCTATTTACAATAGCAGAACACATTTGTTCTAATAGGGTTGGCGGTCCCATGAGACCCTGTGGGGGCTCCCAGACATCTGCGCCTTGACAATATTAGCAATGTTGACCAGATCTAAAGCCGAGCTAGGAAAAGGCAATAAAAAATTGAAATATCTTATCACGATAAATACGAGTGGCAAATATCAGTTATTAATTACTAAGGGTTTTAATTTGGTCATACAGGTGCGTTTTTTGTTTTTAAAAAAATCCTCTCTCACATCCTGTGGGCCTTGATTTGCAAATAAATTGAAAATAATAAGTGAGGCCGGCGCAAATGAATTTCTGAGCCAGAGTCTCTTTCATAATATTTACATAATTTTCACCAGAGACAGACTTAAGACTTAGCATATGGCGTTCAGGGCAAATAGAATACACACAAAAGTGGGCATGATAAAAGCACAGGGGGAGAAGAGAAAAGATTTACACGCAATAAATAGACAATCAATAATATTGCATAAAAATTAAAGATAGCCCAGAGTTGCAACAAAAACGATAACAAGAATTATTTATTCCTAATACGCGCTTTATATCGAAAGTCTTTGAAGCCCTCATTTCCCTATCTCAAAGTCAAGCGAGAAATACATCTTCATTTCAGTCAACGAATTGCCTTTTGTGTATATAAAAAAGCAAGTGTTTGTAAAACGATAGTTGTTTGGAGGTGTCCTTCAATTTACTGCTGTGTTTTTCCCTTAGTGGGACACGTTCATGTTTAATTCATTTGCAGTCTGAATAGGAGTATCGCTGGCTGCACACTGGTGGCCTTAAGGTGAAATTAGCGATTTGCTTAAGTAGTTAAGCTTTTGCCGGAAAGCAGCACGCTGTATGATTCAAGACAAACTATCAATCGATATGGCCCAGGCAGCCTCCAGGAGATGTGTCCTCCATGAATCATACTTTATGAATTCAATTTCTACCCGGAGAAATTTTCAATTTGAACGCTGGATCATTATGGGAGAGTGTAAATTGTTTTTGCTCTATTATGCATCGGACGCCATCATTTTTCTTTCTAATTACGGAGGTGTCAGGTCGGGCTGTCATGCAGGCGCTGATTTTCAATTTAACTGATCATCATGCATTCATTTTCCCATTTGATAAATCTGCTATCTCGACGCCGCGCCATGCCTGGAATGTTAAGAGAGAGAGAGAGAACAGCAAAGTAATGGGGGTGTGTGTGCAGCAATAAGTGCAGATCAGGCAGCTAATTTAGCACCTCCTGATATTCCATCTCCATTTCTCATTTTCAACTCTCTAAGGAGAGAAAAGCAGCCCAAAGGCAGAAAGCTGGTATTCAACAACATCAGGGGTAAAACGACTCGGAAAACGCTTGTTTTCCTCAACACATTTTCCAAATTAGGATATCAAGCTTAATTAATGCTAATTGAGTTCCTCAATACGTGTTATTTTTATTTAATAGAATCAAATTCGCGCAATTAATTATGAAGGTGATTTCGAGAGGCTCATTTGCAACATCCAGTCTTAACCCCTTCCTGAGTGCTTTCTGGGTTATTTTCTTTTGTCGTTTCATATTTTGCCAAACTCACAGATAGACTCCATATACCTGGAGGACAGGTGCAAGGCCAACGGGACGAGCAGACACTGATTATATTCTGCTGCTGACTGATTTAATGTGGCTTGAAAAATACGTGTGTCTGACTCTCCATATAAATCTATATGTAATTAAAGGTTTAATTCCAACAGTTAAAACCCACTTGAATCCTTTTGCTTTTTAATTATGGTTTTCACAAACAATCTGTCCTAAAAAGACTCGAAGCAAAGAGGCTTTCTGACTGTGAGTAATGGTAAATAAATAAACAAACGCGTTTGTGACTTGAGGTAATTGTTTTGTGTGCCAACCGCATTTTAATGTTCATATTTACCTCATGCATCACAAACGAAGATTAAACAGGCAAAACCGTCCAATGTAAGTAACGTTTTTATGACATAACAGCTCAAAAATAGAGGTCGATTGAGGGCCTGAGCCTTTGTCACGAGGGCAATATTTTTGATTAGCTGAGACCAAAAATCAATAGACAGATGAGCAAATTGAGCAGATTGATAGTTAAATAAAATAATTAAAAGTAAGTCTTCCTTTATTGATTAAAGAAAAATAAAACTCAGTGTGATAATATATTCAGTTCTTCAACACGTCAAATATCAAGCTCCTTACTTTGGGTTAATCAATTTAGAGATCGTGCATAAACAATGCGCATGTCAGTTATTCCCTCAACCAGCGTTTGCATGGCAGAGATAAGAGCGTTGAAGTCCGCCGGTGAATTAATGTGCATACGCTGTAAAGTAATCCTAAAATGCATGGCAGAGTAGCTGCAGGATAGGAGCCAAATGTCAAGTACCGTTTTAAGTGATTGTGAGAAAGATCTAAGTGGCACTGCTTTTCTTAGGCTACCAATGATAGAGTCTTGTGTCCCTGAAATCACTTCAGCTCTCCTTATTGAAATAAGATTGAATTTTGATTCAGCCACCCTTTTTAATATTATGGATTATCGATTTTTTTGGCCTGAGCTGAAAAACCTGTTTTTTTCGCAGATTTAACACAATTGTCTAATTTACAAAGAGAATAATTTAAACGTTTTATTAAGTTAATTATATAATTTCCTTCTGTGGGTAATTAAGAGGAAAAGAGTATAGAAGTGGACAGTTTTATAAAATATCATACTTAAATACAAATTTACATAATTTCAAATTAATCTTAATGTTTAAGTAATATTCTGAGCAATATTTCTTTCCTCAGTAGTATAAAAGACACCACTGTAACATAGGAAAAAACAACATCTATCTGCAGTTCAATATATAGATCTTTCATTGAAAACAAACCCACAAAATTATGAACCTCTTTGTCATAGCCATACTATCATTTGAAATGTTTTTTTTAATACATATTTTTGACCTGTTACAAGTCAGTATGATAAACATGACCCTAATGTTCACACTAACTCCCTTGGTCATTGTAGTTATTAAAAATCTAACAGCCTGTGACTGCTGCTTTGCTCTTCTTTTCTAATTATCACCTTGTGAGATGTGTTTCATTACCTATATTTCATCTGATAAACTACTGAATTCTGGCCAAAGGAGAATTTGCTGGTCCATTACAATAATCTGAACGAGAGTTTTATGAATATGTGCAGCCAAGACATCCTTCTGGATCTTAAGGTCTTTAGGGTCTATCAATTTAGCACTGATATTGATAGAAATTATATATTTTTAACAATAATTTAAATATGTCATTGTAATACAACAGTCTAATAGTTCAAAATAATGAAAACAAAATTAATGGAAATAAATATAGCATAATATTAATGTTTATGTGGAGATCATACTATGTTTTGAAGCATTATAAACCAAGTATTTGGAATTAAGGCAAAAGTACATCTTTCAAATTCTTTTTTTAAATGGACACAACAAAGAAATGCCTTTTTTTATTAAAATGCAACAAAAGAGGAAAAAAGGCAAAGCCCATTGTTGGTAAACTATACAAATACAAATAGGTTTATCCCTTCATCAACCAACTGCTTTATACATAGATCCTGTCAACACAATAAAGGATTTACTAAATTAAATTGCTACATTTAAAATGACTAAAGTGAGTAATTCACATGCCCTGACGCTAAGGGCAGCATTTTGTATACTGGTCATTGAACACAGCATTATATGGATGGCAAAAAGCAATAGTTGTTTTCCTCGTGATCATCCTACCAAACAAAGCACAACTCATAAAGCGTTGTTAACAACTGGCACAGTGTGATGTGTCACAGCAGAATGAATCAGAAAATGAAATGCAGACTCTTGACAGCAGTAAATCTTGGAAGACGCGCTTTACCGTGAACTGACACCAGCGGTTCATTCTCACTTGAAAGCTAATTCGTTATCAATTAGAAGTGAAAATGGAGATGGGTGGGAAGGATCCTCCAGAGCTTGGCACCTGTATGTTCCTCACCTGCACTGATGTGCCACAGTGATGGCTAAAGCTCTGGTGGTGATTTAGAAGGCGCTGTGTAAACAACCGTTTCACTCCCCTGTCTTCCCAGGGACTCCAGACCCTAGAGGTTAATGAAGCGTGAAGTGTGAAAACTTCCTGAGATGGGATGAGTTAAATAGGGTTTCCAGATGTTAAGGCAACACTGTCCAAATCTATTTGTAAGTGTCGGCCGTTTACGGGTCACAAATAACTCTAGTTATGTGAAAGATAAATAAGCTCCCCTCTGACCATTTACCAGCTAGCAAAACTACAGGCTCTTTGATCCATCGTTTGTTAGAAAAATATACAGGGTAAGAGAGCAGTATTAAAAATGGATTTTGTGAAGCTAATGTAACCCATCACAGCTCAGAAGGAGGTGTAAATGCGTTGATGTTCTCAGTAAAGAACTTGTTAACATCAAAATGACTTCATGTGACAGTTTGAAGGGCTGTTGTAAAAATCCACAACTGGTGCTGAATTTCAAAATAAAGACTTTTGTTCTTGCAGTTACATTATACTTTTCTCTAAATCAATCTAAACTCTTCTCGATTCAAATAATAATAAAACTGTTTGTTATCCATCACCATACTTAATTCTCCTTCCCCAACTCCCCGACTGCGCAAGGTCAAACTTTGTTGGGAATTTATAAGGGTAAATTTTGTCATTGATTTGGGTCAAGCCCAGCATAGCGGGACGTGAAAGGAATTGCCAAAGGGTGTAGTTAACCCTGGGATAATTAGTAATTATTTTATACCTTAAACTGCATTAACCTTCCCCATTTCATACAGAGAGGACGCAGTTAGTCCCATTCACAAAAGACCTGCTTAACCTGACTTGCAATAAACAGCTTCAAAAAGAGATATCTCACAGGGAGAGAATTTCCTTAAAAATATCATTCCTTTCAGGTGAACTATGAAATACATCATGTCAAAGCCATTTCTCAATCCATTATCAAATTCCTCTGGAGAGGCTTTTACAGCAGTTACTCAACGATGCAAACAAAAGACATCAAATATTTCATAGTGTCATGTGTTTGGGTTCAAATGAATTGCTTGTATAAGGTTTGCTAAATGATATTAAATGTGAACGGTGTCATTTCTGCACCACTAGCGGGAAACAGAGTCTCAGCAATTATAATTGTATAAGTTTGGACATAATGGTTATTTTGTTATGTTTGGTTTAATGCACTCAACCATTATCTAATATATAGTGAGCACCAAGTCTTTACAGTTCACCCAAAAATGTTGTCATTATGTGTACTCATCTGTATACTGTTACTTTTGTTCTGTGAAACACAAAAGTAGAAATGTTTAAAGAATCATTACCTGTGCAATGATGCTCATGGTGACCAGGGTCTGTCAAGCTTTAAAACCCATGATGTGTTCACCATCCCAGCTACACCATTAAACCAAAATTGCAAATGCATTTAACGCAGCAGGGCCAATAACCCAGACTTAACTATTACGATCGCATTACTGCAGGTTTAATCCTCAGACTCCCTGGTTGTACAGACATTCACTATCCCATTTAGGGCTCACATAGGCTCACGGACAAGCTCCAAAAATCTTGCTCAGGGTTCACTTTTTATTTAATGGTGAGGGGAAATAGGTTCTAACTGGGTCTGAAATATCACTTTCACAAGTGTCTCGCAGAAGAGCGTGCCACGACCCTGACGCTGACCCAATCAATCACATTAGAGCGGAGGAAGTGGGGAGATGTGACGGCGCAGAAACACTTCAATACGTGCGGTCCGTCCCACCCAATAAGAAAAACACACTGAAACGTCCTGCTCCTAGCCTACAAGTGAGTGTGATTAGCTATAAAGGATTGTATTGCTCAATGGCTGGAAGAAAATTAGAGACGATAGCAGAGCCGAATCAATAGTGTTTACCTCTCTAAAGTGTGACCATATCTATCAGTGGCTCCGGTTGGCTGTGGATTGCTTTTATCCAACACTGTATTGGCAACCAGGGGAGAACCTGAGGAAGGGAAGTTTTAAGACATAACACTCATTTTGGTGCTATCGATAAGCTGCTCAGCCATTCGAAATAAATGATTAAGGCAGGCCAGAAATAATTAAAGCGCCACCAACACCTTCTGAGATGGATACACGGGCCAGCGCTAGGACATTAATTTTCCGCAAACAAATCAAGATTCCCTCCAGCAGTCCCGCTACAAACTACAAATTCAATTAAACGTAATATATGTAAAGTAAACGTCAGACGTAATTTTAATTCTCATTTGGGATAACACGGGAAAACGTGTGTGCATTACTGTAACCTGAATTTCAGCATAATATAGAAATGGAAACGAATGTTGGACAATAGTGGGAAGGCAGATTCATTGTAGATACTCTGAGTCAGTAATTAACTTTCGCAAACAATTGTCTTTCCAAAGTAGCTTATCAAAACCTAGTTCATTTATTTGGAATAAAGTACATGTGCAAGTGAGGAGTGTGCACGGCTAAACACATGGAAGGAATTTCCAAATATTTAGGCTATTAGGAAGGATTTTTTTCTCATTCTGTCATTCAAGAGACTAATTCCTTGCGTTTGCCAAATTGGAGCTGCTCTTGTGCATGGCATGTGTTAGTATCTGTTGCCAGTGATCAAGAATGAAGACAACAGGCTTTTCTTAAATAGTCAAAGTACCTTCACTTAACAAAATGTAACACTTTCACAAACCAATTGTTTTGGAAAGTAACATCTTATAACATCATTTTAATATAACTTAAGATGACCAAAGCACAAAAGTTTTATTTTACTGTATTGTCCCAAGAGAGTTACTTCTTTCTTTTATACAAGATTCACATTTATTTAATTGCATTGCAATGCAGTCACTTCAGGCAAATAATCCACTCACGCTGCTTGTACTACTATAAAGCATAAACGCAAAGGTGATTTACTTGTGTCCCCAGTTTAAAAATAAGAAAGTCACAAAAGAGGGTAGTGACAGAACACTACATAGATTAGCCCGCAAACCCGTCCCAAAAGTGAGAGGGGCGGCATAGAAACAACACAATTAAATTATGACACCTGACACTTAGACCCTACCTCTGTGTAAAATCCTAATAGACTGGCTGCGGAGAGTGAGATGCTGTCAGACGATTAATGTGTGATCACACGCATTAGCACAGCTCATATTCAAAAATCCTCCCATGGAGCTTTTTGTGCTTCAAATGAGGACATTAACACGGGCTCAAATATCACAAATATCTTTCACAAGTTTTAAATAACTGTGCCACCGATGGCAAGTGCCACAAATGGTGTGACGGATGATACATAGATGTTTACTACACTTAATGCCTGGAGATCATCTATGAAGCCATGTGAATATTAGAGAATTTAGATGAGGTCTCTTTGTATCAAACAGACTACACGTAGGGAAAATAAAAAATTTTAGTAACCATGTTTATTGGGATTGGTGGCACACTATTCTTTTATACTTTAGTATATGATACCATGTATAATAATGCAATAATGATAAATTTGGCAAAAAAAAAAATTATTTATAAAATATTCAAATCCATTACCACCGGGAAAAGTGTGTGTTTGACAGTAAGCTGAACTCACCCACTCACAACACATAACACAATCAACACCTACACATGCCCACAGCACACAGACTGACCGTGGGCATCTGATATCAGCAAATGATTACACAAATCCTCACTCCGCATGAATAAAAAGCACAAACACACGTTTACATTATTTTCTGTCAACATATCTGGAGCATTTTGATTTAATAGCTGTTTGGCTAGATGCATGAGGTGTCATCCATAAATAGTGCAGAGAAGATCTGATCTCTAGAAATATATTTGTTGCACATTTTCCTAAGCAAAGCCAATACAGAAGAGAAACAATAGTGGCCATATTCACGTCTGAAATCTTCAGCTTTTCAAATGTGAAATTCAGCATGATAATGGTATAAATTCCAGTGACCATTACTGGTCATAGAAGATAAGCCTGGAATGATGATAAAATCACCACAAAAGATAAAACAGGGGTTGGGGGATTGAGTTTGGGACAGTTGGAGTCGTAGACGGTGATGTCTGCTGTTTTAATTACAGTGACGTCTCCTCTCTCCGCCTTAAAATTAGCCACGCTGAAATGATCTATATTTGTGGAAAAGTGAAAGGAATCAATTTGCATGCTAAATATAACCCTGCAAATTCAATAAAAGGGCAATGTTAATATTTTCAGCGGTTAAGATAATGGTGGGTGCCACTGCTAAATTTAGTCCTAATGAATCCTTTAAAGAGAAATGACATTTTAAGGCAAAAAGATTACAGTACACCATACAGCTCATACTTCACTTTAGCCTGTAAAATAGTGTGAAAAGTACAATTATACATTAACGTCGCTTCTCATGTTTTGAATTATGCTGTTTTCATTTATCTAAATGAAGCAATTGTTGTCTGCTTTCTTCCCACAGTTTGCGGAAACAAAGAAAAAGGCACTAATGCAGACAACGGCAAGATTCGTAGTTCCAATTATAAATTCAAGTTTCTACAAAAGTTCCAGCCGCAGATGATACTACATTACCACTGACATGAACAAAGCCATTGTTGTTAAACTATTTCAGGCACCAGAGTCAATTTATCAGAGCTCAAGCACAACATAAAGGGCATGAAACATCATCCTATTTATTTGCATTATTTATTTATTTATTTGCGTCCACCCCAGTTTCAGGCACCTCCAATCCACAGAGCTACCTGCGGACCCACGGGCACGGCTAAAGACCCCGTTCAGGCTTAAGGTAGGCTGGGGAGCTTGGTGAAAAACCTTGGTGAAACCTCCATCCTCGTGCTCCGCTGGGCCACGGCAGACAGATGATTCCTCAAGGTGAGATTTTATTTTCTTCAGTTGAGCTGCATTGATTCGGCAGCAGCAGGCGGATGTCACACGTGCGCTGAACAGTGCTCAATGACTTTGCTATCCCATTCCCATTTAAATTGCCTCTACTTTCCCTCTCTGACACCTGTTTAAATCAATGTCTTCCTCTGCAGGTCATGGGCTGAATGTACTGAGGCGCTCACCGACCGCCTCTCAAATCCACTAAAATCAACACAATAATTGAAATATTTTCAAGCTGATTACACTGAGGCCCGAGGCTCGGCTGGTTGCTATGAGTGCGCTCCCCGGTTGCTAGGGGGAGTAAATCATCTTGCATTATTTGATTTTTGTTACTGATATGAAAGCGCTAGTCCCGCGATTAAATGTCTCACAGTCAAACACCTAGGGGACGGGGAAGAGAGACAAAATAAAACAGTCTACGTGAACCTGTCAAATAGCATTTCAAAACTTTCCCTGTCCTGAGGGCTCGGGCGCAAATCTGCCTGCTTATTTGTGTTTGTTCCAGCTGAAATGACAAAGCTAAGAGCCCGGACTGATTGAAGGAGAGCAGAGCAAGCACGGATGAAATGTCAGGGAATCACACATCAATCTGAGCTCCGGTCACATCATCAGCCTCTCTTAGTGCTTTGTCCTGCTCCTAAACTAACTCTGATTGAGTAATTCAGGACTGTGATCCGGGTGTAAGTGAAGTGGGATGAGAACAATTTAGGCTGAGCTTGAACTGCTTTTTTTAACCTCTAGCCAAGAAAAGAAACACATGGATGATGTCTGGGTGGCCTAAACTCATAAGGCGAGTGACTTCCTCTGTTTTACAATTTGATGATTTATTTATATTATACGTACGTAATATATGTAACGATCAATGTAAACATAATTAAAACAAATAAGGATTTGTTTTATTCCCAACTAGGATTCGTAAAACAAAGCAACAACTTAACTGATGTGTGTCGTTTGTTTGCATTATTTTGCAGATTTAAGCTGTGCACCCTGCTGAGAGGAGCTGCAATCCATTGTATCCAGCTGTATTGGATATTTTAGCACATTTACTATGATGATTAGCACTGTTAATTAGGTTAAGACAACACAAAACAAATGACAAATTATGACAAAATAATAAACAAACTTTTAGTTACAAAATCATTTCTCATTATTTACTATGTTGAAGTGAGTCTTTAAACTAGAAGAACTCCATCAGAAATGCGTTTGTTTGTAGATATTTTCCTCATCACCCAGCGTTTAGTGCAATCAGCTTTGAAGGCAAGTGAAACACACGAGGCTGCTGCTGTCTGACTTGCCAAATGAGATCAGTGTTCATAATAACAGTGAGGTCAAGTGGAAGGGCCTTGTTTCACTTCTAATCCAAAGAGCCGCTGAACATTCAAATAAACCGGCTTATAAACACACAAGCAGACCGATATATTTCCGCTAGAAATGCAGGTGTAGGATGTTATTTTGTAGTTTTTGACACCAGCACTGTTTGCTTGCATTTAAACCCAGACTGCAAGTTCAGCTGTAGTAATTGTAAGTCATTATGTTTGCAGAAATCACAGCACAGCGTGATGTTTACTGATAAATTAACAAACAGTATAAAAGCAAAACAGTTCAGTTTTATCTCAACACTGTGGTGATAAAAAGTATTATGTGTAGATGGCATCAATTGACATTTAAACAGGAAAGGAACAATTACTCTAATTACTGTTGTGAGGTAAACACTTATATATCTCATTCTTCATTTAAGCTCGCGAGTAAATCAAATAGATATTCTGAATATTACGTCTAATAATACAACGTAAATATTATGGGCGTATTTGCAAACGTACATGTTAAGTGCCGCTTGCGCTCAGTGTAGCGGAAAGGCCGATCCGAGTCCTGCCCCTAAATAAACATGACGCCCGCCGTCCAGAGGCCTTTCATT
Source organism: Beaufortia kweichowensis (assembly GCA_019155185.1). NCBI lineage: Eukaryota > Metazoa > Chordata > Actinopteri > Cypriniformes > Gastromyzontidae > Beaufortia > Beaufortia kweichowensis. The sequence goes on from CM032804.1 coordinate 4,712,618, forward strand.
AGCATGGAGTCAGGCCGGCGCGTGGCAGTCAGATCGATAAGGCAGTCCCGCTCCCTTATTTACCAACCAAGCAACGCGTTTCTCGTGGTAGAGTTGTCTTTTTTTAATAACCAGCCTGTGTTTAACCGCTTTAGTCAAACTCTGTGTGAGACCATCTGGTCCCCAAGTCCTGTAAGACTCTCCTAAAGCCCAGGCCTGACAAGCAAGAGATATGTCAATGCAGTCCTCAGCACAAAGCAACATCTGCCGTGCCTGACACCCACTATTGTATGGCCATTTAATCTGTTCCCCTCCTCCCCTTAACGGCACACAACAGCTCTTGGTATTATGTTTTGCCACTCAATTAGCATTATCATCCCGCTGAAATAGAGGCCAATTTACCTTTAATGACATCATTGTTAGATGAGTGACAGCGGTCCGGGTCGCGGCTATCGCTAGATAAACGAAGGCCGGGCCCTGTCTTCCCAACTGGCCGACGCGGAGGCGAGCGCGCCCCCCGCCAGCCAATGGCGGCGGACTTCCCTGAACCCTTCACCGGCAGCATTGTTTCCTCTGGTTCACAGAGGCAGTGTGGTGGAAAATTGAGTCCAGATTCATTAGGTTTCCAGTGTGCCGCTCGAGTCAGTTAAATTGATACATTTCCTAACAAAATTGAAGTGCTTTTGTGCCGCCCGCGGATGGCTGGTGACCTCACTCGGCCCACTGAGCAGCCGCGGCAAGCTGATGGATCCATTAGACCGCTTAGACTGCTTATTCCTTCCCCTCCATCTCTGACTGACACTGTAAATCTGAACCAATTTCAGACTCTAATCACCATTACAAACCCCTTCCACTGTCCATTTGTTACTCTGCAATTCGAATACGCTGCACAGATTGGTCCAAAAATCCCAGTTTAAAGGAGCAGCCCCTCGGTTTCCTCCAGCTAAATGGTTCATGACTGCCGAGACCCTTTTTCTTCCGCTGTGGGAACGAGTCAACGTTAGAGAGACAGAGATATAAGGTGGAGATAGACTGGAAAACAAGAGGCCTTCGCTCGAATCCCCACAGATAGACAGGAAATTAAAATGGAAAAACAAACTAACAGGAGAAACAGATGTGTGTGAAATTCGAGGGAATGACAGGGAGGGCTCAAGGCCACGCTGCCGGCTGTGACAGAAGAGTGTCACTGGAATAACAATCATTTTTCACCTCCAAAACATTTCTTCATCCACTACCCATTTTTACTCCGGCTTTTATCTGCCCACTCAAGCGCACTGCTCTGCAGAAGCTGGAGGATATTATTTCCCTGTTGGCCCAAGTCATATAACGCTGCTTAATATGCGCTCTATAATTTAAGACACTTCAATAATAACCGGAATGTGCTTTGCCGTATTTTTTTCCCACTTTCAACTTTGCTCAACTTCGGTAAGGCCACTCGCAGCATTCGTACCAAACAGGTTGCGAGGTTTCGCATTGGTAATTTATCCCCCGTTAATTCTCGCCGCTCAATCAGAGGGCTTACGCGCAACCCCATCGAGTTGTCTTGACGGTCTCGATATCTAATTACTGCTGCTCCTCATATCCTCCAAGTGCGGTGGAAATACGTTTTAATTGATATTGAGATGTTTGTGCCCTCAGAAAGTAATTAAGATTTTCAATTAATCCCATCTAATTTCTGGACATCTTGCCTGCGTGTCCTTGAGCATCCGGCGATGAATTCCCCAAACCTTCACAAAAAGAAAGAGTCCAATTACGCAGCATTGAATCGCAGCCCTGTAAATGACCTCATCTGAGGCTACATCAACATTTAAATTAAAGCCAATGCAAACTCAATTAAATAAAATCAAGGTGGCACAATCACCCACAACCAATGGGTCACCAGAGATGCTGCTCATGCCTTATTATTTCAGCTACACTTTTACAGGCACAATAAAAGCCTGCAGCGTGAGCCGGTGCCTTATGAAGGTGTGAGGCAGAAGGCGAGGCAGGCATTAAGACCAGAGGCTCTTAAGTAATCAATACCACGGTTCCATAAGAATCAATTAAACAGCCCACTCACAGAAAGTTCAGCTTCCACTGGGCTGGGAGAAATAATGAGAGCTTTGACCTCGCGTCTCCCACCGTGGTCTCATTCAGTTACCGCTTTTATTTGTTCAGAAACGCTGTAGCGTGCGGAGAGAGAAAACCTGGGAAAATGCTTTGTCTGCTGTCACTAAACGCTCCTGATGCGACGGGCCCCGTTATCCTTCTGCCGTTTCTTTGTGTCATCTCTTTCGCATCCGGGAGCTCATGAGCCTCATAAAAATATATGAGCACGATATGACAACACCTCAGCAGTGTACACCTCTATTGACATAGAAAGAATAAGAACAATTACTTCTCCGCTGGCCTTGTGCCACTTTTTTCCTCACACTTGCAATCACCTGCCCATCTAGGCCGCAAAACGTCTGCATTAGGGATTATGGTGACATAATCTTAGCCATGGCTCGAGAGTGAGGGGGTGAATAGGTTTCAACCCTCTATGCCACATAGAGATAACATTTGTTACAGAGGTGCCCTGGCTTTTCCATTCATAGATTAGTGGACTGCCTCTTTTCAGCATGCGAAATAGCCCTGGCAATGCAACGTGTTTATTCCCAAAGCTTAACCCCCCTGGACAGAGGAAGCATCTTGTCTTTTTCTTCAGACAAGCTTCTGCTGATCTCCTTTTGTCTGAGTTTGACAAACAAAAGTCTGACCCAACAGCTTACATGAGTGTAAAACGGACAAAGTCTAACTTTGATAATGTGACAACACAAATTTATCAATTTTAATCCTCTAAAATGGCATCATAAGAAATATGCTGTAACAGAAAAATCACTCCATAGCGGAGCATCAAATAGACCAGCATGCGTCGATTACTTAAACTCATTTCCATGGCGGGGGTGCGAGCGTGTTAACGCTCTTATTTTCAATTGTCCCCGTATACTAAACTGCAGCATGTGTCATCGAGCTCCTTTCGGTGAGCTTTAATCAGACCGAGCAACTCCACACTTGTGATTTGTGAAAGAGATTCTGTGCATCTCCAAAGGGCAAGAGTGTAAATGAGATGTGACATTTTATTTGTGCTGTGCTGTTCGGTAAATAAATAAATATCAGCCCATGACAGACAGAAGCGTCCTGGCACGATCTCACGACATTGCACTCTCTGGTTAACTGTCACACCATTAAATTGTCTCTTTCTCTAACATGCTGCCCTTCTGATTGGTTACCAGATGTAAAGTGAGGGAGCACTTGCCAAACACTTTTCGAAAGCATGAAATTGACATTGTGAATCACATGTGACACCCAGGCTTCTCTGGTTTGTAATTGATCTGCATTTAGAAGACGTCGAGAAAGACAGAAAACGCAAAGAGGAAAGGGATGATACAAACATTGTCTTCTTTACGAACATCTTCTTTTCTTATCTCGTCGGGTATGATTTCATCTTCATTTTTACCTGTAGTGTGGAGAAGTCGGCAGGACCCCAGCTATCTTTGGTTAGCTAGACTGTAGTTTTTACTCTTTCATGTGAATGATCTATTTATTCATCCTAATTAAATTGATCTTTTTAATCTGTTTCTTTTAATCCAGAGTCTTCAGCGCAGGGACCTGGATGATGGGCTTTTGAAAGGCAGTTCTCCTGATCCACACACACTCTTATCTCTCATTTGCCTTTGAAACAAGCTGAGGTTTGTGCACTTAAAAGCACAGCAATTAGATCTTTGAGCTTAACACCTTTGTGTGTGAAGGAATTGAAAAAGCTATGAGAATTCATAACTTCTGTTATATTCTTTATTTAAAAAAATTAATTTAACCTGATAACTGTCACTGCACATATTGAGCATACACATTTTTTTTTTTAATTGTAGGTATTTTTATAAATAACTTTAATTTTGACATTTTTATATTTTTTAGTTTATGTTTATTGTTTTGAAAATATTTCAAATATTTATTCTTGTGTCTTAGACCTTTTCATCAATATATAGTATGTCATGATCAGATTAGAATCCACTAGGAAATATTTTGAATATTTAACCTGATAATAATTAGTCACAGCAGAAATTGAACTATATATATGAACTACAATTATTTTCATTTTTAGATATTAGATATTTTTTGAACATTTTAGTTTTTTTAATTACAGTAACATTAACATTTGTTTATTAATTTTTGTGTTTATGTTTATTGTTATCAAATATTTCATCTTGAGTCTTATACATTTCAATCAATTTATAGTTTGTCATGATTAGATTCAACTTTAACTAAGAAATATTAAAGTAAATAAGAAAATAACATGGGTGTTTTTCTGAGGAACAGTGACAGTTAACAGGTTAAAAACATAAGCAGTTTAGTAATCTATATGGTTAGTGGTCCCTTCCCTTTTAATTTGTTATTTTTTATGTTCACAGTTTATTTTGATAGTCCACTTTAGACATTCTACTAACTATAAGTAACTTTGCAACTATATGTGAACTAACTCTCATTAACCTGATGACTGTCATTGAGTATACACATGCACTATTCAAAGTAAAAAAAATTTAAAATTTTAGATATATGATATATTTTTAATTTGAGGTATTTAAGACCACATTAACACTTTTTATTCATTTTTTTGTTTGTGTTTACTGTTATAAAAATTGTCAAATATTTATTCTTGAATCTGGAGGATGTCTTTTGGCGGACCATCAAAAAAAAAGTCAGCATATTATGATGAATGTCAGATATTAAGCAGACAGTCTACTAATACTCTAATGACTGATAGTTGACAAGTTCCAAAATTACTTAAAGGAAGGTTGTAGCATGTCAAAAGTGGACTATCAAAATACAGTGTTACATTTCTGATATTACACATTATAAAGTGTGCCGTGATGCTGGATGAAACTGCAATAAATAAATTTGTATATTGGCAAAAAAAGTATTTATTATTTTGGTGGGGAATATATGTGTATATTCAATAAAAATGATAGATCAACATGACTAAATAAGATTTTTCATTAAAAAATCCGATTAGTCCTTCTTTGAGGCATGTTTAGATTAGACATTATTATTACCTCCATCAAAAGAAAATTGGATTTATAGATCCAATTTGGATTTAATAGAAAGCTGTTCTGTTTTATTTGATGATTTCCTGTCTTTGACTCTTTTCGTGTGTCGATTAGACAAAGATTCGTTTGAAAGTTTAGTGGGCCGTGAGCTAAACCAACAAATACAATAACTGTCAACTGCCTCCACAGTCTTATTGCTCTACAGAGGGAGCTCATGCAGTTTACTCTTTAAGATCCTGATCAGGACCAGACTAGATAAGGCTTGTTCTAGCTGGGTATCCAGAGATAGAGGTCTTACCTGGGAGTCATTTTCAGCATGATCGGCCTTATCTAAGCTGAGCTCTCTCAGTCTCTCATAGTCTCTGTTTAACTGCGACCCTCGCTTCACCATGCCACCAACTAGCCGTCAGTTTCCAGCCAAAAGTGCTTGTTTGCAAGGGATTACGGTCTTTTTTGCTTCTGTAGCACCCAGTATGCACGATGCCGTTGTTGTGAAAAAAATAACCCATTGCAATCACTCTAATCAACGGAGCCAAACGCCAAAGCATATTAGCACACGCAAACCTGTGCAAACCCAGGGAATGTGGCCATGTGGGTAACCACACACAGAGGACTGAGAAAATACATTCGAGGTCATCGTATGTTTTATGCAAACGTATGCCATGGGAGAAAGGGGGAGATGGAAAAAAATAAATTGATAGCTTTGAGAGTTCTGTTGCTAGGATGGGTCCAGAAATGAAAGGAACAATGAGTCTTTCAGGCAATTACTTCATTAGATTGAGAGCAGAGTTTTATAATTTATCGGACTGTCGAGATTAAAGTAATCCACAATGCAGAAACTCAAGAGCTGATCTTATAATGGATATTTTAATCATGTCCCTCAAAATATGTGGAGCCTATTAACTTCCAATTTCAATTTATAAATAAAGAAATGATTTTGCACCTTTTTGAAATTACCAAGGCATCCCACCAGACATATAAGTGTATTATATTGGTGTTTTAAATACAGTGAACAAGGAGCGTTTTGAATAATATGCATGACATTCACCTAATAAACAAAAATTTTGTTTCACAAAAGAAAAATACAAATGTTACAGAGGCCATTCATCGTTGCAGTGAAATAAAATGCCAGGCAATACGAGTTAAGATATTTAAGATGGCAAATGTAATTGGAAATGATTTTATTAACCTAGCCCAGAAATTGGAAAGCATGTTGGGGGACGCAATAAGGTTAAAAGTCTGGTGAGAATAGTTTCTATGGCAACGATACAAGTTTATCAAGTATATTTACAACCTCCTCTCCTGAGAGGGGCATTAATGTAGAACTGAGTCCCCAAACGCAAAATCCAAGAAATACTGCCTCTAATCTCCACTACAAGCCTCCTGCCATCAAACTTGCAATTAAATACCTACATTCACAGCAGTAGAGAAAAACAAGTCTTAATGGTAGTTGAACAGACTCATCACCATCTCCTTTAAAAGGCGGATACCATCCAGAACAGCCAATACTGTGCCTTTAATCCATCTTTCTGAATTGAAGCACATTATCACTCAAATAGCCTGAATTAGCGAGTCTACGTTCACCCAAACAGTCAGATCAGATGAAAACAAACAGCAGCAGGGTGGGAATAGAGTGAGCTTGGCCCCTCAGTGACACTCTTCAGGAGCCCGCAGCGGTGAATCTCTATAGTTACAGCGCTAAACACTGCTGCAGGGACACTCGTGGCTAAACTGCACCAGGGACACTTCTAATATAGCAACATCAAAAAATAAAAAACATCCACTAACCTTTAGAAAGTAAAGCCTGACAAAAAATATCTCACTTGGAGACATCACCCCTAATTGCTTCGCTTGATCTGACAAGATGAGTGTCCTTTCATCGACATTCATAGTAACTGAATTTATTTCCCTTCTAATCTAAAAAACATAATAGCCTTTTAATTGTGCCATTTTTGTTTTGCTCTGTATAGGGGAGAGAGTTGTTATAAAGATCACACAGGACTCTTCACCTTCTCCTTAAAAAGTGTAAAAAAATATTCTTTATCTTCTACTAAGGATAGTTTTCATCTCTGCAAGTAATTCATCCTTAACCCTGCACTGAGAAAATAAAGGTATAAAGCTACAAATAAAGACAGAAAGGATGAGAGAGAGTGTATGATGGGCGAGGTGATGCTGGACCGAGCTATGAAAGGATTCATCAGGTCTTAAAAAGGCTATTGTGAATTTTTATTGGCGAGAATAGGCACATTATCATATAGTTGCTGTATGGTTTTGAAGTAAAAGTCATATCCGATGATGATTGGCTTGGTAAAATGCCTGATGGAAAGGCAGAGCCCATTGCATCCCCATCATCTCCATCTCGCGTCGCGTTGGCATACGCGCCTCAGTGAACCCTAGTTTTGGCCAAAATTGAAGAGCTTACACAGAGGAAAATAAATAGACGGCTGAATAGCAATCGCCTGTGCCCCGGCACCTTTTATCAGTGGGAATCTAACAGCCGTGCTGTTTCAGAATTTCAGTTTAGCTTCCGATTAAGGTATGTCCTGGCATTTTATTCCCTACATCTCTATGCTTCATAGCTCCCAAAGACTTCTGGGTAACTGCCTATTATCCAACAGTTCCACTCCACTGACCCTGCCAATAAAACTTTTCATATCCCAATAAATGAACTCGATTGCAGCGTTCTAAACATTTACACTGCGCTAACAGATCATCTCCAGACCTTGGAATTGGCTAAATTCCCTTTTCCTGATGAATATATAGAAGGAGATTAGAGATATGATAGCTTTTCAGATTGCTGCACCCGGAGAAATTAGTTTAGCGAGCGTTTACAGAGGCTAAATTGGAACCATTAAATAGCGGATTGAATTGATGGCACATTCATTGTCTCTCCATCGGTATCACTGTAAAATCAATTAGCCGTCACTTTTCCATTCCAATAAAGTATGATTGTCAGCCACGGATGGCTACGGAAAGCCTGACAGGCACTCGGAGCGAAACACCCATTGCAAAACAAATTTGCGCGCCGGGCGCCTGCTTGTAAATGTGACCTGTAATTGTGCCGGCTAGCGCGCTAGTCTTCATCAAAAAGCCAAATGTGCGTGGTATGGATTATTAGTCGGAAATACTGCTTTGGCCATCTGGAGAGAAGCTCATGAATTCTTTAACGCGTTGCAATGCTCGGACAAGACAAAAAATGTTTATTGATTTTTTCTTAATAGTTGTGGTTTGATATACCCGGTATGTACGTACTGTAGGGTGGTGTCTGTGTTTAACGTTCACCACCGAGTTGGAATGATATGAATTATGTAGCAAGTCTCTTTTTATATCTGAGGACAGTTAGCAGAGTGGCCACTGTTTTAGATAATCATCTCCTCGGAGAACTATAAATTACATGTAACCATGGAAATAACAGAAATACTGTGTACAAATGCATAGTGTGGAAACTGGAACCACAATTATGTTATGTGGGCGAGGAATGAAATCCTGCACAAATATCAGAGTCTGAACATCACAAAGGTACATCATCTATAATTCTAGATCACTTGCAGGAATCTTCTCAAAGACTATATAAAGCTTCAGTGTCAGCAATGAGGACATAACACATAAAATAATACAAAAACACAGTCATATTATTAGTTTTAAGGAAAGAAGTATTTTTAAAAGCACATTTTTCCTGAAGTGCTTCACTCTGCTCTTTTAAAATGTAAATTATATTGTTAAATAAATATCTTGCTTTAAGTCTGCTTTAGGGTAAATTTAAATGCATTATGTAACATGACATGCATACCAACAGAATACAAAAATAATATGAACACATTATCAAGCCAATAAATGGACATATAAACCTTATCTGTAAAACTCCAGGCATTTTATTTATCTGTTTCATCATAATCTTTCACCAGGGTGGAGCCATCATCTGTTTGCACATCAGTATCACAGAAACAGATTCAGTCTGGTCAGCTGTCTGTATCAGAAACAAATCAAACTGCATTATGCCTGTCAATTTGCCAAAGGCGTTGCTAAATGTCCTCTGAGATCAAGACTCTCATTTTGCCTTCTAATAAAATCAAATGGGAGTCCTGCTTTCCCTTTCCTTTGTGCGTGGAATCCTATTATCTTTGCATTGAATGAGCTTTGTTACCAGATTGTTCAGCCTAATGCCACCATTTCTGTAAGCAACACATTAGGATGTGCCAATGCCGTGAGTGGCTACAGCATCACATATGTTGTGAAATTATGAAGGGGGAGACATGGATTCATTATTCAGGCCCATAACAGATGAAGACCCAGAGAGGACCAATGCGTCCAACACCCGCAAACAAAGTCTGGATGAGGAAGGAGGCTATTAATTGGGGTTAATCAAACATTTGTGTAAAGAGCTGCCAGGACACAGTCTGTATTAATGTGTGTCCATCAACACTAATGCTAATGACTCGTGGATGTTGCTTGTTATACAGTATCTCTGAGAACTACAAAGTTTGATTAAAAACAAGTAAACGTTGCAGACAAATGTGCTTTTTAATAAGAAGGCAATTGTTGTCTTCGGTCCAAGAAAGTATTAATTAAAAGTATAATTTTACTGAGAAAAACCATAAATTAACAAGTAAGGAAGTTACTGGCTAGTTAGCTGATAATCTCTAATATTTTTACCATAATAATTTGTTCAAATTGCAACTAAATTAATGTTTTTTTGTGTGTAAGATTTACTAGTTAAAAGATGCTGAATTCCATGTAGAAACACATTTCACCAAATAAAAATATAAAGAAAACCCACAATGGGTTAGGAAAAACTAGCAACCCAGTGGTGTGCACTTTTTGCCGCAGGGGAACAAAATAAATCCTAGTAAATTATGCATTTAATAAAAAGATATACAATATTTGAATAAATTATGCATGCATAATTGTACACGGTTTCATTGTTGGTAATTATTGATTTTGGCCAGTCAATATTTTAGATTCATTAGCTGTTTTCAGATGTGGCAAAAGGTTAGATTCTAAAACTTGGACTTATTTTTTGAGAGATAAAAGCTTTGTTTTCATTGCCAGGTTGAGCACCTCTTTTAGGCTTCGGGTTGCATGTGAGATTGACAAGGGGTCGGGGTTGCGGTCAGGTTGGCCCTAGGTCACGGGACGTCCAGGCAGTGCGTCATTCTCGTACCAGCTGAGGAAGCGTTTAAAGTTAGAGGGATGAAGAAGGTGAGAAGGTCTACAGGAAGATTTTCTCATGATCCTGGTTGACCTGGGGCGGCGCTTGCCATGGCACGGCCAGCGCTGACTTTCAGAGGAGAGGTAGGGTGGATCCGGGCCCACAGGTGCTGCACAGATGCCTCCAGAGTGTGGCGGGTTTGTGCAAGAGGCTCTGGGACGCAGAACGAACGGCTGCAAAAGCAGACTGGGGCAAAGTCTCACATCTGCTTCACCATTCTCCTGCAGTAATTACCTCTCACACCCACTGAGCAGATGACTTGCTCCACAACGGTCACCCCCAGCACATCTTCAACCCTGTGGATGAATTATAAAACAATTATTTTAAACCAATTTTGTAGCAAACTTTTTTTTTAATTATCTTAATGGCATTTACATTTTAAGATAAAAAACAACATTATTACAAGATTGTCTTGCACCACATAGACTCTATTGTTATAAGGCCTTCGACCAGCCAATGACTGATGCCCCTTTATGGCGCTGTAGAGTTGTATAATTACAGCGCCCCGCTCGTATCAGATACAGAGAGCAAGATAAAAGCTCAGACGCTGGTAATGGAAATCTGTTTGGAGAGGTGTGGATTCTAATATCTAATTTTGCCTAATAAACTATAACCGATTTAATCTCCACCTTATCAGGCCAAGATTTCAACACTTTCCTTTTTAATTGGCTATTTTGTAATCCTGATTCCCAGTGGAGCTGATGGTCTGTCTCTCCCTCCAGAGGGCTTGCATGAAATCAGTTTGAAACGGTGTGTCAATCTCATTCAGAAGTGACCATCTGGCCGGCATACAGGAGTCGGGATGGCATGTCGGACCCCGGGGTCTCAGGGAGGCAATCAGCACCGGCTTTACACAATGTGTTAATGCAAATTTATTAGAGATTTCCTATTGGTCGCTTTAATCTGCTTTGTGTTGTCTTCAGACATGAGCTAAGGCCCTAACGGGGGACGAGGCGCGCACATACACGTGTGAACACACATACACGGATCACAGCAGGGCCGTGGGCATGTCAGTACCCTTGCTTCAAGCGCACGAGCTAATTTCTTTGGGGATGAATAAAACATTAAAAACAACAATAAGCTTGATCTGAATATTGGGCTCAGTGTTCACATATGCTTTTGCAATAAAGCTGATTCCCTTCTCAGACCCACAACACATCCCTGAAATGTAAATGACGACACTGGTGTACATGTGGTGTTGACCTATTCTGTTTTAAAGCTTATTACTGTCTTATATTATAAAATCCAGCCATGATATTATTGAAAAAAAAGACAGAAAAGAGAAAGAATATTGTTTTGTCTACAGCACATAAAACAATTCAACTCCAAAACGGTTCAGCTGAAGACAAACCGACCACATTACACAGTTTTCAAGATTATTTATCATAATAATAAAAACGGTCCGGCGGTTGTACGAAAAGCTGCGCTTGTTGTGTTGTCTGTTTTTATTACGATAACTGCAAGCGCAAGTTTAATTTGTTCAATTTCGGATTCTATTGGGATGGGACTGTAATACTATCAGTCTCACTTCATTTTAAAGTAATTAAACATATGTGCAGGGCAGCGGTATTCTCAAAGTTACATTATCATATCTGTGCAAGACAGGAAGAGGGATTTGTGAAAGTATGGGCACTGAACAGGAGTTCTATGCAAACCTTTGATTTCATTTTAACTTGAAATGTTCCTTAACAAAAGCCAAGAAGTGGGAGATAAAGAAATGGAGAAAAATACATTCCCATTATTTTTAATTGGACAAGCACTTTTAGTTGACACTGCGGAGAGGGCCTTTAAAAGATAAGTTAAGTGAGTTGTTCCACAGAGACGAAAAAATAACTATTTCTAATTCAGCTCAAAAGGCTAGAGCTTTTTCCAGTTTTTCTGGACAATGGGACAGAATCGCTGTAAACAATTGCCTTTCATTTGCGCCTTAGCATGCATCTGCATACCAGTTCCTTATTTAGCTGTAAGTTATTACGGTCGTGAGCACTCTGCTAAAATGATAAAGTTGGAGAAAGATCAAACAATCTTTAGCGGTGAGCTGACCCTGGAAACATGCCGTGAGAAACCACGCTGTGACATTTATCAATACGAGAGACGTTTTAAACGGCGTACAGTTACAATCTGGTCATCATCACTGAGTGACATCCGAGCAAACGTGTTCGTTCGGTATCGCGTGAGAATAATGGGAAAAGCCCTTGCATTATTGCCAGCTCTTCCTGGAAGCTATAGAGCCTGTCATTAATCCCAACTGTCTGTAAAATTGAAGCAATAAAAAACCACTCGCTGTACATCAAATATCTCAGCAGTGATGCTCAGGAAAAAATATAGATCCGCAGACAAATAAAGAGATTTATCCGTGATTGTTTCAGTTAAGATTCCTGGGCTCCCCACGTTCCCTTTGTTGTACAAGAGAGAGACATTACACCCATGGCAGCCCATGACCTCATTTGCCGAGAAGAAATTTAATTAACAAGGCAAACATTGTCTGTGACAATGCCTCTGCTGAGACTCCGGCAGATAGCAGCTACTGCCCAAACCGGTATTGTAACAGTATGACAGTCAACCTTAAAATAATACACATCAACGCACTAACTCACAAACACGGGCGGTATTAAACCGCTGCCGTGCGCGCCTTCTAAACAGCATGCTTTTTTCAGGCGCCGGGGCCAATAAGAAAATAAACACGCCACAATAATTGCTCCAGACCCCTCGCAGCAGTCGGCCGTCCAGTCGCTCATGAAAAAAAGATGCGTGGAGTTTTGACTGCAGATGCCAGCTGAGCTGACAATATGCTCTTGGTCCTCAGCCACGTGAAGAGAGGGTGGGACCCTTCGTCCTTTTGCATCATAAAGCCATTCAGGCCTCTTTGTAGCCGCTCTAAAGTGTTCAAACAGAAAGGGAGGGCACGGATTTGGCAGCACATGGCACGATAGAGGCAAAAAAGTAGGCATCAGACGGCTGTCATTGATGAGGAGTGTCTGTACCTCTGTGTAAATGCTCTAGGGATGCTTGCTAGTCATTTAGCCCAAGGAGGCTGATTACTGAGCTGTGCTGGCTCGAATCATTTGGACAGAATGGGCACAAAATAGAAATCAGTGGGCAGTAGATGCCTGGGCCTGCGATACAATAAACACCACAATCATTTAGCTACATGTCTATGTGTCACATTCACTAGATGGAATCTGATGGCATAGATGCTGCTAGATATTAGCCAAGGGGGTCTAACAACACTTTTTTGTTAGCATTTGCATGCATCTCAATGGCATTGAAAGCCAGTTTAACTCACAGGAAAATCATGTCATGTCATGCAGATTGACCAATGGCATAATACTAACATATACAGTCTCAAGTAATTTCACATAAACATACAAAATAAATGTATTAAAAAATAAATTAAAGTCAATGTTATGCTTATATGAGCCTTCTAAATGCAAACTGGGCACTAAAAGGCATTAAATATTTAATAAAATATTTAAATGTTTCATGACAAAAAGTTACACACAGCTACTTTTGAATGATTGTCAAAGAAGGAAAAAACTGATGGTGTAGTTACAGCATATACCAGCAGGGGCCAACGGGAACATGCAAACCAGCCAAATCTTGACCTCTGGATTTTAGTAAAAAAAGTTGTGCTGAGATACAGACATTCAAAGCAAGAACCTGCAGTGTGATTTCTTTTATTTCTAAAGCTGTTCTTGCCCATGTAAGATTGCTGAGACCTATTCAAGGCTTGGATAAATTGGATAGTTAAACTCTGTTGCATCTTCATGTGCTTGGAAATGCCTTGCGTGCTTTGTACATGCATTTCATAATGTACACACAGGTTTTTTTCACCCATTATTGTAAGAGCAATGCCTGAACAAGCAGAACAATAACAGAGCTAGTGCTCCATTACCCCGGCTTCCATTCATGCTAATGATGTGCACCATTACTCTTCCACTTGCTTTGGCTCCTGTGCTATTTCCCTGACTTATAGTGCCATATATAACGACCGGAATCATACAGGATGTAGAGGTTCTTTATGATGATGTAGGGCGCGAGCAGGGTGGCGCGCTTTCGAATCCGTGCCAGAATAACGCAGAGGTGACGCCATGTCGGCTTCCTTGTTTCTTTTCCTTGGGATTATCCAGTATGAAAGCATGTAATTAGGTCTGTGATGATATTAAACTCATAGCTAAAGAGGCAGAGTCAAACGCAAAAAGCAAGGCAAAACAATTTTAAGCCTAATTTGGTATGAGACATGACTGGCCCAGTGGCGACACGCAACAGAGTCATTACGATAAGGATTAAGCTTGCGCAATCGAAAGATAGAACAAGATAATGTGGCGAGATACATTTGGAACACAAGCAATTATTGGAGGAAGCATGACACGGGGCTGCTAAAGATGAAGGAGGAGAAGAGCTCTCAGCACTTCATCATTATTAATGACAAAGACGCTCGCGTCCCACCCGTCTCCGGGTGCCTGCCGCTGCAGAAAAAGGGAGAAGCTGCCGTATGGTTTGGGGAAGCCAGACGGAGCTGTCAGAGGCCCGTCCGGGTGCCGTGGCTGCTGTCTATTACTCATGTGACTGGTGAACCCACCAGACAGAAAATGACTGGGTTCACAAGGTGATTAATGAGCTCTCGACCGCCGCACGTCAAAATATGACGGCGATTGTTAAGCTGCCGGCCCTCTCCCAGGACGGGCCTTATAACACACTTTCATTGAAAATCAATTTGGTGTTTCCCTCAAAACGGGAATCACGGTGTCTTTATTCATTAACACAGTGACATTATGTTTAAACTGTATAGTGTGACTTAGTCCCACAGGCAGGATGTGCAATTGTTTTTCATCTTTGAGAACTTTTTGCCAGAGGAGGTACAGCCAAACGTTCAGTTGTATATTGCTGAAAGAGCATATAGAGATGCTTTGATACTGCAGGGTGGTAAAAGACATTTCCCTGTTGAATACACCAGAATATCGCTATGGTCTTCTCAGCAGGGTTTACTACGGAAACATCCTAAGTTAAGATCTGACAAGCACAATGTTCTAAATGGGATCCTGGTTGAAATCGCCATGGTTACTAAACAGATAAGATAGGATTCTGAGATGGGATATTTCTACATTACAGCCCCAGGAGCCCACATGAGTATTTGTCGGGAAAGGAGACACGCGTTGTACAGTAGCACACAGAATGGACATTCAATTGAGGGTCTACCAAAGGGAAAACGTAACGACACATTAAATGAATTAGTTTTCCAATAGGACAGTAATAAAAACCAATGATCCGACAATCACCTTGTGCTAATATTAGAAAATGAGAGAGAAATGTCAGGCTATGAGACCATCATTCAGCAGCGATGGGGGAAATGACCTCTCGTCTAGTGTTGCCTATATTTTCCCCGCACTTACAGCACAAACACGGCGCACTAGCTAGGCCATTCGGAGATCAGCGGGTTAGCGCACAGGAGACTACACGGGAGACGAAGACGTGCATTTGATCCGCGCGTCACAGTTGAGGAAGTGAACGTGATAGAGCAAAGGGTGCTCGATAAACAGACACTATCTAGGGCACGCACCTCCGAAGAAGCTTCTCTGGGGGAAGCCTAAAACCCAAGGTATAACAAAGCA
The DNA here is from genome assembly GCA_019155185.1 of Beaufortia kweichowensis. Lineage (NCBI taxonomy): Eukaryota > Metazoa > Chordata > Actinopteri > Cypriniformes > Gastromyzontidae > Beaufortia > Beaufortia kweichowensis. The sequence goes on from CM032804.1 coordinate 4,728,484, forward strand.
ACCCAAAGCAAATTACCCTGACATGAAACAATAGCAAATTGGACAAATGATATAATGTAAGTCCTACGGTCCCCAGCAGAGCGTGCTTGTTGGAGGCGCTCAGAGGGAATTGAAAATAAGAATAGGCTTTGATGGTAAAGGTCAGGCAAGACGGTAGCTCTCAGCACGGCCTCCCCATCGAAGCATCTCACATACAGTCCCACAGAAACAATCTCTTACCCAGTGTGCCCATTGTAATGTTGTTGTTAATAATGCATTGTATATAAAAGGACCCAGTTTTTATTTCTCAAGAGAGCAGCTTGTGTGCTTCTGGCTTGTAAGGGAAGATTTGAGGAACAATTGTGAGACATCGCTGACAAGCTCACCGACGGATTTTTCGAAACTCAATAAATCAAAGTGTTGGTATTTCACTGTCATAAAGCTCTCGGTGGCTCTGTGATAAATAGCCTCGGTGTTGGACAACTCCAGCAAATGAGAGGATAACTATTACGAGTGGTGAGAGGCCAAGCGCCTGGTTTTACGACCCGCCTGTGCCATTTAATATATTCTGACAAATTCCCATTAAAAATGTATTCATTATTGTGTCTACATGCAATGGGAGTGCAGAGGTTGTCCAAACGGCTCTCAGTACAGTGATGAGGCAAATACAATAACAGTTTTAGGAGTGAGAATGAAAGAAACCCTTATACTGGTGAGCTGGTGTTAGCCAACTGACTACTAACAAGCAGATGATTTTAAGCATATGATTAATATCCATATTCAAATAAGAAAAAACATTTTCATACTCCTCAGCTATTACGTTATACTTCTATTTACATATAATCAGCATAATTTGAATATTTTAAACAATTTTTTTCCCTACAGTTACTATCTGGCATTATGATGTATTTACACAGGCTGTGCATTTACACAGCAATTGCATAAAAATGTTATGGGATTAGTGTTTTCAAAATAAATAGTATATACATTACATAGTATATACATTTACAATTTGAAGCAAATCCAAATATAAAACTTGAAACCATATGCTAATAATATGCTGTTTTTGTACGAAAAAATGTGTTAAAATGTGACTCACACACAAACATATTTTTATTAAAACGAAAAAAAGCCCCACCCCTAACCTTTATCAACACAAGTGTAAAAGCATGTACGAATTAGATTGTATGAATGAGTTAGCAACCTTGTATCATTGACAAATCAATTACAGCTTTGTTCAAAAACCTTAAACGTGTAAGTTATTCCAGAGGCCAAAGGGCCACCAGTGTGTGAGTTCAGCTGAAGTCTTTCCCATGATGGGGAGGGAGGACTGCTCCAGTAATCTCAGTCTAGACCGTGTGCTCCACAGCAGCAGGAGGCAGTCATTCCCGCTCATTAATCACCCTCCGCCGACACCAGAGACATCCTGCCCTCTCGTAAGGACTAAATAACTCCTGCCATCACGAGCAACAGCGCGCCTAAGCACCTGGAAAACTCGAGGAGATGCTGTTTTGAGAGGCGAGGCTGTTTTTTGCTTTTGTTTATGTGGCCGCTCATCAGCACGGCGAGTGGCCGGGGTGCTGGGGACAGCCGGCCATTTGGACAAGCTCCCTGCATCCCTTGACCAGCAGGGTGCCTACTGCCCGGGCCAGATCGGGCTGAACGGAGGGAAGGGATCGACTGCTAGACACCTCTGCTTTGCCTCATTACAGACTCATTTCAACACTCGGGCTCTTCAGATACATTCAGTAGCACTATTCACAAAGCACTGTCATTATGATCTGCCCACCTCCAGCCACTGCACGACGCTTCAAACACATGCAGGAATGGATAGAGCGAGCAGAAAAGGAAAGAAACGATCCAGGAGGGGGTATTACCATGCATTTGCATCTCTGCTCTCCAGACACGGAGTCAGATTGATTAATGGAGACAGGGCTTGCAAAGTCATAACAGGGCTTCTGCTCAGGTTAAGTGGTGCTTAGATTGTTTTATATTGCCTGTGATTAGAGGATGAAGCTGAAGGGTTTGATCGCTAAGAGTTCACACCCTTTCTAATCAGTGGGGGCCTTTCGATCCAACCTGCCCTGGCAACTTCAATCAGACGTGCGTAGCCGTTTTCCCGAGTCTGACAGGCCATTCAGGAATAAAAACAATGAAGGAACAATTGAACATTTAGTGTCGACTATCATTTTCAACGAAATGAATAGCAGTAATGTATTTATTGTAGTTAGGATGACCGCTCTGAAATCGGTGGAAGAAACCATTACAGCCCAGACAGCAAACTGTTAGACATGGATGAGCTGCACGGATTCAGAGGGATGCGTTTTTAATCGTGGATGTTCATTGAACAAAATTACCATTGTTGAAAATGTGACTTAAATCTTGTATAGTGAGGCAGAATGTATTTTGTATTCATTAAGAATATTACATGAAAACAAACATTTAAGGTACTTTAAAAATGCTTGAATAAAGAATCATTAAATATTGTGCCTAGAATACTTTAAAGGCTGAAGGTATTTCAGAATGTGCACGCTGGATCACAAATTACAAAAAACTGTGGTTACTATAGTTTAACTATTAATTTTCATTCAACCATTAATCTCCCTTTAGTTTTAGACACAGCCTGTCTTCAACTGTCTTCCTTGCTAGCGCCAGCCGCCATGTGGTGAATGGCACGTGTAAACACTTCTCTTCAGTCTGTGAGAGATGCTACTGAGGATCTCAGGCAGCTCATCTGTCAGGGGAGCTTCTCATAGCAGCTCTTCTTTCTTTTCAAATGCACCGGGTAAGTATTTTAATTAGTTGGCTAATTGTCTAAGTAATTGGTAGACAACTTAGCTCAAACAGTAATCAATCTCAACAGGGCTGCGCTCTATCACATCAAAGGATCTGTAATTAAGACGGCTAACTGTGGGACGGTCTTTAGGCCGATGCTGTGGTACGGGGGTGGATGATCCCCGATAAAACTCGGCTGAGCAGATGAGGCCTCCAGTGAGTTCAGAGAAGTGAGGAAGGCTTATCATTATATGTATTTCAGACTTCAGATAAATACAAGCACCTGGGCATGTGCATATGATAGGCTGGAAATGAGTGGACACCTTCCGAGATATTTTTTAACAAACTTCCACATTGGTGTAATTAGAGCATTAAATCATCTTCGCTAAACTCACTGAAACTCTTCTGAATAGTTATTGGTGAAATCTCTTTCTTTGTCACAAACAGGGAACATTGTCTCATTATAAGCATGGAGAAGCAATTTGCAGAATCCATATATTTGCTATATCAGATTTCATTATTGGTTTTGTCTAGCCACAGCTATCAATATCTTTAATTTACTCTCATTTCACAATGCCTTTGCTCTTGGAGCAGGCAATTATATATTTGGGATGAAAAGACTAATCATTTCTTAAATTCTTCTATTTAGGGAAATTTTAATCTACCCATTGAGGAAAACAAGACCCATAATGAACAATTATACAAACAGTCAATTTCTATGTTGCGCAGACGACTTAATTAAAATTAGTAATGAAAAATGAGCGAGTCTAAGCGAGCCGTACTTATCAATTTTCAAATATGGGAATTGAAATGTTTTGCCTTCCTACTTCAGCGAGGTAATGAAAATGACCTTAGCTGCAATAAAGCATGATTTATTTACAAATAAATGGAAACATTAAAGGTATTATTAATTATGGAACCCAGACGTCCAATTTAAATATATCAGAAACGTATAATGGGTGAAAATGAAAACTATTATTCATCATGCTACACAAATTTCCTCATATGCACTGTAAGAGCTTTTTATAGAGTGCTAACTTTACAGTATTCAATGATCCCTTCTTTAACGACAGTATGGTACCTCTCCATTATAGTGTCATATCAGAGTTTTATGATATTTAATACAGGCTTTTTTAATGTCTGCATTATCAGATATTGAATTAAAGTTGTTGGCGTTTGAATACTAGTTTTGCTTGAGACACTGGAGCGCTCGGATCTCATAGGCTGTTAGATCCGTGTGTGGGCTGAGGATTTCCTCATTAGTGTGGATCAATGTGTATTCACTCCACATCACTTTGATCCAATGTGGAAGAAATGGTGTGTACACCACACAACAACTCAGAAAGCTGTTAGGGGCCATGTCCCTCGAGACAGCTTCATTCGTAGCGATACTGATCTGGTCGTATTCCATCATTATAAAAACAAAATCTGTTATTGTTTTTTTGCATTGAAAAAATGTGTTCATTAATTATGTCCTTTTTTGTCTTATTAGCTATATTTCAAAATCCCTTCAGCACTTCAGACTCATGTGTGTTACTGGAATGTCATTACGTGTACGTCTAGTTTGTTGATGTCAAGCGCGGCAGCAGACATCTGCTTTAAAATATCAGATTACCGTCATGAAAAACTGATAGCAAATAGATGCATGTTCCAGCCCAAGTGGCTAATTACGGTGCCACTGCCCTGTGAGATGCCTGCAAGCTTCCCTGCGAGGCATCTGAGGAAATTAAAATGGTCCTACTCTTGTTCTCTTCCACACCGCCTGCAGCAAGGACCAATACACAGAGTGGCACTGACAGATGACAAATAAGGTTAATAAGTACTTTCCACTTCTCCTAAAGGCTAATCAAATATTAATCCTTGCAGTGTGGTCAGCAGAAAAATAACAAACAATTGGTGGAGAGGAATTGATTAAATTGATTTGCCGGCGAGGCTTTTGAAACCAAATTCCCCAAACATCTTTGAAAACATTTGCACATTCAAGAGAAACGCCGTTCAATCTACGAGATTCTCGTGAGCGACTTTAAACTGAAATCACCAAAGGTTCATTAAATTAAGACATATGGCTACTTAAGACTACAGAGGAAGATAAAAATAAACTGCTCTACACATTTGTAGAAAGTCTCTCTTGATCACATATGGTACCAGCTATTGGCTGTATATTGTTCTGCATTGTGAATGTCAGTTACATGTTATTTAAATAATACTTATTAAATTAATCTAAACGAGACAAAATAACTTAAACAATAGAGCATAATTTCTTTTTACAAAAATAAGACTCTAATTACAGACAAAAATAATGATTATTTTAACATATTTGAATCAATCGAATGCAAAAAGCAGAAATAGCAGATCAATGTAATAACCTCCCTAGGGTAAATACACAAACACAAAGATATCAGACAGCACGATGAAACACAAAAATATACATAGATATTGAAAGGAAATTGGAAATCAAGCTCTCCACAGCAATGGAGGAACATTACGGGGACAGCTGATAGCAGTCACGATAAGGCAGTTTTGTGAGTTCTGTTTCTCGAATCCCATGCGATTCCGCCTCACATTTTCTCCACTGCTTTCACTAATCACAAGCCCCAGGACATCTCAGGGCCTAGTGGACTATGTCTGCAGCCCAACACACACTTACTGATAGGACAAAATTGGATCCAGTGTGAATGCAAAGAAGCTTATCATCCAACATTTCCAGGCTCTGCTCCCTCCTAGAGCATATGTCAACATCATTTATTAGATGTGGCACGGGACTAAATAATGTATGATCACAAAACGAAAGAAAAAAATGAATCTCGCCCAGCAGGTGGGTGGAATAATATTTGGAAAGAATATGAAAATTATTAATAGAAGCCCTCGAGGGAGAATTATTTGTTAACATTATCCGGTAAGTCATTGGGGGTGCTTCAAATCTATGATTAATCATATAGAACATTTTCAATAATAACGATATTATGGAGTGAAGGCTTTCTATTTACTGCTGGCTCTAAACAAAGTAGACCATCATTCAGCGAATAAGTGCCTTCATTGTGCTGGTGATTCATACAGACTCCCTGGGCCTTATTCTCTTTCCGGATTGAGCGTATGTGTACGGTTTGTAACGGATCTTTTGCTGTTTTGTCTGGGAAAATTAAATAATCCGTAAACAAATATTTGCATTTTAAATAAAATGCAGCTGGAATATTGCATTGAACATGATGCAACAACATTACACACTAATTGTAATGAAAATATGGACAAACAAGGATGATATAATGTCACAAAATGACATATAAACCTCCATCTGAATGTGTGCTTGTAGTGCTCCCCACTGATATGGCCTCCAGCTTACAAACAAAGCTGAGTCTGCACAAGCAGTTTATACATTAATGTATAGAGCTCCAGCTGGGGGTGTGAGATGTGTGTGATATAACACTTAGGGCGCTTGGGAACCTCTTCTCAAGAACACAAACACATAAGCAGAACATTTTACAGGGCAGTGCACTTGCTGAGATGATAAAGAGTACAATCAGAAAGACTTAACACCATCACACTTTACTGAGCAATATGAATAACATATACTGAATATGTAATTATGGTGCAGGCTTGTAATTAAAAAGTATTATTTCTAATGTAAATCATCATATAAATGTCTAACCAACACACAAATGCACTAGCAAATATAGTTTGAAGTAGGAAACTGCCATCCCAAGCTCACATATTCAATACTAGCCATATAAGTATCTTTATAGCTAGATGAGCAATTCCTCCAAATTCACTCCAGAGATACTGTGTAATTGACTCCACATCTAACAGTATGGAACAAATCCTACTAGCAGAGGGAAACCACAAATTGCATTAAAAACACTCAATCGGCCTGGGATTGAAGTGAGCCACGTGTCCCTCCTTATCCCATTAAACATGGAGCTGCTAAACTTGCTGACGCACAAAAAGCAACCACTAACCTGTTTGTGTAAAGAAATTAAGGCAAAGTATAAAAAAGTAATAAAAAGAGACCGTATTTGTGACAGGTTTGATCAAATAAGAGCAAAATGAGACCCTGTCAACATCTGTGTCAGATCTTCTCAATACAAAAACAAAGAATATAACTGTCACATCATCCAGGTTCTTCACGTACCAGACAAGAAGTACATGTCACAGCCCTTATGATTACATGTAAACAGGTTTTGACATGGGTCTACTTTAATGTGTAAGAATGGGAAGGGGGGATGCACAACTGAACCTGTCAACAACCGCTACCTGCTTTAAATCTGTAACCCCCCGTTTCAGGCAATCTGTGGGAACCAGGCCTGCGGAGTCTAATCCTGTATTTATCCACACACCCCCCCTCTTCTGTATCACACTTTCAATTCTACTTGCTGCCTCCTTTGTGCGATTCCCATTTGATCTTGACTTTAAAATTCACAATCTATTCAAGGTTTTTTAGTTGGTTTCACGCCGCCACCGTGAAGCTCTATTTACGTACCCGGTTTTTGGAATTGCAAATCAAAAAGTGTGTGATTTGGGGAAACGCTTGTGCAACATTTCCCCGCATTCACCTTTTATGAACACATAGATTTAAAATGTTAACACGGGACTTTGAGCGTCCTGATCAGGGCAGTATTAGTCACTGGTTGGTTGTGCTATGGAGACCTGTTCAGCCTGTGCTAAAACTACAGTAGATGTGGCTCTGCTTTAACACAAGTCTGATTAATGGCTAAGGTGATGTCTAGACAGCTTGCCAGACATCAATGAGCGGCAGTATTAATATTGAGTGACAGAGTGAGCGATGGAGATGAAGTTGTCCTCAGTTAGTAATTAGCACTCTCAAAGGGAGAAATTCCACCCTGTGTTAAATGTTTCCACCTTTGACCATTTCCACAGCAGGAGCTTTATGATAACTCCTGCCATGCATATCCTGAAGTAATATTCAAAACTTTGCATCCACGTCCAAGTCAAGAATACAATAAATGACCAATGTCAATATGTCAATTAGCAATCTTACTGTACCGCCAATAGGAATGTGAAAAGCTTGTGATGTGGTTGGAAAACGTTCGCCTGGTTGGAGCACATGGTCCCTATGCAATTCAATGAGCCGAACAAAAAAGGAAACTAAACTACCTTTCTCATAAAAAATAGATTTGTAAAATGTCAGGATGTATTTCACAGCAATACAAAGACACTTTTGCACAGAGAGCTGAATGTAAAACAAGAAAAATACCACAAATGAGCCAGACAATGTTTTTAACACAAGCCCTGTGTCTACATGCAGGAATTAATGGATCTTCTTTAATAATATACTCTTTGCTCAAGCTTTAGCGAGGAATATAAAAAGCTTGCCACTGAGATGCTGTGACACCTTGCTTTAGGCTGGATGGAAAACATCAAATATATATTTTTCTTATTTGTCAAATACAGAAGATCTGATCATAAGGCAAACAAGTTTGTCAATACAAACAACTATGCATAAGCATGCCAGAATGATCCAGTCATTTAAAACAGAGAGCTCTTAATGCCACACAGAAGAAACCAATGAGAAGCCAACGATTTTTATGTCTCAGACAATAGTTGTATAAACACCCAAATTATGTTGTTCTGCCACAGCTCATCTGTCATAATTCCTTTAAGTGGCTGAGGGAGAGTAAAGCCTGTTTGAATGGAGAGAAAGTATATTTTGGCTTGGTGGGTAAAACCCTCGAGTAATATATGCAAAAGAATTCTGTATTGCTCAAGAGCTTCAGCGTCTCTGCAAACAAACACTGAATTTCTCATATGGACTATAATGAAATATAATTTCAAAGAGCATAACAGACCCTCTTCATTTTAAATAGACTCATATGTCTTTAATAACTCCAGAAGAGACATATAGAGGAGAAACAAGGGATCAATCTTGAAATGTCACAGAGAAACGGATTCAGAGATTTGAAGGAAACCTGCAGCGAAACCATACAGCCGCAAAAACAGTATATTGAGCATGCATCTAAACAAATCACGCATGTACACGTAACCCCTCTGTCGTCTGACCGGCCAGCATAGAGGTTTCCAGAAACCCAGCTGGATAATAATAAAGCCCACCGGCTCAGCAAACGACAGCCCGCCCATGTCATTCCGCACCTCACCGCTCAGCTGTATCGTGGCCCACCCGTGCTTGTGCTCACCCCTCAGTGTTGACATTTGTGTTGATATTGTCATTGTAGGGAACAGCAGTGACATGGATTTGTGCTTCTTTTTTTTAAGGCTTATCATCAACATTTCAATGGCTTTTTTAAGATGTCTCGTCGTTGGCTGATTTACTGCAGCTTACCAAAAAATTTCCAGCGCCGTTTTCTGAGTCAATGCGACAGCTGGAGAACTGGTAAAGTTGAGTGACCTTATCAAAGACTTTGGAGTCGTTCTGTGCACCAACGCAACACAATATAAACACTTAATGAGTCACATGAAACAAGCGCTTATGAATATTAGGACCTTGGTGTGTGACATTACTTTGAATATTAGCTGGATTTCTAAATTACACAATTTTCATAAAATGTACTTGATGGGATAAAGCTCTAACCTGCTTTATAATAAAGCTTGGGTAGTAAGGTTAACACTGAAGAGCTTTGTGCCATTAAAATTATGCACAGAAAAATTTGTTTGCGCATGAATCCCTTTTAATGGATTAGAGGGTGTGCTTGTAAATAGACATCATACGAGCGAAACGTCTGCATGTGTAACAGGGCAACATATGCGTAACGAGGTTTGCTGCAAAAGTTCACACATTTTGTGTCGAAAAACTCTTCTGCAGGAGTGTCGTGACAAAAATACTTCATACATTTCAAATATCTGTAAAATAAGATACACTTAGATTTACGTTAGACTGCAAACTTGCATAGGATTTTAGGATGTAAAGAGTAAAGAATAAAAGAATAAAGACTAAATTCATTTTACTTTTCTTACCCTTTTGGCAAATCAATTTCCATTGCTTGTTATAAGCACAAATCTAACAAAATATAATGAGTTTAGGTTTAGGCTTTAAAAAATCAATTTAGCAGCAGGGTAAGAAAAGCAGGCAAAATTCAATATTTATTCTTATAAATCAAATCTTGCTCATTTTTGATTCTCAGGTAAATTTGTTTTGTATTAAGGATGTTTAGATATTAAACAAAAATACGGATAAAGAAACTCATTTTTACAATACAGCAAAGCACAAAAACTCACATGATAAACCACAGTGATATTGCACTGTGTGTTTTTTGCACTTGCTCATAGTTTCATCATGTTGACGTAAATAATGAAAGCAGCGAGTTTTGGTGGCCTTTATAAGACTGCAGAAGCATCAGAGGCTGGAATCTCAACAGACCTCTGAGGCATTCAAGAGATCTTTTTTCCTTTAGTGAGAGAAGCAACACAGTAATATGAGCATTTTCTACCTATCAGCGGATAATGGATTTGGTATTGGGTTTTCCCATGACATTTAGAGGTTAATTTGCACTGGTTTCATGGTTACTTATTGACGGCTAGCCCGGATATTTGCATTCACTACGCTTTTTATTGACACAAATGATTAATATCCTGCCAAATCAAACAGGATAGCCAGTCAGAGGGGCAGAGTGTTGTGCTCACATCGAGTACATTTCATAATATGTTTCAGTTTTAGAACGCATCAGCCAGATTTATAAAAAAATGAATAAATAACAGCGGGGATTACTCTAACCATATTCCTGCCATGTAACTGTCATTGTTTTGTTGGCATCTCCTCACAGATAGCAACCCTCCCTGCCAAATTCACAGTTACTGTAAACGCACTGGAATGTATTTTGCATTGAACGCATCCATAAATCTCATTTTCACCCATAAAATCATGACTTTTCATCACGGCTGACATATCTGCTAGGTCGTCGCTGTAACTTTGATCCCTTCCCTGGCAGGAACTGCGGGAGGAAGAGGAGATTCTTCACGGCCCGCCGTACAACTCTGACCCTGGATTTGTTTTCATCCTCACTAATGTGCTGACAGGCTTGAAGAATCAATCATCTTGCTGGTTCTTCCTCTTCTTCCTCTCTGTACTCTGTAACTCTTGAGTAGGCTATATTAAAAAATAAATATATGTAAGGCCTTTAAAATCATATGCTGATTGACATATTGTTCTACATATCATGTTGGTTATTTAACCTGTTAACTGTCACCGTTTGGAGGAACACCTATATTATTGCCCCATTCACTTTAAAATTTCATAGTTAAATTCTAATCTAATCATGACAAACTATATATTGATGGAAAGGTCTAAGACTCAAGAATAAATATTGGACAAATTTTCATAACAAAAAATTCTAAAAAAATATTAATGATATTTTTAAAAATACCTAAATTGAATTTAAAATATTTCCTATTGCATAAGGCTACAAACTCCTCCTGAATCCTACTGAACTTATTCAAACTTTTATTTGAAGTGTAGAAAGAATCTGCTTGATATATGGATCTCTTGATATTAGGTCGTATCATTCCTTTCTCAGACATTATTCTTACAGTAGTTTGCGTGGTAAGATTTCATAAGTTTCTGACATATCAGCGCAGAGGAAGTACCGCTATAACATCTTTAACACCGTGGTGAATCTTATGGCTTTGGATGCTCAACAACCACAATGCATCTTTGCGGTCTCTCATCTTGCCCTAATGCTGAGCAGTTGTGCTTAAATGTGTATAATTTTACATCCTCAGATTCACACGGGATGTCAGCAGCTCAGAGTGAAGAACAGTAATGTTCAAAGGACTTGTAATATGGAATGATGGGGGGCCTGCAGGAGCTCAGAGTGGTTGACACACAGCTGTCTTTGCAATAAATCTCGTAAATCCACAGTACAAAAAAAAGGCAGAAAGGAGAAAAAATGTCTCTCCAGAGGCTTCTTTGTACAGCATTACCAAAGCTCTGAACAGCTAGTTGGAACTTAAAAAACGCTGTAAGACTTCAACTTTCATCCTTAGTGAATCTCAGTGGTCTGTGGATGTAAATTGAGAATTAGTCTGAAGCAGGATACACAAAGTCCACTTACAGTTGCGGTCAACCGACTGCCAAAACTAAAACTCCAATTGACCTTATAAATAAAGCTATACCCACAAAATGCAAGCATGCGGTAAAAAAGAAAAAAGAAATGTAAATACACAGCATACGATGCGTTTACCAAACACAGCTAATTTCTGAGGATGATAAATACAACGACTGTCTTCATAACATTTTTCATCTGTAAAATCAGAAGGTTGCTGTAGGATTTTGTATTTGCCATCTTAGGTCACGCTTTGGGTCAGGAACAAATTACATCACTTAATATTTAAGCTTTATATTCAGACTGGGTGAAAAAAATGCAAGTTCACATTTCTGTGTAATGAATCTTACATTATTAATGAAGAAATGGTGAATCAACTTGAACCCTCACGCGTGTCGGCTATCTGAGCTGTGTGAGCCGAGTCCCACATCTTTGCTTGCAAGTTCATTATAGTTATTGGACTGGATATTGCATACAACGTTATGTACCTTTCTCTCCCAAACATGTTGAATGAATGTTTGAACAGCCTCGAGCGACCCTATTCTTTCACGAAACGTACTCAAATCCGGCTCCCGGCAGTGATTTCCTTAATACTTTAAATGCGGGACTAAAGGAAGTATAACTTTAACGACAGACGTAACACACTTTGCAACTTGGCACACAATGGCACAAAGCCGGGAGCTGAGGTGCTCGCCGTCAGAACTACAATTCACGCTGAGTTTTTAACCTAACCTTGCTTTATTAGCTTATTTGATTCGCCTTTCTTCTTTTAGTTGATTCAATACATCTCCTATTTGCATAAAACTGGCCGGTAAGATTATCTTCACTTATTCGATCTATCCTAAGAGTCACCTTGTTCTGGATCTTCTACGAATAATGAGATTTTAAATTGGAAGACACTCGCACAGAGAGGGAGCCATTTACAGTTAATTCATCTCATTGAGGTACATTGCTTAGAGGTATTGGAAGGTTTAGACTTTCATTCAAGCATCATATTTAACAACGTCTGCCTCCTCCACTTCACTTGCATTCAAATTTAAATGGCTCGAATTTGACTGATCCAATATTGCGTTTGACTGTTGTTATTTTCCTTAAAGCAAATATTTTGGCAAAATTCCTTTCTTGCTAGAAAATTAAGTCGGGGGGTGGTTGTGGATGAGAGGAAGAGAGAGCGAGCATGCCTCTTTTTCTTTGCATTTTTCTGTATTTATTCATTTTCTTCTTCAGGCATCTGGGAAACTCTTTCTCAGTTTTTTTTTTTTGAGGAAATGACAACTGACATGTCCACTATGTCTGTCAAACTGTGACAGCATCTAACGGATAAACTTCAGCGGTGCAGAACAAGCGAGTTTCAATGACTGGTTTTTGCAAATGTGTGTATATGTGTGCGAGCGAGAACGTGTGCGACTGGGGGCGAAGTTAATTGGCTTTTTATGACTTCAATTATATAACATTATGAACATACAGGCTTAGCAGCTCGTATGTGGCCTCTATTAACAATGTCTTTTGGATTAGCGATTGGACTTAAGGTTTCTGGCCTTGAGCTGTACTGTTGCCCATCGTAGATTTTAGGAGCGCGGGGTGCGAAAGGCCTTCAGAAATGTTCCCGAGGACTGTAATCCTAAAAGAGTGATTGCAAACTTGACCGCTACAGATAGCAATCTGGAGCAACACCATTATATCGAGACACATGGCAACATGGTAACATAGTCGCTTACAACAGCAATTGACCCCGGCCGTTCTTTCTCAAACGAAATACTGTTTCGAAGCGAAAATTACACTCTCTCATCATTATGCTGTTAGTTTATTCTTAAAAAGCTAATTGTGCGGAGGGAAAACAAGCATGTGCCCGTCCTGAAGCGCAGCTCCTGAGGTGTTAACTAATCTCCAGTGACCAGTCTATGTGCTGCCTTCACTAATTGCTCCCTGTATTTCAGTCTGGTGTGAGAGCAACCATTGTAGCGAGCGCCCGGTTGGCCCCCAGAGGTCTCACACCTTCATTATCACCCTTTATTGCAGAACCTTCCATGGGCACTCAACACCAAACAGCCTGTGCGATAAAAATAGAGCCTTTCCCCTCCTCTCCTTTTGGTGGTTTCAGTTTTAATTACCAACACAGCGCCCGAGCTTCAGTCCTCAGCAGGCTGGGCTTTTTGTTCACTAATTAAAGCAAGGAGGGAGTTTATTGAAGGGACCCCAACTCATGCTCTCATCTATTATTAAGAGGGCAGGACAAATCATTTTCAAATTTAAACGCTGAAACCTGCCCAGGGACGCAGGTTCGGGGGGAGGGGGGGTTTGGAGACGTCGTTGAGAGCTAAATGAGAAACAGGAGAAGGAGAGAGAAGGCTTTTTTTTAAGGGGGGGAGAATGTTGGCACTCATCACGCATTATGACACTCCTGTCAGGTACAGTCTGGCAGAGACTTCATTCCCACCCTCTCTTAGCCCGCCATCTGTTTGCTACGTCACCTCATTGACGCTTTCTGGGTCAAACAGCGTAGCATCGCTGCTAAACTCACGAGCAATGATCCACAGCTTGGATCCCACCCTGATTTAATTGGTGTACCCCCTATGTGTGTTTTGGCTAAACAGAGGACATAAATAGGCAAACAGCAGGCAGGTAATAAGCGAGTGGGACAGAAGAATAGATTGATGGGGGAACTTGTCCTGCTTGTACCCTGTATACCGTTCGCTCCCCAAACAGGCTGACAGCTGCACAGGTAACTCACTCCATTCAGAACAAAATGATCTTATAACACAATAACAAAAACTGACCCATCACACATCTAATGATTTTCAGAGCAGAACTTGGTTTTGCCGTAATGGAGTTGGTGGATTTATTTAAATTAGGCTGCTTTGGTTGCTGCGAGTTGACGGGGTGTAGTGAACAGCGAAGAGAGGATAATGAATTTAGCTTGGCTGCGAAGTCTGTGAAACTTCCACTGGCCTAACAAGCACTACGCACACTTTCAGCAATTAGTCACTGTCAAATAGGGGCAAATGTAGCACTCTCTACATGCTTGTTAGGTAAAAATCTACACAGAGGTCAGTGACACTAAGGAAAATACAGCGTTACCCACCAATTCATTGGAGGATTAATACAATGTTTTTATGGCCTAAAGGGTCTAGTTTTCCTTACAGCAAGATAATATAGAAAGAGATAAGACATTTAGCTTAAAAAGGCTTATAAATTACACACTGAAATCATAAAAAGAAAGAAAATGAGTGTTAGATTAAAAAATGTTTCTTGTGACTAGTTATGGGTTGCACACATGCTATTGCAGTCAAAAAAAGTATTCTAAACTGAGCGAGAGATTGCATTTTGGATTTTGATTGAAATCTCCTATTTAATATAGTTCACACCTAGTACCCTTTAGGAACACACAGGTGAAAACAGGGAGTTATTTCCACACGTTGAGCTTCTGTCCTCTCTCTGTTCTGATAATCAAACACTTCACTAGTACACCAGTCCAAAATAAATGTCACTGCCTCTTGCAATGCAGCTCTGCTCACTTTGAAATATAGATTTTTCAATTACCTACAAAGAACCTCAGTGCTTCTACATTTTGGGTATTCGACACCACGCAAAGATCTTGCTCACATTCAAAAGTATTTTTAATCCTTAATATCTTAAAAATCTGTGTGGATTTTTTATTTAATATCTATTTTTTTTAAATCAAATGATCAAGTCTTTTACAAAATATATAAAATATAAACAAATATAAAGTAAAAATTTAATTATATATTCATCAAAAACAATGCACATTTTATCCCATTTCATGCTCTAAAAAAATCTGAATAAACACATTAAGGAAACATAAAATGACATAAAATGTCTTTTTTCATAGTGTAAAATAATTTAATTTTAGGATATGCATTTTAAAAGGTACATTTCTCCCTTGGATGGCTTTTTCCAATATATAGAAAGACGGATATATAGGTCAGAGACCCTAACGCCTTATCAGAAATTCACCATTGCCTGGTTATTAAGGACAGCTTAGGTGGAGAAGGCTGAAGTACCACGAGGGGTTAAGGTGAATTGATTGCCTGTGGCCATGTTAAACATGACCCTGTCAGGCCTGCACTCCACTCCTAAAATGCGTCAACCTGTGCACCTCGCTGCAAGTAATCAGCTGTAGAAAGGGTTTAATAAAATTCGGAGGGCCCGAGAACTGGCCCCAGGGGGTGTTTTCTACCAACTTGAAAATAATCAAAACCTGCGGCAAGAGACATTTGCGGTGTGTTATCGTAGAGAACATAGTAAATGCCTCACCATATCAGAGCCCTTTTAAAATATAAATAAAATTGCTGCATGGCCGCTCTGTACTGAAGCATGTTGAAACACATGAACTTGCATCGCAAGCCGCACGGATGGGAACACAACAATGGTGTTGGGTAAATGCTCAGCACACTCATAGGCACCAGCTTGCGGCACGGGGGCAATGAGAGGATAATTACGGGGGTAACTTGGGCTCAATCTGTCTGTGTGTCCCACCCCCCTCCCCCTTCAAGGGGTGTTTCCCTTGATTAGCCCAACTCGGGGTGCAGCCCCCTCTGCGGATAGCAGATTGAAGTTCATCACGGGGGTCTCAGCTGCCAGTGTGTAGCGATGAATTGCCTGCTGTAAGAAGGTGTTGACAGGAGCAGCTGGACATCAGAGAGTGATGAAAAGAAAGGGAAATTCATTGAGACCTGCGACAGAACGGTCCGCTTGGGAGCGAGAGGGAGAAAGACCTCGGAGAGGGAACGTGGCATCTGCTGGACAATAACCGTACTGCAGCCGGTCCTGAAACAGAGTCATGAAAAACTGAGGCTGTGTGTTCCCTTATGTCATCTGAAAATGATTTCAATGTTTTTAGGCTTTTTAGTATATGTAATAATAATGATAATCATAGTTAATAATTTAACATTAAAATAATATTAAAATAACATTATTAATAACATAATGATAATAATTATTATAACTATTACTAATATTAACACAGCATGTGTTAATAATAATAATGTGTTATTATTATTATTATTATTATTATTACAATACAGTAATATAATTTACAATTAGCATTACATTACTAGTACTCTAGTATCTGTTTAATAAATGAACATATAAATAATTATATTAATTGAATAATCTTAAATATATGTATTTTCATAAAAAGCTTTTTCATTTATATAAAAAACGTTAAAGATCCACTTAATTCCTCTAGGCTAAGTGGTGGAAAATCTCATGTGGTTTTATTCGCCCACCACAAAACTGTCAGAATGTCAACAAAGTTATCATGCAAATTGTGTGTGAAAAATAATGACTAATATTTCAAAGTGAAGCTGCTCACATGTGAGTAAATAGTAAAACAAATACCCCGGCTGGTTGTGATTCTCAGTGTAAATGAGGTATGATGGTGAGTGCGCTGGCACACTAAACCTCGGCCTCTGCCAGTGCCCTAGGGTTACACTTGGCTCTATTGGTGTGATTTCACTATCCTTTGCATTAATGAACTGCCTACCCGTGCAAATGAGCTTTTAATGGGTGTTACCCTGCTAGTGCGGTCCTACCTCACACAAAAGATGTTTTATGCACCAACACCACCCTCTCAATTTTGCTCAAGTAAGTAATTGTGGGTTGCAATCACACCAGCACTCTAATAAAGCACTAAACAAGGTCATTTCTGTACTCACTGGAATAAGATCACCTTTTTGCTCTTTCTACAGGATACAGTCCATTTTCTCCCAAATGGCTTTAAATACTTTAACAATGTTTTATTTCTCTATCACTGCAAAGAAGTGCTGCTAGTGATTGTGGGTAATGTTTTTGTCCATGCCTAATTTAAACTGTATATAGTAACTACATTGAGGAGTGTCCAGGGTGACTAAAATTCTCTTTATTTACTATTGCAAATACAGTATAATAGTTCACCATAGAAGAAAAATTCAGGCATTATCTTCCCTCACGTCCCCTTATTTTCCCTGATGTTATTTTTCCTGGTACACAAATGTACCCACACAGAAATCAGATGCATTGTAATATATTTAAAACAGACACGTTCATACATGTCAATATATCAAAATTCTGTACATGTTTGTTAATCTGTTACAATGTTTGTCTTGCTATAACAGTTCACTGACCAGAGATGATAAAAAAAATGGTTCAAGCAAGTGAATAATGTTTGTTTGGTCAAACTTAGGGTTATTTTAATAAAAATATTATATTTAAGCAATTTTACTTACCCTTATGTCATTCCTGTACGTCTTTCTTTCGCCTTCAGATCCAAAACAGTGATTTTAAGTGTCGTTTTCCGTTTACAACTTAAGTGGATTGAGACCTGAGCTTGGAAAGGACATAAAAGCATTATACAATAACTCCAGATATATATCAAGCATCCTGACAGAATACAAATATATTTGCTGGAAAACAAACTAAAATACAATTTATATCGTTTTAAATTATATTAAATCATGTACCTTGATTATATCACATCTAGGCCACAACTGCATGCAGATTAAAAATAGTCTACTGACCACATAGTGGCATCAGTTTCCACATATGTAGTAACCAAACACGAAACACCATTTATGAGTTGTGGCAAAATTAAATAGTGTAAATTCGGTAAATACTGTCTTATATATTGGTCTGTTCCTCACAAACCCATTTGTATTGCTTTAGGAGACTGGTAATGTAACGCGCAAGTCATATCGACTACTTTTATGGTGCTTTTTGTCTGTTTTAAAAGCCTGATGACCCCTGATCAATATGAACGGTCATGGCATGGCAAAAACTCCATAAAGATTCATTCATTTTGTGTTTCAATGAAACAAAAAGAGGTTAAAAATGACACAAGTGAGAATAAATAAATAACAGAATGTTAATTTTTTGGTGAACTATTACTTTAAGCAAGAACGATCTATATGATGTGATGGCCCAGTAAGGTCCTGTGGAAACAGAGAAAAGATAAAAGCCCACTCTCCTCACAGCCGTGTTTGCTGGAGTGGTTTCACAGCTATGAAAAGGAAGTCTCACAGTCTTGCTGACACCAGCTACTGCTTAATTAGTCAGAATCAGACCAGCCCTGTAGGTGAACCAGAGAGACAGAAAGACTAATGATTAATGATAAAACTCCATTTGAGAACAACCGCTGACATAACACAGCATGTCACAGGGTGCTCAACAGAGTCCACATGTAGTATAGTGAGGATTACACACCTTTTTTTAATGTTGCTTCCTATTCCACAGCATTAAGCCTATAATGGTGGGTCGGCACACCACCCTGGTATATGACATCTCTTCTAAAGCTCTAAGTGTATTGCTAAATCAATTGGTCTATTGATCCGGGACTAATTAGGGCAGGATAAATGGTTGAAGTACACAAATATTGGTCCACTGATGAGCCCATAGACTGCAAGCAGCATAAATTCAGCAATAGATTGAGAGGTGTCAAACAAGCGTTTCAAGACTTGTTAGCACATGCACTAAACTAAATTAAATGGCTTATGAGGGTATCTGTCAGCTAAATGCTCTCATTGAGAATTTACTTGATTTTCTGGAACCTATATAAGAGAGATTTATTTGGCACAGTTAAATGAGAGCGCCATTTGGTACTAGTCAATTTAATTGTGTTTAATTATTTAGGATCTATCAATATATTGCATATGAAGATTGTTTAGACATTTGTTTGTTGGTAAAGTGTCTACTTAATTTTTATCATTAAATGTACTGTTTATTCACAAGTTCACCTGCCCATTCGATCTTAAGTAAAAAATAATGAAAGTAAACAAGAAAATAATAAAAGTAGTAAATGAATTTGAAGGAAGATTGAAAGAACTATATGTTTTCTTTTCTCTAACCTACATTTAGAAATTCATTTCTTTCATTACTAGTGTAATGATAAAATTAATTTGGATAAAAGCGTCTGCTAAATGAATGTAAATGTAAAATGTAAAATGTAAATGTAGTGTGGGATGAACTAATTTTAAAGTTTCATTTTGAATATGTTTTGTATTGTTACAGTGTTGATAGCATACATAGCAACACAATGTTTACTCTTTCTTCATAGTTAAAGAGAGTAATGCAAGTTTATTCATCAGCAACATTTGCTAGACTAAGCCACTGCATTGTAACAATACAAAGCAGGTAGAAAATATGTGTTACAATTTTTAGTAATGGAAAAATATATGCATAACAACGATAATAACGTTGAGACTAATATCCTACTTCACCCGTATTTAACCCTAGCTTGTCAGCAGCTTTTTTGTTGCCCTTAATATTGTTTTACAGCATTTGACGCTTTCCTTATTTTCATTTACGTCTCTCTTTCTTTCAGTCCTGAGAGACTGCAAATTTTGTCATTAGACAGTGTTCTGGTCACACGTCATCAAACTCTAATTAGTTTCAGCTGACAGGGCGTGTCGTCCAGGTCAAAGGTCAGGACCGGTTGATGATGGTTAGGAGAAGGGTCGTGGCCGAGCTCAGGGATCAGAATCCTCATTACAGGGCTACGCTTGTCCTTAAATCAACCTGGCATCCGAGCCCAGACATCCAGCTTGTCTCACACAGCCCTGTGTTTGTCATACACCTAGAGCCTTTCCCAGACATCCTCTCTCTCATCCTTGCTTGTTTGTCCGTTCTTTATTCCCGATGCCCCCTGTGCTAATGTCAAAACAACAGTTGATGTTATTTCTCCAGGGGTGAGCGGACTCAGTCGCGCCCTCTACAGGCCAAACGCAGAATACACGGCTGAGTCATTAACCCAGAAAACACGCCATTTGGATTGTCACAACAGATGTTTCAGAACTATTTCCCCCGGAAGCTTAAAATCTGGAATACGTATTAAATTAATAACCACCCTCCGCCCTTCAGTTACTCAGTCAATGCTAAGTGCCCTTGTTGACTCAATTGGATTAGCACTAATATGTAAACACAGGAGGTAAAATGTAATCCTCTCGTGAAAGCAAAAAACAGGAGATAAATAAATCAAAAAGGCATGTTGTTCTCTACTTTATAACAATAAACGTCATATGAATTGATTGAATGAGGGGTTTGATAGCACAGACCTTGAGACATGGAGTGTTTTGACCATCCAGCGACGGAGTAATTAGCCGTTCGTAACTCTGCTGGATAATAGGAAGTGAACCTTTGGGGGATAAGACACAGGGTTGTTAATTATTAAACGCTTGCATCAGCCAAGCGCTAGAGAGTTGCAATTATTAATGTTGTTGTTCTTGTTTGTGCTTAAACACAACTGCTGCTGTTAATATCCTCATTAACCAAAATGAATGATTTTATTACTCTTGATTTGGTCTGGGGTTTGCTAATGCATCTGGGTTACATCTTCAGTGAGAATTGAGAGATAAACATTAGCATTGGATACAGTGCGCAGATGACTTCGAGGGGGGCTTGTTTATTTTTCCCCATCTTCTCTCAGGGTATGAAGTCAGAGATTCCACACATAACGGGAATACTCAAACAAAACAGACAAATACGGTGCTGGGCTCTAAATATACACTGACACGGAGCACTGGAGCTGCTGGAGAATAGAGCGGATGATAGCCGTGGATTTAGGATCGCTAACTTGCCTGAATTACAGCACGAAAATAAGGCAGAAACAAAATACTCGGGATTAAAGGGAAAATGTTGAGATGGAGGCGTGTCATTTTAATGCCTCGTCTAAAATGGTCGGAGATTTCTGAGTTTCTACCCCACCCTAGAAGCGGCAAGGTGTCCTCAAAACGTCTTGTTGCATTAGAGCAAGTCACAGTATTAACATTCAAAATACCTCTTCTTTAGAAATCACTTTACAGGGCTAAAATATATAAAAAGTTGAATTAATGAGCATCACCGTGGATTAAAAAGAATAACCGACTATTAATTACATCCAAAATATCAAGAATATTTAGGCTCAAGGATCAAAGGGACGTCTGCCAGTTTTATACTGTGGCTCTTTATATAGCAGGATATTCAGAGTTTCGAGGACATGTAAAATTCAAATATATTGGAATCTTGGATAAAATGGTTTTTAAATCCTTATTTTGCACTCTGAATCATTCTGTGTTTTCAGGAAAAGCAGAATGGTAGGGGAATGCAAACAGTAGAGTATATTCTCAGCTCCCTACAGAGCTGACATGCTGCTTCATAGTATTTACTATTTCAATAACATTCTGGAAGATTGACCAATCACTGGATTAAACCACTTATAACTCTTTACAACACAGTCTCTCTTAGGTCTTAGCACCGGTGACAAAGCACTTACATCATTGCCATTGCTGCTTTTAGAGATAGTCTGATAAGCTCTTATTGTTTTTTTCAGTATAAGGAATACAGATTTTTTTACGTATGTGACTTTACAAAATATGTAAATATATTTTACAAAAATATATTTACAAAATATGTAAACTGAGTTTATCACTAAATAATATACTATATGATAGACTTCAAAATAAAGTACTCAAATTTTCATTTATAATACTGAAATAATTTTAACTACTAAAATGAATTATATTATTGACACTATGGTTTATTTTTTGCACAAAAGAGGTTTTAATTTATTTTAATTTTAGACATGGCTTAACCCAGATAGTATTGAAGATAAATGTTATATATTTACATAATGTTATTTACGTCATATAGAATGTAATATGCTTTTACATGTTTGTATAGCACAAATAATCCATGACAAGTAACCTGTTAAAGTTGGAGGTTTCCAACTCCAAGCCTATTGCAAGCACAAGAATTAATTCATTTAGGTCTTTAAAACTCATCTCAAACTATAGCCATTGCTTACAAGTAGAAATACAATGAAACTAAAACACTGGCTTTTTACGGACTTCAGTAAATGCTTAGAATAGTCTTAATAGCGCAACAACACAAAAGAAGTCATAGGTCGGTTATAGCCACATTGCTAGTCTGTGGTCTTCGGGGTCCTTTTCTATCTTAGTGAAACATTTCCTTTTTCTCCATAACAAGCAGCGAGCAAGACATGATAAATTTACACATCCAACATGTACGTACACACACCCACACAGATACCAGTAATAAAGATCTCTTGTTGGTACGAAATTGTTTTACAAAGCAAACTATAGGAAAAGCAAATAAGGCCATTTATGGGGCTAAGTTGCTCCTGTGTAATCTGAAGCATATGCAATTTTAAAGGGTGTTTCTCTTGCTAATGGGCCCCAAGGGACCGGGAGGTTAATTGATGCAGCTGTTGATAGCTTTTACACATGACGCAGGGTTCATCTCCCCTGTGACTCTTATTCTAAGGCACTTTTTAATGAAGTGTTAGACAGAAGGCTTTTACAGTAGGTTTTTATCTTTGAGAATGCTTCAAAACAAACCTAAAGAAGGGCTTTTAAGAAAAAGCTCTGCAGATGACCATTGATTTATGTGTTAAATAAGAGCGTTTTAACCACACCTTCACATTGTTGATTTGTGGCTCCTGATGGAGGACCTACAGAAAGTCAATCACGCACTATGTCTCGCTTTCTTGCTGGAGTACGTCATATAATAAAAACATGGCACACGTCTACTGTGCCTGGTGAAGACATAAGAGACACTTTGCATACTTATATGAAGACGTAAAAACTAAACTGCCTTTGCTGTTGTTTAATGCATCATTTCAAGACTGAAATTTGCAATCTAAATATTTCGTTTACATACATCTGTCGGCACCTAAAAGCTCATGATTCATATTATGGGACTGGTAATCTTTTCAGCAGTTTCCGTACATACAATAACTTTTGTGGAAACATGACGTGAGCAACGATAATTTCTTTTTCAAATCAACGCTTATTCACACTGTCCAAAATTTGACAACTACTTTTTACATCACTGGATTGAGAGTGACAAGTTCACGTTTTATATTCTAATCTCCAGCAGGTTTTAATTAAATAGTCCTTGCCAAACATATACAATTCCAAACCTCATCGGAATCAGAAAACGCATGGGTTTCCTCCCAGCTAAAGAGGCTTCTTTACACAGCAAACATTTACAGACATTTGAGCATTGAAAATTAAATACAAATACACAGCTAAATTTATTTGATCCGAGGCTGTGGAAATGAGCGTGGATTGCGGTGACAGTGTGATGAACTGGATATCAGACTCACCCCGAGGATTTCACTCCCACAGTCACTAAATTCTGCTCATTAAAGTGACAAACCCAAACACAAAGCCAGTCAAGCGTGAGATTCAGCTGTGTACAGCATCTGGCCCGTACCGGCAACCCCGGCACCAGCATTACCCCGTGCAAAAACGCACGCCACAACCCCGTCAAATCTAAAACAATCAACTTTCCTTTCATTTCCAATTTAGCAGGCTGCCACAAAGCCCTATTAGTGTCCATAATCATACACTGCTGGTGATTTACAAATGAGCGTGGGGGAGTTCCTGTCCTTCTAGACTCTTCCTCTGCTTTTCCCTCTCGCTATCCGTCAGCCTCCTCCATCCTGATTATCTGGAGACGCCAATTTCAAAGAGACATCTTAATGGTGATGTCAACGTATTAATTAGAAGTGTTAATGAGCTAAAAGCAACCCAAATTAAATTAATGCAGCAATAGACACAGAGAGCGAAATTAGCTTCAATTTCTGTAAATGATTCTGAAGTGTGCGCAACATATCAGCCTTGCCTGAACGTTCCCATCCCCCAAAGCTAATCAAGAACTACATTGCAATTAGCTGCTTAATTAAAGAAACACTCGGCTCACAAAATCCGGCACAATTAAGTAATGGCTGTTATAGCATGAAGGCAGGCTGTATTTGTCTTCGGGAAAGGCACAAAATACACAGACGTATGTAGACAAAACATATTATATTTTCAGTTGCCCGCAGGGACTGAAGACAGCCAAGATTTGGTGAGATAGAGAAGGTGCGGAGTGGGTTTGGAGCTGAAAACGGCACGAGACAGAGCGCCAGCTCGCACTCCCTAGCCTGAGGTTTTGTGAATTGGCGTGGACTCAGACAAGCGGGGCCTAATCGCCACTTTCTGTGTTGTCACCTCAACAGCTTCCAGTTGGACATGGATAGCCGCAGACGGTTGAAGGGACGTCTTGGTGACCTTCCAATCAACAGATTGCAGAATTTACCAACAAGAAAGAGTTTTCGCGAGAAGAACCGCAGACCACACGCAGATGTTTCCCAAAGCCGCGTCCAGGTGGAAGCCCCTCCTAGTTTATTTACTAGTCTGAGGAGTGTGCGAGCAAGAGGCTGAGCTGTGATTAACACCCAGGCTCGGCTGGGCCGTCCAGGGACACGGGTGTGAGCGCCATCCTTCAGCAGGTGTAGGCCACTGCAGAGCATATGCCATCGGGCTGCAAGGGGTGCTCTGTGGAGACCGTTCCTCCAGCGTTTCCTGGGGCTCAGATCAACTGGGAACAGACATCACTTACAAACACCATCTGTCAGGTACCTGCCAGGAGCATTTAACTGAAAGGGAAAAAGTTCTGCTCCTCACTTGGATCACGTTCACAGCTACATGCAAAGAGAGAAACGTGAAGAGGAACGTGCAAGTTGGCCCTGTTCTCCAGCAGGGTTCTCACGTTTCCTTCATCAGCCATGTAAACATCAAAAGGAGCGAGTGGAGACAAAAGAGAGAGGAGAGCTCCTGCCATGCTCCAGGACAGATTTCCCTCTTTAAAAGGAGAGGAGCGAAGACACCTGAAGTGTTTGACGCTAAATTAGCTTTTCAAAGACAATAATTAGACTTCCTTCCCTAAAGGTAAATTACCTGCTTCCCAATTGATCTGCATTCTAATTATAACAATTTGCCTCACAGCCATTGTTCCAAACTCACTGTCTTCTACCACTAGATGTTAAACATATGAAAAGACATGTAGATAGATGTGAACTGCTGTAATCGGTATGCATTCTGCACCATAACTGCGGGAAATTAATCAACAGTTTTGTGCACCTTTGAGGGTGATAAATTAAATGAATATTAGTGAATATTGGCAGCGTAGAAAGCGAGGTCTTTCTCCCTTGTTATTAAGTAATTTAATGATACACAATACAGCCTGAATGAAAGCAATATCTCAATCTGGAAACTCTAATCTGATTGGCTGGCTATATGCATCTTCAAACATAGACATAAATATCTATAAATAATTTCTGTTTTCTATACAACCATTTACACCTGCAAGATATGTCAAGTTCTTCTATTATAAAGGACAACAAGTACCATGACTTGAACAGTGTGCAATAAAATGACAAACATAAGATGCTTTGATTTGCTTCTACTTACAGTAAAACAAAAGTACTTTTAAAATTGCATGTTATCATTTTGCATGTTATCAATGCCTGTCTGTTATTGGGATGTATTCCATTTTAAATAAACTCTCCCCTGTACAAACAAAACAGTGGTTGGTCATGACAATCAGACTATCTATACCTACCCTGTATTTACATTTGGCCACAACTGACCTTTCACTCACAACTGGCCACAAACGTGTCATCACAAAATGAAAGTTCTCTATGCAAATATAACAGTAAAATCTCATTTTTGTAAACCCTTGCTGCTGGAAAAATTGAGGGACAGCTGTCCAATGACTAAAAACACAAGTAACCAAGGATCAAACCCCCTATGTAGGTGGCTATTGGCAAATAAGCAGTGATGTCAACAGACTATACAATTTAGGAAGCTGACTACATAAGGCTACATTGTAGGGTTTTTAGATATTGGTTTCAAATTTGAGTGATTTGAGGAAGCTTTAAAAAAAAACGACAGAGAGCACATGGAGAGCACATCACAGCACCTACAGGATTCTCAGCTGCAGATATGGCAGTCATCACATGGGTTGAAACACTTGAACATCTTCATCGCAGTGAAGTGTGAGATGTTGGATAATGACAGATGAGGGGTGTAGGATGGGTTTTAGATCCATCAGATCCAGAGGACACGTCCACATGGCGGCAGTGTGACTGCACACACTGTCCAGAGACTGTGAGTGGATATTTAAATTCAGCCCACAGTACCCAGTGCTAATTAATATGTAAATTTCACATTGTTTGTTAACTCTGATGTCAATTTTTGATGTGAGCAGCAGCCTCTATGTTAACAGAGATTCACTGTAGATTGAACCTGGGTTATTGCCAAACCCCTGCCTGTCCATAATCGAATATTTTCTCGGCTGCTAAACTAATATATGTCTCCGAAGCTTATAACTTGGGAGACGCGCTAATGATATTTTATTAAGCCTGAGTAATTGAAGAGACCATTTAAATATGTAATTAAGCACTTAAGTATAATTATGCAACACAGTAGGAAACCAAGTGAATTAATTAAAAAAGCCAATACATTAATTTATTTAGGCTCTGTTATAACGCAAGATGATTAACATTTTAAATAATGAGCTTCAATGAAACAGAATAAAGGAATACTGTTTAACCTGTAAATGTAAAAAGTTGCTTGATTGGAGTTGGAAGAGAATATGTGAAAAGATAAAGACCTTTGTGTAATTTAAGCACACAGAAGCACTTTACCATCTAATACACCTGTATGCGCAAACCAGCAATTATTGGGCAAGTTTCCAAAGTACTTTTCCTACACTAAATCTGCTTTCCATTAGGCTAAAATGATTCGACAGACACCGTTGAGTGGTTTATAAAACTGAGGGGTGGGGTGGAGGTGGAGAGAGAAAATCTGTGCGGGATTGACGCATACTTAAAGTGTGTTGACTTCTCCTGACTGCCTCTGTATGGCCCGATATAAGAAAGGTTCACAGATAGACACACATCTCCACCCCGGCACAGTCATTTACCTGTCTACTAGTAGATATAAGATATTAATTAAGATAAATCTACCTCAATTTTGTACTTCTGCCATCTGGTTATTTATCCGAATTATGTTAATCATTTCTGTAGGGCAGGAGAATGATTACCCATTTTGGGTCTAATTTATATTAATATTCAGAATTAAATAATTCAGTAATGCGGCCCATCTGTTTTGGCCGCGAACTGTAACAACGGCGTATATAGAAAACACATGCACGCGGCGAGCCAAACCACATGCAACATCACCTCCCTCGCAAACAAACAATATGGCTGCATTAACCCCTGTTGCCTGCATCGACTACTCTGACAGTCTTTAATGAAGTTAGCCGAGCACAAATTTAAAACCAAACAAACCTCTAACACAACGACTTACAAGATTTACCACCTCATACGCTTTGAAATCCCACAGATGATCTCGCAACCTCTATGAAGATACTGACACCCTCGGCCCGAACAGGCAATTAAGGCCCCGGTGGCTTTGTGCTTGACTTTGAGTGTAGTTTGTTAGCCGGTCACGTGTGCCAGGCGAGGGAGGGCGGGTGAGGAGGGCCGATCACACTCGAGCTCAGGCCAGCCACTAATTAGGGTGAAGAGGAGGCCAGCGGACACGCGGTGTGATTAAATTTAGATCTGGAGGGAGATCTTGACCTGGTGTGCCCCTCATCTAAGTGACATTTACCCAGGATAACCGCACTGCAGCTGAGGCTTATTAACCTTTTGTGGGCCTGAACACCACTGACTGCCTTAATTGGCAGATGGATTATTAAATAGAGCAACTTCAAGATGATTGAACATCTCATATCTACAACGCACAGGTTAGTCTGTAAAATCTTATTATCACTTAGGCTTCGGGGTACAGTGGTCTATATATATATACTAGAATGGGCTGTTTTTAGCATTATAGTACTAATAATGCAGGCAGAGGTTGCTTGTACATTGGGGTGTGCAAGAATTGACGAAAGGAGTCTTGGTGATCATGCTAGTCTAAAGCGGTATCATTGATCACAAAAGCAGATCGCTTTTCATACAAGAAAAGCTCAAACGCCCAGCTTAACTATTAAATAAAAAGTGAAATTTAGCAAATATTTTTTATGGCTTTGGTGGTTATAGCCCCAGTTGGAACAACATCGAGATGAGTAAATGATGGCAAAATGTAAATTTATGGGTGAACTAAACCTATTAATGTGTGATCAGTCAGAGGGTCATTGCCAAAACGTCTCTGGTTTCTCCACATTCACAGTCTCCCGGGAGGTAAAATCATCATGCTGACCGTTACGCATTGCCAAAGCGCTAAATGGTGTCGGATCCGCCTAGAACGATTTAATCCATCGCAATCGATTTGGAAACTTTCTAAAATCAGGTTGCCATTACAGAAATCTCAGCAAGCTTTAAAAGGAACAGTAGGCGCTCTGGGCCTTATACAGTAGACGGCATGTACAGAAACAACCATTCCCCTGACTCTTACAAAAGAAAACGCTGTACGCTCATTTTTCTGCATAGCCAAACAGAGCTGCCAGACGTGTGTTTAAGCATGATCCATTCAGCAGGGTTTTCACCGCTCTGCCATGTCAAATCAATGCTTTCAAGGGAAGCACGAGTCAGCCATGTTGGATTCGGTTCTGCTTTGGGAAATAAGTGGATCATATTGGACGCATTACCATACCCGTGTGACTGAAGCTCTCGCTCTCTCATATTCAAAAAGGAGATCATTGCACAGCATGTGATAAATGTCACCTCAGAGCAATGACCCGCATTATGTATTACCCCTGCTGCAGGCGTCCTCCTGCACGTCTGTGATCAGCTGTGGCTACTTACCCCCCACGTAGACTTCCTCAGACTGTCTATATGGAAAATCAAACCCCTGACACTCAAAAAATGAATGTGTGCATGTGTTAAAAAATAAAAGAGAACTGGCGTACGCTTTATCTTCTGTAAATGCTGAGCATTTTTTTCCCCTTAACATCCAAGCCACATATCTGAATTACGTTTAGACAGTTTTTTGGCAAACAGAATGACTCAAGTAAAACTGACAGCAATCAGCTCATCCAAAATTTTGCCATTATTTACTCGTCACTTTAAACCTTCATAAGGAGAAATGAATGTTGTTTACTAAAGAATCAATGATGCCAAACTGCATTTCAGTAATATTTGGGTACTATGTTGATATTAGACATAAGAGCCACAAAAATGCTTTAGCCAATAATAATAATAATAATAATAATTCAACAGTTTTAGTCTGTTTCTCATGCAAAGCTACTGTGCAGTTTCAGAACTGTTTAAATATAGTTATATATTGTATATATTGACTACTTTGTGCATTTCACAGACAACAGTAAGATTAATATGAGAAAGATGGGGGAGAAAAAATTAAAATCTACTGCATACTAGAAGTAAACAGTCTTTTAATTGTGTTGTTCACAATATCTTCAATACCAAAAATGTCTCTTTCACAGAGTTTAAACCTGTTGTTGTGTGTTTACATACAGAACAACAAATAAGAAAAGCAAAAACCAAACAATATGCCTGAGACAGCACCAAGAACATTACGTGCAATAAACAAATCCAATTGATAAAGGTGTAATAGTGTGCTTTGAACTCGAAAGTGCAATTATTCTTCTTCATCTCAAACACAGTTTTGCACATTCACACAAGAACGCAGCTAGGAGATGCTTATTGCCATATAATTAAGGGCTTTCCGAGCCTCAACTCGCATTCCTTAGCCTATAGGCTGTAATTGCAAATCTTTTCATTCATTAAACAAACGCCGCTTCACAGCATTCTTTCATGATAGACATCTGAACAGTTCACATTTCTCAGTAAGCCATGGCCAATTAAAGTTAATGTACAACAATGGAGTGTGCCATGTAGCATATTCAGATCAAACTATTTGGACAGTGACTTTGGGAAGCACGCAGAAAATCTTTTCAACACACATTCCCAACTGTTTGTTTACTATCCTAATGCC
The DNA here is from genome assembly GCA_019155185.1 of Beaufortia kweichowensis. Taxonomy (NCBI): domain Eukaryota; kingdom Metazoa; phylum Chordata; class Actinopteri; order Cypriniformes; family Gastromyzontidae; genus Beaufortia; species Beaufortia kweichowensis. Next base: position 4,758,968 of record CM032804.1, read on the forward strand.
TGTAAGAGCCAACAAAATCAGACAAAATCATTCGGACCATTCGACGACTCAAGAGATGTAATTGGAGACGCAGTTTTGATCATTAAAAGCCAGAAACTTCAAAGCGCGCCGTTTCGAAAAAGGGCAAAAACACGAGCAGACGTTCATCAGAGCTTTAACGCTATCAGACCGTAATCTGTCTGGGATTCCACATGTGTTAACACAGCTACAAACGTAGAAGGCAAACACTCCAACAACACCATATGAATGTCTCAATATATTAACAGCACAATAAACAACCTATTCAATTCCAGGGATTTGCATGAGAAATGGGAGCATTAGCACATTCAGAGTGTGAGCTAATGGCAGCGAGGGGCGAGAGAGCCCTGCTGTGGTAGAGATGAACGCTGTCTCACTGTTGGCGTATCACTGAGCACAATGGCCTAGATTAGCAAAGTGTCAGTACTGAGCTGGAATAAGCTAATTGCTTAATTAGCTGACCCAATTCGATAAGCCTCTTCTAACATATTAACTCTAGCTATGTAACAAATAGCCGGAATTTGTGTAAAAAGTACGGCTTTAATTACAACCGCGAGTGAGAAAAACTAAATGAGACGGCCAGCGCTGTATGAATGTTATTGTGTCTGAGACTATTAACATCCATTTATTTTTTAAGCAGAAGAATGGCAGGGCTACGACAGAATTATTGCGTGCAGACGTACGAAGTGGAATACATTACAGAAGCTTTTGTTTAGTTTATTCAGTTTGGACTTTGATTTGTCTCGCCGTACCGACCGGATCTCACTGCCATTGACAGCTGCTCCATGCTCGGTTGAAACAATTATGAAGCATATCTGTGAAAATGATGTCAGCGAGCTGTTGGAAATAGAAAAGTCGGGTTAAAGGTAAAACCATTTTCTCATTAGACTGAACGATGAGTGGGACAGATTAATTTACATTTTCCCCCTGACATATTTTACATACACAATCTTTTGCTTAGCGCTGGGACTTATGGGCAAAAGAGCTCTATTTGTATAAGATGAAGTCATTTATATGCTAATTCATTGGAATGTAGACCTTCCACATTCGTGTTTACCTATTAGTGCATATAGATGCAAAGGGACATTAGAATATTGGAAATGGGGTGGGTGGGAGGTTAGGGGCAACAACGTATTAGTACAATGTTTCCTTCTATTAATCTCATATTATGAGCCATTTTGGTTTTATTTAAGCAAAACCCAAGAGCCGAGCGGAAGTCATACAGCAGTTGACCATTTTCTGCCGTTGAGGACCTACAGTATGGTGAGAAAGTAAAAATACATGCAATACAGTGTTCTCAAAATGTCATTTCTAAAAAGACGTTGACACTTCATAACTGAAAAACTGTGAGAGAGTTTAACACATTGTTGGAGTTAACTACATTTTAATGTTTCCAATTTCTCTTTTGTTATTATTAATCCGAGAAACCAAAAAGAAAAATATAAAAGGGGTCCAATTAAAACCAAACTACATCGTGTATTTCACAAAAATATTCAATCAATTAGGCAACAAGCACAGACTAAATTCCCCCCAAAAAAACACTGGGCTGTGCTTTTGAAAAAACAACAACATTCGGCTCCAGCAACCACTGGCTGTTGGAGAGGTGTGACAGATCATATTACAAGCAAGGCTAAAATGCTAATGTAATTCCACATGAGCCGAGTTTAAAGAGATCCAATCGACCATTTCTGATCCCTACCGCCGTTGTGTCTAAGATGATGTTCCTCCTCTCATTGTCTCAGTAATTCACCAAAATTGCCACTTAGAGTCGCTCCAAGATGTGCGTTTCATCTCCAAGCTTCCTCTGGTCTCTGCTAGTCAGTTCATTTTTACTTCCTACAAGAGTGCTAGCACTTCATTAACCTTGCCAGGCTCAAGATAAGAGAGGTAGAGCATCAAAGTAGCCAGCCTACAGAGAGATGGGAGTACAGAGCCCACCACACAGAGGCTATCAAACAGACACAAGCACAGACACGCACACACGCATGCAAAACACTCAGTGGGCTCTTTAGCCGTGCAGTGCTGCTTTTGAGTCTGTCATTATTAGCACTGGAAAGAAATGTGAAATTACATTTTTGTGTGGAAAGTGTGTTAATGATCACAGAGATCCTACAGAATCAGGATTGCATTGGGAAAATGTCCTGTTTGGTGTAATTACTTTAGTTCATACTTAAAGACGTTTCATAATTTTATGAGAACTGATTAGGAATTAACTTGATAACAGGAACACACCTTTCAATTCCAAAAAGTTTCTTTACATCCGTTTAAGGTCTTAGAGACCCTATATATAAAACATGAACGCAATGAATTTTCACATGCAATGGGTTTCTGAAAGTGTGTTATTTACAGTGTTCTGAAAGTGTGATCACTTGTTTACTTTGACAACAGATGGTTAAAAGTCTGGAAAAATATTCGCCAACTAGGTTTAAAATAATTCAGATGAATACATCATTTTAGTCTGTCGAACATAAAACTGCTAATAATAATAAAAGTGCTACAAACGGTTCTTCACAGTGATGCCATAGAAGGTTCATTGGAACCTTTCACTCAAATAAAACAAAAACATTTCTTCTTTTATAGTGTGAAGAACCTTTTTCTACAACAAAGAACCTTTAGTTAAACAAAAAGTATCTTCAGAAGTGAACTGTTATTCATGGAACCATGCAGCCTAAAATAGTTCATATATGTCATTGTGAAGCACTTTTATTTTTAAGAGTGTACCTTAGGGTTAAAAATACCAAGTTAATGATTTGTTACAAATTACTCGGACCACAAGATGTCTAGTGTATAATTTTGGTAGACATACACCTAAAGCATTGAAGTATGTATAAAATACTCTCTTCTAACGCATCATGTTCCCCCTTAATCTCTACTCTCATTTTCCTATGAAGAGCACAAAATTATTTTTCTTGGGAGGGAACTGTAAATCCCTGTCTGGGTTCAGTTAAAAGGCTTAAAATGTCACTAAATGACAAAATTAGAAGCTTCCTCTAACGCTTTAAGACGAGATGCTGTGGCATCTAAAAGTTACCTGGAACTAAAGTTAACATGCAATGAACATTATTAAACATTTAGTATAGATCCTGCTAAAAGATCTAAACAGCAACGATTTAATTGAATATCATCAAAGCGTTTGCTCAGTAGTGTCAGAGAAGATCTCCCATGCTGAGAATTCCAACAGATTCCTACCCCAGGATTCCTGCTTATTGGTAAGCTAAAAATATTCGGTTAAAGAGAAATAATAATCTCCAGCCCCTCAACCAGCCAGCAAACATCTCCTCGTACATTCACAGAACATGTGATACCAGATGAAAATGACACTATTCTGTTGAGCGCAGGACGGTGATATCTCTGTCAGGAGTTGTGTGCCGAACATCTAGTGAGCCAGCTTAGATTGCGGGTGAAAAGAGACTTTGGCATTTGTGAAGAGTTTCCATATGTATCGCTTATGTGTGGGGCCTATTCCACTGAACCAGCAGAAAGGATAAAGCGGGAAGTCTCCGTGCCAGTGAAGAGCAGAAGCCGCACGTGTAAAGAAGGAAAAGTTGCCGTGATGCCGAGCAGAGCCGGGCGCAATCCTGCATTGGCGCTGATAACATGGTTGGATTAGTGATGTTTAAGGAAAGAGAAAATTATTCATTTGAGATGGATGAAAAGCTGCACTTGTCAAGTCTCCCAGTCATGCACTTTCCATCTCATTCCCGGTAGCCTGCGTGCATATTTTCCCCTCAATGCGAATGTTCGCACAGTGAAATCGTGAGCACATTACCCTCTCTCTTTAAACACACCAAATGACACAGAGACAAAATGAATTTTCCCTGTGAAAAATAAATTCAAGTCAAATAGGTGGGAGTGGGTAATAGAAAATGTGTGAGTGTATATAAAAAGCCATTCTTATAATCACAAAGTAAACTTCTAAGGTGACCCTCTTATGCACAAAAGCACATCTCGAAAAAAAAAACGCTTCCCAATCCAACATTTAGCTCTGGGTTAGACAGTATGGCAAACGCCCGAGCGGGTTTCTCCGTCACCACGCAGTTTGCAATGCAATTAATGATTCCAGCAGCTTTCCAGTCTGATGATACACTGAATACATCAGCTTCTCTATACAAATATTATGATCTGTCTGATGAGAGCCATGGCTCTAGTCTGGATGGCTAATAAATTAGAAGCACGCTTCTCGTTTACTCATCAGAGCTAATGAGGCTGATAAAATTACCTCGAGGATCATAATTACAGGGCGAGTGGCAGAAACGCTCGCACCAACTGCAACACACACACCTAACGGAGAGAACAAACAGCTCAGCATATAACGTCTATCACTGGACAAGCAGAGTTTGACCTTTAGAATATACTGTACATTAGATAAGTGTGATGTATGCTTTTAATTAACCTATTAAAACGCATCACACCACGCTAAAAGCCCGAGATGCACCGCGTTTGCGCGACACATTAGCACGCTTTCCTCTTTGATCAAAACAGAACCGTGAACATACACAAAAACGCTTAAGCGCACAGTTCTTCATTCTCAAATCCATTTTCAGTTAATTACGGACCTACGCTTTGCCGGCCTTGATCAAGCAAATATGTAAATGTCACTCGGTTATGTGAGAGACAGGCTCTTGCGAGGTTAGGAAGGCCACGATTGAGCCGGCAGGCTGATTGTGAAACGCTGTACCCGGCTGGTGACAAACAAACCCGACCAAAGCGTCCTTCAGTTTCACCAGGCAGCTCGTATACATTAAGCACTCGATCAGTAATGGCATCTTTTGATGGACACGGATGGCGTGAGCTCACCTCTGAGAATTATTTCATTTCATCAGCCATTCACAGGACCAATTGTTTTACTTATGAATATTAATGTCCGCCTAATTTGAGGCTGTTGTTAATGCTTGTCGCTAGGAGCTTGGCGAATCAGGTCCCATTCCTGTTAAAACCGTGTATTAGACACCCCCTGACACTAAGCCCTCGCCTTTGATTCTTAATTGCAGGAGTGCGAGCGTTTGCGGGAGATGGGGCGCAAAGCTTTAATTAACTCTAATATCACACGTATTCAGTCTCACTGTCACCCGCATCACGCATGGCGTTCTGCACCAATATCATCCTCGGCTAGAGAGAGATGGTGTTCTAAGTTCATGATCACAATTTCATGCATCTTAAATTGGAGATGGATGGACTAAGCAGCGGCATGATATTAAATGAGAGTAAATTATCGCAATGCATTTTTACTAAAACCCATGTTAAACGATGGTTGTATAAATGGTAGATTTTAAAGCGCGAGCAGTAGTTATAGTAGCTGCAGTCTGCGTGATGTAGTTTTAATTTGAAACGAGAAGGAATTTAATCACAAACTTGGAACAAACCAGGCGTACTTGTGCATCTCTAACTATTTCAATAAGGATCAGATTTCTGGATCCAAACATTTTTGGGGGCCCGAAAATGTGCCCGTTTATATAACATTAAAAAAATGGTGTAACTTTAGGAGTATTTTATATAATATACAGTAAACAGTTTATAAATAATCTGAATCAGATTTTAATATAATACAATAAGAAATTACATTAGGATTTATTGAATAAGTAATTTAAAAGTATACAATATACAATAAATACAAGCACATCCATGTGTAAGCATCTCTCGAGAGAACTTTTAAAACTTTTTAAAACATCTTTTTCCTTTCGTATGTTTTTCAAACAGCTGATATTTAAACACCACAGAAAAGACATCTTTCGACAGAGTATATTTCTTAAGTTAAATGAGGTACATATTTAATTGAACTAGGTTAGAAGACTTAAAATAGGGAATAAAACCAACAATCCGTGCCTTTCCAGCACAAGATCCTCTGCTGGCTAATCTCCAGCTTGATTTAGCAATTTGTGGAATATAAAAGAAGGAACTGGAAGTCCAATACAGATGCATGTGGGCTCATAGTGCCCCCTTCAGCTCATTGTAAACACTGCAGCATTACCACAACTGCAAGTATTACCAGTACATAAAAACTGCTACTTTTCTCTTTTGCTGGGGGTTCGTTAAGATGCTGCTCAGATCTCGATCAAGTAACAAGTAAGCTGTGTTTTAAAAAAAATATGATTTATGTCTAAACAAGTGAGATGGTGGAGAAAAGAAAAAGATAAATATATGCAACACTAATTAATAAAACTAGCCAATGCATTTAGGACAAAGAAAAATTTAGCATATGACAAAATGTTAAACGCTTAGAGAAAATAAATATGTATTAGATAAATAAATATGACGTGAAACATAAAATCAGATCATAACCATAAATGGAGGGAGTGTTAAAGAACATTATTTTGCTGTCAAACTGACTAACTTGCCTGACAGACTTATATTTCTAGTCCCACCTTGTTTTAATCATCCAAGGACACTTCCTATGAAGAGCACACTGAAACTGGACATCTGGATCACATTCAGGTGTTCATGCAGAACATCTACACAACTTCACTTCCTCTCTTCTGAAGATCACTCTCCCACTGATGCTTTTTTACTCCTGCGCCTAAATAACTTTGAAAAGGACGACTTCCGCTTGTTCTTAAACTTCTGAAGACCTGCACACAAAGAACATAAAGAAGCATACTTTTGTATAAAGTTCTCCACATTCAAACTCAAAATAAAAAGCATAGCACTCACCCAGCCTCTGCATCATCTCATTCAATTGCTGATCTTCCTCCTCCTCCCTTCAAATGTGACAAATGTTACATATTCAATTGCTGTAAATGCAATTGTCAGCTTTGAAAAATTAATATTTTGCTTTAGGTTTCTCAGGACTCACCTTATCCTGTCCTCCTCAAGTCCTTCAACAATGGCGTTCCTGTCATTCACAATCTCCATCAATCTGTTCAGCAACTCGCTTTCCCTCCGCTTCTCATTCAGACTCTTCAAATGTTCTAACAGGCAAACAAATAAAAGACAAGGGCTTCTTTTATAGCATTTCTCCTCTGTGCAAAATTACAACTGGGATATTTAAACTAATAAGGTGACTACATAATCCTTTCCGAAACTTATTTCACTATAAACTTTGATATTAACATAGTTGAATTTTATTTTAATCATGCCAAACTGTATATTGATGGAAAGGTTAAGACTCACAAATAAATATTTGACCAATTTTTATAACAATAAACAAACTAAAAAATTAAAAATATTATATTATTTTTACAAAAATAATATTTTAGTTCAGTGATTTTTCATGTGCATGTTCAATGTGTGACGTGACCGTTATCAGGTTAATTTTCATACGTTGTTTTATCAAATCCTATGTTTTACATCGGTTTATTTCCAAAACAAAACATTTTTTAAAAATTATCCGTATGACATGAAGCCCTATTATGTCCAAGAACTTCATGTGTCAGAAAATATCTATGAATTACCCTTCACATTTATAATTGGTAATCATATAAAAATAGATTTACCATAGCAACCACAGGGTGAAGGTACAGATTTTCCCTTTCAATTAAGTTGCATAACACAAATTAATCTCAATTAAAATGTGCTTTTGGAGGGCAGCTAATTTCTTAGCAGTTAATGATTGAGAATACAAGAAAACAGTTACCTGTTCAATCTTACCTGGTTTATTGATCAATCTCCTGAGTTCTCCTTCCACTCCCGGCTGCTGCTCCTCCAGATCTTGTGTCCTCGCTCTTTAAAAAAAAAAAAAAGAAAGATCACGGTGTCACTTAACAAGGTGGCATATGGTTACACAATGCCTTTTTCCATCATTATTCATTTGAGGTCTGACAAAACATTTAGGATTTTAATTCTGCAATCAAACAGCTAAACAGTACTGAACATGTTTTGGAGAAAGAATCACTTACATGTACATCAGCTCTGACTCCCGCCGTATGTAGCTTTGTTTTTTCCGAATCAGGTTAAACCAGTCCACCATCAGGGGATCCATCAGAAGGTCCCCATGACCCTCTGTAAAACAGGTTAATGTCAAAGACACTAGAGGTCATAACAGCAGCGCTCATAAGAGACACTCCAGCTCGAGCTACATTTTAAAATGCTCTGGAGACGAGCATCTCAAAATACTAACTTATAACCTCCATTTGAGCTATGAACGAATTCTATATTTCTCCTAATAGAGCGCTGTAATACTGTCTAAAAAGCATGTTTTTCATTGACATTGCCTTAAGGTGGTACAAAAACATACAAGTACAATCATACATTGCACACATTCGCTCGTGTAATTTGATCAAGTGGTGGTCTTGGCTTTGGTGGGACCGAGAGGCAGTTAGGATCTATCAAATCCCACTGGCTGCTAGCAGCAAGACAGGTGACTGCAGAAGTGAGTCTAGAGATGATATTACTGTGCCAAGACCATGGTGACCTTGAAACCAGCCAATCAGGTGCCCTTTCCCATTCGGCTAGCAGGCTCTCATTGCAGCCTGCCGCCTCTTCTCTATTTCCTTCTCAGCATCCCACAGGATGATGGGGAGCTTCCCCTGCGCCTCGCCTCATTTGGCCCCGGCTGCTGGAAACGAGAGCCCTTTATTGGCCACAGCCTTCCCCTAAAGGCTACATCGGAATTCCGACTCCCAGGTGGCCAGCCTCGGCTAACAGGTTTGGAATGAGTGCGCGACTCCACGCACACGCGGCTACTTCGTGTCACCTAAAGCACATGGCGTTTAAAAGCTGAAAGATCGGGTTTCTCAAATTGCACCAAACGGAACAAATTGTCCTAACCAGCTTATTTTGTCCAAGACATCCTTGAAAGAATTTGGAAATAAATTTTCTACCTCCTTTTTGGTTTTCTTACTAACAAAATTCCTGCAAATAAAGCCCAGCAGAGGAATGCGATTTCTTATCATAAAAAGATGCTTTCAGTTCTCATACCTTCCTCATGAACACGAAGTCTCCATTCCAACTCCACCCCCTTATTTTCCAAATCATTCAGATTGTTCTCAATGTCCTGCAACTCCTTAGCGATCTGGTCAGCTGGGATGTGAAAAGGTTTGATCTGATCAAATACAGACATGACACAGTGAATTGAAAACAGTAGTTCTGATGGCTTCTTTTCAGAATTAAGTTTATGTGAACTTACAGTGGGTGATCTTGCCTCCATCAAGACATCTTTACTGGAAAAAGTTTCCTTGCCACAGTCTTAGTAAAGAAAAAGAGATTAAAATATATTATATACTGAACATTACTACAGAAGATATTAAATGTATACAGTTTGTATCATCAAATCTTTTTTTATTCATTTAACAATTCTTATGTAAAGACTGATACACTGTTGTCTATTCGAGCATCATATTCGTAAACTTCTTTAAGGATATAAAACATGCTTGAGCTTCTAGATAAACTTCAGCTTTTATAAACTTTTAACTTTACTTGAGTTTGCTGACCAGCGGCGAGGTTGTTTTGGACATGATGGTCTGTGACAGGACTGAGATGGTGAGACGCATGAGGACATGGAACAATCACTTTGAGAACCTGTGAAAGGAGAGGACATTAATGATCTTTAAACAATGTCACAAAGCTGTAACTTATGATGATAGACTTCAGCTCAAGAGACTTACCACAGGTCTGGTCCACACACCAGACAACAGGACTGGAAGAGGAGCTTACAGCACAACCTGGAGTATCTTCTGTAAAACAAAGCGATGAATATCAAATGTGATAACTTAGGCCTTAAATTTATATTGTCATTTAAAAGTTACAGTAAGTCTTACCACCACAGGTATCCAGTATTTTTTCAGTCTCAAATACAGATTTAGAGCAATGCGTGTTGTTTGACACAGGTAAAGTTTGAGAACAATGAGTATATTGGATTTTCAACTCGTGACTGGAGAGGTCATTTTCACTTTTCCCAGGAGTCAATGGGGCAACCTTGACAGACTCTTCAATTCTTTAAAAAAAGTGCAAGAACAAGCGAGAGTAAGTCTTTAGGCTTAGCATTGTCTTCCATCAACAATAACCTTGACTTATCCTGGTAAAATTTTACAAATATTTGTAAGACACCAGACCAAGACAACGATACCACATGAGCAACAATGAACACAAAACCACCACCTTAAGAAACAATACTCCGATTAAACACAGAGCCTCACCTTTTTATGACACATCAGCGGAAAGCAAAACAGAACATATGACCAAAGGAACTTAAAGTAAGACCAAAGTGTTTCAGTGGGGGCTTGTTTAGGCGCAGCACTCCTTGGGACTGGTGAGCATTGGGGACAGAGTGAGCGGATGTACTCTGAGCCAGTCAAACACTATGGGGGAAGCTGGAGGAATCAGCAGGCTAGAGGATGAATACATGAAAAGCCTGACTGTCAGTACTCAAGAGTCATTGCAACTCACACCCGAGTGACTCTGCCTGCTTCCCCTTGTGTGGATTAGACAGCATTAGGATAACTAGACTGATCCAACTTACTTTAGTCCTGGTCCGTTTGGAGCCCTTGGCTTTGATCTCCGGTCGCAGCTCTGAACGTCTTCGGCTGAAGCAAAAATTACGACAAAAACAGTATCACATTTGTGCCATTTGGAGCAAAATCATTAAACACGACAAAAAACACCCCACTGCATAAAGCGAGATTTTTTTTTAAGAGTCGACTTCATTATAGTGTTCTAAATAAGACAGTATATGGCTCAGGTTATAACAATGATGTTGTCACACCATAGTTTAATTTTACCACTTCCGTCTTCTATTCTCAGCTCTTAGATATTGCGCATGTTTATGGTAATATTTCCACCGTGACCTTTAGAAACCATTTTAAAAAGCACAAGCAAAGGTCATCAGGAAGTGAATGGCACCTTTGGCAGTGGAAAGCTGCAGGGATGGAGGTCTGCTGCGCTCTTTGCTGATGGCACTGTGGTAGAGGGATTCCTTGCTGCTGATAGCAGGGGACGATGAAACGGCCTGATTTAACTTTTCTTTCGCACCTCTGATGTGTAACTCCTGCCTCCAGCTGGAGGACTCAGCAGAAGCGTTTGGCCTGAGAGAAACATTAGCAACATCGTACATTCAGCACATTCACTTTAATATACTTAAGGCAAATTCATATACATTCACTAACCGCAACCGTAAAAAATGTTAGTCACTCACTGTCTCTGTGTTGCTGGGTGATGATTAATCGCATTGTTATTATTCCTGTTCCCTTCAGGTATTTTTCTGTCCATCAGTCCATCGTTGTCATCCACCTTCAGACCGGCGCTCTGATTGGTGGAGATTTCCGAGGACTGCCTCAGGGTGGGGCGATGCTCTGCTGCCGAGCTTCCGGACTGGAAGAACTTCTGCCGAGCCACCTGAGTCCTTTGAGCAGAGACGGTCCACGACTGCGGAGCTGGACTGAGGTTGGCTGTTCTGGGAACAGCTTTGATAGGTGTAGTTAACACCGAGGTAAAGCGCTGAGCTGATGGCTGACCTACACTCTCAGATTTGGGTCCCTGCTCAGCAAGTGTAAAGCCGCTGCTCTTAAAAGTCCTGACAGTGGGCTTGAAGGAATTTTGTGCCTGTTGGTGAACACTGCAGACCAGTGATCCAGGGTCTAAAACAGATTTAAATGCTCCGGATTTCAATGTGCCATAGCACACACTACATCTATTAAAAAAAAACAAAAGATCATAAAGCATACTAAATCAAACTTAACGTGATATTTTGCCAGTTTCAACAAACTCCATACAGTTGTACCCATCCTTTATAGTAGTTACTAAAATATAAATCTGAGAATTTGAAGCATCATTAACAAAAATACTATAAACACTACAGGATTAGTTATGCACAAAGGTTTATAACCAAGCATGCAAGTTTAGAAACTTACTTAAAGCAGTTCCGATGGTAAAGTTTGCCATCAACCAGATGCCTCTGGACCAGATGCACATGATTCCCACATACTGTACATTTGCTGTTAAGAGTGCCGCTTTTATTTGATGTCTCCACCAAAACGGTTTTCTTTAAATGAACAGATAAATGTACAGTAATTAAAATCCATTATTCCACTAAAAGCATTTTTCCATTTCAGTTTCTAATTTCACAATTCAAATTAAACCTCAAAACCATTTTAATGTTAAAGACAGTCTGAACTGATACCCTCTCAGCATCTCTATGTGGCTGTGGAGATGCTGCTCTGACTGGTTTTGCCCCTGGAGATTTGTGCCATTCTGTGGCAGTTTGCCGTGCTGGAGTGGCTGAAACGTGCTTCTCTGGAGCAGTTTTCTGGACGTTAAGAGACGGAGTACGGTTGTCTCTGATATTTCTTGGCATTTCAGTTTGAGGAGGATGATTCTCTGTATTTGTTTTGAGATTGTGATTTTTGGCAACCACAGGCAGGTTCTTCTTCTCTGATGGCACCTCCTTTGAGTCCTCGGCATGACGCTTGATACCTCCTACTCCCCCTACTGAGATAAAAGCCTTTAAATTATCTGTATTCTGAATGACAAACAATCAGTGTCTGTTGTATACTGTTTGTACGCAGCATGCAGTCATGCGTTAAATGCACATTTTGTCCACGTGTCAGAATACTAAGATGAATGTGATGGATAAAGAGTCTTACTTGGCGAGCGACCGTGGAAATAATTGTAGTATTGTGAGACATATGTAAGGATGCTGAGTCTGTCCGGGACACGCAAAGCCACCATGTCCTCCGCATCTAGAAGAGCTGGAATACCCAGATGTTCCTCAGCCACATGAAATGCCTGAAGCACACCACAAAAGAAAGAAAGACTTGCCATCAAGCTTACATCTCTAACAACTAGATCGCTTGACAAGAGGTTGAGATAAAAACATAAGATGAGCACATTAATTGCACAGTGCAAGTCTGAAGAAACCCTGAGCTCTGCACAATCACTGAAGAAGCTCAACATGCTCTTACATGATTCAGGGCACCAATATCATGCTGTGGCAACTAGGTTTTCTAGGGGAAAGGCACTTGGCCAATTAACTGTAAACACAGACGAGGCACAAAGAAAGGAGTCGTCAGAAATAGAAAAGGCCAGTACGCAGCACGATCTGGCACTACATCAAGCCGGTCTGGACAGGGAGTGCATAATGAATAGCACATTTCCTGCACACACTGTGGCCTGGGAAAGAGGACAGAATGGGGGATACCAGAGCATTGTTTCAGATTGACCTGAACACACTCATTAAACTTTACAGGACAGCCGGGAGTGTGCATATCCTCGGTGATGCAGACGCAGCTGCAACTTCCTGTTTCTCTTTTGTCCTACATCACTGAAGGGCCATAACACAGGATGAGAGTTTATTTGTAATTAAATAAATATTGGCTGGGTTTAAACAAAGCACACCTTCCTTTGGTTTTCAATTCAACAATGAACTAACATTTGTAAAGACAGTAGTAGAACAGAAGTAAGTTAATCTTGATGAAGAGGATCAGGTGCCCATCATCCTTTTAAATAATGCACAAACCGGAAAGACGCCACACAACTCGGGTTCCAGCTACAGCCAGCTACTGTCTACAGAAGTGGTAAGGTTGTGCAAAGGTTTTCCAAATGTGTGGCCTATAATCTGAAGTCTCAGAGGAAAAGAGAAAGAGCTCATCATTATGAAAAAAGTCCCAGTTGTGGCGCATCTCGCCAACTCATTCCCACAGAAGCACTTCCTGACAGGGATGAAAAATAATTAGGTCACCAGGCCTGGTCAGGCTGTGTCCTCCACATATGCACACACACACACACACACACACACACACACACACAATTGTTTTTGTTTAAGAATGCTGCTGAATTATATCACATGAGTTTCTCAAGCTGTGGGGAAAGCTTCAACAAGCTCTCTATTCATGCCACAGAAACAATGCATGTATATTTAGTCATTCCCTAGAAATGCAACCTTTAACAAAATAAATGTAACCAATAATTTAACTATGCAGAGTCATTGTGGACCATGAATTAGTGCTGGGAAAAAGAGCATAAACAAAGCATGACCCTAAACAAGTAGGTTTAAAACAAGTGCACAGACAACTTGGGGCACAACTACAATGAGTGCATTGCCATGGGATTATAACAACTGAAACATTCAAACAGGATACAGCTAAATTCAGCTGGTAAACATTCGTGTTATGGGTCATTCTGTATCAGACAGGTTTTTCAGAGTTTCCTACGATCAAGGCTAAACAGCACAACTTACCAAGTGGTTGTTGTAATACACATTGTCCTTGGAGAGAGACTCAAAATTTCTGAAAGAAAACAAGGATGTGAGTCACTGTGCAGACAGATAAAAGCCTTGATAAGTTCACAATGCAGAGACTACATTCAACTGAACAAAGTTTAATAAAAGTACACGAAAACAAATACAAAGTTTCGAAATTTGCTGTATCTGCATCAAAAACTGCCATGCACAAAAGAAATATTGAGATATCACAGGGACACGTTTTAAATGTCACAAGGAAATATAATATTAAAAGTATTATATAGCTGAAGGGTCGCAAGTCTAAAAAAACCGGGCGATGACAATTAACACTCCTATATGTATATATACTTTATTATAAATCCTTTTCAGCATATAGAGGCTGCTGAAAGTGTCTGAACACTTAATCCACAATTGATGAATTTCATTTATTGTAACTGCAAACAAACGCCAATGGACCTTTTCTCAGAAAAAAAATTTGCACTTCTTTTAACCATTGTACGATTACTTTTAATTAATCTGTCTCAGGATTATTTTTAGGGGATGATTTCACTTCCTCTCACAGGTGTCCAAACAAAGCAGTCACAGGTGTAACTCATCACATCAAATATAGGTATGTTCCAATACGTTTGGCAAACAGATCATTTGTTGTTTTTACAATTATTTGTTTTATGAATTTATTTAGCCTTGCCTAGCCTTACCCAACAAAACGTAAACAAATTTACTTCAGTATACGCTTGTCAAACAGTTAAATCTTTCTTTCAAATAAAGTCGTGGTTTGATATCTTGCTATCAAATGCAATCTGTGACATATTATAGCTAATATACTTTTGTGAATGCATTAAAGACAGAAAGAAGTGACTCTTACATGAGATCCGGCCTGAATTTGTGAATAAGAGCGCAGAAGGCCAGTCCATCTCTGAATGATGTGGTCATGTTGCAGATGGTCACATCTCTGTATCCATCACACTGAATCTTACACCACTGCTGGAGAGCCTTGATGGCCGCCATCCTCTCCAACAGCGCACAAAGTGTTTGAGAAAAACACAGCAAAAGTTTACTTGAAATGAAACACGTCGCTTGCTCGGAGAAATAACAGCGCCCGCAGTGCAGGAAATCACGTTGGATGTGTTGTGGGAAGTCCCGAGGAGTGCGAAAAAGTTACAGCGGATCTGAAGCGTGTCACTGGCGTCCTCTCTGTCGCCGCTGCCCGGTCACATTTGGCAGAGAGCAGCCGCACCTGTGGACATCCAGGAGGAGGGGCCTGAAATTATCCATTATTAACGCCAATTGCTTTATTTAAATGTTTATTTGTTTTTCTATTTTGTTTATTTATTAGTTATATTTCTGTTTAGTTTGCACATGTATACACATGTGCACGTGTTTCGTGTAAGGTCAAATTAGGCCTAAAAACACCACGTAACGCTTTATTTACAATAAAACCACTGGGGGCTGTAGAGCACCATCATCTTAAATCAGTTTATATTATTTGATGTGAATGTTTACAGTCATGTAAAGGGGTAAGTAAGTCCATCTCATTTGCATGTAAACATCATTAGAGCCCTGTGAGAAAGAGAGCTTGACCTACATGAAAGAAAACTAAATTTCATCTACTTTATGTTTAGTTTAACCCTGAATTAATAATCATAATCTGTCACATTTAAAACAGTTATAAGATTACATCCAATTGTGAAGGTACTGTATTGATGTACATGTATAAACCCTGTGCGTACAGAACGATCAGCTGTCCATCTGGCCTACGGCAGAGAGATTGTGTTCAGTGTAATTTCAGATGACCCGCCTTCTCTGATGGTTTTCAATTTGAACAAGGTGAGCATATTAAATTGTGGATGGGTGGAGAATCAATGGGATTGTTTAAAGCTTGACATTAAACTTCATAAAAATAGAAACCTGAATCTGGAGGCAAAAGAGTCTAGTTTGGACATCAGAATTAAAAACCTATATTTTACACGCATGATGTCCTCATTTAATGCTATACTTTTGATGAAAATAAATAATGAGTGTTCTGTTAAAATTGACAGACAAAAGAGAAAAGGGCACATTTTCTGTTGCCCAGTGGAGGGCACTCTGACTCTACTGGGAGTTAAAGACGAACTGAATTCCTGTCTTTTTAGCAAGAGTTTTAGTTGTATCGTATGCACATTGCACAACCAAAGATTTCACTGACATTGCCAATTAGTTATAATACCACAGGAAATACCCTTATGTGGACCCTTAAATCATTTGACATGGAACAGGTGCTGCCTCATTTTTTTCAAATGCAGCAGCTGGGTTCTTCAGAAATCATACCATTGTCTTACAACAACAAACATTTCCCAGTGTCTTATATTAAGTGTTTTAAAGCATGCACATTTGTTTTGAAACTGCCAAACAAAAACATGAAAACATATAAAACACAAAGTAATGACTGGAGAAGAATAAAACAAATTTTTATTTTGGACAGTCATCTGTTGTGGAAAAATACATAAAAATGTTTTGGAGTATTTAAAAAGGACATTTGTCAAAAGGGCAGGCACTTTTCTGCCATCTCCATTGTTTATAGAAGGCTTGTGGCAGCTTGCAGACATCCTGTGTTTCCACACAGAGTAACAGGATAGCTGATAGAAGAGCTGGCCATCAGTGACATCATCAAGCGTTTCCTCTTTAAGTTCCTGCTGTTCACCAAGCCGTTTATCATCAAAGCAACAACAATTGAGAAAACTTCCCTAAATGTTAATTCCTTACAGACAGCAGCAAAAAAATATATATATAGTATATGACTTTGTACAAAATTCTGATTAAAAAAATTACAGAGCAAAATATGAACAATACAATGTACACTGTAAAAAACAAAATGCAATGTTGTTACATGTATTAGATATTTCCTCTAATGTAGGCTGTTCTTTCAGTCATATTAAATTATATTTTTGACCTACATAAAACCAAATTTTACTACTTGAGGCATGTCTTTAGGTGATCCCAAAAACATTTTTTTTTTTTGTGTAAAAAGAAAAATAAAATACATATAATCCAGCCTCATATCACATTAGCATTAGTGTATTATGTTATTTAAAACAGGCAAATGTACAGAATGCCTGCAAATAGTATTCACACTTTTTACATCACCATGAAAATACAACGGGAATATAAAGAGCTACACAAAATATTGGCCATACAGATAATAAATGGTGCTGTGACGATCAGAAGAGTAAATACAATACAGAGCGATGTAATTTGTGTTTCGCTTTTTTCAGTCATGGGTGTGTAATTGGGCAGAAGTGACAATAAATTATATATTTAATGGCATTTGCAATGTTTCCTCTGGTCCTGTGTGATACTACAGTAATGGATGAGTGTGGACATCAGCTTAGTCTCTGTCCAGGACTGTGTCAGATACTTGTGTCTTTAGCTGCCTCTCTCTGCTGGCTTTGGCCACAGTGCTGTGGATCTCTGCCTCATAATCCCTGGCCTTTGCTCTCAGCTTGGCAATACTACAGCAGCGGAAATCCTCGGGACTGGACACCTCCGACCCCTCCTGATCTCCCGCCCTCTGAATCAAGTTGCTTACAGGGCTGTGGATAGCTGATGAGCAGGGTTTGGGCCAAATGGGGCTTCCCCTGTCCTGTTTTCTATCCCAGCATGGGCTGCTGTGGAGCTCTGGAGCTCTGAAGTTCCTGCTGGACGAGTCGGCCGGTCTGATGTCACTGTTACACTGCTCACCTGGCTGGCTTTGGAGCTTCATCTGTCGGCGCATTTTAGCCCTGCGGTTTTGAAACCATACCTGATGAAACAATGTGAAAAAAATATTGGCATTTGCTGTGCAGTTTATGTGTTTATTAAATATATCTTAACAAATATTTTCATTTATGCAAATTTACAAAATATTAGTAGTAGTTTAAATGATTAGGTATTGAAATTTTAGATTTTTTAAACTTTTCATTATATGTGTTTTTTTAATTACATTAACATTTATTTATTTTTTAGTTTATGTTAATTCTTTGCATCAATAGTTTGTCATGATTAGATTAGAATTCAACTATGAAATATTAATCGTGACTAGTGAAATATAAAGTGTTTTCCGTGACAGTTAACGGATTAATGCATATATGTATATTTTAATATTCACTATGGTAGAGTTAAAAAAGCTATAGTATTTGAGAATTTTATTGCAATTTACTATAGTAAATATTAAATTATTCTTCAGTATTTATTCATCCTTAAGTATAGGAATTAGTACTATATTAGTATTAGTAATAATAGCTGTTTATAATAGCTGTTTAGCTGTTAACTCATTTGAAAAGTGGGGAATACGTTAAAGGAGTTGTCCTTGAGAAGCTACAATAATCTCCCAAAATATGTGATAAATGCAGAAATTTTCCAAAACATCCCTTTAGTAATATACTGGCCACAATACTGGCAAAACGGAGCATTTTGTGTCAAAAATACTAATGCTAATTTGAAAAAAAAAAAACTGTAATAATATGCATGCTGTAATAATATTTATGACACTGTTCTGCGCATTCCAGCAGGAAAAGAGAGTGTAACTATGGCAACCTGCACTCTGGCCTCGATCAGATCCAGTCTGAGGGCCAGGGCTTCTCTCATGAAGACGTCTGGGTAGTGTGTGCTCTCGAAGGCCTTCTCCAGTTCTTCCAGCTGCCAGCTGCTGTAGTTGGCCCGAGCTCGCCGTTGTTTCACTGGCCGGGGTTCATCTGGAAGCCACATCACAGCCACCAATTAGACAATTGCCAGAGGCTGACAAGGAACTAATGGCTCTAGATTGGATAATTAGCGCAGCGTTCATTAAGCCCTCTTCAGCAGAGCCGGATAATTGATTGTTAGTTACGACTTGTTAGCCAATCCTCTGTAAACATTTAGAATCCTATTAAATACTGTTAAATGTGTATGGATAATTATTAGAGAATATGACTTATAAATGGCCTCTCTTAATGAACGCTACAAATATGTGTTATTGAGAGCACAATACCTGAATAAATATGCAACGCCTTGGCAAGTACCAATTTTCTCTTCGTAACACTATATGATAGTATAGGAGGGCTATTTTATTATATATTTTTTATGTTTTAATTACTTTTATTATTCAAATATTATATATAATATATATAATATATAATAACCGCTATACCGTTTAATTCCTGCCATCCTAGACAGCCAATTTTCAACACAACTGTGCTAGTTTCACATCTCTCACACTATTAAAAAAACTATTGTCCATGTCCATTTATTAATTTAGTTAATAAATTATTTTTTTTATTATTTTTATAATTCATTGCATATTAAAGTTTTTTCTTGCTAGTTTGAAACTTCATATATATCAATAAAAGATAAAATAATCAATAAAAATTATGTTCGCAGTATGCTCACCAATATTCTCAGCATGGTGTCCTGAGGCCTGAGAAGCCAATAGCAGAGCCTGTTTGCAGGGATCAGGCTGCAGATAACTGCGCAGGAGCTCATAGCTGAGCAGAGGCCCAGGGATGAGGATCTGCGGCGATCCTAACCTGCTGGAGAATGCTGGGAAAAAATGTGCAGCCGAAGAATGTAGGACTGCAGAAGAGAGAGGAGACATCAGATGCCCAGTGCCAAACATGGCCCAGGTTCGGCAAAGCTCCCTTAGTGAAAACTTTTAAAAATTTCAGTGGTAAGTCAGACTCAGTCCAGAAATCGAAAGTTGACAACAGAACACAAAACCAGACAAAGCATCCAAAATGAAAGACAAAAAAACCCTGAAAGACATCCAATTAATAGAGAACTTCTTAGTATGCCCAAATTGTCCACAGACGCAAGAACTTATGATGCTCCACAGTACAGACACCTTTTCTCACCTGAGTCAGGTGTGAGTTCCACTTTCATGGGTGTCCCGCCCACTCGGCAAGTCACGTGGCTCACCTATGACCACTCATCCAAGTTAAACAGAGCCGGGTTTGAGGAAAGCACCCAATCATAGGGACCACAGATTGCACGGTTCATTTAAGAGAGGCTTCTTACAGCATCACTCCTCAGCGGTTGTCCATAGTGACACCTAATGCCTTCTAATCTACACTTCGGCTCCTCTGAAGGAACAAATGAGTAACATCCCCCATTTCCATTTGGGGAGGGGTAAAGAAAGGCCTGTCATACTGAAATGTTCCATAGACAAGTTCAGACACTCTTCAGTTTCTGCGTTCACTTATTAATATGACAAACCAGACGTTTGGAATTGGAGTGTGGCGAGAAAATACGGAGAAAGCAGTAACGCTTTCTCAGACACGTACAACTGCCGGCGAGACCTGTTTGCGCGCTCTCATTTTGCCGTTGTTGTAATCGTGTACAAGGTTTAGTCATTAAAAACACACTGATGAAACAGATGGATATTAAATCATTAAGGGAGAATCAAAAGGTTTCACAGCTGAGAAATGTTCAATAAGAAAACCCAACACAAACAGAGCTTTAGCTGAAATCTGCGGAGAGCACAAACAAACAGCCTCTCTGTTTACACAGTAAACACATCACACTAATTGGGCCACATAATTGACATTCATTTACAAGCCCATTTGCAGCATTTGGGTGTTTGTATGACATTCATTTACGATACAACATGACTGAATGAAGAATCCTTTAGGAAAGCTTTGATGAGTTTTCATAATCAACACGCTCGTCTTTGATAAAACCGTTTGTTTCTGAAATAGACAATGTGTGCCATCACCTGGGAATTCTGCTGTCGGATTAAAACCCATGCCTTTGTTCCAAAAGACGCCTAAGCCTGTTATCTCACTCAGAGCCATCTTCACATTAGGAATATTATCACCTGTCCAAACAAGTTGTATTGTTCGGTTGCGAGCTCAGGACAGAGTTCACTAACAATGGATTTGGGTCACGGATCTCTGGCCTTTGAAAACAGATCACTTTCCCGTCTAAGACCAAGCTGCGCTTTGAGAGGAATGCTGAGCTATTCACACAACATCAACAGGTTGGGAAATTGGGAGTGTTTTATAAACATACATTGTTGCAATTAATTATACAAATTTTAAACAGATGCTGGGACATTGTTAAGAAGTGATTAACATCGAAATAACTGGTCAAAACAGAGTGATGTTTCAAGAAGAGGTTAGGGGATGATTGATAACCACAACAACTAGAGATGCTTCTAACTTAATTACAATTTCAGTGGCGTGACAGTAGTTTCATTGTTTTCACAAGCTAGCAATTGCGAATAGACTATGTTAGACTATTATTGTGCGCATAGCTTTACTATAATGTTAGTTTTAGCCTGTCACACCTATAAACTGCCCAAAGTCTGTTTGCTAACCACCTAAAGCAAAGTGAAAACAAAACAGAAAAGACTTCTTTGGCCAGTAAGAGTTATACTATAGTTGTATTTAATGACAATTTACATTTTATATAAATTAAATATTTTACCTAAATTTGTTAAAAAAAATTTATGATATAGTATATATATATAATATATCTTCTGTGAAAGTCTCAGGAGCATAAAATGTTCGTCCGATAGGATGTTCTTCCTCCTTGCCAGTACGTATTTGCATAACTCTGTGCAACTTGCTTGAGAATAAACACACTAGGCTTATAAAACCTCTTTAACAAAACCTAAAATGTTTTACTTTTTTTATTGTATGATTATTTTGTGCTCTGTACTGTAATTAGATGGTGTGGCTTTGAAGAGAGCTCTGAAGGGAGGATTTTTGGTTTCAAAACTAGCTTGCTATTTTTAGCTTTTATGAAGCTAATGCTGTCCATAACCTATCAAAAACATCTATTTCTGTGCCAGAAAAATGCAACTAAGATTAAATTATAAATAATTATCACTGCCATTTAACAATATATTGCCCCTTAGGGAGCTTCAATAAAAGTATAATTAAATATTTAGAATGACAGAAATTTACACTGAAAGTACATCAAGTTGCACACTGAGAACATCTGCATCCCTGTTGTTGAAGGATGAGAGGAGTCGTCATGAGAACAAAACACAGGTGTGTGAATTAATTCTCAGGAACATTTCACCTCACAGTCATCTTCAGCTGCTCTATCTGTTAATAAGATAAAACTGCAAAGAGATTCAAGAGCTGTCACCAGCATCAGCTAACCGCTAATCCTCTGTTAACTTTGATCAGATCCGAACATTGACGGCACACAGCTGGGCTCATCTGGGTTGAGTGAGTCACTGTCTTCGTAGGCCATAAGGACAAAAACTCTTGAGACATCTGTCAAAACATTCAGGGATCTAAGTCCAAACCTACCTGCTTTCCTCATACCTTTAGAATGATGATTATTTGCACATACTGTATACCGTTTTCTTATACACCAACATCCTGGGAGAAAGCAAATACATAAACTGTTATCTAGAGAAACCTACAACTTACAGTATTTTTTATCATATACACAATCACAACAAAAAATCCAAATATAAACCTTAGGTTAATTACTTAGTTCTGGATCTTTGCATACTGATCCATGTTGTCTCTATGCTATTGTAGTTACTGTATATGCCATTTTAGATGGTATTTTACATGATTTTTATATTCTTTACTGACAATTAGACAAAAATTTTTAATTTTTGTCAAAAACTATACTGTCTGCAAACAAGCCGAATCATTTGAAGTATCATGTTAGAGATGCTTTCCCTAAACATCTCACAATTAAGTTTTTTTTTTATTTTTATGATGTCATTTTATGATGTCATTAGGGCAACATTAGGGCAAGAATATCAACTGTTCTTACAGGTCTGTATTGATCTTTTAAGCTCACAAATCTGTGAGATTGTGTGCATTTGAATACACAGGAGGCTTTGTAACAAGTTGAGAGTATCAACTGAGGACTATAATGTTTGGCAGGGAAATGTGTCTCTGTGGCATTTAAGATAAACTAAGATTTCCTTCTGTGCTGAAAGTGTTTAAGAGAAGTAGACAATAAGATCAGAGCGTGACAATTCCATTGAGGGTGAAGTCTCTAATCTCAATTGTTTTAATTCAGAGTCATAATTGAAGCAAATCATTGAAAACAAGATTGGAAATAGACTGGCTAAATGGGTCGCCAACAACAGCAAACAATAAACAGCACACTATTTGATATGCTCTTTCATTCAAGGCATCATTACCCATCCAAATGAGCAGGTGACTTTCTCAGTGTGGCATGGGTATTCTTTACTGATGTATTTCTGATGTTGAATTATAATTTAGAAGGTTAATAGCTTCTGCAGCAGCAGGAAATTGTGTCTTGCATTCACATTTGACTGGTGAACGCCAGTTTAAAACTTAGAATATGACTAAAACTCACAAAAAGACATCACATGGATCCTATTCTGCAATCTCATTTATAAATTCTGTCATCTATCATACTAAATTGATTACATGTTTCATACAGTAGTCTCAGAAAAAGTGTAAAGGTACAGTATTTCTGATCCTTATTTTTTTTAATTGTCTAGTTCTTTTAAATTTTGTCATCTTTCTATTTAGAAATCGCCAGTTATTACTGCTAAGAAAATTTTAATACTCATACTTGCTAATGTATGGCATAATCAAAAACATACACAATTATTTCTCCTTTGTAAGTCGTTTTAGATAAAAGCATCTGCTAAATAAATAAATAATTATTTATTTTCACAGTACATATGCAATGTACTGTATATTTTATATAAAATATATTTTACAAAAATTGGCAGTAATACCATGTTTTCTATATGGCTTAACTTCACTACTGTCGGTACTTATATGCAACAATGCACAATTATTAAAAGTGCTGCAGAAATAAATTCGAACTGAACCAAATAAAACTGATGGAACAATCACTTAAAAACTCCATTAAGACACAAGTGGGTTTAAACACTGAATTAAGAATTGTTTATAAAAGTAAAATTACTAAGTCTCTGATATTGCCAAATTCTGCAGAGGATACGCCAGCACAGGCTCTTGGATGACAGAGATGGGGAACAATGCATAATATCATTAATACTCATCTGAGTGACACTCAAGAATACACAACACCTGAAACACCAAAACATGATGGATGAGTATCCATGAGTCATGGGAAAGTGCTTTAATTTGCAGACACAAATAACTGTTGTTCACTTACAAGTCCAAAGAGCAAGTGAAAATGAAGATCCATTATCACTAATGTTACAACTGGATGACTTTTTTGCCTCATTTAATTTCACCTATAAACCAAGCTTCTCCTTCAGATACTAGTCAGGCTTCTGGGCAATGCCAATCTGAATGTGGTTATTATGGTAACCAGCTGAAATGTAAACCTTCTCTTACAAATAGGATAACAATGTGATTTCCAAAAAAGGGGAATATAGCTTAAAGATACATATCTTCAGTGCCCCTTTTAGTAATTGTATCTCTCAGGCAGTGAGCTGATTGGTTTAGTCCTGGATCACTTGCAATGGGATAAACCTGAGAGCCCAGGCAGCTTTTCATGTCAAAACCTTCAAGAAAAACGGCTGCAATCCAAAAGCAATCACACTTTACACTTCAAAGCACCAGGGAAAAGGAAGGCGAGAGCCGGTCCACATATTTTCCACGCTAGCCAGGCACAACTCATGCGTGGAGGAAGAGGAGATGATCTAAGGAGAAGGTGCTGTTGAAGAACACAGAGCCGACAGGTGTGCACGGGCAGGTACTGGCACATCTCCGCCCCTCCCGCAGCAAAGTTTTTAACTATAACAATAGATATACTGTTCAAAATTAAGATAAAATTTACTTGGACACTTTCTGTTTGTCAAACTTAACATTTCTACAGTTATTCTGATTGAAAGAACTTAAAGGGAACTGACATCCACAGAAAATGACCAGTTAGACCAGTTAGACCAAATGTTATTTGCTACCTGAAAAGTCTAGTCTTTATTTACAGATGCCTATTGGTTTAATGTTTTAGCTACTGTATATATTGAAATTCTTATATGATTAGTGGCCAAACACTTTACATCTGAAAATATACTGAAAGTTTCTATCACTGTTTAAATGAAAATTCCATGTTTAGATTGGGCAGTGGATTTTTATTAGATAACCTATTGTTTTTGTTGGCTTTCTCATTCATATTTTCTTTTCTTATTAATAATACATTTCCTGCCTTTTCAATTATGATTGGAAGTAAATAATTAAAATGATTGAAAGCTAAATGTGGCACACTTATGGGAAAAGGTTTTTGCATTTATCATGACAAATGAGCAGTCTTAAATACGACACTAATAAAACTAACTTTCACATTAATTTCATTTAATTTACTGGATCATGCTTCACACTTTATGTATAAAACCATATCTTTGCAGTTTCAAGGAACAAAATTACTTTTATTACTAGAAATACCCAGGTCTCTCTCAAAGTTTTAAAAGCATGTTTTTATGTTTAAAGCATGATAGTCAGAAAAAGTGCTCAGAATTGTCACATCCATAACGGTCAATATTATGAGCAAGTGAAAATTAAAATAAAAAACTATTTTATGTTCTTTGAAGAGTCATCTGTTCTGCATTTGTTGGGTGTTATTGCTTCTGTACCTGAAATCCTATAAAGTATGTTAAGTATGTTGTTCTTTTTTGTCCCATACATAATGCATGAATATTATATTAATTTTTGTCAAAGAAATAAAAAAGAACACGTGCATAGGCTGATATTTTTCTGATGTCTGGACTATCAGCAGATTCTATGAGAATTTCGATTTTAAGTTTTGACTAAAAATGTCACATCCAGAACACTGGAATTTCCCATTTTACATTATTTGTTTTACCGTAGGAATCAAGCCCATGAGCTTGGCAGTGTTAATATCGTATTTAAGACGCTTTTAACCAAAGCTTCACACATGAAAATAAAAAGTATTTAAATGAATAAATATATAATTGTTAAACACAGCATGTGCAGCTGTTTTCCGCAGTAGCAAGAGCACGTCTCATGTAAACGATAGCGCTTATCGATATGTCAGTGACTCATCACACTCAGTCAGCCCAACCCTTTCTGTCACTCATCTCCGTTCCGGCCCAGTGCCAGTCAGCCTATGAGAACTTGCTTTGGGAATCTGACCAAAAGCACCGGTGGTTAAGCATCTGGGGCAGCCGATGAAACTGCACTATGTGAAAAGAAATCCGTGTTATTTGACACCTTACAGGTGCAATTAAGACTGATCAAGCGCATCCAGCGCAAGACAAATGATGGTGAAAATTGACTACTGCCTCTCCAAGGAAATTAGCCGAACATTGAAGTAGTCACATGACTCGAAAAGACAATTAAGACATCTACCTTTCCCGCAGTAACATAAATCAGCGTTTACCCCATACATCACGAAAGCTTTCATACAAATTTAAGCTGACAGCAGCGTGTTTTCATCACCGAACGTGAAGGTTAAACGGGTGGATGCCGTATTCTCTGAGATAGAAATTAGCAGCCACAAATCAAAGGAGACGGCGTTAAAAACATAAGAAATGAAGATCCCCAAATTCCACTTATGACATGTTAAAAGGAAAACGGAAAACATGCGTGAAAGCGAGGAAGAAACAGCTTTCATCAGGCAGACTTTGCCGCGCTCGCTGAGAGCTGTCAGTCCCGATGGAGGACAGCCTTCCCCAGCCACCAGTGCGGGCATGTCCGCTGCTCTTCTTCTACAAAACCCACTTCATCAGACTCAACTGTAACCAGAAACCCATACACTCACTCTTAGCCCTGCTCTAAACAGCCTGCCCCCATACACCCTTCACACATCCAGCTCTGGTCTGTATGATTGAACAATTACCGCCACGGTTAATTTAGCCGGGCCTGAGAGCGCTGCTCACCGGCATGCCGGCGCGCTCGACTCCAATCTTCCTCCATACACAGTCTTCTCAGATGAAATCAGTGACACTGGACATGAACAACTTGCACTTTCATGGTAAATAGACTTCAATCACAGCATTTGTAGCATAACTCTGATCTGTTAGGGATAAAATGTGAAGGAATAGGGGAGAAAAGCACCAGTCTTACTCATTTTCAACCAAGCAGAGAAGAGATTACTGCCTTCCCCATCCTTTTAGGGAATGTTATTTTTAGTAATAGAAACAACAACAGTGTCATAAAAGGAGGAAAGTAATAAAAGAAAACAAATAATTAAAGCTGCATTTGTAACTTCATGGTTTTATTATTCAAAGCGGTACACAAAAAGACTTATGACAGACATTACTCCCAGCGGAAGAGTATCACAAACGTTTTTATCATCTTTTAAGTTGATGCATTCCAGAGATATTAATGTTCAATGCTATGTCTGAATACAGATTCTTCTAAGAGTTTATCAATGATAACTGGATTGACGTCAATAGCGCATGACACGTTGGAGTTCAAACGAAACTTTGTAACAATGTGTTTAAAACGGTAGTCTATGTCGTCGCTTCCATACGTAACACCTTCATAGACTCTGCTATCATTGAACTGGTGTCGATCTGACCGTAGATGCCCACTAAAAATGCTTTGTGGAGCAGAATATCGGCATGCTCTGAAAAGAAAAATAAACAAATACATTTTCTTTGTGATATAAGAAAAGAAACCCACAATTTAAAAAAAATATGTTCAACATTTCAAGAACTATCAAGAATATCTGTGGCATGCGGAAGATTACTACAGAACAATTATGACTTGCCCATCACTGTGAAAACAAGCAAGGGCAGGGTCATGTATGCGTTTACAGTAATGAAAATCTGTAAATGTTAAATAAAGTTAAATAAATATGCATTTAAAAAGACAAGATGTTAACATGAGAGAATTGGAAACCTGTAACATTTGCCTGATACAGGCAAGGATATCAGAAAGAGTCAGAACATAACTATCAACAAAGTACCGTCATCCACCCACAGGAAAGTACATCCACCTACAACAGTAGTCTTACTAAACAGAGTACCTTGACAAAGCAGCACGTATTCCGGCAGGTTCCTCAAGGCTGTCTGCACCACATCAAAGTTCCCGCTGCCCAGACAGTACATGAAGGTTGGCAGGAATTCAGCAGCCATGCTGGAGTCAACAAACAAAGTCCGAATGTATTTGTAACATATCATGTAGGTACATTATATAATCTATAGACTATAGGGAGAAGCATTTCACCTGGGGATATTTTGGATACACCGCAGGGCCAGACTAAATGCCATGTTACGGCACACCTCTTCAGGGGAACTCATCAGCCTCTGAAGATCGTTCTGATAATACATGATAAGTTACATGTACCTGTTTAATCTTGTTGTGTTTAAGTGTGCAATGCTGCCATGTACTTACAACAAAGTATTGTATAATTTCTGGATTCCTTTTGGATTTTTCATCCACTTCTGTCAAACCCTCAAACACATCTATAACAAAAGAGACCAGCATGACATCAGAAATTATATGTAGTACATATTCATATATAATTTTAATCTATAATTTTAAATTGTACTTTTTAAAAATTATGTTTTTATTTTGACATTGAGGAAACAAAACAGTACAAAAACACACTAATTTCAATAATCTGCAGGTTATACAATCAATATAACTATGAAGATACAAAAAAGAATACAGTAAAGTGATAAAATTAAATTATTTCTTTCAGAGTCTTTCAACTCTTTGTTTATAATTTGAATATGTGTATTTTGAGTTTTATATACATCTTTTCATTACTGTTGCTGAGATGACAACACATTTTTAGTAAATTACAGTGTGAACCATCCAACAAAACAGAATACAGTAAAGGAAAAGTTTTCAAGACCTCACCCTCAATAGCCTCTCCTTTAGAGATCTTCTTCAGGCATTTGGTCATGTCAGCCGCAGTCAGAGGCAAAGAGGCCGAGATGTTGACCAGCGGGAGGGAACCTGATGACGAATCATCTGTTGAGACAGAGAAGAAATAAGAAAGAGACAGACAGGTTTTGGTTAAGGCTATCTCACAAGTTTTGCTGTGATGTGAGGTGTAGGTGTCCGTACCATCTCTGTCCTCTGCAGTGCTCTCAGAGGAACCAGACTTCACAGGCAGAGTCAGTCCTGCAAGCAAAGACTTGAGCTGCACCAGGTCTGGATTCTCAGTGGACAGACCCCTGTAAGAGTGAAAACACCAGGACCCTGTTTACATACACAATTCACAAAATACACTAAGATTTCTGAGTGCAAAAAAATACTTACTGGAGAACATCAGAGTGTTTTTGAAGGAAGGGTACAGCAGATGCTGCATCATGGGTAATGTATTTCTGGATGAACTGTACAAATCTATTTATGATCGGCAAACGCGACGATCTTCTGAAGTTCTGAAAGACAAAGTTTTTTGGTTCATTCGGATTTTGAATTGTTAGCGAATTAGTAAAGAATATCGTAATAGTAGTATAAATATAACAGTAATAATTTAAAATAAAGAGTATATTAGCAAACAACTAATAATAGTAATAATCATGAATTTAATTTCACAATATCTTTAAAATACAGAAACATTATGATACAATTATGACACTATGTATAATGACTAAATAAATATTTGTGGATTGTGTTACTGCTGTACCTGTAGGACTTTGAATGAAGGACAGCAGACAGTCCTGTAGTGCCCTCTGGTGGTCAGAGTGGAAAACCAGCGGCTGCAGCAGCTCCAGTATAGCCAGAACATCACTGAAGAATGTCACATGGATCTGCTGCTTGATCTCCTGCATGTTCAGATGGATACGGCCATGCAGGAGAGCAGCGATCATAGACAGGTGTCTGAAAACACACATCACTTTATTACACTCTCATACATTTAAAAAAACATCCATTTACTTTAAAACAAAAGTTCCTAGTCTTGTTGTGCACAATTAATCAGTGCTTGTTACATTATATAAAAAAATTCATACTTTTCAGTCTTTAAAATTACTTTTCGTGACCTGACTAAATGTCAAAAAATAAAATCTCCCAATCGTTATTTCCTGCTTACATACATAGTTCTACTTGACAATGTGTCACATCATGGAAGATAAATGTGTGAGGAATGACCTATGAGACCACAGATGTTCTTATTTTCAAACTGAACGAGAGGATTTAAATAAGAGTCTTGTGGCAAACCTGAGGAGAAGCACCGGGTGGGATACGGCCAGTTTCCTGCAGGCCAGATTAGCATCAGACACGCGATTCTCAGCTGATTTAGAGTCTCCTGTGTCAGCTAGCAGGGTGATGAGACGATGCACTAGGACATCCAACTGCAGACAAAAACACACACATATATATATATATATATATATAAATATAAATATATATATATTGTTATAAGGATATTCATGCTCTCAGGTGTGACTTGCTGCAGTGGTTACCTTGCAGGTGCTGCCGTCCGCTGTTCCCTCTCCGCTCAGAGACGCCTCTGGTAGGCGAACGTGTTGGATGACTTCTGGAAAGTGCAGGTAGATCTGCAGTAGCAGCGTCTGGCACCTTTTACTCATTATACTGCAAACAGAGCACCACACATACACAAGAAAATATTGCTAAATAAATGCAGAAATAATAAGCCATCATTTTATGAGTGTGGTGTAACTAGAAAAATCAGCAATGATAGTTTACAACAAAGCCTTTATGTTATTAGTGGCTGAAGAAGAGTCACTCACAACGGCTTGTCCAGTCATGCATTTACAACACTTTGTTGCCTAATTGTGGTTTATGCCTGTTAATCCGCAGTGGTGTTTACAAACAACGGATAGAAACAGAATTACTAAAAAAAAACACATAACCGTTTATCCCAGTAAACCACCACTTTCACATAACACAGGCCAACCCTGTGTATAAGACAGCTTAGCTCCTCTCTTGCAATTCTGAGAGTAATTTTTGTGTCTGACCTTGTCTAAACATTTTTTCCCTCATTAGGGGGGTTTAATAACCAAAGGCATATTCATGAAAGTAGGGGGGCTGACGCCACAAAGAGCCACAGTCTGATCCGTCTGACAGCTCGGTCTGAGTCGCGATTCCCAACAGAAGCCAAAGGAGTCTTAATTCTCGTGCATTCATTATACTACGCCGAGCTTTCTCAAAGATCACAGCGCTGAATGACTTCAGCTGCTTCACATTTCACAGCACAAGAGCCAATTACAGCTCCTCCCACTATTGTGTGAGTGTTTCTGCTGTAAGCAACAGAATGGTGTGACGTCACACGTTTACCCGGAGGCCTCTAGGAAGGAAGTTCAGGGTTTTTGCTTTGAGAATGGAGACAGCATATGTGTCTAGTGGCATGTGGCAAACACTGACATGATATTTAAGAGAGTGGCTGATTTATTGCCAGTATGGTTGGATTCATACTTCTCCTATATGAGCACCAAGGATTGGAGCATGTGCACTATGTATTTCCCAAAAGACTTGAGGAACATACCTGTCTCCCCACTTCTTGACACAGCTGATGAGATACTCTGAGACTTTCTTGACATTGTCCAGGTCTGAGTGCAGACAGCTGTGCAAGAGAGGCAGGCGGGACTGAAGGAGAGAACAGGACACCTGGTCCAGATTGCTTTTGGGAGCTGGTGAGTCACGGCAGTTCAGCTCGGACTCAGACAGGATGAGGTCCACCAGACTTATTAGCTCTTCAGGGCTCAGCTTCAATTCATACTTTTCCGTGCGTTTCTGCACACACACACACAATTATGTCTCTTACTGACATTAACCAATATTTTGCATGTAATAATTTGCACACTAAAACATAATTTACAAAGTTAGGTTAACATGACCACTGAACAGGCAGTACCTTTAAGACATGTAATGTAAATGACCTCTGTTATGGCTAAACCCTGTAAAAAGTATTATTAGTATTTATCATTATTATTATTGCTGTTGTTATTATTATTATTATTATTACTAATGCTATTATTATTTCCCTACTAAGCACTTTTATACAGATCAGCACCTTGCCAAGTTGTTAAATGGTGATATATATTGATATATATATGATGATATATATGATATATATATGGTAATATGAGCAGTCATATATTAACGTGGTCATAGATGTAACATCAACGCCATGACAATTTATGAATAACCTGTCCTTTTGCTGGTATGTTTTAATAAATTGTCTGTGTAAACTGAAGAGGGAGTTAGAGTATGTCTATACAGAACATCAAGCTGTTTTCTTAGAAAGGAAAAATTAGACTCTAGCCAAACCTGGGGAGTTTTCTGATCTCGCCCCTGCCAGATTCGAGGAATGTGACTGCAGGCCCACAGAAAGTCCAGAGCTGATGTTGGATCCAGCCTGGAGAACGAATCAAACAAAATCAAGTATGTATGATGACAGTGAAGGGAGGACAGATGATGATGATGATGATTGGATTGGCTTACCTCTGCTCTCTGTGTTTGTTAAGCAGAGAGCTGATGCACTGATGCAGTGTGTTCCAGCTGGACTGGTGGGTGAGCAGTGCCAACAGATACGGCCTGTACGAGGGAGCCACGTTCACACTGCTGCCTTTAGCCTGAAACAGACAATGAGAAAGTTAACAATTAGTATAATGTCGGTCCATATTACAGCTTATTCTGGCCAAGAACTTAAAGGAAGAGATGGTCTGACAGTTCTCTACCTATTTAAAAATGTCTCCAAGAAATTGTAACAACAGCCAATCAATTCGAAGCATGTGGTTCTGACCAAGCATGCACAACATGCTTTAGGTGGTCAGCAGACATCTGTGTGTGGTCCAATGTTACAACACACTACCTCTAAAACACTGCCCACACCCACTTGCATTCTCACACTTCAGGAATGTGAGTTTTTCACCTTGTTTTGAGCAAAAAGCAGCTTCTGCTGAAGATCTGAACACACGGCCGTCACCTCAGGGTCAAGCAGTTCCAGCCAATCCACCAACAGCCCTGAACACGAGCCAGGCTTCTTTGACTCAGAGCTGCCAGGGAGAACACACACTCGTCAGTCCATATTATACATCTTGTTCTTAGTAATTGTCAGCAAAATAACAGACAATTACAAGGCAATATAATCATGAAATACACAAATTATAGATGGGAATATAGAAAATACAGAAAAAATGGTATCATTAATGATGAGTACAGCAAACATTTGCATTTTTGTAATAAATGGCATTTAAATGTAAAAATATTAAAACATTATTCTATATTATATTTATTACTGATGCATATTTAAAAGAATAGTTTACATAAAAATGTGACCCAGTCTGTGAAAATCCAGCTAAAGTAATTTGTGTGATTTTTCTGTTTTTTTTTTTTTTACATAAAATCATTCTGCATAATGTAAAGAATATTCTGTGGGAATTTAACATTGATATCTTTAATATTGTCTGAGTAAGGTCATGTCAAAGATTGAAATCATAGTGAAATTGATAGGTGAAATCAAACTTTGATGCTCGTTATCTCAGAATTAGATTTTTAGACTTCAGCCTGGTTTTCACAGACAGGGACACAAATATTAATTAAAATCTAATCATTTATAAATTAGACATTTCTACTTCTGTCATGAAAACACCAAGCACAGCTGGGCGGATGTCATGATTGTGAATAAAAATCTCTTACTGTTGAATAGCTAAAGAAGACTACAAATATAACATGCAATAATAATAATATGTGACATTTCTATAAAAAACTGAAATATGTATTGTTTCATAATATACGGGGTTAAGACCAGTTATGGGAACCCGTGGGGGTGGATGGGGTTTCCCTGCTACCAGTACTCTGTAGTAAACATTGACTTGTGTGTATTTGGCTTCACTATGGTAACTTGTACCACTGGCTGCTTGATCAAGAAAAAGCATTAACCAATTTTTACTGTGTTCCTTCCCCACCTAGAAACAGTATCACCAGCACACAGTAAGAAACCTAAAAAAAGTATTGTTGGCCCATGTGATGAGAGAGAGAAGTGACTCATCGCACTCACATTTTGGAATCCACCTCTATTTTCACCCCTCGTTCCTCTGTTTCCTGAAGCAGTAGGGATATCACCATGGCGACGGGGCCAGCTGTGTTTCCGGGGGCTCCTGTCTCCGTACCGACGGTCATGAGCAGGGACAACAGCTCCTCTAGATACGGGGACTTTATCTCCATCAGGCCCTGCAACACTAACACACACAGTTTTTTTTTTATAGAACGCTGAGTGTTCTTGAAAAACACACACGGGTCCAGGAATAAAAAACAAGCCAATCCCACATCGCAAAAATAAGAAGCAGCTGACGCTTCTTTTCTGAGTAATCGTCATCTAGGCCCCCAGCCCCACCACAGTAATGTTCAGGAGGGTGTACTGTACTTCAACACTGGTCATTAGGCCCGGCGCTGGACGTAAACAAGCCCTGGAGGGGAAGAGTGGCCCTGCTGTGTGGGGTTGTTTTTGTTTTGAGTAAGTTTTTAGGGCGGCATATTAAACTGTATAAAGAGAAACACATTCAGGACAGCGGCGGTGATGCCGGGCATGAGTCAAACGCAGCCTTCCGGAGAAACTGACTAATGCTGGCAACCGACACGCAGAGCTCAACTAACTCAGGATATCTGACTTATCCCTCTCTCCTCCTCTGTCAGGCTTACGATAGCCACAGATATTCCAACAAAAGCTATTTAAAAATATTTTCCGTGGCATACGTTTTTTAAAGCCCACCATGTGGTTCTAAGAAGAGCTTTTAATATAGTTAATAAAACCTTTAGTGCTACATAATTCATTCACAAGGGGTCATATCACATACTTTCTTATTCTTTGTTTCCGTGAGGTCCACTTATAATGTCTAAAGCCCAAACAGTCCTAATTTGTTTATTCATGATAATTTTCTAATATCTCTCTGACTCTCAGGCCTCAGGTTTCGTCCAGCACATGTGAGTGGCACTGCAACCACTACACATTATTACACAATGTGCATTCATTTACATAAGGGGAGGAAACATGTTTACCATTTACATGCTAATGGTGATTAAACAAATGCTTTGTGGTTAAATATAGTTCTTTTTACCTTCCCGACCCTTTATTTGCCCTGTATTACAGAAACAAAACAACCCAAGTGAACCTAGATTCCTCAGATGGAGATCTGAGCATACTTTAATACCTTTTGTTATGAGTTCAGGTTCAGCGTTGCATCTCTCTCCAGCTCTCAGTGATGCAATAATACCTCTGACCGCCACCTCAGAGTCACGTCTGTATGCCAGAGCTTCAGCCAGGTGCAGAAACCCTGTACGAACTTATGAGACAGGAGGAACTGAGTCAATACAACCGCAGAGCAACTACCCGAATTTTTTACTTATAATGTTGGTTATTTAGGCAAATCTCACAATTTATCGCAATAAAGACTGACCTGACAATCTGGCATTCAGTACTGAAAGTACCCCTTACCATCTGTGATGCGATGTTTGTGCGAGTACTGAGCGGCCAGAGATTTCAGCAGGCTGTGAAGTGGCCCTGTTTCTACTGCTGAGTTCTCCAGCCAGGTCAACATCTGAACAACAGCGTTAAAAAACAGCGTGGAGAAGCCGACGTCTTGAGACACCAACCTCTGCAGGAGAAACATGAGGGGAGTGAGCCAGACAGAGAGAAAACATATAACGATAGTGAATAAGTAAGTGTCGTGCCTGGTAGAGATGGAGCTGGCGGAGTAGAGGACAGGAGATGGTATGGCTGTGATGCATTGCCATGACCAGAGCTCCAGCGTGGGCAGAATTTAAAAGTGCTGCTAGGGCTTGTAGGAGTCGTCCAGCGGCGCCGCCCTGCTGGATGTGACCCTGCCGTGCCCGCAGCACCTCTTGGGCCAGAGCTTGCTGTAGAGACAAGGCCAGTGGCCGGACCGGGGGTGCAGGCCAACGTGGATCCACCTTCAGTGGAAAAAGCTTGAGGGCAAAGAGAGACAGTCAGCTACATTGCAAAAGTATATAACAGTGTTGGTAATACTTTTCAAATCTTAGAATTATATGTCATACCTGAAGTAGGATTCCTGCGAGATCGTCATCTGGGCCAATCACAGGCATCTGACTCACAGCTCTCTTTATAGATCCATGGGGCGCTTCTACAGTAACCTTAGCCCTACTCACCTCTGAACTGTCTGTGAGACATTAGTATAAATCCAAAATAGCATTAGTATAGCACCCGAGTAAAAGAGACTAATACTGAATCTAAATGTGTTATGATTCTGACCTCTGCGTGAAGGAATTGAAGCACTGAGTAAACTATGAAACGTGTGTCCTCCTGATGCTCCTCTCTCATGCTGAACCTCAACCAGATGAGCCATGTAGTCTACAAAAGAGTCATTAACACGTAAATACATCCAAAACAGCATTTGTTACACCAGGAATCATGGGATAGTGGAGGCATGATAGGTCCTCACTTTTGTCCATAATGTTCTGCTCCAGTGTCTGAGGATCATGAGACACGGCCTGGTCCAGATACTGCAGCAGCTTGCTCATGCTGGAGACGGGAATCCCGAAAGACTGGACGAATAAAAGCAGCTGCTGAGGCTCAAGATCCTGCAGGGCTGCAGGAAGAGTCAGAGAAACCAATGCAGTTACATATAAAATCATCAGCAATTCTATTTAAAGTAGTTAAAAATGTAGTAGTAGTTTCTAACATCAGAGCAATCTGACGATCCACATTTCATATCCCAGTAAAAAATATAACACTACCATATTTAAAAACTACACATAGATTTTAAGATAAATCACAACGGCACAAATGCTCTTAGCAAACTCAAAGCATATTCATAGTCTGATCAAATATCAGATAGTTACTGTACATACTCTTAAATTCCACAGTAATTTAATTCATCTGGATTTTATATAAGAGAAAAGCGTGTGACTCAGTTTTTAAGAAAATGACAATCACACAGACACATGACATAACAAATTGGTATGAGGCTTTATACTTCTGTACAAACACTTTTGACATCACTGTTGCTAAGAGATTAACATCCTGCATACCCGCATCAACCAATCGGGCCACCTCGGAGCGAATCATTCTCAATTTCAGCCAATCAGGCAACAGAAGGGCCTCCTCAGACGTGTCAACCAGAAAGGCAGTAGGAAGCGGCTTTTTATGAGGAAACCAGATATCCAACAGAGTGTAAAACTCACTCTCCCCTAAAAAAACAGCACAAAAACACAAGCTCTTATTAGATGTTAAACAAAGAATCTATTACCCCAACACACTAACAGCACATAGAAATGATACTGACCTTTAGGAGGTCCCAATGTAAGCAGGATGACCATAGCGTGGACCACCAAAATGTGCATAGTGGCCGTTTCCCCTGAAGTCCATCGCAAGAACACTTGGTCCTGAGACTCTGACTGTTGGGTTACAAAGAAATCATGTCTTACAAACACAAAAAAACACACATTTGAACATTCCACTAATATTTTACCTACCCAGCTGTAGAGGTCCTCGCCATCTTTGGTCTTTCTCATACGACGGATGTAGATGGAGAAGATGGAGATCAGAGCAGAGAGGACAGCATCAGACTCAGGCCTGCAGGAGTGCTTGGAAAACAGGCTGTTCATTATAGTGGAGCGCTCCACTATCAGGCGGGCAACATCCTGAGAGACAGGAAATGCCAGCCAGAGGAAACAGGAAGTCAAACAAAAAGTCTTTTTATAGAGTGCCATATCAGTGAATGGTTTGAAAACTCATTAAGCATTAGTATTCTTGTGTCAAAACCAAGCGTGAGCTCACCAAGGCCAGGTCATTGTGATGTGACTGCTCCTCCACCGGTGCATGCTGGGAAAGGTAGATCAGGTATGCGCTGATGGTTTGAGGATCTGTTTCCACATGAATGGCCTGCAAATAAAAACATTCAATGGACATCTATCATCTTACACAACCATGAGCCGTAGCTAGACTTACCTGTTGCAGGGCACTGGCGGTCAAGCCTCTTACGCTGTCAAACAGAGGCAGTTTGGGAAGGTCTTGAAGGAGCCACTGGTAGCCTGGCAGTAACTCAGCATCTCTGGAGTCCTCCTCCATGAGCTGATCTCTGTCCTCTCCATCCCTCAACCCTCCCTCCGTCAACACCAGAGACAAACCCTGAACAAACAGTATCAATGTCAGTATGACATCATCTCACAAATCTAAATTATGCTGGTGATCATTATTTTTTAATTAAATTACCTTCATGGCCAGCACTCTAGAGGCCACCTGAGAAGAACTGAGGCGGCGAAGGAAATAGTCCAAGACCTCACATGTGGTCTGTTCATCAGCTTTAGGACCCAACAGAAGGTCCTGCAGTCGCCCGAGCAGCTGCCTTTGCTTCTGCTGCCTCTGTGATGTGATTGAAACCCACCATCAATTTTAAAGTTATTCTTTTATACCTTGATTAACTCTACAGTTACGTTTTCTACAAACTTAAGATTCTACAAAAGGATACAGCCCGAAAACAGAAATGAGGCTGAGCTTTACTTGTCTTTTCTTCACTCTCTGCTCTTTGCTTTCTCCTTCCTCCTCATCATCAACAGAAGCAGCATCATCAGCAGCATCATGGAGAAGAAATTCACACAGACACTGAACGGGCAGTACGTCTAAGGAGCCCTCGCTGGACTGGACGAGATCAGCCAGCCATGGCATAGACTGAGAGGAGGCCTACATGAATTATAAACGAGTTAGTCACAGCTCCACAGAAAAAGCATCTATGCAAGTCTTTTAGTATATATGCGTGTTTACTTGTCTCTGGATGATATTGAGCAGGAAGTCAGGACTGCGGCTACGACACAGAAGATGACCCAGACGCAACGACTGGTTGAGGCTCTTCACCTGCTCCAGTATGTGAGGAGGAGGTCTACGTGGGGGACCCCTGAAAATGTTACCAAAGAGTCAAGTTCTATATAAATGCATGAATCGTCAACCTGCATTTCTGAATTCAGTGTTATTTGCTATAGAAACAAACAGGAAGTCATACTTTGGGTCGAGGCTGGTGAGCTGAGACAGAAGAAGGCTGTTGCTCTCTGTAATAGTTTGCTTGGTGGAGGCGGCAGCCAGGTGGCTCTCAAAAGCCAAGATCTCCTGCCTCTCCT
The DNA here is from genome assembly GCA_019155185.1 of Beaufortia kweichowensis. Taxonomy (NCBI): domain Eukaryota; kingdom Metazoa; phylum Chordata; class Actinopteri; order Cypriniformes; family Gastromyzontidae; genus Beaufortia; species Beaufortia kweichowensis. The sequence goes on from CM032804.1 coordinate 4,798,001, forward strand.
TCTGAGATATCTGCAGCTCCCGGTTGATCATCTCAGTTTTGGTCTCCTCATCAGCCACCGTGCATGGAGGGTAGGAGTAGTTACTGGAAAAAGGGAAATGTCTGGTAGCTCAAAAACCAACGAAACCACATTTCTATCTGATAATACGCAGAGCACTTACTTGGTCATAACCATCTCCATCAGCATTTTCAAAGTGGGATATCCATCCCACGCTGCCAGACCTGAAACCATCAATGATAATATCAACATCTCGAAGGGGATCCAGTGTCAGTCCTATTGCGGTGTTATTATGCAATCCAAAAATTGCATAATATCTGGCCTTACCGATTTTCTGTGGATTGAACGCTGCCACCACAAGCAGCAGGAGCCAGGCCTTCCAGTAAAGCGTTGATATAGCCAGATTGGGAGGTTGATACCTAACATAGAACACTAAAGTCATTTCAGATTAAAACAACCCAGCCAAATGGAGTGATGGATGCCAGGATCAGTCCAACCACAATGTAAGCTTCAGCTTTGAATGCTAATAGTCCATGACACCCAGTAATTATTTGGCAATACAAAGCTGTTGACTCACTACATAATAAAGTGAAAAACAGAAGAATAAAGTGGGTGAAAGGTAAAGACCGTACCCTGCTGGCAGCTGAATGTTCTCTGGGTGATGGTATGTACAGAGGTTCAGCACAGCGTCTATGAGTTGGATCCTCTCCACCCGCAACACCTCAAGGTCTACAGTGAATGACAAACGTTTAGATGGTCTTCAAACAGATGTTCTTATGTTGCATTCGGCCATGTTTATATGAAAAAGAGCTGCACTTTTAAGAACAATTTAGCATTTGACACAGATTAAAGTTTTCTTTAAATACAGCAGAACAATGTTAATGTTAATGCACTTTCTGTTTAACTTCACTATCTGTGCAGTCTGTATGCCCCAAAACCAAGTGTTATCTCACCATCTGACTGAACTCCAGCGGCTCTCTTTACCAGGTGATCTGCCAGCTCCATGGCATCAGCAGGACCCAGGGGCAAATCCCGTGACAGACCGATCACCAAAATACGCATTAGTGTGTCTTCAAGGAGAGGAACCTCAGAGCACAGACGGAGAAAGAAACTAAAAAAGAAACAGCTTGGACTCAGAACAAAGACAAAAGTACAGAGTATTTACTAAATAATATTCTATCCTGAAGATTATGTCTTACTTTCTGTCACTCTCAGGCGGCCAGTTGTCCCACTTGTAATACGTTTCGGGTTGCTCCGTGAAAAGCACTTTGTGGAGGCTGTCGAATCAACAAAATGCAATTCGAACAAACTTTCTTAAGTCACTAATTTTTTTCAAATATTTTTCTTTACGTACCAGTGCACATAATCTTTAGGTCCTACTTTACTGATGGTAGGAACCACTGAATGAAGCCACCACACAGCATCTCTCTGGATGGCAGCGATCTGATTTTGAAAGGCCCTTAACGCCTCCAGGTCTAAAACAGAAACACGTATGGATATTTGTTATGGTCAACAGTTCAAAACGTAAGAAGCATAAGGCAGTAAAAGATCTTACTCTTCTTCTCTCCTTTGTCCCAGGCGATACCAGCCTCTTTCACTTGAGCTGTTATACCCAGCATCATAGACACCGTCAACAGATCTGTCACTTGGATAACAAAGCGCTCCTAAGACAACAAGAAAATATAAAATCATTGCCTGTGTCATATCATAAAGTACTGACAGATACAAACACCAGAAGAAGAGTCTCACTTTAAACTCCATGTCCACGTAAGTGGCCTCCTTCCTCTCCTGCATGAGGCCCAAACAAAAGGATTGGAAGTTGATCTCATGTTTGGTTTGTTTAATGATTTCCCTGAGCAAGGCCCGGGAGGCTCGCAGGTAATCGTCTTTGTTGGTCAGTAGGTCCTGGAAGACCATGGCTAGAAACTAGAGGACAAAAACATGGCAAAGAATATATAATTTGTAATGCTTCAACCTAGGTGAGGATGCACATGAAAATGTTACACATGACACTTAAGAAAAACAGATGATTAAGACATTTAAAGTCACCTTGGGTGCCTGTTCTGGGCTGTGTTGCAGAACTGTATGGAGCACTTGCATATTATTAGGATTTCTGGCATTTGACAGCTCATTAAAGATTACAAACTTCACCATGGTCCCCAGATTATCTCTGTGAGCATTCAAAAGCTCCCTGTAGAGATAAAGAAACAACCAAATGTTAATAAAGAAACTTTTGTAAAAGGGTACTGTGTTCTACTGGGACACATAAGACTGAAGAAGTGATGTTCACCTGACAGACAGCATGTAGTGGTTAAGAAGAACTTTAGGTTTGAGGCGGATCTTGATGAGGTTTGAGATGACCTCCATATCATCTGAGCCATGTGTGTTACAGTTCATACACAGAGACATGAGAAGATCCTGTGCTGGTCGAGTCAACTACACAAACACACATAACACCAAACAAATCAGATCTATATTATTTATACACCAGCATAAATAACTACTAGTTTTTAATGCCCAAAGCAAAAACAATTCACTATTTATTGATAAGTCTGTCGATTTTCTAAATCTGTAGATCCAAATATCAAATGATATAAATAAACAGACAAATACGTTTAATTGCTTGGTCTGTTACTTTAAAGGTCTAATTTGGCAAGTCCTTGTACCTTTGGATTCTGCAGCCACATCTCAAGTCTCTGCACGGCCATCAGCCGGACCTCTTTATAGCCACAGGTGGCTGTCAAAAGGCGCAAAAGGTTTCTGGACACGTTGTCCATAGGCTGTCGACGGGTTAGCTGATCCCTCAAAACATCTAAAACATACTCCTCCACACTTTCAGCCAGCTCATCATACCTACAGCCAAAGAGGTTACTTGAAAAAACACCAACTGCAGTATTCTGTATAAATTTTAAAAACAACAGAATTTACTTTTCAATGTGTTGTTAATACCTAGGCATGACCTGTCCATCATCCTCAGGACTGAGTTTCTCTTCAGCAATTAAAAGCTCAGTTTGACCTTCATCTTCATCGGGTGTGGAAGGATGAGGGCTGTTCCCTGAAAACCACAACATCCTAAATGTTAAATGCTTTCTTTTTTGTGAGGCACTTTAACAAATCTCCCTGCTAAAAGAATACGTGTGAAATACACACTAGTCTGGGACAGAGAAACCTAACCTGCACTGAGATCTCCCCCTGATCTTCCTGTTTCTGTCTGAAGAAGCATACTCTTAGGAGGCATCTTGGTTGTGAAGGCAGTCTGGATGTTGTCAACAAAGGTTTTACAGTGAGAACTGTCCACCCAGATACGCTCACCAAGAGAGTCCTCAATGTAGACCTGGAAAATGTCACAATGACAGAAAATAAGTTTCCTAATTACTGTTATATCAATGTGTGCCAAATCCAGCATTGACTCGCACTTTGACAAATATCTCAGGCCAGTTTTCATCCTCCTCATAGGCTGCCATTAACAGGTTGCAGGCTAAAACGGACACCAGGTTGTTTCCTTTGGCCTTGAAGTTAATGGAGGCGTCACGGCGGAGCAAACTGCAAAGAGCCTGAACAAAGACATAACACACATTTATGCACTTAGCGGATGCTTAAATTGCCTTCAAGGTATACATTTAATCAGATTTGTGTGTTTCCTAGGAATTGAATTTACATCCTTAGCATTGCAAGCACAGTTCTATTACAACACAAGAGATAAGACATGTTATCTACCTCTATGACACCCTCAGTGGCAAAAACATTGGGCTTGATTTTGGCCAGGAACATGAGGCTGAGGTAGAGCGTCATGTCTGGCTTGGCCCGGTTCATCTTCAGTTGTTTGACGGCCCCACAGAGAACGCCTTCAATGCGGTCATCATTACCCTCGGCCTCCGCTGCCTCAATTTCATCCAGAAGAACAGCAGGGGGGACTGAAACACAAGCAAACATGTTATCTCAATGCACTTTATGAGTCAAGACATATTTTATTATATTACACCAAAAATTATATACTTGGAAATATTACTTGGATGTAAACGTACTAAAAGTGTTTGGATGTTGTTGCATGCTTTTTATGTCAAGAGCAAAAAATATCAAAGAAGCCATTTTTTATAGAAGCAGCACATGCCAGTGTAAAATAATATTTTTGACCCTGTTTGTGAAAACCCAGCATGTCATTTTTTGGTCATTTACTGTTTTCAACATAAAATCATCCTCCTAATTATAAAGAACATCCTGTGAAAATATAACCTTGATATCTTTAATATTGACTGAGTAATGACATGTCACACATTGAAATCAAACTTTGATGCTCATTATCTCAGAATTTGTTTTTGAGACTTTAGTCTGGTTTTCCCAGACAGGGTCACATTTTTAAACCAATAATGTCTTTTTAATTAACTGTTTTTAAACAATGGATTTATGTTTATTACCATTTAAGTTCATTTGTTTTTTGCTATGGCAAAGAAATTATCATCAAGAATTTTACTACTGAATATTTTGAATAACAATGAATAACAACTTTAAGACCTTCAGTTCTTTGCAGTCAAAAACAATCACTTCTTATTGTTCTCACCTTCAATAGGAATTACAGACGGCTCTTTGATGGATGGCGAAATTGATCTTTTGTCAACAGCAGCCACCTCAGCGAGTCGTGAGAGGGCACTGGGTGGAGTATTAGAGTGCTTTGGCCGTTTGGACAGGCTGGACAGACCAGAGGATGACGGCAGAGATGAAGGTGCCTCTCTCTTGCGTTCTGGAGGCAAACCGGTAGATGCTGGTTTTAGGAGAGCTGGGTTTGCTTTTGGCTCACTGCTCTGACTCTTGGCTCCAAGTGCAATAAAATCCCCTGGAGGTGGATGACCTGAGGAACATTACAGGACAATAAAGGCACATCAGAACAGGGCTACTTTACTCATGGCTTTTTATAATCACAGTTAAAATAGTTACCTGATGGTTTGGCACTACTAGGGCGCCTGATGCTTGTCGGCTTGGGTCTATTCATTATGACACGATTCCAAGGTCTAACTTAGGTTAAACTGAGAGAACAAAAACACTATAAGCTTCATATTATATAGAGAGTAGAAAGCTGATATAGGCATATCACTAGAGAATAATATATTTATGTATAAATGCATAATCTTTTGTTTATATTTACCTTTGGGCTCCACAACATTAACTTATTAATACTGCTGTGCGCAAGCATGAAAAACGAAATGTACATGAAGTTTATACTTTTACTCTGTTTAAATGTTTAAAATATTTGTGCGTAAGCTGTAAATGGTTGATCTTTAAAACATTGTCTTGACTGCTAATGTTTTAGCAATACACAAATAAACAATAGCCAAATAATTTGTCTCCTAAATCAATCTGCCTGACACAGAGAATAACAGTATAGGAAATAGAATACACTACTATGTAACAGTGAAATATTGATTTATTATTCTAAAAACTACCTCAGTTGGTCAAAGGCTCTGCTACATGATTAGCCGTGTACTGTTTTTCTTCTTCGGCCGCAGGGAGAGTTTCTGTGCTGCACTGCGCCACCTGCAGCACTGAAGTCTAACTGCGCCATGAATGCATGACGACAAGAATGAAGCTGTACATGGTTAGAATGCAAACAGGATAGACTTATTAATTTATTACATAATTAATAACTAACAATACTTCTACACCATTTATTTGTCGTTTAACATTTTAACAAGTTTAACATTTACATATTTAAAATGAGTTGTTGGATCTGTTTACATAGTGCACAATAACACAAGCAAACAAAACTTAACAAAGTCTAAAACTGTTAATATGTTGCTTGTTCTTGGTTCATGTTAACAAATGTATTAACAAATATTAATAAATGACCCCTTACTGCAAAGTGTTACCCAGATTCTTTATTGCTATACTCACGCCAATATGACTCAACACCATTTAAAAGTGTAGACACCATTCAGCAGTCAACACAAAATCATCATGCCATTAATCATTTACAGCTATTATAGACCTTGTGATCTATAAAGTCACCATGGTCATCTGTACCTTAAACTGATTGTTTGATCTAATGACTTGAGTGAGTAAATCTTTCTAAATCATATTTCTTTATTTTTATGCAGTATTGACCTTTAAATTATGCTTCCAATTGTTTGAATTTTTTTTAAAACTCATACTCATGGTGATTTTATGCCTATGGGTAGCACTGAGCCTTTGGAGGAATGATGTTTTCAAGAATCTTTGCTTTGCAAATGATGTCAGACATGGAAACAGACATTACTCTGCCAGTCTGCCAGCCAAAAGAAAACACAACTTTCACCCAGCACAGAAAACCACACAGCACACACTGTAAGGTACTCAGCAAAAACAACATGTGCTTGTAATCTGACCTCTTCAGAGAAAATACACATATGTGCCTGGTTACAGTTGCTGTATATTGTTGAAAATGTATTCCTCTGACAATGATCTGCTTCTGAATGCCTTCCAGATATCCCCAGTTAAATCTGATGCCTCTCTTAAAATGCTGTAAATGGAACAAAATATGTCATGTTTTAACTTGGTGTGCAAGACAGATTTTGCAAGTATTTTCGTTTGACTTTATTAGGTATTTTAATTTACTTTTTTATTGCATTTTCTTAATCCGTAATTTTTAGCCAAGTCAACAGGCAGGATTGCTAAATTGTTCGCCACACAAAACTGCCCACTTGTTACATAAAGTGTTTTTCATATTAAACATATTTTGGTGATGTCAGTTGCACGCTTAGTCACTGCACCAAATATAAATTTACTGCCACATAGGGTTTAAAACCTGTAGATTTATATTGTGAAGAAGTATTTTGCTAACAGACACTTTTGATTAAACTTTATAAAAGTAAATCATTCACTGATTTAGCGAGACTAAAATTACATAAAAATTTTCTGTCACTGTGGATTTCTCAAAGGAAAATACTATAGTTATATTAATTATTATTAGTTATAGTTCATTATTAGTTATAAAAATACAACATTCTTACAAAGACTTGAAGTTGAACCTTCTAGTGACAGGAAGAATAAAGTAGGTCTGTCCAATGTTTAGTATAAGCTGACAAGCTGATCTTGAAGGGAAACGAGGATGTGTTTCCACTTAAAGACTTCTTTTTTACCTCCACATGGTGGTTTCCCACACATCCCACAGTATCCCATGGGAAGCAGAATGCCAGTGCATCATTTCTTTTGCGTTATTTGATCTCCATTTGTTTTTTTAGGTGTGTATACATGAATGGTTATGATTCTTTGATGCCTTAAGAAAGGCCCAAAGATCAAGTTTGTGTTTTTAGTAACATGATATTTTTCAACTTCATCAAAACTATATTGGATTATTTCATTAAACAAAATGAAATAAATTATTTTACGCTATTGTCTCAATATCTTAACTATTTTCATTGTGCATGCACACACACACTGTACATCAGCAAAAAAGCATACTACTTTCAGATGTCATATTGTATGATTGCCTGCATTCAATACTGACTTGATGATACAGATCTGAGGATTTAATAAAAGCCACCCAGAAATTGGCATAAAAGAATAAAGAATGCAGATCCCACAAACTTGTATATTATTAAACCCATATGCTTCTTCTGAGGAAAATATATTTTTACTGAGTCACCCACTGGCAGAGACAGAGAAGAGAGACGGAATGAAGGTATGGAGGACTAAAATTAAACAAACAAAACAAATAAATAATGGTAAATAAATTCACATAAATTATATATTTATAAATTATGTATTTATTTATTATGGTATTTTTATCCTAGTATTTATTTTCTATCATACTATATGCAAATAGATTCAAACATGACAAAATGATATGCTTACTGTCTCACTTTGACACAGCAATTGCTTTCCATGTGGTACTAAATGAGGTGTGACCATAGCAGGTGTTTGCATCTGCTTTGTAAGCTTATTTTCAACTACTGGCAAGAAACATTTCTGAAAGACAGAGGGCGCTTTGGATGCTTGTCCTTGACATACATGTATTAGGAACACAGTCCTTTACAGACGAAAAAATGAAGTAAATGGGTATAGATAAGATCTAATAACAGGTTGGTCACACCACAAATTATTTTGGCAGACATGCTACCTTTTGTAAATATATCTAGCATATTTCTAATTCAGCAACGGTCTTGTGGCATTTTGCATACATGTATAATTTGACATTTACAAACTGTTATTTGATCATTTTTATGAATTATTATAACACACTCGTCCAAACTATTCACCAGTTGCGTCTATTTCTGGCCTCCCCTGGTTTCCCGCCTGGCTGACGTCAGCATAAAGTTATTTTCATGAATGGAGGGGGCGGTCACGAGGAGCCGGTGACGTAAGTGCTTGCGGAAGCACAGAGTGGAATGTTGATACATTGTTGTTGTTTTGTAGTTAATTTAGTTCAGGGAAACATTTCGCTTCGGTTGCAGGACGCGTATCCCGAGCGAGACAAGGCTCAACCTGTTGATACCACGACACTTCTCTGAGATTCTGCGCATTCCCGACAGAAATTCCGCGTTCACAAGGTAAAGTGTGCGAGCTTTTCTGGGAGATGTTTTGAAATTCCTCTTGAAATTTGCTGATGTTCTCACGATGACCGATAAGAATTCAGCCTGACCGTAACATTCATGTTGTTGATCTAAGCGCGCCTTAATATTAAACGGTAAAGTTTAATAAGAAATTGCAAGAAGTGTAGTAAAGAAACATACGCATTTATGTAACTTAATTGTAATAACAAAAATGTATCAAGTCTCTTACGGACACGTGTTAATTTTGCAACTTGACAACAAGATTATCTTTCAATCGCGCTACTTGTTTTCTACGTTGTATGAACCGCAACTTTAATTTCTATACATATTTTAATCTTATTAACATAACGTTTAAACTTTGCTTAAATATAAGTTTGTTACATTTTAGAGAATAGATGAAGTCGATGATAGTCAGTACAGTTTAAACTAAGTAAACAGCGGCGTCTCGTATTTTAGAAGAGTTTGGCGACATGAATATCATCTTTTGCCGTTTTTAAAACGAAGGACATTTTTAAACTAATTAATATTACGACATAAGGAAAAAAACACGTGGTCTGCATTTAGGAATACTGGGACAAAGGGCACTGTGTGTGGATAGAAAAGCAATGAAAGACACGCCAGGACATCTAACAACTGTATAATGATCCTGATTCATGTGAGCCGCGCGGAGAGAATCGCTTTTCTCGCGCTCTTTAATCAACGTGAGGGTTCGAGAATAATGTGACGTTATGTCAAATCCTCAGTGCACGGCGCCGTGAACGCGCGCTTGTAGTGAATGTGACTGTGTATCTGTGTACCTCACTGTAGAAGGCGTATCTACCCTTATAACTCTCAGGGAGTTCTGCTTGTGAAGTCATTGCGTATTACAAAAGTGTTTTAAAGTCTTATAAATAAAATATGTAGATTATGCAGCAAATTCTTAAAGCCCTTTTCTTCAAGCCTGTCAAACCAAACAGTTCATAAGACCCACGTTTATTTATATGTATATAATGAATAGAATATTGTACCATTGTTTTTACAAAGTGCACCTAGCAATGGCAAGTAATACAACATGTATGACTTTGTGTTGTGTAGGTGATTGGAAATATTTAAGATCAGATTGTTGAACAATAATTTTGTCCACTTTATTCTGGCAGGTTAACACTAGTACTACGCCCTCACAGGAACAATGAGTCATGACTGGATAATGTGATTCATTTCCACAATGGATCATAAATATCTATCCTAAATCAATTTTCAAGTTATTAATACAAGTAAAAAACGAAGCATTTTGTATTATTAGAAGAGTGCATGTAAGTTCAAAGAAAATATGCAGTGAACTATATTTGGTATGAAACGTGACCATTTAAGGAGACTGTAAAACCTGTCATCCATTTGTGAGGGGCCGCTTTAGACCACTTAATAATTTGGCTTTGTTTTTTAAGAGTCAGCAGAAGATCAAGTGTTGAGAGTGTCTGCTAGATCAGCATTAGGCTTTGCCTTGGAACAGTCCTATGGGAAACTGTATTGCTTGGAATGCCTGTCAACCAGTTGCTGGATCAAATTAAATGTAATGCCCCATATGTTGCTCAGTGGTTGTCTGTGTGTACAGTATGTATGTAAGACAGCATGAATAATCACTTCTGCTTGCGTGTCTCTAGATGAGAGACGTGTTCTGTCGTGACCTTTGTCCCGTGGCATGGAAAATCTTGGAGGTTGGCAACCTTATCATGTGTCCTTTTATATACTGTATGTGGGATTGTTTGACCTTGTCTGAGGGGTAGTCTGAGTCAGATTTGCTGAGGTATCTGTGGTAATAGCCTCCCACAGCCAGTATGTTGTCTGCATGCTGCATTTGGAAATCCAGGGGAAGTGCACGCACTGCACTGTCATAAGACACACTCGTGGGATGGTCACTAGTAGGGGCAGGAATTTGTGCCCTGTCACTAAGCAATGGTCTGTGAGTAAACACTTTTAGATCAGCAGTGTTAGTGTTTCGCTAGTCACATGTCAGATCAGAGTTAGATTTGGTTTCCAATGCTTATCATCCTAGTATCAAGTAACCCGCACCTCTAAAGATAGTATAAAATAAAAAATCAATGACAAAAAACGATGGTTTGGATGGATGGCGTTTTGGAGAAGTGGAACTCTTACAGTATTCTGTGGTTAGGGCAGTGGGTCTTGAAAGTGAATGAGACAGCGGTAGTGAGTTAATGACTCAAAGTGAAACAAGGGGGAACTCCAAACCCAACTATTGCGACAAGCGTCTGTTGCTTTTTGTTTAAACACCACATTTTGACCTAGGCTGTGATGCTTTCACCAATTTTAATGAATCAGAGTCTTGTTGAATTGAGTTTGTCTCTAAATTAATTGCTAGGTTATGTTGTATTGATACATAATACTAGCATTTACATAATAAACTAGTTTTGATTGAGTTAGAGAGACAATAGTAAACTCACACTTGTGATGTATTGTTTTTTTGATGGTATTAGTATATATTGTATAAGCAAGTTTAAGCTTATGGGTGTCTGCACCACAAAACAGCACCCTGCCCTTTTTCTTCTGCCCTCCACCGGTTTCTGGATTAAAGAGGAGTGACCTCACCACACTGTGGTCAGGTCTGTGGAAGAGCCGTCTGGTACTTATTTCTCAAGAGCTCATTTGGGTAACTGGATGTTTTGATTCTGTATTGCGCAATCCTCATGTCTGTCTTGTTTGCTGAAGACTAATGGTTAAACTTAAATGTCTGATCACATAAGGGCAGAGTTAGCAGAGCTGATGTTATGCCAGATATGTGTTAAAATCAGTGGTGGGTGGTCACATTTATTCCACAAAGATTGTACCTCTGTACTTATTAACCTCATTGCATTGGCTTCCTTGTCATACATCCTGGGCGGGTTTGTCTTTGCTTTGCGCATACTTGACATTCTTCTGAATCCCTGCTTCCCAAGGTGGAAAGCAGCTTTGCAGTTATAGCCGCTTCTCCTCCCAGTCCGCAGAAAGTTCCGGCGGTTCCGCCAACCGTTCCCGAGGTTCCACGTACTTTTCCTTCCGCCCCACGAAACAACAGGATTTTCCAGGAAACGTCAGTTTGGGAGGGTGTGATTCCCTGCCGATCGTTTTCGCTCTTACCAGTAAACACCATGACTCACGGCTCTGCTATGCTCTCCATTTCCTTTACATAATATCCCTGTGAAAGCGCCGCTACACTGTGGAATACAGTGGGCTGGAACCAAAGGAGACGGAGCTCTCCACCTCCCTGTGGAAAAACAGTGCCGAGTCTCTGAGAGAAGCTTTCTCCAGCTCGCTCGCGCAGGAACGTAGCAGCTGGCCGTGAAGTGGAGCAGCACGTCTGTTATGTGCTGAGCCTAAACAGTTTAACCATTGGAGTAAAAGAGGGAAACAAACAACAAGGCCAAGCCAGCACTCCATTTATCATTGGAACACAAGCACTTGGCTTTGAAGTGTTGTTTGGTTTAGCCCAAGGCCTGAATTCACTACTTTTCATAAGCGGTCAAAACAAGGGAATCTCACATTCTCACATGTACCAACATGGCAACTGTGGCGTTAAATTCCATGAGAGGAGGTACTTTGTAGGTTGTTTTTGAGAATGTTCACAATTTCAAGGCTCAAATATGCACTTACCCAGCCGTATTGCTTGGGGAGCCTAGAAAGAACGTCATCCTTGTAACAGCCCAAGCATGCAGTACAGCAAACATATTTGTGCGAGCCAGAGGTTTAGTCAGTAATGATCTGCCTCGTTTGTTTTATTGGGTTCAGATATAATGAAATTCATTATTTGTAACGCAAGTAATATGACTCTAAGACATGTTGTAGTTTACATCATGGTTTGTAGTGGATGGGGAAACGTTGCAATATTTGGCAATTAACAGTTTGACAAAGGCAATCATTTCCACTGTACCCGAGAAACCAGATCATGTGTTTACTGTTAATCTTTTCTGTAAGTAAAGACATAAAGGTTAATGCTGGGTTCAGTGCGTGGGTTCAGCGCCGGACCAACATCTCTATGATATCACTGACATGTCTGAACAGCTTCACCTTGTGATTACATAAATACTTTCAGTTCTTCTTCTGCTCAACTAGTTCATATAGCTGTGTTAATCAGGGATGTGTATTATGCATTTTATTGTACACCTAACTTTTTGAACAGTTTTGTATTGAATATTTAAATTAACCGTTGCCTTTATTAAATGTTGTTGCTGAATATTTCTGTAGAATATTGCAGTTGTGATGAATGAATTATTATGTGTAGTATTAGGTGGGCAGCTTTCTGAATGGAAAATGGCCCCTTTTGTCAGGTTCAGCATGTGTGTGGAATGTGGCTCAGTTATCCACACTTCATGCACTCTCTGTGGCTTCCACAGGGCCCTTCCTCATAATATGGATTCATTTTTTTGTTTGGCTTCACAAGACTGTCAAATGCTTAGCATCAAAGGCGGCTTTCAATCCTGTGAATTGTGCCCAGGAAACCATGAACACACGGATCTGGCCTTGGGACATTAGGGTTTCCTCTCTGTGAGGGCTGAGCAGGAAAGAGGGGCCCCTGTTAGTTCACCCCAGTTCTCTGTGCACATGGAGAGGGGGACCACGTACTGAAGGAATTTTTAAGGAAGTGTGTGTCTTTGTGTGTGAGAGAGAGAAAGAGCTGAAAGGCTGGAGGCCCCTCGAATTGAAAGGGAAGCAGTTTTAACTTGATTCCATGGTCCTGCTTTGAAAGAAAGACAGGGTCTCTCCTGTCACAGCCATTTTAAAACCAGGCATGGTGAGCCAACTTGCTGTCTAGGAAAGCTCTTCTTGCCAGAGTTGGCCTTGTGTTTGTCACACTGTTTTAGATAACACATGGGAACAGTACAGATTCAGTATTCAGACAAAGTTGTTCGCCAGGATTGGCAAAAAAGAGAAGTAATTCAATCAATTATTGTAAAGAGCTGCTTAGAATAACCAGACATACTTGCATTTTTTCAATTGTGGATGTTCTTTGTAGTATCCTTGTTGCAGGCTTGATTGAAACAAAATGAGTTGGGGGCTGTTAATGTAGCTCCTCACATCAAGGGCCAGATGGTATGAATCAGGCCTTGAGTAATCCTTTTTTCTCGGTGGTATTTGGTTTCAACTGCTCAGTTCATACCCAATCTATACTCTTTTCTCCTGTCATAACTGAAACATTTAAACCAGCAAGTGATGCCCGTCTGGTTTGGTTTACCAAGACCGGATCAAATAAATGACTCAAAGTTCACCAACCATTCCACGGGCAGTGAATCTGCTCACTTGTCAATGATACTTAATGTAACAATTACCAAAGAATCCCCACCAAGATTTAAAATGGTTGAGGTATGCAGAGGGTTCAGGGCCAGATGACTAGACAGGAGAAAAAAGCTGAGCAAGTTGAAACGTGGGCTGAACTCCAAAGGTATGCACTTCTGATGGAATGTATGTTTTAGGATTACAAGATTAAAACCCTGAAAGAAATAATCACCCCCATGAGTTTCAGGTAAAAGTGTAGCTTGCATTGGGAATTCCACAACTTCCTTTTTTAATGAGTTTCAATGCTTATAACATTTCCACTCAAAATTGTGTCACTGGCAACTGGAGGTTTGTGTCAGCACGCTGTGCTAAATATAACAAGCACAGTTAAATAAGGACATGAAATGAGCCAGGAAAGCCTAGTGTAACAGGATCCAGTCTTTCAGCCACAGTTCTGAACCTGATAAAGAACATTGTCTAAAAGCACAAATATAACAGTGACCGTTTAAGGGAAACTATTCCCATGTGACAGATTGCCTGCTGGTATGTTCCATTTACTGAACAACAAAGTACAGACTTGACATAAGTAAAACTCAACATTACACTCTTAAACCAGACTAAAAACAGATGTATTTATTTTAGGGAGGAGGTCAGTAATGAAACTAAGAATAGTCCATACTGTATTTATTCACAGTAAAAAACCTGCAAATCCAAGGCACTATTTGCTGCTGACTAGTTTGAGTTTCACTTTTGTTTTCCTAGAAAGCCCTTTAAAAACGTTAATATTTGTATTTCTTTCATTATTAATGGACTTTTTTCTTGACTTTTATATTATTATTTAATTTTGTAGAGTATCCTTGTGTGCAATTGATTAGTGTTTAGTTTAAACAGTACTTGACCAGATTTTCGTAAACAAAAAAGTACTTGGCTAGTTTTTAAGTGGTGTTCCTGTGTGGTGAGCTTATGAATGAAGCTTGTTTACCATTTTTTGGTCATGTGACGTGTTCCCCCCACACCCATGTGCTGTGGGTCTCCATGGCAGCGGTCTCGAGTAGAGTTCACGCATTCTGATGCTTACTTAAATGCTGCTGAAACGGAACACGCGGGCGGGCGCGCGCGCGCGTCTTACGCACTGGCATGCGCTCTTTTTTAATTTGGCTGTGGCGGGATTCTCGTACAGAATGGCCTTTTTAAAAATAGCGCAGCGGCAAAAATAGCCTTACATGAACTGCTAAGAAGAGAGATCTGACAAAGCCTCACGCCGACCCGCTTCTATTATTGCGCTCTTGTAACGGTCTAGTGAGCGACATCGTGAGAACGCGAGATCAGCAAGTAAACAGCTCGAGCCTTGTGCGAGTGTTGTAGTGCTGTACTGTTGCGACATCTGCTGCTCGCTTCCGGTAACTTCATTTAACTCAGCAGTTTTAGTGCAATGTATAAAACAAAAGTTTTTCACTCTGAATAAATATATGAATCGTGTACGTTTTTCTGTCGTTTTCTTTTAGACATCTTTTTGAGGAATTCTGACTAGCTGCTTGTATGCAGGGCATGACGACTCATTTTAAGGCGAGCAAACCTTTAAAGGTAAGACAATGTCACTCCTGTTCATATATGTGATCTATATATCTAAAGGATGTAATCTACAGCATAACTATTATCCACTTTCACTAAATATTTTATTTGACCATCTAAAAGTGGTCAAGAATTTGCAAAATCATACTCTTGACATTTCATTATCCTGCTTTTTAAACAGCACTGAATGAATTTCTATTTATGCCTGAGTGATCCATTTCAAACATATTTTTTAATTTTCTAATTTAAGAAATATGTTGATACAATTATTTTTTAAACATTGAAATATACACCTTCAGATTAATAGATTTTTTTAAATCACGAGAAACATTTTTGTCAATTGTGTCTAAACTTGACTGGTACTGTATGTTACACCATATTTCTGCTCTTCAATATAATAATGATGCCACAGCATTCACTTGGATGTTACAGACTATTGCGTTGTTGTTTGCATATAATGTCAATGTTTTAAAGGAATAGTGTACCCAAAAATAAAAATTCTCCCATAATTTTCTTCATAATATGAAGAAATTTGATTAACATTTGACTCTTTCTACCATGCAGCTAAAGAAGGAGGCGGGTGAGAATGCTCCGGCACTCAGCGATGACGAGCTGGTGGCCATGTCGGTACGGGAGCTCAACCAGCACCTGCGCGGGTTGACCAAGGAAGATGTGGTTCGGCTGAAACAGCGGCGCCGCACGCTGAAGAACCGTGGCTATGCGGCCAGCTGCCGCATCAAGCGCGTCACACAGAAGGAAGAGCTAGAACGGCAAAAAATAGAGCTGCAACAGGAAGTGGACAAGCTGGCCCGTGAGAACGCCAGCATGCGGCTGGAGCTGGACGCGCTTCGTGCAAAGTACGAGGCCCTGCAGTGCTTTGCCAGGACTGTCACCCGCGGGCCTCCTGGTAAGGTGGCCGCCACCAGCGTCATCACTATTGTCAAGTCCGCCAACCACAGCCCTAGCTCCGCCCCCTTCTCGGCACCCTCATAGTGAAGATTGACAGTGCCTGCCCAGCTTCTTCTGGTCCAACCTGGCTTTGAACCTAGACTGGCCCATTGCCTGCTCCATGACCTATACTAAGAGGCAGCTTAGTGATCAGACTGAAGGACAACAGGCTGCATCAATTTTTTTCTATCTTTCTTTTTCACACACTCATACACAAACATAATCTATATTGTCTGTGCACTGTGCTATAAATTCCCGGCACCGGCAGGGCACACCGGCCGTTCTTTCCGCTTCACCACAGGCTGAAACTTAGCAGAGATTTAACACACTTGTTAAAGTGTGAGATAGTACTTGATTTCACCTGCCATGGCAGCACTGGTCTGACAGCCTATACATCAGAAACTATTTGCATTAGTTTGAAAAAGTTTCAACTTCATATCATCAGGTTAGCATTGCTAGAATACGTGTTACTTTAAAATGATATCAGATGTTGTAAAAGACCATACAGCAGTAACTTCCTGGTCATGGTCTAAAACCAGGTGTGGTTAACATAGTCCAAGGTTTAGTATGATGATACCTACATCAAGGGAAAATCTTAATCCTGAAGCGTTATGTTACTGATAAATAGGAGGAAATGAAGCATTGGAAAATGAGACAATCCTCTTTTAGTCAGCAGTTTAAACATAGGATTTATAGGAATTAGGAAAATGGCACTTACGGTATAAAACTATGAAGCACTTGCAAAGCAGACTGACATATGTAAATATTCTAGACGGAAATCGCAGAGTAAGGGAGTATTTGGTAGAGGGCACTTGATGGTGTTTTTTCTTTTATGAGAGGTTGATGATAACGTGTAAATGGCACATCTGTGCTGTCGGTTATCTCAAGGATTGTTTTTCCTGACCTGTATCAAAACACCATAAAATGGTAGGTAATCCATATTGGATATAGTGATAACAGGAGCTGTCTTGGCCAATAAATGCAGTTCATTTATAACCTGTATATTACAGAACTGAATTACAGCCTTAAGCTTTACTAACGATGTCAAATTTATGCTCCCGACGTAGAAAATTCCGTCCGATCAGAAAAGCATTCCTACTGCTAAGTTACGAAAGGTGCCACTGCCGGTGTTGGTAACCCTGACTAAATGTACGTATATGAAATGCAAATATTTGTTATTTTGACACAGACTCTTGGGTAAGAACAATCCTGATGTCTTTATAACTCATGTTAAACCAGTTGTGCATCATTTTAAAAAATACAATGTGTATTTAACAGCATTTGTGCTCCTTTGTTCAAAAAGGTAATTTTTCACTAAACTGATCTGTCATAAATTTAAGATGGCTGAAATCAGGATTGGCTCGTACCTAAGTGGCTATGACTGTTCTAGTGAACTCTTCTACCACAGCAGGATTGTTGTGCTGCTGGAAAGCCCCAGCTCTCTGGGGTCCTGTTGTTCTCTTAGCACACTTTTTTATATCACAACAAGTGTTGTACATGTCTCTTTATCCCCAAGTGCTATCCAGACCT
This sequence comes from Beaufortia kweichowensis, assembly GCA_019155185.1. Taxonomy (NCBI): domain Eukaryota; kingdom Metazoa; phylum Chordata; class Actinopteri; order Cypriniformes; family Gastromyzontidae; genus Beaufortia; species Beaufortia kweichowensis. Next base: position 4,815,814 of record CM032804.1, read on the forward strand.
GATGTTTTGCATCGTTTCTGTATTTTATATGTATCCAGGACATGAAATACTTTCAGAGTGGTGTGACCTTGTAATTGTCTGTAATTTAGTGGTTTATTGAACTGATTTAGTTCAGCGATATAATCGTTTTTTACATGTTCCATCAGTCATTCTGCAGATTAGCCTTGAAACCCTTACTCTCAATTCCTCTCTGTACATAATCTTAGTACGTAAACTCCGCACACTTTTAGTGTTTACAGTGAATGTTAATGTTGGCTCATAAAAAGATTATTGTGGATTTCTATTTTGAGAGTAGAGATTTTAAAACCATGTAACTCAGTATTTATCATTTCTATGGCATTGTTTTTGGTGATTTGAATGGTCAAACTCACAGTCAACATTTCAAACCACGTTAAGATGTCCGTTTTTGAACATGTCCTTTTACAGTTACACACGATGTGCTGTTCTTTTTAAATGTGACCACATATCCTCTTTTGTTGGACGTAATGGGTTTTTAAATTACAGTCTTCACTTTTCCTTTAGGCCACAAATGCTTGTAAGAAGAGAAAAAAAAAGCCCAGAAGTTTCCCATTTGTCACACTGTGGTCAAATTTTCAGTTCCGCCGAGATACTTCAGAATTCAGTTTTTCCCCCTGAAAGGAAGTGCTAAAAGTCACTTCTTCTTTATGGAAGTTGTGTTTAATGAAAAAATCTGTGCCAGTGAACTTGACAAAACAGCTCGTTCTGTGCATTCACTGACATCTTGTGGTGATCTGTGTTTCTGTATTTTGTTAAATGCTGTGACCGAAAGCTGATGATCTATTATCCCTATTTTTGACTATTGAGGCATTGCTGTTTTGCTTTACTGTGTTCTGTTCAGCTGCCACCAAAGCCATAACCCATCTGTGTGCTTACTGTTCTATTCGCTTCATTTATTTCTTTAATTGAAATAGCAAATTAAACGTCCTTCAGATCGTAATGCTCCAATTTAGACTAATATAAAGAACGTAACATGTCGCAACTGGTATGTAATTTTACACTAATGCCAGTGTTTCTTTGGCCAGTTTGGAAAGCTCTAGCTGTACACATGTATATGTAATTCTTACAAGGAAATATCAGTACTGAAAGAAGGCATTATTGGTGTCTACACCATCAACACCTGTATCATCTCAGTGTCAGCTTGATTTAAGGCCTGTTGACATTTCCTTAGTACAATACAGTAGTAGATGTTCCTCCCAAAACAGTTGGATGGTGAAAATGATCTCTAAATTAAGTGGGTACTTTTTCTGTCTTTTTATTCTATGTATGCTGTATGTGGCCTTTTGGGCTGAATAAGATAAATTATTCTTTATTTTACACATGAATATATCTATTTTTTAAAGTATATAGATATATATAAATATATATATATATATAATATGTGCTCAGTCAGTCTTTAAAAGCTATTTACCATGAACGCACATAGGAATTTTAACCAATGCTCCTTAAAACACACTTGCCTATAAGTCTCCATGACATATAAAGTATGCTGCTCCAAATTATTACTTTATTTATGTCAATGTTAAGATGAAACTAAGGTATTTGGGGAAGTAGTCATGTTAATTTAGGTAAAATAGTGCCTTTAACATTGAGCTTGTCATCTTTTAAGTACTGTATGAATGGGCGTGGTTGTTTGTAAAACTTTATTTCCATTTGCAACCACGTTTGTTATCTGTTTGATAGGCCTCTTAGCTGTAATCGTTCTATATTAGATTGCGATTGTAAATATGGAGAACATAAAAGGCAGCGAAACATAGTCTTGGATTAATCATATTCGTGATTCTCCTCATTAATCCGCTTGTACTACGTTGAACTTGGATATTTATTTTGATTTTTTGCAACATCTAAATTATTTTATTTACATTCTTTTGTTTTCTTTCAATGAACTACCCTCATGTACAAACAAATTCACTCTGTTATTTTCCATTCTGGCTGAATATAAGGTGGTAAATTATTCCTGTACAAAGTCTGCAGTGTTTGTTTTTGTACCTTTAAATAAAGCTTTTCTCATGTAATGTTTTACTCAGAAATCATCTTTAAACAAAACACTACATTCTGCAATGTTTTTTGAACAAGATTTATTCAATAAACCATTTGCAGTTATAATATTCAGTTATTATATATTGACAGATGACATGTCATGACATCATTCACACTAGACTTTATTACATCACTTCCTTTTTCCACATCTTTAAGGCAGCAATCTTTGGCACAAGTCATACTTGTAAGACTGAGAAGTCATTTAATGCTGTCTAAACATTGCTTTAACAAAGGATATACACATTTGTTTTATGGATAGGTGGACTTTGTGTTATTTTATTAAATCCAGATTTTTACATACATCAAAAAATATCAACATCCTGAAAACAATTATGTATCCAGACATAACCATAATCCAGAGGATAGCTTATACATTTTAAAAAGACAAGGTTTCAAGACATTAAATTGTAAATTGTAAAAGCACTGAACAGGACTCAAAAAGTTGTAAATTAATAACGCAGTATGATACTTAAAATTATGTATTTAGTTAATTATTTGGTTATAAATGCTTTTAAAACAAACCATTAAATGAGGTGAAAAGACTATTGTATCCACTAACATATTGTGTGTTAGCTCACCATGTAATGTAGGTGAAAATGCTCTTTAATTGTAAAACAGTCAAAAACCAGACAAAATTTAACATATTAACGTTCCCCAGTAAAACCTGTACAATTAAAAACCTATGTCATAAGTTACAGCATTAACCAACCAAACAATGGCTGCATACAAATTATTTGCAATTTAAATACATGATAACAGTCTCGTCTTTTTTGCATCAGATCCTGCACACTTTGAAGGCCTGGTGTGAAAATGAATGAATCTCCAAATCAATCGTTTCGAAGTCGGTCAGGCCCCCACTTAGTCCTCGTAATATGACTGATACAAAGGTTTCAAAGAGCTTTCAGACAACAGTTTGAAGTCCAAGTTCCAAAGCCAGTACGTCTGTCAGAGCCGGTTCAATTCGTCATGAGACCCAGCAAGGGGCTGCTGAGCAAATACTTCAAACAGGCAGATGCAAGAATGGCTTTCAAAATTGCCAGTCCCAGTTTCATGCCTTCATGCCTGCCTCGCTTTATTCAGGAATGCATCATTAATGATTTGGAATGAGAGGGAATCGGATCATATGCCATTACTTCATGAAAACTCACCCAGTCCAGAAAGCCTTCAATCTCATTTATAAGCTTTTTTTTAAGAATAATAAGCGGATTTTTATTATTAGTGTCCTTCATACTTGTTTTGGATTAAATACAAAGATCAGAGGATATGGAGAACTAGAATTCGTCGTCTGTGTCGATCAGCATCACTTTGTCTGATTTTTTTGAACTTTTGGTGGTGCTGACGCCTGTCTTGCCGTTCATGTTGGGCGGCACGACTTCCTGGGTGGACTGCTGGGTGTACTGTTGGTAGGCTGGCGAGAAGTTGTGGATTGCGTCCTGCACCATGTCACCAGGGTTTATGGTTTCCTTCAGGCCACTGGAGATGCTGTGCATGGGTGCTACGTTCTCTGCAAAAACAATGCATAAAGAGTCAAATAACACATAGCATACTTTCTATGGCATTCGGCACGCCAAATGAGCGAATCTGAATGTTTTTGTGTGATCGGATATCAGAGGGATGTAAAACTTGGTAGGAAATCGGGTTTAGCAGATGTAACCGAGACACTCCACAAAGGAAACAATGTAGATTCACACAGTCTCTTTTATAAATCCCATGACTTCACAAGCATGGAATGAGGTCACACTTTGTTAGATCCACTGTACAGAAAACATCAACCTAATGTTGACATGTTACCCGACTTCAGGGGTACATTCGCCTTGATGAACAATCAACACAACATGAGCAGACCAACACAAAGCATATCATATTTCGGATTTGTGAGGCACGTTGTTTGTCTGGATTACACAATCTTCTATATCGTTAACATCTGATGACATTTCAAAGCAATGCAATCTTAGTATTATCCTTACTTTTGTAAGCATGTCACAGGCAAGGTCCAACCCAATTTTTGGAAAATTAAAGACAGGGATGAAATAGTACTTCTCTGCTCGGCTGACTGACTCTTCGGCTTCATTTATCTACTAGAAGCTTTTGGCCAGCACGCAAGAGAGAAATTCACAATCCCAGAGTTCCTCAGATTTTTCTCGGCTGTGGATGTATTAAATGAGGTTACAGAGTACAGCCTGATACACAGCAATATGAGTTCCAGCAAACTGCATCTAGCTTGTGTTTGATGAATGAGAAGCTGGGCAAAGGTGAAGGCAGAATGCCACAAGAGGCACAGAGGTTTCCAGCCTCCTGTTTAAGATACAGTTAAACCATGCTTGTAAGTATTTGTGTTTTTCAGACCCTGGCTTGAGACTGCTCCAGTAAGCCTTAGGATCTCCGGAGCACTCAGGAGTAAAGAGGTAAGTGATTTGAGACCTGGCCCTTATAGGATGAAGAGGGAAAACATACAGAGAATGTGAGGTTGTCTTTGTAACTAGTCTGTATAGCCAGAAAGGTCATCATGGGCATCATACTTTAAATTCTAGGGGTCCCTGCAAACAATGAGATGAAGTCCCACCCACACATAATGACATCATTAACATGTTTTGGTGCAAATAAGCCAATTTTCTCTTGCCTTTTCCGTGCTATACTATATTGCATTTGTCTTTTCAAATTTCTGTCCTTTACAAATTGTAAATGAGATGGACTACAGCAAGTCCACAGCAGGTTATTTCAATTTTGAAACCAGTCGGTGCGCACTTGTACGTGATGTAAATGAAAGTGTTTTGCAGAAAAAGTGTAAATAAGCTCAGTTTTAAAATCCGTTTTCTTCACATCTGAGGAAAACAGTTGACCTGACACACGTTCCAACACTGTATTTACCGATGAACTACAGCGGCTCTATAATCACAATCAGAAAGCATATTTTATTTTCCCACCTCTATGCACAGAAATCAACAAACACCATTTCCTGTGATGGTAATTTTGTGCAAATATATTTATGCTGAGTGTCAGTGTTGCAATTCTGCTGTGGATTTATTCATATGCCACCAGTAAGGTAAGTGATACAGAAGGATTTTGAAAGCCAATTACAATCCCCTCACACATTTACCTGTAACTGTCAGGTAGTGTGCGTCTACATTACAAACGGAGAAAGAAGACCTCGCGCCGAGACGGGAGATTAACAATCGAAATGACATGGGGTTTGAAACATGCACATCAGAATGACAGGCGAGCTATTTCATCCGCTCTCAGCACACAAAACGAATGCAGCTTTAACATTCCGCTGGTACTGTGACATCAGTCTGTGGTAATTGAAACAGAACTGTTCTTTCCCACCTAAACGCAGGGACGACAGGATATGACTAATACATGTGGAGGTGATACTGTAGCCCACAGGCTATTTTCAGGATACAGTTTACTGCACAGTACATACTGTACACTGCCTACTGTTTTGTGTTTCATATTGTGACCTGGAAGGATAGACAAAACACAAGCAGAATGTTTACACAGTTCTGAAAGCAGCAGTATAGCCATGGGCTATCTGTCTACAAAAGAACAATACAAGCGCTGAAACAATCATTTATATGCTTTCTGCTATATATTCTAGACATGCGATAGTTTCGTGTGAGACACAGATTCAGGTTTTATCATTAAGAAATGGCATCATTTGACCCGTCACAGGTCTGAGTTTCTCAGACATCTATTTTGTATCTGTTGAGCTTTCAAACTGAGTCATAAACCTCTTGAGAAAGACAACTTTCATAAAGGCTTGCTGAGACTTGCTGTTTCTAAGTTTCCTGTGAAAAACAAGTTAAAAAGTTTTCTTGTAAGTGTCAGTTTTTTGAGCATCCTAACCTGGTGCTTGACTCTTCTTCTCCTGGTACACGCTGGAGGTGAAGGCGTAGCGGAGGGCGATGGCGGCAAAGAACATTTCAATGCAGATGATGAAGTTCTGCCAGCCGGCTGCCACTGTGCCCGCTCCCACCTCATGTCCGTCTATGACCAGAGCTTCTGGGATCACACCACAACGCTCCAGAATAGCCAACACCATACCTAAGACACAGATAAACAATTTCCCATTCATAAAGGGCAAATCTAAAACAATTAATGGTGATGCACATAATCTTTGCACCACAGAATATCTACCTGTACAAATGGCTTAGTTTATGTTTAGTTTGTGTATGTTTACTGTTTAGTTTATTTAGTTCATCAGCATATTAAACAGTGGCAAAAGTATAACTATTAACACAGAAACAATTAAAGTCCATGCTTATTACACCAGAAAGGGGGTATTCACGATACTAGTTTTTCTTCACAAACCATTACAATCAGCCGAGTGACTCACCTTGCCAGAATGACAGGAAGATAACAGATTTAATGGTGAGAAACTTGAGCACAGGTTCATATGGTCTCAAGAGGTCACTCGTGGCAAAGTAGAAGAGAAAAAGAGCGTAGAGAGCCAAACTAACAGAGAAGTTGTAGATGATGGTGATGTAGAGGTAACCTCCTGTTACACTGATCAAAGACAAACATCACAAGTCAATACATTTTGTTTATGAGTAAAGCTAGTTCAATATGTTATTATGCAAAGATGATACAAAACGAATGAATGAATGAATGAATGAATGAATGTGCAGCTCACTTAAAATCTCCATCATGATATTTGCCAAAAGCCTGGAGGAGGATGGTGATGACAGCCATGATGGGTTTTACCACACAGAACTGAAGGGTGGCCTAGATGATGAGATTAGAAATAAAAACAGATAAGCCATAAAAACTTCATAAAATCAAGAATGGGAGTTTGTGGATTTTTTGGTCATATCTGTTAGCTTGAGTCCACCTATGCTAGTATACAAATTAATGCATTTAACATTTTAAAAATAAGTCTCTCTCTTCTGAACTCAAAATATTGATGATGCTTATGTTACACTACACAGATATTTGTGTAAATGAGAATGTCAACTGAATGGCAGAGAATAAACACTCACAGGTAGCAAATCAGGGTTACAATGTAACTTAAAGGTCATTTACAAAATAGGACAAATCATTTCTCATGTTCCACTTCAGCTTGCTGTTTTTCAAACACATAAACATTTTTTGGGAGAAAGTAGACTTATCTTCATGTTTTAATGACATGGTAATGCTGCATCTTTATTTGTGACAGACAGTTTTTGTTTCTCACATAATGAACACAACGTTCGACATGATTGACAAATCCTCTTATTAAAAATGGCACAGAAGACTTTTCCCAACTTCATTTAATTCAAGTAAGAAACAGCTGCTTTATCCACCAACATGCAATTCAAGTTTCAAATCAAAGAAGTCTGTCTAAAAAGCCATCTCAAAATAATCAAAGTGACTTTTGTCTCCGCTACAGTCTGATATATGGCACGCTTTGAAAATCCCACACACAGGCATCCGGTCAGACAAAAAGATGATGCGTTTTGAAATTCCACATTTTATATTAAAAAGTTCACATTCTTTTCAGCCTTTTCAGGATACTGCCCTCAAATCCAATTTCTATCAGTATTATTCTCAAAGTGCGAATGGGTTCCTCAGCTGCTGCATAGACAGCGTAGGGCTGGCGGCAACAGCTATTTTTACGTTATTTATCGAGCCACTTGCACCTGCTTCCAACTGTTTTTAATCCTGCTTTAACCGCTGGAGCTTCACGGGAAAGCAGACGTTACGATGATAACAGCTGCCGCCCCGCAACAGCTCAGGTGAGGTAGGTCAAAGTCGAGGAGACAGAAACCATGCAAATTTACACCCTCTCCTAACTGCCATATGTTTTACAGGACCTTTACATATTACTGTATGTCCTAATACCAATGTAGGCCAAAACATATTAGACATGTAATATGCAGATTTTGTTTTAGACACAAATAAGTGGAACAAACCTGCTTGCAGAACCTCAGGAAGCCAATGGAGTAACTCATTCCTACTAGACAGCATGTGCCATATAGACAACTGGACCTGTGGGATACATAAAGAGAAGCAAATTAAAGGGTGATCTTAGGCTTGTTGGTGTTTTTTGATGAATTACTTTAACTTTAACTTGACTGTAAGTGACTTTCTAAAACGGATGCAATAACACTCACTCAATGGGCTTTCCTCTTATTTCTGACATGATGGCACTCTCTCCTCCCAGGTACTCAAAAGAGAGGCTCAGGAAGTTATATATCACAAATGCTGTTCGAGAAAATAAGACACAAGTCAATCACACGTGACAGCTAAAGCTAAACTAAACACAGATAAATTGGCATTTTTGGTTGCATTTACACTTGCAGACTTAATGCACAGATCTGATTGCTTGACACAAATCTGTTTTTCCTCTTTACATTTCCTTTAAACATTAAACCTACAGTGTTTGTGTAAATGACTCGCATAAACACACCAAGCATCATCTTTAACATACATTTTTAACATGCATTACCACAGAATAATCTATTAGAATAATCTATTAGTTATTCCTTATAAATCACCACATGTATGCTGTTTTTCAGCTATTCCCTTCTGGGCATACCGGTGACGCAATCTTCTCATAAATTATTTAAATGAATAACGTTAATTATTTACTTCTTGGGAAAAACTTTAGTCTGGGGGCCAATTCTCATTAGTTGCATGTATGTTTCTAGCATATTGGCTGTTTGTTAGTACTTACAAAGCACATAATAATTCTTTATTCTACACAACCATATATATCCCTTAATCAAAAAGTCTCACAAAATGTGAGTCTGACATGTCACTTCTTGATACCTTGATACTTTATCTAAATACCATATTTAGATAAATAGATATGGAATGATTATTTTACTGTGGATCTTAACTGTCAAAAAGATATTCATGGTTTTATAATTACATTATAAAAAAGCTTTTACATTCAGCAACTAGCCTACATCTTAATCTTAGGCTGCTATTTAAAGACAGCTTAAAGACAAAGAAGGTTAGCTCTCACTTTCGTCCTGTGTTTACAACAGACAATGAGCTTGTGTCAAGAGAAACTGAAATATAAAAATACTTCATCTCTTTTTTACAAGTTTATTCAACTTGCTAAATGTTGAAAAACCTACATAAATAGTTTGATAATAAGGCAAAAGATTAAAGTAAACACCTTTACCAATTACTATAAGAGATCTTTAAAGTAAAACAATGTACAGTAGCTTTAATAAAAAAAGTAAAACATTGCTTCAAGTCTTAGTGGGATAGGCCAGAAAACAATCATAAGAGAGACATTTGCCCGCCTTCTTTCATCACAATGGTTAACTGTGACACAGCAAACAGGTTTGGTCAGTTACAGCGATCCTGTATCTGTTTCCCTCTTTGAAACCTGCCACCCGAAGTCTATAAAGCAGTTCCTCCTCCCTCACTGCAGGCCTGAGATCTAAACAACAGCTCACGTCATCCCACCAGCATGATATTAGGCATGAGTAATATTAAGCCCAGCGGGAAAGCAAAGAGTGTAATGGGCAGAGCAGGGCGGCTGCATTTTACTATACCTTCATAGCAGTCACGAACTGAGTCGAAATAGACATAATACTGGTCATTACTGATGAACAGCAGACTGAGCCAGGAGTCGAACGAGTAGATGGGAACGATGAACAGTATACGGATGATGTAACGCTGCTCGTTGGGTACCGTGTAAGACCTCAGGTGTGAATAGATCTGCAAGACAATATTTTTGTTAAGGAAAATGAAGACGGCTGGGCTGTACCTGTCTATTTGGCAGTAATAAAACATAAACTAATTTGACCCATCTTGTTTGCAATTTGAAAGTGTATTTGAGCATCAAGCAGCACAGCAGGTCAAAAGGTGCCAAAAATATGGAAAATTGTGTTTTATAATCAGTTATGGTAGAAGATAGTAGATAAATAGTTATCTTTTACACATGAAATAAGTTTGATAACCAGAACTGATGTTGCAATACAGTAAGTAAGGATAATAATCAAATAAGTACAGTATAAAGGTCTATAGCCTAACAGTTTTATGGATGTACTGTATGACTAAGCATATCAAACAAACACAAGTTACACACACTAATACTGACCGGATATTAACAATTTCAACTCATTGGCCATGTTTGCAATGCTTCCAGGAAGCTATTTTAGTCATAAGACCACAGTCCTATCTGCTTAAATGGAGAAGACTCATATATTTAAAAAAGCTGGCTAAACCACTGACCAACAACTTAACCTGACATCAACTGCACCATAACTTTTGATGTCTTGATTGCACAAAAACATGTTTTAAAGTGTGTTTTAAGTATCTAAAGTATAATAAAACACTGAGCAGCAAATTTTAGAGACATTTATAGGCGTATACTTATGTCTATTATACATTTTTATCACTCTAAAAAAGCAAAAAGTGTTAGTAAAAGTGATTTAAAGTAATAAAAACATTCATATCTCACAGTAATTTTAATAACAATTTTCCACCAAGTAATATACTTTAAGAAGCGTAGGCTTTTTTATGGTTATCAAGCAACGCACATTAGCTCCATTAAAGGCAGGTTGAGGTCGCAGGAGTGTGCACTGCATCAGCTTATTTACAACAGCTTTGGACACAGCTAATCCAATCAGGTTTCATACTCGGAACTAACCACTTTAAAGTCTACTTTTCAATACAGTACGGAAGTTTGTGATGCCTATTCGTAACCTTAATGTCCCTCTAAACTACATATTATTAGTGTGGGGTCTCAATATTTGGTGACAGGTGGACAATCAATCATTTAAAATCAGATATTTAGTTCACAGGTGGAAGCTTGGTGTATTTGTGGGCTGTTAAAAAACAAATTGAGCTGGTCTCTGAACTGATGTCCTCCATTTCACCCAGCTTTCAGGGGAAATAAGTTCAGTGTCCCAAATTCTATAATGCAGACTTAACAATGAGATGGATCTGTGCTTGTAGCAATGGCTTTGGCCATTGACTGTTGGTTGGCTGTCGCAAAGACCCGGACAAAGCTAATTATAACCTGTCGGAACGAGAGGAACTGTTGTTGGCGCTCCGAGGGTCTCAAAGCGAATGGCCAGTGAATCACAATGGGCAGCTCCAACTTTAAGACAGCAAAGCTTGTAGAAAACAGAGTGTTAAAACAAGGCCAATGCAATATATAACAATTCATTTCAATTTAAACAGGGCTGGCCCAGAAGGTAGTTATGTTTCAAATAGCCAGTCTTCAAAGACTCCTTTGATAGTCCTGCCACTGATGAGAAAGTTTTGCAAGCAAATCAGTACCTTCAGACCAGGGTGTTTTAGTAACGCAATCTCAGTTTCTGCCTTTAGTATGCAGAGCGTAGGAAAAACTCTTTTGTAGCGCAGCCGAGAAAGATACTGAAATACTCAAACAATCCTGAGGGTTCCTTTAATCTCTTCAGGATTTACATATGTTGCCTAACGCAACCCTCCACCAATCCTCCGCAGGCCGCTATTTGCAAAGCCACAGATGAGGTGGCGGTGGATGTGTCGTATTGCTTTTATGCTGAGGGACAAAAACCAGACTGTTTTCACTTGATTATGGCTTGAAGAGGAAAACCACTACACAGGGACTCATTTCCAGTCACCATGTTCCGTTCCAATGTTATTTGGCTGCTTTAAAAGCATCAGATTTTCAGAGGTATTGGCTTTGGTATGCCGCACAAGACACTTTGGGGGCAATCAAATCCAAGTCCTCTGGGCACGTTGCAATTCAGAGCCAAAGAAATATCGTTTCTGACCCTGCTTCCCATAACTTAAATCCCAGTAGTTCAATTACATAACAGATGCTTGAGAAACATATTCTATATTAAATTTCTTCATGGGTCATATAGGCTGCAATGAAAGAAAAAGATTCAAACATACCAGCAAGGGTACAGAAATTAGATTTCAGCCTTTCTTAAAACTGAACAATGTCGGCCAATATAATTGGTAATTTGATAAACAAGATGAGTATATTTATGCTGTGCTGGCACTTTAACTGTCAATTACTTTTACACAACAAAACTCACAACCAACTGATTTTATTTTTACCTTATTAAAGCAAGTAATACTAGGCAACACAGTCAACTTGTTCATATAAATAAATATTCAGGTAGGCTCTATGTTTTTAATCTATAATAAATGAAATAAAAGGAAATTCCAGAGAAACTTCAAAACCCATCAGCAGATTTATGTCTACAAAAACATGATCAAACCTCATTAATAGTATTCTGAACAGCCTGACAGCTGAAAACCTGCCCTTATCTCCTTTACTGGCACAGCTGGTGTAAAGGTTAGTGAACGATGCTCTTTTATCAGTCATAAAACAACTTCCTGTATAAACAAGGGTTGGGCACACAAATGTTGGTCTTGCTGAAGCTTCTAGTAGTTCACACTTCACATGTGTGAATGTGAAACACAACCAAGAGACTTCCTGCCACATTTTTATATCCAGTTTTAAAGGCCACCTAAGCAATAAACAAAGCTTAGATCTAGTTAAAAGTTAGAATTTTTCTTGTTTAATAAGTATACTCATTTATCTTAGAAGCACACTCCTGCAACTTGGAAATAAATTTGTGGTTGACAGAGTAAAAGCTAAAGTGCACATTGCAGAACAGTTACGTGTCTCTGCATTACAGCATTACAGACCACCAAATCTATATTCTGTTTGTACACTGCACTCTTATCAGTACCAGTCAGCACTGTAGTTACCTTAGGTTGGTCAAGGACAGCTAACAGTGCTTTAAAAGTATAATGGATCATTTAAAGCAAAGAAAACACACAAGGCTGCCAGGCGCAAACAGGCAGGTATTTATTGATCTCTTATGATCGATAACCAGTGGAGACAGGGAGTGAAGTGTTAGTTATTGTGCTGTTTTTTGCTACGACTCTGTAGCATAGATAGACTTTCTAAAATTACACATCATTATCTAGATCTGCAACTGATAGTGAACCTGTGGTCAGGTATGAGGGTGGAGACTGTGCGTAACAGCTCGTGTTTCCCTCACCTAGCCAATTTGCTTTTATTTGCATGTGCTCTCAATGAACCACAGCTATTAGTGCCTCAAGCTTTTCCCAGACCACAAAGCATCTCCATTTAATGCTGAGATTTTGTTCCTCACCTTATAGCCTATACAGGCTTTTACATGTTTCTGGTGGCACTGGTTTAAAATCAGCAGTGCATAGATTTACTATTGAAGCTCTGGGGCTTGAAATATGGGTAGGATTGTGCCAGTGGCTGTTTATAAAATTCTTGAATACATTACTGACATTTACTGCTAAATGACCCTACCTGATGACAGGTGATGATGAGTGCCGACCAAACAAAGATTCCAGACAAAGCTTGAGCGGTGGCTGTGTTGAGGAAGATCTTATCGTCCCCTACGACTTCAGTCCTATTACCTGTCCTGATGATCGTCACGTTAGACATGTCAGTTGTGTTTGACAGTAGCATTGAGTATGACAACAAAGAGCCAGAATCATTCATTTTTTTATCTGAATCCATCGACAGTGCTCTAAAAGTCTCTTCTGAATCATTCATCTGTGGGGGAAAAACAAAAGCAACTTTAATCACTTCTAATGAAAATCATGTTTAAAGGAAAACCTAAATGTTTTTTTAAAAAAATACGATGTAGTTGATTTATTTACTATATTAATAAAATATTGCTTGGTCAATATTACAAAATAAGTAGGACACCTTTAGACTACCTAATTCTGTATGTGAATGAATAGATTAAGTACTCTGAATAATTTCCCCTTAATGTCATAGATACTTGAGTACTGTCACTTAAATCCATGGTAACTTGGTATGGCCACTTTTGTTATGAATTTTTATTTTATTTTATATTATAAACAATGTGACCGAAATCCTACATTTATTTGTGTTTGTGGTTATTTATTGTTTATATTTTGGAAGTTTATATAAACCTATGAGACGAACACCATTAATTATATACTTGATAAAATAATATCTTAACCTTTAAGATTTAAATCATTTTCTTTTCAAATATCTTCGAGAAGCTTCTCATCAAGTATTTAGATTGCATAAGAAGCTTATCAAGTGAATAGATTAAAGTCTATATTTTAACCGAAAGGCGAGATGGGTTTATAAGACTTACCGTGATAATGTGTCAACACCTGTGGAAGTTCAGTCCTCCTGCGATCAAATGCAGTCCAAACCCAAATAACTTGATCACAAACCTCAATTAACTCTGTTCATCGCACTGAGACTTATATAAATATATATTATATTTAAAGTAAGAATTTAAGTCACGTAGCCATATGTACAGACGATCGCGCGACAACACCGATAAGTCAGTCGCACTTCCTAGTTTTATTATTGACAGGTCTGATCGAAGTCAGGTCAACTTAGTCCGCTTTAAACCGCCTTCAATCTAATCGATCATAAAAAATTTCTAACGTTAATCCACGTTTTTTTCCAATAAAGACTTTGTCTAATTCCACACCAACCGGTTTTGTTTATCTGTGCTAAGTTAGGCAGGTGTACGTACGTCTCAGTACAATAGCACACCCAGTCATGTGACCTTTCGACGTTTGTCCTTGATCACGTGACGCGAAAGCAACAGAAAAGCACCTGTTGACGGAAGGTAGTGCGTAAGTGTGTTTATATATATAAATGCAACTGTTGAAAAGGTTTGATCCACTTATTTATTTATATCACTCAGGTTTAAAAAAATAACTTGTTAAACATATAAAATGACACAAATGTGACTATTTATTTTTGCTACTGTAGTGAAAAATATTAATATGATTGCACAATTATAATCTTGTCCACATAACTAATTTTAAACATTCAGACATATGCCTTCAGATCATAATATTTTTAGGTCATGAAAAGCATTTTGAAACTTTTAAACGACAGGCTTTCCAGGTATATTAAAAATATATCAGGGGGACTAATAAAATGTTTTACAATATGTCTTCTAGTAAAGAAAAAGCAAATGCAGATACATAAAGAAGTATTTGAAACATTTATATTTTCTTTCTGCATAAGGAATACTGCAAAACACAAAATATGTTTATTAAGGAGTCTGCAGTGTGTGCAGGTGTGTATCCAGCCCCTAATTAAAAAGTTATTCTCCACCAAAATCAGAAGTAGGAAAATATAACTTTAATCTGATAAATTTGACAGTAGAAATACATTACACAAAGGCACAGGCAGATGGAATGATCTTTGTTTTGGTGCTCTCAGCATTCAAATTCCATAAGCATTTCAAGCAGTGTACAGTAAGTCATGGTAACAGCACAAAAGACCACACTGTCAACACACATTTATTAAAAAAAACAAAAAAACAATCGTGCATCTGTGTAACCTCCACGGAAACCTTGTTCACCAAACCTGACAGCTTTTGATCATATCTTTAATAGTTTTCATAGTTTCAGCACTGTTGTCTTTAAGTGAAAGGCCCAACAGAACCGGCCGGTTGCCTGATTCCTGTGAGACAAATGTTACTACATTCTTGGCGTAGACATGTGTAAGAGGCTGCAAATAAAGGAGAAAAAAACTTTATCACACAAACTAATAATTCAAAAAAGCTCATGCTCTGTTTGTAATGAATTACCTCATCCTTTCCTAATAGTACTCTGGTAGTGAACATCGGTACACTGATGTCTCCAGATCTCGTGTCAGGTGTTACAGACACAAGCGTCCCTATTTTTCCGTACTGCGTCAGAACGATGAAAATGTAGTTGCTGAATTCCGTGCACACAACCTGTGTTGTAATCCCGTTTACTGCTTTTTCTGCTTGTCTTGATTTGATGAGCGGTTGAGGAGCCATTATTATCTGAACCTTTAAACAAATAAAAAGTTAGATGCATCCTTATAGTAGCACAAAACAACGTTTTGACAACAGAACACACATAAATACAAAGGGCATAAAAGCAAATAAAAAGGGGATAATAAGGCATATCTGATGTTCAGCACTGATGTTATGTTGTTTTCATATATTAGCTCTGCATGCTAATGCCGAAGCACGGAGAATTCGCGCCAGTAGGCCGGAAGGTGTCACTGACGCATGGCTTCTGAAAAGCGGTCATATGATAAATGAAACGCCGAGGCTTCAAGGCCCAAGAGGCTAGCGCTCGATACGACACAAGCAACATTAATAACCGGCTTATATAATGTCTAAACAACATATTAAACGGTTAAGGAAAAACGTAATTACTCACCGTTAGTTAAAGTCGTTCTTGAGGCTGAACTAGAGTCCGCTTACGAACATCACCTCAGCAAAGCTGCAGAGACGCACTGTGCTGCATCTGCGCATGTGACAGGGAGAAAGTTAAGGTGAGTTGTGAAGTAACTGCCTGATGTTTCAAGTTTAATTTAGTTTTGATTTAAAGTTATAATAATTTTGCACTTGATAAGGGGCTTTAAATTACACCTTCTTAACAGAATAGCACTTTTTTTTACTGAAATTACTTTTAGAGCTGCTGATATGCTGTTTTTTTATGTAGGAGGGTCATTCTGTACCAAAGCCTCAAAATCCCAATACATGTGTAACGAAAATTCTACCGATTTTTTAGTTTTTGTTTATTTCGCGATAGGTACGTAAACATGAGGTTAACATTAATGAGCTTAATGTACTTTTCCATGTTTATTTCATAGTTTTTAAATATCTGTGACGCTCGTGTTGCTTACAGCCACATTGTTTTTAGTGTCGTTTAGCACTGCATATTTATCATGTTCCTGACATTCCCCATGTATAAGTTTTATGTTTTTGCATTTGGGAAAAGTACCCCAATTTTGGTAAAATATTTTGGCAACCTATGGTATAAAAGTTCACATACTCTTGAGATGTAGACCTTACCATGTGTGTACTGAATTTTTATGAAAAACATACAGGCAGAACATGTTTTTCATAATTGAATTATAATATAAAGACTTGCTGCCCACTTGGTTGTTCTCCTAAATATTTAGATTACACAGATTATGTTGCAGGGTAGATCTCACAGATGTACATGGTTTCAGAATGTTCATGTGTTTGTCTGGATAACTTTATCCTCTGGTTGTCTCGCCTTGCCTCATCAGAGGTTCATGTGTGGATGTGTTATACTTTTGCTGAGTCTAGTCGATTTGAGAACGTGTGCCATGTTCACTGAGGCTGTTCGGCTCTTTGTGTTCCAGTCTGGAGCTACTCTTGCAGAGTGCTTGAGCTTTACAACCTCAAAGAAGTTGCTCTCTCTCTCTCTCTCTCTCTCTCTCTCTCTCTCTCTCTCTCTCTCTCTCTCTCTCTCTCTCTCTCTCTCTCTCTCTCTCTCTCTCTCTCTCTCTCTCGTAGACCACCAATAGCATGTGATTGAAGGATTAGTTCTGTAAATGTCATTTAAAATGTCAGTCATTTACATAGACTTTTTTGCTTGTTTTAGAATTAAGTCTACAGTGTAGTGTTGATTCTGTTATTATAGCTCATTTGCAGTTTTTTTTTTTTTTACCAGATCTCCTAAATCCCAAAGGCGATGGTAACATTAGAATGGTTGATATAATGTCCAGTTCACCACTTGTACTATAATAACACAAAAAGTCTTGCGCAATGAAAGATGAAGCCCCACAATAGTTTGCTGTCATGTAAAGTGCAACTCATTTGCCAAAGCAAATCTCAAACGTGGCATTTTCGTCCAATGCACCATTAAGTAATCATTCTCACAGCTGTTAGCATTAGGTAAAATGGGCATGCATGCAATAAACATGCTGTGAGGTGATTTGCTCTTCAAAGTGCTATAAAGAGGCACCAGTCTGAAGCTTTATGGGTCTTGGGTGCTCTAGAGGCAAAGGAAGAAATGAGGTTAGAGCAAGAAGATAGCCTATCATGCCCAATATAAATGAAACGAACAAGCGCATTCATTGTTCATGAACACCTCCCACAGAATATCATTTTAATATCTCTTTAATGTTCTGGTGGAATTATACATGTCATTTGGGTTTTTGTGTTCCCACAGCAGGAAGATCAGTCTGATTGGCTGACAGGATTTCATTAGAAGTACACTTTATTCTAAAACGACATTAGTCCAACATTTTGCCACATACCTGCACTCTTTTGTTCAGACTCATTTCATTGTAGTTCTGGTAAGGAGAGTATTGTACAGACATGATGGACGTCCATTATTCAATTTAGAAGACGTGACTTCAAATGTGATAATTAAGGTCTTTGTTTCATTGATGTCGTTAGTAATTATTCACATTGATTTGACATGAACAAAACTATGGGAAGACATAACAAGGTACCAAATGTTGCCTATAGTGCCTACACTCAGTAATTTTTATAATACAAAGCTAAAGAAATACCCTTAAAGAAATAAATCAGACTATATGTTTAATTAGTTGAAAATTTCCTTGAAATGGAAAGTACTTTTTGCAAAACATCATATTGTAGTCACATGACCATTCCACTCATTTTATATCAGTAACCACCATGTTTTAGATCATGCAAGTAGTTAACCAAATGCCATCAGAAACGTAAAGTTCTGTATCACTTTGCTGCTAGATACTAGGTGTATCATATCCAACAAGATAACGCTGACAAAATATTACTTTGTGATTACATTATGGCATGGATGAAAAAGGAATTGTGGAGGATAATGAAAGGGTAATCTTAGCCTCTTAATCAGATTTTTTTGGATTTCATGTCAAATATTAATGTACTACTACTATACCATACCTTTTTCATGATGGTTTATTATTTTGGTATATTTCTGATGACCCCATCCACAAATGGCAAGTAAAAAGCCTGTCTAGCCTATCCTGGGCATCAGAATGTATTACATATAGACTGCAGCTTCCTGTCAGAATGATGTTGTCACAATCAAGGATCTGAGTAAGGTCTTGGGGCGCAGTGCAAACCCACACAATACTGGAAGAGTGCACTCACCAGGGGTTAATGAGAGCTGCCATGGGTCGGTTACCTCACAGATTACTTTCTGCTTCACTAATATGACAACCCACCCCTGGCAGCAGTCATCTCAATCTGGTAGTCCAAGAAACACATACACGAAACATGCATTAGCGCAGCAGGGGATGTATAGACTGAGGTCAACGTGAAACAGCATTTTCAACCCATTTTACTATTATAGTGGGATGCATTTTTGAGTGAAACATGATATTTAATGAAAACAAAATAGGGTGGAACTATATCCATAGGGAATTGATTATATAACAGGTGGTTAAATACCAAACCTATTGATTTACATGCTGTGAGGTTTTGTCTTAAATGTCTGCATTCTTTCATGGAACAGTTTTAAAGTTTTAACTCTATTTCCTGAAATATACTAGGAGAATCATTAATGAAATCCTTAAAAAAACTATTAACATTCATTAAGTAGAATTGGACTCTAAGCCAGAATCTTTAGATTCCCATTCCTTTCTATAACGTCAGCCAGTAAGCAAAGTCGAGGCTCAGCAAGTCAATACATTTTAATAAAAGATTATAATTACCAACATGTCTTTCTTTGGAATAGCAGGCACAAATGAATCATGCACAATAGGACCAGTAAAGTGCATTAAGAAAGTAAATAGGGTCAATTTTGATTTCATGTCGACGTTAAAATATCGAACAATTACCAGAGTTACTTCCTTCCTGGTGCTTTGAGTGTTATCATAAATGCCCATACACATATTCATGAGCATCTACGTCACATGAAATACATCATCAGCCTTCTTTGAGAAAGACTGAATGTAGCGCTTCATCCGCGGCATCTCCGTCTCAGTCGCTTAGCATCTGATTCATGTTGATCTGTAAGGCTAGATTCATGATGTGAGTGGATCTCAACAATACATGTAATGAAAATTGCTCTTCTGCCATCTGGAGCCTTATGTCAGGGGCTCATTCATGAAGTAAGTGTACCAACAAATGCACACTTACACACATACACAAGGCAGAAATGCATACATTCCCCAAATGACCACTAGAGTGCTGTGCTGCATTGCAGATAGCATTCAAATGATGTGTAAAGATAGTTTAACACACTGACTTGAGCTGTGGTCTTTCACATTATAAATTTCCCATCATGCACATAGAACTCAGCGAGTTCTTAAACACTCCACTGTGTGATCTTAAATTAATGATTGGAGACATTTAAAGAAGTTTTTCATTAGATTTTCTGTGATATTAAAGATACAATGTACTTCTACCAAAAAATATGTTTTTGAATATTTGTTGCAGGAAACTTTGCAAGTCCTATAGGTAAATAATGCATTTTTTCATATTTGTTATTGTTTTAGTGTATCAGATTTGAGAATCAAATAGTCTAATTATAAACATTATGTTGTGGTCTCTAATTTGGGTTTCAAACTGAGAGAAATTTGTGTGAACACAAAGCAAAATCTATTTGTTATATATAGCTTCATTAACAATAAAGAGACAGAGCGAGTCCACATAGAACAGTTGCTTGATTGTTTTTTTCAAATGCAAGTTGATGCAAGCAAGGTTTTAAACAAATAAAGTTAAAAGAAAAACTGTATGGCATCCACAGTGATGTGGGTAGAAGATTATTGATTCAAAGTTACAAATAAAGTCCTATGCCAAAGTGCATATCAGTTTAGTGTTAAATAAATGTTCTTATTAGATAATACAAATGTCAATCATTTTACATCTAAAAAAGAGGATCATAAGGAAAACGGGAAAAACAGATGTCTCATGTGGTCTCCAAAGGTCTAGATTGATGTATGGAATCTGGCATTCAAAGTCTGAAAATTCAAAGATTTCTTTTGAAGTACATACGCTGCTTTTTGAAACATATTCAGATCATGCTGAGATCTGATCATGCATCATCACGTTTTTGCACGAACTGCTAGAGGCAGTTCAATCACTAAAGCAAAGGGGCACATAGTGAATAATATACTGCTTGTGTCATCCGTAAAGTCATTGTAATATTGTGTAATATTACTGCCCTTTTATACATTGCATAAAAATGAGTAAAGCATAGCATCACTGGTCCAGCATTAACCCTGTCAATCTAATTCTGTGACTCTGTGGTTCACTGGCATGCAGGGCAAGACTAGTGGAGGTGGATGTAGACCCACAGAGAGGAGAGGCTTGATTAAGAGCCTCCACAGAGAGAGAGAGAGAGAGAGAGAGAGAGAGGAGGGGCAGCCTACTCCCATGCTACTGGCTGACCTTGCACAATTCTGCTTCATGAAGCCAAGTCACAGCCATCCCTCTGCGAGGAAAGCCTGTTGACCACATGGGTCATGCCCAGAAATACTGTTTTCCTTCCTGTCATACAAAAAGCCCCCACCCACAAAACTGCACATGCAGCATTTAATGTACTAAAAATACTCTCAACCATAAACAGAATGCAACAAATATCCAACTGGGACCTTAGTGTAATATGATATCATCATTTACAAATGTTTGTTTCGATTACATTTTTTTTTTTTTTTTTTTAAAGATTAACAAGTAAAGAAAGTTATCATTATTAACTTTACCGTCATGCAGTTACAAAACGCATGTGATGTGTTTGTTTTTTTTGCTGTTTTATGCAACAACTTTTCATAGTGACCACAGTTGTGAAGGACAAAAGCATCATGAAAATAGTCACTCTTTCAAATATTTTTATAAACCCAGTTGTTTGTGAGGATCAGCATTAAATTTAACTCATTATCACTGATAATCTCGCCCAGTGAGCCGTTTGAGAACTACTATGACCAGATGTCTGAGTTGAATTTGAGAAGCAGATCAGTCTGATTAAGTGAATCAAACGTTATTTAGAGCTGGGCTGTTTTTTTAAATGCTTAATCCAGTTATATTGAACGATTCCTTCATCAAATGTATCTGATTCATAATTTCAACAGTAACTAAGCCGACTATTCCTTTCTGGCAAACACTTGCAGATTTGTATTCTTCAGAATAACTTCATGGTAAGTCCTCCCAGGACAAATGTTCCTCCCTGTTCAGGGTGAATATAAATAGATATATTGATTTGTGCATGGGGGTGTATTAGTGTGGATGGTAGCAGCAGACACAACAGCTTGGCTGATTAGTTTGTTGGTCAGAATACGAGAGAAAACCAGTGGAGGTCTGAATAATCAAAGCCCGCATCTCTGTGTGCTGTCTGCCAATAGACCCCCTCATTACTGGGATGTTGACTATCAGCTACAGCAATGGTGTCACCATTTCCTGGTCCATGGAGGCTGGTTCCTTTGAGCATCATGGGAGGAGGGAGGCATTATGGTGCACTTTTGTGATAGAGAGAGAGACATGCTTTTTAAAACAGCAGCTTGTTTCTTCCCTCCCTTTTACATTTCTGAATGTTCTGCCATATTCTGCGTTGTGTCCTGCGATGTTCTTGCCCGTTCTGTCCCTCTTGTGGCACTAATTACATGGTTACACTAAGCTATTATTAGGCATCCGCTTTGTTTACTTTAATGCTGTCTTTGTCTGTGAGTGTGTTTTGTGTAGCCTCTGATTCCAGGCGAGTACACAATCACGCACATTTGTACAATTTCTCAAAAACACCTTAAAGACACTATCATTCAGTCATTTATCTGTTGTTCAGAGCCATTAGGAAATTTGAAATCTCTATCAATAGAATTCAAAGTCATTCTGTTCCACCATGTAATCAGGTGGAATCAATAAGTCAGCAAGAATGAGATTTTATTTTCATTATGATTACCTACAGCATTAGGGGACTTTACCATTATGAGCATATCTGCAGTGAGAGAACTAAAGCATGACAATATTCTGCATGCTACACGCTGCCAGGGTGTCACGCATTGCATTTATACAGAAAATTATAAGAAATGGTATCATTAAAATTGATCAAGTCTAAGAGAACATATCTGGAGGCGTGGGGTGAGTCCCTCTTTCAAACAAAACCTTCATAACTTGTTATCAGATGAAATCGAACACACCTCCATCAGACCCCTGTTGTCATGTGTTAGCCCAGCCTCATTGCATACATGCATAAATGAGAAGCTATAAATGAACAGAGCTGCGCTGATGAGATTTGGGAAGAATGAGAACTTGATATGAACTTTAGCACATATTAGGTAATAAAATGTGCAGCTGTCCCTCCCAACAAATTCAAGAAAACCTCTTAGCTAAGAGTGTGGCGCAGTTAATGTAACCATGCAAATAAATGTTCTGAAAGGGTTTTACAATCTGATGCCACAGCTGAACCTTTTAAGTGTCATTATCTAAATGATAGATAAACAACCAAGTATTTGTGCTTTGAAAAACCTAGAAAACAATACAATGACATGAAGTACCTATCAAATTTGTTAATCTCCAGGAAAAAAATATGAAAAACCTTTAGCCGTACAGGAAATATCTTTTTGATAAGATGTTAATTCCCTTGTAGAAACTTTATTTTAAGAGTGTGGCTATGCATATTTAATACAGGCTTCTTGTTTCCTCTGTGTTTAGTTGTTGAGTGACAGTTGCCTTCAGCATTACACCATAAAGTATTTAACCTGCCATTTAAGTTTTTTCCACTGTGTTGAGTATGTTACTTTTCCAACTAGCTAACTAATTTTGCACAGACAATTAAAGCTTTATCTTTGCTTCCAAGAGCATTAATCCTCACAAAGCATCCACTGTAAGTTGCTGTTCGGCAGTCTCAAGGTGACTACACTTTGAATGACTTTTGATTTTTAATTGAACATGCTGAGACTTTCACAGGACTCGGGAGAAAGCCAGGGTAGAGGTGAGCGCGAATACAAAGTGCTATGCAAATAGGTTCATTCGCCTCTTTGCTATAATTTGGAAAGGTTCCTTAATTCCACTGAACTTGTTACTGAAGTCCAGTAGCTTAAATGCAAATGCAGGACCCACAGCTTCAAATAAGTTTCATACCATGCACCGACTCAGCAAATTCACATGAGACCGGAGATCAAAACACATACTGCATCATGCATACTTCATATGGCACCAAAAATCGGGCCACTATTATGGGGAGGTGAGGATCTGATTGCATCCCATGAAGAATACATTTTCTCAAGATCCCATTATGGAAGCTACAGTACGTACGGGGATTTTAATGGCAGGGTGAGCTCAGCCAACAACAGTGCAGCTCCAAATCAATCAATGAATAAAACAACACTGCTGGCTTCTCGCCGGCTGGTCGCTTTTAATTTCCAGCCCAAATCAGCGTCCGTGCTCTTTTCAATTTTTCAGCGGTTTCTCAAAGTCTGCGTTCGCCAAAGCGTCTCCAAAGAGCTGCCGTTGTCTCACCCGCCCAGCCGCCCATCAGGAAAGTGGTTGGAGGGGCCTTTCCACTTTTTTCACTCCTGTGAAAAAAGGTCCCTATTAATTACTGATGTGGTCTCAGAGCATGGACATGGCAGCAGGTAAATGAGATTCAGGAGGAACAGCTGCAGCTCTTCATCTCCTGTGCCGGCTATTCTTAGAAGATAAAGAGCAGGCCGGATGGCCACTTGCAGAACGAGCCAAAGAAATTAACAGTTTTGAAATGTCCTTGGATAATGGACTTTTTCGGCCATGAAGTGGAACTGTTCTGTGAATATTTTTTTTCCATGCTGTAAAAGCAGTGGAGACAAGGCAAGGGCAGAAAAATCTTAATACGGAATGTAGTGCATTGCATTTAATCATTTCAGCACCTGAGAGAACACCTGATGACTCTTGAGTTGTCAAGCCGAGGTTGCATCAAATATTCATCAGCTTTCTTCAGTCTTTACTGAGAGGTGAGATCCATTTGTTCTTTAAGTGAATTTCTCTTTATGGAGATTCAAACACCTCAAAATAAGAATAGACAAATACAACTCAGAATGGGATCTGGGTGAAAACTTTCAACATATAATTATTGCATCTTTTAAATGTAACACATAATATTCCAAACCTCTGAAACAAAATTAAAGGGGTCATATGATGGTAGAACATAATTTTGTGTGGCTGAGCCTTTACATTTACAAAGAACATCTCTTTGGGTTTGAGATTTGAGCTTTGTAACTCTGCAGATCTTATACATGCACAAAGAGCTACATAACACACTAAAGAGAAGGGAAAACAAGAAATCACATCATATGACCCCTTTAAAAGTAGTTACTCTCTCTCTCTCCTGATGATGTGAGATTCAAGGCAGATGCTGAGCACAGGTTAGCTAAAAGGTCCCAGATTCCAGCATGGCGTTATTTACCGTGCCGGGAGACACACACATACATTACAGACATCTGAGGAAAGGTCATAGAGAAAGATGGAGAGCCGCAGTAAATTGCCTCTCCATCACATTATTGGGCTTTCATATTGCCAAGTCAGTCTTACTGGCACACGGAGGGCCCTGACCTGACTGTTTATTCCATACACTAGTAACATTAGCCTGAACGTTGTGTAGATAAATGTGTACAGAGATGCTTGATGAGATTTAAAAGAAAATCAGCAGTAATGCATCAGAGATCGAATTTGCGCAGTATTATGGAGTAATTTAGCAAAAGCAGAGATGCTACTAAACTGCTACCTTTTTTTTGTAGGCACCAGTTTAAACTGTAATGGTTGTTTTGAGAATTGTTGCATTGCTTTTCGTTTACACTGTTAAATTTTACTTTATTTTTTGGCTATGGTGTGTTGTACGTGCAACTTTACAAGCGAGCTGAGAAAATAATGCTGTCAACAAAAACTCTTTTTGTTCTGTCTTTTCTCCCAAAGCATTAGAAAGTCTGATTTATTTTACTGCATTGGTTTATGTAAATGGACTAATCATAAAAAAACATTTGCCAGTCTCTGTGCTGTACTATATCTTACTCCTGAAAGAAAGGTATAAATGAGGTATATATTAAAATAAATGTTTATTATAAGTGCCTCTGCTCAAGTTTACTTCTGTGACCGTTTTGAAATTGCCCATTTTTTTCAGAAACCCTTATTGTTTTTATGCCATAAAAAGCTCTAATTAAATTAAATAATTGTAGTTATGTAGACTATTGCTCCCCTAGTTTCAATGTAGTTAGATATTTTCGTTATATCTTGTTTTTACTGTTTTATTAAAAGAGTAGCTTGACTTTAATTGCAGTAAGTTTTAACACTGGTTTGTGAACTTAAACCCATCTGGATCCATGCTAAAATGAACTTGAAATACAATAGAATGGACAAGGATGGCAAAATCCATTAAAATGTTGAAGCTGTTAGTTCCAAACAGGGCCTGGAGTCATATGTAACTGAATGCAATGATTTATCACTCCTGGCTTTTATGTCTATTGTTTACAATCCTCCGGTCCTGATTGAAATAAAGTGCAGCGAATGTTTTCCCAGGACATGTAATTTCGGAGATAAATGACCCTGTTCTCATTTGTTCCCAGAGATTGTGATCCATAGTTCTTAGTGACCATTTCACAGAAATATTTCCCAACATCCGGGACTTGTCTTCCCATCTCAAACTCTGGAATTTTACCTTAGGCTGTGTCTGACAAAAGACTGTGACTAACTTTAAATCAGGCTCTGCGTGAGTCTTAATGACTTGACAGAAATTAATTTCATCGGCCATGCTGCACAACGTTGATGGACCTGCTAATGGTGCGGCTCAACTCGATTCTCATTTATTCTTTCATCCAAATTGATACAGTCAAGTGCTGATTCGGTATGTTCCATATATATCCATGAAATCCAATGTACGAGTGTCAAAATAAGGCTTGCTATTTATCATCTGCTATAAAGACGTTTCACAGATGTCATCCAGCGTGAAGTGCCGTACCAAAACCTGGTTTCCGCTCTGTGAATACCACCATCTAATCACACATGTTCAGACCACATCTACAGAGATGTTGCAGACGGCTTTTTAGATGTTGAACAGCGTTTCGGATTTGCTTGGCCCATGTTTATCTAAGGGTAAATTATTTACAGCCCACTCCTCCGAAATCCTGTTTTCCAGATGTACTAGTGCATCATTTCCATAAGTGAACTCATTGAATGAGCACAATCTTTCCTTTGGGATGGTGTAAATTTGTGTAACTCAGCAAATCAGTCCCTCTAAAGGCTGATTTTTATTCCGCATCCAGTAGCTCGAATAAATTAACAACATAACTACAGCAGTTTGGGACGGGAGGGAGGAGGCTTGTTGTCTGCCACAAAAGGATCGGGACATCTGCGAGTGTGTGTGTTTGATGGAGCACTGGGGTCTGTGTGACAGACCTGCGCTGTGTTTGCTTTAGTCAGGGGTCTGTTTTGGAAAGATTCTCTGCTAAGCTGAACACGGTGAGCTGTGGTTTCCTCAAGTGTACTTAGTGTCCAGACCATGCCTGACAGAAGGGGGATAAATCTGTCAATTTAATGTGCCCACTGAGCAGGAACATTATGTTTGACTTCACCTGTTCTTATCTGGCCCACAAAGCCATCACGATTTTTTTTGGCTCTAATTTACTTCCTCTTGAATGTTGTCGTTTTGCTCAAACGAACAATGGCACAAACAACCATTTATCATAGATGTAAAAAAGTGAATGACATTTCAGAGTGGATTCTTTCCATTAAATGTGACAAATCCATTCACTGGGACACAGTGGTTTCACTATAAATGGTCTTTCTTCACTATCAGTCTTCGTTTATTTTTGTTCACTGATTTCTGCTGTGAAGTCCTGCGGCCTCTGGCCTTCCTGGTGAAATTCAGTTATCCTATTGCTTTATAGGACTGTTTACTGCCATATTCATTTTTAATTAATTTTGTTACGATTATTGAATAAAAATACACAACATAATCCTTCAACAGTGCCCATATTTTTGTCAAGTGTGAGTAACTCTGTATTTAGCCAGTAAGCTTCTACTCGATACAGGCTGGAAAATCTCTGACATTCATTTTCCGTGTGATAAATTATGGGATGACATAGTGCAGACTTGCATCTCTCATGTGTCGTTCATCACTGCTCTTATGAGCCCACGAGCTCAGAGGCTACAACTGATTTGTCATAGTCATGAAATTCTGTTTTGCTCATATGGCCAGCCGGTACACAGAAAATTGTGTTTGACCCACGGATATAACGGAACAGCTCAGAATCCTGTCATTATCACTACTGTGCCCCCGAGCAGCCCCAGAGGGACTGACTTTATATATATATATATATATATATATATATATATATATATATATATATATATATATATATATATATATATATATATATATATGTGTGTGTTGTGTTCACGTTATATGTGTATGTGCAGTATGTGTGTGGTCTTGTTTGTCCATCCAAGCTGAAAATCCTTCAATGTGGGAGACCAACTTTTGATTTTTGATTTTTGAACTTTGTGACTACATTTATTTTTATTTACACATATTGAACATACATGAAATGCACTATCCAATCTAAATTTTTACAGTTTAGGTATTTTATTTTTGTAATTTTTTTATAATATATTTTTTATTTTTTTTATTTTAGGTTTTAATATTATTAACATTTTTTATAAATTTTGTAGTTTGTTTATTGTTATGAGAATTTGTCATCTTTCCATCAATATACACTATGAAATATTGAAGTGAATAGTGAAATCACCCGTGGAACAGTGACAGTTCCTGTCCAACTTAAAAACAAAAAAAAACCTATGGGAGGTCCTTGTCAAAATATAAAACATGATTTACTTAATAATTTTTAAAAACACAATTTTCTATGGGCTTTTCAGTTGACATCTTGTTTTCTATTCCTGTATAACTTTAACTTAAAAGAAAAATGTTGATGCAGTTTCTTTCAGACAACAGAAATATCATCGCTGCTGGGTGGAAATCTCATATGTCCAAAACACTTTAATTTAAAAGTTGACAAGCTCTTTTTAATACTTTTCAGTGTGAAATATTTGCAAAACTCACAGAAAAACATGAAAGGTGACTTCATCATAAAAATAATCTTTGGAGATATGAGGTTTCTGCTTAACAGCAATGATGTAGTAATCACAAATTATTGAGCTACAAAAAGTAATATTAAAGTAATCCTTACGACAATCCTTGTCACATTACTAGTCATCTATGCCATACAATAGCTTTGTGTTAATAATGGACATCCGCGTTTTTATATATTTAAACTTGACTTCTTAGCAAACTATATAAGAACTAGTAACATTTGTCATATGTTACCTCAAACCTGGCATGACACATCATAAAGTGGCAAGTTTGAAATGTGCATTCAATATCATTGTATGCTCTTCCTGTTTCTCTATCATAGAGTATGTTTGATATGGTGCATGCTGTCTACATTTTTCAAAGTAACTTTCAACTTTTAATGACAGAATCAGATCAAACATGCCACTGTCATGAATAATTCTTCAGCTGCTGTTCTCATCTGTAACCGAAAAGACAACAGAGCCACAAGGAATCCATCAGTAATGTTTATTATATTTTGTCGTATCTGCACATCAGCTATCGCTCTCCAAATCGTAATAAAACTTGCCCACTGGTAATGGATGTTTTTCCTTTCTGAGGGCTCTGGAGACTGATGTATGTGTTGGCATTAGGTAACTTGTCACTACAAATAAGAGAGACAAGTTGGAACCTGTGCAGTGAAGCATGTCTCCTTCTCTCAGAACAAACCAAACCGAAACATTGATTCAAATGATGCCAGGATTTACACGGGTCCCTACCCCCTTGATTTTTTTTTTTTAATCCTGGCTGCCATAATCTTTCTGATTTTCTGTTTTACATTCTAAATGGCAAATTCTAAATGTCGAGACATGGGATAGAAACCTGTGTGCATCCTGGCATCAGTGTTTTGGTTTGCTTTGCTGTAGAAAGAATTTCCAAATCTCAGGTCACAGTGATGATCCTGTAAATCAAAATCAGATTCATCTCAAAAGGAATGCTGGGTAGAAAGGTGCAACGCAAATGAATAGATGTATTTATTTATACCTTCCCTGGTTAAAATAAGAGCATTATCAGGATTGACTTAACATATTTCCATTAGCCAATTAGTTCGTGCTGAAAGCACAGGAATGTAAACATCCTTCAGGGCTTGAAATCCCAGTCATGATATAAATGTTGTTTTATTGCGTGGACTAATGCTGCACTTGCAAATAAAAAAACATTTCACTACAGGAACATGATGCCTGTATTTATGTTGGTTGTCACAATCAGTTTAACTAGTATGTGTTTTCACAAATTATTTCCCAGATATGCATTCGGCCATGATACAGTAATATCTCTGGAACTGTTGAAAGTTCTTCAGTCACACAGATTAGCCACAGCTGATATCACACGTTGAAAATTCTTATTGCAGTATTTACGATTCAGTGTGAGAATTATGCATTGAGTTGAACCTACCTTGATTCTTTATTAATCACTTGATTAATTCATGTTTCAAAAAGAAAATTATGACCACAGAAGCGTTTGTCATCCAATGTGATGAATAAACCTCATGCAATTCAATAGTGTTTTAAAACCATTGCTGGAAGAGCTGGAAGCCAAATTTTTGTCGTTCTTGGGTTCATCTGTTCATGATTTATGCAGTGTTTAATTTTTTAATAATAGCTGCATATTTTATTTGAAAACAATGTGGTCGACGAGTTGAAAATGGAGGATTATGCGACAGAGTGAGAGAGATTTGTGATATGCACAAAGATTTATCAGCCCACACATATTGGGTGCCTGCTGTTTAACACTTTTTTACAGCGCTTATAACATACTGTAAAGAACACATGCATTATTCATGGCTCCATAACCTGTATGTAGCATTAATCAATGCGTGTTTCGACAGAAAATGTCGATTTCATGGTGAACGTATTAAAGTGCTATTATCTGGAATCCTGTACTTTGGTATTTATATTCCAGATCACAAAGGTAATGAGGTCTATTGATGAGTGACATTCATTCATACACACACACAGAGTCTATTAAAAGCACTGGAGGAAACATCCTATAACTCTACGTTATCTATGACCCTGCATTCCCTGCTATTTCTGGAAAGAAAATATCCTCTGTAACCCCACCCCCAGCACTCACAGTGATTAGGTATTGTATAACCTTTACCAGTGCCAAAGGGTTAAAGCCCAGTTTTAATGTAATATGTACTTTAATGAGCCTCAGTGGGTTTCTTGGGCTCTAATCCAAAAGAACAATTTGGGAGAATTATGGAAAGCGCATTAAGTTGTCAACATCACTGTTCACGTCCTGAAAAGCTGAAGCAACCTATTATTAAAACGTGCAAAAAATCATAGCTTCACCTGGGCATAGAATGACAAGATAAGACAAAATAATTGCCATTACCTTTTCTATCGGTGTCCATTTCTCATGTGAGCATGAAGAGAGGTTTTCCAGTTGTTCATTTGGCACCACAAGGATGATGTTGGCAACATGTAGATTCATCGTTCTGACAGCATAATAGATTATTAAATGATGCCAGATACTTAAACGTGATGGCATGATAAAATGATATTGTAGTATATGGAACCTTACAGCTAATAACAATAGAGAGAGATTTAAAATTAACATTCACAGCATCTTTCTGTTGCAACTTGGTAATGATTCTCGTACTCAGGGTAATGAGGAACACAAAACACATTAGAGAACACACCAAATGTCAGTGCCAAAGGAATTAAGCCACATATGTGCATGCTTTGAATGCATTATAAAGAAATTTTTTTCGTCTTACTACTTTTAGAGAATAAACTACATTTAATTGATTCTGAAAAGATTCAGGATTCTTGATGGTTGGATGCTTGACAAGTATATCATCTGATGTTGGAATGCTGGCCATGTCCTGTATATGAGAGGAATCAGGATGCCAGAACATATATCAATGGGCTGTGTTAGGACTAAAATAACATACCACTTACTGTGCAGTATATACTTTATACTACCAACTAGATTAAAAAGCAATAGTATGTAAAGCAACATGCAACAACGAACATTTGGAACTGTAGTATGCACTAAAATATTTTAGGTTATTTTCAACCCCAAAACTGGGTATGATATGGTCAGAACTCACTGTTTGGTTATAAATTAACCTTTGTTGTGCTGGGTTAAAACAACCTAACATTTGGGTTAACACAACCGACCTAGAGTTTCATTTACAGTGAGTTTTGTCCATATTTTACCCAGCATTGTTTTGTGTCTACAGTGTTGTCACATGACCTCATTACATTACAAGCTCAATTCAGCATTGTCCAGCTATAATCTTAGAATGCAATTGCTTTTGGCAATCGAATCAAACAACAGCAATCGGATCAAATCAAATTGAGATGGATAAGCTGTTAAGATCAAATAAGTTGTTAGAAATCACAGCTGGAACACTGAAAACAGAAAATAAATTTGGGCAAAGTGCATTGTGGGATACATCACTTAGTATTCTCTTTTGTCTCCTAAACATTTGGGCTAATAAGTAGATCAACTGGGTTTTGCATACATACAGTATATTTTCTTATTGTATACAAGTATACATACTTCACAGTAACACCAGTATGTTATATATGGTAGTATGCTTTTCTAAACACATCTATACAGTTCACTAATGTGTGAATTATCAGTTAATGTCATGTTGCAGCCATAATATCAAATAATATCTGTGCCTTAAGACCGGCAACTCACATATTTTCTTTTCTGTTGTTTATGTTGGATGTGCATTTCTTTATATTGACTTCTTACAAGCAACATCAACCATATAAAATTCTCTATAATAACTTTCTTATCACCTGAGAACATGTTTGGTGATTTTAAGACGTCATCCTGGTCTGCTTAAACTTCTCGACGTCAAACTGCTGTGCTAAAAAGTAAAAACTCACTTGTAGTTAAAAGCAGGTACGTGGCGAAGTCTTCCTGTAATAGATGCCCCCTACGCATTTATTTTCTCCCACACACTTGCCAGTAATACAGCCTTTATGCAAATCCAGACAGATGAGCGACGTATTGAGACATTCACATTTGAAGTGATTATAGTAGAAGCAAGCGGTTTTCTCAGTGATCTGGACACTGGCAGAGAAGGACACGGCCAAAAATTGTCCTTGTAGGACAACCTGATCTAAACTCATAGTGTCACAAAGTGTGGCCCTTTGGTTTAGCAGAGAGAATTAGACGAGCCACCTTTTCTCACGAGGGAGCGCTGCGGCTGCTTAAAAAACATGAAAGTACCCCCAGAGGAACTGGACATGTCAGGTCTGGACATCTTCAGTGAAGTACCAACCAAACAACTAATCCTTCACGCTCGCCGTCTCTCTCACGGGATGCAGTCTGGTGGTCTGTATGATTGTGTTTGATAGTTGTTAGTGAAGAGGAATGATATATCCTGGACAATGGTTAATGCAACACTTAGTTTTGGCCTTTCTTTTGATTGGACAAGCGACGTTCCAAGAGTGCTGAAATTTCTTAGATTTCTGGAAGGTTCTGCAAGGTTGTTTGTGGCATTTTAGAGGTTTCGGCTTCTTTTTAAACTTTATTGTTGGCAATAAAACATTCGTTATAGAATTGTTGTATAACAACAATATCACATTCATGGTCAAACATGCTGTTGTACTGAATATACACACAGCTGTGATTACCTGTGGCAGAATCACAGTTTTGCTGATATTTAATACGACAGCATCTTGCTTGTGTGATACTGCTTAATTATACTAACTTGGACATCATGTTATATATTCTGTAAATTCCATAATCATAGCTTTCAGTCAGATCTTAATCACAGGCCTGTAAGCAAATAATTACAGATTTGGGAAACGATGACATTTAGTTTCCTCTTCTGTGCTACACTAGAAGAGAATCCAGTGACACGTACAGCAGCATTCCAATGAGTATTTCAGTTCATAAGAGCTCCCGAGCTAAACCTTTCCTCATCACGTTTGTGTTTAACTTTTTACATGAATCTCAGAAAAAGTTTCCATTAATTGACATTAAAAGCTTACATAAAAGTATTTTTCTTGCATTTAACCTTTTGTTTGCAACAGACTTTATAAAAGCACAGACTGTGTTAATTATGTTTTTGTTTATTTGCTTATTTATAAGTCAACTTGTGACACTGCTTTTTGTTATAATACACACAGGTTGTTTTTAAGGTAGAAACAAAAAGCATAGCATTTTAAAATCTGTAGTAACATCTGAGCTGAAAAAATGGTTTGGACCAGGCACACGTACCCACTTCCCAGAATGAATGTTTGAATAATTAATGAGTAATTAAAATTCTTGCATTGTTTTTAGTGTTTGGCAGTTTTATTTATGGTTGATTTTGTTACCTTGTTTAGCAACATGTCCTGTGATTTTATGGTGAGTTTGTTTATGTAAACTGATCTCTTTGTTGTTTGTTATGTTTTATATATTAAGGCCTGTGTGTCATGTTTTAAAGTATTTTTCGTGAAGGTTTTTTGTCTCATGATGAGTTTAAGACAGTTTAAGGCAAAAACATTTTGTGTAGCATATTACACTTTTTTCATAGGAAATGTCAGATGAAGGAGATAATAATGAACGATTTAATTAAATAACACGATCAGTCTTAAACTTGACATCTCTTAACAAAGGTAACAATTAGCAACTTCTTAAAAAAATTGAAAATAATCAAGTAAATGAATTCAGCTCTGTTGTTTTTTTTTATAGTACAATTTTATTTGCAAAACAAGCATGCTCAATTGTAACTTTATTATAATCTAAATTGAAAACAACACACCATTTCCTCCGTTTCTCTGTTAGCAAGTTTTAAATGATCACAACAAACATTGAAAAACACCCGAATCGGTGCAGCGTCCCCCTCCACTTCATATAGACAAGAGAATTGTACATTACCACGAATTAGCATCTGTAAGAAAATACATTAATTACATCTCAAACAAACATTTCATTCATTATGACTGAGTAAATATTGGCAGCCTGAACACTCAGAATCCATTATGTGCGACACTCTCAGGAACAGCAGCAAAAGCTTAATGTGTCTCAGAAGATCCTGTAGCTGTAGATATTGCTGCTGATGTATATGGTTTACACGCCACACTGTCTTCACTCACACACTCACTCACTCACTCCTTAATAGGGATTGATGCTGTGCCAAATCAAGGGAAACATTATAGATCTGCCCATGAACTAGAGATGACGAGATTTACTGAAGGGCAATCCTGCATTACCTCAATAGATTTCTTTTGCACAAATGATCGGTCTGTTGGATTGTGCAACAGCAGCATTGCTGCTGTGTTTTAATTAACACAGTCATAGGACAAAGTTTATAATGTGTTCCTATTGAACAGGGTCAGTGGTGCATATACTGTAGATCTGTCATCATTGGCTGTTAGTACCTGTGAATGTTTGCAGATGATCATAAAAACTTTGCATCCCAGGTTTGGGTAAACAGAAGTCACCAACCAAACTAGCTAAACCCCTCAATTGATGGTTATTAAACATAATGACTCAAGAGGTGAAAGTACAAAGCAGCTTTTACTCATGAAATATGAAAACATGTCTCTTATCTCAAAAGCAGCATATGGTTGAAAGCAGGGATTTCGTGCATACAGGTTGAAATTGAATTAACTCACAAGAATCAAAGCTACAAAAGCCTCTTCTTACAGCTCTGTAATTTTTTTAATGTACTCAGAAGTTGGCATTACTTTGTGTGTTTAATTCAAGTTTATCCTCTTCATATTCACAGTCGGGGCAGCTGGCCCTCACATGGCAAAGAGCTTGTCGAATCCATGGCATACTGACCACAAACCTGCCTGCAATGCTACATGGCAATTCATAATACGTACTTTAAGCATAATTTTATTGACTTTACTGTGGGAAAATTTACTTACAGATACTTTCCCCAGTCGCGTGAAAGCACACAAGCTTATCGTCTTCATTTATTCAAGTCCATATTTTACTCATTAAAATTACCATTCAGAATGCTTCATATTCACAGACACGCTCACCTCATGACCCTCTCAAAAGAGCGTAAATGTCCATAGAATTTTAAAGTGCCAATAATAAGATCTTTTTGTGGGGAGGTTAGAAGGTCCTTTTCTTAATTTAACCATTTGGGCAGCCATCAATTGCTGGTCTGTCATGATACAGCAGTCTTGCTTTATTGTGATATATAATCAGAGAACAAATGGGATTAATATGAGAAATGGGTTCAAATCTTTGAGTCGGCTTTGGTGATTTACTAGAAGGTGATGTGCCTGAGCTATTATTTGGATATAAAATTAATTAGTAATAAATGATGTATGATTCTTTCACGAATCATGAATCTTTCATTTCAGAAATCCATTAGGAAATGTGATTTCATGATATTTATATAGTATTGATGAAAACACTGATGAGACGTTTTACCTTTTTACACAGAAACATTTATGAATGAATTCAGAATCTATCTTTGTATTTCTAAGATAGCTTGTGTGATAGAATGAGTGACTGGCTGTAACAATAGTCTAAAAGAGCATCTTTCTTTCTTTCTTGCACACATTGTGATTTTTGTTCTTTTACCTGTTATGCAAAACTCATTTTGCAATATGCAAACTCACCTTTTTACATTCAGACATCCTGGCATTATATTTTTAACTGCTGGTGCAATTCCATTTTATGCTAAATGAGTTTTAAGAAATTGTTTTCTAGCCTTTGAGCATCAGCAAGCCACTGTAGTCTCAGAAATAATATAAAAATATTGACCTCTCAAATGTGTCATAATGATTAGACTTCAAAATGGCATCATAGCTTAGTTTTATAAGAAATTCACTCATGATTTTTATTTTATTAACACGCTTCACTTGTTCTTTACAGAGTTGTTTATACTTTAGGTTTGCATATTTTAAGGCCAAATATTTTTTAATATTTGACTATGAGTAATTTCAGCATTTTGAGAATTTTGAGAATCAGATCCCCAATACTTTAAGGCCAGCATAAACCTTTTTTTAAACCAATTAAATCCTAATCAACTTTCTTTCACAACTGCGTGTGGATTTATTGAAGCACAGGCGAGCAGACAAACAACAGCCAAAGTCAATTCTACAGGTCAGGTGCCGACATGAAGGGAATTTTGATTCTGCAATTACAGCGAGAGCTGGGGACTCTATCTAATTATTTAGATATTCTTGAAGGGATGCGTTCTGTCGCGCAACAAATGTGCAGCAGTAGAAGAAGAGCATTTTTCTGGTTACTGGGCTTGTCATTTTTCATTAAATAAAAGTTTATTTCCCAGTCTACTAATCTGGGTTAATGAGCAGGAAAGGAATAGACTAGATTTGTGTAAATTGTAAAATGTGACAGGTATGGACGTCCATCCATACCTGATGCATTACAACTGACCCTGATCTGTAGATATCACATAGAGAATATATGTTTAGACCTGTGGACATGTTATTGGAGACATTGGTAGGGACAGCAGTGCAAATATTTAGAGTTGGACTTTTGAACAGACCCAAGTATGAAATATTGTTAACATTGTTACCTCAACCCACACTGTTTGTGCTGCAGGGATGAATGGTGGTTTGTCGAGGGGAGATGCGCTGTTACTTTTTTAGCAATATGACTTATGGTTTATAGGTGATAAAACGGGTAGAAAACGCCAGAACACCAGAATATCATTATTATCATAGCTCTTTTGACTTGGACCTGTACATACCAGTAAACTGAGCAACAATAAGATACAAACCATTTAAAGAAACCTTTTTTTACTGCATAGCAATCTCTTAGAATGATGGTGGCATATTTGCACCCCAAGTAAATCTGAATATAAGATTATAATACATGCAAATATAAATCTTATCTATTGCAGCCAGATGTACAAAAAGCTTTCGGTCCAGTTTGATTACCTTCCAAAATTCATTCTTGAACACAAATTAGCAAAAAAATGAACTGTTATAAGTATTTCAACAAATTCACAAGATTCGCCTGTTGCGAAACAGACATCTAATATTTTAGGGATTTTTTATTTATTAACAAATGATTTAATGCAAGCCCTACTTTATGAAAAATAAGGTATAAAGTCTTTAGACAAACTAGGTTCAGGAAGAACATTATCCATTCAGAGATGAAGACTTATGGTGTATGTACAGATAACATAATTAGCCGAGCAGCAAAACACAAGAAACTCAGCCAGAAATTCCACTGAAGCCAAGAGCAAAATCTTAAATACCAATAAGTTAAATTCAATGACTAATTGGCCTCACACCATCTGTTTCTAGATAAAGTAATGAGAACAATTGTGTCTTCACTTTCCAGCAAAACATTCAGAAGCTGATTATATTCATTCTTTCGATCCCAGCAGAGTGTGCTCAAGTTATGTAAAACCCCTAAATATTGGCTGTAATAAATCAAAGTGCCGATGTGGCGAGCGTAAAGAGGTTCATCTGCTTTGAGAGGTTGTCTTTGATAAGCAGACAGTGGTGTCATTTAACTTTGCTGATTGACTGATAATTTTCAGCCGGAGTGTTCTGCCGGGTGTCGACTTCTCATCAGTTTTGTAGGTTGTCCTGATCCCTGGACGGTTTAATGGCTGACTGCACAGTTTGATTGTATGCAGATAAGGGAATCTGATGAAGTCATTATGAGCATAACCATAACTGCTGGCCCTCAGCCACTTGAGTCCCGTGTTATAATGAACCGTGTGAAAGTGTGAGACAGTCTGATGGACTCTCAGAAAATGTGTGAATGAAGAAATCAAGAACAGATTGAGATTTTTGTGTCTTCTTATAGACCCTTATGAAATCATTGCTTTTAATCCATTCCCAAGAGTTTTAGATTGAGACAAAATGAACGTTAAGCAGATAAATGCGTTTAACATTTGTAGCTTAAATATTTATACTGTGCTTGTTTGGTTGCAATGCTGTCTAGAATTGAAATGTAAAACACCTACTAAGGTTATGTTTATGACAATAACTTTGTACTAAAAAAGAAAGGATGGATCCAAAG
This sequence comes from Beaufortia kweichowensis, assembly GCA_019155185.1. Lineage (NCBI taxonomy): Eukaryota > Metazoa > Chordata > Actinopteri > Cypriniformes > Gastromyzontidae > Beaufortia > Beaufortia kweichowensis. The sequence goes on from CM032804.1 coordinate 4,854,541, forward strand.
GAAAACAACTAAAAACACTCTTATGCATGCCAGGTCAGCTTCAAGATGGAAAAAACATCAGATATTTTGTCTTTGCTGGAGAAGCGTTAATAAACTTACCATTGTCCGCCACCATTGGTTGTCAAGTACTTGAGCATGCCTATAGATTAAACACATAATATGCATGCGAATGCATAAAAAAATCCTTGTTTTTGTACTTTACACTGAGAAAATAACTGTATTGTTTTCCATTTTAGGCCCCAGAAATGCTGTTGTAAATGAATGGCACATATGTTTTCTGTTTTTAGTTAAAAACAGTGATGTGGAAATGCACAAAAATCAATCACATTGATATATTGAAAAAAAACACCATTGGCTATAAAAAATATTTTTTCTAATATTGGACAATATACATCACCAAGAGAAAACTCTGCTTGTCAAACAATTTGACAAGGGAGCATCCTCCTCCGATTTTATTCTTTGATTTTATGTCTGCCTTTCCTACAAATAAAAACAAGGGATAACAATATATATATATTTATATATTTAACAGCTTCAAAACTGGTAAACAGTTTTTTTCTGAATTAATTTTACCTGACATTTGTTTGGCTTCTTGAATAAAAATGTATATGGAGCCGTTTATCCACAAATCATAATATCAGCAAATCTTTTGGCATAACGTCATGGATAATAATAACAATAATGCCTGTGGCAGTCAGGGTACCAACAATTACTGTATTGACTGTGACTGAGGCACGTTGAAACATTGATGAAGAGTTTAAATTGTCATTTGATATTTGGTTGGGTGGAGACACTTAATCACTGTCATGTGCACATACACAGCGCGCTGTGCATACGATATATGTACATTTGCATATTAATGAATGTTAATGTTCATGGTGGTATGCACAATATTTTAAGCATAATGCATCTTTGAAATGCATAGCACATTGTACATCTGCCATATGGCTTTTAATCACAGAGAACATCATTGCTATGACCAAGATGTCAGGGACATAATAAAAGTCACCCTTCTTGTGCATGACCCTCTTTTAATCTATGTGAACAAGCTACTTCACATTGTCATTAATGATTGCAGCTGTGGTGAGTGGTGTAGCGCCTTGTAACGGCCTCAACATAAAACAGCGTTGCATTTTAATAGAGGAAGAAAAGCACAGAATAGTATGCAAATAAGAAAATAAAGGTTTTTCCTCGTTCAAAGAATGAAGAATGCACAATGTGAACATCTTAGAAATTGAGATACTAAGGCGATTGACTTATTGTGACCCCTTCATGAAAATCCTATTAGTTTCTGATCACACCACATATATCAGCACTTAAGGGAACTGTTTGCCCTTGGAAATATACAAAATGGAAAAATAGGCAAACACACATCCAGCTGGCTGACAGTATTGAGGAAGGTGCATCTAGGTTGAGCAATACCTCCAGGCTGTGTAAGATGAGGGGTCAGCATTGTTCTGAACTGACCTCCCATGAGCTACTGGCATAACTGAACAGGATTGACCACCTCTTGGCCTCTGTCTATTCATCAGACACCAGAAGGCCTGACCCAAATTTCCCCTGAGACTGAACAATACGTCCGTCATATGTGTACTTCTGCACTAGCTCTTCCTATTTTGATGGACAGAAAAAGCAAAACTGTGTCGTTTCCTTGCTAACATCACCTTAAGGGCCAAAGAATACTGCAGACTGTATTCTTCTAATGAACTCTTGGTATTTACCTTTTACTGAACTCAAGCCAATTACGGCAACACTTTTGGACAAGGGCACGGAAAGCTGATAAAAATTCTACCAGGGAAAGAATCCCAGGAAAACATAATCAATAAATACTTAACTCACGCCTTGTTCTCGCCTGATAGAGTCCACAGAACATTAACCCTGACACGCATTGTAATAGTGCAAAAGTAGACGGATGTCGGAGATTGTATGGCTTGGAGAGGTCTGAAACACCTGGAGAGAGACATTCGTTAGCATTGCCATTCATCTCAATGGCAGCTCCTTGACTGTTTGGTAATTTGTATTCTTGCATCTTTGCTCATCGGTTCTGGACACAATTTTTTCTGAGCCAATATTTTCATTTATCGATAGATGTTAATATCAGTTGACTATGTAGTCTGGAGCTGCAAGACAATGATGTCATGACAAGCTTATTGGTTAATGGCACAACATGGACATGTACAAGTATTTTTACAATTCATGTTGCTGGAGAAATATGTATTTATTTATAAAGTCTGTTATTAGGGAAGAAAAGCAGATTCACAATAATATAGCGTTTGTAAAGCCTTTTTACACAGTGGCATCAAATGTGGGTCATTCAATCTAAATTCAGGGTCAGAATTATTCGTTTTTTAGGATGTCTTTTGCCCTCTTAACTGAGAAATCACTACATTCAGATTCAGATTCAGATTGTTTATTGTCATTGAACTGACGTCCAATGAAATTACAGACTACCAACATATACAGCCACAATCAACCAAACAACCAACAAAGAATAGTATGACAATACTACACATGAGTGCTAAGTGAAATAAAGTGCTCAATGCTCAGTATAACCACATATGAATGGTTCTTCTCAAATGTCAAGAATGATTTTTAAGTTCAGTCTTCAGTATGGTTATAGCTTTGGGATAAAAACTGTTCATGAATCTTGTGGTACGTGTTTTGATAGATCTGTAACGTTTCCCAAATGGCAACAGTTCAAATAAGTGATGTGCAGGATGATACGAGTCCTTCAAAATAATGTGTATTTTCTGCAGGCAGAAAGTAAAAGAAAAGCGAGAAAGCGAGAAGTAAAAATGTCGTCCAAGGCAGGTAGCTGTTGGTTTGTGATGATGTTCTGCGCAGTCTTTATAACTCTCTGCAAAGCCTTTTTATCAGTTGCAGAGCTACTTCCATACCACACCAGCATCAGCATACATCTACCAGCATGGGTTAATTGGACCATGCTAACCAGTCAAGCCTTCACATGAATGAACCTCTAAATTCCCTGTGGCTTCCGTCACACTTTACATGACACTCAAACAACATAATACAAGACTGTAGGGATTAGCACTCTTTTAAATGACATCCTCTCGTCCCGTCTGTGATCCCCACTGGCTGCCTTTTTAGGTGGAGTGACAACTAGATGAAGCTAACTGTTATAAAATCTATAAAACCTCCTCTGGTGGAATTAAGAAACCCACCCACCAGTGTGAGTCACTCTGAACCACTGTTATAAGAGTAGAGGTTATAGCAAGAGGTTAAAGGTTATGAAGTAGAAGGTTTTTGAACTGGCTAAAACAAGATATTTATACTAACCTGTCTTGTTGCAATGGAAAATGTTCTTTAAAAACACAATGAAATCTGATGTGGCTTGTACAGTGCAAAATGTATTTATTTTTTTTACTTATATTAATTTAATTTATTTTTCTGTTGTCCTATTTTCTTTTTTGTATTTTACCCCATTGGCAGAGTTTTATTGTTTTAAACATAAATTCAATTAAAATTCCAAGAAAATATGTCGTAATTAAATAATTGTTTTGATATTTGTACTACAAATCAAGTCAAAAAACTATGTAAGAAATTTGTGTTTTGTGATAGTCAGTGTGGTAGCTTTGAGGCCCACTACGTATATTCTAGTGTACTTCTTAAGGCAATAAAATTGTTTAAAGCAGATTTAAATCGTACAGTCTTTCTCTTCCGGGGTGACAGAGCAAAATTATTGATGACTCATGTTGCACTGCACAACGATTTTTGTCCAATCAAAAGCTGGCAACATATTTAAAATTTGCTACATTATCATTATGAAGTACATTATGAAATATGTGATAAAATAAACAGGAAAGCAAAGTGGATTGTGGCTTTATGAACTTTTCTAGATTCTGATTAGAGCTGAAGTGATTATAATATTTTTTGCTGTGGTGCTTTTTAATGACACGATTTCCAAATAATTGCCAGACACAGTGTTTTGGCATGCTGTGCTTTACCATGCTCATATTCAAAACACTAAAACCTTTAACAACTTATGGCTCCTAATTCCAAACATTTAAAGCTTCATTGCATTTAGTGAACAAAGACAATTACTGTCAGACTTAATATCGCTTGTTGTGAGCAATGTTGCCGTTATTATGCAGAACCCACAGGTTTATTTCTGCTGTGTTTTGGATTTAACTTATTTATCTTATTCTGTTGCTGATTCTTTCAGTCCTGAATATCTTCAGAACAAACTGTTTGAGTTCATGAACTAAACTGCATACAGTTTGATTCAATTTTTATTAGAGTTTTATAAGGAGAGTATGATAGCAAGATCTACCAGTTCCCCTACCAAAGTCAATTATGAAAATCTGTTGTTGTGCACGTCTCCGAGCGTAAAGAACACCGTTGTTTGCATTTCTGTTCAAGCTCATGCGCACAAACCAGAATGATGTCTGTAAGAACAGGGTGGGCTGATGTGGTTATAAAAGAATGATGAGTGCTGATCCACTTTCATGTTACCATGGTGCAAACAGAGTTGTACTCAATGTGTCATCTTTGCTCAGGTGTCCGCTAGGCTTTTCAGACCACTGCTTCCATATGCTGCATTCTTCACACATGAGAGCCACAGGGCCTGAGAAAGGACAGGAGCTGCTCTCTGTGGATCTGTCCCCACATTCACTCTCTCCAGGGCTTCTGACGGGTACATGTGTGAGATGCCATCAACTCTATCCCATGCCAGCATAACATCTAAAGTGTCTCTAAAATGGCACACACCTGGCAAACAAAAGGACAGACAATGGATAGTTGAAGAATTGTTTCATGCGGAAACAGTCGTATTAGATGACTGCTGGCAGGATTGCATGAGTCACTCAATACAGAACTTAACACAACATGTTTGTCACTCCAAATTAATAATTAACTTTACATAGTAAAATTAATCCTGCATGTAAATCTTGTTTTTAAAGTCAAATCAGAGACAAATTAAGCAATTGAGATGGAATTAAAATAGAAGCAATACCGTGAGGCGCATTTTGTGCACAGTTATTATCTTTTATTCATGATTTATAAAACCATTTAATCAGCCACTAAATGTGCTAAAATAATGTTGCACATTTGAAAAATTAGGTAGTTGTTTTTCTTTCTAGCACAAAGATGCCTAATTTCTATACAAATTAGGCTAATTAGAGAATGCACCTTGGTCACAAAACTCAATGTTTGTCTATTGCTGCGATCTATAGCCCTTTTTTGGTAAAAAAAAAAAAGAAAAACTAAAATCAGTTATTGAGCTAAAAATTGAGTGTCCTCTCTAACCAGAATTCACAACATTAAGCTTATAATAATAATAATGGGTCTGACTTCACAGGAAATGTCAGGACGATTTCAACCCACGTAAATATGGGTAAAGTACTGTATGTATTTTCACGTGCAATTGTATGTTTGAAATGGAGATGGAGATAGAAAGGAGAAAGTTATGGATTGCAGTTGATTTTGTGTATGTTTTGCATTAATCATGGCAGCAGTATTTTATTAAATTATGGTAAAATGATGGAGAAGAGGATTAAAGTTGGGCATGTATCTAAATGTGTATGGTGCAGTGATGATGTACAGTATCCAGTGTGGCAGTATCCTCACCACTGAAACTTTTCTGTAAATGGACTTTGAGTCTACTTTCTACTTGCTAGACTGTAAATGGGCTTTTTCTGCTTTGTATTAAGCTATGTCGTGAGTAAGGAAAAAGGTAGAGTGCATTTTCTGAACTCGTGGCCTCACCAGTATATCCTAATAAATACTCCTCCGTCTCTAGACTTCTTCTCTTCATTCTCTTCTATCAATCCATTTGCGTGGTCTCTCCGCACCACTGGCACCAGTTTTGCTGTAAACCAAGTAGGAAAGTTTCAAATGCAGAAGAAAGGCCAGCCGCCGGAGATACATTCTGTTCATGCGTCCCACGTCTCCGTTTTATGTTAATTACTCGTATTGTCTGCTAATGCAAATATTTGTAGAAGGCCAGAGCGAAAGAGCGGCTTCCCAGTAGCACGCAGGAGGTGATCCGTGTCACAGCGCATCGGCACATTACAGTGCAAATGATACACGGAGAAATCAAAGATACAATCATGCCAACGGGTGAGAAGACAGCATTCGCAGCATGACATTATACAGTCATGCCCAGCAGTGAAGTTTGTCCCTATCAATTAAAATGTACGCATTTCAGAGCGGCAATGCAGATCTGATGTGCTTCTCTAAAGGTCGGATTAGTTTCCCAAGTGACATTGGGCGAACCGATACACATTTAATTAGCACATGTCTACCGTTTCACTAATTCAGCGGCGGCCTGTAGGCATCTGTACCCTTCAGCTCGGACGATATGTAAGTAATCATTCATTAAACTTTTCAGGCTAAAGTTCTAAACAACAACAAGCAGAGCTTTGACATACTGTCGCCGTAATTAGCTGATTAACATTTGGGGAAAAGCTTGTCGTTAAAATGTGTTTGTTTTTCCAGCAACGCCAGCCATCAGCAAACACTGCCGACACAGGCCGTTAGCTCCAGACGATGAGAGCGCTTGTCATGCAATCCGTGCTGTTAATCTGTCGATCCTATAGATCATAAAACATCAGCCGTGTAGCTCATCAATCATCCAAGAAGCCTCATCAGTTGTTCTCCCTAAAGGTCACATAATTTGACAAATAGACCCTTCACCACCTAGACCATCACACGTCTGACCAGGCAAGGAAAAGTATACCAGGATCTTGAGGAGGTTTAATTGACTTCTCCTTTACATTTTATTCATAGAAGATGATGCCTTTTTGTAATGTATATTATCTATTCAAGGTCTGCTTATAACTGTTGAAGTACTTTGCTACAAATCAAGGCAGGGATGCTTGAGGTCTAGAGAATTTTATGGGATGACCAGTCTAGTGACTTGAAAAACCAATCACAAAGACCACCTGTTTATCTGGCATTAGATCAAACTATATTTATACTTTTGCTTGAAGCTTAGTCTGCTGTGTACTCAAGAGAGTCTGGCCTTTTGAATCTCATCCAGGAGACAATCGATAAGAACGGTCAGAAACATTAGGTTATCATTATATAGACTTTATTGTGTACACAAAATAGAAAGTTTGGCAGTTTACTTATTAATAATTGTGTCAGATTTTATCCACATTTGCCAAGCAGCTTGTTTTGTGACTCAAATTCAAATTCACAAAACATTTCTGCATACTTATATATGTATTTTTTTGTATGAGTTTCTGTTAGTGAAATCATTTTTTATGTTTGGAAATGCACTAGTAAAATAAAACAATTTAAACTCAAAGATTTTAGACAAAAAAGTAGATGCATATAAAGTTTTTATTAATTTCAGTCTGTTCTTTGTAACTATTGTTTAGTTAGATGAAAAAACACATTATCATCTTGTAAATGATACTCTAGCACATAATAACCTGGTGCCTATGCAGTACAGAATCCATTACATTTCACTTGTTTATTGATTTATAACTTTCATTCATGCTTAAATTATGCTTATATGTGTTGGTCATTTCCTGAGCTGAACATGTATGCATTAGTGTGCATATAATAGTGCAGATGATCTGTATCTGTAGTCAAGTATTCAGTTTTAGTGTGACACATTTAGTGTGAAGCACACTGAAAGTTCAGCATTCATCATTTCAGAAGATAAAACATGGCTGTTTATTAAAGTTACAACAATGTAAGCAAGTACAGTATTCTAGGATTTTTCTGATTGACAGGCGGATCTCACAAGTGACTCATTGTTTTATAGTTACGTTTGCCAGAGAAGAAGATATGAAAAGCTGCAGCTCTAAAGAATAACAGCACTTGTGACGTAGTCACATAATCATTTCTGCTTTTGCTTTTGTGCTGGGAACAATGGTGCGTGAACTGAAACACAGTCAGCTTATCTTGCAATGTCTGCCTCAAACTACTGAAGCAACTTCACTAAAATACGGGACTAAAATATCACCTGGGTCATTCTTTACATTAGTTACATTCCTTTTAGTTGCAATGTTGGTTGGGTCAAACTTAAACGCTGCATATAAAAGAGATGTTTTTAAAAACAATAAAGCTTGAGTTAAGGCAGCTTTTTAGTTTAAATGAATGATATTTAATGAATGAAATCTGGCATGATGGCATTATGCATCTTTCATCAGCACCAGGATGTGTTTTTATACAATAGACAGATAGTTTAAAATGTGTTATTTCGTATAAATTAAAAACCTTCAATTTAACACACAGTCTCGGGTGCCATTTCAGTCCTTTTTAAATGTATGAAATAATTTCTCTCAGGGACTAAAAAGGACCACATACAGAGAATGGCCCACCTCATTGCTCTCATACCACTTTAATTGAATCTGCTGCGTGCTCCTACTCATTTTGCACTGCAGGACACATCATTATCTATATATAGCACATACTCACAAGTCACGTTAGTATTTATTGCTGATCTGAAAATATTTTTGTATTTATTTTCCCTTGTCTGCTTGATTTGGAACATGTTATCTTTCTGTTTGTTCCATCAGGGACTAAAATTACATTAAACTACTTTGATTTTGATCAGTATATCATGTTATATTGTTATGCTACATACCATCAATGCTAATGCTATTAGTTTACCCCATGTTTCGTGCATTAGAGAAATTTACAGATGCAGCTCTTTTCCCTTGTTTTTGTTGCTGACCTCTTTAGTTTGCACAAAGACTTCACTGCAATCCAATCACTCAGCTCTTTAAAAGCCATGTTGTAAATATTGCATTTCAATTCTAGTAGTATTTCGCCGAACATTTTTTCTGGGTCAAGATGCAGTGAAATGTTGTTGTGAGGTGCCTTCCATGCCTCTGTAATTAGACCGATTTATGTTGATGACTATAGGTCTCTATTGGACATACATTACCTATTGTGTTATTTAATGTTGTCTGCCAGCATAGTGTGATAACATTAGCAAGGTTCCGTAATTGCCTTTTTCATGTATTTGTTTATTTATTGATTTTGTTAAAATCTATTTTGGCTTAAACACTGGTTAATCAATGTAGTAGCAAGCTTAATGTTGAAAACAGATAACAACACTGTGTTGTTCTGTGTCGACATAAACAGTTTAATAGTCTAAAAACAAACTAATTATTGTGACATTAAGAATATACCTCTGTTTTATGTAAGATGAATTGAGATTTAATGCTACATTAAATTTAGACAAATAAAAAATGCAGAGGTATTACCATATTTATGTTCACATTTACCAATTCCATGGTTTTCTTCAAAGTACTTTGAAAAGCAATGTAAATGTAAATAATTGTATTTTGTATCATCACTACATCATAGGGTTGTTGCACTACTTTTTGGCTATATTTTCAACTTAATAAAATGAACAAATTAACAACTTTATGCTGTTAGATCATTTTAGATTTTTAGACATAAATTGTGGGTTACTTTACATACCAATCTTTATATTAATATGATAAGCGTAATGTTGTGAACTGGGGTAGGTAAGGAAACACTTTATTATTTTTTCAAAACAAATCAACACTGATTTTTATGCTCTTTCAAAAAAACAGTTTTTAACATGTTTAACCAAGAAAGATACTATTGACCAAAAATATAAAAATCCTGATATTATCTACTTATGTAATCTACTCTACATGTCATTCTGTGAAACGCAAAAGGAGATTTTTTTTAAGATTCTACATACACACTGCATTTTTACAATGATGTTTCATGGTGACCAAATCTGTCAATAAGAACCGGTGAACATCATAAAAAAGCCATAGAAGACGTGTGTGCTAAAAGCTCAGTCTTTTAATTTGAACCATATGATTGCTTTGTGTAATTTATGCCATTATTCACTGAAAATCTTGCTGAAGCAGTAAAATGTAATTTTTCATTCAGCGTAATCAAAGTGCGACACGTGAGAACCAGTAGGGATGTTTTGGCGTCAATGATGACAAACCTTCTCTTTTTGTGTTTTATAGGGGAAAAAACAGTGTACAGGTTTGGAAATGACATGAGAGCGAATAAATATTGACAGAATTACTCTATTAAGCTCACCAAGCATACACTAATATACATATCTAAATGGAATGTATATATCTTATTATGTTAACTTTCTTCTTCGCCTACTATACAGGTGTCTTCTCTTCTGTTTAATACACTGTCCAGAAATAACCTCCTGTCATAAATGGCTTAAATTCTAGGTGGGTAAACATGAAAATGTCAAGTGATGCAGATAGTGTGAGAAAATGTGGTGCTGAGCTCATCTGCACACATGTGAGGTTTCTAGCACCTAAAATCGGTCTCTTGTCATAGAAACGTCACAGCGTGTCATGGGGTAGAACAATGCTTGCACCCGGCATGCTTTACGATCATGAGGCCCGGCAGCGAGCAGCATAACAGTATGACTGCGTGTGATGGTCTAAGGGAACCCAGTGAAGTGCACCTTTGCTTAAATGAAATATATGCACGTGTAGGTTCTGCATTAGAATGTGTGAGGCAGGCCGGGCAGGAAATAACTCATGCATCCTTAAGAGCCCTTGGCTGTGACTACTGAAGCATTTATGCGACTTCACATCTCTCAGAGGCGTCAAGCACTGGCTCAATCTCCTGTGAAAGGGCTCAGAAATTCTGACGGGGACGGATTCGTTGATACTATGCCTGTGTTGCTGTGAAAAACGTGCCAAGTACCACGTCCATAAGTAAGCCTCCATACTGATGAGATTTTGGCCAGACCATTCATAGAGTCTTGTGAAACAAGTTTTCCAATCGCTCTCTAGAAATAAAATATGTCTCTAGCTGAATCTGGTTAGTCTGGTTTTTGCATGACTAAACACCAGATTTCCTGTACCTTCTTGTATAAAGGCAACATTTAAAACTAGATGAATTTGTATTTACAGAAATGTTTAGAAAAGGTCCATGGCTGTTTCACATCAATGTTAATTTTCAGCACAAATCACTCCTGCCTGTGATGTTATTGTATGTGGTGTTCTATTGATTACTTTGTGTATACCATAGTTAGAAGTTAGTCTATTAAATGCTTTAAAACATGATCCAATAATTGTTGCATTCGAAAGATAATGCTGCAGTTTCTCATGCAGACGTTTGAATGTATGGTAGTGGCTAAAAATGATGTCGGAGGCACATATTTGAACAATATTCACTTTTAATGCACCTTCAAATTAAATTGAACTATGTAAATGTGAGGTGTTTGGCACATACTAAACTTAAAAATACTAAACTTTTAAGGCATTTTTAGACAAAATTATTTACAAAAGCCAAACTACATGCATATAAAGCAATGTGGGTTTTCTTTGAATATACGAAAGTGCATAGAATTACAAAAATCTCAAGGGAAATAAAGCATACATTGACTACAGGTTTAACTCTTAGTAATATTTGTTGATTGTCTCTTGTAGTATTTTGTAGTCATTCTCCTCAGCCTTGACTTTTTCTTGAGCTTTATATGTGTTGTGTGTAAATATGTGCAATGTCTTAAGTCTTAAATTGAGCTACATGTTCCTGCTGTTCAAGCATTGTGTTACCAATGCAAACGTTTCTGGGTTTGATTCACAGGGAAGACAGATACTGACCAAATGTATACAGTAGCTTGAATACACTGTATTTGCTTTGGATAAATGTGTAAATGTAAATTCTTTCTACAACTAAACAACATGAATACAAAGTTTTTAATACATATTTCATAATATTTTTGAATATAATGCTAAGAAATCCATCTCAAGTTATTAAGTATTATCATTAAAAACTGTTTTAGTTTCTCCAGAATCCTAATATTTCTTTCAATTTTTAAAAAATAATTTTTCACCACTCCATATGATTGAAAAAGTTTGTATTAAATACACCATGCAATAAGTCCTCATGAATCAAACTGGACTTTACTGAAGTGTGGTTTATTGGCTCATGAGGAATTTACAGACTGATGTTAATGGATAAAGTAGGGTTTTGATTAAACTTCTGTTAGATTTTGTAGGTAGCAACTCTCTGAAATAATTAATGTTCCAAAACAAAAGTGCCGCTCTATTCAATGTGTTTCAAGAGCATTGTCTTCATGCTCGTCTGTGCTTGCGTAGGTGTATGTACAGCTTGCTTAATGGCTGTGCTGAGAAAATGGAAGTAGCGCGGTGAGCACGGTAGGGAACGTACGGTATAATTATAGTGCTAGTGGTCAGGCAATTGCCTCTGTAGGTGTAGTCAAGAGGAACTCATGAACGCACCTTGCTGAGACCATTAGTTGTCTGCTTAGCGGCTGCCTGGTTTTCAACCTCAAAGACATCAGGGAACTTCAGGGCCTTGGCAAGATTGTTCATGTATGATTAAAACGCTTAATTCTGTTGCTGGAAATTAAAAATGCTTTTAGGTTAGCTGTCGGAGAACCATTTTGGGAGTTGTATCCTTGAAAAATACCATGGCGCAGAGTTACGCAATACTTCGAAAACATCCCACCAGCCGGTTAAACACGAAGAGGCAGACGCACTGGCTTGACCGCAAAACGCAGGCAAGTTAGTATGATCAGAGATGCCCATTATCTGCTCCATTTCCAGCTAGAAGGCATATGTAATTGTAAGAGAAAAAGGCAGAGGAGGGAATGAGTCAGGTATTTTCACTCTTTTTTGCTCCCCCCCACACACTCACTTTTCAATCTGTTTTCCCCTTGGCATCGTGAGCAGGGGATCACTTTGACGGCGAGGTGTGGGCGGATGTGTCTGTGTTTGCGCTCGCGGATCCCGCGCGGTGTCACAGAGGTTTCTGGAATCCGCCTCAGTGCTGGGGAGGGCCGGTAAAGATGGGGGGGGGGAGAGAGGAAAACATGCTGGCAGGCTGTTCACAGACAGCTGCAGACTAGTGGGCGACACGGTGAGAGTGTCCTAAACTTGTGCCAACGGAAGGGAGGAAAAAGCAGGATGGAGTAATACTGATCTATGCACAGATGTACAATTTCTTTAGGCGGTCAAATGACATCATTCTTTCTATACCTAACAAAATGTTTGTGGGCTTCATACCTATGTTATTGTTTTATTTATTTTATTTATTTATATATTAAGTTTAAGCAACCACTGCTACTATTTAGCTTCTAATAAGAATTTTCAATAGATCAATGTAACAAACAGTTTCAATGTAACAAATCTCAGTAATCATTTTACAATTTTTAATTTAATTCTAATGTAAATGTTTGGAGATTGCATGATTGGGTTTGAACTGGTAATATTGAGTGTGTAGCTGAAATAGCAAAACCTGTTAGCTGGAAATCTACTGTTACTGTATTATAGTATTTGCCACATGAAATTGACATAATACTACATCTCTGAAACTGCCAGGGTGAGAAAATAACAGAAAAATGAACATCAATGCCATATGAAAATGTTTCCCCATATTGATTGCCACATCCACACAAGCATTCAAGCATAACCACCTGCACACACACACCGTTGATCCCAGCTTGATTCCTTAGGCCTAATTGAACAGTGCAACAGCATAAGGATGCTTAATGAACAATGAAATCAGGTCGTTACGATTAGATATGGCCGTGATATAGAGCAGGGCAGATCCTGGTGAATGTTTACATTATCAATATTGATCCATAAATTTGTCCCATGACAGTCGCATCTGTGAATTTATGGCATCTTTATGTCCTGCCACAGGCACAGCTATAGATCCTTCTCTCTCCGCTGCAGGTAGATGCAGAGAAGCAGCAGACAGGTAAAAGGATTGCCGGCTGCATAAACGAGTGCTCTGGCAGGGAGTCAAATGTGCCCATGGTGTAGCAGGCCCTCTGCCAACCCGCAAATGGATGCCCTATTCCCAAACATGCACTGCATTCAAATGCATTTGAGCTTCATGTATACCCGATCACAGTCCGTCTCTTTTCAGAATGCTTCTTGTGCACTCGAACCATCTAATTTGCCATTGTATCACTGACTGCTGACCACATAGCTGAAGCGATCCCAGAAAATGTCTGATAGGCTATTCAGCTAAGACTAGCCATCAAATCCTAGCAAGGATGAGTAGTCATAAAATCATTCGCAGGGACGTCAATAGGCACAAAAGTGACAATGCGAAGACTGTAGACGTGTACACAATGACGAGAACAAAACACACGCACTGAGAGATAAATGCAGCCGCTCTATATATGAGTCAATACTCATACAGTAGCTATAACAGGACTTTAGAAATGAGTTTCCTCTTTAGTTGATGGAAACGGAACAAGTTGTTGGCAAAAATCACCCAGGCCCAGCACACAGGCACTTAGCCAATTTTAATTATGCATGCCATGCGTCCGCTGTCCAAATAACCCCGTACGCTTGTTTCTTGTAAGTGTATCAATCTGAGTCAAGCACTATTTACAGCAGTAGAGTAAGGCAGTCCTCGGGGAGATAACCCCAGCTTGGGCTCTGGAGGCAGGCTGAAAGCTCACACGTCAGGCCGTTGCACTCTGCTTCCATAGCGGAGCAAATAAAGACCTCCATTCAGCAGTCTGGGTGCAAAGAGGCGTGTCACCGTTGCCGGAGATGATGTACCTCTTTTGTAAAGCTTTTAGAGTATAGGTGGTTTGTTTATTTCAGCAGAGAGCAGTCAGAGAGTTGTCACAACGGCTCAGATTATAAAATTGCTCAAATGCTTGTAGTGGTTTTGCATGTTGGTTTCAAAAGTATTGTTTATGATTTCTCTATTTCAGGTTTAAATCATGTTTTTGCACTAGCTTGTATCGTTTTTAGCTGATAGAAAATGAACAAATAATTCTTTAAACAAGTAACAAGTAATTTGGTAAACAAGTAACACAATAGAACCATATGTTCTGGAGAGAGTCAAGTATAACTTGTCATCGTTTTGTGTTTCATAGTTTATATGTAAGCAATAAGGTACTCGAGACTAGTGCTTTATCGTGAATAAGTCACGTTGACATTCATGACAAAGCACTATCCTCGAGTACTTCATTGTTTTTGAAAAACAGTTACCGCACCAAACAAATATTTATGCCTAAAAAATGTATCAATGCAACTTTCATGAAGTAAAGTCACTAAAAGTCATCGTTCTGTTGGAAAAAATAGTCCCTGACAAACTGTGATACATGTTTGCAGTGATGCACAGAATCTGTGGGTGAAGCGCTTACAGCTGTGCTTTATCAGGAATAAAACTATTGACCAATCAGAATCAAGGACAGAAACTAACCGTTTTATAATTATCTAGACATGTTCTAGTAGGGCTAGTTTAATGGGATATTCTATTGAGACAGCTTGTCTCATATAGTTGGACAGCATCACATAAAATGTGTTTTTCCCTGGCCACTAATGGTCAGTAGCTAAAATTAAAAAGTGAAATCCCTATACACTCCCATAAAAACACGACTGAATTTCTTTTCAGTTTCGTCCTCTGTCTCATATCTGAAATCTTGGTTTTAGAATAGAAAGGTGCAAAATGAATTGCTCCAAGCTATGGACACATCACACACCATTAAGCCTGCAAACAGGTGCTTTGGGAGGATGTGCTGAAAATGAAAACATGGTGAATGTGATGCTACAGTAGGCCTGAGACAGTTCTTTCATGATATGAATATAGCAGTGTGTGACTCAATCAGATGACTGGCAAAGTTCCTTTCCCTTTGGACAAAAGTGTCACTAAAACTAAAAGACATTTTCTCTGCCCACTAATGTCCGATGTGTGCCATACTGGTGTTTGAATGATGAATTAATATCTTTAGACCGTGTGTAACTCTTAAAATACATCATCTCTTTGAAGCGTAGTTACAATTTATATGTATGAGTGGTCTGTTTCTACAACATGCTAGAATTTCTCTGGTGTCAAACTTTCTCTGGTTTGCCTACTTTAAACCAATGTAATACAATAAGGCAGTTTGTTTCTCATAAACCATGGAAACACAAATCAATCAAACAACATGTCTAAACAAAACGCTAAGAATTAAATATTAAATTTCAAAAACTCAAAAATAAAATGAAAAATTCATGAAAATGAAAAAATGACAGTTAAGATATTGCTATATGAGTTTTTAACCTGATACCTGTCACAGCATATATTGAGCATACACATGAACATGCACTATACAAACTATATATTTTTTATTTTAGATATTTATTTTTTATTTTTATTAATATTAATATATTAATATATAAAGTTTGTCATGATTAGATGATTTAATTAAAATATTAAAGTGAATAGAGAAATAGTGTGAAAAGTGTTCCACCTGTGGAACAGTGAAAGTTATCAGGTTAAAGAAGTTTATTTATTTATAATAAACAATATTTATTTATGTATTTATTTATCACACAAAAAGGCACACCTGTGATATGACTGGTGGGATAATCTACACCAATGTACAGAGATATATGTACAGTACCTAAATGTCTCAAAAGAAGCACAGGCTGTGCCAACCTTGTCCAGTGTCACTTCATATTCAGATCTGTGTAAATGCAACTCCTACGTAATGAACTGCTGTTACCTCAGCATGAGTGAACTCAGCATGTTTATGTAAATGATAGCACATCATACACCTCAAAAGACGTTTCTCAAAAGGTTTCTCTCTTCTATTGTTAAAATGTAACAACTCTTTGAATTCAAGGCTGTTGCTCTTACTTTACATCCATGATAACCCTGTGTAATTGTTTCCACTGGCTCTGTGCTACATGGACTTGTTGGCAAAAGTCTTAATGTTGTTTTTCTAGTTACATCATTCTAGCCGTGCTTTCACCATCTCGCTGATGTTGAGGAATGCCATGTGGCTCAAACTCACAGGGAACGTTACATCTTTACAAACGTACATTCCCTCTTAACATTTATGCAGGCTGTCATATTGTTGCATTATTCATGAGACATTTAAATCTGGGAGGGGAGGCATGACAAACCACTTATCAAAGACAATCCACCATTTTTCACATACTTATTCCCAAGGTGATGGCTGGAAAGGGACACACATGGAGTACCATGAAAGCATAAAAGAGCGTAAACAATCTGGGCCAGAAGATGTGTTATTTAGACCAATGAACCAGTCATAAACACTTAAAATCACATCTTAAATACAGTAATCCTCTAAACATTTGCATAATCCAATTTTTACAATATTAAAAGAATAGGGAAAAAATTAATGATAACAATTACAGATTTTTTTTCCTTTCTCCTTTAAAATAAAAGTCACATTTTTCATAAGATTTCTCAACATATGGAAATCTTATGATATCTTATAAAGAAAACATCATGTTGAAAGACCCATACGGCAGGAAAATCTGTAATCAATGAATATGACACTAACCACTAACGGCAATCACCCACATCTGCTATAAAGAATAAATGTTTTGCCGTTTAAACAAATGGCTTACCATTAGGCACTTAAAGCATACATTTGACAAAAAAAAAACAAACGAATAGTATCCCATCTTTCTGAAACAGCCCCACTGATAGAAGGACTGCTGCAGGCATCTGTCCCATAGTCCAGATGTTAAGATGGATCTGCCGTGTTCAGGGGTGGCAGATGCTCCATTATATCGACTGCCACTAAACATTTCCTCTTCAGAATTATAACTAGCCTCCTCTCTCTCCCTGCCATCTAATAGGCTTAGCAAATAAATGGAGGATTTGAATAAATCACAACTAATAATTCACCTCACAGACTGTCTTCCCGTCTTTACAAAACCCATTTACAGACATTAGAGTCCTCTCTCAATAATATGGACAGCTACTTAAAATATTTAGCCTCAGTTTAGTCAGCTCAGCTCAAATATAATGAAATCTCATATTCATTATTTGTAGACTGATTGTAGGTGAATGGGCAATTTACAATGTGTCTATGTGCATCTTTTCCCTCCCAGATTGGCATCACTTTTAATCAGTCAGTTTCATTTGTTTTACCATTTCTGTTTTGAAATAAACTAACTGGGATTTCCAATCAGTGCAACTGTGATGCATGCTTAAAATTCTGCCAGCAACTGATCTGATTGTGAAATAGGTTTTTGTTAAAGATTTCTGAATCTATACCACAATGCTGCCAGTAAATTGTATTTTGAATTTCTATTTTGACAGCTTGTAATTTTACAACTAAATGCATATACATAGCTAAGGTAATGGAAACCTTATACTTTACAAAGCAGTAGTGCTCTCTTTCGTGCACAACTAGGTTTGTTCCTAAACATTGGATTAGCATAAAAATTATTTTTACAAAGCCAAAATCAAATAACACAAGACACGGCTTAACAGATGAGCACAGATTCCCTGCGACATTTACAGTGTTGCATAAACCTGACCAAAAGATCAATTCTCCTTTGAATTCCAGCCCCCCATTTGATTTAGCATGATTGACTGCTACCTATAACAGGAATAGCAAGCGTTTAACCTTGCGACGTCACATCAGCGTGCCCACTCTAATGAGCAGTCAGTGCTGACAGCCCCAGCCCTACAGCTGTGCGGACCGGTGATCCTCAGCCGGCTTCCTGTTGCACATCACTCAGAGGCACACACACAAACCCGGCCGCTCGGCTGGTAACGTAACACATCACCAGTACCTCTCTACAGACGGATGCCCACTCAATGCCTGCATGCCTCTTTATGAGTGCTGCAGAGATCTGCTGTAGGGAACCTCAGCCTCCACAATGCATGTATCCTGTGCCAAACACTTAGGCAGCAGCCCACAGCTCTCTCCTGGACCCCTGCCCTCTTATCTGAGTGCTGCCTCCAGAGAGACAAGCTTACAAAGTATGAAGAATGGTTGTCAATCGTACCTCAAAAAGTTTCCCAGCCTTAAATTGTGACTGAGTGCATCCGGAGGATGTGGTGGATATCTGCTGTTCCCAAGTGTGTGAAAAGTCAATATCAAATGATGCCAGACTTGTTTTTGTTTTCTCTTTTTCCTCTCCTGGCCCCACAAGCAGAGAATCATAAAATGTTATTTCTGCAATACTGCACATAAATGAAATTATCAATATTAGGCATTCATTTTATTCTGCATATTAGTTATTTAGAATGATATAGCAACTGTACTGATATGCAGATCGAATCGAAAGGAAAGTATGTTTACAGTGTACAGTGACGTGTTAACATTTTACATTTTGAAGTAAAGAGTTCCCTCACGTGGCACACAGCCCTCTTGCCCTCAGTGTTGAACCCACACCATTTATAGCCTCGCAGTAACCAGCAATCTTATTATGAGATTTAACTTTGCCCCAACAGGACTCGTGGACGAGCGGTGCTCCAGCCCCGCTCCGTAACTCAACCAGTAAATCGCTGGAAATAGTTATAACTTGCTTCATGATAGACAGAACTGTAGTGTAGCGTTTAAAGGGAACTTTAGCCATGTGCTCTGTCTGTGCGGAATACATAAAGGCTCTGCCTTGAATTAATCACTCGCTCTTTAATGGATCTTTCAGAATCGCGCTTGACGCAGTGAGGAGCTGCAGCTCTTTGTATTCCGAGGCCAAGAGGAACCTTGTGTTTTCCCCCGTCCGATATCTACTGCCTCTTACAAAATGTCAAGGGGTTCATGGTGACATAGGGACCCCGCTTTTGGTTACGGAGAGACTACGGGGCTCTTGCTTCGCTGCGCGAAAGAGGTAAGTGGAGAATGTTTCGGAATGTAGCATCTACCGAAAGACGTCGATTAGGTTAAATGTAACGTTGGTGTTGATAAACGAGATTCGTGCTGTCGGAAACCGATTATTATGTGGTGTAAGTTATCCATGTGGATGTTGTGCATCCGCGCGTTTGCAACAAATGCCTCGGTACGCTTCTGTCGGACTTGTCTAACTTATTAACGGATCGTTTCATGTTTTGAGCTTGACAGCGCAGGTAAACGCTCTTAAAATGAACATTAATGTGCGTAATTTTGCGTAACGTATATCCACGTTCATACAGAAATAAAAGGGGAAATGGGTTTGCGAGCGCGCTTCTTTTTGGCAATAATTCTGCGTGAAAGATATTGACACAGACTCAAATTTGTGCAACAATGTACGGTGGTCTACGCTACATAAACAAACTAAACATTTGGTTAACGAACACATATACCTATTAACAGTTAGTTTAGGGGATTTTTCAGCTCTAAAGCTAGTAGATGTTACGGGGTTTAGTGTGATGTTCTTTCGCTGTGAGACTCGAGGGCACCTCCAACATTACAGAACGTCGCCAAATGTTTCAGGACCATGGACAGCGGACGCGATAGGTTTGCCGCTAGAGTTCGCCTTTAGCCTTTAAAAAAAGACAACTGAGAGTCCCATTTACTTTCTAAATCATTATGATTTTAACAAGTATATCGTATATGCATGGTCCGTGCATGGTAAATACACTTGATTGCTTGCTATGTCTGTTTACATCAGCAAAGCTCCGAAAGTTTTCTAGCGTGGTAGCGTGTTTTCGCCTATTGTTTACTTTTGATCTAAAATGCTGTTGATTTATCAGTAGATATGAGTAATGGTAAATGAGTACAGTGTGTGACATCGCAGTAGTCTGTCTGAGAATTATACTTTATGGATTGCTAAATTAAGAAATCATTTGAAGTCTGAAGCGAGTGAATAAATTATTCAGAGACATAATAATTGAGTTTGAATCAAAGCTATGATTAAATATATATATATATATATATATGGATATATATATATATATATATATCCAACAAACTACTTTGAAATACGTCTTTAAAATCTGAAATGTATGCCTATATAAACTTGCTCTAGTGCTCAAGGAAAATATTTAAGTTCAAGATGGTTTAAAAAGGGGGCAAGACGCGCAAAACAACCAAACCTTTATTTTTTTAGCACCCGGATTTAAAGCAAATGCAAACGTATCTAATTAAATGTGCATTATGCGTTACACTATTTGCTAGTTTTACTGTACATTTATGGCCTCTGACGCTAACCCTCATAAAAATCGTCAGCACATGTAACGTATTAGCAATCACCCAACACAGTTCATGAACTAAAAAATACTTTCTAACCAGCAGCATGTTACAGTAACAACATATTACACGGACATAAGTATTAATATACCTCTTAAAGACCAGAATAATCATGTGTAAATGTTGCACGGTAAACACAAATGAACTATTTTTGTGTATCTTGCAAAGTATTGTGGAAGCCCTAAGCATCCTGATCACAGCTGTTAATACGAACCTTGTGCATACTTCATTGCTTAAATCGATTACTAGAAGATCGACATACATTTGCCACCTGCGCATAGCAGACTGACACTGAAAGACATTCTTCAGAAACAGATCCTGTCGTTAAACGCTTAGTAAAAACATGATCTGAATGTTCTCGGGAGAAGTCCCTAACCTTTAATAAAGAGTGCGCGAGCTCCTAAAAACTAAAACATGTTTTGTTAGGCGCGTGCGTGCGTCTCTTTCGCTCTCTTTCTCTCTCCGTCTCTTATCTTGATTATGCAGCTTGAAGATTGAGTCAGCTGTTTTGTATGCAAGGTGTCTGAGCCAGGCTCTTTGTGGAGGAGAGAGCAATCGTGCCGCGGATACAGAGAGAAAGAGAGAGAGAGAGAGAGAGATGTGAGGGGTGGACGGATAGATAGACAGACAGAGGAAGATGGCAAGATGGGTATTTGCGTTGGTGGATTTCACAATGGAACAAAGGGACGGTTTTATTAATATTATATTTTCTTGCGTTAAAAAAGTGCGTGTATGTATATTCTTCAAGCATGCAGGACTCCCATAAGACATAAATGATCAATTCTGACGCACAGTGTGCTCACTTAATACACAGTGTTGCTGTAAAAGCCTCAGATGCACCAAGAACTGCACTTCTGTTTTATGAGTCTGAGTGTGTTGATAATGAATAAAGACTTCAAGTGAGAGATGGAGAAGCGTTGCAATACTATAATGTGTACACATTGATGATATTTGAAATAAAATGTAAATGTAAAGATAAATAAGAATAGAGGATAAAGAAGTGTGAGTTTTCCTGGAGTTGTGGAGTTGCGTTGCTTCAAACTCTGGTCCAAATAGAGTTTTGTAAGTAAACTACAGTAATAAAATAAGCAATGTAATGATTTCCTTTCTGCAAGTTTCAGTTTTTGCTCCTAAGAGGACATTAAGTTTTGGGTTGCACATAATGTTCTTCCTCTCTGTGTAAAGGATTTGATTTTTATGTCAGATTTGATAACTGTTAACCAGACCTGTTTACTAAGCACATTCTGTGTCCTAAAATAAGGTGGATTTATATTGGACAACAGGTGTTTTATGGTGTACAGATATTCATTTGAGATTAAATTTTTTTTCCATATATAATAAGTGATAGAAAAGTTTCAGTATATTAAGAATATAATACACTGGCTTATTCTACAGATTCATACTGTATCATTCATCTGAAAGTAATTTATCCTTGAGATGCACATAGTTATTTTTTTGAAGACGTACAGATTAGTACTTAAACACTTCAAATCTTTTTATATTATAAACATTAATTGGTATTACAGTATGCAGAGATGTCTAGATGACACTGAAAAAGCTCTATTTCTATTCATATATCCTTAAACCAAGGCAGGGGATGGTGAATAGGGAATGAGGGGCTGTCTGTCATTTTGAAATCCTTTCGAGAGGCTATTGGACTAAAGTGCCATATTGGGCTTTGATTCCGTTGCGATTTGAAGTATTTACTTTTTGTTTCTTGTTTACAAATCCAGATGGCAGGCTTTGTATTATAAACTGATGGAGATGTTATAACTTGCTTGCTGCGCTGTGGCCCCTTGTGTTTCAAAATGCATTAACAACTGGAGACTTCTTTCCTTCAAGCAGAGATTGTTAATGTATGTGAATGCTGTAGGACCTTGAATGTGGTGAACATGAAAGATCTAGTACAATTTCTGAGGTATTCTTTCACTTTTGTTATCTGAATCATAATGCTCCTTGGCTGTAAGTATTAGTATTGGCATGAAGGTAGGCTGTGAATGGCCTGGCAGTAAGTATCAAACCCCCGGGATGGCTTGCAATTGACGAGTAATTAAAATCTGAAGCGAATGTTCATAAAGTAGAAAACGGAGGTTTCACTGAGCATCCGGAGGTCTCGACACTGCTTTAAATAAGTGGCTGGAACTTAGAGATAAGACTGGAATAACAGAACTGACGTCCTCAGAGCCTTTGCCCTTGAATGCTGTTTTATTTCAATTTAGCAAAGCAAAGATTGCACAGTTTTTGCGATTATATCTCTTGGAAAGCATACAAATGGCATTAACAGCTTCACCTTGAGTCAGCAGCTTGTGTGAGTCATTAACCGTACGGTTAGCGATTACCAAGCGGTATGGCCCACTCTCAGCCGTGGTTTAGTTTGCTTTGGAGACTGGAGAACTTAAGCGGTGCAGATGTCACGCCAGTTGCAGGTGCATTAAACACAACAAATTCTCTGAAAGCACTTAGGAAAATCTAAACATTGACAAAGTTGGAGTCTTGTGCACAGCATGAACTGACTTGGAGTTGAATTTCTACTTGCTAACATTTTGCAATTAATCCACTGCCAGACATTAGTTAATCAAAGCTGTGTAGGTTGCTCTTGGCATTCTTATTATGAGCAGATTCCTTCAGTGAGAAGGAGCAAAGCATTCAAGAGTTAGGATATTGAACATCACCCCTCCTCTTTCCTCGACATCCCTTGTGCAAAGTAATTAGAGATTAAGATACAGTGGGATGTCTGTATATACCTGCAGGCCTGAGCTCTGACTTGATGAATATCTCATGCATGAGAATCCATTAAAGATGCTGATACACAATGGGTTCCTCCATGCTAACTTCAGAGGTTCTTGTATTGATTGTGTTTTTGAATGACCGGTCATTCTTTCTCTCTTACTCTATTACTTGCTTGTTGTCAGGATATGCCTACAGTGCAGATAGCAATTGGATTGCGGTGTGTATGGGGTTATGGGGTCAGTATCGCCATATACCACTGCATAAACCATAGCATTGGTCTGTCAATAAAATAAACAGACATCATGAGTGAAAACGATTGGACCAGTTGTACTTGTGAAAATAGGAATTTCTGCTGCCAAAGCATGAATATTATTAAATCACATATATAGAACAGAGATGTGCTGTTGATTCTGAATCAGCCACTTAAATATTTCAGTTAAAGATATTGATGTGTGTTTCTCATTCCATCAGATTTGGAAGAAAGACGTATTAAAAATATCACTATTGTTTTTAAATGGGAGTGTTTAAATGGGGACTTTGAGAGAGTATATATTAGAAATATTAGAAAATGATGGTTACATTTTAGTCGTAGGTAAATTACAAGTAGTATCTTTGTATGTAACAGGATTTTGCTCATGTCACACATACATACAAACAGTAATATTTCCTTCTAATGAAATGTCCATATCGTGTGTAGCTTAAAATCCAACATAAATCTACCTTTGCTGCAGTTCAAATATATTTTACACTTGGATTCTCAAGGCAAATTCTCAACATAAAGCGTAAGGCATAAAGATTCTAGTGGTGTGCTCCTGTGAATTCTGTGGACTTTTTAAGGGTTATGACTTGAAAAAAAACTTCCTACCTACAGCTGGTCTCTCACTGAGACATACAAGGGCACCAATTCTCTCTCACCATAATCAATACTTTCCATTTGCACTTTTTACTAGATGTTTGTATAAAAGTTAAACAACAATTCTCACCTGTCTCATCGACAGCTCGGTTATATCATGTTTGAATGCTTTGTTTTTTGCTCATTGCCTCAGATATATAGTCAAAATAAACTCAAAACATTTCTTTATATTGTAATGATTATTATGATGTCAGTAATGATGGATTTGATGAAGACAAATTGTTACATGTTTAGCTTTAGATCATATTAAGCTAGGACTTGTTGCTAAGTAGGATTGCATAAAATGTGATTCTAGAAATGAGACAAGAAGGAAAGTTCAGAAATAAATTGTGAGAAACAGGTGCCAGTACATGGAAACAGCCAAACTACCATCTGCTATACAATGCCACTGGAAAAAAAAGTCTCATACTTGCAGATCTGATTAATGTCTTCATCTGCTCAGCAAAGACAATTCAACAGATTGAGAAATTCTGTAAAAGTGACAACATTCAGAGGATCCTCTGAGAAAATGAAATGGAAATAGAAGGTGATATCATTTATTGTGTGATGCTGTACATATGGCTATAGAAGAGGGAAACGCAGAAAAAAACAAACACAGCGTCTGTCTTCGTGTCACTGTTTACCCTCTCCCGTGAAAAACCTCATTTATAATCTGACCGTGTGACTTGTTCATCACAGTAAATAATACTTCATGCCCACATGACAGCCCCCTCCTCCCCAGCACCTCAATTGAATCTGTGGGGCAATCAAGCTGGGTGTAGAGCCGTATCGTGTACAGAAAGTGCGCCTTCTTTTATTTCTGACAGTCTTATCTTGTTCAGGGTATGGTGTACACAAGAACGTTTTTTTTCTGACAAGATCACAAAGAAAAGAGCAGGCGGGTCATCAAACACATGGGCGACATGAACTGTGCACTTTTTGAAATAGCGACATTTAATAATAGACTTCGAATATTTTCCATTCCTTCCAGACAACATGTATTTGTTCTTTTTTCGGTGACACTCAGACATTTTTACACAAAATTTGAACTTCAAATACAAAGACAGTGACAGATGCATAAATGTGAAGTAACAGTTGAAAGAGCAAGTGTGTGTTTGTAATGCAGAGTTATACACAACAGGTGAAAGTGCTTGCTGTGGGTAGCTTATAGCCAGCAATTGAAACCTCTTGGTGAAGTGATAGGACACAGCGGAGCCATTTAAATGACAGACAGCATTCATTTTAATCCACATAAACATACACCACAGCATCAGCTTTGTAGAATAAGGGAACACTTTCATTAACTGTCTGCATGTTTCACTGCATTTTTTTTTAATCAGATATAATATAGAGAGTATATTTAATCTTGTAGTGAAATATCCATCATGCATTTTAATCTGTTTTCATAATGCAATGTAAACGTTAAACAGATCTGCCACTTTTAACAGTGTTAGTAATGTGTGTTACATAATTAAATTTACTTAATGAGTAACGCAATGTGTTACCCGTAAAACGTATACAGTAGTACATTACACCACAAAAGTTAAATAAATAATGTGCAACAATACAATTTTTCAATGTATTCATTTCTATTTATAATTTCTTATAATTATAAGTGAAAACCTCTCCCATATGTAGAGAAATATATGCACAAGTACTGTAGATGCTGTAGTTTGTGCAAGCATGATAGGTAGTATAGTTTTAGTGTGTATCGTCAATATTGTACAAAACATGATAAATTTTTCCTTTAGCCACTGAGATGTGTACATGATAAACCCAAATGCTTTATTAAAACCTGTCTGTGCTTGTTGTTTGTAGTGGATAAAATAGCAGAAATTGTGTGACGGTAAGAGCAGTGGTGGCCACCAAAAACTTGTTGTTGTCATGACAACATCTTTTCTATAGCATGTGTGTTATTATATACCAAACTAAACATTTGTCCACAGCAAATTTAATGCCTTCAATGAAAAATAAATCAAGATGTAACTTTCAAGTAATTATGGATAGCGCAATATTGTAATGTTACTTTTAATCTTAAAGTTCTCCCATATTAATAGCAAATATCATGTCACTGAATGTGATCAAATCATGACAAACCTAAAAGGCAGGGTTTCCACGGGCTGTGTCTGTGCTCCGGGTTGCTAATGTGCAACATTGATCCGTGTTTCCGGAATTCCATTAAGGACTCATACGGTTGTTCAAAGTTCAGGAGATAATTAAGTAAAATGTCTTTTAAATTCTATTGACTGCAGATTGCACCAGCTGCCAAGATGCTTTAATGAATTCACAGATTTTAAGGGCCTCTAAGCATTTCCACCACCACGGACTATAAATTTAGGTTTTGGCTCACATACACATTATACTTACCTCCGTGCAAGCATCTGTCCATAATTAAGGGCTGAGGATGATTTTAAATCACTCCTCCCTATGCTTATTTAGAAAGTTGAATGATTAAAGAGCATTACTTTCATTAGAAATCATTGGGAAATCAACAGATATTTCCTTGCAGTGTAGAGAGAAACAGCACAGTTACCATAGAAACTATTCTGAAGTTGCTGAAACATACAGTACTAGCATCTACTTATTAAAAATGTGCCAATATTCACACAGTTTGTTGGACACTGTGTGTGCAAACGTTTCAATAAGACTGTCTCACTGCATGGCGGATGGGACCTTTGCTTGCTTTTAAAAAATATATATATATTTTTTTCACATTACTTTTATTTAACTACTAACATTTGAATATCATAAAAATAATAAAGATGACAGCCAGAATAGCCTAATGTTTCCTTTAGTATCACATCCAGATTTTTACAGACATGCAATGGCTCTTTAATGTGGAGGCGGAAATACTAATTACCTTAATGATTGAGTAATTTAGTAAGCACAATGTACAGTATATTGAAGTTCATCCAAAGGCATCCCAGAGGAAAATGTAATTGCTCAGTGTTTCTGGCATACAGTATATCAGGAGACTTGATAGGATAATACTGTACAGTACAGTTTTATTTGTTCTCTACAAATTCATTTACAAAATTGGGATGTGTGAGATGATTATTGACAATAAGCAAGTGTAAATATAGTACAGTATATTTATAGATACTATTTGGTAGCATGAAACATGAAATGAAAACATGAAAATATTGCTGATTTTTCTTAAACTCTGTAAGAGACATTGCTCTCCATTTAATCTTATTTCCATCTAGCAGAGGCAATTGAGTTTTTAAAGAAATCTGGTGGTTTGGTGGTTTATCATTTCTATAGCATTATGGAGGCACAAGAATGTGTCTTTACTTGAAAACATGCAGATTATTTTGCAACCTTTTAAAAGTGTTTGTGTTTTTAAAACGTGGCACTTGTTGTTTTGCCTTGAACGGTACCAGCCATGTAGACCTCTGCCTAGTCATTTCCACAACTGCGGCCGCTCCGACGATGATGGATTGCGGCGTAATGAAGGTGGACGTAGCATTGGACTGTCAGGGCAACAGCTTCACAGAGCAACACCTACTGAATTAAATCAATTTACCTCACTATATTTGCGTGCCCTTAGCAATAAGTCAACCTCGCTCCGTGCCAAATTTAAAGAATGCTTTTACAGAGACCACGATTCCGATTTCATTCCGAAATTCATTTATCTGCTTTTTTCTCCCCGTCTGTTCGCTTGCTCAGCCAAATTCCAGGTGGATTTCAATAATTACCCTGGCATGTTGCACCAAAATGCGACGCTACAAAATGATCAAAACCTGTCCCTCGTTTTCACGTCAAAACATTCGAGCCAAACAGGTCCTTCACGGCAGCCTTGCTTGTGTTGTATGAAGATGATTTGCAGGCCTGTGGTTTTAATGATTATTATCCAGGCCCAACAGCTGGTAGAAACAGAGGTGCTTCCCAGCTGCATTGCTTGAGACTGACGCTCCACCTGTTGTCTCCTTACCCACAAACCCATTGCTTCTCATTACACAGCACCGGCTTTCAGAGCCAATCGGAATAGTTCACTGATTACTCATTGCGAAGGCGAGGAAAGGGAAATACAGGGACAGACAGAGAAAATCACTTTCTCACTGTGATAATAGAGATTGTAGTGCATGCGAGGCGTTATCCCAAAGATAAATATGGATATTCATAGAAAGCGCTGCATGCCAATTAGAGTTTCTCACTTCAACGCTTGACCACCTGAGCCAAGAAGCAGGGAGCAAGTTAAAGACATGCGAACGTCACCTCTGGGCTGTGCTTGACTAGAAAATAAGGGAAAAGTAAAACGTGATCTGACCGTGCTGTGGGTATTTACTTCCACCCGACGCAATTGCTTTTACACGACCGTGGAGTAAGTGTACATGCTGTTAAAATGTCCAAGAGATTTAAACCTGCTTGCAGAGGGCCACTCTAGTTTTAAAGAGATCAGAGGTTTTAGATGCAAGTAAAACAGCTTATTCCCACTTGACGCTATATAATTTATTCTTACGATAGGCCTATCATGCTGGGACTGTACTGCATTGCTCTGCCACTCAAGGCAACTGATTCAGTTCTTTTAAAATGTGAAAGAAAATGCACCTGACTACAGTGTGTGTCTGTGTTTGACTGATTTAACACGCTTAATTTGATTACCAGTTAAAGTGTGCTGCCTTTATCAATAAAAAATATATATGTGAGAGATTTGTTTGTGCAGAAAAGGATAAAAATCACTCACAATACGTTGTATTTACATTTTTGTAGAGCTTATAAAAAGGCTTTAGTTTTTTAGCTAAGGCTTTCAGTTTTAGACTGGAAATTAGAAAAACATGCGTTGTGTATACTGTAAATGCAATCTTCCGTTAGCCAGATAGAAAAGCGAGGACAAACAATAATTCTGTTGCATCTGCAAGCTTTGGATCATTGCTGTAGTTGTTTGCTTTTTGTTGTTAGTGTTTCCTTCGCAAACATTTTCAAATTGCTGCAAGCAAATGCTCTTGGTTATATTTACAACAAAACTAATTATACAACAAATTTAGCTTCTTTGCAAACATAAATTCTCTTCTCATTTTGTTTGCGCACAATCGTTCCCACCTAAAAAATCTAAAGCCTTGTCTGTCTACCCACCCTCAACACACACTTTCTTAAATGTAATCAGTAATCCTCTGAATCTCTCTAAGGATGTGACCGGGTAATAGGCCAGGCAATAACAGAAGTGTGCGGCTTCCTGAGGCAAACCAATCCCAATCTTATTTGATTAACGTTACGCAATTCTCTAGATTAGCTATGACTTATGACCTTTAAATTAATCAACCCACTCAGTTCATACGCTGTCAACCTTATTTGTTATGAGTATGACTTTTATTGCTCCTCTCCACCCGTGAGAGTCAAGCGTGCTGGTGGAAACATAGTGCTGAGTGCTGAGCCTCTTAAGGCACCCAGCTGCTCAAAACCACGAGGCTGGCAACATTAATCACTTTATAAAAAGGCCAAAAATCCAATTAATTCCATCTGATATTCCAATAAGATCTGGCTCTGATTAAAAACTCTTAATAGTGTCTGACCGCCATAAAAATCCATGTCCATGTTTGGAAAGAGAAACAGAGAATATTTTATTTCTACTAAATAATTGTATCGCTAACTGTCGGATCGTACTTTCACGGTTTAATGCGTAAATCTGGTGGTTGGTGCTTTTTCTGATGTACTTTTAATTAGGGCGGTTTTGTCTTTCAGATCTCATTACTCTCACAGCTCCAGAAACCTCAGGCGTCACAGACTTTTGTAGAGGCAGTGTTGCTATCATATTAAAAATATATATTAAAAACAACACAAAAATGTTCTTCACGTATTCCTTCATGAGGCAGAAATGAAGAAAGCAGGACGGCCTCATCAGCGGGGCACAGCCCTGTTTAATTATGCAGATGTCTTGCTGTTAGATGTTCCATGAGGATGTGAACTTTAGATTCATGAGAAGACTCCTCCTCTTCTAATCTTCCAGGGAAAGTGAACTCAAATACTCTCTCGCTGCACATACAGTAACTTATGCCTATCACCTCTGTTTAACCCAAATCAGCTGGGCAGAAAATGAAGTGAAAGTCGAGTAGTGTACAAAACTTTTATCACACAGAGTGCTTGCTTCTCGAACGCTCTCGAAGTGGTCGCCGTTTCACATGATGATCACACATTCGTCAATGTTATTCCATCTGCATTAAAGTCATCATAAAGCCTTAAAATTCACATCAGGCCAAAGTGTATGAAAATGTTGTTCCACTTCTCAGTCATGGCCTGAAATTTGTACGTAGTCCATATCGGAAGTGCAGTTTTAATCAATATCAGTATTGCTTCTATTGCTTGTTTTCATTTAGAACATTTATTGCTCTTTGAAATGGCAATCAATACAGTCTACTGCTCACACCGGGACATCATTAATACACTTAATGGAAATGTTAATTCATAACACTGGCTCTGCATTGACAAGGCAGCATTAAGCCCAGAGAGAAAATACAAAATCCAATGCAACTAAAAACACACAAGTGTAATATTTTTACACCAAAGCCATTTAGACTACATTCAGATTTTGTCATTCTCTGAAGGAAAGTTACGTACTTATTTCTGAATGAATCATTTGCCGTCTGAACAATTAAGAAATTGGCCAATTCTCCAAACAGAGAAATTATGCATCATTGCAGTACAATATGTCAGAGTTGTTGTGAAAGGGTTCATTCTCTTCTCTAAAAAAACAACATGTTTTATTCAGTTCTGGTGGTTTGCAGTATTGCTGGGTAATCTAGTTGTAAAGCCTGGTGCTTGTGATCATTGCCAAGCTTTTCAGCCATGTTAGTTCATTTTAAAATCTTTAAAAATATTTGGGAAAAACTGCAAACAGTGTCAGTACAAGCACATGTTAGGCACGAAATATAATTTCAAACCTGTCTGACTTTATTTCTTCTGCAAAACATAAAGAAGGGAAAAAAGTTGGTATAAACAACATTGGCTCCAATTGACTTCCATTGTATAGATACAAAACCACAAAGACATTTCTCAAATATCTTCTTTGAAGAAAAAAGCAAATATACAGCTTTGGAATGCATGATGCTGAATAAATAATGATAACATTTTTCAGTTAACTATCCCTTTGAGGAAATCCCTTTTTGTAGTGTATGTAAAATATATGACAGCTGTACTTCATTGTTTCATGTGCTTGCTTGTAAACATTTACTTATACAGTGTGTGTGTGTGTGTGTGTGTGTGTGTGTGTGCGTGCGTGTGTGTGTGTGGGCAATATTTTGGCAGCAGGTGTACGGTTACAGTGTAAGATTCTGGCAGTGAGACCTGAGGTTACTACCGCCTCTGTCATGCCCATGTTTGTGCTGGAGCACATCTGTGTTGACTTCTCTTGGGCTCTGAACAATGGACTCTGTATGAGACCTTTGATCTGCTCAGAGGTAACTGTATGAGACAAGAGAAGGCATATCAGTGTGACCTGTAGAGTTCATCTCTCCTTGTTTGGTCTGTTTGGCACATGAAAAAAGCTATATGAATGAAAAAGCTTGTTTTCGTGTATCGCCTGGAGAACTGGTTGTCTTTGCTGATACTGAATAATGAAGGAAACTTAGTGCTGGCCTAAAGTGATAGGAGCTGGCTTTTGTAAGTGGAAATGAATCGAGAAATAAAGGCTTATGTGACATCAAATGCAAACCAATGTCCTATGACCCCTGGTAGGAGTTTTGGAAAGCGTAGTACAGCCGGGGGAAATGTAGAAGAGCAGTTAAAGACTTTTGGAAAACGGTTCACTGTTTCCTCTCTGTTTTTCCTTCTGCTTAGTGAGCCCGAGGATATTTAACCACGCCACAGCTCATTGAATTGTACAATTGATACTTGCTGCAATTTTCAGTTTTGGTGTAAGGCTAGGAAGGAGCATTTTTGAGAGCTACTTAAGAATGTAAGAATTGCCTGTTGAAATCACTTTTATTGCTATATTTACTAAATATGCAAGTCACAGCATTTAATATTTTAGACTTTCTATTTCACAGATCCATCTCAACAAGTGCTGTATTTAATTCCATTCTTATGTATTCAGTGTCATTCTTCTGACAGCAAAATATCATAACAGCAGTTTTTCATCAAATTATGGTGAAATGATGAGAAGTGTGTTATAGTCTGGCATATATTCAGATGTGCTGGGTGGTCTGCATTTGAAGCATGTGAGCATGATTGTGGTTTCTAAATGGCAGTGGAGGAGTGATGCTGTTCACATCCAAATTACGGAGGTGTAAATGCATTCAGCACAGATTTTGTAGGTTGTTTGTGGTGCTACTTGATTTGCATAATTCCTTTAGTGAACTGGATGCTAAAACAATGCAGATAGCACATCGAAAAAGATACAGTACCAGTAGGTGCAATTCATTCATAAGCAATATGTTAGGAGAGGCTGTGCTGTATTGTGAATATATTCACAGAATATAACTTTAGCCAATATATATAATATCTGAAAAAAATATATATATTTATATATATATATACTAATATATTATTATATCACAATATGTATCACAACACGATATGTTGATGCAGTTTCAACTGAAAGAGGAAGTTAGGGTGGGACATATTGAAAGGCTCCTCCCAGTTTTAAAACAGTCAGTAGCGTTTAGTTTCTCACCACCTGGAATATGATGAGAAGCTGAAGTGCAGAACGATGTCATTAAAATCTGAATCTGTAAATGCTTATATCTTCCAAATTAGATTTTTTTGTAATTGAATTTTGTCAATGTTTTGGAGCACGCTAGAGGACAATAAATATATATTGTTAAAGTCAATAACAAGTCAAAATTGATTCATTTTGTTAAGTGAAATTACTAGTTAAATGGTGACCAATTCATCCGTGCAGGTCAAGATATTTTGCCTTCGTAATTAATTTTGTCCTTTAATCAAAATCTGAAATTGTACTCTGATGATGTCAAATATTATAATAGTGATAATAGTGAAATATTTTTAAAACTCTTTTGTTGTAAACCACTGTTGCTGAACTTGCAAAACCGTTTCTTAATTTGCAGAATGGGAGGTTTCATCAGCACTGATGTGGTCTGCATACTGCACCAGCTGGTCAATACTGTAGTAAATGTTGGATTAGATCCAGGAGCAGGGGAAGAAGCCCCGAGCTGAGCCTCTCCAAACAGCAGCGCTGCCCTGCGTGGTGTGTTCTACACTACAGTAAAGCACCTGCTCGATCTACAGCTGATGGCCATAATAGAGATATGCTGATGACTCATCCAGTGGCATTCAGACCGTGTGCATCCACTGCCCACAGCCAGAAACAAATATGCTTGTTTTCTTTTTGTTTGGAAAGGAATTCACT
This sequence comes from Beaufortia kweichowensis, assembly GCA_019155185.1. NCBI lineage: Eukaryota > Metazoa > Chordata > Actinopteri > Cypriniformes > Gastromyzontidae > Beaufortia > Beaufortia kweichowensis. Next base: position 4,888,327 of record CM032804.1, read on the forward strand.
TACCAATCCTGCCCAAATGATTTCAGCTCTTTCGAGTCATTCTTGTGTTCCTGCTTCACGTGCCAAAGAGTCGTCATTGTGTTGTCTCGGGGGTTTCGCTGTGGAGATCTCTGGCAGGCTAGAACAATTATGGGGGTATTTAAACACTGTTCTGCTCATCACTTCATGTTATTAGTAATCTCAGCCTTGGCTCATGTGGATGATTATGTTACATAATACCTGTTGTTATTGCCTGCTCGAGGTGCGTTTGATTAAATTGCTGCGGGTATAGATGCTTGCGTGTGTGTGGGTTTGTATGCCTGCCGGTTGCCATGCAGCAGCTCTGAGCTGAAAGCAGAAAGCTCTCATCTGAATTACCTGTCCACATTGATTAGAGGGACTACGCGTGAATGGGATCTTAGATTTTCTAGCCTTCAGAATTAAGATAAGCTTCTCTATAGCTGTGTAAGCTACACCCTGTTGACTCTCCTGCATAGTGCCATGTGAGCGGTATAGATCTCCAGCTTCAGGGTCTTTAGACTCATAAATCACAAAGGGTCTCAAAGTATTAGACTTACCAGATCTATGCTTCACCTAGTCATCAGCACAGCATCCTTAAATTCTCACCTGTTCACACAATCTCTTATTACCAGTATCCCTAAATACCTGCACTATAAAAACAAACGTGTAGGCCATCTTTAAATGTTAGATTGTACAATACAAGCCTGGTGGGATTTGCCATAAAACCCAAGCAAGACTGACATTAACAGCCCTTTATGTCAGACTATAAGATACACATCTTGGGACTTGGGTTACAATTGACAGTGTTGACTGGGCGATCGATCACATCACATTGGGACATGCTCAGTGACATGCAAGACTCCTGCAAATCTGGGCTGTACAGTCTTTAAAGAGGTAGTTTTGATGGTATGATGAGATTATGAAAGGAGGTATTTTAGTAGAATAAAATATGAATAAATTTGTAAAGAAGAATGTCTATTCTTTTCATATTATTATCGCTCTCACTGTTAGATCATCGTCAGAGGCTAATGTTCATTGCAAAGGCAGTTAATATCCCATTGGTGAGGAAGGCATACTAAATAATCAAAGACTGCCGACTTCCAAAATCATAATCATACAGTTCACACTGGACTTTTACCCTTAGTGGAAAATTTTTTAGAGGTTCATGACCAAAGCTTTTTTCCCACTACAAATATGCGTTAAACAACTCACATGTGTATTAATGTTTTTTTATGAGAATATGATGAATATTGATAATGTATATAATAATAAATAAAATAATAATGATCATAAAGTATTTCAGTAGTATTTAGTGTCAATTTAGTGACAAAATAATTTATCCTAAACTATATGATGCTTTAAGATTCAGCTGTTTCTCAGATCAATTTTCAAATGTCATGCCCTATTACTTCAGTCATATATATAAATGGGTGTAAACATGCGTGTGACAGTGTGGCCAGTGGAGGCAGACGGCACGACGCGCCTGGTCGCTCTGATTCACATTGGCTCAGGAGGTGAGGAGTCAGTGCTATTGTTCTTCATCCTCTTCCTGCTAATCAGAGGCCTGCAGTGGCCACTTCTTTTGCTATTATTCTCAGCCTATAACCCACTCATTCCCACAGGGTTTCCACCGAAGAGCTTTATTGTCTGCTTTCAAACTTGGCACAGTAAAATTAAAGTGTCCCCTTAAAGTGGTTTTGTTACCACACTTATCGCCTCTTAATCCCTGGGTAATCCCATAGTTTTCCCCCGTCAGTCACCCTATGAGGCTTTGCGGCGCCTTTTGCGGTATCTGTGGTTTTCTTGTCTAATGCTCCAGACCCTCCCAGAGAACAGATCTCCATTTGTAAGCATATGTTTATATTAGAACTGGGCAGGATGGTCACCCAGTCCCTGTTTTCTTTTCAGGGTGACCGAATATCTCTGAGGAATACACAGAGATTCACGAGGGCTGAGAATAACAGCTTCTTAATTGGATTCATTTAGTCGTGATCACCGTCCTCATTAGCATCATTTGTGCATAGCGATGTCAACTCATTCTTTTATTGCTTTCACTGCCTCTTCCTTTCCCTCCGGAAATGTACAATTATCTTTTGTAAATGAATTTTAGTCTTACGCCTAATGCACACGACCGCGAACGGGTGCGCGGAAGTGCCGCAGACACCACCCTCTCTTGGTTTGCCGTTAAATTGCGTCTGGCAACATGCACACACGCGCTGGTTTATCTCTCACTCGCATACACATACATCTAGGTCAGGAGGAGGTTCAAAACATATGGCTCTTCTAAGGTTCGTTTGCCTCTAATCCGCGTAATCCATTATTTGTCATGCTCCAAGTGTAGGGTTTGTATTGGAAGTTCAGGGGGATCAGGGCAGGTTTGAGAACAGTGCTGGAGGCCTCAGCGGGGGCCAATATCTGATCAGAGACGACAGAACCTTTTGCACGTACCTCTAAGGCTGGGACTGAGTCCCTGGGGCTGTCACTGCTACTCTCTTCAGGCATAACATACTCACTGTGATGGGCTTTTCCTGTTCTCTGAAAGCTGTCATAGGCTGTGACTCCGTGTCAGTCGTGGCTCTTTATAAATGCATGTGTGATGGAGGGAAATGTGGTTCTTCAAATACAACTACCTCACTGGTGGTACTGTGTTAAAGTATTGTAGAGTGTGAGAAGTGTTCAAGAGTGTTGGAGAAGCTGATTTAGATCTTATTGTAGTTGTTTTAAATGTAGTTACACTACAGTCATGCTATTAAAAGGGATAGTTTACCCAAAAATAACAATTATGTCATAATATTTTGACCCGTATGTCATTCGAAACCCTGTATATGATTATTTCTTTTGTGGAACACAGAAGAAGATATTTTGCAAAGCGCTGGTTACCGGCACCCATTGACTTCCATTGTACCTCGTGTCCATACTATGAAAGTCAATGGGTGCCGGTAACCAGCGCTTTGCAAAATATCTTCTTCTGTGTTCTGCTGAAGCAAGAAAGTCATACAGGTTTGACATGACATGAGGGTGAGTAAATAATACAAGACCTTTTAAGGGGACTGGATCTTTGTTTAAATGTCAATGACTATGATATTAATTATTTCTGCAAATCAAATGCATATTAAACAGGAGAATTAAATGGATGAATCTAAAAAAAACCTGCCAATAATAAAACAACAACAACACACCATAGGTTAGCTGCATTTTACTTAATTATTATAGTAAATTTAATTCATTTTAAATTATAATAATTTATATAAATTATAACAATTAGTATAGTATATTGCACCAAAAACATAATATGCCACATGGGTGGAACCCCAGTGAATCAATAAATTGTTTTTTAAACTGGTTCAATGTACTGTTTTGTACAATGTACTGTACAAACTGATTCACAAAAAAGGACATTTCGGTTCAATAGTTTGTTATTCGCTTCGTGTAAACCTGTGTGCAATATAATTAATGCATAGTAACACTTAGCTGTACTATAAAGCTACTCATTGCAAAATAAAAGGCTGGTAGGCTGGTAGGGTTGCTTTTAGTTACTCATTTTGAAAAAGTAAGCAGTGAGGAAATTGCAGTCATGTACTTGCATCAGTTCTTTTAAATTAGATATTGATTCCTATATCTAGAATACATCATTGGAATGGTTTCTTGTATGCTGTCAATGATAATATGAGAGCAAGCGCCCGTGATGTGTGAGCTTTGTGTGATTTACACAGTACAGCGTGAAGCAGGAACAGCTGAGAGCTGCAATGAGAGAACGCAAGAGCTCTTTGCTGTTAGCAAACACCCTTCCCTGTCCCTGCTGGCACAGACTCATGTCAGCGCTGTTGCAGAAAAGTTCCTGTCTGACTGCGTAGCGCAGTTGTCACAGTAGGGTTTGCGCCCTGTGCTTTTTACACCAAGAGGAGAGAGAAAGAGGCGGGGTGGAGGGAGATACTCTGAGCACAGTACACAAATAAGATTATAACTCAACCGACCTGTAGTCCGGACACCTTCCCCATGCATGATTCAACAACTGTTAGATTCACATCCCCTACAAGAATTGAGTCGGGTTCCTCTCACCGGGAGATATAGTCAATCACGCTGGGGGCAGAAGACATTGCAGGGTATCTCTCAATCGCTCTTTGGGAGCATTACACTGACGGACGTGTGTCAGACAGCGTGCATCAGTGGCGTGACACGCGAGGGTAATTTGCTGTCTTACGTCCTGGTTGTTTAATAGAATGGAGAGGCAGGAGATCAAACAGGCGGAAGCGAGAGGGAGAGACACTTTACATATTGGCACTGTATGAACTCGGCACCTTCTACTGTTTACCTGTCAAACCGACTATAGCAAGCTGCTTTCGCTACTACAGTATGTGGACAGTCCTTTCTAATTCACGAATTTGGCAAAGTCCTCTAGTTTTAGTAAAGATAAATTTAAGGATACAACACGTTCCAGGGAACTCGCTGTTTTTTCACGTTCCAATGATTTGAGGGCATTTTCTGTTCCAGCATGTGCGCTAAAAGAAAAATGAAATGATTTATGAGGCCGGTGTAGGAGATTTCACCAATGATTTCACCATCCTGCACAAAGTTCACCACACTAAACATCTTGGGGTTTGGTACTGTATGCTTACTGTGTGCCAGATCACCCAGCATCAGTGTCTGACTTTGTGAATCCAAACAGCCACGTTTCAACATCCAGTGTGTGATCGTATGCTTTTTAACCCTCCAGATCAAATAGATAATTATATACTGTTCATTAACACTGATGATGCATGCCAGGCATGTCTAAAGGAGCAGGGAACTCTGGTGACTTTGCAAAGTTTGAAAGTCTTTGTTTTGAAGGAAAGAGCTGAGCTGACAAATCCTTTCTTCATCCAAATGACGATGTTGCCGTAGGACTTATCAGTTAAAAAGACAGATGTCCTTTGTTGTTCTCAAAAGGCTCCCCTGTGTTACATCACATACATACTATTGTGCACAATAAAAGAGAAAGGACCCACAGCAAAGAGAGGCAGGGGAGAAAAAATGCACAAACATCAGGCCAAGCATAATAAAATGATCTGCTGTTCTTTGGAGGTTATTTAACAAACCCTGGCAGGCATAAGGTGTTTTTTTCTAAATTCTCCAATATTGTGGCATAATGAAAATACACATAGTCAAAATTCATGCATTACTATATTAATTTTATTATTTTTATTATTTTAGATTTTGGCAACATGCCACAATATCACTTTAATTATTCTGCTTGAGTAAAAGTCTACATGAATTAAAACATTACACTATTAAAATTCATAATGCATTTTTTGTCACGATGTCTGATTTTTATTGTGGCTTTTTTCTGGCATGTAATTCCAACTTTTATATCTCAAATTTGTCCTTAATAAACAACAGCTTACGTAAATAAAATGGCTTTGAACACTGACTGAGATGTAAATGAAGGCATCGGTTCTAAAGGCTGAGGACGAAAAATAGCAGAGATACGATCCATTTCTAACAACCGGACTACGAAGACAACTTGAAGGGGACATTTTAAGCATCATTAGCTGGGTGTGTAAATTTCAAACTTATTTACTGACTGAAGGTATGGAAAACTAATTAAATGAAAGACACTGTGAACAGGCACTCATTAGGCAAGCGAGTCATTTGGGCATGCAAGCGTCCTGCTGGCTCCTACTGGAATAACTCGCTCGTGGATTCATTGTTCTAATGAAGTTGGCAAAAGCCACCCGGTGCCAGTATAGTGACAAATCACTGTCAGACTTCCACCAAGTGAGACATTCTCAAGGCAAACAGTAAAAAGTCAAACAAATTCATTACTGAAGAGACCAATGTGACAGGATATCACTGATTCACATTACATCTAGTGGAAAAGAGGGTGTCTGGTGCTTTAAAATCCATCAAAGATTTTTTAATCTAATGAAGGAAGAGGCACATATACTGTACTGTGTAAGCTAGAGTCTGAATAGTCTTGCATAGCCAGACCACTGACTTTTATTACTGAAACTGGACAGAAAATTGTTACAAACAAAGATGTTAAAGTCGCTGTCTGCAACTTTTGGTTCTGTGTCACTGTTTCTGTTAAAAACATAAAAGATTGTAGATTTAAATCATGGAAAATACATTATATTAAAATATTAGTACAGTAAATTAATAAAACCTGCAGAAACCCACTCACAGTAATTTATTGCTTTATGTAATATAAAGTGCTGTTAAAGCAAAATGTTAATAGTAAAGTTTCATTGCATAAGAGCATATTTTTATTATGTCTAACTTTTCTGGCAAGATAAGTTCTCAAAGTCATATAGAGCATCAAACAAATGAATTCTCTGTTCCATGACAGCTGGCACTTGAGTGCAGATAATGATACCATCTAATACACAACTCTACTGTTATCATCAAAAGCTTCGGGTGTATCAAAACCACATCATGTCACGTGAGACAGATCGTAAACTACTGCCGAACCCAAGGGAGCTGTCTGGGTGATTGACCTGTCCCTATATGTGCCCAAATGAGTTCTCCGTCTCTTTTGTGCGCTTCCTCGGACTGTAACCTTTGGCGTCTGTATCGTGCAGACTTTCTGAGAGTATTTCTGTTCAAATGTAATTTCATGTACAATGAGCAGTAGCTCTTCATCAAACCCCAGAGTTCAAAGGCACGCTGGAGGACAAAGTTTCTAAGTTCATTTGCTGATGCCATTTGAAAAGCTCTCTCTTAAAATGGAGAAATCAATAGTGGTATTAAATCCTTAGAGCTGGAGAAAGACAGATCCTTTACTGTGATCTTGCATCACAAGCAATCTGGCCTGCATTCAAGTCTTATCTAAAGCCACAGCGCAGAGGACCTAACGCCATATTTCACACTGTTTTCGCTGGCTGTTCCGAGGGTGTATCTGAACCGGGTCCAAGTCTGTTGTGATTTTCAGGAGTGTTGGAGAGAAGGGGGTATTTGTCACCATGAGAGGAAGTGTGATGTTAAACAGCGTGAATGTGGATGCGCTGAGCTCCACGCTGTACTGTGAACCACACTCAGGTGCACACAATCTCTTCCGTGGCTTTTAAAGGCTCAATGAATAATTCATTTCATGCAAAAGGAAAACATTTGGATTACTCAAGAGCAAAGACAAATACCTTTTAAGTTCCATTTGATATGACTTGCTCAGGTAAATTATTCATTCTCTGAGAGGCTGGGGTTTAGTGACTATTCTGACAAATGTTATGTTCAAACTACATTACACAGGTACGGTATAGGCCTGCCTGTGCCCTTTCTGCCATTATACTGTAAGTAAAATGACTGTTACTATAGATGTTTTTGATTCATTGTATGCAGTTTTAACAGGTGAGGTTTGTTATGCAATGGGAAACAAGTGCTGTAAACCACATAATACCAGCAAGCATCCACAAAAATAATAACCAAATTTAAGCACAATAATAATAATAATGGAATTTATCTAGATGCCTTGACTGCTATATGATGATATTTGTGTTATTTTTCACAAATATATATTTTTAACATTTTCTTGTTGCTATCTTCTGTTTCTTCTGTTTAAAAGCGGCTTTGCAACAATGCACATTGTAAATGGGACTATATAAATTAAATTGAATTAAACGAATTCAACTGATTGACATCATAACATTGTGGAGCACTTTTCATTTAGCCTACAAGCAGACCTGGGCTAACATCCTAACCTAATTTGCAATTTATGTATTGATGAATTTTTCATTTTGGCCCACTTTAGGAAAAATCCCCAAGAACTGTCCCTATGAGTTTGAATTGGCATGATGCTTGTGTCTGCAGAAGAGCCAAACCAGTGTTATATTTTCACACACAGTAAAATCGTAAGATGAAAAAAGAACAACTGAGAAAAAGAGAGAGTTAAACAGAGGTAAAGAAAATGAAAAGAAAATGGTGTTTCTGCCAATGGTTGATGAATAGCAGTGAGTAGATAAGACTGTCTAATGATGTGTAAATGGCAGAATGTCTTTTTGATAAGCAGCGGTTTCTGAATGCGTATTACACATGTCATTCTGTGTGGCAGCTGTCCAATCAGCTTTAAAGAAAAGCACATTTGCAGGGAAATAAGCCCCTTACATTCACCCTCACAGATGTACCGTGGTTTCACCGCCCCTCACCACATCACGTAACCAACATCGAAAATGAGATGGCATTTTCTGTGCAGTGGCTCACTGTAACTTTGGCTGATGGCCATTTATTCAGTCAGAGTAATTCTCATATTTTACATTTGTGTAATGAATCACTTCGATATTACATGACTCAGAATTACCGGAGAATGGCTGAATCTCATCTTGTGAATGGATCTGGACTTGGTCTCAGTTTTGATAGCTGAGGATCTAGGCTCATCAATCTCTCCTGAAGCATTGATTGGCTTGTCATTGCTGTCAGATAGCTGGAGCACTGGGCTTGATAGACACGATGGGAGTCCCTGTCTGGGCGCTGCATCCATTGGCATAGCCGCCTCGTTCTAATGAGGAGGACCCGGCGTAGATGCACGTAAACAATATCGCTAGCAGAGAGGGTCGGCTTTGGGGAGGCTGGAAACGTGCCGTCAACAAGCAGAATATAGCATAGTGTTATTTGTCCGTGACAAGCTATTGCATACAGTTTTAGAGCAGATTTCCTGCCTGCTGTTTATAGGTTTATTTCCCATTTCTTTTTAACTTGTTAACTGTCACCGTTTCACAGAAGAAACACTTTCACTTTAATATTTCATAGTTGAATTCCAATCTGATCATGACAAATGATATATTGATGGAAAATATATAGTATAAGAATAAATATTTGACATATTTTCAAAAAACAATTTTATAAAAAATGTAAATGTTAAATATATGTAAAATAAATAATTATTTATAAAATTAATAGAATAAGTAAAATATCTGACCGTATGCTTACAGTGTTAATGCTTTCGTTTACAGCTGTCACTTTACTGTTAATTTGTCTGAAAAAGGCAAATTTTCCACTCATATATATATTTAATTGATCAAGTTTAATGATGTCAGGTTTTTATTGAAAGGTGTCACCTCTGAGGGAGTGTTTTCATGTTTCTTGAGATGTATTCTGTCTGACACAGGCATAATCGACAAACGGTAATTGCTCATCCTCCTTTCAAAGTCTGAAAAATTATATTAATTGTGCCACAATCCATTTCAAGTGATTTAAATGATTTGAAATGAAATGAAGTAGCATAGACCAAATGGAATGAAGTAGACTGATTACCACCTGCAATTATGCTTTATTAAGTCAAACAGACAATGCACAGATAAGAGACACTGCTCTATGAATATGTCAAGAGAATCAATGTCTGGTAATGAAATATATTTTAACGCTATGTTAAATGTATCTTTATTTTTATTTTTTTATACTCATTTTAGTACATTTTGTGCCTTTGAAATAGGCATCAAAAGTTAAAAATATAATGACATATTAGCACAAATACCCAGCAAATAAAATTTTACACTGTATACAAATCATGCCGTTTATTAATTTCTCTCTCATTTCAAGTAGGCTGCATACATGTATTTCATATGCGTGAGGTCTGCAGCCGTGCTGCATGTGCGGTATGTGATGACAGTCCGCCGTGCTGAGCTCTCTGTTGTTGAATGTTTGGCTGCGTGTCAGCATTGTGGCTTTATCTGATCCACAAGTGCATTACTAGTTCCTCTAGGTCCCTTTAATGAATCAACTGTGGCAACACCCATCAATACCCAGACGTTGACTAATACCCCGAGAGCAAACACTTCGCAAGTGAATCTTTCCATTATTGAGTGTTCTCCAAGTAAACAGCCCAAACAGTCTGCATGAGTCCTGCATGCAATTATCCCAGTATCGATTGAGGAATTCCATCAGACTTGGGCGGTTTCTGCTTTTTTAAGTACCATATTTTATTTGGCTGGCGGGAGCTGACATGCTCTCCCTGGATAGCTAATGCAACCCTTACATTTGCCCGGGGACGCATGTAAAGAATTCAGAATTCTGCCATTATGACTAAACCCGGTTTGCATTATGACTCAGGATTTCTTTTAATCGTAACTTCATTTCAGACTATTAAAGGTGAAGTGTGTAATTTGTGCACCAATAGCAGCACCAAATAGAATTGCAATGTGTTTGTCTGAGCCAAGGAGGTCTATAATTTCTGTAGAGAGCTATCCGTTAGCGTTCTCATTCATCACTATGGCAGCTCAGTGCTCTGCTGGCACAGGTTTCCAGAAAGTACGCGACCTGCATGCTGCCATCTTTGCTCATGGGTGCTCGGCCGTTTTTCAGCCAATCCTCTGAGCCGTAAAGCTCAGTAAAATCATGTGACTTATTGCTTTAAAACGGTAATTTGAAAAGGTTTACACTTTAATTAGTAGGGTCATACTCCTTATGCCTCCCCAACATACCCCTGTAAAGCGTGCAGGAAAAGTGGATCGTGTGAGTGTGTGTCCACGTGTGTGTGTACCAGACCTTCCATCAGCCATTTAGCCGCACAGGCACAATGTGCTCTGATGGAAACAGGCTCGCAAGAGGCTTAATGAGCAGCCAGCGGATGAGATTCAACACCGGCAAATTGATTTTCCACATTTATCAATGGCGAATTTTTAAATGGGCAGGAATTAATGCATGAAAGAGCAGGGAGATAGCCTTCTCTCACGCTACGCTCTCAGACCCGTAACCTTAGGGCATGGAGGGAGCCGCCTGGCGCGCTTATACAGCAGGGTGACGGCGTGTGAGCTGCACATTATGGAAGGTGAGAGAAAGCTTGTTAAAGACACACTCTGCAGTTTCACTACCATCATGCCTCCTGCAGGGCACAGCAAAATGTTCTCCATGCTGAACAACTGCCGGGGCCATGTCCTCTCCCCATGAACAAGCTATTTGCACCACTTACTGAGGGTGACCCTTTGCATCTAAAAGCTCTGTTATATAGGTTGAAGTGGAGAGAGTTTATCTTCCTGCCTTTCACGGGATATTCACGGACATGTGATAATTGTAAACCTATTAAAATGTCACGCTGGAAGCTGCGATAAGGAGTTTTATTGTGCATACTGCATTTCTTGTTTACAGAGTTGAAAAACATACATATGCAAACTGGTGCTGTGAAACTTCATAAGCAACTGGCTTTAATGGTGGACCTTGTGACATGCTTTAAAGATGAGGTGGCTTGTTTGATCCCTATCATATGCATTTAACAATCGAGCACCTCGTAAATTAAGTTTGATTGACAGGAACGGTAGAAAATGAACTACGTTAATCATAAATTTATCAATGGCTTGACAAAGTAGTCTTTTGTCATTGGCAGCATGCTCCATTTGTCAGCTGAGTGGAGAAAAACGTTTGGAACGTGCTTGTTCAGTCTCCCCCGCTGAATATTATTTTGTGCAGACGTTGATATTGTGAAACGTCAGCGCTAATTCATTCCGGTTGGTTAAAAGGAGCTTTATTGTTCTCCGAGTTGAGCATTGTGCACTAGAAGTGAATAGAGTCTGGATGTTCAGATCTTATCATGTAAAAAGATGGTCTCAGCAGCACAGTGTTATTCAACAGAGCTCCAGTGGTCTTACTCATTGTCTGTGGAATTACCTCAGCTAAATTAGAGTCCAGCCACACTAATGGTTCTGATGACAATACTTATCCCTCATCCATTCCTGGCAGGGCTGTCAGTCGGCTGATTGGACACACTGCAGGCCTTCATTTCATTCCCAGCCAGAGATTATCAGAGCGATTGATCCGGAGCCGTGCAAGGCGAACAGATGCATTAAGGATTCTCAGCTCTTCACGCTCGCTCAAAAACTGTGCCGCTGAAGTTAACTGAAGCCTTTCTAGCAGTAGGAGTGCTGAATACTTCAGGTGTCGTTCCCTGATACAGCTTTAGTGGGATTGTAGAAACCTTCAAAGATGTGTACTGTAATCCTTTGTGTGGAGATTTGAATCGATTTGAATTTGTGCTTTTTTAAAGTTGAATTATTATTGTAGTAAGAAAACAAAAAGAAAATGTTTGTCTAAAACGTATAGAGAAAATTACTGTTCATCATTCATGTCTAAATTTGTTCAGCACCTTCACAGATCATTTGTTTTGAACTATGCTAAATGCTGTCATAATCGTTGCTTTAAACTTGTCTGCTTTTCAAACAAAGACAATTCACGCTGATTATTAGCTGTCAAGTTCAGTTGTCATTTTTCTTTTGTTTTTTTTTAATAAATATATACAAGGGAGGCTGTAACTAGTTCTTAAATTTTACTATTTACTCTAGTGAATATTTCTCAGGGTAGATAAATCAATTTGTAAAGGCATATACCCTCAAGTCACTATCCGAACTACAATTTTTTTTATTTTAAAAATAGTTATTTTTTGTACATTTTTATTTTTTTAATTTGTGGCATTTTTAACATTAACATATTTTTTTATCCTTTTTTAGGTTTATGTTTATTGTTATGAAAACCTGTCAAATATTTGTTCTTGAGTCTTAGACCTTCCATATAGTTTGTCATGATTCACAATTATGAAATATTAAAGTGAATAGTGAAATAACTAGTGTTCAACCTGTGGAACGGTGACAGTTAACAGCTTATTGTGTGATTGTAGTTTTTATTGTGTTGTTAGCCGAATATATTCACAACACTTTTTCAGTTAATGAGATCATTAAAATAACCTAGAGGACACAGATATGTGTGTTAATGGACTTACGACCATATAGTTGCTGGAATAAGTCACAACTTATATGGGAACCACCTTTCCTACATATACAGTACAGTATTAGGCTGGGATTTGAACACAGTTATTCTTGCACACTTAATAAGAAACTCTACCACTAGACAAACAGATCTTACACTTTAATAAGAATTTTTTCTCCTTTATTTCTATCTCACCAAAAGCACAGTGAGACAGAACTATCACTGGTGCCAAAAGATGCACGAAGCCCCTGGAAATAACAGTAACTAAATTAACAGCAGCAACCAGTGGCCTGTGTTTGCAAACAGAAAAAGCATCTATCTTTGGTTAAAAGGTTATCACAGTGGTTTAGTGTTCTTGGCTACTTAAGCTCAATGAAACACAAACTCCCCGAGCAAACCTGGATCCTCGAGGACCCGGGATAATTAGTTCCCCCTTTGTTTTCGCTTTCCTGATTAGAATCCAAAGCGCTGTACTTTTCTCTTTCACAACCGTAAGGAAGACTACGCAGGAAATTAATCTTCCATGTAGCACAGTACATACTAAAATATGATACGGGGCCATGTTTAATTAATAGCTAGCCGAACATCAAGAGCTGTTTTGATCCAAAAATAGATAGCCGAACAGCATTAGACTGTGCGCGCTCTCACATTTATTAGGTAATTGTTGATCTTTTAAACCTCTGTTGCATGCTGTGTTATCAGACATATGAGTTATGAGATACACAGGATATGCTTGTTTATACTTGAAAAGTTTAGCACAGAATAAGAAGCTGCTTGTGCTTGAAAAAACAGCTTTTGATGTTTTTGAGTTCAAAGGTTAATCGCCTCTGTTGAATCAATTCACCTTGAAATATTTACGCTGTATGTTTCTCTCCTTGTATCACAGTGATGTAGAGTATATTTACGTTGTACGTCCCTAGGGTACATTCAGCCATAGACATTTCACTGTCTTTGTGGTTTCTGAGTGACTCGTTCCTCTCATTCCTGAAAGCAGACCCTTATACTGTACGTTAGCTATGATCAAACACTTTGTCATGCTCCAGAAAACAATCCTAGATTACTTATTTATCGTGTACTGAATACATTTCAGAGCTCTATATGCTCTGAATAGACAGTGCTTATAGCCGTGAGTGAAGCCAAGAACTGTTTCGATAAACGGGCCTGTTCATGCTTCCACCCTACATACTCTGTATAAAAACTAATTACTGTCCGTGTCACTCAAGATATCTTCCATAGATTAGGCACAAAGTCATTACAGAGCGTCAGTTGGCCCTATAAGAGCTGCGCTGTTGTATAATCCTCGAGTGCTCGTACATTAATTTCATTGTCACAAATCTGTATTATGGGCCATTCTTTGCAATACATTACAATTCCAGTGCAAATTTTTTCTATAAAAAAACAGAACGTAGCCGATAAATGACTGATTTTCCTCGAGCAAGGTGCAGTATGCTGCAAAACCCAGACAAGGCAAGTCACAATAATGGTTTTCTGCGCATTCCACAGCTCTTGCTCTTTCTTTACACAGTCCTGATCTCTGCTAGTTTTCTACTTTATTTAAGTGGCTGTAACAAAGGGAGCGTTAAGCTGCCATTGCAAATCTGCAATGTGCTTTTATAGGGCAAAAGCTAAGTGTGCGACTTTAAAGTGCTGTAGAGTTGAGTTTGACATTTTTAATATTCAGAGAGGGAGGAGGTAACTTTACATAATGGTATATTGTAACTACTTGGACATTATAGATTACAAATTTCATTTAAAACAATGGATGTTTCATGCAGTACATGTAAATGCCATTTTGTTGTTTTGGACAGTAGAAAAGATGGTGTCAAAAGTTGAAAGCACCTCCTGCTGATGTACATTATTAAAAAAACACACACGTTAGGTTTCTATACATTGTAGAGACATAAACATAATAAAATATTTATTTTTATGCTGTACCGACTGTATATTGTATCGTGTAACATTTACCCTACCCCTAATTCTAACCCTTACACAAACCTATCTGCATTTTTACAATTTTTATCATAGTTTCATCATCTAGCATCATCATTTAGTCTAGAAACATACAATTTGAGCAATTCACAGCACAGATAAATCAAAAACTTAGTTATTCAAAATTCTCTGATTAAAATAATGTTATATACATTCAAGAACTTCCAGTATTTGCATATTTCTCTGCGTATTCTGCTCTGAGCAGCCAGAAACTTTGTGTTTCACTTTCGTTTTTTTGATGTATAGATACAATATTTTGGGCAATCTCAGCAATTTTCCAGATTTTTCCTGCAGCAGATAAAACGCCAAAAACAGATTAAACGCCACCTGTCTCCTTTATAAGCCATGATGAATCAATTAGCATTACCTGATGAGTCAGCCTGGAAATAGCCTCCCATAAGACACAATTTTATATAATGAAATGTGTACATCTGCTGTGAGTAATACCCGGCCACAGCAGGTCTGCCACCATATTTTGTGTCTGATGAACTACAAATAACAAAAGATGCAATCCATTTCAGCATATGGTTGAATATCTGCATGATACATCATAATTACACTGATGCTTCGTCCGGTCCTTTAGAGGCCAATTAGAATATCCAAAGCACAATGTCAGACATCATTGCTATTTTGACGCAGATTATTCTAGGGTGAAACATCACTTGACTCTTTTACTATGACATATGACCACTACCACTACTAAGGCTTAATATGAACAGTAAATATTATAAGCAATAAAGCAGACAGAGATGAGACACATGCTGACAAATTGTAAGAGTGTGCATAGTGCTGAAAAATGAATGCAGATAGGATAGTATAAATCAGATCATTTGGTCATTAAAAAAACATATTAAAATCAAAACTTTTGATTACAGTCTTTGGGTACTCTATTCATTCTGCTTTGTTCTGTCTCCAGCAATCTGTCTCCATTTTATCTCCCCTTACTCTGCAGGAGAAATAATTAAGACAATAAAGAAATCTCATTCGTGCTTATTTTTTTTATTTTTTTTTCTGTTGTAACATAGCTATGGATAAACCACAAAATCTCTGATATGCTTTAACCCAAATGCTCTAAACATGTTTTGGTTGTATGCCAACACAGAGGTATGTAACACTTCCCATCAGCCCTCACCCATAAAAATCAATTCAGAAATGCAGTTCTGTAGCAAATTGTTCATTTCATGCTTTATTTTAGGTCTGAGTGATTTCTAGCTATTTGGAGGTCCAACAGTTCAACCTTTTCTCTTTCCTCGTCTCACTAGGGGGAAACAAACAGTGTGTTTTTGTTTTTCTACCTTCAGGCCTAAAGGAGACAGACTCACTCAGATGTAAAATCACGTTTACAGAAGCCTCCTCTGTTTTTCTCTCCGCCTCTCTCCCTATCGCACAACATAAAGAAACGAGATTGTATTAAAATGACAATGTTTTTTTTATTATAATTCTCTTGATGCCATTTGTGCGTATGATCCACGAGTGCCGAGGATTGATATTTCTCTGAATGACAACACAATACAACAATGCCTCTTTTTTCATTTCCAAATTAAAGTCATATTTATTATATGGTCAAGATATTTTGTGGTACGCTTTATCACTGTCAAAGACAAATAGCATCTGTTAGTCTCTCATACTGAGCCGCTGTGGCTTTCTTCCTGCAGATTTGCGGCAAGGAGTTTGGCTTACACCATATGTTAAAGGGGGACACACATATCTGGACCTGTGTATCTGTACATACCACGTCTGAGCGCAAGAGATGAGCCGCGTGACTTTTCCGTCTTATAAAACCTTAAAGTCAGCATCAGGGGCCACTAGAGAAGAAGCCATCAGCCCATGCCAAAGGCATCTTTTCATTCAGACACCCCCATCATCCCTTGACACTTGCACATACTGTGCGGCTTCAAAGCCTCAACTCTTCTGTGATTATTGTCTCTGCTTTAGGCTCTCATTGCCAAGAATTCAAAGTTCAGGCATTCTCTTTTTGTTCTTATTAAGCTAATGTCATTGCTGGCCCACTTTGACGTACCTAGTACGTGCTTTTTAAAAACACAAATGTAAAAAATGGTTTGAATTTAACATTCTCTGTGATGTAAAATTCTGCTCAGGATCAAGGTTTTTATGATTAACAAATATTATTTAAAAGTAGTAGTGAAAAAAAATGTAAGGTTTAAAAAATAGTTTTTTTATAAAAGTTGCAAGAACATATGAAAAGAATTATTCATTAATATATTCGTTCAATATATTTCTATTTTTTTCTGCCATGAGGTTTGGCAAATATAGGAGCTATCTGATTTGATAAAGGCTCTGAGCAGATTCAGTACATGCTGGTGAATCATACAGTAAATGCCCTGGAGAGGCACAATTTGCTGCTAAATTCAGCAGCAGTGGCACATTTCAATAGCACATTTTATTATTCATTCATTATGAACAAAATGATGGTAATTTTTTTAATGTGGTGAAGTTTTTGATAAAGTATAGCAATTTGTGGTGCTTTGTTTTAATGGATGAAATCTAAAACTGTATTGCAATACATAAAAAGTAAAGCAAATGCTAATTAAGTAAAAACTATTTAATCGTCTTAAAAATGAATTAGCACTAAACTGACAATTAAAACCAAAATATCAAACAAAATAGAAACTAAAAAAATAAGAAAATAACATATGAACTAAGCATTAGGAATGCAATAAAACTGAAGCTGAATCAAATGAATCGCGTGTATAATTTCTGATTCAATTTACCCATAAATGGTTTTGCTCTTGGATAGGAAAACATTATTTTGTAGTGCTTACTCAGCTGAGCTATAAGAGTAACCAAATTAGTGTCATTCCTGTGTTTTCTAATGTTTTGATGTTGCCGATATAAACAGACATTCTGTGTATTTCATAATAACCACATGCAGCTCTACATCACTGGAATGAACAGTAGAAATCAATACAGCTCGGCTGACAGTGTATTTCCACTGCGTTGTTTGGGTTTGTCTGACTCCTTTTGGGAACAAATAGACTGACACACACTGCCATCACAAAGGCCTTGTCAGTTCAGTTCAAACAATCCTTCGTATCCTTCGTAGTGTCCTTTCGCTCCTAGTTTGCTTTTTTCTTCTTTAGCTTCGTGTTATTTTATTTGTGGGCCAAAGTTGTGTTTATACTGGCGAAAATGAATAGAACAGAAAACTGCAGAGAAAAGGACCCAAGGCTGCTATTATATAAAAAGAAATAGAAAGTGTTACAAGGGCAAATGATGGTTAGTATATGGACTGGCACTATTTCTTTAGTTAAAACATGTAGTTGTGCATCTGGCCAGGATCTGTTGAAGCAACTGGAAAGGTCAGGAGCATCAGGAAGCCGAAGATAATGAGATTATTTTTAAATAATCAAAATACTGTGACTAATGCTTACGTGCCTGAGAAAACCCCCTTCGGAGCTTTACTACAGTTACTTTGAGAGTTATGAATGTAATAAATGGAATGAATGTAAAGAAACATTTACCTTCATAAAAAAGTTGTTGACATAATTAACTAACATAATTAATTAACATTTCTATACTGTATAACAATATCGATAAATACTGTAGACTCAATGCCTGTTGTCTAAAGATCCTCCTTGGCCTAATGAAGGATGTTAATTCAAATATCTGAAGAGGTGATGCTCAATGGCATTTTGCATTTCAAAAGGCACAGGTCTCTAAGTACTCACATTGGCTTTTTTTGTTCATGAAGCAGCTGTGGCAAAATCAAAGTGGACCACGACAAGGCAGTTTTTTTTGCCTATGTTCCCATGTGTAGCTTCTTTTAGATGTCAGCAGCTAAGCAGCGGTTATCAATCATCTCTGAGTGGACAGACTAGGATGCAAGGGACACTGTGGTGGTCATGGTCAGCGAGCCTGTGATATACTCCTCAGTAACATATGGGGTCTAAATCTCCTGTGAGCACCTTTTTCTTCATGACTTACCCTGTCATGCTTACATCACATGTAGGTCAGGGTCTTGTCAAAACTATGTACAAGATCTTATACAAAACATGGTCGCTGCTTCATCTATGAAGAAAAACTTTACTTTATGTTAAGTCTGTGATACACAGTGTTTGACAGTGATGCAGGATTGCAGGAAAGGTGTGTTAGTGGTTTGGGAGCGGAAGGTGTATGGGAGGGGGTATTTAGTGATGGTGGAGATGGGCCACAGTTTGGGTTAAAGGTAGCATACGCCAGGGCAGCTGCAAAATCTGCCCTGCCAAGGACACAGTGCTTCCAAAGCCTGCTCTGTGCCATTAAATGGGTCATTGAACAGCTAAATGGAGTCATTATGATGAGTAAGTAAAAGAATAGGACAGAAATCCATGAAGCTCGCCTCGGCTAAACTCTGGGTTCCGCTGCTTTGGGGCTTTCACAGGCTTGTGCTGTATGGCAGCTGTCTGAGACCCTTTAACTGAGATGCAAATGAATCTCTGACCAGATCATGAGACCAGAATCAGCTTCAAGAAAATTTACTGAGTATACATTGAAATATTTTTGGGGGGTTGAACTATTGGAATTGTAATCTTGATTATTGTGTTCTTACCTTCAGACATACCGCTTACGGGTCTTACAAAACAAGGGCGCATGAGTTTTCTTGTCAAGAAAGTTTTGTTAACCTTTATGTTGGCTTTTTTATTTGTAGAATTTTTATGTCAAAAAGTCCATTACAGTTTAGGATAATCCCCCTAAATGTCACACAAAAACACAACAAACTTGGTGTGTTTGCTCAATATTTAAGTCAGATGATATCTTTCTATCAAAGTGTTGAGATAATCTGCTAAAGGGACCAAACGGTTCTGTCATAGCGCTGGCTGTGTGAAACTATACAAAAGGTATGCGGCTTAGCAAAAGAAAGTAGATCATAAACATTTATACATGTGTTAGTCTTCTAAAGTGCTCTTCTAAAGCAATTTACAATAAAGAGCATATCACTTACTGAGGCAAAAAAGCATTTAAACTTGCAATTTATTCTAAATAATTTCTTACAAAGAGCAAATACAAATGCAAAGCTTAAGAAGATATGTGTCAACAAGTCACCAATTAACAATAAAAAGTGCTATGGTCATTAATATCTATTTATCTTGACGTGCAGTCACATTATGTAATTCAGACTGATGGCAGAGTATTAATTTCTGTCCTATCAGCAAAAAGTGCTCAATTACTTGATCTGACTTGCTTATTATTGACAGATCTGTCTCTTGAATACTAAAACACTGAATGAAGATCAATGGACAGAGTTTATACAGTACTGCAGCAGCTGTTAAATGACAGGACATGTGTGCAGGGCCACCCACCTCTGATACGGCTAATTTAAAACTCTGTCGCTTAACCATAAAGAATTAACCGTATGGCATATATTGAAATTTTGAGTGGGAGCATTGTACACGGGCTGTCAGGCAAATCAGCTGATAACATCCCACTGCTGCTACTATTGGTGGCTTTGAACAAGTGACTTTAAATTTTGATCCCAGGCCTGTAATTTGTCTAAGGCTTTATCCACACCCTGTCTGACTCTGAATGAACATAATTGTGTGTGGTCAAGCCCATCGTACAAAGAAAATTTTCTCTGTTCAAACAAGAGAAAGGAAGTGTACTGTACCTTAATACATGGAGATAAAATAAATATACCCACAAATATTGATGTAAAAAGATGCTTTTTTTGTACCCTCATGGTATAGCAACAGCATAATAGATTACCCTAAACAGCCATATATTTATCTTTAAACAACATAAAAATATAAAAAAAATCATATTTTTGTGTTAGAATTTGTCTTTATCATCTGAACATTCATTAGCACTCTCAGCTGATGTGCATGGAGCTCACAGAAAAAAGATGTACTGAATTAATGGAGTGTTAATAATCGGTAACTCATTAGTGTCATCTTATTTGCATAGCATATCATTGCATCTGCTGAGCAGTGAATATTAATTTTGAAAAGGCATAAAGTATTGCAAGATATAAATAGAGAAATTATCTTGGGATGAAGCACTCATCATGAAAAAGAGTCATTTTATCAGCGGTAAAGGTGCTGTGTAATATTAGGCTTTTCATGTCTGCTTAATTATTATTAATAATTCAGTTTTTGTCCTAGAGTTTAGAGCGATTGGTAAATAGCTTATACTGAAAGTCCATCTCAAATTCTGTGTTCTGTTCCGGTAGCTAAACTGGTAATGTTTTATTCATACTGATAAATCTGTAGCTGTGATTATACTGTAAGTCAGTTTAAATGAAGGTGTCTGTCAAATGCATAATTGTATTATTAGTTACAATCCATTTGTTGAAAAATTATTAGTCTTTTAGATTTAAATGTGCAAAGATATGTTTATCTATACTGTATGTGAAAAATTAGTTTCTAATGAATTGTTTCCTTTGTTTCACAGAGACAGGCCTGATACTGATGGTGGATCTCAGACATGCACGTGATCACCGGACAGTTTAACCCGAACAGCCGGGGTAAGTCATTTTTGGAATGGCTCCATGACCTGAATAGTAGGGGTGTAAAGACCGCTTAGAATAGTGCATTGAAAGACAGCTCTAAAGCCCTAGTGTTCTCCTCTCTGATTGGACCTGCATCTTTTTCAATCAGCATTATGTGCTTCACATCTTTGATAGCTTTAAAAGCTTTCATACGTTTAAATGTTACTGATGCTTGACATGATGAATCGCCAGTCATTTTGTCGATGATTTTAGGTTTTATTACAGATAAGCGTTACAAGAAATGGCAAAGTGATTTTTAAACAAATGTGTATTTATAAAGAAATAGATTTGACGTTTTATTGAAATTAATGACATCATAATCTGATAAATGACAGATATCCGTATTTTTAAGAAACTTTGATGTTTTTAACATTATTGTGGCAAGTATGGAATAGTCAATACAAAAATTATGTTTAAAAGTCAATGTATTGTGTTTTATTTAAATTAATTTGAACTTTAGCTTCACTGGCCTACGCAGCAATCCTTATTGTTGTATTTGTTTAGACTTACAAAGCACATTCCATCTAAGCTATTTTACTGCATAGTATAATATTATATAATATTTTATTAGTAATAATATTGTTTTTAGATGCATCAGAAGGTTTTGTGTATCTCTACACTGGATGTTATTATGCATCTACTGTTGTTTTCAGCATTCTGTGCCACAAGTTCTGTGTTTTTTAAGACATTGCACCTGCACATTGCAAAGACCACAACATTCGGTTTAATTCAGCTGAGCTAGATGTCTTTGAATCCAAGAACACCTCCTGTGTGAACTGTTCTTTACTCATACTGTGTTGTCTGCTGAGTAACTGTAGTTTGGTTGTGTGTATTACCTACAGTAGCAGCCGGGGCTGTGCTGAATGGCCAAATAAGAACATTATCATAGCATTTAGATAGGACTTGAATGAATGAAAATGAATCTTAAAGCTTGTATTAGTTTTAACGGCTTATTTTGGATCTAATTTACCACTCATTTATACAGTATAAGGTAGCTTTTCATATATATAATAGCATAATAGCTCTTCCTAATAATCCTAGTAATCCTGCGGCATCACACAGCTTGTTTTATTCAGTCATGAGTTATATGGAGAACTGTGTAAAAGTGTGTAAAAGGGTGACGATGAGTCAAACTTGAATATGCAGTTTGCTCTGCAGCAGCAAAGTGAAAAAAATTGAAGAAAATTTGTTAATATATTTAGCCATTTAAAAAACAAAAACATGCAAAAAGGTTGATGTTTTTTTAAACTCAAACAAGAAATTAAAGAAAAAATTAAAAAATAAATTCAGAAGCAAATGTATTTCACCAACAAGATGAAAAAGGAAGCCAATAGTTGACTTCAAAAATACGGCAATTCAGTGATGATGTGGAATCACATGGAAATGAAAATGTGTATGAATGCAGGACACTACTTTTTATTATATACTTTACTACAGGTAAGATAAATTAATCAGTAGATGAGATTAAATAGCTTTATTGTACTAAAAAAAACAGCAGAGCACTGCACTCTGGCCATTAAGTATTATATTTTTAACATAATTGATGGTAATCAATATACAATGATATATAGTGGCTTTAACTTTAGTGTCCGAGATACAACCAGTAATGCAACATGAATATATACTTGAGCCTTGGATTACTTAGAGGAAAAACAATCCCATTAAACTAAATTTGCTTATTTATTATTTTAGCTATAATAAAATTGATGAAATAAGGTCTGCTTCAGACATGCCACAGGCTTCTATGATTATCTCTTTACTGATGCGCCTGAATCCACTGCAGTCTTATTACGCCTTGTTTTATTCATGCATCTGATGACAGTTGTGTATCTTTTGCTTTATTTAACATTCAAAATACAAAACAGCACGTTTTAGGCAAGTTTTGTTATTTTAAATGGCCAAATGAAACGAGTAACTATGGTAACTGGGATTAGATTTGTCATACGGCAGCACATTCCACGGGGCAAGTTGAAATGGCTTCACATGTCAAGCCTGTTGCAGAGCACCTAATTTGGACTAATGAATAAACAACTGATGATCATAATGACTTTTTACAAGCTCTCCCTTAGATTCTGGTTGAGACTTCAAAAAGTACATTAATAATACATACCTGGGCATAATTTGTCATGCTAGTTATAAATTCACAATGATGCCTAAAACAAAGACTCAGATCTTTGGGCCTTTGAGTGCTGAAAAACTTCAAAAAGTGAGAGCGCCACAGTATGATATTCCAAAGCTACATACTGTAGAGGACGATAAAGGATGAAAACTCTCAGATCTATTTTCATTCATGTTTTAATCGTTTTTGTCAGTTACACTTTAATTATCATCTCAGCGAGGATCTACAGCTGACAGCCTCTGCCCCGTCTTCAGATCGATGACATGCACGTCTGCAGAAACCATTGTGACAACTTAATTTTGTGAGAACCAGCCGATCCTTTGATGTGTCCTTATAAATCACATTAAGTGGCAAATGTGAAAGCGCTTTAATATTTGATCATAGTGAATAGCCCAGGCAGTTTAATTTGCTTAGTTCTTCTGGATATTCTTCTGGACACCATGCACTTGCACCGTTTTGCCTCCGAGACCGTTCACTGACGTGTGTTGACTGCTTGGCCGAATCTGTCCGTTGAGTTTTGGAGCATTCTTTTTAGTTCACAAAGGCTGATGCAACACAGACTGTCAGTGGGGCAACGCCAAAGAGATTAGATACTGCCTCAGCTGCTTGTCCTCACAGGGGAGAGATCCTAGCTAAGACTAAGATATGTTGTTTTATTAATGTGCACATTTAAGGTACAGAGAGTCAAACATGTCTCAAAAATCATTAAAGAAGTGGGAAATATTAACTTATGGTGCTGTAATATTTGTATTTATATTTTATATGAAAATCATTTTACATAATTAAGCTAAAATTAAATAAAAGTAAGCTTTTAAGTAAGCCTAGGCATAAGCAATTTACTGATGATATTCTGAAAAATCCCAACAAGTAGCTGAAATGACAAGATGGGTGAGAATTTTACCAGCGAACAGATTTTAAACTCTGCTGCCGTCAGCTTTGCGATCGACAGCTTGTTTGAGCGAGTCTTTGCGGGTTACTTCAGAACCCAACTGACTAGACAGTCTGATGGGAGAGAGATTTCAGAAATGTATCATTGTTAAGCCAGACAGCTTGATTTGACTGGCAGTTTTTGTGTAATGCAAAGTATTTGAGATCCACTCTTTGGATTTCTAAAGTAGATATTCGTCATGTATATAGCATCTTGAATCCTTGAACCTCAGGAAATTCAACTCTGTTTATTGACACTTTGTATGTATGAAGACATTTTTAACTAAAGCAATTTACAGTGAATTCAAGCTATGCAAATCGTGAGTATGTGCATTACTTGAGAATTAAACCCATGACCTTGGCTAGTGCCATGATCAACCAATTGAGCAATCAGGAATGTGTTAATAGGTACTATGTGTATGATTAAGTGTCCAAAGTGTTATAGGTAAAAGGAATAGTGTGTAAATCTCCTCCACGGTTTATGAACAGACAAAACAGTCTTTATTGGATATCTGGGTCAACAAACTGCTTTAATAGCTACAAGGTACAGTGCAGCTGTCAAATACTCAAACCCAGCATTATGAATGAGCTTTAAACCAAGCAGATTGATGTATTTATTGGTCTGACTGTATTAATAACAAGGCCCCTCGGATTTTCTAAGCTTTTTGTTTATAAAGTTTTCATGCTTCATGAACCGAAAAGAATGCATTGTTAAATATAGAAAATATACTCTCTTAAAATACACTTTTTACTTTCACAATTTGACTAACATTGTTGACAACTATATGTCCATGTTTTTTAAGTTATATTTGTTTGGTAGCATTCTGCAATGGAAATGATGAAGGAAATGACATATTTGAATTAAAATGGCTTCTTTGTCTGACTTTGCTGAAGCTAATTTTATAGCTAGATCCTAAATTCACACAATTAAATAATAATTTCACAGTTATTATGAATTATAAGACTTACACGTTATTGTAATTTGACAAATTTGCAACCTGACTGTATAGAATACTTTTTTCACGTCTCATATTTTATTTTAAGCATGCCACCGACATGTCTGTCTTCATCGTAACCAAGTACAGAACTTAAAAACGTAAAGGACATTAAGAAAACACTTGAGGCATTTAAAAAAAAATTCACAACCTTATTATAACAAAAAGAAAAATCAACCCCTGGGACATAAGAGTGAACGTAGCTTAGACAAATCCATTAATGCGTCAAGTTTCTATGTTGCTTGGTAACCATATACCGCCTACAGTTAGGCTAATGAACAATGTTACTTGAGGTATAAATTGTTTATTGCGATTTATGATGATTAATAAACGTAATAATTTATTGAACAATAATGTTTTTTTCATTTTGCTTTTGTTTAATAAAAGCAGTAAGCCATTTAAGGCTCTGTTAACGGCTTCATGTGATGCCCGATAACACCCCTCACCTGTGGTAAAATCACTGTAGTGCTCTGCCTCTTCTATCTTATTGCCTAAAAAATGTCTCTTTTATAGTTTTCTCTCACCACTGTTTTCCCCGAGTAATTCACAATCTTAGTATCCATCAATATTCCTTCTTCTTGCCTTTGGGCCCCCCGGTTCACCCTGCTCTCTCACATCATCTGTGACTCTCTCCCCTCATAGAGAAGCAAAAACTCCAGAATGTTCTGCATCGTTCCACTTTCTACACCCCAAACAGTGTTTTTGGCTCGAAAGTACACGAAACAGAAAGTGTTCATCAGTGTCATGTCGTCGTGTGACTTTTTAAAACCCCCGAAGCCTAACGCCTCTTCTGAAATAGGTAAATATATTTCCGCTGCGCCGCTAATGTTTCTCTTCTCAGCGAATCAGTCGGTCGCATTTCCTAAATGTCATCATTTTTATTTCCAGCTGAGGAGAGACACATCCCTCCCACAGCCACGGCCATTAGCTCCACCGTACAATCATTTCATCTATATGGGGCATGAAAAAGAGCTACAACGTGCTGCATCAGCGTAAAGCAATTGTTCATCTCTAATGACTTACATTTAGAAAACTAGCAGCAATGCTGAAAGTGGAGAGGATTAATACAAGCCAATTGCATCTCAAAAACTGGCGGCGGACGTGATAGCTTATCAGCCCACATGCAATTCCCAACCTTCCGTACGGCAGAGAGCCCATTAGAAACGACTCGTCCAATGAACCCCTCTGATGGAAAGTGTCTGATAAAGCAGACTGATGAGATAAATAGTTCATGCATTATAAATAAAGTTTCTGGTAGATTTTCTTCTCACCTGAATAGAGAATCCACAGAATGTCCCCGAGGGCTGCTAATGCTACTGGGTGGACACATTAGTGTGTTTACACATAAACATGTTTTATAGGGGTCAATGAAACATGGATATTAACCTGCGGATTATTTATTGTATACTGCAGTTAATGTGATCTTTTCATCGGCTTGTGATATATAATAACTGTTCAAAGCAACAACCAATGATTATTCTTTTTCTTTTTTTATATTAAATTTCACAACATTTTTTACAGAATTTCATTTCACAACATTAAGCTTTTGTGTGTTAGCTTCACCCGTATGATCAAGAGATTCCAGCAAGCTTTATTGTTGGATGTCTAACAGTCTTAGCATCAGATGGCACGCCCACAATCTTTTAGCTATCCGTCTGATCCATTTTACACATGAAACTGTAAAGTACTTTGGCAAGCTCTAATCTAATTGGCTGACTATAGGCAACTTTCGGATGTAAGTGCACAGAGGGTCTGCTGGTTACAACAAATGCTTTAGAGAATTAAGTAATTGATGGGAAGTTTGCCATGTTAGGTGGCATCACCTAACTGAACGATATTTAGTTTTCTTGAAGCACTTTCTGTAAGCATGAGCAGAACTGTATATTTTACTTTGTTTATTGTATCTGTGGTCTGTAGTGCCCAAGTAGTGTCTAGTTATTTTTGGATAATCACAAAGAATTATTGTGGTATTCGTTTCAGATTTTAATGTCAGATAATCCCACCCCTAAATAATGTAAAAATACTGAGATTGGATGCTTTATTTTCATGTCAGAAAGATGGTCTCGCCCTGTGTAATACAGTAGGTGGTTCTTTTTGCAGTATGGACCAGCCCGTCTGGCTGTGTAAGACTGTGTGTCTAATGCCTTGATCCTAAGACTGATTTGAATGGATTACTGTAGTAAATCTAAGATCAGCCTTTTTCCTTGTTTAACAAGGGCCTTGCTAAAATGCACGTTATTTGAAGTTGATCACAAAGCGACTCTATAATTGAACTCCTATTGCATTAATAACACACTTTGCGGAGCGGGAAGTCATCTATTGTGGAGCCCAAAGCCCTCACATGGGTTTGTTCCCCAGCAACAGCCTCCCAAATGGTCCAAATGAACACTGTACCAGAGGAAGGGTTGCAGCCATGACATCTGGGGTCCATGCTAATGATAGCATATAAGAAAAGAGTCTGAATGGCAGACATACAGGGTGACATCATTTATAAAAGCTGGATGTTATATAGTCACATACTGTACATCTGCATGAATGCATCGAGATCATCCAGTCAAACGCCTGCTTCTGCTGCACTATTAATAAAAGGGGTAATTACAGCTTGCTTGTTAATTGAGGCTCACACGGGCTAAGAAAGGTAATGATGAGAAAAGAAAAATGTGAGTGGAGGATGAGGGGCAGCTGTCACATGTTCATTACAGTGAGTGTGACTTTTCTCACCGCTGACGCTCATGAGCACATGAGGCTCTTCCATAGAGCATGAAATCTCACATGCGTCCTCTCATTACGGCCTGAGCTGAATCTGTGCCTTCAGAATTCCATAAAAGATCCAACCTATGTGTGAATTAACTGTCACTCAAGAATGTATAAATAAACTTAGCTGTCTCTGCATATAAAGGTAAGATGGGAACAAGTATTTTAGCTTGGGAAAAAAAACACTTTAATGCTATATTTATTATTCTCTTTTAATGAGAGAAAAAAATCTGCTTAGGCTTTACCTTTTATCCGGTCAATAGATGCAAATTTTTAGTATGCTGATACACAGTCTTGGGAAAATGGGCTGATTCAAGGCTCAGGAGAACATCTTGTCTTAGGATATAAGCACAACAAAGGTTTACCCTGATAGCACTTATCTCTAAAGAGGGATGTATGGCCATCTGCCATTGTTTTGTGTTGCCGTTCAAGCACAAAGCTGTACAGACATTGTTGTAAACACTAAATGAACTCGCATACCAGTGTTACAGTGCAAAGGTCATGGACTCGCGGACCACATACCGATAAAATGTATGCATGCAATGCACTGTAAGTCACTTCGGATAAAAAAAGGATAAAAAAACTGTTTATATCACACACACCTGCATACTCGTAGACAGTATTGCTATATGCTGGGACTGAGTACAAACAGTGAGGCAAAGTAGACAGACTTAAGCCATCCACACTATAATCTCTTGTAATCCTCAAAGGGCAAGGTAACTTTGGCACACATACTGTACAACAACTACTCAACCTGTGTTGGTTTTAAACCGAGACGACATATTGGGAAATAAGGCCAGGGGGACTTACGGTGTTCCAATAATATGTAAAAGTTGTGAAACAACGTTAATGTAGAGCAACTTTGAGAGCTGCTTGATCATACTGTGCTGTCAATCATGACACAAGCTTATACAAGCAATCGCCTCTCTGTCTTGAGCGTCAATTCATCCAGCATCCCTCCTAACTCCTACTCCTCCCCATTTTAGGTTTCTCTGAATCTAAATGCTTCAGGATTGAGACCCTTCTTCAAAGACAAATTCACATAAAAAAAATTTAAACCTGATGTGCGAACTCACCAATCGTTTTAAACAGTAAACCGAAGCAGCTCTCAGCATCCACATCAAGAAGAAACCTTCTCCACCGAACTATCATTTATTCATGCAGCATGCTTTTATGAGCTCTTGAAAGGGTCTGGTTTGGCAGTACAGGTTTTTAGCTGAATGGTCTCACAGTCGACGTTCTATAGATGGAATGCATTTGGGCAGCTGGGGCTCCGGGTACGTTCTTTCAGGCATGAGATGGTGTAGTAATGGCTGTATAATGCCTACAGTAATCTCAGTGATGACATGAGATAGAGAGGTGTGAGAACAGCATGCTTTGTGTGAAGTGTGCAAAGTGCCATCTAGTGGCATTAAAGGCCTGCTCTTTCATCTTGCTTGGCACTTCATCATAGCTTGTCTTTATACCTTGAAAGAACTTTCTTTCGTGCATTCTTCAAAAAACATATTATAATGTGCCACCATTAGATAGATAGCTTATCCTTAGCAATGCTGGGTGTGTAAAACAGCCACTTCAACAGACATTGAGCTTGAAGACTATGTGCTGGTTATATCAGACTAGTTTTATATTGGCCTGGTTGTGAACTCAGGCAAAACATTTTGAGAATGTCTGGTATGTCAGTTTTTAAATCTATCTACAGATTTGTAAATTTTTAGTGAAATTTGTTAAATATTGTTAGAACAAAATTTTTTAAAAGAAGTACAAATTTGTGGACATCTAATTTGCTGTTTCTAAATGTATTATGTATGTAAAGGCATTTTAACCACAGGTTGACTGGATTAACTAAAAGTATATCAGTACTTGAGGAATAGTTAGGACTTAAGAAACTTAGGAAAAAAGTATTGAATGAATTAACATTGACAACATTGAATTAACATTGAATTAACAATATATATATATATATATATATATATATATATATATATATATATATATATATATATATATATATATATATATATATATATATATATATATATATATATTATATTTATATTTATATATATATATATATATATATTTATATTTATATTTATATTTATATATTTATATATATATATATATTTATATATATATATATATATATATATAAAATATGTTAATTCATTCAATACTTTTTTCCTAAGTTTCCTAAATTCTACATAATGTTTCTCGTTCTTTAATGCTTTTCTTAATAATTTATAATATTAAAACTATTCTTATTTCATTTTTTTTTACAAATTAAAAACAATTATGCAGAAAAAAACGGGTTACTCAAGTAACTTCACTCTCTTTGTTATTTCTCTAAAAACCTATATTCAGACATTCGTTAGTGTTTAGTAAGGCATGTTGTGTGCCTTTGGATAAAAGCGACTTAAAAGCGATTTCCAAATGCATAAATGTAAATGTAATGTAATAGACCTTGCTGTTGTTAGCACTATGCTCTTACCAACTTAACTACAGCTGATCGCCACAACAAACAGCTCTCTTGTACTGCATATTTTATTGCTGTGAAATCTGAATTAATCATCCGATCCTGCACTTTCATCAATCGGCCACCCAAATTCTTGAAAATTCAATTTTCAAGTAGCCAGGTGTGATTTGACTGCCAAGACTAGTCTATTCAGATGTAATTGAAGACTAAACATTAATTTGTGGCTCGACTGCTGTAAGGATTTAGAGCATGATGAAGAAACCAGAGCCAATAAACCATAACTGTTCCTTAGAAGTAAAATGGTGATGAGTTTGATTAGATGTTGTCATCTGATATGGACATCTTCATATTCTAAGTGTCGTTGACTCTTCAGGAAAAAAAAGATTCACAAACACTTTAGAGGAGATCCAGAAGAATGACAGAGCCTTTGCAGAACCTGTCACTCATGCTTAACAGATCTCTCATAAAGATGTCAATATAAATTGCCCTCATACAATTTAAAACTGTCTACTGTTTTCATCTGTCTTCAACAAAAGTGAAAATATTGAAACAAGATTTTATGTGATATTAGCAATTTTTTGCACCTAAGTTAGGGAGATTTATGTTTAAAACGGGTCTTATTTTATACAGTTTTGCTTGTCAAATACATTTACAGTTTCTTGTTTAAAGGATGTTTAGTTATTTTTTAATAAGTAGGCTATTTTACCCTGAGTATGGGTAGAAATGTTTTCATTCACTATATCAATTAAACGCTGTCTTTGTAGTTGCTATGTGATGTTTTGCGAGCGCTCAGGAGTCAGCATTTCAAGCGGGGCTTTGAATATCTGCATCTCTCTCATTAGTTGTCTGGTAATGCAAGACTCGTGCGTTACTTATGTGAGTGTAAGAAATGCCTGTGGAGGTAATGGTGCGAGCTCAGCTGGCAGGAATGGCGAGCGAGGTCTCCCGGGGGAAGCACAGAACAGCTGCGGTCTGTGAGGGGGGTTGGCTGACACACACCTCTGCAGGAAGATGAAACCTGGGGTTGAATGCTGGGCGGTGGACGCGAGGAGGGGTGGGCTGACCAAGGTGCCCTGTCAGGGGCGCACTGATGGAAATTACCAGAGCCTGAAAGATGATTTCCCACAGATGGAATACGGTGGTCGTCACATTTCAAAAAACATTTCGCACTTAATGAATAGCATGAGCGTGGCAAATTTTGTATTCATCATGCTTCTCCTGGCTTTGAAGACATTTTTTCTCCTCACGCCCTATCTGATTTTAAAAACATCAATAAGCAACAGCAATAAAAATGCAAATTCGAAAGTTTCTCGAACAGCCGTTATCAAAATGTGATAGCGACTGCTTGATTCTCTTTCCCATTTTGTTCAGCACTTTAACAACAATAACATCCTTTGACATCTTCTGCATCACAACTCCTATGATGCTGTAATCATCAGCGGTCTTTATAAGCAGATCCACGGCCACAATATAACACACTGTATAAGGGGATGAGCCAACGGTAAAGGATATATAAATGTAAGAAATTGTAATGTTAAATATTGTAACTGAAGAAGGCTGATGGCTGTAACTAAAGAAACACAATTTATGATGACATTGTTTTTCAGTCCTGATATGAAATGTTGTTGAAATCTTTACCTACAGCTTTGCAAATTTGCCTCTTTCCTCATTCAAGTTTATAAATGTTAAAGTATATTTGCAAGATGGAAAATGGCCTTTACCAATATGGCCACTGACATACTTTAGGGCAAACAGTGTTCTTCTTTGGTAACACACTCATCCCTATTCTGTTAATCCTGGTCTCTTGACGTTCCATCACCATTTTTCCTCCTCTTCAGTCACTGCCTTCGGGAATATGCCACCTCAAATGATTTCATCTCAAAACAGGATAGAAAAAACGACATTATTTTCCAAAACAGCCATCTGGCAGGACAGCTCTCAATGTTTCTATACACCTCCATCCAATTTCCCTTTCCGGTCTCCACTCCACAGTCGCTACGTCGCTGCGGATAGATCACACACGCAGGAGCTGGAATATTCTGACAGGCCCAATGTCCTCACTGCCTCCGAATTCTCTGCGTGATTGATTCCATTTCTCCATCCAACATCCCCCCTCCCCGAAGCCTTCGCATCATTCCTCCGCTCACTGCCGTCATTTGCTATTCATATTTCCTCTGCTCGGGGAAATGGTCTTTTCGCTTATCTCTTGAATTAAAGTGAAATAGATCATACATTGTGTTCAAGGTGCTGGCATTTTCAAGCTCTTGTTTAGCTGCCTTTACTGTAGCTCTCTTTTCACCAGGTAGGAAATGAAACATAGTGAAGCAAAATGGAACGATGTAGAAGACTGATTGCGCTTTCCTTTTTGGCTAGTGTTTTAAATCCACTATACTCCCCTTTTTTTCTTGGTGGAAGACAGGTGACAGAAAATGGCAGTAAGAATCACGTGTGGTTGGTTTGAATATATTTTATATAGGAAAATGAAAGCTCTGCTGAATTTGATATGAAACTCATGAATCAGTTAACCTGTGGGGTCTTATGTTAATGCGTCTTCAGGTCATCACGTCATAGCTCTCAAACCACCATCTCTGTTTATCCTTGACATGACAGCTGGGGGTTGTAAGACATCTCAACACAGTGAGATATACAGACATTATACAGGATTACCGTAGCATACAGTAAATCAGAGCACTTTACACATATTTTACAGTACAGTACGTATTCTAGAGGGTTTTATAAGATGTATATCTCAAATGCACAACACTTTGCCTTTTGCAAATGCTCTCATAAATAAATAAATGTAAACTTTATTATGTTACTCAGATACTGTATAGTAGCAATGTTTGATACTCATGATGTGGTGGTGAAGAGTATGTTCAAAATATGCCTTGATCCAAATAGACAGATTTTCACCATGAGTTCATGTGGTATTATTGAGGCTTTGTAAAATGTTTCCAGGGCAGCAGAACAATGCCCTCACTTTCTTTTCTTCTGTGTCATGTTTACGTAAGAGGGATTCCTTGTACAAGTTATTCAGTAATTGTGTCCAGTATTACTGTGCTGTTGTAATGAACCCTTTACATACACTGTCTGTGTTTATTTTACTGCATGTCAAATCATTCAGAGTAGAGCACATTCATCTATGACATCTTAAACTTACACAAATAAGGAGAGATAAAAGCATACAGTACATTGCTCTGTAGCAGGGAACAGAGAAAACTATGACAGAGGAAATGTTGGAATAACACCCAAGTAGCCAGCATTACTTTTTATACATGTGTTTATATTCTGAAAAGAAAGAAATGCATATTTTTTTCTAACTTTTGCATTTTGGTAATTTGGTCAAATAATTTTTTGCTGTATGAAGTATGAATTGATTAAAAGGCTAGAAACAATTTTAAATATGAGGTTCTTAAAAAACCTCCTTGCTCCAAACCTGTGCCTTTGACTTATTACAGCTAATTTTAAGCAGATAACTCATATATTCTGTTATCAATAAATAAACATATCAATAAATGTTCTGTTCCAACAAAGATTTAAAAATGCATTTACCATGTATAAATAAGGTTTGCATATAATACTGTATAATGATGCATATTATCAAGACTTCTATCTTTATAAAAGCCAATTTGATCAGTTGCACAGGGCCACATTATCAAACTGTGTCTCATTCTTTCTCCATCTTGTTTGGATCCGAGCTGGCTGATGGTGTGTCCGTCTCTTGAGTCAGCAGTGGGAGAGGAGTCAGCTCCTGCCTGAAGCTGCTCCACACAATGGCCACAACACCAAGCACTGGGTTTATGGTCTGGAAAATTGCATGGTCTTATTCTTCTGCCTATCACCTCCATTTTATGAGCTGAATCAAATTAGTTTGGTTATGGATTGACAGCATTTCTATGGGGAAACAGGTGCTTTACAATCTGACTGTTGTTGTATAGTTAGGTTTAATTACTTCTGCTGAAAGGAACCCTTGAAGGTTTGGTTTTCTTAAATTCATTTAAACATTTTAGGATTTTTCAGTGCTTGCTAACACATGAGGGATCTCTTACATATTGGTATCTACTAAGGAACATATTTGTCATAGTATTGAATAAATTGGTACAATGCTGTTTTGGTCCTAGTTTAGCACCTTCCATCCAATCAGATTCAAGGATTGGAAGCATTAATATAAATATTTTATAAATTGGAAAAGATTTATATCTATACTTTAGATATTCATTTAGTAGAAGGGTATTAATTTCATTACATAGAAGCATTTTGATAATAGCTTCAAGCTCAAATTAACCTGATAACTGAAAATATGATTCAACTATTGAGTGAATAGAGAAATAACATACGTGTTCCCCCTGAGGAACGGTGACAGTTAACAGGTTTTTAAATAAATATTTTATCATTAAATTAAAATATTATATATTTCATCATATATAATGCCTTTTAGGCATTACATTCACTCTAAAAAAGGATGTGTTATATTTTAACACATTTTTTGTGTTATGCTGTTTAACACATAATGTGTCATTTTGTGTTAAATACATAAAAGGGACAACACATGTTGAGTTGAAAGTAACACAAGTTGAGTTAAAAGTAACACAAAATGTGTTGTTTTTAAATTAACACAAAGATGTGTCTAGTTAGGGACAACACATCTGTGTGTTGTCCCTAACTAGACACATCTTGTGTTATTTTTAACACATCTGTTTTTAGAGTGTAGTCTTTAAAACCCATTAAATGCTCAGTACTGTATGAACTGTCCTTGACTGGTGCTTTTGGGATCACTGATATGTCAAAAAAGCATTTTTTTTAAAAAACAATATCTAAATATTCAGATTCTGTAGTTGGAAAGTGAACCCGTCATGTTCTATACAAACTGTCCTTGTGGCCAGAGCATGCGTTCACACAGATATCACAAGGTCACCTTTAAGTGCACCATAGGGATGGATTCATCGGTTTGCCCTTCAGTTTACATTTCCATGCGATGCCAACGGACATGAGGTAATAAAAGCCTTTGTGCTGCAAACAAATGAATCCAAAGCACACTGATTCGGCACAACACCTTTCATTTATCAGCAAGGTAATGTTAGATAAAGATAATTAGTGTGCAGGGCCCCAAGGCTGTCTGTGCTCTTGACAGACACTTTTGGGGCCAAACTTAAAAGCCGTACTTAACATTGTGTCTCTCCTGTCATGAAAGTCCAGCTCCCCGCACACAGTGAGGGTCGGGCAGGAGCAGGACCATTGACACTCAATTCCAGGCAGTTCTTCTCTCGTAATTAACGTGCGGCGCTAATACCATCTGATACAAATAAAGCACGCCTCCCGCCTGCTTCTAATTCTCTCTCACTTGAAAGTAATTCAAGGGTTCGATGTACCGAACGTCCTCCTTTCCCACGAGAGCCAGTTTCATTACGACTGAATTGTTTCGGCACCTTCGAGCCCCTTCTTTTTTATGTTTTCCTGTGACACACGTATGAATTGGAAATGACTTCAAATAAGCAGCCGGATAGCATTATAGAGGGACAGTCTCAGAGGAAAACAGACACCTTCAGAATGTCGAAGGAGGAGGGAGAAAACATGGCGGACAGACGAGTGAAATGACAATGAGGAAGAGGGGTACTTAGGTAATTGAGAGGGCGGAGAAAGGGGCTGACAGGGGCTGAAGAAGGCAGAAACAGGGAGTCGTGTAGTTTAATCTGACAGGTCTTGGGTGGTGAGATTGTAGTCAGTGTTTCTGTGTCCTCCATAAAGTGTGGAGGACCACCAAGCACCACTTTGTTTAGAGTGATGTTCTCATCACAGAGTGCAAAACCCCATGGGCACAACTTAAGAGCCTTTGGTGTGACAGGATTTCCTGCTACTAAACAAGCTTCACCCTTACTACAAAAGTACCACACACGGTTGCTCAAACACCATAAAACTCAGATTCTTCATAGATCTCTACATTTATAGATGTTCTCAAGATTATTTCAATGCCAGTTATTAGTATTACAGAGCCAAACCACATACTACCAAAAGCACGAAACCTTATTTCACAGAAGCTGTGGTTATGTGTCAATTAAATATCAACTTTGCTCAAATGTTTTCGTGATCCCATACAATTTAGTTTGGTTAAGTATATACTTTATTGTCCTTTTTCCAGAAATTTGTCTTGGACGGAAAGCTGTAGTCAAACACAACATACAACACAACGTTTAAATCCCATGACAATGCATTACAACTTGCTGTTTAAAATAATAATAAATACAGGTATAATTGATTTATTGTACCGATTACTTCTACATAGTGGACTCTATAATGCTTGTCTGATGGCAGTAATTGATACATTGAAAGTAAAACATGGCTTGAATCATTCACTATTGTCTATGCACTCTTAAAAACCAATGACTCATAGATAGATTGAAGTAATGTATATTCTCTCACCCCCATGATGTTCATAGCAATTTTAATAAAATTTCTAAGCTGTGATTGGATTGTTTATTTGCAATAATAGTATAAAGCTTCAAAGTCAATGCATAGCCAAACTCTAAAGGAGCCAAGAGAACACTTATGTTTTATTTCTCAGAAGAACCTGTAAACCTATAGGTTTCCATTTGGTCTTCTGTGAATCTCATGGCTGTTTAGGAGAAACAAATGAGATTTCAAAAGGTCTCAACTGTGATTTTACGTTCCTGTGGGAGGAAGTGCTACAAATGAAAGCTCATGGTTTTAAATGGCCAGAACTAATGAACACTTTATAAACGCTTAATGTGTGGTGAGTTTATCTACTGCTGTCTCATTAGGTCGTCCACAGAGAACAATAGAAAAAGCCATCATTGCTCTACAGTCCAAGCCAAAATGTCACCCAGACCAGGGAGCAGCTGTGAGTTCCCAGCGGAGACTCAGTCTGGCCTGAAGACTCAGACTGTTCTGGCCTAAAACACACATAGCCTCCGCTGGACCGTGGAAACTCAGGTTATTATTGAGGAATAGACAGTGGAGAGAAGGGCGCTGAGATGAGTCCATCTGGACGCTATTAGCATTTGTTTTTGAAGCTCATTTAAAGGTGTATCGTCTACCTAAACGGCATGTGCATGTCTCACGTTGGAATCACTTATATTAATACTGAAAAGATAAGCAGTGTGTTTTTAAAGAGCTTTGGGGCAAAAAGATGGCAACAACTTAAAAATGATGGCTTAGCCATGGACACTGTAAACATATGTCTGTGTTTGCTTTAACATGTGGTTAATCTGTGATTTATACCCAAACTTTTCAGCATGAGTCAGGCTGGATCAACAGCATGTCTATGTTAATAATGTTATGTTATGTTATTAATGAGCTCAGTCTCTATTGGTTTAAGCGCAGCTTTACCTAAAGGGGGTTCCGCCTCCACATCCTGCTGCTGAGAGAAATCATGGGTGAGGTTATGCATGCTGCTGGCCTTTGACATTTTGGTTGCTTTAAAGGTCACAGACTGTGGAGAGTGGACTGTGGAGTCCGTTTTTATTCCTCTTACAGCCATCAATCACCTTGGTGCACATTCTCCGCTGATGGATTTCTCATATTCATTTCATGGACATTTGAGTTTGGTACGTAAAGTTTTCGAAGAAAGGGCCAGTATAATTTGCCTCTCTTTTCTCTTTTCATGCTCAGCTGGAGACTAAGCCAGTGTCGAACTTCATTACTTTAAGATTTTTCTGGTGTTCCAGAATGTCTCCAACTACAAATATCTTAAATTCGAACTAATGATTAAAATAATGATGATGATGATGAAGAGGATGAGCAGGATCTTTAGGGTGATGATGATAATGGTTAAAATTAAGAGGATGATAGAAAAATTGGAGTAAGGGATTATGCTAGTAGTGGAGATGGAGGTTGGAGTAAAAGGTGACGATAATGGTGATGATGAAGAGGAGGAGAAGGATGCTGGAATAAAAGAAAATAATAATGTTAATGCTCTTGATGTCCCACTCGTTTTATAACTGTAAGATTTAAATACATGTTCATGGTTTTTACATGTCCATTTGAACAGTAAATGTATTTATGTAAAGTCTATTTTATATTTATTTATTTTGTAAGGAAAAAATTGTATAGTATTAAATATACAATTTGAATATAAAACTAATTCATCTGAGTATTGTATACAAAAATTCTCTGGGAAAAAATAAAAATTACACAGTTTATTATTAAAATGTTAATTGTACAAGACATGCTGACAAATTATTCTATGAAATATAAGACCATTTAAGCATGTAGGGAAAAAATCTTTTAATGAATTCAGTTCAAAGGAGTAACTCAAAAATAGATCATCTGTAATAATTGATCACTTTGCCAAATCCATATTCACTTATTAGTTAATAAGATAGCCTTAATTTAATTTCAGTCTGTTCCTTACATAAAGCTATTAAACAGCTTCATAAAATTTGTTTTTTGGCAACATGGTAAGCATGCACACTATGAACTGTCATTGTGTGAAAGATATCTGCGTGAAGATTTTAGAAGAATTTAGTGTAACTTTCATTTTTGGTGAACTGTTATTTAAAGTGATTTCCAATCCTAACAGAGTTTTGCTTTATTTCATCTGATTTGTAGAAAAGCATCTGTTCAAAGTGACCTGCATCAAACTATGGCCATGTCACTGCATAGCACGATTACCGATGTGAAGGGCTCTGGTCTCATCCACACAGATTTTTCAGTCCAACCAATTTCACGTCCATCCAGCAACTCATGCCAAGCAGCTCCTAACACATGGCTATCTGTGCTCCTCCTCAGGCGTCCTGAAAACAAAGTCAATTTCTGTATCCCTTCCTGCCAGCAGCCACTAATGGCATATGCAGAGAGAGGTCATTAATATGTGTGAATTAAAATGCAGAACAGACTGATGAGAGGACAGAAATATGTGGGAAGGGAGTCGGTACTGCTTGGCATAATGTTTGAGTTTAGTATAGTGAATTTTGATGTGAATTGTTGGAAATTCATTATTAATGCCAAACTGGAGAACAGACGAGGCTGAATAACAATTCCACATAATCTCTCCCTTAGGCCTCATTCAAACACAGACAAAACAAGAGTAAACTGTGGCTACTCTTTGACTCTCAAATCAAGATTTTACTGCTAGTTGGCTATCGATCAAAATTAACATTTATGTAAACCTGCTGTTTGCAGTTACTCGGGCTAGATGTGAGCTTAAAACTTTCTGTTTCTCATACAAAGCAGCTATCTGTTCCTTACACAACAGCTTTAGAGCAGACATGTTATAGTCTTTTACAGCCTGAAAATGTTTTCTTTTATGTTTCACAGATAAAGTAACGTCATCCAGGTTTGGAACGATATTAAAGGGAGAATTCTGACAGACCTTTGTGAGCAAATGAATGCAGGATAAGCTCGAATGTGTAAGAAATTTGAAATAGGAGCATAGAGCTTTATTTACATTACTATGCATTTCTTAACTCTCATTAATTATTCATGACAAATTTATTAAATTATAAAACCTTAGAGGCTCCTACAACAAACCTGACATCCGAGTATAAACGGCACATGTCTTTGCATGATAACTAGGATGTTGAACCAGAAACTAACAGTGTTTTAGAATGATAATATTCATCTGCAAGAAGAATAGAAAGTTTTCAATAAGAACCATAAGATTACTGTAGTTTTTTT
The DNA here is from genome assembly GCA_019155185.1 of Beaufortia kweichowensis. Lineage (NCBI taxonomy): Eukaryota > Metazoa > Chordata > Actinopteri > Cypriniformes > Gastromyzontidae > Beaufortia > Beaufortia kweichowensis. Next base: position 4,928,358 of record CM032804.1, read on the forward strand.
TAAATGTACTATTGGATTTTTTGTTTGTCTTTTTTGTTTGTTAAAATATTGTACTATAAATTCTTTGATACGGTATAAGGAAGTCAGAGTATGTTTCTTGTCCCAGGGCTAATCCTTTTAATGTTTGACTTCTATCTTATTAATGTGGACATGAGCGCTTCGGTTCTTCCCCCATGTCTGCTGTCTGAGAAAAGACAGACTACACAAAGAAAGGTCAGCTGACTAAGAATATGACCTCTGACCTTGAAGTGCCATTGAGGCTCTGGTTGATTGATAGTGTAGGTTTCATATGCGCTGTCGTTCTGGTCTCTGTCCACCACAGAATATATCCACCTGCTGATATACTTGCATCTGCAGCTCTCTGTGACACTAAGAGCTCTTGTGTCAGCGGCTGCCATCCTGGACAGCAGGATATCTGTTTGCACAAGGGCATCTGAATGCAGGTAGCAGCACAGGCTTTAGGATTAAACCATTTAAAAGGCAGTGCGGCGCGGTGAAGCCGCCTATCAGCCTGTCGAATGCCTCTCTTGTTCTTGTCTTAAAAATCTCAGAATAAATATGGCCCATGAGCAAGAGGTTGTGTGGTACTTTGGAGCACGCTAATGTTTTTCAGCACACTCTGAGCAGTTATGCTGAGGCTCAGCAAATATTACGAGCTCTCTGGGGGTGGACATACATTTTAAGAACATTTGCAATTACCACACCTTCCCTACTGTTAACTTCTGTTATTATAGTATTTTACCGTGGTCTGACTTTCCTTTAGACAGCTGAGAATGTAAAAATTGCACGTACACGCTACAGTAGCTGTCTTGGACTCTTTATTCTATAGTAGTGAATGTTAACCGTTGTTAGAGTCCATTGCTATTTCAGTGGTCATTAACATATATTAAAATATACATAAACACATTTAGCTTTTATTAAAAAAAATAGTTTATATTTTTAAATTTTATTCTTTTATAAAAAGCAAATTATGACAAAATTATGAATTATATAATTTGTGCATGCAGATTATGCCAGTTCTCTTTATTTCCTTGATAAAACAGGCAATGTGTATCAAAAATAAATAATTGCAATGTTTTATTGGACATACAGTACATGTATTTCCCTAGTGACCTAAACAAAGAATCTTGAAAGTCTCAATGGAAAAATACTGGTCACAGCACATAAAACATATTTTTTGTCCATGCTATTATCTAATATTATAATGATAATCAACTCACTACAAATGTGTAGTGTAACATGGGTTTTTTAGTTTCAGATATATTAATACATTTGTTCTTTTTAGGGTAAGGGTTAGCAATGCTTGCAGTCCAGCTGAGTGACGCTGATTAAGACGCATTTAATCAGAAGCTTTCCTGACATGTCATTTATGATTTACACCAGAGCAAGATCTTACACATCGCTTGGGAGGAACCCTGGCTTAACCTAGTAAAAGCCCATCCTTGATCCACCGCTACCACAGAAAGCTTTATGAACATGAGCATCTATGCACTTGAGAAATGCTTCTTTCCTCTTCAATGAAAGCATGTCCTCCTTGCATAATTCACTTGTAGATGGCTTGAGTGAAATGCAAATCAGCCTCACACTAATGGTAAGGCGTACTCCCTCTCTCTCCTTCAGTTAACGTGGCTTCCACAGAGTTGTTATGTCCTGACATGTACTATCTGATTGACCCTCTGTAAGCCAATTAAAATTAGTTTTTACCGCTATGGAAACCACTGTAAGAATTAAGTATTGTGCAAGTCTTTGCTCGTAATTCCTCCATCTAGCGAAGAGGCTTTTAGGAGCTTTCACCAGCTTTGTAGAGACACAGTACTGTAATGAATGACTTTCATTTTGTGCTGCAGTTTTTGTGTCTTTAGATGTACTATACTATGGTTTATTCATGTTAGCTGGATAACGTTGGTAACATGCATTACTTGACATTGCTGTGATGCTAATAGAGGACAAAAAGGGCTTTAGTTGCAGGACAGTATATCGGTTCTCTACAGTGGCAGTAAAGCTACATTAGGATCATTCATAGCACTCAGGTTATTGGAAACACGTGCATTCACATACACACAGAAAAATCCCATTATATCTAATGTTCGTGCAGTGGAAAGAAAAGCCTTCGCTTTCACACCAGTTTCCATTCTAGCTTAAACTCCCAAAATGATTTGTGATACAACCAGCAACAGCTTACAGCTGTCTCAATGTGGATTCAAAGCCTGCCAGGGATAAATGTGAACTGAAGCATGCTTTCCCCTCATCCCTGCTGCCCTAGGGAGCTTACCTGCTCTTTGTGAGGGTAGTGTGTTTCCAAGGAGTACCATTCCCATGTGATAACCACCTCTCTTCACAGCTGGGTATTTAAAAATAAATGAGTATCTGGAAAAGACTCATCTTGTCAAATCATCTTGTAAAGCAAAGTCACGATTTTTATTCCTCAAAAGTTCACCGGTGACATTATTTACTTACCATTATTTTATTCTTCTGTGGAAACAAAAGTTTTTTTTGGCCTGTTTCTTACACAAAACTATTGTATAACTCTGAAATACTTGAAATATAGAATACAAATCATTTTTATGGTGATTTTCTTGTCATTGTGGGGCTTAACAGACCTAGCCCTCATTCACTAAAAAGAGTGTTCAGGGATTAGCTAAATTTATCCAAATGGAGCACTACGAGTGGAATATATCTTTAAAGATTAGTTCTTTCTAACTATCCTATATGGATGCATTAGAAAGTGGTCTCAAGAGCCCATGGTTGTTTTCACTTGAACATTTTAAAAGACAAAGTGTAATTGATCTGCTTTAGCTCCAGAGTATTGGCCCTTCTCACTTTGACAGTCTCATGGTAAATGGAGGGAGAACATGGACACTTTTGTTTTCTTTTGGCTGTCAGATAGTAATTAGCCAAAGGTTTTTAATAATAGCAATATGTCACAGGAACTGCAGAGATCTGTTTAAATTGTGTACAAAATAAACAGATAGTTAGCTTATTCTAAACATTTTAACAGAACTGTAAGTATTAGTGAGACATTTTGCAAAAAATATATATATATATAATGGGATGATAACAGGTCTCTTGTGCAGTATGAAACTAATGTTTTTCATATTCTGAATATAATCCTTGTACTGAATATTGCTCAAGACTCTGTGATCATCAACAATTGTTTTCTTCTCTTGTCTAGGGTGCACCTCTGGGCCCATAAATGAGACTAGAATGGTGGATGAGAAGAAGAGACAAGAGGATGAAAGCCATCAACAATGCTATACCCTGGGGAAATAAGCACAGGCCATTTTGACTTGGTGAAACACTAGACCCAGCTCCAGCACTCGACTACACTGAAAACCTCTCTGTTAGAGACCCAACCTGTAAATGCATAAGCTATGGTCTTTAATAAAAGGCTTGAAATATTAGTACAAAACTCCCAACTCATGTGAAACAATTCTCTTGACCAGAGACTGGACATTTGTGTCCCTTGGCTCATTCAAGGGATAGGGTTTTCACCCTGCCAGAATACTGTGAGGTTCCATCCAGCCTATTAAACTCAAGTGGTACCCCAAGCTGGTATTTCTCATGGCTTCCAGGAGGGCTTCAGGAGCTTTTAATGGAGGCATGGTGAAGAGTGCCTTCTTCTGGTCTGTGGCCATAATCTATTTGACTTACATAAGTGGAGTAAGGGGGGATTGCTGGCTTATAGAAGGAGAAAAGGGCTTTGTATGGCTGGCTATTTGCAGCCAAAACCAGCCACCCTATGAAGCTATCCCTCAGCACATCAACAGCACCATAGTGGACCTTCGTTTGAATGAGAACAAGATCAAAAGCATCCACTACTCTTCCCTTAGCCGCTTTACCAACCTAACATACCTGAATCTGACAAAGAATGAGATTAATTATATTGAAGATGGGGCTTTTTCAGCCCAGTTCAATTTACAGGTTCTCCAGTTGGGCTTCAATAAACTGCGGAACTTAACAGAAGGGATTCTCAGGGGTTTGGGCAAACTGCAGTACCTCTACCTCCAGGCCAACCTGATTGAGACTGTGACACCCAATGCCTTTTGGGAATGCCCAAATATAGAAAATATTGACCTTTCCATGAATCGCATCCAGGTGCTAGATGGGTCCACATTCACCAGCCTGACTAAGCTGACCACCTGTGAGCTCTACACCAATCCTTTCAATTGCTCCTGTGAGCTCTTAGGCTTCGTCAAGTGGCTTTCAGTTTTTCCTAATAGAACAAGTGAACGGATGGTGTGTGATTCTCCTGCCGGAGTTTCTGGCTACAGTCTCCTAAGCCAGAATCCAAACAATCCAGCATACCGTAATGCTCTGCATATGCTGTCCACTGTGTGCACGGTAGACTATGTGACTCCGTACATCCATGTGCCTCCTGAGACCACCACTTTCCCTCCAGACTCAACACCGTGTGGGCTGGAAGACTGTCCTTCTGGGACCGAGCCTGAGGAAATCAGCATTAGTCCCACTTACATAGACTTAGATGTAAAACCAATCATGAAACTTAAGCAGGTGTCTCATACAAATGCAGTAATCACTGTTCAGATTCCTTACCCTTACAAGAAAATGTACATACTTGTTTTGTACAACAACAGTTTCTTTACTGACATACAAAATCTAAAACGGCAGAAAGAAGATATCGAACTGAGAAACCTGAAACCCCACACCGACTACACCTACTGCGTGGCTTCCATAAGGAACTCCTTGCGTTTCAATCACACCTGTTTGACCCTATCCACAGGACCTAGAAATGGAAAAGAAAGGGTAGCTAGCAAGGCAACAGCTACTCACTACATAATGACTATCTTAGGGTGTCTTTTCAGTATGGTAATTGTTTTGGGCATTGTGTATTATTGCTTACGAAAAAAGAGAAATCAAGATGAAAAGCACAAAAAGGCAGGAAGTATGAAAAAGAACATAATTGAGCTCAAATATGGTGGGGAACTGGAAGGTGGGACTATATCCAGAATGACTCAAAAGCAAATGATGGCTGGGGAGAGCATGACCCGAATGCCCTATCTACCCTCAGGTAGTGACATGGAGCAATACAAACTGCAAGACATAACAGACACACCAAAAATGGCCAAAGGGAATTACATGGAAGTCAGGACAGGGGAGCACCCAGATCGAAGGGAATGTGAGATGTCCATGCCTAGCAACAGCCAAGGCTCTGTCGCAGAGATCTCGACCATTGCAAAGGAGGTGGACAAGGTCAACCAGATTATTAACAATTGTATAGATGCTCTAAAATCAGAGTCCACGTCCTTCCAAGGCGTTAAATCTGGTGCAGTGTCAACAGCAGAACCTCAGTTAGTCCTTATTTCAGAGCAGCCTCAGAGCAAGTCTGGCTTCCTTTCACCTGTCTACAAAGACAGCTACCACCATTCTTTACAAAGACATCACACATCAGACGCCTCTCCGAAGCGTCCAAGTACAGCCACTGGTGGTCCCATGCGGAGCCCAAGGCCTTACCGCTCAGAGGGGCCATATAAGTCAGAGTCAAAGTACATAGAGAAGACTTCACCCACTGGGGAGACCATCCTGACTATCACACCCGCAGCTGCAATACTAAGGGCAGAAGCAGAGAAGATTCGCCAGTATAGCGAGCACCGTCATTCCTACCCTGATTCTCATCAAATTGAGGAGCTGGAGGGACCAGACAGCCGAAAAACCTCCATCTTGGAGCCCCTGACAAGGCCTCGGCCCAGAGACTTGGCTTACTCACAGCTCTCTCCCCAGTACCACAATCTTAGTTACTCATCTAGTCCTGAGTACTACTGCAAACCGTCACACAGCATCTGGGAGCGCTTTAAACTCCATCGCAAACGTCACAAAGATGAGGAATACATGGCTGCAGGCCACGCCCTGAGGAAAAAAGTGCAGTTTGCTAAGGATGAAGACCTGCATGACATTCTAGATTACTGGAAGGGAGTGTCAGCTCAACATAAATCTTAATCCACTAAATTTTTGTCTGTGTCTTTTTCAGTTTTGATGGACTACAAAGAACAGAACCGGAATGAAACCTTAATCTAGGAAAATCACATTCTAATGGATAAAAAATTACACTACAGTGAATTTTAACTTAGGGAAAAGGTTTGTGTACCAAAATTTAAAGCTATTACTTAAAGCAACAAGAGGAGAATATATTGCAAATATAAAAATATATATGTTGAAATGGATTTTTAGTATTTGGTTACCGCATGGCCAAGTCCTGTGACAGTGGATTTGCTGTTGTGTACTGTGAAACTCCAACAGTGACAGACATCTTCTGAAATCTTAGTATTCTTCATGCAGGACCACTGTAATTTATGGACAGTTTTCTCCCAATATTTGAGTTGTTCTAAATACAAATGAACTATGTACAGATACTGTTTCTATATTTGCAATGTTTGCTGTTAAAAAAATGGAAAAATCTATAACGTGTATGATTCAGGTTTAGACCATGGATTTTGGAGTTAGCTCCTGTGATATTATCTGTCCTTAAATGAATGTTTACCGTCCTGATGGATAAACATTGCACTGGTCAATGAAATGGCATATTTTCTTTTAGACAATGGTTTACGCAACCCTGCTTTGCCAATTTTCTTTTTGTAATCCACGCCATTGATCAATCTGCACAATGTTACACTAAAGCTGATGAAATGTTACATTTGTGTAAATCATGACCACAAAGTGTATCAGTTTGGTTGGGATGGTGTAGATGAAACATCTGCATAATTGAAAAGAAGGCAAAGTAAAAAAGTAGGAAATGTATTTCACATTATTGTGATGCTCATTTAATAGTTATTTTTTGTTTACCAGTAACACTCCACAAAACGCTTCTGCTTTGACCTTAAGATGCCTAATAATACTGAGGGATTATCTGACCGTGAACCAAAGTGCTTGGTTGGCAGCTCATCATACATTTCCTGCAGATGTTTTCCACCCATCTCGAGCCAACAGCCCAATGGATGAATGTACTACATACATAATAATATAAAGCAGCCTTTCAGCTGCGCTTAGTTTTTGTTGTGGTTTTTACAAACACCTGATTCACAATTTTCATGCTGTATGCTGAGTTTTGATATTCATTCATCTTTTCAGTTCCACGTATTTGTCATTTCTGTCAACAGTATTTAATCAATCAGAAAAAGTTTATAAATCTAAGGGTATTGTTTTAGGCTTTTCTACTGTTTGGCGGGTAAAATTGCTTTTGTAAATGTTGAATGCCACTGCACGGATATGGAAATGATCAGCGCTGACCGGAAGGGGTGAGACGAAAGTGAAAAAGACTAAGATATTTCAGCTGAACTGTTGCCATTGAATCAGCTGAACAGAGGTATAGAAAGCTTTTGGGTTGTCCATTTTTTTTTATTTCAACCGCCTTAAACTTCTGGAAATATCTGTATAACTGTATTTTTCTTTTTCTTTAAGTGTTGATGTTTTTGAAGTCTTCATCTGTTGTCATTTTTTTTAAAAAGATGAAACATTTCAGTAGATTTCAAGAGCTGTCAGATTTATAGATAATCTAGCAAGTAACCTACATGTTTTTATATTGCATAGTGTAGCACTCCTGTATCTCATTCAACTTAGATCTGTTGGGAAATTTGTGACTGGAGAGCATCAGATACAAACAAGAGCACAATGAGTGTTATTTTGTATTTCTTAATACTATGTTATCTGCTTTCAGACAGAGTACTGTGAAATAAAGGAAAGGGTGCACCCATACTCTCAATATCCTCATGATATTTTTTGAGTCCACTGGTATAGTTTTTCTCACATTAATATGTGCAGTTGTTACCCCATATTAATATTTGTGACTTTTTATAATAGTTCAAATTACCTTTTATTCTTTGTACAAACAACAGTCCTTATTTACATTTGTAAATAACAACCCTGTAACCACTGATAGTTTCACTAATCAAAGTCAATGATGGTGTAAGGGCAACTTTTTACATTAAAAACTTTAGATGACTGCATCATTCAGACTTTTCTATTGCAGAAGAAAAACTTCATGTAATTTCATTGTATTAAATCTAGGCACTAAAACAGTATTGATGATTCAATAACTATATCTTTCATGTGTGAAATTTCACTGTTGTAAACTGAGAAACTTCTTAGAAACTGATTTAAGAGATTTATGCATCGGATCAGTTAAAAGTCCTGCTTACAATTTGACCTTATATTATGAGAGTTAAATATATGAATTCTTTTTTATGTGGTATGCATGAATGCTTACCAGGTCAAGTGTGCTGATCATAACATTATGTATTCTCTGCCTTTTTCACTCCAGGCATTGAAATCTGAAGGTCACAGATTTCTTCCACAAATGCGCAATTTGCTCTAATAACCCATATTTCCTTCTGACATATAAATCCTGGCATCTTCAGATGGATAAAGAGCACTGAAAATTGTTTCAAGATTTGAATTTTTTATTCATCACAATAAATAGCTGGGCAGAACATTACACATATTTCAGAAAAGAAATAACACTTAGTCCCAAATCATATATAGGCTTTTTAGAAGATAACTTTTGAGAAACCTCAAAAGACTTGTAGTCAATTGCATAAAGCCAAAGAACTGTAAACCTGTTACTCACCTTACAGCCAGATGCATGCTGTGCTAAAGAAAAAAACAATAGTATATTTTAGTGCTTTGTGTGTCTATAGAGTGTAATATACTTCTTTTGGAATAAATTGACAGTAATAATAACAAACTAACTACTGACTTGGTTAAGTCTAACATATGAATAAATCTGTTATTCCACAGAACTGCTATTTAACATAATTTCCAAGCAGTTAATTCAACAGAAGATTTAACCAACATTTTAGCCCCTAATTTATAGTAAACCTGAAACAAACTCATTATGCATGCGTTTGTATATATAAAAATGTCTCATTTCTAACATTTTCTAAAATGGGTAAAAATCAACATTGTTGTTCACACAACCATTTTAACACATATGCAATGCAATACAAAATTAAACCTGGCCATCATCTTCTAATCCAACGATACTTCAGAAATCTGGAGATTTGTTTGCCTAAAAGCCAATGGGTGTGAGAGGTATTTAATCCAGCTATGTTTGGTGTCCCTCTCCTTTGACTGGAGAAACTGATTTGAGATGGACTGTTGAGTTTAAGGGTGTTTAACAGCTGAATTATATCAGCTGCCACTTGTGTAACAGCATAGTTCTTTGCATTGCCCTCATCTGTCTGACTGGAGTGAAGAGGAGATGCAGCCGGCTTTACAAAGCCCCCGAGAGCTGGAGGAAGATGCAAATGAGACCGAGTGTTAAGATTCACAGTGTTCCTTCTGCCACCTTTGGAGATAAGCAAACATCCATCCATATTCTTACAAGCCTTAATAATATTTGGCATGAGAGAAGGGTTTTGCCGTGCTTTCTAACCAAATATAAAAGTGTGTGATGTCTGGAAGGGTGTACACCAGCAGAAAACAAATTAAGAAGAGAACAGTAACAGTTGTTATTCACCTAAAATCTAAATCGCACCCTTCACAGCTCTTAAATCTCATTTGCATCTGATGTTTAAACTGCAACATGATCTGCAAAAGTCAGTCTATTGTGCCGAATTACTGAAAATGGCCAGCATACAGTTCTGAAACACTACTTCTCTCTTGAAGGTGAGTATGTATTATTTTGTTGTGATGTCATTGACACCGCCTCCCATCTGATCTCAAGAATTACATTTATGAAGAGGATTATAGATCATTTACAGTTAAGTGCATTTAAGGTTTAGATTTAGGTAAAGGGATATTAATGTAAAAACTGGTCAATATTTTGTTTAAATGTTAACTTGTGGCAAGCGTAGAAGCAAAGTAGAAGATTTCAATACATTGAGCTACAGACAGAACATGGATAAGACTAAATAATGTCAGCCTGCTGTTTCTTTCAGATAAAACAGATTTGGCTGCTGCTGAGAGGAAGCTATCCAATAACACTTTTCCATCAGAATGGTTCTTGTTGAGAAACCAGGCCAGGCCAGTTGGTTTTGGTTTTCTTCTACTGCTACAAAATCAGGATTTCGAATGCTTGCCTGAATATCAGTAAGGGCAAATGTTGCCTTCAGAGACTAAACAAGCTTTGACATTTCTCCTGTTGAGTTCATCTGTTTTTACATTTGTAATAAACATGTTGGTCTTTCTCCATTCAAGTAGATAAATGTAATGATTTGGCAGATATTTTTATTATTGTATAAGCACCTTACAGCAAATCAAGCTTTCTCACTGTGTTCACCCACAGGAACTACATAGACATGAAAATAACCTGACATTAGAGAATCTTTTTGAATAAGCCCGGTTGGTCTTGCATGACCTGGAGTGTCTAATTTGCTCCGTCCATCAGAGTTAGAGGGTTTTGTAACTTTGCCACTTGTTGGATAATCTTCTTACAGACTTCGAAACCTGAGCTCACCCTGACAACTCTTCCATTCCAAAGTCTTTTAATTGAATGCATCTCATGCATGCACAACCTTTACTTTTATGTTAATGACTCTGCATAGTAGATGATTGCAGAGGGTCCCACACATCTGAATAATAATCATTTCATTAGAGGAAGCTGTTAACATCCGGAGGTGTTGCCATTTGAATTTAGCATTAAGGAATGTTTTCGTTTACCTTTTGGGACATGATTTTAATTCTCAGTGTGATACCGATACATGCAGAGACAATGATTTCTCATTAACATGCAAGAAGGCCAAAAACTTCTATATTAACTTTAAACTTGTTATTCAGTGTGAAAGTTAAAATAATTTAATAGCGAGATGTTCTAAATATAAAACAGCATTTTTAATGCTACATTAAAAAGGTAAGATTCTCAGAAAAATAAGACTTTTTGAGACTTTATTCTAATGATATAAATAAAAAAATCCATACGGAAAGGTTACATGTTTACACTTTATATGTAGATTATAGCAAAGCTAGTTCTTTTGGGTCAAAACTCCACTTACTACAATTACAACATATGTTTTCTGTAACAGTGGTTTTATACTGCATAATGGTTTCAAACACTGGAATCAGATCTTCTAAAAAAAAAAAACATTTTGTCAATTTTATCCTTCAAATGAAGCATGTTGTCATAAGTCGAAATGTGTTCAATGGACTCTATCTTTTACCTGGGCAATATAAAAAAATATGTGTCTACACATAAATTGAATTTCAAAAATAAACCCACCCTGAGAGTAAATCTACCCACTGGAGTAAAACGTGTGAGAACTAGCTGTAGTGCTCGTATGATTAAGGATTATTAAAGTTTGCTTTTCTCTTCAGAAACAGTCACTATCATTCTGCAGTCAGAGTGCCTCAAAGAGATAAAAAAACCTCAACACATCTAGAGATACACTGGATATTCTATTTCAGGACAAAAAATTAAATACGGTGATGCCATCAAAGATCACTCAGCAAACTACTGATAAGGGTGCAAAGTGTGGTTTGAGGCTTTACAGAAAATAAGATAAACCAAAACCCCTTTGAAAGCATCCAAGCATCAATTTCATGGCATCTTTAATCTAGACAGGCTTGGAGTTTTTGACAGAATGGTAAAACTGAGGAAGAGTGGAAAAGAAGGAGAAAGCCCAGGGCGAGCCCAGCCACTTGGCAGAGGGAAACGTGGCCCACGCTCCAGAAGCTTTTACAGCAAGGTGGAATACTATAAGCCGTACATGCAGAATGGTGAAGTGAGGGTTAATGGGCAATGGTGTGGTAATGACACTCTGAAAATGCTAAAATATATTCGTGAAACTGACCTTGGGCAGCATCCACACATAAGATTTCTGCTGATGTCTGATAACTGCTTGCACTCATCAATTTTTTTTCCCAAATCATCACTTTTCATATCCTCTGAACTGGAAAATGCAGAAAATGACACTTCCAAGCTGGCACCTGCAAAGGATAAAAATTTAATTAAAGGCTAAACGGTTTAATGTTGGTAATAAAATTAAACCTTTACATTTTTGTGATCTTCAGTCAGTAAAATGTAAGAAATTTGGAAGAATCTCATTAAAATGAACAGAAATAAATTTAGCATAAAAGTGGTTTAATGTTTACAGTGTAATGCCAAATGTGTCACACATACAGCATCTGTGACGCTTTGCTTGTCATCCGTACAAACGGACTGGCATTTCAGAAGATGACTAAACTATTAAATGTCTGGCACATGAAACAAACTAGGCTTCATCATCATCCTCTTTGTGTTTAAATGCAGAATTTGGCTCAATTTCTCTTGCGATTCTGCCAGCAGCTTTGACCTAGATCAGTGAAAAGCTGTGATAACTCCACAGAAAGGCAGTGACAGCTGCTTGGCTGCTTGTTAGCGCCAGACCTCCAGACATCTTCAAATCAACTATGTCATAATCAGAATCTCTTTATGAAGGCCTTTGATGTTTTTTCTCACATTGCCTTTATTTGGTTGTTCTCTAGAAGCACATTCATTTAATGGAAATCAGTTAATACAATCTTGATATTCTGGACATTTCGTTTGTCTTACTTCTTACCAGCATGCCAGAAGGAAAACGAAATTGCTCAGGTGTTGCAGGACTTTTCATAAGCATGTAATTGTGAACACTCTAAAACAGATAACACAAGATGTGTCTAGTTAGGAACAACACACAGATGTGTTGTCCCTAACTAGACACATCTTTGTGTTAATTTAAAAACAACTCATTTTGTGTTACTTTTAACTCAACTTGTGTTACTTTCAACTCAACATGTGTTGTCCCTTTTATGTATTTAACACAAAATGACACATTATGTGTTAAACAGCATAACACAAAATTTTTTAAAAAAAATAACACATCCTTTTTTAGAGTGAATATGGGTATGGTAAGGAGACAGTTTTAAACACTGAAATTTATGTGCTTGTTCAATAATTGTTTTTGTTTATTTTTATCCAAAAATGTACATTGTAAAAATCCTTTGCTGCCAGTCAACTTGGCTTTACAATTCATATCAACTAATCAAATTAATTTAGACAATTTTATCTTTTTTTTGTGACTTGAAATGAGTTGCAAAAATGTAAAAAAAACTGTTGAAATGACTTGACTAGATTTAAGCGCAGCAAATAATTTTACAGTCTACAAATTGCAGTTTTAATGGAGTTCTCAGTTATGTTTAATTCAAATGTTTCCTTTGACATTCCTCATAAGATAATATAATTTGATTTTGGAAGAATATTAAGACAAAGCATATGAGAACAATGTGAAAAGCAGGAAGTCTCAATTTTCTCCTATTTTAACCTCTATATTATCTATTTTCTCAAACTATTGAGAAAAGAAAAATAACCGAATTGTCAGCAGGTGGAGAAATCCAGTTTAAACTGACCAACTTTCCCTGCCTTTGGGTGTTTCTAAGACAACACTTTCTACTTGTCTAATGAGTCATTGATTACACAGCAGCAGCACTGCATTTTTAAAGCATGCAGTGACACACGACTGCATTAGCACTCCCTGATCTCAATCCATGAAAATTAATGAGTCGTTTCTGGCAAAACTTTCAAAGGTCATTAAAATGGTACCAAGGGAAACAGGTCCATGAGGACTTATGAGTCATATCAATTAACTAACACTAACCACTGCAGCCAATTAAACAGGGTTAAGGACATGTGCGTTTTATATACACAGTTCAGGTGAGTGGAAGAAAATATAAGTGTGTGTGTTTGGCTTGTTAAACGAGACATAATATAAAGACAGGTGACATTTAAAAATATATATTTAATTGCAATTACTGGTTGAATACTATGACAAAATTAGTGATGAATGTTATACTGGGTAAATAATTCATGCACACAGAATTTCGAATAAATGAATAGCATTTCAATCAGAAGGACTATAGGCTTCATCCTGAGAAGAGAAGTAAAGACATTGTTTAAAATATATACAAGTAACTTTCTTTATATGTAAGCATTTGTGAAAAAATATCATTCAACACAGCATCAATAAGCTCTGGAATTTAAGGAAAAAAAACATTTTTCATCATTTTAATATATGTGTGAATTTAACTTGAAACGATCCTCTTCTTTTACTTTGAATCTAGATTTCCCAGTGTGGGTGGAATATATGTATTACAAACTCTCTGCTACAGTCTAGGGGAATGAAAAAATTGTGCAACGGGGATTCGAGCAAGTAAAAATCGATAAACACCAACTTCATTCGTACATCGGGGATGCTGAATAAATGAACAGCACTGGGACAGGAGATCTTCTGGTGTTTTGTTGTAGCGGCCTGCAGATGAATCAGGTGAAATTGTCAAAATAAATACGTTCACATTCTAAGCTCGTCTGTCTTTCTTGGACCGGTGTTTGGAGGTGGAGTCCGATGAGCTTCCCCCTGCTCCTCAGACATGGTGTGGAGAGCATTAATCAGGTGACTACAGAGCGTGACTGGAGCTCAGCAAGTCTGACTGGCTTAAACAGTCTGAGAAAAATAGTTCAGAAGTTCCAGAACTTTCCTCAGACAAATCGTTTAATTGGACATGGGTGATTGGATGGATGGGAAACAGTCGATTGCGGCTTCTGATGGACTTGGTCAAATCAAATGACAGTAATGTTAATTCTCTAAGCTGATAATCAGACATTTTTCAGCAAGTAAAGACAAAGTACCAAAATATTCCAGGCTCCAATTTAATAGGAGAGATGTATTTTGGGGTATAGTTACTATTTAGGGCCCGCAGATATGACTTTGCATGACCAGGTTGTACTTTATCTCATTTGCTCAGGGAAGCAGGACCAATTATAAATCTTTCAATAGCCTTTGTTGCCGTTAATATCAGTCTAAACATAGAGAAAAACATTAAACTTTGAGAGATAATGAATTTTAGTCTCCTTATCCACCCTTAGTGATAAATCGAAAGTCTATAGTATTTCTTCCAAAAAACTCTCATTTTGAAGGTTAAAAGGATAATGGCATGACATTATCTTCTTTTTTAGTATGTACTTTTAAATATGTATGGTTGAAAGACAAAAGAAAACTAAACCGGCAAAGAGCAGCATATTCAAAACCTGACATTAGGAACATTTATTACAATGTACAAGTGAACAATGTAAACATAATGTGACCTTTGAAAATACACTGGGTAAGGCAGCTCTAAGACTATTTTTTTAAGGTTTACAATTAAAAATACAGACATTATGTTAAAAAAATGTTAAAATATGATATTTACTTAAAAAGAGCAATTAAGCCAAAACTAGTCATTATACTGGAAATCAGCATCAGTATGAGTTAATAATGGTGACATTTAGGAGGAAAATATGAGCTTTGTCAATGTAAATGTCTGTTTTCATTTAAAGAGGAAACATTATGTGTCTCTTGTCTTGCAATGTATGAATGCATTAGTTTGTAATATTTACATACTTCTATAATCCTCCAAAGTTAAATCCAAAGTCAAAACCTTTTTCAGATGCTGGTCACATAACTTTATCTTTCCAACTCTTTTCAATTCTCTGCTTAATAAAACCATTTGAAAACATAAGACAAGGGGCGTCAATGACCTTTTCTATCCTGTCTATGTGAAGAATACACCTCATGCAAGTCTTTTGGTTACACAGACGCACTCAGTGACGAAGGTGTGGGACTGATAAATCAGCAGTGTGTGTGGCGGATGAGGATTGAAATCCTGAAGGGGTGAAATCAGATGAGAAAACATCAGGTACCGAATGAGAAACATTCGGCTATAACTGCCTGTTTTGGTTAGAGAGGGGCTATTGAATTAGGGTTCAGGGATACAAAGCACCAGATGAGCCAGAAACATCTCGATGGAACAGCAAGCAGGAGAAGCTCGCAATGAGAAACATCTAGAACAAGCAAACCCCCTTCCATGATCATGAGATTAAGGTCACAGGTTCTGCCGGCTACATACGAGATCCAGAAGGTACTGGTGAGCGTGCCAAAGGTTTAGACCATATTGCTCATTAAGATATAAAAGCAGAGTGTATCAAAGCCCCTCGCACAGCAGAAGGAGGGAAAACAAGAAGTGTTTCCCACACAGTTCACAAGAGTTTTTGTTTCAGGAACTTTTGTTTCTGCTGATAATGAGCATGGCTGTCTTATGTCCCCATTGTGGTCCCCTTTAATTCTTACCCTGCCATACAAAGGCTCCTCTGATCACAGCAGCGCACAGGCAAAGAAGATAGAGAGGAGAATCACTGGCTCTGTTCCTTTAAGAGATAAAACACTTTCAGGCTTTAATTATTTCCTCTTTGTAGTTTTATGAGTTTGCTTACCACTGGATACAGAGGTGAAAACGTCCCTGTGACTGCTCAGAAAAGATAAAACATTTTCACTTTCCATCTTTAAGAAATAAAATACTAATTTGCAGAGCATTAAACAGCAGAGAGACAGTGCAGGCGAATGAGTTCCTCTGGTATAGCTAAAGCTCTCACACTTGAATACAATTTCACGGCTCTTCTTGCAGTATCTCCTAAATACTCCTTTTCCTTTCGAAGAGAATTAAAACTGTAATATTGAAATATGATTCTTATGTCAAGTACATAAAAAACTAATATTTATACCCCTTTATTGTAATTGTTTTTATTGTAAATCTTTCTGAACTTCAGAAACACAAGCAATACATCTCACAACATAGATTTTCTGTTTTACTGATTTACTGTTTTTTATATAGTGGAAGCAATAAGTATAGCAAGTTAGTTGGAGACGTGACCTGGGGTGCAAATCCAAAAATTCCCAAAAGCAAAGTTAGACAACTATGGTTGCAAGTTCTGTCACACCAGCATAATTCAACAATTCAGATTTTCTTGTTAGTATGACATATGGACTTACATACAGTAGATTATATATTTCACTCCAAATATATACAAACTTTATTCTGCATCTTTTGCTTTGTCAAGAAAATGAAAGCGCTGGAATGCACACATGTGTACGTGCTGTAGTAGGGCAACCTAAGAAATCCAGTGAATAAAAAATATTTTAATAATTAACTAAAGCTCAAGTTAAATCCATCCAGCCTTCTTTTATTCCACCCATCACTTTTTACATTAAAGGATTAAAGTGAACACGCTATAGATCCATTTTACATCAGCATACTTTTCATTTGGTGCAGTCTAATCCTGAGCCATTAAAATTCAGGACCAGTTTAAAGGGACTTGAAGTTATAGATAGAGAGCGCCCGTGTTGTTGGTGGGCACAGCTGAGCTGATAATCGATATACAGAACAGACAAGAGCACATGTAAATGTCCCTGAATTATAGATTTGGTTACCTTATCAGGTGCGAAACAGCGAACGGCCCTCAAATTCTAATAAGTGAGTATGGATATGTCAGCGCTCTGCCATGTTTGAGTTAATCTATCCAGCCCTGCAATCACCATTTTGATTTGGCCCTGGAGGAGCCATTTGGTGATTGCTGTGCTGTTTAATTTGCCCTCAGTCTGCCGTCGTCCTGATTCCTCTGCCAGCGGCGGCTCTCGTGTGTGCGACGTTCAATCAGTTCGTCTGAGAAGCTCAAACTACCTCTCTGATTGTCATCATTAATGATCAGGGAGGGTTTCATTTATCTGAAGCGAAGGACGCTTCCAAACAGTACAGAGAAAATACTTCACGAGACAAGTGACATCTTTTCAATAACAGTACGTTATCAAGCGATTGGCCGGAGGAGCCAATTGAGCAGTCATTTTCTATACATCACTAGATGCTTGTTTGGGGAGGCACTTGATGATCTTATTTCATGAGATTCGTGTCTGTTTGTGGGCTTGAATGGAGAACGAAATTCATATTATTTGTCTTCATTCGGGTTTGAATTCAATGACATACGGATACGGAGCCAAAGCGTCCGCGATCACGGAAAAACATCCAAGAGCTCTCAGCGCTGCGTCTATTATTACATGGAGACGCTGTGTAAGACGAGGGTCTCGCGTTCATAAAGGTGTAATTACCATATCTACTTTGTGTCATCAGCAGGCTTGTTTTATCATGCAAATGGAACTCTTTAGTAAATGCACCCCAGTGTAATACCACACGCAGCTGCATGAACTGGCATGCTAATGAGACGCTGTAGACAAAAAGTAAGAGAATAGAGGATATGCTTTCAGGATCTACTGCATCAATCCACACAGCCCCCTGTCAGAAAATCTCTCCTTGAATAATACGTACGTGGGCACAGAGTGAAAAGTAATAACTCTGATTTAGTATGAATAGGTCTCGGTTTCATAGATTGGTGTGCTATAGAAAACAAGCGTGAATGAATCTGCATTTAAAGAAGAGTCAAAACGAATCCAAAGAGAATCTATTTGCATGGTAAATACAGTTCTTCCTTTCAGTCCATCAGGATGGAATTGGAGGTTTCCAGCTGATTGCAATCTACTTCTTTGGACCGGCAAGAACAATAAACACTAATGGCTGGTCCGTCTTCAAAATATTATGTACAGTAGAGGCATATATTTAGAATGCAGACCCTTCAAGGGGCCTTGTTGGATGCCAGCTGCTTATAAATCATCCCAGTACGCCTCCCCTCATTGAGGTCTGCTCACATCAGCAGAGGATAAAAAGGGAAATTAAGCCATTGTCGACAAAGAAGCCGTTCTTCATCATTCTATATCCCAGACCCACGGTTGGAGCTGGGGATTTGCACTGTAGACTTGAAAGCAATTGCTTGTCAACCTGTTTTCTCTCCCAGTTGATACAAATCATATGCATAAAAGTGCTTATAAGAACATATTTCTGTGAGCCGGGAGCTCAGACAGAATGAGAGAGCACTCTTTTACAGCTTTTTATCTCTGCTTTCTGTTATGTTAATATTGATATTCATGCCCTTACCTACTTGGACTATGAAATTGAAGAAAAATAGCAGCATAAGGTTGGTTTTGTTGTCCTTATAGGTGATTCTGAGGGAAATTTTATTAGTTTTTGGAGGTGATATTGATAAGCTTGGACAGATAATAAAACCTACAATATCAAAATAATTGCGAAATCTAACATGTAAACTATTTTAATGCTGTACAGTACAGTAACTGAAACTGAAATTGGCAAAACTTTACCTTACAGTAATATTCAGACGATCACATAGCTGGGGTCTAATTTATCAGTGAAAGACAAATGAGATAAAGAAATGTTAATAATAATAATAATAATAATAATAATAATAATAATAATAATAATAATAATAATAATAATAATAATAATAATAATAATAATAATAATAATAAAAGTAATATTATAAAAAATAAAGTAATTTAATTAAATTTAATTAAATAAATTTAATAATTACATTTATTTAGATTTTAACCTAAAAACTGCCACTGCACATATTGAGCATACACATGAAAATGCATTCAAAATGACACTTTTTTATTTTGGATATTTAAATAACGTTTTTTTTAACGTTTTTAACTGTTAGTTTGTTTTAAATACAATAAATATATAATTTATTATTAATATAATTTAAATAATATTAACATTATTTTTTAGTTTATGTTCATTGTTTTGACAATTTGTCAAATACTTTTTTTTATATATTTAGTCTTAAAGCACTCCATCAATATATAGTTTGTCAAGATTAGAGTTCAACTATGAAATATTAAAGTGAATAGTTAAATATCATAAGTGTTTCTCCTGTGAAACTGTGACAGTTAACAGGTTAAACCAAAACAGGCAAATCAAGTAGTCAATGCACTTTTCGTATGCTTGAATTTTATTATCAACAAATCACAAAAAGTATGAAATACAGCTGAAATAAACTGTCAATGTTACGGTATGTTGATAAAAGACTGGTCCTATGGGGACAGTCATAATTGTACTTTCTGATTTACCTGCCAAATAAACACAGCTATAAAAACTCCCCAAGCTGTGAAGAGAAATCTGAGGATTAATAACTTTAAAATTGAACTTGGTGCATTTTCTCAGCAAGAAAGCTGATAATAATACGATCTCATGTTCCTGGAATGAGCCAATTGGTTTTGGGCAATCATGAAATCTCAGTCCCTGAGATCGTATGCGTTCATACATGAGCAATTTCTAGCGTCAGTCAGTGAGAGGATATAGCAGCCAGCCTGTCTGAGAAATCTTCTACAAAATAAACCTTGAAGGATGAAAAAGTGAACTAATAAAAGTGTCATCAGATAGCTGAAAGTTTCAGTTAAAGCACACTCCTCCTTGAGAGTCAGATGGCAAATATGAAAGAGAGAGGGTGCAGCTCACGGTGTGTGTTGTGCATTTCAATAAGTCACCCATCTCTAGCCTTTAATACTGTGTTTTCAAAGCATTTACTCAAAAGTCAGGTAGCCCCCTTGACTTAGCACTAGAAAAAAAGAAGCATACATGTTGCAGTTGTTTAACATTAAAACTATTTGAGCTGATCATTGTTGCTGGTCACAAATTGGATCTAAAAAGCAGATACTGTGGAACACTAAAATATCAAAGATATTTCCCCTGCCAATTTCCAGCTCAATGTAACTTATCTCTTGTCCTAGGCATTTTAAACATCAGAATAAAATATTATTTGAAACAGATCCACAAGAGATTTTATTCGACTTAACTCAAGAATATCTTTGAGTTATTAGATCTTTGAATAGCATTTCCTCCTAGAATAACTCATAATGCAAACCATGTTTTCGT
Organism: Beaufortia kweichowensis; assembly: GCA_019155185.1. Lineage (NCBI taxonomy): Eukaryota > Metazoa > Chordata > Actinopteri > Cypriniformes > Gastromyzontidae > Beaufortia > Beaufortia kweichowensis. The sequence continues at coordinate 4,948,908 of CM032804.1, forward strand.
TTAAAGTAAATTGAGCTGATCACTGTCATAAAATGAGATTTAGAAAAATGATTGCTTAGCACTGAAATAGTAAAGACACTTTCCCAGCCTATTTCCAGCTTAACATAACTTATCATGTAAATTTATTAACATAATTTACAGTTCCATGCATTCTAAACATCCCAAAAATAGCTTTTATCCACAAGAGATTTTACCTCTTGACTTAACCCAAGAAAAACTAGTTTAATAAATCTTTGAAAAAAGCATTTCTTTCTCATAGAATAGTTCATCTAAACAGGAAATCTTGCACGTTTTCTTTTTAGGTAAATTGAGCTGATCACTGTTGTTGGTCACAATAGCAGAATAAGTCTGGAAAGCCAATGTTATTTTCCAAACCAACCCAATATCAGTCCAACATACTTATCTCTGCAGCGTTATGCACTGTAAACATCACCAGCCATCACATGCTTTTTAAAACCCAGAGCGAGAAATCTCGAAGAGTTTGCAGATATAAGGAGACAAACGCCAATGCGCATGACTGCCTCTCTGAAATGCCCTTGTGACACATGGTGCACGGTTCATTTTACGCTTGCTTTGCCATCAAGTGTGATGAGGTACCTTATCAAGCCTCCAAATCAACCACCTGTGATCTACAGCTTCATGGCACATCTACTCTGTTTACTGACTTTAAAACCTTCAGATTGTAAGATTTAAGCAACACGGCGCTGCTGTGAATCACAATTAATCGGGTTTCCGCACATCACAGTCTCGCTTCATCCAAACGTGCATTAGTTAATTGCTGTGTCGTTTACTAAAACCTACTTAAAGTGCACTAGCTCGGTCGTTTCCCATCATGCAAGGCCATTAAAAACTCTTGTAATGAAGACAAATACACAGTGTTTGTGAAATGTTATATTTAGAGCCTTCCAGTATGACCAACAACAATGCAGTTTTTTCTCCATGAATCAGGAGACATAAGGTGTACAAGCTGTCATATAGCAGCTCACCTCCTCACCTCCTGCTACATTAACAATCGGAGACAATGGTGGAACAGAATTTCAAATGAAACCCTGAGGGTGAGTTTGTCTGCACTGTGACTAAAATAAAGCCTTCTGATTGCATGAAGGGTTCTGGTTTTCTGGAGCAATATGCTTTCGGGCAAATAAATGTCTGTTTTGGATAAAGATGTTAATTTTAAAAATTGAAATGTTAGGTTTAATTGCTAAATATAAAATAATAAAATATTTGAAATAAAACATAATATAATGATTATACTGCAATGATTAAAACAATTAACAGTAAAAAAGCCCTGACATACAGAACCACTAAAACTGCTTGTGTTTCTTTAGCTTGTTTAAGGCCAAACAATATAACAAATCATTCTTTCTAGAGTTTCTAGAGTCTAAAGTTTTTGTTTTGGCCACATCAGAGTCTAGCCTGTCTCCACTCCACCCACGTCTGCACTCTCAACCTCTCACAAGAACAAATCTAAGCCATGTAGATATTAATACACTGTCAGGTTTCTTCACAGTGGCTGATCTCAGGACAGAGCATCATCAGTCTTACACCATGGTTTGCAAATTCTTCAATGACCTCCTTCGGCTGGAGGTATTTCGTGAGTTTTCCTCCGTGGCTAATCTTACTTGTTCAGTCAACCCTTCTCACTTTACATGACTCACTCTTTCTAAGATTTTTGTATATTTATTTATTTAGCAAACCCTACTAAGAGTCATCGAAGCAAAATATAGACAAATAATGCTTTTCTGTTTCATTTTCAGTTTCATTTTCATTTTCAAAACCCAAATATGGTATGTATCGTTCTGTCTATCTGTCCATCTATCAATCCAAATATCAATATATCCATCTATCTACCAGCTCCTTTAGTGTTGGCTTTTTAGACATGTCGCTTTAAATAAAAGCGTCTGCTAAATGAATAAATGTAAAAAATATCTGTATTTCTGTCTGTCTGTTTATTTGTCTGTTTCTCTACCTAGCTCATATTTACTCTATACTTATGAAGAGTTTATTTAATCCTTCATTTTTATGGCTACACATGAAAAACGCCCCAAACAAGTCTTCTTGGCCGGTGCTGCCGTGGGACAGCTGACATATGCTCAGCAGTAAAGCAAATGAAAGGATGTAGCAAAATTGTCAGAAGGCATTAGACTCAAACTTGATCTGTTTTCCCCCGACAGTCACGGTTGACAGACGTAACAACATCATATAAGATTCAGACACTGGCCGTGCCACTAGTCTATCCTTTTGTTACATCATTCTGGTGATATCTGCACACACAGACTTTGCCGGGACACTTTTTTGTTAACACAACCAGCTGTTTATTTTGCCCTCAACAAGGCTCTCTTGTCACTAGAAAATGCTGGCTGCCATTCTTAATGTAACTTCACACATGCCACATCACCCTCTCTACAGGAACGTTCTTTTTACAAGGTGTGCGTGTCATTCGTTTAGCGTTAGGAGACGAGTCTTCAGAGAATTGAATGTCTTTTTAGATGTTCTACATGAACAGCGTCAAGTCTGAGCTTCTCCTGATTTCGCAGAACGGATGAGGCGTTTTCTCGACAAAGCCGCTTCTAAAGTCACAAAAAGCCTTTTGTTATTTTCAGTGTCAGATATGTCAGAAATAGTAGTGGAGAAAAAAAACAGCTGTGAAAAATTTCCTCATTTGTTGACTACTGTACTGGTGCGTGTGGAGTTTGATGAGAGCTGGGCTGAGCTTCTCGCTCGGTGGTGAGCGGCTACCTGGGGAGCAGGTAGTCTGAGCTTCTGTTAGCCGGTAATTGCGCTTCAACAACACCCCCACCGACAGCAGAAAAATTCCTGTCCGCCACGAGGAGCTGCCACCCCCGCTGAGTGAAAACAAGCTTCTCGATCGGCGCGGGGGGCGGCTCTCACTCCATTTCCCGAACCGAAGGCAACACGGCGACGGGCGGGCGTATAGATCTCCTCACAGATTTGGACTGTTTGTGTGATTACCGTGTTGATCATTGGAAAATTACATACAATTGCTTGAAGGAGGAAAGGTTGGAATGCCATATCTTCTAATATGTGCCTCTGGCTCCCACAATAATTCTGATGTTAAGACAAACCTAAATACAGCATGGTCTTGCTGACCAATAAAGTCTTAATCAAAACACACTCATTCCACACAACCAAAACTCAAAATATGTTATTGATCAGGATTTTTTAACATGGAATACCGAGCAGAGAAGCTTGCTGTAATTTTGACACCCCTTCAGAAAATGCAGAGGAGGGAGTCATATTTAGTAATGGTTGGGTTGAACAAGCTGGCAATCTTTCTGAAGAAATCAGGTGTGAAATAGAAATACTTTAGTCTATGACAATCCCTAGAGCCGGTACCTATTGTGTCTAGACTCATTTGTCCAGCAAACGTTCATGATCTGTCCTCATAACCTTGGGAAATGGAAAAGGAGACCACCACTATGAATGAATCATTGAGCAGGCGTCATTGGTTTGAAGTCCTAATGAGAGAAACGTCAATCAATTTAGAGAGATAATTTTGATAACGGTGTCCTGAGAAGACATCGTGAAGTCACACAACGAGAAATAAGGTGGTGAGCTGGGATGAAAATCACCGATATAGACAGAGAACCGCGGTGGTGCTGAAAGGTCTCTAACCTTCTCACTCCAGAGACAAAGTCATCACTTAGTGCCTATTTCAGAACACACTAATTATAGAGAAAATGTGCAAATTACATACTTCTACTTTGATAATTGGATTTCATAAGTTGTATGTAAAGCCTATGCTAATAAGGGTTCCGGGGTTTAAATCATTTAAAATTCCTTATCTGTGAATAGACATTTCTCTTGACTGAAAAATGCAATCCATTAACCTATACAAGAGGTTCCAGCGCACCACTTCTAAACACCATGTGCAGTCTCGATCCACAGCTGCGTTATTAAGAATCTACTCCTTCGTTGCTTATCATTGAACACCATTAATGTAATCATAAGCAAATTTGATAAAAGTTCCTCTTCTATGCTTTCATATAACTTTACAGGATCATGACTTATTTCTTATCTCTGAAGACGCCTCCAAGCCTTGAATAAGAAAGTTGTTCCACTCTTGGTGAATACATGCCATTAATCTTAAACATTTCTTTATGCATATTTAGAGAGTAGATAAATACAGTAGCAGCGAATTCACTTGCCGTATTTGTGTGCAGGATTTAACTACAGAAACCTGTGTCTTGTGCCGCCCACAAAACCAAATTAAAATGTAATTCAAGTCACTGCGATTTCTTTTATTCTCCTTTCTATGTAAATTAGGCTCATTGCAGATCACACCTCATTCAGAAAACTGCCACGGCTAATGCAACATTTATGCTTTGTTAATTCCCCTCATACTTGTAAATCACCTGCAACAGAATAAAGTTCAGAGGTCAGTCAGTACTGTAAACTAAAGCGCAACACGCTGACAGTCAAGGCACCAGACCCCGGATTAGAGAGGGCAACATCACAGCCTTGAGGAAAGATTAGTGTCAACTATAAAATACTGCCGCTGCTATCCGAACTTAGCTGTCATGTGAGGGTCACGCTGTGAAACGCAATAAACTCGAATGTGAAACTCATCTATTGTCACTCTATCACAAAGATACATTAACTAAATAACAACAACAACAACAGCTTTCTGATTAAGCCGTGTGTGTGTGTGTCACGATTAATACAAAACCAGAGCAAGATGGTTTCATGATGTTGAACTGCCAAGGGAACAACAGGAGGTGAATGTGATAGCAAAACTTTGATGGTATCTGTACAGTGGATTTGATTCAGGCTCTTTCTAACACGTCAATGTGTCTGATAAAACACTTCAGAGACTGTCCTTCCCCAGACTCAGGCTGACATATCAGTCGCCGCTGCACGTTCACGGGGCTCCGAGCTATAAAAGCGCCATAGAAACACCCTGTAGCACGTCAGAACAGTCTGCTTTAGTAATCTATTCCATTTGGTGTGGCCTGCTTTACGCCCACACACTCGTGTGAAATGAAACCTGTAAATCTTTGACTGAAGGTGGCCAATTTTAATAAGATGAGCACACATTACAATGTAGCTCATCTCCCCTGGAGTCTATTTATTAAATAATAGATGTCCTTTGCTCAAAATTGCAAAGAGGAACCCATGGGTTAGGTAAAGAGTGGTGACGAGTTCACCCCTGTGCTTTAGTGGACTTCAATAACCTGCTTATTGGTTTAATAAACTATCATGTTTATTTATTAGCCTGCTACTCTACCCGAGATAGAGTTTGCGTGCGTCTCCACAGTCATAATCGAGCGTACATAATCTCTTTAACACTGTTGTGAACATTAAAGCGGAAATAAAATGTAATCCCATCACTTTAGCACCTGGCTTCCTGGTGTGAAGCTCTTCCCAGCAGCCTTGCTTAGAACCTAATTGATGGTTGTTAGGAGCAAGATGACAGGTAAGTGTCAGACTGTTTGATGTCTTGCCACTATTTGTTCAACAGTGTCTGATCTCTGACTATATGTTGCCAGGGACAGCTGTTTGTCCAAATTTGACACGGTTCATCAGTCAGCCACAACGGCAGAGGAGGAGAAATGGATTCAGCGTGGAGTAATATTTAACCTGTTAACTTCACCATTCCACAGGTGGAACACTTTCTACTATTCACGTTAATATTTCATATATTCACATTTACATTACATTTACATTTAGGCATTTAGCTGACGCTTTTATCCAAAGCGACTTACAAATATTAGGAGACAATGAAGCGATACATCAAAAGCGGCAGCAATAGTACAAAGAAGTGCTTTCCTAAGTTTACAATGTTATGCACGGATAACTTCAATCAAGGCAAACTTTATATTGATGGATTTAAGAATAAATATTTTACAAATTTTCATAAAAATAAATATAGATAAATGTTAATAATATTTCAATTAAAAAATGAAAAAGACTTAAAATGTTTAAAAATATCTAAAAATTACAAAAATGTACTTTGGATAGTGCATTTTCATATGCATACTTAATTTGTGTGTTGACAGTTATCAGGTTAAAAGGATCAGTCAGGTAAAACAGCATCCTATCACTTCCTAGACAAATGCATACATTAATTTGGGGATAAAGTCCTAAAAGGTAGAATTAGTTATGGGATCTTTGCATTACACCACTGCTGCATGTTCTCATTGCATGAGAAAATATCTGTAAAATTCTGTTCTTTTATGTTTTGATGTTGTTTGATGTACAAAATAGGTCATGGTAACAGCTAAAGCTGATGGCCAATTTTTGGTTTTCATCATTATCCGCTGCACACATGCATTATGAAAGTGAATGATTCTGCTGAACCTGTCACAAAACTGTCACCCCTGTTCCAAAAACACAAAAAGATAAAATGGCTTCCCGGCACCAAATATAGCACAAACTGCTGACAATTATTCTGTTCTTAATTCGTATATATAACCTAACACACTTTATTTTGTGTGCCCTAAACGTCAGCCGTGAGAAGATCCACGTGACACAAGCAGTTGCTGTGTCTTTGTAAGCACAACAATAATGTATTTCACTTTTCCTATGTCTATAACTGTCATCCGGCCCTTACCAGACAATTAAAAATATCAAATTAAAAGACAAAAAGTCAGCACGGCAGCAACACACATTAATTTAGATGGCTAATAAGTACCAGGCACAATCAATATCACACTGCAGGGCTCTGTTTTGCTCAACATATTAATGGAAAATAATCATGTTCCCTAATTACACGTGCAAAATTACACATCTATCACCAGTTCTGTGCATCACAGTTTAATGTTTTTTCTTGTACACTGATGATAATGTATGGAGCAGCTAGGGAATATTATATTACAGATTACTATTGTATGAATTGTCGTTACAAAAGTTATATCTTGGATCTTATTCTGGTGGAAATGCTTGAAGTGTGAAACCCAACCATTTGTAAATCACATTTTCTCTTTATCAGTTTATTCCCTAAAAGGCAGTGTAAATCTATTCTGCATAGATTTTGTTGTTATATAGGCAGATTATTTGTATATATTCATAGTTTTAAAATAGCATAACAACTTTAAAAGGTCCTGAGGTTTACAACCAACAAGCCAATGTAACTTATACCTGAGTTAGATACAGAATACACAATCTTCAGGGACTTTTCACTTTCCTGGGGTGTTTTAAAATACAAAGCACACCTCATGTAGAGCAAGCTTAGTCTCCTGAATCTGATTCACTCTCTTTCCACAGAAATTTGCAGGTTGGCAGGAGTTTCACAGTCGTTTACCAGTCCACCACACAGGTTTAAATATTTTTTTTTTTTAGATGGTTTTCTTTTAGACTGTCCGTGCATGTACACAACAACTAATATTGTAAATCCCTGAAAACTTACAGCAGGTGTTCTGGACATGAATCAAACTAAATTCAGTAGAATAATTTAATGTAAATAAAGTTCAAACACTTCAAACTTTTATTTTGTGCATGTGATTTGATTCTGTAAAAGAAATACACTGCACAAACACAACAAAAATGTGCGGTTAGGTTGGATTTAAGTACTTACCAAAGAGATGTAAAGCCACCCACATCTGTGTAGAGATATCTGATGGGTACATGTCATGCTTCTGTCTGATCTAGAATCCCATGCTGGTATCTGATGGTTTTGAAGAACTTCTAAAAGACACTTTGAACATTGAAAAAACAGAACATTAAACATTTGACACCAAAAATGTTAAATTAATTTCAGCTGCTGTAACCTAAAAAATAATGACAAAGTGAAGGGGATTATTAAGCAGGCAATACTCTTTATGCAAATGACATAAAAGGACACTAATGTTGTTGAGAGAATTCAAATAAAGGCTATGTTTCGTCTCACTGGGGTAACAAAAAGAAGAAAAAAAAACAGAATTAAAAAGAAAAAGAAACAAAACGAAAAACCAATATGCTTGAAACCCAAGCAAGCAGTTTGCAAAGATGACAAGAAACTGTTTCCAAGGACTCTTTGACTGCAAAATGTAATAAAGGCATACGCAGTCAAAGTGTGATCGCACTGAAATAAATCTTTAATAGATCTGTCAAGCCATGGATCCATCACCTCTTTGACACTCAATTTCACTAAAACAAATTATATTGTGCCAAACGTTTTATGAAGCGCTGTGTTATATAGTGTAACCAGCAATACAAATATAGAGCGATTGTTCATGCACTTCAGTACTGTCATTTCATTCCTTCAGATGACGTGTCGGCCCTTTTCTGTGCTATCACATATTTGCCACGCTTATTAAGAGATGATCAAAAAAATTCATCATGGGACCTGGAAACATACTGTGGCACTTCCGGAGCTCCTGCTGTGCACGGAAACCTGTCAAACCTGCCGATAGTCCTTCAGAGCTGGAGTCTAAGCAGCTGGGCTGCGGCGAATGCCATCTGTCTTCCTGTAAATTACCCCCTGAGGTTGTTCCCCCATTCGAAAACCAGCTTCTGATGGGCTGACCTTCTGTGCAGTCATAAAAGCTACGTTACATCATAAACTGCCCAGCATCACCACCATCAATTTCCACTAGGTCTTAACCGTAAACCCTTAACTGGATTGTGTATGAAACCCACCTCTGCTCGGTGGCCAACATCAGAATTCTTGTCCAAAACCTCTGCCCTATAGTAAAGCTGCTGTGAGGCCATACAATGGACAATTATGGACAAACTCTAGTCATCTAATTTATGTTTATTTTGTGCTGTATCAAGATACGCAGGGTTACAGAGACACTGCACTACAATTGTTTGTTTTAATTTTCTTAAAATATTGTATATGTGTATGTAAATTTGATAGTACTGATAAAGTCAATATTAACATTTGTAATAATAAAAGAGACAAGTTCAGGTTTATGACCAGTTTACCTCCTAGCCAACAAAATAGTTTCTAATATATTCTATTTTGCTACCATAACCAAGAGTTATGAAAATATAATTTCTAAATGTTTCTAAAATTTCCACTAAATTGTAAGAATAATGTTTTTATACCAACATCTTTAAAACATTTAGCAATGACATAATTTAAATAAAACACTTTTTTAGTGTTACTGCAAGAATGTTTTAGATAACTTGGTGGGTAGTAGCTAACACACATATTGTAATATATATTCATGCTTTAACTCTGATAATTTAGGCTTTGTAGTCATATTAAAATATTTAAAATATTGACGACTGACTCACAGGACTACAAAGCATGAAACATTTCTAGACTAGGTTTAAACGTCTTTCTTGTTTCATCTGTCTCAATGTTTATCTGTCACAATCTGACAGCATTATGAATCATGCATCAATGTTTTTCTAATATTATAAAATTTCAGTAAACGCATCCTTTAACTTCTTTTCCCAGTAGGGAAATCCTTTAAATAGGTTTGTATTAATATTTTTTAGTGGACATTGTATATTATACATATAAAAAAGTCAGGTTTCAGGATAAAAATCTATAACAATAACTGGCTAACAGAAACCCTGTTATGAAATACTGGTGGTGATCTACGGTGAAAAGCACATTCTTTGCTTCATAAATCATGTTGTTTTGAATGCTAACCAAGTTTTGAAAGCTGATTAGTGCAATTGCTTCTCTCATGGTACAAACATGCTTAAGAGACTTGTCAACTTCAGGCTTCCCGCTAATTATTTGCACATCAAACAACAAGTATTGAGCGCCAGAGCCATGTTGTGAGAGTAGGAGCAATTATTAGACCTCTTCAAGATTAATAGGTCACTACCTGAGATGTATCTAAGAAACCAAACACGGCAACACAGCACATAAAACCAGGTCCATACGTCAACCACTCCGGTAAAATCACTTTACCACCCAGAAATAATGTAATGCATGGGCTTCTATAGAACATAGCACGTTTACCCCTTTGGGAAATCTCAAAGGATATAGGAAGGCCTTTCTTGCAGCCAGTGTTTTAAATGAAACACAACAGCTAGAAGACTCATCAAAGGTACACTACAGAGCCGGCTAACGAGGAAATGTGAAAATTCCAGCCTTTGTATAATGAGCAGCTCAAGTAAGCCTGTTAATTGCCATGAGCTAGACCACGAGCATTAGTCTTCAAACAGCATTGGAAAGCCTTACAGGCTAATGCTCCACCGAATGTTTCAGTGTCGAGAAGAAATATGCAGTGCCTGCAATGTCACTGTTAGGATGCCCACTGGGGTACAAACAAACCCCCATCCATCATTTTCCTCTCAGCCATAGCTGTTTAACTGTTAAACAGACCCTTTATCAACACTGACAGCCCCAGCACGATGTTAACAGAAGCAGGGTATCTTTCCTTAGGATGCAGGCTTGGATGTTTAGGGATGCAGTGTAGAGGCTCTGAAACGCACTGCCTGGCATGATGGAGTGGAGAGCATGTGTGTGCCAGACATGGAAAGTTCATCAACGACTGGATCAAAGGTGCGAGCTGAACCTGCATCCGTCTGGCAAGCATCACAAACTGTCAAACAACTTTTCACCGTACTGAATACTGATGTTTTTTTTATTGTGAGGGTCACGCACTAGCTGAAGAACTAGTTTCTGCAGGATTTATTTTAAAAAGACATATCTACGAAGTAGAAAACAGAACTAACAGAATGCTGCATCTTTTATTCAACTGACTTTCATTGTTACATATCACATTTATGCATTTGGCAGATGTTTTTATCCAAAGTGACATAACGTGCATTCAAGCTACAGTGCATACTTGATCAATATGTGAATTATTTCATCATAGATAAATAAACATTATATACAATATTACCATTTTAAACTATATACAACAGTAGTATTTTTATTATACCTAATTACACAGCGCTTTAAAATAATTGATTCTGATCTCAAGATATCCCATGGTATGTTATTCCTTGACAACAACTGCTCAAAACTAATAACACACGGTAATCCGAGTACTGTGAGTCAACTTGACCTTAAAAATAATCGACTTTAAAATAGATAAAAATATATGTGCCTAATTATTAACATATATTAAATTATATTACAAATAAGAAAACTAAATTGCTTATTTGTCTTTTATTAACATCATGTATGGGCAGACATTGGTGCCTACTTTTTTTACTTACAGATAGTTTGTATTTATTCCAAAGAAGCTAAAAAAAACATTTTAAATCAATATTTCATGTCCAATAATTTATTCATGTGGCAAGCCATGTACAACCAGCCAGCTGTTTTTGTTTATTCTGAGATAACAACTGGCAGGCTGTACATTATCCTTTACATATACAATTTTAATATAACAGCTTAACTTGTATCCTAAAATGTTATGCTTTGCAAAGGTTAAAAACTGTTAAATTAAGACTTATTTTCAGCAGAGCACTATTTCCGTATAGCAGAGTATGATTTTTTATCTTGGTGATCTCTTACTAAGCTTCAATAATCCCTTACTTCCAAAGCTTGTCAAAATTTTGGATAACATAGTGTTTTGATGAAGACTCCAAATCCATTAGCTGTATTCACCCATTTGCTGCTCAGAGAAAGCAGGATAAACATTCGACATCTGTAATGCACCGCAGACAGATTTCTGTTCAGGGTAAATGGCTCTCCTGAAGAAAAGAGAATTTGTTTCCCATAGCACTGCATATGGTACTTTTGGTTTTGATCTTATCTATCCAATATCAGACTCTACATGGTTTTCAGGCAGCACATATTGACTGCCAACTATTAAAAATCCCAGTGTTACCAGCCCAGCGGTATCACTCATGCCCGGACTGTTGAGCAGTTCGTTCATACCGTCAGCTTCTCTAATGTGAATCTGTTGCTATCGATATTGATTAGCTTTCCTTGGCATTCCTCTTGAAGGACTGTCTGTCAAAGGCTGTACTGTAAGTTGTCGCTCACCCACGCCTCAATTAGACAGTGAGAGGGCAACGAGCTGTCTCTATGAGAACTAATGGGCCGAAAAGTTAAACTGCTCACCACAACTTTATGAAACCGCCAGTAAAGGTAATCTGAGGCCATGGGGAAAAAAATAACAGATGAAGTTATATAATGTGCAACAGAGTTTAGCCGAAGCGAGGTGAGAATGAAAACGATAGGAAGTATTTGTGCACGACAAGTGGGTATTAACATCACATTTAAAAGCAATAAAATGAAATACATTCCCTCACCTTAGTAGCTCCTATGAGGGTCTATACAAAATCAACAGAGTTTGAACGATTTTCTCTATAAATCATAGAGGCAAATAACTGTTATAAATATTTAAACCTTTTTCAAATTCTCTGAAAACTATTCTCAAAGGAGACCAAAGTAGTAAAAACTTACGAAATAGTTAAAGAACTTTTGTAAATATTAGTCACCCTATTTTAGTTCAGTCAGCAACTGCTTAAAAATTCATTAGGGCAGCAGACAGATCTGTTTGGCTCTGGAAGGAATTGTATTTCCCCATAATTAATTCATAATTGATCTGGAAATAAAATACACCTTTGTGGTCAAATATATCACGGTTTCCACCTACATTTGTTGCTGTGGTGCTGAGTACTTAAGGGCATACGGTGTAAATATCAGTTAGAGTGAAATGCAATTACTGGCTACAGGAGCCAGTGCCGGTCACATCCATTCTGCAGATGAACCTGACAACTGCACATTGCATTTGGCCTTATGACTGAAATAGCCCTGTGCCTCACTCAGTTCGCCAACTCAATTTACAGAGCGATGAATAGTTGAAACAATATCCAACCTATACTGTAGGGATAATGTACAGTCAGATGGGCGTTATAGCAAAATAAAGCCAGACAGGGTGATCAGGACTTATTTTGCAGTGATGACCATCTGACTGTATGTACTGTAGGTCAGTGTTTACTCACTCAGGTTAGATGGCCATCACCATGAGGTCTTAAATTTAAGGGCTTTAATATTCCTTATTTGTATTGACAGGTGGTGATCGGCCCATTCACACTGAACTCCTGACTTTATGGGTTTCTGTACATAACGTACCTATTACACAGCTTACCAAATAAGTGAACAAATGCAACTATTAATTTGCATTGAAAAGCTCAATTACATAAAAAAGTAAGAAAGTGGAATGCTATGAATAACACCCACAATGTAAACATGACATCATGAAACCATATTTAAATAATTTTTATAGTTCTGATTACTATGCATTATTATAATTATTGTTTATAATATATAATTTTATTATATACAATTGTGATGACTTATAATTTATGGATATTGTTGAATACATAATGAATTGTGACATCCAACTGAAAAAACAGCACCAACATTCTTTGTGTGACTTCATACGTTTGCAGCAACTTACGTATATTATATCTTCATTTGACATACGCTTACGCAGCAGAAATTCAGTTCCATTATGAGAACCTCTAGTGGCATAAAAAGTCTGAGCAATTCTCTCAGATAATCAGTGTAAGTGAACTACGAGCAACTGTAAAGTGACTGTGGCTCCATCTCCCCATCCAGACTGTCCTTTTCAGTAAAGCACCGACTTCTTCAGAGGGAAACAGGTGTGCCAGTGTACTGAACGCAGGGCATACAGCCAGTCTTTAATGAATTGGCTGTGCGTCACCGGCATATGGCCACGTTCCAAGGCTAAGCTCGGGAAGCAGCCCTCTGCGCTCATCAATGAATCTCAGACACGTGAGAACGGCAGCCTGGCGGCATTAGGCGAATGCCAATGCGGCTTTGCTGGACGCTGTCACTTGGACGAAATGGCACCCTGGCAAAATCACAAGGACGGGCGAGGCGGTCTCCCTTCAGCATCCTGTCTCGCTGAGTAAAGCGCAGATATGTGCAGATGAAGGGCCGATCTGAGAGCAACACAACTGATGGCAATGTCAAAGGTGACAACAATTGGAAGTAATGGTCATGAAACACACTGCCGCCCTCATAGAGTACCTATTGGCAGTGCATGTTGGACAGTCTAGCAAAATATACAGTAACATAAATATGGGATAGTCTTTGATTGTAACACAAAAAAAAACACTGACAGGGTAAACAGGCCACTGATCATCTTAATGTACATTAATGTTAACTTAATGTACATTGTCCTGCATTTTACACAGAAACGTATCATATAGTAAATGAACAGACATAAAATATTGATTTGAGTTTAAATAAAATCAGAGGTCATCACTGTGTCAACATGTGACTCTCATGTGAATTTTTATCATGAACATTTTGGTTGAAATGTAATTTTTATCATGAACACATAAAAAATAGGTTTCATCAATATTACCGGAGTGTCAATGTGATTTTAAAGCCAATAAAGTTATTAAATCTGTTGAAAGCAGAAGATTCCTGGAAAATAGTGCAATGTCTTTAAACGTATCGCCTGAGGCAAAAAGTTTTGCTTTGGAAAGACCAAAAGCCAACTTCATGTAATTTTTATTTTTTATTTAGCTTTTAGGAAAATACCAGAAAACTGCTCCATTTTAATGAGCAAAAACTACTGAGTGCATATCAAAGTTGCTTCATTGCCTTCATTGTCTGGTTTGTCCATGTATAGTCACATTGGTGATAGTTTATTTATGTATAAAGAAAGAGATTGTGAAGTGCTACTCGAGACATAAAATTAGTACAGTGTAGGACATTTGTTGCCAAGGGCAACGGTCAAATACATAGTTTACCCATCATTGTGCAAAAACATTTGACAGGAGAATGCCACAAATGACCAATCAGAATCAAGCATTCCAAAGCCCTGTGTAATAAACAGGGTTATTTCATCTGCCCCCACTCTCTTATTCACTCTCAAAGCCTGTTTTTAAAAGTGGCATGCTATGATTCATCATAATCAAGGTTTCTTATTCACTTTCCTGTGCTGAACAGCATCGTCAAGATATGTGATGCTATTCAGCATGACACAACACACACCCATTTCATCAGTGTTGGGTTAACAGCTGTCTCAGGGTGAATGAGCAGAATAACAGGAGCCACTCTATGCTTACAAACCAGTCTGCTTAAACCCTTACACGCAATCACAGTCCTTCATGCTTCCGTATTGCATTGATTAGTGGGACAATTTGGCCTGATTACTGATTACAAGTTGACTGATATCATTGTTACAGATGTTAAGAGGCACATTTCCGAACCACCTGCAGCTATGATACAAGTTAATTGCGGAGGAACACTTATGAGCATCATATCAAATGTCAAGCCTTTTCGATCCCGTTGGTTTTAAAAGCAGCAACAAGGCAACTAACCTCACTAATCGCTTGTCTTCAGATGAATATATATTATGAAATGTGTTATTTTAAACTCCGGTGGTGCCGGGGGGTGAAATTACAGCTTTAACACAAACAAAAGTCAACATCTAAATAAAAAGCGCTTTCTGTTTTTCAATGCAAAATTCAACCACTTCCTCATCACAGTACTGCTGGTGACTCAGAGTTACTTGATTGCACCTTTTTCAAATAATTCTTTCCCATGTTTGGGGATGTGTTTATCGACATCGCCATTGACAAATTATGTTTTTCTATTGTTGTTGTTGTTATAATGCAATATCGCCGCAAATGTTTGATTTCTATTAACATTGCTGTACTGTGACTTATTGTTGATATGGTCTTAACTTTTGTTTGCCTTGCTAAATCATTGCATTCTGTGCCTTTATAGACAAAAATGACTCATTGACTTTTTTGTGCCAAAACAAAGTCAGTACAAGTATGTAAACATGTAAACTATGTAGGGACTCTCTTTACTGAAGAAGCCCTTGACTACTAAAAGCAAAAGCACTTCAGCTCTTTAGAGTTTTAAATAACAGCTGCATTTCATCTACTAAGGTTATATACCTGAATGCTATAGGCTGAAAAGTTACACTGCATAAAATACACTACATTAACTGTAATTTACCATAATACATTTGAATATCACAAACCCAAAACTAACAAAATATAACAAAAGAGCACTTGGTTCCAAGCATGGTCAGTGAAGTAAATTGACTGTTTTGCTATTAAAGTAACCTCAGAAAAAGTGTAAAAAAAAACACAAGTAAAAAATTACTTGTTGTTTTACGTCTTGTCTTCATTTATATATTGTAAACCAAAGCCAAGAAGTAAAGAAGTAAACCTGGCTTTATCATATGCACATTATTCAAACCTACAAGTTGAATGAAATCCAATGAAAATCACTAAGCATCTTTCAGGATGAAATAAGAAATAAGTTTGTCATACAGTCAGGATATTAAACAATTCTGTATTATTTTGAAAATTTTGTGTATGTATGTAATCATATGTAATATTTTACATACATATATATATATACACATTATGTGTTTTCTTGTATTTTCATATATCAAATTTTGTATGGGGTGGTGGAAAATGATGATGGATACCTCTTTGAAACCTCACACTAAAGCTGCTGGCAGATGTCTTCAAGGATCTTTAAACTGGCACTAATAAAACCATCTTAGATGAGTCACAACCTTGTGACTAAAAGCCTCGGCAATGACTAATGCATGAAGACACAAAATCTTCTCGCAATTTGTGATTACTGTAAGACCCGGTCACAAGAATCAAAAGGATATCTGGTCAGAGAGAAAGAGAGATACAAACAGAGGGATATGTGGGAGAGAGAAAGGGAACAAAGGGCCTCAGGTCATACAGGATTGAAGCCATGATCAAATGTGGCATACATATTATTAAAGCTTTAAAGCACTCATGTTTCTTCTGTGATGTAAAAAGCGACTAGACAGAGACTGATGTTTTGAAATCACTGGAGCGTGTATAACTCAAGAAACGGACGTGAAAGCCTGGTGTTTGTTATCTGAGCAGAAGATTCTGGTTGGTGTCCATATACAGTGGATTTTAGAAAAGGGTGAAAGGACTTATTTAAACAGAAGCATGATAAACATTCAGTTTACACTGTTGTTCTGCAATCAAAAGAAACTAAAATGCTACTTGGAGAAATGCACTCATAGAAACAATGTAACTTGTACTCACTAATCTAAAACAAAACAATTGATTGCAAGATCATAGAAATGATTTAATAGTCACTATACAATCAAAAGTCCTGACACATTATGTGACATTTCTATATTTATAATATGCAGCACAAACAATACACAGATGAGACAGGTTTTTTGAAACGTACATAATCTGCATTATGTGTTTGAATAAACAGTAAGTAAACTTCCTCCATGACATCACGTTTTTCTACATTATTACAGAACAGTCTGATCAGATAGACAAAAGCTCTGTTGAAAAAATAAAGAACTGTCCCGTGATTTACTCCCTATATAGGTAGATATCTTAAGTTGACATCTACAATGAATCCTGATAAGGGACTGATAAGAAAGCAGCAACTCTCTTATCAGTCCCCCAAATGCCGCACAGCTATGGCGGTCCTCAGAAAAACTGCAGAAGAGATTTAGTTGATTATACAATAGTGTAATAAGGTAATGGTACAATGTGTGCATATATGCTGAATAACAAAAAGCTATAAAGAAAACATTTCACCCACAAATAATAAGGTAAATATTAATTAGATGTAAAAATATTTATATAAGCATATTTGTAGCCAAATTTTCTCATTTTGTATTACTTTTGCATTGTGGGATTTTCTTATTAGCAAAGCAAAATAAAGTGCAGTGTTTTATAAGGAGGCATAATTTAGAGTCTACTTTTCAAAACAGCCTTTCTTCTGGGATTATGCCTAAGTAATAATTTTGTTAGGAAAAAAGTCAGTTTTAATGGAGAAAATAACGAAAAAGTTTCTGTGAAAAGCAGATACTGTATATAGTTTTAACCACTGTAAAGTCTACTATACATCCTTTCTATTGACAATCATTGAGCTGTGGTATGTATAGTAAAGTTTAATAGGAGGAAGATTTTAACCGTGACTGAAATAACCTGTTAATCATCTGGATTTCTTGTCTGACACACTGTGTAGTGAACTGGTGGGTGGGTTAGCTGTTCGAGAGCAAGAGAAACCACTAAAACATCGATCCAACACAGTATCACTCCTGGCCTGTCTACATCACCAATCAGAGCCCAGCTGATTGATGGCTGGACAATTGAGCCATCTTCACAGTGTCCACGTTTCAATCTTTGCCTATTTCTCTCTCTCATCCATTTGGCAGTGAAATCTATCGTATTTTACTTTATATCTCTGTAACAGAGGTCCTTCCAATGTGTGTTTGCATGGCAGCACACGGGCACAGAGCGATTACACCTGCTCCAGCAATGTGATAGACCAAAGCCACGTCCAGACTAATTCATCTGCTGGGAGAGGCCACCTGCTGCCCCAAAGGGCAAACACACACATGTGCTCTGCTGTTTTATCCCGAGAAAATCTCTCATTGCAGCTGCACACGCTCGGCACACACTGAATGTGGGATCTCACGAAGGTTAAATTGTGATATTAGTTTTTTTGGAAGGTACTTCAAGCACTTTGAAGACTTTCCATGAGAGCAGCACTGCAATGATTTCAGAGACCAAACTTTTTTGACAACGTCATGTTTTTTTAGGATTTCACTTTCAAGCATTTAAATTAAAATAAGTCACTTAAACATACATAACTATATGTAAAAATATATTAATGTATAAAATATAAGAGGTAAAATATAATTCTGCCTCATACACAGAACTATTCCACATATTATGTTATTTTATTCCTTGAGAAGAATCTGAAACATTTATTGAAGTAATCATGTTTCATTTCAATCATTTATTCACAATTTTTTTAGTTATGACTATTTACAATAAATGTCACAATACTTTAATTGTCTTATTGCTTCAATAAAATGGTTGCCAAATTAATACCAATTTAATATAGTTGATATATAATTACACATACACCTGGATAGGAATCACTAGAATAAGATATTATCAATCACTGAGTGAAACTGTCTAACCTGGCCAACACTGAGACCAAGTCACATTTACAAACCCCCATACACAAACAGTAAACATCCACCGATACACACACACACACATGCATAATTGGATTTCCTTACAAGCAGATGCATGCACACGAGTCATGCTCCTATACGCCTAGCATCAGACGTGTCGGACCTTGTTGGGCTGTACGGATATTCGCTACACCTAATTCAAATGATGTTGCACGCTGTAATCTGGCAGCACACATCAGCAGCACTGAGCTGGAGAGTAATAATGCGAGAGCGGCGGGGTGTGCAGGTCACCCGGAGAGAGCAGCGTTGGGTCGCATGACAAAGGTGCTGGAACTGTGCTGGGAATTAATTATATGGAGGAGACTCTGTCTCTATCTCTCAACTTCAACACCTTTGTGCATATCGGACACACCACCCGGTCTGCATGAGGGATCTAAAACAAATGTGCCAGTTTCTCTACCATCATAAATAAAAAAAGATCCTAAAAATGTACAAATATACCCTTAAAGCTGAACTCTTTTCATCATCTTTTAACATTGGAAAATATAATGTTACATAAATAATGAAAAATTCACATTTTACAAGAACAAACCGTAACATTATCTATTAGAAATGACAGATATGTCAGGGCTGATGGCCTTGTGGGCAGACTGATTTAGTCAAGCAAAGTTGTTGTGCTGTTGGTCAGTGTAGACAGCCAATAAAAGCTTGTGATTTAGCAGCTTCCAAAAACAAAAATGTGCATGTTATTATCACCCACAAATGCCAAGAGTTGACAACTGCTCTGATCCGCCCGATAATGCCAACAATGTTTAACTTTAAAAGTTATCTCAATCACTACTAAGAACATTTTATGCCTTTTATATATTCACTTATTCAGTCAGTTTTTAGAACAGTTTTTTAGCAATCTGTTCGCTCGATTGCACAGGCTGCTAATGGATTAATTGAAAAGCGCAGTAACAGAGCGGCTCCGCCGATATACAATGAGTGGGAACATTAGCCGAATGAACAAACAACAGGACGGCTACGTCCACTGGGTGCTTAATGTGCCCTGAAACACTGTTTCCCACCCTCATAATGACCTAGACGAGCTCACACTTCACACAGCACATATCTCAGCCTTTTTTTTACATTTGTAAAGTCCTCCATTAACGATCATGAGAATGTGTTTTTTACTCCCACAGCTGGACGTGGAAGGTTAGCCCAAAAGACCCCATTAAGAGGACCGCAGCCCCCTGCAGAGCTTGTTCTTTATCAAAGTGACCAACTGGCAGGTTAATGCAGCGCAAGCAAAGCCTAGTTTCACCAGGCCATCATGATGAAAGAAACTTAGCTTTAAACTCACATCGTTTGCCTTCTTTATGTCACCCATAAGAGGTTTGATTATCTGCTTTCTGACACCCTGCAGGACCGACATCTGTGGCCCGCTGATACAACACTCGACATTACAAAGCTGGACTTCCAGTGGCCTGCAACAAGGTGCTCATGCCAAGATGCCTGATGATAATGTCGCCTCTCTGAAGCCCACAAAGGCTTATGCAGGAGATAAGGCATGCAGAGACTTTGATGCTTTGGAAACGCTCATGCACGGGGATGCCACTGTGCAGCACATCAAACTATCGCATACATCAGAATCCAAGCGTAATTTAAAAATGAGAACCTAATAAATAAAAAAGAACCTTTAGCCAAGATTCTGAGTGGCATGTCTGTGTGATTTCAGCATAAGTGTTCGCACTACGTTCTCTACCCTGATCGACAGATGGTCCGGAGAAAGCACATCCACCGGATGCCGGAAATAATCACACATAATAGCATTGTGCAGTGGACCAGGGGAATTCAAATGGAATTGTAATGTGGGCTTTTGCATTTTCACGCTTTTGCCGCTTCATATTGTGACCCGACACAGTCTGAGTTAAGAGAGCTGGCACATGTCCAACATCAAGACCCAAGAGAGAGAAACGGCTGAAGGACAGACATGTTTTCTACAGCGCTATACATTGACCACGTTTGTATTATGGCTTACGAGCTGAGCTTAACCAAAGCCCCTGGAGTTGAAACACTGTACTGGGTACAAGTTCTTCGCAGACGGCATCTGGATGGACATCTCCTGCGGGCAGACAGCCCAGTAAAAGCAGTTTTTGAGCAGAAGTTCAAGGGTTAAGACTTATTGTGACATTTGTTTCGGAGGTCATTCCACCCCTGCACGGATCAATGTTCTTCCTCCCTTCAATTTCACATGAGCCAGACCCAAAAGCAAACACAGCTCGAGGGTTATTACTTTCCTCGGCCTGGATCAGTCTGTAACAGGTCTCTGGACACCACAGCAGAGTGCACAGGGAAATCATTCCCCTATTTCTCTCCAAATACCCTTGGGATACTTCCAGTCATTCTACAGTGGCTTGACCTGTGCACCAAAGGCAATTAGTCGCCATTGTGCACGGCTGTCTCATCATAAAGACCATGTTCATCCTTGTGCCCAATAAAGTATCTGCAGATAAACTGGCTCTAAGGAACCTTAAAGATAAGAATGTATCTGCAGAGCTCTGCTTTTAATATATTTCATTGAGTCTTGCAGTTTGTTCTCCAATTGCTCAAGTAAATCAAAGGAAAGCATCTCTTCACATATTCACAACTTCTTAAAGTCATTACTCTTGGTGACATTATGGATATTGGATGTTTCTGTTGTAAAGCATGTTGCTTTGGTGCACTGAGACAGTGGAAAATTGCGCTGTGCACCAGAACAACTGTCCTTGGGATAATACAGCTACAGTATAAGTAAAATACAGAAAAATACTTTTATTGCACATATACTCATGAGGGAATTATGTTTTTTTATTATATTTGGACATGGAACTGTCCACTGATGTACCAGTTATCTGACAAAAGAAGTTTCAAGGTCATAAAAACAACTTTTTTAGGCTATGATTTTCTCATCATCTAAAACAATATCAATCAAAATCTTTGTGTATAAAATGTTACAAACAATGTTACATAGAAATGACAAATTGCAAAATTAAAAATCTTTCAATCACTGGTTATAATCTCATTCATTTTTTCTTCACGAAAATCAATATCGTAACTGCATTTTCATATAAAGGGAGAGTAAAAGACTTATGGTAAACTGAGGTTTGGATAGGTTATATGAACCAAAGAAGAATCAAAACCCTTCTGGCTGTAACTGTATATTAGGATGTATTGTCAACATTCATATTAAAATATTCAATGGCTCAGAACCAATTTCCCAATGTAAATCACAGTTACCATATGCAAACTCTTGCTATAAATTACAGACCACATAAAAATTGCTTGACAAAATGCAGTTTTCAGTGCTGAAGTATTTTCTAGTGAAACAGGATGTTTGGTTGCAAGAAAATGTCACTAAGAGTGAGCTGGGCTGTTTGTAAACACTGTAAGATTGTTGTGTGTGTGTGTGTGTGTGTTTAAGAGAACATGTGATTTCCTGTGTTTTGCCTGGCTCTCAGCCATCTCACATACATATTATTACAGTCCTTTTTTCAGGACAGTTTGAAAAATCGAAACTGCTTGTCACATTTCTTTAGTTTTGAGTCATGACCTGCAACTTGGTCTCTTCTGGTTCACTTGATTGGTCTGGTTGTCTAATTTGAGTCACATGCAACTTACCAAGAGTGGTATTTTTTTTAAATAACAGCAATGACTGGAACATTTGACATTTTTCTGTCCACTTGACTGAAAACACAAAGCACATACTATTTTTACAGAAGGTATTTGTGGTGTTATATTACTGTGGATATTGTCACAATTGCATGCAACCTTATACTATGCTGATATTTAACAGTCTTGTTGCTTGTTAATTAACTTAGTCAGCTATTTGACTAATTGACTCATGTCAGATATTAGTCTAGGTAAGGTTTTGCTAAAGTTTGTCCATAAGAATTTTCATTTATCTCATATTATTAGTTATCATTCTGTTCATTGCAGATGTTTTGTGGAGTTTTGCAAAACCATAAATGAAAAATTGATTACAGAATCAGAGATAAAGAGGATTTTTCAAGTGACATACAGTTTAACAAAATAATATATAGATATCTGATTAACAAGATAATAATCTTTATAATATGTTATCAGCATCACCCAGTAACCCTCAAATCTTTTAAAAACGAATTATTGGTATATGTATACGTTCTGTATCAACTTGTCACAGATTTATAGTCATAAATTCATTTCATTTTTTTCTGTCTAGCTGTAAATGAATGTAAAAACAAACGTCTGGCAAAGCAAATAGTAGCAGCAATACTGGCTCATAAAAACATCCAGGTTAAAGCTTGAATTGTCCCGATGATCGAAATTACAGCTCAGGGTATGAATTACTGTATTCATATTTATTTTTTTATAAGATTTACACTAAACAAACATGTTCATTTGACAGACAAAAACTCTATTTCTATGGGCAAATGTATCATGTGCCAATCATTCTGACCAATAAAGCTGCAATTTCATCCAGCAAGGATTCCAGCAGTCTTCAATATTAGGGCAGCTCAGTAACAGTCACAGCGCACCGGTACTTCATCATGGTTAGGGCACCAATTTGCCTGCCCAACTACGGCTGATCGCTTCTCAAGGCACTAACGCATTCAGGCTCGGCTAGCCTCACATTAACAACTTAAATCCAAATACTCTTTTGGTCTCGGTTCAGTGAATGATGAAAAAAAGTGCTGAAAAACAGTGCAAGTTGCTCTGAGAAAAAACTATGCACCAAATCTCAAGTTAGAAGTTTGTTAGATGAAAGGCAACGGTTAATGCTCCCTGATTACATTCATGAAACTTTCACAGAACCTATAAAGCCATTAAAACACAGCACACACACATTTGAAACATTTAGAAGAATCTGAGTGTCTCACATTGCTTTCCGAATGCGAATTCAAGGACTGTTTGTCCCGATCGATTGGCTTCACTTTTCTGATTGAAGCCACTGAAGTTATCAAAGACAAAGTTGATTAGAAGCCCTGTGGAAGGTGATGACACAGCAGTCAATTGCCTTACTAAATAGTTCACATGTCTGTTTTCCTAATCTGAAAGAAAGGTTTCCAACAAACTTGACATCTCCTAGTTGTAAAGAGATCAAATTTTATTTAAATTGAGGTAGTAGATGGGAAATGTATGTTGAATTTTGGCAATTTTTTATGTATTTATATATAGACATTTACATTTAATCCAATGCAACTTATGTGAATGAATGATGTGAACAATAAAAACAACAAAAAGGGCAAGTTAAAAAGTCAAAATGTTGCCCTGCCTTTTCTACACTGTAAATGTGTACAAATTTAACCACACTATAATTTTATATACTGTATAGAAACCCAACCCATGTCTACAGTATACACCATCTTACACTTACGTCACACTACGTCTTAGTGAATTGGCCACGCCCACTTATTTACATACCACAATATACACTGGATAGAAAAATGTTGCGGTTGACATTTTATTCTGTCACAACAATATAAGCCATCATAACACCCAACAGCACCCAACAGCTTTCGATGAATAGGCAATGCTTTCATTTTTCATTGATAAGTCAACACTGTCACAGAAATAAACAGATTCTAACCCTTTCAGAGCAACTCTACCACAAACAGTGTTGTGTAATTCTCTTCTTTATGACTTTCAAACAGAGAAAGCACAGCTCACAGTGGCCGGCAGCAGTCCATGGTCACGGGTTTGCTGCCGTGCCTCTGCTCATTTAAAGCTGAAAACCAGTGACCTCAGAAAGCAGAGCAATCAAACACAGACACGCCCTCATAAACTGACAGATCGGAGCTTGTAACCCCCGCAGAGTTTGACCCAACAGATTTATTTCTGCTTATACCAACACCGCACCTGTGTGGTTTTAAGAATAGAAACAGAAAGGAAAGGTATGACTTCCATGGCTTGCAGCTGTAAGTTTTCAGTGATGTTTAACTGTCTGTGTCAGTGTCTATTAGTCCAGCAGGTGATGGGGGCTGGCTGAAGGGTGCAAATGTCAGAGCCCGGCAGGAATCAACCCAACCGTTAGCAGGTGTGAGGCGATGCATTAAGCTCCCCAGTCGCATCTCTGGCTTTATTAAGCTTTTAAAAAGCTTGACTATTGAATGCAAAACTTATCCTATGCTAGATACCATTTTGTCACTGTATAGTTTTTTTTAGCTCAAACTCCTCAACTGTCTTCGTTTGAAGGGGTGCGTAGGCCAAAGAGGCAATTACTGAGCCCAGCAGAGGTTAAGCGGGTCCTGTCTTAAGATGAATTGCTGTTCGTCTACTGTATTCTTCTAGACCAAAGGCGTCTTTTCTTTCAGCTACAACATGCGGGAAAACAAAAACACCCACCACAAATGTAGGTGCTGCTTTAATAGCTGCCGTATTTATCATTAAAGTGCACAAACATTAGGGGCTTAAGTGGCCAGCTGTTCAAAAATTCATAAGTTACCAACAGCATATGGATAGAGTGGTGCACGACTTGATAGACTTCTGACATGAGCAGGAAAAAAGGTTTGTTTATTAGTCCATTATGAAGTAATGTTTCTGTTCCATTTCTTGTTTCACAGTATGTGGAACAGAAACAACTTACAAACAATTTATTCAAACAAAGTCAAATGTTAATGGATTACACTAATTTTTACATTTTAAAAACCAGCAAAAAACTACATACTTCCTGTATCATGTTATCATGTGTTACTTCTAACAGTTGTTCAAGTATAATTAATAATCTCCTTCTGTTTAAAAGTCTATTTATAGAAAGCCCTGTCAACAGTACAGGTGTAATAAAGGTCACATTCACAGATGAAGATGCAGCTTTCGATAAGTGTTTGCTAACACATACTGTACATACTGTACTTACATACCGTAATTAGCCCAATTGAAGCAAAAAGATGCTGCTTTTCTTTCGAAACCTTATCATTTAAAGAAATATTTCACAAAATATTTTTAAAGAATTTTTTCAAAGTAAAAATTCTGTCATCATTTCTTCACCCTCATTTTGTTTAAAACCTGTACAGTATATAACTTTTTCTTCTATAAAACACAAAAGAAGGTATTTTGAGAAATGTCTCAGTGGTGTTCATATAATGGAAGTCAAAGGGGTTCAAAGAAAGTCATACAGGTTTGTAAATAAACAATAAAAACATTCATTTTCAGTGATATTTTCTTTTAATTTTATACTGTCAGTTATATTCAAAAGGCACCTTTCAGCAATGAAGACCATCAAACGAGTTAATAAATAATCTCAGTTCATACGTGTCAGTCCATAACTGACACCCTGCTGAGCAGCGACTGTGTCCGAATGTTCATTTGGTATTGCAGAGCAAACACAAGCACTTCAGTTTTATTTTCTCTCTATTCAAAGCCAGCCAAATAGGACACAGCTATTTAAAAGTGCAAACAGGGTGCGTTTGAGAGAACACGCATTTAAATATGAAAATGAAATGTGGAGCCGTGTGACCGTGTCCCCTGTAGATAAAGTGTCACACTTACAGCCCTGAGTATACTTATGGAAATGGCTCAGGGTTAATGAATATTGACACAGAATAATCTTTCCAGCCAGGTCGCAGGTGCAGTCTTCCCAGTCACATTTAACTTTCCGGATCTGACATGCGAAGATCAAAGGCAGACTTGGGCTCAGAGACGGGTATCAAAACCTGATGTCACACAGCCTTAAGGATTCAATCCAGACTGAGGCATTTTACCTCTAACCGTCCTGCCAGAAAGAAAATTGAACACCAGAAAGTTATTTGCTTTTGGGTTTCTTGTTTGTTTTTCTCACTGAAATTCCTCCACAAATAGTTTTCTATACATAAAAATCAGAGAGAGGTGTGATTGCGTCACCAAATATAATGATTGTTGAAGAAGGATTCTTATTATTACAACCTGTCATTGGTCAAACAAACAGACAGATCCACTTGAAACTTAATTGAAGAAAAATTATCAGAGTTAGTGTTGTATTATGCACAAATAATATAGGTTATGCACATATGGCGAGTCATTATACTTAAACAAACAGAGCAACATAAACAGCACCATCGAGATCCTGTGTTTAAACTAGGAGAATCACTCGACAAATAGCTTATTTAAAGTTATCTCTGCATATAAAGCAGGGATAGAAACCGTTTACCAACAAATCCATCACATACTTCAGCATTAAGAAGAGCCCTGTGCTAATGTGTTGCAAATCACGGCCCCAGTAGACCAATTACAATATGCACAAAAGTCAATGCGAATTACAATACGCAAGATAAAGTGTGTAATCAATTCAGCAAACAAGAGTTTCAAACAACTCACAATATCGTATGAAAAGATAGAACCCTCATTAGATACGGTTAAACACATGCTATTTGCATTGTAAATGTTCCTGAGCTTCATATCATAGGCTAATAAAACCACAACACAAACACAAATAACTGCGTAAACTAAGCTGTGTGGCTGAAGAGGGATCTATTATAATGCCGGTCGTGTTTGAAGACTATTCAGATGCAAACACTTCTTTGAATGAATACAAGTGGGAATTCTGTTCACAACAATCAGCCCTTCCGCTTATGCAAGACGCCCTGCTTCCCTGGCCATGTAACTACATTTTGTTTGACAAACCAGAACGACAGACAGTAGCTAACAATACCTGTGGGACTTGTTCCCTTTCACATGTAGTCAGGTCAAATTACCCAAGACCCCCTTGATGCCACTGAGTCAACAAATGCTACAAAGGCTTTTAATTAAATCCAGGTACGATCCTTGCAAACGGATACAAATGGCTTAACACCAAAATGGTGATGCATACAGCTGTACCAGCGGCCGTATCCAAAGCTAAATCATTAGTTTCTATTAGTTTCATTAGAGGCCCAAGCGGACCCGAAGAGGGAGGTTGTATTTCATATCACTGATTCCTTTGGTCCTTCAGGGGGGACCAGACCACAGCTGCTTTATTACAAGAGCCGATCTGCTGGCGATTAATTAATTTCTTTCAAGAGGCATAAGGAATCTCCATGGTGTAAATTAACAGTGAAAGCAGAGAGGCTGATGGGAAAGAAGTCCCTTTCGGTCACACTGACTGTATCCACCGGGCCACACTGCAGTGGTGCTGTCAGTCCCCGGACTCAGTAGAATCATCATGGAGCTTGTTTTAAACCTGACCAAGATTTTTAGTACCAGTCAAAAGTTAATGATATTAAAAATGTTTTAATGTGAAGGTGTATATTTCAATGCTTGAAATTAATGTAAAATGTAGACGAAAATATAATTGTGCCAGGATAATAATTTCTTTAATTAGAAAACTGAAATTTTATTAAAAAACATTTTTAAAATGGATCACTTGAAGCAGATAATGAATAACAAGCAGCCAATAAGAGTCCAGCATAGATAGAAAATCCTTAAGTGCTGTTTAAAGAGACCATAAAATGTCAAGAGTATGATTTTAAAAATTCTAGACAAAGGGTGACTACTTTTAAGATGCTCAAATATAACATAGTGTTCATTTATTTTGGATGCTTTTCCTCACAACATAATTCGCACAGTTACAATTGTGTAATTTTATGGTTTTGATGAGTTTACTACTATTCTAAAATGTGGAACAATCTTTTGACTGGTACTGTATTTTCATTCTGTAAAAAAGAAACCTCTTCATTTATTATAGAAAACTTGCTCAGTAATATTCATACGTAATGAAGTTTAATAAGGATCTCATCTAAAGCAGTAAAAAATGAAGGTGAAGATGCTTTCCGGTTGCATAAGAAACATTAAAGACAGAAGTCAATGTATCACACTTCAAATGTCTTCAAGATGATCTTTCAGCATTGTTTCAACATCCAAACTTACGTAACATCAGACAAGCTTTTATGTGCTTGGAATATTAGTGCTAGACATGTCCCTGACCTTGACTGGGTGTAGGTGGTGCAGAATACATGCTTGATTGACAGGTAGAGGACACGACTGACCACTGTCTAATCAGACACATCAGAGAGATGCCACATAGACACATGATTATTATCTGTCTTTGCTGGCTAGCTTCAAGTATAAGCACGACTTCAGTTTTAATTCATGATGCATCTCTGCCAAAACCCAAAACCTCAGGGTCAGATGCCTGAGAGTTGCTCGAGTCAATCTTTCCATCCAGCACAGACGAACCTTCAGTCCCCTGGCAATAAAAGAATACAGATACTGGGTTTTTTAGAGATTAAATCCTACTGTTTTTTTCTGGCAATTGTTAAAAACGTGACATTTCTGTGGGCTGTCGTACACTGGGGAACAAGGGCTGTGTGAAGTTTTCTGAAGGTTTTTCAATGAGGTGCAAAAAGATAAAGAGATTGAGGCAAAGTATGTGTTAAAATTGAACATTTTAATCGCGATCCCCAGAGACAGAAGACTGAATATTTGGGTGGAAAGTAGATGATGATGATGAAGTCTATGGGCTTTGGGAAAGAAAGATTTTCTTCATGAAGTTTTTATTAAACAACACAAATAATGAGTTTCTAATGTACTGAATAATGTAATGAGATTAGCATTGTGAATGTGGGCTTATATGCACACACAAACTGTATGTTTAAAGATTGTATAGTAATACACAGTCATTGTAAATTTGACCTGAAGACATTCGTTATTTCTACTAAAGAAAAGTGGAGGAAGTAAATTGACAGTAAATAAATCCCACAGACAATGACTAATTACAATTCCCTGACATAAGCACTATATCAGATAACTGGCGATGTTGAGATGGTTTGATGCCAATATCAGTTGCCATGGGCATCCTTTAATGGAGAAATCTAAAGAAGTGTCAGTGAAGGTCATCTCCTTCAATCTGTAAAGGTTGGTTATCAACGTCAGTATAAAAATCATTTATCAGGAGAATGCCAGATTGAACTTCTTAACCCTTTTGCCCACACAGTTTTAGCTTGGCTTAAAAGTGCAAGCAAGTTACAGTGAAATGACGATGCTAAATTGTAAGGACTAGATAAGACAGCTAAAGCAAACACACAGCAAATCACAATTTACAAGGAATTTGTCTCCTAAATTCTCAGCACAATTGGAAGTCAAGCAACCCCCAAACCACATGTTACCTTATTAAATACTTTGTCTAATTTGTGTTTTTCAGCTATGAATACAATTGTAATTTCAGTTCTGTTTAACACGGCTTACCATATTTAAATCTCTTCTACTATCTCTTATCAGATTTTCAGATTTAAAAGAAATGTAAAACGTCCACAGATTCTTTCTGGGTCTTCTCATGGGGCAGCAAACATTTTTTCAACATGAATATGCAAACAAACTGCAGAGATATCATCTTTTTCTTGAGGCTTAAAATGAGACCACAGGGATCAATAGCAATAAACATGCACAATAAATAATGTCAGCAAAATGTAGTTGAGATAGTTTAAGTAAAAAAGTTTGCTGATTTAATTACAGCGTATCCCTCATTTTGTCAAATACATCATTAATGTGCTGTTGTTTAAATGGACTGTCTCAAAACAGGATTTATAGTACAGTATACGGTCTGCACATTTTGCAAAGGATCATAATGTTATGGAAGCAGTGCTAGCAATTTATTTTATTTATTAGTCACATAATCACTGCTGCTTCTACAGTTGCTTCCTTACACAGATTAATGATATAGAATGAAAACGTTTGTCAACAATATCACAGTACATTATAAAGTAGCATTAAGGCACTACAGTCAGATATAGTGAAAATGTGAACGTTGTGAAAAAGTTGTGACGGCATTCAAATATCTGTGTTATAAGGTGTGGAGGATTTTTCGTTAGAAAAATGTTTCAGTACATCTAGAAAAAAGTAGTTTATCACATAATAATGTACTTTGACCTTTTGTACAAAATAAATGTTCAGCCAGCTTTTTATGAGACAAACCTTTATGAAACTTTTTAGGCCAGTAAAATCTTACAAAGTATGTGTCACGGAGCCGAATTCGATACCTTCAGCATCGGACTCAATCCCGCACGTCACACGCTCTGCATCCCCGGACTTTTGAAACTTCATTTCCCACAATCCATTGCACTTCACCTCCCGCCACCTTGATCACCTCCACCTGTCACCACTCATTATGGACTCATTATCTTCACTCTATATGCTTTGGTTTTTGTTCTGTTCTTTGTCTGGTATTGTTGTTATTTTGACCGTGATCTGTAAGTTTGTTTAATCTGTAGTTTATTCCTCGTTCAGCGTGTATATATATATAATGTATATGTTTTATTGTTTTATAAAACATTTCTGATGCCTCATTCTCAGTGTAAACAAAAAGGCACTTTTCAACAAATGTTATTTTGAAGACACAAAGCAGGATTCATTGACGAGACAAGCCAAGACAAATGTAACAGCTTGTAAAGTCCAAAATCATTACCATACTTGGCTTATTTATGTGCAACACATGGCAAGATTTATTGCTTAAACACTAAATGTCAACAGCACCTTGTATAAACAATGTACTGTACAAGGTCAGAAATGCAACTTGTAAATAATCACTGATGCCAATGCGGTTTGGAAAATGAAAGTTTTGGATGATAAAAATGAGTCGTCATCAAGTTTTTTAAAACTCTGTCATCCTTTTTTTCTGTTGTTTTAAGGGCAGTGCAGCCTCATTGTTCAAAATATGACTTTCCCCTGTGGACCACAAAAGGTGAACAGCTTACTGAATGCAAATGCCAAATAATACCAATGTTGTTGGGCTATAAAATGACTGAATTAACACAAATAAGCATAAAAAAACTAAAAGACACAGATACAATATGCAATATACCTTGTCTTGGGAAAGCTTTGTGTGAGGAACAGACCAAAAAACCCACTGCATGTAACTACATGCCACACATTAAATTGTGTTAAATGTTGTCAAAATAAACCATTATTGTAAATAAGTATACAGTAATTTATACATAAAGTCAAATAATTACATAACTCATGGTCAATTCTTAGGTGTTTTTTAAAATTTTTCTGATTAAAACCAATGGACTCATAATGGCCTGAAGCAAGAGACGACGCAACATTAAACTGCCTGTGTCTTTTATTTGCGTAAATAGCATTACTCCCTTTAGGCCACACGCTGAGCTTTAGCAAACCTGACCTGCATATTTGGTGAGGTGTCGTTTCACCACAGCAGCTCCTGCAGCTCTGAAGACACAAAGCCGAAGCTCAGTGCTTGTTATACAATTGGTCTTTGTATTGCCAGGTGTATTTCATGCAACCTCAACACGACCTTCATGATGCATGTGTCAAAAAAACAGCATTGGGGTTTCTTTCTTGCTTTTGGTTTAAAACTACACACATATACATATTTAAAACAATATTTACTTTTCTTTTTCAGACTGTTATTTTTTTGTTTTCTTTCTCGATATTGCTTTCTTGCCTTCTTTCACCAGCTGTTTATTTTGTGTGTTTTCTGTGCCATTTCAATTAGAAGATGTAGAAGAGTCTTCTACATCTAGAGGGCAAACATGTAAATCATGACACGGAAAGTTTTACACGTAATATATATATATATACACAGACTGTAAACAATCAATGTCTCTCTTCATACTGAAAGCAAAGCTGTCTCATTTCTAGCATAGCAATGTTATGACAATAACTTTAAAACATAACGCTTCCATGATCATTTTAAGCATGTGGATTTTTATCTAAAGTAATGTGGTACGGTAATGGACATTTAGAGGATTTTAAAACGGCTTTATAAAGCTGTAAATTTGAAATGTTTTTCACATTTAAAGCACCAAGTTTTGCTTTACAACATCACCTGCCCTTAAAATCACATTAAAAGAGCCACTTAAAAAATCTTATTCTGACAAGCGATTGATCTCATTTCCCAGATTTTGTCCATATAGGCAAACTCATGTCACAACAAGTATGAATCATGTCTTCTTATTAATCACCATCTCCACATGCTCCCGCATTGAAAAGTGAACTTTTATATCCTTTCAGAACTTTTGAACAGCAAAATTAAAGCAAGCATAACTACTGCAGTTTAATTCAGTATTGGCAACGGCAATATTGGCAATGAATTTTGCATGTTTGCTTGTTGTATTAAAAGTATACAACTTAAAAATTGTGTCATTCCTAATGAAATTCTATTCACTTGCATTGTTTGATTTTTTTGTTTGGCTTATCGCTTTGTTTCGTTTTGTAATTGCGTTTTTCAGTGTGCCGAGAGTAATTTTTCTTTACAGCTTTATTTCCCATTTGGTTTGATAATGTAATAAGCACAGTGAAAGCTGAGAGAGAAGCTCACGGTAGAATGAAATGTTTATCCCCAATTTGTTCTCAAGCCACCGATAACAAATTTATAATCACTGTTTAATCAGCTTTGCTAAACTCACATTTCATTTCTTAGAAAAAATTTAAGAAAATCTTACGTACGCAAATCAGAGCATAAGCCTTTCAGGGTCTGTCTTGATAGATGATAGACTACAGTGCATTTCAACAAAGTATTACCTTTTTACCACAAAAAACACAAAGGTCAGTATCTTGAATGCAGAAGTTCAGCTGAGGAGAATGAAAGTGTTACATTTGGACCAAGCATGATGGCTGAACATAGCTGCTATTGTTCTTAAACGCACCATCCCGACTCGAGACAAAATGTACCGGGAACATCTGCTTGGCTTATTTTGAGGCACCCCATGGACATACTTCAGCACTATAATCAGTCATCTTGGCAAAACTACTGCAATTTTCCAGATTGTTCTGAGCGGGCATAATTATCTCCAAATCACATGACTTACTTCAGCATCTCACCGTCCCTTCAGTACTACAGTAATGCCCAGAACATCATGACAGGTACAGTACAGTATGTGTCATGATGTTCCCATAAAAAAAGGTTTATGAAATACAAATACAAATAGCATTCTTATGACAATAGACCAGTCTTTTACAATATATGAGATGAATCTATTCCTGACTTTATACAAACTTTCTGTTAAAAATAAAATGCAAACTTTAAAACTGTGCTTTTCAAAAACACCAAATGCAGATGCTTTCACAGAGAAAAGGCATTATCCCAAAAACTACAGTTCATTATTTTTCTCTTGTTTTTCATTTCTCTGATGATAAGAAAGAAATCCAATTCATTTCAGTCTAATTTGTTTATTTTAGCAAAAAATAAATTAAACCATTGAGAATTTTCCCCTGCAGGCACCGTGAATAATGTGCCCTTCAAAATGATTTGAAGTTTAGGTCAGAGTAGGCATGTCTCTGCACAGATCAATTCTGTTCTGTATGTAATAGTTCTGATCAACATGAGGTGAAACCCATAAAACCATCAGACACCTGCCGATCACTGCTCAATGATGTTCTAATGTAATAACAACAGTTTTGAAGAAAAGATAAACAAAATTACTCAGCATGCTGCCATCTGAAAATGTAATTTGGGTTTGTACATTTTTAGTACTTTTTCTTATGAGCCTTTTACATGCAAAAGGTTACTTGTACTTGTTTAGCCCATGATTGGATCATAAAGGGACAAACCCATGCGTTGGGTTAAATTAACCTAGAAAATATTCATATTTGGCCCAACCATGGATTAAAACAACAGACAAACATCTCAATGTCAATTTATAACTCAAAAGTTGGGTTTGTTCCATTTTTTAGAGTGTATTATAGTGTTTTATATGAACAAACTAGCATAAGGTTACACCATAAAAATAGGAACAGAACTATGTCCAATTTCTACCATGTATCTTGCAAAGCACATTCATATTCTCTAAATAATTATCCAGTTCAATGTTACATTATTGTTATTATATAATGGAAGTGCGAGACATTTCAGACTATGCATTACACTTTATCATGGTGTTGAAGAGTGTCGAGAGACGCTTCTTCTATACAAATTTTCACAATTTATCATGTTTTGTATGAGTAATAGTCTGGTGACAAGCATAGACCTGATGTTATATGGTATTGCATGTCTTTTTCCCCATTATACTTGATGTCATGTTATTGCAAACAAACTGTAGGAAGCGCATCTGTGGTGCACTTATCTCAGTGTGTCTCAATTTGAAGGCTCTCAGCACCCTTAATAGTAACAAACAATCCTGTGAGCGTGTTCTAGAAGTCCCCAGAGACCCTCCTTGAACTGATCTATAAAGTTCATGGTGACAGTAAGCCTCATTAAAACCTGGGAGTCCATCACCTGTGTTATTAATAAGGCACTTAGCTTTCAAAAGCTGCAAACACAGCGGTCGCCCCACTGTGCACCCAAAAGCCAACAACTATGAATTATTAAATCAGTAAAACAATGAATGCAGGTAGTTCCGTCACTGAATTATTCATTGCAAATGTCACAAAAAAAAATGCACCCCACCATAAACATAGTAATTATTTTTTTTAATCCATCGACTGAATGCCGGCATATGCGTCTTGGGAGATGTATGGCACTTATCAAAACTGGGCTTTCAAAATATTAAATGGTACTACATCCCAGCAAACAGACACAAGCACACACACATATACACAAATGCAAAAGGCCTTTTGCAAATTGAATCATAAATAAACAGTTTTAGTGCTCGGCTCTAAGCTGTTTAATCTTCTATTCCTTTTTGGCCAGTTAAATCAGGGGTTCCTGGTCAAAGCAAGGCAACAGATCCACTGGGTCAAAGATAGCATTTTTTATCCTTTAACAAACTAGATTACATGCATTTAAGGTGTGGGTTACTGTCTGCATTAAGCTATAATGTGTCATATTATTCAATTGTCATATTATATAAAAAATAACCTAGTATACAAGCATAGTGAAATTGTTTGTTTTTGCCATAAAAGATGTTTATGTAACCCATTTAGGTTGTAATTAAGTTGATTTAGTCATTTTTAATATTTTTATAACCAGATAGTTTGTATATTACCATGAAGCATTTTAGACTACCACACAAAATTTATTTTTTTGTTGTCAAAGCAGTACATTTTTGCACCCTCTGAAACCCTTAGTTGTAAGAATTTGGCGTTATTACAGAACAGATACCTAACAAAATCACACAATTCTAATGCCCAGATATAGTATAGTAGTGACACCACCTACAAACATATGGACTTGCCTTCCTCAAACCTTTATCTTCCTCGGTTTCTCATCGCACATATTTTCCCTAGCTGCTGTCACATTCTTCACTTCCGACACCTCCCCATCCACCACCCACCGCCTCCACTCATCATTATATTCCTCTCATTTATGAAATTCCAATAATAAAGTGTGAAAGTGAAAAAAAACAACAAGACAATTTAATGATATTCCCAGATTTCCAGATATTGCAAACTGAAAAAACATAGTGTAAAAGTGGCCATATGGCTTCTTTATTGATCAGACCTACAGCATATCAGTGTCTTTATAGCTTTTTAAAAACCTATTTGTTATGTTGCTGGTGTCTTTGAAACGCTTTTTACATTTTGTTTTATTTGCTGTACACACTATCAAATTTACACAGCAGTGATGCACTGACAAAATAATTTGCTTTCTTTTATCTTGTTTTTCCTGTGGACAAAGACAAAGCCCTTCAGATGAAAACAAGTGTATTCCTGCATTTTTTGCAATTGCAGAGCACACAACTGTACATGTGGATTGTTCGCCCTGTGTGCTTAAGACTAGGTCATTGATGATAACCCCTTCAAATAATTGCTCTATTATTTCAGCTGTGATTGCAAACAATATAGCTGCATTCCCCTTTTATCTCCAGACTGATTTTATATAAACCTGCATTCAGCACAGAGAGTACCACTAAGAATAAACACACACAATGAATCTGAAGTGCCTTTTATTGTTTATTTTGTTTCATGGTAATTTAGATAAGGGTAATTGCCAACATGTGCCCAAAGGGTTCCACTATTGGCATTTGCAGCAAGCTGATGGCTATTGCAGTTTTCATTTTAGGGCTTGGGTGGATTTTTAAGCATACCGTTACCTACACATTACAGTTTTACCTACAAGTTATTCTGTCATTAATAATTCACCCTCATGCTGTTTCAAGCTCATAAGACTTTTTCTTATAAAGATGTTTTGGATGAAAAACTGCCATTTAGAGAGTTCATATATAGTATATAAAAAAATACCAGAAATTAATTGGTAATAAATTGGTTAAAATTTAAGTGGTTTAAATAACTAGACATTGAATAAAAAATAGATTGTGTGTTGAACAAACATTTCTGATGCTCATCATCGATCACCTGAGCCTAAAACCAGAGATATGTCCTCCCATACTGAGAGCTATCCATCCAGCCTTGAACACCAACAACAACAGGTCAACAAAAATCAATAATTTCAACAAACTAAACAAAGGTAGGTTTTCCTTTAAGATATTTCTTTGACAGCGTTATAATGTCCAAGGTTCCTCTGCTTTAATACACTAATCATAAAAGTCTGTGTGTCTATTAATGGCTTTCCGAGTTTTTTTTGTTCAATTAACTTTTCTGCCTCCAAAGATTTTGCAGAGTGTAATTGGTCTCAGCTCAACTGCCTTTCAGCATTCATCACACAAAATAGCAAGATGAAAATCATTTATGGAAATCGCAACATGCCTGAGCTCTTAGCTGTCAAACCCATCATTATCTACTCCTCGTGTACGTTTGGTAAGTGAAAATGTCACCGTACATCTTCCTAGATCATCTCAGCTCTCAGTGGAGATGAAACTTTTAAACATTATGTTTCCAGACAGAGATACGGGTCTAGCTGTAGTCTAGAGAACTGGGAGGATGTCTATGACAAACCGTCCGTGTCAGATAGCTGGTGAATGGCCTTGGCTGAGCATGTGGCTCCCTGGGGTCCATCACTCCTTCTCCGTTTCCCGGTGACATGTTTCTCCTGTTCCACTGGGGAAGACCGACCAACAGCTCTTCAAGATTACACAGACCTCACAGCAGGATTAAACTGGCTGTTTATCTCATCTCTCTGAGGCTTTGAAAGCCAATCAAAGAGCTGTTAAGTTGTTTCTACCTTTCAATTCAAGACAGAATCTCAAGAATATCTGACTTGAATAAGATATTACCTGTTTGTGCAGTATTAGCATGCACTTTGTAAATATTAGGATTTAATAGTGCCTGTAGAAAGTATATTGTTCATATCAGAGCAAATAAAGACTAAACGCCTATTTGGACGGTAATGGTTTCTCATAGAGATGTCTGTAAAAACAAGTTAAACAGTGATTAAAACATAAGTGTTCGGATAAAGATATATTTACAATGGATGTTTGTAATCCTGCGCAACTGGAAATTGGCATCCGTACGGTGGTTTTCAAGTGTCAAACTTTTATTTTAAGGGATTTATAAATGACTTTCAGACTGATCACCTGTTACAAACTCAAGAGTTTTCAGACAACAATGAAATTATCACACGACATTGGTGTTTGTCAAAAACAGTAGGTAATTCAGTCGGGGATTTTTACACGGATGGTGAGAAAAAACACCAACATTCTGGATTTGGATGACAATAAAATAACCCCCTTGTAAATAATTACTAACCCCCGTAAATGGTAAAAAATATCTTGCGTCCCTATGAGAAAAAATAACCATCTGAATAGGGCTTAGGTCTCCTAATCGCCATTTAAAACAATGTACATATTTTAGCAATTTGTGTTTCCTAAGAATCAAATCCACAACTTTTCACTAACACAATACTCTACCAACTTTGGGTACATCCATCCATTCTCCAAACGGCATTTTCTCTGAAGGGTTTGGAGTCTTGGAGCCCATCCCAACATCTCAGGCCTCAGGCAAGAAACACCCTGGACAGATGGCTAGTATATCACAGATCTCCTGAGGAACAAACCATTTTACTCTTGAGCTTTATAAGACATTTTGACAATGTCTCAAGCAATTTTATGAACTGATATTTCTAATCAAAACGTACATCAACAATTGGGTCAAATGAAGATAAATAAAAATAAATATTGCATTGTGGGATAACAGTGTAAATAATTGTTTTGAGAAGAATATCAATGTGAAATTCACACATGCAAGAGGATATGAAAATCATTTCTAGTTTAGTTTGAAAAATATTCAGAAATTATTATTTTTTTTAAAAGCATAACTCTACTGCACTTTTGTTTTAAAAAATGCAAATGAGTTAGCCCGAGATCATGTGTCACGGCTACGACAATATGGGAAGGTGATGAAAGTCGCGCCAGACTCATTAGCAGCTTTTCTCTCCCATTTGGTGCGTGACTAACAAACCTCTCTCAAATCGCCCAAGCAAAATGCAAAGATTTCCATGCAAAGACTCCCCTTTTGCAGAAGTCGTCCTACCTTGCAATGCTATTAGAGAATTGGAGATCGACTGTTGTGCTAAATGTCTTTTAAGTCTGGTATCAGTGATGGTCTGAAGGCTGACAGTACAGCTCTTGAACAGTAATCCATTTTATTTTACTGACACTTTCCATCTGCACGCTCAAGTGAAATGGGATGGCAAAATAAAGGGAAACGCATCAGGTGGGCTGGGGAGAAACTAGTTTTAAAGGCCAGGAATACAAATTTAACATGGGTCAGTATAGGATGGGCATTCCAATACAAGAAAATCTCCATGGAGAAATTGATTTTTATCTAAACTTTGCAAGACAGATCTACCATAAGTTCTGAAGTTGATTCTGAATATGGTACTCTATGATTTGAAAACCAGCTTAAGAAATAACACATCTTATAACCCATACATTCTCTTGATAATTCAGTATATTATCAACAACATAAGGTGGGTATGCTAATAGCACCATATAATTGCATATCACGTTGTTGTTTAGGCTAATGCAACAATAATTCAATTTTATTAGTCCGTCGCAAATTTTAGGTATATAAAACAAACAAACAATCTGTAGACAGCCTAATTAAAAATAGGTGATTGATGACTCCAATTACCACATCTAGATTATACTCAACTGAGGTGAAATAAAGCTCAATTAACATCTCCCTTCAGTATTATTTTGACTTCATTGGCCCATAGGTTCATATAATGCTGTGCACATTGTCTCGAGGGGACGGTGGGATAAAACACGGCTGTTTTATGACATGGCTGCCATCCAGCTCGAACACAGCATTTGTGTACGACAACTCTGGAGAACATATTGCACAATATAGCCGATAAACACTGAAGATGTTTGGGAGTGTTTGTGCATCAGGTTACAGAGCAAGATAAGTAGATTACATTGTTTTGGCAAGAGCGAAAAGAAATCAAGCATCTTAACTGCCTGTTTAACAGAGAAGAGGCATGTGGTCTCACTGATAGAACTTAATAGGTTTTGCTGCTTCTTTTTCTTTTGCATTTAAAGACAGAAAGAGGGTCATATGGGAATACAGCTAAGCTGTCTGGTCTGATTTGGATGAGATCCACATGGTGATTCATGGATGTCCAGTTTAAGATGTTCAAGACACGCTCATTAAAGTACTGCATATGCTTCCGAATCGAACAGGTCAATGATCTCTCAAATCTCTCTGCAGCCGATAAGAGCTAAAACAAAATAAATTATTTTTAAACCTAAGAGGAAACAATCAATGTTCACCATAAGGCTTGTTTCACACATTATGTGTATGCAACATAAAAGCGATGTGCCTTTCTTAGCAGGTTGCAGAATTTACACTCCGCACTACGTGTGCATTTTGCTAAAAATATGGTAAAGGCGTATAGCAAAGTTGTAAAAAATTGATGCTTTTTTAAACGAAGGAACATGAAGTCAGCTACTACCTATGGTGTAAATAAGACATGTTTCACTAGCAGGTACGGAGACACATCAGCACTTTCATTTACAATCACACATTTGGCATATGCTTTTATCCAAAGAGACTTACAGAGCGTTTAGGATTTACATTTTATCAGTATGTGCATTCCCTGAACCCATGACCCTGGTGTTATTAAAGACATGCTCTACCAGCTGAACTACAGGAAAGTCAAAGTTGCAGTACACAAGATTTAAACTCACTTTAGGGTGGAATAATGTTTTGCAAAGAGGTCATTCTCTATATATGCATTACATGTGAATTTAAATGTATAACAGTTCTCAAAAACGATTAATCTTTGTGCATTATAAATGCAGATTGTGCTAATTCCCTTTATTTTCTTGCTGTCACTGTCACTGTCATGCCTGTTGTGCTGCACAAGATGTGTGAAATATGTCCAATAAAATGACTATAAAATTGCAAAATTTGTATGAACGATAAAAGTGATTAAAAGTGAGGGTCCAATTAAAAAAGGTTTAGAAACAAGATCCACAGGAAATTTATTTGCCTATTGATTGTTGCTACTGTCAACTGTACTATGATTTCATTAAAAACAGGTTTGATTTTATAACAGTGGGGCAACAAAATAGGTGCCAGTAGCAATATTCTGCTAATTTGTACATTACAGAAAAAAAATCTTTCTATAGCTCAACGTTTCAGATTTGAATGTTCACTTACAGGATTACATGAAGATCTTAAATGCTTTGAAGGTTACAACAAAAATGAATTGCAGTCACAGACTAAAAGTAATAACCCATATACCCATCTCAGCTTTACATATTGTTCCCTGTTATTTTAACAAGCAAACAATAAATTGTTTTCAGATGTACCTTGTCTTGACGAAATGTCATATTAATATTAGCACTTCAGCACAAACTTAATAATCCTGTCAGATATTGCTTCCTATGTTTTCCCATTTTTTGCGGCTTCATATCTTTCAACCTTAAGATTCATAAAGGCGAATTGTTACTAGTGAAATAATATGGCGAATCGTAACTTAGTGTCTGTATTAACAATCTGTCTATAAATATACAAATAAATCACACAATTCAGTAAAATTATAGTAAATATAGTAAAATTATAATATAGTAAAATTAACTGTATTTTGTATGCACACTCACTAACAAATAGACCTTCAGAGAAAGTCTTTTATAGCTCATCCCCACCACAGTAAACACTTGCAACACTAACACAGTCATCAGGGTGTGTAGTTTGTATCTGAAAATCTCAATGAATGAACGCTGTGGTTTATTACAATGCGAGACGTCATCTGCACCCCACTGGTCAAAGCTCAGGGCTCTCAAGTACACAAACCACAGCTCCACTTACTGCCTGCAGAAACCAGTTAACAAAACATATGAACAAAGGAAACTCTGGGTGCAATCTGGCCTCTCAGAAAGTAATTTGTTCCCAGATATAATTTTTTCCCTTTTCCTGTCACAGAATGACAGCTGAATCTTTATTTCTGTACAATTTCTGGATGATTACTGTTCTATGATTTGTACATGTGCAAATTTCAATGACCCTTTGACTAAAACCAGATTTAGGCCATTTAACCTTCAATTATCATCCTATCATATTAAGCTTTCAATGTCCCTGTGTCTATGAACTAAATGACACGGATGTACTTCTGACTATTCAAACTGTTTGTTGTTGACGAAAGGTTTTATTGAACAACTTGTAAATGTTAATCAAATTCTTTTTTCGTCCTGATATAGTATGTGTCCTTGAATTTTAATGTCTTAGACTAAAATGCACACAGAATTATCATGTATTTCTGGTGTCAGGTGGTATAGGCACACGTCTCAACAAAGCACTTCAATTGTGATTTGTTTACCTTCACGTTAAGCTCATTTTAATGGGTTCCTCGCTTGAGAAAAACAAACATGCCCAGAGATTTTACACCTAATCTCACTGAACATCTTGATGTAGAAGAGCTACATTTAATACATGGTTCTGAAAAGGATGAACATCACATGAGATTGTTTCATTAGGACAGAAGGGCAAGCTAAAGAGATTTTCAGTTTCTTATCAAAATCTCAAGCAAAGTGCACAGACAGCCCCACTCCTGAGAAAACCTTTCAACACAACCCAATTAAATAAATAACATAACATCCACAGAGTACTGAGCTTCTACACCCATTAACACAGCCATCCATATTTAGTGCTCGGTCTATAAACATTACATCATATGACAGCAGTTCTTGGACTGTGTAACAGATGTTCTTCTATCCTCCAAACTTGTAATTGCTTTGTTTCCACAGCAAGCAAAAATGTGACTATTGAGAGATTCC
This sequence comes from Beaufortia kweichowensis, assembly GCA_019155185.1. Classification (NCBI taxonomy): domain Eukaryota; kingdom Metazoa; phylum Chordata; class Actinopteri; order Cypriniformes; family Gastromyzontidae; genus Beaufortia; species Beaufortia kweichowensis. The sequence continues at coordinate 4,991,689 of CM032804.1, forward strand.
AATCTTATGGGAAAACATAACTATTTACAAGGCAATTTAGAAAGAATTTGTGAATAGTACAAAACATACGATAAACATAATACACACATACAACACACGTTTAATTAATGACTACAATAAAAGTGTGCATCTACAAAGAGGTCAGCTAAATAATTAAACGTATGTTGTGCGCTCAACGGTAATTTCAGCTTTAGCCACTGTCGGTACAGTTCAGAAATTCAGCCGGTTATTCTCGATATCCCACAAGATCAGCCTGGTCTTATCCGGCTCATTAGGGTAAGGCCATAGCAGCGCATTAAGCTGAATGTGCCGTGTGGAAATAATGTGGGAATATTTCATCGCCTTCGTTTTTTGGTGACAGTAACGATCATCTGATCTCCAGCTGCGTTTCTAAACTACAACATATGAGTAATAGCGCCTATCATTACCCAAACAAAGGCCAGAAACAATCCCAGCCATGCATGACTTTACAGCCACGCTTCGACAAATATGGATCTGCGCCTGCTGCTCGCGAGCAGGTTATTGAAGTGCCTGCCGACCTCTCTGTTAACTTGATGTCACCTTTTAACAATGACAGATCATCAGCTGTTGGTCTCAGCATCACGCCCGCGCAGGAACGCGCTCACCTGGTTTGATCGAACGACACCTGCCTGAGATCTCAGGGGAGGGCGAACAGAGAGACGTTTGACACATGAGCGATTTACACTGAAGTCAATTGAAAAATTATGACGTGCCAGCTTCTGCAGTGAACACATATGCCGTCAAGCACGAGGGCGACTTGTCCTCCATTGTTTTTCAACAACAACAACTCAACCACATAAATCCTATTCAGACACGTGCCAGCACAACTCATGGTTATATCTGGTTATATTTTATAAATTGTTTATTAACCTGTTAACTGTCACCGTTCTTCAGGAGTAACGCTTAGCTTATTTCTTTATTCACTTTAATATTTTATAGTTGAACTGAATTCTAATGTACATAACAAATTATATATTGATGGAAAGGTATAAGACTCCAGAAAAAAAATCATAACAATAAAAACAAACAAAAATTTATTTTTAAATTCCTAAAATTAAAAAAACTGCATTTTCATGTGTATGCTCAATATGTGCAGTGACAGTTATCAGGATAAATCAAATAAATAATGTCAAAAAAATTACCTAATTATTGTAAAAAAGTAAGGACAACAATAAGGCAAACCCTTGTCATAATTTTCTTAACTTCTACAAACACATTGTTTCACAGTGTTAGATGAGCATTACACGCAATGACCTTATGTGCAGCAGGGTTCATCGCGTGGCAGATTTCTGCCTGTAGCTGAAGGGAAGGTGATAAGCCCGAAAGAGGTCAGGCACCAGGGATAGCTAGACCAGCCCTCACTCTCCACTTGGCTTTCAAGGTGGATTTGCACCTGGAACGCAGGACTCAAACGGACACGAAAACAAGTCACGTGCCTGGGGTGATCATGCTGTCTACCGCAGTGTTCCAGCGGGAGAGTAAATGCACTGTGTGCTTGCGTAGCAGAGGGCAATCGTTAATATTCATGGTAAATGTCAACCGTACCCAGAACAGCTTCTGTCCTCAAGTCTGTTTGACGTAGACCCGGCACGTTCTGAAGCATTCAAACACGATTCAGATATTTCCTCCGAAGCCTCAGGCCTCGTTTCGCAGTACACAAAGATATGAAAACACTTAAACACTTGAAGAGATTTCTTCAGGATTACCAAAAAACCCCAACTGACACATGCATAATCATTTCCGGGTGGGTTCCTGTTTAATTTCACTTGTTGGATACTGGCATCATTACAACATAATAAGATGCACAATCACGAGTGCCAAGGATTAGATTAACTGTAACCAAAAGCTTAGCAAGCAACGATCCCTGTCAATTGTGTACATTATTGTCCATGCTTCAGTTGATAGGAATTTAATTTAGCAGAAAGGTTGAGAGCAGCTTATCGTCTGCTATTATGATTGTTATTTTACTTCAGATGTATCATTTCCCATTTCAGCAATGTCCAACCACTTCTTGTATCATCATTTTTTCAATACCCACTTAGCGTGTTTAATAGGTTGTTTAGTATCTGTATGTTTGGCAAATGTAAGCTCACATTTCCATGTTGTGACTGTTTAAGACGTCGACTCGTATTGCCTATTTTCCTGGTATCAGCCGATTGATGTAATAAACCAAACTGATTGATTTTAAGGCTCTGTATCGTTCAGCAAAAGCAGCGCACGCCTGTCGTCTGAGAACACGGGGAGTCAGAAACAGAAATGTCGCAATCATGAGTGGAGTCATTTACATCCCAGGGCTCTGAATCTATCAAGCATTCTGCCACATGATTGCTATTGTGTTTATGCATTGCGGGCTTTGATAATCCGCTGTGCTGCCTGCAGGAAGGAAGAAGCAGCACAAATTAGTTGATTAGGAAAACCTCTGCGTTGCTTTTCCAAGCGCGCCTCATCTCGTGGTGGAAACAGGTCTATCCAGGATGACATGCTCCATCAAGGTTGTCATTTAAACCATGTCAAATCAAAGCAAGACTCTCTTCAGCTACATGGCGGTGCTATCAGACTCCAGGAGGGTTATTTGCAACAAAACATCATCTCACTATTAAATACCACATACAGTTTTTGTTTATAATAGTTTCCTTACAGAAAAAAACATGTGATATGTGGTCACGTGTCTACATGGGAATGTTCCAGAAACAATTTTACAGGTTTTTGCACGTGTGAAATTCCTTCATTAGCTTTTCTATAAGGGTTTGGCTTATTTGTAGGGCTGCACAACAATATATTAGGACCATTTTGGTTATCAGCTGATGCTATTGATTTTTTTAATATAATGGATTCAATATGGGATATTTATCAATATGTTAAATGATATTAAATGTTTTTTTTTTATTACAAGGGTTAAAAGGGTGTCAATACATTTGTTAAGTCTGACATCACGCATCACCGCCTCCGGGTCCAAACGCAGATCACAAAGACAAACAACAAATAATGCTAATAAACACTTATGGTGTGCTGTAAAACAACATTTTAGAACACCAGACAATTCATATTTTGTGATTTTTTTTAAATATACCTGTCAGAGATTCACCAATATTACTTATATTACTAGTAATTGTAGCTTTTAATTATGAAGTCTAATCATTGATTTACACTCTTAGTCATATGATATTGCTTTAATGTAACCCTGACAAATATCGAACTATAGCAAATCAGTTGGGAAACATTGCACCAAGGTTCTACATCAAAAAAGATCAACACAGTTCCTTTTGTGATGTTCTGTCAGTCAGCAGTCAAACACAGTATCATTTCTGATTACTTCATGTGGGTGGTGGGGAAACTGTAGGTCTGCAGTGCACAAGAATGAGAAAAGCTGGCAGGCCTGGAGCTCTCTACAGCACTCAATGATTTAGTGTTGATCCGAACCCATCAGGCACTGCAGCCATGACGTACGGCCCTTTATTCACGTATCACCTCAGAAAGCTCAACAGCTTCTGCAATCTATGAGGAAGCTCATCTCGCAGCCAGGGTGAATGAATTATGCCGTGAAATATGTTAATAGCCCTTCAACATATTGTATGCTTTCCAAAACCCTCGCCTGGTTGTTTTAGGGAACTCAAGGCTAAGATGTATACTATATTATTCTGAATTAATTTTTTTACATATTTTCATCTCCCAAGCTCATTAAGCATTAAGAAGGGGTGCTTTTAATGATAGCAAGATCCTTAAATAGAGCCGAATGTAACTATACAAAAGAGATGCAACAATTAAAGACCTCACAGATAAAACACTTCCTGTTAATGTCACGCTCTCTCCAGCCTAAGTGCAGCCACGCACGCAGCAGAATCAATGGCTAAAAACAGATATTTCCTCCTCCCAACCTTCTGTATCTATCCAACAAACCTGGTGCTACATACTTGTCAATGCATTAGCCTGCCAACAACAATAACATATAAGGTGTGAAAGCTATCCCTGTCTGACTGTCAAGGCATTTTGTGCAGACAAGCTGTCATTTAGCAGTAGGTAAGTAAATGATGGATGCTCTTTAAACAGGGAGATTTGAATAGTACTTTGCCGACACATACTTTTAACTTTCTAACAGGGACTAACATATGCAGTGAAGTACGTGCTGGCAATCATCCATATGTCAATATGCGTAAAATAAATCTGTAGAGGTGTACAACGCTTCTGGTGAGAAGATCTTAGATGTTGTTTCTAAAGTTGCTCCTCACTGAGAAATAAAGAAAAGGTGTGACCTGGCTCAGCACAAGCTGGCTTTGAAAGTGTTTTGATGGGTTTTAAAAGTACAGTACAGTACAGTACAGTGTTAGGGAAAAGGTGTTGTTGACGTGTGGTTTACACTTTAAATGTTGTAGTTAAACAGCTAAACACACCTAAACAAACCAATCAGTACGTAAATGGAGTGCCACACATACTATATGTATCTGTAATTTATCTGTCTACAGGTTATAGATTCATTTGCACTATTCTTTACAGAAGGCCAAGATCTATGCATTTCTATTTTAAGGACTGAGACAGCAAGATAACCCTTGACAAATCACCAGGAGACAAATCAATGAGAAGTCATTTGACAAATCAGTATAACATAAAAGTATAATTTTGGACGGCAATAGTGCAGAAGATGTCTTGCTCCATCTGCTCTCCGGAAAAATAATTATGGTAAAATGTAATGTAATGTAATATTTTAATACATTTCTTACTTTATGCAACAGGACAGTAATTCATCACATTAAAATGGAAATAGACATACCTGTCTACAATGTTCTTGGTATGCAGAACAACTTCATTTTCCTGCAACTTGCTAATGAGGCTTTACTTCCAGACAAATAATTAAGTATCTCTTCCTTTTAGACTCATCAGTTAATTGCGATCTTTAAATGTTTGAAGGGTTGCACTAATCCCACATGACTATTTGGAGAATTTTGTAGAACGATCTATTAGAATCTTGGAAAGATCAAGGCACAGGCTGAAAAGCAGAATGGTTTATAAAGGTGAAAACGGTATTGCGGTAATATAATCGTTTCAGTCCTCTAATTTAATTGTTTTAACTGTGTACCAAAAGTGCTGATTTTGTCTAACAACACTGGGACTTTGGACAGTATTTATTTATAAAATATAAATAAAAATACTTTAAACTAGTTACATTGTAACTAGTTAAAATGTGTCTGAAATAATTCTGTTGTGTTTGAATATGAAAGCAACAGCATTATAAATGTGCTACAAGGTTTACAAGTTCACAAGTCACAAATTAGGGGTGGGAATCTTTAGGTACTACGCGATCCGATCCGATTCTGGGACTCACGATCCGATTCCAAAACGATTCTTCATATAATTTTTGCAAATATGATAAATTTGCATTTTAAATAAATAAAGAGTTTTTATGCTTTTTGTTTATAGTTAGAATCTCTTTGACAGTATTCCCATCTTGAAGTTTAATTTTATTGCTTTTATTTTAACAAAGTTATATTCAGGATGAACAAGTTCTGACATAGAATCGATTCTGAATCTTTGAGAATCGATTCAGAATTGTTAGAGAAAGAATCCCGATGCATCGATTTTTTCTCCCACCCCTATCACAAATAGCTTAGTTTTGCACTGAAAACCAGCATTTCAACAGAAGGAGAACAGAGAATTAGCATCAACATTTTAAACATTTACACAGCCACTACAGCAACAATGGCAACAAGCCTCAATAATGGTTTTCCACTTCCAAGCAAATGTAGTTATGGGTCAAAGTGCTGTGCTGGCAGCAAACCTAAACATAAAAACAATGTTGCTGGAACAGACCAGAGGAAGAAAGCTGACATGTACAAAGAAGTTTGTGAGGGTGTACTAAAATCCACACTCAAGCCTTAATTCAATAGGAGCAACAGACGCCCAAATGCATTTTACATGAGGGGAAAGAAGCAGAGAGCTCAGGGGCACATTATCAGCCGAACAGATGGACTCTCAACCAGATGTCAACCTCCTCAAATATTTACAACAGATATTATGTTTAATAACTTTTATTACAAGCCACAACTGGTCCGAATATTGTGCTTAATGCTAATGCCTGTGTGGCTACAGTTCATATTTATTAAAAAGGGAACATATTGTCCTTGACAAGAAAATCCTCCTTTATATTGGAATCTTTATCAACTGTATCTATTATTAAACACATGCAATGAAGAAATTATTTCCTAACATCTTCTGGTTAACATATTACTGTCTTTCTCATAACAGCCGCTTTCCACAATTTAACATTATGAAAAAGGAATGACAAACAGAATTGTTACTGTATGTTTTGTTGAAGGTTAAGCTGGTTTAATACTGTCTTTCAGACTGCCCAGGACATTATAATATTCACCAGCCTTCAGAACTTCACCACCATTACATTTAATCACCCTATAGACATGACTTGCCCGAGAAGCACAAATCTAATTAGCTATAATTACCAAAGACCTCATCATTAAGAGACCACTGAATACGTTCATGATGTATATTATTTGTCATACAATGCAACAATTCTAACAGTTAATCCTCAACATAATATAACCTCCAATGACACCTAAAGATGATTTTTGCTTCACAATGCTGGACACAACAATAAAAAGATAAAGGACTTTGCAAACCTTGCCTCATGGGCATTTCTCCTTTACCTAGTCATGTGTATGACCTTTATTGAAATTGCTTTTCACTGGAATAGGTCACCAGATTCAAAGGCAGGGAATGGATGGAATAATAGGTTGGTCTCTGTTCAGCACACATTGAATACAGCAGGTTGAGCTTTAACTTGGCTTTTGTGAGGCTTCTGGGCCATTTGCAAAGGCCAACTGCAGGAGTCCATCCAGGAAGAGATGGGCAGGAGGGAAGTGAAAGAATAAAAGGATGCTGTCACTAGTTTTTCTTTTTTTTAGCTTTGTGATCACAACATATAGCATTGCTTGACCTAATTTTGAACCCTGATGAGAAAAAAAAATACACTATAACTTGAAAATGGTTAGTGGGAGACCTAATATATATATGGAGTGTAACGATAGATAATGTGGCAAAAAATTTGTAATACAAAAATTATGATATGTATTGCATGGCAATGTGTTCTGTTTAATCCAGTTGCTGTCAACACATGACCTGCCATGAAGAATTTAAGAAGACCTCTTTTAGGGTTTGGCTTTCCTAATTTTGTTCTTAATTCAAAATCCATTAATTGTATTAATGAAGGTTAATTAAATAAAATTAAAAACTTAATAAAACTTGTGTTGCCATTTCTATAACAAACTGTATGTCCAACAAAAGATCATTGAAAATTGTTATTATTGAAATAAATCTGTTATTTGAATTTGCATTTCATTTTTAAATTTTGTTCAAAATATCATGATACTATCCTATCATGAACCCTGTATCGTGTCGTATTGTGAGCCATTGTTACATCCTTATATATTATATAGATGGACAGAAAACCCCTAAGCTAAATTATATCATACTTCATTGCACCAAAGCAGTTCTCCTTAGATTGAAATAATACCATTTCATCACCTCCATGCAGTGAGTGATTGTTCCCGGGGGTCTAGAAAGCCCTTTTCAGTTAGCCACCCTTGGGTGAAACAGTTTCAAAGTGAGAGATTAAAGAGCCATGCTAGGACACTGTGCCCTTCCCAACCAAAACTTGCTTGTTACAACTTGCATACAGTACAATAAGAATCTCCTCTAGTTTCAATATAGACCAACAAAGCACAGAAGCACAATATGCATTATTCAGTAGGGCTCCTAATGAAACCTTCCTGCTATTACTGAACAGCATACAAAAACATATTTTAATGAATGGTTGTCTTGCTGGATAGCATGATCTTAAACCTGGCCTTTAGTGAGGTATTTTTAAAACCACAACCAAAAGGGAAATTACAGACAGATAGTTTAAAAATAAATAACTTGGTTAATGACATAATATTGACATTTCATTGTTTTTCTTTGTAAAGTTGTAAAATAAAATTAATCATTAAAAATAATCTTCAAAAGATCATTAGACTGTATGTTTTATATTCTGCAAACCAAACTCTTTTAAATCATGATTTCTGGTAAAGAGTTCAGATACTGATAAACCAATTTCAGTACAATTTTATCTACATGATTTTATATCAACACTGTAAAATAAGGCTTTTATATTAGTCTAAACAATATCACGCTTTAATACTTGTCAACCGATCAAATACCAACTAAAACAGGTTTTGACCAAATGACAGAGAGATGTGTGTTGTTCATACAAAACATCAGATAAGCCCCTTTAAAAAAAAACTGACACTTGATAGAATTGATTTTCATCTGAAATACAGAGATGTCAGTAATGATTGTTTATCATTCACTGACCACCACTTACAAAAGCACACAGAAGAATACAAGGGCTTTTTCTGATAAACAATGACCGCAATGACCCACAGAATTACAACTCTGAAAAGAAAAATGTTATTTCACAAAAGTGTTGCGTTTTGGTAAAGGTAAGATAAGTGAGGATTATGTACAGTCAGATGGTTATTGTTGCAAAGTAAACCCTTACAGAATAAACAAGATTGTATAAACCTGAAAGGGTTTATTTTATTATAATGGTGGACTGAATGTGTTTGTTGTTTGAAAAGCAGCCCTGTAGTATTTAAGGAGGGTAAAAAAAACGAACATAAAATAATGAGATTGAGTATATCTAATGGTACAGTTGACCAATCACTGACCACACTGCAGAATATTGTTAAATAAATCCTAATAAAAAAAAGTCCTAAGCTCAAACCTGGTCTGGTCATGTCAATCATATGTAACTGTGGGACCAAGTACAAAAAACATATCTCCCAGAGGACACCGACAGAAAGCAGAAGGCCCATTTGATATCTACAATTGCTCAAAAACATTTCCCTAATGTCTCTCATGTCATCTTTTACCGACAACATTAACAACAACAATATCCAATTAACAGCCAGACAGGCCTGACTCAGATAGAGCGAAAACTGGCAGAAGTTAATTGACTTTGTCTCTACCCATTTGGAATTTAATAATGGGGTTTTACGACAGGAACATTCAAATAAAAGGCATTAGGTGACTGCCGTCTAAAAGATGCTAGCATTTAAGCAATGCGGTTGACTATTGGAGTAAACAGAGCGACCGGTCTTATTTTCACCCTGTAATGTGAAAAGGGCATTTCACGATATGCAAATGCATTCAAAACATGTCCTCTAAAAACAAAGCATTGTTGTGAAAATGACTAATTGGCCAAAGCAGATTTGCGCACAGCGTCTCAGAGAAGAGTGAAAGGAAATGAGGCTTTGAAATAAGGCTGTGGTCGAAATCCTAAAAAATGGGTTTTACGGGCAGAATACAGAGGTAAGCAGGCATCAAAGCGTGTCCAAATCCTGTGTTTGTATTTTACTTTAGTCGTCTTGTCCTTTGGTCTGTTTTTAAAGGCCTTGTATTTTTCCCTGCTATTCCTCAGTCCTGTGTGTGTGGTTTGCATTAAATTAAATTTATAAATCCACTGATTCTATTTCTATATAAGAACTGAAGTAATTAAATATATGGTTGTTTATTTAAAAAATACACAAGAATTATGTGAAGTTGTTGGATGTGATGTTATGGTGCTTTGGATATCGATCTGAAACTTCATACCACTTCAAATCACTACCTAGTCTGCAAAAAGCTGAAATTAAAACTATAAAGACAATGGTTTGGATACAAATACACCTCTAAAGAAAACTGTTTTTTTTACAATTACATTGTTTTAAGGTCATAAATTATAAAAATCTCTTATAAAATGTAAACCTGAAATTATATGGCAGATAAATATGGCAGCTTGTATTACTTAAATATATCAAACTTCATTTGTGTTGTAAAAGAATAAAATAATTTAGCATCCCTATAAGGAAACCAAAACTCCTTTTACTGCAGTTTTATGGAAGAAACTTGGATAAAAGCATTAATGAACTAGAATGACTTACTGAAGCAGTTAACATAGCACACATACATTATGCTTTCCTGGAGCTATTGCTGCGGACTTGTGATAGAACATCATGATCCAAAGACTACAGCACAGGTAAACCTAAACGATAACCTGTGATCGAGGGTGGTATACGTAAATAAAGCTAAACTAAGAATAAATTTTAAAAATTAACATTCCTCGTCTGTTAAAGCACAGCAATGTAATTTTGGTTCGCTCACCTCCCTCACCCGCCCTCAGTATTATTATGTAAATAGAAAGTGGATCCATGGATATGACAAGTAGGAACATCCCTTTAATTAACTCTAATCCGCTTTAGACCCGCTTGGCAATCTGTTCCCAGAGTCTGCTACATGCTGCCTCATTCATAACTCCAAGACACCTGCATATTTTCATTCTGCTAACTTAAAAAGAGCCATGTGCATGCAAATCTAAAGAACTCAATTAAGCAAGGCAGACGTGCACGTGAATGTGACACTCTGAATTCTGTTCACACTAGGGTAATGAACACAATCTCTTTCCGGGTCTCAAATATATAATCAAAAGTGAAAAGTTTCATATTTGCTGTTGTTGGAGTTCACTAAAAAGTCTGAACCTCCAGCTCTTCACAAGCAAAAACTGGACCCGGCTTCTGTTCTAATTAACACCTAAGCTTTTAGCTAAAAACCATCTCAGACAGTCAGTTTGACTGCATTTCACATTGAGTTCTTCTCTTCGTGGCTTATATTTAATCATGGGGTTAAGTCAGAGGTGAGGAAATGTATAAATGCTTTTCTCTTAATTATATCCTTTGACAACTCCCGGCACCTCGCTGACATCAGGTTATTTAACTGTGAGCAATAATTAGAATATAGCCCTTGCAATCAAGCCTGCTGCTAAGAGAATTTATAAATTGATTCCCATGCCAAACATGTGATAGAGTGATCTTTAGTGAGCAAAATTAGTCCAGACTGACATCTGCGTAACGTGCAGTTTAAAAATCACGGGCAAAACAAGCTACTTGCAAATTCATAACCTCAACGCATTTAGGCTATACAAACAAGCCAACCGTTCCCTTGAAAGTCCCAAAATCAAACCGATTAATATTCTATTGAGATCTTGAATAAATGACATCACAGGAAAAGCATGAATTGGCTGTGATACGACAAAAAGATCCGCAGCACGGTAAAAGCACTTTATTTGTGGTATGAGTGTTGCGCACAGTCAGCTGAATGGATATTGACTTGGAACAAACATATCCTGATTGAACTAAAAAAGTGAAAATGAAACACCATGGCTCATGCTCAATTTCATCAAATCAAACCTGGAGACAAATACAGCGTTTCAATGCTCAGACACATCCTCCTAAGCAAGGGCCATAAATAGTGAAGGGTATAGCTGCTTTGAGGCAGAGGACATAACCAAGGTTCATATTATTTTCAGGCTGTTACAATTTATAAACAGCTGTTGGGGCAAGTCTAACGGATATCAACAATGTGGAGGAAAAAGTATCCCATCTGTGGGAAGTGAGACTCTATAATGCAGATCAGATTCTTTCCTGTTAACGCTGCAATCCATGTTTAAAAATGAATAAAATTCAGTTATTGAGCAAGTACATAAAAATCTGTGTTAAAAACTGCAAAACCCAATTTGCTACATTATTCGTATAATAATAATGATTTATAAAATGAGCTTCCAGGTATGATTCTGCAGGAAATTTTGGTTTGACGTCATTTGAACAAAAGTATTTAAAGAAAGCAATTTTCTCATTCACACCTTACATTCATTTCTCATATTATGTCCTTAATCAAGAAAAAGTTTCTTGAACTTTTTTATACAAGTTTGATGCTGCTGGGAGTGCAACCGGTATTAGCAGTTATCATAATTTTTTAATAAAGTCTGTGTGCACATGGTCCACGCTGACCAGCTCTGCTTTATTACAAAGTGTCCGCTGTGTCTGCTGATGCCTAATAATAAATTAATTGCTATTATAAACACTTTTATTGCTGATGCACAAAAAAGAGAGACAGGTAAAGGTAAAAATTAAGTTTTTATAATAAAAAGTAAAAACACTGAGATTGAGACTGAGACGGTGCAACGCTGAGACAACCAATTCATGTCTGTTGAGCCAACCTGATCTCACAGGAATTCGTAGGTATTTTTCGAGGTGGCTAATTTGTATGAATTTGTAGTTATAATTTATGTGTGTATCATACAAAAGCATTATTAGGAAAATATTAATGATAAAGGCCTATCCCTAACCCTAACAAGGCAAATAATACAAAAATGTATGAATGAGATGTACGAATATGAATTCGCCACAATTTGCTCAAAGTATGTACAAATTCCATTGAGATTGTGTTTATTTAATCAAAAAACAAAAAGAGGCTTAAAGGCACTTGAAAGTTAGCGTTTTTTAAAGCTTCTGGCTTATTTTTCCGGTATGAACAAGCTGTTGACCTCTTTCTTGTGTTAGAATGTGTGGACAATATGTGATAGCTAGTTAAAGTCATTTACAAAGCGTCGCTAAGCAAATGAGTTGGCAGTGTGTTGCCACTTCATTGCCATAGCAATCTGAGAATCCATTTAGAGAAAAATGTGAAATCCTGCTGAACAAGTGAGAGTTCTGGCAGCACAAATAGTCTAGCATTTAACAGCTGTAAGTACTGTGGTCATTTGAAAAATGTTAGAGTACTAACATTTTGTAAGATGTAAGAGGAGACCAATAAGACACAATTTCAAGCACAAAAAAAAAAAAAGAGACACTGTAAGTTACCTTAAGTCAGAATATGTGAGAGGCCCCAGGATCCTCAAAATAAATCTAGAAACCTACAAAAAACCTCTAATCATTTCATTACACAGATGGTTCCTAAAACAATGTTTGACATGCAGTCTGTGTAATAGGACTAAATCACTTTTCCATCTTTAAATTTTCAATCACATCATGCTTGAGATAAGCTTCCAGAAACACCTGTGTGTTTCCCAGTAACAATGTGAATGTATTTGTTCAGCCTAGTTTCAACTAGCATCCTAATGATTTGCTCTTTATCAATTTTGCGCTTGGATTGCACATTCTGTGCTGTGATGTAGGTCGGGCTAATTTCAATTTTGTCACGGATAGTGCTGCTTCATTTCTGCTGTAAATTCCAAACAAAACATTCATCAAATTTCCACTACGATATAATATTTGACAAGGCCTTTAAAAAACAAACACTTTAAATCTGAAGTGATGGAGCACTGGTACTATCACGGCTGTCTGAGCCACTGGGCTGCAAAACATCATTCTGCATGTGCTATTCTCCATATTAATGCATTTGTATCATAAACCAAATCATACTAATCACAGATGACATTTCATTTCGTTTTCTAGATGACCATCAATTTGCAATGTTTTAGCTGAAAACAGCCACCTGAAAATTGCAAGACCACCTATTTTTGGCACAAGCGTGTAAACACAGCTTCAGTACATATTTGAATCATAGGAAAATATTTACCTTTCACTGCTTCACGCTGTCAGACAACATGCGATTTCAATTACTCATACAAAAAGACAAGCAATCCATCCACTGCAAAAAATAAAAACGTGTCACCCTGCCTGTGAAATCCAGACTGAAGTCTTTAAACCTAATTATGAATGTAATATGAAAAATGTTATGAAAGTAATAATAGCCATAATGATATAAATAGATACTTCTTTACATGATATATTATATGATAGACTTTGAGATAGAGTACTCAAATTCTCATTTATTACATTAAAATGAATGATTTTAAAGTAAATATTGACATTATTGATTTCATTGCCACTACATTTTATTATTTTGCACAAAAACAATACTGTAAGTTTGCTTCCTAAACATTGATTTTAATATCTGACAAAGGCATACTCAGTCAATATTAAAGATAACAAAGTTACATTTTCACAGACTGTTTTTACATTATGTAGGAAAAAAAAAATCACAACAAATAACTTTAGCTGGGTTTTTTAGACAAGGTCATATTTAACCAGTATTTAAGTCTTGTCACTATCAGCTTTATGTTAAGCTTATTAAAATCTTCTCTGAAAACAAGAATTTTATATCCTAATGTTAAGCATATTTAAATATTTTTACTGAAAAAGTGGCTGATTTAGAAAATGTTTTTAGTAGTCTATTTGCATGCACAGTGCAGCAGATAATCAGAGAACAAGTCAATACATGTGCAAATGCAAAAGTTTGAGTGAATTAGAGTCATTAATCCATTCACCACAGACTGGGCAATGATGAAATGTAAAGAGAGCCCTGCTGAGCATGTTTTGTGAACTGACACTAATGGATTCCATGTTTACATTTAACAAATGCTTTTCGAAACATTTGGCAGAATTTAAAATAAACAAGACAAATAATTACAAGCTATGTTTTTCTGAAACACAAAAACAGGTGTACAATTATGATAAGCAAGTCTTGCTCTCACACCACTTCAGCATATTGTCATCATATTATTTATCTTTAATTTGTTGACAGCTGAGAAAAATGTATTTGTGAGTACACGGAGAGGTCTAATCTAGACGGACGCGGATTTGCTTCGTCTTTTCACAATGAGATAAAGCATTCAATAGTTATCGTTGTAGGAAAGCTGTTTCACCAGGCCCAGTTTTCTTCGGCCTGAAAAATTAACTTGTCTGCTCTGGTTCTGGTTTCATTAACAATTAAAAAGCCACACATAAAACATATAAAACAGCCAATAACAAGTTAGACACTCATGTAGACTGTGAAAATATCATTTAAAACAAAACCTGATGTGTATATCTGATTATCTGATTATATAAAACATTTGATTGGTCAGATTAGATTATTACTCACTCTTTCCTCATATTGCAAACTGTGTTAGACACAGTTTTGGACACAGCACATGACTGTCACAGTCACAAAATGACTGTCACATGTTCAAATGCATGTTTTATTGCATCGCAGTGAGATGTTTTTTAAGACACAAGGCAAAACTTCCAGTTCTCTATCTCCTCTTTCCACACTGACAGCTACTCTCTGTTGATATACCATTTGAGAGTCTCTTGGCATCATGCTGACACTTTTGTCATTACTATGGCAACTAATAAAGATATGTTGAATATCGACAACTCTGTCTAGACGAGCACATCAAATTTAATCGCATGCCATATAACCCAACATTCAGTTTCAAAGATCGGATTTGTGTGGAGTTAAGAAAGCCAAAGAGAAAGGTTTTGGCAAAGTACTGCAAAGAAATTGTAATTTTACGACTGACAGAAGAGAACTGCTAAACTTCAAAATTGAGATTTATGTCACTATTATGTCAATATTATGGACAAAATGTCTCCAACTTGTGATTAACTCACTTCACTTTTATGAGTTCATTCCATCTAGGTTTGATTTTAAGCATTACGGAAACCACCACCAGACATTATATTGTAGATATTTATGCTGAATTTTCTCAAAAAAATCCTTATTTACTAAACAGCTCTAAAGCTTACCTCGTCTTTATTACCTGTATTACCTGAGTTGTCTAGACTGCCGTGCCCTGGTGGGTGACTAACAATATGAGAGAGGAGAGCTGTTGTGTCCCATTGGAGCATTCATTAAAAACAGACTCCAAGTGCTGCTCATTTCTGGACTATTTCTGCCACATCATGATCAGACAATTGCCTGTACATGTACAAAATCCCCAGAATCAGGTTGAGGATTAAATTAAAAAATGATCAAGAATGGATTACTGTATTAGTAGTTCTATCAGACAGACCAAAAAGCAAGATGAAAAACAAATAGAAATCTTGGATATGAATACTCAGAATGGCAGACAAGGCTAACAAGCTTGGTTAATGCCAAAACAGTCCAATGAATATCATTAGTAACTAAAACTTAAGTGAGAGCACCATCTGTGCTGAAATGTTACATCTTTCACCAGTGACTATTCTGAGTGACTTTGCACGTCCTGCACATGCAGCAAACAGAAAAGATCAATAAAAAGATCAATAAAAAAAGACTCTATTAAAGAAAAATATATTCATTAAAGTCAACTTTTGAGAGCTTCCCAATTGTGTTTTGGATTACTAATATAAATATAAATAGGAGCCCATGCAAGTTATACACTTCATCAGAACATGCACTACATTTTGAAGGGTCATCAAAACAGAGAAATTCTTTGCAGGCCTGCATATCAGCAATATCTGACCCCCTGCTTATAACAGACTACTTGACAAATCAAATGCTTGATCAAATATATGCAAAAGATCAAAAAGGTATTGACAGTTACAAGGTAATTTTATGCTCTATTGATGTCTCTGTAATACAATAAATCACAATGAAAGACGGTATATTCCTTAAAAACATTTCAAATATTTCTTCAAATGAGTAAGTGTGTGAATTAAGATTTGATTGCTTAAAACATAGTTGGAAGTCAAAGTTGGAAGTGCTTTTTATTTTGCATTTTTTCTAATTTAATCATTTTTTCTTGTGTGCTCCAATGGAGGTAAAGAAACTGAACTGTTATTTAAAAGTTTTAATATGGTCAGTGTCACAAATGTATCTTGTTAGTGGTCTAATATATAAAAACCTTTAAAAATGAGTTAAAGTTTTCAAGAATAATATTAGATTTTGAATCCTAGATTTGAAATGTGGACTCAAACTTTTGCATCCCACTGTATGTAATGTACATTATAAATGAATGCTTTGAAGTTTAATTTCCATTTTGTAAAAAGTATTGATGGTACAGTCAAAAAAGAAAAATTCATGTAAAAGATGTGTTAGACATTCCAGCGCTGCTGCCTTGATGTAACATTACAAACAGTAGCACACTGTACAATGTAGATTAAAATTTGAATGCCATTAAAGCAAATACAATCTTCCAACACTGCAAGAGAGTCACAAAAAAGAACAATCACATACACAAGATAATTATTGTATACGCCAGCCAAAGTTTCTGCAAATCTGTGAAAAAAGCCTATAGAAAAAACCTTGAATTAACAACCCTGTCATCATAATGCTCCACTTTCATATCATTAAAGACTGAAGCAGAAAAAATCCAATTAAATAAAAAAACACAGCTTATAGATTTGCTTCAATGTCCCGTTTAAATGTTCAACAAAGAATTTTCATTTCTTTTCCAGCAAATGATTCTCCACAAAGAAAATGAGTAACCCATGCATTGTATTCAAAGAGGGGTGTTTAATGAACCGCTGTCAATAAAAGGTCAGGTCCTTTAAGACGAGATAGGCTAATCACTTCAGAACATTCTCATGGTTAGCGGGCCTACCTGAGCCAAATGAGCGCCCACTTTATTGATTTCTCTCAGACAGCTGTTCATTTCGCAGTCGGGGCATGAAATATCGGAAAGCTTGTCAATATTGTTTCACGCAGAATTCTTTCTTACTGCTCTCTAAGTGTTTGCCTGGTTTAACTTTTATCATGTTTATTCCAGACACCGGCACTAATTATCTTTTGCTTTCATGCTTCAACGGAAAGAGAGCCTTTGAATTACTTGCCCAACTCTTGTCTGGCTTGGCCTATCAAGAGGCAACAGCATACATAATTCATTTGCACAGATTCCCCTGCAATGTCTCTGAGAGCTCATCAGCCGTTCCCCAGAAACCGCAGAAATTATCGACACAACCACGTGGCTGTTTTTAACACTGATCGCAGTTGAAAATCCATAACCCGGACGATTATCTGCTACCGTCTGTGTCATCAGGGAAGTAGAATGATCTTTTCTGCTTTGATAGATAAATATTAATTAGGAAATGAAATCCACGGCTCTGCATTAATGTACTGTATGAAGAGCATAAATCAAGCATTCGCTCACGCTATGACAATACACAGATGTTGTAACATTCTGTGATATAATAATCTGACCCCGAGTTACACTAATCATGTAGGTTATTCTCTGCAAACATGTGTTAAAAATCAATTCGTCTTAATTTATTCAGTTGCTTAATTCGAGCGTGTCTAATGATATTCTAAGATAAGCATACATGGATAAGGTCAATAATTTGCCCAGCAATCACAGATCTTACCTATAACAGCTATAGATGAACGTTCACAATAAAACCAGGATAATATACAATAAAATTGATCTTTTAAAACCCTAAATATCTATTAATTTATCAGCAACTGGCCTGACAACACTCAATATACTCGACTTATTTTAGACTAGATAGCTGACATATTTAACTATGTAATATTTTAATTTACTGCAAGGTCTCTCTACCAGCTCTACTGGTTCTTTAATATTCTGAGTAAGTGCTTCATTTTCTTGTTCTACCTGGAAATCCCCAAAGTATTACTCATGTCAAAGGTTTTAATTCTCACCAAATATTAAAATTAATACAAGAGTCATGTGTACAGTTTAGCAGTCATTACAAAAATCATTACAAACCATTACAAGAATCATTCTGATTAGTAGAAGCATGAAGAATGATCTTTAAAACATTACTAAAACTGTTGCTGTGCTCACCACAACAGCGCATTGAGAGTATCGTTACAATTGCAATCAAAGAGTAGTCTTTGATTTGTATGCTTTGTCGTACAATTATTTATGGAAACTGTTGTTTTTCCTATTATTTTTGGCCTAGATCTAGAAACCCAGAAAGTCAGAGAAAGAATTGTATTAAACTGTCAAATTAATCAGGCCAAATAAAGATAACTCAGGTTACAGAGTTATCTGTGCCTTGGGGGCTGTCCTATGAGAAATAAACAATTTCTGAAGTTTTTTCCTTTCTTATTTTTGCATTCAATTAGGACTAATTACCAAACTGCATATTCATGAAGACATGCACAGAATTACCAAGGGAACACAATCTGGAGACCATCAGAGATCTTTTTGTTTCTTTGGAAAAAACACATTAAGCATCTATAGTACTGATCAATGCAGTTTGGGTTAAATAAGGCTATAATACCACTGGAGATCAAAAACAACTTGTTCTGACCACACAAATGACTATGATATTATTTTATTTAGCTTTTGTAAAGTTGATGAGCATACCAGATTTACAAAACAAGACATTTGATTGGCTCAAGATACGCTCTATAGACACAGACTTTCTAAACATAATCCTAGGCAAAAATGCAGAAAACAGCACAGATCAGAATGAATGTGAATGAGTTATCCATCAATTTCGCACCATCATTTTTCACATTTTAGGAAAAGGAAATTGCATTTAGTTATCTACATTAGGCCATGCACCTTTCTTTTATTCCCTTATTGCAAAAGGCACAAATCTCATTTTTCAAATCACCAAACAGACATATTTAGACCAGATGTCAACACTAATATCTTTTTCTCTTTGTAGTCATTAATGATATTCTGTCTCATGGCCATTTTAAGCTTTTGTTACAAAGGAGACATCATCTTTTATAGAATCATGACGCAATAGCTTTTTCTAGTGAACTTTCTATTGATATAATTCGCAAAACCTAAAACTTGTTCATTAACTTACCAAGCATTTACAATTTACAGGTGACAGGTGACATTTGTCAATTTAAAATTTAAATGTATTTCTTAACTTAAGATCATTTTGTAATTGCTCAAATTAGACACAACTTATAAAATGTAAATATACATTTACATTTACGCATTTATTTATCTATCATCAATCCATGCTCCGTGGGAATCAACGCATGATGTTGCTACATGCTATTGTAAATCAACATTGCCCAAACCAGTCAAATACTACAATATATATCTAATGTATATAATTTTTGTCATCGCTTCTTGATCTTTTAAAATATTATAAAAGACGCGTTATATAATCTGTTTGTTGTAACGAAAACAACACTTGCCAAACTAGTAAATAAATCACAGTGTCATAAACAAACTTTGATAAACACAGATATTTAAATTCATGAAGAGCCACATGTACTTACCTACTGTACAGTATATGAACCTTCATCCTCTACTCCTTCATTTTGGTAAATGTGGCCCTGTGGTTGACTCTTTTTAATGTTTGATCTTTTAATTTCATGCATACGGGAGCCGAGAAGCTGTCAAATGACAAAAAGCTCATTTAAACACAAAATAAGACAACTGTGATGCAGGTGCCACTTTAGTATAAAAGTGTATATGCAATTCCATATTTAAGATGTTTATGTTTATGTATTTCTCCCGTTTAAATTTCATCCAGTGCTGATCTGCGCAAACCGATCGGCGTGTGACATCAAAACACCGCAAAAGTGATGATGTCATATGTTGTCGCGGACCTTTGATGTCATACGCAGATCAGTCTGCGCAGTCTGCGTTTTATTTCAACTACTGCCTCCTGCGAAGGTCACATTTGTCCGCCGCATTAATGAATTGATTTTAGTACGTCATAAATAAACAAACATGAATGGTTTACAATGAAAAAATATTTATTATTAAAATAAAAATTGTTTATTATCATGAGGGTTGAGAAAACCCATCCTTAATATCTAAATTGTTTTACCTCAGTGTGTTTTTGTATTGTAATATTTGTAACAGGCTATAATAACTATAATACAGAAAGACATTTGGGTGGTTACTAAAGTGGCACTTAGGTCTACTTTTAAGACTGCTGTTCAACTGCGAAATAAATAAATGTTAGTTCAGAAAGTGTGCATTACTTAAGTGCCTCAATTTTCTGCTTGTGATACTTGTAAAGTTTGTTTCTTTAAAGTCTAATTGGCACACTAAACCCAGGCTTGCCTTGATCACTCATCCAATGTATATTGAACCAGCTATGGTCTCTAAACAGTGTCAGTCAAGCTAGACCCTCACTTACTCAAAGTGTCTCCTAAATGACATCTCTGCCACAGTGAAAAACAAAGCAAAAGCCGTCTGACAAAAGAATATAGATTGTACTGTAATTGTAACCCATGGGCTTTAAGAAACCACAAACTAAATATATAGCCAATTCAAAAGCAGTGAAAAATCTGTGTTTTATGTCATTGGACACAGCAACATGGAAATTCTTGCTTCAATTAGGCCTACAGCATGCAGAATGCTAAACATTCACATATCACACCAAGAAAGCATGAATCATTATATGGTTTTGCACAAACAGATTAAATGCATGTTGTCATTAAGCAAATATAACAAATACAGATTGCTGAAAATCCTTTCTCAACTCAAATTTGATGATGATAATCGAATTTGTTATGACTCTTTGAATGACACTGTATGCAGCATTTTGTATCAGGTACTTGTGTTTTTTTAAGTGTGAGAACAAATATATACTTATAACTTCTAATATAATGTTTATAGCAATATCCAAACCTCTGAGGTTTTAGTTGGAGCATTACATAGATGACAGGTGACATTTGACCCTTCCTGCTTAGCTGGTTGGATTATAATGTCAGTATGAGCCTGCCTGGGCACATTATGTCAATCACTAGAATATATCCATGAGTCAACACAAAACAAAATGTTCTTTGGTGCTACTGACTGGCAGTCTTTCAATATCACTACTGTAGTGTATTGCCTGGGGGGACACATTGCAGGCTAAAGTGTAGTGATTCCAACCAACACTCGTTCATTTTCATTCAGGGATCAGGCGTCAGACTTTTATTCATATCAAATGAATCTCCAGTGGGCTAGTCGTAGTATATAAAGTCCTTGCTTAAAAAGTGCAATGATCAAAGTTTGAAGCATATCAATGAAAATGACTGTTTTTACAAAAAAGCACAATCCAAAATAATCACATTAGTAATTAAACTACAAGTTAGGCTTTTTAATATAAAAATATAAAAATATTCTCTTTGCTGTAAAAGCTGTAATCATAACCAAAAATGTATTTGTATGAAGATAAGCAATGACTAATTTCTTTCTACGTAATTGTTTTGTTTACACCTTACACAATCCTGATTATGGGTCTAGGATTATTTTCTTGTAAAATGTCGAACCACTACTTCATGTATTTACAAAGAAAAATGCTGTAATACACTGTGTACCACCTACGATCCTAAACATAATATTGTACCAGTTTATTTCCATGTTTCATTCTCATCCTTCACCTTGCTGTCTGAGATAATATCTGTGCCTGTTCTCCTAAAGACAAACATTTTCAACACTGACATGTTCAATAGTTCAACTTAATCCTAATTGAAAAATGAACCATTATAGACAACATATCTCAACATGACAAATGCCAAGCAGTCTGATGAGAAACATGTCAGTTGTCTCATGCTATCCTGTCTACAGTAGATATAATAATGATAATCTTTCATTCTTTTTTTAATCCTTTTTTGGCAGATACCAGAACCAAAGTAATAGAATGCTTTGAATTTTATATACAAAAATTGATAAGAGCAGATAACCACTGAGAATCAGGTTGTGAAATAACATTTTTGATCTTACAGTTATCTGACTTCTAGTGAATGAATGTGAATGTATAATAATCACATCATGTTTCTGGAGTTATGACTTGTTATTTTGATAGATAGTTTATATGTATTGCCTGCGGTGGTCAGACTATACAAAAACCTTATTCCTAAATTATTATATATATATATATATATTGTTTAATAAATTTGTACACTGAATTGATTAAACACATTTCAAGATGAACAGATCTTACTAAATAATATGTTCTTATTAAGATAATTCAAGATAAAGAACATAAGGTATCAATCAGCAGATGATAATCCCAAATGCTTTCTATTAAAAGCTGCAGTGTTATAAAAAATGTAAACATTTAACTCAAAAGATTTTTATAGTTCGATTAGACATACTCCTTTTGTGCAAATTTCCCACTGTTATCCATCCTGAGAAAAAGTGTTAGACACTTCACCAGAAGTGCTCCTGCTCTTTGGGCTCCTGCTGGTAGCTGAACACTCACTCCTCAGGTGAACCTGAACTTGTCGTGAGAATGGCACCGGCTGAGAGATTACTCTTCTGGAGATGTTAGAAGATCCAGCAGGTGTTCTGTATGGACTGCCAGACCCCCTAACAGCAAGCAGGTTGTATCATGGCTTCAATGTGTGACAAACCCAGCTCTCTCTCTAGGACCCCTATGGAACTGAGTACAGCGATGTGTCAAAGCATGCCTTCAGCATCTTTAGAAAGATTAATGACCATGTGCTCAAAAAAGTCTCCCCGGCCTCCATCTAGACTCCTTAAGCAACCCAGAGAAGTATTCAGCCAGAACTAGAGATGTTAAATGGATGTGTTGGACTCTGTGGGGTTTAAATTCAGGGATCATTTATTGAAATTAAGCGCTAGCGAAAGGGCGATAACCTCCGGTCTGCTTCAGTGAAATATTAAAAATAATCCGTAAAACTATAATCATACTTGTTCATCCGGTTGCAAGAAGTCTGGCACATGGTAAAAGGGTTGTAATGTGTATTTTTTTTTTGCTTTCTACATATTCATATTTTTCCTTTTTTTAAGTATTATCACTGACATTACAAACTTTTTCTAAACATGGTGGTCAACATTCATAAAAAAATCTTTCAGACTATAGACCGTAACAAATTATTTTTTCTTTAAAATTTTAAGTCCAGTCAGCTACAAGTCATTTCAACTGCTTTTACATTATTTCAACTCACTTAAAAGTCATTTTAACTCAACTAAAACTTAGTTGAAAAGACTTAAACGTAGTGTTTAAGGCAACAAAGAATTTTTTACAGTGTATAAATGTAACAAATTAAAAAATAAATAAATCCTTTTTAAAATAAATTAACAAGAATATTATTAATAACAAATAAATTATATTTGATAAATATATATTACATTATGCAACAATAACATAAGATGGGTGATGTCAAATAACACTTCTCACTGAAGTTGTGGTTGACTGAGCTCCATGTTTCTCCAACGTTTTTTTTAACCGTGTCTGGCAGACTGACTTTAACATTTGACTGGATGATTTCAGGGGGTTAAAGGTGTAATGGGGACATTAAAGATCAACAATTTAAAACAAAATAATTAACTTAAAATTGATTGATTCTTAAGAAAAACAGCAGAGAGGTGTTGACTTTATTCACTTTTTAATTGAACTTTTTGCACTGTGTGCATCTTTGTACACAATAGACTGAAAAAACATTTCATTCTTACCTTTAAAAGGAGTCTAGATAGGTTCCACTGGCTTTGACAGGTTAGATGTTAAATAAAGACATCCCAGAATTAGCTTTTGTACCATCTGTCTGTCTCCTGCCATTCTGCCCTCATTTCTAACTTCTCATTTATCTGTTCCCACCTGCAGGCTCTGTTTCCTGGTCCTATGCACCCACACACACCTGTCCCTGCACAGGTTAATGAAAGCATGAGAGTAATTGGTGCACTGTGGAGGGCCCTGAAGAGTGTGAGCTGTTAAAACTTTAATGTTTAAAGGTGTTTTACCCACACTGGATACATTTAAGTCAACAGTACATATATAGGCCTATTTACTTTTAATCAGTGAATGTGACTTCATTGATCAGACTGCAATACGATTGGGAATGTACAGTACATTAACAGTTGGACACATGAATGTGTCTCCACAGAAAAGGATTATCATATTCAATTCAATTTCAATTCAGTTTTATTTGTATAGCGCTTTCTCACAAAGGTCATTGTACCAAAGCAGCTTTACATGTATGGAAAAGATAACAGTCAGTGGTCAGGGATTCAAAAAAATTCTTTAAGAGAAAAAAACCCCTGACATGACATGTTATAGTTGCAATCTGTAGCATGTGCAATCCGTAATAAAGGACACAAATTGCCATTGATCTCTTACTATGCAGTTACAAGACACAAACATTTACTTGCTTAAGTGAGTGAATAAAAATGAATTATATATAAGGTGGTAGAATTAATTTTAATTAACAGGGCCATGGGTGCAAGGAAGTTGTCATGGGACTGTATATGCTACTGTATATGCAAGTGTTACTTCTGTTATGTACATTTGGGTTTTTTCTAATGTTGTGCAATAAGATTTTGCTAAAAAAAATGTAAAAGAGTTTATGTTACATGCACATTTGTGTTTTTTCGGGACAATTGTGTCTTCCACTTATCTCAAACCACCTCCACAAGCAGACAGGGTAACAATACAGTTTCTCATTATTGCAAGTCCTGCAAATGATTTTGTCACTAAAAAAAGCACATAATTACATTTACATTACATTTAGCATAACTTTTATCCAAAGCGAATTCAAGGTATACACTTTTATCAGTAGGCTATGTGTGTTTTCTAGCAGTTAATCTCACAACTTTTGCAGTGCTAATGCAATGGTCAACCAACTAAGCTACTGGAACACTAACATAAGAATTGAGTTAAAGTGAGACACTTTTTCCATTAATTTCTTTGACAAAAGTGTCCCACTTTACCCTAAATCACTCACTTTATTATAATAATGAAATTATAAAATTATTCACCTAAACAGGACTTGTTACTGGAAATGTGTTTGTTGGCAATGGAATTCCATATGACATAATAAGACTTTATGTTAAAGTTAAACTTTCACACTGGCATAATATTTATTGCTGGGGTCAGAAGGGGACTGTACTGTTGGTCATAGATTGGTGTGATATGGTTATTGATGAAATATGATGTTAAAGTCATCTCCATGGGATGAATTGTCAGTTAAAAAGGGTATACTTATCAAGTGATTCCCCCCTTTGCTGCTAAAAATTGACATTCTGGAGAGGAAACCGTTTTTGTAAATAAATTGCAGCGTTGCATAATACATCATATCATGAACAAGACGAACGACTATCAATTTATGAATCAAAGTCACTCAGAACACTGACAGTTCAATACTTAGAATGTATACTTAGAAGTATAAGCTCACTTTTACCTTAATCTCCTCTAAAATCAAATAGCCATGTCTTTCATGGAAAAGGATTGATGGATAGTTAAGTGTGACATTAACTCCAGGTTTGTCTCATATTCATACGCATAGAGGTCACTGAGTTGTGATAGAGGTCAGTGACTGTATGGTATTTTCACATTCTGAAGGAGAATAGATGAGAAAACACGATTGATTTTGGATGCATTCTGTTGTATGAAGAAGCATTAATGGCCACAGCACATTTGTAATCTTGAAGAAGCTTCATCACA
This sequence comes from Beaufortia kweichowensis, assembly GCA_019155185.1. NCBI lineage: Eukaryota > Metazoa > Chordata > Actinopteri > Cypriniformes > Gastromyzontidae > Beaufortia > Beaufortia kweichowensis. The sequence goes on from CM032804.1 coordinate 5,017,656, forward strand.
AAACCTCTTCACAATTTAGAGGCTCTTCACGGGCAGAGACCTACCTGAACGCATCTCTAGCAAACCTAATGTCTGTGAAGAAATGAATATTTAAGCTCATGCTTCATTTTTCACGTTTTTTGGCTGGAAAAGGCCTTGTAGCTCTGGGTTTGTAGAGCCATTTATTTTCACTGACTGTTCACTGGTCTACTGATTGGAAGAAAATCAACCAAACCACCAGATGATCAGTCTTTTTCTGTCTTTCCTGCACAGGTTATTGAGTCAGAGTCCTTTAAATCCAAAACAAAACATCAAAACATTTATCCACATAAAGAAATGAAGAGTGAGGGAGAGGGAAAGAGAGAGGGAGAGGGAGAGGGAGAGGGAGAGGGAGAGGGAGAGGAGAGAGAGAGAGAGAGAGAGAGAGAGAGAGAGAGAGAGAGAGAGAGAGAGAGAGAGAGAGAGAGCAAGGTTATGCTAACTTAGATCAGTCCAAAACAGAATTAGTTAAAGCAGGATCTTGGCTTGCATGCCACCGCTTTTGAACATCAAGCCAAAAGTGTTTGCAAGCAGCACCACCTCATGAAAGCACAATGAATTTGCTTGAGTTCAGAATTAACATGCAGCAAAAAGTTTTAAAACGTGTTTGATTCCAATTATAGACATAACAACTCCCCATTAAAGAAAGCCGGAAAGTTCCTCACTGTCCATTCAGTGAATTCTGTAATGAACCAGTAAAATAATCACTTTATCTGTCCTGAAAGTTACCTCAACTATTCTGCACATGTCATTCAGTCATTTAAAACCCTATCAAAATAATCTTTGTTTGGTTTTTATTTCCCTTTCGAAAAGACTTTATGACAAACCTGTAAGAAGAAAACTCATTCTAATCTCTTTCCTCCAGCTCCACAGAAGACAGATTTGTGTTCGTTCAGCAGTGGAAAGTGCAAGTATCTGCCTGCTCATATCTGAATGTTTCATTGTCAGCCACCGCGGCTTCAAACTCCATAAAGAGCATTGCGCAGCATATCTATGCTTGCAGTCCATCAAATATAACAAATACACCTATCTATATCGGAGAACATATAAAGTTTTAGCAAGTTTACTTTATTTCCCCAGGGTTTGTATGCATTCTTTGCCCAAAGCCATAAGATTAAAAAAGTTGATCTCGCAATCTCCTAATTAAATTTGAGAAGGTATATATATATATATATATCATGTAATTTCTTTTCATTTAATTGACTGGAGCCACCAACTGTCCTAACAAAAGTAAATAACCTGACAGTCCACCATCCCTCTGGAATGCTTTTGGAACAGATTCATTTAATATTGAAGTGTGCAATTCTCACCTGTGCGAAACAGCAAGGCAACTGCCAGGGAATTGCTTGATTAAATACAAATATATATTAGCATTCATTGCCATGGGATTAGTATAAAATGTGATCAAAACATTAAAGAAGGGAATTAGTGGGGGGAGAAAGTATTTAACTCAAGTAATTAAGCTTACAGTCATTTTACTCATTTCAGAAGGAGAGACAGCTGTATCTTCGTCTGGACTTTGTTTGGGTCACTTCTATGGCAATAATGGAACGTCCACAAGTATGACAATTGCGTCTTACTCTCAATTAAAAAATTCATGATAATTCTTCCATAACAAGGTTTACCAATTACATTTCATGCCTTAATCACACTTGAAAAAACGAATTGTTGGATCTAATCAGATTGCAACAAGGATATTAACTGTGTTAAATCAAAGGGCATTTATTCGTGCAAAATACATTAAGGGTTACCCGGGGGAGTGTGTTAATTTAATATAGTTAGATGCAAGAGGAATTTTGTACCAGCTACATATTAGGGAGATAAAAATGCTTTGTTTTATTGATCAAACAGGCTACTGCCCTAGTTATATTACTGTATCAAATGATATGATTAGTGAAGGACACCGAATTGAAATATTTACCATAAATAGATATCTAATATCATTAGTTTTGCTGAATTAGAATTGCCTTAAATGTAAAATCTTATTTTGTTAACTGATTACACATGTTCTCTAAACTAAGGTTACCAATGCTGAATCTATACAAAATATTTTCAATAATGTTATGGCATCTTTAGGTGAAGCTGAAGCTTTGAACAGTTTATAAGTTTAGGTAAAAATATTTTAAGATAATTCTATAATGAATGACACAAACACAGAAATAGCTCCAAACTTCTTACATAAAGCTTTCATATGTGTTCAGAAGATTTGGACAGTCATAGTCTTTTGGGGTCCATTTTGGCTTCGCTAGATGATGGCACTTATCATAAACTCAACATAAGTTTTATCATTTTCTTCAAGGTAAAGTCTTTCAGAACTAGCATGCCAGTCTCCAGTGAGATCACGGCCTCTTGTCTAGACAGAACATTTCAAGTTACTTGATATTCTTTGGTGTATAATGTGTATTCAGGTCACAGGTTTTAAATCCTGGCTGAGGCCATTGATATAACCTTGCCCAAAACTCTAAACTAGAAAATCAATTCAAGCGTCAAGTGTTTTAACCAACAGGGATAGACTTAGTTTATATGTCAAATATATCAAGTTATTTGTCAACAATATGTCAAACATTCAATGTGCATTGGATCAGTTGGAATGACAACTATACAGTCAAAAACAAAAAACTGTTAAAAAAAAGTATTACCTCAATATTCAGCAAAAGGAAACCGTGTTCTTGTAGCCCACTTGGTAAAGCATTGTGTTAGCAGTACAGAGATCATTGTTATACCCAGGGAACACACAAACACTGATAAAATGTATAATTACAATTTAAGTTGCTTTGTATAAATGTGTCTACCAAAAATGTGTATTTATAAGTAAGTCTTCAAAAGGACTGGAGAATCACATCCACCATATGTCACAGGTGACTGTAATGTTACCATACTCTATAGCTTGGGGTTAAACATATTTGCCTAATAGAATATATTTAAGTGTCTAAGCAACTATGTTTCTTTACATTTTATTTTAGTGCAAATTACAATTGTGTAGCTGTTTGTTACCTCAAATTTGGAAAAGATTTGCTATGGTGTTATGCCACAAAATCAATGGTGCATAACTCTTGTAATGGGTAAAGTTTGAAAAAGGTTTTGCTGACAAATTTGTTATTAAGGATCTGTTCTGTACTTAAGTCTGTCAAAATGTTCGACAGCACATTATTGCATGGAACTCGAGGGCCTGACCTTTGAGCTTTGAGAAGTTCTGCTCAAAGTTGACACTTTAACCTGACACACTTAAAAGTTAAAAGCAATAAACCCAAAAGTAAGAGCAAAAGTGCTTTAACTTTGGGACCAAAAAGCTTTTTTAAATTTAAAATGATAACCTGTATTTCCATATCATTCAATATGCTTGAATCCCTGAAAAGACTTTCCACTCTTACAACTATTAACAAGGGTATAAAACTATACTCTAAAACGAATTCCCTAATCTGCTTTAATGAATTCTCAAGACTCATTGATGCAGGATTGGATTGTCCCCAGAGCCTGCGTTTTATAAAATATGTCAGTGATGATCAAAAAGCACAGTATTCAGATTGACCCAAGACAGCACAAATGAAACATGTTGCTGACACAGGCACTCAGATTAAAAGGTTGCAAGAATTTCCATATTGTACAGTACATTCAGTAGCTCAGTCAAATATGAAAGCATTAGAGCTGTGGGCAGAATTATGAGGTATGGTTGAGTCTCTTAAATGAAAATTTCCTAAGCTCAAGATTAGCGCAGTTCAGTACTGAACATGACATCATTTTCTAGTTTTCAAAATCAACCCTATACAGACTGCCTCCTAATGTTTATTCCACAGGCATTAAGGTATGTCTAAAGATGAAACATCCGGAGTTATTAATGATAAAGTCTAAAAAGTGTAAAAATATTCTCTTGCCTTCCCCATTTGTCACGACTTTGAGCCAGTTGTGACAATATAAATAAGTAACTTGTATTGACAAAAAGTGCATGTCGTCAGAAAAAATGCTAAATAGCAGCATTTTCCCAATAGTGTGTCCTCAGACTTTTGGACACCAGTGTTTATAAAAATTCTCTATAAATCATTATAATACATTTTATTAATAAATGATCTTTAATCTTTATCACATATTAACAAACATTCCTAGATCTAAACTCAAGTGTAACTTCTAAAAATGACTACACAAGCTGGAAGTCATTTACATCTGGACTTGTAGACTGAAGTGTCTGGGTTAATAATGTGCAAGGCTAATATCTGCACTGCTTTAGGGACAAAGGCCTCTCATTAGTCATGCTTATAAGACACTTATCCATCCTCTCAGCAGCTCCACGGCTTATAATGAGAGAATGATTGCATCTTTTTACAGGGCCGGGAAAATGAATTTTTAGTGTTGCATCACGCAAACAAATTAGTGTTGCGGTTAGAAAAACACAAAATTAATGTGGTGTCAAATAATAAATGTGTTTTAAGGGTGCAAACATGCAACGCAAGACTTTTAACTCCTAAATACTAAACTTTTAAACAGCTGGGGAATATTATGTTCCTAAAAATTGCAGGTCCACACCATCTCTTTACACTGTTGTAGTATGTGAGCGTCTGTTCCAATCCCACTGCTGATTTTAGACTGGCAACTCAAGAGCGCCATCCTCTGGTGAGATAAATAACTACCCTACAACAACATACTGACTTCAATAAGCAGCCTAAAATGAAACTAATCCATCAAACTAATTAGTTAACGTTTTGCCTTTATGATTGCTTTTTCAGGAAAACAGTTATTTCCAAATACTCTCTAAATATAGAATTATTATAAAGTAACTTAGATACACGCAATCATTTCTTTATCAAATATTTCAAAGTATGTGCTTAAAAATGTGACGAAACCTTATGCTAAAAGTATTATACATACATTCATTTTATTTATTCTGCTAGAACGTTTACACCCGCATCAGGTTTTTTTTCTAATGCACATGGATGAGGCAACTTCTTTTATTACATAAAAGACTTCATCTCTTCTTAAACATCCTCGCCAGAAAAAATAACTCTGCCGACTCTTTTCTACTTGCTTTTGGTTTTACAGTTCTAACATCCTGAAAAAGAAGAGCAAGTCTCTGCTGGAGCTCATGGGCCAAAGCTCCATCCCAGTACTTACAAACCAAAGAACCTCCAGGGCGCAAAACTTTCTCTGCCAAGTCCAACGCTGAAAGACACATTGTGATCAGCTTTTCATGATCCAGTTCCCTGAGTCCACTGGCATTGGGGGCCATGTCACTAAGTATGACATCTGCTTGAGCTTCAGGGAGGAGCCTCTCCAGCTCCATGCGAGTTGAAAGGTCTGTGATGTCACGGTTGGACAGGAAGTGGGCTCCATCCAAAGGGGTCATGTGTAATAGGTCTATTCCTATTACACTTCCTTTAGAAAGCTCTGTATCTGGAATAAACGAAGCATTACGCTTATTAATATTATGAAGATGATGATTAAACGTTTACAATTAATATTGTAGACTATAAATTGTGCCTACATATCTTTACAAAAAAAAACCTAAATAATAATAATAGACCAGATGATGAAGAAAATACAGCCAACAAGTGTACATAGGAACTCTTTCAATACTATTTCAAAGCAAAACCATCACAGATGGCACATCAAGAAGCTAGACAGAATGCCAAGAGTGTGTTTAGAGCTATATAAATAAATACAGTATGGCTCAAAATAAAGAATGGCTACCTTTTTTATATATGTACACATCACTTACTTCCTCCTGTTGCATTGACTCTTTGCACTGCAACTTGACTCCATGCACCTGGTGCGGCACCACAGTCTACGATCCTGAAGCCAGGTTTCAATATTCTGTATTTATCATCTATCTCAATGAGTTTAAATGCACTTCTGCAGCGATAATGCTGCGAATGCGCAGCTTTAACGAAAGGGTCATTTAGCTGCCGCACTATCCAGCGCTTATCTGCCGGGCTCTTCTTTAGATTAAACGCTGAGAAGTGAATACACGCTCTCGGTATACATTTCCACATCATTTATGAAGATGCGTTATGTGGGAGAAACAAAATGTAGAGTTTTGGCAACACATGGGTAACGCGTCTGCGATGTGTTTATGATATCAAAACTGCGCGTATTTTACGCAGCCCAGTCGAAAACAAATGATTAAGTTATAAACTACTTGTAAAGATATTGAATGATTATTTAGAAAAATACTTATTTGCATGTGTGTTTGTGGTTGCTTAAATATTAGGAATGATATTTTATGAGAGAATATTTCTGTGTACAGTTCTTTCATTCAATTCCTGACGAGATCTTTTCACTGTTGCACGCTCGTCGAGTGGGCGGAGTTTATAAATCTTCGCTGATCTGTAAGTCATGTGTTGGATTTAGTTCGCTGCAATCTGCATATGGATGCCAATCACTATGATGATTAACTTTATTGTTGTCATATTACGCCGAGCAACACGCGGGAAGAAGCCTGTCTGATTCATACAGTACTTAAAACCTTTCTGCGGATTTTTGTTTATGTGATTGTGCACCTAATTGTATAATTTCCCCTGGACGAAGTAAGAAAATTGTTGCTTTATGAAAACTACACTGTGCTGATTGATGTTTGATCATTGTTTACACTACATCTGTTATTTATTGTTTAGGGCAACCATCTTTTTAATATTGCTGTGCAATACTGATTCTTGAATGTTGTATTGAATACATTAACCCAAAATACATCCTTTTTACTTTATATATTTTGTGTTCCTAGTGTTTAACTGATATAACATTACATTTACACATATTACAGTATATTGTACAATGTAAAAATGTACATATAGAGTATATACATGTACACATACAGTAATGTTAAAGTATATAGCTTTGTAAGTGCATAAATGTAAGAGTTTAACAAATGCATAAATATATATGTTATACCCCAGGAAACAATACAATACTACCAGAATACAGTAGGTACAGTAAGTAATACAGCTAATGTAGAACCGACAATGACTCAGTGAAAGAATACTAAACAATGTAATAAGTGAGTTATATTAAACTTCTATAGGGTGATGTTTACTTCAAAACTGCTGACCCTGGTGCTGGTGGTGCAGCCCAGCCGGGTTTTACTGGGTATGAAAAAAAGAGGGTTTGGAGCAGGCAAATGGAACGGGTTCGGAGGAAAAGTCCAGGCAGGAGAGACCATAGAGCAAGCTGCAAGACGGTGAGTCTAACAATTACAACAGTCTGCAGATCAATTATTTTTAGGTTTGGAATATATGATTATTTCTGAAAATTTTTAGATTTGAAATATATGAAGATTAGACTTCTTTCAAGTGTCAAGAACTGTGATTTAAGGATATATATTGTTAAAGTGTCAAACTTTGGCTGTTATTCCCTAGTGTATATTTTTCTTCCTCAAAGCCCATCCACGAGATCAAGTCTAAACAGTTTAAATCTTGTAATCCTGAGAATGTTGATATTATTCACTCGTCTGTAGAACTCTAAAACAGTGTTAGCAATTTGTCATGTTCAATCTTTCCTGCTTTTATTGGGTTCCATCTGAAACAAAATCCCATTTTATTTGTCAGGGAACTCCTGGAGGAAAGTGGCCTCACTGTCGACACCCTCCACAAGATTGGAAATATCAAATTTGAGTTTATTGGGGAAACAGAACTGCTGGATGTTCACATTTTCAGAGCTGACAGCTATAAAGGAGAGCCAACAGAATCAGACGGTAATACAGGTCCACATAACTTTCTGATCAAGTTTGTGTGACCTGGTATTGTGCCACTGAATCTGTTTGTTTTCTGTTTCAGAGATGAGACCTCAGTGGTTTGACACAGATAAAATACCTTTCAGTCAGATGTGGGCAGATGATGTCATGTGGTTCCCATTATTGCTTCGGAAACAGAAGTTCCTGGGATATTTTAAATTTCAGGGTCATGATGTCATAGTGGAGCATAAACTGGAGCAAGTGGAAGACTTTTGACTGGATTTCACACTATTAATGGGTATGTCAACAACAACAGGAAGTTGTTTAAACTCACATTTTATGTGAGAAAATGGTTCCTGCATTATTTTGATGTTTCATTCAGATTACGGCTAAGAGAACTCCATTGAACTCCATATGTGTCATCTGTATTGTGATAAAATTTCATGTATGCACTTTTGTTTTTACCTGCTTGTTTAACCTGCTTGTTTTATCAGTAGCTGTTAACACAACTTACTCAACACACCAGTTATTTAAACTTTAATAATTTTTTTCTAAATAAAAGTAAAAAACCATTAAATATTCAGATGTACGTGTGCATTTACAGTGTTCTTAATTGATTTCAATGACATTTAGAAGCAGTTTGAAAGGACTGCATTACATGAACCAGAAATATCACTTAAATATACTAGGAATAATATTAGGAATAATTTAGCATGTGAAATAATTTAGGAAAAGCTTGTACATGGAATGGAGTATAAATGTAATTCTCAAGCAAAATCATAAAGGCATTAAAATGCTTTCCACCCTTTGCCAGCAGATGGCAGAATTTATAAATTGTAAGAGGTTCAGAACAGCAATAATAATCAGTGCAGCTGATTCATGGATTAATAACATCACCAAACATTAACATTGTTGTCAACAATCTCCTTAATTAGACAATTTGCTTATTCATCCATCTTTATTGCTTAGAATGTGTCAACATCATAGATGCAACTGTTTGTAATGAGCTTTAAACAGGTTTAATAGAAAGTTAAATAATTAAGACAAACAATATCCATGACATACACTAACAGTTCAATGTTAATCTGTTTGTATATTAAAAATAAAAATATTCTTTGCTTTTTAAACATTTAACATATTAGCTTAGTATCAGTCTGAAAATTTCAGACCTTCATAATGATCAAATAATGGACTACTAAGTTCATGGAAGTTCATGCTTTTGAAGTCTTCTCAGTTCTTCACACTTTCCAGAATTATGGAACTGGTTAGGCAACTGGGGTTTTTTAAGTTTTTTTTATTACTTGTATTTTGTATTGCAATCGCTCTAAGAGCAAGTCTGATGATTAGAACAAAAAATACAGACAACAGATAATCTTACACTGGCATAAACATGTCAATGTCAAGGCCAAAGAATAATATAGTGGCTTTGCAACAAATAAAATCTTTTTTTTGCTGATCACACCCACCTTCTGGGACATAGGCTACTTTTAAAGTCTCAGCACATACGTTTATATTAGACATAAAACTTTATATCTCTTATTCTGTCTAATAAAACAAAAGTCTTAATACAAAAGTCCTTCTCTTTTAGATTATCCTACATTAATTTTTTTGCATACATAAACGGTATATATAAAACATTGTCAAAAATACAGTGTTCACATATCTTATCTACCTAAAATTATCCTCAGTAGCAATACTCATTTTAGTGTCTTTAAAGGGTGTATTTACAGGGAACCAGTTTTCCGTAATTCTTTGCAATGCATAATAGTGCTTTAATATCATATGTCTGTTGTTCTCTAAGAGTAAGAAGGTCCTGCTATGCAAAACAGACATGGAATAGCATATATTTTCTTCATTCAGACGCAAAGACACAGGAGGCTGGCTATTTTGGGCTAAGAGGCGGAGTTTGGAGTCCGTTACTGTCCCCAAAAAGACATTTAAGCTTGGAATGAAGATCTTGCCACACCTCACCCATCTAGGTCAGAGCAAATCAATGTTAGAAAGTTTGTTTAGGATCCCAGTAAAAATTAAATATACAAACCTGCTTTTGCACACTTTACTTAAACCCTAATTTAATGCAGAAACTAGATTAAAGTAAAAGATCAGCTCACCTCTTTGTGTCCTTGTACCTGGGAGTTAACAAATGCCCCCAGGATGTGAGACGTAATGGGCAGGTAAGTGAATATAAGCTGGCTCTCCTGGTGCAGGCAGAACAGGGAGAAGTAGTTGCGCAGCTCCATTACTTGAATGGCATTCTCTTGCTGTGGTGAATCAGAGATCATAATGAGGTTCTATCAGCTATCATAATCCCTATAGTGAGCTATAACAGCTACATGGGGAGAGCTTCTAAAACGATGCTCTCGCTCATGATGAAAGGGGATCATAACATGCTGTGTGAAGGTTGAAGGTTAATGTACAGAAATGTTTCGGCATGAATCTAGCTGTGTGGACTTTCACCATTAAGACAGGAGAAATGTGCAGTATACAAAGACAAAACAAGCAACTAGTTTTGTTGATACTTGGCTATGAAATTTGTCTGTAAATAAATAGATTTTTTATTGTGAGACATCACATGAGCTGCAAGAAATATCTTGTTAGTTTTTCTATTATTTTCAGTTGATGTAATTGCATTATTGCCCATTAAATGTGTCTGTTAAGTGCTTATACGGCTGTGGCGATGTGTCTTAACCAGCCAAGTAATTTGTTTGTATAATTTAGTCTTAATTTAGTGAAGCGATTTGCGCACAATACTAAGTGATGTGCCACAATCTCAGCCAATCGTAACATTTGATGTTTATTTGATGTGAGTTATAAGAAGCTGGTTTTTGAATCAATAAAACTTTACTCTAGCACAGTCGTTGCTGCTTGTGACAGAAAGGCATGTCAAGCTCTTATCGACGTTAAAAGCTTTTATCCCCAGTCACTTTATCGCGTCACAGCTAAAGATCCTATTTTAGAGGCCTCTGGCATCCCCGGAGGGATATTAAGGATACAAATCTTGCTCAAGGGCTTTGGTTTCAAGCCCTTAGGCTCAATTTCCGACACTAAATTAAAATGATGAATCAGTGCTCCACAGGCTACTGGTTCACTTATAGGTAACATTACCTTATAAGCTGTTTTAACTCTTTTTTGAGGACTGACCTGAATGATACGGGACTCCAGCTGTTCCACAGACACCTGCTCTTTAGGCTGGACTGTCGCGCTCATCATTTGTCTCTTCATCACGCTGTACTTCTGCAGCGCTCGCTGGTGCTCGTGCAGGACTCCCTTCTCATGTCGTTCACACAAGTCCTGTATCACACATACACACAAATCTTGTTTATCAGCACAGTGGCACAAACACAAAGAAAAACTAAAGTTATTAGTTAAAGTCATCCCAGCTATGGATAAACACACTTACTCTGTAGGACTGTAGCAGGTCTAGGAACAAATTCAGTTTTTCCACCACATCATCCTCCTCTCTTTTGCCCTGAATTAAATAAATAAATTCAACTCCTGCATAGAAGCGTGACACCGGTTCAAGCTGTGAGTGTGGGCGACTGTTACCTGTTCCGCAGCTTTTTCAGACAGAAGTGAGAACTCGACAGAGAGGCCTTTGACAGACTGTTTGAGAGCGACCCAGGGACTCTTGCTGGATGCCAAGACGGGCACAGATGTCTCATCTGATCCCAGACAGCTGCAGGAATAAAAGACCAAAGCTGAAAGACCAAAGCCATGGCTACTTATGAGCATCAATTAAAATCTTGCAAGCCAATGCAAAATATATTTTAGTATGTTCTGACTGTTGTAAACAGAGTTGATGTTATGCAGAAAATGCATCGTAAAGGGGTGTATACGTGAAGAGGAATTAAATAGACATAAAATATTTGAACTACAAAAATGTTTGACCACAAATTATATACTGACAAAACTAAAATGCCAAGTCGTCCCCTAACTTCCAAAGTACAATAAAGTGATTTCTACATCAGTGTCTGAGAGACACAAAAACACGGCACTCAGGATGGACTGGTACCTGAGTTCCTTTCCAAACATCTGCAGATCTGTGGCGTTCTCTTTTGAGCGCTCAGCCATTTTCTCTGCCCTGTCCCTTAACTTCTGAAAACTGTTATGGATATTTCTGATCAACTCCCGGCTGGATGAAAACTGACTTTGGATATCAGCTGGGAGGTACTCCTGCAAGTCAAAGATGAACTGTATTACGGCAAATATTGCAATTCAGACAAAACATTTCTCAGTTCTGTCTTTTCTGAGTTTCTTTTGTGTTCCACAGAAAAAAGATTCATATACAGGTTTTAAATAACACGAGACATTATAATTATAACATACAATACTACAATAGTACTACAATATACAGTAGGACTATTGTTTAATTATAACATATGCTAGCAGATATACAACTTTAATGAAATAAAATGTAAAAATATGCAAAATAAACCTTTGCTTGCGTTGCATATTTGCATGTCATAAACTCATCGCCCAGTTTTTTGCAAGCATCTCGAAGTTTAGTTTGGACGTCCTGTGGAACATAAATAAAGAAAATCTATGAAAACCTAGATTTCACTGCCTAAAACAATCTCTTTATTATACTATACTACATTTGAATGGGGTTAGGAAAAGAGAAATGAAAAGCCTCACCGAGCCACTGAAAGTTAGGAACGTTTTCACAAGCTCGTCCTCAGAAAAAAAAGGGTGCCGTGCCACAAGATTCAGAAACCTCCCCAAAGCTCTTCTTCTGCCCTCAATGAATTCCCGTTCTGACACGGAGGTCAGTACTGGAGCAGGGCCAAAGAGAAGAGAAGAAATGAACATTTCCCAAAGAATCAACAAAACATTGTTTTTCTATTATTAAAACACAGTCAGGGACTTTTTGGTGCTGGCACTCAAGTTACTTGCTGAGGTTTACAAAAAAGAGAAGTTTCGTTTTTGACCTTGGCAGAACCGTGATTGTTTTTCTGCTGAATTCCCAGAAAATCAGGGGAATGTCACACCATTGTCTAAGTTAAGGTCACTAACACTATAATCAACATTTGTGATTACAGTCTGAGATTTTGCAGTGCATAAAATAAGGCCTTACCTCCTTTCAACACCCTTTTGGGAGGTAGTGCAGGCACAATTCTGTAAGCAAATCTCTGCAGTAGTAGCTCATGGAAGACATCAAAATCACTGTATCGTCGATAGACTGATACTTTAAACCGCTGGAAAATGCATATAAGACACAAAAATACGTATTAATGCACTTATAACCGTAACGACTCAAGTGCATACTAAAAGATGTCTGATCTAAGAGTGAATGATCTAAGAGTAAAACCTGCTGGAAAATCATTATTTTTGCAACTCCGTTTGTTGACATCTGTGGTGCAAAAACACACATTCTTCTGTCTTCTTCTAAAGTCACTTACTTCACTGGTGACATGATATTCCACATGTTTAAGAAATAATCCCTTCTTCTCAGGAATGAGCTCAACCTTGATGGTGTCCTTCATCAACAGCTCTTGCAGAGTCAAAGACAAGATTAAAGGATTCTCCTGAACCAGCTGCATCTTTAGACTCTGCAGCTCTTTTGGTTCTCCCAGCTGAGGCTTCGGGAACTCTGAAAAGAAACGTTACACACAAAAAGAATCAATTAAGAGAGGGGTGACAAGTAAATTACACAGCGGAAGGTACACAAAATTTGGTTTAATCATTTGTAAAATGTACTGTTTATTAGGCATATTCCATTTAATTTATAAGTAATTAAAGTAACTAAATTATTTTTAATGAGAAGATGATTCTGGATACCTGGATAACCCTGTTTTATTAGTTTTTATCTGGGAATAACATACAGTACCTTGAAATGCTGTGACTGGTCAATGAGAAAGTGTTCCAAAGCACCATGTAATAAAGTATGATACAGACTTTAATAAAGAAATAAACATGTGGATCATCAACCGATGTGATGAAGGAACAACTGAAGAATGAACATGTGGAGCTCACAGTGTTTTAAAAACATTGCTAGGGTGTGTTTGGTCTGATTCTTACAGTTTACGATTTGTGTGCTAAACTTAGAAATGAAATTCTGAAAAGAAAAAAATGACTTTGCAAAATATAAAGGGCCATCTCAGCAGAGTCTAACCAAAATCCATTGTTTTGTTTGGTAAAACACAGACATATGTTCCTAGGCCATTTCACTGAGAGAAATGCAGTTGCCATGAGATGGATGAAAAACGTATTCATGGATAGAGAAGAAAACAGGAAATATTTCTATTAAAGTGCAGAGTCAAACATCTTACTGGCAACACCTGAAATAACATGAGACTTCAAGAATAAAAAAGTTTTTAATATGTTTTAACCTTTGATTGCTTTAATATAAATCATATGTTAATAAATAACACAAAACAAATCAGTCTAAGAATGTCTTCGGTAATGTTCAGTAATGTGACTAACTTTGTCTATGTTTTATGTGACTAATCTAACTTAAGCAATATAATTCATCTTTAGTCAGACATTATTGTGAAAAAGACTTTTGTGACTGGTACCTAGTTTTATGACTACTAACTAGGGTAATGATATCACTTTAAGCTACACATTTACTATGGTCAGCTGAGGAATGTAAATGCTTTTGCTTACCTTGTATAAAATTCTCTAACAGTTTTGGACTCGGTGGCTTTCCTTGTTGAGCCAGAGCAATCAGAGCCAAGCCTTTATACAGTGATACTTTGTTTAGGAACCCATTAGCACTGTTTACATGTTCAGATATCTAAAATAATAATGTTAAAATCATTCTGTGCAGTAAATGTCATAAAATCAACAACACTGTGCAATTAATCCATATTATCCATGTCATTCAACTACATGCAATATCTGCTACAGTCTTATAGTCAAACCAATACCTGGTTCTGAACAGTGATGGGGAGGGCGGTTCTGCTGAGAAGTTTCTGGAATACACTGATCTGCACCCGTTCATCAGTTCTGCTGCAGATTGCTTGATGTACTTCCCGATAGTATGAAGGGACTGACCCTAGATTTACACCAATAGAGTCATTTACTTTGCACGAGCACATGGGTTCACGGTACAATTTTACATTTGTGACTTCTCATAACCAAATCAGTATAACAGTAATCAGGTATTCACAAAATAACATCATTGTTGTTTATGGACAGTGATTGTGTGAAACTGGAAAGCAACAAAAATACAATTATTACCACTAAAATAGTAATACTATAATATTGTTATCTGGTACTGAATGATTACTGTATTTATGCACCCTACTATTAACATGGTACTCCAAAGTACTTACTCCACTTACTATGGAAGTACAATATAGGGTACATGCCAAAAACCATTGCAATCATGTTATTTTTTTTAACTAAAATTGTTTATTTTGAATATGCTATAAAAGAAAATTAAGTGTTTATTTTCATTTGATAGAAACAGAGCATTTTGCATTATTTTGCAAGGGGGCAGAATGGCTTCTGGTTACGCAATCACGCTTTTCGTGACGTCTCCAATCTAAAGAATCGCGTCGACAAAATGTAAATAATGTGATTGGTTTAAAACGCGTGATATAATATGAATGAATATATATGACGCATGAGTGGGAATAATAAACCAGTGAAAACGTTTTCTAAATCGATGCAACGTCACCTTCTGTAATCGTTAGTATTGTACGCATACAGTTTCACTGTCGTGTCTATGAGTCGTTAAACTTTAAATAGATGTTCTTCTCACTCAGCAGGCGAAACCAGTGTAACAACTAATACAAAGTATTAAAAATATAAATATTCGCATAGCTCATAAAGTGACTATAATAGCGCGTTTTGGAATAAAGTGACTATTCTAAAAACATTCAGCAAAACATTATCAAGTCAACAAGAAGAAAATTAAGGATAAAGCAAAACCAAAGAAAATGAAAAAAGTCTCAAATGCAGGACATTATATAAAGCACCATTTTGTTTAATGTTTATCTTACATAACTGTATTTTCTATCACTTACCTTCGTTGATGTCCCCTTCCATAGTTCAGGTTGTCATGTGAGTGCGATGGCACCTCCATGTGATTTCCTGCAGAAAATAAAAAAAGGAATTTCCTTCTTGAAGTTGTAGTGATGTGGAAACACATGGTTCAGTATGTGACAGCCAGTGGGTGGAGTCTCAGCTTCAACATGATCCCTGCAACACAAACACATCTTTATACCCTCGTTTTGTAAGGTGGGAAAGTCTTGCCTCCTAAAGTTTTGGAGGGTTTCACATCTTTCTTTCAGAAATAAATATTTGGTGTTTACACTTAAACTGAATAAACTTTGTTTCAGCATTAGATACGTATTTGGGATTTATATATATTTGGGATTTATTTTATTAGGGACTTTTTATACTTCTCTTTTTTTAATACTGTTAGGGGTCTACTTCTTCATTTAGTAGAGCTGTAAAATAATTTTAGCCAAATATTTCCTGTGTATTGTTTTAGAACAAACATGCCATAAACACCCTGTGTTATACTGATGTTTAATGATTGCCATTTTATGTTATACAATACTGTTGTTTTGTAAAAAGCAAATTATCCTTTTATGTTAATTATTTGCATATAAATATTATAATACATTGTAATCTTAAACATTAATTACTTTATTAAATACTATTAAATAACCCAATATGTTGACATAAATTAGATTATTTAAACAGAACCAAAGCTAGATGGATGAATAACTGTGCCTGACACAGCTGATGAATGATGGAGAATACATAGCTTTTGTTGAATGCACTGGATACCTAACTACTGAAGTTTGTCCACGTTCACATTGAATTAAGGTTTTAGTAATGTGTGAACTGCTCTGTGTTGATTAATCCTCATCATATACTGTAATCTATTTAGTAGAGAATTTAAAGGCCACAGCACACAGTGACTTGTATGTTTTTCATTACAAGCACAACAAATCCATTATGAATGTAATTACAACTGTTGCTATGTAGTTGATCCGGGAACTGTGTTTTTCAAATTACCAAACCTATACAGAATTTATGACACTAATGTAATAAAAATGTGAAAGTGATTTGCAGAGTTACTCAGATGACCACCGTA
The DNA here is from genome assembly GCA_019155185.1 of Beaufortia kweichowensis. Taxonomy (NCBI): domain Eukaryota; kingdom Metazoa; phylum Chordata; class Actinopteri; order Cypriniformes; family Gastromyzontidae; genus Beaufortia; species Beaufortia kweichowensis. Next base: position 5,034,383 of record CM032804.1, read on the forward strand.
CAATAATCATTAGTGAAGATGCATTCGCTCGATTTATCTTTTAGATTTCAGATTGCTTTGTCAAACAATTTTCTAGGTATTTTAAGCAGCAGTTATTTTAGTCAATATTAGTCACAGTGTCTTTAGAAAGGTTTGGGCTTTAAATTTAAATCTCTCACATTTTTAAGGACTAGTTATAAATCCCTTGATGATTATGCAAATTATGACTAAGGTTTACTCCTAATGTTATTCCATCATTTAAAGTAAAGATTGTAATAGACTTCTCTAAAAAAAATTGTTTGCTGAAAAAACGTATTATCAATTTAGTAATATTAAGGAAGACATCATAATTTAATTTTGAGGTTTAAATGATTAACTTAGGTTTGCTTTAAGAAGATTTAGTTTATTGCGTATTGAGTTGTGTGTGCAGTATAGTGTCTAGTCGCTAGATGTCAGCATTTTCAATAGATGATTCAAGTTGTGATAAACCTCCCTATCAGCGTGGGTTTGTTACGGTGGGCATCGGTGTTGCTGTGTATTTCTTCCCTCACGCTGATCACAGATCATCTCACCGAGTTTTGTCGGCAGGGAGGAGTTCCGTGGCGTCCGCTAACCCACGCACGGACATCTCGACTTCATCAATATCTTTTTCGGACATTTAGGACTAATAAGGACAAAGGGACGGTGGATCCACCGTGGGAATGACGGAACCGCAGAGCAGACGATTGGCATTAATCTCGGTCAATGACTGACATCAAGCAGGGGGAAATACATCTTACTGTATATCTCTCAGATGTAAAGGATCGGGCTCTGAATGAATGCAGGTCTTAAGATTATACTGTCCATCCATGTAGTTTTAATACATCAGGGAAGTAGGAACTCGCTGATCTGAAATGCACGTTTCGCTTGTGTTTACAGCCAGCCGGTAGTGCATAGGAAAGATCTCGTTTATAGCTATTTAAATGGCACTTGCTTTTAAGAAACAACTCTATACGACAGGTTTATAAAAGACGTTTAATTTTACAGTAAGACTGTAGTTTCTGTTTGGGACAGCTTCATCTCGCCATGCACGGAAGACGATAGATGTGTTTTTCAGGGAAGAGAGGCTTTTGTGAAACCCTGGAGCAAGTTGTGGACTTCCTGATTTAGTCTCTCGGTTGTTCTGGTGTAATATTGTCATAAAGATCATGGCAGCCGTTGTGAATTACTCTCCTCCGTGGTGGGTTAACCTGCTGCACAGACTGCCTCACTTTAACCTGCAGTTTGAACAAACCAGTAGCGATTTTCGACCAGACGATTCATCATACCAGCAGGTAAGTTTTTGTCTTACTGTACAGGTTACACATGTGTGCCCTTTTGTCTTATTTAAATGTATTATATTGAAAATGTACAATACAAATTCCAGTGGTTTCCATTACAAATAGCCTACTGTTATGAACTGTCAGCTCTTTACCATTAAAACCATTACAAAACTTCTTTATGTAGTGTGGTTTGGGTCTTATTCCAGTAGCATTCATTGGTGTTGTTTTGCTTTCCATTCACAATATAACATCAAATCAAAAGAAACCCAACACCATACCAGTGTAGACCCACAGAGACCGTTGAAGTTTCCCATTGAAACCATTAAAGCCATTAGAATTTCTTTTATTGTTTCCATTGTTTGGCAGTATTGGTAAAAAAGACCAACCATCTTAAGACACATTTGAACATTTCAAAACCTTTGTTTACTGAGGGATGGTAGTTTATCTTATGCATTACACACTTACGAGCTTTTGCTTCTCATATATTTTATGCACGTTTCTTTGTGTCATAAAATGACTCAGTCTTTTAATGGACCAATAAAGATAAATCAACCTCAGTGATTGCTTCATAGTAATTATTGTTAGTCCTCACAACTCTCTAAGTGGTGAACAGGCGTGGCTGGTAAAGGTAAGCTTCTGAGCACCCTTTGAACCACTTGGCTTTCATCAAAGACAACAGATGGCCTACAAGCCAAAGAGTGCCATAAGCCTGGTGACAATACCTTTAATTAAAGCTCCTTAAATCACGTTTGGCTTTTTTGTGAAGGCCCTACTGTGATGCTTACGTTATGTAGTGATGGGGCACTTTGCCTAGAGGACTCAGGAAAAGGGAACGGGGGATTAATTCTACCTGTCCACTACAATCATCCCAAGCAAATGCAAGTTTTGAATGACAAATTGTCTCATAAGAATGAAACCACAGTACAAAACGTGTTTTTCAAACTAGACACAAAAAACATTGTGTTATATAGATTAGGGGGACGTTTAGTGTGTTATATTGATAATGTATGTAGACATTTGTGTGTACAGTGCAGTCAGATATGGTGTGGTCATAATCACTGATTAACTGCTCTAGTAATTGTGTTTTGTAAAGTATTGCTTAATCATTAATGAACCATAGTTGGCCAAGTTTTGAAATAGTAACGGGACAATACTGTACATGCATGTAGTGTAAGTTTTATATTTATACAATCACAAAAAAAAGTTTTTAAAATCACAGAAATGGTTGCTTCAGCACGTGTGTGTTCACATGATGGTGAGACTTACTTTTAATTTCTAAGTCTTTCGAAAAACATTTTAAAATGTTGAAGAAGAAGATCAAGGCAAGAATGAAAGTGTTTATTTGAACATAGTAGCTTAATGCCTGTTTTAAGAGGAAACGCCACACGGCACACATGGTTTTCATGAGTCTCTATGGTGGTTCAAATGATTAGCATCATTACCACCCAGAAGAGAGGAAATTAAAACAGGGTGGGTTTACCTGGGTGGTAGATGAAAAAATAGGTACAGGGATGCTAAAGCTGCTGAGGAAAGCAGCTGAGATGGAGTTCGGAGGTGAAGTTCCAGAATTTAGTTCTTTCTAGGTCATGACGCTCAAGATAGATTGTCAGCTGTCTGAAAAAATGTTTCACTGGTGACTTTTAAGCCATCACAGCTAAATGAATGTCTTAAACACAGCTTGCTTGGAACAGACTAAATGACATGAGAATTTGTGTTAAGGGCTCTGTTACCCCATCAGATGCCATCATATCAGTTATGTAGACATGGTTTTCATCACAAACATTGTTACAAACTTTCCTCGAATCCTACCCACTAGATTTTACTTTATAATAATTTATCGGTAGTGCATAGAGTAGTCATGTCTTCTACATGTATTTATCAATAAATAAATATTGTGTATTTTATGTTAATAAAGGGAAAAATCATATTCTGCATTTATGAATTTTCCAAGCCCTAAAATGAAATAGCTTGCGCTTGATTGCAAATGTATTTACGACACGTATTAATGTTTAAAATAGTTTTCTATTTTTCTTCTGCAACCACGATTTCTCAGACTCACGTATTGCAGTTGAATGCTTACGAAACAACTCTTTGAGCATATTTAATCCTACACGTTTGACAAAAATGACAGAAAAGCGGAGACCAGGATGAACAAACAGCTTGTATGAGCAGACTGTTGTCCATAGCATTTGTCACGGGGTCAGACTGCACATAGTGTATGATAACAGACAGCACAGCTGAGGATGGGGGAGATTGGACACCTGCTCCCCACTGAATGCTGCTTATTCACAGGATTGGAATTAACTCGGGATGTCATCTCAGTTGACCACTAGCTAGGGGTTAAGCTCACTTCTGAGGTCCCAGTCAGGCAGGTTCCCTTGATGCGTTTGTCTGTGAACTTTGTCCTACTTTTAATCTTTGCTCCTATTTTAACTTCTAATGGTATCGAACAAAGATAAGACAGCTTCGCTTTTAGAGCTGAATCATTATTAAGTGATCCAATGGATAATATTGGGTTGTTGGTGACTGTAATGATGGGTGAGATGATGATGATTAATGTTGCTCAGCTGAGTGGGCCAAGAAATTAATGTTGGGAAAAGACACCTTTTACACAAGAGCTGCATTTTTGCTGTTAACAATGTTAAATTGTCACTTTTTGGTAATATTTTAATACACATAATTTGTTGATGTTGTTTTTGACTTGGCTGATTTTAGCCTCACTGAAGGTGCTAAACGTTATTGCAAAAATGAACGATCAGGCCCAATCACTTTTTCCAGTACCTTCCTTTGTCTTAAATTGTTTGGACAAACAGGTGATCCTGCCACAAACCACAACCACTTGCAACACATTTCTAAAACTAGCAAAAACATCACGTACAATCTTTTGATCCTGAGGGCCCCAATTAGATCTGTGAACCTAAAGCATGCAAGCGAGCAGAGTCAACCCCTGATATACTAGTTGAACCTCACCCTTTCCCATCCTCAAGCCCTCGTCATGGACTATTAATGGGAATTGCATTGAGAAAGCATGACTGGCGTGTTTTACTAAAGCTGAGACTGTGGGAGTTTGAGCATTGCTTCTCACAAAGACGTGGTGGATGGAAGCCAAACTGTGAAAGGGAGGTCCAGTCAGCAGGATGATGGATGAGACTGGAGCTCTGGGTTTGTTTGGGTGAAAACAACCTGCCAGCACATGAGGAGGGCACACAAGGCCAGAGACCAGATAGACTGCCACTAGTTGATTATGTATGTAGTTTGGGGAAAATATAATGTATAGCTCAAACAGAACATGTCTTTGTGTTTGCTGTGTTTGATATTGGCTGTGTTCAGCAGTGGCATTCTCATGTTTAGTTTGAGGCAGCAAGAAAAGCATTTACATTGACTAAAACTGTTTACATTTTTAAGTAAAATATTTTTTTGTATGATCTAAAGTCTCTATAAATTGAACTTTTTCAAACTACACAACAATGTACTAATTACTCAGAAGTTTTTCCTTTTGATTTGTGCGACAACATTGTCAAAACGATGCCCATTCCGATCAGCGAAATGCTGAAAATTGCTTAAAATGTTGTTTTTATATTATGCATGCCAGACCAATAGCTGGTGATGTCACTTTTTATGAACATAACATCACAGTTTTCACAAATTCACAATAACAGTACAGTTTAAAAAACTAGAAAACGATACCATTGTATACACAAAAAGTTTGTTTTCAGCCCCCTAAAACGTTGTTGTGTAAATGAATAGCCGTGAATTAAAAAAAATCAATGTTTCTGTATTTTTAATTCACTAGCATGTAGATAGACTCAAGGCATGACTTTTCAATTGGAATATTGTGATGTCTTTAAAAACCTCACAGACAAGATATTTAAGTGCACTAATGTTCAAAATGTCTTCTAGTTGTGGGAACGTGGGCTTGAAATAAAAAAAACAACTACATGCTTTCCCACTCCCACACCCACTACACAACCTCCTGTGGGGGAGGCTGGGGAAATTTGTGACTCTGCTTCGGCGTGTTGTGTGGGAAGTGCTGGAAACATTTCCAGTTTAGTTCGTCCTAGCTCTGCCGTTGAATTATTTTAGTCACCTCAGTGTGTGTCATTCACAGGGATGTCACACAGGAAGTAAGAGCGTGGATGCTGCTAATCTGTTTTGTCAGCGTGTTTGCAGACCGATGAGGCCGTACTGTCATCACGCCAGGCAGGAAACACAAGCTGTCTCTCTCCCTGTGGTACAATAAATTCATCATGTGATCGTCTGGTTATTAAGGATTTGGATTTGAGTTGTTCGTGAATTGATCTAAACTAAAGTCTTTGTGAAATGTAATTTTTGCTTAACTCAAAATCAGCCTGTGTGTGATCTGCCAAAGCATTTCTTCCATTGTTTACAGTTAGGTGCAAACAACTGCTTTCCTGTGTGTGTGGAAAGGTTTATTGCCACCCAGTTTGCCTTCAAAGGTTGAATTGCTTGTAACATTGTCTTTGAACGTGAGCGTTTGCTCCTCCTCAAATTACTGCTGGTTTCCCAAAGAAATCTCTGACCCAGATTTGGCTCTTTACTGTTTCAGTCACAATTGCAAAGAGCTTCACTTTTCTCCATGATAATGTTCCCAGCTTTACATGCTTTTGCATGGAATATGGATATGGAATTGGGCTTTAAATGTAATTTTTTTTTGTGGAAAAATACTACAGAGAAAGTCAGAAAACAGCTAGATGATTTTAAAAGTTCCCGTTTGGTTTTCAAAGTGACACATTATTAGGGCAATTCCAGCAGTATGGGCATGAAATTTTCAGTCCAAACTATTTTACTAAACCTTGTTGACAGAGACAAGGTCTATGTACGAGTTATCTATTTAAGTAAATGGAAATATTTATGTGTTATGGATGTCATAAAAAGAACACACGTTTTTGAGAGGCAACATAATTTGTAGGATTTCTGTGAATTAAAATGCACAAACCAGACACAGTAATACCAAATGAAGAAGAGTGACTCTTCAAAGAACATAAAATAGTTATTTTCATGTGTGCATTTATGAGAAAATTGGACTGTTAGGAATGTGACCATTGTGAAAGCAGCATGTTACCTGACTATGAAAATAACAATGCTTTAAACATAAAAAATGCTTTAAAAACTTTGAGAGAGACCACACATGAGTATTTAAACCACCAAATATTGACAATATGGTGAAAAACTTGTGATTGTTTTTCATGGTAAGGTTGACATTTAACATACCAACATGTTTATTTTGTGTAATTTGTTAAATGTAATTTGCCAAAAGCTTTAGGCTGATCTGTCTTTTGACTACTGTTGTAGGTTTCTTAAGATATTTTTCCACAAATTAGTTCTTTTGCTTTAGACTCAGTCAGATGCTGCTAGACCAAATGAAACGACAGCAGTCTCTGTGTTTGACTGCTGTGTCATATTCGTTCAGAGTCTGGTATAGGAGAATCAAGCCTCTTTTACAGACAGCAATGAACTAAAGCTTCATTCAGAGATGCTTAACAAAGCCGGATTCATTTTACTGATAATCTGAATGACTTCAGAAGACATCAAACAGTTTTATAGTGTTTTATTTTCATAGCCTGGAGAAGTTTACAGAAGATAGAAATGTAACATGACATTACTGTTGTTGCCTCTGTTAATCCAAGCACCGTAGGAATTTGTGTATGTAGAATCACTTCCTTTCTGTGTAACGTGACAGGATAAAGGGTTGGACATATTTTTTAAATATCAGGAAGATGGCTTTCAGCCAGGAGCACATTAGCACAGTGACCTTGTGTTTGAAATGCTGCTGTTGTTCTTGGGCAGTGGTTTTGCCTGGTTTCTCTATGTTGGGTCCTGATTCAGCATATGGAGAGAGGAGATCCATTAAGATAATCTGCTGAAGATTACAGTCTGTTTAGAAAAGCTGAGTCTGGGTCTTTTCCTGCCTGTTAGCGGAGGAGAAACGTGGCAGGATTGAAATCTTGGTAATTACAGTGACCTCTTTGGCACAGGTTCTCACAGGAAACACAAGAACGTGCATGGTGCTCTAACTTAGCAAATGCCAGCTGTGTTTTGTGGGGCTTGAATCAGGAAGGCTGTTAAAAAGTATAGGTTGTGTTTAAGGAATAGTTCACCAGAAAATATTACTATGCCATAATTTACTCACTCTCATGCTATACCAGATATATATGATTTCTATTCATCAGTTGATCACGGTTTTTAAAATAATGTATGTCACTGTAGCTTCATCATAAAAGTAATCCGAATGACACCAGGACACCAAATGTATTCTAAAGCAAAACAATATGTTTGTTGAAAAAACAAGTGAAACTAAAACCTTGTGACTAGTTATGTGATCATTTGTCACTGAACATGCAAGAACCAGAAATGGCGTTATTGTGGATGCATGTGCTTTTTGCAGCACAAAGTTAAAGAAACTTTAATAAAAAAACCTTTATAAAAACAGTTTGTGTGTTTTGGGCACACATGGGCATAGTTAATTGTAAGAGAAATTTCAGTGTTGGTTGAACTGTTCCTTTAATGTAATGCCATGTAAATTTATTTTAAAACGTTGGGATTGTATATTATTGCCGACCACACCAACCATTTAAATGTAATTATTTTAATCACTTGACAGTTATTCCAAACAAAGCTAATTTAAAACGACCAATTAATCTGTTTTTTGTTTGGGTTTTTGGCCATGTGATCAAAACTCTTAGTTCTAGCCAGGAATCTTTCATTGGATGCTAGAGAGACGTTTATTTAATTATGTTGCATTTCTGAAGGAGGTTTTGTAGAAAAACAGCATTCTGCCTGGACCATTGATGATCTGATGGGCCCAAAGACTTTGTTAATCACGTTCTACAAACACATTTTCAGAGGTTGTCAGCTAAGCAGTCCAAGTGCTGTTATTCTTTGTAAATGAGGGTATTTAAACACCGATTAATCATATCAAGAACGCTTACTGGCCAACCTCCCAGATAAGCTTGGCAGCAAGTCATAAATTTCCACATCCTCCATCTTCATTTCACTCATCATCATAATTCACACCTCATTTGAGTAGATCCTGCCTCACATGGGCCCATTGTTATACAGGAGGCATTGGGGATTGAAGTGATATTGGCTTGTGTTTTGGATTTTTCTGAATCAAATGTAATAGGAGCAAGTGATTTCACATGGTTCAGCAGATTAAGTTCAATATAAGTTGGTTGAAAAAATTCTTTCTTCTTTCAGAAGAAAAATGTGTTTTCTAAATCCTTATACATAACTGAATCTGTATTATTTCGGTCACTCAGGAACGAAGTTCATGTGATACGTATGGTTTAGATAGTTGGACAGTAAGCTTGTTTTGCTATTTTATCCTCAATGCATGTTTGTTCAACTTCCAGACATCTTAAAGAAATAGATCGCTTAAAAATTAGTTATTTCTTCAAATAGAAATGAAGCTCAGAAGTCAACCAGTCAATTCTTACTCTGGTTTTGAGACTCATTCTTTCATTTTTGTCTGATGTCATTTTGCTACTGTTGATAAGATGTGAATAAAGAGAAAGATTCAGAAGAATTCACAAAGATTCATTTCTCTTGATGTGCCACTGTGAATAGTGGACATTGTGCTTTGTTCATTTTTTCAAAGTCCATACAGTAGAAGCCTTAATCGTGTTGCTAAACTTAGATCTGGGTTTAGCATTCGCCCGCAGGGACCGAATCCTTTTGAAAATGATTTTCTATTTTTCTGTGTCAGTCAGGAATGAAATAATAAACATGTTCTCATAATTGAGTGGCGAGACAAAATATAAAGATTTTTACTGCAAGTCAGTTGAAAATTGTTGAATAGCGTGTGTTGTTGAAGCGCTGAGGTAACCATTGCATGTTTCTGTAGAAAAAGTGAAACGTACCACACACCATTAGTTAACTCCATTACTTGTAAGATCTGCCTGTTCTTCCAGTCTGACTTGCTAGGCAAAGCCTTTTGCTCCAGCCCTTTTCAACCAACACAATAGTTTTCCCAGCTCTGCTGTGATCACACACTGCGAGTTTGACTGACAGCTTGGCTCGGCTTGAAAGCCGTATGGAAACGATGCGATTTGGGAGATTTGAAATGCCTGCATGCGTTCACTGGGTCCATGGAGATTAACCGACTGGATCCCAGGCCAAGCTCATCATGGGTCTTTCTATGACCTCTTCCAATGGCAGTCAAGGGGGAGAACTGGGTCGGTTTTTGAGCAATTTGAGTCCAGATGACCTTAAAGTGCTTAATCCCAGTGTGGTTGTCACAACAAGATTGTCCGAGTAAAGCGTGGCTCTTAACCGAGAATAGCTCTGACCTCATTATACACAAAACTTCCCCTGCAGGTTATTTGACACAGGAGCTTCAGTAGGAGACCCATGCATTATTTTCAATGTTAATAAAGGGAATTTTTTTAGATGCCTGTTTGTGATAATTGTTTAGTCGCATTTTGAAACTCGAAAGCATAAAATCTAAATAGACAACTTATAATGGTTTAGAACAATTTACCATCAATACACTTGTGTGATCATGAGATAAGAAAATAAATCATCTGTATGTGGTGCCATATGTTGCTGCTTTGGTTTCTGTTAAACATCTGATTTTGTAACATAAGACTAGAAGAACAGTAGTAGATAATTTGCACATTTGTGAATTTATTACATTCCCCCACTTTGTGCCTTGTTTATGGGTCTGTTACTGCCTTTAATGTTACAAGTTGTTAAAAGCTGTTTGCAGACATGCACTTTATTTAGTCTTGTGTAGTCTATGCAATCTTAATTTAAAGTTAAATTTGTGTTGTTTTTGTCTTCTGTAGTACAGTGTCCTGTTTTCTTATAGCACCTTGTTACTGTAGAAACTTTGTCTTGTTCAAGCTGACTCTGAAATGTGACAAGTAATGTTTATTTGTTCGAGCATACATGCGCTGCCAAGTTTCTGAGTTGACGGTATTCTTTTGCATTGTTCAGCTTGATGTGTTTTACAGATTTCTAAATTGCTTTATTCTCTCGTCTCTTGCAGTCCATCTTGCTCCTCGGAGGTATAGCCCTGGCATGCTTGGCCTTGGACCTTCTCTTTCTCCTGTTCTACTCTTTCTGGCTGTGTTGTCGCCGTAAGAAGAGCGATGAGCAGCCAAACGCAGACTGCTGCTGTACCGCCTGGTGTGTCATCATCGCCACCCTCATCTGCAGGTGAGTCTGAACATGTCTTTCCATTTCCATGTCTTCCGTAGTGGGTGTGGTTCCATGTTTTGAAACTGTCACATTGTTTCTGGTAACTGCTTTATCAGTGTCTCGTTCCAGCTGAGGATGACACATGTAGTCACTTGTTTGTTTGAGATGTACACCGCTGTGATCCGTCTAAGAGCTCATGCAGTTTGTTCCCAAATGAATTGCTTTTGTCAAATGTTCCCCAGCTGGCAAAAGCCATTCTGCTTGTTGGAGTGTAACAGTAGTGGTGCATTGTGGGAAGGGTTTAATTTCGGGAGGCAAAGTCATTTCTGTGCTAATCTTTCTGTATTTCATTTGGAGATGTCCCTAGGCTGCTGTGAAATCTTTTACCAAATGCTGTGTTATTAACAGGTGGTTTTAACTCTACCTGTTAGTTTATTTGAGACTCTTAATTCAGGATAGATTGCAAAGGATAATGTAAGGATTATACTAAAAAGTAAAATATTCATATTCATAAACACAATTCACACAAATTTGCAAATTCTGTGGTCCTATGCACTGCTGAGACTACATAATATATTTGTCCAGACCAATAATTGCTTTGCATTTTGAACACTGTGTGTGATGTCATCACGGAGGCGGGACTAGCAACTGGCTTCTTGTAATAAGAGTGTAACAAACAATGACTACAAAGGTGGCTTGTTTTTTACTGGCTGTCTTGTCGTCATAAAAGCTCCATAAAAAGGAAACCAGACAGTGAATACGCTCCTATACCTGGCAGAACCAGCACCATTGTCTCACTTTCATTTCGCCATGTTTGGAAGTTCTGTACGAAAGAGCTTCTGTGTTCCTATTGGTTAATGTCACAAATGAGACTGAACTTGTCTCGGAAGATTGAAAAAATTAAATATGTTAATCTTTCTGTCAAAACGTTGTGGTGTGGCTTAGCTGGCAAAATACTGTTACACACTATATGAGATGGTTATCTGTATACATTTCAATAATGTATAATCACTTTAATTACTATGGGTTTAGAAAAGGGAAAGTAATGGATTTTTTTAATGGAAATTGCAGGTTAGTGTCACTCCAAATGTCTAAATATGTTGCTTTTATTTGTACTTTATGGCATATAACTATATATAACAGTCTTGGTTTTATATTTGGACATATAACTATCTCGGTTTTATAATTTATAGTTAACATTAGAAATCAACTTTTATCATTTGAATACCTTATCTGTATTACATTTGTGTGCAGCATTTAGTAAAGATAAAAAATTGGATTTTAAAAGCAAATGGAGAAAAATTTGCGTTTGACTCCTTGTGGACTCCCTGTAGGTCCTCTGTTTAATCACTGGAGAAGCTCTATTGATCGTTTTGTGAAATTTGCAGAAGATAAATATTGATTGTGTATTCGGCTATTCCTGCTGTTGCATATGACAAAATGCAGAAAAGTGGGGGTTTGTGCATGAGAATGTCATTACTCATGGCTAGTGTATTCTGTCTGGTACTGCTGTTAAAATGATCTTATATATTGTTGTTATAATAAGCAATCCCTGCTGAAAAAACAACTGAAACTAGTTTTAGCTGTTTTTTTACACTGGTTTAAAGGGGTTTTGACCATTTTTTTCAAGCTGATCATAACTGGTCAGGCTGGAAGACCAGCTTGCTTCTAACTGTTTTTCTAGTGTCGTCTGCTGAACCTGTTATGGTGCTTTCAAGTGCATTCAAATTCTTGTTACATTTAGTGAGTTTCTCTAAACGAATGCAAATCATTAGACGGACTCACAAACATATATATTGAATTGGTAATGCTGGTTTTTGTTATGATGATGTTCGGGCGAGATGGAAAGACAAGGCGAATGAAAGGAATTTGGTGGGAATTTTGGCTCGGCTATTGTCCGGCTCGACACCCTGTCTCGAATAAAGCCCGTTGCTATAGCAGCGCCTTTCCTGGCAATGTCTAGCTTGCGGTTCCTGACATTATAGACCATTGACAGGGACTCGCAAAAAAGACGACCACTCTTCTCCACAAACCCCCCACGTCCTCGTGTTCAGTTTATGCTAACGTGCGTTCGCTCTTTAGGAAGCCTGTCTGTGATGTGTGGAGCTGGGAGTGCGTGCATGCTGTGTCTTTATGTGGCTCTGTGTTTATCTGTGTACTTTTATAGTTTAGTTGTCGGATGCAATGACAGGTGAGAACTTTATGGTCGCTGTGAGTTACACACTGAGCTGTAAATCTCGTCTTCAGTATATGGTCTATTTCTCCAGCTGAGATAAGGTTGTAATGAGCTTGGAGGCATGGCTGAACCACAAAGGAGGCCTGCTGTCACTTCATATCACTTTTTTATAGCCAACATAAAAACAATATGGACCCTTTATATTGTTTTAATACACACATTTGGTCTTACTGCAAGTTATTGGTTAGGGTATTGTTTGTCTTGCATTTATCAATAACTCACTCCATCTTTGAAACAACATTGCTTGTACTGTAGCTGAACTTTTTGAATTTTAATAAAACCAATTTTTTTCCATACCTAAAGTGTTAAAGTCTAAAACTGTTGTGTTAGATGATGTTATATTTGACTGCACAATTTGCACAATTTGAATAGTGTTTACCAAACTAGTCCATTGCTCATACACATCACATATTTCAATCACATATTTACAAAATTCCACTGGATTTCCCCAACAAGCAGTACCAGAGAATATTTGTGTACATTTTGTATAGAGTTAACTTTTGAGCTGTTCTTGCACTTTCGTCTATCAGTTTCATAAGCACATGCTTTCTCACACTCTCAGTCCATTCTCTCTATCACTGTTACTCAACCACTTTGTCTCTGTCTTTTTCACTTTGTCCTGTGAGTTTGCAGCTTGAGAAAGTAAAAGTCAAGCAGCACACATCTGGTCCCGTGGAGAGGTGGAAATATGGAGAACATGCTCTGGCCCGTGCTCGCAGACTCCCTCCTGATTCACTCCACAGGGAGAGAGATGAGCCCATTTTCAACACAAACACCATTAATAACCATCACACCTGCAAGCAACATGACTCAGGATTTTTCATAATGTGATAATCATTTTCTCATAATGACTAAGTCCTATTAGCAATGGTAAATTCAAAACCGCTTTTGTATTATAACCAAAACTTCCTTCAAATTTAGTCAGTATTACAGCACATTGCATCTGTTAATTTTGGCCCATTCTCCACAACACTAAAATTGCATATTTGTAGTCAGCGAGCACATTTATTAAAACACATAAATAGTCAGTTGAATATTACTGTGTGCAATTTGCATTGTATATTAACAAATTATATATCTAGCGAATTTGGCTGTTTTATACACACAACAGTCTGAAATAATTTTTTTGTTTCTGTTCAAATCATCCTTACGCTGCAGGTTATTCATAATAGCCGGCTTTGCATGTTTTGTTTAATAAATATTTTGACTAATTTGATCATGCATTTTATCACATTTAAATCTATTCTGCATTAAAATTAGGTCTCCCCTCACACACTTATAATTGGCACAGAAAACATTTAAAACACATGCAGATTCGGCGTATGCCTGCTTATCATTTGTGAATGTGGAGGAAATGAGCTGATGGCAGTCGTCCAGTGGACTGTCTTCCTGTGGACCCTGTGGATGTTGAAGTCCTACATGGATAGACTGTTTAGTGAGAACTAAGCTCTTGTAATGTTTACCATGTGTAATCTGAACCTGAGAAAGTAAGCCTATGTCATCAGATGTAGTATTTAACGTGTATAGTATATTGAAATAGAATTGCAGGATTGTGTCATTTTTATTCTTTCTTGGAAGCAAATTTGGCAGTTTAATCTCCTGAGTCTTGCTAATCGAAGCAAGTGTTTCTGAGAGCTTACAAGGAGCTTACAAATGGATGCATTTGAAGAAACACATGAGTGCTCGCATAGAAACAAGGAAAGTACAAACATGTTTTACAAAATGCGGTATGGTTAAGACGTGCAGTCCTCTGTCAGTCATCAATGATTTATGAAGGGGCCGAGAAGTTAACGTTAACACACTACACATGTACTACACTTTTAGTGTCCAGACAATGGCAAGGGTTAACACATTTATGAATTCTGTAGTAAGCTTCTGTTGGTAATAACATAAAGGTCTGTGCTATTCCTTACCCTTTGCTTTTAAAAGTTTCTATTTTGAATTCTGTTCCACAGCATGCATTATTTAGTTCAATTGAAACACAGTATTTCGTATAGCAATACCGGACAAAGTTGAGGCTTATAACGCAAGTAAATACATTTGCACATGCTTTGTTTTCGAAATAGTACAGATTGATCTAAACCTGTGACAATTAATGTTAATGCATTTGGTGTAAAGCAGCCTGAAGGACATGTTCCAAATGCAAAGCCTATGAAGTTTCATGCTTGGACTTCAAAAGTCTGCTGCTTAAGGGCACATTTTCACTGTAGCGCCGCATAACTAAAGATTATGGAAATCCAGAGCAAGGCTCTGAAACCTTTACAGTGTTTATGGTAATCAGCTCTTGGCTTGGCATTGAAGTCACTTCAAAGTCTCTGATAGCATCATCTGCAGTTCATTGGGGAATTTTGAAGGGCCTGTGACAGGAGTATATGAGCTTGTATCTATCAAACATTTTTACACCAACAGTTTGATGTATCTGTCTAGCTGTACCTCAATTATAAATTATGCAAATATGAATTAAATTATAATCTAATTGTAAACTCAAGTTATTTAAACTGAACCCCTAAAGATTCCACGACTGGAGGTGGTGGGATTTCTTTATTTGACCTTCCTCCAATGTTAGACAGTTCAATGCATCTCTGTGGTCCAGTTTTTTTACTCAAGGACACTGTGATAATAACTCAAGGATTGTTCCTTGTTATGTTCAAGCCAGTAAACTTGGTTGCAACACCCGGGTGCCCAATTCCTGGTGCCGGATTCAGGGTGAAAGTGGCCATCAACAGAAGGTTTTCCATTTCCTGTTAAGCAGGAAACGGCAGTAACTGAGTCGGTAGACTCTGCCTGCTTCATTTGAGAAGAGATCAAAAGAGCTTCAGAGAACACTGTGACCAAACCCATCTCATCATATCCATGTGACACTCCACTTAACCAAATCCCCTCTGACCCGGGATGCTGTTATACAGGGGGATGGGTAGGATAGCATGTGCGTGAGTAATAAGTTCGGCCCTGCTGAAGTGCTCAGCGTGATGTGTCTAGTCAATGAAGTGTTATTCTCTGAGGAGCATTTAACCCCATTCACATTGACCAACTATCACAGCTCATTACTTATGCTATATGTTATGCAACCTTAGCCTGAGTCATTACATCAGGGATTGAACATGATCATGTTGGTGTATTGTGGCATATTGTGTATAAGATTTGTTGGCAGTATATCTGTACAGAGCAGAATCAATGTGCTGGAGGTGTTAAACAGCACTGGCTCATAACAGAGACGAAATAATAGTCGGGGCAGCATGTAATGTAGCTTTACAGAGATAACAGCCCACAGCGATGGGACCATTGATCTGACCTTGGGTCATATGTTAACGTAGAGCCCACGGCCAGACTTTTTCGGTACAACTATTATCCGAGCTGTCAGTTTACAGATTTATGTCTCTGACCCAAACGTATTTCACTGCTGGCCCTTTTTACCGTCTGTTGTCTTTAAGTTTTATAGCCATTTCCCTCCAATCTGGCAGGCTTTTAACCTACCCTAATGAAAATCTACCATAGGATTGGTACTGTGTTTTTGGCACTGGTATATTATATACGGTATAATTGTTATATTATATCCGGTATAATTGAGGAAGCACATTATGGTGCTTTACATTTTAAATGGCATTTTATTTTATATTATTCTATATTTATTCATCTCTTTTTGCAGGGTAGAACCTATTTAACTTTTGCGATAGGAATTAGAATTTCTATCAAGTTGTGTTGTTGTTTTTCATTAGGAAGTGGAAATGGACTTCCATTAAAATGAGTTTTTGCAATTTTAACTACCAATGAAAATGAAACTCGTTACAAAACACCGGCAGCTGAAAGTTCATTTGGGAGTCCGTGTACTTCTAATGTGCTTCCTCAAACTGTCCTCATTGGAAAAAGTGATTTGTTTTTAATTGCGTCTTCGCTTTGTGCTAACAAATACTTTCTTGAAGGCATTGTATGGTTTTGTTTGATATAAACAGACAAGTATCACCAAATCATTTTGTTCAGCAATCATATAAAAACTGTACACATCATTCTCTGATCATATTGTGTTTACAAAGGTCTATGTGGTAGAATCCCTTTATGTAAATGAGTTCCTGCAGATTTCCACCAGACTGCTAGGAATGCTGGGAAACTCTCCTGAGACCACTCTACTGGGTCACATGACCTCAGCCTCAGGGGACGGCGAGGTGACATCTGCCTCCTTATCTGCATGCTCGTGTTGCAGCACGCCCAAGTTGAGCATCACAGCGAATGAACCAGACTAACAGTCTGTATGTTTTGAGTATACTCGTGCATGAGAATAGACCTGACGCATAATATGCATGTGCATGATGTCACGGTTTTCACAGATTTGCATTTTCACTGTTTACACAGAGGCAATAAAAACAAATATTTGCATATTCAGCCCCCCAAAACACAGTTGTCATGAAAACGAAAAGCCAAAATGCAAAAACGTTTTTCGTTTTTAGTTAAAAAAACATTGTGTAAACAGCCCCTAGTATAGACCTAGTTTGAGAGACTTCACTTAATTCAACGTAAGTGACTCCCAGTAACAATGGGCCCTTTAAACATCCACAATAATTGTAAAATCTTCACATCTAGACTTCACTCAAAGCTGTAGTGTGTGCGCAATGCAAAGCTCAGGCTGGTCGGGGCATGGAATGCGTCTTAAATGCATGTACTCCAGCTGAGAGCTGCGGGGTCTGCCCTGCGGTGAATAGCTCTTTGTTTAGCCGAGGAACCCTTGTAAGCAGGGAGGCATTGATGGTAGCTACTATTGAAGGTTTTAATAATGGGTGACATACTAGAGAGAGAGAGAGAGCGAGAGAGAGAGAAATGAGTTGAACAAAACACCCAGTCGTCATGCTATTGTGCCACCTGGTGGTGAGGCAACAGTTTCTGAAAGAGTCTGACTTGTTTTTGATCTTTTTCGCCTTCCACCATCTGAAGTACACAAGCTGCGAGTGGTCGTCTGTAGGGAGTACATTACTGTGAATGGCCTCTGTGGATTTGTTGGACGGCACATGTTTGATGTGACCTGATTCTCAGGCAGGTTGGTCAAAGCTGTTAGCGCAATCGATTTGTTTTCCTCTCTCTTCTTCCAGCGCGTTACAGTAGCCCAACACACTAAGAGAATAGTGTAGGGTTTCGCTCAGTGCTATTGATTATTTGACCGCTATGGGTTTCATTTGTGGTTGTCTCACACAATCATGTGCACAGTGTACAAACAGACATACTGAATAGACCACCCGGTAAGATTTGTAGCTTTTAGCACTAAACAAATTACCATCAAAACCATGATATGACCTTGTGAGATTATTCCGAAGTGGTGGTTTTATAAAATTGCTTCCTGTCTTAAAGTGAATGTGCAGCACTTAGTTTTGTCTAATCTTTGTTTTGTAGTTTCAAGTAGACTCGGTTTTACACTATCACAACTGAAGTGGAGTAAAAGGAGATCCACTTTCATACAGTATCAAGGTACAATGTGAATACAAAGGGAAGTGAGTGCTTTTTAACTCATTTCACTCAACTGAAAATGGTCAGAGTTTAGTTTTTGTTTAACTGTATCGAAGACTTAAGTGGGAGGAGATTCTGCTGGACGTTTTAGTTTGGTTTGGTTTTTTAGCTTCCTGATAAGCAGAATCAACTCCAAAATCAGGATGTTCATTCATGTGTGTTCAGTTTGCATTGTCAGTGCTTTATGTGTACACCCAGTAGTGTGAATGAAGGCTCTACTATGTTGTTGCTGTATGTGGGGTTTGGGCATTACTGACCTTTTCCACATGGTTACAACGACTCAGCTAAAGGGACGTCATCCCTCCCTCTTCTCCTCCTCATTCCCGTCTCTCTTTGTCTCTTTACAGCGCCGGCATTGCTGTCGGTTTCTACGGGAACGGCGAGACATGTGACGGGGTGAATCGTCTTACCTACTCCCTCCGGCATGCCAACCGCACAGTGGCAGGAGTGCACAAACTGGTGAGATCCCAATGTCCCCCATTAAACTACAGCTTACTCCATCACAAATTGCATTAGCGGTACAAACGTTGTGGGTTTGATTCTTATGAATCAAGTGTTTGTGTGTGTAGGTATCAGACAGTACATCAGCTCAGAGCCAGACTGTGGATGAGAACCTCCGGCTATTGAAGGACAAGTATGCCAAGCACACAGACTACCTGTCCATCGTACAGAAACTGCAGGGCCAGCGGGGCGAGCTGGTCCGGCAGATGGCTGACATTCCCTTCTGGAAAAATCTCGGCATCTCCTTGGAAGATCTGGCTGGAAAGATCGAACTATATGACTGGTACAGGTAAGTAACGGTGCTATGACAGGTGTAAAATGAAATTAGGGTTGGAATTGGAAATGAAAGATGTCTCTGATAGGAATAGTAATGTTGTTGGTTCATTAGGAGGTCTTTTAAAAAAAATCACAGGAGGAAAAAGTTCAGAGGATTTCTGTCAGGCGTGAACAGAGCTCTCTTAGAGAGAGAGGAAATTAGTATTCTGTTCATTCTACCTCTTTCAACCTCTCCTCGTCTATTTACAATTCTCACTGAAACAAATCACTGTGGGATCTGTTAGTTTCCCTAAGCGCTTTGAAAAGAAGGAAGAAACTTACAACTAACAATATGTGTCTGACCTGTACGACTGCAAAACATATTTAGTATAAAAGTGAGCAGTAAACAGTGATGCAGAAG
This sequence comes from Beaufortia kweichowensis, assembly GCA_019155185.1. Classification (NCBI taxonomy): domain Eukaryota; kingdom Metazoa; phylum Chordata; class Actinopteri; order Cypriniformes; family Gastromyzontidae; genus Beaufortia; species Beaufortia kweichowensis. Next base: position 5,053,728 of record CM032804.1, read on the forward strand.
TCACAGCTTTGATGCTGGGGGTTTGTGGTTTGTTTACAGGGGTGCTCTGGGTGTTTGCTTGTTGTAGATGGGGTTTTTTTAGGTCAGAAGAGCCCACCCCCAATTTTCTAATGTTTTTTTCCCTAGATATAGCTCAGGCCCCTCCTTCAGTCTAAACCTATGAGACTTTAGTCAACTGTTTTCTCATCTGACAAGGAAAAAATAAGCAGAATTGGTCTGTCTTAGCTTAGAAAAGTGTCTCTTCTTCAGCTTGCCATGTGATTTTAAACGGGTCATTTTATTGGTCATGTCCGTAACGCTGAAAAAAAAAGTGAAAGTGTAGCACATGCGTTGCTGAAAGTATTGCATTCGCAATCACCACATTTCTTTAGAAAATCTAAAAATGTAACCGTGTCATGTACATTTACATTATGTATATTTAAATACTTAAAAAGTTAATAAACTACAATTAATATATTTTGTGTGCTCATATTTAAATATACAACTACACGATTACTTTTGAGTATTATTTAATTTGTCAATTGTTAGTAAATGTATAAATGTTTGTTGAATTTGCAGTGCTTTGTTATGCATTAAAATACAGATTCATATTAAAGAGGCTCTGTGTATGTGACCTGCAGTTTTATTCTTGTTATGTTGTTGTGTTTAGGTGGGTGGGGTATTTGGGTCTCTTGCTGTTTGATGTGCTGATTTGCCTGCTGGTCCTTTTCGGTCTCATCCGCAACTCCAAAGGAACTCTGATTGGGTAAGATGGATTTTTTGGGCGTGTCCTTGAATCACTACATGAAGGAATTCAGGGCATTAATATTTGGAGAAACAATTAAATGGCCAGCAATCATCAATCTGCTCCTTAAGAGTGTGAATTATCCGGTTAGATCTAGCTACACCTCTTCATGAGAATGTGATAAATGAATTTTGACTGTCCGTGTCAATCACAGCAGTTACACCAGACACACTTAATAAAGTGCCAATTATCCTCTTCTGTTTTTAGCTCAGGCAGAGGAATTGTAGTGTGTGTGTCTCTCCGGTTTCCTCCTCTGGGACGTTTAATTCAGCGGTGTCACTGTAAAACCTGTTATCTCATTCTCACTGGAGAGAATGATGTGCTGTCAGCAATGCCTGAACAACACAGCCTGAAAACTGATGTATTTTGTACTTGAGAAACTTTTTCTTTCAGGTCACTTTTGTTTGTTTGTTTCTGCTCACTGGTTTGTGGTGTTTGTCAGGCACGTTCACTCATTTAGTGGGTAGCCACTAGCTTTTCCACTAGCTTTGCCAAAATACACATTTGGACAGATGTAGCCAGTATGTCTCTTTGGCCATTGTTATCCTGATGTGGATAGTTTTCCCTGGGCTAGTACTCGCATTAAAGACTGGCGTCTTTATGCTACAACCCTACTGACCGATTTTCTGTAGCGTAACATGTTAGTTATATATTTAGACATTTACCATTTTACATTCATATTATACAGTGAAATAAAAGTTATAAGTTATAAAAGTTACTAATTATGTTAATTTTTCTTTCCCTGTAAGACCTAATATTCCATTTTGTTTAAGAAAAAAATGAAGTCATCATTTTGATTTCGTCTTATCTGTAATTTAGTTTATTCCTGGATATGTTGTGTTTTTTGTGTGGTTTTTTTCCCCCAGTGTTGTGTTCCAGAGCTCACAGAAGATGATAATGTGTTGTGTTAATTATAGTTGTGAATAATCATTATGTGTGTCTCTGCTCAGGGTGTGTTTTCTGGGTGTGTTGGCGCTGGTACTCAGCTGGGGCTCTCTGGGTCTGGAACTGTCTGTCTCCTCGGTGAGTGTCTCCATGGCAACGCTACTCCATTCAGAGGCAGGACATTATTGTGATGATGCTTCTGTGGTTACAGACCAGCTTTCCTTATGATCTCTCCCACACATTCTCATACCTGCTGCATTCATTAAAATACTTTTCTTTGGATTAGTAGCCCTTTTTATTGAACAGCCCATTTTGTTTTTACAAACCAAATGAATATGTACTTCCTAGACACACTTTAGTCATTTTAGTACCTCTAACATTAAATATGGGCACAAAATAAAATACTACAATGGAAAGTGTTGGATATACTCCCCTAACATTTATTGTTTTCTGTTCTCTTCTGCTTTAGGGCTTCAGTGATTTCTGTGCAGCACCTGACATGTACATTATAAAGGTGTCAGAGAAGTACACGCTTATCAAGAAAGGTATGTTTTATTACAGTCACAGTTATGACAAACCAGCAATGACGTCTTTGAATTCCCACAGCTATTGCATAATTGTTGTCCACCTCCTGCTGGTTTGTGAGTAAGATGCTTTATGTGGCAGGTGTTATTCTGAGTCGTGAGTCTGACTGAATTTAGACTGTATGTTTTACACCTCATGATGGAGAAATGTGTTCTCTTGGAATGAGCAGTCAAGACTTTCATTTCCTGTTGGCTTGCAGAAGTTCGACTGCATCTGACTTTCTCTTCCTCACTTTATCAGCATCACTCAACACAGCGGTTCCATTTCAATGTGACCTTATTATCTGCAGGAGGCTGGATGCTCTCAGTTAATCTGTGTGAAACGGTGTTTGGCCACAAGCCTCTGTTTGGGTTACTTTGTGTCTGAATGTATTGGTTTGAAAAGAGAAATCATGAGGAAAGGGTGATTATAAGGTGGAAAAGTTTTTAATTTTTTGACACATTTTCACCAGTAGTGCTGCTTTATGTTTCACGGTAAGATTTGGCTCAAAGATTCAGTGCTAAAGTCTGTTTGTTAGAGGAACCTACTATATTAAGTCATACTTGTATCTTTTGTGCCGTTGGGTTTAATATATAAATTACCTGTTTGAAGGCCACTGGCGACTTGTTAAATGAGATTTCTTGATAACTGTGTTCTGGTGTGTTTTCCTCCCCTCATGAATCATGATCATTTACTGCCTGTATTCATAGCAGTGTGTGTTTTATTTAAAGATCCGTCTCCATCAGATCATTTTCTGAAAGCTGCATTGTTTTCGGTTTCATACAGGCATCTCTAATTGCCTCATATTACATCCAATTACCGGAGGTTATTCACAGATTAAATGTGAGCTTTGGACTTTGTGAGTCCAGACCTTGTGACTGAATACTGTTACATGCTTTTAATACAGCAATGAACTATACTACTATGCTATAAATGAATACTTTAGCCTTTTGTATACAGTCATTCATGGAAATAATTGAGAGTCTGGTTTATTTCCCTCATCAATGGCGTAATTACAACGTTTATGGAGCGATCAGAGAGGCCAGTTGGACAGGACAAGAGAATTGGCTTGTATATAACCGGGTTTTACGAGGACCACTCTTCATGTAAGCACCGCCATGTGTACGCACATGTGCGTTTGTGTAATGATAATGATGAAAGTATCACTCCTCCTCAATCGAACCCACCAGTCTGACGCATGTGTCTGTTTTTGACTCGCCTCTACAGCAAGCAGCATGTGAACGTGGCCTGAGATTCCATCTGCGTTGGCGTGCGGAGGTTTGTCAGTAGGCTGTGTGAATTAGTACCATTTCCTTTGCAGAAATAGAAAGCGATTTTCATTTTTTTTGAATGACACAGTCTGGCTAAGCATTGGGTCCTGAATCTTTACATTCACACGTCTGTGATGTGATTTACTACTTACTACTTGCTGACTTTAGCCTGTGCTGCACTTGATTTTCACTCTGGATTGTAGATCAGTGACGTCTATATACCTAAATAGCTCATTAGAGCTCTTTTCTTTTGTGGTGTGGAACATCTGCATTATCGATTTAAACAGTCAAATGTGTTAATCTGGATTCTTTTCGGCTGTGGAAAAAATTAGCAAATGAGCCAAAATCTGATCCCAAAATCGGTGTTAAAGATTCAAAAAGAAATGTTTTTTTAGTCTAGTTATTATTTTTATGTGTCATACCCCACTGACTCTTGATATTAATCTCTTCAGGAAAAGAAATTGGTCATGGTTAGGTTTAGTGAGTGATGGTGTTGAACTGAATTACAATGGCTTCTGGATGGAAATTTTGTTTTCAAGGGCGCTGTGGGCAATGTTTGCCTTTAAACTATGAGGTCACCAAATGATATCAGGCACTTCCTCCTGTTTATTCAGGTAGAATGTCACGGATTTGTTGCAGTGCTTGTAAATGGAAACACAGTTGTATTTGAATGGGTCTTATTCTAGATACAAAATGCTTTCTGTTCAATATACTCTCCTTGACTTTTATCATGTCATGCCTCTTGATTCACCGTTTCCCGTTCTCTTCACAGATATTCTGCAGTATTACCTCACATGCAGCGTTGGCCAGGTCAACCCCTTCCAGCAGGTAATCATAGTTTTAATCTCTTTCACACATTGATTCAGATTCTTTGTAAGGCTTGAGTGTTTAATAAATATTTATCTGAAGCTCACATCCAAAGACTCGTTCAAACACTCCTGACACAAAGGTTATTCCAATCCAAAGTAGAAACTGATTTTTGTTACATGATTTTACCCAGTACAATAGTTTTCTCTGTTTGTGTCGGGCATGTGAGAGATCCATGACGTTCTGACATGCCTATATAGAGTGTTTCAATTGACTCCATTTTGCATAGTATAGTCCATTTGGCTTCGGATGCTCCCTATGTAAATCAGTAGACAGTGAGGCACAGACAAGAGCCACGGTCAATCTCCTCCCTCCACATACTCCATTTGGCCAACTGTTTTGTCCGTCCATGTGCATTAGCATTCTGTCCTCGCTCTGAGCAGCTCCATGCATCTGTGTGTTGTTTTGCTTTCCTTCCCCCCCCTTCAGTTAATGGAGTCAGACTCTTTAAGTCTTTATGTGAATAATGTATGTGCACGATTCAGAGACCTTCCTGCTTTTAACTGATCATGATTGATGAATTATGTCGGTGACAGCTGCATTGTCTTGATGTCATTTCATTTAAATTAAGGCTGATGCCCATATGGAGATTGAATGGTTCACTTTGTCAGCTGATGCTTCTAAATGGACCTTCTCTGGATCTATTGCGGCACGCAGATGAAACTGAGCCCGTTTCACATTCGAGACAGCAATTAGCTGAAGTGGATATTGCTTTTTTGTCCATAAACTTTAAAAGAACATTTAATGCAATATGTTGGAGTTGCTTAAAACAAATACTTTAACCTTCATTAAAATACACATTAGATTTAATTCCTGAAAGTAGTGAGTTGTCTTGCAGTTAAATATTAGGTAAAATAGTCTGTTGATGGAGTTGATGGAGCTCTGTCTGCCATGTTGAGTTCTTTAGCCCTGTGCATTTGGTCTTATCGGTGGGGTGCTGCCTTTAGAAATATGTCTAAACTAGGTGTTTTATAAAGGTAACAATGTTTTGTTTGGAACAACCCTTGAGGAGCACACATGCAGTATGATGCTTTAAATTGCTGTCTGGTAGGCAGCTTGTTAGGCTTTGAAACAGAGCTGTTGTGTGATTTTATTCATCATCATTTCTTTCAGGTTCCTGGATACAGCCGTCACAGCCAGATACAAAACATGCCCTTGTGTTATCATGATCAAATTAGTTTGTAGCGGTGTCGCACAAGTAATATCTCAAAAGCTTACGATTTCTGTAGCTGAAGCTCTGCAAATAAGAACCTGTTGTACATTTTTATTGTGACTTTTCATCTGTGAACGGTTAAATGCAAAACTCTTGACAGGCAAAGCTGACATGGTGACTGACATATTCGACCTGGAAATGCTGTAATGGGCTAAACACTTTTTCTTCACTTGTGGCAGTTGTACAATTAAGTTTGTATCACTGTGTTTTTCACAAACAACCATCTATCAGATAGCTACAATACTGGGTTATTTATACTCCTGAGATATGTGATAACTTGCTAAATAATGCAATATACAGTGTGCGATATGATAATTATAAATGTTTGTAACATTTATAATTTCATTTGTAATATAATTATAAAAAATGTAAACAAAATATATTAAAATGATCCTCTGGTAATGTTAGCTCTATCCATTAAGCTATGAGGCTCCTAAACATAAGATGTTACCCAGCACGTAACTGATTTGTTATGTCTTGCAGAAGCTGTCTGGAGGTCACAAAGCACTGGTGGAAATGCAGGACGATGTGTCTGAACTACTGCGCTCTGCGGTCAGAGAATACCCCAAAACAAAGGTGAGCGTTTCTATGTGTGTATTCACATGTGTGCGTGTGTGAAGGCATGCATGCAGGATATACGCCCCACTGCCCAACATTCCTGAAGCACAAAAGCGGGTTCTTTTGTGTCATTTGTCCCTCTGAGCCTCTGTGTCATTGTGCCGCACACATGTACATGGAAAAAAATGTGTCCTCTCACTGGGACACAGGCATTGAGAGAAAATGCTGAATCAAAGGAAATATTTTACTCAAAATCTGTTTACTGCTGCAGTTTTATATATGGCATAACACAGAACCTTGGAAAGAAAACGTCTCTTCTCTTGAATGTGTGTTTGCGATGTTTTTGTGCTAAGACAGGAGAGATTGTTCAAATATTAAGTAAAAAAATGCAAATACAATCATCAGAAACTGTGTGTGTTTGTGTATTTTAGGGAAACCTTGAGCAAATTCAGAGGGCTTTAAACAGCACTGAGGTTGGATTGCACCAGCTCACGGCCCTTGTGGACTGCCGCAGTTTGCACATGGTATGAAATAATGTTTTTTTTTTTATAATGTATCACATTAAGTGACATACTTGGCACATTACATGCTTTTGAAAATGATAACTGAAAGTGATTTAATGTGATTGATTATTACATTTTTTGTACATAGAAGACATTTGACAAGGAAAAATAAAGGATATAATGAAAGTAAAAATGTATTAGTCTTTATAAAACTCAACTCTTAGGACACTGAAGTGCATGTAATAAATAAATGATAATATACAAGTCCATACACAGCACCCACTGGACTACAGTTTAACCATTTCTATTTCATGGCGTAAATCGAGATGCTCATGTATGATGCACTGCATCCTGGAGCCTGATGGATAGTGTAGCAAGAACACAAAGCTTCTCTTCAGGCCTAGAAGAAACAGCTTTGGGTGGTCCTAAAAATTTTATCTTCTTCCCTTGAGAGCAAAAATGTTATGGGCTTTTTGAAATGTATTATACATTTTTAATAATGTTTCAGAACCAGGAAAGCAATAGCACACTTTACGACCCAAGCTCATGTTTGTCAGAGTCGTACATGTGGACTGTATGTGGGAGAGGTCATGATGAAGATACAGAACAGTGCCGGTGGTAATTACAAATGGAGCAGTTTCATAGTTGATAGTGACAGCAATTTGCAGGAAGGAGATACCGCCTTGTTTCTTGGGCGCAGCATGTGTGAAGCTGGTTGCAGTTCGGTTGACATGTATTATTAAAAAGCAGGTTTCCCTCTGGAGCATATGGTGATGTCTACTGCAGGCAGTTCTCAGTTAGACAATCTACCACTGAATATTGTCGTACACCATGTTCAAAATAGCATAATTTAATTTTACTCTTACCTTATCTGCAGTATATACATTAGTATGTAAATACTGTGTACAGTATATAGAGGAAATAGTAGGCAGTATACTGTTTTTACTGCACAGTATTGAGTTTCCAAAGAGCCCTTGTGTTTTATATCTTGTGTGTTTATTATTCACATTCCCTGCAGAGATGTTGTTAATAGCAGGTTGTGTTTACTGTATGTCCGGGTTTAAATCTCTGTGTGCTGTAATTGTGTTTAATGATGTATTTGTGTCTTCGTGCAGGATTATGTGCAGGCGTTGACTGGTGTATGTTATGATGGACTGGAGGGACTGATCTACCTGGTGCTGTTCTCCTTCATCACAGCTCTCATGTTCACCTCCATCATCTGCAGCATACCGCACACGTGGCATAGCAAAAGGTAAATGTGCTGGAAAACATGTTTTATAACTGAATTAGTATTCACTATAAAAGATTTCTAATCTAAATAAGCTGCACATATTAATTAAATGAACACTCCTAATGACTCCTAAAGTCTGACATGTTAAGATCAGCTAAATACTACTTTATATTTCAGTCAACCCCTCTATTTTTTGGCACGTAGTACTAAACAAATTTTATAAATTGGCATGCTTTTTTAAAATTCTCTGTACCTGCACTCTGTCAAGTTTATAAATTGTAACAAATGATGTATCATCAGTGACCAGCAGGGGGCGTCACAAACCAGTATATATCTCTCCACACTCAGGGTTGAACAGCCATGGTGATGTTAATTTTTTTCTGGTCACTGTCTGTTTTTTTATTCATATCCTTAAATAGAAAGCACATCATACCCAGTCCATTGCATCTCCAGTGATGTTAATTTATTGCTTAATCATACATTAAGTTTCACCCCAGCTGGACAGATAATTTAGTGGTCAGTTAAAAGGACAAATAGTCAGTGATTGCATAGAGTCTTTGTCTTGGTCTAAGTCTCCCCCTCGAATGGTCATATATCGTCCCTCTAAAGCGTAAATGGCGAAACAGCAGCTTTTTTGTTTCCTTGTGGCTGAAACCAGTTTTGGCCGTAGCACATGACTCTCTGGGCCTAATGTGATCCACCTTGTTCTTACCAATCCCATAGCAAACAGCATCCTCTGCTGGTTTTAACACTACATTGCAATGCTTTGATTACAATGATGTGCAATGAAATCTGCTTGCTAATAATTAGACAGATTTCATTATTTAAAGACATTTCTGCTTTGACATTATTGAGTCAAAGGATATTGAAGTATAGTTCCTCTTGCTGATTATGATGTCGTGATGTTTTATTTGTTTTGGTGTTGGATCCCTGAAGCATACATTTTTTTCTTCACACATGTAATGATTTCCAGTGACAAAGCAGCTGGAAGTCATTTATTTTCAGAGAGATTTAGTGATTTACTCACCTTCATGTCATATTAAACCTGTATGACTTTCGTGCTTCAGCAGAACACAGAAGATGATATTTTGTAAAGCGCTGGTTACCAGCAGTACAATGGAAGTCAATGGGTGCCGGTAACCAGCGTTTTGCTAAATATCTTTTTTTGTCTTCCACAAAATAAATAATCATATAGAGGGTTTGAATGACACAAGGGTGACAAATTATCACATTCTTTTTTATTTTTGGGTGAACTATCCCTTTAACAGCAGTGAACTGGAATAACACCCACACACACATTTGTGATGTTATTGCCGTTTTACATTTTCAGAGATTTCTTGATTATTTCTAGTTAGTAGTATATCTAGTTTCTTGAGTATGTGAGGCCACTAGAACGCCTCAACATGACTGTAAAATTAGACAAAACAGGCTTAAACAGCTAAAATCAATATATTTATTAGTGTTTGGGTGGTGCTGCACAAATAACGGTATTTGCAGCAAGCTTTGCAAAGAGACAGCTTCCTCTAACTGCTCGTATAGATACTGCTTGTCAGCAGTTTGCAGAACTGTTTTAACATTGCTGGCAAATGGCAGTTTCACTTCATTTCACACTCGTACAGCCTCTCCCACAGTGACTGCGATTCACACATTCAATGCAGCGATTCCAGAGCAATTCTCAAGTACCGTGACATTGTTCTGGAGTTTTACACACCAGAGATATTCCCATTAAACTGCATACTGCAACTGATTTAAGCAAATTTGTAGGTTTAGATTCCCTAAGAAACTATTAACTTGTTAACCTTAATTTAAGGTTAACCAATCAACAGGGTTTTACTGTATTTTACTTCTTTTTCCATGGCTGAATAGCACAGAATATGTGATTGTGACCTGGATAAAAAAAAGAAACAATCTTGTTGATGTTGACAGGCCCGATGAGGACAGTGAGGAAGAGTCTGTGGCTCATGGAGGACGACAGAATCATGAGAATCTCTACCGGGTACACATGCCCAGTCTCTACAGCTGTGGCAGCAGCTACGGCAGCGAGACCAGCATCCCTGCAGGAGCACACGCTCTCAGCAATGCCCCGGTCACTGAGTACATGTGAGTAAAACACACGCCATTAAAAACCCAAAAACACATCTGTGAACAAGTCACTGTTCACAGCTATCTATGCAGGTGAGACATGGAGTAAATGGCAGTTTAATGGGGTCTTTAAGCTTATCATTAGACAAAGATAAAACATTTTTACAGTTTCCATGACAAAGCAATGACAATATTTGCATAAATGCAATGGTATAATATTTATATTATTAGCATTATTGGTATCAACAACAAATAATATCCTAATAATATTGTTGGCTCATTGTCAATGTGCATGTTTAAAATAATAATAAAATAAAAAAATAATAATTAATACTAATACTACTAATAATAATACTAATGATAATAATAATTATCATATCATTATTTATTATAGTCCAAAATCAACAAATACATTATGTGGATTATTCAAATGAATGCAACAAGTTTTTGCAAATAAGTAAATTGTGTGTGTATCTGTGGTACCCATGTCATTTACAGGACTCAGAATGCAAACTTCCCAAACCCTCGCTGTGAGAACACCCCACTCATCGGAAGAGAATCCCCTCCACCCTCTGTAAGTGTCTGTGTCACACCTCAATGAGTGACACTTTCATGAACACTCACTCACTTATACACACAACTGTCATAATCACACTAACGCACAAATCACAGAGTCATTTTGACAGCCTGAATGCTTAAATATTCACCTAAGTAGCGCACATTTTAGTTTGCTTTTGGTGATCTTCCCTGCTGTAGTTTATTCCTTTCAGGAACTTCAGATTAGTGTATTTGTAGATGGTTGAGTAGAAACTAAAGTAGATTGCACAAGGCAACCGTGAACAGACTAAGATTGGTTTTCATCACGGAGTAGCAATGTGAGAACTTTTTGCCTTTAGGTAGCTAAAAGAATTATAATCATAGACTGATGTAGAATTGGTTTTATGTTTGTGTATTAAATGAGATGAGGGATTTGGGACTATCTGGCAACTTGAAATCGTTTATGTAAATAAGGCTTATGCCTTAAAAGAAAAAGTTCACACAAAAATAAAAATTGAGTTCTTGTTTATTTACCTTCAGGTTTTTCAAAACCTGTATTATTCTTTCTTCTGTGTAACACAAATGAATACATTTCGAGAAATGTCTCAGTGTTTTTGTGTTCATATAATTGAAGTCAATGGGAGCCGGAGTTGTCTGGTTACGAAGATTCTTTAAAATATCTTCTTTTAAGAAAAAAAAACTAAAAGAATGATCATTTTTGTGTGAACTATCCCTTTAAAATGTGGTTATTGGGTATTAAAAGTGAGGTACACATTATCTGGGCTTGCTGATGTAAGTGGATCCCACTCTCACTGTGAATTGTCTGGCAACCTTGCTAAACCCAACCTCCCACCAAACACACACCTTTGCTTCTTGTGTGTTGTTTAACCCATCACATTGGTTGTGTTTTGGGGGTGCATGTTTGCTTTTCATCAGCAGGTGTCAGTCATGTCTATCTGCTCTACACTTTCTTGTGGTTTTCTTTTTTGCAAACCCGTACAGTTGTATTTGACTTCTACGGACAGTAGCAGCCATCACAGCTGGCACTTAAAGCCATCGGAGAGTTCCCACTGGTTTTGGTAACGGCCTCTGCTAACAGGTACTGAAATGCCCCTCTTCCACATGTTGGCCCGTCCCCTTCCTTAAAAAGAAGTTTGCAGAAAGAAAAATAGTTCCTCCCAAACCACCCTTACTGTGACCCAACCCTGGTGTTTTTGTTGTGTGATCTTGTTGTCCATCTGCTAGCACCACAAGGGATATAATGGGATATTAATTTCATCATTTATTAACCCTCATGTCATTTAAACCTGCAGATGAGGGTGAATAAATCACATTTGGCACTCGACTCTTAAAGATCTCATTCAAATCCTTCATCGTTTGCATATGTAATTTTACAGAAAGGGCTGTACTTTTTAGTCCCTCAAATGTCTCATGTGTTTTTTTTAGAGTGGAAATTTCCCATTTTGCCATTCACACTGTGTGCTAGTCATTTGGGTTTATCAGAATGACCTGAAACACATTAAACACACATACAGGCCTGTTGATGTGTGTTTGAGGAGCAGATGTCAGGGTTCAGTGGAACATCTGCTGAGGTTATGTACAGTTCAGGATAGTGTGTGGGAAACTGTGATCACTGCTAGACACTGTACACACAATATGAGACATAATTTAGCCATAAATATAACATGAACCACCTATTATTTATTATACAATTCTTGAATGTTCCTACAACCAAACCCTTGTCTCTGCATGCTTTTATATCAATAGCGATTGAAAACATTGAGTTGATCCTGTATTTTTATACATATAGTGTATGTAGGAAAAGTAGAATATAGTTTGGATGGTTTTGTTGGGCTGGCCACTCTTTTGTATGTTAAAACACAGTTTTGTTGTGGGGTTTTTGCAGTTCTTGACGTCTGCAAAATGTTGTAATTGTGATCTATAATATTGTATCTAAAGGCTGTTGAAATGATTCTTGGTTTGCTGTACCAGAGTCATGTTTTTATGTTGTGTATTCTACTTATCACTAAGATTTTATTTACACCTGGTATTAACATCAACCTCGGATGATCCAATCACAAGTGGATGATGATAAGTACCAGCCTGACCTCACAGGAAGTATTTTACCATGTGACTAATTTGTATGAATCAATAGAAATTGAATCGTACGCGTAAAATCGTACAAATATTAAAAAAGCAAAAATAAACCCCACCCTTAACCTTAATGTCACTGGGGTGAAGGCAAATCAGACTGAAATGTACAAATAAAATCATACAAAAGCCACAATCAAGCCTGTGTCAAAAGTGGACTAAGTGTCCTAAAATCCTCAAACCTAATACCAGGTGTATACGTGGCATTATAATGTCGCAGACAGCATGTTTTTTAATAAAGTAGGTACTGTTTTTAAATGATCTTATCATTACACACGTTTCTCTATGTTTGTCTCCCTACAGTACACATCCAGCATGAGGGCCAAGTACCTGGCCAACACACGGCCCGACCCCAACAGCAGCACTTCTGCAAACTAAATGAACTCTGTCCACTTTCAGTGTCACACACATGTTCACACACATTTCTTCAGACCAGTCAAGTTTCACCCTCCAGGCCCACCCATCCAGATGCTTCAGATGTTGATTTTTGGAGTTTGCTCTTCCACCCAGCTGATAAAGGACATCCTTGCATTATGTAAATACTGCTGTCACAGGAATGTTCCACTGTTTCCAGATGGCCGGCTTCAGAGTTCAGGCAGCTAGTTCAGCATGCAGCAACAGAAGGCCATCTGTAATGAGTATGAACTTCCCATTACCTAGAGACACATTCAATCGTGCGTGAGTCAACCTTGCTCAATTGTGGTGCTCTTGCCAGAGGTTCAGAGGACTCCAGAACCGGCTCGTGGTGCAATGCCCTTCACCCTACATTCCTGCGTGACCTCTGTCCTCTGGTCATCTGATATAATGTGACATTCTCCATATGCAAGATCCACTGCCACACCAGACCTATCACTTTACATCTGTGGCATCTACTGTAACACACCCATAGAAGAATCCAATCCTGAAGAATGGTCCTGTTGTCCATGCGTTTTTGCATTATTGCAGCATTCACGAGTCTCAGTATGCAACACATTCTTTTGCATTTTAGCACGCATGAAATTTTGTATCTGGTCGTTTACAGACTTGTGTTGTAGGTGCAAGAAGTGAAGGGTGTGCAGCTATTGGAATGATCTTCAGGTTTTTCTAAATACACATGGACTGCATTAAAGAAATCACTCAGAGACTGCAGTATGCTTCAAATCTCCTGCCAATACTGGAAAATCACGATGATGATGATTATGTGGACAACCTCAAACTACTGTTTGCATCCAAGTGTTCTCACCCCTGATTTCTGAAACCCAACAGTGTGAGATTGCTTCATCTGGGGTTTTATTTCAACATTACATTAATTCTGTGTGCCATTGGAACCTGCTCTGATTTTTTGAAATGCATATCTGTTCCATTGATCTTGCACGCCAATGACTGTCACTGTTGTGCTAAATGATGAATGAAGATTTAGCATTGAACAGTTCATTGTACTGTACTGAATTTTCCAACTGGAAACATCGTGTGAACCCAGACAGCGGAGACTGATGACTTCATCTACTGTCTGTTTTACAGGGTTTTTCCTTCACACAAAATCAGAAGGGGGTTAGAAGCCTTAGTAACACTGTAAGCCGTAATAGAGTGTGATTTTAAAAACCCCACAATTTTCTCTGGGTTGCCACAAATTGCTTTATTTCCCAAAGTTAGGGAAAAGTTTACCATCCCTTAGGAGGTCAGAAAGTGATGCGCTGTCACTGGGAATATTCCTCTTGTTGAGAACGCTGGAGATGAGGCCAACAGCTGGCATCTGATCAGGGTTGCAGCTGGAGCGTTGTGCTGTTCTCCTCAGAAGACCTTTCTTAGACGTCCTGAACTGAATCTAGGATGAACTTGTCATGAACTGGACCTCTTCTGGAGACGCTTGTAATGTTCTCATACAGAACAATTAAACATCTCGCCACCTTTCACACCTCCAGTGTTTCACACACTATACTGCCAGCGTGTCAAGTACAGACGACCTAACACGGTTCATGTCCTTAACACAACATTTCTTATCTTATTACTAAGCTCTGTGGACAAAAATATTCAGTTTACTCATTTCTGCAATGGATGCAAGCATGCTGTATATACGCAGATGTTGAAAAATAACACACGCCAATGTGACAGACTGTTTCTCCTGCGGTCCCAGAGACAAAAGGCATTTATGAAAACAAGCAAGAACTTCATGGATAAGGGAATTATAGAGATGCATTTCAGGTTTAAGCAAATTGAGCCTAGGATTTTTCGTTGTTTAGCTCATACCTGAAAAATCTGAAGACTTTTTTTATCCGCTGACTTCTCAACGGCATGGTCATTAAAACATGGAGTGGAACCATGTGATGTGCTACTGACGCTTGCATGGTTTCTTGGTTGAGGAGGTTTGTATCCTCAAATGTGCCAATAACCGGCAACTTTGTCTATCATGTGTCTTCAAAATGTTTTCGCTTACTGAAATGGACCTTTCTTTCATGAGCTATGCTTCGACTAAACAACCAAACAAGACACCTGAAAACATGAGCCTGCAAGAGTTTGCGTTTCTCTGTAAATGATCATGTTTGTGATGATGCAGCCTGTTTTTATGTCAGCATTCAATCTTTAATATTGTCATACTGCTACACTGATGTATATACAGTATACAAAAGGTAATGGCCTGTGTCAAGGACATGAATTTGTAATATCATACATTTTTCTTTTTTAAATTGCATTTTTATTTGGATTGACAGTCCATGTGGCATATTTTTAGAAATTTTAGCCAGCACAAAAATGTTTTGTCTTTTTCATGCAAATCAATTAATTTTTTTTTTTTTTAGATGTTTTGATATGACTGTAGGACAACCTTTTTCATTTATTTGCAGTTACTAATATATTGTGTATGTAAAACCTGTGGTTTTAATGAGCTTGATCTCAGTGTTTTCAGATTAAACTTAACAGTAACTGATGATTTTGTATGTTTTCAGATGTGATATTTTTCCGTCTTTGGTGTTGATATTATTGTAGCTTTAATACCAGCTATTCTACTAACATTTGACCTGTTTTAATAACGATGTTGTTGTATATACAGCCACATAATGAAGGCCAGTGTGTGTTTCTGACATTATTTTGCATATGGTCTGCAGTATGGTAAGTAATATCATTTGAATACTGTTATATAAAGCTTTAAAATGCTTGCCTTTAAGTTTTCCCAGTGGCTCTCAAAAAACTTTCTCCTTAAATTCAGTTTACGGACACTAGAGGACGCCATTGTGTCTTTCAAATTTCAGATTTTTTAAATATAACTAGTATTTCAATTAAAGCCTCAGATGACCAATATGATTGTAACCTTAGCCATACTATCACAAGAATGCAACTATATGCCTTGTTTAAAACTTTTTAAACATCAAACTAAGAATGTATGATCTTTAAAATAGTGCTTGACCCTGGCAATGAATGTACAAGTGGTAACTGAACACTGATTTAGATGTGCCTTTGATGTTTGGATCTGTTAGAACAACATTAATGAGTCGGTTTGACATCTCGGCAAAGTTTCCAACAAATTCCCAGTTGTTTATTTTTCCCTGAATGTGGGAAAGTTTTGCGTTTTATGTTTAAAATGTGCTACAAGATTCTCAGTAATTTCATCAAAACATTTTCCTAAGTAACAGGCCAAGATTTTGAACCTTTAGGGTAAATATTAGTCATAAATTAGGACTTCACTGCTTCTTTTTGTTGTGTTTCATTTGTGCTGAAATTGTCTGAATGTCTTAATATAGTTACACAGAAAACCTAACAAGGTTCGTTAACAATTGCTGTTTCTACAAATGCTTTTTGTTTTGTTTGTGTATATTTTTAGTGAGTATTTAGTCAGTCAGATATAGCCAGTGCTGTCAGGGGACTGTCACATGAAAATAGAAATCACACAGTGTTGTGTTTGTGACCTCAGTGGTGTGACGGCAGTCGGGGGGTCAGTGTCACAAACAGGACAGAGACCCACCATAGTGCCTTTCCTGTCAGCCGCCAGACAGCTGCCGCTTCATTAAAGCCTGTGTATGTGTGGAGGGGAAGCGTGTGGACTTCTGGGAAAACAAATCTCACCCACAAGCAGAAAATGGAAAGACCTCTACACCGAGCACACCCTGCTTGTCTCGTTCCATTGTTCATGGAAATTTAAAGCATTTATTTTTGGAGAGGGTTACACTCGATCCAACAATCCAAATTAGAACATGTATAGTTTTTTCTCAAATATATTGTAGTACGGGTTTGTAACGGGCATCTTAAAGGTATAGCTCACCCAATATATAGCTGTTGATGGTTGCCTGAGTTTTTGTAACTCAAAAAAAAAAGTGCATCCATCCATCATGAAAGTAATGAGTCAAGTGGCTTAATTAATATCTTCTGAAGTGAAACTATATGAGATATTTGACAAAAAATGTATTATTATTATGTTTAATATAACTAGAATGGCATGAATGAGAGTAAATTATGAATTTTCATTTTTAGTTGAACTTTTTCTTTAATTAAATTCTCTTCAGCCTAATTTCTTGTAAATTGAGTTTGGCCCATATTGTTGCGCTGTGGAATGGTTAAGTGAATTGAAATGGGGGTGATGCCAGTCTCCTGTAACCCCCTGCGGTTTATCTTTCATCAGATAGGGCTTGATGCCAGTTCATTAGTGTAGGTTTCTCTTGCATTGTGTTTGGCCGTTCTCGCCTCTCAGGAACATTGTGTTTAACCATTTATTTCCGATCAACGTTTATCTGATTGTAGGTGTAGGTGAGAGTTCCTGAGTGTTTTTATTAGTAATCATCTGCTTGAAAAATGACGTCTGGAAAGTTTTGGGGGCTTTCTGAGCAGATGTCAGCTTTGTTGTGATGTCTACTTGTGATTAAAATGGGACAGACGGAGCCTGTGGTGGGGTGTAAGGCAGGCCGTACACATCCAGAAGGGTAAGATTTTGATTCTTGGTGGCGAGGCGAGTTGCTAAGGCCATACAAAGTCTCCATACAGATTCCTCACACCCCAGTGGCTCCTTTTAACACAATTCTCCACCAGCAGGAAGGAGCAGGCCATTTTCAATGGCTTAATCCTGTTGTCTCCTTCCCTTTATTGAGGAGCAGTGTGGACAACCGGCCATTCCTTCACCGCTGTCACTTAACTTCTCTCCTGACTCCTCCCTTCTGCTCCTCTCCAATACCCTCACCATTCACAAACATCTAAAGCAGATTATTCTGAGCCTTGCGCCCTTTTCTTAACCATTTTGTTAGCTCTTCCCCCCGCACTGTTGTGATTTATATACCTCAGTCGTTTTCCTCACCACAGCACAGAGACAAGAGAAAGTTAACAAGGTATAACCTACATTAGTGCACCACACTGCTTCTGAATACTCAAGAATTTCTCAAGAAAGAATAACAACAGGAAGGCAGTCTCTACATGAAAACAGCATTGTGTCGAAGGGGAGGACAGTGGAGTTAAAGGAGTTAAAAGGAGGCTCAGGCTGCTGGTGTACATTGAAAGGGATTTCTTGTATTGGAAAGAAGCAAATAATCCTACAATCTTAAAATGTGGTTGGGAAAATGTAGGAAAACCTAACCTAGAAAATGTCTTTATTTGACCTTACCAAGGGCTAAAACAAAACAACCCAAAATTTGTAATTAGTATAAGTATTATAAGTAATAAGTATTATTTATATTATTATATAAATATAATATACACTATAATATTGAGTTATTATATTCCCTTTTATTTGTCTTTGTAGTTTGTGGGACAATTAAACAATAATATTTTTTTAAATAATTATTTTTCTATCAAATATTTTAGATTTGTATTTCTGGTAAAAGTTTTAATTATAAAAAAAATGATAATGAGTGATTTCACCGCTGCTTTCCTGAAATAATACTGGTGAGAATCTTGAAAACGGCATGAACTTTTTTTAATTATAGAATCATAAGTTTCATCAATAGAATATCGTGACTCAAATTTCCCGCCTTTTTAAGCATTAAGTATTTTACTCATGACTTTCAAACGAATTGCTTTTAGCAAAACTGACTGTTTATAGTAATTACTATGTCCTGTAACCTACATTTGCATGATGTTAAGCAATCCAGTGGATGAACTGCTCAACAAAAGGTATTAGTGTATTGATGGACAGCCTGGTAACTGTCAACAAACACACAGTCATCATCCTGTTAACCCTGAGAGAAATCTCTAACTTCAACTCATTTGCATCCTTCTTTGCATCTCTCTTTTCAAATGTAATCACCAACCGATTACTTTCCCTTAGTCATACATACTCAACCCAGCCTCAGGAGAGACAGATTTTCAGGTTTATATATAATATAAATAATAATATAAAACTGTAAAAATAATAGTAATAATAAATAAAGTGTAAAATATACCGAATATAACTATTTTCAAATATATTTCACTGCATTATTCATGTAAAAGTCATACCCCTTTACCAGCTAAGATGTAACCAACATCATTTGTGTTTTAGCTCACTTATTGTGTAATGTAATTGTGTTTTTTCCCGTGGCCCAGACCGTAATCCATTCTTGATTATACATACCCGGCATTACAGAATTCAGAGAATTAGACGGGAGTTCAGATGTACGTTCGTGAACACGGATGCTGACAAGAGTCATTTCTAAATCAAGCAGTCAGAAAGATTTGCGCTATCTGACAGGAAATAACCCAGGAAATGACAGCATCAGAAAGTGAAATTACATCTAAACCTGTGAAATGGAAAAACAGTTTTTGGCAGTTGTTGTCTTAACGTTTTTTTTTTTATAAGCTTTTGATTTTCTTAAGATCCCTTAACTATAACAAAAACGTCTGGCTGTAACTGCTTCTGAAGCTTTCCAGCTACATCCACTATCGTGGCACAGTCCTGACTTAGGTTTTGTTTTGTTTGACCGTTTGGATTTATGGTTTTCCGACAATAAAATCCCCAAATCTCCCAAAAATGTATTTTGACAGAATCTTCAGTCTTCCTTGAAATGTTCATTATTTCAAACTAAAACTATCAAACAGTTGTAAACCCATGCAAGCACTTTAGGCAGTATCATATGAGCGTAAGTGCTGTTGAACATGACTGTAAATCACCAACATCAAAGCTCGTCTTCACAAACTTTTCTTTTCCAGTACTTTCCGGTTCAGGTGAGACCACTTGTAGTCTGCTTTGCCAATGAAGACAGAAGACAAATCCAAGGTACTAACAAATGAACTGTTGAATGAATGAATGTTTAACGCTCGAGACACCCAAGAGACGTCACTCAGCAGGCAGTTACATTTCGGCTTGATAACCCTCCATGAGAATCCCCAAAACAGGCATTTTTACTGTGTGAGGTAAAGCCACATTGGCTGTGGATATCTGATAGCTGGATTAGGAGACAGTCAGTCAGCTCCATTGAGCATGTTCATGGAGGTTACAGCTCCAGCCACTGGCTGGGGGGCCTGGAAATGTGCCATGCTGCTGGGAATGCTCGCTCACTGGCTGTTAAATGGAGCCGTTTAGGAGACAGGGTGATAGTTGTGGATGTCACGCTAATTTCCTGCAGTATGTATAGTCTAATTTAATACAACGAGTGACCTCACAGCAAAGTTAACACTGTACAAATAATACAGGGTGTTATACTGTACATTAAGTGTACAGTGCCAGTCAACAGTTTACACCCAATTGATAAAAATGTTGTTTTTTTGTTTATTTGAATGTTTGAAATTACTTTTGTAGACAAGAATATACTGGTACCAACATATTCATTTCTTTCTTTAGAAAACCAACATATTATAAAAAATATATATTTTTGAAATGGATTACTTGGACCAAAACATAAATAAAAGCAGCCAATAAGAGTCCAGCATAGATTTTACAAATTCTAGATGAAGGGTGTTGAAGATAATCAAAAATAACATAGTGTTCATTTATTCTGGATGCTTTTAGTCACAACATAATTCCCACAGTTACAATTGTTATTTAATGGTTTTGATGAGTTTACTACTAATCAAAAATGTGAAAAACAAATCTAAACAACAGTAAGTGTTTACCAAACTTTTGACTGGTACTGTGCAAAAAAAAAAGAATTTGTCAAAGTGAAAGTTCATGAAGGTAACATAGTATCGCATGAATAAGCAAGAATTGAGAATGTCTGATCACTATCTAACATCAACTTTCAAAATGAGTTTGAAATGACATAGTTTTGTTAACTTTGAGAGAAAACAGTATGTGCTGGATGTGAGACAAAAAAAGAGATGGAAAATGTTGAAATGAATGTCATTTGAATAAAAATACAGACAGTTAATTGCAGTGATCTGTTTCAGGAGTTCAAAAGGTTCCAGCATGTGATGATATGAGGCCTGGGGCTCTCTGACTCATAATCTAAACGTAGGCATCTTCTTTCAAAGAAACTCGCAACCGTCGCTTTGCTCGTGCAACCATTTATTTGTTCTGTGAACCAAACGTGTGGTCTGAGGCAATTTGTTGGGTTCCCTGAGGGTTAAACAGGCATTATAAGATACATAAAGAGTGTTAAAGAGAGAAATCAGTTGTGTTTTATTCTAAGATGTGAGTTTCTTGATGATGTTTTTAAACGAGAGTAGATTTCTAGTGTCACGTATCAGTGCAGATGCAGTCAAAACAGACTGCTTTAATTACAATAAGTTTCCTGTAATTTGTATTATACCGGCTCAATGGTTAGAAGAACTCGGTAATAAGCCCTTAAATTTGATTAATGACATGGATCTTCGGGTGTAGATTACCCATGTAGACATTAGTATAATTTGTAGGTGATATGCAAGTATCGTACGACTAGGGTCGAGAATGGTAACACATCCCATAAGAAAATGTTTGGCAACCCTACATACAACTGGTAAATGAACATAGGTTATGGTACAGTAGTTTTGTTTTGTTCATTTTGTTTATATGCTACACTTGCAGCATAATGTTTTGAGTCACTTTGTGTTCAGATGATTTAGAGAAACCCTGTTGTTTTAACTGATAATATTATTTTGGCGGTTACCTCTGCTGCAGGTATCTGTCATGGCAGAGTAACTTTTACTTGCTTGGTTTCCCTTTATGTTTATGTATTTGGCTTATGTCCAAAGTGCATTCAAGCTGTACATTTTATCAGTATCAGTGTTCATCAAACCCATGACTTTTGGGCTGCTACCATGATATACATATTGAACTAAAGTAACACATTTAATTCACGTCTGGCCTGTCTGAATGTAGGCAGAGACACACAGTACAGATGGTTGGTTCTCCGTATAGTGGGAGAGATGAATGCAAACGTAATGCAAATGCAAACATTGCATATAACATTTGGGGTCATATGGACCATATGTGAAGTCTTTTAAAAGGGGGTTTGAAGGCAAGAAATATGATTCAGTCTTTTCTGTGCAAGGGCTGGTTTTGGGGCGATGCAAGCTTCATGTTTTTACCCTAAAGAATGTAGAAATCCCATCTCTGCCCCGAGACTCATGGGAAAACAGGCAGTCGTGGCTCAGGAACATAAACTCTCACACCATTAAAACAGGCACAGATGTGACTTAATAAAAACATGATTATGTTTGTAACAAGATCTTTTTGATCTGACTGGAATATTAAAGAATTGTGGTTTTAAAGGTATAATAAATAGTGACGTTGGGGTGTTGAATAGAGGTTTGTGGTTGACTTGTCAAAATAAGCATGTTATAAATACTAAAGGGATAAAATAATTTGAGTCTTCTTGAAATAAATCTAACAATATCATTGTTTATTATTATATTATTATTATTATTGAACATGATAATACTAATTTATTTTTAATCAATTGGACATATTACTCATCTTATTTTGAAGAGCACACTTTATTTTTACCTTAACTTTGGTTAATGCAGCAACTAACAAACCAAAGCATTTATTAATACTTTTAAATGATTTAACAATAACAATATATTCAAAAATGACCATGTACATTACTAAACGCTGTAAAAAAAAATAGGTGTTTATTTTTAATTAATGATGCCAAATTTGTTAGTGTTACAAGTTTTTTTGATAAAAAATGTGTAAAACTATGCAGTCCGTACAGCTCGTGTCCTTGCAGATTTATTTATCTGCTGTATATATTCAAGACCACAAATGCCATGACTATTTAGAGTGTTGAAAGAGCCGGTAGTGAGGGAATGTTCTTTCCCATAGCCATTGTTGTAGAATAATAAATTACGTGAGAGTGAGACTAAACTTTTAAGTGTGTTTCATTAATTCAGCGGGCGACATGCAACGCGTCAGTGCCAGCGTTTGTAACCACCAGGGACCACATTTGTTTTGTTTGCATGCTTCAGCAACAGTTCACAACAATTTTGACAGAGTACGAGACACTGGCCTCTGAACCTCTGTGGTCTGGAAATGATTTTACTCTAAATGATTGATGTAATTGGTCTGTGTTGTGCTATAGTAAGTGTGTCATTTTCACTGTGTGTTTTAGATGTTATTAAACCCCATAAAGTAATTTGTTTAGCCACATGTATTAGCTTTGTAGATACCTATATGCAAGTGCACATCTCAAAGTTGCAAATGTAAACCTTAAGCAGATATCTGCATTTAAAATTTACATACTTCCTTGTATTAAAAACCAAAGACCAAAAAGATAATGACTCATCATGCACTAGAGTCATTTATCCAATCAAATGCTTCCTCAGAGGAGAATGAAGAAAGAAGAACAATGCAGTCAATGTTCTTAATGTATATGCTGCTTTATTTGAAAGCCTTTACCAAGGCATCCCATGGTAACAATATCAGGATTGTGATCCCTGAGTGGAAACCATTTGAACAATCATAAAATCCAGATACTGGAATATAAATTACAGCCAATAGCAAAATTCAGAGCATTACAAGAAAAAGACTCAGAACTGTGTCTGATCCATAAGTAACCAAAAACGCATATAATATCTAAACATTTATGTACAAATTCATTTGTTTTAAAATGTCACAGTACATAAATACTGCTGTAAACTAAGATATACAGGCTCACCCAATATGGGTCATTCCCACAGAGAAAAGAAACTCTTTTAGGGTCACTGCAGTTGCTCATGTCAAGCTCTCAGTTAACATGTTTTGTATTGCAGACATAGTGATGTCCGACTGCCAGCCAAACTTCTGTAGGAATGAGAAAAACTGTGGCTGTAAGCCAGACCACACTGTTCATAAAGGATCTAAGAATTCAGATCCGGCAATAAACACGTCTTATACTTTAGCTGCCATCTGTTTTAACAATGTACATAGCTTTGTGTTGACAATCTGAGAGTAAACGCCAGTAAGCTTTTGCTAAGAGAGACACTTTACATGAGCAACAAACAGTTTTCAAACCAAGCTGTGCAACTTTCACTTAAAAAATATTAAACCGTGCCACAAGTCTGATATCTATCTGCCAGGATTGCTTAAATAAAACTGGCATTAAATAATATAAACATCTAAAGATTTGGGGCATTTGATAAATTTTTACACAGCTTTAAGATCTCATCGTCATACATTTAGAGAGAAAAGTGCTCAATCCTCATACACCACAGATTAAGATAACCTGAAGGCGTATTAGGAAAATTGCCTTTGCCAGCACAACATATCATAAAGAAACTAATAGCAATAATAATAATATTAACACTGACTTAAAGAAATAAAATATGCTAATAAAATGGACCTTCATCTTGTTAATTTTGTCCGGAGTCCTTTGTAGAACTTGATAATAAAGCACCCATTTCACTTATCATGATCTGAGTATTTTCAAACATAGACCATCAAAAAAATCAAATCATCAAATTAAACCTGAGGGAACGATCATTCTGAACGATATTTGGAGAGAATAAAATATAAAGCACAAACTAATACGCTAATTAGAATTTAAAACTAAGCACATAAAGCTGGCAAAAGGTTGGAGTAATCTAACAACATACATTCTATGAGAATTGCTAATTGGATACAAGCAATAGTAATGACATAAAGCACAGTTGATTGCCTGCGAAGCTTGGCGCTGAAAGTCTCCGTCTGCCGGGCCCTCTGTCGTGTCCGGGGTTGGACAGGAAGTTCAGGCACCATGAGAGAAGGAAATGTATAAAGTCGGGCCGCACAGCAGCCCAGTATTACCACGAAAGGCCGTGCGCCACTGCAGAGTCAACGCAGCGGTCGCACAGCCTAATACCACACTGGTCCCGTATGCCTTTCAGATACCGAGGCAATTAGGGACGAGGATACACAGAAGGAGCCGGTCACCTTAATAGGCAACCTGAGGAGGGCACCACGGAGTGTCTGGATACAGCAGACAGTGAACTGACTTAAATCTGAGAGAAGGAAGGGGAAAGCAGAGAGGTATGTGAGATTTGGGTAAAATCAACATTTAAATACAATATAATACAACATGAGGAAATGTTCTTACCTGGATGGGTCCTCCTCGACAGAGAAAGCCCCTTTCATGTTGATGATATTCCTCTTGTTCTCAAACATTCCATAACTCAGTGTAATCTGAATAAAGAGATGTGGTATTAAACACTATGTACTGTATTTAAAACATATTTTGACTATAAAACAGTTTTCTTAGATTCTCACCTGTTTGTGTACTTCTGATTTGGACACCTGTTGCAGGTTCTCCAGGTGGGAGTGAAACAAGCTGCTTCGGGTGAGAGGGACACCTAGAACCGACTCGATGATGTAACCAATCGTACAGTCATCAGGGAGACGGATCTTCTCAGCAGTGTTCATGAAATGGCCACCACTGCAAGAACAAGAACACTCAGGTCAAAATAAAGTCCACTAACATATCAAAATACCTAATATGCTTGTAAAAGTTGTGTTAAGATAGTTAAGATGTGTTTGCACCTTGCCCACGGGCTCATCTTCAAAGCCAGACCACGACTGACACAGAAACCAGCCCCTCCTGTGGCAAACCAGAAATTAACAGGTCTCTGGAATGGAGAAATAAAAAAATCATTAGTTTCTTTACAACCAAAACATAATATAGAAATCGAGATAGAGATTTGGAAAACCTACCATCTTATTGTCACCAAGTCTTTCTGTGGCCTCGATAGGTCTATCCAAGCTTGGTTTGCCAATGTACATGTCCTGAGTGTGAGCGTAGTTAGAAAGCAACTTCACCAGAGTCTTTACATTCACATAGTTATCATCATCCACATGACAAAACCACCTAAACCAGAGGAGAGACAAAGATATTATTAGGAAAGCCTGTATAGTTTACTTTGACACTAAAACATTTTCATTAATAATCATGCATAACTTACTTTTTGCCAGACTCTATGAACTTGTCGTACTCAACTGCCATCTTACACGACAGAGCCTGACGGCTGTGAGCAGAAGAGCAGTTGGTGTTGATGGCGTGACTTCCTGTGTGGACGAGAGAACACATAACTTGGTGAGTGCTCGTGTAAAACTTCACTTGAGAAATGCCTGAAAGACTAAAGTATTTCTATAGAGTAATGCCTATTATCGGAGAGGCCAGGAGCCTTCACGCTCCCTAATATCATCTCCCCCCAACCGCCCTTCAGCTTAGCATACGTTTTTTAAGAGGATTAGATGACTGAATCCCAACTATGCAGTTATCAAAGAGAGAACGTTTGCTTTTTTCTACCCATGTGACTCACCAATTTTCTTCTTCAGTTCCTCGTCTTCGCCATCCGTGAAGATGTATGTCTGTGGACACAAAAACAAACCCTGGTTAGCTCACCAAAGAAGTTCACCAAAGAATCAGACCAAAGACGAAACAGGAATTGGTGAGAATCACGCGTCTTTGAGTGCTATTTATCCCAAGCGGCCTGATTAGAAACCATTGTCTGGGTTTTACGCCATGGAAAACTTAGCAAGTTAAACAAGCCAAACCCTACCCCCAAAAATAAAGGCCCCTTGTTCTAGTTGTCAGTCTCTCCATGGAAACCGCTCCGCACCCCAAAGCATCCCAGATCCAGAACAAAGCAGGGTGCAGACTACCCTACTTACCCCCAGCACTCCACCCCTGCCCTTGTTTCACTACCCCTGACCACCTCCCTTGTCTTTCCATCCCTCATCCATCCATCCACTTCAGACATGCCCTGAGATGCAATAGACCTGATGCTTCTTTTATTTCTTCCAAAAGAAAAAAGAAGCATCAGGTCCCATTCTCTCCCAGACATCCCAACTGATGAATATACATTTGGCCCACTGACGTCTGACCCCTCAGGGTTTTGTTAACATCAAAATGGATGGGGGGGTGGAGGTTGGGGGTGGGATTTAGAAGCTCATTGTTAAAGATAAGACAGAGCAGGTGCAAGGCGGCAGCCCGGACTCAAAGGAGCCATTGAGAAAAAGGCACCGCACGCTTTCAACAGACTGATGAAAAGGTGGGCCGTGCACTACTGTTAACCTGTTTGCTTTCTACCTCAGGTGAGACAGCACCTGCCGCCCGCCGCCTTATCACAGCCACGTGTCTGAACAGGCCGTCCTCCCCACGCCCTGCTGTCCTTGAACACACATGCCTGTGCTACGAAACATTAATCCTTTTTTTATTCGATTTTCTTTGCTGCCTGGCTATGTTTTGTGATTTTTATCTCAACAGCGGATTACGTTTTGTATTTTCAAATGCCGGCACGCGCATTGATGTGTCCCTGCTTTCCACAATCGCATTTTTTTTTTACGTTCAGCGATGCCAGATAAAGTTTGATTGGTTTACAGAGCAAACTCTGAGCAGATGTTTAGCGCGGCACACTGAGGCCAAGGCCCAAGGCCGATGTTTGTTTAGGGGAGGGCTGGCGGTTGGGCTGGTAAAGGATCAGAGGCTGGAGATGTTTGCGCAGAGTTGTGCTGAAAGGACGGACTAATCACACAGGCAGCTGCCAAAGACATGCTGAGCACAGACAGAGGAGAGAAACCACACAACTGATTAGTGTATTACAATGTGTGTGTGGCCATTCACCCCTACCCTAAAAAGATCCCTTTGCAGGCACACAATGAGGGGTGTTTTCAAATCCGTCACTGGATAAATCCCAAATATGTTTGCCTGAATTTGCATACAGCTGCAGTGGTTAACTAAGGAGAGGCCTCTCAAACTTTCTTTTGCTTTTCCTTTTATTAAGCGATGAAAAGATATTGTGAGCCAGTGAGTCACGCTCATTTGTGTTCACTTTCAATAATAGCAAGGTGCTTTTTTCCCAAAATAAACAACTTTTTTTCATCATTTATTCTGCGCACTAATCAAAATAAGGATGGGGGTTTTCATTGCTCTGATGAGCGGGCAGAGATCGTTAAAGCTTCCCACTCAACCAAAGGAAGGTCTGGGTGAACCTGGAGCCTGGCTGTCTGTCTCCATCTGCCCAGGAAGGAAACAGAAAGATGCTACTCCCTCTTTTAAACACCACAGTTAGCTCTACCTGTGCCAATCTAAATGACCAAACTAACAGACTCATGCCACAACTGATCCACACAACTGTAGCCTGCAGACTTGAAAAAGAGATTAACCACCGCCACAAACTACATCTAATGAGTAATTTCCCATTTAAGTGTTCCAAACTGATTTAATGATGTTAGTCATGGTACTTCTGTAAGTAAAGCTATAAAGTAAAGTTGATCTGAAAGGCATTTGGGAGCCGTCTGTGTAACAGGACACCGGATATCACAGCCACGGCACAGGCTGTTCTTTCATTGTTGTGAATTTCTCTCGCTGGAGAAGCCGCATTGTTCCAAGGGGGAAATTTAGAGAAACAGCGGAAGCCACTAGCTGCACCGTGAACAATTCAGAATGGAGCAGATCAGACTACAGAGAACAACTCTGAGACCTGACTCATCAAGTCAAATTGATTAAAAACTCAATATTTAATAGCAAAACATAAATTTTAATACTAGTGTGTTGAAAAGGAGCTTCTAGCTGACCTTGACTAACTCTAAACAAAGAGTTTCCCAGAAAGAAGAGCCACAGGCTGCCATACGTGTCAACAGCAGGCACAGATTGGATCTACTCTTAGTGTTTACATGTAAACAGCCCAAGACAGCGAGTTGTTAATCACCTGTCAAAGCAGCACCTGAAGCAGGTGAGAGGTTTGGAAAGATGAGTTCATTACACAAGTTCATCTTGAACCCTATGAGCACGCTCACAATGCTAGTCACGCGTCATTGAACTCAACATATGTGACAAAGTTCTCATGCTGTGGCTTTAACAATGCCCCTCCGAACACTTGTCTGGTGCCAGCCAATGTGGCAAAAGGCCAAATGGCACACCGGAGTCCTTTGGATCCGTTCAGATGACAATAACTGGGAATTCAGTGTACTCAGGTGTTGCACAGATAAATGTTGAAATAATTTGAGACTGGACTTCCATGCACATATGCTGAGAATGTAAGGATTTGTATAGCTTGCATTAGAGATGTCTTTTGTTCTTTAAGCCCTGGCCACCTGGCACCCATTCACTGGGAACTCCCCCTTGTGTTCGGGGCTGCATTGGTCTTTTATGTCTCTTCTGCTCCCTACCAGCTGCTGCTATTAATCCCTGCTGTTAACTCTCTTTTCTGTGGGTTAACTTCTATCATCTCCTGTACTGAGCAAACTCAGAGAGCAAAAAATCCACTAAAACCTGGGCAGTCAAATCAGTTTAGCTGGAAAGCGCAGGACAAACGGCCCCAACATTAAAATAAATATGCATGCAATAATGCTCTATGGACTCGAACCGCGTCGATACGGCTGTGTCAGCAATATTTAAATGACAGTAATGTCAAAGGCATGGGAGGAATTAATAGTGACAAAGCCCCAAGGCAAATTAAACTTTTGTAAAATGTATGAGCGACTACTCTAGGTGGTGGGTAAAATCACTTTGACTGCTCTGCGCTGTCAGGAAAGTGCTTTTGTGCCGGCTGCAAAAGAGGCCCGAGCACTACCTTCACTCAGCGGGCCACTGAAAAGCTTTCCCTGCCTATAGATGCTGGTCCTTTGTGCCTCCAGCATCTCTATAACCAAGACTCTCTTTTCCCACAGCTTGGGTAGCTTGACCCAGCCTCCACTCAAGATCCAGGGTTCCCATGGAGAGTGGGAGACAAGGGGCTGGCGAAGCTTTTACCCCCTTCAGAAAGACGCTTTGTTAGTGGTGAGAGGGGGACAGCTCTGAAGCTGCTGCTGTGATGCATCCTTAGCCCAGGCACTCACGGGACACCCAAAAACAATGGGGCAGGGGTGCATGGAGGGGGGACTATTACAGCCACCCATCACTCTGTCACTAATAGCCTACAGGCAGGCACGACTAAATGTAAAATGTGTTTTTTAACAGGCCAGTTATATTTACAAAGATTTTTTTTGGACATCGTGTGTTTATGTAACTGCATATTGTATACAAAAATACTAAACTTACATGAACTGATTATATTTACGTATAATGTAAATTATATGCGCGTATTTTACGTATTAACGTAAGTTTTGATGAAAACCATTTTAAAGTTAAAAAAAAGAAATGCAAAGTGCAATTGATACCTAAATTTGGAATAAATAAACTGTTATCGGAAAATTCACGTCAACGCTCTTTAGTGTCAATAAATATCAATAAAGTTCCCCGTAGCATCCGGTTGTTGACCGCAAACCTGTCTCACTGTAACAAAGTGCAACACTTGCAGAGTTAAACTGTCGTACCTGCTGCATGTTTCTGGAGATCCATGTGTCCAGCAACAGATCCAGTCTGGACCGGTGAAATTTCTTTGTAGTCTTGACCGCGATGAAGATGTCGTCGGGACTAATGTCTTCAGCGGGCGGCGCGTCTGTCGCCGCTCCGGACGGGTCGGTGGGCTTATCCGCGTCTCTCCTGCTTCGGGTCAGCTTGGAGAAATAAGCAGAGAATCCTTTCTTTCTGTCCGTCTCTCCATCATCGGCCTCCGGTTCACCGAGACTCTGAAGCGAGCGCAATCCTATCTCACTGCCGTTCTGCATCCCGTCTGTCTGAATCCTCTGATGCTGCGATACAACCAAGATCAGCGCCAGACAGGTGACGCTCGCTCCCGCGATGGAGAGCAGCGTTTTTCTACTGTACGTTTTTAACATGTTTAAACTATTTGTAGTCGTAGGTGCACCGCATTAATCTAGACCTCCCTCCTGTAACCTAACGAGAAAACTTTCAGGGTCATCCGTCTACGCTAGTCCTCAGAAACAATGAGAGTCCGCTCATTGTGACGCGGAGGGGCTTTTATAAACTGCCCACACGTAGGCCACGCCCAAGAGGCGGGGCGTGAGGGCTATTGTGCTGTGGGAACCGCAGAGAGACTGTCAAAGGGAGAACGCGTGAAAGGACAGCAGGAGAGGGACAGAGAGAGGGGGAAGGGGACATGCAGACAAAAATATACAGAAACTAAACTGAACGTTTAGACTGAGAGTATGCATTTGCTATAAACACAGTTATTTTCATAGAGCAGGGGTTAAACTCATATATGTTTGGAGCTTTCAGTCATTAAATAATTTTAAGTTTAGGTTAAACATAAATATGTCAATGTTTTTGACATGTATTATAATAGTTTAGGTGAAAAACAGTTTACAGTTCAACTGAAAACACAGGCCACATTTTTTTAGTTTTTGTGCATTGCCAACTTGATCCTGTATGCAGATGCATACGTGGGTTCTTATTCTACCCCATAATTTTAAGCAAATAATAAGAATATGTATGATAAATTATGAGAACAGAAAGAGGAGAATCGTTATTGGAAAACCATAAAAAACTTTCATGATAAAGAAAATAAAAGTGAGCAGGAAAGACATTGTTTTTAATGAATGTATTTTGAATTCTGGTGTGAAGTTTTAGAGATTTATCCTGTGTCATTACTATCAACTGCTAAATTGCAGGACATATCAGCCATTTCTCAACATTCACGCGTTCAAATCAGGCTCACAATGATGGCGTGCTCCCATCAATTCTTTCTTTCTGACCTTGTGAGCCTGTCAAACAACCGCATGCTCCCTACTGCTTACTTTTAAAATGGCACTTGTTCTGCAGCGTAGAGCCTGTGAAGTAAGCACACGACCCTGGCCATGACTTCCAGCTGACAGCTCGACAACTGCTGGTGACAGACTTAAATGCTTTGCATCCTGCTTCTAGCACTCTCAACAGATATGTTACAAAACATAAGCACAAGTCAGACACTACAACATTCATCCCTCACTTCCAATACAGGCTAAACAGCTGAGATGCTTTAGATTTTTTAAGTTAAATGCTAATTAATCATAATTAATTAAGAATTTGTTCTTGAGTTAAGAGCTGTTGCCTATTTAAGTATTTCCATACATTTGTATATTGAGGTGAACATCCCATGGCTGCTGACAGACAGACTGCTTCTTTTGTTAATCTTTTGTTTCAGTCCACAAAAACTGTGTTAAAACAAGGATAAGAAACCAGGCAGAGGGGTCATACTCCCCCTGGCCTCGATTCCTTTGTGGACCAGCACCTTTTTTTACTCCGGGATGGTGGAATTCTTTGGTCGAGCTCCTTGTCAGACTCCTTAGACAATCCGTGCAATAAAAAGCAGGACTTAACCACACAATGTGAAAGTTCCGCTTGTATTCCAGTTTCATGCCAGTCACACCTCCTTCCCCCCTTCCTCTGCTGACGGATAACAAAAAAGGGAGAAAAAAGTTTCTTTTCTTCCATCCCTTCTTTCATTCCCTAAAAAAAATCTCCCCCTCGTCTGCCCTCCACACCACATCCCGGATCTTTTCCTCTCTGAAGAAGTTACCGCTGAATTCCAGTTTAATGAAATCTCCCATCCGAGCGCAACCCACTTCCCCACAAGAATGCCCAACGATCCTGCTAATAAATGTGACATACCAGCAACCTCATTCCCACTATCCCGCAGTGACATCTGCATTCTCAAGATGAATGATTTAAAGAAGAATGGATATGATTGCAGGCATACTATTTATAGTCACTTTCATGTATGCAGCACAAAAGTGAGGTACAGCGTTTCTTTGCATGCGGCAGGCATTATCCAGACTGTATGTGTCCTGGTCTAGTGAACTTTCCCTTTTCTCGCCTGCCAAAGCACAAACTTGGCGCTGCTGTTTGTTTTAGGATTTGAATGTTTGCAAAGGGTAAACAACGCAATTTTGGCAAGTTAGCTGCATTTGTGGATGGGGTCTTATCTGACTATTCAATTTTGCTAGTTTTCTTGATGCAAATGAACTGGCTTTGATCTTAATACCCAAAATGCACCACAAGTTAAAACATAGATACTCAAGGTAATAAGAGCAGTCTGGTCAAAGTTGGTACAAAGGCATCATGTCAATATGGGCATTTCCTTCCCTCATCTATTCCATACTTATTTTTTCATCTTTCATCTTCTTTCTTTCCCTCTAACCATCTGAATGATGCTTTGAAGATGGAGGTTAAATTCACAACAGCTGCATCTCCACTGCATCACTGGGCAATGTGTATATACCCCATGCACAGTTCACTTAGCGGTTGTCTATCAGTCTTTTGTTTATTATTTCACATAATGAAGCATTTAGCTGTATTGCATTCATCTGGAGTTGTCTCATGCTATGATGTCTGCACTTGTACATTTTGATGTTTTTTGAGATTTTGGCAGATATTATTTTGTTCCTGTTGACCAACTACAAAACTAACGCTGGGAGTAACTAGTTAAACATAGTGATGCAACTTACATTTTCAAGTGTTAGTATTCAGATGTTTTCAAAACAGAAATTAAAGTTGCTTTTCTAGTGACAAGCTTTGAAAATGAGTAGCAGTATAGTGCAACAAAATGCTATATGCAATATTTTAGTGACTGTAAGTTAATAATCAAATGTTAATTTCATGCTGTTTTTTTATAACTGTTTGTTTTGTTGTGTTTTCTAGTTGTTTTTTGGTAGTATGAAGTGTACATTTAATGTTTGACTTTGTCCCTTTGAATGGCAACTTTGTATTAATACCTTTCAAATGATGAGTATCTTGTAGTTTAACAAGTAGATTCCCCAATGCTGTGTAAAAACTGTTTAGTATTAAATGCATTACATGGTGCACAGTCATCTCTTTCTTCAATTCAAAGCAGAAAAAACTGTCCCCATCTTTTAGATGTCATGGCTGTTTGACATTTTTAACAGGATCTGGTCTGTTATATGTTCAATTGAATTATGCAAGCACCACATCCTGCCAAATCTAGGCTGTAAGGCCTTGGAGTTTGAATTCATCTCTTGATTCCCTTCAGCTCGCTGTTCTCTTTCTATCTTTTTCACCCTGCCAGCATTTCTATTTCCATAGCTTTTTGGATGAGCCCTGACATCTCTGAAAATCAATCCTAAAGCACAGGCACTGTAGATGGATTGAGATAGATCAGTAATTTATACCATCTGGGTAAAATCTGTTTTAGCTGATGGAAAAAGTATCTATACACCTTATCCAGATCTAAAACATTCTTTATTTATTTGTCTCTGTAGTGCTTTTTTCGGCTATAAATCCTGCAGAGAAAGCTGTGTCCCGAACAGAGAAACATAATGCAGCTTCTGAGGGGCGGCGGTGTCTCCCGGCTCTCACTTCTGGTGTGACCTGTAATCCTATCAATGCTAGCACAGCCATGCTGAGAGAATAAACAGAGCTATTGGCTTCTGCAACTGACCTTTTTAAAAACTTTGCTCTTCTCTCACACAGAGCAATGCGGTAATGGAAAAAATACACATGAATGAGAAAATGCTCTTGGATGACATGAATTTGCGCCTCTGTTTTTCCACAACTTTAACAAATAAACATGTCTTGTTTTCTCAGCACTCATCCAAGTCTTTGATTCGTCTTCATTCTCGCCAGATCCAAAAATTCGGATACGAATGCCATGACTTCATTTTGTTATTCTGAGAATTGTGGGTGGTTTGAGTGTCATTTATTGCGGTGTTGGATGCCACAGTCTGTATTACAGTGACTGCTGCAGTTGTGCTTTGTTTCCACCATGTCAAATGGATTATGGGAAATTTAGCAATGGATTAAAGGGTCTTTCTCTGGCGGTATGGGGTCAGATTGCACCCTTGGCTTGTCTGGGCTTGTCCTCAACTACAGTACACCAAAAATGTCCAATAATTAATGTAGCATTACATAATGCATGAGGTGCATCCAACCAAAGGAAAATGTAAATGTTTCATTAAAGTTTCATATATGTAAACATGAATGTAATAACTCAAATCACAATATGCCATTATTGACAATAAATTAACTCAAATCCATGCAATATGTTACCATTAGTCAAAATAACCAGAAAACATATTATCATTTAGTTGATAAAATTCTTTTTGGCCACAATTAACTAAAATATTTGGTATCCATGCACTTAACTATTTTGAGTAACTAGTAATTGACTTATTACTAAAATCTCCAAAAAGGTTTTGATAGAAAGTTTGTGACATAGTTAAAATTTCTTGTGAAACTTGATGAGACGGGTGGGATTATTAAGTCTTTTTTTTTCAATAGAAACATTGAAGAAGTAGATGAGCACAGGTCTCAACTTTGTTTTCATTTATTTTCATTGCTGTCTAAGAAAAATTTGTGATTTTTCTTTTCTATGACCAAAACTATTAATAACTTTCTCTATATATATTATCTATATAACATAATATATTTCTATATAATATTTCTCTCTATGAATGTGAATGTAATGTAAATGTATATAATATAAATATTCTAGTACTAGTACTACTAAATATTTCACTGATATGAAACACCATTAATTGCCAACCGAAAAGGTTATTAAGATCTTTCATTTGTCTCTCACATTTACAACAGATGTTTTATGTCTGTTCAACCACTTTTGTAAAAAATAAGAGCCATTGGAGCAGCATTGAAACCATACGTGAGATTTACATACAAGAAGCAAATATTCTTCCCAAACAACAGTAACGTTTTGTGGCCGATTACAGTTCGAGGAAGAAGTGGGAGGTGTAACGATGGGAAAGAAGCTGCTTGGCTCTCTTTGTATAGAGCTGGAACAGTGGAGCTTGGACAAGGACGCTGCTGTTTGTGGATGAATCAGGCTCTGGATCACTCAGCCTTTCTGAAAGAGTTCTCTTCAACCTATACCCTTCTCTTTTGTGGCCTGCCACTACCTTGCTGAGCTGGACAATGAGCCAGCCATTGAAAACTGAGCCATGTTTCTGTGCTGCCCGGAGCCCATTAAACTCTAAAGCTCTACTGTAGGTCTCTCTCATCAGGCTTCCATTCTTATTCTAATAGCTTGCTGCATGCCAATAGACCCATCGCATACCAGCCATAAATAAAAGCGGGTTGCATTTTTTAAACTCTGGCTCTGAGAACGTTACCAGTTGTTATGATGTAACTATTGATCATTCATTGATCTCATTCTTGTATCTTGTCTTTTCCAGTGTGGTCTGCTAATGATGCTGTTGCCATAGTAACTGTATTTACAACTTTGTCTGATATGTAGCCAAACCCATAAATACCCGGTGAAATTCGTAGCTTAAAACATCCTCTGAGAGATGTTGTTCATTGAATACAATGGGATATTGCAGCTATGGGGTTTGGGTTGGGTTGCCGCTGTCGGGATGAATTACCTTTTCTCCAGCCCATTCTGGGTTATTTGTATGCTAAATGACATTTGGGAAAGCTGAGATGGCTCCGTTGGGAGAACATCAGAAATCCCATTATCCAGATCCTGGTGCTCTCAATGGTAATTAATGAAGAGATAAGCCACTGTTGATATTCAAATGTTAACCGTAATGAGACCGCTCAGGGGAATGTTCCTGTATTTGGGTGTGTGGCCTTAATAAGGTTGGATTTGCTGTGAAAGCATGCTTTGCTAAATAGCTGATGACTGTTGTTGGACATGGTGTGAATCTACAGTCGGGTGTGAAAGCTCAGCTCAGCGTTTAGGATGTGAAGGTGTCAGCTAAAACAGGCAGTTGGTGTGTGGCACAAGGCTGTGGAAGTTAAACATCGTAAACCTTCATTTCAAGTCGATGATGAGGGCAACGCGAGTCAAACCTGCAAGCGACAAAGTCATTGTCTGAAGTGTAAAAAGCCTCAGTGCTGTTAAATGGCCGGCAACTTCAAACACAAACCCCTTGTATACTGTCATTAATGGCAACAAGTTCCTAAATGAATTTTTGATCTGTTTGTTTTCATGTTTGTTTTCTCCCTAAGAGAAACCACATGTTGCCCAAGTCAAGCTTGCTTCTGAAACTTTAGATTCCTTAACAATCATTTGTCTTATTGGTTTTAGTTGTTAATGGTCCTTTTTTATTGCTTAGTCTATAAAAGCAGTCCAGAATAGGGAGATACTGACCTCATTGCTGACAGCCTTGCGATCTAGACCAGCACATTTGCATAACTGTTTATGGTCTCTGCATTCATCCCCCAATTCCTGTCCCAATTCCACCCCTCACCCTTTTCCACTATCTTCCCATAACTTCCCTCTTTGACCCAGTCTTGTAACCCTTAGAACCTGCTAATGACTGACTGTCTAACAGCCTTATGAGACCAGAAAAGGTTCAATGTATGTTAATTGGGTCTGCAGATTCATTATAGGACACGGAGGGCAACAACAGTGGGAATCGGCGCACCAGACAGTACCAATTAACACTGTAGAGAGCCAGAGATCTGTTGTGGTTGTTTTCCTTTTGTTTCGTTTGGCTCATATCTCCTCTTTTTAGTCTCATTGAAGGTTTCAGGTGGGCTTTGTGAAGTATCTGTGCAGTCGCAGGGGGGGATGCAATCTGCCGACGAGGCACGAGGGAAAGAATAAACCATTGGGAAACGATAGTGTAGTGGAATATAAAAGAAAGAGAGCCTGAGTGGCCATGGAGGGCTAGGATGACAGGGAATCTCACGGGGGACGTCTCACATAAAGTGCTGAGCTGGAGAGAGAGAGTGGGAATGTACTGGGAAAACGCTGAGAGTATCTTTGTGTTATGGGTAATCACAGTTTATGTGGGAAAAACAGCACTCACTGATAAGACTGTCTGATGAGCTCACTGCTAAAATTACCAGATTTTCTGTCTCAGCGGATGCTTTCAAGGTTACATAACCTGAAGTTTGCCAGTTTCAACAGCACACCGACTGCTGGCCTGTAAAAACGGGAAAACAAGGCTGTGCTTGAGTTATTGTGCTGCATTACTTAAGTATAATTTTGTGTCATTTGTAATTTGCTTGAGTATTATTGAAACAGAAAACATAATTTTACTGTTTCCAAGGACAATTAGCTCTTGTTAAATTCAACACTTAACAGGTTTTATGATGTAGGTTTCTGTTTTGAATCTGGTTTGTCTTGAGGACACAGGTTTTTATATGGCTTGTGTAACATATTCAGTTTAATGAAAAAATGTCTTGATTTTAACAGTCAAATACCTAAAATTAATTGTAGAAACTTTTTACTGTTAAGTATGTTTTTAACTGTTGGATGATTTTAACTGAAGAACAAGAACCTAACCAAACATTTTATTAGAGGAGCTTTAACACATTTAAAATATCTGTGAATAAGAAATGATACAGTATATGTACTATAAAAGCAGCTTTTGTTGTTTTATCAAATATATAATACTTTATAAAACTTTCATAGTATATGAGAAAAATGATGCTGTTTGTTTTAGTGTTTTAAATATTTTTACAAGTTACTGCGGAGAAAATATTATACACATGAATACAGACTAGCTCCTTTTTCAGTTTTGTTTTCATTCAAATTAAAAAATAGTACTCCAAAATTAACCAGGCCTGATTCACTCTTAATGTTTCTTTTTTTGTATTGGTGTTCTTTTCAGGTAAGAAGCACCAGAACCGGTCTCACACGCCTCAATGTCACCACCACGACCTCCTCGAGTCCCCCAGA
Source organism: Beaufortia kweichowensis (assembly GCA_019155185.1). Classification (NCBI taxonomy): domain Eukaryota; kingdom Metazoa; phylum Chordata; class Actinopteri; order Cypriniformes; family Gastromyzontidae; genus Beaufortia; species Beaufortia kweichowensis. The sequence continues at coordinate 5,092,099 of CM032804.1, forward strand.
GCTCATAAAGGTCCTAAGCCTCGCACTAGCCCGATACCTGATCTGCTTCCCAGTGAACCCGTCTTTACGACCCCCTGACTTCCCTTCCCTCAAGGGCTTGGGACGAATCAGTGCCCCCATGGAGTCAATCTGTCTCTGGTACAGTAACCGCTAGCTTTTGAAGCCATGTTGACTAATTTACTCCATCAAGAGAGGCCCAAACATGTGTGTGATGCGTGGCCCCGAACCCTTCTGGTGTTCACTGTGTCTTCTGTACCCACAGGAAAACAAAGCATGACAGATGGGGTGGCCATTCAAGGTCAGTGATCTACCCAATCTGTAATAATACACTTCTCGTGTAATCCATTTAAGATTTTATAGTTTTGGCTGCCTTATTTCCCACTTCACAGGCAGGGTCTCCAATTTCTGTCCCCTGTGGTAACTTTGTCCACATTTGGCCATTTGATTTATTAAAGTTTGACTGTTATGTGCTCAATTCACTTAGGAAAAGTTCAAGTGAAAACATTAATAAAACAAGACGCACAGTTTTTGCAGTCTCAGTGACATAATCGTCTGCCTTGTGTCTTGTAAAGCGATCTTTAAATAACGTCAAGATTGTCATATTTTTGGAAAATCTTTCATTCGACCCTGTGTGGGGATGGAATAGAGTAGGGTGGCTTTTATGTGGTGTTCCATGGGGGGCAACAGGGAATTGCATCCTTTCAATGTGAAGCAGATGTGAGCTTGTTGAATGACTTTACAGCCATGTGTGACATAGGCTGAGTACACAACACAAAGAGACCCATGCCAAGATAATCACCAAAGACAAACTGCTTTAAAATGGGTGCTTATGTCTTCAATCAATCAGCTTAAAATTCTTACATCATAGAAACTTAATGCAGTGACTTATATTATGGGTAATGTTTTTGTGATGTTATAGCTTTGAAGTGGCATTCCTATTTTGGTCATCAACCATAAATCAGGTTTAGATATTCAATCAGTTTATCCAGATTCTGTAAACAGTCAAGTGTGTTTTAACTGAGAGTCATTTCTTGCAGAAGGTTTATATTCGTAACTCAGGTGACAAGCCGTATAATAAGTGTGATAATGAACAAGCAGCTGGTTATAATCACACAATAAGATCTGACAGCTTTACGTTCTAATCATTCTGTTGGGTTTTATTCTGCGATAACAACCGCGTGACATTTTCCTTACCTGTACGACTTTTAAAATGTGTCAAAAAACAATATACCTTACCAGTAATTTATAGACTTCTGATTGAAAATCTGAGCTCTTTGTTGTGAGTTATTGTTGAGATCTTTTTCAAACTCCAGAATACACATCTGTTTTTAAACCATTTTATCAACATTTTTCTCATTGCTGCCCCAAATAAAACTGTTAAATTTGAGAGATATACTCTATTTTTACCCAGTATAAGCAAACAGTAGGTGTGTGACTGCAGTAAGTCAGGCTGGGTTAATGGGTGAGGCCAAAAACACCATACAGAGATACAGAAACCACCTGTTGGACACAGATTTAGTCTGTCTACTATCAGCTGCCCTCCTCTCATTACATACACAGACACACATGCACAGGCTCTCTCTAGACATGCTGCCCTGATCAGCTGACTTAATCTTCCGCTCTGTTTGTCTCTCAGGTCTGAAGACCGGCTCATTCCCAGGGTCAGCAGTAAACATGTAGCCCATGTATCCACCTACCGGGGTCACAGACCTGCTCTTCTCTGGTGGGCGGACACCAGCGGCCGTCAATGCATTGAAGCTCCTCAATAAGACCTGACAGCTTTCAGTAAGGCCCTTGAAAAGGTTTTTAGGCAGAATAGGGCAGTAGACCTTAGTTAAACAAGACCCTTTATGTTTATGTTTTGTCCACTTAACACAGCCGTCCCCCATTTTCATAGGACAGTATCAGATGAAAATGACATGTGCCAAATGTTTTTGCTCATCCCTTAAAAGCATTCAATTATCTTACACTTTATCTCATAATCTGTCAGTTCTTAACTTGAAATGAAAGGATTGTCATGACAAACTTTTTGAACGTTGGCTTGACAAAACCTCGCTTAAGTGTAAAGAAAAAATCTTGGTTTGAATGTTTTAAAAGTTGCATTGACCTAATGTAGTTTAAATACTTTGAGATCTGGCTGGATAAGTTTAAGTAAATATTAAGGCTGAACAATTTGGTGGATATAACTTTCAGAAATGTAGTTTTAAGGATCAGTAATGTGTAGGAATGGATTTATAAAAACAACTAAAGCTTTCTTTGTCAAGATGGTTTGATTTAAGAGGTGTTAATGTTCTTAAGCACCTATAAAGAGGTCTTACAAAGCCAGTAGAGGTTGGTTGGCTCTTATGTATGTGAGTTTTTAAGCTTGTACAGTGAGCGTGGGAACAGACTGCTTTACCACAGGTTACAGAGATCCTGATTTCCCACGGGAGGAATCACAGAGGAGCAGGTTAACTCTTGCCACATTTGGGCCAATTTTAAGCAACTGCTGTAAGCATATGGGGCCATTAAATGAAAGAACCGAGTGACTCAAATGAGCTGTAAAAAGTGTTGTAATATGACATAAACAAGCTCCTCTGAGCCTGGTCATTAAGCCTATGATTAGACATTGCTCAGTTGGGCAAAATAAACTCTCTGATTCATTTTTTTGTCTGTGACCGATGCACAATTCTCATAATGTTTCACCTACAGCGATTTATTTCCAGTTTTCTCTGTATTCTAGATGTCTAAAATATGCATCTGTAGGTCAGCTGGTGAGCTTTTCATCTCTAATTCACCCATAAAACTATAAAAAAATATTTTACCACAAACATCTGAAGAAAGTCATCAGGAATGTAATGCTGGCCACATCATAGCATTGATGGGAAACAGCAAAGTTGGTCATGGGAGATATTTGGTGAGCCTATTGTAAGAAAGACAAAATCTTTTGGATGGTTAGCAAGATTTACCTTGGTTAACCAGCTTTACCAGTAAGACCATACTGGTTGACCACCAGCTACACCAATAGCATACCAGCAGTGACCAGCATAAACCAGCCAATGTTCACCATAGTAAATCCTGATTTAATATCTCTCTAAATACCCTCATATATATGGCCCTGTCTGTAAAAAACAGGCTAAAGTCTCAAATTATAAGATAACAAGCATCAAAGTTTGATTTCACCTAAATATCACTATGATTTCAATCTTTAACATGTCATTACTCAGTCAGTATTGAAGATATCAAGGTTATATTTTCACAGAATGTTCTTTGCATTATGTAAGATGATAGAAAAGAGTAAATGACAAAAAATGACTTCAGCTGGATTTTCACAGGCAGAATCACAAAACAACCTAAGCTCACCATAAAATTGATGAATTGGCATGTGGCTTTGTAGTCAGACACATTAAACAGTTAGATTAATTTAAGAGCGAGAAGAAAACAACTAAATAGTCTCATCTGTGTATCACCATTTTTTTGTCACATTGAAGTTGTAAGAAAAATGTGTTTGTGGCAAAGTAAACATTTCTCAAGCACATGATGTTTTCCCAGAAAACCCATCTTCTCATGCAACTGTGTTTACAGCCACAACAAGAGTCTTTATAAAACCAGTAAAGATGCACAGGGCTGGTAAGAATCTGATAATACTGACAAAAGTTATGGCACTATGCCGAACACATGTCCTTTTTCCACGAAAACATGTACCACCTGTTAGCTTGACCATACACCCACATTCCACGCAGTCTTCGGGCTTTTGAGATCACTTGATCAAATAATGAGCTTTGAGACCTCACATAAGATCTCTCAACCTCAAAGCAAACCTCTTCAAACGCCTCCTGCCCCAACTGGGTTAACCACATGTCCCCAGTCCTCATGGACGTAGCATATAGACCCAATATTAATAACCGCTTATTTGATTCAGTGCGGCTGTAGACGTGGCCACACTTTCTTCATGTCTCTTTCCCACAACCCCCGGGCACCTCAGAGGAAGTCATCCGTGCCTAAATGTGCTTCTTAATCAAAGGCTGAATGTAGAAGTTGTCCTGGAGGTTGGCTGCTGTGATTGCAGCATTAGCAAAGCACATGCTCGCCTTTCAGGGCCCAACAATGAGGCTTATTGTGTTGCTCCAGATATGTCCATTCTGATTTAGGACAGGGCTCCAATGTAGAGAGACAATATAGGGAGTTTAGCTTGAGTCCTGAGGAGACAGCATGTCCTAATGATCACAGGAGATGATGATCTATGTGTTTGGATACAGTTCTACATTTAAGCAATAAGATAAAAGTGAATGTGTTATATTGTGCGTATTATTACGGCTAGAAGGTACTGTGGTTTGTCTGCAACCCCTCCAGCCGTGACTATATTCATTATATTCCTATTCATAATGGTCAGCTGGTCTCGCAGCCTCGTCAGCTGACATGTGCCCAAAACCACAATGAAACCAGCAGAACAGACACGTCTAACAAGGAGGTTGACCAGTATGGGAGACCAGCTTTTTCTTTTTTCAGTGATATTTTAGTAGGAGTGCATTTGTAAACATGGACTATACACAGTAGTTTGATATACAAGAGTTTTACATCATCGCTGTTGTGGATCTAGAACACCAATCAATTACTGTTTTGAAATTTTAGATATTCAAGAACAAGATGTGTGGTTGTTTTGTTTTCCTTTTGTTTATAATTGACATACAACATTACATACTTCACTGTAAAATCATTTAAAAACAAAACAATTTTGACAAATTTCTACAAGTTTCTTTTTATTTCTCAAGGCCATTGTATTTTGAAATGCATGCAGTCCTTTCTCTATAGTGTGAACTATATGAAATACAGGTAAACTTCTGTATGTTAAACAGACATTGGCTCTGGTCCTGTGGCTTGGGGCCTACATGAGATATGACAAACCAGACAAGCTCCCACACAGAAACTCTGTTGTTACGATGACAAATGCATATCTGGAAGCAAAACTTTCCATGTAGAATGTTTTTCTTCATGTTAAGACTGATTGTTTTTAAAATCAGCATGACTCCAGTATATGGCAGTTGTTGATGTTATTGAGTTTGAGAAAACTGGATTTGCTTTTCATCATTTGTAAACGTACTCTGTTTTCCTTACGCCGTCAGAGGCGGTTAGTATAATTATGTTATTTGACAGTCGGAGCCCATAGTGTATTTGCACAGATCTTTGGTCTGATAAATGCTAGCCACTTTCTGACCTCACATTTTAATTTATAGTATTAATTTCTCAAGGAAATGGACAAAGCATGTTGTTTTGATAGCCAAATCAGTAGATTTAATGAATGCTGCAGATACATTTAATAATAATTCAACTAAAGGATATAGGATATCATAAATGAGATTGGTTTATTTGGTCAATTTGGCTTATTTATAGTTGTAGCTTATTGTTTCAAGAAAAAGTCCTTGCTGCACATTGTATTTACACCCAGTTGTCATTTTGAAAATAATGTTTCTGAGAAAAACATCCTGACCCACCCGCTAACATAGATATGATTCTCTATTTAGTAGTCTCATCATGTTTTCTCACTCCAGCTTTGTTATGAAGAAGCAACCTAAAAAAGTCTGAAAAGAAACAGACATGTATTTCTTTTGCGCATAACGTTAGATCTTGGAAATGTGCACCTCACGTGCAACCCTTTTATTAAGGTTGAAGTTTGACATTCATCATATGTTTGATAAGAACTATTTCAGAAGTTTTATAATAGTTGTATATCTAATTTTTTGTTTTCCTTGGTTGTTCTCCAGTTAGAATAATAAGCCATGATCTTGGATTTGTATCCATGATTCGAGCTGGCATTTCACTGGAATCACAGCTGCCTTATATCATCCTTCCTATTTAGGCACGAAAGCACATTTTAACCTGCCAAGCTTTATTCTCTTGTGTTATGTAATTAAGTACGCTCTCTTTGTGAACAGCTTTAAAATTGATTCATAATTAACCTTCCTGGGTTGTGGGAAAAATAAAGCTGTTTATAACATTTAGAAATCTGTTTCCCGCCTCATAAGAGTTTTTAATGTGGCTTTTTACAGTGTGTCATGGTAGACATGTTAATGGAGAGGATCTTAGCTTTAAGAGGGCGTACAAAGCCTGAAGCCGGGACAGATCTTTTCTTTTACGCTGTATGTGATTAGTCTCAGCGTCAGCCTGTTTAAGAGGCCTCCTCCTGTTTTGAAAGAGGGCGGCTTTATGCAAGGGTGCTGGAGTGGTGGTCGTCTTTTCTCTATTTTCGGTGGGGAGGCTATTTTGATTTAAATGAAGGCTATCTATCAGAGGGTGAGAAGACTCCATTCAGGCCACAAGAAAGAAGATGCTGTCAACAAACCTGAGTTGTACGTGCACGCATGCAGCAGATGTGTTGAAGAAAGACTACAAACTCTCTGCCTTTCTCTTAAAGCATCCTTATGTTAATTTCCAAGCAGAGGTTTAGAGAATCTCCTGGATTTTAGGACTGTGGCTGGTGCACCCATGACACAACTCGACCACAGTGACTAATTTTCCCCTCGCGCTTTAACAGCAAACTGGCACCAAGAGTTTATATGCAACAATAAAGCTGAAAGGGCAATTGACGCCATCCTCAGCTGAGCTCATCATTACTGCCTATTTAAATTTTCTTAGACAGTCAGCTAAAATGAAGGAATAGAAGTCAATATATTGTAAACACACGCATAAATATAGTCTTTAAAATATTGTCAAGCATAGTAGAATTTAATATTTGTAAATATTGATATAATATAGTTACAGAAAGCCATAATGTACCCTCAAGAAGATTTTAACCTTTCTCAAAAAAGTATTTATACTCTAAAAATGAAGTTATGAAGCAATACTTTATGTAAAATACTATATCACTGCCATTGCTTAGATGTTTCACTCATCGTTCGCCCCACCACAGTGACAATCAGCACCTACGAATTCCAAAGAGACTTTTTCTTTGACAAATGTCCACAATGATACGATCTATAGCTCATCTCCTGTTGTGGTGCTCAGAGTGATGGAGAAACAGTGAAAAGGATGACTGATAGCGTTCGCATCGAGCCCAGGGGTAAACAAAAGAGGCTTGGCTTGGAGGGCCCGAGGCGAGCCATCTGCCAGAGTCAGTGAGAGCTGCTATTGTCCGGGCTAGTGGAATGTTGAGACAGAATGAAGAGGGTCTGCATGGGTGATTCCTACAGAGATGTCAGTGTGAGCAACAGGGGTCAGGCCCTTTCCATACAGCAGATGCGTCCTCTGTATCTGCATCCTGGGTTCGTCAACATGTACCAAGCACATGCATACTTTCATGACCTGTAAAGCCTTTAAAAACTTGCCTTGGAATGAAGAAACAATTTCTTCTGCTTCATTAAAGCATTGCACACATGTTGCACAAGATTAACCATTAACAACAAGAATGGTTTGTGGTTCATTATAAAATAGACCTCCAATATCGCAGATCAAAGCAGCTTAAAATTTAATCTTCTTAAAGTCATCAATCATTTTAAAATTGCATGCTGCATAATGTGGTTTGCGAGACTTTCTCACTATTACCAGTGCCTCTGAAACCCAGATTTAAAGAATTAGTTGGTGACTTTTGTGTGCTGACTGTAAAATTCAGGACAAAGTCAAACCCCACAGTTGTGATTGGACGATGACGTGCTGCAGTCGAGCAAAGAAGCAGTAATGTGTGCATGCTTGCAGGATGACCTCTGACCTTCACAGCAGGTGTCAGTGACCGGGCTTTCATTGGAGAGGCGCCTCCTCCGGCTCACAGAGCATGTTGGGCGGGGAGAAGAGAGGGACAGATGTTGTATGGGGAATGCCCCAAGGGAAAGTGTGTCGCTGTAGAAGAGAATCATACAATAGAGAAAGACTCTCACAAAACCACACAACACAAACAGGCCCGTCTCCAGGACGACTGGTTGCCGGGACAGCAGCAATGAATGCTTTTGGAGCAGAATTCTCTTGGTCTTTCCAGTCCTGCATACTTTTACATATTAATAGTCAAAACTACACCCAACGTGTGTTAAAATTAATAAATGCTATTCATTTAGTGTTTTAATGGATTAGCCAATTAACACTTATGGTTTCAATGTTGTTTAGATATTAATATTTATATTTATTATGTTATTATTTATTATGACAAATGCATTTCTGGAAGCAAAACTTTCCATGTAGAATGTTTTTCTTCATGTTAAGACTGATTGTTTTTGATTGTATTAATATTTATATTTATTATGTTATTATTTGTTTTTCTTGAAACTACAGCATTTTTATTGCTTTTAAAGTCATTTGCATAGTTATCCACTACACTCTTTAAAATAAAGGTGGTACAAAAGAGTCTTCTCAGCGATGCCATTTTGGGTTTTTCAAGAACCGTTCACTCAAAGGTTCTTAAAAGAGCCATTTCTTTGTTTTTTATAGTCTAAATGACATTCAGTGTTCTAAAGGTTCTTCAGTGTTAAACGTTCTTTATGGAACCATTCAGCCAAAATGTATAGTATACTGTTATGTATGTTGTTCTTGATAAAAGCAATAAAAATGAAACAAATTTATGAAAAAAATGGTTCTTCTATGGCATCATAAAAGACCTTAATTTTTAAGAGTGTGCTAAATGAAGGTTCTTCACAGCTACAAACAATTTTGTGAAAAACCAAACCATTCCCCGGAGAATCTTTCAGTAAACATTTCTTTAAAAAATCATTTTTACTTCTTTAAAGTCTGTAAAACATTTTACTGTAAAGAAAGTGCAATAATAAGGTATTGTGGATGGTAAAGGTTCTTTATAGAACCCTTTATATTAATTATACAGCCTGACAAAAACATTTTATGAACCTTTATTTTTAACAGTGTTTGGGCTGTTAAATTTCAAAACAGCCAATTCCAATACATCCTGTTTAACATGTTAAGGAGCTAAATAGCCACAATGGACTGATGGCATTTATGGCAAACAGTTAGTCTGGCAGGAGACGTGGCTCCACTGGAGGTCTACAGCAAAACGTCTCTGGCACTGCTTAACAGAAGGGTCTGTGGAATTTACTGGCCACAGACAATTCCATTACTGGATACGAACAGCTCCAAAGCTGTGGAGAGCTGCTGGCATGAGATAAAGATTAATGACACAACTTGTTGTTAAGACTTTTAAGTGTAGGTTGTGGCATATGAGCATGAACCATTATATTTCAGAAACCAGGCACTACTAACTGTGTGTTCTACCACATCTTCTGTGCAGACTACTTCAAATAGACTTTGATTCAAATTATTAAAACAATTAGATTCCCCATAGGAACAAACAAATACCACAGCTCAATGCCAAATGTCATAATTCATAAGCGATAAACAAACAGGAAGAGCTGATATTGCTCAGAGCGACCGACCTCTGTAAACATAACACTACATCATCAAATCAAAGTCTAACATGCAAAGCGGTTTTTGGTTTTTGGCAGAAAGCATTTACACAAATCACAGGAGAAAGCTATTCGAGTCTGGATAACTTTAGTTTTATTAAAGTGCTTGGAACAACATTGCAGAAGGGGAAATGGGGCGAGGGATGGATTTAATTACTTTATTAATCATTCCTGTAATTAAACATAGTAATGTGTTGGGAGAATGGGAACTTCATGGGAAAATTCACCATTTTAGAAAGCTGCTGAACAGCAGCATATGAAACAAAGCCAAAGAGTACAAGTGTGTTCGGATTCACTGATTACAAGAGTGCTACTCAAAATATGGCATTGCTCAAGTTTGTACCTCAGGGCTCAGTGTAATTCAAGCGCACTGGGAAGGAAGGCATTAAAACGTTGAAAGCGCAGTCAACAAGATAAATCCTCTAAATTGTTAGTGGTGATGTTCTTTAGAATGTACTTTACAATTGAATTTTGTTACATGTTTTTAGCAGAAAGCCCTATAAATACTATAACCCTATAAATTTTCATCAGAAAAACAGACATCAGGACAGGGTCAAGACGAGACTCAGGAAAGCAGTAAATTCTGAACTGGAAAGGAAAAGCAGGCTATATTTCTCTATTTGCGTGACTGCTCAACAAATGCTATTGTTTGGTTTTGTCTCCTCTGCCTCCCGAAAGGTGCACGTGGTTCTCCGCAGTGACCAGCGCATCTGTCAGTCTGATGATGCATGATGTTAGCTGAACCCTGTGGCTTCAGGTCAAACTGTGAAGCAAAGCTACAGTCAGATGAGAGAACAGAACATCTTGATCTTCAACCACTGAATGAAAGGCCCAGGTCAGGTCAGATTTTTTATCCCTGAATAAACCTTCCCACTGTAGCCAACCTCAATTTAAATCCATGCGGTATATAAAAATCGATGCAGCCTGCACAAAACTGTTCTGCTTGTTCTGAGATCCCAGATTCTTGTGAAGAGATTTTGATTTGTGTTTCTGATAGAGACTGATAGTGTTAAAGATGCAAAGTCATAGATACAGACCAAGCTAACTGGTTTTCATGGTGGTCTAAGAGCTCTGTGTGGATTAAAAGGCTCAAAAGATTCTTTCTTTCTTCTCTGTTGGAGCCAATAAGCTCTTGCCCTCAGCACACTATAGCCTTTAACAGGGATTAAATGATAAATGCTTACGATTGTATTCGCAAAGCAATGTTTATTTGTATTTAGGATGAAAAAACTGCATTATTCTGTAAAATCAACAAATGTTGTCCTTTAGCAAGGAAAAGAAACCTGCATGAAGACTGGATTAAGTTTAATCTTTAAAAAAATTGTTTTCCATCTTCAGCTTGCAATGTGATTGGACAACAAGTTGCATTGAGGGATTGGGTTTCTGATGGCCAACATGAGCCAGAGGTCAGGAAGGTCAAACAGAGCCCAACTGCAGCATTTTTAAATGTTGCTTTATGAATGTTGATGTAGTTGAAAGTGTGAGTTAGTCAGAGGTCAGACGGGCCTCTTTTATACACTGTGAGTGGCAGCTGTATCCAGCGGGCCTGATATCTGACACGCTTCAAGGTTGTTTTATGAACTTCACCCTGTTTTATTGGGAGCATGCTCACATGTGTTGTTATCTAAATCATCCAAATTGACAGTGAAAAATCAAAAATATGTAGATGCAAGTAAAAAAAAGCCAAAGGTTCTTTTGAAAGAATTTGAAGTGCATTCTAAAAAATCTTTAAAAAATAACATGTAACCTTTTATTGACCTAAATAAAATATTTTTTATTAGAAATATTCAAGAAACAGTTAACCCAAAAAATTCTGTCTTGGTGTGTGGTAAGAAAACACTCAAGATAATGCTTGATATTGATGTGCAGTTTGCGCTATGGGTCACTTTTGGTTTTAAAGCTGCTGTAAAAATTAATAATAGTATAAATTTCAGCCTAATACACAAAGCTGAAGATTTGGAATAAGGCATGATTCATGAATTTTGTTCTTTGTTTTTCACCATGAACTATCGCTATACAGTATGCAAAGATTCTTTATTTTGTGTGTTTTCCAGAAACAAATGATGCAATATGGGTTTGACCAATATGAGGGTGAGTAAACATTCACAAAAATTTTCATTTTTGAGTGAAATGTCCCTTTCAAGCTGGTTGTTTATAATTTGAACCATACAATTATAGTGACCACTAGCATCAAACCAATCCACAAACATAGTGACCGTTCCCAAGCTGGTTTCCCCATCTTTAGATATTTGAACATTTTGTCCCACCCTAACTCACACTGTCGGTTAAGACAATGTTGCTATATAATAATTAACAAAGTATTTCAACATGCATATGGTTTACTTATGTTTGTGCAGATTAAAGCATTTCAAAATTCCACATAGTTTTAAGCATGAAAGACAAATAATCTTATACTGTACATATCCTTGTATCATCTGTTTTAGTTGTGAACCACAGACTTTAACAAAACATGCAAAGGGCTTGTGAAATCATCCAGAGGTTTTAGGTGACCAATCCCTATTTTATGTGATGGATTTAACAAGATTGTGAGGGATCACGGTTCAGTCATTCATAAGCTGCCTACATAACCCAATCTACTAGATAAGCCAAGATATGATGATCAGTCCAATTCACCCTGTTTTTATTATAAGCCAATATAAACATGAGAACTTTATCGCAGAGCAGTGGTTCAAGCTTCGGGAGGAGGTTTTCTTCCCAGCCAGCGGGTGGAATGTCATGCTCATTTGACATCTTGTCATATTCTTTTGAGGAGTAAAATGAAAAAACACATTTTCACATGGGGTGGGCTGTTCATCAACAAGCACAGGTTAGGATGTCCACAGGAAGCTCTGTGTTTTCATATCAACCTAGCCAGCTACTGCTCCTCTGACCCAAGGAATGTAAATGTGTTTAGATTTCCAGGAAGACCCCTGATCACAAAAACACCCAACCGTTTGTCTGGATTCCACTCTTGTTTCCCTCTTTAGCCGGGACGTGGACCTGCAGGTTCCTGATGTCAGAGAAACATTCCTCATGCGCTTCCTACGGCTCAACAATCACAATACCTCAGCAGAGACATAAGCCCTCCGAGAACTTCAGAGAACATGCAAAGCTTCATGCTTTTTGTTGTGGGCAGTTATTCGCATTTACATAAGAGTTTCATCATCTACAATACAGATTCCCACAATTGTCCACAGATCTTCATGGGCTGTTATGAGAATAATATATCTCATCTCTACTGTCTCTTGGAGTGCTTACACAGAGGATTTAATTTATCTGAATGAGCCATAAATCCTGCTTGGCAATATATAAAGCCTTGAAAGAGCCAGTGTGCTGGTTGTTGTTATCATCACAATATTTACTGACGTGAATAACAAAACACTAAAAGCAACTACATTTTTATAGTGTTACATCAGCTGTTTTCAAATACTGTAGTTCGTCCGGATAAATACTACTGTAATTTGCTAATACATTATGTAATTTCTACTAATACATTATGAAATGTCATTTATTCACCCTCATGTCGTGTCATTTTCTTTCTTCTGCAGAACACAAGAGACAAGAAGGAAGAATGTTGGTAGTTGGTAACCAAAAATAATGTCCCCTATGATTTTCATTGTATGGACACAAAACATCTTTTAAAATATCTTCTTTTGTGTTCCACAGAAGAAAGAGACATAAACAGATTTTGAAGGTGAATAAATTATGACAAACTTTTTATTTCTCGTGAACTATCTCTCTTAGGCCTAATATACTTTGTATAAATGGTAGTAGAGCTAATTTTTCTTTAAATTAGTTGTTTTTCCTTTAGTTGGAGATTTTCCTAACATTTGCTGTATTTTTAATTAGAAGTTAAAAGTTATGTAAGCTAAGTATCTCAAGCGCTCAGCAGTTTTGCTCTCTCTTATCAAAACACACTTACTAAAAATGTTGGGTAAAGTATGAACAGAATACAAAGTTGGGTTGTGAATGAACCTATGCAGTGTTGTTTTAACTCAAATGTATAACTCAGCAGTGTGTTGTGTCCGTATTTCACCCAGTTTTGGATTGAAAACAACCCAACATTTTTCAGCGTGTGATATTATTGTTCCATGTCAGATGAAAAAAGTCCCCCGATTTAGTAGTAGAAGACATCTACAACACTAAATAAAGATTGAGTTCATCTCCCTTGTTATCTGCACTTGTTTGTCAAGCTGATGCATTGTGTGGGAACATGGTTTAAGTTTATTAGTGGGAGCTTTGATCCAATAGAGTCTCAGTGTCTGTCTCCCATGAACAAACGGCTCTGTGAGCGAAGGCCTGTCGCGTCTGACCACCATCCTCCACTCTTCCTCTCCTCTCTCCATGGGTGGGACTCCCTCAGGGCTCCAGAGGTCCATACACATCATCTCTCATACAGAACATTGCCATTGTTCTCTCAATCACACAAACCGTGACCCCTGACATCTCCGGGTAGGGCCAGCACGGCGAGTGGCGTGGAGTCGGGCTGAAGATTGTATCATACTGCAGATAGTGAGAGAAAACTTGTCGGTTTGTTTCATTTGGGTTTGTGCCATATCTGATATAAAGCTGCCTCTTAGAACGGGAAATGAAAAATGGCCTTTAAAGCGCTGATTAAAAATTGCCTTTGCGATTGACATTTGCGAGCTGTAAGGACTTTTATGTACTCCAATATATTTAGCAATCTTCTAAATCTAAATAAAACAAAGCATTTTAAGATAAACATATTTTGATCCCTGTTAGTGGTTTGGTATTTTTTTAAGTTTGCCTTCGTCAGACATGCATGTCAAAGCAAGTGTTTAGATGTGTTTGGATTCAGCTCCCAACATTTATGACTAAAAGGCCACAATTCTTAGCCCCCATAACCTTTATTCAGCCCTGTAATTATGACTTCCCACCAGCTCTATTTGTTTGAAGCAGAGCTCAGAATCAATGCGTGGAATTTAATGTTCCCTCAGCAGGAAATGTGTTTGCATCAATGCACATAGTGGGAAATGAACACAGGGCTGCAGAGAGGATCTGTGTTTATGTTGGGACCCGCTCAACAGCAAGGCCAATAGTGTCGGTGGGCTCCCGGAGTCACACCATGACTCAGTTTTTCCACTCGATAGCCACTGAGCAAACAGATCAGCGCGACTGGACAAAGATATCCACAGAGCACAGGATGTGCTGTTGTGGAGCATCCAGGGGATTTTTGTGTGTTTCCATGCCTCGTTACAACTTGTGTCTTCTTGTGTCTAATCGTGCTGATCTGAAGGATAAATCACAAGAGGACCTGAGTATGCGCTTGAGTCGCTTTACGCTTGTTGTTAGTTTGAGGGATCTCCAATACACTGAAAATCTTGCACGTCATCAGTATACCATCAATATATCGCCATAATAATAATAAAGAAGTTTCACTTTTAATCCACAGTGTAGGATTAGGAATAGCATCTGCTGCTGGAGCCATTTATTTGCATGTCTGTCTGCGTTGTTTTTGCACTCGGTTCCCTTAAAGAATTATGCAAATCTAGTAACGGCACAACATGGCTTTAAAAAAATCAATGCAATGTGCAATGTCATTTCTTACAGTCCTTAACATCTATATAGGTGAGCTGTAATGGCACCACGTTAGTTCCATCGGTTTTGTGAATAAGGCTCATTTAATAATAATCCACATTTGCACAAAAAGAATATATGAATGTAACTTTTCTTATATTATAAAATTATAGTTTTCTAATCTTTCTTAGCCACTGCTTAAGATTGTGACTGTCTGAAAACATGTTTGACATATACGTGGGCGTATATGTGTCTCTGGTCTGAGCCAGATAAGAGCAGAAAGACCAACATCCTGTCCAAAAGCCTTCGCTCATCAGTTTCACTGCCCTATCTATTATTTTCTCCTTTTCCTGTGTATAGCTGCACTTTCACCAGGACTTTTTTGTGTGACTTTTACGAGAGTGTAATATAATATAGCTGCCAATCTACAACATGCTACAGGATTTTATTGGGTTTATCCGAGTTACATTATGTATCAGTTTCGTTCATAACGAAATCTCTGACTCTATATGCACACTTTGGTGTTTAAGTAAATTACTGACTGAGATCTCATTCACAGTTTCTTTCTTATGGGTTATTTGATATGTTTTTGAGTTTTAGTCTAAGATGGACAGACAGGTGTCGATAAGTTTCCCATCGGCACTCAAATAGTGCACGAAGATAATACGAACCATTTTATCCTGCTGTTGAAGTTAGTTTGGCTGTAGATGTTATCATCTGAAGATAAGAGGGAGAGCTGTTTGTTTTGACATCAGAAAAGAGCAAGCCTTTGTTTGCTCTATCAAGCAAGATTGGCATGAGCACTCACAGTTTGTTTTCTGTCCACACAATGTGAAGGGAGGAAGATAAATGTCTCGCTGTCAGCAGCAGGATGGCTTGGCACAAAGGCACAAACGTTCGATGAGAAAATGTGATAATATTGACTTTTAATTGCAAACTTAAATCTGGGCTTAGTTTAAGGCATTATTGAGATATCTTCTGAAACTTTAATTTTTTTGCTTAATTGCTTACCATTTTATCACATTAATGTTTAGGAGAAATAATTGAGACATTAAAGTGATTTCATATGTGATTTTTCTTTCTTATAGACAGGCAATGACTTGATTTTAGCACAGATACATTGTGTTTGAATTCTTTTTATATTCAAACATTCACTCTTTGTATAAATAGGCCTTTGGCAAAATAATTAAGAACTAACAGAGAACTATTCACACATCACCACCTATTTTACCTAATGCAGATAATAGACCCCTATTCATTTACAGAGCTAAAGAATACTTCTGGTGAATATGAATGAGTGCTCAAGCTGCAAAACTGTTGCTGTTTAGAAAACTCAGTGTAATGTAGATAAGATACGATGTAAATAAGCTAAGAGCTGATTTACAAATCAGTAGTAATGCATAATGAGCATTTGATTCACCTGGGATATGTGAGTGATTGCTGAAAGGAGTTCGTGTTTTTGTGTCACAGACAACAGGAAGGATGATTTTAAACAAAGCAAGGTTAGGCCAGAGTGCTACAGGAAAGGCTCATCTCTAAAACTTTACTGATAAGACAAAACACAAAGCTGTGGCTTCCAGTTTCCTGAGAACCTTCGTTCTTTATGTGCTAAGGTATTTGATTTCATGAGGCGGGTGTGTTGTGCTTTAGTTCAGCTTACGCACATTAGATAATTACCTTTCTTTTGAAATGTGGCATAAAGATATATAAGTCTTTTGATCATAAGGGAGAGGAGGATTAAAACAGATGAAAGAACAGATTTAGATTCAGATAAAGACTTTCATCGGCTCAGTATGGGGGCTTTATGGAGTGCTGTGTCTTGTTGGATGTACATTATATAAGACAAGTGGTACAGAATGCAAAAAATCCCTTTGACAATATGTATTAATTTATGAATATATGTATACATTTTGACTACATTCTATCATTTTTACTATATATTGTTGAATCAATTACATTACATTTACATTTATTGATTTAGCAGATGCTTTTATCCAAAGTAACTTTATTATTATCATAACAATTTGTTTAAAAAAGTACATGAATTTCAAAATTTCAGTCAATTTTGTTGGTCCCTCATAATCAAATTATAGCAAGTAGAATTCACATTTGATTTAGTCTTTTGTTTTCTTTTATTAAATGACAGATTTTTGTGTAGATCCCATTGTATGTTTAAAAATAGTTTTAAAACTATAAAGATTCATTTTGGGTAAAAGTTTCTGCTAAATGTCTACATGTAAATGTAAGATTTTCTCTCTGTAAGCACTACAAACATACTCTCTTACAAACAGTTCATGTACGAGAGGTTCTCAGCAGTGGTTTAGGAGAGATCTTTCTTTCTTTTCACCTGTCACATGACTCATTCACTCTCAGTAACGGTACTGTGACCCAGGTGCTCTCAAGAAACCTCTCAGCACACTGAAAGCATTTGAAGCACTTTGTTTCCTCTTAGCTGCGTCTTTTTTTTTGTTAAAGAACAATGACTGTCTTTGTGCTTACATTGAAGATTAAGGACTCACACACTGATTAGCAGTGTTATCAGCAGGACCTGTGGATAAACCGCTCTCCCACAAGAAACTGCTAGAAAATCATTCTCACAGCACATCACTGGTGCATAAGAACAACACTGTAAATCACTGAAGAAAGATATACTCAGGGGAAAAAGGGTTAAAAATTCATATATTAGCCAAGTGAAGTTATATGAGTGCTGTTATCCACAGGGGTCCAGGTTTTGGCTCATTCCAGGATAGGTCAGTCACATTCCACGAGAGGATTAAATGAGTGGGGAGGATGAATGGATTTAGGACAGTGTCTGTATCAGGACTGATAAGAGGTGGGGGTGTACAGGCATGATGTGTCTCTCTGTATCACATCTTTCTTCTTTGATCTGGCTTGTGTGAAGTAGGTGCTGGAGGACCGGTAAGCTTTACTGGGATTCAGTTAAAACTTCATTTAAATGTGTAAGGAGATCATGAATTATAAAGTTGTTTTACACAATAAATAAACAAATAAACTGTGTCACAAATAAACAATGTAATCTCTGTTTCTAGGTACCTAAAATGTTTCTTTTACCTAAACATAATGAATTTTAGTGTGAATTATTATTTATTTGAATAATTAATTATTATTCAGTTTTATGTTGCATATTATATACATTCTTCCTGAGTCGTTTCCGACTTGGGCCATTTCCTGAACTTCCGATAGTTTCCTGTCATTTCCAAACTGTCCAATCAAACAAAAAGGCAAACATCCAAAATAAAGAAGAATTAAATATAATGTATTAAATATAATGTCATTTTAAAATAAATAGTAACATATTTGTACACATGTTTAAATGTAAATAGTGGTGTGCTTTTCAATGCCATAATGCAGCGCTATCCAAATAGATAAATCCTCAGATTTAACAAATGTAAGTTGCATGCATCTCTAAGGATCAATTGACCATAACAGGTCTCTTGTAAATCTCATTGCACATTGGTGGCAAATGTACTGGTTAGATGGTAATGGGGAGACTGCATTGATTACAGGTCTGTTCCCAGGGTTCCTCTCTCCAGGGAGAGCTCTGAATTGTGGTGTGGATCTCTCCACCATCATTACAGCCAATGAGATGCACAATAGGTCAGGGAGATGAGATAACATTGTCTGCCAGTGAGCCGCAGGTGGGAAGCTCAACAGGGCGTTATTAAGTATCCTGGTCCCAGGGTATAACATTGCTTATGGCCCCAGGGGTTCTGCCCAACCATCTGGCATAACTCTCTCCTTTCCTACACCGCTTTTCTCTCTCTCTTTCCTCAGACACGCTCTTCGAAGCGTAATGCATATCCGCAATCAGCGTTCCATAGGTCACTTCGAACAAAAAGAATCTGTTTATTGACAAATCTCGACTCACCTGTTATGTCTTTAAGAAACAACAAATGTAATTGAGAAGGTGATTGAGAGGGTTTTCTGTATCCAAGCACTCCTGGGTCTCCAAGGCCTCTCCCTTTCTTATTGACAGTCTCTCTTATGATTTTTGTCCTTCCAGACAAATGCTGTTTGTCATGTAACAAAGGAAAAGCAGCAGCAACCATAAAGGAGATGACAAAGTAAGTTGAAAGTGATATCACCACATAAAGAGTCTCGTTGCAGTTTGACCTGTTTCTGCAATTGTTCTTTTTGTGGCTCTTTTGAAGGTTAAGCAATGGGGAATCAAAGACTTTTTTGTCTAAATCCATACATTACCGCTTATAGAGTTTCTTTAAAGATGTTCAAACAATTGAAAAAAGAAACAAATTTCATAATGCACACTTATGTGCTGTTAAGATTAAAGAAAAGCTATTTCGTTTCCTTTTTGTAAATGTATATGTTATATGCACGAGATACAGTCTGTGTAAAAGAGCTTTTGATTGGTTAAATAATGAGTTTAAAAGAGCTTTTGATAATAAAATATTTAGAAAAAGTGATAAAAGATCATCTCCAGGTTTAGTATATGGAGCGAATTATCCTGGTTATGACTCAATATGATTTGTGGAGGACCTGCACATGCTTCTTCTTGTGAATCTGAGCTATAAGGTAGAACGGATGGTGAAAGCGTGAATCTGTCAGTGGACTGCTTTGTACACACTGTGCCCAGTCCTGACCACTCTTTGATCTGAGTCCAGGGTGTCAAACCAGAGATGATTCCTCTAACACACGTGTGGACCATCACTCCAGACATGACACGCAAAAGCAGAACTTCAGCGATATTGAATTAAGGCTTGTCGTCTGGCCTGCAGGCTTCAGGACGGGAGGATCATTATCTTCTTGTGTACAATAACAAAAGACCAAATTTGCATAGAAGACGTTTCAGGAGATGCTTTAAACCACTTTAAACCAGTTTGACCCTTGGAGCTTGTAGGTCATATGGAGGCTGTATTTTCTGATGTGTCGTAGTGTTTGTACCCTTTGAAGATCTCTTATAAGTGCTTTTACCTGTTTTGACTTTCAACATGCAGCGCGTATTTTCCTGGTTCCCAGTCAATTTAGCCTGTTTTATAAACATCCCGGAATTGCCGACTTGCTGTCTTCAAACTGTGCAACATTTTGGAAAAACAAACGCAGTAGCAAAAGTTTGAATGCATATGGGGAAACATTCAGAAATTATTAAAGCAACTCACCTCATGCGTCCACATCTGGTAAATACATCAGTAACAGACACCTCAGACCGTGATCTGTGACCTTTGCCCCCCCGGCTAACATGCTTAGCCATGCTAATTATCAACATATCACCCGTCTGAACCGTGTCGCCATATATCCTGAGTGTGTTCTTAACTTTTTTCCATTCATTAATCTTGCTTATGTCTAACAGAGGGAATTTGGGGTGCCTGGTTGCCTTTGGCCTTTCTTCTGTTGTGTTTTGATAGGGGGAATGAATAAGCAAGCTAGGCCTGATTTCTGATAGGAACAGTAGATGCGCTTGTGCACGTCCAAGAGGCTAATGATTTTAGCAGATGACCCCACTCTGACCCTAAAACAGCCCTATATGCCCCAGTAGACCTAAAGCGTCATAATCTGTCCTAACATTAATGTAAAAAGAAAATTTTTATTTGGATAGTTTGTTTCTAAATTTTGATTAAATGAGATTTGAAGCCATTTTAAACTGTCAACATGTGGCCACACGTTCTGTAATAATGCAGAAAGTTACTAAACTGTTTGGTGCGTGGCATAAAAAATATACTAGTCATTCATATGATAAATTTTTATATGTAATATTAATAAAAATAATAATAATAACATTCTACAAATATTTATTAATAATAATAAAAAATTGTAGTTATAAATTAATAAATGAATTAATATATGAGGAATATTGTGTTGAATATTGTGAATACTGTGTTTCTGTAGTAAAGCATTAGTCGAGAATTGTACCAACAATGCAAAGGTTATGGGTTCATTTCTCAGGTAACACATATGCCAACAAAAAATGTATTCCTTGAATGCACTTTGGATAAAATTTAGCCTGATCTCAAGGAAATATGTACATATTTTACAAAATGACTAATTCATATGAATTTGTATAATGTGAATAGTACAAAAACATATGATTTAATAGAAAAAGGCCCACCTCTAATGCATAAATGCTAATAACAAATATTCTCTTTTTACAAATGTTTTTAATTGAAAGTAAATGCATTCACATTTAGGCATTTAGCTGATGCTTTTATCCAAAGCGACTTACAAATATTAGGAGACAAATGCAGTAAAGTAATGTGACTGATTGTAGAGGTGTGGTGATGTTTATAGGAAATGAGTGAGGTGACAAAGGCTTCAAACAGCAGCAGACAGACATGGAGTGTTTTCTGACGCAGTACAAGTCAACCTGTCAGCTTTAAGAGCTCAAATCTTATCAAAGTGCTAGAAATAGAGGGCCGGGTGACACAACGACTCAACAAGTGTGAAATATCACAAATACAGTGTCATGTGCCACACATAGTGATTAGAGACACATAAAAACATGACCCAGCATTTTAAGATCTAGTTCAAGATCGAGTCTCTGCCTTAAATTTGTTGCATTATGCAACAGTCACAGTCATATTTTTATCTAATCTGTAAGAAAACATTTTTTAAAAGATGTTAAAAACCATGTGAAATGAAACAATGTATTGCATTTTTGTAGCACTACCTTTTGCTCAATGTGGTGACAGAAGGCCCAAGCTTATGCACAAGGTCTACTATTTTCTGTTCCACCACCTGTAAAAGACATTTGTACATTTGCACTGCTGCCAAAAACAGTTTGCATGCTTCTGAGGTAATCAAAACAAATAATAAGAAAGAAAGAAAAAATAAAAGCGTCTCCCTGGTCCCTTGTCTTGTGGGAACCCTGCTGAGCACCATAAGGCCTCTGTTTTGCTTGCTGCCATTTCGCTCTGTGAGATGAGCCCATTAAAAGCTGAGCAAACAGAGATCAGCCTCCTTGTACTAACAACTCACTCGTCCAAAACACAGTTTGTCAAATGGCCAGAGTTATAAGCACATCCTGTGGGGCTAAACGCTTCACTAAAGAGCTGGACTTTAAAATGATGGTAATTATTGTAAGTGCTGTATTACTACACTTTGTCAGAGTTATAGGTCTGAGAGAGTTTTTCTATAAAAAGCTTTGGTCAGGCCAGACGCTGGTGCTGAGAGGTCAGTCTTGATGTTCCTATGAGACATGTGGATCAGAAGGCAGGTCACATATCTCTCATTGATGGGCCGTTCAGGAGCCTGTAGGAATGTTTTACCTTTTGGGAAGTGTTTTCTTTTTCTCTGTTACAAAAGGCATTTCCAAACTTTTCCAGGACTTACCCATGTTACTCTAATCTCTTTTTTCTTCCCATTTTGTCTGTTCTGTTTTTATCTGTCTCGTCTTGTCACTTCTAGTTTCTTCTCATATTTTTTCCTTCACTGTAAAAAATTGGAACCCTCTCTAACTCACAATTTTCCAATAACTTGTTCCATCTACATTTTTCAGTTAGCACAATAATCAATTATTAGGTGTGGTAACAGTCTATTCCTTATTTGCAAAACTTTAATTGAGCCAATTGAAAATTTTAGATGCAACAAGTCACTAGAAAATTTTGGAGAAACACTTGTTGCATCTAAAATTTTCAATTGGCTCAATTAAAGTTTTGCAAATTTTCTAAAATTTTTAATTCTCTTCTCTCTTTTTCTCTTCTCTTTTCCATTTCTCTCCTTTCCTCCTTTCCTCTTCTTGAAGACTTACTGGTTCATGTTTCCAGCTGAAAGGGTCTGTAAAATATTAGCAAAGCATGAAAGAGTTTATTTAGCTGAGATTAAGCTACACAGTTATACTCTTGGGTCTCTGTCTCCCTCTTTCACTGTTCCCCTAAAACAAGTGTTCACCAGTCACATGCACTAACTAATGTAAAAGAGAAATGTTTGGCAATATTATGTAGGTGCACAAAGCGTGTGCTTGATTTATGTTGCTGTTAAGCTATTCCTGGCAAAACTACAGAGTGATATTACTGTTTTGGCCAAAACGTGTATCAATAAAAGTGTTGTTTTTTCTGTCAAAGTTTCCTTATCAGTGTATTGCACAATGGCGCCATTGTTTGGCAGTGACAATCCACAGCAGTGCTCTCTTGACAAGCAAAACCAATCCTGGACTTTGGTCAAAATAGATAAGGAGGACAACAATACAACAATCTAACGTTACCGCATACAACTTTAGTATGATTTATATAGTCCAGTCTGTATATGGTACTCTTAAGTAGCCGAAAGATCATGTATCTGTGTTATTAACTGGTTTATGATAAAATAAAGTTAACAGTGCCAAACAGTTTCACCTCTTGAAGAACAAAGGCGTTCATTTCCTTTCAAGGGTCAAACTTTTTTAGTGAAGTCTGTTGGGGTTTATGGGTCCATAAAACTATGGATATCAAAGTGTGTATGTGATACATTTGACAGCGTTTTACCGCTCAAAGGTTTCTCTTTCATAGCTCAGGAGAGTTAATGGATAAGTCAGTTGTTTTGTTTAAGTATCAACTATAATTTTTGTCTCCCATCTTGTTGCAATTTTACTGTAACTATTTTACGATGTGGCTGTATTGTATGAATATGTTTTGCACATGTGCATTTTATGTAGTCTGTGTACAGTGTTTGTTCTGTCAACTCGCATTGCTATCCTAAACAAACAAATACGATTTTCCGATTTGTTTTTCATTAATGACATATATACATGCTGTAAATGCGCATCCTCTAAGATGGCAGCAAAATATCTTCACGGCTTTTTTCTGTCTGGTCTGAAGGTATTATTCTTCACATTACTCTTGTGAGGTCTTTTCAGGAAGCTTATCCTAATGAAAGGATTTGTGTTTGATCAGAGCTGTGTTCACAAGACTCATGAAAGCCCGTGCAGTACAGCATTGGAGGAATGTGTATCTGCAGGGGGGTCTCCCGAGGGATGTCTATGTTCTGTGAGGGGCAGTCATACCACATGCGCCTCCCTAACAAACAAACACACATAAGCGCTGCTGTCGTCTGCCCTGTGATTTGTGCAAGAGTCAAGAGTGTGTGACCTGCTGAGGATCAGGGGCGGTCTCTAAACAAACACAAACCCAGCGGCATGCTGCCCTGCATACTGGCCTATCCTGATGGGACAATCATTAATGAGATCACTTTAATTCAATTGTTTCTGAGATATGAGATTAGATAGAGAATAAATGGAAATACTTGCTTCTGTCTTCTTCTTCAGATTGTTTCTAATGCTTATTTCAAGATATTCAGGTTTGTGTTCCTTGTGTTTATGGCCTTTTACATCCCATTGTTTTCTATGTGTTCTTTAAGTTCCTTGTATTCATCTTAGTTTCCAAGGTCACCAATTAGTTACACCTGTCTTGTTTAGTTTACTCATTAGTCTCTGTATGTATATATACTCCCTCCTATACTCCCTATAGTTTACGGTTGGTTCTTGTATTGACAGTGTGTTAGTGTCTATTGACTTTAGTGGTTCTCTAGGTGGTTTTGTTTCAGTTATTAACCCTTTTGTGGTACACAAGACATTTTATTTAAGATCAATTTAAGTGAACATTTTTTTAAAATGTGATTTAACAAAGGTAAATGACAAATATGTGCTGTTTAGGTGTTACTTACAACTGGGATGAAGTAAACATCTGTAAATATTTTTACATAAATAGTATTGCTGTATTGATTTAAAACCTGAATAATGGCTCCACTAGTCATGTGAACATTGCTCGAGTAACAAAAACATAAACACTATACAAGTATACAAGTATTACACTAGTATTTTAGTTCATCTCTATAGACTGCCAATGTTACAGCTATTCACATTATGAATAAAATGACAAAGTGAACGAGAAAAATCTGAGACAAAGCTGAATTTACTTGATTATTTTACTATAATATTTTGATTATTTCTTCTAGTCAGTAAAGATTTTTTACTAAGATCTCGTTTCTCAAAAAGGTTACACATGTAATCTGGGCATATGCCTCTATACAGTAAAGTGTTAGGATACAAGTTGACAGTTTTGAGAGTTGAGAGTAAATGGGCATCTTTAAAGAAACCACATCACACAACCGACGCCATAGTGCGGCACAAACAGAGCTGAGGAACAGGAGATCTGTCAGCCAATCAGAGCTCTCTGTGAATGTGTTTTAGCTCTTTGCTTTGTGGGCACATGTGATCTGTCTTTGAGGGTACCGGCAGAGACTGTTGAGCTGTTGCCATGACTATGAACAGGCTGCTGCCTGTTAGAGTAGGACAGCTGAAGGATTTCTGCATAGTCATGTTCAGACAGCAGCTGGGCCTGTGCAGCTAATATGGCCGCCATCTGGACTTAGTTACCCTATTGTATTGATGCATCTGTCCATCTGCTGTACATGGATATGCGTGTGAGCGCATATTTGTGTGTATTTGTGGCCCTAATCATCAATAGTGAATGTGAGTGTTTTAAATTAAGATTTTTATATTGATTTGGGGAACAGATGATAATATTCTCGTGCTTTTCAAAACTCATATGAATAATAAAAACCAGTGTAAAAACATCATATTGACATACACCGAGGCAGAGATTCAAACTATTTTATAACTAGAATTTCATACAGACTTATGAAATAAATCAAGCACCCATAACACCCTAGCAACCCCATAGCAACCAGTCTCTGGCAACCACATAAATCACAACAGTGTTTTTCATAAGCAAGCATCCCTCATCTTTTCTTCAGAAAATATACCATCCATTCCAGCACAGGTGGGATGAGTCCTGATTCTTTGACTTTCACAAAGAAATTTGACTAGACCAGCCTGTTGTGTGACCTCTGCCGGGGCAGGGTGAGAAACCTCCCCCAGTCAGAGCTCCATCGGCTGCCCTCTCCGTCAGGGGATGTAACCCGGCCCCATCTGCGCCATATGGCATATATTCACAAGCTTCTGAGAACGCTGCTTCTCACAGCATCATTATGTAAATAGATCGGCTGAGATTGGTGGGAGAAACCTCTGCCTCTCCTCATTATTATGCACACAGACCGGAACAAACAAAGACGCAACATAATGATGCAGTGGAGAACACATGCCGGGCTTTTAAAAATGGAGACGTCAGACATGGCCGGCGTGTGTTTGGATAGTTTTGTTGTCTGAACTCAGAGACTCTTGGGAATGAGTGAGCTGAGATGTAAACAACACACTTGGTTTTGATGGAATTAGGTCTTGAGAATTGTCCGGGAACATGCTTCCATTGTCTTAAAGCACATATGTCTATCTCTGCTTGCTTGTGTTACTTCAAGAACTTATGGGCTGTTCCATGATGGGGTAAAACTGAACCTTGACACATGTTGGTATAAAGTCCATTTGTTTATACGAGGGAGAAGAATGAGATCAGTTCTTGGGCCCCTTTTGGCTCGTATTTCAACATTTTACATTTATTTATGGAACATAATATGACGAGAGCTTCATTTAGTGCAGGCCAGGTTTGTTTTCTCTCAACACTTTGGGAATATCGGTAGCGAGATGATACAGGAGTTCTCCTAAGCCTTGATCACAGACAGATCACGAGCGGTTTCATAGTAAACTGGACTTCTATGACTAAAAGTATTTTTTAAAGAGGAGTATTCAAGTAGAAAACTACAATATATGTGTCTGCTCGGATACACAAAAACAGCAGAATCATAAGAAAGGCTTATATTAAGCATCATTATGGTTTGAATGATCTAAATGGTCAGGTTTCAGTTGTTTTGAGATTATGAAATAACAACACATACCGAGAAGAGAAACATCAACCTTTATCACTGTGCTTCTGTTTGGAGGTGTGTATGTATGGTCTGTTTTGCATTGATAACCAAGATCAACATCACCATGATTTTCCTTTCACAATTGTATTTATTGTGAACATATAAAAAACTTTGTCGCCCTCTCCTGGCCATGTGTATAACACTCATATTCTGTTGGGATTGGCTTTCCAGAGATTGGTTATTATAGAAACCCCTAACTGTAAGTGTAAAAATATTATTACAATTTTTAAAAATCCATTAATATTATTTTACTCTTTTTTTAATGTTTATTTTCCTGACATAATCTAAACTGCTAGATGGTACTCAATCAGATAACACTGATGTTATTAAACTTCAGTTTACAATTAGTTCTCACTGGATTGGAAACACTCATGAATAAACAAAACCCGACTGGGTTATTAAGGCTCGGTTGTGCACAGCCCCGCACGAGATCTGTAGCATTGTGATCACACCATATAACAGAGGAAACACTCGACATAATCTTTATACAGCCAGCGGACATATACACATATGTGAAATGATTATCCTCCATGGAATCCCCTGAGAGGTTGTAAGTTTCCTATAAAAATGTACATATGGTAATAAATGAAGAATGTAATTTAACCGCATGCAGATGCACATGTCCACAAGTGTATGTGTTCTGTAATGAGAAAGTATGAATACTGGCAACTGTAAAACCTGACAGCCAAAATAAACACTGGACTGTGACACTTATGAGGACATAGAAAGGTCATGTATTTTTCACTAGATTTACTATGATGTACCATATGTATTATAAACTACACCAAACAGGGATTTTTCTGCCTAGAGGCATCGTACAATACAACCTTCCTCCCATATCTACTTGTCTTTCTGCCTGTCCCCTTGTCTGTCTTCCTCTCTGTATAATAATATCCATTTCCACAGGACTCTTATACTTGCATCTTCTTCTTCAAAACCCAGACTTCTCCAGAGAGTGTTCAATATCTTCAGACACCACTAACATTAGAAGAGACACAGTATGTCACAACACTTTGTTTATGTGCCGTAGTTGATAGTTCATTTTAGCATTCCAGTTCTGTCATTTGTTCTCACTGTGCGTCTGGGTTCGTGGTACCCGAGAGGCACCTCACAGCCTGATATGAGATGTAATCTAGCAGGCAGGAGCCTCTGGCATGAGCGGAGACAGCCTGTGATCACAGCGCTGTTATGTCCTTGCTTTCTATCTCAGGGGGTGGAAGAGGGAAGGTTTAGGGTAGAGCCCATGGCCATGTAACTATTTGGCCAACTGATGATAAACTAAAACACACGTGAATTATAAAACTATAAAGTGTGGCAGAATGTGAAGAATAGGGTTTTAAACATTTTGTGTCCAAAGGCCATAGTCATAAGACTGATTTTTTTCTTACATTAGTGATATTGTAAATAAAACAGTGATGTTTTATTTATGAACTTTTTATATTATTTTCTTTCCTAGGCTTGTAGTTTTGTTGAGGTATGGGCTGTATAGAGTATTTTGCACAGTAAGCACATCACTGGACCCTGATGAGCTTTGGTAAGTCATTGTGTCTAAACACAGACAGGAAATTCCTGAGGGCTGGCAGATTTGATGGGCTATAAAGCCAAAACAGACCCACATGGATAGTTGTTTAATCTCCAGGATCAGCGGCCAATCGTACACCGATACAGAAAAAGCTGTGACAAACGTCACATGGCACGTCTCACTCACTGCTGATGTCGACACTTTCTCTCCGTGAGCTCCCAAACGGTCATCAAAATCACATTATCTTCCCCGGATAATGTATACACTCCATTGCCTGAAAAACAAATCCCATGATTCATTGCAATGATGATGTTTTATGTTTTATTATGAGCAATGCCTCATTAACCGTAGCCTTACGCCATGTCGTTATTTTAATAAACAATATCCATTATATGTGAAATCTTGGACGTTGTATTTACACTACTCTTAAAGTACGTGACATGCATTCCCAGTGATTTTGAATTAATGTTATTTATTGTTGTCTGTCACAGAAACCTCATACGGCAGTGCAAAGACTCTATTGTATTGCTATGCTAAATACAGTGTTTTGTTATGGACCTCACCAAACACAAAAGCCCACTTTCAGCCTTGATCTTGCTAAGCTCATCCCTCACGTGGTGTCACCGTCTCTTTAAATGATCTCTCTGCTCCAAAACAGATCCAGCTGGAAGCCGATCAATACACAGCACTGCTGACAAGATGACATTACGGGTAAGGAAAACACCCTCTGCTGAACTGCAAACACCATCAGGTCAGGTTTGCTTACTCTGTTGTGAAATGCTACAACATTTATTTACTTTTTCACAACTATACTAACATTTACTGAACCTGTTAACTGTCACCGTTCCACAGGAGGAACAACTGAAGTCTATTTACTTTAATATTTCATAGCTGAATTCTAATCTTAGAAATGATCTAATCTTAGATTAAAATATTGATAGAAAGGTCTAAGACTTAAGAATAAACATTTGACAATTAATTAATAAAAAAAGTTAATGTTATTTTTAAAAATATAAAATGTTAAAAATTAAAATAAAATAAAAATTAAATGATTAAAAACATTTCGAAAAAATGTAGTTCGTATGTATTTTCATGTGTATTATGTAAATTATTTAGGTTATTACAATGGATATATATATGATATGGTATGATATGATAAAAATGTATTTTTGTCAGTTATTTGTGTTCCATGGAATAAGTAAGCATACAGGTTTGGAACGTCATTTGGTGAGTTGGTAAAGAGTTTCATTTTTGGATGAACTATCTCTTTAACTCTTCATCTGCAAAGCTCATCAGTCAGCCTCTCTCTGCCCGCTAAACTAATGATGCTTTAATTATTTTCTATGCCACTGCTTTCAGAGTAATGGGGACATTAAATAGCCTTGGTTTCAATCTAGAGAGTACTCCATCACTACCTGTGAAATACCCACAGACTTCCACTGACGTCTCAATGACTTGTCAATCAATGACTTTGAAACTGAAACTCCATCCATGTACTTATATAGCACAAACGTCAGAATCTGTTGCATAGATGCAGCTTGTTGCTGCTCAAATATGCTGTAAAATCTTGCAGAGACTGCAGTGAATCCAGCATAACAATGATTAAAACACCATGGCAGGTTTTAAAATTCCCCATCGGATACCCAAACAATCCAAACTGACAGCCTGTGGCACTGAGATCTATAAATGTAGCTCATAATCCAGATAACAGAGCATGTGGTACTGCACTGATGGACATTAAAGTCTCAGATGAAGCAGGTGCTGGCAAATGAAGCTGAACCGATACTGCGGATGCGAGCATAGTCCTGTGACGTCTCGCTTCTGTTCAAAGTCTCTCATGTGCTTTTATCCATCACTGAGTTTTAGCATTCTCTGTATCGGTCTCATTCTGCTGTCAGCCAGCCCTGTATCTTCATACTGCTTCAATCATCTGTTTGTTAAACTGCTTCCATAAGAAAGGTATATGTGAAAGTAGCACATGCCAATAGTAGATTTACCTATAACATCATTTTGTGAATCTAAAATCGTGGTGACCACTCAGTACAGTTTGTTTCTTTGGACAATACTAAATAATAGTACACTCATTTTATTCAGAGGTAATCGATATGACCAGTTACATGAAGACCACAAAAAAGTCTTAGATATCAAAATGAAATAATAGTACTTGTTATATTATATAATGTCACATCAGGGTACAGAAGATTGCTTTAATTTCCCAGTTTCGTTCATAACCAGCCGTAACCATGCAGTAAAAGAGAGGTCTAATCATTTATGATTAAGTCGGAGATGAGATTTCTAAAAAGGTTCAAGTGTAATTAGACTATTTTTTACTCTTCAGCACCCTGGACTTCCTGGACTGTAAATGCTCCATATATCAGATATATCTGACAGATCAACTTGGCTGATAATTAATCTTATCGGTGTTTTATTATTATAAATATTAACTGATAACCTTGCTTTATTTAATTGATTAACGAAAGCAGTAACCTACCCTTGTGTCAAAAACAGCAATGTTCCTAAAAAGTAGTATGTTTGTATAGTAAATGTTGTGCTGAAAATGCATTACATGTATGTGCATTTCAATTGCTAGAATGAATCTATATACTTAATGTATATATTAGCATCAACATTATTTTCTAGCTCTAATTAACAGTAATGGTAATTGAAAATCTCATATAGAGAGCTTTGTATTCATTTGTGAAAGTGATGTTGGTAATGTTTTTATTGTTTCAGTTTGAGGCTTCCTGTCCTGATGGTCTGTGTCCAGGATGGAGTGTTATTCTGAAAGGAGAAACCCCAGCAGAGGCAAACAAGTAAGTATTTCTTACAGTAGATGAAAACACAGTTAGTTAGATGGAGCAGGATGGGTGTTTCTATGGTGTTTCTGTTGATAAGAGAGATTTACACTTTGTTATTACTCTCTTAAGAATGGACAATAAGGTCTGCCAATGAACCATGAAAGAGATGAAAACTATAGCTAAAGTAATGTAATATTGATGTTTTTTCAATAAACCAGCATGGCATATGATTATAGTTTTATTTGTAGATGTGTCTATATTCTGTCACCTATGTCTGTTTAATGCTTTTATATGAGAATAAATACATCAGCTTCAGTACCAGGAAACCTAAATTACTTAATGTGGAAGCCAACACAAAATGAAGATTTACCCTCTTAACTTGCAAGTTCATACTGTAAATTATCTATTGGTACATGTTATTCTAAAAGAAAAAATAACCTTAAATCACAATGTAATAAATAGTTTTTCCTCTGAAATGGTTTTCTTGTTCAACTGATGTCATTCAGGCTCTTGAACAATCTTAACCAATATCCAGCAATTTACAAATTTAGGCAAATTCACAAAAATGTCTGGCTCTGTAATTGTATGGAGCACTCACTTGTCATGATCTAATCAATTCCTAGTGAAAAAGTTTGTTCGCACTGAATGCACTGTTATCCTCATAAACCCTAACATTAAGGATGTGAAATGAATATTAGAAATATAATCTGGGTCAAATGTTATTGTTCTCTCATAATTTAGCTGAAATTTCCCTCTAGAAACGCTCTAGAGAAGTCTCATCATATTTTTATGACACCCCCTCAACCAGCTGTCTCGGTTTCAGCAAAATGATTTGTTCATTATAACGAATGTGTCTCACTCTCCCCGAGGTTTGAGATCAATTTCCTGTGTGACCGGGATGACAGAATAGCCTTTCATTTTAACCCTCGCTTCACTGAATCTGATATCATCTGCAACTCCTTCATGGCAAACCATTGGGGAAAGGAGGAGAGGTGCAGTAACTTTCCCTTTGGAATAAAAGAGCCTTTTCAGGTGACGAAGTGTCATGCACTTTATTATTGACAAAGCATCACACGCAATGCAATTATTTTGATGAGGGTTGATGGTGATTTAATCAGCATCGATTCTTTGTTTCAGATTGAAATTTACTCGACAATGAACACTTCCATGTTTACATTGACGACTCCAAGATTATGCAGTATAAACACCGTGTGGAAGACCTGAAGACCGTCACTAAACTACAAGTAGTGAATGACGTCAATATTTCCTCTTTGGAGATGACCAAAAAACATTTTTACTGAGGCTGTGTACGGCTGGGCTGAGAGTTATGACAGCTACATGAGCCTTTGTTTGTTTACAGTGGTTATTGTATGTTTGATGTTTCTGTTTACATACCTGGTGATCATTTTCCTCTTAGGTTCATTTTCTGGTGAAGAAGTGGTTATTAGTATTGATATGCCTTGATATTGAAACTCCATAATTATACAAACCTATGAATAAATTTGATGTTTGAAAAGACATGTTTGGGTGGCTTTGAAATTCATAGTTGTGTAACTTAAGACTATAATGAAAATACAAAATAATACTGGTCATATTGACATAAAGCTACTTCAAAGAGTTTTACAATAAAAATATACACACTAACAAAATTATGTAAACACTCCTGCACAAATAATAAATGAACAAAATTACTAAAACAACTAAAATTCGACTACAGCACGAAAAAATGTGTTTCCGAGTAAGACGTCAATAAACGTCAAGATCAAGGGTTCAAGTCCCAGAGAATAATGCATATGTACTGATTCTAATTTATAGCCTAAATGCACAAAAACAATACCAGTCTAACTTTAATTTCGACAATGTCGTAAGCCATCACATTATGTTGTACATAACATATTAGTTATTATCTACCCGATCGATCATATTTATCATCCAACACAAACCCACAGAAAAAAACAGGATTAAAGTATGTACAGTTTCAACCTTTCCATCATTTCTCGGTTCATTTCACAGCTTTCTCGCCACCTCCGCAAGTTTAATTATACAGCGATCAACACCTCAGTACAAGGAGCGATGAGGTGAGTGTCGCGCATGACGGGGACGCGCCTCACTTCTGCCAGCAGAGACCGAGACGCATCTTAAAGACTCGCCGCAGCCGCAGCCGCTCATTTCCTCATCACACTGCCCATCTCTGACAGCACCTGCTACTTCCAGATGTCTGGCAACCTCTTGGTATGCATTTTTATTACTCGAAATACTTTATTTACGAATTTCTGCACAATGGCGCTGACTTAGAATGCCGTTTAAATATGTAAAGCAAAATAATGCGCGGAGGACGTAAATGAATAAATACAGAGAAGAGAAAGTGACAAAAGTTACAAACGCGACAAATTTAAAGGATTTCCTATTAGAATTTCTAAAATGTCGTGATGTAACAATAATAAGGTTTATTATTAATTTATTTATTTTGAGCTGCAGACTGCTTGCTATGTGGTTTCAAATCATGGGAGTTTACATTTTTTTAAATGAGAAATGAGAGAAAAACAAAGAAACCAGATAGATAGATAGATAGATAGATGGATGGATGGATGGATGGATGGATGAATAGATAGATTAAAATAGAAAAAGAGAGTTCATTCGCTATTCTGTGCTATCAGTTCATTTGTTTCATTTAACAATTTTTAATGAAGCATGAAATTAGTTCTTCAAAATTATAATTTAATTACTTCGGTCATTGTTTTGAATGTTATGGTTAGATTTCTTATCAGTTTTAATTTCCCTCCTAATGTGTGCTATGTTTTTATAGCGTCCACTTGCTTAAATCCTGGTTTCCCGTACTTTATCCTTTCTGGCTCTGGGATGTTCGAACTACTCTTTGGATTCGGACATCTGTCTGTGAAAACATCACATTTATTTTCCGAGCCTTTAAGAGCAACATAAGAACTATGAATTTCACCACAGGCAAAAAAGAACTGCAGCTCACAAACATTTTGTTGCCTTTAAATGGCTCTTTCCATGGAGCTGAGGACTTCAGGAGTGATGTTTTCCTCCACCAAAGTGGAGAACTGGAGAGACTTCTGCTGCTAACAATCAAGGAGCCCACAACCATCGCCCTCACTGTAATGTATTCACTATCATTCGTAGTGGGCTTCATTGGAAATCTCATGGCTATTCGAATGCTCACCTGCCAGAGGAGTAATAGGATGCAGAGCATCAGTGCCACCCGGAGTTTACTCATCAACTTGGCAGTTTGTGACCTAATGGTGGTTTGTATCTGCATGCCAATCACGCTCGGCCACACCATCTACACCGCGTGGATCTACGGAGACCTCCTGTGTAGAGCCGTCCCATTCATCCAAGCTGTGTCGGTTTCAGCAAGCGTTCTGAGTCTGACCGTCATCAGCATAAACAGATACTACAGCGTTCACAGTCCACTGAATTCCCTCTCCTACTTCACACAAAAAGATCTACATCACCATCGTGTGCGTGTGGGTCCTGTCCTCTGCAATTTGTGCACCTCTGCTCTTCATGATCAAGCTGGACGAGATCCACCTGATCGACATCACCGTGCCCATTTGCAGGGAGCTGTGGCCGCAGGCGAGACTCAAACAGCTGTACAATGTGCTTCTTTTTGTTGCTCTCTACTGCTTACCTGTGACGTTCAACCTGATCATCAGTTTCCTGACCGGCAGGAAGCTCTGGAAGGCTTCTCAACATTTCGCCGACTTCGATCCGCACAGCCAGGCCATGCACGCCTCGCGCCTGAAGATGCGCAAGAAGATCGCCAAGGTGGTGGTCACTTTGGTCCTCCTGTTCGCCGTCTCCTGGCTCCCGCTCTACGTGGCAGATATTCTCATTGATCGGGAGGTTCATCCGCCCAACTGGGTTTTGCAGGGTCGCCCTTTTGCCCAATGGCTAGGCCTTACTAATTCCAGCCTCAATCCCATCTGCTATTGCTTTTTAGGGGATCTGTACCGTTCTGCCAGAGCAGTCAGGTCGAAGTATCATCAGAGGATGCTCTCCGTCCTTAGATCCTCCAGCTCTGTTAAACTGTCTAGTTTGCTCTCACTCAGAAACCAGCAATCTGGTCGGCGCCCAGGTGCCGTAAGCCAGGTGTCAGTGGAGACCCTGTCCGACTGGTGTTCCAATAACAGCCAGATGGTGTCTCTCCACAGTCTCGCAGAGAGGACGGTTTAAAGAAGTGATACTGAATTATCAATCTTGTTGTCTGGACGCTTACTACTTAAGATGAAAAAGGACGCACTTAAGCGTTGTTCATTCACCTTTTGTTCTGTGAAATAGCATGCAGTTCTGTTCTATGAAAATAGCAAAGTGCTTTTATTATTAGCATATAGATTGTATCTGTAATTAACTGTCCACAGATGCACTGCTTTTCCATATGCATTGTACAAGAATAATCAATGTAAGTTGCTTGATTTAGAATAGGACCTTGAAAGTGTAAATAAAGAACAGTCTTTTGTAGCTATAAACATAACTGACATAGATTGTACATAAATGTAACTCCATCTGTGAAATCCAGGCTAAAGTCTTGTAATCTAATGTTGAGAGTAGGAGCATTAATTTCTCTAGGATTTCAATCTTTGACTTAGTCTTACTCACTCAATATTAAAGATATATGGTTGTATTTTTACAGAATTCTTTACATAATGTGGGAGGATTTTATATAGTAAATCACAAAAAATGAGCTGGATTTCAACAGGAAGGGTCACAAATGTTTAGCTTCTTGTTTAAAAAGCAGGACAGATGCATTTTGATTGATGGTTCAAAAACTGTATAGTAGGAAGTAATTTCCCAAACACTTTATGAACATACAAGCATGTACATCTGCATTCATGAACATCACTTTCAGATTGAATAGATGATAAAAAAAGAATGCATGAATGATGGTCAGAATGTAGAGCTCTTAAATGCCTTGTGAAGTTTTCATTCATGGCAGTTCTATTGAATTAAATGTACTGTGCTTGATTGTGAATACATGTGTACTTGCATTTTTCAATGAAAACCAATAAGACCGAAATTGGTTCACTAATCACAGCAGCCAGGGTCTAAAATCTTTTAAATGGGAATCCATTCATACACTAAATATGCACACAATTTCACATCAAGCAGTCCACTTCTTTTCATTTCTCCCATCATGAGACATTTATTTACTATGGTGAGATTTTAAAAGCAAGAGATCCAGAAAAAGGCTTAAAAGATTATATAATAAGAAACCTTAATATTTTGTTTGTTAGATGAAATCCAGAAAAAACTACAACAATACAGTGAAATAAGACTCCACATGAAGTCAAAGAGACACTCCATCTTCCCGTTCCACAGATGTGTTATCAGCATCACCAGCATTGCCCTTCATATTCATGCTAATTCAGATTAGGAACTGTCACTTCACTCAGTGTGTAGAATGGGGCTTGATTAGCCTATAATACACAATAATGGTATTTCACTTTAGTAAGAGCGAGCAACTACTGAGAGCAGATTTTGGAAGCTGATGAATAGTAATTTTGTTCAGGAGAGTTACTCTGCGCTGTTATTAGCCGGGGCTCAGTGGCACGTCTGTCACAGGAACAGGGCGTCATAGAAAGTACGAGGAGAGCTTCTTGAATGATAAGCTGGTTTATGAGTATCTTAAAACAGATGGTATCATCCCTCTAGATGCGCCGGCATCAAATTTATATTTTAATCCAACACGTTCTGTTTACTCAGACATCTAACGTTTGCATTCAAGTGAGAGCGCAATGGACAATTACACTGTAAACACTGCCATGCTGTCCAACCAGGCCTGCGTCACATTTGTTTATCTGTTTTCAATTAAGCAGTTGGCTAATTCCATTTACACAAACTCAATAAGGCACATCAAACACTGCACTTTATATATATATAAATATATATATATATATATATATATATATATTTATATATATATATATATATATATATATATATATATATATATATATATATATATATATATATATATATATATATATATATATATATATATATATATTTATATATATATGAACGTTAAAGGTACATGTCTTCTTCAAATTAATTACTCTAATCTTTCATGTCTTTCATGAAATTGTTGAGAAATTGTTTTCTGCTTATATCTTCCCAAAACCCTAATCCAGCAGAGAAGAAGTGGGTTTGGTAAATGGATGGATTTTTTTATATGGATAATTTAATATGTATTGTCATGCATTTGTATATTGGATAAACCAGGGCAATATTAATAGTACTTTATTTTTTAATTTCTTTTATATTAATTATATTATAAATAATGATTACATGACACTTCTGCTTTTAAATATTATACTGCTGCTGCTAAGTTACATAATTTCAGTTTTTGGAAAGTTAAGTGGTTTAGGAAAGAAGCACCTTATCATTCAAACTCATTTGGCAAAATCACCTGGGGTTTTCACCTATTTTCTGTCTTTTCTGACTTCACATATAGGAAAGCATGTAAGTGTTAATCAATTTCTGTAAGTAAGTGTTCACTGTTCAAACACATGAATATGCTGGTAGGCCAAAAAAGGTTAAATAAATTGATATATACATACTCTTATAATATTATTACACACTTATTGCCATAATAGAAATGGATACAATGGATGTCTCCAGTGACTTATGTCTTCACTGCCCTATTGATCATCACAATCATCATCATCATGTTAAGTTGAGTGATCCAGCTGCAAACCAACAGGATTTTCCAGGTTTCCTCCTTTTTCAAAGTCACTTGTTTGATTTACTTTTGACCCTACTTCCATTTCCATTAACCCCAGCAGCGAAAGTACAGAATGACTCAGAATTCACTGCCACATATCATGCACAACTAAGCTTTTATATCCATCCAATTGCACGTCTCTACCTTAATACCTTATAATACTAAGGTCATATTCTTAATACTGAAATAACCTCCTTAACAATGCATGAGTACAAGTAAGTGCACTGGTCTGACTACTTGCTTTTTCCTCAAAAAACACCTAAAGGCCACCGGAAAATATAAACAATGCCATGGCATCTAAGTACCCTCTTATTTATTTCTACCCATGCTGTTTTCCAGGAATGCCATTGCAAGAAATAATGTTCTTCACTTTCAAGTGGCTTTAGTTTATGTCATATCTATCAGTGACGTCAAAGAATATAAATTGTATTTGGCTAATGCTCAAGGCGGTGATCACTTGACTTGCTTTGATCTATTAGCTGTGGCACATCAACCTATGTGCACAAATTCTCCTAAGATGCCCAGAGAGCACATCAGGGAGGGATGCTGTAGGATAGAGGTAAGTAAAGATCAGGATGTGGTCATGTGACCCTAAGATGTCCTCATCACTTAGGAAGCAGAGTTGACCTGGATCTCCAACCTGAGTCATCAAGATGTAAAGTAAATCATCTCAAATGATGACTCTATTATTAAAAGTGCTATTACCTCAAAACAAAAAATCAGATCTGGGAAAGTTCTGTACGTCACATTACGTCATTTTGGAAACTTCCAAAATGACGTAATATGCCAAAAAGACTACATATAAAATGCATTTCGACATGTTCTTTACCTTAAACAGGATATCAGCAGTTCTGAAAGACCTGACATCAGCATAACAAAAACAGCATTTCTATGTTACCCCCTCTGCTAAAGGGTGAAAGAAATGTCTTGAGATGAAGAAATGACAGATTTGTGATGGTATATTTTGATGGATTGACTTGCATATTAACCCTCTGTCTGAATGCATATTGCCTCAGCTTTGATAGTGTGTCATTAAAAACTCTCTGCTGCATGTATACATCTGCAAACATTTCCCTGGGTTATTTCCCTGGAAGATGCCAGCTGGCCTTTCCAAAAAACCCTCAAGCATGTGAACCAAGGTCAACTAACAGCACAAACTAGGGCAGACTGATGTTGAAAACATCCACAAATATCGCTGGAAATCATTCATTATTCCACCCCTTTCTTTCTTGTATAAATTATATATGCTTTGGATACATATATATGTGTATACATACATACAGTATATGGGACTCTGTAAAATCCAGGTTAAA
The DNA here is from genome assembly GCA_019155185.1 of Beaufortia kweichowensis. NCBI lineage: Eukaryota > Metazoa > Chordata > Actinopteri > Cypriniformes > Gastromyzontidae > Beaufortia > Beaufortia kweichowensis. The sequence continues at coordinate 5,131,152 of CM032804.1, forward strand.
GTCTCATAATCTGATTATGAGATGACAAACATAGGTAATAATCAATTATGCAGCAGATTTTAAAATACAGTACTAGTTTTTTTTTTTTATTAACCGCTGTTTCAGAAAGCAAACTTACAAGACATGACATTTACATAAAATAAAGAAATAACAAACAAAATATACATATAATACACAATAAAAAATAAGCACAATACAGGAAATGGAGTAGAGAGTTGTATAGTAGTATATGATGTGTCTAGTCCAGAGAAGTGCCGTGGTGCAGGTGGTTATATGAGGCATATTTGTTAAATGTTCAGAAGTCTAATGATCTGTGGGAAGAAACTTTCAGTCTTTCAGCCAGCTGGTGCAGGACCAAGTGCTGTGGTACTGTTTGCCTGATGGTAGCAGAAAAAGCAGCCAATGGCTAGAGTCATTGATGATCCTTTAAACTTCACTCACATACACCATCTGGTGTAGATGTTCTCGAGGGAGGGACACTCACCTCCAACAAAGTAACGGGCTGTCCGGAAGTCTCTCTGCAGAGCTTTATGGATGAGAACGGGTTTTTTTGTATCAGGTAGTAAGGCAGTAAATCAGGATGCTCTCCACAGAGCAGGTCTATAATTGCTCTAAACAAACCAAAAACAATTTGCATTTTCAGATGTGATTGCATTTCTATTGAAAACCCGTTTTTCTCAGAGTTGAGAAAACAATGCGTTTTAGGTTTTTTAACGTGAATGACTTGCATTGTAATTGCATTAGTTTATTCTGCTAGGCAGATTTCAATTAATTTCCAATTCAAGTGTCTAGTAGCAATCTGTATTTTGTCTTTGTTCAATATCCTGTTTTATTTGAAACTATGTCAGCTAAAAGAAGTAAAATAGATTTAAAATGTTGTCATGTTGAATAAATCTACAGCACTGAGCAACGAACTTGAAAGCAAAAAACTTACTGAAAACTACGAAACTTGTCTCTTGCACTAAAACTAAAGCATTTGTGACATTGACCTTTAGAGCTGAGTCTAATTCAATAAAAGGGCATCGCATTGGTTGACACCACTGATTTCATTGTGACAGAAAAAAGAACCCTGATTGACCTGAATGTTTTCCCCTTAGTCCATGCGACCTATTGGCAGACGATTTTCATTAGCATTTCTCATTAAAGTTCTGTTCAAAATGATCAGTGTGACATGCACCACTGGAAGGGAAAGAAAAACACTGACTTCAGGAGTGTGTCTAGATTCATTAAAGAATTCTTACCAAGATCTCTGTAGTGCAAATGAAAAATGTGAAAGGCAGGGAATCAATTGGCAGTTCTGGTTCAATTAACTCAACACAAAATACCTTGCATATCATTTTGATCTTTTATTTATTAAATTAACAGGCACAGGGGATGGAAAAATTATGAATATAGAAATATAATTAGTTATTATATATTCAGAACATATATAATTATAAATATTATCCATATTATACACATATAATTCAACCAAAAATAAAAAAATTGTCATAATGTATTCAAAACCTGTATGAAAGAAGATATTTTGAAGAATGTTGGTAACTGGGTGGTTGACAAAAGTCATATGGTGTGGCACACAAAAAATGTAGAAAAAAAACAGTAAGATAAATCCTTCTCATACTATTTGTAACTCCAGCAAAGAAGATAAATCTCTCATGCTATTTGTATATTTTACATTTTTTCTACATTTTTGCTCCCCATTGCCTGGACACAAAATATTTCTCAAAATATTTTCTGTTATGTTTTACAGAAGCAAGAGTCATAAACAGGTTTTAAATGACATTTGGATAAATTTGTTTAACTATACTTTTAAAGGAGGCAGTTATTGTCTATTTGATATCAGCTTGTAAAACAGCATTAACTGGACTGGTCATACTATATGCTTTTTGCCATTTACATTCCCTAATTATTTCATTATCTCACACTTAATTCAATTCACTTACAATTCAATTACTATTCGGTAAGAAAAAATGTGTTTCACACATTTTGAACAAGTCCCTGAGGGCAAAATGAATAGAGTGAATATTGATTTTTACACAGTTAAAAAGCCATTTTTAAAGTATAACAGCAGCTGTAATTAATCTTCACAGTATAGCCAGTGTATTAAAACTGTTAAATAGTAAATGTGAATCTGCCAATTATTCCAAATAGTGTAATCCAAACATCCAGATAATACTTTACTATACTTTGAATTGTGATTATAAACACATGTTATTAATATTAACAATGACAATAGCAAAAAATAGTGCTGATTCTTATTACTGTAAATCCTTTTAATACCACTGCAAGGCACTTCAGATATGGTGGGCTTACATTCCCTCATGATACTGGAGAGGACTTTTTCATTTCCTCCAGAACCACAAACATCAGCAGTATCATCCTACACCTCACATAAAGGAAATGCTGAATCTGTATGAACATCGATTACATTTATGTAGGGTCACGGACAAACCCTGTGTGGTTTATGCCGCTGTGGAGGGTGATGCAATGAAAAAATAAAATAGTGTATTCCACCTGAGCAATATCTGCAACACACACACAAACTAACGGCTTACACTGCTTTGCATCTGCATAACTGGTAAGTATCTAACTTGAGTTATAATAAACCTTTCAAAACATTCTGTAGGTTCAGATTTAGAAAAGCATGTGACAAATATTTTGATGAGCACAGAATGAAGCCATGTACTTTTGTGCCACCTAGTGGTTGTGAGGACATTTTTCCCCAGAGGTCTTAAACAAAAAGGGTGCTGTTTTTTTAAGGAGTAATTGCATATTGCAGTTTAATATGCATATATATATATATATATATATATATATATATATATATATAGATATAGATATGATATATATATATATATATATATATATATATATATATATATATATATATATATATATATATATATATAATATAGATATATTATAGATTAGAAGGGTCTTAAACACTTTTGTTTAAGACCTCTGGGGAAAAATGTTCTCACAACCACTAGGTTGTGTAGGTTATATATATATATATATATATATATATATATATATATATATATATAAAATATATTATGTTACTGTTTAACATTCTTTATGGAAAATTACTGAATAACATTGAAAGCCACAAAAATCTGAAAATTGTTTTGCACTTTAAGTATAAACTATATTATTAACACATATATATTGCTAGTTTTGTGTGGGACAAATTAAGCATTACTATTCAGTTACCATTCTTTTATTCCATAGTACAGTGTATTTTATACATTATTTGTCTAACCCAAATGATAACAGACATTATATGACTATACTACATACAGTGTTTGTTACATTTGTTTACACAGCCAGCAAACCTTAAAAAAAAAATGAAGGCCAGACAACAGTGTTACAGTGTTTTCACCATGCATTTAGCTTTTTATTTTGAAACTGAAGCATTAAATAATACCATAATAAATAAAAGAGTTATGTACATTGCCAAATAAAGTAAACCAAATGACAAGAACACAAGCCAAGACCTGATCTGAATGTAACAAATACTTCCTCAGCACATTTTCCTGAAAAACATATTTCATGCAAATAAGAAATTGACGTAAAAACACACAAATTCCTATGACATAAAAATACACAAAGTAAAGAAAACAATAATATTGGCATCACGACAATCACATAGTAATATAACACCTTTCTTTAGACATTGTGGCACCAGCTGTATACAAAAAGAACAGGGCATTGTTTGGAAATAATCCAACAGCATAGGCAAAATACTGCACAAATGTTTCTCAACACACACAGAACATTTCTGAAATAAGGAAAACTAAAACCAAAGAGACAAAACTAAACAGCACAGCCATAAGTAACAGTATCAATAGTTTACACAATGCAAAACATTGTATGTACTACTACATTTTTTCTTTTTTAAGTTAGGGTTTTAATTGTTTTGACTGCAAGTAATAGACCTACTTAGAAAAATACTTTTTGTAAACTTTTTTTTCTAAAGGCACTGCTACCAAATGGGTCCATCAGTGCAGTGACTCCAGAACGGTGGCTTCCCCTGAGGGCTGACTGAACTGGGGCATCATGTTCCCTCTGGCCCATTACTCCACAATACTCCTGCTACACTTGTGCTTCACAACACGCTTTTCCTACTACAATCTACAATCAAACCTACACGCAGCACTTCATCCTCACATCTCTCTCTCTTTGACCTAAAGACCGCTTTTAAACATCTAAACAAATGTGTAAAGTGCAACACAAAACCATGATGAAAAAGAAAACAAATCCCTTATTGGCAAAGAAAAAACATTTCCTCTGATACTGACACTTGTGCTTCAGATGAACTAAATTAGTAATAAATACCCTGTGTCTGCAATTTCACACAATATGCAAACAAGGCCATTATTTTACACTCAAAGCAAACCAGAGCAAAACGAGATCTTTTTGCTACAGTACTCATGAGTGATGCATATTCATGAAAAGGACTGCAAGGGACACATGCTATAGCATGCTGCAGATCAGAAGGCTTATCCAGTCCCTGCTACACACTTACAGAAGAATAAAAATCATGAAAGGAATAGAACAGAAACAGGCCACATACTGACACCTGACACTCCCGTCCGTCACAAACCCTCTGCTTTAAAGTGAAATCTTCTTTATGTCACTTATCCAATTTATCAGCATTACAAATTCATTTTGTGCCACTTTTTGAAAATGTGCTTCGCTGCAAAACATTGGCATTTTTGTGCAGTAAACAACTGAGAACCTCTAAAAATCCAAAACATTTAAAAAAAAAACATTGACACACAAAGCACAAGCCTCGTAAATGAAAACTGCTGTATAAGAGCAGAAGAACCCTTTAGGATTGAAAGTAAAGTCTGTAAAACTTGGACTTTTTTTCTTAAGGACAAAAGTTCCTTCACTTTTCACATTAAATTGTAAATCATTACAAAAATACTCTATGTGCACTTAATCAATGTACAATACATTTTTACTTTTCTTTCAGTTTTTGTTTGGTGGGGCATTATTACATTACAAAATATACCAAAAACCGAGGGACAAAAGTCACTTGCTGGGATTATGATCACCTACATACTCCATAAATGCTGAACAATATTAATGAGGTTTAATTCACAAATGAAATACCTAAAACATCTAAAAATTGTGCAGGTTTTAAGTAATAAATCATCAAAATGTCTTATTCCAAAATGTCCATGGCATGAGGCCAGCAGAAATACCAGTAACACATTTTTGGAGACTACTGGTAAATGGACCGGGTAAAGCATAAACTGTGTGCAAAGGAATGTACGTTTGCTACAGTATTAACACTTTAAATGCCCACAGGCTCCACAAAGATCACGGGCCCTTTCACATGACTCACATCAACATTCTCAATTCACTTCTAAAATCTACAAAGTGACAGAGGAAGAAATAGAGCATTACTATACCACAGTATTACGTTTGGCACACATCTTTTCAATCCATTCAATTTGTACATCATTGGTAAAATAGTAACACTATCAATCAAATAAATTCATTTTGAAAGTCAAGTCATTTTTTTTTCCAAAGTCTGAGACTTGACTTTCCATCTCTGTAAAGGGTGTTCACTGAAGCCTTGACGTGAATCATGAGAAAAGGTCTTTATGGATTGCATCACCTATGTTAGGATTTAACTCTTACAGTCCACTTGCTGTTTTTGTACTGTTAGAAGTTTGTCAGCATTCCACTTAAGGTTTACATCAGGATAAAAACTTTAATCATGTAACAGCTTGTCTGGTTTGGAGTACCCAAACAGTTTAAAGTCAGCTTCATAGAGTCTGTACAGCTCGTTTCTAGATTCCAGTGGTATGTTGGCAAACCAGTCCTGTTCCCAACTACTAACTGTTCGGTTACGATGACTTGAAGGAAACTCAACAACATTGTCAACACGAAGAATCCGTAACAAATGCTCAGCGTCCTCATCCAAAGTTTCCAGCTTTCCCACAAAATCGTAATTTATCTGGCAGGGATGACACAGACGGTACATTTGTCTCCAGTGCTCGTTGAAAGAGGCATCTTTCTCGGTTTTCGGATCCAACAGATATCGGATGAAATTTTCAAAAGATGGTCGGATCCCCGATGCAAACGCATCCACAACTGAAGCTGGTGGATTGGAGTAATTGCTGTATCTTTTAAGCATGACAACAGCAAATCTCCTGTAGAAGTCCTCATTCGGTTGTTCAAATTTGTTGCGGTAGGCTGAGATAAGTCGCACAAAAGGATCTCTCACAAACAAGAACTTGGTGTATTTCTTAAGTTTGATTTTCATGAGGTGTCGTGAGAATTTTCCGTAACGCTTCCAGAACTTGTTGAAGGTGAAGTGGAGGCTACTGTTGTGCACCAGCTCCTGAGGAACATCTAGAGGATCTTGGTACGGCACGCCATCTAACAACAGACTCTCGCTCAGTACGATCATAATGCGCTTCCAGTTCGTGCAAGCCACCTTTGGGACGTAACAGTAAATAATCCCGTGTCTGTCGTCCACAATGAGGTGATCTAATTCTTTATTGGGTATGTCATCAAAAGTCCTGTTCTTTCCTGGAAAGTCAAGGAAACTTTTGTTACTGCAGAAATCCTGGATCAGCTGCTTTCGATTCTCCTGTCTCTGTTTCAGCTCTGGTGCGATTGGCGTCAGATGGATCTTCCACTCTCGTCTGGGAACAAACTTCTCCTCTGACTTCTCCGAGGACTGATTGTGAGTCTCTCCAGGGGACGGTTCTCCTCGCACCTGCTCTGTTGGGTCAGCGGTTCCCTCCAAAAACTGGTTGACAAAAGCATCTATGTCTGTCAAAAATGAGCTCTCTTTGTCCTCACCCGCTTTCTTTCCAGGGTCAGAACGGCTATGCGGAGAGAGGCGGGATGGATGAGGCCCAGAGATTGTTGTGTGCAAGTAAAAATTGGATGCTCCCACATCATCCCAGTATATGATTATTAGAAGGATCATAAAGACTGCAACAACAATCATAAAAATGCGTAACAGTCTTGACTTTCCCATTTTGGATGATTTGGGCTGGGAAATTGCCATTTCACCTTAAGTCTATTACACAGCAGACAACCCAAGAAGGATGCATCATATCCTGAATTACAAGAAAAACAAATCAGAAAGAAGTAGTCAAGATTGTGTCTAAAACATGTAATACAATAATCCGGGTAGCATTACGCAAGAGAGACGTTACACAGTATGTTGACTTTAATTACATGTATTCACACAGTATAACCTTTCATAACTGTGAAAAGCATTTCAAGTCAAACATCTGAAGTCACAGACTGTTGAGAGCAAGCCAAATTTAGATCCAAAACTGTGCATGCATTGACAACTGTTATGGTATAGAGGTGCTACTATTTTAACCATTTTGGGTGCTACTAGAACACACTTTGAAGCAAATGAAAGGCAATGTAGTTAGCCCTCTATTCAGATATAAATTACTAGACGGGGTTTCATTAATATTCCTTCCAATTCCTTAAGATTTCCAGGTTTCCATGACAGTGGGGACCTTGTAGTTTATAAATCAAACTGTGTTTATAATGGCTGAGGGAGTTCGAGTTCAAAGGAACGCATACAGGCACATAAAATCATTGAGAAAACAACCATTTATGTTTTTTTAAACAGACTTGTAAAATAATTTGGGAAAGAAATGGCAAGTGCTCAAAGATACTTTGATTGTAACATTTATAAAAACACACATATTTAGGCTCCTTGACTAATATTTGACAGAAATGCAACATATGCGTAGTAGCGTGACGTAAAAAAAAGAAACACTCAAAACTGACACAAATGTTTACCTACGTACTATACGCGTTAATGTTTCGCTTTTTGTTGAAAATTAGGTCAATTATGAGCCCGCAAAATGCAGGAGTACACGATAAAGCTCACATTCACTATGCATATATTCTACTTCATCACATGCAAAGGCGAGTCCTCGCATTCATCCGGACACAATGTAGCTCTTTGACACCATCTCTGACTGTGAGAGGAAGCTGCAAACATTCGAGCTTATCTGCCAAACCTCACCATGAACCAGTAACATACAGATAACCGTGCAGCTCATTTCCTTTAGGCTGGATAACAGCGTAACGATCACTTTTTCCACTGATAATACAAAGACACACATACAGATCTTGAGCAAGTGCAAAGACGTTCCAACAGCACTTTTTAAAGGGAGTCATGTAGCTACTCGTGACTTCAATCCGCTAGCTCTGTTTTAATTCCAGCACACGCAAATACTACTGAGCGATAACGATCGAAATAAAGGAGAAATGTGTTTAAAACGTGGCTGTAGGGCTGTTCTCACCTCATTTCACGTCTGTGATTTTCTCCATGCAGGCAGACGGCGTCAGCTGTGGAGGGATGTGTGCGGTGGGCGCGCGGGGTGTTGACACAGCAGCGCTTCAGCGCTTCACAAAGAAATCTCGCGAGATTCTGAGCGCACGCAACGTTCACGTTTCTTGTTCATCATTTCCCTAAAAAGTCATGTTGATCAGAATATACCTTAAAGTAGTTTTTTGTTTAATTTTTGTAACATTTAGGATGACGGTTATAGATGTGGCAATCATGAAAACAGCGCTTTACCAGACAGAAAAATGCTTTAAAAACGTTGAGAGACACCTCGCATGGGTATTTTAAGCACCAAATATTGACATCTAAGCTGTCAGTATGGTAAAATGGTGTTTTCTATTTATAATTTTTTTTACATGTATTATAGATGTGACAAAAAGGATGCACGTTTTTGAGAGGGAACATACTTTGAGATTCTGTCAATTAAAACGCACATGGAAACTTTTGGTTAAAAAAACTTTGCCAATTTGTTTCATGGTAAAGTTGACATTTCCATGAAATTGCTAATTTCGTGTTAAAATGTAACATAGGCCTATTACAGTCATATTCCCCCTCTATACAACACTTAACTACAGCTGTTGAAAGTACACTGAATCTATATGGTATCTTGGTATCAGACTACAAAAAGAAGATCATTAAAGCTTCTTACATTTCATACTAAGGAGAACCAATATTGATTTGTGTGAATAACAGCAGCAAATCTATGCAAATGTAAACCATACCATGAAAAACTACCAAAAGGTTGTTGAACATGTTGAACACATGTATTTTAATTTACAGAAATCCTACAAAGTATGTTGCCCTGTCAGAAATGTGCATCCTTCTTCATCACATCTTTTGCACATGTATATTTCTCCTCATATATATATATATATATACACACACACACGATTTAACTGATGTCTCTGGATTATTGATTGGTCAGTCCGGACATTCAAAGGTATTTTGTCATTCTCTGACAAGATAGAACTTGATTTTACACAGCATCTGCTTGTTCTAAATAAACTTTCACCTATGAACAAAGTGCAGATATGGACAACTAAAATATTTCATTGATTTATAATCTTAAACCTCCAGAAAACTCTTTGAAATTTTCCAAAAGCTTCTTCATCCATTTTCCACTGGTATTGTTACTGTACAAAAATGTCTTATAAAAACAGCCAGCTTATATCATCACGCACTTTTACACAGAGAAAAAAACAGCACAGGATTTATTTCAGGTAAACTTTATTCCTTTGTTGTGCATTTAATGTCAGGTAATCTGAATGGAGGAGGATATAGCCAACTGTAGTGCCATTTTCGCACATTAGAGTACAAGTTCGCCTTTCGGAAAATCTTGAAAAACAAAAAGCTTTTATTCAGTGTGATGATGTAAAAGAAGTTTTTGGCATTTGGTGCCATGTTAACACTCTTTTGATGAGGTAGATCTACCAAAGGCAAAAACAAGAACATGTTTCAACAGATCTGCCAAGCTCAGATCTGAACCGCAACGTTGGCAGGGCAGGTTGTCCCAGAGGTGGATGATATTTTTTATGAAAGAAGCAGTCCACAGTGGCACAAAATTCTCCTTCAGCAGCAACCAGAATTAAAAGGCACTTGACTGATGATAAACAAGGAATACTCTTATAGGGGAATTTTCTTCAATGCAAGTCCACACTCCTCCACTAAAAAAGACGGATACTGTGAACAAGAGAACAATTTAATTATGACTGTGTCAAGACTTTATATAGGCCATATTAAAAGACACTGGGCACATGTATACCTGCTGTTGGAACTACAGATCTCCGATGGGAATAATTTCTTCATTGATGAAAAACTCAATGGTCTCTTCCTCCCAGTCATCGACATTGCTGTCCAGATCATCAGTGTCCACACCTAGAAAGATTGTAAAATTACTTCAACTGAGAAGCAGATCACATCTATCACATCCATAGCCACTAATCAAGAGGTCTCTAGAGGAGACCCATCACCAACATTAAAAGCTTGTTTTCAATTATGTTAAAAATTGTGATCAATGGATTGTCAAATTTGTTTTATATCATTACTGAATGGAAACTCAGAACAAAAACAGCATTGTTTGGAAACAAAACCGCATTCTTTTTGTTTTAGGATTAAACTAATAACACTGGGTATAAATATGCAAAGCTTATTTTTTAAATAAATTGCTGCAAAATCACAACTTTTTGCAGCGTTTGAAATGTTTCCCAACTTTACAGATGTGATTTTTAGCTATGGTGTACACCATCTGGTAGAATAATCTCTCTATTTATACTGTTGATGGAAAGGATGTGCAGTTGTGGATGTCTAGTCTGCAGGGTTTTTAACAAAAGACCATTAAATTTCCTGTTACAGATTTGCAAATCCAACCAACTCCCACATACAAATCAACTGACTCTCTTTTCTCATTTGATTTCATTAGTACATGTGCAGAAATAACTTGGTTTGTAAAACAACTTTGTAAAAAGGGGCAGCCGTTTCTAAACATTTTAATATTTTACCTGTCTGTACCAGACAGAAATTTGTTATTGATTGTTACCTCCTCTGAGTTCAAGGCGCAGGGACCTCTGCTCTTGGTACATCTGTGTGGTTCTCTCGCGGTACAAGCGATACTCCTCCATCATAGAACGTCTCTTGTCTATCAGTTCCTGTAAAGCACATGAAATTTTAATACAAATACAGAATATCAATCAGAATACCACAAAGGTTAAAAAAATATTAACCACTTTACCTTTGAAGCCTTGGACTGACTCAGACGATCTTTCTGTTCAAAGATCTTAGAGTATTTCTTCAGGTCCTTTTTGATGAGCTGTTTAAACAGATGAGGTGGGATTAGAGTTCAATTTGAAGGAAGCTGACAGGGTAATGACGGTGACCTTGTATTTGACCTCATCTCACCTTTATTTGCTCTTGGCTCAGGAGACAGGGTGGGCGGGGCCTCCACAGCAGTTGACAGAACCGATCTTTGTTGTTCTTCTGCAGCAAGCGACCCTGGAATGTCCACAGCCAGAAGGCATTGTCCACCTGAATGGATCAAAGTGCACATTTAGATAACGTGTATCCACTTCAGATGAGACACCCATTTTCTTTGTAACACTATTATTTGAACAAATATTAAATCACCTTATGACTCCACCAGGAGACAGATGTCACAACAAATCGTCCAGTGGGATCCCACTCAACATCTGATGCCATGTAATGCTCGGCGAAGTTCATCATGGTGCAATCTGAAGTGTCCACAAAAGCAAGAGCTCCGTTCATGCTATGAAAATCAAAAAAAATACCAAACATTATAGCAACAAATTATATGCATGAAACACAAACAAATATAACTAAAATGAGTTACAGACCTCCTCAACCCAGCCAAAACCAAAAACTGCCCCTGTGGACTCCAGAAAATGCTATTTGCTTGCTGCTTGTCAAACATTTCTGAAACAACACATTTTTAGGTTAATCTTCAGATGTATGATCTATACAAAAAGTATTTTATTCACAGTAGGGAGAACATACTAATTAGGTCGATTTTGCCATTGTTCTTCACGTGGTAGAATGACACACTGATTCTGGGAGCTTCACCATGAAGAACAGCAAACTTGCTGCCATTTGGTTCCCAAGCAAAAGCAATGATGCTCTCTGTGAGACAGGCAGAGAAATCAGAAGTGAGAGCAGGTATATTTAAGTGTAAATCAGGAAACAGAAGGAGACATCATTTGATGTCTAAAAGGCACTTCTTTCCTTACCTTTCATCTCCACCACATCCACAGGTACCTGCTTCTCTCTCATTCGGAAGATCTCGAAGTTGGTGACAACACCCTTGAGAAAAAAAAAACATTTTGAGCAAAGTTTCACTTTAACCAATGAAAACAAGTTTTAACAGCTACAGTAAGCACAGTAAAGAGGCAGTTCTTACCTGTGTCCCTTTTGGTGTTCTGTCGACTTTTACACAGAGATAATCGCCATTTTTCTGCCAGTGAAGCTTGCAGTCCACAACATTAAACAGGTTACGGACTCTGATCTCATTTCTTGATGGTAACTGCATCAGAGTCACTCTTGCTGGGATATCTTTATCCTCAGGAACCCAGAATGCAATGATATTATCACCCGGAGACCAAGAGAAATCCCTGTGGACATTAGATTATTTCTCTTAAAAAATAACATGACAAGGAAACCATGAAATCGAATAGATGATACAGTAAGCTGAATCACAGAGGTAAACCTATTTGATTTGTTTTTCAATATGAGTGGCTTTTTTTGCTTGTAAACTTGACATCATGAATCACATTACGGTTTTAGGTTATAAGATAGTTTTGCAATACTTTCTTTTTATATAACATGCAAGTATGAGTGTTAAGACAGCTGTTTCAATATTGTCTGGAATAAAAACTGTGTTGTGTCCATTATTAGTGACTGATTTAAAATGATCATGTTATCAAAATGTTCATTAAAATGAATAATTTTACTTGTTGTACTTACTTAATCCCATTTATTTTCAGACTCTTCTTCTCCAAAAGACCCATTGACTACAAAAAGGAGAACAGATGAACTGTTAATTATATATCTGATCTCTGCTAATTATCAAACAAGAATTTTGTTCCTCCCACTGACGTATGATTTCATTCAGACACTTACTGGTGTTTCATAAATGCTCAGGGTGTCTTGTGTCATTCGAGCAAAGAACTTCCCATCTGGACTCCATCTAAACCAATCAACATCATATAATTATATTACAATATTTAACAAATTAGTAACAATCAAATCCTAACAAAAATAATCACTATCAAAATCACACTTACTTGAAAATTGGCCAGTGTGCAGAGCTTTCACAATGAAAGCCTCTTTTCTTCTGTCCTGTGAGAACATCCCAGATAATGATAGCCTGCGGATCATCTTTAGTGTCCATAAGAGGGCTGAATGTGACAACGTATCTGCAAAGAGAAATGAAATTACAAATGTCTGTTAAACAAAAGGTAAAATAATAATTAAACTGCCTCTTACAATACGCAATATTCACGCTTTTATTATTCCTCAAAGATATCATTATAACACAGAAATGTTTCTGTAGGTAATAATGGGACATACCTTTCACATGGAGAGAAATCAATGAGTTGAACACCTTGATGACTGAACCTCTGGATCTGCTTGAATTTCTCACCGCCCCACAGAGCAATGCCTCTCTGGTGAAATGTGGCCAGATAGGTGCCTTTTGGAGACCAGCGCACATATGTCTCTGTCCAGCGCTGCCACAAACACATAAATGCTACTGAATACACTTTGCGTGGACTTAACAAATATGTGATTTTTATATTTTAAGGTCAAGAGAGTAAATACTACTTCAACTTACTGCTCTTTCCTCCACCTCAATGGGCTCTTTGACATCATTAGCAAATATGCCTGTTCTTTCACCAGAGTCATAGATGACACTGTACTGATCACGACAGTCTGGATCCTCCATCCAGTGACGCAGGTTTCCCTGAAACAAATATATGTGTACCACGTCAATAACACTTAATTCAATACAATATTAATATAATACTCTCCTAATTGTCTCCTAATATTTGTAAGTCGCTTTGGATAAAAGCGTCAGCTAAATGCCTAAATGTAATACAATATTAAACTGCTTTTAAGAAACATTGCTGAGGAACAGATACTCACAAAATCTTTAAAGGGTTGTTTCTCAGGGGATTCCCACTCATCACTGATACCCATGTACCTAAAATGATATTGAAGAAAATTATGAACGCAATCTTACATGTTTGGAATAAGCATTTAATTGTCCATACTAGTAGCGTGATTAAAGACAACTTACTTGTCAAAGTCTGTAAACAGATTGACACGGAAAGTATGCTGCTTGTCCAGCTTGTAGCCATCAGCGTTCTTTACAGCTTCATGAGCATGGCTTGGTGCAGAATACTCCAGAAATATGTACCTGCAAAACCATTTATTACTGTTATTATGGATCATTATAGTTTAAAGAGAGCAACATTTTTATGATTACAGTGATTGGTATTAGGGTTTATTTATCTAATTTATCAAAGTGCATTTTAGGATATTTTCTAATTCATGCATAAAACACTTTGTCAAGCCCAGAACCATTATCTATACAGACAAGCACAGTCTGTTGATAGCATGATAACAGAGTTAATGTCTGACTTGTGTGTATATATGCATGTAAAAATTCTATACTCTATAGTCTATACTGCATATCACATACTCTCCCATATCACTGCATCCCTACTTTACATAATACATCAAAATAATCATTTACCCCTTGGTCTTTCCATCAGCATCTGGGTAGAATTCATTGGTGATCTTTCCAAACTTTGAGAAGATCTTGTGAATGACGTTCTTGAGTTTCTCCAGGCGTTCTGGTCCGACCTGAGGTACATTATCAACCACAATGACCGAGTCGATGCCATCCGCCTCCTGAGGCTTATCCCTGAGCACGTCCCCAAGAAGCTCTGTGTACGAAAAAACACTCCCATAAATATCACATCAGCACAAACACATCAAAATGAGATGTTAAAACATTAACCCAAAGCAAGCAGCATACAGTGATGTATCCAGGAGATGCACAGGTGTTACACTGTATCAAGCTGTTACAATGCTTTTGTCCTGCTCATGCACATTGCTAACTTTAACAATCAACTTCAACAGAAATCTAAACACAGTTCAGTCTGTTTTAGCACGATTATCTACGACAACGCTGCTAAACAACATATCTGAAAGCTGTTATTGTTAATTTGGCAGTGACACGTTCAGTTTTATGGTGTGATACGCCGTTAGCAGCGGAGCTAAAGCGAGCGCTAAAGAGAGGCCTTACCCTCATCACTGATGTCATCCACGAAATCCTCCGGATCACTGAACGAAGGCTCTTCTTCGTCGTCATACTCCATATCGGCCTCCATATTTTCCGTGTCTCGCATTTAGGGATCGATACCTGTGGGTCTGGACTGGTGAAAAGGCGGTGGTAAATTTCACGGCTGAAATCCAAAGATTTTACTCACTCGGCCATGTGCAAGGCAGCCGGCGCCAACCACTGCGAGCGAGAGAAGGAACGTACCACGTGCGCGGAGAGCGGGAGACTGCTCTCTCGGATCATTTAATATTACTATATTAGCGAAATTTAAAATACAAATGACATTTTATTTTAGAACTAGAGTTTATGTCATTATAAACTTGTCCCAGTGGTTTCTGTGTGCTTAAATGTGTTCATATCCTGCCATGCTCAAATTATGACCCCTTTAATGCGAACTTGGTCTTTCCCTACTTCTTATCGCCCTCCACTTCCGGTTCATGTGACAGGCTGTTCCTCTTAGCTTTTAAAATGTAGATCTGCTGCAGAACAGCGAACAGTACCAGTCAAAAGTTTGGAAACACTTACTCACTGTTGTTTAGATGTTTTTCACATTTTTGAATAGTAGTAAACTCATTTAAACTATGAAATAACACTGTTGGAACTGTAAGAATGTTGTGACTAAAGCGTCCAAAATAAATGAACACTGTTATATTTGATCATACATTTGAATAATGGTCACCCTTTGTCTAAAATTTGTAAAATCATGGCATTTTATAATTTATCATTAAGGTCTCAACCCGAGAAGCTTTTTAAACAGCACTAAAGGAATTTCTATCTGTGCTTGACTCTTATTCTTATTACTTAATATAAATATTTCAATAAAATGTTAGTTTTATAATTAAATGTTATATATTTTTGACTACAAAAGTAATTATAAACATTGAAATATACACCTTCAGATGAAAAGACCTTTGAGATCATCATGAGAAACACTCTTGACTGGTACTGTATAATAGCTCTTAAGGAGACATGCTGGTAGACCTTTGCTTTAAAGCTGTATTAGTAAGGACCTCTCATAGATTAAATGGTTAACACAACATAACCCATAACCATACATTGACAAAAAACATAATTATATGTTGACATAATTAAAACAATAATTGTAAAATTTACCACATCAAATCCCTGGTCAGTTTTTGACACTGTGAGGACATTCAGATGGTGTGCACTTGACTTTACTGTACTTACACGTCTGTGTTTTAACAACCACCCGAAAGGTATTAAATAAAAAATTTTTTAGGTAAAATTACAACAACAACAATGACAATAATTGCTAAAAGTAAAATAAAACCAGCATTTTTGTACATGTGTAACAAGAAATAAGTATACAATTATAGATGGCTCTTGAACTCCTGCTTTTAAATATAACAATCTTTTCAGAATATTTCATGGTAAAGAAGTACAAAGCATGGATGTATGGTACATATTCAATGTATTACAAAGTCCACAAGTATTTTGGCTGACATCTAAATCTATAAAATTCACTGGAAGGGTACACAGTGGTAATGATCTTGAAATTAAAGCCTTTAATCTTCTGGGTGGCTGGGAACATTACAAGTGAGTCATTTTTCAAATACATCCTGAGGGCATGATTGCGATACACAATTTATATCTAGTAAAGGATTTAGTTCATTACAGGAACCTAAAGAAACTATTTTGTTTGGAAGTTTTCCAGCTGATTACACAGACTGACAATAAACTGTGGCTATCCAACAGAACCGAAACAAAGCTACACAAAGGGAGATGATTGTTTAATAAATAATGACAGTGGTTTATAAAGGAAATGATTCATCTCCTTAAATACCAATAAATTAACTGTGAACCTAAACCCTAATTAATCATTCTGTGTAAAGGTAAACCTGACATTTAATGTTGGCATTTAGGGGAACAAAGTTTTTGGTGTATAGAGGTTTTAAACCAATTAAAGGCAATTGCTTGTAAATATTATTTTACAAACCAATGACCATCTGTAATATTAAGTATTACATTTTGAGTTTATTCTTCAGCTAGTAAAATTAATGTTTCATTAACCACACAAACAAAGTGAAAGTCAAGTGTTTTTCTCTCTTCTAGTTTTTAATTTTACTTTCTGAAGAGCATTTTTGTGTCTTGTATAATGAGGATTTACAAGGTGAGGTCTCTTAAATAAATACACACCTTTACATTTCACCAAGAGGGGGAGCTATTGTTGTAAGTATTTTTTATTTTTTTTTTCTTCAGTTTGGGAGAGATTTCCAGGTCATACTAGTCACATGCTTTCTTCTGCCTGGATAAACTCGGGCCAGCTGCACAATGATTGGTATCCTGCTAGGCTAGCAACGTTTTTGCTTTTCAGATTAGATAACTAACAATAAAGTTCCCGTAGACACATCATTTGATAACTGTAATGTGTGCTCTTTAATACCGGAAAACTGCTATTGGATGTGTTTTCTATAACTTTAAATTGCAGAATGACTGCAAAGGCCCAGCAGGAAGATGGCAGAAGTGGGGGCAAAATTAATTTAAGAAATAAAATCAGTTAAATAATTTAGCCCTTTGTAATAACAAATATCAGAGTTTATCAGAGTCCAATGAAAGGCATCCTAGAGGAAATGCAAGTATCACAAGTCATGAGTTTTAGCTTACACAAATAAGCCATGGTCGGCACAGAGAAAGATGCTTTGTCTGCTTTGACATTTCTTCCTCCTTGTGCCGGAGATTTGTCAAGGGTTTAATGGGAGATATTTATTTAGATGTCTTACTATAATAGTGCTTCTTTGTTCACAGTAAAACATTAAACCCCTCACAGGAAAAGAAAAGTCCTCAGCAAAGCAACTGTTATATGACAATGAACCCTAAAATAGCTGACTACAAAGTAGGGTGGAGTTTTGAAAAGATGCATCTAAGCTAAAGTTAAAATGGTCTTTGCTGAACATAGGGCCCAGTTGGGGGTAACACTTCCCCTGCCACTTAACTCTTGCATAAGCTCTATTTATTTGACTTTGTTTGAACTCGCTCCCATAACCATGTGCAGGAAATGCATATGTGGAGACAATGCAGTTCTTCATTTAGGAAAAACTGTACGTTTAAACTATCAACGACTTTTAAATAAGGAATAAACACATAAACCTTAAAAAGATCGAATAAAAACATAAAATAAAATATAGAATAAGACATAGAAAGCATAACAATAAATAATCAAGCTCCTAAAGGGAATTCACAGTTGCTTAAAGAGGAAACATATGCAGTAATATAAAAACAGCAAACCAATATAACTCAACATGAACATTTTTATTGTATTTATACAATTCTTATATACAAAACACACATAATGCAGTTAATCTGGAATTTCACACTTTTTACAATCAATTATTATGTAAAACATTAGGAAAGGAAAACATGAAAATGAAAATAAGTACAGTAAAATACTAGAAAGTGTTGAAGTAGACATCCTATACCAGTAACAGTCATGAGATACTGCTGTGTGATGTGACATAATCACACCAATCAAAGAATATTTGACATATAAATGTAGTTATGAGGAGTGGGATTTTGGATTCAACAGTAGGCGGAGCTACACAGTGACAGCAGAAACAGACACCAAGACATCCACAAAACATCCTGTTGCTTGTCGCGACTGTGGCAAAAACCCAGACTTAGATAGAAGAGATTGTTCTAAACGCATCATGCCTTATCGTCTCGCGTATGTCTACAACAGAAACAAAACAGCAGAGCAGCAAATATAATGGTAACATAAGGGTAAATGACCATCAGCAGTTTAAAATGTGACTGGAAATTGCTCATCAGATTAGTATTCTGAAAATATAATTTACTATATATCATGTGCTCCTCCTGATTGTTTAATAGCCTTTATATTTGTGCACTGGATCTGTTTTCATGATCTTCAGTTAAACTTTCAAATGATTAAATGATCTTAAGGAGGAGGAAACAAGAATAAATACAGGCTCGAAATAAAGGAAACATTTTTATCTGTACAAGAGCCTTCCAGTAAATGTGAGCGTGCTGCTTTAACTGGAAAGAACTTTTAGTGACAATAGTTCAGGGTGTGTCAGATATCTCAAATCAAAACCTTTACTGCCAACATTGAACATGGTACTTGAGGGATTATGAGTAACAGAATATACAACAAATCTTTAGGGCATAGAGAAACACTGTCACTGTTGTGACAGTAATTACAGCAAACAAAAAGGAAAGAATTCAAGAATGTGAAAATGTAACACAAATATATCATGACACAAAAATGAAGTAGCTCAAGCTTCCCCTTAAAGAAATGACAAAAACAACATTGGGACAAGCATGACACTTGCACTGTCTTTGAAAACCAACAACAAACAAAAGAAGAAATCAAAGTGTGAGCTTTTTCAAGATTTTAACAATCTGAAACTGCGAACACTGCTGTCAATCATAAAGATCTGGTGAATATAACTCCGCCCCCAGCTGAAATCAAGAAACTAAGATCTTCATATCGCCTGATAACAACTGAACAGATCCAGGTCGTCATACATGTTAAAAGGTGTTATAGTTTGTTAGAATTTACTCAAAGACAAGATGTTGTACAGTAATAACATTTAATGAATACCATTAATGCTTTATTCATTAGAAGTTAGTGGTGTTAGACATTACCAGTGATTTGACCCTTAACTATATCAAAGCTTGTAGCTTAACTTCAAAAGACACAAGTATAGTTTAAAACGGAAAAAGTCACAATGTACACAAGCTGCTTTTCACTATATACAAAAACCCTGCATGTTGTTAATGAGAATTTCATCTATAAATGCAAAAAATCTACATGAGACAAAATGATTAAAATGTTACCAAAAATGATCTGTCAACACAAGGTAGTGATATGAATTTAAATGAATCTAAACCAGACGGGATGTGCAGTGCAGATTTGGTATTTTATTTCTAGGATGTTATTTGGGAGATGAGCCAGTGTAAAGTTACTGTGCGTGTATGAGTTTATCCTTGAGAAAAAGTGTTGAGAATACTAAAAACAACTGACTATCAAACTCTGTCTTGTCCTTTGCCTTTACCTTTGCTTTCTGTCTCACAGAAAGTTTTCACACAATAAAATATCAGCGATTTGTCATTTCCTCACAACTGAATGCCATGTCCTTGATTTAGACTCTCATTTTCACACAAGGAAGTACATGAGAGAAAATGATTTTAGTAAAGATGTGTACAACACAAGCTTCTGCACAGCTTCCAAAGTAAGAGGAGTTGAAAAAAATCCAAAAAGTCCAGTAGGTATTTCCTGTCCACGCTCCAGGAAAATGCTGATAATATGTTGACAAATGTGATAAACAACACAATGATGAATCAACGGTCTGTTGGTCCTCACTGCAGCATAATGTCTTTAAGGTTCTCCTGAAGAATTGTGTCCTTAACCGCGTGAAAGACGAAGCGAATGTTCTCAGTGTCAATAGCAGTGGTGAAGTGATGAAAGAGTGGCTTGCTGCGGTTGCGGCGTTTGCGGTTAAAGCATTGCACCAGATAAGTCTGAACGTCCTCCACCCGGTGAGGATCTCCCCTGAAATCGGAAAAGTGCTTGCAAATGCTGACCTTGCGTACCTTCTCCACCAGAAGGTCCATCTTGTTGAGGAAGAGGATTATGGAGACGTTGGAAAAGAGCTTGTTGTTGACTATGGTCTCAAAGATGTTCATAGACTCCACCAGGCGGTTGGTGCGGCGGTCTTCCATTAGCACCTGATCGTACTCGCTGGAGGACACCATAAAGAGGATGGAGGTGATGCCATCAAAGCACTGAAACCATTTTTGTCTCTGAGAGCGCTGACCACCCACATCTACCATCTTAAAGGGGATCTTCTTAATGACAAAATCATGCTCCACAATTCCCTTGGTGGCTTTTCTGGCCAGTAGGATGTCCTGCCGACTTGGTAGATAACTCTGTTGAAAACAGGTTGAAAATTGTGTAAATAGCAAATATTATGTATAACATGATATTTTTCTATGCAACATCAAACATGAATACTACACTAAACTTTTATTTTGATATTTGTTAAAGCTACATGTTCATAAGTAAAATCTGAGTGGTTTGTTGGATCACATAAACAATCCATAATAAACAGTGCCTCATTAACAGAAAGGGTGGAAAAATAATCTTCACGAAACTATTACATAAATTTATTTTGTCATTGGCCCTGGTTTCCATGCTCACACTTTCACAAAACACTTTCACATTTTTTGTCTTTTTATCACTCACTTTATCACTCACAGGCTGTGTGTTCTTGGAAACCTTGGCCAATATCAGTCTAAAAGAAACCATTTCACTTTGCTCTTAGTGCCTCAACTTTCATACATCATATAAAAACACTATTTATCTGACCAATGATCTAGCCAAATGATTACATGGTCTAAACATTGTATGCACATTGCTCGTAAACTGTGAAGAAGTAGAAGTAGTGCTGAGTTATCATGACTCACCAGTTGGCCAATCCGATCCAAGTTGTCCAGAAAATACTTCACTGATTCACTCTGTATTGAAAAAACACAAAAGGACAATGTTACTGCATGTACTAAAGGTACAGCATTACAGATTAATAACTTACATCAACAGTACATCAACAGAATTAATGAAAATATAGGTTTATATAAATGTAAAACATTGTAGTTTATTTGCAAAACTCTCTTTTTTATTAAAAAAAAGCAATCAGTCTTCCAAAAGCTGTTCTAATTCAGGAATGGAAAGTCTTAAAGTAACAGGATGTTCCTATCTTTGTCTGAGAACTATGTGGGTCACTCGTACCACACAGCGGTCATTAGCAGAACTCCAAATGAAAACAGACAACTCCATAATGTAGGTTTACACGTAACTCATAATCCTTTTACTTCATGAAGTGCAGTAGGGAGTGAGATGAAAAATTGGTTTTAAGTATTGCTATCTTGAGCCAGCCTTTGGTTAAGTGCATTACACATTTTACAGTCACATAGCATTGTATGATCTGTTTACATTACAGAACATTGGCTGTAATAAATGGATTCGATAATCTACAAATATTACAAATGAACAGACGCAGTGTTGTATCGTCTGTCTTGACTACAGCTTGGACTTTCACTTCGAGAACTACACGACCATTGGGTCAGAGGTCAGCGTATAGCCCAATCCATAACAAAGCTGACAGATGAGAGCACAGGGCGATCACAGGCAGTACGGCATGTTCACACTGGTCTTTTCCAAGAATCAATTACATCTGCTGCTTTCATAAGCCACAATATACAGATAACTCCATTTGTTGCCCAATATCTGCAGCTTCTCCAAAGAAAATGTATTGTGAATGAACTCCCTAGCATGAACTAAATTACTGTGTTGAGCATTATTTCCTGGCAAAGTTGTTTTCACGCAGGCTTTTGGATGGCAGACGCTGCGGCCTTGGCGTTGTAGTGAACATTGTCTGGAAAAGCAAACTGTGTCCTCTGGTTTGCGTGTGCATGCGTGTGTGTGTCTCACAACGGCCCCATGTTCCCAACAGGAAACAGCTGTGTGTGAAAACAGGGGATTAGCAGAACAGTGTAGCCCCTCTATAACAGACTGAAGCCCAACACCCCAAACCTCCACACACACACATACACAACTCATCATCATGTAATGTAACACAAGCCGGAAATCACACAGATATCTGAAAGCAGCGCCTGTGGCATTTATATCAATGTCTCTTTCGAACATGTACACATAATAAAAACATTTCTTTCTCTTGTGCAGTGTTGAGGAGGAGCAATGTACACATTTAAATTATTTAATTTTTTAATCTAAATTATTTTTCAAGCATCGTTTCCATCACAGCTAAGCAAAACACTGCCACACTGGTAATGGGTGTTCGTTGCTTTATTATCAGCCTGCTAAACTCTGACCTATAATTACTGTTTTATTTATTTACCTATCTACCTCTTGTTGTAATAAAATATATATTATAAAATGATCGAATATATAATTCATATTTTATTTATGTCATACCTTTGCTGCCATTTATGGATCATTAAAGTAATCCAAATAACTCCAGTGGATCAATATTTGAGTTTAATATTTTGCAGATATATTAATAGTAAATTAGCGTATGACGACTAATCGCAAGACATGCGATAACCATTGAGATATGAAGTTATCATCATGCTGCCATATTTCAATAATATACTAATCTGTTGTTTTCATAGATAAGCTCAAAATATTCATTGTTTTCTCTCACAAACATATTGCTTTGCTTCAGAAGACATTTATTAACCCTTAGGAGTAATTTTTGGATTGCTCTAAAGATGGATGAATGTGCCTTTTGGAGCTTTACATTTTAACATAAAATTAAATGTTTGTGTTCAACTGAAGAACTAAAGTCATATACAGCTGGAATTGCATAAGGCTGAGAAGTATAAAAGAAATGTTATATTTGGTCCGAACTATTCCTTTAACTGCACTTCACCGTCAACCAGATTGTTGACTAGTACTAATCGAAGCACTCTGATTGGTCAGTGTTCTGCTTAAAACATGTTTCAGCAGGTCATCGGTCGGTAAAGTCAAAGTCTCCCTCCTCCGTCGGGTTGCTCTGAACATGTGCGCATGACCGCCTGCTGAGAGTGTGGGAAAGATCTAAGCTGAGGCCACAACCAGCAACTTTAGCACAAAGCAGAAAAGTGTGCCCATGGGTATTTGTGCAGCGAGCATAGAGAAGCATGATTGAGCACGGACATGTTAAGAGGCCTTAACCCCTCCCTTCCCAGCAGTGATTACTATCGGCACAATTTTTCTCCAGTCTTCTCCAAATAAACAGCAGAAATAAAATCCAATTAAAGGCATCCCTCATGACCTGACACAAATATAGACCCTGATCGCTATGAAACAGCCAGAGAAGAGAAATGGCTGGAAGAAAAACATCTTCAGTATTAAGAAATCTAGTGAGCCACATGACATGAAAATAGTCCTGATAAATCTCTTCCTATTCTCAGTTCGATCAAAGGGTATTTGTGTCGACTTGGAAAAGAGTCTTTGTGAACAAAGCTTAGTGAAAGGGATAAATGCTTTCCAAGAGCTTCGGCAAGTCCATCAGGGATTCTTTTCACCTTGCAATTTGTTATATCTTGACAGTAAAACCTTCCTCGGCAGTGAACTGAGATCCTATTTAAGTGAAGTTTAACAGCCAGATCCAACAGCTGTGCTTTGTTGGTGGATAACTGTTCCACAGTGACTGAGAACAGACACATCACCAAATGTTTTCATTTTTCCCTCTGTAGGAAATATAACGTGCCATTACACAAATGTCAAATGCAACGGAATATAACATGCTGATTTAAAACAAATGTTCACCAAATCAATGAAAAAGTATTTTTTCACCTTTATGTTGTTCAATTAAAACACTATAAAATGTACAAAGTGTTGGCAAGCCTAGTCCTTATTTACTTTAGCTGTATAGAAATGTAGATTAGACACTCTTGACACAGGTCTCTTGATCATATCCAAAGAAAATGTTTCCTCTGCAGAAGTAAAAAAATTCAATAAAGCAGAGTAAATAATAAAAGGATATTGATTTTTAAGATCAACTAGTACTTTAAACTTAAAAATATGATGATCCTCTCAAAAATATAAAATCTCCTCTGTAAATAACAGACTATGTAAATAATCCGCACAAAAAAAAACAGAGCTTGATTTCCTGGTTCTTGGAGTGGGATTAATTGTTTGGTTTGGAAGTGAGAGGAGAACTTCGATTAATCCCCCACATGAAGATCCATCACCTCCAGAACTTCACAGAACCTCGAGCTGCTCCCACACTGTTGATCTAGCTGTTACCCTACACCTTGCCTTTCATCTTTGCGGATAGCCTCATATTATGATTTTTGACTTGAAGGATACCAGTAGAAGGAAAATGGAAGAGTTTCAGGGAGCTCTGCAAACAATTCAGAGACTTACATTATGCCAGAGGTATGTTAATAAAAACATGAGGTGTGTTCCTTGAAACAAAAGACTAAAGCCTATTGAAATCAAATAATATATATAATATGTACTTATATAATTAAATGTCAAAACATAATTGATTGATGTTAATGGAAAAACTGATTATATAATGAAATATAGTAATGTTTTGGTTATAAACAGGGTTATATTGAAAGAAAAAGCACTGATAGATGAGCTTGTTTTGACTAAAAACCTTGTCTATCATATAAATCTCTATAGCAACATGACACAAAAATAAAAGTAAAAAAAGACCAAATTATCAAACGCATGGACAATCTATGTAATACTATTCATAGGTCTCTGTCACATCTCACATTTGTCTCCTAATATTTGTAAGTCGCTTTGGATAAAAGCGTCAGCTAAATGCCTAAATGTAAATGTAAATTAGTAGCAGTCAATGGTGATTATTCACCATTGACTTACAGACTTCCTGTCCACGAACACCAGTCTTTTCCTAGATGAATATTTCTACCTGCCATGTCAATCTAATGCAGTGCCGAATGTCAGACCAGAAAAGGAGACATCTGCACCGCATACCCGGAAGATAACCGGAATTCACATGGTGTCAGAGTGACCCATGACCTCTGAATCTCTGTAACGCGAGAATGTGTAAGACGTGTGAGAGTAAGCGCCGTCTTCCTCCTTCGGCATTATTTCCTGTGCCGTGTCTCGCCTCGATTGGACGCTCTTCTTCTATCTTATCCTTTCGCCTAACGCCGGCCCCTCGGGGAGACTGACCCTAGACGGGCCTGGAAACAACCCACCGAGGAGTGGAATAAAAACAGAGTGGGAGATTAAAAAAGTCAAGAAAAACAGTGTGGGTGTATGAAGTCTGCAACAACAGCTAAACATTCAAGGACACGGCTGTCTGTAAAGTCAGTTTTTCCTCTTCAAGTGCTGTGCTCCCTCTGGGTCTGTTTCCAATAAGGAACCAAGCCACTCGCCATCTGTTTCACAAGGGTTTAAAACTTAATATCTATTGCTAATCCTCACACTAGATCCCAGCAGTTTTCTCATGAACATGAAAGCGGTATTAAGTTGTGCGCTTTGCTAAACGTGCAGTCGGGGGACTCTGAGGTTGGTTTAGGACCTCCCTGTGCTCAATGTTCCCAAAGGATCTTTCATTGAACCTTTATTATTGTTCATTAAATCATTTTGAACACGAATTCAGTCCATACTCTATAAAATACACACATATATTAATACAAAAATAGAGAAAAATCTGAAAGAAAAAGAAAAATGTTGGCCTAGTTCCTGTACGTTCTCCAAAAGTTAGTCATTTAAAAAAATAAATAATGATAATAATCATTACAGTGTAATACTTTAATCTCGGAGTAAAGAATATCTCAAAGATACCCTTTTTAAACACGTTCTCAGATTTGCATGTTTTAAACCGTGAAACTTCCTTAGACTAAAAACGAACTGCAGACAGGTCCGCAAATCTTTCCTTTCCTAACAACCTTGATAGACTACTTAGGCGTATAATCTCCAACCTAGGAATGTCAAGGCGCTAGAAGTGTTTGTCATGGGCATATCAAACATCGGCCTGCAGAGTACTTAGACTAAGTTGTACTATAATGGCTTAGATAGGGAAGACAGACAGATAGGACACTAGAGGAGCAGGCCAAAATGAGCATGCATTTATCTCTCCTGACAGTCTGTCTGAAGATAGCAAATGACAGATGACAGGGCAGTCTGAGAAATCAAGCTGAATGCACTGGTGACACCTCTCAGAGTCAAAAGCCATTCTGCACTGTCACTTCCATTATGCCTCCTGAGAAATGACGGGCCAGAGTAATGTTAGCGAGGACATGAAGACCAGAAAAGGGATGTCGGTGTGATGATCAAGTTAGAAAGCTGGAAGCATTGAGTTTACTGCTGTTTGAAGTGTTGGATTACAGGTCAAGATTCATTTAGAAGAGATAAATAAATTGCTTTGGGTCACTTTGGGTAAGACGGTCTGTTACATGAATAAATGAGAATGCAAAGTGGTAAACAGCACAGTGATTTTTGACACACTTATTAAATTAAAATCTTTTACCTTAATGAAAAGTGACTTTCTTAAAGAAAAAAATGCAGTAGATTCTCACACAGGGAAAATGAGAATTACATGGGACAGGGAATTCAATTCAGTTCAAATCAAATTTATGTATATAGCACATTTTACAACGCTTTGAAGAGAAAGCCAAAAACAACAGTAAAGTAATAAATATTTAGAGTTTATACAGAGTAAAATTCAGTATAATTGCAGTGTATATCCATATTATTCCCCAATCAATGAAATATCACAGAGATCATTATTCTATCATAAGATAAAGAGGTAATAGATGCCCTACACACTATTTATCATAGAAGACGTCTGTCTTAGTTACTTTTACAAAACCAGTCAAGAACACTTTTAGTGCACAATTCATGCACAATTATAGTAAAATTATACCTGCAATGAATAATTTTCACTTCATCTAATAAATCATTATTATAAACGTACTGTTGTCAATGGAGTGAAACAGAGAGTTTATGTAGTTGCTCAATAACTGAAAGTTATGGATTACAGCATTAAGTACACATCATTATATTTGTTGTACTGAGTAGCATAAATGAATGTGCTTCTTTTTCATTTGAAAAAAGTGTGTTATGACAGAACGATTTCCATTACCTTATTACAGAAATGAAAAATAGAAACATTTTGCATTTCAGTAATGAGAATTTGGCTATGGGAATATACTGTTGTAAAAATAAAATCGCAATACAAACATTTGAATGGTTCAGATGTTGCTGAAAAACGTTGTTTGCTTCAGAAGAACAGGCCAGTGGAAAGTGAGCATCAAAGCAAAGACTGCCATCAAATACACAGTACATGTTTATTTAGACAGGATGTAACATGTTACATAACAGCTACCCAAATATAGTTAAACATACATGTGTGTTTTCATCTCACTTCCAGATGCCTTCAACAGAGGAAATATTATAATTGCTTTAAAGTCATTTTTAAAGTTTGCGTGAATACAGCAGATGAACGAGAACAACTGGGGTTTAAAAGCAGCAAAATGTCATGAAGACGCTTAGTAGCAAAGCTATTTATCTACATCTGCCTCATTACATGCTTTTCATTGCACTCGGTCTATAAGAAAAAACTGAGGAATTATTCAAATGTTTTTGGGGAAGCAATGGCTACAAATATCTCAGCCAAGATCCACAAAACATCTGGTCAGTTTGCCTTCATCAATCTCGCCATTACCGATTAACTGTCGTAATTAACCGGAACTCTCTCTGAACCGTGAATGACATTGTGTCTGGATTTCCTCCATTTATTCACTTCTCATACATTTCAGTCCGGGCTCTGCTATCAATGCCTCAGCCCAGCTGTGTGAATAGGTCTAGCTATGTTCCGGGGTGGAGCGTGTTCCCTGTTGACCGGGAGGCAACCGAGCAACAATAGGGCATTATTTACTGGGAGAAAAGTTCTCCCAATGCTCAGCACTTCTCTATGCTCGTTCGTTTATTACACACACTCGTATACGGATTGACTTTAATTACAGAGTGTGAATAAACCAGGCATCTATTGACTAAGCATACTTCACTCCAGCGGCCAGAAACACTCAGCAGTAATCACGACCACATCCGCTGGAGGGAAAAAACAGATTGGTATAATAAGAATTGGAGTGATATAAGTGTTAAGTCTGCAAATAAAACATGTACATCTATATGTAACATACAGTGACATTTGTAAAGTCAGATGAGTCTTATTTTTTGGGCATTACAGGATACATTACAGATAATGATTTTTTGGCCTAATCCCTTCAGGCCAAATAAAACTGATATTATTCTTTTGGTTTTGGAGTGAAATATGACTTGGTCGTTTCTTTGTGGGATTTACAGCGCTAGTTCTTGACAGAATTGGATATGCATTGGCTTCTGGTTGTGTTTTGTTGATGTCTAAGCTATCTGTGGTATTGGGGAGGTGAACCGGTCCCTGGAGATCTACGCTGCAAGTGCTCTGGAATGTGATTTGTATTGCTTATCTCCAGCTCTTCTGCGGACGGCTTATGTTCTGCTGTAAGCCATCGCTCCAGACCAGTTCAGTAAACAAATACACCCTTCCTCTGTATGGGTTCACTTTATATATTTTGGATTGCATAGGACCATCAAACAACTGAAATGGGACCCACATTTAGAGTGGAAAGACGGAAAAATACAGAAAGCAGACCAAGGCCTGGCGTGAACTACAAGAGACATCGTAAACTATTGAAGATCACACGGCATAGTTGCTCGGTCAGACGTGAGATCCCAGAAATCATGTTTAAAAGTTATGGTAGAAGTGTAGTAGCAGCGAGCTCACCAAAACCCATCCTATTCCCAGCCGTGAAGAATTTAAGACACATCCCAGGACATCAATCTCCCTAAGGAATGTTAAAGGCTGCCCAGCTTTTGGACAGCAGGGGTATCTTTCCTGGGTCAAGCTATTGAAATTTCACTGGGGTGGGATTGTAAAGTCTTCATTTGGCTCCTTGTGTAAATTAGATAAGATCCTCACTCGCTGGAATGTCTTTAGAGCACGTTTAGAGATGTTCTGTTTGGACAATGAATGAAACTCTAGTTGTATGTGTTGAAGCTCACATAAACCCCACCGTCAGTTTGGAAAGGCTCTGTGTGTAATGACGACCCCTCCCTGTTCTCTACACTCTTACAAAGAGACATTACTCCTCCTTGCAGATACTTTTATTGGCAAAAGCCCAGCGAGTATCTCCGACTTCACTTGGCTGTCATACAGTTGAGCTTTTGCTTGTGAAACTCTTTCTTTAGACAGGTGCTACAAAACGATAAGGTGGATGAACTGAAATGCTTCTCTATTTATTTGATCCTGATAAATGTGGTGAAAAGATTTCCTCAAGCATTTTTATTACTGTAATACATGGCAATAATAAATGAAGTGCCAAAATAGCTTACATTTTTCCAAAAACACAATTTATTTATCTTCAAAAATGTATCTTTTTTAATCTTTGGGGTAAAATATTTATGTCAGTTATGTTCAATATAAAATTCACCTAATACAAAAACGTAGGTATTAAAGGTATAGAATTAACATAAGATTAAACTAAATCTTTCCACATCGTAATCTTTAAATACACATTTTTAGCTTTTTAAAAACGTTTTCTTGTATTCCAAGTAAACTGATAAGATTAATTAATCTTCTCTTTCAACCATGATGATTAGGTTTCAGAGTTTCATACAGATTAATCAATATTATCAGTTGAAATACAAGTGGCTTACCAGTAAACCCTTTTTTAAAAAAACAAAAAATGTGTATTTAAGGATTATGGTGTGTTTGTCAGAAAGGAATTTATGATGGCTCTGACTCAACTGTGGTGAAGCTGTATTGCACAGACAGATCTGTTCGCTCGTCCGGGTCGTGGATGAGAGCCAGTGTGGTTTCTTAGGGGGCAGCAGTGTCAGCTTTTAACAAAGCAGCTTTACAGACTTCCTGTCCACGAACTCTCTACAGCCTCTCTAAGCAAAGCAACGTTTGTGTCCAATCACAATATGACCAGAGCCCCATTCCCTCTAACAGCGAGTCTTATGATTTTGGCAGCCAACTTGACAATGGATCGAGTCCATATTTTTGTATTTTAATATGCAATAGTCTCACACATTAAAGTCTGTTTTTCCTCATAAATACCATTAAAAGATCTCCTTATGCACAAATCATGTCAGTGAACCGTTAAAACAATCAAACAGATTCAGCATGATTTATACAGATTAGTCAGAAACTCTATATAATTCTGAATTCATCACATTCAATGCTCATGCAGATTTCTGACATTTAGAGTTGCATACTGACAAAAAGTGTTTGTTTCTCATGGTCAATGCCAATGCTTTTCCCTGATGAGATCCTGTGATAGACTACAACCAACTGCTTCAAGCGTCGAAGGACCTCCTTCGCCCCCGCGCAATCCTCCCATGCAAAAAACGGAGGAAACACTGGACATTGAGGAGGAATCTGGGCCAAGTTTCTAACAAAGAGATGGCTGGAGTAATGCTGCCTGCCTATACATTGTCTAATTGGCATTACTATTTCAGAGATGATCTCATTTTTGATCTCATAATCATGTACAACTTGCACTGCACTGCGAATGTAAGTAAAATGTATTTCATTGAGGGAAACAGGACCAGCATGTATACAGATGCACCGTTGTTTGGGGTAGAAACAAAGAGGATGTGACGGACAAGGCTCATGCATTGGACTTTGGTCAGTATTGAGAATATAAGTGTTTTGGTGTGACAGGCCGAGCACTGTAATGTCCTCCCACTCACAGTCTTCTGAATGCACTCACAAACAAGCAAGCCTTCACATCACAGACAGAACAAAAGAGACCGAGCGAGGAAGGGCCACAAACCTCTTGGCCCAGCCATCCAGTTTAACGTAATGACCCGCAGAGGGTCAATAGACTCATGTCACGGATTAAAAAGAAAAACAGCAGGGTCAAACTCCACGGATGTGTCATTAATGCAAAACATGTCAATAGATTTTAAAAGTTGGATAAACTTCTACCCTAGAATTTAAACTGAGTCATGTTTCGTGGAAATATATATTACAGTAAATTGGCTTCATCCACATTTACGATATGAGTGGTTTTGCCTCTGACGCAATTGCAAAGTTAAATCTAAATCTAAAGCAGATTAAATTATCTTTTCTAATGAGGATACAGTCTGTACAACAATACAGTCTGTGTCTCATCACAGTAGCGATGGGTGTGTTAGAGAGCCGATGACGATGATGTAAACTCACAAAAGCAGGGGGTTTCGAGGGCAGATCTCTGTCCACAGATGAATAACTCACATCAGAGCCAAAGACAGAAATCTGATTATTTAGCAGATTACAGCTGTCTGCTCTCAGCCTTTGAAATTAGTATGACAGCAACAAAGGGTCAGGAACAGGGGCGGAGCTTGTCTTTTTGGTATGCGGGAGCAAGTTAGAAAGCCTAGGATAGTTCCAAGCTCCAAAAATTGAAGTCTGATATCAAATAACCTTTTGTCAAATAACCCAAATTGAATGCATAATTGATTCAAAAAAGCTTACAAGAAAAATCTTTAAACCATGCACAAAGGGAAACCTCTGTCATTTCCTCACAGGTTTCCTCACCGTCTATCCTGTCCTCCATCCTGCTCAAGTGACCTATTTCTAACAAAGCTTAAAGATTCATAAAGATCTAAAGGTGTAGTGACAGAAACATGCACGTGAATCGTTTCGCTCCACTGTTCTGTCACAGATATTTCAGCATGAGACTCCTGTGCACAGCTTCTCAAGTCATTAGAGTCCTGTGGCAACATACACGCTGAGCTGAGACACATAAATAAGTCATGCTTTTCTGCACTCAGCAGGTTTAATAAAAGCCCTGCGTACGGCTTAAATAGTTAGTCCAACAATTTCCATCCTCTTGACACGGATATATGTGTATTCCCCTTCAATATGGATAAAATAGAGTGTGCATTTCGCCCCATGCAACAGAAGCTCATAAATGATATAGGCTATATCTGTTGTGTATTTGGTGTGGTCTAGATGCTGAAGATCTGCCACAGTAACTTAAAAACAATAATAGAACTAAACAATAAATAATTTATTATGAGCAGATACGTAAAGAGCCACATGGCACGTCCTGTGAACAGTGTTATCCAAAAAGCACAGGATCTCAGGAAACGTGCTACGACTGCACTCACCAGCTGAAATTCGCTCCGTCGTCCATAGGCTTCCTGGATTCCACTATCGCTCCACAGTGCCTGCAGGGCCGGTACATACAGCTGAAAGGTGCAGGGTTCAACAGGCATTCCTGCTTTGTTTTCAAAGGACATGACAAACATTCCATGCTTCTCGTTCTCTGAGTTCTGCCAGCGAACGCCAAGCTTGTCTCGGGCATCCACAAGTACCCGCATCCCCTTTGAGAAAGAGAAAGACAAAGAGATTAAGATGAAGATAGAGGTCAATGGCATTTTCTTTGTTTGAAGTGTATAACCGCAACAGGGTCTTTTGTCTTATGGAACTGAGGGTTCATAACAGGAAGTTGGATGAAATAATATAACATAATCTTCATGTACATCAGCAGCCCACTTTACACCTCTGTAAATGTCCCATGCTAAGTTGTAAATCAGTTTAAGTAAAAATTTCAGAGATACACAAGTTTAATGTTATGTTTGATGATATGACATCATAACCATGGGCATAATAATATATGATAAACATATAACCATGAACTTGGCCTGTCAAGTGAATACAGAGGTTAGATATTCAGGCAATAATTTATACATAAAAGTTAGAATTAGGAAATTAAAAATGATTTGCTTTCTTAATAACAACACAATACATGAATGCATAGTATCACTCACTCTTTATATTTTACTTGTTTATATTTTTAGGCACAAAAGTAAAAAGGCACAAAAGTAAATCTAAATCTAGAGGTCATAGAGACTGTACTTTTATGTAAATTTCTTGTAAGCCATTTCTGACATTACATAAACAACATAACTATAACATTGACAAAACGGTAGAATTTAAATGATAAATAAGATGCCACAAATGTTAAATACACATCACTCTCAGTATTAGTTAAGACACATTTCTAGTTGTTCTTTTTATAAATGTATGCTTCTGATAGTCTTTTGTCTGTGTAATAATTAAATACTATTTTTTTTAATTCGCTCTAAGTTCCAGAAAGCTCCATTGAGAACAGCAAACCCACTAAAACTAAACTTCTGCGATAATCCTCGCCGCTTCCAAGCATAACAACAAGTACACAAAATCCTGAGCACAGCCCTTGGCAGTAACCGCAAGGGATGGGCTCTGTGGACGAGCAGGAATATCATGAGACATTCTGTAAATGTAACATAAGGCCATTGACTTCATAATAATCAGTGCAGTAATATCAACTGAGCTAAATCCTCCCTGCAGCCGCTTTTACCCTCTTTCATTTTCTGCCCGGCCTAAAACAGCCTGATGTTCACAGTCCCAAAAGGAAGCCTTGTCTCTTCCTCTTCTTTACAGATCCACATATGAATCATCCAGAGCTTAAATGTGCCCTGGGCAAGCGTATGCTACAGTAATTCGAGTACTATGCCAGCTTTAGTCTCATAACAAGATAAAGGGTCCCTCAGGCACAGGTGCTTCATTAAATCTGCCTGATCTTTCCTCAGAAGAGTCTGTTTAATGGGACAGTTCACCCCATCATTTACTTACTCTCATGTCAAACCTGTGTGACTTTTTTAGAACCCAAAAAAAGAAATTTTAAAGAATGTAGGTACACCATTGGGCTCCTACTGACTTACAAAACCACTGAGACATCTCCCAAAATATCTTCTTTTGTGTTCCACAGAAGAAAAAGTCATATACAGATTTGAATAAATAATGACTGATTTGAATTTTGGGGAAAACTATCACTTTGATTATTTCCTATCAAGACTAGACAGACTAGGAATGATAACTCCTTCAGTCCATCTGCATAAACAAATGATCTGTAAACAAGACGCATGCACTGTAAAACCAATAAAACAGCAAGGCAGTGACAGGAAATGAATGTGGTACAGTCTCGTTAGTCTGGCTGTCTCCTCTAAATCCTGAGATACCTCAACGCCTAGCCATCAAACAGTTGACAAATGTAAACCGTTGTTCATGTTCAAGTCCTCCCTGCTGATAGTCTTTAATGCCCTTAATAGTGTGCTTTGCTCCAGGATTGTCAACCACCCCTCAGGGTACTTTCATATAAGCCAAACCTAATTACACTTCATTATTTCACTTTTTTCCTATTCCTTCTTTTTCCTTTTTGACTTTGTTTGTCTCCAAGAGGCAGCCCCCAATCCTAAACTCTCCAACCCACCCACCAAACTGTGACCTTTCACCCACTTCTGGCCACCACTATCTGAGTAGACGTATCCTCCTGTCCTCCTTGGCTGGATCAATTGACACAGTCGTGGTGAGAAGAGAGAGAAAGCGGTGAGCTTGTTTTATCACAGTGAAGAGGTCAGTTACAGGGCTTCCAATCTCTTCCTGAGTCGTGGCAAAGTCCCAAAAATAGCTCCAAAAACCACTAAAACCCCACCTCACCGCAAGCGAGGATCCTAGTGTTTCTGAAAAGTCTCCTATAAATTAAACCTTTGCTGCTTGTTTTCAATGGCATCTTCCAGACTTTTGGGCTGTTTTTAAAGCCGCTGAAGACTTTTTCCATGGGATGAAGTTCTAAAGCTCAATAGATATGCTCTTTGTTGTGTTTTGAAAACCAGGGAATTCCCAAACATCTGGGCACATATAAGAGCACATACAATCAAATTTTCTGTTGAAATGCAAATCTTACAGAGAATCACAACTGTTGGCCATCATCTGATACGCATTAGACAGGCGCAGTTCTTCTGCCAGTGGTGGTAGAGACAGAGCTTTGATTTTGCAGCGTAAGCAGATGCGGAGAGGGATCCAGGAACCCGCTCGCGAGTTCCCCACCGCTGAGCAGCCACAGCTAAATCAGCAACAACTCCTAAGCCATAAACAAGCCGTCTGTGAAGGAACCTCCCAAGACTTTGGTCACAGAGGAACTCTCAGATTTATCACACAGGAAGATAGGCTTGATATATGCTTGCTCCCAGTGTCACCCTTCAACCACTTCCTGTATCCTCCCCCGCAAGCAGAATTTAATCCTTTCTCTATGTTGAGGAGCAACTTGGTTGGTTTGGTACAACTGCTTAGTAACCTGCTCACTGTTTCCCCACAGACACTCATTTTGGGATGTTGCACAAACACGTTCTGAGCAGTTACTAAATACCAGAACTATTTTCTCAAGGATGTAGTAAACAGAGAAAATGATCCACCGCCAACAGTGTCCCTTTGCACAAGAGGGGATGGAGATCAAGAGATCCTGAATAGATGAAGTCTTTGATGGTTCTGAGTGATGAGTGAAGTGTACGAGGGGCCAAACAGAGGTGAGATCTTATCTGTGACCTAACGCACCATGTCAGTTTCAGGTCACTCTTTAGATCACTCTTCCATCAAAAACAGCGTTTTAAAGAGTCACCAAGAGCTTAAACAAAGATAGATAGCTACTGATCTAATTTAGGAAGTTATAAATTCTTAGGCATGACTTAAAAACAATACGACAGAGAAGTTACAAACTGCCTGTGGTGCATCAAATCAGTTATCTGAATAACATGAAACTGTATTTGCAATACATTTACCATAAATGTAAATTTTGATAAAAATGCACTGATGAACACTTCCAGGGACATTTACTAAAAAGTAAATAGTAAATCCAAAAAAAGTCAAATAAAAAAATATCTCCGCATCTCCACAAATGATGTCGTAATACCCAGATTACTAGAAGCATCTGTGAGGTGGTAAAAAGACCTTTGCTTCTGTGATGTGTCTCCAAAATGAAGATAACCCTATCCTTAAAACAACCAATAATTTGATCAGCACGTAGGCTAGGATCTGCTCATGCAAATGTTAAACTCTGGGACTGTTTGTTCTAGGTTTTTCTTCAGTTGGGGAAAAGTCTGGACTGTTGTTGCTCCAAAATGGTATCAGTGAAACAAACATCACTGGTCCTGTCATCATTCTTAAGCCTTCAGAGGGATGGGCTGAACCGCTGGGTGATGACAAATGGTCAGAAGGGAGATGATGGGACAACTGAATGGTCATTGTTTGGGGCATTCGCTGTCTCTGTGCTGAGGAGAGGCATTTCCTCTGGCTCTGAGGAGCCCACAGAGACTGCCATTGTGAAGCTATTCAAATCTGACCTTGACTTTCCTGATGACAAACAAAGTCACCAGCCCAGTTTTCAATCTAGACTGTGGAATAAAAGTATATCACATAATTTTCTTTTACTGGGCATTTTTTTACACAAACGGTTTGCCTAAACAGCGTTTTAGGACGCGTTTTAAGTAAGTCTGATGTAACTTAAAAAAGACAAAAAACATTTTTACCTAAATTATTACAAAAATTGATCAATTATTGTAGTGCCATAAGTTTATAAAGAATTAATACAATTTTGTTACTTAAGTGAAGATACTGCAAACTATAACGAGCATCAAAGTTTGAATTCACCTATTAATTTTAATATGATTTCAATCTTTGACATGACTTTACTCAGAATATATTAAACCAATGTTAAATTCTCACAGAATATTCTTTACATTACACAGAATGATTTTATGTAGAAAACAAAAAAAAACACAAAAACCCACCATAAATAGCACTACATTGTCTGTTGAAACATTAATATAAACACAGTTGGTTATGTCTACAGCAAATGTAAACAGAAGAGTCAAACTGGGTAGATTTGCTTAATATCAGATCTGTGCATTAGGCCTTGCAGTGTGCCTTCAGCAACTTTCTCTTATATTATACAGAGCGTTTCATGTCCCACAGAGGTGTTTTCTAACAGCTACAGTTTAGTGCCGGGTTGTGAAAAGAAGCACAAAACGCTTCTTCACGCTCAATTGCTTTTGACTGGCAAGGCAGTGATTGGAGCGTGTAATCACTGCAAACACATACATACAGTCTGTTTTGTGCTGCTGGTAGTACTAAGTATGGCCTAAATATCACACTAAACTGTGGACTTTGTATAGATTTACATGTATTCATTTGGTAGTCAATACCATTTTTTTAGTATAAAAATTTGGTATGCAATTTTTATCCAAAGCAACTGACCGTCATTTACAATTGGTTTATTCTGCTGGATGGTCTTGAAGGATTCAAACTCAGGATGATTGTGCAAACGCACAAATGCTTCAAAACACTGACCTGAACATTGCCTTAGACATTAATGCTAGAGATTAGCACTGAATTATAATCTTTTCCTTAGCTCATCTGTCATTCTGTAGTATAAGGGTCTTTTTGAAAATAAACTGAGATGACATCATCTACACAAAGAAAGCTCAGTTCTGCTGGTTTTCTCCCCAGGTTCTTTATGGGTTTATAGGAGGATCTGATCACAATCAGCCTCAGTGGAACAAAATGTCTCCATCATGACCATGTACGACATAGGCTCCAGGAGTCACTCCTTCCCTGAGACCTCTGCTCAAAACAGTACACAAGAACATTTCTCTGGCTGTGGGAATAACATGGTGTGACACGATTTGATATTTGACAGTTTGGCTTACATGTGCTCAGTAGACAAAATCTTGGAGATGAAACATTTGACTGCATTAACATCATGAGAAAATAACCTTTTTATCTATCCTTTCCATAAAAAGCAAGATTCATCCCCAGATCCAAACCTCTGCTCTGGCAGAGCTGCTTTTGACCAAAATGTGGGTAAGATAACAAGACCAAACACAGGAACAGTTATAATTTCCCCACAGTTTTCCACTAAATGAATGCGCATTATAGTCGGCCAAAATAGAGATATGTTTATCTTCATAAGAACGGAGAAATAAGAAATAAGTACTTATTTTTCTATTTATATTAGGCTGGTTTATAGTTCACTGACTCCAACTGAATGCTTTCTTAGAGGGTGTTTATAAGATGTGATTTTGCATTCAACAGAATGGAGCAAAATGTGTTTTTTTAAAAACTGTACTATTTCAAAATGGAAATAAAATAATACATTTTAAAGTGGGATGGCTAATATACTAAT
This sequence comes from Beaufortia kweichowensis, assembly GCA_019155185.1. Classification (NCBI taxonomy): domain Eukaryota; kingdom Metazoa; phylum Chordata; class Actinopteri; order Cypriniformes; family Gastromyzontidae; genus Beaufortia; species Beaufortia kweichowensis. Next base: position 5,169,920 of record CM032804.1, read on the forward strand.
CAGTTATAATAACGACCCATCCCTAATCTGCATAAAAGTAACAAAAAAGGAAAAAATCAAAGCATGCACAATACAATGAAACCTGCCTGCAAGAGAAAACCTTTGGCTCAGCAAACTAGCTATTAAACATGCAAACATTTTCAACAACATGAAAAGTGCTTCAGATCTCCTGTATCTCTACCTTTAAAATGGGGGTAGCAGAAATTAGTGCTATCATGTACTATCAGTAGCTAATCTTAATGGCTCCTCTCTGATCACATCAGATGCCATCAGTAAACTTCCCCAAGGCAAATGTAAAAACAATTTAGAGATTAGGAGGAGTGGGCGCATAAGCAGAAAACACACAGAAAAGAGAAAAATAACAGAGGTCGTCTCTATCTGCATAATATTGAGACATCCAAAGACACGTGAGCTCAGAAAGCACATGATCCGATCTCAATGATAAGTCAGAGACGGCTGAATACAGAGACTCCCTGTACAATGGGATTGTTCATGAAAGAGAGAGATTTACTTAGACAAAACATAGTGACTCATGTATTGTTTTCAGTCCTTTGCTTTATGAGATTTACTAGTCTGCAAATGTTACAGTTAAATGTTGAACATAAGTGTGGCGATAACTGGTGGTTTGTAAAAAAGCTGTTTTTACAAGAAAGGCCAGTTGCTGTTACTTATTCATCACTAACGCCAACATGCCTCAGGCACTCATCTCACGCACATTCTGGGACACATTTTCACTCCTTTTCCCGTTAACTACAAGCTGTGAGTCAAACCACTGTTATTAGACACAAGCATCTTAGATAGACATGCTTACAGGGAAATGGCCCAAGAATAATCCCTCAGGATTCTGTTTTGTGGTCAAACAGATGCCTAAAAACACATTTTTTATGACTAGCACAGCACTTTAAAACAAAAATAATTGCTCTGATAAATAAGTGAAAACATGTCAAATGGCTGAAGTCAACATACCAAAAGATTGGGCCGTTGTCCAAAAGCTTTAATTGAACAATTTCATCGCCTGATGAAATACAAAGCACAGAATGTGATGTAGAAGCTGAAACGTCTGGCCGTGTGAGATGATTCATGTACATGTGATGTGAGGTTACCATAAAAACCTGACACTGTCTGCTTGCTAATTCATAGTTTTGAAAAAGTATGTAGGTTAAAATTGCATTCGTCTGTTTAGGCCTATAATTTGTGACGAGCTCTTTTGTTGCTACTTTGACAAGTGTGTATTACAGCAAGGAAGTGTCAAGGTTAGTAAATAAGGCCTTTTAAGGGATAGTTCACTCAAACAAATGCTGTTATCTTTTATTCACCCGCATGTCATTAAAAATCTGTATGTGACTCTTTCTTCTGTGAAACACAAAAATATTTGATCAAATGTTTCAGTGGTTTTGTGCCATGTGTGAAAGTCAATGGGAATCAAATGTCATTTTGATACCAACATTTTACAAAATATATTCTTTTGTGTTATGCAGAAGAAAATCATACAAGTTTGGAATGACATAAAAGTAAATAAATTTGTATTTTTGCGTTAACTATTCCTTTATATAATATTTATATAAGTAGAATTAACCAGTTTTTGTGTCTGGTTAAGTGTCTCAATTTGTCTAAAGTTTAATTCTTCTACCCATCAATCAAGTTTATTATAATAAACTTTATTAAACTTAAAATTTATATATTTACATTAAAACAAATCACCAACCAAAACAGACATTAATGACGTCAGAGGCAACGCTAAACAACTAACGCAAACTGTCAAAAACAAAGTGATGATAGCGCGTTGATACCTTGATGATGTTCTCAAAGATCGTGTCCCTGAAGTCGAGCAGCGCTTTCTGGTCAAACTCCCTGCCGTGGATAATCCTCATCTGTTTGAGGAATGTGGATTTGCCGCTCTCTCCGGCTCCCAGCAGCAGGATCTTCACCAGCCGCCGCACCGCGCGTCTCTCGCGCGCGAGCATGGCGTCGATCTCGCGACTGCGCCGCTTCGCCTCGCGCTCCTGGTTGACATCGCGCTCGCGGGCTCGTTCTTTCCCGTTACTCCTGTCATCGTGCGCGGCCTCAGCGGGCAGCAGACACCGGCTCAGGGTGCGCACCACGCCAGCCATCCTGTACAGCTTCAGCACGGTTAGTGACCACCTGATGTATTCATTCAAGCTCCAGAGGACTTTGTGAAGTTCGTGTTTTGCTTGAAAAGCTACATAGAATAAAGCGTTTATCTGCTCAAGCAAACACTCAGAAACAGATTAACTTGCATTTTCTTTTTTGTAAAGACACATCTGAAATAAACCAACAGGAGGTCCTTCCCCGCAAAGCGACCACTTTTGTCCGGCCAAAGTTCTCTAGGAAATCAGTTGCCTACCAAACAAATCCGTTTTTTACGACAATGCAAAAAAAACCAAACGGTAAAATAGTTCGCTAAATGTTATTCAGCTCAAAAGCGTATTCCTCAATAGGTTGAAGGCAAAGCGAGTCCCAAAAGTTCATTCTGAAGGAGCGTCAGTAACTTTGTGATGTTTCTTCAGTCTTGGGAACTGTGGGAAGTTTCTTATCGGACTCACTGACGCCCCTCGTGCTGTTAAGCCCGGAGCCGTTAGGGGGCGCCACAGGCTCAATGGGCGTTTATCACGGGAGGGGGATTCCAGTGTCAGCAGTGTCATTGTACTACAGTGGCTTCATGCTGTGTCTCATGCACTATTGTCTGTGAGGCAGTGCTTGTCCAAACTTCTCATATAACCTGGCAAAATACAATGAGAGAACGGATATTGTATTGTCTGAACAGTTTGCTTTAGAGATGGACATATTATATGGAGATGTTTAAGAAGAGGCTGTACTCACTGGGAATTTTAATGACTATAGAGACTTTTTGTCATATTTCCTCATCACTATATAAAGGGACCCACACAGACCACTGGGTGAGCACCACCTGCTGGTCCCACTAACATCTTTCACTGGTAATTGTACATGGGTTGGTTTTCTTTTAGGCCAGTTAGCACAACACTTACAGGGTCATGGGTTTGATTTCCAGGTGAAACAGTCTGCCAGATGCATACGTGTACATGTTTCCGTTTGATTGAATTATTGCAGCTAACTATTTGTATTGCAAATTAATACATTAGAACATTTGTACATTTCTTTAAAACCAATACAGTAATTTTTTAGAGCAACTGTTGTTCAGCTATTATTATTGATGGTAAAGTAATCTTTGGGTAACACAGCAGGTGATGAAAGTCACAAGCACAGCAGTGCATCTTTAATTGACCTGAGCTGAGTGGTCACCTAGAAGCAGCTCACTCACAGATATTTCCACTTTCCAGTCATTTGAAGTGCTGTCCTGTAGGGAGAGAGCCATCACTAAAGTAGTCTGTTTGGAGCAGAGTGAATTTTGTTCAAATAAACCTGCTTCCCAAAATGAGCTATTAAAGTCAGTTCCCGCAGAAATTCCACTGAAATGTTTTTAAGTAGTTTGATGGGAGATATAACAGCCTGTTGGAGGAGGTGGACTGTGGAGATTCCACAATGCTTTTATTGGACCTCCAGCAGATTGTTTTGAAATCTTCAGTTAAATGTGTGCTGAAGATTTCAGAGGGAGAAAATTTCATGCTGGATTTAATTCAGGACCTGCCCACATATAAAAGAATACCTTCATTTTGGTTCCTGGTTAACTGTTTTTCATTTTTTGTGTATGTATGGGCAATTCCATGCAAATGTCAACCGTACCATGAAAAAATAGATTTTTACCAACGGTTTTCCCCATACTGATAGTTCAGATGTCAGTATTTGATTGTTTTAATATGATTTTTTCCAAAGTCGGAATTGTCACATCCATAACGGTCCATTTTCCTCATAAATGCACACATAAAAATAAAATAACTATTTTATGTTTTTTTGAGTCATCTCTTCTCTATTTGTTGGGTATTATTGCTTAGGGTTTGTGTATTTTAATTCACAGAAATCCTACAAAGTATGTTGCCTTTCAAAAACGTGTATCCTTTTTTATCACATTTAAAACATGTATATTTTCCACATCTTAGCAGGGGGTTAATGAAAATATAAACAGATGGTTTAAAATATTGTTAATAAATACATGCTCTGAGAATTTATTTGTCATAAATTTTACTCCTGGAATTGCCCCAGTAGTCTATTTTGGGAGACCTGTTTCCATTTAGTACTCGTGAAAATTTAAGAGAATGGATACAAATAAACATTATGATAGAAAGATCTAAGTAAATATCTCTTATTTGGTTTTATTTAGTAAAATTGACAAAAAAGTATTTTTAGGTATTGATGCTTTAGAATATTCCAAAAAGTAGAAATGTATCAACATACTTTATTTCACAAATGTACACAATAGCCACAGAGAGACAGAGACATGTTCCTCAAGTTGCCCCAGCTAAAAACCCAACACATCAGTTGATTCAGCAGAGGGCAGTGTTAACCTGCGCTTACTTTTGTATATGTATATGTCCTTTAAAGCTTATTTTCCTCATGCATACATCGCTTGTTATTATGAAAATGAGCTCCGTCTGCTAGATTTATGAATGTAAACCAGAGAAAGAAAAGCAAAATGTACAGCCCCACTCACAGGTAAAACAGCATATAATGAGCACATTCATCAAAACTCCTTGTCGAAGAAGAAATGTGTGGTCATTAGTGAGGCTTTTTGCTATTATCCTGTCTTGTGACCTTTTAATCACACAGCAAAATATAATAAATATACTGTCAACAATATTCTAAAATCTTTTCATATTTAAATGTTAAATGAAATGCCCAGCATAATGACAAAGCACCACAAAATCCATTACCTCATTAAAACCACAGGGCAAAAAAGACTAATTTTGTGCCACTGACCACTAACATGAAAAAATAATTAGCATATAAATAGTGACTTTTTATTTCTTCTCCGGGTAGATTATTCAATGCCAATCATGTCTTAGGGAAAAACTGATTACCGTTGGCCAATGCAGAGTTCTTAAACCTGTTTGTGGAGTTGATGTGCACAAGGAAAACATTTAATGGAAAAGCTTTCAAGTTGATTTTCAAGCAGGAGGTTAATTGGACTGGGTTTTTGGAAGAAAGATGAAATCAACATTCATGCGAAACACAGCTGAAGAGGCTTTTAGAGAGCAACACGACCATGATTACACATTTTGATCACCAAATCAGAAAGCAACACACAAATATACAAATATCTGTTCTTCTCATTGGCTAAATTGCACTTCATAGCAGTCATGTGGAGAGTGTTGATGCAGGTTAAATCTTAAAATAACCGTTACTGCCATCTGTAGTTTGTTTTGCTTTGAAGCCGAGTCAGAAAGAAATTTCTTGGATTTCTGGCGTTATATAATCATTTATCTTGTTATATTCATATGTTGACTGTACAGTACAGACTTAGTTAATATAAAGTTATTAACACCTTGTTTTGTGTGACTGCATGTTATTACAGCCAATATCTATACCATATCTTAAACAAAGCAACTCAGGGAGATTTGCATATGGCAAATGTATTTGACAAGGGATTCAGAAAATAAAACAGTCAGAAACCATCAGTATGCGATTCAAAACTTCGTCCGGCCTAATTATATGAGATAAGAATACGCTAAACCCAGCGGGCGTGTGGTCTCTGTGGACTGTGGCTGGAAACACAGATTCGTATTAAAGTGTGTAATTATAGAAATAAAGCAGCACATAATGAAATGCTTGCCACTGATACTAGCACAATCATTCTCATACATAAACAAGTGAAAGTGACATTAATAGAGGTCTGTTTGCGTTCACAATCCATACTTGACAATCACAATGAAAAACAGGGAACGGTCTGCTTGATTAACAACCCCATGTTGTATCCCAAGACAGAAAGAAGGAATACAGTTGTAAAACTGATACGAATTGTATTTCACCAAGCAGCGCTTAATAGATTAATTCTGAAGTGATAATATTAACACAAAGAAGTTGCATGCTGTTAATGGTCCCTTCATTGCGATGAACTCATTTAAATTGAAGAACCTCTTGTTACTGTCTTGTCTCCATAAAACGCATTAAACACCTTCTATGGGGTGCAGCTTATGAGCAAAGGTTTTCTAATCAAAGCAATGATCTTGAAAATGTGTTTTTGTAAACAATTGTAAAAGTTTTCCACACATTTGAAAACGTATTTAACCGTGCGGAAAACATATTTATCTGTGCTTTGCCAAGAAAGGGAAGCCATTTGCTTCTCAGAACAAAGGACGAGTGGGATCTGATTGCTTAAGAAGAAGTCGTGGGTGATTTAGGGTGCGTTACTGCTCAGCATTAAAGTACGGTGTTGCACGGGAGGTACAGATGGTCTAGGCACAAAACTTTTGATCTCTGTGACAGACATACTCAGTCACAGAGTCTATTATGACATTTCAGCTCCAGCACTCCTTATACATTGACTGATGGATGCAGGGACCGCCAGATTTAACAGATTGCTAAACCATCTGCCCTAGTAAAGTGAGACGTGCAACACTTCCTGTAGCTGTATGAGAAAGGCATTAAAGAAAAGCTTGATTGGTGCGTGCATATGGTAGACTGGATATTCCCCCCATTGTGGTTTTTAATAGCTGTACTGATGATAAGAAATCCAAATCATTTACCTAATGCTGTGGGTCACAACAGTATAATGCACTGCCACCGAGCAGGTCCATGCACAAACAAGAATTGTTTGCTCAAGACATTTCAGACATAATGCATTTACATTGATGTGCAAATTGTATTTCATATCTTGCTTCCTCCTTTATGCAGTAATCTTAAAAGCAGTAAACAATAATCTGACATATTAGAAAGCAAGCAGAGGACTTAGTTGTGCAAAACAAAAAATGCCAATCACTAAAGAAAATAACAGCTTAGTTGGATACAATCTCATATGAGGTATTATATTAAATGTTTACTTGTTTTAGTAAACAGAGAGAGATACGAAAGCCGCTCGAGTGGTATTTACAATCACAGTGGAAAGTTGGTTTACTGTCAGAGTTGTTGTCTGCAAGTGACGCTACTCTGAAAGGAACCACTACCACCACATAAAGACGTCTGCTGTCAGGGAGCAACTGAAATTTCCACTGCGCTGCTTATGACACACACTGTCCAGGATTTCTCCTCACTTCAAACCTTTATTTGTACTGTTTTTCAGTTTTCATTTCAACAGCAAAGATGTGTCACTTTCTTTCTAAAGCACAGTATGAATGATTCGCAAAGATCTACAGCAAGCGCATCTAGTTTTACCCCAAATCTTTGTATGAGATCTCAGCTTTATACATCAAATTCCAGAAAACAAACACTGAAGCTCAGAATCATTTAATATAAAACACAGCATACTTTATTGTTTCAGCAACATAAAATACTTTTCCCTGTCTTTTATAGAATAATATATGTACATACAGAAAACAACGATGAGTTCAGGGATCTTTATCTCATTGCAACTTTTTGGGGGGAGACGACGAACATAAAAAAAGTACTGACATTAATAATTACACATTTACAAAAGTTCCTATCCTGTATATTTTAAGGACCAATAAACACTGTTGTCTGCATGTGGAGCTCAGAAAATTACCTTGTGGATAACAACCTAAACAATAAATATACTATATACATGTGTATACTGTATGTTTAAATCTCAGAGCGTAATTGACATGACACGTCAATCAGTAACAGCAGTGTACTGCAGTATGACATGCTACAATTTTTCTATTTTAAACTGATATCAACAATTTAGATTTTGGTTATACATTCAGAAATAGCTCTCGCACATAGACATCTCTATGATGATAACATCTAAAGATGTATGCCTGCTTTCAGAACACTGTGACAGCAACAACATAAAAAAACATCTTAAAAGAAACCTCTGAATGCCAATATGAAAAACAAAGCTTTACAAGATGTAAATTACAGTTATAAGCTCATAAGGAATACAATTTAATGCCATTCAGCTACAGTAGGCATAATTTACAACTTGGACAAGTACAATGCTTGGTAGCAGCTAAAACAGACCTGGAGATACAGAAGAAACACTTTTGTTTTTTTGTGTGACTGAGGCTAACAGTAACATTCAGAAAAACACATTCTTAATAACATACGGTGAGTTAAAATAAATATGTGAGTACTAAATGAAGACAATAATAAACTTAATGTGACAATAATGATTAACTACAGCTACTGTATAAAAGCATCAGATTCAATGTACAGTTATTCACAAAATAATTGTGGTTAGTTACAGAACTGAAGCAAAATGCAGCTGGCAGTGCTATACTATTATCGTGTTTTACAGATTGAATCTTTGGAAGGTTATATTAACAAAGGCTTTGCTTCAGGAGAGTAACAGATAAGAAGCTTTAAGGTGAGAACATTCACACCGCTTTAAATACCTACATGGTACAATTCCTTGTCAGCAGAGAGAAACACAGCTCTGCGGCCTTCAACAGAGTCACTTCCTGTTTCTGCGTGACATGATTTCCCCCATAACTGGAAGCAGTCAGAGTTTCAGTGCGCAGACACGACAAAAGCCACACGCACCGTTATCACAGACGCATCCTTATCTTGTGCTCCAGATTTGGTTATAACAGCCCACCTTAAAGCAGATCCTGCTCGACCCACACCGTCTTCTTCTGCTCCTCGAAAATCTTGTCCTTGATGATCTTAAGAAGATCCTCCACTCCACTCCAGGAGTCCGGCTCCACGCTGGCATACAAGCAGGGCAGAGTCTCCAGCTCTTTTTCTTTAGAGCGGCACATCTTCAAAAACTCCTCATCAGAGTCTACTTTTAGCGGCAGCCTTCTGCTTAAAGCAAACATATTCGACAACAGGGAAATTATAAGAGCTTGATTTAAAAAAAAAGAACATTTATTTCTTTTTAAAAGTAAACATGCATTATAAGATTTGTTTTATTTTTGCAAGACTAATATAAAAAGGCTGCTTGCCTTAATTTTTTTATGTTCCTTTCACAGATTTTAATGAAGATCACAATGGGGTAGATTTCTCTCCTCAGCAGGTCTTTCACACAGCTCAGATCTGCTTCCAGTAGACAGTGCTTGTTCTAAAAAACAGATAAATAAAGATTTCTCCTGAAGTAAAGAACAACAAAACTGTTTATTTGTAAGTGACACATTGAAAGATCACTAGGAGAAATGTTTATTATGACAATTTAAACATGAAAGAAATATCTCTGCTTGTTGTCGATGTTATACCTTCAACAAGGCATCTGTTCTTATGGCACACCTCTCCAACGTGTGATATTTGTGATGGAAAATAAAACTCATCTTCTGACACGTTATTATGTGAAAAAACAATAAGCTGCCTCACGTTTACCCACATGATAAAACCCCAACAATCAGACTGCATCCACAGGCACCATTAGACATCAGCCACTGTCTGTCTCTGCTTCTCCTTTCAGCTACGCAACAGACTAAGAGCTTGGCAAGAGAAGGCCGATTCTTATTTTCAATTCTGCTTCCTGTCTCTATTTGTAAAGAGCAGGATCATTCACGATAGAGAGGACGGGAGTAAAATACAAGTTCGAATTTGTATCGAGTACAACTCTTCCTGAAAGAATTTACTCTATTGTAGCAGAATGCATGACCAACCAAAATGGTCTTTTTTAAGAAGACCCAGACCCAGGGTCATTTTTAAGACTGGGTTAATGTAATCCTGGATTAACTTGTTCAGTGTTTCACATGATTTCTTTTACCATGGGATAGTAATTGACCCTGTTTACCCTCTCTGAGCAGTGCTTTCAAAATAACATTAGTGTAAAATAATGCTCAATCCAGCTTTAAGGCATGATTTAAACTTGATGTTAATCCAGGGTTAAGATTAATGTGAGTATGTCTTTGGAAAAAGTTAAGCTCTTTCTAATGAGTTTCGATACTTCTTGGCATAGCAACGAATACATACAAATCTGACAACCCTCTCGAGTAAGCAGAAGAAATGACAGCACTTAAAAGCAAAAACATAATTTAGCTATTATTGAATTCTTTTGAAAAGAACATTTATTACTGTACCTTGAAAGCAACGGCTTCGATATTTTCTGGGGTGATGCATTCATATGTGCTTGCTTGCTTTTCTTTGGAATAAATGATGGGCTCTAGCTTCTGTTTCATGAGGAATTCATCTTTTGTCAGAATGTCTGCAAAGAAGATAAATTAATAGTGCTTGGAAGCAGGACTTTCAAAGAAAACAATGCTTATATCTAGGGATGAGAACAGTAAGGAATTGATAATACTGGCTTTGGTTTCAAGTTAACGTAATGTTTCTGATTGTATAACCGTTAGTAGTACTTGTGAGGACGTCCTTCCCTATTATTATTAAAGTACCTTTCATTATGACCAAACTCTGTAATCAGCAAGGAGGAAATAGTATCAGTAAATAAATCAGCTAAATTAAGAAGAATGCACATGTTCAGGCGTTGTTAAGGAACCAAACATTATAAAAATCATAATGTTACGTTTGTTTACAAATACAGTGATTCACAACGCTAGTTCTCACTCAGTATACAGTAAATAATCGAATAGCCTAAATAAAACAATCTTTAATAATGTATTTTACATATTTTCCATTAGCCTGTTTTTAAAAATAGACTGAGTGGGTTGCTGCCTGTGACATCATACCTGACCTCATGGAACAGAGATTAAAAAAAAGGTTTCAAATCTTTCATTAATATGTCCAACCTATCCACTGAGTTTTACCTGGTTTGCAGATATTGAATTCCATAGCACCTCCAAGATTGAGAAACTTCTGGACGATTGTCTTGGCCAAGATGTTGGGCGTGAAGAAGACGGGTCTTTTGCGCTGGCATGGGTGTGGGGTCACTAGACTGTACGGTATGAGGTTTAAGCTCTTATTTAAGTCGCTCTCTGTGTCAGAAGAATCTGAAAGAACAAAGCCAGCTCATCCATCAGCCTTAAAAAGCAGTTTAACGCCATACGTCAAATGTAATTTGCCTTTTAGTACTAGCAACTGCTGTGAAAGACACTCTGATTAAGGAAGTATGACATTCACCAGAAAGACTCCCCAGAAATAAACGGGGGGTTGCGATTCTTACCCTCAGGCCTCAATGTTTCAAAACCAGGTCTGGAAACAGATGATGGATTTCCTCCATTGACAATACGGACACGCTCACTGCTGTTCATCCTCTTGTACTTGTTATCTGCCCTGCTGACAAACTGACACCAGGGATCTCTATTAATCTCAGCAGGGTTCATCTCTTTGCTATGTGCTGCATGACCTCAGCACCGCAGCGGCGGTGTGAGAAACTCAGGTGGTGTGTTACCTGTAATATCTGACAGATGAAGATGCTCGCTCTGGACAGCCGGGGACTAGATTTGGGGTCTGGTGATGGTGTGGGTTCTTCAGGCTGAAGAGTGTTCTGTGTGAACCGAAGAAAGCGAGATGTTTATTAAAGGGAACATATGGAAATGTGGCTCTTGTGAGATCAATACACGATGTAGACTAACATTAAAAATGCAAAAGCCCATTTTGCGATACAAAAGTTTTCAGGCTGCACGGTCAGCATAACAATTTGAGTAAAAACTGCAAAATGAACATGATTTTCAGCATACAGTATCTTTGTATTTTGGACGCATTATTAATGCTTCATTTTACATTATAACATTTTATTAAACAACTAATTGTTAACACTTTACTATACGGTTGTATTTGTTAACTAGTTGACATGAACTAAGAACAATATTTCTACAGTTAATCATTACACAAATGTGACCCTGGACCACAAAACCAGTCATATGTTGCACGGGTATATTTGTAGCAATAGTCAAAAATACATGGTAAGGGTAAAAATTGTTAATTTTTCTTTTATTAGGATTATATTTAAAGATCATGTTCCATGAATATATTTTGTAAATTTCCTACCGTAAATATATCAAAACTTTGCAGTGCAAAGGACTTCATCTGAACAACTTTAAAGGCGATTTTCTCAATATTTAGATTTTTTGCACCCTCAGATTCCAGATTTTCAAATAGTTGTATCTCGGCCACATATTGCCCTATCCTAACAAACCATACATCAATGGAAAGCTTAATTATTCATCTTTTAGGTGATGTATAAATCTCAATTTTGAAATATTTACACTTGTGACTGGTTTTGTGGTCCATGGTCAGATATTTCTAACTAATTTATTTGTAAGGAAATTATTTTCAAAGTAAAGATAACATTATAGATGGACCCTAAAATGCTCTACATGTGTTTACATCTTCCCATATTTCATTTAATATCTAATTATTAATCTGCCTTCATGCTCTATACAGTTTTATGGAAACATATGAAAAGACCAAAGGTGAGGAAGTTACTCAGACAATCTAAAGCCAACTGACCCGAAGCCCACGTAGAGTGTCAATTTCCTCTCGACCTCCTCGACACATCAGCTTCTGTATCTTCACCAGGAGAAGCTGCTGGGCTCTGGGGAGGAGGTGACAGCCAAAATTACTTAAATGTTCCTTATCAAAGAGCTGACAGTCACAAACACCCACATACTCAACCACACACTAAGAGATTACCTGAAATAAGTAACACGTGACTGTGTTTATTTAGTTCATTTATAAGATGCTAAAATGTCTCTTTAGTCTGTTTTCAGTGTCCTCACCTGGAATAACTGGGTATAGTGCCTCTATCCAGGTCCTTGTTGGTGAAAGCGTCTACACGAGCACACAGCCACTCGCACTTGCCCTGGTGCATGGTGTCCAACACGTGGAGAACCTCGTCACACCGTACGCTCAAAGAGCAACTGTCCGACTGGCTGGAGATGTTCAGATTGAGCCGTATGTAGAAGGAGTCTCCCGACACCACCGTTCCATCCTCAATATCCTTCAGCAGCTGTCTGTAGCCTGGAAATTACACAGCGGGTCAAAACTATGGCCGAGTGCGGCCCACTAAATAGTACCTGAGTGCTGTTATTTTCACAGCTGAGACTTCAATGGCTCGTGGCTTTGAAAAAGGAATAGTCTCAGGCCCAGAGATGGACACTCACACCAAACAAAAGAGCCGTGGGCTAAAGGACCAAAGCCCTGTTTTTCTTTAAAGTCTGTATATGTAATTAGACTGTACCTGGGGGATTTTTGGAAGTGTTGTACTCTCCACACCTTGAACACATAAAAGAAGTGACTTTCCTTTAGTCTGGACTCACCATCACTGTTGGACTTGTAATGGAGATGCACTTGTCCGGTACATCTCTGAAGAGTCCAGTGGGCTTCCTCTTTGGTGCATGTGTCCAAAGCCACGCTCTGGGTTTCTCCATGGACATTGCCTTCCAGCTAGCGAAAAATGAAACCAAAGTGTAAAGATTACTCAAGCTTTTTTGGCATATTCTGATTGTGGAACACAAACAGGATCCAGTCTCACCATTAAAAGCTGGTGGCCAACCATAATCCCGGCCCGTTCAGTGTTAGAGCCAGGCTGGACGGAGGCCACAAAGATGCCACTATCGTTTCCACCAATCAGACTGATTTGTGCCAGAAGGTTTTCTCCTGAGAGAGAAAGGCTTTGCACAGGCCGCAGTGAGATGCGTGGAGGACCTTCATTGAGATTCAATGAAGGGCGAAAAGGTCTGGAGAAAAAACACATTTACAAATCAAAAAATAATAATATGTGAACTAGTGACCTAGAAAACCCAGCTAAAATCATTTTTCTGTGAAAATATCACCTTATTATCTTTAATATTGACTAAGTAAGGTCATATCAAAGACTGAAATCAATGTGAAGGAAGCCAACTGGCATTTTTGTGCAAAATAATGTTTTTTTGTTGTGCAGAATAATAAAACACAGTGTCAATAAAATAATTAATTTCTGTATTAAAAAAACATTAATTTCAATATTATAAATGTGTAATTTATCTCGAAATCTATCATATAATCTATCATTTAATATAGATGTACAATTTTGTACAGTGGAGTTGAAATGACATGAGTGAGGCAGATGTTGATTCTTAAGTTGATTGATTTTGTGTGAACTAAAGGATTAGTAAAAACAAATGTCATTTACACAAAGCTTTTTGTATACTTTAAGTCATTAAGTCAAGACTTTTATGGTCTTGTTTTAGAGTTTTCTGATCTTAACTGTGAATTGTCCCCATATCTCAAATAATTGTCTATATATTATTCAATAATTCTTCTTTTGTGTTCCATTAGATAAAATAGCATGAAATGACATGAGAGTAAATAATAAATTTGAAATTGAAATTCATTTTTCAATTTCAACTTTTTGTATGTTACCTACAGTATATACTTTAGAGATAAATCAAAAATAAATATAATCAAAACCTTTCCAAAGAGAATTTCCTGAAGATGTTATTGACTTGCTCCAGATCATAGCAGTCCATCGTCTCAGACTGGTGGGACGATGAAGATGAGTGGATGGATGAAGGCGGGTATGAGGACATCTCTAAGTCATGGTCCTCTAAAGCAAATAATGAGACATGTTTCATGAAGACATGTCACTTAAGTGTATGAATCAGATGTAAAGTGGGTGAATTAAGTCATTTATGTGTTCATACCCAGATCTGCATTGTCTCCACTGTCAGTATCTGTGGTGTCTGGAAGAGGAACACTGAAAATAGATACAGGATATTACAATTTACCACCAGCAGCCTACAGTTATTTACACTATTTACACTACTTTATAGTTACACTAACTGTTGTGTCTATGTTTTTCAAAAAGATTGTCACCGTTGTCTTACTACAAACAACACTGTTAAACTATTTAAAAACTATTGTCAATATATAATTCATAACATTGATCTGTGTATACATCATACAGAGCTGTGCTTTCCTATTACCATTTGTATTGAGAGTTTGGATTCTCCTTGATCCGTCTGACAATAGAGTGATGGTCCGGAGGCTCAGGTGCGGTGGACAATATGCTGTCATTACGGAAACGCAACTAAGACACAAGATCAAAAATCGTCTTCAAATGAAAATGACTTGGAGAGGTTAACAAATGAGATTAACATGAACCGAATCTTACATTTTTATTGTAGATGTCTACAGGATAACCTGGTGTGATAGGTGAACTGATTATGCTGCTGTTGGCAGGACTTGTGTTGTCACTGACCGCAGGTTCAGACGCATCTCCATTGCCGATCAGCATTGCTATATAACAAATAGATGAAAAACAAGGAAAGCCAAATCTTTTATGCTTGTTATATGCTTCAAACATACTGTGCTTTAAAGCAAAGTCCTCAGAGGAACATAATTGCAAATGTTATTAGACATGTATGTGATATGCTCTTAAAAATATTTTACCTGGGAAAAGGGGACTTTTTGGTGCAGTAATTGGAGATTTTGTTGCAGCGTTCTAAAATATAGAAGAATGTCACAAGCACACGAAGTGAGATGGAGAAATAACAGCCAGAACAAAGATACGCAAAGATTTCAGCTCACTCTTTTGATGATACATCTACGTATGAACTTTGGCTCTGGATCATCCACAGCATCTTCTCCAGAATCTTCTGGGGTTCCTCCTGTATTTAAGTCCGGCTGCCCGAAGCGCTGAGCTATGATTTGTGGAGTAATGTCTCGTGGCAAACTCTGAAAGGGAAATATCATGAAAAACATTTAGGAAAACACATTCTTATTGACATTACTAATAAACCTAAGGGGCCAATTTATTAAACCGATGTGCCACTTTCATTGTTATAGAAATATTTCTTTTTGTACATTTTTTTTTTTTTTTACATATAATACATTGTCTTTAAAAAAGTTTTTACCAAAATGTTTCATCATACTGATAGCTCAGATGTCAATATTTGGTGGTTTAAATACCTATGTAAGGTCTCTCAAAGTCTTAAAAGCAATTTTTTATGTTTAAAGCATGATTTTTTATTTTCAGGTAAAGCTAAAGTTTTTAGAATTGTCACATCTATAACAATCTATATGCCTTATGAATGTGATATTTTTTATAAAAAAGTAAAATAAGTTACCATTCTGGTTTGTGTATTTTAATAAAGTATGTTGAATCTCAAAATGATGTGTCCTTTTACAGTATGTCACATGCATGACACATCTACATGTATAGACTGATATACTTTATAAAATACAAACAGATGGTTCAATATATTGGTAATAAATACATTGTCTGATTATTTATTTTAGGTTCTTACTGAAAATGTCACATTCATAACGCTGAAATTGCCCTAAAACATTACTCACCTGATCCAGTCCACTGTCCTTGGACACGCGTCTCAGTTTGCACTCCAGATTTACTATTTTGGCTTCTTTACGTACGATCTCAATTTGAAGCTCATCACTTTTTTCCTCCAGCTCTCTTATTTGCTTGCGATACTTGTCTTTATCGATGAGACACTGGGACACGAGGTGTTGAGCGTCATCTCTTGACCTGAAAGCCTGTGAGATACAGAAGACTATATCAGCAGCCTATTTAATGAACAGAACGCAAACTGATTTAAGAGACGAAACATTAGTGACCGACCTGGTCTCGTTCACGCTCCACCTCTTCAAGCTGCACCATGATTGTATTCATGCGGTTCTTGTACATTTCACAGTCCTTCACCAGAGTGGAGCACTTGAGTTCAAGGTCTTCTTTCTCTTCCAGGTACTGTGCATTAGATGAAACATTTATCTTTTAAACGAGTCTCATTTAAAGATCAGAATACAGAGTAAAGTGGCACCATTCGGTTGTGTATCGCTTGAACCGTCTCGAAGGCTAAACATGTTTTCTTTTAGCCTACTGTTAATACTCACCCATATGACACTCAGCAGTTTACAGAGACAGATACAGTTTGTCACAGCGACAATCTCCATCAATACTGAGAAAATAATCTGCATCTTCCATATAGTCAGAACACCAAAATGTTTAAGCAAAGATAAATAAAACTCTTAAACTGCAAATAGACAAGATGGGAGACCAGCAAACCAGTTTAGGAGTTATTTCTTGTGTTTCTTATATGTTTGTTTTGTACCAAAACTACAACAACTGTTGGTTGTTAGAGATATTAGTCAGCCAACAAGACAACAAACTGAAATGTATTTGTATGCTGAAGTAGTTTACTTTAAAATGCACGTATTATTCAAGAAGTGAAACCGAGGGCTATGATAAGACACAGCTGACCCCTCCCCTTCCTGTCTTCCCCTGAATTCTGACACTTTCACGCAGCGCTTCAGATGCACTGCTAATTACACATGCAGCGCATTGCAGAAGAAGCCAGTCCTCATCAGCCTCTGTCACTTCTCCTTCATGTGTGACAAGAGAAAAAACCTTTGCCTACACTTCATTATTTCTAGCCGTCAACTAAAAACTCTCATGCTGTGACCATATTAAACACTCTTAATGACCTATAAATCCGACGTAATATTGCATTTAGCATGTTTATTATGAGGTCGACTAACTGGCCTACAAGCTAAAGCTCTATTTCGTCTGAATGTAATAAAAGATATAATGCTGGTCCTAACCTTGTCTCTGAGCTCCTCGGCCTGTCGAACCTCTTCATGCAGGTTATAGAGTCTGTTAACTAGCTCCTGGCGGTCCTCCAGAGCCTCCTGTCGATCGTGTTCCAGGATATCCAAAATGGCCTTGTCCGAATCAGGCAGAGGCCCCGGCTACGCGTGAAAAAAAGTACTCAAGCATTCAGAACATCCTTGACGTTTTAAAGATCTTTTCCAACTGTTTGCTTTTTACTGTCAGTCATATCCTTTGGTCTTTACCTGTATGATTGACTGTAAATCCTGAAGTTTGATCTTCAAGACCTCGTTCTCTCGCTCCAACTCAAATATCTGCTCTTTCCGAGGTCGGTTCTCTATATCGTTTTTCAATTTCAGAGACTGTCTCCTCTCCATTTTGCACTCCTCCTCAACCTTGTTGAGTTTGTGTTTTAGCTGGTCAATCTAAAGGAAATAGTGGGACGACAAGAAACATTCGTATTCCACATTCAAATCACCGCTGTAAATATGAGACCTCATCGTTTAACAAATTTAACACTCGCTACACCGTCAGAGATAGCCCTCTGACCTCTAGCTGCAGGTCTCTGCTCCTCATGACGGCCATATTCTTCTCCTCGCTGAGCTGGGCGTACCGCATGGCCAGCTGATAGTTGTCGTCCTTCACCTTAATAAGTTCGTCGTTGTAGTTATTGCGCTCTTCTTTCATCTTATTGTACCGCTCCTGGAAGGTGAGCAGCTCCCTGTTGGCCAACTTTAGCTTCTTTTGCTCGTCCTCTAGCGTGCGACATTTGGTCATGATGTCTACTCGCTGCACGTCTTTAGCCTTGGATTGATGCTGAAGCTTCATGACTTCATTCATTAGAAACTGGATGAGCCCTTCTTGCTCCTCCTCAACTGCTGGTAAAGATTTACAAAAAATCAAATCAGGTACTATAATACTGCTCACATGTATAACATGTGTTTTGAACATGTTACCATGTTAATAAGTTTTTTTGCGACACGAGTTTAAATGTACCATGGTAATTTTGTGCTTTTTTTTTTAAGTATCATGGTACAGCCACAGCACTTTTATATAAGGGTACAGCACCGATCTAAAAGGACATCTATGGCAGATGCTCATCTCAGAGAGGCAGCAGCTGGTTGAAGGCAACAAACATTTTAAAGCCGTGCTTGTAGGTCATTTATATGGGTGACATTTTAATTTAAAAGTGGCTCACCGACTATACTGGAACATCTGCGGGTAGGTTCCTTCCCTGTGACAAACTTGTAGAGGTCAGGGTAGTACAGTTCCAAACTCTCTAAAAAAACCACATATCCTCGTTCCCCTTTCGTGTGCAGGATATCCAACAATCGACCTTAAATAAAAAACAGAGTATTGATCCTGTTATACCTTAAAAATTGCTGTTGTTATTTAAGCTCTATGCCTCAAAAGACAAAGGGCATCATAGGAGCATGATCTGACCCCGAGCAACTCTTTAAACTTTCAGACCCAGTTAATTTAGATGTTGTGAACCGAGAAAGAAAACATTTTTTATTGTTTTGCTTTACTACAGTACAAATTTTCCAATGTGTCTTTGATAAAGCAGTGCATTACGTTTTAGCTCATTAGAAAGTCACAAGTACACAAAAAGTACTTGAAAAATCATATTTATTATGTACCAGACTGCCAGTCCCAAGCGGAAAAAGAATCATTAGGGGGCTGTGAAAATCCCAGCCGTGGTAAACAAGCTTTTTGATGTGCTGCTTTGTGACAAGCAAACAGCGTGGAGTTTAGCAAGCTGCCTAGGCGAAATCCTTGTCATCCATTCTGCCTGTGGCTATTGAGAAGTTGAAAAATGGTATGGAGGTTCAGGAAGGAGTCGTTGGAAAAGAAAAACTACAGCGGTGGCTCACAGGATTAAAAGCATCCATTCATCATCACATTACACTACTGGAAAAACACACTGAACGATGGGACGACCAAGTTACTGATTGATGATGTGATTTGCATGTAAATGTTTTCATCGTGAAATTTGCATTTTCATATTCCACCGTGTTTAGTATTTTTGCCACCCGCATGCATGAATGTTGATGCCCACGAAATCTCATTTATAGATCAAACTCTGCCTGGACACATCGTATAACAACATTAACAATACTATACTTTATGCTTAAGGCCTAAATGTGTCATTTTAGCACTATTAGTGTCATCAAATGCAATTGTAAAAAGTGTCCTGAAAACTTGTCTTTCGTTGGTTGGACAAACAGAAAGTCCTGCCCTAAACTCATAGCATTTATTTAGTTAATGTTGCTGAATGTTTAAATAACATTTTTGCCGCTGAATATTAAGTTATTATTGGAAACAACACAACATAAAAAATGTACACACTTCAGATTTAAGTATACCTGCTCGATTGGCTTTGGATTCCAGCAGGCGAGAGTTGAGCACCTCATCTTCGTCCTGCTCGTCGATGACCTTGCACTGGCGCAGGTATGAGGTCAGCTTGCTTGGGTTAATGACACGACACAGAATGTGCCGGTTTTTCTCTGCTTTCTCCCACAATGCCTCCCCATAGTCAAGTATACTCATTGAGCCTCCGTTCTCCATACCTGCAGAGGCCTCTGAGACGAGAACAAAAAATCATCACAGGTACAGACGCTATATAAAAGGACAGTTTACCCCAAAATAAAAATTCTGTCATTGCTCATATTAATCAAAACCTGTAGATGACTAAAAAGATATTTTTAAAAATGTCTCTGTGGTTTTGTGTGACAATTAAAGTCAATGAAGGTCAATGTCGTTTGGTTTCCACAATCTTTAAAATAATCATCTTCTGTGTTCTGCAGTAGAAAGAAATTCATATGGGTTTGATGAAAATTTTTATTTTCAAGTGAACTGTCCCTTAAAACACTACTCTCACAACCACTATATCTACAACACATCTGAATAAAAAAACTTTCACAATACAGTATGTTTTTCCATTTAGGTGTGAAAACAACTGTTTGTGGTATTTTACACAGTAGTTTATGCACTATAGTTTATTTCAATACAACATGATTGAATTTTTATACAATATTGTATCATAGTGTGTTGTCACTGACACTTAAAATAAATGCATCATTTTTAATTATAAAGATTATTGTTTTAAAAGCTGTGAAATTAAATGTGAATAATGCAGTTTTAATACCCAATAATGATGATAAAATACTTTCAACTATGTATGAATGCCCTACAGCTGTGGTGGATCTGTGCCACATTGTGACACACTGTGCACAAAAACAAGCTTTTCACACTTTGCTATCACACACTACCCGATCAACAGAACTAGTTAACTACATACATAGCTTTGTTAAAAACCAAAAGCTTTAACAACACAGAGAAACTATTTCTACTAATGCAACCTATAGAAAGCCAGATTAAGAAAAAATGTAAATCAAATGAAATCTAGATGGGAGTTTTGATTCATTTTATATGTTGTGGTGTCATATCAGTACGTTAGTTTTGGGGTTCTCTACAGCACTGGTATATGGAGTAGATGATTTTCCAAGAAATTAGAGAATCAAACTATGTAAATGGTTCTTTAACTGCATCAGGTTGAGAAACAAGTAGAAATATTCCATCAAACATCATGTCAAGGCAAGTTCTTTTAAAACTTTTCCTGGGAATTCACTTTGTCTACTTTGAAAAGACACTAAAAGGTTTTTATGGCTTTGTCTGGCCTGTTTTGTTCAACAACAAAAATCATTTTCTACATGCATATGACGTCTCCCATTTTCCTCGATTTTCCACGCTATGCAAATGTAAATGCTAATGCTCAATAAAGCGGTAATACAAGCTCTGCGTGACAAATTTCTCTGCATATATTTTTATGATGGAGAGACGTGTTGAAGGTAGAGTTTATGCCCTTCAGCTGCATAACACCAGCATTGTTTTTCAACGCACTATGGGCATTTGCAAATTAAATCAAACGATACTACTGATATGCCCACATATGCTTTTGCATATTCCTGTCTATAGATCAAACTAGGTTCTGCACTGCAGACTGATCCCAGGATCTGCTCTAATGTGCTTTTGCCCCCACAGGCTTCAGTAGAAACAAGTTGTTATGATCTAATTTCCCATAATTGCAAAATAGGACAGATCTGAACAGAGATCCGTGGGTGAGAGACATGGGAGAATTATTTTAGGGGACTTTTTCTTAAGTCATAATGAAAAAAAAACACTTTTTTACTCAATTACATAAAAAAAAATGATATATTACGTAATATGTTGTACTTTTCATCTAACTTTAAAACCTTTAGGGGTGGTTACCCAGAAAGAGAATAGCTGCATCCTGAGACAAAACAATGCCATTAATATATTTTAAGAAATAACATTAGATAAGACAGCTCTAACAATCCTCTATAGGCTTCAGCCCTGTCTGGGAAACGCCTCTTAAACTTTAATTATTTAGTGTGTTTTAAAGTCATACACAGACAGGACATTGACGAAATTGTGATTAAAAAGGTTGCTTTACAAATGTATGTCTGTGTAAGAAACTGTATATTTATTCTTAACCCCTTTTACTTGCACTCAAGAATGTTTACGCTTGATACTTTGACTTTTCATATAGTTAACTATTGACAATACCCACATTAAATGTTGACAACATGCCACATTTTCTAATTGTTTTATATATTTATGGGGTTTTTTTCATGGGTTTTTTACTGTTCTCTTCAAAGTTTCACTATATCATAAAGAGAAAAATGATCAAAAATACTTTTCTTTTTTTCTGTTCCACAGAAGAAAGTCATACAGGGTTGAAAGAACATAAGCAAATCACGACAGAATTTTCATTTTTGAGTGAAACGATCCTGTAAAGGGATACTTCACCCAAAAATAAAACTTCTGTCATTCCAAATCTGTTTGACTTTTTCTTCTGTGGAACATAAAAAAAGATATTTTGAGAAATGTCTCTGTGGTTTTGTGTCCAAACAATGTAAATCAATAAGGATCAGTGTTGTGTGATTACAAACACTTTTCAAAATATCTTCTTTTGTGTTCTGCAGTGCAGAGGAAAGAAATACGGGTTAGTAATGATCAAAGAATAACAATTTTTACTCTTCTGGTTTGAGCTATAGTAGGTCAACTAAAGTAAGAGGTGTCCACTCACACCTGCAGGTGAGGCAGGTCATCACTCATGTCTGGCATGAGGGCTGGGCCAGCCTCAACAAAACTAAACATATAAATCCTCTTCTGATCTCAAAAAAATATACCTCTATCTAAAAATCAGAGAAATGAGTGGGAGAGTAAAGACAGCAGTCTCCCACAACCAAAACAATCCTCCGCTGTGAGAACATGCCTTTTGTTTGCATGACTACTGGAAACATACTACGGGTTTCTCCCCACAGATTTCAGCACACAGTATTTATCACCATTGGTTTTTTATGTTCGAGTCAGGACGTGACTCAGCCGAGTCATAATTCAGCATCACATGCAGTGGTTCATATTCAGACACACATATGCAAGCTCCGCCCCCACCCGTCTTATACCTTGACCTGGTTTCCTCTCAACTTATTTTGGAGCAAGTGAGTAAGAGAGCATCCTGCACTTCCTCATTTTACGAGCAGGTGTTTGAGCCGGCCTCCATACATGAGACGGTTTTGGGAGAAGTTGCATTTCTGCGGTGGGTCTTTAAAGTTGCACAGCAGAAGTGATACTCATTTTGCACACAATCTGTAGATTGCGTTTCTTGCACGGCACCACCTTGACCTGAATGAATGATCAAAATTTTATAAGATCAGCAGCATCAGATTTAATGACGTTCATAGTTTCGTGCTCATTTAACAAAAGGATGTTTGAAGTTTCCGTGAGGGGAGAGTTCACCAACAATGAATCAAACCTGCTGATATCAATGTTTATTTGCACGCATCATCTGCGTTGTAGTGGCACGTTGTAGTGGCACGTTGTAGTGGCATGCAAATCAGGTAACGGGACAAACGTAGACAAAAAAAACAATTATGGATGAGCACACTTTGCATTGGGCAATTGCTCTTAATTTTTCTTTACTGCCATTTTTTAATAAAACATTTTTATAAAATCCTGTTTTTATTAACAGTAGGTGATGCTAGCTGCATGAAAAATATGTTTCAAACAAGCAAAAAACTAAACATAATAAACATTCAAATGTAAAAATGACAACGACCTAATATAAATAGGCCTACAGAACAATGCACTGCATTCTGCACCCGGTTGAACTGGATTGCGAGTGTTTAGTCAATTATCACCACATGCCAAAGAAGCACAAATGTTGAAAGAATTCACCCCTGAGCAATTCTGTGTCACGGCTACGCGTTTGTTGAGCTTTGCACATACTGTAAGTCATAGTCCCTTTGGGACCTGTACGCTTGTCAGTCTTTTGTGTAAAACCCAACTAGCGGAAGCTACCACGACCACGTGCTCCTGCGGCTCCATCCGATTTTAGAAAAAACCACAAACCAAAAGCAAATGATCAGCCAATGGGCTGCAGCCCTGCTCCTCTAAGCTAGCGCTTCAAGGGAACTGCAGCGAGCTGTTTTGTGTGAAAGTGAAACAGGGTGAAGTTGTGATGTGGGGCCTTGACCGACTCTCTTCCACTGACTGAAATTGTAAACGCTAAACATCAGGGTAAAGGGCACATTTGACTAAATTAAGAAGGCGTTCATGAGCAAACTATATATAGATCTTTAAATGTTCAATAAATGCATGAGTCATAAGTCTTCGTACTATAGCAAAAGATTACTACTAGTATTTTATAAGGTCGGGCTACGTCAACACTTCCTTAAAGGGTCAATGCATCCATAAATTAATACTGGTCATCATTTACATCATTTAAAAGTTCATACAAATCAGACTTTCTATATATACACGTCTTCTGAAGTCATACAATACCTTTTTGTGAAAAAAAGACTTACATTTAAGTCATTATTCACCTTTAACATTCCTTTCTGCGCTTAAAATCTCTGTCAGTTCAAACGTGCCGTGTCCATTCACGTCATGGCAGGTTTGACATCAATGCATGCGAGATGCAAGAACCAATGATGTTTGATAATGATGTCACTCCTGCCACAACGTAAACAAGGATGAGATTTTAGACGTCTGATGTAAACGCTTTGCGAAAGTGCATGAATGTTAATTTAAGTAAGTGACCAATCAAGGTATTTGGTGACCAACACACCTGGCTGACGGCCTGATACAAATACACCAGATAATCCTCTTGATTCTTATGTATGCTTATTTCATAAGTTGTAAGACAGAAATGTAAGTCAAATGTCACAAATGTAAGACAAAAGCCTAATGATAAAATGCATATTAATGAATAAGACAGTACTCAGAGCTTAGTGTCCATGCCTCATTCCTAAAACCCTGTTAATGGTTTGGTATTGACTCTCAGAGACAGACAGACAAATAGCAGGCTTAGATCACAAAGCCCATTTTAAATTGAAATGTGATGACAGACTACACAGGTGTCAACTATATACTGTAAAAAATGCAAGTTGCCCAGATCAATGACAGAAAAATGTTTTTTTTCTAATCAATAATAAATCCATTGTTTTGGTTTGAACAGGGAGTCTGGAGATTCCAGCTTAGATACAATCTTTTGGAACTGGAAACCAAGTCCAGCAAAAACGAACAATTAAACCTTTGTCAGCGGCGATAGCATACACATGAGCCCAAGAGCCAATCTTATTCCCATTACAGAACCATTTCTGCTCTCCTGTAGCCAGGTGCAGCGTGTGGTTGACATAGTTTGCTCTATCATGTGTACTTGCGGAGTATACAGGAATGCAAATCTGAGCTCAAAGAATTATAAGATTCAGATCGAGTTCCAGATAGGTTTGTAACATGTTGTGAATTTCAAATGACTTAAACACATTAGTTGTTTAATTTACTCACTTTTAAATATCATCTTCTAGTGAAGATGAAACCAGAACACCTTCTAATATGTTTTTATAATGCAGCACTTTTCACAGCATTTCTACTGGCCCTGTACATTAAAAGCATTGTTTCATGTAGAAGTGGATTCACTTCAACATTCAACAGAACATGTCAGTTAATCCATAACAAACACCAATACTTCAATTATTTTAAAGTTGCCTGTTAAAATTCTACAAAGCCTCAACAAACACCAATTTGTTTGTGTACTGTGAAATACACTAGTCTTTATAATGTAAACATATACAATCATGCAAATCAGCATCAATGTTTGAAGGTTTTAAGATACAAATTACAAAGATGTGTTGTTTATTCATAGTTTTTTCTGAAAACACATAATTGTTAAAAAATGTTAAAACCCATATTTGAATATAATTCTAATCTGATGTGATACAGTACGATATGATGCAAAATAATACACTATAATAATAAAATACACTACAAATAATACATTAACATATTTTAACAGAAGCTACATCGTCTCAGTCTTAAACAATCACACTTTCTTTTTCTTAATGCAGAAGAAGAGAGAACCATGAATAATTAAATAATCAACATGTAATATTTTAAATATATAAGTCACATCATCATTTATTAAGTAATTTTTAATTATTATATTATGAATTATCGAGCAAGCTGTTAAGAGTTTCTGTATTCTGCAACTTGATAAAAATATTAAAACCAAAACCATGATTACAATAATATTATTTGTACTTACTAAACATATTTTGAGTTCACTCTTGACCAGTAGTAAATCAGTAGGGAGGGGATTAGAAGTGAATAGGAGTTTTGCTAAAAAAAATTACTTCATGTAACATTATGACACATATTTAATTCAGCGCTATAGGCAGGGCACACACCAAACCTACTGGAGGCATCCTATAACTAATACTATTCCTGTAAAGCAAGCTTGGTTGAAAGGGAATGCTTTCCAAGTTTTATATGGGCTCTCCTAAAAACCGTTGCCAAAGTATAAGCATGCTATGACACGCTGTTTAATTTGTTAGGCAAAGCGGAGGTCAAACTAGGTGACGTGGAGAACATACATAGTGAATCTTTGTGTTTCATCTCTGTATGGTCACATGACATCTTCACACTAGGGAAGTCAACCTATATGTACATCTTACAAGCATGTGGAGGGGATACAGGTAGGTGTGTATTATGTAGCACTGGAACAGGAAAATATACACCTAACCCTATTTGCATTTATTATAACAAAAAACAGCAAACTTTGCACCATACCCCATGACTGAATGAAAATGTCCAGCAAAAGCAACAATCAAAACATATCTTAAGAGACATCTGGAGCGTCAAAAGAAAGTTATATATGTTATAAAAAAAGAAAGTTATAAAGCTATAAATCTATATATAGGTATAGGTCTAAATAACCACATTTAATAAAGCAGCCATGATACGCATGACACGCACGTCATACAACATCATCTCGACATTACTGAAGCCTACACTTAGTGATACTTAACGTGTTGTTAAATACAATTATAATATCCTGTTTCTCGTAATTTATTTTTTTTCATAGTTACTTGTTTGCATTACTTTTCATCACTCTTTTTACCAAAAACACCAGACATTCATTTAGCCCATGTTAAAACTGCAAACAACTTTAATACAAGAAGCTGAAGAATAATAGAAGTTCAATGGCAACCAAAATATTATTATTGTGTTTTTGTCAATAAGCGCAAATCTTCATCCCTGTTCAAAACAATTCAACGACAGCACCGTGAACGCGCTTAACATCACTTCTGAAAATCATCTTATTCCTGTACAAGTGTGATCTTGACTATACTTCTCCCCACAAGTCTTATAATAATACCATCATTGTGACTTTTGTGAATAGGCTACACAATATACAGATACAAATCAATTCCCTGTCGGGCGCGCGAGGTGTGTCGAAGTTTGCCATCAACTTTTCGGCTCTAAATTTACGCAGAAATGGTTCATCTTGGTTTCATTTTTTTCCGTTTGACAAACAGATTTAAGTGGATTACCTGTTAAAGATCACTTCCCCGGGTTTAATGTGACAGATCCATTCTGGTTACTTGAAGTTGTCTGTGTTTAATACAGCTGAACTATGTCGCAACAACTCGCAAGACTAGCTGTATGATTTCACCTGCAGCTTCATTGTGGCTGTCAATCAAATCGCTGGTGCGTAAAGTGGGCGGGGTTACCGAACCACATTGCAGTATATACGCATAGCGGCACTCAGAGTCTGTGACACCTTAACATACTCTTTTATTTTATGACAATGTTAAACTACATCTTTAAAACAATGCGTTTGAATAGGGTAAGGTATAACGGGTAACACTTTACAAAAAGGATGTATAATATTAGTTGACTATATTAATTAAATATGAATAATTAATGTTACATTAAACAATACAGCTTTTAATAATTTATTAGTTTATGTTAATTTCCACATTTACTAATATATTATAAAATCAAAAGTTGTAACTTTTAATGCACAATAAACATGAACAATTGGAATTAATTGATTAATAAATGGTGAAAAAATCCTATAAAAAAGCCTGTACACAAACTAAAGCTTATATTGCTCATTGTTAATTTATGTTAGCTAATACATTTAACAACCTTATTGTAAAGTGTGATCCAAAAACATGGTCCATAAACTCTCGTAAGAAGTAATTTGCCCTAAAATGAAAATTTCTCAGTATTTACTGTACGTAACGTCATTACAAACCCTTGTGTTGATTTTTGTAAACCACAAATACTTTTTAAAGAATCTCATCAAACTTTCTAGATTGAAGGACTATTATGTGCTTTACAGATAAAAACAGCAAATGGATTTTTGGTGCATTTATTCTTTGAGGTCTGAATGTCTAGTATGTGCACCACAAATGATGCAGAATAAATAAATAATGTATAAACAAATGATTCAGTATAAATACATGCAGACAGTATACAGTAGCACATTAACAAGCACATATGTAAGAATACTGTTCCTTGCATATTAACCTATTGTTGCCATATGTTGCAACAATAAGCATTTAATATTGTTGCAATCATAAGCCCTTGTACAAATTGGATAATTTTAAGTCATCAATTGGTCATTGTGTTTTCTTGTTTTATAATGGATGATTTCTAGCATTTTAAACCACATATAAAACTTGTGATTGTTAGTGTGATTAGCCTGCAATTAGATTGCTAGCTGTGGTGCATCACAACTAATATGAAAGTTGTAAAAAGAACAGTGTCTTTCTAAGACAGATCTGATAAGGTCTGGTCTGATAGTTGAAAAACAGTTAATTGCAGATTACAAAGAAATAGGCTTTGTAACAATATCCCAATTTGTGAGTTGATATGAAAGTATTATAAAGGTATAACCATTACACAGATCTAGATATATCTTACTCCTAGGTTGTGAAATTTTAATTCATCTCTTTTTGCTTGGGGAAATATTTCTCATTACAGGTTCTGACAAATAGTTTCAACTTGAAGTCACTGGTGCAGAACATGCAAATATATTCCCAAAACATTTGTTTATGACAACGGTTACTCAAATGTCATACTGTGGTTCCAGGGGCACGCATGTCTTACTTTAGACTGGACAATAATATATTAATTGTGAAGTTACACTGAAGCTTGGAGCAGTGAAATGCAAATGTAATGCAATATAATCATAGAAATTAAGATAATTTGCAAAGTTATTCTCAAAAAAATATATATATATATTTTCAAGTTATTCCATTGCTTCATTTAGACTTTGTTATAAGCATTTGCTTTAAGTGTATTAGTCATTATGTACTAAAACATTGTAATAGAGAGAGTACTTCATATCAAAGACTGTAATCAGACCACACGGATGTGACGCTTGAAAGTGTCAGATTACTATAGTAAGGAAGTCAGTCAACTAGTGTGCCCTCCAGTGGTAAATTTCAGAGGAAAAACTAACTTCTTCATGTAACTGTATAACTAATTGTTACATTTCATTTTTATTATTACTTTATGTTATGCATTTTACCCTACTTAATTATTAAATAACTTGCATAGAATGATTGTATTAGATTTTTTAAAAACTTTTTTAAGAAAATAATGTTTTAACTACATCAAAAAGAAACAAGAAAATTAAAAAAAGATAAAGTATAACAGTACAGTAAGGGGTATACATTCTATTATTTACATATATACTTATATTAAACAATATATTTACACATGTATATATAGTCATTGATTGTTTACATTACAGTATTCAATCAATTTCTTCTAGTATTTTAGAAATAAATCTTTTTAAATCTTATAATAAAAGTAAATGTTTCCATATTATATATTTCTTTAACAATTTCTATCCATTAACAAAGTAAAGGTGCATCCTGGTAATAATCTTCTCACACGCAACAATAAATATATTAACAACATACACATCTTTTCTCACAACAATGTGGGCAACATATCCAAGATATAATGTTGGAAATCTCTTGGTATTTCAAGTCCTAAAATCTTTATGAACTTCAACAAGACCATATTCAAGAAATATATGATTCATATCTTCAAAATACATTAAGATGGTCAATATCAAATTGACCACACCTCCTCCAGGACAGTTGTGGAGTAGATAATTGTTTAGTTTTAATTTTGGGAGCAATAAAACAATTCACCAGACTTATCAATGCAAACTCTTTCCACCTCCATGAGCAGGTAATTGTATGTTGTGTCTTACAATATAGAGAGGGGATTATTCTAGGACTATTCTTTGTATAGGAGTCAGCTATCAACTAATTTATTCAATTCAGTACTACCCATTCTTTTAGACTCCCCTTCAAATATACTGTAAATAACAGTACAAGTCTTTATTATCCAAATTATAATTTTCTTCTATATCAGCTAAACTTTCCTTGTGCAACAAAGGTGCAGTTATACTGTACCCTTAGTTGCCCATTTGTTAAACCCTATAACAAAAAGGCCTCCTAAAAGACTGTGCACTTTATTTCCACACAATTTAACTGCCGCTTTGACAGCACAAATATATATCATGCTAAAAAAAACTTACAACTAAAACAGAGAAAGGAGAGATTCAAAGCCTTGGGGCAAAACAACAACAACAACAAGAGCAATGCAAAACCCAAAAAACAGGCAAATTGGTCACTCGCCTACAACTGAAACAGATGTTCCCACTATCACCAAGCCTTGTTTGAAAAACATATTGGGTTATATCCCCACCTGGAAATCTGCTGACTGACCAACTTTGTTGATCACAGGGGTATTGAAGAGAGTAAAATGTCCTCTATTAGAATATTTTTAACTATTTCTCTGACCTCTAGAATTTAGTAAGCCAGTAAGCCAAGCTACTGTACTTTTAAAACATTGTCCTCTTTACATATGAAGTCAACCGTATGAGCTGCTTGTTTCTCATTTCACATGCTGTTTTGAGTTTCTGACATCACAAACACTTTCAGAACATTTTTTGTAGCACAGTTTTTGTAAGATCTGAAAGTTACAGAACGGTTTTATAAAAAATTTTAAACTCAAAAGTAAATTTTTTTACTATTACTGTACATGACACCACACAGACTAAGGCTACAAATCTGCTTCCAAGTTCTACAAACAACTTGTCCACCCACAAAAATGATTCTGCAAAATCATCATCTTAAAGTGTGTGAGAGAACCTTACATAGTTTTTAAAAGCCAGCAGATTTTCAATCATATGGGGAAGTTTCTTCTTGATTATCAGCAGTAGTCAAATATATTTATAATGAAAAATAACATTCCCAATCATAAAACACATGACAAGATTAATGTTTATATTTTCAAAGCAGGAAACTGTACCATTCCATTAAGGAAGAAAATCAGCTTTCTCCCTAAACTGATGAGGCTGTCCTTAGTGAATCAGTGTGATGAATACTGATATCACATTTAGGGGGCAAAACCATTACAACTTCCCCACCAAAATTTCAGGGGATTATGCAGTAATCATATTTGTTGTCATCATAACATCACCATAGCAGACATGATGTAACTTACATAATAAAAGAAATTCTCCATTACGGAGAGCCGTAATGGCCCCGGGTCCTAAATGAGTCATCAATTTTCTCAGAAGTGGGTAAATCGATGAACATCAGCCCTGATAAGGATGCAAAGATGCAAGGACAGCAACATCTCTGATTAGTCTGAAGCATTCTGGTCACCTTGGACAGCTTTCTCATTTCATCCTTAAATGCTGGTGGTCTGAAGCAAAACATTAAAGGAATACTGTAGATCACTCAAAATGAAAAATATCTTTATTTACTCACGGTCAGTTATTTATTCCCATTTCCCAAAATATTTCAATAAGAGTTTTTATCAGTGACCAAAAGCAGCAAAAAGAACAATGAAAACCTCACAGAAGTGATTCTTTAAAAATTTCTACTTTAGTACAGAAAACCAACTATTCCTCTAGTGTAATCAAAGCTAATCGAGGGACAAACACAAGTGATATGAATTTACATACACCTAGCAATTGTCCATGCTCCCTATCTCTCACCCCTTTGCACATTTAGGTAATTTTTCCAAATCGCAGACATGAAAAAGGGAATCTATCAATGGGGATTCTTATTAAAGTTATAAAAGCCATTTTTAATGTTCAATCTCCCATTTTCATCTGCTAATAGTCTTCACCCGTGTCTATTAATAACAGCGGTTTGACCATGAATCCATTTTCCTGCCCAACCGCTGAGCAACAGCAACAATGAGCCTGAAAATGGTAGCAAATGGTCTTGTTATTGACAGCAGTGAAAAGCGCCGTTTTTGTTTTCTTGTGCAGAAAGCGGGAGTGGGGAGGAAAGATGCAGACATGAACAGTGTACTCATTATTGTCATATATACTGTAGGACTAATTCATACATATTTTTACACAAGTCTGACCTGATAATAGAGGTTAACATTTTCAAATTTGTCCATTTACACCTGCCATACATCAGTAAAACTATAAACTGAAGGCATTTTAACAATGGGGTTGTGCCGGAGCCACAGCTTGGTTGGCAGTCAGCACACATGTACTTGCAGGTAAAATCAATGCAAATGATTTAATGTACGCTTACATTATACAGTTTAGAACCACATAAAAGTACAATATAAAATAATGACAGAATCTTCATTTAAAACTGGTTAAACTCTACTATTCAGCAATTACATGTAATCAATGTTGAAAGTTCATGAATGAGAGTTCATTAACAGAGCTATTTGTAATTAAGTCTCCTTTCTCATCAAGTGGCACTTAGTCAAAGTGAGCACTCTTACACGTCCACTGGCATTTAGTACATTAGACCAGATTGAGTGAGCCATGAGAAGGTTATGTCCTTCAAAACCTAATATGATCTAAATCTCATAAAAGACAGAGGCGTCCTCGTCCCATTCATCGCGATAATCTACTCACACGACACGCAGAAGGACGAGTCATTCTCTATTATCACATTACTTAAATACAATTGATTTATCTAACGCTGTCACAAGGGGATATGAAACTTAAGCGGGACGTTATTTTGTGAAGAACAGAGGAAAGATGAATCATCATCGTAGCTTTTGAAGCCACTTACTTAAGTTATAGCTGCTCATTTGTATCAATACAAGCTGGCCCACTTCTATTTGAATCAAAGGCATGGCTGATTATTAGCCAAATTAATATTAATACGTCAATTTAAGATGATACCAAAGGCATGTATGAAGACCAGATGTGTCGTCTGGCTCACGTAAAACAAGACAGACTGTCACTTTGCATTTTGCAGGTGTCATTGTAAGAAGGGTCATTTCTGTTATGCAGTGCCTTCAGAGATCTGTAACTTTTAAAAATTAATATGCCAATGTTTTAATATAAGAAAACATTTTTATAAACGGGTGAGCCAGACTTTTTGAAATGTGCTCTGGTTTAATTATAGCTTACATATTGACAGTAGCAAGATGATAAATAGGACAGCAATAAAGTTATTTCACCTTATTATTAACTGATACACTATTATAGGTGAATGCTAAACCAGAATGATTAACTCACTGTTCATTTCCAAACAAATACAGTAAAATATTATAAATATTTAACAGAACTGCCAGATATAATTGCAGAACTACAAGCTGTACAAATTATTGTGGAAGTATGGCAATTAGTAGCCATGAATATACTGTAAATTCACACATTAATCAAACTGTAAATACACACAGTAATCAAACTGTGTCCTACTTTTATAGATCTGATGCGGACAACTGAAGTGGAACCACTACAAAGTACAACATGGGTTAATATTTCATCACTCACAAGTGATTTAGAAGCAGGCCGCTGACATTGGACAGACTGCTGGTGCCAAAACCTCCCACACATTAGTAACAAGATCACTTATCTATTGTGAAGAACTTCATCATCTAGGGAAAAGGAAGAGGTCATTTTACAACTGCTTCAAAACTTAGAACAAGAGCAGAAGTTCCTGTGTATTACTCACACAGTCAAAGATAAGTAAATATTAGTAGGTTATGAACAAACAATAACTGCATTCAGTCATGGCAGAGTTTTCACAAGTCAAAGAGGGACAACATCATAAGTCAGTAATAGTGCTATCCATGGCATTAAAGTATTAGTTAAAGCCGGATATTAATATTAGTTTTAATAACTCGCTTGTTATAATTACAAATATAACTTTGCTCAAGGATTAAAACTAAATTCTACCATTGACCCTCATATTGTTTCAAAGCTCTATAACTCTTCTCAAAGGACTATTAAGTCATTCAACAAAGCACATAGATGGTTGTCAAAATCTAAAAAGCACAATAGACCCTAAAATTCAGTCACACGTGCACGAATGGGATTAAGCACTACAGCTCGTTACGGTAGTTTTGGCCCTCTAGCGGAAGAAGCGTAACACAGCAGCATGCGGAGGAACACGGTTATGCATTTAGATGCGCTTCGGCTCAGCTGTGATCTGTTACGCGGATAAATCGATGTTTACAGGTGCAGAGCCATAGGCTGTGAACAGGTGATAACTCTCGCAATATTAAATCTGTCCCCACATAAAACGAATAAAAGAATATGGATATTCGCAATAAATGTCTTCTGACCTGGTAAGTAGTATATCTTTAGTTTTTGCTTTTACTTGTATAATTGCTAAATGTAATTGTTTTCAAATAACAACAGTGGAATAGACATTAAAATGAGCTCATCATAGGTCTCGCTGGAAACTTGTAGATAAGGTCTTGCTGGAAACTATTATAATTTAGCAAACAGGTTGTTGAAATGTCTTAACCTGTTGAGAAAAAAAACACTTACGTGAATTCATTCAGATGTTGAGGTAGTCGCTGATTTACAGCGTGACATTTGTCCCAGAGTTGTCTTTTTGGATGATATCTCGTGGTTGGCAATGCTGATTTGTTGTGGTACAAGCTTTTCTGTTTAAACTACCGCCACACATCACACAGCTTACGCTACTTTGTTTACGGATGTGACGCACGTGCGAGTGACGTAGCATGCAACTTTCCGCCAAACTCGACCCTACAGTGTAAAATATAAATCGTTATTATAGCCTGTCCAGATCTTGTTGTTTTTTCTGGTCTAATTGGTATTGCCAGATAAATATTGTAAATTTACTGTATGATTGACCAACTGTTTTAGACAATACTCAATACAGTGTATATATATTTATATTTGTATTTATATACTTACATGAGCTGTGAGTTCTTTTTTCTTTATCTCGAAACAAAGAAAGCAATGATCGCTAACTTTTCTGTGTGTAGAGAAGAGTTCAGTATTCAGCAAAAGTGTATTTGTGAATATTTATGCTTAAAACAATGTGGGAAAGTTATCAAAGGATTTTTATTTTACTGCATAAAGGTTTTTTGCATTTTGCATACTTTCTGATGTTGGTGTAATAAATGATGATAATGATGTGAATAATGTTTAACTTGATCAGAACAGGTGGACATTTTCTAGAATATGTTTCCAGTGCCAGATTAAAAAGCTATAGACACTGTTGGTGATACACAGCCCTAATAACTGATGTCATCAAACTGTTATCAGAAGTTTTTAAATAGTATTGTTTTTAAATATAAGTTTAATGGCTGAACTACTGTTAAACTATTTGCAAGCTCCATACGGCTGTAAAGGTTTTTTTCACTTTCTTTCGTTTTTTAATATGACATTTGTTTTTCCAGAACAAAGGTCCAAAAGGGAAAACAATAGTACGGTATACTAGTTACAAATAAATATCTCTAGTGCACAAAATAAAGGAGTTCCAGACAGATCACAGTGATATGATCAACAAGGTGTGAGGGAAATAAATAAATAAATAAATAAAAATAAATAAATACAATAAAAGTAAATACAAAAATACTACAATAACAAAACAATAATATTTAGGTAAATAAATGTAAGAGTTACAAAGGTATAATGCAGTATAAAAAACCAACATAAATAAGTAGTTATCACATTTCTAAGTGATCTAATACAGGCTTCCATATTTTCCAAAATATATCTAGCTTATTATTATTAATAAATCGTAACTTCTCAATATAAATAACGGCAGTAAAGTTAACCTTATATGTTAAGAACCTATATTCTACGTAGTTTTTTCGTTCACTAGCTCTACTGTGTTCCTTCTTGTAAACATGGCTTTATAGAGTACACTTATTTTAGGTCATTGATAAAATGTTAATTGCTCTCTCATTTGTAGGAAACTTAAAAGTGTCAGCGAAATGAATAAATGTAAATGTATGTGTAAGTTGAATAGCACTGCTATAATGATTTAGGATGAAGCAACAACATGATTTTGAACATGGATTTGTTATGTACTGTAACTTTGGTTTGCAGTTCAGGTTTTAGAAGATTTAGAACATAGTGCATGAGTCATATGGTTTTTTATGGTGCTTTTATTGGTACTTTTTGGAGCTTGACAGTCCCTGTACATACTGCACTTTTGTTTTTTGGAAACGAACAAAACAGAACATTATACAGAAATTGAATGACATGAAGATGAGACGTGACTGAATATTCATTTTTTGCTATTCCAGAAATCCAGTGGTCTCACACCCGTCTTTGCAGAAATATGCTCTGATAGAAGCAAGCGAACGCATGTGGAAAAAAGTGCCATGTTACAAATAAATAATTGTCAGTGAAGAATGCAGGGTATGCTTGAGCCTTACATAAAAGGCAATAAACACTGAACCACAACACTCTGACTCGACCTGTAATTTCACCTCAGGAAAAAGATATCGGTGCTGTAACAAAGCCATCAGCCACACACGCTGAACTCTACAGAGGTCCCCTGCGTTCATTTCCCCCTCATTTTAAAAGCTATTCTCGACCAGCACCAGCATAACTTCACTGGTGGTCTATCATCTTTCTCTTTCTTAGTGCTCACAACCCAACCAACTTGATTGTGTGCTGTATTTTCACTAGGGAAAACAGCTCTCTCACAAAGGATATTTTTCCTGGCATGAAAAATCATTCCGAACAGCCAAACAGTGCATCATTTTCCAATTTGGATTGAAATTAAGCGTGTTTTCCCCATATAAACACATTTAATTTGAATCAAAGTGAATATGTTATGATCTAATTATATGCCTGCGTGTGCCTTGTTTTGTTTCTCATGCTTTAAAAAGAAAAACAAAATCATCATCTGGAATATTTATGCATTGTTTAATAAATTATTTAGGGCTTTAATGGCCTTTTTAGGTTTAAATGGAATGTATTAGCTAATAGGGAGTACGTTACCCTCAAAAGCCTGTTGGTTACCCTTTTTGCTGCACTTGGATGTCTTTTACCTTTAGATTATATGAGCCCTCACTTCTCTTATGATCAATACTGAGTAAAAGATCATCCCCCAGACCTACAGTTTATGAAGTTCACAACAGTGAAGTCTATGCTAAAACTCTTACATCACAATGGTTACAAAACAATGATTTGAAAGTTTCAGTCAAATACTAGTGTAAGTAAGCTGTATTCAGCAAATTACAACATTCAATTGGGCTCAACACTTTTTAATCCAAAGTCATTTGTAGGTTCCCTGGATACCTTTGACACTAAACATGTAAAACTTGAGTTAGTGTTCTTATTTGCATATTTAAGAAGTTAATAAGATTGATTGGACAAGTACAGCACAAAATGAGCCTGTAATAAGCCTGTTTTAATAGCTGCTAGTCCGTCTGTGTAAATGTTTACATGGAAATCAGCTCTGGCGTCTTCTAATACAGTCTGTACATCACTCCAGTGAATGTGTTTGCTGTCACTGTCCAATATAAATATTTCCCTCAGGTGCGGAAACTAAATAGAGTGTGTGAAAGTTTCTCCAATATTATATTAATATTTAATGAGACAAGCATTTTTTTAGTTAAAGATTAGTTGTCTAATGCAACTCACTGAAATGATTTATCTGAGTCATTTGTTTTATGCTGTATACCACTTTCAAGTAGGGCAAATTAAAAACTGAAAATTCCGTCACCACTGTGCTGTTTGTGATGTCACTTTAAATATGTATAACTTTCTTTCTTCCATGTAACATAATAGACATGTTGGCCTTGGATTGAGCTCTAAAATAGCAAAACAGGTTACTTTTTGTCACTTACTTTTTAAAAACATCCAGTTGTGTAACAGCATAATGACACACATCAATTATGGCCACCAATAATATATTACCATTCTGAGAATCAGTCGACTGTTATGTAGAAATAAACAGGGCAGACAGTCACATTCATTGTTCATGCATTTCATGTTTGAAGGACTAAACGTACCCGCCGTAGCGACGGCAAGGAAGGCACATTTCCTGCTGCGATTTCAGGGTCAAACGTTCATTGGGGGCATTCTTGGCTGAATTAAATACATTTTCAAGTGCTTTCTCTGATAAGTCCTTATCCCCAGGACAACAAACCCAAAATGTGTGGCTGATGAATTTTATCAGAGGTAAATGAAACCATCAGGGTGACTTCGGTGCATCCCCATGGCAACATTCAGGTCACTTAGATTCACACCCATCTAGCGCACACTTACTTCCACAGAGACTGAAAGCGAGCGACCAGCCTGTTGCCCCCTATGAATGGTTGATGGCCTTTGTTGAACCAGCAGTTCATGTCTAATCAAACAAGGAGATTGTGCATGGATTGGAATGGATGAATTCATTTTATCATAGCAAGACATTCTGGGTGACCTCCGTCAGGCAGTGAAGCATAACAAGACTTCACAGCAGAGTAAACCAACAAGATTTTTTTTCACGCTTGTTCGTTTATTCATAACTGGAAATGAGTTCAGAGAGGTCCCGAGGAGCTTTCTACGAATCCCAAAGTAGAATTTAAATGCAGGCTTTGGCGTGCGTTCACGCGGGAATGACGATAAAAAGAAGAGCCATGCAATCAGGAAAACACTAATAAACTACGAGTTTACCCCAGAATAGAACGAATAATTATATAAGGAAATAGATAAACACGATCAGAGGAAGGATGTTTTGTCCTTTATGTCTGTAATAGGTTCAAAATAACCTGTCTAGTCTTCCTATGTTTGAGAACATTTCTTTCTTAGTAATGGCATGTATTCACAGCCTAGATGAGACGGGAGGCTGTTAGATGTGTTTGATAGATGCAGTTCATCCATTGTTCTAAAGGGGGCACTGTTGAGCTGTGCTTCTTGCAACATTGCAGCATGGTTTGTAGGGAACTGTCATAGTTTAGCTGATATGTGTGAAGATTTAAAATCATTGTATGTTGTCATGTTATATTTGTTCTTAAATGTGGAGCATTTAATCTCATTAAAAGTGAGATACAAAAATGTATGTAATTAAATTAAATGTTGAAGAGAAAAAGCTGTAAGTATTGGGTATAAAAAGGTGGTTTGATGGATTTAGACTCATTAGTCAATGCATCAGAGTATTTATTGATATAGGATATTAGTTCATGACAGACTGCTGTACTAACTCCCACACATACGTGCTGTACACCACAACTTAATGATTACACACCAAAGTGCACCCACACATCGAAGCCTCACTGTATGTGCTGTGCCAGTTAGATTGTGTCGGACTGTAATAAACATCAGATCTTCAGGGTCATTCGTATAGGGTGTCAGATGCACCCACACACATTTGCATAAAGTAATTATTCCCTAACCAATATGTTTGCCATGCTCGCCTGTGCTTATAGGCAAGTTTGTACTCTCATCCAGATTGCGCCGTAGCTCACAGCAGTGTCTTTCCTCCATTGCGAGATGAAGGATTTTCCGCATCTGCTTGCTCTGTTGTGAGCCATACCAAGTTTGGCAAGGAGACAGTCAGTCAAGCCTCATAATGAGTAATAGAGGCTGTTTATCAAAGCAACAGACAAACACAGACTTGTTTAGAGTTCCTAGTGTGTTTCAAACAAAACTGATACAACAAAAGCATCGCAATTTTGGTTCCCTGAACGATTGCTGCCATATGACATCGCTCTTGCCATTATGAATGTGTGGCACGAATAAGAGAATATGTGCAAAGCTTTTTAAGCTCAAAGCGGTGCAAGAAGCATTATTTACTCAAAAAAGTGAGTTTTTATTTGTACTTGAGGAACCAATCAGATCTCTTGCACATTTTTAGCAGAAATAGATACACATACTTTGAGATCTATCCAGAGAGCCCATCTTTCTTTGAACAGAGGAGAACATTTTTTGCCGTGACAATGAATCATTTGTCATCCTGACACAAAGATACATTTGCACAGATCTTCAGTTGGGGAATGATGTGTATCTGACCCAGGGTTGAGGTACTTCACATGACTTCTTAAGACGGACCATGTATTATCTAATCTCTCTGATATCCTGTACCTCAACCTCCGGCACAGGGACTACAAACCCCCCATGGCCACACATGCACTACATGTTTGATGTCTCTTTTTCATCTGACTGCCTGCCCCTCATGGCTCTGCTTTAGATAAGGGGGAAAATGATTTATTGGACGCCGGTAAAGAGAGGTAGCCCAGATGGCTCAGAGTCAAAGCCCTGCTCATTGAGATATAACTGTAAATGTGGCCAGCAGGGATTGGCTGTGATGGGCTTGAGAAAATGTTGGATTGGGCGGAGCAGCAGGGTACTGAACTTAATGAGTTTTTTGGAAAAGTCCTGAGGCAGTAAACAAAACGTCTGTCGTTATTTACTCACCCTCGTGGTGTTCCAAACCCATGTGACTCATATCTGTAATGAGCACAAATGCTTAATTTGTGAAGAATAATTTTTCTGTGTAATTGAAGTAAATGAGGACTGGGTCAAGCGCCAAAATGCGTGTGAGTTCAAAAGATCATGAAAATAAAACTGTTGTTAAAGTATTGTTTTGCTTGTCTTTTTATAGCATTTTTAGCTTTACTTTAAGTTTTTGCAAGTGGTGAAACCAAATCATTAAATGAATGAGAATTAAACAAATCGTTGATCGATTTATAAATATGTCTGATATTAAAAAATCAGCAGCGCTGCTTTTCTAACACACCTGTGTGGATAGTTGAATGCGCTATAAAGAGCCCGTAAATTTCACTCCTGACATAAAACTAATATAAAGCTTAAGATGAAAAGCAAATCTTATACTTTTAGTTTACCTTTAGTTATATTTTCTTTAGAAATTTTCTTCATTCGTAATCTCCATTAAATGAAGAGTAGCCATATTCCTTAAATATTGAACAACTGTGATGTTTCATGGGCAAAAGAATGTTATACATGTTTGGAACTTCACAAGGGTCAGTAAATAATGTTTTTCACTTTTGAATGAACTAATTCTTTAAGGGCCCTTAAGCTTATAAACAAAAAGGAATAAGTAAACTACTTTAGCTTTCAAGCATAGATGACAGACCATTCTCAGCCAAACAGTTTATACTAACTATTTATTGACTGGAAACAGGACCTGGATCCAAAAAGCATGAAATAAACAGGCCCTGCTGTTGCTGGCTTTGTCTCAACGTTGTTTGCCACGCAGATAGGGTTCTGAAATAAACAGATGCATCATCACTTATCAGAAAAATGAAACAGCTGAGTGGTAAAACAATGCACATATCCAGTCAGGCACAACAACTTACACAAAATAATCATGTATGCTGTCTAAAATTTGTCTCGGGCCACTTTGATTATGAAACATCTCAGAAGCAAATGAATCGTATGAATCACCGCTGCGCGTTGATGAATAACCCAGACGTCATGTGACTAAACAGCCTTATCAAATATTCTTGCAGCATTTCCGAGTTGACAGTCACAGCTCAGGTAAACACTGAGAGGTTCATTTACAAAGATGCATTGACATAAATGCTCTTGCTCAAATTTGTTAACACAGTGGAGATGAAAGGAGCTGGTGCTGATTATTTGTATTGCATTAATGGAACATAATCTGTATTCATGAAACATAGTTTATTTCCTGCTGTGATGACTAAGGAAGTTTTTTTTATAGCTAGTCTTTTCCTTTATTCTTTTGTTTCATTCGTGAGAGTCAGCCGCAGAATAAGCTATCACACTGACCTGAGCAATTAAAACCACAGGTAACATCTAGACACAATGAGACATTACAGATGGACTATAGTATATGTGGCATTAAAGTCTTAATAACAGAAACTGGAAAAGTTGTATGCAAGTCTTTAGGTTGGAATGACTTTTTGCCTTTTTGGGCAGTGCTGTTGATGAGATGTTTTGAGTTCTTTGTCTTTATGCAATTGCTGGGTGTTCTCTGTGTTTGCCTTTACGCCCAAGTCAAAAGAATCCATGCCCTATTAAGTACCACTTAAACAAATCAGTTTGTCACAGCACTGTTATATCAGTTCATGACAGCATAAGATAAAGCATAATGCAACCACCTACACATATTGAGCCAAACATCTGATTCATTTTCTCAAACTGTGCACTCAGAAATCTTATTATTATTACAGTTTTAAAAGGTACACTTAGGCTAATAATACTTACAGTAATCATTAAATGTCATGACTTTGACTTACCATATTTAATGTTTTACAAATGGAAATGGACTTTTAATAATATAACATTCAGCAATAGCACTTCAGTGGTTAGTAAATCTTGGATGAAGATGCAGAATGTATGCTGTTTATACACAAAGTTATTTAGTCACTGCTTATGAATCTCAATGTAAAGTATTGGAGCTCTGACAGTTCTGCTCTTGTTCACTCTTGTGTGAAAACATATGCAACTCAGCCTTTTCAAGTTCATTTCTTGTCTTGTTTCCCACATTGACGCTAAGTCAAGCTTTTTATCTTGGCATAACAGAACGCTGTTTTGCACATATTTACATAACCAGAGTTATGTTAATATACATAAACAATATGGAAACGTGTAAGCAATGATTTGATCTAATAACAGAGGAATAATAAACAGACCAGTTGAGAATATTGTATGTTCTCAACATGTAGTGTTTGAGATACAATTCATGAACAATAGCCAGGCAGCACATTACATCTCTTACAATAATGTACACAGCTGTCTGCCAAAATACCATACTTACTACAGTTACTTACAGTATGTAAAGCCATAATGAATGGGTTATCCTTTATAGAAAGTTGTGACAGTGGTGACTAATGCCCAGTTAGTTTTATCAGATTGTAAATCTCTTAAAAATTACTTTAATTGGAAACTTCAGATTTAGTTAGTTATTCCTAATAACATCTGCCTACTTTAATATTCATTATATTGTGGCGACATTCAATTTTGT
Source organism: Beaufortia kweichowensis (assembly GCA_019155185.1). NCBI lineage: Eukaryota > Metazoa > Chordata > Actinopteri > Cypriniformes > Gastromyzontidae > Beaufortia > Beaufortia kweichowensis. The sequence goes on from CM032804.1 coordinate 5,212,904, forward strand.
TCCCCACAATGTACAGAAACCTGTACATGTGTGTTTTTACAAGCTGTTGTCCTCCTGTCCCCACAAGAGCAAAAATTACTGTGGGGTTTACCAGGTCCATACACACATAACATGTAAGATGTAAATGAACAACAGCATAAATTAAAGTGTGGCTCAGTTGTTGATATAGTAATGTGGTAATGCCTAGGAGATGCTTTTTATAATGCATATATTTTGAGCAATTTAGCTGTGTGTTACTACAAGAGTAGAGATTTCCCTTTTTAAAGAATTGTTTAAGTATTGCCTTAAACATCAGCAGCCAATGGGTCTTTAGCGGGGCGGGAGGTGAGTGTGTGTGTGTGTGTGTGAGAGAGAGAGAGAGAGAGAGAGAGAGCGGCTGCTGCTGCTGCTGCTCTCAATGGAAGTTGCTGTGGACCTGTATATACCTTTCACTCGCTATCAGCCGAAGCTCTGCTCACACGCTTGTTGCTTTAGCTTACAGGACATTTTAAAAGTACAGCTTACCACATTTATTTATTTATTTGTAAAAATCAATTCATATCGCGGGTGCTTGGATCGTTTTATAGTCAGTGCCGGCGAAATTGAAAGGGTTTGTAAGTGCGCATAGTATTGTTACGTATTCAGCATGTGTATCCGAAACGGTTACCGCGGCATCATATGCAACCGTGTGAATTCTTGTCTATAGTTGATGTAGTTAATCGATATCTTGTGGGTACTGACTGCTCGTACAGCAGGACCGGCACTGCATACTGTACAACTGGATCTGCAAACTACTGTGAGAGGATCCTGTGCACATTAACGCGTTTCACACAAGACTTTGTGGATGCAGTGAGTGTGCTCTTCGGGTGGTCTAAATAGTATTTGTGAGACTGAATAACTTTATGTTGATTTTTGTCACGGAAGAAAAAAGCTAACTAGACTTGTGGGAAAGGGTAAAGTCGTTGTCTTGTCATTAGCATGATTCATAAACGTAACGACAGGAAGGCGCAATGCATTCATAAAACTGCTTTGATCGGGCGCCTTCGCGGGCATTTTGACTTTTAATGAAAAGCACATTAATATCGCAGACATCACTGTGAAGCCGATATTTGCAACCGGAAAAAATGATTTATCTTAACTATCTGTTTTGATGCGAGGTAAAGTTGCGACTTGGTGAACGGAACACATGCCATACACGGGCAGCATTAAAGTGGCGTAGTGTCACAGCGCGAGTGTGCGGAATGAACGGCAGCCCATCGGATCCCAAACCCACAGAGAGAGAATTCACAGGTCTGTCCAAAGCACACAGACCCGGCAGACAAAACAGGAAGGTGGATTTCGCAGAGGACGGCAGTGTTTACTCTCACCCTCTCTGGAAAGCCAGAGAACGGTACAGACTGGATTTCACGTGTGTGGACGAGAATGCCATCATGTATGATACTCAAAGCACATCTTCTAAGATTTTAACACATTGTCACGGGAGGAATGTCAGCTGGAATGGAAAGAGAAAGTTTGCGATGTGCACTTGGAGTTGGTGGGCGTTTTTCTGCATGCACATCCACGTGTTGAGAGCAGTCGCACAAGGTAAAAAATACAATCTTATGCTTTTTTTAAACATCTGATGTGCTTTTTGTCTATGACAGAAATTCATACAAGACAGTTCCATTTAGGTTAATTAAAAACGGTTGTATGCTGTATGTATTGTTGTAATTCTAATGGTGCCATATTGGAGATATAAATAGTGCTTGATCAATGGATTCCAAACTTCATTACAATGATAATGGTGGTGAAAAATGTCTGTGTGTGTATGCAACAGACAGTTAGGCTGAGATCTCTGGACATGAACAAAAGAGGAGTCATTAGGTCAGACTGCATGCGTGGTCACAGATGGCATATGCATCCTGTGGAAGTCCTCTATAATGTTTCTTATGGGGAAATATGATGCATACATATGTATGGTGTGGCACATGGGAAGAAGGGTAACAGTTGGTATGCTGAGAAACTAAAGTTAGTTGTTGGTGATGTTGTTTTTATAAAAAGACTGCCTGTAATGAACACTTAATGTATGTATCAGTAATAAGGTCACATCAGAATCTGTTTCATGAATCGAGTTATTTTGGACATTGGAGGATATAATGAAATAATCAACCATGCATGATTATTGATGATGGGCTCTTTTATTTCTCTGTCAAATTATTTTTATTGAAAAATAATCAAACCAGCATGCCTCATTAAAAAGCATATTTATAATTCACTAATACTGCACAGATTAGAGTCATTTTAGCCTTGGTAATCAAAAGGATAAATGAACTAAAAAATACAAAAAATCTGATGAATAGAAAACCTCATCCTGCTTTAAGCTCTTTCCACCCACAATAGTCGTATTTTTGTCACATTAAATGTGCTATTTGCATTCCTCAGGGCACCATACACTTATTGGCAGCATTTTTAGGCAGGATTTTGAAGGTGTTTTAAACAGATACACGCTAGATGCAATCTTTAATTTACTAAATGCATAAAACTGAAGCTTAAACTTGCAAGTGAAAGTGTTGAATTTTCAGGACAGCACAAAACATGCCCAGTCCCAGACTAAACCCCATATCACATTTACTCGGCAGTAACACTTTCTTAGGCATTCAGGTGTGAGCTTCTGTTTTATGTTTCTCTCCCAGCGTTCTCATTCTCAAGATAAACACTCACTTAGAGATAAGTCCCTGTCACTAGCCAGAGAAAACATGTTCACTTACGGTATATTCCTTTCACATTGAGTGATGAAATACCTCATATCTTAAGGTTTTGTAAAATGACCGATATATTATGTGTACATATTATAAACGCTGTCTGAACGACACTCCAAAGTCTACACTCTGCATAGCTGAGATTACCGATTAACTTTGAAGGGTCCCAAAAAAGTGCACGTAGATTATATATGAGCCTGCATAAACACTAAAGTAGACATAGGCAACTTTTGTGGATGTGTGTAGTTAATGTAACTTGCAGTATTTTATTGCATGCTTCATACTTTATACGCTTTATTTAATTTCTAAAGGTTCAGCAAAGTTGGTGAGGTGCGTGCAGTGTCAGCCCTTTACTAAGTCCTGTGTCAAGGTCTTTGATGTTTGGAGAGCTCCCAGCACCGTTCTGGGAATGGGCTAGATATTATTGATCTGAATCATGGAGCCAACCCCTTTATCAGGGCTAGTATAGGGATGAGGTTGACATTTTAACCTTTCTGTTTGAATATAAATCTCACTGTTAAGGTTTGCTTTTTTTTAAGGTGTCAAGGCCGCTGTTATTTTTATTTTGAGATAAATGGAAAATGGGAACAATAAGTGTACAGTCGCGCAGTGTATGTTCAGATGAAAACATGCTCAATATAGTCTATAATGCTCTTGGCTCTCATATTGATGCATAAAATCCCTGGAAAATCTAGTCTTATGTATGTGTTTATATTTGCCTCAAATCATAAACCTCTGCAGGCAGTTGAATTTTCTGGCTGCTTGGGTCTGGCAGAAGACCACAGTGCCTTTAAAACCAAACACTGGGGCAGACAGGGAGTTTGTCAAGCAGTAGCAGGTGCACAATCCACTGGCGTGCTCTGAGAAAGGTCTCTGGGCTAATGATGTTTGTGCCAGAGCATTGTGCAGGTAAATGCAGTTTCTTCCACAAGCAAGTGCCTGCACCCTGTGTGTATATATATATATATATATATATATATATATATATATATATATATATATATATATATATATATATATATATATATATATATATATATTGACTAGTATACTATATATATATATATATATATATATATATATATATATATATATATATATATATATATATATTGACTAGTATACTAGTATATATATATATATATATATATATATATATATATATATATATATATATATATATATATATATATATATATATATACTAGTGTATATATATATATATATATATATATATATATATATAATCTACACACAAATCTGCACTACTGTAAACTTTTATATTTCATTGTTTTGCCATCTGTGCAATCAGCCACTTTGGGAAGTTTCTTTTTCCTTATCGTCCTTCTGTGTCTGGAGGATCTGCCTCGACTCTGAAAAGGAACATTAGCGCAGACCATGTGATTTCTTCACTGCGGTCATTTTGATTATTGATTCACACACAAATCATTCTGTGTACATGTAATGCATGAGCTGCCATTCGTTCAACAGCTGTGCATTGCTGCCAGCTTGTCCAGGTGAAGGATACCACATAGTAATTCATGTCAAAGTTGAAAAATTGTCTCCTATCCTCTAAATTAAAATGATGAGTAATACCCAGAATGACGAATCGAGGCAGTGCCGCTTTACATGAATTCCATTTTCCGGCTCTCTTTCGTGAGCTGAAGGTTAATAATCACGTCTGTTGTTTTCAAAACGGTTTATGAAATTATAAATTGTTTTTCTGGAGTAAGCAAATTAGGTATTTTTTCAGTTCCTTCATTGTGTTGCTCAAAACTTTGATTGTGTTTTCAACTAACTGTGAAGTGAATTAATTTCTGTGATCAGATTTCACACTTCTAATCAAATAAAACAATATACAAACTTCTCATGGGGAAAACATTGAGCAAACTTTTGTACTTTAGTTCACTTAAATAATGCAGTTTATTATTAAAAATACCACAATATAATATAATTATAATACAATATAAATATAATCAGCTTAACTGTTTTACACCAAAATTTGTGTTTAGGCAAGAAATATACTTACTTGGCAGTTTAATTCAAACTATCACTTGAGCAAAAAAAAAAAAATCTGTAGTAAAAAGCCATTTGACAGTGATACAAAATGTCAACAGCCAATGGTTTTACCAAGATATAGTGTAACTGAATGTTGTTATTAAGGTTGTATGGGTATTAAAGAGTCTGTATAATAGATTTATACAGAAAAGGGTTGTTAAATGTATGAAACAAATCAATACTTCAATAATTGACAGATCTACAGAAGGTTATTTTTCTTTTGCTTAAGTCTATCACTTTAAATATGAACTCTGTTACGATCAATCCCAAGATTTAGATGCATTTCAAATCAAGAGTGAGAGTGATGACTACTGCACAGTATCAGGCTTCAGCTGTAATAGAATGAATGAAATTATAAATTGTTATTTTTAATTTCATTTATTCTATTACAGCTTGAAGAATTTGTATGTCAGCAGAAATGTAAAGCTGTAAAACTGGGGGTTTAAACAGGCAATGAATGAAAACAAACAGGCCTGGGAAAGGGCTAAATCTGTAAATAATGTCCGTTATTAATGTAAGTTTATCAAAATACATGAAACCTGCAGAAATCAAGCATTTGCAAAAGGGAGTGCATTTAAAACAATGCATAAAGACTAAAGCTTCTGCAGGAGTTACTAATGTATCCAAGTGATCTAGTTGGCATTTTGTTATATGTCAGAGAATTCATCAAATTAAAGTTTTAATACAAAATGAAACTTGCACAAGACGTGCATCGATTCTTTAAATTGGAAGAAAATGAGATCAGTTGTTTCAGTTGAACCACATAAGCTTTTTTAAGGCATTTCAACAATGTACCAGTTTGGCCTGTGGGAATGAACATTACAATTTTGGACAGTGGCTCTTAATAAGGGATTGATCTCAACCGTAAAAGTTAATAAATATATTGCTAAATTGGTAAAACGCTCTACACCACGGACCGTGTTGACTGGATGTCAATATTGCCGCACAGCCCTGCATGAGCACTTGATTGTATTATTCCAAGAGACTGAAAAGTACTCAAATGTTTAGGATTCTGGGTTTTTATTGAAACTTTTGTTGAAAACACATACAAGGAGATGAATGGAGTCAAACATCTCTGAAGAGACTGATTGTTGTCACAAAAACAGCGATTGATTGCTTCATTGATTTTTTTTTTTTATGGAGACTTGTCTGCCACAGTATTTCAATGAGAGAAACCAAAATTCCAAAATTCATTATTATTAGTTGAATATCTGGAAAGTTGGGCAAAAGTGATCTTTTGAACAGATAAGACCTGATTTGATTTACACAAGTGTAGATTGTAAAGGCTGTGTTTCAATAACTCATGATCATTAGATTCAGTTTCGATAACAGTATTGTTAGTGTTAACTTTAAAATGAAATTCAAACTCGGCCTATGTCTGCCTGCCAATCTCAAACAAGTTTTGTAAGGGTTTTTTGATTTGTTGTAACTTTAGCTGACATTAGAGACTCTCATTAGAGAGTTTTAAAGTGTGCAGTCACCTGTTGCGATACTTGGCAGGCTTTAAATGCAGCGCAACAATAAGTCTTTGAGCAATAACAGTACTTCTGTTTATAAGGACTTCCATATGTAAGCTAATAAGCTAATTCCTGAAGTTCAGCTGGCACACTTTTAGCTATTGTGGATAATAGACACAAGATGTGTTTGACTTGGGCTAGATAATAGGGCTTTGCTAACTTAATAGTCTGAAAAGTAGCTCACATTGACCTTTAAGATTTTAGACGCCTTAGACGTTTTTGTATAGGTTTCAGATTTTGTTTTTACTTTTTATTTGAGGATTTGTTAGTCAAATGAAAGCTTCTTGAGGCTGTTTGTATGCTTGTATCATTTTAGCTCATCAGTGCTTAGATAACATAAATTGTGTGTAAAGCAACAGCAGTCTTGAATTATAGATACTATACACGTGATCTAATCTCGAATTAGATATATTAAGCAATAAAGTATAAGACGTTGTACATTATAATGATTTTACAGTGGTTTATGTTGGTTTAAATAATATTTACTATTTTGCTTGAGGCAAAAGGCATTTTTTGTTCACAGTAGAGACCAGGAAAATGACCTGTGCATGTGTATTTTATGTGTGTTTCATCATGCTCACCCACACAATTATTGATTACAAATCCTGCACAGTTTTTGGAGGCTCTCACAGGCCCTTTCACCCTCATGTCTAGTTTTATCTAGAATTACTTGATGTTGAATATTAACATGATCAGATATACCCTGACCTTTTACTGTTTTCTTTCCGATACTGAACTGTAAACAATTTTCACTCCTGAAAGAACCCATTCAGTGCAGTATGTGCTGATAAGTAGGTCATCTGAAATGTGTTTGGACACTGGACACATGTGAAGAGCAGCATGGGAACCAGGCTTTGGTTTCACAAAAACACAGTTGTTATCAGTAGAAGTTTTTCTGTGGGCAAAAAGAGCAAAAGCACAGGGTTCAGTGGAGCCGAGGCAGGAAACACCTGTTGAAGTGAGCTGTGCCACCACCATGCAGAGATTGACACAGTGACATTCAAAAGCGAAATTGCTGCCGAAAGCCACTTTAATCACTGGGATCATAAAATCGCAGAGCCGCCCATTAGCCCGAGCTCTCAAATTCTTATTTGAAAAGAAAGGCTGCGAGTACAGGACTCAACCTCCTGCCAAATGCCTCGGTATAGAGTAGAATAATTATTTTACACACTCAGCATTTCCACACGCTGCCGGATTATTGTCACCGTAATCATTATTTCTCTCTTTAATATATGACCCCGGGACTCTATAGGCAATCTGTCATCTGAATCTGGTGAAATGGTGGAGTCATTTACATTTCTTTTCTTCAGCTATACAAACATGTGGTGTGCTTTGAATTTTAAGATCAGTGGAAGCCAATTTGCCTGTGATTTGCACATGTGATCTATGTGAACACAAGCCTCAGCGAAGCCATGTGTTTTGAAACTGAGACTTATTGCGCATTTCAACATAATGTGTTGAAGCACGTGAGTTTTATCTGTATTGAAGGTGTTGAAGTGATAAAGAATTAGGCTATATAATACAATAGTAAAGGATAATGTTGAGTTAGCTGGTCTTAATGTGAAATAAATCTTGATCTCAGGTCATCCTAAAGGGGTTTAATTGTATAATTTCAATTGTACATTTTCCCATTTTGCATAAACATTTGTCAACATCTGCCATGGAATGAAAATGAGAAACGAGAAATTTTCAGATCGGATTTGCAGATCTGAATTTTGCAGATTATAAGAGGATCAGAGGTGATCAGGTTGTTCTTGTAGACCAAGTTCTTGATAATGATGCATAGGCACATTAAGACAGTCTCTCTTCAACTAGTTTAAGTCTAAGCTCAATATACACCAAAGGGCTAAAGGGCTTGAACTGCTTTCCCCTTAGACTGTAAGTTTGATTTGATCATGCCTTATATGTAATCGTACTAAAAAGGAAAGAAACATTTTGCCAAGTGTGCAATTCATGAAACTACTTCTATTAAGCATGTGCAGTGACTGATGATGAGTAGGCGATACCTGTAGTAACCAACCCATGGTGATTAAAGCAGCCTTTACACTCTGTTATGGCGGGGCAGAATGGCAATAAGCATGACAGGGCATGGGGGGGTAAGGAGGCCGGTGGATTTGCCAGCTGTGGCCGCTGCTGGGTCGCACAGTAGGGGTGGAAGAAATAATCGATGCATCGGGATTCTTTCTCTAACGATTCTGAATCGATTCTCAAAGATTCAGAATCGATTCTATGTCAGAACTTGTTCATCCTGAATATAACTTTGTTAAAATAAAAGCAATAAAATTAAACTTCAAGATGGGAATACTGTCAAAGAGATTCTAACTATAAACAAAAAGCATAAAAACTCTTTATTTATTTAAAATGCAAATGTATCATATTTGCAAAAATTATATGAAGAATCGTTTTGGAATCGGATCGTGAATCCCAGAATCGGATCAGATCGCGTAGTACCTAAAGATTCCCACCCCTATCGCACAGTGGCAGGTAGTTGATTTGTGACCAGCGTGCGGGTCGCTTAACAGCATGACCTGAACCCTGTGACATCATGCCCCCAATTGCAGACTACAAGTGACTTTGTTCACATTTAATTATACCTGTTTAAATGAGCTTTCTGCACTGATGAAAGAGATGTGTTTATGAGAACCTCATAAAAATAAAGGCAACAGTGTGCATGGCTGCTTCTGTTTTTATTCAGTTACAAAATTAACATAAGCAAATATATTCTATGAACTTAAGATGTTAAGTTGCCATGCCTAGTGTTGGAGTTACATGTAGTTTAACACTTTCTTAAACATCCTCAAAATAGAAAAGTTGCACAGATATGTGTTCCACCATTTTTTCCATGTTATTTATTTTACTGAGTCGTTTAACAGCACCCCAGAGGCGCAGTTTAGTGTCACAGGAGACCAGATCCAGTGGAGCAGAGCGAACGATCAGTTAACTCTTGCTAAAACTAAAGTAGATGGATTCTGTGTGGTCATTATCATCATCTTTATGCCTTTAGTCGTGCTTATTCAGATGGGTCTGTGATTCAGAGTGATGCGTCAGTACTAGACCATTGACCGGAATGTCAGCGGATAGTAAGATGTCGCTTGATGAACCATCTCTAATTCCAGATTCCCACTGTACAAGCACAAGTATCGGCAGAGCCGTGATAATCAGGTTAATCATGTCTGTGGAAGATGTAATTGTGGCCATAACGTGCAGAAATAGCTGCTCGTTTTAGCGTTTCCATTGCTGGGTAATGTGTCCCTTCATGTCGCCGGAGGCTGTCAGATCCACATCATTTAAATGTTAACATCCATGTCTTTTTAAATATCACCATAGATTAATAAACATTGCTGTAGCCTAATTGATCTTCGATTGAAGCGGACACAACTAGCCGACATTTTTCTGAATTACTATGTGGTCCAAGAATCACTGCTCATTCCCTGCACATATATGGACGATCATCATATGTGCGCAATAAGAAATGCATACGAACGGCAGCGTCTTTGGAATGCACGTGGTTGTTTATCAGTGGTTTGATTGTTGTTAAATCAGCATTTGCTATTCTGTTTGTGTTTTACCCCTATAGGCAGTGGGGGAGATTGTGATTGGACACATTATGGCAATTTTATTGAAATCAAACAAAGCCACAGAGTGACTGTGTGTATGATGGACGATGAAGTGCCTATTAGGATACATCATCAAACAAATGAAATGCAAATCTGCAACTCTCTCCGGGGCGTTTTGACTAAGAATACTTGTATTGACACAAAGAGGCATCACTTTCCCACTGTGAGCCAAATGTATTTCAGAATCAGCAGAAGAATGAAAGCTGCAATGACAAAATGTTGAACACAGTGTGTGATAGACATACATTGCTTAAAGCACTTTCACTGCAAGTCGTGGACAGAAGAGCAATCTAGGTGACATTTGCATTATATAAACCTACAAAACATTGCTTCAAGCATTTAAATTAGTTCCTTTAGTTCCCAGCCAAGACATGAATCTGTGTGCTGTTAATGATTGCACGTCGACTCGGTGCAATGAAATCCGTCTAATAATATCGTTCTCACACCGACTGTGTAACAGAAATACAGTACAGCTGCTAATATGCTTGCCACACGTTTATAATCCAAGGTAAACTATTTGCTGCCCGCGTTCGCATAAAATTACAAGGTCAATTAAGCCCAGTAGACACACTGATCATGGCTGGGTAAGTAATTAATTGTAATCTAAGGGCAATAAGTGTGGGCTGTGCAGGACACAGGTGCATTTTGGGAGAACTTGTGCATGTGAGTTGAATTATCAGGCAGTCTTTAGGGCTGCACTATATAAATTGTTGAAGTAATTTTGCAGCACTTACGCATATTGCAAAGGTTTGCAATAACTGAATGATTTAAACCTCAATAGTCAAAGTTTCAGGTTGATGCAAAGAGACTGAGATATGAATATTAGTGCCTGTGTGCACGAGTGGAAGACGAAAAGTGATTAGAAAGAATGTAAAACGTGCATGATAGTTGCATAATTTTTCAATATACTTTAATATAGTTCAGATTGATTTGACAAGTTTTAAGCATTGCTGTAACGCATATTGTATATTGCATAGCGTTATAAAATCAATATCATAAAGCCCTACTTCAGAGCCGGCTTCTCAATCTGTACTTCTCCTATTTAAAGTTGCACAGTAAAAAGTAAGTCAAGGTTAAAGTTAATCCAATCTTTATGTTTTACATTTTTATGGATACTGAGATACTAGAGGCTGGTATCACACCACAGTCAAACTCTTGTTAAAAAGATCCAACTTTAACAAGCAGCATTCCTGCATGATTTACAAAAAAGCCATTATGCAGGCTTAATGATGTTGTTGTTGTTGTCAGGGGCAATGAATCTTGGGTGATGAGATTATGTTTGCATGCTTCTTCTAGAGCTTTTTGGTTCACTTGATGCAACTGTCTTGTCTCAGTCCTGTGTATATGTGTGTGAGAGAGAGGGTCAAGCACCAGTTTCCCATCTTTTAGCTTGTGGTCTATTCATAGGTTTAGATTCTACTTTATTTGGATTCTGGGAACTGTAGGTCGTAACCTGCGCACTAAAAAGACAGTTTGTGCTCGCTCCTGTCAGATGAATAATAACCGGCATCTACTGTAAGTGGCTGTTCTCCAGTTTTATTTTTTACTAATGTCTTTTGTACATGAGAACAAAGATAATTTTCAATTGAGACTAAGCACAGAAGACATCTCGAACAAAAGGCAGACCTTTTTTTAGTTCTCCTCAACTGAGGTTTTGTCAGGTTTGTTAGATGAGTAGAAGAACTCTTGCAAGGACAATAGGCAGATTGTCTGTCTCCTGCAGGTCTGTGTATTCACTGAAACAAATATCTGCAGCTTCAGGGCCCGATGGAGGCAGTGTTAAATGGACCATTGGTTTTATTTGATTAGAGAGTCAAGTAATGTCTTCGTTTGTCTTTTAGCATGTTGGCAAATTGTTCTTCGCAGACGCATCCAGTGACCCCAGTCGAGTGTTTTTGCTTGAGAACTTTCGCTTTCATCCAAGATTAAATTCATCTCCTGATAAAAGAGTGGCATATGGATGCCGTCTCCTCTGAAACCTTTGTGCCGTAAACTCAACAGCTCTTGAGATGAGGTTACAGCTGACTGTTAGCCCTCGTACGTTCACGGGTGAACGCTATGACCATACGTTTATTTCGTTATTTTATGAGTGATTTGTGGTCATGGTTACCATATATCATTATTTAGTTATTTTTGTTGAAATCTAACCCTGATGCATTTTCCACATAAAAAATACTTTAGTATACTTTAGTATATTTTATAGTAGATTACTGTAGTATGTTATCATTATTAATTCCCTTATTAATTGTATACTAACGTGTTAATGTAAATTAAAATACTTTGTAGTATTAATTATAGTGAATTAATAAAATGTAGTAAAAACTGTAGTATACTTTAGTATTTACTATGGTAAATTTGTATAGTAAACTACAGTATCTAGGAATGTTACTACAGTTTACTATAGTGTAAATGAATTACCTCTCATTTGTATTTTACTTTTTATTTGGTAAATTAGCGGACACAGTCCAAAATATCATTCATGGGAAATTAATGATCTGTCATCACAAAAGCTGTTTAACATTGTACAACACAAAACATAAAGCATAGCTCAAAACAGTAATACATTAGAAATATGACTGGTTGAGTCATGCACAAAATAATTGATAAATAGCCAATATACAAAGTTTGACCACACATCAGTTTCATCAATTCTATATTAAAACTTAAATTTTTCATGTTGCTAGGCAACCATAAACAGACATAAGTGCTGTATCAAAATCAAATCACTCTTATTATAATCAACAAAGCTGTGTACACTAGAAGCGTCTAGCGTGCAACACAGTTGCTGAGGCTACAGTTTTATTAGTGTCACATTTAGTGCTTAGTGTTGGATTTATCCCGTGTATCAACAGTATAGCAGGATCTCCTGCTTGACACGTTTCTACCGTCACGTTATATACCATCATAGCCCTGGTATCTGTCTTCCACTTGTCTTCTGCGGACGCTGGTGAGGCAGGTGGTGTGATCTTGCCCCGTGAGAAGTGAGTGATGAAAAGAAGAAGACGTGTAGAATGTGTGAGGTGACACATCTGATAACTTATAAATAGTGCGGCTGAGAGTACACAGTAGCAGGCACATGCTGAGGTGAGAGCATCTCACTGAGAAACAGACAAACACGCGGGAGGAGTGAAAGAGGAATGGCTTCTCTGGCTGGGGGTGGGGATGGGGTGTGTCCTTGGGGACACGGTGGTCACATTTGTCTCAATCAGCTGTCACTCTCTGGCAGTCCAGTTTGGTCTCTGGGGAAGCTGAACCACTTAGTGATCCTAGGTTGGTTTAGAGATGGTATAAGTGGAGTGGATTAACCACAAGGTTTGCATGTAAAATATGGAGGCTGTTGCATGATTTGATTTGATTTTATTACCGATTAAACTTGACCAACTATTATGTTTTTTCCTATGCAATGAGGGTGTTGCCAATATGGCCACCACATGGACTGGCTTGGGCAAGGGTGGAGCTGTTATGTTAGCCCAATGTGATAATTATATAGACCTCACCATCCAGATGTTGTGAAACAGGCTTCATACACCAAATTATAGGGTCACAATGTTTTTTTGGAGGGTGGATTTTATCAGCCTATGTGGAGTCTTACATTATCCAGAGAAACTAGGCTGTCACATTGGCAGTGGCCAGATATTTGCCTGGGACCATGCTTCTGATTGCCAGTGTCTTAGTCAAAATAATCACAGCCAGAGGCCGGCACATGTGTAGTTTGTTGAATGAGGATTATTATGTGGTTTCGCCTTGTGGTCATGAAAAATAGCTGCTATTTTGGTGGCAGTGGAGTGCTTGTCTTTGTGGAAATGGGCGAACACCAGTCCTTTGTGAAGTTAAAGTGTTGCAGTTAAAGCAAAAAGTGCTTGGTTATGTAGAGAGAGATCAGAAGAGCCAAGTGAAAACCACCAAAGAATGTCTCCGGGCAGTTATTTCAGTCAGGACTATCTTAAATCACTGGCTGAAATCACAAGTACATAACATATTTTTGACCAAATTTAACCTGATCACAACTGTGCCAAAGAGAATATCTGTCTTCATCACTTGATGATTGGCTTGTTGTACTGGAAGGCGAAATGTCTGTTATTAGAGAGGCCATATTGTGCATGACATCTTGTCATCCTTTTAATGTTATTAATAAGAGAATGTAGGCACCATTGAGTATTTCAGACACTTTCTTAAAGGAAAATATGTTTTTCATTTGGTAGAAATACTTAATTGAAGCAAATAGCTACTCTAACCTGTGGTCTCTTTTCATCAGAACAAAAAAAAATAATAGGAAAAGGAGATTTACTTTTGACCTCTTCTCTATAGAATAAAGACAAAAATGACATAATGTAGAAGACAAACTGAAAAATTGACAGTTCCCATTATAAGCTTGCCATATTATTTCATGAGTTCCTTCAGTGTGCTTTCAAGATTGGAAATATTGGTAGCAGGAATCCTGAACTTTTCTCTTAAAATACAGCTTAAGCTTCACTTTGATCATCACATGAATTCTGGGTATTTCATACAGTATCACATGTGTTATAGTTGTTTTTGTAGTCTTCACTCGCTTTTTCTTAAAAGTCAGCCAGAAAAGGTCATTGAAGTCCTGTGTGAACTCCGCAGGTAACCCTGTACATTCAAAGTGCTGGAAAGTTGTAAGAAAAGGGCAGACTACACAGAGGTGTTTGCTTTGACTATTGTATTTGCTTTGCAAAAAAAAGGCAGTCCTGAGATGTTGCAGGTACTGCTACGCTTGATCTTTTATCTCAAGTGTGGCACCAAGAACATTTCAAAGTATCTTTGACTGCATTATGTCCTATGCATTTCAAATAAGTATTCATTTGCATGTGAAATAATGTATTCTCACCTTATTTTAGGGTGTAATTAATTGCATTGTGTATAATTAGGATTAACCACTATTTATAATTACCAAAGTCTCATTTAGATCTAAGACGTCTAAGGCAAGACTCCACAGATGACTCAAAGTCTGTAGCAGTGCCCTCGCTGTTTCCCAGTGGCGGGCACAAATGACTTGAAAGACTTTGAGTTCACAGTTGTAATCGCAATGTTAAATGTTCCCTGTGATTAAATGAAATGCTCGTGAAGCTCCGATACTTCACAGAGCCGCTGTAGAGTGCATAGCCCGCAGTCAGACTACAGCTCCTGGGATCTTACCGCAGTGACATTACTTGTTTGTCCCGAAGGCACCGGTCTAAAAGTAGAAACTAATTGACAGGGATGTCTGCAACCTTGCCTTTAGCCAGCTCAAGTGCACTTTGAGAAAGCCTGCAAACGTTCTGAATGGGGTAATTAATCTACTGCTATAGAAACTTGTTTATTACACTCCCCTGGCCTGGTAATTTTTATAAAGGGAGAGGAGGTATCCAGGGCGTCTTGGGAGGCTGCTTAATTTCTCACACGGCTTGCCTTTTATATCTTGACATTGCCTTTTATCGGGTTATCAATAAAACCTTGATGTCTTACTTATCTTTGAGTTCAGAAGGGATCAGTCAGGTAAATTATTATATGTCAATCCTTAAATCCATCAATAGTGAATCCAAGATGGACCATTTTTCACTCAGTGGCCAGTTGCTTCAAATATGAATTTCCTATTTAAAACCATAAATTACATAAATACATACAGGTTTTTGTACAGAGCAAAGTTTTGACAGCAGTTTGTAAAGTGCTTTACTTTTTTAGAGTAAGGGATTGTATTCTGAACTGCAATACACTTGTATATCAGGCAGGATCACACCCAACAAGAGACTGGAAACATTAAAAAGAAAAATAATTCCCACATATGATATTTGTAAATGAAACAGGTGTATTTCAGTCAGATGAGTAGAATAAAGTGGCAATTGAATCGAATAAGAGCAAAGCATAGATGGAAATTTCTTTAGTACAGTTTTAAAGCAGGGGCAGTTTTTCATTTTTAAAACCCCAGGCAAAAGATGACTGACATAAATGATACAGTACAGATTAACAGATTGTTTGTTGTTGCATAATTCCTATAGTTACATTTGTGTTTTGATGAGTTTACGATTATTTTAAATAAAGGAAAAAAGAATGTTGAGTGAGTAAGTGATTCTTTTGCGTGTATGTATATGTAGACATGTATGCATTTATTGTATGTTTGTATATATGAATGTATGTACGCATATTAGCATATATTACACTTAGACCACTTTCTGTACATGCACTGAAGTCTGATATTGAATTTTCTATTTTTGGTGAATACATAAACCATGACCACACACTTACCTGCTGGACACTAGGTTACTTTCACTACATTTACTACTCTTTCAATTTTCTGTTTATCATTCAAGAGGAATGAATCCAAACATGCTGAGTAAGGAATTCACAGCACAACAACTGATATCAGAGGTCTCAGAAGAAATGAAAAGTGAGTGCGAGAACATGGATATAGTAGTCATATTGTCTGGGAGGAGGCTGTGCCGATTGCAAACTTCTAGCTGAACAGCCAGCAATCAGGAACAGAAATGCAAGGTAGTCAAAATAATTCATTGTGTGCTGTTATTATCTCTATGTAGTCAACATCTCTGTGTTGTAGAGCAAGGGTTATAGCTGGTTAGAAGCAGCGGTTGGAAATATTTATGAAAGTTCGTAATATAGGGATGGAATGACTTACTAATTCATAGGGTTTTTTGTTATGTTGTGTTATGCAAAGCTGCTGTGTTAGCCTGAACACATATTCTGTAAAAACCTAAGAAACATATCCGGTTGGGGTGTCCTTTAGACCAGTTTGTTGACTGTCATTTACTAGTTGTGTACTAGAATTCTTAAACCACCTGACTAGCTGATTGATATTGTGTTATTTTGATATGTCTAATTATTTTAGATGCAGACTGCTGCACCTGTGTCTTTGTGTTCATTCTTCGCTTGTATGATGTTCAGACTCCTCATTACTCCTGTCTGCTACACATCCATTCATTTCCACCAAAGGTGGCAACACTGGGCTTGTGTTGTTGGTCCCTCATTATAAAGTGCAGGTACCTGGAGTGAAACTTATTAAAATTTGAGAGTAACTCATATTTCCCCCATGACATGGTCTCTGCGGTGATGTTGACCTTCCAGATGTTGTTTCCAGCTGTGTGCTCCCTAAAATCATGCAATACAGTTACAGTAAATGTTATTTGTGCTTGATTCCACCAATTAAAATAAGTGAATGTAAGACACTTCAGGATACTTCTGAGTTTGGTAGCGTGTTATGTTCTGACATGGCTTTGATTCATGAAAAAAGACACCCAGCGGACTGAATGCAGATGCTGAACATCTGTGCTAGTCGGTTAGAATAAAGTCAATCCCTTCCTGATTGTTTTGTTCATGATTATCCATGAATGCTGATTTCATCCAAGCGTTAAGCGTGTTGCGCAAAGCTTGCTTTTTTTAGTGCTCAATCAAATTTTAAATGGTTAGTGGTGATATTAAAGAGAACAGGGTGGTTAATGGCTGAAATAATGCCAACCATTATACAATTATGCAATTTAATAAAAGCATATGAGATGCAAAGTATTAAGTATTTTACACATTGTTTACTTTAATTCTTTAATTTGATTTTCCAGATTTTGGAATAGGTAAAATTGGAAAAGATCAGCCTCAATCGTAGGACATTCCTAACGGATTCTTATACACAGTTTTAGGTGTGCAAAGTGTTTCATGGTGTGATGTCAGAGGGTCATGTGTGAAATCAGTTCTTTAAAGTTAAACATTCCAGTGCATTGTTGGTATTTATCATCAAGAAGCATGTGCAATCAAACGGCTCATTAACTGTGTTGCTTGTGGTGTGTGTTATCTAATGACGCCAATCTGCATCAAGTCAGTTTGAAAATCAGAAAACCCTCTGGATACTAGCCAAATGATTTTATAATTAGATAAATGAATTAGGTTAAATCAGAAAATAAGAGTCAGGACATGCAGATAATGGTCCTGCGAGACTACAGGTTCAGACGTGTTAAGGGCTTAAGTACCATCACTTACGATGGTGCCGTGAAAATTTCTTTTATAATTGGTCTGTTAAGTCATTCGCTCATTGGCACTCGGTCATGCGCGTCTGATCGATGCCCGTCGTGCATCAGACAGAAAAGTCTCCCACTTAATGATTTTGAGATATGACCTTCAGTATACTTTCCACTTAAGAATAGCGTATTGTGTGAGCACCCATATCTTAATGTTGTTGCTGATAAAAAGCCTTTTTATCAGCAACTTTTGATAAAAAACAACTGATAAAAGCCTTTTTTTGGCAACTAAGTGTATGGAATGGGATTGATTTGTTCTGTATGAGAATCTATAGTACAAGAGTATTCAGTATTGGAAAGCTCAGGATCCCTGTAGCCTCGAGGGATGTACTCTTAATTTTAAAATGAAAAGCTCTATGTATTAAGATATAACGGTTCAAATTTCACACATTTATGTTTTAATAAAATTGTTTTTTCATATGTAAGACATATACTGTAAGCCAATAATTTGTCAGGGATGATTTTTTTGTCAGGGGATATTTCTGTTTGACTCCTTTGTCTTCAGCCGAAGTGAATATAAGTATATATGTACAATTACTTGCCATTTTATGTTTTAAACAGAGATAACGATTTAGAAAGTTAAAGTTATAGATAGCAGCTTGAATATTATAAAAGCAACATTATACAGTCGGTGGCCTCCTGCAAGTATCTCAAGTTACAGTCTTTCAGTTGTGTACCAATACAAGATCTCGTGTCACCATGGACACAAGTCATCAATACACAACATGCACTTGAGTTATTCTGAACGAGCTTGTTTGTTTCAGGTTGCTGGCTAATTGTACATTCTGCGACTGTAATGAGCAGCTCTAATACGCGCTCTTGCCGTTTCTGCTGCTACATTTCCAATATTAAAGATCTGGCAGGCAAGTTCAATCAATATGGGACATTTGAGTGTACATCATTTCTCTTTATTGATGAAACACTGAAAGAAGATAGTGGCCCGAATTGCAGCGTTTTCTGCTTGTAGAAATGCGCTAGTCTGTTCTCTTGCCCTCATGCACGACTCTTTGTGACTCAAACAAAGACGTGCAGAGAAGAGCGTTTTAAACGGCTAGTATTTTTAGACCGGTGAGGCTGTCGAATGGTTCTTTGATACAGGGATGTTGTGTAGATTGTGTGTGTTGTCTTGTTATGAGTTTTACTTTCTTAGTTTAGTAAACAATGAGATGATTGAGAGGAGTACAGCAGAACATGAATTATAACAGTAGATTACAAAAACAAACAATTACACAGAGACAAACAGAGAAATAGAAATCTGAAATCTGAAAAAATAATTTTAGACTTAATAGTGATGTATAATGCTGTATTTTCAAATGGACTAGTCGTGGGTTTGTCTGTATGGATAATCAGTGTTATAATTAGGCTGTTTACAGTCCCGTCCACCCGACACCAATCACAGGCATTTCTTCAACAAACTAACTAACTGATATTTAACAAATACTGTAACTGCATATTGTCCATAAATGAACATGTATTTTTGTTAAGTGATTGAATGTGTTTGCTTATCATTGCATATGTTAAGCATACACATGAAGATTCATTAAAAAAATTTTAATTTGACATATTTTCATTTTTAATTAAAGTTTTAATTTGTATACTATCTTGTTTTGTGTTTCTAATTTTAGGTATTTAAAAAAAGAATATTACCATTAACATTTTTATTAATTTCTTTGGTTTATGTTTATTGTTTTAAAAATTTGACAAATATTTATTATTGAGTCTTAGACCTTTCCTCTACTGATTAGATTAAAATTAACTATGAAATAATAAAGTGAAATGTAAAATAACCTGTTGACAGTTTAAAGGTGAAAAGGTGATTTCTGAAGTCTGACAGTAATTGTCTTGAAGACATTATTGTTAAAGCTACAAATGACTGCATTTGTAGCTTTAACAATAATGTCTTCAAGATTGTGATTTGATTGTGTTCTAAGAAGCTAAATCTAGACTCATACATTAACGTTTGTAATCCTGCAAAAATTGCATTGTACACCTTGTGAATTTTTCGTGACAGCTTTAAAGATGGTGTAAGCATTCTGACAGTATAACAATAGGCCTTTGAATGGTACTTTAAAAAGAACAGTTATGAACATGTGACGCATTGACTTTAAGTGTGATATTAATTATGATAACTACAGTATGAACCTATAATCTCATATAGATAACAATTACCTGGTCATCTCTGAATACATTAACAATAATGCATTTAGCAGGTGCTTTATTCAGAGTGATTTACAGTTTTTTTACTTTTGTGTGGTTTATGTGTAATTGCATTACTCATAAGGCTACTTTTTTGCTAGTTTGCACATCTTGAATATATGTAAATATTTCTCTGCCGTCAGTTTAAAATATTGCCCAAGGGTTTCTGGCTCATTATGCCAAAGACTTTCACCAGCACATTCTGCCAATCAGCACAAACCCAGATGGCAGTAAAAACGTCATTTCTTTTTTTCTGTTTGTCGACGTTCTGCTTGTCAGAGGCGCCACTGTATATAAGCCTCTTTCTTTCTCCAGCCATTTTTCCTCATTGAAGATATTTTTCCTGGAAAATGTGCGGCACTTTTCCGCCCCCTCTAACCCAGAACCTCTGCACACGATTGTTTAGGCATTCTGGCATATGATGCATGAATCAACAGATACCTGACAGCGCACCAATCAATCCATGAAGATGTGGCTTTCTATTTACAGAGACGGCTCGAGAGATCAATGCTTTCTCTTCTCTTTCCATTTACAAGGGTATAAACAATAATTTGAGAAAAGAATAGCTGAAAATCAACAGTCGCCCTGCTAGTCTTTGAGAAAAAGTTTTACATTCACTTTTTATTAGTTTTGCTTGCAGACCAGACAATGAAACAAAAGAGCATTTCCTCGCTATTGGAACGAACCCACGTTATCCAGCTGTTAATACATTGATCGCTCTTTAATTAGATGCTTCTCTCCATGACTCCTACATTTTTATGTGTCTGGAAGGCAAAGAGCACAACAGACACAATTAATTTTCCATTTCTTTGTGCGATTCATCTAATATGTAAATATCAAACATTCAGACTTGTGTATCTATGGATTCAAGTCTGTGGTGCCAAAAGGTCAATTGTAATAAATGAAGGTCTGTAAAGGAGACATTTCCAGGCTCTATTTGTTCTTCATCTTAAGTCGTCTGTCCTCCTTTTTCCTGGGGAAAGACTTCTTTGGTGGAACAGCTGTTCATAATAAGTTCCCCATCTTGGAACTGCCTCTCCAGTTAAAAGGAATTGACTGGCACAGCCCTGACATTGATAGGCTCTGGATTTATAAGTCAGGTGGGCATTTCTACTCAGACTGAACAATCATTAGTGCTGGAACATTAAGCACCATTGTGTTATTTTTTTTAAATGACTTTCTCATGCGGTGCAGCCTGTTATCTGCTGCGGTTCTCATTTGAATACACTGTGCTGGGCTGCGAGGGCCGGCGTACCTGAGTGCAGCGTGGCGTCTGTTTTTTATTCTCCTTCACGACCCGTTCCGAGAGCATCAGGATTAAGATTAACTCCCTCCATTGTTCTCTCTCGATTGGATGTTAATTCTCATTAACATATCCTGACTATCTCCAGTCATCCGCGGACTGTATTTCAATCAAGCCTGGCGACTTGGGTTTAGGCGGTGGGGGTTCGGGTATGCTTTTGTGAGCGGAGCAATCACTTACGTGCTAGTGATTTGCACATACATGAAAACATCTCGGATAAATGTTCCTGCCTCGCTTTGCACACAACCTCAGGGAAAGGTGACTAATTTACAGCTTCACTCGGTGCAACTGACCTAGAGTTAATTAAATTACACTACTTAACAGTAAGCACTGGGTAGATTACACCAGGAAACGTCGGTTTGGTACACTTCAAAAATATTAATTAACAAGTTAGTGACATCCTCTTTTAGAATCTGAACGATAATTAAGCATCCACATGTGATGGAGATTTCACATGTGTGAAATGGGCTCATATTGCACAATTTTTAAGTCAGGGACTATGAGGATGAACATCTTTTTCCATCATTTTCCTCCTGTATTTAACATACAGAATGTTCCACCGAGGGCAATGATAACTAATGGCTGCATTTACTGTCTCATTTCTGACAGCGTGTGCTTTAAAGTTGAATAAATTGAGCATATCTTAGTCTCATGCTGTTATAGAGTAAAAGGTTGAACCCCATTGCACAGTTTTGGATGTTTAAGTTATATTTTTTCTGTATATGGCACATGAACTGTTTTAGTCTGGCAGAGTTTATTAAAAAATACAGATGTTTATTTTTACAGATGTTGTTAGTGAGCCTGTTTATCATTTGAAATTTCTTTGTGTGTAATGTAGCACAAATCTCATATTTATAAATTTTTATCATCCTTTTCTTGCTCATTTAGATGTAAACTTTAGTTGAAAACTTTCATGCAATTAATTAAATTCCCAGTCTTTATATATAGATTTTTTGTGAGTTTAATGGCATACATTAAGTTTACTGGCATACATCAAGGTATAAAAAATATCATTTTTTAAATGAGATGAAATTAGATTTAATTTGAATTTATTTAAGTATTAGTATTTATTGTTCCAGAGCAAATGCATTAAGCAAACTTTGCTTTTACAAATTTAAATTACTTTTATGCAATTAAAAGAAGTTGTAATATCGTTCAAGAATTTGATTAGCTTTTAGCAAGTTTTGTTTTATTTTATTTTATTAAATAATTAATATTTATTTTTATAAAAAGGGAAAGAAAAGGCATCCACCTAGCAGACATGGAAAAGAAATGTCCAGGGTATGTATAGCTGTAATTGAGGGTGGCAACCTTTAGGACGCTTAGATAATTTTTATATGTCAGCATTTTTGGGCTATGACATAATTCCCAGACTGTTTTTCTGTTTTTATTTTCATAGCTGTAATGACTTTTGACTGGAGAGTACCTCAAGTACTACCGAAGTACCCATAGGCTTCCCATGGGAACGGCTGAGCTAATAGAGAGGCAGGTTACTCATGATTGGCTCAGTCAACCCGAAATGCAGCCAACTGTGTTTCTTTAGAAGTCTGACCCGAGCCAGGTATCACAGAGATTCGAACCCTGGTGGTACACAGCATGAAAAGCTCTGCTTCACCTGAGCTCCTCTTATTAAATTCTAATGAGTGCACCTCAAAGAAAATATCAGTCTCCATCACTGCTGCATCAACAAAACTTCACGAAGCTTTTTGGTGTGTAGTGCTTCACTGCATATCACATCAGAAACAGGCCACCTGAGAGACACACTGGTCTGATTGGGGCTTCAGAGGAGGAACTTCTGTGTCCTGGTGGTCCCGCCGAATAACTCTCAGCACACATCATGACTGATAAAATTGAGTCTGTCTGCTGAAGGACTCTTCATCTCATCTGTGTGCTGGAGATTACCTTAGGCAGCCTTCACTGAAGCCCCCGTCAACCTGACCTCTCCCTAAACCTCCAACTTCATTCTTTCCTCCAATACACATATGTGCACATGGGCAATTCCCTGCAAATGTCAACCTTACCATGATAAAGTTTTTTCATTTTGGAATCATGATTTTTCATAGTCAGGTGAAGTGTTGTTTTCAGAATTGTCACATCCAAAACAATCCATATTCCTCATAAATAGAGACATGAAAATTTTAATAAAATAACTAATAATTAAATTATTTAAAGAGTCGTCCCTTATCCATTTTTGGTATTGTTGCTTCTGATTTGTGCATTTTATTTCACGGAAATTCCCTTTCTTTAAAAAAATCTGGACTCTGTCAATAGGGCTTTAGTAAAATATAAACAAATAATTAAGTAATAAATACATACTGTGAGAATTTATATTTCAAGTGAAAATGTCACATGACCGTGGAATTGCCCACATACACATGCACTGCAGATTTGCAAAACAATGTGTTTTCAAAGTCGACCAATCAGTGAGTTGCTCGACTGGCTAGGCGACTAATGAGTGCCACAAATCTTTCCTAATCTGAAAACCACTGTTGCCAGTGACCTATATAAAATCTCGAAATTGACATTTATCAGGTAACACAATATTTGCATTGAAAACCTCAAAGTGGCAGGTGTTAACCTTCCCTCCTAAAGCACGTTTACCAAACACACATGAAGTATTATGCACATGCGCACACCCTCACAAGCACCTGTCAAACAATGGTGTCTTATTTCCTCTCTCTCTTTGAATTTTTAACCAGTCTGAACTTAAACGCAGAGCGCTGGATGAAGTGGTGACACAGCAGTGACATTGAAGATTAGCCGTTTAGTGATGTGGCATAGATCAAAGCTTTTTAAATGATGGGGGATGTGTTGATACTCGTTGAATAGCTCTTTTATGTGTGCTAACATTGGTATTCAGACAGAGACTGGGTCACCATTCAACCGCCAGCGTCTAAAGGTGGGGTGTGCACCTCGCAACAAACCGACACGGTGTAGCGTTACACAGGTTGCTAGGAGGCAGGAGTGGACATAGACAAAAAGAGAAGCCTGAATAACAATGGCATGCTTTCACCAGGCCGTATCTGTCATATAAGAGTACATAAAGGGAAGGGCTGATGCTTTATTGAACGTTTGTTATTAAACTGTCGGTAATGATTCTGCTTGACCCTTCAGAGTATCTGGTTTGGCCAGATAATGTTTGAAAACACAGAAAGAATGATGTCTATATCAATGTTGTATTGCATTGGACCATTTTTTAAAAACCCCATTCGCCTAATGATAGATTAAATGAGGTGGTAAATTCCATTTTTAATGACTTCTAAAGGTCACTGAGGTACTCACCATTAATTTAGTAGAAATATGAGTCTCTTATATATATTGGAAATACAATAAAGCATTGATCTTACTGTGGCGTTCATATAAGCTTAGTTTGATTGTATTTGCTCATGGAAAAGCTTAGGGATTAGGGATTTTAGAGTCATAATCAAGATTTTATTAACTACTTGTACACAATCAAATTTAACAATGTAACAGTGTGCTGTTTGCTCAGGTTCAACACTGCAACGTTATTACTTAAATTAGGTCAATGTCTTGCGTAAAGCTACAAGTCATAATGTTTTTGCTTAAAAATGAAACAAAAATCAGTTATTGAGCAAGTACATAAACAATCAGGGTTTAAAGCAGTCTCCTGCTTCACATCGCTAAACTTATAATCAGTAGTTATAATTTGAGCTTTGATGTCCATGAAAAGTGTCAGTTTGACGGCAACGCACATTAAGATAAGTAAGGTAACTTGCAATTTTATGTTTTATGTTACAACAAAGTACATAAACAGCACCATTAGTGGGCTCTATTAATTCTTAGTGAACTCCCCACAGTATTTTCTAGAAAGTGTTCAGATTTTTCATTTAAAATAAGACCAAAGCCTTCTCTTAAATACTTCCACTTTTATCGGCCGTTGTTTTCCACCATTGAACAAAGTTCTCATTTTAAACTGACAGGCGAATCCTTGTAGAAGGTGATTGAAATCTGTGACCTTGATATTTGCTGTAGGACCTCGAGTTCAGAAGGTAATGACTTTTAAATAGTCCAGCGGCTCTGAATGCTTGAGCTGTCTTTCTGACATGTCTGCAAATCCAAAATGTCAGAACGTGTAAAGACTTTCTGCTGTTCAGTCTTGAAGAACACTTCTCAGCGGGCCAGAATAATGTCAGTGCAAAACAATTTTGCTAGCTGTAAGTAGCGGGGAGGTTTTCTGCATCTCACGGTTTCCAGCTGCGTAATAGCAGCATTCGCAGAATCATGAATGTCATTATTAATTTCACTGTGACATTTTGCGTATCATTTAAGGAAGGCATTGATGCCCACTGTAATGAACTGACAATCGTGAGAACTGGAGCATTTGATGGAGGGATTGAGTTGAAGTGAGAGACTGACAGCAGGTGCTTTAGGAATACGCTACAGTAACAACAACAGTGTATTTAGTATCAGAGTCAATCACTAGATTCAGAGCATTTCAGTAGTAAAATTTTTTGTAGTAAAATTACATAGATATGTGTAGATTAAAGTCAAGTTTACCATCTGTTGTAAAACTAGTAACTTTTCTGCTCTGTGAAGATAACTTTCCAAGTACATTGGAGTGTGTACTAAAGTGTGGCATTGTTATCGTTCCATTATAAAGTTTTTTTATTTTCATAATAATAATACAGTTTGGCACAAATGATATAAAACTGAAATCATGTTTACACATGACATGATTATTTAAACTTTAGTCCTAAAGCAGTCATTTGTTTTTTTTTGTAACATTTTGATTGTCATTTTTCTGACAATATTTATTTAACATCTTTTAGGTCTTTATTTTGGACAAATACTTTATTTACACTATGATGTGACATGTATTTTTATGCATGAGATTTATGTGGAAGTGCACACAGACTTTTCAGGATTTTGTTTTTTTCTATCATACATATCTGCTTTGAACTTATCACCAGGTTAAGTCCAACTGAATTTGACATGATTTAAGCCTTTTGGCCATCATGATTAACATGTTTATGTTGTTCTAATCCTACATTTATCATAATTAAATGTTTGCAATTGGACATGGATAGCAACAGAAGAGAAGTTATTGTAAAGTTCTCTCTGTCAGCACTGAATTTATGGTGATTGAGATGTGGTGGTTTGAAGTAAGAATAAGCTTTTACTGTTAGTTCCACTACTTCAGACATGGATGAGTTCAGCTGTCTGAGACTGATTCAAAAGCCCTAATTTCCCCAGAGATGAAAACTCTAGCTGTTTGCATAAGGACACTCGAATAGGACAAAAGACACTTGAAAAACTTTATAGTCCCGGTGGACTTAAAATTGTGGAATGTGTTTAGACTGTGTAAGATATTTTTAGGGCTGTCCATAAAAATCTTAGATTTTTAGTTAGTTGGCATTGAAGTATTTCATTTTGATGCACCACCAAATGCAATTGAATAAATAACTAAATAAAAATCATTAACTGTTCCAGATCTCTATTTAGTTTGCTTTAATATTTGTGCTGGTTTTTATATGCTTGATCCCTATTCATTTTTATTTTAGCTTTGATGGACTGCCATCAATTTTATCCATCTATTTTATCAGTTGTATGTATGTGCTTGAATCCACTAATACGAGTGACTTGAGACTCTTCAAATCAATCTGAACTGTCTGTGAGACATTTAACATGCCAGTCAGTCTGCAGTCAGACTCAGATGTCCGGAAGACGCTTTTGGCTTTTTAATCTGTGGTTTCAAATCTGCACAAATTTTCTGGGCCATGAAAGTCTCATAATGCTTGGCTTATGGCTCTCCTGCAGTGTGAATGCTAATGTTCACTTCACACATCTCCAGAAAGTTCTCTCACTTCCTCCCTGCTTTTAATGTCAGTGCTTTGAACGCACACACTCTTATCAGTGTAAATAAGCCTCATAAATGAGCCTCAGTGTAAGCAAATTATGGCAACCTGCGTTATTTAATGGAATATTTTGTAAGATAGTAAAGTCAGATGATCATTTGTGCGGCTCAGAGCAGGATCTGTTGTTCATTTTTAATTCTGCAGCCGTAAGCACTGCTCTGTTGTGACCAGCTAAATGACCTTATCTTTAATTAGCCAAAGCAATCTCTCACACTTGTTGGTTAGAGGCTAAGTCTGTTTCCACACCAGGTGATTTACCGTCATGATGCACATCAAGAAAAATGGATCTGTCTCATCCCCAGCCTGGCCTTCCCCTCCAATACATCACGAGAGCAATAATATCTTTCAGGATCGTTTTCCTGACACATATTTGAGTGTCATCCGTCTGCTGATGTCATGAGGCAGTGTGATATCAAAATCTGAGAAAGACTTTCAGCTTGTTGAAGGGTGATAAATGGGTCGTACTATAAAGCAGCTCAATGTCTTTTCAGGATTGATAAGGTGAATTTTAAAATACAGTTTTGTAAGACTTTACAAGCCTTGTGCTTGGGTCTTAGAAACTTCTTTCTTTAGAAGTTCTTTTAGAACAACAGTTTAAAGACTAACTGTCTCTGTAAAGTTTTAATATTGATGTTACCAACATTTAAAAAAAGCATTGTAAAAAAACTCTGTATTATGGAATAATTTGTTGGTAACAAGATTGACACATATTCTAGAAAAACAAACTCAAGACTTTTAATGATTCATTATGGCAATTAAAATGTAAAGAATAAATGCAAAATTCTAGCTCTTATCCATGTAGTTTTATGTACAGAATATGTGAACCTTATGTGAAGACTCAAAGATTTATACATCATCTGAATAAATAAGCTTTCCATTGATGTATGGTTTGTTAGGATAGGACAATATTTGGCTGAGATACATCTAAAAATCTGGAATCTGAGGGTGCACAAAAATCTAAATCTAAGTTTTTATATATTTACAGTAGGACATACTATCTTCATGGAACATGATCTTTACATAATATCCCAATGATTTTTGGCATAAAAGGACAAAAGATAATTTTGACCTAAACAATGTATTGTTGGCTGTTGCTACAAATATACTTATGATTGGGTTTGTGGTCCAGGGTCACATACGAGGGAGACAAATCACACTTTCTTTCACTTTTTCCATTTTTAAAATGTGGTGAACATTGGTGTTTTTGGAAAGAGGAGCGAGTTGGCCTGTGGGATTCAGAATTGTGTTGCTGGCAGAGCATGATTGCCTCATGTCTTTGTCCAGTGTTTTTACACAATAGGCACGTTTGGTTCTCGAGTCGTTCAGCCAGATGGTGCATAGATTAAAGGTAATGGAAATGAAACCTCTCTGATCAAGATTATTAGTTTACATTGAAAGTAATTAAGAGCTGTAAGACACCCAGTGCCCTTCTGTCCACCTACAAGTTGTAATAGATGTCCACATGCTAAAATAAAGAGCGCAACACAATTAACCTGTAGAAAGACAGGTGTTCACAACTGAATAATGCATCATGTAATTGTTCATTGTCAGGGGAAATTAATATATGAGATTTCCGATTTGCAATGGAATAGATCTGCAATCTATAAATTTCAATGTACTTATTTAAAACATATTTATTAGATGCTTGTGGTTAGATCGCCCCAGACAGGTGTAAACAGAGCCTCGGGCACCAATGTTAACATGCGAAATATAAACCATAGACAGGTAAAATAATGTGCTGTAGGATTCCTGCTGTTTATGGCTAACAGATGGAGTCTGAACTTTAAATCCCTGTAGAATTGTTAACCACGGGCTGCCTCCGATTTTGCATTTCCTGTGTAATTTTTTGTAATAATTATCTGAATTTATGTAAATATTATTCTGGTGTCATTAAACATGGCAGATATTACAGCTAACAAACAGTGGCTGTGTTTGTTACAGTCATTGCCTTTGGCAATTTCCAGTTCATATGAAACAATAAGTTCTCAGTGGTGATGATAAAGATGTACACCGGGTTTCTTAAATAATAACCCTTGTACCAAATAATACCTTTGATTTATGAAATGTTAATCATTTCAGCGTAAATAACTGTGCTAATTTCCATTTCTAAGTGATTAATCTGGAATCAAGGGAGGCGTTCATGTGTCATAATCACGCTAATCTGCATCCTTACCCAGAATCCTCGGGTGAGAGCTCAGTGATGTAATCAGGACTGTCATACACTTTCACAGGGGAGGATTGTTGAAGGTCTTTTGATCTGGATTTCACACCACTTATCCTCTTTATTGGCTGGTATCCGTTCTGCCCTTTTTACAGCCGGGTACAGTACTGAACGACTGACAAGTCGCACGCTGTGCAGCTTTTGGCTCTTATTGTATCTCTTTTATGTCACCAACTCTGAGTGCGCAGGGACACAATATGATATGAGATGGTTGAACTAATCAATTCATTCGCCACTGAGCTTTCTTTGAACTTTAGATGTGGACGTGTGCGTGTGCACATTTGAAGTGTTTTTACAAAGATCTTTTGGTATTAGAACCCAATATGTTTGTGCTATCTGTGCAATTGAAAAGCTTTTTTGAAATGCCATTTCCTCAGGAGAGGATCCTATTTTGTGAATTGCTTTTTTGATTTGAATGCTGTGTTGATAGCTGTATGGGAGGTTAAATGAATAGTTCAACCAAAAATTAAAATTCTGTCATCATTCACTCAGACTCGTGTTGTTCCAAACTTGTACTATTTTCTTACTTTGGGGATATTTTGGCAAAGTGTCGGAAAAGTGGGTTATGAGCATCATCATATTTCCATATGCATTGCTCTAGGTTTGATATCTGTGATGTCATTGATCACATACATTTTTACGTGTATATTTGTCAGTACATTCGATTATTTTTATTATTACAGCAGTAATCCATGTGAGGCTGTGAGTAAAGTTCTAAGTCACTTCTTATTTTCTGCACACATGTTTTCTTGAGCTTATTTTGTGCACTAGAATTGTTTTTGACATTTTTCCAATATTTTGTCAGCTGAATGATCGGTACCAAGGAACACAAGAGCACAACCTATTGAAAAGATTGAACATCGATTTCTCACAGCCTTGTTCTCATTTGCATCAAATTAAATATGGCTTGTACCCTGACTAACATCTATAAACACTCACCTCATATCTGAAATTTGCAGTAGAAGTTAAGTGTGATTCAGTCTATACCAGACCTAGTAAATGGTTTAAACGACATAATTTAATGAACTGATGTTTATTTTATCAGTGCTGAGGAAGCTTTAGCTATGGTTCAGGTGTGGTGTGTTAGGATTCTCTCATCAGGTGAATGTAATGTGCAGTAGATTCCTTCAGCTGACATTTCCTCGAGTTCTGCCTGCTGGAGACGTCTGGACTCCCGCTGGCAGCTCAGGGCTTCTCCATGCTGGAGGTGCAGCTAAAAACCCAGTTATCACTGCTGGAGATTCTGCTTTCTAAAGCTAAACACTTTCTGTACCTCATCACGGTTTCTCTGGCTCGGTTCAGGGAGTCTATATCTTTAACTAACAGCTGTTCTTTGCCTACACTTTTACTAAGAAGTTGTTAGCGTCATCATTAAAATCAATATCATTGTTAGTTTGGGTGTTAATTATCTTTTGTGTGAGTCAGGGATGATTTTAAGGAATCTGTCATGGTTAATATTTGTGAATGTATCAAATATTGAAGGTCATGGTTGTGTCGAGGCTTTGAGTCGAAATGTAACAATAAGGCTTTATGTCAGTGATGACAGACTCTTTTTTGCTTATCTTGAGATTTTGTGAAAGCATTGTGACATTGAAGTGACGAAAAGAAAAGCGATCAACAGTCAGATATCAAACTTTCATGACTAAACCAAACAGGACAATTTTTTAATGATTATAAAAAAGTTTGTGAACGCTGTCGTTTGAATGGATGTATGTTGCTTGATCTAATAAGAATGACAGAATTTAAGGTTTTATTTATGGCCATAAATACACACTGCACAAATGTCACTGTTTTGTTATTCTTTGTGTTATTATGTGTGATTAATTTGATTATCATAATTCAGTTCGATTTGATGTAATATTTTAACTTTACTGACAGTATTCACTGCATGTACAGACAGGTTCTCTCAACAGTGTAATACAATGCTACCAATATAACTAAAAGATACGGTACTGTAGGTGGCCTTGATGTGTTATATTTGGAAATATTTTCATTAATGCACAGGTCTGTATTCATTAATGGAAACATGTTCTGCAGCAGGATTATAAGTGGGAATATTATGTTTATAAAAAGAGCATCAGGTGGATTATTGCAGTCCATGTAAACCTGACCATGTGTGTTTTTCTACTGATGCAGAAATTCAGTCAATTCTCAGGGCTTCACAAACGTCTGTTCATGACTGTATCATAATGCAGTTTCAGATCAGTACAATACCAAATTGGCCATTAGCTGACAAATAGATAGTAATGCTTTGGAAATGGTTTTAATGCACTTAGTTAAAATCTCTCGTTGCTATTGTCGCCGCAATATTCCTTCTTCTACTATTACATATGCCATTATTCTGTATTTGCATGCTGTTGCAACAAGCAGATGCTTAGGTCATTGTAAATGCAGCTCTGCACTCAACAAATGCCTTAATGCACAAACCACAACTCTGCCCACTGAAAGAAAATCTCACACACACACACACACAGAGTTTGGTAAACCCACATATTGAAAGGTATTAGATGACATGCATATTCAGCATCCACGGGAAGAATATGGATGTGCGGTGCACAGTAAATCAATAAGCATTCGTATAAGCATCTGGGATGGTGCCATACATTTCAAATCAGATTAATTGTCCTGTGGGATGGCTTCCCAGTTTCAGGAAAGATGCTGTGGAGATTTTGATGGATAGAAGGTCTTTTTTCTCCCCCACAAACAAGTCATACGGCAGTGTATTCAGATTAGATTTGGAATCAAATGAAGCTGCTCAGGATTGCTCTGTGGGGGTTTATAGCCTTTAAGAAAGCAGCGACCTGCTGAGACCAGCAGATACTGTGGTG
The DNA here is from genome assembly GCA_019155185.1 of Beaufortia kweichowensis. Classification (NCBI taxonomy): domain Eukaryota; kingdom Metazoa; phylum Chordata; class Actinopteri; order Cypriniformes; family Gastromyzontidae; genus Beaufortia; species Beaufortia kweichowensis. The sequence goes on from CM032804.1 coordinate 5,245,255, forward strand.
CACCATCACCTGAGAAGGCAAAAATGAACTTTCTAAAGAAAACAGAAAGCACTCCTTTATAATGTGTGCAGATTGTAATTTCTATCATTAAGTTCTGTTTGATCTCATTTGAGACGTTGCTGAACTTGCTTTGGCATTATCACTGTATGCTGGCTCTGATTTTCCAAACAAAAGCTCCATTGTTTGGTTTTGATAATATTAAGCCCTAAAATGTTGATTTAGTTTGTGTACAGCTTTCCACTAGACATGCATGTCATTTTATCAGCTTTAACAGCAACGTTTGAATCCGGGTGCTCAGTAAAGCCCACAGATTTTGTGTGAAGATGCCTCATAAAGTCCCGCTGTGACACGCCAATAGAAATAGAACAAGCAGCTTTAATAACATTAGAGGAGGCTCTGTGGCTTTGGTTCTGTGCAAGTGAAATACCACATCAGAGCAACCTGTGCAAATACATTTATTCCCTTTAAATTTATAGTTGGCAGAATGTCTTTTTTTTTAAGATGTTGTAAAATAAAGCTTATTCAGCCTGTTTGACCTAACAGTTAAACCTGTCTGAAGTCTGTATATTTGTTTACTCGGTGGACTCACACTTACAGTATATGTATGTGTGATATGGTGTCAATAATGCAGCCGCTACCGTAGATTCGCCCTCTGAAGTGTCTGTCCAGCACTGTATAACACTACAAATCCATACAAATATCAACTTTACCACAAAAATAGTTTAAGATTTTCACAATACTGATAGCTCAGATGTCAATTTTTGTGTTTTAAATACCCATCTGAGGGGTACTTAGAATGGTCACATCCATAACAGTCCATATTCCTCATACATTCCTCAAAAAATTAAAATAAAATAACTTTTTTTTTTAAATAGTCATCTCTTGTCGTTTTATATTGTGTGCTCTTTTTTGTCATATTACTATTTTTTTTTAAATAGATAACTTGTGTATAGACTGTATTTTTCTGATGTCTGGACTCTATCAAAAGGGGTTTAGTAAAATATTAACAGATGATTTAATATGTTGGTAATAAATACATTCTGTAAAAATGTATACTTTAAGTTTTGATTAAAATTGTGACATCCATTACAGTAGACTTTTCCATCTGTAATATTTGTTTTGCTTCTGCTAGTTGATTTAAAATTACAAATAAGAACTGCATAGCATAAGTCGTTCCTCTCCTCAATCTCTATTTAAAATAGACATAAAATAATTTTTAAACTTAAAACATTGTATTAATTGCCTTTATTATTGGGTTAAACTCAATGTTATCCACTGTGCTGAAATCATACATTTTGATTGATCAAACACAGCTTCAGTTTGTGATTTACACCCCCAGCTGTCTCTCATCGATTTTTACCCCCCTCTATAACGAATTCCTCTCTCTTAAACCTCCCGAACCGCCACATGACAAACACAGGCAGAAAACAACAAAACAACAAACTCACATTCGCAAATGGTTTTCATGAACTCTGGCATTATGCAGAGTTGTCGGGATGTGTCACGGCAGCGCTGAGCCGTGCTAATTACGTTAAGGCGGCGCGGTTGAGCGAGAGTTCTCTCAAACAGAGAGCATGCTGGGATGAATGATGAGCTTCTCGGCAGAAATGACATTTGTCAGCCTGATAAACCTGCATGTTTTAAAACATTTTAACTAAAATTAGCTTAATGCGGTTCTCACAGCGGGTGTCCACACGCCCTCGATGACTCTAATTGGAGAAGTTTGCTGTGCTGCAATAAGTAACATCTACGAGACTCTGAGATGCAACATTAGCGGCTTTGTTTTACGAACGTTACATATTTGTCTTTTGTTGACTGTTCGCTTAAGTATTGTTGCGTGGAAATTGTTAAGATGATCTCTCTGGAGTAAATCGTACTGTGAACTGAATATGCTGCTGCGAGTTGTATGTTTACGAATGCATCGCAGGCAGATGCAGCAGTCCGTTGTGGGTTTTTACAGTTTATAGAAATGGAGGGAATTACGCTGTGATAATTTAAGACACCATGAAAAGCTAATGACGTGGCTTAGCAGGCTGATAGGATACTGCAGTCAAAGCACAGGTTTGCAGTTATCACTGTGAGGCAGGATGCTATAGACGAAACCATTGCAAAGAGTTATTATCCACTAATGCTGAAAATACAAGCCTTATGACTCACTGGCACTATATACCTGTTGGGTAAATGTACTTTAATTTTTGAGCTGTCAAATGCAGTACCTTGTTGTCTTCCATTTAATATTCAAATGAGCACATTGTGGAGAAATATTACTATATTATTTCAAATGTTTTTTATGATTAATATTGCAGGTTGTATGACTAGCAAACACTCCTCTTTGAACACTCCATTGGTTGGCAAACAGATAGCTCCGCCCCAAACAGAAATGACCTTAAAGAACACTTTAAATTTTAAAAGAAAAAAGAAAAAAATATTATATAGCATTTATCAAAAGCTTTTGTAATAAGAAACCATGTCTTTCTAGCGTATTTTGTATTCCATTCACATAAAAGTGTAATGACTCCTAATAGCCTGACATCACTCTGACTCATAGTATTGGCCTATCAGAGTTCATATAGTTTCTGCCATCCAAATGTCTGTTCTGTCAGGGCCATGCCTTACAGATCCAGGGCCATTAAACTCAGGTTAATTTCTCATTACACAACTCCACAGGACCTCAGCTCATCATGGTGGGAGGTCGACTCATTGAGCAGGTAAAGCCCATTCCTGTATAACCGCCACAGAGGTTAATTTGATTCTTGTCAGGAGCTTACAGGTCTCTCCCAACTAGCTTTTCATCTTTTCCATCTGTGAAGGTACCAATTTCAGATCCATCTGTAGCATTGGATTTCAATTTCTGACACAGCAGAGCTGAAAGGCAGGCTGGCGAATCCCCCATTTCCCGTCAGTCGCGTGACCCCTCAGCCCGGCCTAATCTGGGAACAGAATTCCTAAAAAAACCCTTTTCTATTCATTCATTCCCAGAGCAAGAATGTGTTGTTCAGATGTTGCTCTTTTATAGCTCGAGAGGCTAAGTTACGTGTGACGTGATGTCTGTGATGTTTTTTGCTAAACATTTTTAGAAGAAATAAGAATAGACAAAAATTGTTGACATGCAGTGAAAAGTGAGGAATTAGGAAACCCAGCTGAAGACCCAGCTGAAGCTATTTTTTGTGAATGTTTTCTACATAACATTATTTTGCATAATGTAAAGAACAATCTGTCAAAATATAACCTTGATAACCTTGATATCTTTAATATTAACTGAGTAATGTCAAAAATTAAATCAGTGTTCAGAGTAGACTAATAAAGAAAAATTAAACGAAATAAATCAAATAATAAACAGTAATGTCGATAAAACTACTAATTGGAGTATTTTAAGTCATTAGTATTTATAAACAATAATTTAAATACTATATTTCGTAATATATCATACAATCTATCATTTACAGCAATAAACACACATTGCCTATTTGTGTCATTTTATGGTTATGTTAACTGATGCTCTTAATCGTGTAATTAGACTTTTGCCTGGATTTCACAGACAGTAATATCACATAATGATAATAACTTGTATTTGAATAAATTTAATTTAAGTATGAGTTGATACTAAAATCTTGACATTGATTGCTGCCTTTGGTGTTGTGGCACTTGTGAGACAGTGTTTTAACAAGTCTTTTTAAAACACAAGTGAGAGACTGCAGGGAGCTTAAATAAACGTCTCCATTTGTTCTTTTTTATCTTTAGGAGAACCAGTTGAGATATCCTGTGAGCTAGCCCTTCTCTCTCTGATATAAACAAAAGCCTGATGATTTCATTAGGATTCACAGAGATGAAGAGGCTATTAGTGTTTCTCTATAACGCCCCTTGTTGTTGAACTTCAATAAGTTGCTGTGAAGCTTCTATGCTGGGTTTTGTCTTTGTTATGGCTCTCCAAATGAAACAAAAGAGAGAACAAGAATAATATGACTGCTAAATAATCAGCATCATGATTAGTTGCAGACACGCTGCGTTTAGGATGCATGAATTAGCACTCGGAGGTAATTTGAGTGGTTGCTCTGAGGTTCTGCTCATCTCTAGATCTTCTTCCGTGGGGGAATTCCCAAAGTTTTCTGTTCAATTTGCACCGTCAATTCTGAGACACTCGGTGCTGAGAGCCACAGCAGTTCTCATTTTAGAACAGTCAATCTTTGCACAGATGAAGGAAAATAATAAGTGGAAAAAACAACAGTTGCCTGACATCCATATGGGTTGCCAAGGTCTGATGTCTCAGTGTGTACGCTCAAGGACTCTGTCATGCGATAAATCTTGCTTGTCTCATGAATTGTGTGTGCCTTGTGGACTGATGGAGATACAAATAACCTCTTTTGGGTATTGTTTATTGGTAAAGCCTTGGTCACGTCCCTGATTCTGTCCTCGACAGCTTTTGTTTCAGACATGACATACATGTAGTTCCACTGTACATGTGGATCAGCTTCAGGTGAAGATCATTAAAAAAAACACAAATCAGTATTGAATCTAATGAAACAATAATACACCTCCATCTTTATTTATATTCAGTTTTATGTTCTTGTAACTCTATCTGTAAGGCAAATTCATGAGTTCGATACCAAGCGAACAAACATACCACCCAGAGAACAACTTTTTACACTGTACTGTACTGTAAGTCACTTTAATTAAAAGCATCTTACAAATGCAAAACGTGTAAATATGATTGTTAACGGAAGCAAATTTATTTTGCACAAGCTTTGAATGTATAAGAACTTTATTTTTATTTTTATTGATCATATCTAGCGTCATTGTGCTTTAAATTTAGGCTTTTTGTTTTGGTTCAAATAGCTGTTGCAGAGTTTTGGTCAGCGCTGGATCTCCTGTTGTTTGCTTATTTGAACCACTAATGATGTTTGCTATAAGACGCTTTTGCACCGTCGGCAGCATTGATGAATGATTTAGTGTCTAACCAAGTGAGCAGCTAATGTGTGCAGTTGAATGCATTTGATTGGACAACGTTACATTAGAGAATCACTGTGTCAATGCTATCATCTCGTGGCATCAAACGCACCACCAGAACTCCATGAATGTGTCCATCCATGCATCCATGATCTTTTCTTATTATTAGTTGTGTGTGTTTGTTGCAGCGATACACAATAACACTGTCCTTCAGTGAGTCGTCCTGTCTTTAACAATTAACGCCCATGGCTGACTAGTGACGACTTGCAAATATGTGTGCAAATGAGAGCTGCTTCTTGTCAGGCTGTTAGACGGGCCTCCCTCACCGATCTTCATTGGAGGTATATTAAAGAAGTCTCTGTGGCGCAGAGCACTCATGCCTTATGCCTGTTTGCAAATCTCATTTGCCCTAGTTGGGCCCAGTTGGCGTATTTTCTTGATGCCGCTGCCTGTTCATAATTCTTAACTTTCCTCTAAGTGATCGCTCTTCCCGATTCAGATAAAGACAAGAGCACATCCAGAAGATAAAATGCTGAGTTCACATATAAACATCAGTCATTTCTTTTAACGCCCCTGCCTGTGAAAAAATAGTATGTTTGCCTTTATTTCTGTTTGCTTTCTGCTGTGTTCTGCAGAAGTCTCATTTATCACAGGGCGTGAAATGACTCAAAATCGCTTCCCAACAGGAAAGACGCTCCATTGATAATCTCAATTAGATGCTTTCAAGTGGAGCATTAGTATTTAGATGGGTTTCCCCGCCACAGCAGATTTGCCAGGGATAGATAATGTCAAGGCATTGTTTACGTCAATAGCCGCGTCGAATCGTCCCCGAGATGTACGGCCGATACGGCACGGCTCGTACGACTCGGGCCCGTCTCGGAGCATGATGTCTCTGTGCCCGTACAGCCTCCCCTGACTGGAGCTAATTTGTCCTGGAACAAGATAACATGGGAAGCCATTTCTTCTGGACACTTCGTATCTGCTTTTATCTGTTCCCCGCAATGCCTGGCAGCTCTGCCCTCTGTTCCTTAAAATGAGATTTTTGTAGCATGAATGCAAGGTGAATAAACATGCCTTGATACACATCAAAAGACTCGGGTGAGTGTGGCTAGAGGTTAACTCTCTCATCTGCTTTTCATCAATGTCTTCAAAGGGAGAGTATTTTTCCTCCTTATAGAGCTGGTGGGTAGAACAGGGCCGTTGTGCACCTGCGTCTCCTCACAGCTTATACAGCGATCCTGCATTCCTCAGGTACACTTACAGTGTAACCGATTGATGCGAGTCTGCACTACGGGCCGCGTTCATCTTAAGAGGGAGTGGAATTGTTTTCTTGTCCTGTTCTTATTCAGCAGTTACCAAAGAAATAAAGGATTCATAGAAGTCATAGGACACATATTTTAGTAATAATTGATCTGATCTCTTTTGAGGGTCTTTATTGTGCTTATAAATAACACATTGTGTTCATTTCAATATGAAGAAAACTGACTATACTTTTAAATTCATTTTATAAGCAATTCATCTCATACACAGATTCTCCTTCTGTGTAAACTGTGGTTGAACTCTTAAGTGTTTTATCATTTATATATTTTAAGTTTTTATCAGAGATCAAACTGGTTATTTAACAGTGTACATCTCATTAGTCTTGTTGAATAGACAAGTTTTTTTTCGGTGTCGCTTTTTACAGTTTGCATTGTTTCAAAGCAGCTGTACAGAAACCATATTGTTAAAAACAGGCAATGCAGTAAATATATAAAAGAAGAGATGTTTTCCCCCCACTGTATGGTTTAGAAACATATTAAAATGATGTAAGAGATATAAAGTCAAGAATGTTATAAAATGCTTAAAGATTTGCAATAATATAATGAGTTGTATATTAGAATTACTAGGAAAAAGTAGATAAGTGATTGCAATATTTTAAGTATAAATGCCTAAACCTGATGTCTGGAATAATGCTGGTGCATTGTGGGTAAAACTATAAAATGGGTCTGGTGCGTAAATACACTTTAGCTTTTAATGTTACTTTTGTTCTTGCTGCAAAATAATCATCAGGCCGAAGATACATGCTTAAGTGTTTGAGATCTCAGGCACTGATCAGAACAACCATCCTGATTCCAGTGGTGAATTCATGGTGTAGCTCAGAGAATGTGTTTTTGGTGTAAGTGCCATGAGCAGGATGATGCTGGCACCTTCCCTGGGCACTCGTACATCAGAGATGTGCCAGATGAGGAGTGGCAGCATCTCAGTGATTCAAAACAAGCCGCCGGCGGTTTCGTGCACAGCATTGTGCCCTAGAAAAGGAGGCATTTAGACATGGCTATCTCCTCAAGCTGATAAACAGATGTTGCCAAAGAGAGTGTTGAGTTTTACTTAAGACTCCAGTGGTTGGAAATTGATTTGGGATTTAAAGATTTGGGTTTTGATCTACGGTACTGTTCTTGCGGAAGTACAATACAATTATATTTCTGACAAACTACAGTCTAATTGTTAAAAATGAAGAACTGATGTTGAACTGATGAACTGATAAAAGATGTTGGGTCAAGGCTAGCAGAAGTGATTCATTTCTGGAGCGTTATGTACCTGGAACATGATGTGGCACAGAACGGCACAAACATTTGCTGTTGTATCAATACCTTAATGTGCTTGTGTACTTTTTAGTGATGAGTAAAAAACAAGAGTTGCTTTAAATGTAATCAGTCAGTTTTTTGTACTCGTTTTTTTTCTCAACATAAATGCTTAGTTGGCTTTTTAAAAGTGTTTTAGGTCATCCAAATATTGAATTTGGAGTAAAAGTGAAACAGTTCAGACAGAAGTGTCCAACATTTGTCTCCACACCTCATTTAACCCCTGGACTGAAAAAGATAACTCGCAGCGGGCCAAACGTCGCAACGGGGTTCTGTATGTTCACATTTTCTCTCTCTCTAGCTTCACCGTAGCTATTGATCTTTCTCTCATTATCACCAGGAAGCAGAAATAGAAGCACAACTGTAGCCGTGAACCGCTAAAGATAAATTAAAAAGGGTTATTTTAGTTACGTCATTAAGCTTGGTGCAGTTACAAAGTTGTTGTGTAAAATGGTTACAGTAGCATCTTTCTTTTACAGCTTCATCTTGCCTGCGATCACACACTTGCACCTCTCATTGGTACTTGCGGGATTTCTTCGCATGTTTTGTCAGGCTGTTATTCTCACAGAGAAACAGAGGAGGGCGTGGGTCTGGCCATTGTCCAACCAGAGACCTTCAATCTAAACTCTGATGCCCTTGAAAGAGTAAAAAAAATCGTCAAGAACTAAGCAGCGAATCAGAAATTCTCATCTTGGCCTTGCAGCACAGGTGGTTAAGCAGACAAGGGTGCGCTAATTCCTTCCCGGCGAGGCTGTCGGGGGGACGCGTGCTGACTGACAGGTGATGGGCAACTTTGAAAGAGATCAGACAACTTTTATAAAACACTCGAAGTGCCTCGTAGGATTGGGGTTAATTACCCATCTCTAAAAATATGCTGTTTTCTATAGCAATTATGATTGCTTCACTCACCGCAACCCTTAGCGAGTCAGGTTGTGGCTTTAAATGCATATAATTATCTGTGATTTGCGGGGGATTAGGACTAAGCTCCGCCTACTTGTGACATCGTGCTCAATTCACACATCGTCTAGATCTACTAACTACTTCCTGCAGGTATATTTTTTTTATTCTGCTTTAAGCCATGCTAACACTTCATGTTTCCAAAATGTGTTCGGTTTGATATGCAAACCACTGTCAGCGTGATTTATCACTGTAGCAGCGGATGCAATAAGTAAAATGTAAATAAGCATGACCTGATAGATGTCAAAAGAGGAATTAAAATCCCAGGGTGCCGGTGTTATCTTACCTTATAGGATGAATGAGTTTATTTTATTCTAAATTTTATTCTAATTCGCAGCTGGAGCAAACAACTTTTGTGCGTGTTTTGCAAGTTCTCTCGATCTGCTGACTGTGCGAGTCATGGTCTCGGCCCAACAGGAAGTACCACCTCCATCCAATTAAAAGCTATCAAGGAACTGTGCATAAACAAATCTTAATTTAACGCAGTTTTTGTGTAAATCCACATTTAATTTGATGAGACTTTTAAAAAAATCACTTTGCAAGCTCAGCCCCAGCATGTAAAATTTGTTTAAGACTCCAATTTTATTCTTGGTGTTCCACTTATTGCAGCTTTACAATTCCAGCTAAGAGCATGATGTTATCAACCATCTCACTTACTGCAGTGGCTCGATTCAGTCCATGAGACCATGATATCATCAGAAAATGCTGTGCGCTGCACTGGCAGTTAAATTATGGGTCACTCTTTTGCAAGCCCGCACTCTTTTTTAAACATTGAGCCGGCTCTGAAATTATTATTAGATTGAAATGAAATTGGAAGGCCTCTCCCATGTCTGTTTAGTGGTTATTGGAGAGGCGGCTCATAATTTAGAGCATTTGAGAAATTGAGAGGGAGGTTTCTTTGAACTGCCTGTGTAGTCTGAAAAACAGCAAAGTGAAATCTTTGGGAAAATGAGTATAACAAACTCGAACTAAGAGGAAAGAAAATGGCACTTATGAATCCAGCATGAAAGATGTTGCATACATTCCTGCAATAACTGTATATGTGGTCGTATACAGTTAAATTATGTAATGTTACCACGCTTTTTACACAGCCCGTGTTTCTGTGTAATGTATTACAAACAGTCAATAATAGTTTAGATAGGCTTTTATTTGAGCAAATGGATTCTCTTCAACAAAATCCCAGAACCCTTGTAAAGCTTTGAGTGGTGGATGAACAAAGTCTGGTAATAATAAAGGAGAATGATCTGCAATGGCCCTCTGGGCTGGATAAATGAAGCTTGTGATAAGAAGTTGTACGTCAGTTCTCCTCTTTTTGAAGGACCAGACTGCATTGTTAGAATACAACACTTGTAGGACCTTGATTCTGCTATACACAAAGACAACGAGTCCAGAAACATCTTATGTGGCTTTTGTCCACAGCAGATCTGGTTTTGTTGAGGAATGCAGTAAGTGGAGTTTAAAGAAAGGGGGACATGGACTCCCTGAGTTCACTTTTAACAGCCCCATAAAACCCATTTGAAGTTTATTATTGAGTATATATCAGAAACATGTGACAAAAAAAACTGTTGAAGTGTTTGATCTTTTAGAGTTTTAGAATGGGCCTGTAAGCCAAAGGCAGAAAGTCACGGCGAGCTCAGCACCATATTATCAAGATTTGTCAATATCAAAATGATTTACACTTTGACTTTAACAACTTTGTACACTTATTAGTACAATACCACAGCAAATACAGAAATATTCATATATAAAGGACGTTAAGGTATTGTAAGCAGTATAAACTTTTGAGTAGATTGAATTTTTTAAGTAATATGAATGGATACAAGTTTGTAAGGTGCATAAGTAGAGTCTGTTAAACAGATCTTATTTACGAAAAAACAACGTAATTTTATTCCTGTATAAAAAATGCGCAAAGATTTTGCTCTTGCGTTTGAAAAGAGCTTTCACATTGTATTGTTCTGCCCATTGATGAAGTTAGATGACCTTAATGCGGTATGCTTGTTTGCAACCTTCAAATGAAATATGCCGTCTATCATTTTTGTTTGTTGTCTGTATCTGCAGAGTTAAAATAATGGTAACTGTTTAATATTTAGCTTCATTGTAACATTGATTATTCACTTTAAGAAGAGGCAACATAAAACACCACATATCAGATGCACGTTGAGGCTACAAGATGATGCATGTGCAGATGCCTTAACGAGACAGAAATCTGAGCATTGCTCTGCGGGTTTACAACATGCCTCGGTAGGCAAACAACAGATGGAGAAGCTTCTTGTTCGATGAAACTTTGAGACACAGGGCTCCCCGAAGATCCTCCCAATCCATCTGCAGTACACGGTTGGGCGTGTAGTTATGACACGTCTCTTAATCGAACCAGCGCAGCGCCTCTGACCTCGTCCCCGAGGCCGCCTGATAAGAAGACTCCCGCCACCTGCCACGCGTCAATCACAGACCACCTCTCAGAGCTCTCTGGGAAAGCAATCTCTCAGTGATGTCCCCTCAGATTACCTTTCCAATATCCCACACATCTCCCATCATTTCCAATCAACTGCACAGCTAAATTTATCACTGCACTGTAAATACTATAATTTCGTAACAGTTTGATAACAGAGTGGATTAAGATCAAAGTCCTGGACTGGAAAATCTATTTGAAAGCAGTAGGTGTGTTTTAGGAATGTGGGAGATGGTTTAAACTGGTTATTGGCTGATCCAAGATGTTTGTATACCCAATGTATACCCATATACTGTACTATAAAATCTTTACTTTGATGAAAATAAAGTACATGGACACATTAAGTATTATAGTTGTACCATCACTGTACCATTATATCAGCGAAGTAAGACACATTTTTGTGAAATACGGTTATATCATTGATCAGGTTTCAGTAGTTTGACTATAGCGCAAATACTTATTTAAGAAAACAACACAGATGGAAGTTTTTTAATAGTAATTATTTTTCCTCCCAGATATCAATGAAATTAATGTTAGCTCAAGTGTCCTGCATTTCAGCTATTTCTTCTGGGAAAAAGTCTCCCATAAAGTTTCAGAAGTTTGCAATCAAAAGTTAATATTATTAAAGATTTCAATATAAGTTCTGCTCAAATTTAGATTAGTTTACCTATGCAATCTACATTCATTTTACAGCTTCATAATCTTATTGTGTTCTAACCATTATTTTTGTTTTTCTAAGAAGTTTTAGGAGACTTAAGTTAAAGCTTAAAACCTCTGAGCAATAATAAATCCTCTAGGGTATATTGGATGTTTGGTGTTCAAGTGGAAATGCAGGTTCAAGTCTGGTCTGTGTCATTTTAAGATCTCTGCAAAACTTTCTTACTCCCTGCTTTCCCGTCTCTATGCCATCCTGTCCAATTAAATGCACATAAAATATTCAAAAAGCTTTAGTTCTTTATCTTTCAGATTTTCATCTTCCAGAATTCTTACATAGTTTCATCTTTGCTGCTGCATAGTGGATTGTAGAAACAAATACAGTGAATATGAAATCCCAGTGATCCTTCAACACATGATCAGACTGTTTCAACACAACCTCACATAGAGCCCGCTGTTCAGCGTCTTATGAGAAACCCTCCACAGGGGGCTCAATCAAAACAGTTTCCCGGCCCAAAGTTTCAACGCTTCGTTTTCCTTTCAGAAACCCTCGTGTTTTAATGTGGAAAGTATCAGGATCGTTTAGGCAAAAATGTTTACCTTGGTTGAAAAACTAGAAGCCGGCGGTGAGTAAAGAAGGCAAGAATCAATAAACAATATTTTGTGAGCCCCACAAGTAAAATAACAAAGTTACATGTAAAACAACGTGTGCCGTGGACTACAAAACATGAAAAGATGCTTTTATTGAACGTCTCTATAAAGTGTTCAGGGCTTTACGATGTATCAGGGATGTAAAGGATGAGGTGTGGAGTGTTGCGGGGATAGCAGATCCCCTGTTCATAGTGCTTGCTGTTCAATGAAAGGCTTTTTCATTCCTGCGCTTCGGTTAGGGAGGAACATACAGACAGACAGCTGTGCGCATGGAAGGGAACTCTTCCACCCACCCCCCGTCTGAATAAAAGCCCAGCGTGTGTGATGTTTGACCGCAGCGTGCGAGTGTTCAGAGGGGGTGGATGGGAGGACAGGAGGTCTTGCCTAAGTTCACCCTAAGTTCATTAGAATAGGACGTTATTATTTTCTTAGCTGTCGCGGTGTGGCCGTTAAACACGAGGAGATTGACATTGTTCTTAGCTGGGGTCACGCAGATGTGCGTGAGAACCTCTTTATCTCGCTGATGTTTGTTGAGTTATCAGTAAGAAACAAAAGGGAGCAGCCCATGAATTGTGTGTATCGTGCCTTTGTTTTCAAAGTGTTATGAAAGAGCTTTATCTAAGTCGGCTAGATAAACAGCAAAACATTTTGTATATAACAAGATCTGTTTTTGTATGTCCTATGAAAATGAGCATGACCTCTAACCTGTAACCTTTTCTTTTTTCTCCTCATGTCTCCCTGCGGTCTGCCGATGTGTCCTGCTTTAGGTAAGACCACTGCAGTTACTGTATGAATTACCTACAATCTGTTCTTATTGCAGTCTTTTTAATCACAGCTGTCTTAACCGCAGGAGATAATGACTCTTAAGCTTCTTTTTGTGTGGGAAACCTATGATGATTGTGGAAAAAACCTTACAGGGGGTTTGCATTGTTATTTAAAGATAAGGATGGGTTATATATATATATATATATATATATATATTTTGCAGTACGTTTTGTGACTGATCTGTCACAAAAATTTAAGCTCAGCCAATGGCGTTAGTTTAGGGCTACAATGTTTTTCTGGCTGACCAATGACTGATGAGGATAGTGTTCTGGAAACTAGTTTGAAACTAGTTTGAAACTTTGCGGGTTTGATTTGGTGACACTGGCAACTCAGACTTTTTTTTTTTTGAGTATTTCTACAAAATTATAAGGTAACAATAATGATAATCGAGTGCAAATTACCTTTCAGCTAACTGGAAATTACAAACAAAATCATAGATAAGTCACAATGGAAAAATCATTTCATAATGTAAAATATCACGTATGATAAAACTAAAATCATACGTGATATTTATGATCAAATATAAACATCACACAATGTAACAATTGTTTCAATTTATTTCTTTAGATTTTTGTGCTAGACTGTGATGGATATGTTTTCATGAGATTCATCTCTGTGCTGTGTAAATTTTGTACAGTTAGAATCTAGTAATCGCTGTCTGAATTATAAACGCTGATACCTTAGTCACTACAAACTGCCTTATCAACCCATGTCTTACATTCCTTTACTTGTTTCATATCTGTATACGTTGTAGCGAAAAGAAGCCGTTTCTCTAGTTAACCAGCTAGTGCAGTTTGTATTGCCTTCTTTTGGCATGTAGATGTATGTGCCCAGCCTGAAATGTAAAACAGACTGCCGTGCGACATTTACTCTGTGTGGCTGATCAGCAAGGGCAGCCATAATTTACAAATCCATTGCCAGCCTTGTTATTGTAGATTCCTAACAGCTTTTTCACTTTCCTTGGGCAGACCTGCCTAGCTTTCTTAATTCCACCTGGGAGCACTGGCCAGGCTCTGGTGTGTCTGGGTACTTTAGCAGGCACCCATCCCACCTCCTCCTTCCATGCGTACCTGCATGAGTGCGGCTATGGAAATGAGTCTGCAGGAGGCCGCGGTCCCCGGGGTTTTGGACAACTGACAGCATGACAGAAAGGAGCTGACGGTGCCCATCCATTTCGGCTCTTTGCAGCACTGCTAGGCGAACCACACAATTACCAATTCCATCAAATAGATTTTCCTTGCCGGAGTTTCTTCTTTGACTCTGGAGATGAAGCTCCGGTAGGGGAGAGAAAAGCACCCTTGGAAAACAGTCTGAGAAGCATTTCCATGGCCCGCTGAAAGATTTGTTATATTTCTGCCAAATCCCAGCAGCTGTCGTGTGTCATGAGAGAGTAACCGGGTATGACACAGTGTTAGAACAGATGTCAGTGATGTCTACCTGAGCTGTGATACCATTAAGTCACCTGAAAAACCGCATTTATTCATGAGGTGCTGGAGGTTGAGGACAGTTGCCTGTGTTTTTGACAAATGCGGCTTAATGTTGGATATACAGTGGCCTCAAAAAGTTTATTTTGAAAATTATTTATGTAAGCTATACTTTCAAATGTATGAATGTCTTTGCATTATAAAAACTGTCTGTATCTACAGTATTTGGCTATTTATATATATATACTGTAGATATTTTGAATAAAATGCAATAATGTAATGACATTCAGACATTGCAAAGTGTGACTTACATGTCCAGATACTCTGTGTGACTACTGCACTTCTGCATTGTTTACCAAATAATTATTAACCCGTTAACTGTCACCATTCTTCACCGTTATTTCACTATTCACTTCAATATTTCATAGTTGAATTCCAATGTAATCATGACAAACTATTGATGGAAAGGTCAAAGATTCAAGAATAATTTTAGACAAATTTTTATAACAATACACATAAACTTAAAAATAATAAAAATTAAAAATTAATAAAAAAAGTTAATTTTTATTTTAAGATATATCTAAAATGTAAAAACTAAAAAGATTTTGTAAAATTAAAAAAATGTATGTGGGATTGTGTATTTTCATGTGTATGTGTGCAGTGACAGTTCTCAGGTTAACTTCTCTTTAGATTTCAAAAGCAAAACATAACATCCTATAAAAGTTATTGCCTAAACCTACAAGTTTATACTAATGGTCTTGAACTCTATTTTATTGTGGTGCAAAAGCCACTGACTCTTTTTCTCAGAAATACATCACCGCTCAAAGCGCACTGTATTTCTCCATCTGTCTTGTTCTTCTGCTTCCAGAGACGTCCCCTTTGACTCAGTGAGGGATTTTCTCCGGCTACATGCATATTCATGAGCTGACCGTTATCTCAGCCTATAGGGAAAGGGTTCAGTTCAATGCCAACATCACGCTGAATTCTGTTTGGTTCTTTATAATCCATGACCTCCCAGCATTGCCACACGCTGACAGATGGAGACAGAAAGGTGTCAGTGGGGAGGTGTGGGGTTGTGTGCACTGTTGCTCTGTACGATCACGGTTTATTCACTTCATGGGGTTAAAGTGGAGCAAAGGTACATGGGCTATGCAATTCCGTGATATAATGAGTCTTTGTGGAAGGCCAGGTAGCTGTAGCAAAAGCTGATTGGCATGTAGACTTTTGCCTGTTATTTAGACTGGTCAGTTTGACCTCGGTCAGTGTAAACAGACAGGATCCGTGCATTGTAAATCCATCCTAATAGATATAGACAACAATATCATAAGACGAAGAGAAAACTTCTTATATTATTGTCAATGTAGAAATGTTTACCTAATTAAGAATTACTTGATGCCATTGATTTACTTTATAATTTATTATTATTTAAATTACATTCACACTAAATATAATTTAAGTAAAGGAATGTTGTCAATATCATATAAGGAAAACTGTACTATAGCGTTGATATGGCCTGCGGAAATATTACAATCTTGACAAGCCTAGAAGTGAGCTTTTCTTGTTGAGCCAGTCATAAATATGAATGGTTTCCTCAGAAGCGCCTCCACAGACTCGTCCCAAATCCCGAATTCTCTCTCAGTTTTCTGTTTCGCAGTCCCCCGAGCGCTCGGGGAAAGAGTTTCCAGTCAAAACAGGATAGGTGAAGGCAGTGGAGAACCACTTACAGGACATGACTCTAGATTACTGAGACACAACATGACAAAATGATCCATACCTTCCTCTGCAGCCAAGTCCATTTCGTTTTTCTCTTTAGTCTTGGCTTTGGGTTATATGAGTCCCGGGAGTCTGTATCATTTGTAAAGCCCATCGTGCATCAGGGTAATTCAACCCATTGAATCAGGCAATCGATAATGTGTCACACGTAAACTTCCTTTTATAAGCTCCTTTTCACACTTTTCATCATCTGAGCACCAACAGAAATGACTTTCTCTATAGTTTGGCCCATCGTCCATCCCATGGTTCATTCCGTAGTGTCCTCACCTGGGTACACACAGAAATATTTCTCAGTCTGTGTCACACAATTGCTTAAAGAAGCGACTCTGTGGATGAAGGAATATCTGAGGTTAAAGCCTTTATTTATTCTAGAAATAGTGAATAACGCTTGTAACCATAGAGGCAGTGACTAAAGTAAATGTAAAAGATGGCGACTTGCATTGAACTGAAGCTTTATCACAGGGGTGCGAGTTCTCCCATCAAGCCGTTATTAAATCACGACAGTTTGAATACTATTTATTTCTAACTATTCATTTTGTAGAGCAGATTAAAGCTTGTGAGTCACACCCAGAGCACAAAACTCGTGAGGTCAGATTTCCTGTGGAAGGATTTAAGAGACCGGATCTGAACCTTTGGATGATACACACGGCTCATATCCATCCCTGTGAGTCATACTGTATGATGTTACATAAAACTAGTTGCACAGTGCGCATTACAAACTTTGACCGTGAACACAACCTCATTTAGCACTGTAATAGCTGTACATCAATATTATCAGGTTAAAGTTATCACACTGCATGCTGAAGCATCGCCTCTGCTGACAAAAAAACTATTAAAACCATCACAGCAATTCTAATGGTTATAATGCAGGGTTCTCCAACCGGGGGTCCGTGACCCCTGCGGTACTGCAGGGGGTCCGCTAATTAATGTTGGATCATTAATAATTTTAAAGATTTGAAAATATACAGACAATGATGCATGTACAACAACAACATAGTTCTAACTGTCTTAAAATAATATAACTAGCGTAATATGATTATTGATATTGATACTGATATTAATATGATATTAATAACAGAGGCTATGGTTCACACAATTTGTCTCAGGTGGTCCCTGCCCCATGTCTCTATCACCTAAGGGTTTCTTGACCGGAAAAACGTTGAGGACCCCTGTTATAATGGGATTGTATTTTATTTCGAATTTGTATTTTTTCAGCAGGGACTGCACTGTTGATTGAAATTATAAGTTGACATGCAAGTACAATAAGCAATTTGAAAGCAAAAGCATATGCAAATTACACAGTAAATGTGTTTATAAATATGTGTTTGAAGCATAACTCACTCAACGTCACTCAAGGCAAAACATTGATGATTCTCATTGATAGCGCTCATCAAAGTACTTGAAGTTTTAAGAACACTTCATCTGTGTTGCATAACAGCAGTGTTTAGCACAGTGAATGTTCTGAGAGTGTTTGGGAAATTCATGATTGATGTTCCCACGGTGTGTTACTGTAGCTCCCGGCTTCAACATAACCCATAGATGCCTAGATATTACTAACTGTTACCTTTATTAAATCTGCTACTGTCTGTTGTTGTCATTTAGATTGACATTTACAGTGTAATTAACATGACAACAACATAACAGCAGATTACTTGGTGATCGCAGACAATTAATGCATTCAGAGCTTCTGGGTATATCGCTCTTCTGTTTGAGTGAAATATCAAAGAAATAACTGCCAGACACTTCAGATACCGCTCACATATACATCGCTCATGACTGATTAAACAGCACTGTGTGAGCAATAACACATTTTGTTGATGGTTGTTTATTGTTGATAAAAACAGTACAGGAAAGGAAACATATTTAATAGTGAGGTTGAGGTTCAGTTAGCACGATGTGCTTATGTTGACCTTAAGCCTGGATAACACATTATGTAGAGATTCTCAGTGGGTTTGGCCTACTTGATCTCTCTATTCTGTTCCTGTAAAGAGTCAGTCCTCTTAAAGTGCCAGTTGGAATATGAATCACAAGTAAATCATATGAATTTTGCATATATAGAACAGTTCACAGTATTGTTCCTTTACCCTGAATTTTTAAAGATAAAAATGTAATATATTGGACACTTATGGCATTCTTATAAATAATGTTTATTTAGCTATAAATAATATTTTTTTTCATTATAAATTATATTAAAAAATATTTTACTGGCTTTTTAATAAAAGTACTATTCTCAGAAGTAATTTTGTATTTTTTAGCCATCTGTGCAACTGCTTTTAACCTACTGGTCTCAAAGAAATATTTAGAGGACATATGAAGTTAGAGCCCCTCACAGAGAAACCACATGAGCAGTTCATCACATGTCACAAGCATTTGAAGACCTTACAAAACCTTTGAAACTTTCTGTGGGGGAAAGCGTGCTTTAAAAGTGTGCTTGTTTTTTATTTACAAGCCTGTGAAAAGAACTGATGGGGCCAAGGTCAGACTTACGGAACGTTCCTGCATCTATAACCTTCTGTAAAAGTAACTTTTTATTACACATGCCTTGCAGATATACTGTTGATGATGTCGTTGCTTGATATCATCAGCACGCTGTAGTTTACATAGAGTATTCAACCTTTTCGGCTCGCGTTTGCTTTTTGACAGAGGAAATAAATCTTGCTTGTCATCTTCTCACCTTTTCCCAGACCGTGTTTTTCCAGACAGTATGTGACAATGCAAACACAATGTGATGAAAGGCAAATCTGGAATAAAGGACAGATCTGAGAGACGGAGTGCATTTAGCATTTTAATGCTAAATTATTGTGAATCCTCCGCATCTGATGGATGCATAATTTGGATGGCATAGTTTTTTCTTGATTAAAACACATTACCATTTTAAAATATGCCTTTAAAAAAACAATAATGAAAAAAGCAGCTTTGGCCGGATAACGTGGCAGCTGCCTGGTTAAAAAGTCATTCTTTAAAACTTAAAAGTGCGACCATTAGATTCAAGTGTCCCATTGAAATACCTTCTTCCCCATTGTTTCTGCGAGAGCCCTTGGAGCTCAAATTGACAAAAAAAGAAGAAGAAAAGGTATTAAATATTCATAGGCTAACAGTCATTAGACATATCTGAGGTGTCAGTCAGAAGCAGGTCTATTTCTGGGTTAAGAGCAATCTGTGCTGTTTGTTTCACCGACCTGTCTCTCACAGCCTTCCACAACCACCACTGGGACATTTCTCCACTTTTGATGTCGCACAACTTCTGTCAGCTTTCGCCTGGACTTGTCAGATTCAGGAGCTCTGAAGGCTTGAGGAAGTTCAAGAAGACCTCACATCTAGTGGCTGTGGATGACATTGAGAAAATGAAAGGCGCTATGGCACATGGATCTTCAGCTTCCCTCCATTCCTCTTCTCTCTGGTGTGAAGCTGCCGAGAAACTTGACGTACTCAAGGTGCAGTTTTTCATATGCCTTCTTTTCCAACTAAATAGTCGTGTTTGAGATGATGCTCACAGCTTTATCACATACTGTAACCCACCCACAAACAATCATGCCAAGTGGTACGAGTTTTGAGAACATACAGTATTTGAACACCCCAAATCATTTTTGATGCATTTAATATACAGTACCGGTCAAAACTTTAGATAATGTTTTTCATGGTCTTAAAAATCTTTTCTTCTGAAGGTGTATATTGCAATGTGTGAAATAACGTTTTTAGGCAAGAATGTAATTGTGCCAACATATTAATTTCTTTAATTAGAAAACTATAATTGTTTTTAAAAAAAAAATTTTGAAATTGATTGTTTGGACCAAATAGTTAATCAAAAGCAGCCGATTAGAGTCCGGCATAGATATAAATTTCTTTAATGCTGTTTAAAAATCTTCTCAGGTTGAGACCTCAAGAAACTAGATAATGAAAGGTCAAGAGTATGATTTAGCAAATTCTAGACAAAGTATGACTACTTTTAATGAAGTTGAAATATAATGTAGTGTTCTTTTATTTTGGTTGCACAACATAAATCCCACAGTTATTTTATGGTTTTGATGATACTGAAATGTGAAAAAATATATAAACAACGTGTGTTTCCAATACTTCTGACTGGTACTGTATATCAAATTCATAATGATCAATTATGATATTTGTAAATTCATGTATTTTAAATTGTAAATTCATGGGCAAATTGAGATTCACGACCAGTCATGTTTTTTGTCTGGCCCAAAGCTGGCTCTCCAGCAGGGAAAACATGAAGCGCATCGGGCACCTGCTCCAGATCCCTGTCAAAGCAGTGAAGGACCATTATGAAGAACACATCTGTGCCCGTTTATGACACTTGTTTTTGTTTCCAGTCCTTCTAAAAAAAACAAAGATGCTATTTCTTCCTACTCAGAGGATTACGAGAAATATTTTTTTTCATCGTGAGCTCTACAATGCTCATTAGAGTCTCCTACAGCTCTGAACTGACTGATCACATTGTTTTCTCGCTCACCTCAACAGTCTCTCGTGAATCCTCTCTCGACGTGGAGGAAGAGTGGCCACAAATATTCAAATGCGCAGTCTGTTCCCCTGGCACATATATCTGAAGCCCTGCCACGCTCAAATAGATGAACATATGTCTCTTAGCTGAGTCAAAGCTAATTGAATTAAAATATGTCTGCTCAAACTGGGCGAAAACAGACCAGTCTTGATTCAAGAAAAACACAAGGTGTAAGTGTGCTTGGAGCTTTACAGCGAGATATGACATGGTTAGGGGTTGTCGAGATGAAAATGTCTCATCAGTGCCATGTTCATCTGGACGTTCCACTTCTTGTTTTATTTCCTATCAGCATTTTGATAGAAATCTAGTTAATTATTCTGCTTTCAAAAACATTTTAAAGATGTCTGCCAAGTGCATTAATATAAATGAGATGTTTTGGAATGCCACAGTTTCTTCTCAGTTTTTCCTTTACTTCATAGTTTTTCCTGAACATACTCTTATATTGATCAATACATGACCCAAAAGCAGGATGTGTGTTCAGATGTGATTATGTCACAAGTCCCCAAACATCTGTGACACATCACACCCGTCTCTCCGCTCTTTGACCCTCTGAGTGCAGTGATTGGTCAGCTCTCAGAGTCACTTCCTGTGGGCTCTTCTGCTTTCTTTCACAGAGATGTGGCAGAACAGAGAGCGACAAACGGCATCAAAAATATCTGTCAGGAAATAGCTTAAGTCAACAGTATTCCCTGCTTTCGTCCAAGATGGTCTTATCATTGCTTTGCCTGTCCTTTGGCCGGCATGAAAGACCCTCCTGGGCATTCGGTCGAGCTCTCTGTGATGTTTTAACTCCTTTCCATGAGCTGCCAGTAGGGGCCTTTCGGCACAAAAGTGAAAGG
Organism: Beaufortia kweichowensis; assembly: GCA_019155185.1. Classification (NCBI taxonomy): domain Eukaryota; kingdom Metazoa; phylum Chordata; class Actinopteri; order Cypriniformes; family Gastromyzontidae; genus Beaufortia; species Beaufortia kweichowensis. Next base: position 5,266,908 of record CM032804.1, read on the forward strand.
CAGGGATCTGATGTAGTAATTAATGAGGCTGGAGAGAAGGGGTCGCGCCGGCTGCCTCCGTCTGGCTTTGGGTGTCGTGAGGGCACCCTACGGGGAGAACAGCGGTGATACAGTATTCAATTAAGAGCTTCAGTGTGCTCTGACAGGATCCCAGCAGGGGCCTGACATAGCACTAACCAGACACTTACATGCCTTGGAATTAGACATGAAATAATAGGGAGCAGGGATAAGCTGCTGATGAATGTATTGACCGATGGAATATGTAACTGACCTGAGGCTGATTCTAATTTCATCTCTGCCTGCTAGGAAAAAGTCTAATGTACTTAATGCCTAGATAGCATTAAAGGCTTCGGATTCAGTTATTCATTTTTGGATTAATTTAACAGTTTCTTTTCTTATCTCTTAAAGCTTTCGTTGTCTCACATAGCTAAAAATCTGGTCCACTTTTAAACTTTTTAAAGGAAGACACTTTCTGATAATATAATATATAACATATAAAAATAAAAATTATTATTATAAAGTTCCAACACATGATCTACATCAACATATACAATATTTTGATGTTTTGTTTATTTTATGCTTTCACTTCTGAGAAGTTCTCTTAGGGAATATCTTTCTTAATTCATTTAATATTTTTATTTTTTCAATGACAGACCTTTTTAATTTTTTATTAATTTACAAACAGAAGACTCATTTAAACCTTGAATGTGTACAATTTTGTAAAAAAAAGAAGATTTTTTTAGATCATTTTTTAGATTTTGTTTAAAACATTGTGATACAGTTATAATCGTGAATCCTGTAAAGAAAAGTGTTTGTGAGCTGAGTGTATCGTTACACTTCTACCAAACACCTCAAAGACATTTTAGTGTAATTTCACTGTAAATTTGTATGTTTTTTAAAGTAATAAGTATTTCACAGAAATTAAAAACAAGAATGAAGACATAAAAAACATCTGGTTGTGATAGCAAAACACATAAAAAACAAACAAGAAAACATGCGGCCCACTGCAAGTTATATAAAGTTAGCCTGTTAGATTGAAACTGATGATTTTCTTCCAGCTCTTTCCATTTTGCAGTATGCATCAGACAGTAGATGGACTGTGGGCGGTCGGTGGGTGTGCCAGCTGTGTCTAGCCCTTTTTAAACCTGTGCTGTGATTATTGAAGCTTGCACCTCTGTGGATTCTGCTACATGTAAATGCAATTATAAATGCACAAATCTGGTGTGGGTTATGAGCAAACATTCTCCATCTGCTTAGCATTTCATCATGACACCAGTTGAAGCAAACAATGCTCGCTCTTTATTGTGAAGCCATTGTTATGATCACCTCTGAGGAAATCTCCACTCCACAACCTCCACAATGTGTCCCTTTAACAAACCCTCAGCCTTCACTTGCAGGTCTAATCATTTTCTCAGGGCCGATCACTCCTGATGAGTCCTGAGACCTTCCACGGTTTTTTCATCTGCTCATCTCACAGCTAGAGTCCAAATCGCTGTATGTCAAAGGCTCGTACTCGCGCTCCTCTATGCCGCTTGTCCCGTAGCGACTGCTGTTTCGGGTAAACGGGTCTGGATGGAGGCTAAGCAGCAGCTGCGTTTCTGGCAGGCCGCTGTCCCCTACTATCATCCACAGAGAGGTGACAGCTCAGATCATCTGTCACGCAGGTGGCTTCCTGAGTCCGCCTGACACGGACGAGCATTCATTTTCAGCAGGAGATTAAAATATCCTTTTGATCATATTCAACCGGACACCTTTGGAGAGATGAGTCAAGAGGTACGACCCCTTCAAAGGATTTTTGAAGTGTCCTAGGCATTGGAGTCTTGTCAGCGGTAGGATGACTGAGCTGGTTTTAAAGAAAGAAGGAGTTTGTCTATGTTTGACAACCAAACACTGTTAAATTCTCTTTGGCCTAAAGTATGACACATACTGTATAGGGTCTGTGAACAAATTAGCTCTTTGTTCTTTTATCAAAATGAGGACTTCTGTAAGTACATTATAGGTGGGAAACAATGTGTTTTAAATGAGCAACTTTTCATTCCAAGTTTGTAAAATAATAATAGTTCTTACAAAAAATGAAAATGTATCAAATTCGTTCATTTAGTACAATGTATTAAAAAACAGTAAAAGTAATTTTAGAATTTGATAATCCTCCATAAATTGTGTAACAAAGAATGTAAATGTAGAGTAGTGTCTAAAAATTGCATTTTAACATGTTATAAAAACAAAGTAGTTAATGCTTTTTTCACAAATGTCTTGTGACAATAATTATCTCTTTTTCCTGCAAATAATTAATTTATAATAAATTAATAATAAAGTTTTTAATTTAATAAATTAATTAGCATATCATGTAATTGACAGTCATAATTAGGCAATGCCGTATGATCAAAGATGGCTAAAAACATTTCCCAAAATCTGTGTACTTTTCGAAAAATAATTTAATTTGGCATTTCCATAGAGCTTAATCTTTTATAAATAGTTAATGGCCATGTACTAGTAATTTGAAATATACTAATTTGAAAAGTTTGTTGGCGCCTCAAGTCAAGTGAATCAGTGCCATGGAAACAGTTTGCCGTTCTGGAGGGAAATTAATTGCCTTTTTTTGGAAAGCTGAAAATAAAAGGAAAAAGTTTCCCACAGTGCAGCAAAAATCTGCATGTAAGTACAGACTGGTAAATCTAAAGGAACTTCAGTCTTACAACTTCACAAAAGGCCATAAAGGGAAGCCATACTTTTGAAGTATGGAGCGGCATGAATAAGGAATACTTTAATTAGTATTTGAGTGACCTTTTGAGCATCCATTCGGAAAACATTTAGGCAAGGACATGAATTTAGCAGACTGCGGCCTGTTTTATTAGTACAGTATGAAGCTCTGGACCGTACTGAACCTATAGAAAACGCTGTTACCCAGATGTCATTTACAATATTATTTGCCCCATTGTATTATACTGTATCTGTCCTAACAGAGTGTAAAGAATCTGACTGACAGCTGAAGATGATTTCCATCAATTTTCAATAGCTGCCGCACAAGACGACCTTCTCTGAATGTGACGGTAACAAAGGCAGAGATGATAGGAGGTATTACTGTACATTTACGTGAACTGTGCATGTCAAATTGGACTGGAAGGTGTTTAAATATCTGGCTGGCATGGCAACAGCGTAAGATAATTATAGAGCACTTTTGTCATTTGTCATAGAATAAAATACGTGATTGGGGTCCACAGCCCGAATCAATCAAGTAATCAGTTTTTAAGTGATGAGAAGTATGACTAACCCACAGCCTCTATTTCTCGTCTAAGGATGATTATGGCGGAGCGTATCCATGATCAAGCCAAGTTGCCTTTCCAACATATTCATAACAGCTTGTTTGAACCGGGCTGAGGAAGAGTCCTGTGTATTTATTGCTGTGTTTTGTCAGGTCCCACATCTTGGTCACTACAGGAATTACAGGTCAGGTTTAATATCTGCCAGTCTGCTTGTCCCAATCTGTGTTTTAGCTGAGAGAAATAATGAGAAGAATGGCTCTCCGTTTGGTTATTACCCTTCTTCATTCTGAACAGAAAAGAGTTTTGTTCGCACCCTATCTTGCAGGCTGTTTATCATCGGATCAGTTTAATAGACAGATATTAGTGCTGTTCTGGGCTCATGTATCGGATGTGAATTTGCTATCAGCTCACAGTAGATTGCATCTGCACATTGTGTCTGCATTTGTTCAGCACGGGCAAAACAGAGAAACAGACTTGTAAAGTAGATTATGAAATTTCTACTTACTTTATAATAGAAACATTTTGTTGTTTTCCCTTCTCTCACTTTCTCTCTCAGTCTTTATCTTACTTTGTTTCTTTGCAGTTTCATTGTAATGTAATGGCACTTTTCCAGCACATTAAAACTATTATGTAAAATGGACTACTTTTTATGCTTTTTGGTAGTTTTTTTTCTTTTAACCAAAATAGTATCAGTTTTAGTATTAGTTCAGACCACTATGGTACAGTATTTATTAATCAACATGATTATATTTGATTGTATTGGCATGATACTTTTTTTGACTACAGTTATATAAATACATCTTCCAGCACTGAATGTTTTCATCCAGGCTGTTGTAAAGACAGTTGAGGTGGAACAGAGTTGTTTTCAATCATGTTCTGTGGTGGCGTAACATGCAGAGACTTGTTCTGCAGATCTACTGTACGTGTGCCTTCAGTGCCCTTGTATCCTTTCAGCAGATAAAACAAGTGGATTTGGTTTGTTTGTCTCATATTTACTCCAGGGCTTAGGCACTACAGCGAAGGGATCGCCTGGTTTCATATTTGTCATGGCCGGCTGAGAGGCGCAGCATATTGCTGGTGTAACTCAGACCCCTCCTTAGACAGATTGTTTCCCCCCATGACTGTGAGTTATAGCATGGGACCACATTTCTGTCAACAAGCCCAGCTCTGGGACCAACCAATCATAATCTAATCTTCTGAATGGGCTCACGGTTGCGGGTGATTGAAATTGTTTATTGTACGTGACACAACATTTCAAGTCCTGATTAAAAGAAAATATACACAGGGCTCCATATTGACCTGTACACTTTTGAGGCGTTTTTAAGCAAAAGGGCAAAGCAGAGAAATTGTCTCAGAAAAGTGAAGATTCACACAGTTGTTGTTGAAATTGGACATTTTTGAAGAACTGATTATTCAGTGCTGGAATAAAACGGCTAAAAATGAATCTTTCTCTATCATGGAATTATTTTGTGGTTTATATGGTTGTGACACATTATATAAGTATGTTTATTAAAAACCAAAAAACTCACCACAGCTTATGTGGCATATTGTAAAACTGCCTGAATTTATAAATCTCATAATTATTCGATGATGTTGACAAAAAGTAAGAACTCACACTTTTAATATTTTCATCTAATGAGGTATTGTATTATTGTCTCACAGGTCATTCAAGGCATTTACACGAGGTGCCGGATGGAAGACTAAAAAAAATTCATTGACCATTTTTTGACCATTTTTATCAAACATATTTGCTGGAATGTAATAGTTCTGCTGCTTTAAGGACTGTTTTACTGCCTTGATACAGTACTTGTTAAAAGGCTTTAGGCCAAGTAAATCCAAATCCAAATCTTTAAACAATCTTAAAACCAAACATGGTGTTAAAAAGAAAAGAAACAAAAAAAGTAAAACTGTGAAAATGATCAAGTTAATTGGCTTTTGTGTAACACAAATGGAAATGTTACTGTTTTCACAACTAAATGTGAGATAATAAGATTTTGTCCATGTCTTAAAACCACAACAAGTGGTTGGCAGGATCAAAGTTGGCATTTTAATATTTACAGTGAGCATTAAAGAAGCAGCCAGTGCCCGCTAAACAGGTGTTTCAGTGTGTTTGTGTGTGCGTACCTGGGTGAGGATGTTTAAAGTGAAGCATGAACAGCTGTTTGCTATATCTGTCTCCTCAATGATGGGTGGTTGACTTCAGATTCTTTCAGGATGTGTCAGCTGCGTAGTATTGTATTGTACGTGCACCACATCCACACAAAACCATCATTCAGAAACAGCTCAGCCTCCATCCATTCATTTGCACAAAGTACATGTACTGACGTTGACTCTACTCGACACCGGAATGCGCTACTATGTGACTGTGTTATCTTACAGGCCACCAGTATCACGATTGTGATGCTGTTTGAAGACATCGTGGTATTTGCGGTAGCAGTTCCTGTGAGAAGACTTTGATATGCCTTTGAAACACTGCTTAGCCTCAGGCTTTCCCGCTGTGATCTCGTATTAAGACCCACCAGGCTTGTGTGTTTCTCAGCCTGTTTGTGTTTATCTCGTCCCGTTAGCGATGAGCCTCCGGTGTCTCCTTTCACCGTCACTCAAGCGTACCGCCCCCCGAGCTGCACGCTACAGGCCTCGGTTAGAGAAGCAGTTGATGGGGTTTGATGGAGAGGAAAGGGTTCATAGTACGCAAAGCAAACACTATACGCTCAGGGAGGTCAGCGGGCTTGTCCAACCCCTCCGTATGTCATCTGTAAGGGAGCTCGGTGAAATGTAATGGCTGTGAAATGAAAGGTGAAGAGGCAGTCTTGACTCATTCGTCAAAAGATGCAGCGCAGAGCGTTTATTCCCAGCGTCCATTCTGTCCAGCTGTCAATCTGGGAGGCTGAATAGATGTTTAAATAAGGCAAGATTTGTGTAGGTAGTGAGTATAGCAGAAGGTGGCGCTTCATGCAGAAATGGCTGTTAAATCCTGTAGCTTTAAGGCCACATATTACAAAGAGGCTCTCTGGTGCTATTGATTCAATGTTCAGGCCATTTATGTTCCAGTGGGGAAACATATATGAGAGATATAGACTATAAATGCCAACACTCGTGTCTAAAGTGAGGAATAAGAGACAAATGTTACTCTTACTCATGTAGCACAGAATTACCAACAGTATACGGTACTGGAGGCTATTTGAACGCTTCAGCAATACTTATCCATCCAAGTGCTCTCTGAAAGCAAATGATACTAGATTTTCTCTCTATAAACTCTACTCCTCTAAGCCATTTTTCCTTTTTATTGGTAATCTGGGTTTTGTTTATGTACTCACTCTTAACTCATTTTAGTTTTGTTTCTGGTGCACCTTTTACTGAAAGTTTTGAGAACCAAAAATTCTTAGTTTTGAAAACTAGCTTTGAAACTCACTCTTTGAAACACAATAGTTTGAAGTGGCATTCCTACATTTTAAGCATGACTTTAATATCCACATTTGTAAAATTTATGCCAAATAGTTCTTGTATTTAGAGTCTCACTTGTTAGATGTCTTTTCTTTATTGAATCTGTGACTAGAAAAAAGTTTACAGTAAAGCTGTGAGATTATTGAAATTACAAAAGTAAAAAAATGGTTTGTTTCAATCCTTAATTCTGATTGGTCAATAGTTGTGGTCTATTCATGATAATGTCTATGATCGCTTTACTCAACGATTCTGTGTATTACTGCACAGCACCCTTAACAACATAAACATATATCACAGTCACTCAGAATATCATTTTTGTCCACTTCACATCATTATGTATAGTCAGCTTTTCGGTCAACGCAGACAGAATGCCAAGGCAGAGTTATGGTTTCTTTTCCCAGAAACGGTGTGAAATGCGTATGTTGATTATGATTTTCAGTTTTTAACATTTAAATTGATGTTATAAACTTGAAGCATTATTGATCTGAATCCTTGATCTAAGAGATGCTCTAAAACACAACATCACACATACACTGGCCTTGGGTAATCTTAACCAGGCATGGACATTGATCCAGCGGGTCGGGTAATTGCCTTAACACTGTGTACCGTTCTCAGCACAGGTGACAGAGAGAGGATTTCCTTCATCAACACACTGTTAAAGTAATGCTTGTGGGTTAGGATATTTGTGATATAGGTTAAATACTGATGGAGCATACAAACAAACCAGCTTACAGCTTTCAATTCAGAGAAAAAAAAACATGTATTGATTTGTTACTGTTAAATGTGTCAGAGCTTCACAGTTAAGCCTTAGTGTAACTGATGTGTTGAACAAATGTGATATGCACTATTATTTTAAATCAGTTTAAGCCAGATTCATATGCATTAAAGTTAAATGTGGATTTTCAGCTTTGTAATGATATGATTCTAATGTTTCTACACCAAACTTGCGAGTTACAATACGTTTAATGTTGGCTGAGATTTGGCTTTTCATTTTATAATGCTTACAAAGTGTTTCTGGGTCAAAGTGACTGAAAATGTAAAAGCAGGTCACAAAAAGACTTTTTTGAAGTTACTTATAGTTGGAGAAAAATGAAAAGTCTGTCATTTAAACTTGGCATGTGAAGACACATTATGTTACTGTAGGTCAGTGAGGTTAAATGCAATTGGTTCTCAAGCGTCTCGTAACCATTTACATCACTGCAAATTAAAAAAGTGAATGACATTCAAGAGGCAGATTTTCAGTATGTGCTTCACACAAAGCTACTGCATTGTATGGCTTCAGAAGACATGGAATATAGCGCACAATTCATATGGATTACTGCTCTGATGTTTTTATGGTGCTTTTTTGTAGCTTGACACCCCCCAGACACTGAATACTTTTGTTTTATGGAAAAGGGCAGCGTGACATTCTGCAAAACATATTGTTTTATGTTGCATGGTTGAAAGAAAATCAGATTTGTTTGGAACAACATGAGGGTGAATAATTGATGACGATATTTTCATTTTCCCGTGAACTATTTCTTTAAAAAAATACTGATGTTTTAATAAAGGAATGCGGCACATATTTCTTACAATGTTGCGTTTTATCTGGAGTTTCTTATTTTTTATGCTGCGTTCTGTGTAAAAAATCAAAAGCCTTTCCTCCTTTGTTTTGCACATAGCTTGTGCTTTGGTGAATCTTCAGCTCCTCCTGCTCAATATCAGGGGAATTTGGTCAAGCTAAAATGTATTTGGGGTTAAAACCCCTTTGTTATTGACCATAATTCAATAACTTACAGATATTGCATCATGTGAAGGTGAAAGCATTGTCCTTTGCCTGCACCTCATTCTGCATGCAACTCCATCAGTGCCAGACCACAGTCGTCATGAAAGATGACAGGAATATGAAGCCTATTTTTTACTTATTTTTAAAGAGTCGTCTCTGGGGGAAAAGGCCATTTAAGTCTGTTGATTGAGGATTGTTTTCATATCGCATCAGTCACCCGGTTGATCTCTGCTGCGTGGCATCTGGTGTCAGACTTTCAAAAGTGAAGAATTGGTACCTGTTTAATGGCTTTCGTCTCCTCATCAAACCAAATGGCATCGGGGTCGAGCTTCTCACTTTAGCGCTGTCATAGCCATAGCTGTCTCGCATTCTGCGAGAAATATTTGTGTACTGTATAAAATAGGGCGGTTTTTTGTTAATAATGGAGAGTATATTAAAGGGTTAGTTCACCAAAAACGAAAATTATCCTGTCATTCTAAGTGTATATGCCTTCTTTTCTGAACGATAAATAAGCTGAAAATATTAATTGTTTTCTTTCACAAACGTGTTTTGCTGGAGCTCTATGGATGCTTTTTATACCAATAGCCTGTTAAATAGCATTACAGAGCTGGGAAGAGCCAGGATATTATTTACTATATGTCTAATTTAGAAGTCATAAAAATGAAGAAGTGAGGTCATCAGTGTTTTTATTAGTATATTATTCTACCAAGTAATATCTCTCATTAGTTTAAGCTGCTTATGGTTGCCAAGCAACATAGCATCTTGTAGAATTAATGTAAAATTCAACAAGTCACTGACTTGTTTGTGTTTACATCAGTACAATAGATTCAAGTTAGTCTCATCCGCTTATTTAATATTTCGTGTAACATTATCACATCACTCTTCAGAACGTAAAATGTGCTGTCTAATTGACAATAATACAGGGAATTAAACTATTGTTCAAAGAGTTCAACTTCAGGTTGAAAAGTGTAATTAGCCCCTAACAGCTTTTCCAATATAATCTGCTTTGCTGGAACATTAGCTTGGCTCTTTATACTATCACAGATGACCAGGAGGAGGTATGAGAGCCAGGATACTCAGACAGTCCGGCCCTCTCACACCTGTGTCCTTTCCCAAGACCACTGCAACTTCCATGGGTCAAGGACTGGATGAAGGGTCTGTGATGGGAAAACAAACTTTAGGTTACATCAGCTTGGTCAGGTTTAGGAGCATTGGGTATTTTATGTTAATAACTTGACAAGTGCAGGTTTCTTTCTTGTGTTAATGTGTTTTCTTATTGAAGCACATTAAGAGAATACAGATAGAGGGTCTCAGTCCAGAGAGCAATTGATTGGACAAAGATTTAGTGTTGCAGAATGAGTCATTAATGTTTTAGTGTCTTTTTGTTCAAGAAAGAGACTGTAAATTCTAAATGTGTGCATCTGCTAAAGGTTAATTGTGTTAACTTGAGTACACCAGCATATTGATGACTACAAAGCTTACGTGGACTAAAAGTCTGTTTTAGTTTAGTATACAAACACAGGATTAAAAAAATGTAAAATTCCTGTTTATGGTTTTTGTCTAAAAAGATACTTGATTTTTTTTATTGTGCACATCTCATCTTCCATACTCAGTGTTTTAGGTTTTATACAGCAGTGTTTTGGTCCTATCTTTGCTCTTCTGTTTGCATCTCTTTTGCATGTGCTCAGCAATAGTCGGTGCTTTGCAGGAAGCGAATGTAAATGTAGGAATAAGTCATTGCCCCAGGGCAGCGTGCAGTTTCATACATCAGCACAGATGCTGTGAAAGTTCAGACAGAAGCCCACAGCCACGCCAGGTCAGCATGCAAATCACGCACATGCATGAGTTATGCAGCCCTAAACCCAATCAACTGAGGGTTGACCTACCTGACCATGAAATACCCCCAGACTTTTGACCCACAGGGTTCACGCGCTTCCCGGCAGAGGGGATGCGTCATGCGGGTCGTTTATGCATGTGTTTATGGGTCCACTGAATGACTGTGATAATGCAGTAGACACCATGTTAAAAATATTCAACAGGATTAGCGGGCGACTTTTTTTGAAGGACACAAATGTTTCTATTCTGAGAGATATTCCTGAACAAATACATGCAAAACAGATTCTGAATTTACATCTTCTTATGTGTGGGATCAGGCAAGCATCGGTGTCAATTGACTTGACTTTCTGTGACGGTGTGGAGTCATCTGAGAAGGTTTATTTCGATAAGATGTAAAAAGCGAGAAGATCTTCCCTGGGGCCACAGAGCCCTACACAAACAGATGAATGAGTACAGTGCTCGCTAATTTGAAATGCATGGAGACTTTTGTTTATCTGCACTGATGGAATGCAAAAACAATTCATGACCCAAGACGGCTGCAAGATTTGTAATTTAATTGTTGAGAGGGTAATGATAAATACCAGACTAGTGGGTGATTTCATCCTGATCTCACAGAATTTGTAACAGTTTTACATGGCGGCTATAAATGTGGTTAGTTACAGTGTTTGGTTTTAATTAGTTAACAGCAACAGAATGAAGACTTTTAGTGGTTTTACGTCATATAAGTTGCATTGATCATTTTTATTTATAAAGAATTAAATAAAAAAAAAAGATTTTTAGTGACTTTCAGAGGTGTCAACTTTTGTTATTGAGGTTTATCAGGTTTTTATGAAATATGATTACATTTCAATCAATATCAACGCGTTGAATAATGACCCTCTTTAGGACAAGGGGTGACATTGTCCCATGGCCTAAGTGCTTTAATACGAAAAATCGATTTGAAAAACAGGATTTCCTCGAGCCATGTGTTTCCCATGACGTGCCGAGCTGCTGAAAGGGACGAGTGACCACAGGAAATGCAGTTGAAGCACATTCCTCAGCTGCACGCTCATAGGTGTCAACAGATCGTTTTCCTCTGAAATGTGACAAACGCATCTCACAGGCGTGGCAATAACTCTCGTGTGAAGGTGAGGCTGGCCACCATTGATTGAATTGAATCAGTAATTCTGTCAGGCTGGCCTGAAGGATTTTTTTTCCCAATAGCCCTTAGAAAGCCAGTGAGGTGCTGTGTTTTAGTGCCACACTTGCTAATGGAGCGGCAGGCAGTTTAATAAAAGATCCTTTGAGATGAGAGACCTCATTAACATCACGAACAGTTAATGACCGGCGGGTCTTCTTTACACGTGTCATTTCAAAAGACTGTTCTGAAAGAAACACGTCCACGTTTACCTTTTCAGGTATAGTTGGCTTAACCCTCCTGCTGCACATGCAAATCAGACAGTTCATTTGAAAGTCAAAAACATAATAGTGTTTAAGAGGCTATTCATGCTTTTCTTTGTTTTCAGGCCTGGACATTTGTGTGACGGATGTAAATGGTATGTGTCTGTTTTATCAGACTTGTGTCTTGCTGTGATCGTTGTCTTATAGTCCAGAAGTCTTCATGAAAAATATGTGGTTTTTTTTTGTTTTTAACAGAATCAAAAACATGACTTGTAACTTTCATATAAAGTTTCAAGGTAAAGCAAATGTATGACCATGTTAACTGCATTGCTGAAAAGGAAAAAAATATTTTATTGGAGCATACGAGAAGCTCTATAATATTCTGAGATCATGTTAGGAAATGAAACATGAATCATTACATTACAAGTCAATGTCACTTTAATACATGCTGTCAGTAAAACATAAGGGTTGTGTACCAGACATTAAACATTCTCTAATTCATCTGTATTAGGTATTTTCACTGGTGGCCTCAGACCTTTAGACCACGCTATATAATCTTTCTTGGTATTTGATAGTGAATGACCATGTATAGGTTCAGTTTCATTGACAAAGCTAGCTTTAATCCGCTTTATGTCACTTATAGCGCTAATAGAAAATCTCTGGTCTGAGCGTGATCACTTTATTATTGGCAATCCTATTGAAGGCCATTAGAATAAATCCCCTCCTTTCTCTTCTCTTGTTCCAGCACTTGATTCATGGCTGCTTTAAGAGTTAGTTGCTTTTGTGTCAATAATTATGCTACAATTATAGCTATTTGCTCTCGACGATAAGCAGGGAAATTGTCCTCTGTGCTTCGCTCTGAAAATGAACAGGAAAAAAGCTGGTGCGATTGGAAATCTTTTGTTCGTGCCACTGTCTCGGGTTTTAATGTTTTCATTTAGACGGTTAGCCCTCCAACATCCACGAAGGACAATTAGGAGAGAGTTTTTCTGCCATATTGCGGAGCGCTATGCTAATTAATTAGCGTGTTGTAAACTAACACGCCGCTGTCTCTTGCTGGCTCCACACTGTTATTTCAGAGCTGTAAAGACTATCATTAACATTGTTTTATAGGCTTCTGATTGGATGAGGTTTTTCAGTGAGAGGAAAAAGCAGCGTGAAAGTAGCGTCTATAACCCGCTTAGCTGCTGGCAGGGTGCTGAGCGGAGGTTGACTCTGGGGCAAAGCTAGCTGAGCTTGTCTGTCAAAATATCCAAACTCCTATACAGCAATACTGTAACAATTATTGTTCTTTTTCTCCTGTTCAGATCAGCGGCAAATGCTTCTGTCTGTCTCTATTAGTCATTATTTTAGTATTCTTACTGATTCTGTGGCCAAACAGTCAATGATGTGTTCATGAAAGATTAAACAACAGACATATAATACCAGTCAAAGTTTAGACAGAATTGACAAAATTGTTTTCTCAAAAATAGTTTCTTTTTGAAGGTGTTTATTTCAATATTTAAAATGACCCTTTTAGACAAAATCATAGCAACATATTCATTTCTTTAATTAGAAAGCCAAAGTTTTATTTTAAAAAGTATTTTTTGATTACTTGGACCAAATAATGAATACAAAGCAGCCAATAAGAGCCCAACATAGATAGAAATTCATTTTGTGCTGTTTAAAAAGCTTTCCAGGTTGAGACCTCAAGATCTCTTAAAGATGATCAAATATAATATAGTGTTCATTTATTTTGGATGCTTTTAGTCACAACATAATTATAATTATTGCTCGTGTTATTTCACGGTTTAAATGAGTTTACTACTATTCTGAAATGTGGAAAACATCTAAACAACAGTGATTAAGTGTTTCCAAACTTTTGACTGGTACTGTATGTCAATGTGTTTATCCTGTTTAATAGCCTGACTTCTGTAAAAATGAACCAATGATGTGCATATTAAGACACACAACACTATGAGAAAGAGAATGTTCACTAGTAATTTAAGAAGCATCTCTTAGCATTAACATTGCAGACACCAAAATTTGAATAAATCAATAAATTTCCATTGAGCAGTGATATTAATGCATCTCCATTCGTGGATAACAACAGCCAGCTCAGTTTTTTCACCCTTTATATAAACAATGTTGATCAGTTATGAAACAGCAACCTTTGACACTTACTGTATCTCTCCATGTTTCTCCGCACAGGCTGTGCTCAGTAATTAGGTTGCTCTGTTTAGCAGTCTACACTTCACTCCATTTACACGAAATACCTGTGTGATTCGATATGCACAGACACGACATGGATTATGCACTACGCATCAAATATTCAAGAGGTGAAAACTGAGCGATCTAGTTAATTGTCGTCAGGGAGACTGGACGCACCTGTCCGGGTTTTGTTAATGCTGTCCGGCGGAGGCGAGACAGAGAAACACTGCTCTTACTCCTGCATGATTTAGAGTCTGACCTTACCGCTGTTCTTCAATTCTGAGACAGGTGCAGCACTTCCTCTACAGCTTGAGGACAATCTGTGCTCTGCTGTTTGCCACAGATTTACTGTCCTGCCTGGGCAAAGATTGTTGTCCTGTGTAGTTTATGGTTTGCAGCACTGGATTAACTCAAGAGCTCTCTGTTTCTCACCTTGTTAATCAGCACCGTTGGACTGTAAGAGGTAATAGGTCAACCATCTTTTATAAGGCCAGTGTTATTGGAGCTTTATTGGACGAATAGCCATCTGTCCTCTGAGTCTGCGGATGAAGCACACAGGCAATTTTCTTGCTCTTAGAATTTGAGAATTAGTTATTTATTTTTAGACATGTGTGTTTACTGTCATAACAATCATAACATCTCGTCCTAATGCACCAAGTTTGAAATGTCATGCAATTCTGTCTTCTGAAAGTAAAATGCATAAAGTGACAAAATGAGTTAATCAGAACATAACTGATGTTTTACATTTAATGATTTGGTGTGGGAATTTAGTAATTGTGATTTTTCTGGGTAGGACTAACTTTCTAAATGTTTTGACATGTTGTAAAAGATAATGTTGTTTGGTTACATTTACATGACAACAATGGATTACGAAACTCAAATGTTTTTTCTTTAAGTTTTTGAATAGTTTTGTGTACCACAGACAACAAGATTGTCAAAACGATACCTATTAACAGTGAGTCGCAAAAATTTATGCCTGTTTCAAAGGTGTGCGTTTTTAAACCCCCAAAACGCTGCTGTTGCAGCACAGCCAACACACATAAACAAGTTTTTAGTGTTGTGTAAATGCCCCCGTTGATAAACGTGTGGGGTTTAGAGCTTTAGTAATAGTAATAGTAGTGTTTGCCTTAGCAAAAACCACTAGTGTAGTAAATGTATAGTTTAAATACTATGCACCATGTTTTTCCGATAATATGTGAAAGCGTAAATGTCAAACAATTGCTCTGTGCATACTGGGGATGTGTTGTCGGATGCTTATTATTTCTCCTGATATTTGCATAGGCCATTGATATATACTTCTTTTTTATAATGGAAGTGTCTTGGGAGCCTTTTTGCTCATAACTACAGACTTATAATTTCTCCGGCCTATGAAGTGGTTCAACCTCACTTCCCCTGACACATTCACACCGACAGTCTGTGTCTCTGTTCAGGGAAACAAAGGCAGCAGATGTTCCGCCTTAGATTTTTATTAGTGTATTTTGGCTGCAAATTAAAAGCCGATGTAAATCCGTCCATGCAGGTTCTGTCGTTCTTGTGTTGTTTTTCATGACTTTGAAATAATTGCCTTGTGGGCTGCGAGCAGGAAACCTTCAATGAATGACAGTGCCGGGCAGAAGGTCAGAACAACAGCTACCTCGGCCGTGTCCCAGACTGGAAAAGACAGACAACCTTTTCCTTCACTCCACTCTGAAGACTAGCGTGAACTTCAGGGTCAGATTGGACGCTGTTTTTGATGGGTCATATCTAAATAATGAATTAAAGGAGCTGAATTTATCAACTCCGTCAAATAACTAACAAGACGCTGTCAGCTGCAACAGTCTTTCAAACAAGGATGAGTGATAAAAGATCAGGCTTTCTTAGTCCATTAGTGATTTTACAATAACAGTTATTTTCTAAATATCAGTCCCTTTGAATGTTTGTTCTTTGCACTGACTCATCAGACTGTCTGTAGATAAAGATGACATGTGAACAGCATTAGTAACACACTCACACAAACAGCTTTTTGCAGTGATTATAAGGTGGACAACATGTTTTTCTCAATGTATTCGGTGCACTTTGAATTAGTTAAGATCCTCAGTAGACAAAGGAACAGTCTGTGTATATATTCTTCATAAAATTTTAGAAGAGGGAAAATATATTGATCATGCTGTTTGTGTACTACCAGATAAATTCCCTTTTGACTGGTTTAAGAATTCAATTGACTTCTTAAACCAGAATTGACTCAGGCTTTTGTAATATTAATACTGCTGAAAGATTGATTTTAATACATTTTTTCTTTATTTCAGGATCTGCTTGGTTCTTAAATAATGCTATTTACTTCAAACTGTTTCTTTATAGGCGGATCACTACAAAACAAATGCAACACAAACTCTTTTTTTTTGTACCAACCAGTCAACAACAAGTAACATGAAACAAGACATTTTTGATTAAATTTAAATCTCTAGTTATCGGTTTTGGTTGTGTTACACTGAGTAAAATTTATTTTTAAACCACAAAATCAAATACAGTATGTTCCTTTCATCTATAATTTTGTAACTTTAGACAGTATTTCACTTTCACTGAGGACCAAAAAGGAATTTGACACATGAAACTGTGTTGGCAGTCAGTGTAAAGCCATAAAAGTGGAATAAATTCCTGTCATATAAGGGGTTGAATTTCGTTCTGTCAAATCCTGGCAATTTATGAAGCATATAAATGCTTGCCTTGTTTTGAGAGGAAATAATATCAGTGCGATGCTAATGCCATGGGCTGAATACAACATCATCACTCATACAGAATAGATGGGTCATTCAGTTGTGGAGGAGGATATGTACACTGCACATATATACTCAGAGAGAAGTATAGTTTCGCTCTATGAGTCACTGTATTTAAAGCAAGACGCTGTTGTTTATTGATAGTTTTCGACCTTTTTGCTTTAAGGTTTTTTGCAGAGTTTACTCCATCTGTCAAAGCGAAGACTCCCACGTTTCAAGTGACTTCAAACCCCCCATGAGCTGCTCATGGTCCCACCATATAACACATATCCCTAACCAGCATTCCTGTAACAAACTGGGTTTCCCCATTTCAAAGTTTCAAGGCCGACTTCTTTAATTTTCACCTCGTCTGTTTTATTTCTTGCAACAGCACAAACACAGTTTTTGCTGTCAGAAGTCCACTGAAATATCTCGGACCCAAGAGAGAACTGGAAAATCTCTCACTGGTGCCCTGGGTTTGACGGAAGCTTAGTAGGATAGAGTACTCTAATGCTTAAAATTCTGCACAGGATCTCCCCCCTGCAATCCACAGTCCGAGACACAACTTTACCTTGGGCATTTTGCAGAGCATCCATTACCCATCTACTCAGCGGGATATTAACTGTAGCCAATCCGGGTAAGCACGCGTCTCCGGGGCACCGCGGCCATGTCTTATTACTTCTGTTACAGGTCAGCCCTGGCGCTTCCGGCGGTCCACATTCATCTCTGGGCTCTCTGAATATATTTGATGCTCATAATGCACTTAATACATTCCTTTGGGTTGATATTGCACTATGGTAGATACCATTGTTAGAAGTATTACTGATATATTTACATTTCAATGTATTGAACTTTAGGGCAATTCCAGTGTTTTGTATGTAACATTTAGTCAAAATTTGGAAATATAAATTCTCTGATGTATTTACTGTCAATATATTAACCCATCTGTTTATATTTTTCTAAACCACTGTTGTCCAGACATCCGAAAAATATAGAGTCTACACAAGTTATCTATTTAAAAAAATTGACATATGCGTTATGGATGTGACAAGAAAGAACACACGTTTCTAAGAGATACTTTGTAGGATTTCTGTAAAATTAAAATACACAAACCAGAAGCAATAATACCCAAGAAATTGTAAAGCGATGACTCTTTAAAAAACGTAAAATGTTCATTTATTTTGTGTGCCCCTTTATGAGGAATATAAACTGTTATGGATGTGACAATTCTGAAAAAAGCACTTTACCTGACTATGACAAATTATTATTTAAACATAAAAAATGTTTTAAAAACTATGAGAGAGACCTCACATGGGTATTTGAACTAAATATTATTATAATAAAAAACCACTAAATGTTATTATATTATAATATTAATATAATACAATATTATTATAATATTAAATATTATGCGATATGCGATTAAAGAGCCACGGCTAAAAATGCCAAACTAGAAAAAAAATCAAGTGAGTCAACCTCACTAGTCATCTCTACTTTATTAAAACAGTTTGGAAAACATATAGAAAGATGACATGTTGCAAATCCAGACAGTGTGCCGGTCATACAGTAACATCAGCACGTTGCTGTAGAAACGCCACACAAGTGCCAGTTTGGTAACCTCTCATCAGCTACAGATGTGAGCCTCCCACACGCTTCCACCGTACAGAAGCCTCCTGGATCAGCCAAATATCCATAACTAAATAACCTTCAACTTGAGCGTCTGTGCGCGATTGGCACTCGGTGGGATCGGGATCGTAATGGCTTCAATGAAGCATCCGAGTGCAGAGGCGTCCTCATACGACGTGATTGATAGCAGCTTAATTCAGTTTTACTGGCCTCTAATGATTCTTTTAAAGAACGAGATGGGCTAAGACAGACCCGAGGAAGAAAGCCTCACCGAGTAATGAATGCATCCATTATGCAGCGTAACCAATGGCCGTATAGTGTTCGGATAATCTGCGCAGCATAAAACATCAAACTCAACACGTTTTTTGGTAATCATTGGTCATTTACAGCCATCGGGTCCCGGGCCGCACCGCGGCTGTTTTTTATTCAACATTGCGGGATTGAATTTGGCTGCCCACCATTTTGACAGATAAAATGTACTGTTTCCACAGACAGCAAATCGTTATTTCTTTGCTTCCCCCTGTGTGTTCATTCATCTCTGACCTTAAAATGCTCTTTTTCGTAAGGCACATAATATTTGGTTTTTGTTTTGATATTGCTACCTTCAGTCCCATGAAACCTAACATATTAGCTGCTAGAAAGAGCAACAAAAGTAAGTACAAAAGGTGTCTTTTTCTTTTATGATTTTCATTGCAAGTTTTGATATTGAATGTTTAAAGTGAATATGTAGCTATTTCACATGTTTATTTAATTAACGATTTTTTACCACCTAGTGACCCTGTACAGAAGAATAATTGTATCCTAGTTAAATGCACCTAATTAAAGTCATAATTAGAATCAGGTGGCTGAACATATCCAAACTTGATTACAGTTATTATTAACCTTTAAGCTTTAGTGTGGAGAATTTACAAGAACATAATGTTGTGATCAGTGGGAGGTAAAAGAAAAGCTTGTTTATATATCTATATTCAAATCTATTAGTGTTGAAAGTATTATAATACCTTGAAATACAGTACAGTGCTATTTTCATCAAAAGAAGAAATGTCCTTGCAAATCGTTTTGCTCACTTTCTTCAGGGGCATAATGTCAAAGCCATTGTGCAGCAGTTATCTGTTAAGATACAAATTGTACAGTGTAAAAATAAATTAATAAGGTCTTATGCTAAAAAAAAGTAGCAGTTTGGATTGTAAATCTTTTGTTTTTCAAAGTGCTGTTCAGGCATGTCAGCTACTGTAAAACAATGTTACCATAACGTAATCTAGTAGGTGGACTAAAGACTGTGATCTTCCTTTTGTCAAACACTCCAAAAAGCTGTACACTACAGTAAACGCTGCTTTATTTTGTAGAAAACAATGTGCAAGAATAATAAAACATATAGTGAACATGGGTGAATATAAACACAGGAACTAATGACTTAATAGACCAAAATACAGATTAATGAGGCACACCTGAAAACTCAGGAACAGAATAATGAACAATCCAATAACATCAACAAACAGCTTCTCCCTTTAAACTTTGTTGTGTCTAAATATAATAATGTTTCTCATTTTTAGCAGTTCTGCTAAAGAACAACTTACAATTGCTTTTTCAATTCCATAATATTGACTAACAGGAAGCATTTAAGTACAGTCATTGTTGCTCACATAGTACCACAACAAAAGTGTAAGGTCATATTTAACTTGTCTCACAGGTGTGGGTTTGTGTTTCGTTAAAGTGTTATTTCTTTACTCCCAATGTATCATTAAATCTTACACATGCCTGTAAACATTAGGGCTGCAACAATACTCAGTACAAGCGAGACAGAGTAAAAATAATGAAACACTGTGCGTTTCATTAGGGTTCTGCACATACAAAGATATGTAATCATTTGTGTCATTGTGTGTACCGAAACGCTGTATCTGTTCAGCTCGGATACCTTCACAACATTGATAAACATCCCACGTGAAAAACATGCCAAGAAGAAATGGGATTCTCGGAGTACTTCTGCATCCCCTGAATGAGGATTGGAAAAAGCCTGTATGCATGTGGATTGTTTGGTATTCAGTGGATAACCCAGTTCTATAAGCATGTTTAACAGCAGCCCAGTTGCGTGAGAAAGCGTCAGCGTCTCAGGAAGTGGAAGCAGACCCCTCAGTGTTGCTGTGGATTAGGAGTGCCCGACTGAGCTCGTGATTACGGGCTTTGAGATCTCAGTTTGTGATGGGTATGGGGTGCGTGTATTATTAATGTTTGAATGTTGAAACGCTGATGATTTTTGAGTTGTTTATGTGGATGATAGACATCAAGGGAGATGGCTGTTGATTATTACAGCAACTCGGCATATTTGAGCGATTGTTGTTGTGAGTGATTACCTTCCATTGGAAGCCTCTTCTGGAGCCCTCTCGCTGCTTCCTTTATGAGTTTGTTGATGTCTTGAGAGCGAGTCTGTTGTGGTGACACGTGTTTAAATCTTGCATTCAGTGCATTCATAATTCTAACAGTACACCAAACTAGACTTCCTCTCGGACTTCATATTTTAGCTAAATTAAACTTTGGTTTTGTTGCTGTGCCAAGCGGCTTTTTAATCAGTAATGAAATATGGAAATTGTTGTAAATCTGTAAATGTTTTTTTTTTATGAACTTTATGAAGAAATGAAGCCTGTATATTACTGTATTTATATAATACACATACAAGTAATAAGATTATTATTTAAAAATACAATATCTACATTCTAGCCCACAGCAATTTCTTATGTGTGCTGTAAATACAGAAATTTTCAGGTAAACATCTTAGACAAAATTGGTGCTTAAATGCAACGCAGTTATGAAGTCTCCTGAGGTAAAAACACACAAATATCAAATGAAATCTTCAGCACAGCCTCTCTGACATTCTGCACAGCTGCTGACTGTTTCTGTTTTATTAATTGCTATTTGAGGAGTTGTTTTATGCCTTGTGTATTTTAGAGTTCATGTGAAAAAGCTTTCACAGTTTATCAGATCAGACCTATTGAACTTTTTTCTTTTAAGGGAAAAGTTGCTTCACATCACACAGTTGGTCTCTCTGTGCCGAGCTCCACAGTGATGCGTAGACGGGGTTGATTGCTCTTTGTCTGTGCTGTCAGACAATGTCAGACTGTGGAATGATCTTCCTCTGCCATCCAACCGGGAAAAGACTTAAAGTTTCACTTTACATGCAAAACATCACTTGGTGTACTGATTTTTAGATTAAAAGTTTCTACCTTTTAAGATAAGATTCTAATTGGTATTCCTGAAGACAATTATCCTTTTGTTTATCGTTTCAAGAGCAATGTTCGGTAATTTAACAGTGATCTGACTTTTTAAACGAACATTTGGAACTGACGGAACTGATTTTTTTCTCTCTAAAACTAACATAGTAACCCCCACAAAAAGTTACTTTATTCTTTCTTCCACAAAACACAGAGCATTTAAATTTCAGTTTTTTTAGTACAATGTAACACACAAATCTATCATATGACTTCAGAATACTATAAATTACTCAAAAATTGACATTTTAAGAACTCTTTTTTATGTCTTTTCCCCATTTTTAAGCTTAGCACTATAAATCACTATCAACGTTTATTGTTTGGCAAAAGCTTAAACATTTGGTGTCTCAAATATTGTGCTTTATACAAGAAAGAAAAAACAGTATTGAAGTCGGGATGACATGAGCTTAGGTAAAGACAACAGTTTTGTTCAATTTTAGGCAAATTGTACTTTACATATTGAGATATCAGTTTTTGAATGGTTATTGAACTCTATGTTATTATCGACATAGTTTGGGAAAGTTTGCTGCTGCATTCAATGCTACAGTATATGTGTTGTTTTTTTTACAGTATATGTGTTGATGATGTTTCATAACTTGTCAAATGCTGTACACTCGGGTTCAAAGCTTTGGTCAATGCTTTGATTTGTAGTCAGCCCATCAAATAGATGATAATGAGCTAGTTTTGCCATTGTAGTGTGTGGGCTTTTCTCCCTCAGACAGACTGACAGATAAAAAGCAGCTAGTGCTCCCAGGAGCCCTTTTAAAGGTAATTGAGTTAAGAGGCAGAAGGCAGGCCTGGATTTTCCATTGAGTGCAGAAGTAACCAGCATTGGGAGCCTGTTAGCTTCTTATCTGATGTTATGGCTGATTGCAGAAGGTTACTGATTTGACAGATGTTGTGATGCTGGTTTACATGCTTGATGTTGGATATATGAGGTATAATAGCACTTGTCAGCCAGTGGAATTGTTAGATTATAGCATTAATAAAATGTCTAGAATAAAATAGTGCTTATTTCCAAACGGCTGTCAATGAAAAAAGATGTTTTTTGCAGTTAATTAAAAATAAAAGTGCTATAAAAGGCCATAGAAGAATGTTTGGTACCATTGCAGTCTTTGTTTTTGTGTTCTAAAGAATGAATGTTAAAGGTTTTTAATGTAACCATTCAGCCATAAATTGTTCTTCTCTGGCATCACGAAGCACCTTTATTTTTAAAAACTGCCAAACCCCACCTTTATACTTTGACTTCCATCAAATCAATTTATGACATCATACTGTTACATTTACATTGTTCTCCTACCTGTATGTTATGCCAAGCTAACAAACTTGAAGAAAGTAACTAAGGAAAAAGCAGGGGAAAGGGATCTGATTTCATCAGCGTATCCCATCAGCTCTGTGGCAGACCAGTTACATTCACTTTTAGCCAAGCTGTCTCCTGTCGGAACATTTCATCTTTGATAATAATCCCAACAAATTGAATTTCCTTCTTGGGCTGTGCTTATGCATTCCTGGAGCCGTCCCGGACTGGTGCGGTCCACTGGAGCGGCGGCATGCTAATGAGCCTCGCACTGCCACTCCGGCTTCATACGCAGACAAATGGAAAGTGAAGGCTCCATTGAGCACACCTGGCAAAATGGGAAAGGTGGAGTAGACAGGAGACGCCCGCACTATACCTGTCTAACAGGCATCTGCCTGAGCTGCACAGGGACCTGGAGCAGATGGGAAGAGTCTCTCTCTAGATGAAGAATGCCTAAAAAGACCATTACTGACTGTTTTTCAAATAGCTAGATTTGTAAGATTTGTTCATGTTATTTTTACAATTATGATTATTTTGTGGATTAACAACGTTCATTTTGAATACTATGTTAGCAGATGGGAGTATATTTGTGACTTTGATAAGCAAAAGAGCATCTTCTCATTTCCTCAGTGGGAGGTAAAGAGCTGATTTAAAGCATCTTTTATTCCATTCCCTTGAATTTTTTTTAAAGATTTTTTTTAGTGGGCTTGATTTGATCCTATCTGAATAAGAATTTGCAGAGGACTTGTTGGTATTCACAAGCATGGCCATTTGCACAGCATAACAAACAGAGCGGCTCTCAAGAGCAATGTTACAGCTACTGTGAATTCTTCTTGTTGCGTTTCATTGAGCACTTACGCTTAACACAATCAAGGACTTCATTGGCTATTTTCAAGATGGAAAGTGCTTCATCCCAACACATAAAAGCTGGCATATGCATGCTTTATTTGTAAAAAGGCACATATACCACTGAAAGATTTAGATTTAATTTTTGTTTTCAGGTTTTAGCTTTTTATTAGCTATAATATTAGATTTAACAATAGATCTATTTGTCTATTTATAATGTTTGTTTTTTTTACATTTTTTGCATTTTTAAGATTTTTAAAGTTTTTTTTTTTTTTTTAAGATTTTTTAAATATTTTTTTTAAGAATACATGTAAATTATATGCATACTTTATTTGTAAAATGTGTGACACACAGAGAGATTTAGATGAGATTTTGAATAATAGATTTGATATTTATTTTATTCTTTTTTTAATTTTTTGTCTATTTATAATTGTTTTTGCAATTTTTTGCAATAGAAAAAAAATTAGTTTAACATTTTTGAACATTTTAAGTTTTGTTTTTTTGGAATTCTTTTATAAGGTGAGATTTTGGTTTTCAGTAATAGATTTAATATTCTTTTTTTTTTTTGTATGTCTTTTTTTTGCAATCTTGCAAATAAAAAAATAATAAATTTAGTTTATCATGAACATTTTTTGAACATTTTAAGTTTTATTTTTTTTGGAAGTCTTTTATTTAATATTATTTACACGTTTGCCAAGTTGATCAAGAAGGAATGTGCATTAATATAAAAACAAAATGGGCCGCCATAAGATATGGTGTAAATGGTTGTGTGATGAAGATTTCTCCATTGAAAGTTACAGTATTGTATGTCTACATACATCAAGTATTTTTATTTCAAAAGAGCAAGAAACATCTTATTTTCCACAATATATCCCCTTGAAAACTTTAAGGGAGACCAATCTTTAATTAAAAATGCATTTCCCTCTTTAGATCTTTACAGCATCAAATAGGAATAACAATGAGGGAAAGCCAAATCAAGCTGTCACAAAAGAGCTGCTAGCTAAAGAGGTAAAATACGTCCGATGAAAAATGGATTGATACTAAAGGCAGGAGACTTTCTAACAAGGTGCTCCGAGCCCCCGGTGAGGATGATTAAATTTGGATGCACAGTTTCCTCGCCACTCTTATTGCTTTTTTTATATTTACAACCAACCATAAGGCCACTAACATTTTACAAGTTTTACGTTGGTGCAGGAGGAGTGAAATAAGTGCCTGGCACGGCCTTCCACGTTTGCCTCCAATGTGAAAAACAAAACACCAGTAGAGTCGTAGTGTTTTTAATGTGAAGCACAGTGATTCTGTGCTGGTTGAACCCCTGACGGGTGTGAGATGTCCACACATGTAGCGTGTTAAGCATTCGCCTGTGAGAATCATGGCAGTCGCTGAGCCGGGTGTCCGCGGGGGCTCGATGTTTTTTAATGCTCAGTGGAAATGTCATGCAGAGATGCTCAGACCTTGACACTATTTAGATTCAGAAACGCCTTAAAGGTGAGCAGGTGTCAGTTCGCTGTCTTCACGCGTGGCTTTCTTCTGAGGTGTGAAACTTAAGAGAAAAACACACGGAAAGGAAGTAATATTGTGTCCTAACCAAACACATAAAGTAAAATCTGAGTTGTTGTACTAACCGCTCACAGCATGTGACAAGTGTCTTATTTTTGTGTCAATGTAAAACCGATGCACAGTTGTATTTTGTGTTCATGAATGTTGCTCTTGCTTGAACACAGTGAGGACACAGAGAAAGAGGAAAATGAGAGCTGACAGTATGTTTCAGCATTACCACAGTGATTAACATTTCGCATTTGTAGTAATTACTGAAATTCAATCGCTAAGCTCCAATCCCTCAAGCAAAAAATAAACAGTTTGGTGATTAAAAAGAGATGCCTGACTAATATTCATGTTTTATGAGGAAAGGAAGCCAATTACTCCTATTATACCTACTCTGCTGAAATCTTGTCTGCTTGTTTTTCAGGATTAAAATGATATTGAGAAATGTCATATACTCTATTATACAATTCCACATTGTGTCTGGACTGTAAATAATTTATTATGAATGTTTAATTAAAACATAAAGTGTTTTTACAAGTCATAAGCAATTAAAGATTTTATTTAAGGGAGCCAAAATGAACCAGAAGGGATGTACATAGCCAGTTACAACATTCACGACATCAACACATATAAACTTGTAATTATAAAGCATTTCATAGGATGTGAAAGAATCTGGCCACCCTATGATTCTTGCTATAAATATTTCTTTATATAGCCTCTACGGTCTATTGCTATATAAATTTATAGCCATACATACTGCATGTAGGTTCTTGAAATAGTCTGAGATTGTTCAGAACTTTGCTGGGAAGAAAATTTGCAGACATGATCCTCTTAAAACTTTAATCGAATACCTCCAAGCTGGTTGATCACACCTTACCAGAGCTCCCAGCATCTAAAAACATGCAAACCAAGTATCATATGTTCCATCTATTTGTGTCCTCCATCCTAAAGATGATAACATTGAACCTATAACCATGTAAAGCTGGCAGCCTTTCTGCAGAGTATGGTCAATCTCAGATATTGCTGTGACCTCAGGGACACTATGACTCACACCGCCGCATGTGGAATCTCGCCGGCCTTCGGACTCCATGTCCCGCATTCGCTCCTTTCATCTGGTTTTTAAAGCCTCATTGATATGCTTTACAGCAGCTCCGCCGCATCTGTCTTCATTCCCCACCATGTGCTGTACAGCAGGCTGGTGACCCCTTGACATTTCGCCTGTTTAACTGAAACACTACGATTCAATAGCCCATACATGTGGTAAATTTGCGCGGATGTAGTTGGATAAACCCAAAAGGAATCAATTTAAGAATTCGTAATTGGTTGCTTTTTCGTTTACAAATCCAGTTCTAGAACGTGTGGTGTACATGGTTAAAAGAATAAAATCCTTCCTTGTATCTCTCAGCTCGCATTGGCTCATAGTTCTTTCACTTACATATTCCTGGCGGTTTATGCGCTGTATAAAAGAGCCATGGCACGGCACAATTGATTTGTCTGAGCTTAAGGGGAAACATGGCAACGACAGTGACAGAAGTCAAATTCACTGCACACCGGTGTCCGGCGCTGTAAGTCGTCCTTTTTTAAATCAAAGCTCGGAGCTTTTCATGTGTGAAGTGTGGAGAAATCCGCAGATGGAGGATTTAAAGGTTTCACGCCGGCTGACTTTGGTTTTCAGGCTCTGTGAGGTGCCGTGAAAGATTTTTTTACCTTTTGTTGAAACGTGCTGTGATAACCTTCGTGTGATTGTGTTTGTTTGTTTGCTCATACTGAGAAATGAGTCTTTTTTGAACAGATGAGTTGTTGTTCAACAGTGGCTGGACCCCCAGATCCATATCTTTTCAGCTGAAATATTTCAGAACTTCAGCCACTTCTACTGTATTTTTCTGTTTTTAATTGATTGCTGTTTACATTTACAACAGAAAGATTACATTCTTTAAGAATGACATAAATGTGAATGATAAATGAATGTAAATGAAAAGTAAATAACACATTGTATTTATGTGTGGTCAGGATATAGAAAGAGTACCAGTGCACTTCTGGTCGATGCACATTGAGCAATCAGTGCAGTGATGATCCTGAATATTGACCCCATCTTTGAAGGTTCATGTACTAAGTCAGAATAGCATGACAGGGAACAGCCTCCACTTATATCTGCCCTTTCATGTTTGTCCGCAGTCGATGTGGCCCCGTACTTCAAAACAGAGCCGGGACCTCCGGAGATCCACCTAGAAGGAAACCGTCTGGTCATGACCTGCCTGGCGGAGGGCAGCTGGCCCCTGGAGTTCAAATGGATGCTCAACAACACAGATATCACAGCCTTCTCCCCGGAGTACAAGTAAGTGGCACCTTTCATCTTCTAAGGCTTTCTGGAGATGAAGTCCCGCTAAGATCAGTCTCAAGGTTTCAAAGGAAAAGAAAAAGTAGAGGCTCACGGTTAATTTGAGAGAGAAATTTTAACCCCTCACTCTTATCCTACCATTTCTCATGCATGAACTGCGTCTTAATTTACTCGACTGTCTATGCCGACTGCATGGAGAATATATTAATGCATTAATGCAAGACTGGTAACTCAGTAAAAGCAAACAAACACTGTTTTATTTTTCAAGAATTCTTCTCAAAACGAATAAACCTAAATAGTGTATGTTTGTATGTTTACTCATGAAAGCAGTTTGTAATTTGAAGACCACTAATGTCGCATTTAGAAAGATTATTGAATGCTTTAGATCTTTCCACATGAAAATAATCATACTTTCGAGGACAGTGTAGTTCTTAAATGCTTTTCAAAAGTTTGTCTAAACTGTTTTTACAAAAAACATGTTTTTACAAAAAAACATGTCTGGGACTCTACAAGGACAAGTACCGAATTACAAAATCAACTCAGAGACCTATGTTATCTGTTTAGCAACCTTGTGGATTTCAATTAGGAATCCATTTAGATATTAGGACTTCCAGATTTCTGTAATCAAGACATTCCGAAGGAGCATGAAACTTATATTAATTATTCATACCAAAATGTAATATTTGATTAATATTTGTCAAAATTCAGCATTGGCTCAATTCAGCACTGCTTTTCAATGTCTTTCACGTGGGTGAATCTGTCTATACTGACAGTCTCTCTTGGGTTTCTGTGCATTTACAGTATGAAGTCACCAGATTTATTGTCATGACCGTAAACTGTAAACAACTTTGCACAGGCAAGAATAGATTAGGTGGTCAGTCTGATGGTCATGTATGTTAGAAACGTGTTTTAACGTTTATCCAAAAGCCATTTCTGCATGTTTATCCAAACTGAGAAACAAATCAAAATTCTTATCTTTGGTGATGAACACCATGACAGAGATAAAACCTAATATGTGTTGAACCCAGAACATTCTTTTAATCGAGAAATGAAATGACTGGAAGTAAAGCACATCATAATAATTGCTTTAATGAAGGTTTTCGGGAGAGATTCCTCAAGTTCATTTAATCAGCCATATAATTTCCTAGTTGAGTTCTCCTCATGTTGTATGTTTAATTTCTCAGTAATAATAGCCTCTTAGCCTGACCTTTTTTAATCAGCATACAACCTCTGTTGCACTCAGCGTTTCCACAAACGTGCAGACCGTTAAACAGCAGAGGAATTGGTCCTGCGGGTTTCCTCCATCTTAATAGAAGACTCCACAATATTGCCTTGCTCTCTTTAGAGACAAATAATGCATTTATTCGTTTTACCTAAAGTGCACAGCTGACATCTGATTCATAGTTAGTGTCAATTTTTACGTTAGATGTTTTGATTTATCCTCAATTTATGAAACATATGCATGCTAAAGTATGTACTTCACATATTTGCGTCTTCCCGTGTCAAGAGTTGTAACATAAAAAGGTATTTTGTCCATTTGTGGAATTGGTTTGCTCTAATTGGTATAGCTTTTCCTATTATCTTTCATCACCTGTGTGGCACGCACCGGGCATCTGCAGTATTGCTGTTGAGCTTCTCTTAGGGAGGAAAGACGCCTTCGAGACGCACGAACCCCTGGGTGGCATTTTCAGAGATGTAAACAGATTCCGCTAAGTAGTGAGCAACAGCGCATTAGTCATGTATTCAGCACATTTGGAAATGCCAACACATTTTAATGCCCCTCCGTTCGCCACCCCTGCTTTTGGTCAAAGTGGCCTTTTTGGCTGTAGTGTGATATTTGTCATCACAGAGCTTAGCCGTGCGGCGTTTTGATGTTCCTGCGTTTACACTAATGTGCGAGCTGGCGGAAAAGGCTAGTCGTGACTGCGAGAGTAAACCTTTTAAACCCGATGCCAGTTATTTGAGCTTGGATTTGGTAATACAAATGAAAGTCATACAATAATGTGATACATTTTTTGAATGCTTTAAAGAAAATGCTGGAAGTGTGAGTCTATGCAAAACTTTCTGCCTTGATAACTGCACATACTGAGCATACACATGGAAATGCACTATCCGAGCTACAACTTTTTACGTTTTAGATATTTTTTAAATTAGTTTTATATTTTTAGGTATTTTTTTAAATTACATTAATATTTTTTAATTAATTTCTGTTTATGATTATTGTTATGGAAATGAGTTTTATATCTTTCCATCAATATATAGTTTGTCATGAATATTAAATATTGAAACATTAAAGTATTTAGTAAAATAACCTAAGCATTTCACCTGTTATGGTGACAGTTAACAGGTTTTGCTCTGTCATATTCCCCAAAAATTAACCATGCTTTAACTATAGTAACCATATTTTTTGGTTTTATATGTAGTAAAACCATAGTAACATCAAATGTTCTATGCTCACATCACAATATCCTAGTAACAATTTGTAGAAAACTATCATAATACCAATGATAACCTAATAAATTTGCCAAACACATTATTACCATATTTCAACTGTAATACAGTAAAACCACCCTCTCTCTCTCTCTCTCTCTCTCTCTCTCTCTCTCTCTCTCTCTCTCTCTCTCTCTCTCTCTCTCTCTCTCTCTCTCTCTCTCTCTCTCTCTCTCTCTCTCTCTCTCTCTCTCTCTCTCACAGGTACACCATCCCCTCCCTGCGGCGCTCCAATATGGGTGTTTATCAGTGTGTGGTGAGAAACAGGATGGGTGCTTTACTCCAAAAAAGAGCCGAGATACAGGTGGCATGTAAGTTTCTATATAGGAGATCCATATATTTATATCACTTATATAATACACTTTAAAAGGCAGTTCTCTATTTCTTATTGTTGTCGTCATTGTACTTGGTTTTCACTTCTAGAAATGAGTTGATTTAAACACATAAGGTGACGTAAAAACTGCATAGCTGGAATTTATGTCACCCAGTTCAAAGCACATTGTGGCAGTCTTTTGTGATGTAATATAGCTGTGCAGTGTGCCATGAATAAATGTTTTTGATGGAACACCTCTGCATTTTGTGGCCAATATGTTAAAAAGCCTCTGTGGTCCTGAATGTATCATCAGAATAGCTTGGTGTTGTCTCTTGCTCTGTTCCAAAAACCTTGTTTTTTTGCCTACGGGTACGGCATCT
This sequence comes from Beaufortia kweichowensis, assembly GCA_019155185.1. Taxonomy (NCBI): domain Eukaryota; kingdom Metazoa; phylum Chordata; class Actinopteri; order Cypriniformes; family Gastromyzontidae; genus Beaufortia; species Beaufortia kweichowensis. The sequence goes on from CM032804.1 coordinate 5,297,616, forward strand.
AAGTATCATAGGCATACTTCCAGAAATGTTCCAGAAAGACAGACATCTTCATTATGCTGCCTTTTTAAATATGTTGTTTTGCCTGGGTTTTAAGGCAGCAATGCATGTATATTTAGTATGTATGTATACTTTGGCAGACGTTTTTATCCAAAACGATGTATCCAGTGTCACAGCATAAGTTGCAGGACATTTTTCATCAGTATCTGTGCTTGTTGGGCTTGAACCCAAAACCTTTGCACAGCTAATACAATGTTCTACCAGTTAACCTACAGCCTACATACATTTATTTTATTATATATACTTTTTAATGAATTTAGTGATTTAATGAATGTTCCTGTCTATATAGATCATGCAGACATTGATTTTGCAACAGAGCTTGAGTTGTAGCATTTAATAGGATTACTATAATGAGATCTCTCTTCCCACAGACATGGGTGACTTTATTGACAATGACCAAAGAAAGACAGTAACACAGGGCAGAGCCGCCATCCTCAACTCCCCAGTGGTCAGTTGTTTCCCGCGGCCACAGGTGACATGGTTCAGGGACGGCTACAAGATCATTCCCAGCAACAGAGTGTAAGTACAGCTTAATTGCTTGTCTAATCTTTAAACGCTGTCCGCCACCCCAACGTCCGTTCATTAGGAAAGTTCTGGATGACCCAGCACAGGTCCCCTGGCTGTAGGTCCGTGGTGTAAGAGATGTAATTACCTTCAGTGTTCAGTCTTAATCCCTCCGGGCATCCGTTTACAGCAGCCCATGAGCCCACACAGAAAAAAGAGAACACGTCTGCCAGTGATGCAGAAGATGTGACTACTGTGTGTGTGTGAGGGTTTTTATTTCATTGCCTTGTGACAGAAGTGCAATAACTGCCTGTTGCTGGATCTTCTTTAATCTTACCCGTACTTCTTCATTGCATTTTTCTAATTAGCGGCTCACCCGGGCAGAGATCGACGAGACCGATCCGATCCTCCGTTATCAGTCAAGTGTCTTTCAGTCAGACGAGACTCAAATAAATGCTTGTTTAATGACTCACCCCTCGCTGCACGTATACAGCGCTGGGCCCATTCGAGACTTGCATTTGATTTGGGCAGAAGTTGTAATTGAAAAGCAAGCAGGCCAACCGAGGTAAAATTAGAAATGGACTCGGGCTAGTAATGATTTACGTTTGTTTCGAGCGAAGGCAGACAGGTGTGGCATCTTGCCTCGGAGAGCCGATTGTTTTAAATAAAAGGAACATAAAATATTAAAAGGGCGAAATAAAGTGAGGAAGGAAAAAGAGAGGTGGTGTTTTTTGTAATGGTGATGGGCATGGTGACAAGAACGCAGAGAGGATTTAGTCCCGGGGTTGTGCAGGAATATAAGTGACTGGTGCGAGTGACCGGCTTGTTTCAATGAAAATCTGAAAACTGTGAACCATTATCCATCAGGTTGTAGTAAAATATAAACAGATGATTCAATACTGTATTTTGGTAATACTTACATTCTGTAATAATTACATTTTAAGTTTTGACTAAACATTTCTAAAAATGTGCTTATGAAGTATCATGAACAAACAGAAGTCATGGAAGTTTACTGCTCAAAAAGTGTGAAATCTCTGACTGCAGTAATGTTTTTTAGTTCAAGGTGCGTTTGGTTGAAAGGCATGTTGGAAAGGTGGATATATATGAGCTCTTCCACCAAAGATGTAAAGGTGCCTCGGCTCAGAGCCAGCTCAATAATTGGACGGGTGCTCTTCTGCTCGTGCTTTGACAGGATATTGCATCATGAGGGAAAGCAGGCCACATACTGTACATAAAATCAATATGCAACCGCTGACAGTGTTCAATGCCGCATATATGCTGGGGGGAAATGCATACGAGCAATAGCGTGTGTTTGGGAATCTGTACCTTTGAGAACCTGGCAGTCATCCCAGACACACGGCGCTGTTTCTTTGACCCGTTATGCATGCCAGCTGGTGTCTGCATATCCGGGCTCGAACCCACCGGCTCACGCAGCCCAGAGGACGGCGGAGTAATATCAAGCAATCATACATCCAGCCAAGCCCATTAGCGTGCTATTGGATGTGATGTCACATCCTTAATTGTTCTGTGGCAAAGGCAGAAGCAATGCAATCAGTTTAGCCATTTAAACTGGCACTATGCATTACTGGGCAAAATCCCCAAGATGGACTTTGGGAAATTGGGCTGTACTTCATAAGCACTTGACTGGCATGGGCATTACAGTAACTGCCCTTGTAGGATCAGAGTTTATCTATGTGGTCGGATCTAGGGCCCTGAATCAATAATAACATAGTGTAACATAAATCTGTTTGTGAGTCTCGTAAGATGTTTTTGTCTCAGAAATGATAAGTGCTGCTTTGCAAAACACTAATGTTCTCTGTAGAACGCTGGAGAGGGATGATGACCTCATCAAGAGGTTTTTTTGTGCTACCGCATAAAGTAAAAGCTTTTTGAAAATGACATATGAACTACTTTGACCACGGCAATGGTAATTTCCCAGTCAAAAATTACCCAAAATAACATGGCTGTTACATTGATTATGATTTTTAAAGGAAAGGGAAAAACACATAAGCAGTTGTTAACTTTGCCTTTTTTGAAATTCTGCTCGATTCAGCCTCTTGAATTCTGAGGTTGTGTTTAGTATGCCAACCCTGTTACCCAGATGACTGGCACAAGCAGATTTTTCTGTCAAAAACTCCTTCCTTTACCATCTGATTTCCTGATTAATAACAGGGATTTGGGCCAAATTTCTGATGTAGACTTTTAGTGATTTATCATTTTAGACACACAGTGGCCTCAAAAGAATTTAAACACTTAAAATGTTTACATTTTATTGCGGTGGATAGTAAAAATATCCACAAATATCTAAAAGCCTTAACACAAACTATACTAGCATTTTCTAGTATATAATAAACATAGTCATTTTTGTTTACAACTGGTGTTGTTTATTACATAAATCTGCAATCTGTGATTTTGGTTAAAAATAAGCAAAAAGTCAGTTGAGCAAGAACATTAACATCATTTCTGATTCACCACTGTATGCTTATAACAATGATTTATAATCCGAGCTGTCATTTGACTTCAAATCAACACAATCACAAACTGTCTGAATGTTTTATATTCATTGTAACAAACCTTGACAAAATGTTTAGCTTTAAAAAAACTTTAAAGTGCTTGTGCTGTCTTTTATATTCTAATAAATGCTTGGTTTGATATTCTGTTATCTAAATTTCTAAATGTGACTGGAGTGTCCAAATATTTTTCGAGGGTCACTGTATATTTTCAAGCTGTCCATTAGGAATGCTGGTATTAAAATGGATGTCATTGAGACAGCAGCGTTCAGTGATATTAGGTCATATTTATTCCAGTGCCTCTCTGCATTTTCATTTCACATGTTTGTTCCCTTTTACCCCGCAGGTTTGTGTCTTCTTGCTATCAGCGTTCGGAGTTGTTGGCTCAGCTACGTATTCGATATACTAATCAAGCTATGCCGTTTGATAGATCCCTTAAAGAAAAGAGATTATTTGGAACGTGGTCACATGTGTGCTGTTCAGTATTTCAGCTTGTTATGCTCCCTTATTATTTCTGGAACTTTCTGTGTTTTCTAGTTTTAGTTTTGCCTTGGCCTCAGAAATGTCTCTTTGGTCTGTTAATGTAGCATGAAATAAGTGGCCGTGTGGACGCTCTGTGTGATATCTATCTCTGCTGCGTACGGGGGATAACCGTGCCGCAATCCAAATGGTCCACAGTCGTTTTTTTACTTCTCCTCTGTGTGGTTATGGCTTCCCATACCCATCTTTCTTAATTTTTTCTTCTCTTCAAACAGCACAAAAGCAGAGAGTTGTTAAAGCAGACGGGTCCGGAGGTGAATGCCAATGCAAGGGAGGATAGCAAAGCAGAGGCCTTTGAAAGTCACTCTCATTGTGCCACCCTTTAGACGGCATGAAACTTTCATGATGGTGATAATTACCCCATTGGTGAGAAGTGCTCTGTGTTGCCACTGTAGATGAAAGTGACAGGTTAGAAATAAGATATTGTGACTGCCTCTCATGGCTTTGTCCTTGTGTCCTCCTCTACCTTGCTGAATTTTTCATCATTCATTATTGGAGATCTTTGATGTTTCTACCCATTACGAGCCATTCAGGCACCCATCGCGCTCAGCACATGAAACGACTTTCGTGCTTGAATCATCCCGTCAGGAGCACCAACAGCAAGAAACAAGACAGTAAAGAAAGTGTGAAGGGAACAGATTATTTTCCTTGTTAGAAGCAGCAAGATAGTGTGTGCTGTTTACTGCAGACATGTGCCATCTTACTTTTACAAATACATATACACGTGTCCACCATATACACTATGTGAATAACAGAATGAACTTATCTGGACACAGAACGTGGGAGCCAAGGGAGCAATGTTTGGTGCTCTAAAAGACTTCAGTTTCATGTAGTCAAAAGCTGCGTGACTAGAAAATAGCTACACGGAGGCATTACAAATCTAGCCACAGAGTAGACTGACTTGGTTAAAAAGCCTTTAACAAAACTCAAGGGCCGGCATGGGAGCCATTTTTAGTGTTTGCTTTCCAGGAATCCACTTCCCTGAAAGGATGAGATATCAAATGCGTTCCAAGTTGAATTTTGTCAGTAATGTGTTTGTGATTTGCTTTTATTTCTTCAAATCAAGTTAGCTAGCTTTTCTCATCCCCTTTATTCAGCGATTTGTCATCGTTATGCACTTCTCTCCACAGGTTGTAAATGACGTGTTAGACAAACAAAATCAGGACGAAATGATACAATTGAGGAATACATCTTGGTCGTATTACTCACAAGAGGGTTCGAGTCTCTGTCCTTAGCTAATTTCCTCACCAAACCGTTCTTTTCAAAGCAATGTAGTTTGGCTCTGAGGAGTTCACCTAAAAATGTTAATTGGATAGATGCTGCTTTTGGGGCATGTTTTTAATACACCTGCTGGCTGGTTGGGCCCTTTTCTGAAGTTAATTATTGAAAGCCATCATCAGTCAGTAGGGGTGTCTGTGGGGTGGGCCGCTTTAGCCCGAGGCTTCTGCTCACATTTGTCTTTATCCACTCCTTCCTTCACTCTTAAATAAATTAGTGTGTTGTCACTGCTACAGCAAGATCCCGGTCTGGATTGTGGTTGGCACAAGGATTCTTTCACATGTAGACTGAAGGAGCTGTTGGTGTCCTATTTATTTGTTAACGCATCAGATGCGTTTTTTTTTAGATATATTCAAGATAAGATGTTATTGTATATACAATTAAACTATTTTGTAAAAGTGAATTTGATATTTCTCACTGTACATATTTATCATACATATGAAATTTCAGTATCCAAACTACAATTTTTTATATTTTAGATATTATTTTTAAACATTTTACATGTTTTTTTTTTTTTTAGCTATTTTTATAAATACTATTAACATAACATTTTTTAATTGTTTATTGTTATGAAAATTTGTCAAATATTTAATTTTGAATCCATAAATTTATTGTTTGTCATGAGTTCAACTATGAAATATTAAAGTGAATAGTTAAATAACACCTGTGGAATGATGACAGTTAACAGGTTATCCTCTTAACTTTTATCGTTTCACTTTTCACTTTAATGTGATATGATATTATGTATAGTCGGATAATGTTTATCATGTGTATGATCAATATGTGCAGTGACAGTTATCAGGTTAACTTGATGTTTTAATAGAATATGATTGGCCTACATTTACACCAGATACAGTTAAAAACTCATATCCCATAAATGGCCAAATACAATATGATACTGTTCCTGGAAGTAGCTAAAGTTGCCCATAGTCCACTCACCTGCATACATACTGTGCTTCTCTCTTTGAAATGTTATCCTAAGCATGGTAGATACTTTAGATCTTAGACGTGTCTCTTGTTTAATTACTCTTTGGTCAGTTATATTTATATGTGAACTTAATTCTTGATGATTTAATTTGTAACCTCCTGAGTATTTCGCCACTTTAACTAACCCTTTGTTAAAAAAGTAAAGTACTTTTTAGTACTTTTAGACCATATGTTGTTCCCTATCCATGAAAAGTTTCACAAGTCGCCTCTAGTAAGCTGCAGGGCCGGTGTGTTGGAATAAAAGATCTCCAGGGCCTGTGGTGTCCACCATATGTGGCCGTTAGAGTCACGGGCAGCAGGATTTCACTGACTGTAAAGCCATGAAAGGAGTCAGAGTTTGGAGGAGCGCTGTGCCCTCATCTCCCCTTTCACACCTCACAGCCGGAGGAGCAGGAGGGGCATACCACCCCGCAGAACGTCAAATCAGACCTCTTTAGCAGAGCGAACACATGTAGCTCATGCGCTGCACACGCTACAAAGAAACTCAATGCACTAGAGGAATGCTGCTGCTTTCCTTTCAATAAACAAGAGAAAAAAAGATGCAAGTTGCAGATAAGAAAAAAGTAATCAAAATGTGAATGAACAGTCTGTCCCGATCTCACACGCCTGACTTCACCTCACGCCCACATCGGTTTTCTGAAGGCGAGCTGTCTGTCTGACAGGAAGCTTGTTAGACACTGACATAGAAAAGTTTGGAGGGGTTTTGTATGCAGTTTGTGTGCGTCTGCTTACTGGCATCTCTGTTAGATCTGAAGTGTGATTAAATGTTTCTAAAGAATGATCATTGACTCCAATTACACATTAATCAGGAGCGTTATCGAGCCGAATCGCAGGATGATAGATAATTGCCTTTTCACGGGCTATTCTAGGCCTGTTGTCTGATCACAGAGAAAAATAGCCTCTCTTAATGCAAGGTGAAATATTGACAAAGTGGCAATGTGACCATAATCCCAAGAATGCAGAGAAATTATATTATGGAAATCAATTTGACAAGATTATGAAAGGAACAGCTCTATGATCTCTCTAAGTTTTTAATCAATGTCCCATGATGTTTTCACAATGTTTTCAATTTAGGCCAACTTTTTAGTAGGGAATTTGTCTGTTAAAATAATACTTAAAGTTTGAAAGTTTAATGAAAGTTTAAATTGTAGTATTAGAGGTACAGGTCTTATTTATATAGTTTGTGACACCAATTATGTATTATTTTATGAATATAATTATATATTCATAAAGTAATGCATAAACAGCTTTTTCTTTGCATTTTGTAACACATGTAATAATTCTAAACCTGATTTAAAATAAATAGAAAATAAAACAGCTCATACATTATTTAGTTTGGCATCCTGAGGTTAATAATCAGTTTCTGAAAGTTTGAGGCTCTGTGTTGTGATCTATTTGTGAAAAGCCAGTGAATGACGCTATAACAGGAATCACTCTCTGACAGTATTGGAAGTATCTCCTTTCAAAACACATCACAGAAGTCACCAAAGATTACGCCCTGGTTCACCAACCGCATTCAACCGAAGAAAATCTGGACTGAGCGGGCTACACTCGCAAACAAAGTAGACGTTCTGAGTTTGTTGGAAAAGATGAAAAGTAAGATATCTATCTCCAGCATGTTTATCCCTTATCCTGCTTTTCACCGAGCGACCGGCTCTGTCAGTCAATCCTTTTATGTGGCACACTCTCGCTCATCCCCTATTTCATGTCTGGAGATGCGTTCGCCCGTCTCGGTGATGGCGAGCGACAGAAGTGTGTGGGCAGACGGAAAGCAATCTGCTCTGAAAAGCAAGATCAAGCTGAAGATTTCATATATGACATATTGAGACACTTCAGCGTGTTGTAGGGACAGAGCGAACCGGCAGATGCAGAGCCGCAGACGGCAGCGACCCGGAGTTCATTGTGATGAGGCGGATTAATTTAGTCATAAAGATGAATGGAAAAATGTCAGCCTATTTTGAAGCACTGACTTTTTCCCAACTGAAATCTCATCTGAGCAATTAGTTACCTGTTGAGAACATAATTCACTCTCAGAGAAAAGAGACGACCCATCCATCCAGGCAGCATGACCATTTGGCTTTGTCTACAAATAATGAAATAATAAAGTCGCTAAGAGTATTTGTTGGACGGGAGGCATTGTGATTGAAATGGTCTTTCAGGCTTTTACTGAAGAGCCCATTACTGCTCACAACATTAAAATGGCAGAAAAGTCACCTATTCACCTCTCCACATTGAAAAAAACATGGCATGTTTAATTTTGAAGAATGGGATATTTTCAGTAACCGACGTGGCCCAACTATAGCTGAATGTGCATTAACTATTAAGTATTGCAATTAATTCTGAGATCCATTTGTCATGCAAATAGACCAGTGAATAATGCATACGTTTCCACTCATAAATAACTAATTTATGCAATTGCTCAGCACTTTTTAAAATAAATATAATTAAAGGTCAATAATGATTAAATAAACACTGTGAACTTTGAACATTTTTAAATGGCGACTATCAGACAGTTTTTAACATGGTAGGAGAAACATGTGAAAAACTTTTAATTTATTTATTCAGCACCCCGCACATAGTTTTTCACCCTATACCGGAAAATATGAAATGAAAATACCGGCTAAGCTTTGCGTTGGAAGGCTTTTAAGTCTTAACATGCGTACGGCGTATGTTAGCTAGAGGCTGACTTCCAGGCAATCAATTTTATAATTGAATTAGAGTAAATGCTACAGCGGGTTTTGACACGCAGGGTCGTTGTGTCTGTCCATCTGTCGCACCGCTGCGGTTCTCCTGGAGCAGGAAGAGACGCCGCATCCCGTGGAGTCCAAAGCTGCTAGAGACATCAAGATTCACAGCTCATGCACCTGATGGCTTCAGGCCAGTCCTGCGGTCTCAGGTGCTGAGACTTGAGCTCAGATCTTCATAGATATTTTATAGCAATCTGCCAGAAGGTATCAAGATGATAAACGCTTCTGAGCAAGATTTGGTGAAGTTTGCTACATTTGTGTTTTCAGATTTTTTTCTGCTGTAGAACTGTATATTTCACTTTCTACAATTAGTATTGTTATTATTATAGTAATCTTTTTCAGATAAACTCATGCATGCTATGAAAAAAACAATACAAACTTATAGTTTTTGTTACTTTTCTAATTCAGTACATCAGTGTGGCTGCTTTTTTTCTCCAGGCGAAAATTTCTGGACACGCCACTAAACATTTTACTACTTTTCATTTGAATGTTTTGCGTTTACTCTTAACAACCATATAAGTCAGGGACTTTAATCTACTTTATAAGCAGGCAGCTATTGCATTCGGTTTTATTTGAGTTGAGCGTGCACTACAAACAAAGCAATATATTACTCGAGTGCAGCAATTAGAGCGAGTGTGTTGCTTTTACTTAAAGCGTAATTCTTTTTAATCCAGTACATTTGCTCAAGGTTGATGCTCTCTTGTTGTGTATTCTGTGATACTAAAAGAGAACCAGTTGTATGTGTCATTGCCTGGTTGCTGTGTGAATCAATGAAGTTCAACGTTCTCACCCATTGTTGATTTAATGGATCTAATGACTTGTAATAAAACAAGCCATTTCATTGTTCTGTGGCTAATATGTTGACTAGTCGAGACATGCTTAATAAAATATACCTATTTTCCGTTTTAACTGATAATGTGGTCTTAGATTTCTTTCCGCAGTTTTTCTAAATGTGTCATTTTGCTGATAAGCTCTCACCTCTGTAGAAGAGTTCAGCAGTTCATACTTCAAACCTTTAATTGCATGTTTGGTGAGGATAATGTGAGAGAGATTATAATAATTTAGGTAAACATTGTTTTTCATGTCGGTGCAGGAAAAATAGTTTTTTTGGGATGGATCTAATTATCACTCGCAGTGGCCAAGTACCACAAAAGAAGGTGTTGTCCAAAAAAAACAACACTTGGCAAGCCAAAGCATTGTATTTTTTCATTTAGATGAGTATCTTTTCTGAACTCAATAGAAGCTTAGCTTTTTTTTGCAGTGGGACGTTTAAAGATTGTAAATAAAGCCTTTTTGAGAAGGCTGAAGGAAAGTTTCTCTCTGGTGTGGAAACTAGGTCATGTTTGCTGAGAACTTGCCTATATGGAGGATTAAATTAAATTAGGGTGAAGAAATTTGCAGAGGTATTGCGGTTTTGGGTGAACAGCCTGATATGGTGCTTTTGAAATGTGGGACAAAACAATATGGAAGTTAAAAGATACTCGAATCATCTAATGAGCTTAAACCACATTTCCTGCTAAGAGTAGATCATTTTGGAGAATTATTTGTGTGATCTGATTAAATTTGGAAGTTTTTCCATCAACTAGAGATTTTAACAGTCATTTGGTTTGTATTTCTGAGATATTGCATTGGGAAGCCCCGCCCACAGATACATTTCATTGGTCAAAACCACCACCCCTATTTTATCTGATTGTGACCCTGCCTGTGAAAATCCAGCTAAAGTCTTTTTTTTTTTAAAATCATCCTACATAATGTAAAGAACATTCTGTGAAAATATAAACTTGATATCTTTTTTTTAATCTGAATATGAAATCATAGTGCTATTTATAGGTGAAATCAAACTTTGATGAAACAATAAGTATGACTTCAGATGAACTGTCAATAAGATAAACAAACTATTTTTCATTATATAGCATTTAACAGATCATTAGAAGTACATGCAAATGCTTATCTGAAGGCATTTCCTATCATGATGTCACGATACTTTCATCTACAGCACAGTCTAATGCATAAAACATAATGTCTTTGTATTCTGTACCAGTGAAATCCACTGAATTGTGACCTTCCTAGTTTGCAATAAGTTTTTTGACAAATTATACAGTGAAAAACAAAAAAGTGATCTGTATCTCTTCAAGAGAAAGTCAGAGCCTGGCAGACAACAAGAGGATCACCAATCATAAACAGACGGGCTTGTTGTAATTCAGAGGAGCCGTATAGGTACTTACAGCTTCTCACCTTAAGGTGACATTCTAAAGCCCTTTTAATCATCCCACTACCATCCAAACACCTTCATTCATCTGCATTATACAGCACTACTGCCCAGCCGCACATTCCTCTTCTTTCCCCACCTGTTATTTTCCAACTTCGAGTTCAGATTATCTCGCCTCCCGCAAGGTGAAAAATCGTGTTGAGGATGTCTTCCTTCTTTGTTATTGAACAGATGCATCTGATCGATGCAAATCTACTAATGAGACTCCAGAAGCCTCCCCTTCCCGTTCTCTGTATCGGGGCTGCGGGCTGACCGCTTTAATTGAGAATTAATTACAGATGGGAAGGAGATGCTGCTGGCATCATTAAAGGAGAATCTGAGACACTCCCCGTCCCATCGGTGGTGAGAGGGTAATGCGGCGAGCTTTAACCCTCTTCAGTCGATGCTGCTTCTCTTGTCTTAAGAGATCATTAAATACCTGAAGGCACAGATCAATAATGGCTGATTGGTGGCATGTATAGGCTGAGACAGGTTTGCTTTACATAAATGAGCAGAGCTGTGCAGTGCCGTAACACAAACCTCAGGGGGCTCTGCGATCCATTAGACAGGCCCCGCCCATAACGGGTGACATCACATGTTTGTATAAGGGTGAAATGGGGATGGAGACAGCAGTGTTATTTTGAGTAATTATTCTGTTTTTTTTAAATACTTTTTTCTTTATTTTGTTTATTCTGCAATGTGTTTTTTTTAGTTCTTTGCACTAACAATCTGATATTGTTTCATAGTTTAATTCTAATCTAATCTTGACAAACTATATATTAATGAAAAGGTCTAAGACACATTTGACAAATTTTTATAACTCTAAACATAAACAAAAAAAATATATTTAAAAAATGTTAACATTAATGTTATTTTCTAAAAATGCCTAAAATTAAGAAATTTTTTTAATAATTGCCGTTCAGATTTAGTGCATCTTCATGTCTATGCTCAATATGCTCCACGGTTAATAGGTTAAATAAAATGAAATGCACATTTTGTTTTTATCTGGAATTTTTTACAGTATGTGATTTATTGAATTTACAGTATGAATGAATAATTAATATGTAATGTTTTGTCTCCCATGATTGTGATCCTGTTAATACATTCAGGCTGCATGGCATTAAAATGTAAAATCAACGTTCCTCCTCCGATCTGTCAGAAAAGCTTGAGAGGAATTTTAAGCTCCCCTGGAGTAAATTATCCCAATTAAACAGCTAGATTGCATTTCATACTTTATTCACTTAATTGAAGGCACAGATAATTACTTATAATTACCGTTTGTGGTTGTAACGAGGGATTGTTGGTGCTGAAGTTCTGTCTCCTAGATGCTGCTGGAGATGTGAAAAAACAACATGAATGTTTAAAGCAAAGAGAGAAGACATGGGCGTTGGGGAGGCAATGCTTCAATAGATAATGACCCGACGGTAATTGCTTTTCCTTGAATAGTCTGTGTTTGTTTTGTGGTTGTCAGATAAATAGCCATGGTTGTGATTGTTTAAGAAAATAACAACTGTTCAAATAGGTTGATAGACATCCAAGTGAGATGCCTATCAGGTTTTAATTTCAAGGACCTAAATAGAGAGTACGTGTGAGGTTTTAAACTGTGAGGTCTGTTCTTTGACTAAATTAGAAAACCCAGAAAAAAACTCAGAATAATGACGATTAGTTTAGGTCTGGTTTATTCTGTTTAGTGTTAGTTTGCTGCTAGTGGAGCTAGTTGACAGGTTTAATGTTTCTAGTGAAGATGATTAAACAAGAAGGTCTTAAGGGTTCATACAGAAATACATCAATTTTGATGAATTGATACATTTTTTTTGTTGAAACTTTCTTTTATCTCAATATGTTAAGACAACTTTAAAGGGATAGTTTATTTAAAAAAACAAGAATTCTGTCATCATTTATTCATCCTCATGTCATTTAAAACTTGTATATGACTCTTTCTTCTGTGGAACACAAAAGATGATATTGTGAGAAATGTTTCAGTGGTTTTGTGTTCATACAATGTAAGTCAATGGGGGGGTCAGTGTTGTTAGGTTACCAGCATTCTGCAAAATATCTTCTTTTGTGTTTTACAGAAAATAGAAAGTCATACAGGTTTGAAATCACATGATGTTTCATACAAAACATACACAACATTTTTCAGCACAGGCTTTATAATTGAGTTGAATCTTATCATCAGCCTTTTGAATCAGCCTTCTGTTCAGATAGCGTGTTACTCTCTGTCTTCCGCCGGTGTCAGCTCATGATGCCCCTGAATGTCACATGCATATTTTGTCTGATAATGATCATTCTCAGATGCTGGACCGCTGCCCTATTGACCACACTGTTTGGGAGCAGAGGTCGGCGTTTCCCTTGCGTCAGTCCATTTTCCAGCAGGCACCTAAAATCTCCCCACCAAGATCATAATCCAGCCCATATGATCTGCTTAATCTACATTCTTAACCAGTCAATAGAAGTTTTGTCCATGCTGTTTTTTCTTTAACCTGACAGATGGGTTTGATAACATTAGAGTCCTGGGGTCTGGCATATTTCTTTGCAATTAGATGGGGCTGTTTTCTGGGCTCGGAGCCCACTTCTAGATTGCAAAGTGAATTTCTTATCTCTCATTCTGAAGTCACACAACAGCGCTTGTGTGGGATCTGGTCAGTGGTGTGCTGTGAGTATCTGCTGCAGACTCTGGTCTTATTGCGGCACACAGCTTGGCTCACTGAAGCATAAAGTTCTTAATAGTGTTGGTGGCAGCGAGATCAGGCAAATGTCCACGTCTCTTCCTCTTATGTTCCTCATTATAGTCTAAAGCTTCCCACTCATCCATAAGCTGGAGTAATACCTCGCATGTTTATCAGATCTCGAGGATTATGAAACAGTTCACATGCATTTATCATTTCGAGGTGTTTACGAAAGGAGAAAAATGGTTTTAGGTATGAGCTGCGGGGTCAGTGCAAGCCTGGAAATAATAGGGATGTTTTAAATTGTGATTTCCAGGCCTGGGAGAGTCATGGAAGTTAATAACATTACAAAAAGGACAGACATTTCTATAGTGAGTATAATATATTTTGGTTATACTCGAGGCTAGAAAATGCTGTTTGTGAGTCCAACCCCTGTAAAATCCTCATCTAGTAATTGCATACGGCTTTGTGAGTCATGGAAATTCATCGGTCAAGAATTAAATTAAATTAAATTAGTAATGTTACTACAGTAACTTGATTTCATTTTATAGTAGTAAGAGGAGTTTTAACTATTTTTAAAATAATGTAGCTTTTACATGAAACTTGCCGCTTTGTCCTACGAGTGCAAAATATGTGCACGATTTTCAAAGCTAAAGCAAAATTAGACTTTCTAGAGTTTTCATATTGAAATAAACTCATGCAAAATGAATTAATATGTAAATAAATGAATGAGTTTTCTCCAAGGGCTTTTTGCCTCCAAAGGCCAATTTACAGTTAATACATTACATGCTTGTGCCCTGACTAATGCTATTAATCAACAGTGCTACAGCTCTCAGTGCTTATTAAGCAGAGCTGATGGGCTTGTGTTTCTCATGTTTTTGTATGCATGTTCATATCTTCACAATAGAGAATACTGCATGTCAAGCATGAAAGGCGTTTTCCATCTCGTACAATTTCAGCATTGTGAGGCACTTCATTGACAGCTAGTTCCTCCATGAATTTGTTCACGTCTCCAGACAGGCAGACCTGTGTTGCGTGGAAACTCCGCAGTCTGTCTGTAGCTGTGTGTGTATGAGAGACTGCTGTGCCATTCCCAACAGCTTTACCACAAACGCAATTGATAGTACATTTCTTTTGTCATGTAAAGATATCCCAACCGGACACGCGCGAGCAGTCGACTTCCCGTAACTTTTTCCGCATTGTGTCGTGTCAAATCCCTGCGCAAAGACACGTTGACTCTCCTGTAATGAGATTGTGTCTTTTGAAGATCCCAGATCAGATTTTTTGACGAGTGCAAATTGAATTTTACATGTCTATTTGTGAAAGTCATTCATCATTTGCTGTTGGCTAAACAATATATGATGTGATATCATGGTCTTAAAAATATCATCGCAAGCGTGAAATTTAAAGCATGTTTTACGTGTCACTTTACTGTTAAGCTTCAGTGTTCAGGACTTTGCGAGTGAAGAATTAACTCGGAAAGATAATATATACAGCACCTTTTAAAATTTGCCTTGTGTAATGCAAATGGAGTCACTGAAATACCTAGAAAACAAACGTGTTTTTTGTGTGTCGGCCTTGAATAAATAACCTGTCTCGTCTTAACCACCCACTATATTCTGGCTTTCTCTTTCTTATTTGTTCATGAAAATCAACACAGACTGCAAAATGAAACCTATTTTATTCAGCACGGTGCTGCTATAAATGAATGGATTTATTTCCAATGGAATTTGTTTGGAATGTTTTAGAGAAGCAACCTTATCAAAAATGGTCTGGGGTGTCTCATGTTTAACTTTGCATGTCATGAATGGCTCCATTCTCAGATCTTTTGTTCTTGTACAGTTGCTGCTATATGGTTTCTGTAGTAAAGGATACTTTGTGTAGTGGATGTATGTAGTTGTGGATGTGAATGGGCAGTTGGCCTTTTTAAAAACGACAACTTCACATGTTTATAAAGGTGCAATGTACATACACCTTCTCAGAAATGAGCTCTTTTATCAGCAACAGGAAGCAGTTGAGCTTGGCCACTTATACTGCAGGCCATTGTATTGCAATTTTAATGGGTTTCAATGGGACCAGCACCAGATTGTTAGAGCGAATTTGCAGAACGATGCCACATTATAGTAATCCCAGGCTTGTCTGTTACTCAAGACCAACGTGGTCCTAAAATCTGACTTGTTTAGACAAGACTAGCTAAGGACTTACAGACTGCTGTGTGAGTCTTAAAATACTGCCCATTCTTTGTGTTCGTTATTTAAATAATTATGCAAATTGATAATTTATTCTGTTACCAATAGCAGTGTATTTGGCTAAATTATATTTACACATTTTACTATAAAACTTTACAGATTTTACATAAAATTCATTATTGTAATTGTTAAATACTTGCAGATCCTATCTGTCTGCCAGTGACTATATTGGCAAATATATATTTTTTATTTTATACAGAATTTATTTACTGATCCTGTTGATTTGAAGTTTTAAAAAATTATAGTCAATATTGTCTTCTTGAGCAATTCACTTTTAAGTGAATATTAATATTGACTTTTATATTTGATATGCAAATTGATATAAAGACTGATATTGATGTTTTAGTGAAACAAAAATGATTTTTGTTAATATCAATATATTATGTAATGTCTCTTTTACAGTCATTAAATGATTTTACTCTTTGTACGGTATATACTGTATATTAGCCCATATTACAATACCCATCAGTCGACCACCTTCCAGTGCATCCAATACAAAATAATTGCTTTTCTTTACCTGACCACAGGCAGAAGTTTAGATTTTCCAGCTTTACACAAGTACAGAGTGTCTGATATTAATAGAAACTAATGGGTTGTGTTGAAAGGGACAACAGTAGCCAGCGAAGCTCTTTAGAGGAATGGCCTTTTGAGTTCCTGTACATTAAGGAAAGTCTTCGAGAGGTAGTACACTTGAGTTGGTGTAATTATTTCACAGTAATGGTAATTACTCAAAGTAAAGAGAGCATTTGTGCTGACAAGCTTGACTGTGTGGTTTTGGAGAGATCTAGTGTGCTCTTTGAGCTTGTGAGCAGTCCTGATTCTCTGACATTATACCTCTCTTTGAAACAAGAGGAATACAGTTCAGGAATAAGGATGCGTTCAAGTGACTGTCAAGATGGATAAAGAGAAATCTCAGCGGAGTGACTTTAGTTAGTGTTTGTGTAGTAGCACATGGTGCTAACCACGGTAAGATCATGGATTTGATTCCCAGAAAGTGCATAAACTGATTAAATGTCTATCTTGAATGCACTGTAAGACACTTACAGTGGCTGCTAAATGTGTCAATCTAAATGCTTATCAGGTTTTTTTAAAGTTTTTTGTGTTACTATAAACAGAACCAGTTTCTATATTTTGCTGCCATAATGTGCTGTTTTAGCAACATCTGAACTGAAGTTTTTGTAGTTCCAAAGTGTCAAAATGATATTTTTTTCTTGAAGACTTTCAGGGATTTTTGACAGAGCTATGTCTTTTTTTAATTAGATGATCATGGTCGAATAACATTCAGGATCACTAGCACAGTACAGTGCTGAAGTGTTGAAAATGCATTTCACAAGTTCATTAACATTCATGAAAATGAATTCTCTTCTCCCCAAGAGCAGACCATTTATGTTATCTATCATTACTCATGATACCAAGATCCTAATTAACTACCGTGGCCTATGTAGCTTTATTTCTGCAATGGCAGGTTGTGTAAAGAAACTATTTTCCAATTTAATTTAAGAGGGAAAAGGGGAATACGACAAGGTTGAGACAGCCATATACATATTTTAATGTGTCCTCTTTTGTTTTGTCCATATTTGAGAGTTTATTTTCTGTTTCTCATTATTCTGTTCTTGTCAAGATTCACAGATGGAAATCAGTTGGTTAAATTATTATCGAGCAGATCATTTTAATCAGGCTTTGGATGTCATCCATAATGAATTGCACGCAAAGACTTTGAAATGTCAGATAGCACTTGAAGCCCCTAGAGCAGACGGGTGCTCACCATCCAGACCCACACAGGCTGCTGGGTTACTTAAGGAGCAGACTGGGACCTGCCAGCAAACCTGGTTGCCTGGCAACATCAAGTCCCTCAACGAGAACAATTTGCATTGGGCGACTCTAAGGAAATAAGGTCTTAAAAACATACATTGTGTTTTTTCTGTGATTTCTTTTGATAGTCGTACTTAAAACAGCAATCTGTATCTTAGTTTGACAAATAGAATTGCAGTTACTTTTTCTTCTTTATCTGTATGAGGGTTGAGGTCAAATGACATCAAACTGACATTTTTTGAGAAATCATGCCAGACAAATTCAGTATTATAAGGATACTGTTGTGAATGCTTGTGAAGGTACAGTTTTTGTATAAAACTGATTTTTGTTTAGTTTCAACAAAAGGATAAAGATTGCAGCTTTATTGAACATTCATGTTTTGAGGGCAAGAAACCCCCTTCTTTTTAAAAAAAAAGTTTATTGAAATATTACCAAATTAAAATCAAATGATGACATGTGGCCTTTAACTGGGTAAAAATGCTTTTTTTTTCAAGCAATTAATTATTAAACAGTCAGAAATCAAACAAAAAACAAAGAAAGAAATTAGCAATAGAACCAATTAAAACAACATAACCAAGATGCAAATTATTAAACAAAACATCCAGTAGTAAGTACTCAAATGTAAAATAACTACTTAAAGGAATAGTTCACCCAAAAATTGGACCCATTAACTTTCCATAGTGGAAATAAAAATTACTATGGTCAAGTCACTAGGGTCCATTTTTTGGTGAACTATTCCTTTAAGTTTTCATTTAATTGTATTACAAAAATACATTCTCTCACAAAGCCTTCAGAAGTCTTACATCAAGTATACGCCTTAAAGCTCCGGTCCCACATTAACCAGTACATCCCTCAGTATTTCTCCTTTTGTGTCCCACATAAGAAAGGAAGTCACATTTTTTAACAGCGTGAGAGAGAGCACTGCAAGTGATGACAGATTTTTTTTGTTTGTGAGTTACTCTGTTTAAATCAAAGATTAGAACTGCTTTAAAGTTATAGAGGACTTGAAAACTGGCTGACATGACTGAAGCTGTCCACACACACAGCACCCACAGAAAAGAAAAGTGGCATCAGCAGTCCAGAGGGCAAGCATCCCAAAACCTTGTTCATCAAAAAGAATAGTGCATACTGGCCTATCTTCTTGTGCAGGAGCTCACAACACCACGGCATTTCTGATAAGGCACGTCTCATTATTAAGTCACAGAGTTTCTGTGGACTCTTGACACAACAAAGATGCATCTCTTCTTCTGTAGTACTGTCACTCTGACTGCATCCCAAAGCAGACTGACAGTCTCAGGACCCAAAGACACGGCTGTCCCATCATAGCCTGATCAGGGGGTCACTGAGATGCCCTTTAATGTAGCTATGAAGAGAGTTGAGCACTCTGTTACACATTAGACGTATACTTTTTGTATTTGATGCAACTGTTTCAGTTCGTTTAGTTTGATTGACAGTAATCCTTACTTTTCCCCGTCTCAGCCCGTACAGCTTTAAAGAAACTTTTATAGCTGGTGAACTTTGCCTGATTTGTTTGCATCTCTTAGTGATTATAGCTGTAATGGTGCCGTACGGTAGCTACAAGCCCCGCGGAGCAGAAAGAAAGATAGATGAGTGAGTGTGCTAGCGCAGGTGGAGTGTTTGCATGTGTAATGTTGTCCTAGAGGGTGAACCATGCACCCTACAGGTCTCAGACAACATCTTTGTGTGGAAAGAAGCAATTCTTTTACATCTAGCCACATTTACCAAAATGTTTCCAAAGCATTTTACAGTGGATTCAAGTTTCAAACCCATGTTCTAGTTAAGCTGAAAGATTTGAGTTGTCAATCTTACTTGAAATTTCCAGCTAGATGTGTAAGGGTTCACATTAAGATTTAACCAAATGTCATGTTTGTTCCAGTAACAATACACTTTTTGGAGACACAACAGATGATCTAGTTGGAATGTGTCAGGGCTGTATTATTTACTAGAATATTGTGGAAGTGGAAAAAGCCCACATGTGTGCAAAAGTGTAAATGTTTTTTCTCTTATAGCTGCTCTCTCCACCGAGGTAACATTTACCCTGAAGGTATGCAATGCTAATGAAAAAGAGTTTTGATCCTGTAAAGAATGCTATTTATGTTATTTTATTTTATGGGGGTGGTATAAAAAGCATATGCATTAAAAGTTAGCTTTCTGGAGAAACCCTAGAGTTATGTGGTCTGCTGCGTCTGCTTCCGGGAGAGGCGCGAAGAACCCATTTGATGTGACTTAAAAGTTGTGTACAGATGCAACGCGTTTATTCACTTTGTGGAACGTTACCTTAGGCAGAACTTTTTTTAGATGCTGAGTTGGTTGGGTTTGGGTAAGAGCTTTACCCTGTAACTTCTCAACAGTATACAATATTTAAAGTGAGAACCTATTTAATCTGAATGTCTTTTCAGTATTGTCCAAATCTTTTTCGGGACACGTTTATATTTGATCGTCCGCTTTGATGTGGACCTGAATATTTCATTGAAGTAACCAGAGGAGATGCTTTAGCCCAACCGGTCCGGTTCACACGGCTCGGCTAGAAAACGATCTGAAAGATGTTTGGATTTATCTGCTTTGCCCTAACACAAACTTGTTAGATGTTAATGCATAATTAACAGTTAGTTTATTATACCAGCCTTGGGAACGACAGCTTTTACTTAGACATTATGAACATTTGTACAAGTTGGAAAATTGGCTCTGGACTGACTCACAGCGATGTGTAGAGAAGCGAATAGAGCAAACGAGGTAATTTTCCACCATGAAACACAAGCACAGTCATGTAAAATAGGATTTAAAAAGCTGTTTAAAGAGATTTTATACTGTAGGCCTCTGCATATTACTGCCAAGAACATTCAGCGAGCTGTGGTTTTCCCATGCTTTTTACACAGTGTGGTTTAGAAATAATGTCTGTTGATTTACACTTACGTTGCATTAACACTAAAGGGTTTTAGTGCTGTTTTGGGTTCATTTGACCATCAGGTTTTGTTTGAGTAGTATGATGAGTCTGTGTGAAAGGTCTGGGCTCCAGTTCATGTAATTCACTGTATTACGTCATTAGTGACGTAAATGCAGCCAAAATAAAATTGCAGTTGATGAAAATGACATTACTGGTGATATTAGTAACAAAAGCAAATTTTGTAGTTTTTACAGTGGACTGGACATGTACTAAAAGGACGGCACATTTCAGAAATGAGAGTTAAAATTGGGTTTTTAAATAGAATTATTGACATGTGAAATTTATGATTTTCAGGCTTGAAAAAGTTATGGCAATGAATAAAATCTTAAAATGTGATAACAGTAGGTTTATTAGATTTATATCTAAAATATAACATCAGCTACAAATTGACCTTTTTTTATTCGCTTTTTATTAACTGCTCTTTACAAAAAACACATAAAACACTATCTATAAAAAGTCACAGAATTCTTTCAATCAATAGTAATGGGAACCCTGCTTAGTCAATGTCAATATTATCCAATATTTCAACTGGCATTCAGTACCTGTTTGAATTGTAATGCATCAGTGTCTTCACGGCCTTCAGAGCTGACCACATTACTGTGCAGGAGTGGCTGAAGATACACATGGATTATTCAGTGTTATTGTGCTGGGCTGAGGGATGCGTGAGCAGCAGAGTTATCTTCATTTGTACATCTCATACAGCCAGCACATCCATCACAGAGAGCGGATTGCAGAGGACTGTTGGGTTTAATGGATATTACTAGAGCAAACGCTGGAATCGTACTGTGGTGTGGATATGGTCTGCCAGAGAGATTTTCTGCTGTCATCACATTCACATCATTGATCACCTTGATCTCAGCTCCTGTGTGTGTGTGTGTGTGTGTGTGTTTGTGTGTGATAGGAAAGCCACAGTATGCTGTCCATTACCATTAGAAGTGCTGCTATAAACATTACTGCCACATTTGATTTAATAATGTTAATAATAAAACAATAATATATAATAAATTATTATTATGATGATGTTCTGTTCTGTTTAACACTTTTAAATAAATAAGTAAATGTCTCTTCTTTTCTGCTCTCCTTTTCTATTCTCTTATCCTTTTTTTATATTTATGTATATTTTGTTTTCTCTTTTAATCTCTTCTCTTCCTCTCTTTTATCTTTGCTTCTTTGCCATCTCTCCTCTTCTCCTCTTTCATGGCATATCTCTAGAAGTCTTCTCTCTGGCAGTCCTCTCTATAACACTAAAGGGTTGGTTAGCTCCAGACACTTAAAGAAGAGGAACAAACAGACTGTTCAGTGTTGAGTTGGGAGAGGTCAGGTTGAAGGGACAGGGGCCAGGGGAAATTCTCTCTTTTATTTTGGACTAAGGGTTCATAGAGGACACACAAGGAGGTCTGGGCTTTTGCTTTAGCACATCTCCAGAGCCTGTGTGCTTCATCTGTACTTTGACCATGTCTGCGAGACACTCCTGTCTACACACACAGCACGGCTGGAGAAAATGCTGGACCTCCTGCCCACAGACCACTGTAGGCATTCCATCCTCAAACAAGAAAATTGCCATGACCTGATTTCCTTCACTTTGAGCATTTATTTGTTTGATCCTGGGGCTCTCACTCTCCATGGTCTTCTGTCCGCCCCTCAAGGTGGTTTACTGCTTGATAGTTGCACATAAACACACACTTTGACTGCCTTTTTACTCCAGATCCATGGCATATTTCCTGGCGAGATAGTCTCCCTACATGTTTTACTTAAAGATAGACTTTGATCTGTTGTGTTGTGGCATCATTGTGAGGTAAACACTTTGAAGGCTATGATTCCCTGATTCCGACATAATTCCAGGTCACAGAGCCTCAGGGTAGCAGAGCTTCTGCCTCTCTGCCCGCTCCCGAGGCATCAATGCGGTAAGCTTTTCTGTCCTCAGATGTGGCTGAGAGAAACTTTTCCGAGACCTGGGAGCATCATAAATCATACTGGAATGACAGTCAGATCCCCACAGCTGGGCTCCCAGGAACTAGGAGCACAATATGAGTTGCTGACATTTTAATTACTTTGTCATACATCCCAGACCGGTAAGCCTATTTTGAGAGTGTAATTTATGGCAGTAAATGAAAACAAATATTCTCTAAACCGGCTTTTTGAAAGCTGCTTCTTGCCATGTTGATTAATGTAATATCACTAGCGGTCTGTCCACTGCCTGAGAGAATTAGCTTGTGGACCCCACAGACGTGCACGCTTAGCAGTATACAAGTATATTATAGTGTGAAAGGCTTCAGACACGCTTCACTGAAACCGCAGGTAAACAATATGCAGAAAACAGAGTAATTCATCTTCAGTTATGTCAATGATTTATTTTTCCCAAAAAAATCTATTTTTTCTTGACTTTTTAAAAGAGATAATAAAAAAAGTGTTTATGACATTCTTTTCTGAGCTTATCTTGATCTTAAGATTTGATTGTCTCATATTGGAAATGGCTGGTCGGTTAAATGACTGTGGCACGATTCATATTGGTGCATTTGCCTGGCGGGCGCACTTTTCAACAAATCAAAGTGGCAGTCTTTCTTGAATATTTCGATTACCTGGGCTACCCAGCACTTTTTCTAAGTGGATTAACATTTCACGTGACCTCCAACCTGCATTTTTAATAGGTTAATATCAAAGAGTCCTTAGGGATCATAAACAAGTCTTCCCATTATCTTTCCCTCTGTGCTTTGTTTACTAAACCACGAGCGGAGGCCATTTATCTAGACGGTTGTAATGGAATACAAACTATCTGGACTAATCATAAAATCACTTTTTACACAGGTCACCTCTATTGCGCTCGCAGCATAAGGCAGGTAAACGCTGAGCCCCCGCGCTTTACAAACCTCCGCTGGCAGCGTTACACAGCCTAGCAGGGTATCACATGCGGCTATTAGACCCTTAAATCATCATAAAGGTGAGCTGTTTATGTACGCATCAATTCGAAAGCTCTGACGCTTGCCAAGCTGTTTCACCCTTTGCATATTTAATAATTAAAAGTCCATCAAGGCGGGCCGCTTTGACCTTTTCGAGCCGTCGCCGACATCTGCGAAGACTGCCTTTATTTCCCAGATGCAAACAAGCTGGGATCTGCGGCCAGGTGTCAGGGTGCAGACAGCGATGTAATGCATTCTCATCGCTGGACGTCGATCTCTTGCAGACCCCACCTAACCGTTCACGGACTTTTGATGGATCTCTTTATGTTAATCTCTACTTAATCACAGAATGGCGGAGCTCGCTATAATTACATGCCGATATCGTTTGACACCGAAATGCAGACAGCCCTGCTGTTCATACTTCTGCCAAATCTTTTTTTATTTGTTTGTCTATTTAAAAATGTCTCAGCATTTTTTTGTAGGGAAATAAGAAATGACTGCGCAGCTCATACCCAGTGTTGGCAGTGTGGGGAGACACTACAGGTCCCACAGAGCTGAAAAACTAATCATAAGTTTCAAAGCATCCCTAAGTCGTGCTCGGCCTCTCAAGGGCTTCCGTCGCATTGGTCACGCCTGAGCAGAAAATCTCTTAGACAGCAGTGATGTGTAATTGAGGATGTCATCAATTAATCAAAAAACAAGGGAGGGGAAAAATTCTGCATGAGGTGTAGGAGTCAGGGCTGGAGGGACGCAAGCGGAGCTTTCTTTCATCTGCAGAAATAAAGGAAAACAATTTCATCCTCCCTACATGGAGTCGGATATAATCAAAGCGGCTCTGTGTTCTTCATGGCACGTCGGCGGTTTGAGATGGTAATTTCACCTTAAAGAAGAGAGAGACTGGCACCCGATTAAATTGATAATGATACACATCTGTCGCCGAGTGTCTTCGCTGCAAACTTGTGACTGATGGATGAGGTGTGGCGTGTTCAGATTAATCATTAGAACGGCTGCTTTGTCATCAGTCAATAAGAGTAAGATAAACTCTGCTTTACTGTTGCTAGAATCAAACTTTTGTACAACCATGTAACTGTTTTATATTAAGTATATACAAGTTTATATTTGAGTGGGTTAGATGTTTAAGTGGGTTTCTTTTTGCCAATTTTCATCAATTTATCATTTAAATAAATTATATGAAATCATTTTTTAGTCAGCAATGGCTGTTACCTACGTATTAACCAGATGCAAGTGTCTGTAAGTAATAACAATAACACAATAAATGCATTTGAAATAATTAGGAGGTCCTTCTGGAAACTTTCTCTTTCTACTGTTGATATATTGACTTTTTTCAATCTTAAAAATTATAGCAAAACTCTGAATTATTTGTATTCATTTTTGATATAAAACATTACAACATTACAGAGACATTTTTCCTTCCACATTTTAAATTACAGAGGCGTTTTTGTCACTTTTTATCCAGAGTTACCCATGTGTGGGTTTGAAAATTCAACTCCCTCACTTAGACACAATCCCTGTGGGTGTATTCACATCAACAGCTGTATTTCTGTCCGTAATGACCCTTATCGCTCATCGATTCTCAGCTAGTGTCAGAATGAGGGATCAGGTACATTGAAAACGCTCAGGGCCCCATGAAATTTCTCCACGCTAGACGTCTCCCAGTCAGACCAGGAGCGCAATGAGTTTACAGCAAAGATAGTTTTATGGAACCCAATGAACATCAGTTAAGCTCTAATTAAATCGCTGTCACTCTATTCCGATTGTGAAATTTGTTAGAGTACCAGACTAATTATCGATAATGGTTTAACGAAGCTCTATTTCATTCTCTTTGTTGCTCTGCAGAGCTATAACGCTGGAGAACCAGCTCGTGGTTCTGGCCACTGCCGCGGCGGACAGCGGGAGGTACTACGTCCAAGCTGTTAATGAGAAGAATGGAGAAAATAAGACGAGTCCATCCATTTACCTGAATGTGGCAGGTAAGTAGAGGATCTTGAATCTCGCTATTTCATTTCTATTACCCTGCAGCTAATGTCACACGGTCAGCCACTGATACAGCTCAGACAGAACTATCGACCAGACGGGGGAATTATGGCCCCTGGTTTTTTTTTTTGTTGTTGTTGTTTTTCCCCATTTGACATAGCCACACTTTTATGTACTCATTTTAGGCGCTCTTATCGACAGGTGCCGGCTGGTGTTTTACATTAAGTTAAGAGAGGCAGATGAGGTGATGTAAGATTTGATGTGGTTCTTGTTACCTCAGGGGCTGTGTAATGCATTCATCGGATTGGCTCCTTTATGAATTTGAATCTATGTGTGAATTGTAAGTGAATTGCAACAAAAAAACATATGCGACTACAGATTTCAATTCTGAAATATGGTGCCACTGCAACGTTTTAGACTGTAATACTTACAGTATGAGCAATGAATATTGACATATTGACGATTACAATATTAATTTATAACCACACTGGTGCATTAATGTACAGTGTATTGAACTAAATCCATTTTACATTTATTTGGGTTACTTTATTGATGTATGTTTTTTGAAGCTTTACCATTTTGAATCCCATATAAGAAGATAACAAGAATGCATTTAATATAAAATTATTAACTAATTTACATCTGGAATGATATGAGAGTGAGAAAATGAGGAGACAGTTTTCATTCTTTAAAAAACATTTTTTATTTAGTTCTTAATCTGAATTCAGACATTCAGGTTATAATAAACATTCAGATAATGATAATCTGCACAAGCTGTTTGTTCTAGTGACACCTTTGGATCTGCCAGTTGAATATTATTGTTGCCTGTGTCGTCATTGCTTTGGCAGGTTCTGCTGGTCATAAACAGCTTACACAATTCAAATACATACGTCCCATTCCTTCACATAGAGCCTCTGAAGTTAAGCAGCCCAGGACCAGGCTAAAGGAACATGAAACTAGACTTATTTTTTAAAGCCAAATTAAACCAATTTAATGATTTAAAGCTTGAGAAAAACGAGTAAGACAGAGGCTTTAGAGCAGTAATAAAAAGCAGCGCAGTGCTTCTGTACCAACTGTTGAGTTAATAATTAAATTGAATTATGAGTTTTAATATCCATATGAATGAAGTGCATTTATTTCTTGCAAAAAGACCTTTCGCAGAGCTATTGGTTCCTTCTGTATTTATTCCGGTTTGCAGATTAGCACAGAATTCGTGAATACAATACAGATAAAGTACAATTACATTATCGTGATGAATGTGTGTATGAGCGTGTATGGGTATGGTTGTGTCTGAACCAGGGATTTGTTAGGTCGCAACGCTTCTTTTTTTTGTAGCTGTTGAAACAAAGAATTTAATTAATTTTCCTATTGAAGTGTTAATTCCTCTGTTATTTGAGAAACAACGGCAGCGAGTAAAGATGAAGGGCTCTATCATCATGTGGCGTTTCCATGGCAAGTCTCATTTTACACCTCCCATTTCTAATAAGTACACATGGAATAACACAGACAGGGAAATAAAGAGTATACAGTTGGGAGCGGTTCTCCTGATATCCTTTTCAGTTTCACGTACAGACGGAAAATGATTCTGTCCTT
Organism: Beaufortia kweichowensis; assembly: GCA_019155185.1. Classification (NCBI taxonomy): domain Eukaryota; kingdom Metazoa; phylum Chordata; class Actinopteri; order Cypriniformes; family Gastromyzontidae; genus Beaufortia; species Beaufortia kweichowensis. The sequence continues at coordinate 5,324,667 of CM032804.1, forward strand.
AATGTACAAAGTCAAATACTAATGTCAGAATCAAACATGGCACTTTATTCCTTTAAGAAATTACCCAGATTTCACCTCAGAGCTGTAACTCAAGACTATTAAAGTTGAAAGGGAAAACAGGCTCCCTCTGGAGAACCCTGACCTTGGTCTCGCTGTAATTAGTGGTGCTTGCAAAGGCAAGCCTGACTATTACCATTGCTCATACAGAGAGTCAGGGATTTGAACAAACCCCAAACTCTCAGTATTACACATTGCCCCACACTGCTTGTGCTACCACCAGCATGAAATCATGGTATTAATTTGTGACTGGATGTGAGATTGACACTTGCTAAACCTTACTAAACAACCTCACAGTGTGGTGGCTAGTTTTGCACGGGCAATCACACCTAGATTTAGCTAGCTCGATTATTTGCGACTTAATCTGTGAACTCCAGTCTGAAGTCTTAAAATAAAATATTTGACATTAGCTGTATCAAAGTCATAGACATTAGTCACATAGAAATAATGAAAATAACTAATGTGTGTTTATTGCTGTATATGTTAGATTTTATTTATAATATAATAATTTTAATAGATTATATGATAAATTTTAATATACAAGTTTTCATTTATAATACTAAAATGATTTTTTTTTGCACAAGAAGTTAGCTTTCTTAACATTGATAATTAATTTTTGATGTGGCCTTACACAGTCAAGTTTAATGCTATCAAGCTTATATTTTCACAGAATGTTCTTTACATTACGGAGAATGATTTTACATAAAAAGCAGTAAATAACAAAAATGACTTTAGCTGGGATTTCACAGGTAAGGTTTGTTTAGAGGCTTGTATCAGAATGTTGTCTCATTTGCTAATTAAAGAGTCTAGACCTATAATTTAGAAAGTGTTGTTTTTAGTGACACCAGTGGTCATTAAGTGAACTGCAGCTGGAAAATTCTGTGAGTGATCACATCATAATTCACCAACATCATGTCGACAGATAAGAATGCCTGAATTTAATATTCTGTAGATTTTCCTGGCTAAACTGTCGAGAGAAAACCTAGGATGTTAAGGACTCGTTTTTTATCTTTGGTTACAAGTTGCATTTCCACATTGTCAATAAAATGTATTAAAATTGTAAATAAATACATTAAAGTTCCTACACACAGCCCATTTACTGTACTCATCCTGTATTTGTTTTTCCCATTGGACAGCAAAAAACTGACATTGATCGCAAAAAAACCCTAACGATTGCTTAAAAGTGATCATCCATCCAATCATGAAAGAATTATTGTGCGTCACGCTGAAATGCCTTTGTCAGATGTGGCATGAACTCCATTTGGAAACGTCTCTCCTGGGTTCAGCGCTTTCGCACCTTCATTATCCCTCACACCTGGCTTCAGAAAGGTCAGTGTAGTTAAAAAAGTCACCTCAGAGCATGTGATCATGGCTGATTAATAGATAACGCTCATGAGAGCCTATTGTAACAGTTTGATATCAAGAGTGCAGCATGATTTCTAGCTGCAGGGTCGGCTTGAGGTTTCCAGTGTCAGACATGTGGCACGTGGAGATTATATCTTTTTAATAGAGGCTGAATTTATTGGACCATATTGTGTAGTAAACGTGTGGACGTGGTTTCTCTGATATAGACCATTTATCTGAATGTGGTCTGTCTGCGTTTTTTTCTGGCAAAAGCGGCATTTTAACTCTCCCAGCAGCTTGATTTATTTGAAAGGAAATAGGCTTCGACTAACCAGCTCAGTCATTATTTGCCGTTACTAATGATCTCATTTGGAGGCAACCGTGTGCTTGGTTCTGTTTCATTTCTCTCGGCTGAAATAATAATCCACCATTTTAAAATCGAGCTGGCACTTCTACAGAGATGTGTCCATTGTCTCATGTTTCAGTGTGGTTAAATAACATCGAGCTTCGCATCAAGCTTAATGTCCACAGGTGGCTTTTCTGGCGGCATTTGCCCGTTCATACCCAGCTTTTGTCATTAACGCTAGGCAACAACATTGGGACTGCCTTTAAAGAGTTTTTGCAGGTTTCTAAGGCCACAGCACATTTAGTATAGAAGCCAATCCCAGGATGCATTGCAACAAGATTAGTTTTATATCTATACATATGTGACCCTGACTGTGTAAACCCAGCTAAAGTCATTTTTTGTGATTTACTGTTTTCTACATAATGTTAAGAACATTCTGTGAAAATATAACCTTGATATCTTTAATATTGACTGAGTAATGACATGTGAAAGATTGAAATCATAGTCAAATTAATAGATGAAATAAAGGTTTCATGCTTGTTATCTCAAAATTAGATTTGTAGACTTTAGCCTGGTTTTCACAGACAGGGTCGAAATATATGTTATGCATCAATATAAACAGTTTTAGTGTATTTATAAGACTAGCTCTGTATAGGCTATATATACTATATATATTGTAAGACTAGTCTATGTATACAGTAAGACAGTTGACTTGATTTTGGCACTGAAGATCAAAAACAGCATCACAGGAGTTTATATTGTGTGAAATGTTCTCTGTTCCCCTGGTTTTCATTTAGAGAGTAAAGATGCTGTGCTCTCTGACTACAACAGAGCTCTGGCCCGTTGTGTGAGCAGATATTGAATTTATAGTGGACATCGAGGATGTGGATGTAGTTTTCTATCTGGGTATCTCAGGGGTACCATGAAAATACCTTTCAAGGAAATCAGTTTTTCTGAGCCCTGCTGCCTTTCATCATTTTGGATTTTGGAAAATAAAAGTAAACCCAGGGTTTTTTGATACAGTAAATCAATTACTGTTCAATTTCTGCTCAAACAGAATCAAAGCTGTATTTTACCTGTTTTTTAACATCAACCAATCAGTCTCCATTAGTGTAGGGTCTGTAGTTGTCCAGTTAGAGATTACCCGTGTAAGATGTTGAAATCGCATGCTTGACTACAGACATTTAGACATGGAAAATACATAGAAGGCCATTTCTAGATCCTTCTAGATGACCTTTTAAAGCGGTTTCCTTTGGCTATGTTGACAGCTTGGTAATAAACAACGTGCAAACAGATCATCCATTTGCCATAATGTGTATGCATTATTTCTTTCTCTCTTTCTTTTTCTTTCTTTCGTTATTTACTTATTTCATTTAGAATAACAGATCACCTGTGGGTGTGAACGAGCAGATCATTTAAAGTGTCGTCCCTGAAGGGCAGTGGAATATAATAACATTTCTACGTTATTTTGAATGAGTAGCTTTTGTTGCTGCGGGGACAAATTTATGCCATGTTCAGTCAGTGCTGTGTGATAAACACTTTCACCAACAGCTATTATTTGCAGGTTCTGTTCTTATGCTTCTCCTGTCCTGAGAGCGAGTCACAGCTTTTGGCAAACCCAGTCTGAGCACAAAACTTGAGACCCGTCGGCACGACTTCCATAGAAACAGCTGGACCGTCATCAGGGGCTGTGGGAACAAATGAAATATTCTGAGAATGGTGTTGTTAAGATTTAATGAACACCTCCATACATTTTTATCATGCCCTTCCTGTCAAACAATAGCCTTCCTGTGCTGTAAACTGACCCAAGAGGCTAAATATGATTAAAGCAGAGCCTCCTTCCACACGTTATCTTCTTTAATTTTTTTTCCCTCCACTTATTATTATTATCGCCTTCATCCCACCACAATCTTTTCACTCCGCCCCCTCTCTTCACCCCCCAAACCGCCTGATTTCCTCGCGGAGTTTCAAATTAGCTCCGGCGAGCCTTTCATCTCTGACACTCAGCACCTTGTTTAATTGGCTATATCTTAAACAAATAGGTCTCCCGGGAGATCGTGTTTAGTTTGTAATATCTCAGATTTGATAACTTGTCACCTGTAATTTGAGGCGAGATTGATAGAAGGCGACAGCAGGCGTTTTGAGGCACGCTGATAGACCGTCTGCCGGAGAGCTCCGCCGTTTCTCCTCATTAGCGTAGCGTGCCGCTCGCAACGACTCCTGACGGAGGAATAATAAGATGCCTGTCAGCTTTTGCGATAGTAGATGTTTATAGGTTTACTGGCGCTCTCAACCTTTTAAGATGATAACACGCTCGATTATGGAAGGCGAATCTCGGCAGACTTATCTGTCAAACACTGGCACCACTCGCTGTTCTTGACAAGATTTCTTTAACGTTATTGTTGTTTTTGATAGTTTGCCTGAAGTAATGGAGGACGAAGCATCAAAAGTAGAGAAGAATGCATTAGAAACGCCCCACAGGACCTGCATCAATTTCTTCCTTGATCGCCCACAGCAACGCCCGGAATTAATGTGCTACCCAAAAACAAATAGGCACACTGCTTCAAAGTTAGAGAGAACATTGTCAGCATCCTAAATATAGCCGCTAATAGCATTTTAAGCAAGCCAGATGTGGCTTTATGGGCTGGACGTTAGCGTGATTTTAAAGACGAGCTACTGAAGGATTTAACAATGTCACTTAGATGTTTTTCTGCCATTGGGATCAGCTGCAGCCAGATTTCCCTCCACCCCGATCTTTAAAAATGCTTTTTAATCAGGCAACTTTACTTTGAAGTACACTACATGGCCAACGCAAAAGGCTTCTTTAGATTTGTCAAATATTTGAGTTTGAGGGTTTTGACTCCTATAGTAAGCACTTTTTAAAATGCTAACTTTTAAAAATATTAATGTAAGATATGAATTTGGGCAATTCCAGTGTTGGACGTGACATTTTCAGTTCAAACTTGGAATACAAACTTTTGCAGAATGTATTTATTACATACATTCATAATTATCTATTTTAATAAATGGAAATATATGTTATGGATGTACATGTTTTTGACGGTTTGGCATACTTGTAGGATTTCTGTGAAATGAAAATGCACAAACCAAAGGCAATAATACCCAACAAATAGAGAAAAGATGACTCTTCAGAAAACATAAAATAGTTCTTTTCATTTTCACGTGCCCATTTATGAGTAATATGGACTATTAAGAATGTGACAATTCTGAAAACAGCACTTCACCTGACTATGAAAAATCATTTGTAAACAAAAAATGCTTTTAAAATTTTGAGAGAGACCTCAGATGGGTATTTAAACCACCAAATATTGACATCTGAGAAACTTTATTTTTCATGGTAATGTTGACATTTGCATGGAATTCCCCATTTTAGTTTCAGTTTCTGAAAATGTTTTGAGGTTATGTCTTACCTGTTCTCTTACCTGTACACATATCATTACCAACCACAGTGAGTTGTGTCTCCCTCTTCCTGGCCTCTGGACTAAAGGGTAAAGTCCGGTTTTAGGAGCAAAACGCATTCATACACATGCATTGCTCAAATATAATTGAGTTTTTAAATGAGACCGCAAACTCAAAGAAGGATATGCGCGGCACGGCATCCACATTCACAAGCTCGTGACCCACGACCAAAGGCCGCCCATTTGCATACAATCCCGCTCTCCTGTGTGTCGCTGGCATTGAAAACAACAATAATAATATCCAAATTCAATGACACTGCATTTTCTTGCAAACAGTAGGAGCGAGAGTAAACATAATTAAATCAACAGTCGTAGAAGCTTTGCCAAAAGCGGGGCTTGTAAATATGTGCCGATCAGATACTGTGTGACTGTGTGCCAGCAATGAAAATATCAGATGTGTTTTGGGAAGATAATCAAAGCAGACATCACTTTAATATGAGACAGTCCAACTGCTTTAGCCAGCAGGTCTGTCCTTGGATATCAGTATGATATCAGCGTCCGTTTGTACTAGTATTCAAGGTAGCACAGCTTTGCGGTCAGCATGAGTTAGTTAAGTCACTCATAATCACCTGTCAGCTTGGCAGTCGTCAAGTACTGCTGCCGGTGGAAGTAGGTCATGGTTGTACAGTGGTTAAGACTGTTTACAGGAAAGTCTGAGCGTTTCGCTTCCCACGCCGCAACAAATGGCGCATGTAAATGAGGAATTCATGACGGGTCGGTGCGTCGAAGATATCTCCTTTATGAAACTCCAGCGCGGAGCGATTGTGATGTAAAAATAAACAGACGTCTTTTTTTGCGTTATACACACTGCGCGTGGGGGTCTCTACCGACTTTCATTGTTGCAGCGCTGAGACTCGAAGTGTCACTGCAATCATTTTTGTATATCCACAGTAGCATTCTATTTCATGGATAGTAAACAGATGGCAGGGGCATTGAAGTGAAGTGTTTGCATATGCAAAGAGCATCATTTCACCATCAGAATGGAATAGGGTGAAATATATATATATATATAGACGCATTCACATCCCCCTCCATCTACGAGCACGCTTGTTGTTGTGTTGAAGCCGGGCCCCATTCAGACGGCTTATTTTGTGTCTAAGAGATGCGCCTGGAAGCAATGATAACAAACTTTTCATTCTCTGGGAAAGTCGGTAATGCTGTTTGCCGGTAATAACATTTTTAGTGCCTTCTAACCTTTTTATGGCAGCATTTGCAAAAAGTCATATAGCAATACTGGGGAGACAATATTTGATTAATACAATCTTGGCCTATTTTTTTGTGGATGTTTTATTTGTGGGTTGTTTGTAATCAGTGTTGAGGAATGGTACGTTTAAAAACATGTTAACAGTATTTAATTCTCATTTTCTAAGACAACTGACTTGTTTACAGAAGTACATTACAATGTATACAATGTATATGAAAGAAGTTTTTAGTTGTGTTTGTCAAATTTATATTAAATAAATTTAAATGTAATTTATTTTATTTTCAATAATATTATTTATTTATTTATTTATTTTAAATCATATTTTTTATTTAAATATTAACGTACATATATTGTATACTGTATATATAAATTGAACAGAAATCACACTTTCTAATCACACTAAATCACCAACAGGTGATGTTGTTATTGGTTACATTAGGGTTAGTATTATCCCCAACACTGATTATAATATCAAATCCCAGAATCTTGAATTGTATAGCATTTTTGTTGCATTTCATATGGATGAAGCAGCTCTTATGTTAAGTCATAGTGTAGTAAGTTAAACAAACACATAATCACCCGCCAGACCTTTCACAAACTCCTTGGCAAACAGAAGCATCACTGGCGGTCAGGAGCTCAGCTGGCACCTCTTCTGTTGTTTACATTCTGTATTCTTAAAATGATGTGTATCATTCCTCATTTCTCTCCATGTCTGAATCACCTCTAAAGCAAATAGCCAAAAGCCATTTTGCAATGGCATCTGAACAATAGATGTTAATGCAGCGACCATAAAGGAGCACTTACCAAAATACTGTTGCCATTTACCATCGGATTGCAACCCAAGGCCAAAAGAATCATAAAAATATAAACAGACAGTACTAGAGCCGCTGATGTTCCTGGAATCACTGTTGTGTTGGGCTGGCAATTTGTGACAGCTCAGATATGCTAATGGTTGTTGGTCATTTTACACACATTTGTTAAGCATGGAACATTTCGGCAGTTGTAATATTGGCGCAGGATGAAGCTGCACAGCACTATCAGAGCAATTAAAGCACAATTAACTTTTAGAAGTAGCATCAGATTGAGGGCGTTCGCCCACCCGCCTGAGTGTTACAAGAACACTGCTGTGCCCTTTACGCCAAAAATGATTCATGTTTGATTTTAAGTCTAAAGACTCATTTATCTTTAAGAAATTTAAAATTATGGAAAAATCATTTTACAAAAAGTAATTTTACAGTGGGTGGAGTATATAAAATGAGTAAGGGCTCTGTAGTGCATTTTCACCGAAATGAGAAATATCATCTCAGTTTATGATGTAAGCTTAAATCTTAATATTGACATATTTTTCTTTTTTGAATATGTTAGATATTGTCATTTATTTAAATTTTTTAATAATCTTGCCGTCTTCTTGGAGAGAAGATCAAAGGATTTAGGCCCTGTTTACACTGGTATGTTTCTGCTTTAAAATGTTTGCTACGATTACGCCTGGTCTTCACACTACTCAGAGTTTCTGATCCTTAAAAACTGAGACTTTTGGAAATGCTACACATGCCATTTTCATTTGAAAACTCTGGTGTTGCTTTTTTAGTGTAAACGAACCAAACATACCATGGTATAGTAATAGCATCATATGGTAATTTCACAGATTGTCATATCTATACTGTTTGTCACATATTTGCATGGTACTTGCATGGTAAAGAAATCCATGGTATTCCCATGATACGTGTCCAATAAAAATTGTGGTGTGCTACCATGACAACAAGACTAAAATAAAGTTTTGTTATTGGTAACTATAATAGGAGCACACTGCACAGTTGCCTTTTAAATGGCATTTTATTTTATATTAGACATATTATATTATATTTTATATATAAAGTCACATGTTAAACCTGATAAACAGCAGTCCTGCTTTTTTATTTAGCTGTTGGGAGCAGGGGATCACTTTGAAAAGAAATCAGCGAAGAACTCATTTTCCTTGACTCTTATTTTTCCTTGCTTTCATAAAAAGGGACATCTGGGTTTCGTTTTCGTCTCAATATTTTCATGCAGCATACGGCAGAAGGCCGTCACCAGTGTGATTTGCCACAGCTGGCCTGTTTGGGAACAACTGTCGTCCAGTTAGCAGTTAGGCAGGAAGTGCAGCAATGTCCCGTCATTGTGTCGTATCTGCAAACGCTCTGTGAATGAGACGGACAGCCCTCGTCTCTTAAGCTCAGAGCACACTTTTCCCGAGGCCGACTGCACAGTGCTAATCTTCGTCTGTGTCTCAGGGGAGTGTCCTCTTGACTGCTGGATCATTAACCTCTCACAGAGCGAGTGTGTCCTGCCACTGCTGGAGAAGAAATTCACCCTCATAGCAGCAGAGAGCTCTGATATCCGTCTCTCATGTCTGTCATCATTCCCAGCAACTCTCATGTATAGTCATTCAAATGTTTATAGCATATGGAGTACTGCATGTAAGATTTGAAGGTGAGAAAGAAATTAGATTTTAGCCAAGATATAAGATTGCAATCTAAGTTAAGTGTCATATGAGAGATAAACAGGGGGATGGAATATAATTCATAGACAATAACGTGTTACAATTGCAAAGTCCTATCGGTTTGCATGCAACAACAAATATAAATCATTGACTAAAGTGGTCGGCATGATACCAAGGTATTACAGTTTGATACCTCGCTGAATCATGAAACAACCTTGCAAGGGTTGATATCGGTTTAGTAGCTTTGAAATTTTCCCAGACGACCTGATTAGCAGCGGCTTGTGGTATTACAGAGTATATCACCTGATCTGGTACAACAAACACAGACTTTAATGAGTTTTCTTATACTCTGTAGACAGGCTTAAGACTATGCTTTCCTGTAGACTTGCATGACTTTAATGATTTGTTATGATTATAAGAAAACCTTATCTGTACAGAGATAAGACATTTTCATAGGCACAAAGCCAGAGGTCAGAAGTCAGAGATGATTCATATTGTATTATTCCATCCTTTTCCAACATACCTGTGTAACTTAATTTCCATCCCGGTCGGCTTAAACTCCAACCATGTAATTTTGCCGGGAGATGGAAGTGCGTAATGATCTCTCTTGTGAGGTGACTACAGGAAGACCTCTGACACTGGAGATTGGTGGTGAGGGAGTGTAACATTTAAGCCTGTGTGAGATAGCCGCATTCAGATCAGACAGCCCGAGTGTCTCTACAGATCCTCCTGACTCTTTGCATTCACATTTCATAAAAATAAAGGTGCTACAAAATGCCATAGAAGAACCATTTTTGTTTAAAAGTGTTTCACAAAAGGATCTTTTTTAGTAGAGGTTCTTTAGACTGTAAAAAGGTGAGAAAGAAATGGAGCTTTTAAGAACCAAAAATGGTTCTTTTGCGGCATCACTGTGAAGAATTAAAGCACCTTTATTTTTAAAGGTTTAGTGAGTTTTTTGTTTGTTTGGGTTTTTTTTTAAAACATGTGGTTTGGGTAACTTTACGGTTAGTTACATTTACGAATGGTTAAGTGTTTGTTTAATGGTAATGTTTAGCATGTTGTTTTCTTTATTATTCCGACCAGGAAATAAAAAAAAATGAGTAGACCTTTGTTTCAAAGTCATGATATTAAACAATGAAATGTTCGAGGTTCTGCACTTTTACCTGGTCAGTAATCAAATAGAAGCAAATGTGTGACACCGACCATATTACCAGCTTTGTGTAAAAGGTCAGATTTCTTTGGTTTAATTGAAGCACACAGGGATAACATGAATCATCAGGCCGTGTCAGCTCGAGAGCATGCTGACATTAAAGCAAAGATCAATTTGTCATTTCAACATTTCACTCTAATTGTTATACTTATTAAATAATTTGAGATTAAATTCACAAAAAATCATTTACACTTGTGAATAGATACAGTGTACTGTAGTATTATAGCATTACTATTGTACTGTATTTATTTCTTGTTTCTGTGAAGTGTATGTGATATATTTATATGTATTTGATTCACTGACATCCGAATGCCCAGTCTGGGCATAAGAAGAATGAAATATTAATGATAAAACAGAATTTTAAACAGCACATTTTTTATCTTGAGCTGTGCATTCTGTCAGTCAGACTGAATCATTGAAGGAAAAGCTATTGGATAAGCATTTATTTGAAACGCTCCTGACTCTATTTCTGTCTTAAACCTGCATTTTCTTGTTCAAAGACATCACTGCACACTAATTAATTTGTGCAAAAGCAGTTGGTGTTCTCATTATTTCACAGACATTGTAGCACATTTTGAATTACAAGACCTCTTTCTGGATAAATGGACAAGAACACATTCATTTGACAGGGCCAGCTGCCAATTCAAAACATTTATTCAGCTGAAGTCTGAAAGGAAGGCACTTTTACTTTAACTAGGCTTTGATCAAAGCAGCGAGGAGATACAGTGCCGGGTTTTAAACTAGCGTTTCTGACCCCAGCGGTACAGCATGCCTTCCCACCGCAACAGGATAATTAAACCATTAATTGGGAAAAAGTGTCCTCACCTGCTTTTATTAACGTGCTCAGTGACTGGGAATTATTTTACAATCCAATTAGACGCTTATTTACACCTGGTGGTTTCGTTCTCTCTCCAATGGAGTGCTTTAATGAAGCGAATTACAGCAGAGCCACAACAGAAAGCATTGTCTTGCGACGAATCAGACGCGCTCGCTGGCTCTGACCGCTCCAGTCTCTCGATGTGCCCTTCTTCTAGGTGAAATGCTGCCCATCTTTAAAGTTTAGGGCCGTCCCTCTGACTGCTTCTCAATTTGATTGACAAGGAGCAATGAAAAGGTCGTCGTGCGTCTGACGTTCGGTGAGCTGTTGTCCTCTTTGTTTTCTCTCCATTCTTTCGTAGACAAGTAGAAAAACAGTCACCTGTATGAACTGTAGGTCACTTAAAAGGTGAATTTCTTCCTTTGATGGGGATATTTCATTGAATACATACCAAATGACCTCTTCGTTTTCTCACCTTTCTTGACAAGTAGAAAAATATTTACCTTTATGAACTGTAGGTCATAAAAGTTGATATTTTGGTTGAAACTAATAATAATACTGTATATTGGAAATTATGATGTTGTCTTTCATTATTAAGTTTTTGTTGTGGTTGAGGATTATAGTCACAGACATGTCTGTTGTGTGATGCAACTAAAATGCTTTCATCACTGTGCATAAATACAGTTTTCTTATCATTTTGTATAGACAGTTATTGATATTTTTTAATCATTGCAATCAAGTATGTGCTATAAGCATGTAGCCCAGCCAAACTGTCTATTGCTTCATTTATTGTTCATTCATCTGCATTAGAAAGAATGCAAGTGACGATCGATAAAATGAGCTCGCGGGCAGAAAATGCTGTGCAGCTCCAGTGCCATCAGTGAAGCCAGACACCATATGACTGGAGAAGAGCTATTTCAGAGTCTTCATTTTTAATGAGTTCTCTGAATCCATTCCATTGTTCCCCGTCCAGAGCTAATGCACTATGTTACCTGGCCGAAACAAGCTTGACAAAAGCTTTAACAGTACTTCAGGCTTTTTACACCTCGTAAGCCATACTTGAACCTCAAATGCGAGTTGAGTGGGGTCTGTTTGGAAATAGAGATCCATTAAAGTAAAAGAGAAAGGCGACGAGAAAGAATATCTTTATGATTTATTTAATGAAAGGATTCTGTGTAGGTCACACCAGACCTGAGGCACATTTACAGCTTTGTCAAATTCATATTGCATGTCCTGGGAAACCTGTTGAGTGACAGTAGCGGAAAGTGGAAAGCGAGTGCTTTTATGAGAGTGGCTCGATTGACCCCGAGAGGAAAAAAGAATTCTCATTTAAACGTATTTATTGTCAGGTTTTCAAGAATGAGGAAGAGGACCAAATGGCCAAATCAGATTGCGTTTTTGGTTTCCAAATGCGACTGCAATTGAATCTGAAATCAGAGAAAAAAGCAAAGGACAAAAAAAACAAAGCCTTAAATATAACTTGAACAAAGTTTACATATCAAGGGTTTGGATCAAAAGTAACATTAGCACAGTTTGATTTTAATTGCACCTGATGAAAACAAAAACACTTTAAACTTCCTTTGCCTCCAAACTCTTAAAAAATATAATCTGCAATGATAGTATATTGTGTCAATCATTTCCCCACAATATCAAATATCAAAAGACAGCAGAGTATGAGCTGATATTGTCCAACAAAGTTTTATGTTTTTTCAGGATGAAATATCTATTCAACCTCCCAGATTCAAACGGAGTGTGAAGTGAAGTGTAGTCACCATTGTTTCTGAGACTGGAGTTTTCAGTCTAGTGTTACTTTGAAGCTCTGCCTCTCATTTGGAGGAAATAATAAAAGGGCATGTCTAAAATGTGAAATTCAAAGTGAGCAGGCACAGCTCAGGCTAATTATCCCTCGTCCCACACCTACCACATGCTACCTGAACACACTTTTAGATAGTTGATAATGAAGTCTCACTCACGGCCTCTTCAAAAAGCCTTCGGATTAAGGGGCCGGCAATTTAAAAAGGTGGAACCGGCGTTGAGAGGGATGGTCTTGGATATATATCTTAGATTTTCATGTTCTCCAACTGCCATCCATTCTTTTTCTGTAACATATACTATTCTAACAGGCAAATCCAAGGTTTGGCAATAGAGAGTTTTGGCAAATCCATCACAGTTGGAACATCCAGCTCTGGATTTTCATGTCTTTTCACTGGTGTAAGTGGAACGGGGAGTGTAATGATACTGTGGGATAACCGAAGCCAAACTCCCATGTGATGTTTTTAAAGCTGTTAGTGAGGGAATCATCTGCTGAAAGAAACCGCTCACTCAAAAATTACAATTGTGTCATCATCGCTCTGATGTCATTCTAGACCCTTGTGTATAGAATATGAACCTACAAAGTCATTTGGGTTTGGAGCAATTTGAGGGCAAGTAAATGAAGACAGTTGGATTGTTGTATTGTCCTATATTGACGCATCATACCAAACACATTAAATAAGTGTGCTTCTGGTCTGCCCATGTGTCCCCAAAGTGTTAAATGTGTGAAAGATGGAGTAAAGGCCGCAAGATAGCTAATGTGATTGCCTGTGAAGAGAGTTTGGAGGTTTACTGGTATCAGTTTACTGGTAACTTTGGGGTTTACACACACACACACACACAGGAGTCATAGACTCCAAGCCTGTTCAAATCCATTTATGTAGAGTTTGTCTTGATAAGACCTGAGAATCAGCCTTCGCCTCCAGGGCCTCAGGGAAAACCCGGCACATCGGCCCCTTCGGTCCCTCACCCCCATAGCAGGCAAAACAAGTGCCAAAATGCAAACAGCAAGCCCACAAGGACCTCAGCCCCCCTCGAAGCACTAGAATAACCACAGTTCTGTCTTTATTCACAAGCCAACACCTGCCAACAGTTCACCTTAACCTAGAAACAGCGCTTTAAATCAGAAAGCACACAGCAGCTGTCAATGTGAGGTGTGGATGAGGTCAGAATGACAGACACACAATTCACACGCTTGTGAATGTTGCTTTTTTAGATTGTATCTGTCATAAGACAAGACCACATTTGAAATGTTGTCTTGTTTTCTGTTATTTGTAATATTTAGAAAGGAAAAATACCCTCATAGATCATAAATTATGGAACAGGCTTGTGCCGAAGCCTCCCAGTTGATAGGCAGAGCTCTTCAGTGCTGCCTCATTTAATAGACCCTCAGGTTCCGCATGTCAAGCAGACCTCAACTTCCAAACTCTCAGCTGTTGAGAGGTCTAGAAACCAAACGTCTTGCTGGAAGCGAGAGTCCGTGTCCTGAGCGTGCGGACGGATCGCCGCTGTTAGTGTCCGTCCTGTCCATACTAAACCCTCCGTGCAACAAGAAAGCAAATATTTGTCTCCCAGGCATTATCTACAAATGCACATATTTTTCCTCACATTTCCTCTGCTGTTTCCTGTGGGCTTCTGGCTTGCAGATCTGGCCCCGTTTGTGTGACAATAGCTTCTGAAGAAACTCCTACACGTGCCTTGAAGTTTTCCCTGAATATTTTATAGCTTTAGTGTCTGCCAGTCTGCCAGCTGTTCTCCTTTTTTATATATTTTTTTATTGTTGTCTTATAAGATCACCTTTCTACGCTTCATAGGAATTCATTAGCCATTGTGTAAATTAGAGTTACGGCAGATTTAAGGGAGGAAAACAAGGACGTCTTCACCCCACTGCTGCTATTTATTCTCTCCTCATTCTGTTCAGCCTTGAGAGGCTGTTCCCGTATGTTCCTCCATATCTCAACAGCAATTAACTGTAGGTCATGTACATTATCTCTAGTTGAGTCTAGGGGTTGTCATTCTGATGTGCAAACCATTTCAAATATATTCAGATTATCGTATTCATCATCTTATTATCAGAGTTTGTTCATACTGTGTACAGTATATAGGCTTAATGTGATTTACACAAGTAGGACATGTTCCCTTGTTGGTCCTGGATCAAGCTTGCTATTGACCAATCATGGCTCAGATTCAAGCTCATGCCCTACTTGTGTTCATCACACAGCACATATACATCCATACCGTAAATTTACAGTGTTGGCTGGTATGTGTCCTTTCTTTTTGCCTTGCTGCCGGACAGTGAACAGGAAGTACCGTGGATCACATGGTAAGAGAAACAAACAGCAATAAGAAACATTACTTATTTTCATGGTGCATTAGCTAAATAGATAAAAGAATGTCAGTCATTACTCAAAAAGAAAACCATTACTACTGCTGTAACTTCAGTTTGTCTGTATGAAATGTCATGTTGTGCCTAAGGGTTCAGATAGCTGGAATTGGTTTAATTAAATGAATATCTGATTGGCAGTACCTGTTCTACGCAAAACAACTATCAGACATTTTGGAGTTTATGGGAAATAATTGATTTACAAGTTGTTGACACTTGTCAACATATAATGAATATTGAGGATGTCAAAAAAGTTTCAAACAACACAAATTGTACATCAAAATGTACTGGCGTGAACATTTTAGAAAAGTGTGACCTGAAGGAAAAATAATTGGTAGTACCACAAAGCATTATTTTTACTCGATAACTCAAAAAACAGATTCAGCAAGCCAGGAACATTACTAAATTCAATTATTCAATTATACAAGACCTGACCGAGATAACAGGCTCTTGCAAAGGGGAAGATAACGTAACCTAATATTTTTAAACTAATAACATTTACATAGCTAAAGGACAAAGCAGAATAAGCCCTTGAAAACAGGCTCAGATCAGGTCATTTTTAAACTAAAAAAACAATATAGTCAGTGATCCGGTGGTAAAAAGAGGGAATTGTGCTGTGTGCCGGATCCCTGATGAGTTTGGTCAGATTATTGCCTCTCATGGCCACAGGTGAGAAAACTTATGCATTCAAGCAGAAGGAAGCGGCTAGAGAAAAGAGACTCGCCGCCTGCCAATCGGATCTCACGAAACGCACTTCACGCTTCACATGCGATCACGCCACAGGATTTATACTCTCGCTGCTTGAAAAACAAATATGAGTCTTTCAATAATATCTTAATGTATGGCAAAGGGTAACCCCATCTGCAAATACTGAGGGAAAGAGGGAGGCCCATGTGCCCTGTGCAATCTGTTTCACACTCCACTATTACAGACAGGAAAGCCCACTGGAGGATTAGTTAGAAGAAATATATTACTGGATTGTTCTTTACACTGTGTTTGAAAATTAAATTTGATTTTATTTGTCATGTGTGAGAATTGTAATGCTTTAGTTTGTATTTTATGAATAGCTAAAGGTAAAAGCCAGAATAAGAACAAAGCCAAACAATAGTAATGCTTAAATTTGTTACATTTGTCTAGTATTGTGATTATGAATTAATGATTCCATCTCAATGAAAAAACTAGATTTTGATGAGGAGAACTTTGTCTCTTCTGTCAAATTATATCTCAACCCTGTAATATTTGCTACAGTTTTAGCCCAAGAGTATGCATAAATCATAATGCAAAATGCATTCTTTAGAAGTGACCTTTAATATTCTCATAGCAATACATCATACAATTCCAGAATGCAAACACCTTTGACATAACCAATATTAAGATTAGTGGTCGACCAATATGGGTTTTTTCTTAATATGGGATTTATATATTCCATGTGGTCCTACCATCGTAAATGTGCAGTTTTCACCTCAATACAATCTTTGACATGTTAAATAAATCATCTTATACGCTGTCGTTAATTGAAAGAGACCATCTCTTTCAAGACACCCATAGTATCGCATGAAGTTACTTTAAATTCTCAAAAGAGACCGAACTTTCGGAAAGTAGTTTCAGTTTATGCATTTCGTCAAATTCAACTTCAAAGGCTCGACTCAAGCATTCAACTTAGTTATTTAAATCCTCATTATCATATGATTTCAATATTTTAGATATTCTATAATTTCCTCTTGAAAGAATGAAGTCGATTTAATAGGCGGTGTTTAATTTTTTACAATTAGAGCAGAGATATGCTTGGGTCATTTAAAAAATGTAAAACGCATATTTTCATGCAAGAGTGATTTAGCATAACGGTGAAATGAGCGGGTGTGGAGGAAGAACCCGACCGTTTTAAGCGTTTCACAAGACCAGTGCCAAAGGATTAATTATTTAAAATATTGTGTGCTAGCCGGGCATTCAACATAGAAAGCTGAATTCTTCATTTAGCTGTTTCCCAGCAGTAATATATTGTCCAGAGTCAATACATGTTGGCTAATATCACACTTCCTAATGTGAGATTTTTTTTGTTTTATATTATTGAGCATTTTCAAGCACACCCTTGCATTTCAAGTTTTGGATAGTTGCAGATAAAAGTGATCTTTTCTGTGCCGGTTAGATTCAGATGCTCCAGCAGACCCTGTGGCTCCAGTGATCGTAATTCCACCCCGGAACATTACTGTGGTGGCGGGGGTGAGCGAGGCCACGCTGGAGTGTATAGCAAATGCACGGTGAGTACATCTGAATGGAAACACACTATTCCAAACAGAACTACAGTCCATTTGATGTTCATTTACCTCTAACAAGTTCACAGTCATCAGTTCCCAGCCTCTCTGCAAAGAACAGTTCAGCCAGAAACTAAAGTCTTTCATTACGTACATCATTGCAATTTCAAGAACATTAAATTATCTGGTAAAGCAACATTCAGCATGTCTTGGCCTGGTTAGATTCTGCCCATGAATGATCTTTTAAATGTTATTTACATTTCTCCCACAGTCCAGTGGAGAAGCTGAGTTTGGTATGGAGGAGGAACGACAAAGAAGTGACCAGCGGCATTGGCTCTTTCGGTCGCCGCTTGACCATCGTCAACCCCACGAGCGCAGATGTGGGCTTGTACGTGTGCGAAGCCTCGCTGTTGGACAGTAGCGTGAAGCCGGCGGAAGCCAGAGCATTCCTCACCATCACAGGTGAAACACCTCATCCAATAAAAGCTCCATATCTTCTCTCTGATACAATGCTTTTACAGCCGTACGTCGAGAGAGAAAATCCACAGTCTTAATGGTTCCGCTCAGTGGGGAGTGATGAACAGCGAAGCTCTGATAGATATAGCACTACATTACTGCGCATAAAACCTGAAATTACACAGTGTATTAGCTGAGCGAAGAGCTTTTAGCAGAGCCTCAGGCATTATAGTTATCGGTCACAGTGCTTTATGAGAATATCAGCAGGTAATTCTGCACATTAGGAACATCCCGAACACATGCCACTAATGTGCCATCAGACCTATTTTCAAGTCATTTGATTTACTTAATAACAGAAATCCCACACGTCGTCTTTTGAAATGGAGAATTGTTAGAGGATGATTGTTGGTGTTATCACAGCTTTGGTACAGTCTGCTGCTCAATGCATTACAAATCGTAAGCTGCGTGTGCAAATTTCTGTGTGTGTGTTTAATGAATAAGATTGTTTTTTGTTTGCTGAAGAAAGTAAACATTTTGATCAATCTGTATCTGATCCGTCTCTTAAAGAATACAATTGTCTGTGTAATCTAATGGAGTATCCCTTAAAATGTACATTTATGCATTTAGCAGACATTTTTATCCAAAGGACTTACGTTGCATAAATTTTTTTAATGTAGTCTGGTATATTATAGTTTATTTATATAATTATAAGCATCATCATTTATTGTAAATATTATATATAGATGCTAGTAATAAATAATATTGTATAATACAAGTCATAATATTCTTGCTTGAATACAACCAATAAAATTAGATGTTACCGTAAAAAGCAAATTATTAAGGTTAACTGACAAAACATTTTTACAATATCATTAAACTTTGTGTGTTTGTTAGGAAATCAGACTGGTTTGTTACAGTAAAACTACCCATAACCCACTGTATTTACTGTGCTAAAATGAACTTTATTCCCCAAACACTTCATTATCCCCAAGCGGGTATGATTGACATTTGTACTGGTGTTGACAGCAGCACACAGATACTTATGATTCACAATTAACTTTCAACTTTTCTCTTGAATGTAGATGTTGTGAATTCATCAGTTTTCCTGTCTTTGATTTTTCTGAGATCCTGAGTACATACAGTACAGCTTGTCAGATGCTTCTCTATACAGTTATATATGGAAACCCATCGAGCTAAACAGCATATTAAATATTTATGGTTTCACTTCAAATCGGTGTCCATTTGCGAGTGGAGCTGACAGGTGTTCTGAGCACCATGTGAAGTCCAATACATATGTATAGAGTGACGAATCCGTAACAGAAGGAATATATTGCACTGAGAAACACTGAGTTGACTTGAATTGATGAATGTGGGCTGTCAGTGTGGCGTTGCACATAAGTCAGGAGATTAGTGACTGTTTGGGTGACTGTCTGAATTAGATTCAAGATGGCAAGATATGCATTTATTCATCTGATTATTTGTGTAAAACATGCATTTTAGATTTTCAACAGTGTGGAGATTTTTCTAAGAAAACAGCTCTCTCAAGCTTAAATGTCTATAATAATGTCAGCTCTACAGTTCTACAAAGTCTGTTTTTTAGTCTGTGAGATGGATCATGTAAAATACATCTATGACTGTAGCTCGTCTAAACCCAGATTTTATGATTAAAGCATCTAAATAACAGATTAAACAAACCATTCACCCAGATCATTTACGTTACTCCAAACTTATCTGATTTTTATTTTTATCAGAACATTTGTGATATATAGTGCATGAGTCACAACTTTTATGGTGTTTATATTTGGCCTTTAACTGCGCCATCCCACATTCAATTCTACAGTATTGCTAAAAGAACAAATCTCCTTATGTTTTACCAGATCAAGAAAGTACATTTTTTTTATTTTCTGGTGAACTGTGCCTTTAAAACAAAAGATCATTCGTATGGATCTCATTACAGTATAATGCAAAGATAATAAATTGGAGATTTTTGTCATTATGGGCCCATAACAGATGTTTCATAACCATGAAATCTATAATTCAAGTATTCAATATAATGAGAGTGTACAGGCTCAGTGGCCATCTGTGCCTCAACAGGAAGTCCAGACATACCAATAGAGGATGATGTGCATTAAGTGAATGAAATGTGCCCATCAGTGCTTTTAATGCCACCCTTCCACATGTCTGACTCCCATCACAAATGCCCAAGACACAAGACTACATTAACTACACAACCCGAGCATTTCAGTTTTGACAGTGTTTATGAATTCATTACTTTTGCTCCAGTAAACCTTCCGTTGCTACAGAAAACTGTATAAATTTGTCCCACACCAATCTGAAAATCTCATTTTTTTAAAATATGTTTCCTTATTTCCACTAATGGAATCACTTGATTATTTTTTAAACTGTTTATGAATTGAAAAACCTATTCAGTTGAGAAACATCATTGTGTTCTCAAATCAGTTTGTTTGCTTTTGCAGAGATGCCCTATTTTACCACCGAGCCCAGGAGGAAGATTCTGGGAGAAGTGGAGAAAACTGTGGATATCCAGTGTCAAGCACGAGGTGAGAGAAGGCCAGAGACAACCTGTCTCACATTTGCATTATATTTAAAAATAGAAATATTTCAATGCTGTGAAATTGTTATGTAAAATTGCTTCTCAAATATCGAGTAACGGCTAAATCGGGTTGATTTGCAAACAAATGTATGTAGTTTTATTGAAGGTGCAGTTGTGAAATAATGAATGTTTAAAAATGATTTTGTGGAACACAAAAGAAGATATTTTGCAAAACGTTACCGGCACCCATTGACTTCCATTGTACTTTGTGTCCATACTGTGAAAGTCAATGGGTGCCGGTAACCAGTGTTTTGCAAAATATCTTCTTCTGTGTTCTGCTGAAGCAAAAAAGTCATACAGGTTTGAGATGACATGTGAGTAGATAATAAAATAATTTTTATTTTTGATGAACTATCCCTTTATTGAATAGTACTCACCTCAAACACGACCTCTGACCCCAAGCTTAAGCAATCTGAACCCATGCAAATGAGATTTTGATGGTATGTCACCCATTAAAGGGTTATCAGAGGGGACTGGACTGATTAAAGATTTATACGTTTTCTCTTCATTGTACATTATTCTTCAGCCGCTCTCTGATCAGTATGCTTCACAGAGCACTTAGAGCTTTTGTAGTTTCGCAGTTTGGTAAGCTCGGTTACATAAAGGTATTTACAGCAATCTGCATCTTTGTTCGCATTCATCTTATACCGCCGCCCACATTCACGAATAAACTCCCGAGTGTGCCGTGCGGGTCTATTAACTAACCCAGAAGTCTGTGATCCTCTCTGAGAGGTGAATCCGACGATTGTTGGGTGATTTATAAAATCTGTACGTTTCAGCGAATGTCATTGTCCCTTCATCCAAGACAAATGGCGGCCTTTTGGAAGAATGGCGAAAGGTTTACGATTAGCCATGAGATATGAGGTGTTGATGGGAAAGGGCTTAAGCCATTATCATTATATAGTGGAGAAATAGGCGATGAAATGGTATTGGTTTTCTGCCAGAAATATTCTCTCGGTTTCTAATAGCGGCGAAATAGAAAGTCAGCCCAACAGTTATAACCGTACTTATGATATTTGTCCGTCGTGGTTCGAGCTCGGCTCAGCTGCAATTTCAGCGAAGGTAAAAATGATCCCTCAGCATCAGATGGGGCGCAGGAAATAAAAACAACCAAGTCGCATCCTCGAGAGCTGAAAGTGGAATCAATCCATTACCTCTCATATGTGCTGCTTCTGGGAGCGTTCACACTTTTTTTATGTGACTGGATAGAAAAGAATCTGTTTTGTTTTGAGAAGTTATGTCTCTCAAGAGCAGATTCAAAAGTCTCAAGCTCAAAAGGATCAAGACAAAGACACCATCAGAGCCTCTCCATCTTTTGATACGTCACTGAAAATGTTTGTACAGCAAAAGTCTGCAGAATGTAAGAACGGGCAAGGAACGCTAAATAAGTCTGAATGATACAATCTGGTGGCCTTTTCAAGAGTCACAGCGAGTGATGATTCTCTGTTAGTTCTTTCAGCTGTTACTTAAATCTTTCCTCCCGAGAGCATGCTTTTCCAAGTCGACTGAATATTCTTAGAAGCGTGCTGGCAGCGTATGTTTGCAGGCTTAAGGCCTCAGATCATCTCATTTTCACTTGACACTTCATCTTTTTTATATCCTTTAAAGGCAGCAGCCAGCATTTTCAAAATGAGTGCCCATAATAAATAGTTTTTAGACCAATGCGGTCCTTGTGGCCTCAAACCACACGAGCCTTCAATTCCAAGGAAAAGAATGAAGTGGAATGGAGATAAATATGGTGTAATTTCACGTAAGCAAAAATACTGAAACTTTCTGTATATACTCATTTCATGTGCTGCCTCATACCAAGAAATAGACAGACAGTACAGCAAATGCTATGTTATTTTTTTGTTATGTATTTCATAGATCTTACATGTTAAACCCATCATGTTGTGTTTGCGTCTAACAGGGGTGCCAATGCCCAAGCTGGAGTGGTATAAGGATGCAGTTCCCCTCAGTAAACTCAACAACCCCCGATACAGGGTCATCTCCAGCATGGGCCTTCAGGTCAGGAAGCTGCAGCCCAGCGATGCAGGAATCTTCCAGTGCTTCGCCAGGAACTCGGCTGGAGAATCTCAGGTCCACACTTATCTGGACGTCACGAGTGAGTTTGAGCTCATGCTTTCTCATGTTTCTTTCTTTACCTCCCAAAGCACATTTAAGAAAATGTAATGATATGCTCACCCTCATGTTGTTTCAAAGCCGCCATGGTGTCCGCCATGGTGCACTTTTACAGTAAAGAAAGTCATACAGGTTTAGAATGACATGAGGGTAAATCAATGGTGACTAATTCCTTTAAAGTAACAGTAGTGATGGCCAATTCATTTAAAAAGGATCAATGACTCCTTACTGAATTGTACATCGATACTTTTCTCATGAACTTTCATCAACAAGCCAAGGCCTGGTGGATGTTAAGATAATCAGGAAATAATGACTTCTAGTCTCTTCCTCACTCAAGCTCTTATTTGACTTGAAAACTGCAGTCCCCATTTCTTTTAACTGTCTTGAAAAAGCAAATAATGACTAAACTGTAATTTTAAATTGTCTCTTAAAAACAAAAGACACAAAAGGTTAACACACAGTGACACCAGAGATGTGATCAGGTGGAGGATGCACCCTGTCTCAGCCGTTTTCCAGCGGTACCCTGATGTGGCAGATGTGTTATTCCTAATCTTTGGTCATGTGACTCTCGCTCTCTTCTATGAGAGATGTAAAAGCTCCCTGTGGAGAGGCCTGTCTGGAGTTGATTACATCGTGGTGTATGTCGGGCCCCGGCCCTGATCTGTGCTGTATGAGAACATTAAGACCCCCTCAGAGGAGCACTTTCATCACACAGATAATTACCACAGCCCCAATTGCACATATTTACTGCAGGTAGATTGCTGTAATGATTGTAACTTCGAGGTATATTGACCTTTGTATCATCTGATTCTCTGTGATTGCACAAAATATTTTCGGGAGCGTTTCAGTGCAGAGTGCTTAAAGGTACAGCAGCAAAAATGGTTTGGTTAAAACTGAAACATGTCTTCATTTACTTCCTCTCATGTCATGTCAAACCTGTATGACTTAATTTTGTCTGCAGAACACAAAAGATGGTGTTTTGAAGAATGTTGGTAACCAAACAACATTGCCCCCTATTGACTTCCATTGCATGGACAAAAAACCACAGAGACATTTCTCAAAATATCGTCTTTTTGTGTTTCTCAGAAGAAAGAGTCGTATAAATTTTTGAATGACATGGGGGTATGCAAATGTACATTTTTGCCATATTTTCTCCTGTCCCAGTTAACAGTGGTGCTTTTGCCACACGCTGCAACATTGGCTCGACGATGTGAGTTTAGAACAGGAATATTTGTTTGTCCAAGCAAAGAAACGTTTTTGAAATTCATTATTTTTCCAAAGCTACTGAGGCAGAAATTTTACACCTAATTCTAAGAGTCAAAGAGTCGAGAAAAGTAAAACTGAATTATAGCTGTTGCAAGAAACCTTAACTAATATTACTAAACTTTTGGAAATGAAGTAAAGTGTTACAACACATCATTTACCCCCAAGAAAACTTTTTAGTGCAACTGCTTTGTGTGTGCACCTGCACTGTTAATTTCTCATTCTGAACAGCTAAAGATCACACATGGAATGTAACTTCCTGTGTCTGGTTTATCAATCGCGCATATTTAGTCTCTCTCATTGACCGACAGTTCAATCAAAGATGCGTTAGTTTTACGGCATGCTTTATTATTCCTGTATAGATCTGTTTCATGCTAAAGTGATCAAGGACAAGTACAGTAGATGAATGTTAGTGTGGCGTGTAATCACTCACCATGCCTTTATCTCCCCCGAGAGGCCGTGAACAGGGTCCCTGTGCAAACATCAGAGAATGTTGAGTGTGTTGATTTTCAATAGCAGTCTACCTCTGATTTTTAAGTGTCTAACAGCGTGTCGGGTTGTATCGCTTAAGTGCTTTGGCAAAGAACTGAGATACCTTTAGAATATATGAATTTGAGAGAGATATTAGCTCTGATCCAAACGTTTTGTCTTGTTGTGTTCTGCTCACACAGACAGAGAGAGTTCAGCAATAATATGTTGCCCAAATAATGTTAAAGCAATAGCACATATACTACACAAAATTATTAGTCCAAATAATTATTTGGTTAGAGATACTTCTCAGTGTTGAATGAAATGGATGTTTTTATAAACGATATCTTAAATATTTTATTATGTTAGATTAAACAATCTTAAAAAAATCATAAAATGGACAAAACACTAAATGGTAAAGACTAAAAGAAATATAATGGACAAAAAAGCAAACAATACCATATAATATCATGTGGGTTTTGTTTGAATATACCGTACAAACAAATACATAGTTTCATCAATTTAGAGTTTTGAGACTTAAGCTTTATGCCTTTATTAGTGTCAGGAGCAAACTTATAATGTCTTTAAAATGCTCCCTCCACAGTCAGCTCTGGACCACAGAAATTAAGTTTTTAAACCACCACATCAGTATTTATCTCATAAAACATTATCTAAAGGACTTAAACAGCAAGCTGTATTTGTTTCCAAATGAATATGGCACATTTTCAACTATGCAACTACGCAGCACACTTTTTCCTCTTAATCGGGAATACGCTCCAATTTTTTCAAATGAAAACACCTATTCATCTACATCTCTACCCATTAAAAATGACCTACTAACTCCACAATGCCTTCATTATAGCCGGCCAATCGGAATAGCATAATTAGATTAATGCCAGTTGTTGACCATTTTAGAATTGAAAAGCAAATTTGCAGGCATGTCCTGGATCGCAAAAATGCATCAGCTTTTTGTGGGAAGAATGGACAGAACAATGCTTTAATTCATTTACCGGGCTGTTGTTTGGTCTCTTGTGATAATTTGCATGTGTTCCTATGGTGTGTGGTTGGACTGCATTAAGCGTGAATGAGTCAGGAAGTGGTGTTTTTTGCTCTGATTAAAAGTGTGTCTGTGTGTTCTGCAGGTATGGCTCCAGCCTTCATCGCAGCACCGGTTGACATCACTGTCACAGATGGAGCTGTGGCCACATTCATCTGTCAGGTGTCTGGGTCTCCTAAACCTGCCATCACCTGGAAAAGAGGTAAGAGCAGTGTAATGTTTCAATTTGAACATTGCTTCTTGGATTTAGACCAGTGAGTCAAGCCAGTGGTGATGAGTATCTGAAACGTGTTTCTGTCAAGAAATATTTTGGAGTCTGTAATGTAAACACAGTCGGTTATGCCTTAACCTAATGTAAATAAGTTGGACAAACAATCGTATATGTGTAGTTCGTATTGCAAATACAACTTGATACATACCTGCTGTTTTCCTTTAGCATATGAGTACGCTTTACCGCTGTGCTGTCAACCCCACAATCCACCTCAAGAGCTCAACTTTCTTTTCTTTGTGCATATTTTTGTCCACATGGTGTGAAAACTAAATATAAGAGTTAAACTTCGAGACAGCCGCACACAGTGTGATGCAACAGTCTCTGGCCAAACTGCTGTTCATACATTTAAACTCAAAACTTATTACTGTGATGAGATGATGTATACATTTGAACAATACTCAAATATGTAATACTTTATTAAATACTACTCCAAGTACACTTTGCTATAGTCAACACTACACTGTACTGGATTTTCAGATGCTCTGAAATGATTTGATTTGATCTGAAATGATTTTAGAAGAAACGTGCAACTGGAAACATGATTATTGTAATTTCTTTAACCTGATAACTGCACTGCACATACAGTATTGACCATACAAACCATGAAAATGCACATTCTGAAGTACAGTTTTTTTTTATTTGAGATATGTGACACTGTCTGTGAAAACCAGGCTGAAGTCTAAAAATCTATTTTTTAGATAATGGGCATTAAAGTTTGATTTCACCTATTATTTCACTATGATTTCAATATTTGACATGGCCTGACTCAATAAATATTAAAGATATCAAGTTATGTTTTCACAGAATGTTCTTTACATTATGTAGAATGATTTTATGTAGAAAACAGTAAATCACAAAATATGACTTTAGCTGGGTTTTTACAGATAGGGTCACATAGTCATAGACCTTAGAAGTTTGTTGAGACCCCCAAGGAGCCCGGTCCCTTGTTGAAAAACACTGAAATAATAAACACAGGTAGTTACACATAGACTGTAGAGAAAACAACTCAAACTTTCTCCAGCAGCACAACCAAACAGACGTGCGAGTCGCTTTTATGCACACCCTTCTCATTAATAAGTTCTGTAAAAAGTTGAACTTTTGCAGATATCAGTAATCTCAGTACTAACACATCTGCCTTTCATCCCCGCTGTTTTGTTATGTGTACTAGTGTTTATATCATAAACATTACATCCGGATCGAGTTGCAGGCATTCTGGCTGTATATTGATGTGTTTTATGAGGCTGTGTGTCTTCAGCTGTACAGGAAGTCATTAAGATTTTTTTCTTAATGACCAAAGTCTTTGTTTGAAAAGTCTTTGTTGCAGCTGATTGGCAACAAAAAAGATAATTTCATGCAAGAGTAACAAAAAATCTTCCTTTATATTCTTCTGCCGTTTTCATGAAGTCGTTTCCAGAGCCTTCCCAATTATGAAGCGGTATATATATAATGGCAGCCTCAATAAGAAGCCAGAAAACTCTGCAGGCTGTTTTAGGAGGATTTTCCTCTGGGAAAACGTTAAGCTTGTAATAAAATCATCCGAGCTCCAGCTCTATGCAAAGTGATGTTCTGTTAATCCCTTATATGGAGGCAAAGTGAGTTGTTGAGCTAACGGGTTTGTTTGTGTGTTTGTCAACAGATTCACAGATTTTAGCCAGCGGTTCGGTACAGATTCCACGTTTCACCCTGTTGGAGTCTGGTGGTCTACAGCTTCAGCCTGTAATTCTGCAGGACACGGGGACATACACCTGCTACGCTGCGAACTCTGAGGGCGCTATCAACGCTAGTGCCTCTCTCACTGTGTGGAGTAAGAGAAATACTTTTAAATAACTCTCGTCCACCAAAATGGTGATCATCTAGTCTTTGAAACTTTGGCCGAATGGACCCATTTTTCAACAGACTTGAGAGTCAGAGAGTGATGTAACTAAAGCATGACCTTCCCTCTAACAAACATAATACATTTTGGACTTAGTTTGGACTTTGTCTTTAAGAGTTTTATTATGAATTACACCATTACAAGCTGGCTAAGTTACAGTATAATGTGCAGAAATAATGTAAATACATAATCAATATAATAATAATTAATTCACTCTTATAATTTTTTTACATTTTATTTAATAATTTTATTTTATTATGTAATAAATTATTCTAAATGCTGATAATGACAGGAGTAGCGCTACAAAAACCAAGAAAAGTGGTTTTGTAAAACTAGAAATGTGTGTTACAAAACACTGCACCAGTACTTAAAGTGGTTGTTTCTCGTGGAAATTGTTTATAAAAAACATAAAATGCCACATTTAGTCCATTGTGACTGTTTACTGTATGTGGATTTATACATATTCAACAGAAATGTATTCTGCCCACTGGTTAAAGCGGTGGAGATTTTGTTTTGCGTTGTTCAGTTTTTATGACTTTGTGATGACATTATTTTGCACCCGGTCTGTAAAAGTACTGCTTTTAAGTTCTAGATCAGCAGGTTTAGAGGGCTGATTTTACTGGCTCGGGCAGCTATTTCCGTGGTGGAAACGGTCCAGGTTGAGCTCTTGTGCCGGCGGAGAGGTGGAATCTTACATCATACTTCCGTCCTCTAAACAGCAGAGAACTGTGCTGTGTAAAGTAGCTTCTCAGAACAGATTTGCAAGACTTTATCTACAGTCATACTTGGAATTAGACTGATCAGTGCATGTAATGTCCTGCCGTTGTCTCAGTGGGAGGGAAACAAGCACACCGGTCAATGTGTTTACAGGAGGCTGTGATATTGTGAAGCTCATTCATTTGGTTCTTAGAAATGATAAATTGTAACAGGATTTTGTTATTGTGTTTTTCTCAAGGTCGCACTGCCATATCCAACCCTCCCATGGACAGACGTGTCATCAAGGGGACGACGGCCATTTTGGAGTGCAGTGCGACCCACGACCCACGTGTGGCGGTGAGGTGGGTGATGATGTTCGAGTTGGCCCAGCTTTCCACAGTTGGTTTGATTGTAATGTTAATTTAAAGTGTCAGCCCACAGGCCTTGAAGTTGATTCAAAGTACAATTCTTAATGCTGTACAGTTAATTTAGCGCTAATATGCTGGAAATCAAGCTAATGAGGCGGCGCTGGTTCCTGCACACCTGAGTTCTCCATCTCTCCCGTCTCCTTCATTTGGCAGGTACGTGTGGAAAAAGGATGAAGAGCTAGTGAGCCAGACCAGAGGGGGGCGTATCAACCTGCAGGAGGGATCCCTGTACATCAGTCAAACCTGGTCCGGGGACATCGGGGACTATACCTGTGATGTCATATCTCAGGCCGGCAACGATTCCAAGTCAGCACGTCTGGAGGTCATGTGAGTGTCTATGTGAGAGTCTCTGAGCATCAGGCTGCCTAATGCTGTGTGGTGATGGATGTGTGTCACCTTCCAGCTGTATGTAGTGCATCATTACTAGCCGGTAATGTGAATATAGGAGTGAAATACACTCTCTGTAAATGCTCAGGGGTTTTATAAAATGTTCACAAAAGCTTCAGGCTCTCTTGGGAATGTGCAGAGATACCCAAAAATACTTTCCTGCCTGTATTGATGGTTAGATGCAGGGATACAGCACCCGTAGTCTGATATGCTGCGCCCCAATTCGGCTACTTATTATATTCCCTAAAAGTATGTATTGTTACACATTTTAGTGCATAGCAAAAGATTATGTACACGTTGGGACATAAGGTACTGACATGAAATGGAAGTAAACAAAGTTGAGAAGTACAGCTTCTCTTTGAATTTAATTATTGCTTTACTCGTTATTTCTTAACTGATGTTTACTGTATAATTTAATGTAATTCAGTAAATCACTTATTTTTTATGTTTATTATTTTTTAATGAATTATTTTTGTATATATTTTATTTTATTTAATTTCTTAATACAACCCCTTCCTCTCGCAGTGAATTGTTGCTGTTTGATTGTTTGAACCTGCACACTTTTTCTTTAGAAATTTAGTTTACAGGAAAATGGTTTATTACAATTCTCAGCTTACCAGAACACTGTACTTTATTCAACTGTAAGTCCAACTATTTAGCATTTTGTTTTTTGTCCCACTGTAGCATCTGCATACACTATCTGAGCAGAATGCTTTTCTTAGCAGGAGCGTTCAGATTGACCTTTCCTTTAGTAACCTTTTTTCACTGTAACCTTTCCATCTGAAGTCCAACGGCTTATCTACCATTTTCATATTTCTCAAAGGTCTTGTAATTGTAACTTTAAAAGGCATTCATTTAATCAAATGTAGGGCTCACAAGCAGTTCCTCTCTGTGTTTGGTGCCTTTAAAGCCTTTCAAAAGTTAGTTGCATATATGTATGTGATAGAGTGCTTTTCTAACTCTCCATCTAGAAAAGAATTGCACTGACCATCTCCCTTAAAGCTATTGACCTTTTGTCCAGTATCAAAGACTCCAGTAGATTTCTGCAGCTCGGCTACTTAAGGCTTCATTTCAGATCTGTGCGCACCGGGCGAGTCCTTAAACCCAAAATAACACCTGAATCTCAGTGTCGTAAACATTTTAACACCTAAAGCCTTTGCGTTTTACTCCGTGGCACAATGCGATAAGGGAAAAAAATCCCCTCTAAAATGAAGCGCTGGAAGGTGGCAGTAAGCAGCGGGTGTGTGTGGATTTTTTTCAGATTTCACGAGGCTAATGCTGTGTGGAACTAAGACTCATTATCTGTGTGTGTGGCTTTTCTGGCTCCTCATTAAAGTGAGGAGATGCTGTGGTATCAGATGCTGTCAGGAGCACTTTCCCCAGCGACTAAAGTCAACCAGCCGTTGTGTGACTGTAGCCCGATGTATCTTTAGGGATCACAGGCATCGCCATTAGAAATGAATCCTGATCATACATCTGCATTAGTTATCAGATCTTTTTATTTAACTTTCAGTGTAGTCTAAACTGTTTTTTTATAGTTAAACAAATAAATATATCAAAACATCTAAACCAAATACCTAGTGGTGTTTATGACATTTTAACATAAGCAAAATGCTATTAGATATTAAAGGTTTATATCAGTTTATTATTTTACTTTCCAACAGCCAGTTTTGTTTGGATTCTGTAGCGCTATAACGATATAATCAAAGGTATATCTTTATAGATCACTATGTAAACTGAAGGTGTTCCATAAATGGATGTCAATTGTTTTACACTTGTAGAAACTTCTTTCCTGCCTGATAGAAAGAACACAAGCATGAGATGAAATCTGAAGCTTTGCTGATTCTCTCTATGGGTTTAATTTAGAGAAGAAAACAAACATCTCCAGCTCATCTATTGGTGCTCACTGCCGAGTCTCAGCAGGAACTCTATCTTCCCAGAACTGATTAATAAAGTAATCAATAAAATAAAAAAGTCAACACCAAGGCGAAAATCAAGATGAACGTAAATGACTGTCTGCCTCCGTCTGGCTGTGAGATTAGAGCTGAATGTGGAATCAAAATCTCTTTGAACATGGAAGAGACGACTGTTGGGGTAAAAGTATGATGAGATGTGAAAATGGGCCGGAGGGCGTGTGGGGAGATGGAGATCCCAGGATAAAATCATCTAAAGACACAAACCACAATGAAGTCCTGTGTTGCTGTAAAACCCTGTGTTTGATGTCCATCTGCCTTTTCTTCAAATCGAGTCTTTTTTTTTTGTTTCTTACAGCGAGCTGCCACACTCACCTCGAAATCTACAGGCCAGCCTGAACTCCAACGACAGCCGCAGCGTGGACCTGTCCTGGATGAGACCCTTTGATGGAAACAGCCCACTGCTGCATTATGTGGTGGAGCTCTCAGAAAACAGTGAGATACATACACAACACACACTGATTTCAATCAATCTTTTTCCTAGTCTATGTCAGATACAGCTCTCAAAAAAGCATTTGGGCTCTTAAAAATTAGGGCTCGACCTAAAAATATATAAATGTCATTGCTTTAGATTGGAGGTCCGGTTCCTGGATTTCTTTCTAATCAAACAGATCTGATTCTCCAATGCCTGAAATGGTTGCAACAGATGTTGACATCTACAATGTATACTGCTAAAGGTCTTCCAGGAATAGGATTGGGTACCACTGCATGAAAAATCTAATATTAGTCCACGTGTAATGTGTTTGTAAGAAAGAAACTTATTAAA
The DNA here is from genome assembly GCA_019155185.1 of Beaufortia kweichowensis. Taxonomy (NCBI): domain Eukaryota; kingdom Metazoa; phylum Chordata; class Actinopteri; order Cypriniformes; family Gastromyzontidae; genus Beaufortia; species Beaufortia kweichowensis. The sequence goes on from CM032804.1 coordinate 5,356,423, forward strand.
CTAAAATACATTTGTTGTTAAAAAAATCAATATACAGCTAAAAATGCATTGTCAGACAATAGTGAATCTCACTGATGAATCAGCCAAAAGAGTCTGTTCAAAACAAGCATACAGTCCCTCTCTGTCTCAGTGACACACACGCTAAGAGTTGATCTCGGTTAAGTATCGTGGCCCCTCGCCAGTGGTGTAAAACGCTATGGTGTACAGAACCAGGGAAAACCCACCCAGATAGATTGATCTTCTTGGGCTGGAATAGGACAGTGAGGAATGTGTTGGAGTGTGGAGGTGAAGATTACTGCTGTGGGCTTTAATAGAGCTGGGAAGTCCCATTAGAAACAGCTATCAGGGCCAGAGAGGAAAACCTGCTCTTTCTCACCCACTGCAATTTTTACATTTAAAAACACTGAATGGTTTCAGTATCTTACAGGAGTAGTTCACCTGAACATTAATCTAATTATTAAATTAAATTGATATAAAAAAAAAAACTTCCTTTGTGTTCATTGGAAAAGGGGGAGTACAGTACATTATTTTACAGAAACTTGAATGTGAAATCTAAGTAATAACAGAAATCCACAATGTGTTAAATTTTCATGCAAATTCGATTTTATTTGTTTCATCTTAATATTATTTTAAGTGACCTAGACAAGAAAAACACGCATTGTAATGCATTGTGCATATATAATATAATATTACATTATACAATATAATATCTACAGTATATAATATATACGTTTAATATTGTAATTTTTCAGTCTTAAAAGCACTGCGGAGTCCAGAGTCAAGCACATTATGTAATTGTAATTATGAGCGGATGACTAATCTATGTAAGAGATCTTGACATGTTATGTGATTAGGCTCCTTTATGCAGTCATGCAAATCTTGTTATATCATATATGTCATCATATGTCTTACAGTGTTACCAAACAGTAGTTTTCTTCCATAATAACTTTTATTGATAACATCTATGTTTTAATAACAAAGTATGCATTAAAAAAATTCTTAAGTTAAAGGGGCTATATGATGAAAAGGTGATTTTTCTTGTGTTTTAAATACTATTTAGACATGCATTACAGTGTGTAGACAGTGTCAGCCATTGTTTCATAATAACTGTCTTTAAAATGAATTTACTTTGTATTATCGTGTACCAGATTCCCCTTGGAGAGTGTACTTGTCTGATGTGGACGCCACTGTCACCGGGGCGGTGGTGAAGGGACTAACCCCAGCCCGCTCATACCAGTTCAGGGTGTGTGCGGTCAATCAGGTGGGCAAAGGACAGTACAGCTCTGAAACCAACAGGTGAGTGACATTAGCCATTATCCAGAATGACCATAATGACATGCATGTTGTCTAGCCACTGTTTTCATTTCCCTGTTAAAATCATCCCTTTTTCTAGTAATCATGCTTATTTCATCTCATGACCCATCACACTATCACGGTCTCCTGCTGCACATCAGGACTGTCCTTGTTTAAATATGTATTCTGTCAGTGATTCTCCACCCACGGTCTGACCTGCTGTGCGCTGTGATATTTCTCTCTGAGGTCATGAGGGATCTCACCTCTCGGTTTAATCAGAACCCAGAGTTCACAGGTCCTGCTGCTGCGGGTGGCAGACGCCTCATTCCCAAAGGTCTCCTCTAGCTCCAGATGTGGCAAAACACTTCATGTCTGTTTCAGAAGAAAGTAAGGTGGTGTTGCCACCTCGCTTTAAAATGAGTCTGTTTTATTTAGCTGTGCATTGAGCTCGGCTTTCAGATATATTTATAGCTGCTTAAACCCTTTCTTTGGCATCTTGGTGAAAGCTGAACAGGTGAGCGGAAGCACCTAAAAACTGAAAAGAGATTTTCAGGCTCAATGAAACGACTGCGTGACAAAAAGATGTTCTATTTATGTTTGTATAAATAATGATTCATGATTTATGAATGAAGCAGTCTAGCAAATGCAAAAAATTGTTAATGAGCAAGCGATTTAGAGGAAAAGATGCAATAAGCTCAAGGCAGTCGGGTACTATGCATTAATATCACTCCTCTCTCGACTCTCATCTATTCTTTCCCACTGATGCTCTCTGGCTTATCTCAACACCTGCTTTTCCAGCAAAATGCTTGCGTGTCTCCATGCACGGCACATTTCCAAATTAAACTTTGGACTTTTGGGCCCAATCGATGAATGCAATATTTGTTAGATTATTTTTTAATCGTATTAACTTCATCTAGGTTAATAGAGAGGATAATAGAGAGAGCGCATTACACATTAAAGACCTACTGTAGCTTCTTAACTTTAGTTTGACCTCAATTATAGCCTAATTCTATACGACGCGCTCACATTACATTTAAAGGCTTTATTTGGTAAATTATGTTCAAGTGCAGCTAGCTAAAAGCAATTTACGCCTGCCATTTTGCTATCGCATCATCATGAATAACCATATCAAGTAGATTTAATCTTGACTGCTTGATTTTTATTGTATTTATTTATTTTTGAATGGATACAGTGCGTGTTTAATGTGTGGGTGCTGTATGGATTGTAGAAATAATGTTGAATTTATAGTTAAAACAAAACTGGCAGGTGTTGGTAATTCATTGTAACCTCACAAACAGTAACCAACAAACCTCCTGTTTCAGTAGGTGATCTTTCACTTATGTCCAGGTTGCATTTATTAAATGTGATGTGATCTTGTGTTTCGGACATCCTCCGTATGTGTTTTGAGAAATCAAATAACCACATTTTCTGATGGGATTCTTAATGTTGTGGTATTGACTGAGAAAGTGTGCAAAATCTTTCTTAAAAACCCAAAGTCTTTTCCTGCATGCATGTGCCCCTGTCACATCTGTCCATTTTGGGCTTATTACTGAAACCCAGTGAACAGTAAATGTATGACAAGCCCATTAAAACACAGTGCAGCTCTCCCATAATGAGCTATCTCAACTTTTATTTTCCTGTCACTAGTTTTGGTCTCAGATGGAGGAGAGCGTGCCAAAATTGCCATGAATATTTTGTCCAATCACAGGCCAGCACAATGCCCTCCATCATGACTGTTAATTCTGAGCTTATTAATAAATAATTGTCTTTGTGTGTCATAAACATGATTTGGTTGACTTGTTTTGTTTCCTCTCATCCCCTCACAATGCATTTGGCCGGGCCCTAGATGCACGTGCACACAATATGCCTTACACTACAATGAATAGACACTTACGTTGTTTATGTTTGGAGGCAGATGTTTAACTGCTGGTGGCACAGCGCAAGTGTGTAAAACAAATGTGTACATACTGCACGGGCATTGCCAGAAAGGCTCTGTTCGATCGAGCAGCCGTTCCTTATGGTCGTGATTAGGAAGATTTACAGAGCACTGTCTGAAGAAAGCTTCATGATATTGGATATAGAGGGCATTAATTATGAAATAGACTTCCGGGAAGAAATAACAAGTGTGGTCAGAGGTTTAAAAAGACTCTGACAATAAATCTGAAAGGACCCAATGATCCTGTTAAAGTTTAATGCAGATTTAACTGTCCATTAGCATGAAAGGTAAAAGGCGGGATGAATCTGTGGACGTTATTAAGCATTCAACACTGATTCATTTTTAAACTTCGTTAATTAACAAAATGCACATTCTTTAGGCGTGATGAACCGAACATTGGTCACAATATCATTTATGTGTGCTAGTGAAGTAGCCCGTGGACACGACCCGTTATGACACATTTGACATCGCAGAGCAAGAGCAATCTGCAGAAGAAGTTCAGGAAGAAGTAATGCTGTTAAATGTGCAGGAAAGGTTGCAGGTACAGCTGGGTTAAAATGGACCCACACTGGTGAGAAAAAATCTTTCACCAGACATAAAAAGCAGGACTGTGGCCTACAGTAAACTATGAGATGGTCTTCTAAAGAGTACTGGTATTTGTAATTCAAATGCCTGAAATGCAGCACTTACCTGAGCCAATGGACACAGTGTTGTACACCGTGTACCCAAGCCTACATATAAACATACAAGCGCCGCATAAGCAGTGACCTCACATATCAAAGGCTTTGGGTGCTCGAAGCAGCAAAAGACTTTTCCAAGAAACTGCATAAGAGCTTTTGTTGATGTGGGCGGATGTTACACAGTGTATCAGTTTGGCAAATGGACTTCTGACCAGAGGGTAACACTTACACAGCCACACTGTTGTGCCCTTTAGAGGCTTACCTGATCGAGCGAGGGAAGATGGAGTGCTGAATCAGATGTGGTAGATGACTTTAGTGTACCGTTCTTGTGTTTTCTCCCCAGACTGATGCTGAGAGAGGAACCTCCCAGTGCTCCACCCAAAAACATTGTAGCAAGTGGCAGAACCAATCAGTCCATTATGGTGCAGTGGCAGCCGCCCCCAGAGCCTCAACTGAATGGAGTTTTAAGAGGATACGTCCTCAGGTAATACATGCACATTTCACCAGCAACACATTGCCTGATGTAATGAGTGGAAATGCCATTGTTACTTCAGTTCAGTTATTTCAAGATTCTGTTTTAAGAGTCCTTTTAATGGAGTTTCTGTGGAGGAAAAAGAGTAATTTCAGCTAAGCTGTTTATATGGTTTTCTACAAGGTTCTTCAAACTCATGTGCTGAGGCTATTATAATGTATCTGCCAAATGCATAAATGCAAAATATTTTTAAATATATATATTATAAATATAATTTATAAATTCACATTAATTTATTTACATCATACAAAAATTGTATATTAAGTTATATAGAGAGAGAGAGAAAGTGATACAAATTAAAATGAAATATTTAAAAATAATAAACATTTAAAACAATATTATTTTATCTATTTACATTAATTAATTTAATTAGAATTATTTAAAGGGCAGTTTACCTAAAAATAAAAATGTCATACAAACCCTGTGTATGGTGCTTTCTTTTGTGGAACAGTAAATAATAAAATAATTTTTATTTTTGGGTAAACTATCCCTTGTGTTTGATGCAAGAAACACAGTGTTGCACTTGTTGCAGAATAAACTAACCTTAGTTCGTCATATCATTAACTTATTAATTGACACTCATTTGTCCTACAGTACTGTATATTGGACACATTATATTCTGTGTAACAGTATATATAGAAGTACAGTATAACAGTGAATACTGAGGTTATATCAGTGAAGTATTACTTTCATTACCAGTGTTTGACCTCTCTCACCCTCCACTACGGATATGTTGTAAATATTTACCCTCTTGTTAATAGCAGTCTTCCATCTGTGATGTATTTAACACATTTCCTGTCCAGGTAGACAGAGACAATGTAGCTGATCATTATCTAGCTTGTGGAATGGCTTCTAACAGAGCAGCGACCTGGAAGAAAATCATTGTTGCTCAATGTTTGGCCATCGATTCCTCTCATGCAGGTACCGGCTCGCTGGTCTCCCCGGAGAGTACCAGCAGAAGAACATCACCAACCCTGAGATCAACTACTGTCTGATCACAGAGCTCATCATCTGGACCCAGTATGAGATTCAGGTGGCGGCGTACACGGGGGCAGGTCTGGGCGTCGTCAGTCAGCCTGTCACAGAGTACACCCTGCAGGGAGGTGAGATCTGGTTTGTCTTGTTGGATCATTTGTTGCTTCTGTCAGCCTCTGTGTTTTCATCTTTCTTTTAATCAGTTGATCAGTGGAGTCTGGAAGCGTGCTGGCTTGTACCGGTTGACGCATGTTTCTGCGGCACGCTGAGGTCAGCTTTGCCCCTGCGTAGACGGCACATTTATTTTAGACCCCTCTCTACAGAAAGCTGACTTCCCTGCTAATCCTCTTCAAAACAATTACATCCATTATCCATGAGGCCTCTTCAGATACAAATTACATCTCAAAAGAAAGACGATGAGAAAACCCATATTTGGAAATCAAAGTCTTCTGATGGCCATTTCAATGATTATCCAAAGAACAGCAAATTCATCTACTCCGTGCTGAGGGTTCTTGTCTTTTTTAGATTTTGTTAAAAGACAGTCAGAAATAGAAATCTTGATGGCATCACATGAATAGTTCACCCAAAATTGAAAATTAAATGTTGATGTAAAAAGACTGAAAAGTCAGAAGACTTAAAATAGCACATATTTCATGGTGCTTTTACGTCTTTTGAAAAGGTTAAATGCTTTGGTCCCAATAATTGTAACTGCATGGAAAACATCGACCGGCTTAAATTTCTGTGTTGCACAAAGCGAACTCAAACAGGTTTGAAACAACATGAAGTTGAACAACAAATTATTTTCTTTTAAAAGAAAGACAATGTCATTTTTACTTCTTGAAGAAAAAATAAATAAACACCAGGGCTATATACAGCGTGTGTTTTACGCAGTGAGGGATATGTGAGGTGGGAAGCTGCAAGATTCAGCTGCATAATGAATGTTTACATCGCTTTAAGAGGAAGCTATAATTGGCGGACTTTTGAAAGAAAGTCTTTTCATTGAAAATAAGTCAATGCTTGACAGACAACCTGCAAAGAAACGCCCCAGAAAAAAATTCTTACTGAGCATTCATGAATATGCTTTTTGTATGAATGTTTGTGTCAGGGGGTTCTAAATGTACACAACCGAATCCTGAAAATATCTTTTACATAAATTTTGTCTGAAATTTAGTTTCTAAAATTCAGACTTTGAGACTTTTTAAATGTTAAATACAGACCAACAAAGATGCCCTTAGCAAGCGAGACTATTGCGAACAGTCAGGAGCTCAGGAATCTGTTGTGACATTGTTTTATAGTGTTTTTGCTTATATAAAATCATTTCTTTAACTCTTCTTGTTTAACTTTAGCCCATTCAAAAGAATCTGAATACTAAAGTTTTATTGGTTGATATAACAAGTTAATATTTTTGTGGTTAGTTATTATGAACAAACCTCTGGCTGTTTTTCGAAAGACCTTAATAAAAGCGTGACTACATCAGAGTCCTTGAGGTGGCTTACTGCCATTTATATTTAGGTGGAACATAGTTAAGTGCTGTTTATAGAGATTGACTGTCTCTTGTAGTCAATTTTAAGGCTTTGTGAATCAACAGCTGCTTTTTGTATTTATATATATAATAATATAACTGAATGACTGCGCATAAAACATTACAGTTTTTATCTTTCAATAAAGGCAGGGGAAAGATCACATATAGCTGGAGTTTTTTTACAATCTTTTATTGGAAATGTTTTCCAAGGCCCAGAAAAAAAGCGATTGAATCATTCAGATCCATTTACATGAGAGAGCTGAAAGACTTGAAGTGATCTGTATGGACTTTTTTAGTATTTAGTTTTAACTTTAATACTGTATTATATATTACAAATAGTATGTATATTACACATGCTGGTGGAGTAAACAGTGTGTTAAAATATGTATATAATTGTGAATTTACTCTTGTTGAGGGTTCGGTCATGCTTAACTGATTTTGCATTCTTTATGACTGTAACCATTTAATGATATATTGACTTGTGGACTTGTGCTTAAATGCTGAAAATTAGTTTGTAGATAAAAATAAATTGTGTATGCATATACGTTTTGTCCAAAACTTTTTTAATTAGGTGACTTAGACTGGATAGAAAAGGAAAAGCAGTCAACACTTGCCCTGCATTACATGGGAAAACACATGCTACTCTAGATGTAATATCCAGTATGTGTTTGCCTTTAGTTCCTACAGCGCCCCCACAGGGAGTGGAGGCCAAGGCAGTGAACTCAACCACAATTGAATTTACTTGGAATCCACCTCCTCAACAGTTCATCAATGGCATAAATCAAGGTTACAAGGTAAATTCAGTTCTCTTCTTCTGGTTCCCATTAACTGCCAATCAAACACACATGATGATATCAAGTTACTTTACAAACACGACACAAAGATTGAAGATGCGATTTACAGAGACCACTATATGTCAGATTTTTTTTAATCATATTTTTCCATCAAAGTATTAAAGAGATGTTTTGAGATGTTGTGTCATTGTGACATTGGCTTGAACCACAGCTAATGGCTTGGCCCGAGCACTCACCAGAAGAGGTTACCGTCGTGACCATCACCCCTGATTATCACGGAACACGCCACCTTGGATACATCAGCGGTCTGAAAAAGTTTACCTGGTACTTGACGTCAGTCCTGTGTTTCACCACTCCAGGAAACGGACCCCGCAGTGCCCCCAAACTGGTGCAAACACATGAGGACAGTGAGTAATAGTCTGTCCTGTTCTTGTCTCTTCCTAAATTTTGTTAATCTATTTAACTGGTGGTCAAAATTGAAAAGCTCAGCTGATTGTTTGTCTTGTATTAAAAGTAGTTTATCCAAAAGGACAATTATGTCACTGTTACTTGCTTTAATGTTACTTTAAATCTGTATGACAAAAGCGTGGCCGGTTGAACATGAATGTCTTGTTACATGTTACAGATTGCTACATTGTTAATATAAATAAATAATATAAATGATTATTTTTAACATAATTCAAATGAATGAGGTCATGGTTAGCAAGGTACATAATGACCAAAAAGCACAAGTTTCTCTTTTTGCATTCCACAAAGACAAGAAAATTAGAAAACCGCCTTTTAACTTTATAAATTCATAGATTTGATTTATAAATATCAGCACATACCCAGGTGGTGCTGTGGCACAAAATGTTTCCGAGCATCTTTATAGGTACAAGCTGTGAGTCATTACCATTGTGCCCTGAAGCAAGACACATTACTGCAGGGATAGGGTGATTTTTCCTGTAATAAGTGTACTGTAATTTGCTTTGGATAAAATTGTTCGCTAAATTAGCACTTACCACTAACCCAATAACATTTAAGCCGAGTGGTACCAACTTTTCAAAGTGCTTAATCTGTAGAATTCACCGCAGTCATTAACATGTTTATTTACTCTATGGCAAACCAGAGACATTATAGCAATGAAAAAGTAGGTATCTGTAACTATTTTAATCTTTAACAATAAGCTTCCAGATAATTAAGTTAAGCAAAATAGTTCACAACAAATGTTGTTTATACTGAGAACCCCAAACCACAGAAAATTGCTTTTATGATATCTTTAGCTGGCCACCAGCTTTTGCCATTTACCTCAGCATCATGACATTGTGTTGTTGCTATGGAAGTACGCCTGACTAGTTTGTGCATGATTAAATACCAAATTACAGCATGTCTTATGAAAGTCACATTATTTAAAGTGCTGCTCAGACTCCAGCATAAACACTGCTCTCTGGGTCAAGCCGACATAATTATATCAACATCTTTAGGTGTCTGTGACACTACAAGTGAGAAATTAGCTTGGCTAATTTAAAGAGAAGTGTTCATGGAAAAAGAGCGAAACAATGTTTGCTTGTGCGCAGCACATTTTGCTGTCTCTGGTCTACACAAGAAAAATTGGTTGATAACTTAATGGACTTAATAATGTCTTATTTTACATGTTAAAAATAGGCTTTTGTTAGGTTTTGTTATATTAGTATAGATAGAAATAGCTTAATTGAGCACAGTAGAAACAAACAGGACACTGAAAAACAATCATGTTTGTATGTGTGTTTAGTACCAGGTCCTGTTGGTCGTCTGAGCTTTACGGAGATCTTGGACACGTCTCTGAAAGTGAGCTGGGAGGAACCTGTGGATAAGAATGGGATCATTACTGGTGAGTATTTTTTGTATATTTTGGCTTATTTTACTGATACAATGCTGTAAAATACAAATTCTCTTCATGTCATTCAAGCCATTTTATTTTTTAAGTCTTTCTATGCAATTTATTTTTTGTTATAAATTGTTTATCTCAGAAATATGTCATATTGCAGAAATAAACAGTGGCCTGTAAACATCATTTCACATTGACTTGAAACATTATATTTTTTCAAATAACAAGATTGTTATAAATAACAATCTTGCGAAAATAAATCCGTATGAATTAGTTCACTCCAGGATCTGCAAACTCTTAAATGAAATCTAATCTGCCCCCCTCTGTTTAAATGTAGACGAACGTCGCAGGAGACAAAGCAGGTGGGGCCGTAGAAGAGCTCCATTTTCATTTGGCGTTCATATCGCTTTATTAATGGATACACTTCTATTTAACACTTCATTGGGTTTTTGCACAAAGGCAATTATGGCATTGTTGTTTGCATTGAATTGGCAAAAACAATTTTCACTCCCTGTTGCACAGCTGTAAAAAGGAGCTGTTGTGATTGTGTGTGAGTAAGAGAGAGAGGTTATTTCTCTCTGTGCTTCAGGATGTGGGTGTAAATGCATGCGTTTCAGCATTGCTGTAATGCCATTTATCCTTATTATGCTGAAATCATTACCATAAGGAATGAAAAGAAATTTAATGAAAGAAATGCTAACTGCGATCAAGAGACTCATTAGCATGAGTTACTGCTGCAGCGTTAGACAGGAGCGTGAAGGGTGAATCTCTCCGAAACTGTAAAGAACATGTCCAGCTCATATATCACCTCAAACACTAAAGAAAGAAATAGGAAATTAACCACGTTTCTTACCCAACTCTTATTCCTGTGATGCTAAGTAACTATTTACATTACTGTAGTATAAAAAACTCCAATACTGAAAAAAATATATTGCTGTAAAATTTTAAGTCCATCAACTTTTAAAAAGTTGGACTGGACAACATGGAATTTTTACCAGTGAATATTATATCAATTGTGTTTAATATTTGTTGTACATTATTTGTTAATGCTGTTAACAATCACACTGATGGAAAGCATCCTCTGTAGCGAACACACCTTTAAAAAGTCAGTTTATGATTTAACAAGTACAGCATTTGGGGGGAAAAGCCGGGAAACAAACTAAAACAAATGCATTTTTTAATTCAGAGCCGTAAAAAAGCATTACAGTAACATTTATAGTAAAAACAAAAAAGATCTCTATAGTAAATGTCCACAGACATTACGTTTGTAAGAGTTTGGTAACTGTACAAAATTATCACAAGGAAGCAAATCCTAATGGTCCTAAAAATAGACCTTTCGTTTTCTGATTCAGAGGTGAGTGATAAGCTGGGCGTGTCGCTCATGAAGTCTCAATAGTGCAGAGAAAGAATTAGATGAGGACTAATGAGCCGGTGGTAGATTGATACTGGACATAGATTAAGCCGACTCGAAACAGCGCTGGATTTGGATTGAAAGCGGAGAGACGAATGGGATCAGACATACATTAGACTAAATAGCTCCTGTCTATATCAATGCACATAGCATTGTTGCTCTTTGAATGTAGGCTGTGTCTGTTCTCCAGCGGGCTCTTCCAGCACAAACCTTGATTTATGAGCGCCTCAATGGAAAAGGACATTCAGCGATTGGAAACACTGCTGACTGTGGGAGAAAATACTCCCAATAAACTGCAAATTACATGGGATCTCTGCTGGCTATTAGTCTCAGTTAGACGTGGGTTAGGGGCCAGGGCCCCGGGTCTAGACAACTCACTACAGCACTTCCCCACATTTCACCCACCTTGTTTGTTAGAAGGGATTGTTTATTTCAAGTTCAAGACCTCAGTTGTCATCACAGGTTGGGCTCGGGTGCCTCAAATTGGCCATTCCCACTGGTTTTAGGTCATTAGGTCTGTAGCGTTTAGTTTCTTGAATGGTATTTGTGCTTTGCAGGTTACCTTGTGTCCTGGGAGGTGCAGGGTACGAACCAATCGCGGGTGGCGCGGACCTTGACGAACACCACGCTGGACTATAAGGTCACCGGGCTAACTTCGCTTACCACGTACACGCTGGAGGTCGCAGCCATGACGGAGGCAGGCGTGGGAACCATAACGTCCTCTACGATTTCCTCCGGAGTGCCACCAGGTACATCAAGGGTCCACTGTTGTTTCCAAAGCTGTACCACAATGTAAAAACTATTATTTTAAAAGCTAGTCAACTTTACTTGTGTAGGAAATGAATATGGTACATAAACAGCACGGAGATGAATGATGATCTTTTAAGCTGGATTTTTCTGCTCAGAAGCTGAGAAGTTGTTGCCCACGCAGTGCCATAAATCAAATATGGCACTAAAGGAGAAATATTCATTTATATTTGCTCCAAGGCAGAATTTCTCTCAGAGTAAAAAGGCAAATGCTGAACTGGCTGAACGCCAAGCCGAACCGTAATGTCTGCTGATAAATTGCATATTGTGGGACATTAGGGAAACAGACATGTACTCGTCTCGGCGGGGATTTCAGGCAGATGCAAGACTATCGACTGTTATTTGATTTAATTTCAGTGTAATTTTATCAAAGGTTTTCCAACCAAATGAGACTTTTTATCTCAGCACTTCAAAAGAACCCGAAATCCCTTTTTTTGACTGAGTCCCAAGTGCATTTTGGATCTAAACATGAGTATTTAAAATATTCCGGTCATGTTATTGACTTTAGAAGTCATGTTTCTTGATGTTTCGTGTTTATTGATGGTTTTGATGTGCAGGCATTGTTTTGAAGTGACTTCTTCACATTTGCGCTTTTAAATTTTGGTTTATTTCTTGGCTTTAATGTAGAACTTCCAGGTCCTCCATCAAATCTGGTGATTTCTAAGATCAGCTCACGTTCTGCCACGCTGAAGTTTCGTGCAGGGGATGATGGGAAGACGACCATTTCCAAGTGGATTGTTGAGGGACAGGTCAGACATATTTCACTTGTGTTGTATTATAATTTGTCTATAATCGTTTTTTATCTGTCATTTATCTCACAACTATGAGGTGCCCCTTATTATATACAGTAACATTTTAAATATTATTTTTCAGTGTTAATCTTAAATGATCAGAAAGTGTCAGAAGCGTACGAAAAACAAACAAATATGTAATGTTTAGAAGTTAAAGTGTCATTATTGCATTTTCCTGATCATTGCTGTAACTTCTATGTATTTCATACTCATGCCCATCTTTAATTAAATTTTGAAAGCAGTTTCTTCAGTGTTATGAAAAAGAAGAACATATATCAATCATCTCTTTTTAAGGACAAAAATCCTTTAGTTTGATGAATTAATCCTTTAAAAATCCCTTGCTGACCGATCTGCTGATCATCTCATATGTGTAAGACTACAGCTTACAGGTTCAATAACGTTTAAGGGCTCAAAACTGCATCCAGCTGTCACCACAGGATTTAAAACCCAATATACATACTGTACTTATCACACTTCTCAGTTCACTTCTGCTCAGCACTTTCATTTCAATTTGCATAAAAGTTCCCGTTCTGATTTCCCTTCACGTCTCAAAAATCTATTGAAATCTTATCCTCACCATTCCCACATCAAATGCAGCGCTCACAGAAATGACGACAGATTGAATCACATGACCGGTTCCTAATTTGTAACCAACATCAACTTGACGTGGCCGGCCTGGGACTCTCAAAGGAAGCTTTGGCTTTTCATGTGGCAGCACTTGAATTTCTAAGTTGATTGAGGCCAGGCTATCTGCGGCTGCAGAAACCTGTCACTGAGCGAGAGAGAGAGAGAGAGAGACGCTGCGTACACACCCGCTATGAAATACAACAGCGGTCTCCAGCATAAGGTGCCACGCGTCGAACATCTATCACGTTGGCATAAATGCTTACCACATACAGTACACTCCACTGGTCATAGTAAATCTTCCTGAGTGCTGTGAGCTTTGATTGGTTTAGACTTGGCTCACACAATGGCTTTGAAATGGGGCAGTGGCTGGCACTGTCCGGGACTCAATGGAAAAGCTTTAACCTGCACTGCTCAGAATTTCTGCCGAAGGACCCGTTTCCCCAGAAAAAGCTCTAAAAGCCTTTGGCCTGTGACGTACAGGATATAATGAAGTGCAGTGTGGGGATTTTTTTTTCCTTTCGTTTGCTTCACTGGTTGGACTCTGACTCAACAAATGCTGAGAGATACCGTTTTCAAAAGGGTCTGAAAAATGCTTCGTTTCAGGTGGTTCAAAATAGTGTAGGAGATTAATGTGAAGGTAGTTTCATGTAACCAGATAGATCAGTATAAAGTCCGGGTCACACTCTATTTCTGGCTAAGATTAACAGGAAGTGCCCATCTGACTGACATATATAAACATACAAACTAACCATTGATTTGTGTGATGTTTTTCGGTCGTGTCGAGTTTTGATATCTTGCGCACTGATTTATCAAATAAAATGTATGTCAAATGGTATTTCTTAGTCAAATGATAAATTGCTATTATAAGCTTATGGTTGTGAATCAGGGTTTTGAACACTAATTGTTTAACGTACTTTCTAAATAATTGATTTTTGCTTATTTTTAAACCAAAAAAGTGACAGATGGCAGCTTTAAAACCTGTGACTTTTCAAAAGCAAAGCCAACCAATCAGGCTGCAGGTTACCTTTTGTCATTTTTGTGTACAAATGTGCATAGTTGAAAAAGAAAGCTTGCTTTCTTCAGGTGGGCAGTATCGGTGAAGAGGAAGAGTGGAAGGTCTTGTATGAAAAAGAGAACGACCCTGAAGCTCAGGTGCTGGAGGTGCCCAACCTCACTCCATTCACACATTACAGGTCAGTCATGTTTCTCTACACATCAGCTGCATTTACACAACTGCCTCATTTTCATTTATTTGCACTTGAATAGGAACACATTTCAAACGAGCATAATCAAATAAAGACACATGGATTACTCCAATTAGCGTTGCATTATTGAAGACACATTTACTCTAATCAGATTAGAGATGTCCACCTGCATAAACAAATAAACAGAGATCACACATTTTCAACACACCATGACCATGTTATTGTTCTGTAATTTATGGCTCTAATATTGTTATTTTTTGCTTTTCCCCTGAAAATGTTGGTAAATCTTTTTGTGTATTTCAATTTTGGATCTTGACATCTTGGTAATATCTGACTTGCACTAAAAAGTTAATTTAACTGAGAATTGCTAAGACAAAGTGTGCATAAAAACTATCCACTACCAACTACTATTACCATCTGTATTTTTTAGATAAAAAAGTAGTATTAGTATAGAGTAAGTATAAAAAGTGTATTTATATTAAGTTTAAAACCTATGTAGTATAACATTTTTCTCACAGTTGCTGTTGAAAAGCATTTTAATGTGGTTTTCTGTAGCTGATGAGTCCAGTTGTAACTTGTGTGTTTACAGAATAAATGAATCACTCAACACTTTATTCGTTTGTTTCAGCTTGACTCATCTCTGAGCCTTAATGATAAACTGCTTTGCCTCTGTGTTTTTCTCTACCCTGCAATTTATGTCAGATCTTATGGATGTTGCTGCACTCTCTCCATTTGTTCTACACGCTGATAAACTTTGATTTTATGGTAATTGGTGCAATTAGAAAGTGAATTGCAGAGAGCATAGGGCCTGAACAGAGTTCATTTCTGACTCTACAGCCATTTATTTTCCACTGTTGAGTTTAGTTTGTTTTACAGTGCGTAATAGAGATTCATGCGGTGTGTGCTTGGATTCTGGTTGCTGCAGGTTTCGAATGCGTCAGGTGAATATTGTGGGTTCGAGTCCAGTAAGCCCGCCCTCGCGTGTGATACAGACGCTGCAGGCCCCTCCGGATGTTGCGCCCAGTAGCGTGACAGTACGCACGGCCAGTGAGACCAGCCTGTGGTTACGCTGGGTGGTAAGTGGCGTAGTAGTTAAACACATATACTTCACATGTGCAATTTAATTCATCAATTGTGTTATTCTTCTCAGAAATATATTTCATCAGATTGTTTAACTAGATAAAATTGATTCTTCCAATCAGATGGTTACAGTTATTTCTCATACTTTATAAAGTTTAATAAGTATAATTTAACAGTTACATATCTGCCCGGAGAAATACGAAATGAGCCAGTACTTTGTATTCAGTCAACGCAAATTATTCAAGGTCTTGATTCATATTTTACTTTCTTTCAGAAAGGTAAGAATGAAAGAAATACTCCTAAAATGGGTTCAAGGAAGCTATTACATTCACAACTCTTAGCGCTGATGTTCTGACAGGATGTCATTATCCAGGATCAAACATGAATACAGGCTAGGACGTTAAAAGCAGGGTGTTTTTCTACATCTATCGATTTTCACCTGAAATAAGGAATGCTGACACGCGAGAGCTAGTGGCCAAATTGAGTTTCTCAAATTGAAGCTCTTTACCTGTCAAATTAAAAGCACATGAGAGCTGATGTTTTGCCAGTTTGTGACATCTCACTTATCTTCTGGCACCCCATCAAGATCACTCAGTTAATTTTTTCGGGCAAGTAAAATGATGAGGGATTATTAGATACGAGTGATGCATTTATATGTATGTTTAATCGTTCGCCTACCGCAGTATGACATGTTTAGAGCTCTGAAACTGCTGTCTGATGTTTCCCGTCAACAAAATTACTGCTGAAAATGTGTGTTGACAAAGTGTTTCTAAAAACATTCTCTGCATAATAATACTTCGGATTCAGAAATTAAACCCAATTTTTTTGTCAAACATTATGTTTTCCTGGCAGCCGCTGCCCGAGACCGAGTACAACGGTAACCCTGAAAGCGTGGGCTACAGGGTGAAAGTGTGGCGGACGGACCAGCGGGGCGAGGTCAGCGCACGATTGGTGAACGACCGCCTGGAGAGAGAAATCACCCTGGAGGGTCTTGAGGAGTGGACAGAGTATCAGCTGCAGATACAAGCCTTTAATTCCATCGGCCCCGGTCCCTGGAGCGACACCGTGAAGGGCCGCACTCGCGAGTCAGGTGAGAGCACGCAGACGCACACAAACGCACTCACTTTATGTGACTGATGCTAATGCATGTTGATAAGTCCTTTGCCTGCATGGCACAGTCTCATATAGAGCCCTGTGAGAAACTAAAACACATTTCCACCTATGTCGCAGAGAGGGCGTCTTGAAATTTCCATTCTCTGGATAATCACATTCCGAAATGTAAACAGGTTGCTCTCAGATTGAATTTTATTTCTTTGATGTGATCACCATAACAGCCCCTCTGTCCTCTTCCTCGCTCACACGCAGCTCTAAATGCATGCTTGCACTGAAGATAAGAAACAAGATGATTGGCTGCCTGGTGTCTGTACTTATCGTTACTGTTGCTCCCTACAAAAGAGATTTATGGCCCCAAATGGCTGCGATGTGAAGCGGAACCTCGAAAATTAGTTTTTAAAGGTGAAGTGCGTCGTTTCTGCACCGTTAGCGATACAAAAAAGAATTGCGAAAATGTTGTGCTTTATTAGTCACTTTTTTGTGCTTCTGTGGGGTGAATGGAGCTGTGTACTTGCCACGGTGGTTGGGGTCATGTTTTAAGCACTGTGTGATAAGAAATTGCGATTCGTCTTTATAGTGCCATCGGGGGCTCCGGAAAACGTGACAGCAGAGGCCATGAGCTCCAGTCGCATCCTGGTAACCTGGGGGCCGGTTACCGAGCCCGAGCAGAACGGCAACATCCTCGGATACAAGGTGAGCTACTTGATAGAATATCGTCTTTGTTTGTGTCTTCTCTTTATATTTTTTACACAAATGGAAACAGCCCGGCTGACTGAGGTGAAGTGCAGGGCTATGGTGTTCTGAAACTGCGTCTGCTGAAGGAGCCCGTAGCGTAATGAGCATTTCAGAGGCGAATAAAGGTTTAAACATGCACGTTCAACCCTGTAAACCATGTTGTGTCTGATGAAATGACATGAAAGAGTTTGATTCTCGTTTCGTTTGAAGAGGAGTCATTGTGTTTCTTATTTTTATTCCATATTTCCTATAAAAACAAATCCTAGTTCATCTATGAAACATTTGTAAAATAAAACTGTAAGAATTTTGCTATTTGTAAGATAGGAACACTATATCTTGGATGTGTTTAATGTCAGTTTAATGAAATGTGGAATCATATGAGAAGCAGGACTTTCTTTGATGCTTTGAAATTGATGGAATATGTTATTGGTAATGTACTGTGAGGCAGAAATTATTGCAAAATAAACCATGACAAGTAGATCAAAGTCTTGTATCATCCGGAAAGAAATTGACAGTATTGTACATTACGCCGCTTGTTAGACAGCTACAGAAAATAACTAAAAGATGACAAAATTAAATATTGATTTGTGCTGAAATGATTTTACTATATAAAAAGAAAGACAAAAATATACAGTTGTAACAGAGTCAAAGAATAAGTGAAAAATAGATTACCAACCAAATGAATAATGCTTGTCGTGTAAGTAATCTTGACTGACATTATTCTTCATGTAGACTATGAGAATATAAAAATGAACCCCTTTAATATTTCATGCAGTAACATGATATGTGACCCAGTCTGTGAAAACCCAGCTAAAGTCATTTTTTGTGATTTTTCTGTTTTCTACATAAAATCATCTTACATAATGAAAAGAATATTCTGCGTGAATTTAACATTGATATCTTTATTATTGTCTGAGTAAGGTCATGTCAAAGATTGAAATCACAGTGAAATTAATAGGTGAAATCAAACTTTTCATGCTCGTTATCTCAGAATTAGATTTTTAGACTTTAGCCTGGTTTTCACAGACAGGGTCACATATCATATGTGTTTTCTTAGAAGCCTTCCTAAAGCAGCACTGTTTACTCCAGTAGCCCGTATTATTGTCTTTTTAAGTAATGAACTGGCCCATAAAAGCATTCATTGAAAGTCTGACCCTTGCGTAAAGACAAATATTTGCAGTCAGGCAAGTTGCTGTGCACCCATATGTTCAGAGAAGCCTCTCAGCTTCAAAGTCAACAGTAATTAAGACAGAAGGCTTTATCGAATAAGCAGCATGCTGAAAAATAGACCCAGAGGTACAAACCTTATGCAATTCTGCCGTATTAAACAGCTGACAATAAAAGTCATGTCTGTGTGTTTCAATCCAAGTCAGTTACAACTACAAAATCACACAACAGCGAGATTAAAGAAAGGTGTAATGATGTTTATTATTTTTCCAGGTTCTGTACAAAGAGAAGGACTCAGAATCAGATGCACACGTGAATATCGTGAAGGGCAACCTGACACAATCCACCCTGCTGAGAAACCTGCGGAAATACGTCCAGTATGAAATTCAAGTTCTGGCTTTCACGCGCATCGGAGACGGGCAGCTCAGCAGCCCACCGGTGCTGGAGAGGACCAAAGATGATGGTGGGCAGCTTTTCTTCTCAAATTTGATAATGACCGAGGGGTTGCGTCACTTTCGCACATGGTATTTCAGCACAACAACCTGCATCTTAATTAATTAACAACCCATGATACGGTTCAATTAGCCGCTGAATGCGCTGTGGGTATTTCAATTAAGTTAATTACATTTTTAGCGCCTCTTTTCTATGTAAATTAGACTTTTTGTGGATTGCACCAAACTCTGCCTGGTGAGATTAATGCTAAGCGAGTACCCAGCGAAAGCAGACGGGACCAAATTTTTAAAAAAGAGATGTTTGTGTACACTTTAATCGATCATGGCAGCGGTAATTCATCAAATAATGATCAAATGATGGAGAAGAGTGTTAACCGGGCACATATCCAGACCTGTGTTGCTGTCAATGCACTTTTGGCATTTTAAAGAGTTGATTCAGGTGTCTGAATTAAAGTGAAATATGCCAGATCATGGCAGATTAATGCATGTTTTATTCACACTTTTAACTTCAAAATTGTGTTAAAGAGATCAATTTCTGGACCTGTCTGCATCGATGCCTGATTTTCATAATTCCTTCAGTTGTAAAACATCATCATCATTCACAGCAAATTTCCTCTTGAATAACTCTGTTGAGTTTGTTCCTTCTGTTCTTAGCTGCTGATTTCTTGTGACTTGTTTAATAATTGAGATTTGAGGCGTTTAATGACCTCATGGGAAGCTTGACGCTGTAACTCATCTGTTTGGTGTATTATGTGAACACTTCTTGACCAAGCAGTGCACATTTATGAGCTGTCATGAGTAACGGCCATTTGCTCTAAGTACACGATGTGGGCAGATTGATGGAGCCTTGAATTTTTATAGAATAAAAAGATAATAAAATGACGTTCAGTCTTTAGCAGTTTCACTCAAGCCTGTGTTTTCCAGAGTCTGTTAAAGCTTTTGACATGCCGTATGTGCGTCCCTAGAAACGCTTCATCTCTGTCGTGTGTGTTCTTTGGCTTCGTCTTCGCTAAATTGATTTTCTCTCATTCACCGCTTTCCGCCGGCATGCTGACATTAAAATACCACCCTGAAACTGCCATTTTACTGCTAGATTTGGTATAGACACATTTGTCAGGGAAAGCGATATGGTAAATTAAATAAATTACGACGCCACAAAGTACTTTGTCAAAGATGGCCTTCAAATGTTTGCTTTATGGAGTCCAACATATATAGACTGAAGGTCTGGATGAATTTGTGAAAAAAAGGCTTCCAGAGAAGATCTGATAGTTTGCTGTCCATTACAGCTGTTCACGTGGACGGGATTTCACAGACGAATCGCAATGAAAACCAATGTTCTCTATGTGAATGCTACTGTATAGAGTCACCAAGGCCATGAGACACATAGATTGTTACAAAGGATGTACAATTGATATTTGTCAGATAAAGCAAAATACTGTAGAGTGCTCAAAAACTCTTAATTTAATCATGATTGTTGTATGTGGAAACTTACTGTTGATAGAAACCACCTGCTGTCAGTTCTTCAGATATAAATTAATAACAGGAGAAATTGTAACCACATATCCAAGACCAAATGTATGAATTCATGATTTAAAAAGATCATATCAGTCATTTACTAATCAGAATGTTGGATATGTATCCAAGCCATCAGTACTGTAGGTTTTTAATCCAACTTCATTTTTACTTCATTTTTTAAATGTAGCAAAACTGTTTGTTATTTCAGTATTTAGTTTAGGGGTGTCATAAAAAAATTGTTATTGATAATAACTGTGATATTAAAAACCATGGTTACTGATATTGTGCTAATAGTACACATATGATAATATGTAGCACCCATGTAAAATTTTGCCTTAAGAGCCACAATGGTTACAAAATACAAACTTTTACACTATTATTTTGAGCATGAATCATTAGCCAAAAAAAAAACTTTTTAAATATATAATTGCAATATATTTAGGTTATTATAGCTTAAGGTTTTTAAAACCGCTACAACGTTTCAATGTTTTTGATGGTCCAGCTGTGTTACTTGTGAGCAGTCACTGTACTGTAGCTAGGATATAAAAGGCTCTTCCCTCAGTTGTGAAAGGCATTTAAAGAAGCCCAGTATGTGATATACAGGGGTTAGCCCTTAATCCAGCAGGCCACAGAGTCACATTAATGGAGTCTGTTTGCCTGCGGTCAGCTCTGTGCTGCTCTCTGAATAAGAGATAACAGGTCTCTTTTAAACGGGCCTGTGAGTAGATCTCCCCCCGGACAGACGCCAAGAGCTCATTTCACTATACTGCTTTTATGACGGAAGCGCAGGACCCGGGAAGCATGTCTACCCGTCTGTGCTCATTCGACCTTGGCAGCAATTATCTCTGTGTTTGCCTTTTAAATTCCCCTCCAGAACAGAACTCATTAAGGACCGATGGTACAGCAACATTTCATACATGCACCGGACAACACGGCCCCTGTATTTATGGAGGGGTTACAAAGGCTACGGGAGGTTCGTCTTTAGCACGGTTTTGAGCTGGAATGTTCTGGCTTTTGTCTGCAAACCTAAATATTTTGCAGTTGGATTTAGCCAGGGCCGTGTTCAGCAGACTGGATGTTTCTTTATTTAGTTTCTTATTTTACCTTTATAATTTTCAAAAGATTGGCAGAAAAGTGCCTTTGTTTGTTGTTTAAGGGATAGTTGACACAAAAATAAATTTTTATATATAAAAGTCATGTATTTCATGTCATTCAAAACCTGTATATGAATCTTTCTTCTGTGAAACACAAAAGAAAATAATTTGAGAAATGTGGTTTTGTGTTCATACAATGAAAGTCAACATTCTTCAAAATATTTTCTTTTATATTCTGCAAAAAAAAACTCATACAGGTTTAAGATGACATGAAATGCTTTTTTGAATGATCTGTCCCTTAGATTTATGTATTAGTATTATGCTAAAAGAAGTAATTCATAAACAGCTTTTTAATTGTAAGTTCACGCAGAGCAGATTTACACGAGTCGTGCATCATAAGTAGCTAATAGACTCTTCTCGTGAGCATTATCACCATATGAGCTCCACGGCATGCAGAGAGCTGATAGCAGAGTGATGAATGTTAGCAATACATTGGCAAGAGAAAGAGGCATCATGGGTAATGCTCTACTGTAAGAGCTTCCGCTTGTGAACACGTGTCTCTACGGCCCACCGCTGTACGACTGCAAAAAGCAATACAAATCAAATCCTGTCAGACGTGTTAGATTTATAAGTTCCTTAATGTCCAGGAAATGAAACCGCCTAACCGACCGCATCGACTGGGGGAATCCAGAGAGAAATCAGGAAACAGTTGAAAGCTGATTGCGTTTGTTACGTGTTTGTACATCAAGACAAGAGGAGTATGTGATAGAGCTCAACGTAATGTGTCCTGTGTGTGTGTACCTCAGGTCCCACGTTATTGGATTCCCTCCGTGTTATCTGCCACTCCGCAGGTGTCCTGTTAGTGGATGTATAGGCCTGTCACAGATGCCTGGGAGAGAGAGAGAGAGAGTGGGGTGTACATTATGCGTTTAGAGGAAATACGCAGCAGCGGGGGAAAGAAACATCCCACTTAATCAAGACCTACTTTACCGGAGGCCTTTACTAGCACCGGTGGCACACTGTGTCCTTCGGAGTACGGCGCAACTTTCATTAGATCCTCTGGTTATCATTTGCTCATCTAGGCAATAGAACGACCCACAGCATGTCTTAGTGTGATGTGATAGGGCCTTGACTGTCTAACAGAGCTTGAGCGAGTAGGTTTGCCATGTGGCGGCACTCATGGAACAGTATGGCTCTAAATACCCCGGTCAAGATGACAGAAATCAGTCTAAAAGGGTCCAGATTTAGAAGCCCAATGATCACCAGTTAATTAGTGGTGCTTGCTGAGGAAGCATCTCATAGTTAATCATGTTTAATTTTTACATGGCAGACAAAATGGATTTTACATTTATGCATTTGGGCAGACCGTTTTATACAAAGCGACTTGCAGTGCATTATGCTATACATTTTAGTTTATTTTGTTTATATGTGCAATCCCATGACTTTGGCGTTGCTAGCGCCACACTCTTACCAGGAAAGCTGATGAAAAAATGTATGGAAAGGAGCTACAAGTATGTCTGGGGAAAAGAATTTCACAGATTCTTCAGCTGGGGTGTGTAAAAACCCAACAACCACCCTGATTTTAAATGTGCACCACACACATCTCTTCACAAATAAAAAAACTACACTAGTTATTTTCTTGAGACAACATAACATTTGTATTTATGGTAATGTAGAAGAAAAATAATTCTGTACAGATTGATATAACACAAGCGCTTATTCTTACAGACGTCAAACACCTCCACCTCATCCACCGAAAGCATTTCATTTGGAATATGTTCATTAAATTGCCACAGTTTGCGTGCTGCCATAGCTGTCTCTCTTCTTCCGCTTCTTCCGTTTTTCTTGTGTTTTTGTCTTTTTATGAATGTTAGATTTTTTGTTGTCCTTTTCAAACCTGATTTTTTTACACTGACCTTATCTTGACGTAAATACCACTTCAGAGGCAGTCTCGGGCTATGGCTGCTTCATTGAAAGCTAAATAACCTGTATTAACACTCGCTGATTTCAGCTTCTGGTGTGGTTATAATTCAAGCACTTCCTTATAGGCTTAAAGGTACTTTAATTACAGGGACTGTAAGAGTCATTTGATGATTGAATTTAATCTTTTGCCTCTCTCTTTCCTCTCAAGTTCCTGGACCACCCATGAGACTGGTGTTTCCAGAGGTGCGTCTGACGGAGGTGAGGGTGGTCTGGCAACCCCCTGTGGACCCCAACGGCATAATAATGGGTAAGAGAAATAATACTAAAATAATAATAAATAATACAATTTTATTTTTAGTTTTTCTATCTTATATTTTAAGCATTTTGCACAGTTTATAGAGTTGGCCAGATTTCATTTCACTGAAAGTTGTATGCCTTATATAACTGTGTGTGTGACGCATACAGTCTTGAATTTTGAGCTCAGTTGAGACACCAGTGAGAAGAAATTGTACGCAAATTCAGACTTGTCTTTTTGCGCTACTTTTCAGAAACAAAGACCCTACTTGTCTTACTTGTGTCTCCTCTAGAGTTTTAGAAGAGAGTCAGATTGTGCTCAGATTTGCTAAAGCCCATACAGAAATGTGATATATTGCCATATATTTACAAATGGGTTTTAAACATATTTCAATATATCAGATTTCTGTGTTGGAATCATGTCTTTACACAAAAAAAATCAGCCTACTAATACTTTAATTACAGTTGTCTCTGGATATTAAAGTAGGATAGAAAAAGTATTTTAACATGACATAAAGTGATACACTGTAGCTTTAGGAAGACACTCATTGATATGCTATACTTTTATTGAAGTATGATTAGCATAATATCAGTAAATGATCATACCAGTACTGCATATGTTTTTTAGATTTCTAGGTTTACCATGAAAGCACTATTTTTTACAAAAAAGCACACACTGTTGAGAACCGATCTTGCCTGTGATATTTATATGGATTTCCATTCTTCCTGTGAGAATGATCTCAGCTGACCCATACAGACTGGTTTCAGGAGCAAAGCGGCTTTGATATACTTCATCTCACATTAAAAACAGTCTCCTCAGTTCTTGATCGGGCCTGCGTGAGAGCGTGAAATGCATCAGACTGGCAGTATCAGGCTGAACGCAGAGCCTCCGCTGTGTGAATGCAGCCATATCACCGTGCACCTGAGACTAATTCCTCGTGTGGAGGGAAGGATCCAGAGAGGAGAAAATCCCTGCACTTTAATGAGATTAGTCTGACTAACACCTCGAGTGAATGAAGCTCAGAAACCTCGCCTGCCAAATCGTACTGTCTGTGCAATTCGGACCTAAGAAGAATACTCGCAATCCCCTTGATGAAAAGATGAGATCGAAACATGACATTGTTAGTTTGACTTTTGTTTTGATGATGTTATATTCATGAAGTATTCATTTGGATTAGAAATAAGGCTGAGTTAAGCTTCCCGATTTTAACTTTGGGCAAATTTAGACTTTGTTGTGGTGTCTATGCTGCAAGTAAATGTGATTGAAAGCATCTGCACACTTCTGGAATGTGGCACAGCATGGCTGTTTAACTAGAAATCTTGTAAACGTGGTTTATTTGCAGCAAAGCCTAAATGTAATCCTGTTTTCAGAGCCACTGAAAAATGTGTTTGTTTCTTCGGTTCCCAGAAGACTAAACAGACCTGACCGTTAATGTCAGTGGCTGGCAGTGGGAGTTTGCTTTTAAATTTGCAGCAGATAGAGTTGTTTTGCTTAAATCTGACTCCTGCCGGCTGACTTTAGAGGCAAAACGGAGAGCAGAAGGAACATTGCGGGTACCAATTGGTGTCCCATGAGATGTTTTAATATTATTTTTTAAAGATTTATTTTTGGGCTTTTGCCTTTATTTTAGATAGTACAGTGGAGAAAGTACAGGAAAAGAGACGTCACCCGAACTCCAACCGTGCCATATGTTGGAGCACTGGCCACAAGGCCATCGGCTCCGATGAGATGTTTTATCATTTTCTTGTTGTCAAAATTGATTTTCAATTAATTTGATGAAAATATTATCAATTCTAGTCAATGTAACATTTCTTAAAATAGGACACCTGAAAAGAAACATCAATTGGACCTTTTCTACAGTATTGTGGGACAACAAAGTTTTATAACTGTGTTTTGCAAAAAGCTCAAACCACCTATAAAACTTATTCAGAAAAGTTGATTTTTGGACAGTCAAAGTCTTATTTTGTACCCTATTTATTGAATGTGTCTCAAGCAGAAGGTTTCTAACAACGAAAGAGTCAAATCAGAGCTCAGATGTCTGTTGTCAGCATCAGTTAAGTAGATGTAACGACAGGTGCAGCTTCTGAAACGAGAGCACTACGCATGGTGATATTTTGCTCTTTGTTTTCTCAAGATCAAGAGACTCTGATATGTAGATTTAAGTCACAGAAAAGCTCTCTGAAAGAAGAGAAATGAGATTTCTAGGCACGTCTTAAATTTGCTGCAGAAATGAATCTATGGAGAAATGCTCTGAAAGCCAGTGTTGATATGCGTGAGCTCACGCCACTTTATCTTCTCAGATTTAGTGGCAGAGCGCTGGGCTTTCCTGCCCTTTCTAGCGAGGCCTTGCCCTTGTGACAGCGTTTCTGCTGGCCGCTGCAGGACCGGTAATCACTGGGCAATGAATGAGGAAAACAGAGCTGCAGGAGTTTGCGGGGTGATGACCTAGCCAATCACATGGGCCGATGCCCTCGCTGTAGAAACCCTTTCCCAAAGCGAAGCCCCGATAAACACACACGGGTCACGGACTGCTGAAGCCGTGCAGACGGCGAGCGAAAGAGCTGCTTTCCAGTTCTCTCTGCCCACGGCACTCTCCCTGTCTGCGGAAATATGGAGACTGACATGAAAGTAAGCAGAAAGAGCGTGTGTTTGTGGATGAATGTATGTTATTTTCCACTGCCCCTCATGGCTGAAGTGGACATTAGGATGAAATGGCAGCCTCAAAGTGCTACAGTCTCCAAACGTGGGATGGCCTAATTTGGTTTTTGCACAGCCGAGGGCCAGCATGCCGTGCAAACATGTCGAAAGATAAATAGACGGTGGTCTAATGCTCCATCTCTCCCACGGATGAGCTCGGCCCACACGTAGCATTTCCAACATGTTTCCAGATAATGTTATCATTTGTTTTGCTTGTGGTTCGCAACAAGTGTCTGTTCCTCAGACAAGATGCAGATGGTCGCTCGGCAAAACCCGTCCACATCTCATATTTTAGAGATATTGGGGCTTGTGCAAGTCACGAACAAATTACATTTTGTCCAAGTGTTTTGGGAGTTCCTCTGTGTATTAAATTTGACACTTGAATTGAATTTGATATGAGGAGTGAAGGCAGAGGACCTCACAGATGAAAGCCATTTGAATAAAAAGTCTTTTCTCGGTAAAGTGAAGAAATGAATGCGGACGTTAAGCAGAACTGCATTTAAACTAGATGCTGGTAGCACATTTTCCAGCGCACTGAACCCTTTTTGAAAGTCATTCGTCATATAAACTCGCCTGTTTTTTCATAGCCGATTTCTCTTTTACAAATTGTCTGTGCGAGGAGATATTTTTCTCCTGTCCTTTTTGTACTTTGAGTTGTGTAAAACAGAACTGACTGTGGAAATGTTTTTCCCCCTTTTGATGTGGGGAGAGGAGGCTTAAGCTATTCTCAGCATAGAAATAAAGATAGTGGATCAAAGCTCACCTCAAATGATCTAACGACTCTGTTGCAGGATACCAGGTAGCTTACCGTCTGGATTCTGGAGATCCCAACCAGTTCATCACTGTCGAGGTGGGCCCAGAGACCCGTCAGTTCACAGCATCCAACCTGACCCCGGAGTCAGCCTACATTTTCGCATTTCTGCCAAGACCAAGCAGGGTTGGGGCACGCCTGCACAAGCTGTGGTCATAACTACTGAGATTAGAGGTGACTCCAACATACAGTATACACAAATACACACCCGTAAAGCCACATAAATAACCCGATTAACACAAGTAGGGCATGTTCCTGGAACAACATTATGCACACCTACGTTAAAGAAATAGTTCACTCAAAAATAAAAAAATCTGTCATCATTTATTCACTCTCCCATCATTGAAAGCCTGCGTCTCTTTCTTCTGTCTAACACAAAAGAAGATATTTTGAGAAATGTCTCAGTGGTTTTGTGTCAATATAATGGAATTCAATGTATTCTACAGACAAAAAGAAGTCATACAGGTTGGAATGAAATAATGATGAATTAATGATGAAAGAGTGAACTATTTTATTTTTGAATAAACTAACTCTTTAAAATCAGAGAAACTGGTTGATAGAAATGTTTCAAAGCAAAGGATGTTGGCTTTCCTCTGGATTATTTTTCAATACAATATTTTTAAATAACATTTTAGGCATTGATTTATACTACAGTCTTTCTATAAATCTTTACATTAAATGTTCTCAGAAATGTTGCGTAATGGATATAAACACATTTACACATGATTCATACATGATTCGTGTAACTCTGTACTATTATCCATCTGGGATTTTAAACTGTAAAAGAATTATGATTCTTTCCTGCTACCTGACAATAACTGAATAATAGTGAAAGGTTTGGGTTAAAGATGGAATGTGATTACATATCAACCTCTGACCTCTTGAATTCTGATTGATCGACCCCTTTAAAACTGCTCGGACAAGAGACCGCTGCAGTCAGATTTTAAATACCTCTCGTCGCGCATGATCTGCATCTTTAATGACGATCGATACTGCACACCTTTAAATAAACAATTATGCCTGTCTGTATCGATTTCTCCCATTAAAATCGATCGGGTTATGCAGTTGTGTGTCACACAGGTGGGCAGGTGTGGAAAGGCCAGGGCAAGACCTGCTGACCGATGCACACATGAGTAGAACAATCGTGTCCTGTGATTAAGAATAGTCAGCAGGCTAGCTCGACCCCTGCACTCACCCGTCTCTCTCTCTCTCTCTCTCTCTCTCTCTCTCTCTCTCTCTCTCTCTCTCTCTCTCTCTCTCTCTCTCTCTCTCTCTCTCTCTCTCTCTCTCTCTCTCTTCTCCATCAGAGCGACCTCAGCCTCCACTGCATCTGCGAGTACCTCAAGAACAGGTCCACTCCCGCAAACTGCACATCAGTTGGGTTCCCGGTGGGGACGGCTCTTCCCCCGTGCGTTACTTCACCCTACAGACGCAGGAGTTGCCCAACGGAGATTGGCTTATTCATTCTTCTGCTATATGTCACAATTATACGTCCTGGGAGGTGGACAGGTGAGCTCCTCTTGTTGTTCTCAAACGGCACAAACAGTGATATTAATTACAACCGAACTCAAATGACCCTCACAGAGTTGATTTCACTCTCTGCTGCTTTAAAGCCACACTTGTTCGCCCACCCCGTGTCCACAGCTGTGCGGTAAGGGAGTGTTATTAAATGCGTAGGAGTCTTTTACCTCCACCGCAATTTATGACACTCAATCCAATTTGATCGAGTGAGAAACAATCGGTTGCACGGTTGCCTTTTTGCATATGAGTTATGTCGGAGCCGCAACCGTGATTATATGGGCGGAATAGTATTTTATATGCGTTCGGAGGGCGATCTCATCTTGATTGTGATGAGTCTCTGTTCTCAGTTGAAAACTCTCTCAGCCATCAGCTTTTGAGTGCTTTTTTAAACGGCCAGATTGTTGCTAAATGGATTATTCAAAGACCGATTTGTGTCCTTACCAGCTGGAGGCTTTTAGGAGAGTGGCACCATGGGAAAAATATTCCCTTTAACCAGACAATACCAAATAGTAAAAGCCTCTTCTTTGGAACTCATTTTAATTGACAGTAATTGGTTATGAGACTTAAATGACATATTTGGTTAGTTAATGAGCTCAATTGGGTTGTGCAGTCTGTTTTGGGTAAATGAGCAAATTAGAAATTAAAGCAAGGATTTGTCCTCCTATTCACTTTACTGTCAATGCCACATACTGTAGACTAGGCAGCATTTGTATGTAATAAATGCATGAACTGTTACAAATGTATATCCTAAATGCACTGTAACCTTGTCAAAATGCATAATTATAAATGTATGTGGAAATATTTTACTGTCACCCCAGCTTTTCATATCAATATATTCTGGTTTTATGAAGTGCCATATGCTTCTCTAATGTCTTCATATGATCTCTCTGACATGAAAGTTTTGTATCTTATTTCCATCCTCACCTCTCCACCTAAAGTGCTTTAAGATAAAACTCATAATTGCCAGCTTGTGCCCTTGGGCTTCGATGGATTGTGTCCCTGACATTTATAGATACTAGATCATACATGCACTGCTGAGCCACATCATTTGTGATGGGAAAGGTCTTTGTCCGACATGAGAGAACTCATGATCTGTGCAATCCCTTAGGCTGAAACCCTTCACTTCATACAAGCTGAGAATGATGGCAACTAATGATGTTGGAGACAGCAAGTACAGCCAAGAGACGGACGCAATTACGACTTTACAAGATGGTGAGTATAAGGATGAGCCTGTTGCACTCATTGGCTTTGGTTGATGTGATATTGATTGCATAGAGGATCTATGCTCTTATCTTCACCTTTCACTTGGAAGGTAAACTCTGTGAACTGGCTTGAATAAGAATTAATCAACGCTGCAAAAATCTGTTCTGTAATTTGTGCTTTTTTTCCCTGTAAAAATAAAACAGTGTTCCTGTAATAGTAGAGCACTGCAAAGGTTGTGGGTTTGATTCCCAAGGAAACACACATACTGATAAAATGTATGTAGAGTAGTCCGCTTTGGATTAAAGTCTGTCAAATGTGTAAATGTAAAAGTGTATTTAAAGCAAGAAGTTTTCTTAAGAACTAAAATTCTGTGATTTCTATGAATATAGCAGTTCTATAACCTACAGCTGTGGGTATAATGAGATACATGAGAAATTAATTACTGTAATGAAATTATTTTAAAATATTATTTATACATTTTAAAAATAATAATCATATTAAATTATGATTAAAAAAATAATCATATTAAATTATTTTATTTTATTAATATTTTTTATGTATTAAAGGAGTATTGTTTATAGCTTGTTACAGGTGATGTTAAATAAATAAATTCAAAAAAAGTTCATCTTAAAAATGAATCTGTTACATTAATCCAGACAGATTTTAAAGATTGTAAAGACTGAGAAAGAGTTTCATATTTATTGTCCACGTGTTCAAGGTTGATATGGCTTTTAAGAAGTATTTAGTAATGCAGTTACCTTTTAGACAGTTAGTTAGTAGCCAAACTTTAATACAAAGTTGACAATGATATTAGTAATTGATCACTTTTTGAAGTTACCCAATTTACCCAACACCGCTGACATTTGAGTCTTACAGCGCCTGTTTATCCAACAGAGATTACACACTGTGCCTTTAAGAAACTGTTTTCCACAGTGTAAAGACAACTTTTAAAGCATTTCATGTGAATGTATTCATGTGTTAAATGTTGTTTTATGTGTGACTGCAGTTCCTGACGAGGCACCGGTGATTCAAGCTGTGAAACCCTCCACGACAACATCTGTGCTGGTGCAGTGGCAGGTACGCTAATGATGCCCTACTAGACCAGCCTGAACTTCTGACCTCCATTACGTTTATCTGATGGGCGGATAACAAACCAGACTCCCGCCTGAGAAGAATACCTTCATGTCCCAAGAAATCACCAATTAAGTTTCAGCTCTGTTCTGTTTAATGATTTGATTTCTGTCAGTAGGCAGTCTCACTTTCCTCTGAGCAGCCTGCTACATGTCGCTTAGTATTCCTCATGCAGGTGTGCGTAAATTAATGACATGCAGTACTGATACCCACACATTAACAGAGCTCACAGAGGGCCCGGGATAATTAATACCCATGCACGACAGCGATCCCGCAATCTGACGGGATATTAATTAGTAGCTGAAACCTTTATTCACTGACCTATGAGTCTTGGATCTTCTCAGCACTGTTCTGTATCAGCTGAGTTGATTACTCTCGGCTTTGTTAATTACCCACCGACTGAATAGCTCTGAAATTAAATCCTCATCTTTTATTTATCTTATCCGTTTCACAGCTAGCGTCGCGCGCGGACACGACACGGAAGATCAGTCACTGCCGGCTGTCAGTTAGAGCCGAGGCTTTTATCAGGGTTTTTTTTAATAAGGACTGTGAAACCAGCCAGTGGAATGTGACCTTTAATTTAATCTGTGCCTTTGCAGCCGCCTAAAGAAGAGAGTGTGAATGGAGTTCTGGTGGGCTATCGGATCTACTACCGCGAGCTGCAGTACGACACCGCTCCGCAGGAGTCAAAGAGGACCGTCAACAGCTCCTTGCTACGCACCGAACTGACAGGTAGCTGGTCCTCTTGAACCCCAATTCGTGTCTGCACACGGGCGTGATTTATAACTCTAGCTCTGCTTATATTATATTGTAAAAATATATTTCTCAGGGAATTTCTTTAGCTTTTCAACAGTTTCTGACATGCTTTCGTGCACAGATTTGAAATAAAGCAAGACCCGTTCATAGATTCGAATTATGAAATCCGCATCAAACATTATGCCAAGATGGTTTGTAAACGCTAACTAAGAGCGAGTACGCCACCCTTGCTCATGCTTTCTGCAGTCACAGAATAAATTCTTGACGGATGGCTGAGCGGAGGTGAACTCATTACGCGCTCGGTCTGTGTGAGGTGTGGCATCATGAGTTTGAGCTCAAGTGTTCGGCACCGCCGGGCTCTTTTTCCGCAGCACGGATCCACTGCTAAATCTCCTTTGACAAATTGGACTCAGCAGTGTTGACAGCATTTAAATGCACAAGCCCAGAGCTGCCGTGCACGGAGGCATATTTAATTTCTCTGTGTTCAGCAGCGGTCAGGGATGAAGTGCAATATCTCCCCCAACCTCATCTTACACGTTAAAATCTCAGGTTTGCTAAGTGCCGAATGCCTCCCTTCTGAAATCACCCTAAATGCCAAGAGGAAATTACCAATGCTATGCTCTGTTTGTTCAGGCTTAACAGCTTACACTGAAAAGTTAGCAGGTATTCTAGAAGCTAACAAGGTCCTTGTCATTTTCTGGGGCTGATCTGCTGAAGCCATGCCAATTTAGTTACTTTAAAGTGAAGATATGTTATATCAACATTAATCTTGTGGAACGATGTAGCCATGAAATAGTTTGTTGGCAAAGGGCTTTTTATTTTGATTTATAGTGCCAGTATCTTAACAACACAATATTCTCAATAAAGCTCAGGTTTTACCAAGGACAGTTTTCACTTTTAATGTTTTTTATTCGGGTAAGTCTTTATACATTTGATATATTGAAATAAATAAATAAATTGTTTGAAAATAATCTGCCATTTTAGTCAAAGTAAAATGGAGCACATTTTAATAAATGATGTACATGGCAAAATATAAAGTAAATTAAACCTAAATTATTAGTGACACTGATTTGTGAAAAGGCAAAAGCTATGACCTAAATACAAAATCTGTTACTCATAGTTTGTTGTCAAACCAGCACAAGCTGAAAAAGCAAAATCCACCAGGAAGTTGCAATCATGTTATGTTTTAAACAGCACTGAACTGTCTGTAAGTTCAGTGGTGTCCTTTTCTAATTGAAATAGGTTTTCCCCAATTGACGCTGGAGAAGTATATGTTTAAAAACTCTTATAAGGTCCCTAATGCACCTCGGCTTGTGATATAGCTCTGTATTGATTTTGAATCATTAATCACTGACTCGCTTTGGTTCCTTGTGGGGTTTGATTAATCAATCTCTTGGAGAAGTGTGTGATGAGCAACTTTGAAAACCAAAGATCTACTGCCATGATGAAATATCCCTTTGATTTGTGCGTTTCCATCTCCGCCGCCTCTCTAGTAATGTATTTGTCTGCTCTTTTTCCTTTCACAGCTAAAAGCACTGTGAAGACTGTCAGCAATCCTTCATTAACTGAATTCGAACTAACGCGTGAGTATTATTTACTCTACCCATCTCTCATTTACATCTGTCAATCTGTCTTTGACATCCAAAATATTTAAAGCCCCTTTGGCTAAGTGTGTAATACCAAATATTCAGACTGTTTGGAGGACAAGGTTCCTTCTCTAATCCATCTACTCTGACCAGGAACAGTCTGGCCTTGAGATATTCTTATAGTGAATTGTACATCATGTCAAACCAAAGACATTTGCTCATCAATACTATTCAAAGAGTTCGGAAACAGTGTTGCCATAGCCGTCCACCATCACATCCAAACTGTTCTGTATCCACAATGTTCAGAACAGCTGGTGGTGATCTAAGAGATGTTTCGCTTTCCACTCAAATGAATTCTCTTTCTTCGTTCAGTCTTTCAAGTGCCCTTACAGACTTTTTCTTTGTAATTTTCAATTCTCATTAGAGCTGCAGAAATACAGGCGCTATGAAATCGTGATAACTGCTTATAATGTCATCGGCGAGAGTCCTCCGAGTGCTCCGGTAGAGGTGTTTGTCGGGGAAGCAGGTAAGCATATTTTTGTCATGTCATGTCAAAGTGTACTCCGATATTTTGCTCGTTAGCATATGGTCAGACAGTAGCTATAGTCAACAGATTTTGTCCTTTTCTAACTATAAAAATTGTTATGAACAAGGCTTAAGAAGGATTTAGATTTGTTCCAGTCCATTTTTTCACTAGCCACACCACAAAAATGATTTACATTGTATACAAGTCTGATTTTTTTTAATGAAATTTCTTTGTTAATTTGCAATAATGGCTGGATACCATACTTCTAACTTCTGTTGGTAAACAAGAGCATAGTTTATATGATCATGTATGTTAGCTAGACAAAAAATATTATCTTGTAAACATTTTTAAATCATCAGAATTTACAATAATAATCACAGAAAACATCCTAGAGAAGGTTAAAAAATGCATATATACGCTCAAAACAGCAAGAAATGCTTGTAAGTAAGTAGTTTTTCTAAAATTGCACAGCTCGATTGTCATGTAGACGGCTTGGTTTTCAACTACAGAGCTGAATTCTGTCAAATCCAGACCAGCATGCTTTGCTGGCATCATCCCACCAGAGGACTCGCTTAATGAAAGAGAAGATTCTTCCCCCTCCATCTCCACAGATGTTGACCACTGTCGATGGATGTTCCTTCTGAGATCCTTTAGGCCTGTGCTGTAATGCTTTTCAGGAACAGCATGATTTATCTAAAATCCTTCCGGGAATAAGGCAGACATGAACTGACAGATATGAATCGTGTTCCCTTAGTGGAGTGGCATGAAGAGGGAACACCAGGGACAGAGGCCAGAGATACCTAATGTGACAAAAACACAAAGCCATACTGTAAATTAAACAACTTTGTTTTCAGAAATGGCATTTAAAATACTGAAAAGGGTTTAGCTGGACCACCTTTCAATGCATAAATGTGAAATATTACAAGCATGTATTTATATTATATATATTCAACATAGCAAATAGAAAAAATATAATACTGAAGTGGTTCCTGTTTCAAATTTTTAAAAATCTAAAGAAAGAAAACCGAAACCAAGTCACAACCAAACTGGACTGAAGAGATATGACCTTACTTTAAGGGCCAAACACATACACACACATTTTTTACTCTATATACTTTTCAGTCCGGTTGAAAGCGTCTGGGTTTGGGGACTCAAGTGTATAAACACACTAAGAGGAACACATGGATCTGAAGTGCTTGAAGATATGAAAGATTGAATAAAACACAGAGAGCTCAAAGCCGAGTTTGTTGTGAGCTATTGAGAAGTCTGATTCAGCTCTCCATTCTCGTCCAGCCTATAATCAGACAGCTTGTGCTGCTGAATCTATAGTGCTCTTCAAGTTGAGCTCAAATTATCATGTTGCTAAAAACAGTAATTTTTCTTGTATATTTATTGACTGAGTAACATCCAGCTGTCTGGCTGAAGAGCCCAGCGTTGCATCTAATGAGCTGCCAGCAGAGGAAGCCGAGATATGACGTTCCTCCTATTCCACAGCAAACTGATAATTGTTGTGCTGTTTTACTAGATACACTACAAACGCAAAAGTGTTTATCACCTGCACTGCCTGAAACAAATCTATATTCATGTGGGGCATCTCATATGATCAATGAAAGTGCCTTTAGTGGAAAACCAATCTCCCACCGCAAGCAAATAGATGCATTACATCCGCATTTCAACTATATGCTGGAAGTATCGAACGCAGACAAATTGCTACAAATGTGAACTGTCGTTTCTGCCGTTTAATTCCACTCCAGCCGTGGTAACAGGCTGACACTGCACAGACAACATGTTGTTAAAGCTCTTTGCTCGCTGCAAAGTTTTGCATTTCACTGCCATGATTATTTATGGAAATCTAAGTAGAATTGTTCCACCAGAACCGCAGTATTAAAGTGAGACGAGTTCTGGCAGGACGGGGTGTGGGGATTTTTACCTCTTTCACCCCTTTGCAGAAGTTTTGGCCTCTTCTCATAAGGGGTTTAATGAAGCAGTAAATATGAATCTGTCATAGGAAACTCAAGCAGCTGGTGAAGCAGGCAGGGTTATCAACATCAGGTTATTAACAGCATCATTAGAAGGGGCCAGGCGTTGAGATTGCTCCCAGCAGCAGGAGGGGGGACAGCCAAACAAACAAATGAATTTCCCGCTGATTAACGTCAGGTTGGCAACATCTGAAGATGCTCAGAGAGGGATCAGAGCCGCGGTAAAGGGTGCTGTGCTCTTAAAGCTTTCCTCCGCCCTGTGGTACGGTCAAAGAGCAGAAACTGCAAACTGTGGCTCTGTTTCAAAACCTAGTGATCTGCCTACATAGATGGCATTTTGAGGCATCTTTGGCATCAGTTCCTGCTGTTTCAAAGGGTAGTCAGCAACTTGACTGCATTCCAACATACTTATTCTGGCCAAATTGTGAGGTAGTATTGTACAGATGCTGTATGGAGAAGATATTTCTCTGTTAAAACATCAATCCAGGATGGGGGACAAAGCAGTAGAAATGTTGACAATAATTTACATACTACGCACACAGAAATTGTATATTTTGAAATATATTCAAGTTTATGTATGGCAATATATCAGATTTCTGTATGGGTAGTTATTGAATATTGATACATACCAATAAAAATAGTTCAGTTCTTACATTTAAAAATACTGTAGTATACTTACTGTATACTACAGAATACTAGTTTTTAATATAGTACACAAACGATTGTCGAACGGTTACCACAAAATACAAATATTAAAGCCTAAAAACATGAATCAGTGCAAATTTCTATGGGTGAATGTATATAATGAATGTGAATAGTATAATGTATACAACAGTATTTTGTTGTAATACTGTTACAGTATACTGTTGTTTTGCTGTAAATACTGTAGTACACTTTAATATTTACTATGGTAATGTTCAAAAACACTATAGTATCTAGGACCTTTTCTTCAGTTTACTAGTAAATACTGAAGTGAGTTTAAAATCTGGTGGTTTGTCTCAATATCTGTGGATGTTTTGTATTTGTATGCTTATTAGAGTATCACACAAGAGCTTAGCAATATATTATTGTATTGAAGAAAAGAAGGTTGAGACTCCTGTGCACTTCACATTAAGAGCACTTTTCGTGTGACACGCAGTGGTTTTGCATAACCCTGCTGAAGAAAGCAGCTTAATCCAGATTTAGGTTTTAGCTGATTTGTCTGGTCTGGTTTGCTGGTTTTAGAGAGTTTTGGACATCTGTCAGTTGGTCAGGATGGAAGAGCAAACCAGACTCAGTAGGGATGTGGGGCATTTCAAATCTGTCACTTCTTGAGTTAGTTAGCTACCTGTGTAGACAGCTGAGTAGATTTTCATTGCTTTATTATAACAGCTCATTCAGTTATGCTTCTTCAGCCAGCCCCTCTTGAACTCCACCGTCCGCAGCCGTATTTCAGTCCCGCTCATAAATGATTCAGCCAGCTTTACTACACTCAAACTCCACTCTCAAGCCCAGAAATAGACGAGCTGTCTCGCTCTCACGGCTGTCTCTGCTTTCGCGTTTGCTCTTATTAAATTCTCTTTTTTGATTTCGGATTATTGTTGTCTGGGGGTTGTAGCTGTGATTTATGATATATAGGAGTTGTGTATTTCCCGCACCTCTAACGAATGACATTTAACGCAGACACAACAGGCAGGCGACCGCGCTGGAGTCTCTGATCGTCTCTGTGTATTTATTTGTAGGGCACAGCTGATGTCTTTTTGTAGGTTGTGGTTACCTGGAGGGATCGAGTGTGATTTATTTACAGTATCTTCTCTGCTCTATATCAGCCCCCTCCGTAGCCCCCCAGAACATCCAGATCAACACCTTGTCATCCACACAGCTGGAGGTCCAGTGGGAGCCGCCACCCGTCGAGACCCAAAATGGCATCATTCAGGGATATAAGGTAACACCCACGTACCACCCATCCCGTCTCCCTCATACTCTCATTATCCACTCTCTCTCTCTGTCTCTCTCTCTCTCCTCCCCTACACTTCTGCTGTCATTTCAAGCTCTCTAGGGTAGAAGATCAGCTAGTATCTGCCTCTTTGCTACATCGCTACAGTCTCCACAGATTTACTGTAATGGATAATGGTGCTAGACAGTATGTTTTAAAAGTTCGTGTCGTGAATTAATGATTATGGTCTTAGGGTTAAGTGAATTTCTGTTGAAATATGCATGTCGTTGATATAAAAATGCCTCTGAAAAAATCTGAAGATCACTGTTGGTTTCACTGAATGAAATGAGTCAAGGGTTAAACCCGCTGCAGGATGAAAATGAACTGCTACATTTGATCTGTTCATTAAATAGTATAAGTATTTTGTTAAGCACAAATAAAATCACATAAATCTGTATCTGGGTGCTGATTGGTAATACATGATATAGTAACAGCTATTATACAAAACCCTTTAAAGTGCAGTATTACTACTGCTCTGTTTATATATCCCTGTGCCTCATCAATTTGAAGCTCATTCTGTTGTTTTTTATACACCAGTGACTCTATCTTCTTGCAGAAGGATGGCATATAATGAATCTGCTTAGTAAAATAATGTTTTAAGGAGATATTTTTGTACAGTAGTAACTGTTTTAGAAAAGCACTTAAGGTCACGCTACAGTGGCCCAAAAAGTATGACATGACAATTAAAATGGTTGTATTGGATTGCAAGGATTTCACAAAAAAAGTTTGTTTGGTTTTACACTATAAAGCAAAAGATATACTCAAAAAAACAAGTATTTAAACAATTTCTGGAAGCTTAGGGCACACTGGGCTTGTATGCAAAATTACTAAAGATACTGAAATGATAAGCAATATTTTATAGCACTGCAAGAGAAACTATGTAAACTATGAAGTTTGAAGCTTTAATTTTGTATTGAACTTAAATATGTAAAATTTAGTTCCTCAATCGATTAAAAGTGCTTTTGCATTACAAATTCATAGGTCAAAGTTCACTGAACTTTAACTTTGGTAGGCAGCAAAAGACAAAGCATTTTCACTTTTACATGTATTTTATCTCTTCTACATTCTCATGCATATGAATGAAAATGAAATGAACGTGTGGCCACACTTTTACTAAAACATGTCCATAGTTAATGTAATAAACTGCACATGGACACCAGTTGGTAAAGAGTAACTGCAAAAGTTGCTCAAAATTGTAGGTGTAGCGACTTTCCATTGCAGATGACATCGTTTTTGTTATCTAATTCAATAAAATTATACATTTTTAACTGTGGCTTACAGTAACT
Organism: Beaufortia kweichowensis; assembly: GCA_019155185.1. Classification (NCBI taxonomy): domain Eukaryota; kingdom Metazoa; phylum Chordata; class Actinopteri; order Cypriniformes; family Gastromyzontidae; genus Beaufortia; species Beaufortia kweichowensis. The sequence continues at coordinate 5,395,687 of CM032804.1, forward strand.
GTCCACATACTATGTCATGTCCCATTATCCGTAGCATCTTGTATTTTGTTTTATTCTCTACTCTTATCTATGCATTTTCTGTCTTTAGATTCTGTACTGGGAGATGGACAATCAGAACGAAACAGAAAAATTTAAGATCCTTTTCCGTCCAGAAACTAACATGAGACTAAAGAACCTGACCAGTTACACATACTATATGGTGAAGCTGTCTGCGTTCAACGCAGCAGGAGACGGTCCGTTCAGTGAGCCCAGGAGGGGGCGCACTCTTCAGGCAGGTGAGCTGCTGCACAAATCATCTTCACTGCCATTATATTCACATTCAAAAGTGATCACAGCATCGCCCTCCGACCCCAGCACAAGACTTCATAGCTTTAAAGGCTAAACTATAAATCTGACCGCAGACAGCACGCCAAGGGCAATATGTCCACTTGCATATTGTCTTCCATGCATGAAAAACAGGCCGACACCTGATCATATTTTGGAGCATTTGCCGTTATATCACCATCGCATCATTCGCATTAGCAATTCATGTGTTCTGCATTAAATCATTCAGTCTATAAATGTTGTCAGAATTAATTACGCAGAAGCGGAGAGTGATTTGACCTCAGGCTCCACCTCGCTCAAATGACGGGGAGGGGCGCCTTATCCACGAGTCACCTCAAAAAAACTATTCGAAAATTATTCAAATGGTCTTGATGTGACCTCATTTGTACAAACAGAGGAAACTCACCCCCTCTTCCTCTCTTTGACATTTCCTCAAGCAACTTATGTAAGAGGACGGATTTGCATAGCGGACAGCTAGCATTTTAATATCACGGGGAGATTGGTTGGTCATTGTGATTTATGTGTTGTTTATTATACAGTGTTTGAGTCATTGTAAAACAGATTCACCTGTGACCACATATCGGTTAAATTCTCTATTATTGCAGTTAAATTGGTAAAAAACTGTATGTTCCTTGGCAACACTAAACAGCATACAGTTCCACTCATAAATATCTAAATGACTCGTTCAACCATTTCAGACACGTAGATGTATTTGCTATTTTGGAACGGTTATTGACATCAGTTTTCTGAGATGCCACAATGTTGTGCAGCTTCTGGTTGTAAAATCTTAAACCTTCACATTTATTGTATTGCGTTAGTTTAACTATTATAACATAACATTAGATAGCATGTCACATTGGAAAATCATATATTGGTAGTTGACAAATAAATATGTCATTGTGTCCTGTGGTGGGACAGCGAAAATGTAGAAAAAGATTTTCTCATAAAAATATACAAATACAATAAGAGATTTATCTTCATTTCTGGATTTACAAATGGGATGAAAAAGATTTATCTTAATTGTTTGAGGGTTTTTTCTATTTTTTATGTCATATCATAGGATATAGACATTTGTCACCTACACATATGCATTTAACTTATGGATGTAGATGCACAGGAAGCTTGCTTGTGAGTGGTCTTGGCAGGGTTGCCAGATCTGTGTAACAAAACCAGCCCAATGGCCAGTCAAAACTAGTGTAAAGACCTTAAACCAAATACCAGAAAATTCATTTTACTTTAAGATTGATAACCAAAGCTAACAAAATCCTCACAACTTTAACCCGCAAAAACACAACATGGCAGCAGTTTAGAAGTAGCTCAATTCCACAGGAAAACAGCAGACTTGGCAACACTTGTTCCAGTATGGCTGACGACCTACTTTATATATATTTTTCCACAGAAACAGACAATAATTAGGCATTTATGTATATATATCTTTGTTTCCACTTACTGTATGAGCTGTATTAATTGTACAAACAAAACAACCCACTGTAATTTAAAGCTTAAATTAAATCGCTATCGAGTTATTTATATTTTGGATCACTTTTAATGTTATCGCTATCTAAGAAATAAGCTCTTGAGTAGAGATGACAGATAATATTCTGACAGTTTTAAAGGATGGAAAGAAAAATGATATAACTAGCCACTTAAAGCCATACAGTGACTTTTTTTCAACAGTTAAGGTGATTTTCGGCACTCTGCTTCACATCAGTGCCTTGAGTGGCTTATAGCTTTAATGTATGGTATCTGTATCTGTCTGTGCTGTCTGTATTTTATTATTCATTGCAAGACAGGAATGAACTCAGTATTTCTTGCCGTTTCAATCGTCTTTTATCTTTGCAGCCCCCAGTGCACCCAGCTTTCTCAGTTTCTCTGAGGTGACCGCCAACACTCTTAATGTGTCCTGGGGATTCCCGCTGTCACCCAACGGTGTGGTGGAGGGCTACAGGGTGGTGTATGAGCCCACCGCCTCAATTCAAGGTCTGACTGATTCCTCTTATGAGTCTGTAACTGAGTGAGATTTAATGCTGATTGTTGTAACTGTGTTGTGTTTTAACAATGACCTCCTTTTTGGTGAACGATTTCCTGAATGTTTTCAAAAGTGTTTACTTTTGCAGTGGTGTTTTAATCTTGTGTTTGTGTCAATCAGGTGTGACTAAAGTGGTAACTGTGGATATCCGTGGCAGCTGGCAGCGCTGGCTGAAGGTGCGAGACCTGACCAAGGGCGTCACCTACTGCTTCCGCGTGCAGGCCAAGACTATCGCCTACGGGCCTGAAGCGGAAGCCAACATCACAGCAGGCCCTGTCAAAGGTGAACTATACAGACACAAACAACAAACATCAGGAAAACTCTGGATCTATGTTCACATTACACATTCATCACTACTGAGCATCAGAAATCAAGGCTTTGCATAAAATCCAGCATGGATCAGTATCTCACATAGACATTTGGGCTACATGTTGATAACATGTTCTGTCTGTGTAGGATCTCCTGGATCACCTGTAGAAATGTCCATCACAAAGACCGGCTCAATGCTCAACATCCACTGGACGCCTGGGGAGACAGGATCAGGCCATGTTACCGGCTATGTCATTGAATCACGACCCTCAGGTACATCATTGAATATTTGATAATATATAGATTTGAGTAGGAGTGACACAACATGAACGGTAATGATCGACTTTGCATGGGAAAGATTATACTTTAATGCATAGTTGTTGCCAGCAAGATCCAAATGTAACATTTTGCCACATACAGTATGCCAGTGGCAGATCATTTTTAAAACGCATACAACACAAGTCATTTTGTCACCCGTCAGACATCCTAGCTCAACCTCGTAGTAAATTTATTACTGAGCCGAAGTCATCAGAACAGACACACAAATCATGGCAATAGGTTTCTTCCATGTAAGCAATTTAAATCTTTCGTGTCCCATCATCATTGACTACAGTTCAGTGTAATGTGATGTTTTAGTTCTTAATAAAGTAGCAGTCAAACCAGTTTTAACTCTTTGTAGGATTTATGTGAATTAAACTGCACAAACTGGAAGCAATAATACCGAACAAATGGAGAAGAGATGACTCTTCAAAAAAATAAAGAGATGACACGGTATACGAGAAGAGTTGGTATACGTGAATGTAAAAACCCTTTTTTCCGTCATCATGTATATTCTCCCGTTGAACAACACTAGATGTTTGGCAAAGAAACACATGCGAGTCTCTCGTATGTTCAGCATCTGCTAAGCAAGTGTAATGGGGCTCAATAATGATCCTAGTGCTTTCAAGTGCACAATGACATTTTTCACTGAACGTGACCTTCTTGTGTACAGATGAGGGATTGTGGGATACCTTTGTGCGGCATCTGCCTCCCACCAGCATGTCTCACTCTGTGAATCTGGATCGGCTCAGACAGGGAATCAGCTACCAGTTCAGAGTCCTGGCTGTCAATGAGTTTGGCTACGGTGAGCCGAGTGCGCCCTCTGCTGCTATGTCAGGTAAATACACCTTCATCAGGACTTCTGTACTATGATGACTCATTGGGAATAGTGATTTTGATAGAGTATTGAATCAGTTTTTAGAGGTCACTATTATTTAGGTCTAATGTGAACTCATGTGATAGTCATGCTGCACAACTTCTCTAAAAAGTTGGTGTTTCATGATTTAGGGTACTAGATGGAGTTCTTAATTTTATTTTATTGATTCATTTACCTACTTTGTCTCAGATGTAATAAAAAATTAAGAGACAGAAAATGGGACAATTGTTAGTGTACAGAAAGAATTTTAGTAAGATTATAGAGAGATTTTGCTTGGAAACATACAATAAGAAATGTTTTAGATTGTATTTAGGCTAAATGTCTGATTTTTGGCAGATATTTAGATCAAGATTGTTGAAATTTCTTTTAAATGTTAACGTTACTGTATTTTGTAAAAATACCTAAAATTAAATTTTGTTTTAAAATACTTAAAAATGTTGGAAAAAATATCTAATATCTAAAAAATGAAAAAAAATACCCAATTTCTGCAGTGATAGTTATCAGGTTAAAAATTCTTGAGGCGACGTGTGTAATATTACTGTCGGAGAAAAGCAGGGAGACTTTTTCATTTGGTCTCCGTTTAATCTCATTGCTATCTATATTCAAAACCATTGACTTTTTAATGATGCTTTTTTATGATACGTCTTTCCTACTGGCTTGGCTACTCTTTGGACTCCCTGCTATTATAAATATTTACCTTTAGATGACCTTGTTTTCATGTGATTTCCTTTGGTTGCGCAACCACATTAGGATTTGTAGATGGTGGACTTTGAACACTCGGTATCATTTCAGAGATAATACATCCAGTCTTTTTACCGTATAAGGAGAGTTAATAAAGGAAAGTGAGGTCATTTATAAAGCTAAAGCCTTAAAAGGAACCTGACGTACCTGAGGTTTATGTTTTGAACAAATATAATCAAGGCCTATAATCAGTTATACCGTACTGAGGTAATATGATAAAACTGTAATTATATTGGACAGATATCAATGGGTTTCGTGAGGCATGCTTCCAAAACACACACCCATATCCAATAGACACTTTCATGTTATTAAAAACTCAATCCTGCGTGAAATGTAGTACATGAAATGACAGACTTATTATGGTTATACTGTAGCCTTGACAGGACACTAAGCAAAACGTGAATTTAAAAAGCAAGATCGCAATGTTACCCATCAAAAGTAATAGTAAAGTAGTAAAGTAAAAAAATCTGTCAAATAAAAGATAAAGCTGACAAAGACGAAATGTTTCTACTTCTATACTGTATAAATATCTTCATGTTTTTCTTTGGCCATTAAGAAAGTGCTTCCCAAAATAGTGCCACAGCAAATGATGAATGCAGCATGGTGAAAGTCCTAGAGGTCTGTTTGTAAATGAAAAGTGAAGCACGTTATCAACATTTCGCGTGTGGCGGGACTGAAATATTCATACCGCAGGCGCGCTGCAATCTGTGTATGAGTGGATGTCACTGCAGCTCAATATTGCTGTCAGAGCGGTCCATCAGAGCCTCAGAGAGATATGACTACAGCCTCGCTCTTCTTTGCTCCACAACACTAGAGATGAGAAGATAGGACACGTGTGAATAAACATGCGTCACTGCTGAATATCTTAGGCAGTCGCTGCTGCGTCTGAAGGAATAACATCTGTTCTGAGGTGCTGCTTGCTAAGGCTGTTTACGCCGTTATGAATGATGCCTCGTGGCTTGTTTTTCTAATTCATTTTCATAAGTAAACCCCTAGAACATTCAGTCAGAACATTTTAGTGGTCACATAGCAACACCCTGGCAACCAGCCGTGATATCCTAGCCACCCACAAAAACTGCAAAAAGTTTGCACGGGCAAGCACCACTTCCTTTTTTGTTTTAAGGTTATTTTTTGACTGTCTAAATTGTTTTTATTGTCATGTACAGCACAAGTAGACACACCGTTTTATGAGGAGTGGTGGTTTCTGATCGTGCTGGCGCTGTGCGGACTGATTCTGATGTTGCTGGTGATTTTCGGCCTCGTCCTGCACGGCCAGAACAGGAAGTACAAGAGCTGTGGAACAGGTGTGACCTAAACCAAACCTCTCTAACTATGCATCCTTCCCTACCATGAACATATGTTGAACCTCTGCATGCATATTTATACAGAAAAACATGTCAGACAAGTTTGTGTCATGTGATGTTTTTGCTGTGATGATGATATGCTAACCGCCGCAGGTAAAGCTGTGTCCACGGTGGAGGAGACCATCACACTGGACAATGGAGGCTTCACGGCCCTGGAGCTCAACAGCAGACCTGCTCACGTCAAGGGTGTTTTCCTGAGGAAGAACGGAACCAGGTAACGCAACTTATGTTTATGAACTCAAATTCAGGGCTTCATCACTTTTTGACAACATTAAAGAGTCAATTCGGGTGTCTGGATGTAGAGTAATGCTATACAGTAGCAGATCACAGTAGTCTGATGCATTTTTACCACCTCACACTATATCAGGATTAGTGGCATACACATTTTGGGGCGCATTAGCTCTGTTATCTGATTTGCATAATTCCTGTAGAAAATTGGACACTAAGATAAATAAACCTCACTAACAGTGACTGCAATTTATCACTGTGCTTTTTACATTTGCTCATCTCTAGCAGCACATTTTTAGTCCTTTTTCACAGTTTTCTCAGTTTATCATTTTCTGACTGACATAATTAATACTTCTACACTTTAAATGTTATACTTTAAAATAACCCTCAATACAACACAGAAATATAACCATCACTACCACCAAAACAGTGTGTGAGTGTAGTTTAAACCAGGACATGGATAAACATGCGGCGTGTTACCATTCCCATCTTTCACCCATCAGGTCACCACCCCGACCCAATCCAGCTGGACTGCGCTATTCTGATGAAGACATCTGCAGCAACTACAACGGTGTGGTTTCCACAGAGAGCACAGCACTGACGGAGAGACCTGCAGAGATGTCAGAATCTGAGGTGAAATGAGCCTCTAACACACACACTTTCTTACAATATGATGACAGTAAAGAGAAGTGGTGGTTAATAAGGTCATTTTTATATTATAGCAATAAGCGATTAAACAACCAATATTATACATCAATACTCTTTTTATCTATACATCTATCAGTACTAATCCAATATTATGTATTACAGCATAATATACATATATAATATAATATACAGCACTATCTCTTCTCACATAATAAAACCAAACTTAAGTCAATATTTCATATCGATGCATTTATTTGATAAGTAGCCATATCGTTCTCCTGATCACACTGTCAGATTAATTTATCAGTGACCGGCTGACTGTACGTTATCCCTCACATACATAACAATAGAAGTCAACCAGGTGTGTAATTTCCTGTCTTATGTCTTTCATTGTCAGGCCACAGACAGCGAATGTGAAGAGGAGCCAATCAAACACTCGTTCGTGAATCACTACATGAGCGATCCCTCCTACTTCAACTCGTGGAAGCGGCAGCAGAAGGGGCTCAAGCAGACTCTGGCCTGCTCCTACGAGGACTGTGCGAGCGGGGACGCAGACTCCTATTATCAGACAGTGGTGACGCAGCACAGCGTGGGCGGGGTCTACACCCCCACAGGCCAGCCCGCCCCTGGCTCACGGACTCCTGTCACGGGCTTCTCCTCCTTTGTGTGATGCACGGTAGATCCGGTCAACCTGGACTGGAAACCGGACCCCCGTGTGTGGTCTCGAGCAGCACGGTTACAGAGAGAGGATCGTCTGATATCCACAGTACTATCAACATGGGCACTACGAGAGACTTCGTTAATGAACGCTGAATGCGGATTTCGTGGAAATGATTTTTATATGCCAATACTGAAGACTTTTCACAGCACCGGTGATAATCAAAATTACTGTTACTGTATGTGTCCCTCCTGTTTGCAGCCTTGGTTGTAAAAGATGCATAAATGTCTGTACAGATGGTTTAAAACGCCGGACGTAACCTATAAATGTGATGAGATGTTTTCGCTCCGAAGGGCAGCACATACTGTATTCACTCTGAATTAACATTCCTGCCACTGTTCCCTTTACCGCATTGAAAAGAACTAAAACATGCTGTAATTGCTGTATACTCTTGTCTGAATATGCTTCATTTCACTGTCAGTGTCGCTGTATATACACAAATGTTGCATTTGAGATCTTAGAGGTCAAGAAGTGTACATCTCTAATGGATCTGATACACGGATAATTAAGCACGGAACTCTGGGCACAAACGTCACTATGTTTTCAGTATATTCTGTATAGACTCACCAGCAAGAAACTTGTCAGAGGAATCCAGACAGCTTCAGTTCTCTGTCTGTCTATAATCTGATGGTGATTGGCCAGATGTGTTGTGATGTGCTTCAGTGCCATTGCTTACAGTCACACATACTGACATCAAGGTTCTAGCATTTTTGTTTCCCGTTCGTTTGGACTGGCTTAGGAACCGCAAACACTCACTTGGAAATTATTTAATGAATGAATGTATGAATTGTATGTGTGGAGAACAGTATGGTTGCTCGCAAATGTGTACTGCACTCTTGAGCCATAAAGTTTCTTTTTTTTCCCTCAGTATGATCCAATCTTTGCTTTGATTTTTACAGGCTTGTAAAAAAGTGTAATTTTAAAATTAATTTGTATAATTTTTTGTTCACCGTAGTGTTATTAAAAAGTGACATTCAGTAGTTCTGTTGAACAACTGTTAAAGTATGAAGTTTTGGAGTTCTTAAAAATGCCAACACAATGAGTACATGGAGATGTTTGTTTCAATCTCTCGCCAAATGTTTTAGCACAAGTGTGTGTCATGGACGTTCATGAAGTACAACAAGTTCATGTTTTTTAAGATAAATTAAATGTTTGTTGTTGACTTCAAATGCTTCTAACTACAAGTGTGTTTCATTGCTGTTTCTTCAACTAAGTTATGATAGCTGTTTAACAAAGTTTGTCTTTTAAAAAGCATTTAATCAAATAATCACTTTAAGCACAGAGTAGTGTCGCTGTTTTTTCCAGTTTATAGTTCAATGAACGCAATTCATCAATGGTGATATTTACTATTATCACTATTTTCTTTGACTGTTGAGTAGTCTGACGACATTTACATTTATTCATTTAGAATACGCTTTTATCCAAAGCGACTTACAAGTGACCAGTGGCACACTTTCTGTGGTCACAAGTCCAACTCTCTCATTTTTGATAGGCAACATACTTCTGTGAATAAAAATAAACAAACCAGAAGCAGTAATGCCCAACAAATAAAGAAGACATGACTCATAAAATAGTTCATTTAATTGTTCTGTGTCGGTTTATGAGGAATATGAACTGTTATGAATGTGTCAATTCTGAAAACAGCACTTTACCTGACGATGAAAAATCATGCTGTTTTAATTGTCTAAAATGTTTTAATACTTGGAGGGAGACCTCACACGGGTATTTAAACCCACAAATATTGTCATCTGATCTATCAGCATGATGAAAACTTTGAATCAAAACTATTTTTTATGATATTGTAATAAATCAATGTGAATAAATTTAAACTTTCTTTTTTCTATTTTGATATTAAACGTAATGTATAATTAGAATAGAATTATTTCAAATACATTTGAAGAAAGATGTGAATCAAATCTTAATCGGCTGTCATTGTTTTGTCCAGTAGGTGTCGCACTAATCACTGATAATATAAAAACGTGTTGAAATTGTGAGACGCAACAGAAGGAGGAAGTGTACCGTAAGATGAATCACAAGTCAAACTCGGGGTAAACTGCGTCGTTTAGGGTGAGTATTATCGTTATGATACTCTAAAACGAAACTGTTTCCATTACAAACCATTTTTCTTTGCTTTGTTTCTCGTTTTGTGATCTTGTCCGCAACTTTACTGGAGGCATACGTCATCTCTATAACAGTACAGGTAACATCGATTTATTACTAAACAGTCATAAATGAAGAAGAGTCAAACCTGTTATAACCTGTAGATTTCTGCCATATACGGTCCACTTGTTCACCTGTAAACAACGCCCATTTCTGCATTACGCAATATGCATTGTCATAATGCAATGTTTGATCGCAATAAATGTGAATCCACAGGAGTGACATGCATTAGGACTGCAGCTCACTGACGACACACTGACAACTATAATCCTACAGACAGAAAAGGACACAATGATTGAATTCACATCTGCATCTGTGACATGGACCTTGGTGATACTGGTCATAACTCTGCTGTTTGTGTAAGTATTATGCAATAATGCAAAGCAACATTTAATGGGTTTTATTCAGGGTGGTAACATTAAAATCTTCATTATCTAAAGATATCATGTTAACTTAATGTTTGCGTAAATCTTATATTTCTGTCTTTGATCATAGTTTAACGTGTTAAAATGATAAGTAGCTTGCAACTAATGGATCTGATGTTTAGTTTGTGGTCATTTTTGGTCTAATATTTGTGTTATTGATCTCACTGTAGTTATGGTGTTTGGCCACATCGGTTTTTCAAAAAACTGGGAATTCCAGGACCAAGACCATGGCCATTGCTTGGCACATTACTCTCATACAGAAATGTTGGTAGACTGTTTCATTGTTACTGAAATAAATCAAGATGTTGCATCTATGTTGCAGCATTTTTTTTTTTTAATCTCTGATTGTTTTTCATGATTGTTTATATGCAAATGTCTTTTAGGGTTTTTATAATTTTGATATGAAGTGTGCTAAGAAATATGGAAAAATTTGGGGGTGAGTACCAGTCCATCATTTACATTAACAGATGGGTACAGATCAGTAGTTGTTGCATTAGATTATGCACAAGATTGCACTAGATTGCACAAGATTATTGTTGTTTTAGTTGTAAAATAACAAAATGTTGAATTGTATACATGTCCATTTATTGTAATTACAATATTTACATTCAAATATAAATAAAAATTCCAAATTAAAATGACACGGCATATGTATTGACATCTGTATTTAATTAAGATGTGTCCAGAACTACTTATCAGGGATGATGTAATATGTTGTCACCACATTTGTAAAGTGTTGTATAACCTTCACAGGAGACCCTGAAATGAATATGCTAAATGTTTCAGCATATGATGAATGATTTTCAGCAGTGTACATCTGTTCACATTGCTTTATTAGTAAAAAAGAGGCAGAATGTGACTATTTTGTCCTGATCAGAGACTGCAAATGAATACATTTTTCTCTTATCTCTTAGGATCTTTGATGGAAGGCTTCCAATTTTAATGGTTAATGACCTCGAAATGATCAAAACAATTATGGTTAAGGAATGCTATTCCACTTTTACCAACAGAAGGGTAAGCTCATCCTCACAATCACCAAAATACGAAAACTCCTATGGTGCGTTTAGGGTCCTTCAAACATCTAGTTTTTGTATTGTTTTAGGAAACAAATGAAGCCATCATCGGACCTTTTTCTGATGGAATATCTATAGTTAAAGATGAGAGATGGAGGAGAATCCGCAATTCACTCTCACCATATTTCACAAGTGGTCGGCTTAAGGAGGTAAAGCCCTTTAAATAAGCTATGCTCACTCAACACATTTCACTATATTCTCATAGCCATTATGATTTTTATGCAGTTAACAATTATTTTCTAATATGTTCCAGATATTTCCTATAGCTGAGACACATGCAGAGCGTTTTATAAAAAATATGCTAAAGAAAGACCAGGAGCAGCCAGTTAAAGTAAAGGAGTATGTGTGACATCTGTGTTAACAAAGTTAAATAAACATGATGTAAACATAAACTGTAACATTAAAGGTGAAGTATGCCTACTTTTGTTTGGCATTTGTAATGGTCTTATATTATGCTGGAATAGAAAAGAGTAGTTTTATGTTGCATATTCACCTTTAAATCATGTTACAGAGCATTTACTGTGCATCATCATTTCTACAGAAGCAAAACAACTATTATTAATATAACATTTATATATGTTCTCTTTAAATTAATGCCACATTTGACATTTTTCTTGACAGTGTTGTCGCACCATACAGTTTGGATGTTGTCACCAGCTCTTCTTTCAGTGTTGACATTGACTCCATAAACAACCCAGAAGACCCTTTTGTTACCAATATCAAGAAATTTTTCCAGTTTAATCTGTTCAGCCCTCTTTTTCTGATATTAAGTATGTCATCTAAAATAATAATGGTTTTTACTGACAATTTACGTTGATAAAAACATTTGGTTTCATGTTTTACACCACTGAATGATTTGCAGTTCTTGCATGTTTATTTGCCTTTTTCATTTTTAAAAAAAGAAACAATTTTACAAACATCAAATGTGAATGACTTTTTTGTTATTTCAGCTCTGTTTCCATCTCTTGCAAATGTTTTGGCCAAAATGGGTATAACTCTTTTCTCAAAGTCATCTATGGAGTTTTTCTACAGTGCTCTGAGAAAGATAAAAGACCAGCACAACACTGAATCAAGCAGTGTATGTTTATCATCAGTCACAGAATGACTATTTCTTGTACATGATGTAGAGATATTTATAATGTCTTTTCTTTCCTCATTAGGAACGAGTAGATTTTCTAAAGCTCATGATCCAGAGCCAAATTTCTGATGATCAAGCTAAAGACATCACAAGTGACCAACCAGTTAAAGGTTTGAGAGAGAGTCAGACATTCTTGGACACAATTAGACATTTGTTTTGCTTTTAAATATGCTTTTTATCTGGACTTGATAGGTCTTACGGACCATGAGATCATCTCTCAGTCCTTCATTTTCATCCTGGGAGGTTATGAGACTACAAGTACTACTCTCAGCTTCCTTCTCTATAATCTTGCAACTAATCCAGACAGTCTGCAAAAGCTGGTTGAAGAGATTGATGCAAACTTTCCTCCCAATGTGAGTAAACTGTTCTGTATAGAAAAACTTGTTAAAGGCAATTTTGCTTTATATAAGGAACAAAGTACATGTGTGAGAATGAAAAAAATATTTGTGTAACAAAACTACTAAACACAACAATATGAATTGTAAATGTCTTTTTTTTATTTAACAGATGCCTATAACTTATGATGCATTAATGAAAATGGATTACTTAGAAATGGCCATTAATGAATCAATGCGTCTCCTTCCAACTGCACCACGTCTTGAGAGGGTGTGTAAGAAAACTATAGAGATCAATGGCGTGACCATACCCAAAGGCACTCTGGTTGCAATTCCAACATATGTGATTAACCGTGACCCAAATCTGTGGGAGTACCCTGATGAGTTCAGACCGGAGAGGTGATGTGTTTTATCTAACAGACATGGAAAAATATAATGCTGATAGAAATGTTCAGAAAGCAACACCATTTATTTAACATCATAATCAAACATTCAGTTTTTAGAACCATTGAATTTTGTGTAATGTGAGCAAATCAAACCAATCATGTTCTTTCAATGTAAATTGCAAAATGTGTTTGAGGCTAAAATTAAACAATTTTGACTAAAATCAGTAATCTTCATACATATTTTTCATGTTTAATTATGTTAAAAGCTTATTGAGAGAAGTGTGAGGCTAAACAAGGTTTTATATTTGTTAGAAAAATAAAATGCCATTAACTTCTTGCATTTTCCATAAGCTTATATCTTTGTTATATAAATAATATATATGAAAAAACACATTGTAAGAGATTATGGTAAACATTTATTGGTCATAAAAAGTTGAATTTGGTTTAAAAAAAAAAAATGCGGAGCTCGACTGCTGTTTTAAAAACCAAATTTTAGTAATTACTTGCTGCAAGCCTTGATACTGTATCTGTTTGTTTTCTAGAAGTTCAAATTGCAAAACTAAATGTGTCTGATATTTCTCTAAAGGTTCAGCCCAGAAAATAAATCAGAGGTTAACCAGAATGCCTTTATGCCTTTTGGACTCGGGCCCCGAAATTGCATTGGAATGAGATTTGCTGTAATGATCATGAAACTTCTTGTTGTGAAGCTGCTGCAGAACTTTAGTGTGGAAACATGTAAAGAGACACAGGTTTGTATATTGTCAGCCCTGAAATCATTTTTTATTATTTGCATTTTTAAGATGATATGCAATTGGCTGTGCTGGATATTTAAAAATAAAGAGATGAATGCATTGTTTGTTTATTTTCAGATTCCTCTAGAGTTGAATGCACTTTTCCAGCCAAAAGTGCCCATCACACTGAAGTTTGTACCAAGATCTCACAATGAAAGAAAAGAATAGTTAAATCCTAATTCAGAAGAGTTTGGTAAAATTTCCTACAAAATTAATTTGTAATCACTAAGATTTAGATGACATTTAATCACTACTTAACAGGATAATGTTAGGTCTTAGTATAATTAAGGTCTTACATAATCACACTATACTATAGATTTATTTGCTGTTAATCACATTTACATATATTTATAGATTTATTTCATTGGTATACTGTATATCACTCGGTTTTATGAGCCTTGTTTACATTTACACTTTTATTTTTTTGCTGTTGTAGTAAATACATTCTGAAAAGGTACATTGTGCATCATGTTGAAGTAAAACGGTGACTATGAAATAAATATAGAATAGCCCCACTTTTATATATTTTATATATATATATATATATATATATATATATATATATATATATATATATACTTATAATAGCACTCTGTGAACTGTTGCATGACTCAGATGACATCAGCAGTAACGCTCGCATCACTCAGATGACATCAGCAGTAACGCTCGCATCACTCAGATGACATCAGCAGTAACACTCCTGATTCCGGTCAACATGCTTCTTTCAAAATATATTGACCTCAGCCTTACATTTAAACTTTCTTTCACATCTCAGGGTCTGGACTGGATTTTATGGTCGAGACCTTTGTCACTGGTTACTGTACCAAGGTTTCATTTTTTCTTAAAAATGTCAACATAACAAGTACACTAAACTAGATGTTTGTTGTCAATGTAAATGCCTCTATCTGCAAGTAGGTGTAGTTGCTGTATGATAGCAGTCTCACAAATCGTTTTTATATTGTTTTTGAAAAGTAAAGATTTAAATAAAAGCATGTAACACCCAATAATGTGCATACAATTATATTTCTGTAGTGGTAATAAAACAATTGAAGAAAAATGGGGCACATTAAAGAGACTTTTACATGTGTTGACCAACGGGCGGCGCACTGTACACTGTTAATAAAAGGACGAATTACAGTCATAAAAATCAAAGACATATTCACTCTTTTCTAAGGTAACTAACACAGTATACGATACTATATTGCGCCCTACAACGAGACTTTATGTGATGATTTTGTTTCTTTCTTCGTTTTTGCTGTGAATATAACTGGAGGCATAGGTCATCTCTATAGCACTGATATCTCCGAACAGTCATAAATAAAGACTATAACCTGGTAATTCTTGCCTTATGTGGTTCTGCCGCCTGCTCACCTGTAAACCACGCCCACTTCCGTGCTGTACGTGCACATACAAACCAACAGGTGCTGGCAGCATTTGTGTACGGACGATACACTGAACAACACAATCCTACAGAAGAAATGATTGATCTTACGTGTTCATCTGTGACATGGACCTTAGTGGTACTGGCTTTAACTCTGCTGTTTTTGTAAGTATTGAATAAGGTTTGACAGCAATAATGAAACTTTATTATCAAACGATTTGTTCTGAGTCTTTATCAGATCATCTGTATAACTAATATTGATACTGATTGATACTAATATTGATACTGACATAATACTGATATTATGTGAAGTTAATGGTTGTTTTAGTCTAACGTTTTTATCTTTGGTCACACTGTATTGTAATTTAATTTTAAGATCCATAAAAAACAAAATGCTTAGATTAGTTGGTCAATAAATAAATGCATGCAGGAAGGGCGAATACATACACACAAACACACACAAGAGTAAA
Source organism: Beaufortia kweichowensis (assembly GCA_019155185.1). NCBI lineage: Eukaryota > Metazoa > Chordata > Actinopteri > Cypriniformes > Gastromyzontidae > Beaufortia > Beaufortia kweichowensis. Next base: position 5,411,402 of record CM032804.1, read on the forward strand.
GGAGTGTCTGTGATGTGAAATGATTAGTTTGGTTGTTTGTGGTCTAATATTTCTGTTATTGTCATTGTAGTTATGGTGTTTGGCCACATGGGTTGTTTAACAAACTGGGAATTCCAGGACCAAGGCCTTGGCCATTCCTTGGCACATTACTCTCATACAGAAAAGTGAGTATTTAATTATGTTATTGTAGTACAATAAAGCAGGAGTTGGAGTATGTTGTTGTTTCTCATTGTTTTTTTTACTGTTTTATGCAAATGTATTTTAGGGTATTTGCAATTTTGATATGGAGTGTGCTAAAAAATATGGGAAAATGTGGGGGTGAGTACCAGTCATGCAATTATTAAGTTGATATAAAATTATTAAATATACAAGTATTTTATTTACAAATGTATTTAATATATCATCAACAATACTGTATATTTACTTCATCAGTGGGGAATAACTGAATGTGGGTATTTGTGGTTTTGTTTGTGCTTTTTAGGATTTTTGAGGGAAGGTTTCCAATATTAATGGTCACTGACCTGGAAATAATCAAAACAGTTATGGTGAAAGAATGCTATACTACCTTCACAAACAGAAGAGTATGTTCATCCTCACAATCACCAAAACACAAAAAACACATTTTTTAAAGTGACACAAAGGCAATTTAGGGAAACCTCAAGGTGTTTTTAAGGACCAATAAAGATCCATATTTTGGAATTTCTCCAGAATAGAAATGAAGCCCTGGCCGGCCCCTTAGCTGATGGAATAATTTTAGTTAAAGACGAGAAATGGAGGAGAATCCGCAATTCACTCTCACCATATTTCACAAGCGGTCGGCTTAAGGAGGTAAAGCCCTTCATATAAACTGTTTTCTCTCAACACATCTTACTATATTCTTATAGCCATTATTATTTTTGTGCAATTAACACATATTTCTTAATATGTTCCAGATATTTCCTATAGCTGAGACACATGCAGAGCGTTTTATAAAAAATATGCTAAAGAGAGACCAGGAGCAGCCAGTTAAAATAAAGGAGTATGTGTGACATCCAGCACCTTATTTTAAACATGTATAACTTTATTGTACTTTATTAGGAAAACACTCTTTTTCTTTACAGAGTATTTGCACCATACAGTTTGGATGTTGTCACCAGCTCTTCCTTCAGTGTTGACATTGACTCCATAAACAACCCAAAAGACCCTTTTGTTACCAATATAAAGAAATTTGTTGAGTTCAATCCTTTCAATCCTATCTTACTGATATTAGGTATGTATATAATAATAAGAATAGCTTTGATTACAGTTGATAAAAATATGTCAGTGTACTTCAAGATTACGTTTCACACTACTTTTTGTAAAACAAAAGTAATGAAATTTAACTTAAAATGCAAATGACTTTTTTGTTATTTCAGCTCTGTTCCCCTTTTTAGCAAAGCTTTTGGAAAAAGTGGGTATAACTCTTTTCTCAAAGTCATCTATGGAGTTTTTCTACAGTGCTCTGAGAAAGATAAAAGACCAGCACAACACTGAATCAAGCAGTGTATGTTTATCATATTTATCATATCATATTGTACATGATGTAGAGATATTTATAATGGCTTTTCTTTCCTCATTAGGAACGAGTAGATTTTCTAAAGCTCATGATCCAGAGCCAAATTTCTGATCATGAGCTTTCCACAAGTGACCAACCAGTTAAAGGTTTGAGAGAGAGTCACACATTCTTGGACACAATCTTTTTTTTGCATCTAAATATGCTTTTTATCTGGACTTGATAGGTCTTACGGACCATGAGATCCTCTCTCAGTCCTTCGTTTTCATCCTGGGAGGTTATGAGACTACAAGTACTACTCTCAGCTTCCTTCTCTATAATCTTTGCAACTAATCCAGACAGTCTGCAAAAGCTGGTTGAAGAGATTGATGCAAACTTTCCTCCCAATGTGAGTAAACTGACTAAAGTAAACAGCCTGTATAGAGAAGCGTATTTGTAGCCGGCATTAAAATAATGTATAGAATGAATTATACATGTGTTTTTTTAATTCACAGATGCCTGTGACATATGATGCATTAATGAAAATGGATTACTTGGAAATGGCCATTAATGAATCAATGCGGATCTATCCAACTGCCCCACGTTTGGAGAGGGCCTGCAAGAAAACTGTAGAGATCAATGGCGTGACCATACCCAAAGGCACTCTGGTTGGAATTCCAACATATGTGTTAAATCGTGACCCAAATCTGTGGGAGTCCCCTGATGAGTTCAGACCGGAGAGGTGGAGCAATATTTTTACTGTTTACATTCCTCTTAAGCCCTCAGGAATACATAAATAAATATTCAGAATTAGGAGGTATGGCCACGATCCTAACCAGAATGAGCAGATTGGCACAGACAGCACCTCAACTAACTGAATGTTTTTAAGTATTTATTTTTATTCTGTTATTCAATTTGAAAACATTAAACTCAGACTTTCTCATTGCAGATGCTGATTAATCTGTTCAGAACTGTGACTTTGCTTGTCTGCAAACTCTGAATCTGTTTGTTTTATTGCATAACTAAATGTGTCTGATATTTCTCTAAAGGTTCAGCCCAGAGAGTAAGTCAGAGGTTAGCCAGTATGTCTTCATGCCCTTCGGACTCGGGCCCCGAAATTGCATTGGAATGAGATTTGCTGTAATGATCATGAAACTTCTTGTTGTGAAGCTGCTGCAGAACTTTAGTGTGGAAACATGTAAAGAGACACAGGTTTGTATATTGTCAGCCCTGCTTACCATTTACATCATTGGGATGTGTATGTGATATGTAATACACTATGTACTGTATATCTACATATAATCTACATATAATATGCAAAGCTTCATATTTAAACACAATAAGATGAATGCATCGTTTGTTTGTTTGTTCAGATTCCTCTAGAGTTGAATGCACTTCTTCAGCCAAAGGTGCCCATCACACTGAAGTTTATACCAAGATCTCACAGTGACAGAAAAAAAATAGTTAAACCCTAATGCAGAAGAAAAATGTTAAATTATCAGATATCATTTGCATAATTGTAAATAGATTCAGGCCATTTTAATTTGAGTATTAAACTATACCAGTTTTGATTTAGATTTGTTAAGTTAGATTTATTTCCATCTGCAGATAAAGCAAAGCTTGTTGGTGTAGGATGTAACAATAGACTTGCATGTCAGTGACCAATGAAGAATAAACAGGAAGTTATTGTTTGTTCTTTTACTATCTTTACACACATGCCCTGGAAAACTGTAGGATAATTATCTTTTCATTAGCAGTTATTTTAATGTTATGTCCCTTTGTTACAACAGAGTTAACATTGAATTACATTGATTATGACCTGAATGATACAGAAGAAAAATATAGTCATATGATTCTTGTTTTTGTGTTTTTGAGTTTTACATTTTTAGGATATCCTGCTGTTTTGCCCTCTTCCTAGTGACTCAACTCCTAACAATCAAATGTTTTCATTTTCAGACTTTAACTAGAAATCAAACATGATTTGATTTGAATAAATATTAAATATTAGAGCAAATTACAAGTGTTAAAAATGTTAGTATGTTAGAAGAGAGCACACAAAACCCAGAGGAATATAAAAGGCAGAGGGGTTAACTCACATTAGTAAATGAAGAAAACAAACCTTTTAATAATTTAGAAAAACCTTTAGTAATATTTGGAAGGATATTAGCAGCATAAGGGTTTTTTTTCTCATTTGAGGAATTGGTTAAGAAATAGAAGAAACAGCAATATGTTAGGAAACAGAAATATGTATTCTTATACAATATTCTATTGACTGATAGAAACATGTAAACACTAAAAGACTTGACAGTAATGTTTTCATGAGAAAGCCTGTCGATGAATGAGTGAAGATAGACACCTTGTGTTGGTAATAGGAACAGCGCATAGTTTTAATTTGACGCGTCCTTGTGACATTCCATCATCCGGGTACTCCATCATCCGGGGTTTGCCTCTGCCTTGTTCTTTCACTGTTTATAAACAGAAAGAGCGCAGAGTGGTCGATGCGCCGTGACGTCATCCCCTCGACCACGTCACGTTATTTTGACCTTTCAAAAAGTTTTTTATTTCAAACGAAAAGTATTACATAACAAAAATCGCACATATCTAGTTACATTTCGAGCAGTCGCGCGTGCGATCGACATCAAATTATGCTCTTTTTATTGCCACATGTAACGCACGTGTCGTCCGGTTCCAGGAACTGCATTATTATTAACCTTTTCTTTACCAGAGAGCTAAGCGTTAGACTGTACCGATTCAAAATTTGTCAACAAAAATAAATACCTGAACAATCTAACAGCTTAACTTCACTAAACAAATGAGTAATTCCCGACTATTCCCCGCTTATCACTCCAAAACAACGAAAGAGTAGACCAGTGATTCAGAAGCACGCCGTTCCAGTCCGAAATCCGCCCCGTGTTTTCCGTCCACCAGCTCCATGTTTTGACTACCACCACCAACAGCAACACAGCGAACCCTGCCAACACATAGCCGTTGCGCTTGCAATCCCCTCTGTGTTTTTCAACAAAATGGCTGATTTAGGGGATGATACCGGAGCGAGAGCCCTGTTGGCCCTCAAATCCGCTCCTTGTAGCCCGGTTGGTGTTTCTATCGCGCCCGTGTACACTTTCTCCTCCTCGACTTCGCCCGGGATCGCCTCATCCATGCCCCTCTCCTCTCCGTCGCAGGCCCTGGCTCGTCTGGAAGGCAGGGACTTCGAGTTCGTCATGCGCCAGAGGACGGTGACCGTGGGCCGGAATTCCTCGCACGGCTCCGTGGATGTCAACATGGGCCACTCGAGCTTCATATCCAGAAGACATCTGCAGATCACTTTCGAGGATCCGCATTTCTACTTGCGCTGTCTGGGCAAAAACGGCGTGTTCGTCGATGGCGTTTTTCAGAGAAGAGGCGCACCTCCACTTCTCCTACCGAGAGAGTAAGTTACTAAAGTGAGATATGTGACCTTAAACGATCCTGTTTAGCCAGACGCAAGCTTTCGTTTGTCTAGGCAGCAATGCACTACACATACCAGGGATTAAATTATCTGGTTTCATGAAATGTCTGGATAATCCGCACGCAAAGGTACTTACAAGAGCTGTCATGTCATGTAGGAAAAACGACTTTTCAATGGCTGCATGTGCAAAGTGTTCGTGCATGTTTGAGTGCATAAGACTATATCTTATTTTTTATATCGTTTTTGCATTGGCCCAGGATAATCTGACAGTACAGTGTAACGTTAATCTGCTATTGTAAGTGTAGTAAACAACAAGAAAAGTGTGTCAGTGGAATAAATCTTGATATTACACGCAAATAATTGGATATCCAAACAACAAATGGAGTGCATGTGTATAGCACCGCTTTAGTGACCCTTGAGTGTTTGTTGTTGAGGTTGGCATGCGAGAGAAGTTAAAATACAAACACGGATAGTTAAACGTTTCTCACATTGACCGCAGGGAGCGTGTGTACAACAGACACTGGATCCACCACATGATTTTTTTGTGGGCAGATCTGTGATACGGGCCGCTTTCATGACACATCAGTAGTAACCGCCTTAAGATTTTAAGCAGACAGCAAACAGAGGGAAAAACCTTGTGATACTACAATGTAGTAATAGTGAATGAAGTAAAAATGTGTTCATGTTTATAAGCAATTGTCCACTTAGATGCTGGACCTTTTTAAGAAAATTTTAAACATTAAAAAAAAGGTGAGTTCTTTGAGTACACAGTTTTAAAGTTATTTGATTTTAATTAATTATGTTTGAATTCCATTGACTTAAGTTGTATACAAACATTAACTGTAACTGTACAATCCTCATCCATAATGATCTAATAAGAAAATGTAGCATTTTCACAAGCAAAACAAAATTATTTTGTCCTAAATGCAACTTTGTTGAACTGGCCTTTCCCTTTTTCTAATTGTTGTTCTGCTTAACATTTTTTATTTCTGTAATGAATTAACCTTAAAGAAACAATCTGTCAGTAGTTGATGATCCTGCACTTCATTAGATGTCTCTGATAAAGTCTACCACAAGTAAACCTGTTTCAGTTTCTGTGATCAGTAGAGTTAATCAATATGAAACTAGTTCATGCTGTTGACAGTTTTAGGCTGTAATATAAACACCAATGATTGAAAAGTGGTTAAACTAGTTAACTGGATCAGAGTGACGGTCCCTGAATAGTACAGTCTCGCTCTTTTGTGTTTTACTTTAGCTGTTAATAAAATCATTATTTAGCTTCTTATCAGAATTGCTTTTAATATGTGTCGGTGTGTACCACCATCTGTCTTATCAATGCAGTGAATAGATCTGTGGAGCTTGTTGTCATGGAGGTCAGAGCAACTATTTCTACAGACTGAAATGCACAGAGTGAAGCTAATGGGCGCATGCCAAGCCAGCCATTCAAAACAGCTGCACTGTGTATGCTGTAGCATTAAAAGTGGCTTCCTGGTGCAGCACTTGTGTAAATACGTCCAGTGGAGGTGGTGCAACAATTCATCATTCTCCAGCTACACTGCAGACAATTTAAAAACAAGGGGGTGAAGGGGAGGTGTGTTTTTTGCCACAAAGTTCACAGTTTGAGAGCTTTGAAAAACACTTTTTTGTTTGTGTGTTTTTACCCACAATTCCTTCTTTACCTCAATCCTCATTCACCCCATAAGCATATTTTTTGTTGTTGTTTGTTTACTTTTGTTTGTTTGTTTGTTTGTTTACATCCTTACTTGAACACGGCTATTGACTTTCTTTGTGGAACAGAGATGGTAAAGTGTTCCTGGATCTTTTATTTTTTATAATGAAACTAATAAGGGTTAAATAAAGGGTTAAATTTCCTTAGTGACTTTTTCAGTCACCATTTGTCCACCTCAAAAGAAAGGGAAGCATCATTTTGAATTGAGAATTGCTTTAGAGTAAGCAAATAATTAATGAATTTTGGAGTGAACAGTTGCTTTACTGACAAAATAAAGGTCTTATTATAAATCTGAATTGGGGAACAAATCTCTCAGAAAACAAAGGCATATTTTCAGTACAGAAGCACAGAATTCATCTCCTCTTTTGTTTCTGAACGATGTAACTGTTAGTGTGAAGTTATGCCTGCAGGGAAAAATCTTGCTATTGTTACTTCACATGTCAAAATACCAGCTTTATTCTGTGACCAAAAAACAAGTAAATGTTGCTGATTTTTTCCCTTCTGACTGAAGTTAAGCTCTGTTCCCTCATGTTTACACTGATCTTAAGGCATATGTAAAAACTGTTTATGCTGTAATTTAACTTTATTCCCCCCTTACAGGTGCACATTTCGATTTCCCAGTACGGTGATCAAGATTCAGTTTACAACGCTTTACCACAAGGAGACAAAGAAAGAGGAAGCTCCCATGTCCCCTGTGAGACCTCTTTACCCACAAATCTCTCCGCTGAAAATCAGCATTCCTGAAAATGACTTCAGAAATATGATGAGTCCACTGCCTTCACCTACAGGAACTATCAGGTATGAATGGTCTGATCATTGGGTAGTTCTGTTTAACCCACTCAAATGCTTGCTTTATTCTGTAGCTAATACATGAAGCATTTGGTTAGTCAACCTTTCCATTACAAATAGTGTTTACCAAAGATTTTCACCATATTTATGGCTTAGATTTCAGTATTTGGTAGTGTAAATACCCATGTGTCTCTTTCAAAGCTTTTCAAGCATTTTTATATTGTTGCAGCGTGATGTCTCATAGTCAGGGAAGTGCCACTTTCACTTTTTATTTGTCACATCCATAACAGTCCCTATTGCTAATAAATGCAAACATAAATATTTAAATGAAATAATTATTTTATGTTTTTTATGTTATTCACCCCTTCTCCATTTGTTGGGTATTATTGCTTCTGGTTTGTGTATTTTAAGTCTTAGAAATTCTACAAAATTTATTCAAAATGTGGACACATCAGTGCACACAATTTTAAAAACACCATTAATAAAGGGACTTAACAATAGAACAATAGGTTTTGCATATTCCTATTGTTTTTATGTCAGTCTTTTCAAACAAAAGTAAATGAAGTCTATTCCCAGGGCTTTCATTTACACTGAAGCGCCGAGATTTGCATGCGAAAAGAGCCGCTTGTTTTTTAATGGGTGTTTTAAGCTGTCAAGCTTTATTGTTTATCCAAGTTTGAAGCAGTAGTGGTGAGAAAAGTCTGCCCCTGGTGGCCTCTCCTCTCTTCTGCACCACGTGTGCCTCTCAATGCTGTGTGCACATACCTTATATGGCATGTGCAGAGCTCGGAGCACTGTGATTGGCCGATCGGAAAGTGTTGTGGTTTGGTGTTTTGAGCCGCAGATAGTTTCCGTTTTCCGAGGCCTTCGAACACCCCCCATCCCACTCCTTGGGCTACTCCTACACCCAACACAAACAGACACATGCGTTTTGTCTTTCCTGATTCCTCTTCCCTTACTGGGGGTGGGATATTTCCTTGTATTCAGCTCCTCAGCCAGTCTGACTAGTTTTACACTGCTGAGCTGTAGCTTCTACTGTCATATTTTTCTCTTATATTTGGGAAGTTGAATCAGCAGTCAGGACTTTTTCCAGACTTTCTGTCTGCTGGATAAACAGCAGATGTGTGGAAAGCTTTGAATTCCACACGTAGAGCAACATGAACTGCTGCTGTACGGTACAACCGGCACTACCAGCCTTTTTTTGTCTATACGACCTAACTATTAGCTGCAGGAATCTGCAGGCACCTGGAAATATGATATTATATTAATATCTTGGTCAGTGTGTAATAAAAATATTGATTATTTACATTTAGCGTGTGCCAAGTTTCTTCTTTTTTATGTGATATTTTATCCTTTTTTCCTTGTTTGGATAATAATTTACTTACACCACACCACTTATATTTGTAGCTTGCTAAATTATGCCAGTGAGATAAATGTATTTTTTTAATTTATAAAAGATTTCTCTTAGTTAAATAGGTGAATGATCAATCAGGTTCTTTGTAAATCATTACTGCATGCGACCTTTTGGAATCATGTGGATTTGCTGTGGCCAAGTTCACCAACCCCACTGTTTATACTACAGTATTAGGTTTTGAACTTGAGTATCACTAAAAGTATGACCTGTTATTGCTGTTAATTTTGAGTAATACAATTGACCCTTTGCGAAGACCCGCCCCCTTTTGCTATGTCAGACAAGGTTTTGGTATCAGCCGAGACGCCTCCACTGTTAATTCATTTACTCCCTGGGGAAGTAACGAATAATTTCTGAAAAAATTAAATGCTCATTTGAGACAGAAAGGTCTGCAATATGCATTCGAAGGATGTATTCAGGATTGAAAGCTGTAGAGATTGAAATATTGAGAAAGAGAGGCTATAGTATGGCTAATAGCAATGGTGGGGATGTTAATATCAGTGTTATGATTGGTCAGATAACCTGTCAATCACGTTTCAAGCAAAGGGTGATATGTGCTGTTCAGTTTGTAGTCCTGCACTTCAACCCTAAAGACTACAACTACCACAAGTATCAGACGTTACCTGCTTGGCGAAGTGTACAGCTGCTTTTATTCTTCCTTGTGTAGCAGATTTTTAATAGCACAGTGTTTACAAAAATCACATTTGAGGTATTTACAATCTATGAAAAGTCATATTTATATTGGTATTTATACAGCTATATAGAAGAGGTGTTTGTTAGCTTTCTGTGTGTCCTCAAGGTGTTTTTAGTTAATGTGGTCCAGCTGTTTTGAAAATGCTGCCTCAGGACTGGACTTCAACCCAAGCGTCCCGTTGTGCCCTCGGCTGCTGAAAGAGTCTGTTTGCGTCTGCCTGTACAACACAATGGATGCTGCAGCACAACAGTCTTATCTGAGTCTTCTGTTGTGCCCTGCTGTCAGAGAGCCAACAGTAAAAAATAACCCAGCCCGTGAAGGAATGGGGGTGTGTTTGTGTTGTGAAACTTACTGAACTGTTGACAATAAACGACAGTCCTAAAATAGCTTCGCTCAGGATATCTTTCTGTCAGCTTCAGTCTAAATAGAGTAATCATCACTACATTTGGAGAACCCTGTGGCTAATGACCCAGTACTTACTCTGTTTGTGTATCTGCAAGTTTTGCTTTATAGGCCACAGGGCCATCTACTGGCACATTGCATTTTAATCTCACATGCATAACAGTGTAATGTGGTTATATAATGTGGGTTGTAATGTTGTGATTTATCTTTAAAGGGCACCACAGACCATCGTTTTGATTTATCCATCAGTTTGTTGGGAATAGTTTAAAAATACAAATTCTCTCTCCATTTATGCGACTTCATTTTAGTCAAAACCTTTATATATGACTATTTTTTTCTGTAAAACAAAAGAAGATATTTTGATAAATGTCTTGGTGGTTTTGTGTCCATTTTAGGTATTAAGGGCTTAAAAATAAAGCTTGTATTTTTGTACTTGCATGATTTTTTTTATTGCTTCTAGTGTAAAGTTGTTCTTAAGGACATAATGCTGCTTTTCTACATGGATGAACTTTTATTTTATTTTAGTAAAAGATATATGTCATTTATATATATTAAATTAAATGATATATTTACACACCATCTTCTCTCTGCCCAGTGTTCCCAACTCCTGCCCAGCGAGCCCTCGTGGAGCAGGTTCTTCAGGATACCGATACGGACGTAACATCACATCGGACCTCCAGCTAGCAGCTGAATATGCAGCTAAAGCTGTGTCAGAACAGCGTGCTGAAGCCACAGGAGGAGACAGTCCTAAGGTAACAGGGTGAAATCTGAACACACTGTATTGGAATTATTAAATTATCACAATATAAATATCGTAGTGGTTTAAAAATGAAAATGTCAGACTTGTTTTTGAAAGAATATGGGACATGCATTGATATCATGCAGCCAAAATCATATGCAGTTCACCATCAGATATATTATTGTTGCAATTGAGCAGTTATACATAACAGTACAGTGCATTTTAATACTGTCTGTATGTAATGTTTCCTCAGGATGAGTCCAAACCTCCATATTCGTATGCTCAGCTGATAGTTCAGGCCATCTCATCTGCTCCAGACAGACAGCTAACACTAAGCGGCATCTACGCTCACATCACCAAGCATTATCCTTACTACAGGACAGCCGACAAGGGCTGGCAGGTCAGTATATCAGCAAAAAGTAGTACCCAAAAGTTTGCTAAAATATGACCAAATTTACCTCAGCATGCATTTGCAATAATAGATTTCAGATTTTGCTACCCACATACAAAATACCAGTACAGTAAAAAACTGGAAAAGTTACATATTTCAATTTTATTGTCTACCTAATACTAGAACTTCCACTTTCTTTTTTGTAGTACGTCTTATGCATCTTTTTACAAGCATTGTGTTTTTCATGCTTAGTCAAGTTAAATATGTAAAAACCTTTATCGGTCTGTCATTGTTGTGCGCTAATTCAGATTCTCCCCATCACATGTTTTCAGAACTCCATCAGACACAACCTGTCTCTGAACCGCTACTTTATCAAAGTGCCACGCTCACAGGAAGAGCCGGGGAAAGGATCCTTCTGGCGTGTTGACCCCTCATCTGAAGCAAAGTTGGTAGAGCAGGCTTTCCGAAAGCGCAGGCAGCGAGGAGTGTCCTGTTTCCGCACACCCTTCGGTCCGCTCTCGTCCAGGTGGGACCTCTACACAACCAAACTGTTCCCTGCTGTCCCTCTTATAACACTGTCTGATATATTAGCCTGTTAGAAGTCTGCTTAGCATGTTTGTTTTCCTTTTTTCTCACTCTCTGTCTGTTTCTTCACTGGGCAGAACAAAGTAAGTCTGTTGCCTTTTTGTATTTGTGACCCAGTCTGTGAAAACCCAGCTAAAGTCGTTTTTGCTATTTTTCTGTTTTCCACATAAAATCATTCTATATAATAAAAATAATATTCTGTGCGAATTTAACATTGATATCTTTAATATTGTCTAAGTAATGTCATGTCAAAGATTTAAATCATAGTGAAATTAATAGGTGAAATAAAAATGAGATTTTTAGCCTGTTTTAACAAACAGGGTCACATATGATTTGTTTCATGTGTTGTATTGTGGTCTGTATTGGGCTCTGCATTTATATAATCTGGCAGTAGGCTTATGGTCAGGGTCCAAAATTAACACCCGTCAACTACGAGATGTTTTGGCTTTCATGAGTAAATAAGTACATTAGTTAATTTAAAACAGAAATGTACATGTACATCTAACACAGAAAGTGTCTGGTTATTGTGAGACCATGAATCAAAAATAGATAATCGTTAATATTTTATATATTTATTATTAGCCTACCAGCCTTAACCATTGCCATTGGTTGTAGACGTTTCAAATAGACAGAGCAATGTTTTAAAAAAAGTCAATGTGAGAATGGTTTACTAAGAGTTGTTTCTGTACATTAAACTGGAAGCAAACAGTATTTTAATGTTGGAAAAATGACACACTTTCATATGTAATTCAGTTTAAGTGTCATTGGCATGTGAGGTAAAGGTTAACTTTGGACCCTGCTTGATATTCTTGACATGTTAGATCAAGGATGTTAGATCTGACCAATCTTTGTGTTGTTTTCAGGAGTGCTCCAGCATCTCCCACCCACTCTGGTCTCCTCTCTCCACACTCGAGCGGCCTCCAGACCCCCGAGTGTCTTTCTCGGGAGGGATCTCCAGTGTCTCACGAGCATGACTTTGGTTCAAAACTTGCATCTGTGCCAGAGTACCGATACTCACAGAGTGCACCAGGTGAGCAGTTTATCTGTTATCTGCAACAGCACGTGCGTGTCTGACAGTGTTGTGATGAAACTTACTACAAGTAACAACAATACTAACTGGACTACATTTTTGAGTAGCGTGACAGTAGATCGGCTGTTGTCAAAATAGTGGCGATTTTCCAAAATAGTGTAGTTTTTCCAGTAAAACACTGCTTTTTTTGTTTATGTATTATAGAGCAGGGTTTTTCAAACTTTTTGTGTGTGTGGACCACTATTTGTAATCAAAACAATTTTGCCACCTCATAACACACATAATAAAAATGTTTGAATTAATCCGCACCTCTAAATAGGCTTACAAGGCACTACTATAACTAGTCATCACATCAGTGTGCAACAGGCATGTGAAAAGAAAGTTTACTGCACACAATGGCTGCCACATATTTATTTATTTATTTACTCATGTGACCGAGGGCCTAATCAGGTTAATTTGACACCCGAACTTGAACGCGTCACGGCCGAACACCACTGGCCTATTTTTAGTAATCGCACAATAACTTGACAATTGAATGCAAATGTTATATCAATATAGCATATTCTTTTTAATTTTTTTTTATGCAATTTCTTTTAAAATATTATTTTATTTTGCCTACGGACCACCTGCCACCAAGTGGTCACCAATTTGGGAATGACTGTTATAGAGTGTTTGACGTTCTGCCATTAAATGTTTAGTTCACCATCTTGCTGTAAAAGCAGATTTAAAGGCTGTTGTTTGTTTCTCTCTTGTGATCTCCCAGGCTCTCCAGTGAGTGCTCAGCCTGTAATCATGGCTGTTCCACCTCAGCCCTCAGCCATGATACCCAAACCTGTGGCTTACATGCCGGCCTCCATCATTAGCTCCTCCCAGGCCTCAGGTCAGGCCATTCATGTGGTGCAGCAGGCGCCAGCTGTCACCATGGTGCGTGTAGTGACCACCTCTACCAGCTCACCCAATGGCTACATCCTGGCTAACACCATCTCCTCGGGATCAGGAGACGGATCTGGAGATCAAAGAGGTCAAATGTTTTTTCATTTTGTTTAGATATGAATGTATTAATCTTGACCTACATTTGCATCTTATGTTATCTATAACCAACATGAAAAAAGCCTGTAACACTCTGTCTACTCTGTAGGTGCGGTGGATGAGATGCCAGTGGTGGGCAGTAGAGTTATTCATACTGTTGGCAGTCACATAAGTTCAGTCAATAGGGGGCAGCAGAGTTATACTGTTGTCCAGCAGAGCGGTGTGCATCAGCTTCCTGTGCAGACCATTGCTCAGAATGGCAAACATGCTCTCCCTGTCACCAGCGTATCATCCAATGCGTACGGTATGTGTCTGCTCTGTTTTTAATGTCAGCACAAAAAAAGAAAAATATCTGGTGTAATAATTTCTCTATGGCCTTTCTGTTGCCCTCAGCTCTTACCAATCCGCTTCAGATCCTGGCAGCCCAGGCCTCAACATCTCCCCCCGTGCTGGTGCACAGGCCCTCCAGCATGGAGATAGAGAATTCAGCCAGCAGTGAGCCCGAGCACAAGCGGCCCAAAATGGACGAGGACACCATTGCTCCAGTCCCCCAACCTGTTATTGTTGCAATGAACCAAGAGGCCAGCGAATGAACGAGTGAGTGGATGAGTTGATGATGGATCTTCAAAGCACGTCCCAAAATATCGTTAGCTCGATGTGCCAACATATTGAGGGGAAAGTGTTTTGTTTTCTTTAAAACAAGAACTTATATGTGTTGAAAACGACAAGCCCAACACGGGTAACTGATCGAATGTCTTTGTAAGAAGAGCTTAAACATTGTGTTTCATGGGGGTAAATTTGTTGAGCTATTTCTGGCAGCATTAAAATTCAATGCTCACACAGTTTTAATTTCGTAGGGGTTTTTAATCTTGTATGAATGTTGGAAAGATTGTCCCTCAAAGGTATGAAGAGAGGTCCATGTGCTGAAAGACACCAGGCAAGCATGTGCACCCTCACAATAGTTCCTCACAAGGTACAAGTTGTTGAGAGAGTTGTTATTTTCGGGTTGGGGTGGGACCAATACCTATGCAGCTATCACAGCGTGAGAACGCCTGTCTCATGAAATTACAGCAGTATGATGAAAGCTTCACAGAAAGCAGTGCCGCCTTTGTGAGGATTTAATTAAAGACGTTGAAATGCTGTCTTTATCAAAATAAATTTGTTACAACTACAAGCACACAAACCATCCGGCTAAAATGAAATAGTTATAGAGGCCTTTCTTATAGAGAGTCTTTAATCTAGAATATTATAGTGTACTATATTTTTTTGTGCAGGACTCTTATCATGCTTGTTTATCACAAAGAGAAATGTCTAGAAAATGCTCATTTCTAAATTGGTCTATGTTTAGCTCAGAATTAAAATGAACTTAATGAATGTAAGTACAGTTTGTTTATTTGTTATGGTTTATGGCAGCCATTTTTGACCTAAACAATATATTAAAACATTTAAATGTGTTTGTGGATAAATGTTTGCTGTTATACGTTTAAAAATGACATAACTGTAAGTTTAAAGTTAATCGTATTTAATGTTGCTCGGTTGTATCTGTTCATCCCAATTAGCACTTGGCCGAAATTATGCTTTGTAGATTTTTATACAACATTGCATTAATGATTGACAGCTTGTACACAATAAGTTGCTGATGTGTCGAACTCGTGGAAGTGGCTTCATGTTAACCAAATGCTTTTCCATTTCTAAGACCCAGGAATGTAACTGTTAATGTTGATTGTTAGAGAAGCTGTTTCTTCACTGACTTCTGTGAACTCTGAATGATCACAGAAGCCACTTAATGAATGTTCAGTATTTTTTTCTAGGAGTTTTAGACCTCGCAATTGTTTTTTGTTTAGAAAACTTATTTTAGTAATATACACAAAATCAGCCTTTAATGAGACTTTCTAATTTTACTAAGAGTAAATATATATTGTTAGAATGATTCATAACGTGTTTTCAAGACAATCACTAAATGAATAGTAACTGCTTTATATGTTGCAAATAATATGCACCACAATTATCGAAAAGTACTCGAGAGTAAATGCTACAGATATCTTATTTGTATGCAAAGGTAATTGTACAGTGTTCCATTTGTGGTAGAAATAGAAAGCATACTTCAACAGACCAAATACATATCCTCATTATTAGTGCCTTAGTGCTCTGTTGCTTGTAGGACTCAAAAAAAGTCATTGTGGTATACTACTTAAACACAACAGCATTCACTCTGAGGACAAATAAGGTTATTTTCAGGTTGGATTAAATGCATTGCAATCTTGTAGAGTAAAAACCTGACCGTTGTAACAATACATAGCTGTTAAACTAGAAGAACAGATGAGGATGACAGCTAATATTGTAACGGGAAAAGACTGAGCAATACAATAAAAGCAGACAGGAAACCCTGCTAGTTTTCTTTTATTCTTTGACCAATGATGTACCTCAGCCACCTCAGTTCTGTAAGATAAAATCGATTTATAACTGCTCAGCTAAGTTCAGCACATCTAGAGGTAAACACTTTTAAGTAAGAAATCCTGCCTCCTGGGTTTTAAAAAGCATTAAAAGCTTTTGAGCTTTTTAAGAACACTTGGAAAAGCTGTAGTCTGTAGTGTTTTTATATGTTCAAATGTATTCTGTTATCAGTGCAGAATATAGATCTGTAAAAGGCAATTCTGAGATTTCTCCTGATTGGTCTGAACATATTACATGTCATCTAACCTAAGATGGGTTCAATGAACAATATGGGGAACCATTATTCCATTTATAAGTGTAATTATTTTGTTTCAAATATTGATCATACTAGTATGGACTGGATGGTCAATTAAAAGAAATGCATTTGCAAATATATTTTTCTGTCTGTAAATGGAAAAACCTTATGAGTGATTCAAACTGCTTTTCAAAATCTCTAGATCATTATGAAATAAAATAAAACAAGAAAAAGGAAAAAATGTTCTGTTGCATTTTACAGCACACTTCACAATTAGCTGTCACTGCCTAAATGTTTTTCATACGTTTAAACAATCTTCTACGGTGTCTGTATGCATATGTAACCATGGAGTATTTTTCACAAAGTTATTCTGTTGTTTTTTAATATCTTGTTTGTGCTTGTTGTGTTTGTTGCATATTTGCATATGCAAATCTTTGTACACTAAACATTTCTAATTTAAAATGAATTAATTTTCTTTCTTTTGAAACAAGTTAACGTGTTGGACATAATCTGTTTTCAGGGTACACAAAGCACCCCCGCTACTGCGCCTCAAAATGATTATCTTATCTTGGAAGACATCTGTCAAATGTCTTTTAAAGTGTATTGAACTACACAAAGTGTATGAGGGCTTTTTCTTCTACCCATGCAGTTTATGTGATCGCGTCTCTGGAACGAATAAAACAAGAATTTGTGATAATGGCTTCTTCTGTTTTGAATACACGTGGCTAAAGGTGTAACCCCTCCACCAGCATTATGTTTCTTGAATCATTCATGTTTTTCTTTTTTAAACGTTTAAATCCTTTGGTCTTTGTTGTTTGTCTTGCCACATTTTGCTTGGGTATTTTGCTTAATTCTGTAGCTGTCAGTTCATCACAGTTATCAATTTATCAACACTGTTTTATACACCTGTGCATATAAACTGTGCAACTCAGTCTGTTCTGTCTTTGCTTGAAGAGAACTCTTTAATATGCTGAAATAGTAACAGCAAACTATTAAAAAGTTTGAGCTACAAACTGCATTCTGCATCTAATTATTATAGAACAGTAGGAATACATTTATAGCCTATTAGTGAATTGTTTTTATGAAGGTTGCATGAGAAAAAATAAACTATTAGAAAAAAAACTATTAGAAATTTTGCTGTTTTATTTAAATATTTATAGCAAATGACATTTGCTGAATGATTAAAATGTAGGTAACTCGACCATTTTGGGGGTAATTATGTGTAAAAATGTTTCATACATACATAAATGTTGATTATATTTACAGTAGCTCCATAAAGGACATTACAAAACGACATTCCACCTTTGCATAGGCTAAATTAATTGACTGATGTTGTACAGGTGTTTTAATATGCTACAATATTTTACCCTTATGTAAAAATTTTATATTTGGTTAAAGTAATGATATAGATGTAAAACATTTAGTGCAAGGCTCAAGCTTTCCTCCAGGGGGCGCACTAGACTCTTTCTAAAAGGATTTTTACATTCTTATTTAGTAATCATAAACCACTGTGATTGGTCTATCTCCAAGTGCGCTGAGAAAAGTCACGCTTAATCATGTGACAACCCCGTCTGCGTGGTTTCTCACCAGCAACCTGGGGGATAATTTACGCCTGTTTTATGCACGTGAGGTATCTTAATAGCAAAATAAATTGCAAAACATGAATTAAAATACGCTGAGTTGTTAAAATATTATTATATTACCAAACTATTTTAAAACTAGTTTTTTTTCTGGGGCGTGATTTCGCTGTGCGTAAAAGCGGAACTAGTATTGTCATGTGATGTGCTGTCAGGACATCAAAGCTGATGGAGCAAATATTCATTCCTGTTTATTGTTTTGGCATGTAGTTATATTTTGCTCAAGATGTATTCGGCTGCATCGGAGAGTTTAATAAAGCAAGCAAGGTGAACTGTTTGTATAGAGTTTATCAAAAATTGCTGTGATATTATACACTACTGTCGTAATCAGATGTCTGATTGTTTTTGTGTTACACAAGTTATGTGTATTTTCATTCATTCGAGCGTCACGTTTACTTTCAGAGAAATAAAGGAAGATGAGCTGCAGAAGTTTTGTGGGCGCGTTTTTAAGCTGCTTCACACTAAAGATCAGGGAGGAGAGACGGTGGACTCGCTGCAAAGACTTCATCTGATAGTTTCTGCCACTAAATATACCAGAGAGTATGTCACATTCATGACATTGAATTGCATCTTTATATCCTAATTTTGCATCTGTGAAGCGCAAACATTAAACCACTTGTTTAAACCTAAAAAATGTACCTTTAATTGCATTCTGCCCCATCAGTCTTCCATCAGATCTGGTGATGAAGCTGCAGACGGTTCTTCGCTCTTCAAACTGTCCAGAGCAGCTTCAGGTTTTGTGCTGCTCCATACTGCGGGAAATCTTTCTCAGTGTGCCCAGTCTCACCTCTGATCTCAGTCAGGACAGCAGGACCATCAGCTATGTGACAGGTGTTGTTCTTTCTCAGGTAGGTCATCATTGGCTTCTTATGTTGCACTTGTAGGTTGTGTTTATATGGTCTTAAGCAGTTATCTTACCTTATGCAGACCAAAAACAAAGAGGATGTCATGCCACTGTGCCACCATTTGCTGAAAAGCTTGGAGTCTCGACTGTCCGAGGGCCAGATCTCCAAACATGCACTTCCCATATTATCCAAAATGATTAGTGTCTTTCCAGATATTCTGACAGATGGTAAGATTTGTGTTGTTGCACATTTTTGTTTATCCAAATCATATAATTGGCACTGCAAAAACAGATCTTTATTGATGGACATGTTTAATAATTTCAATTAAGACATTGACATAAGTTGTTTGGTCACTAATCTCAGATCAGGTGAATCTTGTCAGTCGTAAGATGGTGGATTGGTTGCGATATGCAAGTATGCAACAAGGAGCTTCTGTGTCTTCTGGGGGATTTTTTAGCGGGCCAAGAACACGTCAGGTAGAGGATGTTACTTCAGTCAAGGTCATGTTTATCATATTTCAGATGAATGATGTCAATGAAGTGATGCTTACTATTGTCTCTTTATCAGCCAGCCCCACTGATGGAGGTAGATGGGGTGGTAACCGGAGATTTCTTCACAGTGCTGTGTGTGGGTCAAAGCTACACTGAAGATCAGTGGATGAACATGTACACATTCTCCATGATAAGAAGTTGGCTGCTGACGTATGATGCAGATGGGACTTCAAACGCTGAATCAGGTAGTCTAAATGGGGTGATATTGACATGTAACTTCAATCCCATTTGTCAAAACATCTAGTTCTTCTAGTAAAAGTGTATTTCAGAAAAAACTATCCATATCAGAGTAATACTTTGTTTTAGAGAGTAGTATCTTAAGATTGGATTTCCATTTTTACTAGCTCTGCTAAAAAGACCACATGTCACTCAATCACAGCAGCAAGGTAAGATGCGAATGAGAAGCCTGGCATGATCAGTCAGCTTGTGCTGTCTTCAAAATCAGAAACTCAAAATAACATTCCTCCAATCAAAATAACACAGCTCTTCTAATCCACAGTTTTAAAATTGGCATCTCTAACTTAACTGAGTGTATCACAGTGCTGTCTTTCAGGTGTCCAGTCATATTCTAAATGTATATGTATTCTTCTAAAGTGCTTGTTGGAGTGTGTGTTGTTCCTTGCTGTAATGTTCTGTGCTGTTAATGCAGATGATCGCTCAGAGGTGGACAGTTCAGTGATGTCCATGGTGTCGGCCACGTCCTCCTCCAGCCGACTGCTTCCTCCTAAAGAGAGGCTGAGGGAGAAGGCGTTTGAGTACTGTCAGCGGCTCATCGAACAGAGCGACCGCAGTGAGTTATTTAGATGCATTAGGGAACGCTGATTTGGAAGATTATTTTGTAGTGTGCAACTTGTTGCTTTATTTCTGTTTTATCATTTCACAATGCAGAAGCCTTGAAGAGGACAGATACAGAGCTACAGAAAGCAGTGAGCATCTTATTTGACCTTTGAGGGTCAAACGTCTGTGAAAGTGCTTCTGTTTTGCATTTGTTTCTCTTTTGCAATGAAAAGATATATGTATGGTAAATGACAGCAGATTGTAACTGTGTTTATCTGTTGTACAGTGTATTGTTGAGTCTGTATCCATAATGGACATCATCTGTGGTGAGGACCCTTCCTATGTGTACCGTGCCTTTCCTTGCATCAAAGCTCTGTTCGGCAGGTTAAACGGAGATCTGGCTTATACCAGAGCGCTGATTCCCATCGCTCAGTTCTACCTTAACCACAGTAAGTAACGTCTCTAGAGTCTCTGCTGTCATTAGGGCTGTGATGGTGTGACATCTGAATCAACCTCTCTCTGTGTTTTCTGTCATCAGGTGAGATGGCCGCAGTGGATTCAGATGCCGTGTTCCGCCAGCTGTTCGCCCACTGTCCTGCCGAGCAGTTCAACGAGCCCATGCTTGCCTTCGAGTTCATCCAGTTCTGTCTTCTCAATGCCAGCGCGCTGCAAAACAGAGTGCCAAACTACAGACAGAGCTTTCCCAACCTCCTGAAGGTGATTCCCAGCATGATGTTTTACATCCGGTGCCAATAAGTGACAGGCTAAACAGAAGAATCTGCCTTTTGTCTCTCAGTTTTTGGCTTGGAACAGCCCAGGATTGATTGCTGAGTTTGTGGAGCTTCTGCCGTCTTTGGTAGCTCCTGATACAGCCATCGAGTTGTTGCACACCATTCTGGATCTGCCATGCTTAGCAGCAGCCTTAGACCTCCAGCACAAGTATGCGGTTTTCCTAAGGCTGACTTATAGAAATCTAATGATAAATCTCTGAAAACAATGATTATGCCATTGCTCAAGAGTATGATGTGATCGTGTTGCAGGTCAGCGTGCTATCAGACCTCTGACCGTACAGCGTGGGACCAGCAGGGGGCGAAGGTGGCAGCTTGTCTAGATGCCTTCCGCCAACCGTCCTATAGGGGACTGTTTCTTTACATCCTCAGACCTGAAGCTGGGACTGGAGACACTATAGACAGGTAGCTCATGAACAGGCAAAAATGATTAAAAATGAATTGTTAGATTACTTTTGTTAATATTTTACATATGTGTTTCTAATTGTACGTAGGTTGAAAATGCTTCATGAGATTTTGGCTGACATGGCTGAGAGTCCACGGGTTGTGCGGTGCGCTCAGGTCGTCCCGGTGCTTTTGCATGTATACTTCAGCAGTGTCACACAGGTAACGGTAGGGGTTAAACTGGGATGTTGGATACCTTGTGCAATTTAATTAATGATTCATGAAATTATTTTGTCAAAGTCATATGTGCAGGTATGCTGTCAAAATCTGTGCACTTGGTTGCCATGTTTGCAATGCCTCCAGACAGATATTTCAGTCATAGCAAGAACAAAGTCCCACCTGGTTGAATAATGAGAGATTGCATTTATCTAAAGCACTTGACTAAAATCACAATTAAATAACATATTTCCAACCTGACATGAACCGTGCCATAGTTTTTGTAACAAATTGCGCATAAAAAAAACTTTTTTGAGAGTGTTTTAGCTACTGTGCATGCACACAGGTTGCCAAGTGCCTTATAAGGCTCTGTATAGAGCTCCTCCCTTAGGGAATATCTGTATTATATCTGTCCTTATCAACTGACGATTGGCTCGTTCAACTGCAATGCCGTGTTACATTCCCCCTATTCATAGTAATAGCACCGGCTCATCCTGTTAATATCTATTATCTTTGTGGGCATGTGCAAAGTACACTAAAAACGTTATTGAACGTTTTTCCATTCTCCACTCTCCTATAGACAAAACAAAGTTCACAAGATATGCAAAAATTTTAAATAAAATACATTTGCAAAAGTTGTGAAATTGACCATGTATAGATCAGTATCATTATTGATTTTACACTGACTTCAGCTAGCCCTTGTTGTTGTTATTATACAATATATGCATATTTTCAAATAAATGCAATTTAAAACACTATACAACTCTGTAAGATGGCAGATAACACATTTTCATCCATTGTTTTTTGTTTGTGTTTTGAAGATAGCTGATGAAAAACTGATGAACCAGTTGATGCTGGTGCTGCTGGAGAGAAGCAGTCTGCTGTACAACATCAAGACATTTCATGCTGAGGTTCAAAGGTCAGACACTTCTTTTACAATCTTGGCTGATCTTTAGGATGCTTAAGCTTAGTTCACCCTACATTACTTTTAAACGCAATAGACTAGATGTACATGCATGAGTAAATGTATTTATCTGTCTTTTTAGGGTTTTTAGCACTCACCTGCAGACCTTGTGTAAACTCCACCCACCACTTATTGTGGATCAGTCCAGAGAGCTTCTAGACTTAGCCAGTTCCCCTTCCAACATTTACAGTAAAGAAGACTTCTACACACATGTGGTGAGGACATAAAGAGCTATGTGACTATTAGATACATTACAGTATACTTGTTCTTAAGAAGGGTGTATTTAATTTGCATATGCAGGTGTGGGTCATCGGCGAGTATCTGTCTGTTTCATTCGACTCCCGCTGCAGCGTGGAGCTCATCACCTCTTTTTTCGAGAGTTTGGAGGCGGTGCTGTTTGAGATCACGCAGGTGCGACAGTCAGCCAGCCCGCCGAGTTTCTCCCCTCGTCTTATCACTGTCCTCATGACCACACTGGCTAAACTGGCAACACGCAGTCAAGACCTCATCCCAAGGTACACCAACCTGATCCAACACTACAGACCTGAATCTCACATTTATTCTCACCACAAAATATAAATAAAATCTGTTGTGGCTAAGACCATATCTGCGCATCCCTGATCCTCTCTTTCCATTTGTTTGTGATTTCTCAGGGTGTCGCTCTTCCTGTCCAAGATGCGTCTGTTCGCTCGCAGTGCTCCTGTGATGGCGTGCTACAGTGAGGAGGACACAGAGGAGATCATCACTCGGGCGCATGAACTTATTAACCTGCTCAAGTTACCAAACGTAGCTCAGTTTGTGTTGGCCCCTGCAGCAGGAGGAGACGGACCCCGCTGGCACAGAGATACCAACACATCACTGCCTCAGAGCATGAGAACGGTCAGCACACTCCTTCAAAGACACTCAAGCTTCATGCCCACATAAAGCCTACACTGGGATATTGTTTTGTAATTTAGTGTGTATAATACTGAAAGACAAAAAAGGAAAGACAATGTAAGAATCTAAAATTGCAAAAGATTCGGTTCAACTTGAGTTTCAGTTCTGCTTGAGCTACAGTACTGATGACTGAGAAAAAAAGGAGACTCAGATTCAATAAACAGCTTTATTTTTTTCTTTTCTAAAATGATTGCCATTGACAAATGTGAATTTATGAAAATTAAATAAATAATGTGTTTATTATTAGGTTGTATTTATTAGTGCCACTTATGATTAGTAAAATAAAATCTAGAATATCTAGAATAGACATCAATTGAAGGTAAAAAAAATATAGTCAATTTTCATTGTATTCATGTATTCACTAATAGTCTCATCCATTAAGACTATTAGTCAAAACTTCAGTTTTACATTTCAACCCATAGTGCTGAAATAGTTTTCATTACAGATGATCCTCATTGTTATGTTCTGGGTTCAATACAAATAAAAGTTTGTTAACATCATTCTTAACAAACCACATTAATAATTTTGTTTGTAAGCACAGCAATTGGTTTAGTGTAATGCACTTGTGATGGACATCTTTGAGGCTGGCATTACCCAGACATATTTAAATGCACACTTGTTCCACGATAGCACACACACATGAGACTAGTTTGATACAATTCATACCAACTCAAAAACAAAGTCACACATCCGGTTTCTTTAGCTGACCATGTAAAGCTGGTCACATGATACATGAGAAAATAACTTCCTCATAAACAAAAATCCATTCACAAGAATTACACCACAAACACATAGCCCTAGTACACTCACCTGCTACAATGAGGTTTTAGACTTACTGATCCAATAATACATTTTTGTGCTTTATATAAGCACTTCAACAAAAAACAAACCGCATACTTCTGATTTAAACACACAGGGTTGTTAACCTCGTTAGATATAGTGCAATTAGCTAGTGCATTATTGTAGACAACGTTCTTTCCAAACAGAAATGAAATGAATTCTCTTCAATTATGGAGAAATAACTTCAAGTTGAATTGCTTTAAAGAAAGAGTTAACCTAAATATAGAAAGTGGTCATTTACTCACCGTCATGTGACTTGCTTTCTTTAGCTGAATACATACAATACATTTTATATTAAATGCCTTCTAAGTTAAAATATGGCAGCCTGTCAACGAATCTTATTGGTTCTCATGTGTCTTCATTATTTTGGATCCCATGTAATAAAATAACATGATGACATTATAATATAAACTTTCTTATGTTCAACTAAAGAAAGGAAGTCATATACATTTGGAATGGCCAGAGGGTTATGCATGAGGGTTATTATGGAAATTGGAATTTCATATTTGGGTGAACTACTTTTTTTAAATAATCTTTAACATATGTAAACATATTTTTGTACATAAGCATTTTACTACATTATCACATATGTAACTTCTAAACATAACTTCTGCTCAATGCCAATACATCAGTCAATACATGAGCTTCTATCTTAAGTGCAGGATAGTAAATTGAAATCTCTAAACTCAACTCAAAATTGTTGAAAAAACGTTTTTAAAGGCAGTAGCTCTGGTAAAACAAGTGAAATGTTATTTTCATCTTGTTTTATAAGTTGTAAACACTGACATTTTGGACAGTACTTTATGGCAGCAGGTTAAGACTATACCTGTAAAAACACTGTCTAGAAGGTACTGACTTACCAAAACACTTTTTATCTAAAAATTAGAAGTACATTCTTCTATATAAAAATATATTTTAATACAACAGTACTAAATCATACCCATCTATGATTAATATAGAGGGATGCAAAGGCACCTCGAACACATTGTCTTGGACCCTGTATGTGTAAAACATCAGGGCTTCTACATCCGTCACCTGGATATTTGTATTTGGCTGGACCCGGTTGCATACAAGTACCTCCAGATGGCGTAATAGTGAACACCAGCCCCTGCTGCTACAAAGATGTGCCAGATGGCATGAGCGAATGGGATGAGTCCATCACTCTTGAAGAAGACAATGCCCAGGCAGTAGAAGAATCCACCCACTGACAGCTCTAACACACCCTCTCTGTCAGGCTAAAAAAAACAAGCATGTACAATTTAAAGATTGACTTTACCACTAATAACGAACACAAGGGTCATTCGACAAAGATAATGAGGGTTGTGAGTCAAAAACGATAAAAAATAATTGTAATTAAAATAATTACTATGTCATCAGCCATTCAAAAACTTAAATGTGAAAATGTGAAAGCTTAAAAACAATCCATGCCCCTTTAAGTATTATTAAGTAACAACATGTATTTGGGGTTATGTAGGTTGGGATTAAAGTTTGGTGCGAGGTTAGTTGCATGTATTTATGTATAATTTGCTGTTATTACTATAGAAAGTATGTAACATGTGTAACAAATACACCATAAAATGATTTTACATACTAAACAAATTATATTACCAATTAATTAAAAAAACACATAGGCAAAAGTCAGTCTTACCATTGACAAAAGAACAAGTGCAGGAACAGTTCCCATGGCAGTGTAGCACAGTAAGTCTAATATTTTGTTCCTGCAACATAACACAGCATATTTTGATTATATATAGTTGTATAATTTAATGCAATTATAATGCAAATGCTAGTGAGGGTTTACTTTTCATGAAAGAAAAAGACATAGGCAGAGCCAGCACAAGCCATGATCCACACCAACCAGCGCATGTGGACAGCCCAGGGTCCTAGCTCCCTCAGGTTCAACCTACACACAACGCATCAATAATACACACTCATCTTTGTAAAGTTGTGAAATGACAGACTGACAGATGCAAACAAACAAACATTATGTACTTACCAGGGTGCATAGGATGCAGCTATAAAGAAATATATCACCATTCTGTCACACATGTGAAACCGCTCCTCCACCTTCCTGTTACAAGACAAAAGAAAATCCCATTGATGAGTTCATTAGTTTGTGATCATTAAAATCATGATAAATGCACCTCCATCAGGAAAACAGTGTCATCTAGTAATTCATATATTTCGCCATGCTTTAATTACTCTCTGTTTGCATTTCTTTACTGTTTGCACTCTGGCTTCTTCCTGTCTGAAATACTTTATCATACTCGCTTAGGATAAAATGTCCAGCATCCTTACTTGGAATACACGTTTGCAAATGCATCTACAACCACATTCGCAAGTACATTTATCTTTTTTTTAACTGAATTGACGGGTTCATAACTACATCATAGGGTAACCTAATGTACATGTGATGAAGAGATATGAACATGAACCAACAAGTCTTTGAGATTCATCAGAACTGTCTGTGTAACTGTGTAGGTGTACTACAAGCCTTTCAGCCTGACAGGAGGAAGTTTATACATATTGTTTTTACTAAATCCCTATAGCACTATAGTACACTATAGCAATACAAATATTAAATATAAGTCCTATAAGAAGCATTATATGTAGTAATTGTGAAATACTGAAATAGGTGTATCTTTAGAATAACTACATTAGTTAACATAAACTAACAATGAACAATACTTCTACAGCATTTATTAATTTTACTAAATTCATATTTAAAAATGAAAATTTGTATTTTAAAGTGTTGCCTATATACAGGTGAAATCAGACATGTATGCCCGCAGATAACACATGACTACTCATTGTTTGCAGTAAATTCAGGATTTTATTTTTTTTATTTTATTTCACAACATTTATGCTTACTGTATACTCTTGAAATGACTGTAACACTGGTTTTAAAATAGTAAGAAATGCAAAGCAATAGCATATATGAAGAGTTGTTCATTTTGCTGTTAAACTTTTTAATTTTATTAAAGAGATGCAACATAGCTATTGTATTACTGTATTTACCACAAAACACCATTATGTAACACTGAACAGTACTGTAAACATGCAGTCCTCTGATTACTCACCTGAGATGACTCTTCTTCCAGGTTACAGTATGGAACATAGTAGACATGATGAAGAGCCCAGACAAACCTGTACCATACATCCATGCAGAGATGGTCTCCCACTGGTCATCAGACAGGGAGTACAGCACTGAGCTTCCCAGGATACTGGGAATGATCCAAAACTAAACAGAAGATAACAGTCTTAATGTAAGTCTTAAGTTTAATGTGATTCATGTCCCTGTTTGATGTGTGATTTTTGTTGATTCATTTTTAAGTATTGGAAAAGCTGTGCCAACCCACACATCTTACCCAATGTTTATCCATGTTGCTAATTTATGTATTGAAATGGTGAAAATTTTAACCTGAAAACTGTCATTGCACATATTGAGTTTACACATGAAAATGCATTATCAAAAAATAAAATTTTAGATTTTTTTATTAATTTTAGGTATTTTTTAAAGTCATTCAACACAAACACTATTTTATTATTTTTTTGTTTGTGTTTATTGTCATTATTCCATCAGTATATAGTTTGTCATGATTTGATTAGAATTCAACTATAAAATATTAAAGTGAATAGGGAAATATATTTCTATAACCAGCCATTTATCATCAACAGAAGACCATGTTGTCAACTAGTTATTTAAGCATGGCCATGCTAGTACACCATCCAGACCCACACATAACAGCACAGAAATTAATCCAGGTCTAAGCTGCTCTTTACAGAATGGATACAAATATGCACTTAGAGATAGACATGTCAAAGAGGATCTGGTCTCGTGTCGCAGCTTGTGAACTGGGCATGCCAGATGTGTGGCCCTGAGAGGCGGGGATTAAAGAGCAGGATGTTAACCAAACAACATCACAGCTCCGAGGTCATACCAGACAAACCCATAAAATCACAATTAACAGAAGGATCAGAATTGAAGCAAATGACAAATGTGAAGTCAATAACTTCCTCCTGACTGTGATCTAAATATATATCACTTTCTCTTTATAACATGGTATTATTTAGTGTTTTTGTTTGTTGATGTTTCATGAGCACCATTACGTCACACAGTCTTTGTCATAAGAATCATTACAACTTTGGTTTTTTGTGGCCTGTCTAATCCTTTTGTGTTTTCTCAACTTTTTGCTATATAATCCCTAAAGCCACAGGTTACTGTTTTGCTCAGTATAGACAAACCCTAAACAATAAATTTTTTTTTGATGTAGGGTGTAACACATATGGATTTGTGTGAGATGAGATAACTTGCTTACTCCATGGGTGGCACAGTTGGCTGCATGCTCATATTCAGTTGGCTGGTATCTCTTGCTGGATGGGACACGATTGTTCATAAACCTGGATAAAAATACAGCATTTCAATTCTGATCATGTGCAGATCTTAAATTTATTGTCATTAATATTATAGTAATATTACATATAAATAGAATATTAATATGATATAAATATTTTTCTCAAATTTTCTAAATTGTCTTAATTTTCCAAATCCAAATTTTACATTTCATACCATAACAGTTTCTCTTAAGTTTATATATTCTCACTTTTCAGAGTAAAGAATATTAAAGCTTTGAAAAGTCTAAAAAACTGATCAAACAAATGCTTTCACACGTGAAATAAATTCAAATGTGCTCAGATCTGCCAAGAAACCACAGTCTGCAATACCAACACCAATACCAAAGATTTCATCTTAAATATTTTCCATTAAATTGTATTAGTCTATTTTTGATTCTCATATAGACAATTTATGAATACATCTAAGACAAAGTCGACACAACAGAGAATTCCCTCAAGTTTCTTGAGTTTTAAAAGAGCAACACTGGGTTATAAAAGCTCGCTAAGACTGTGACTGAACTCTAAACAATGGATCCCATGCTGATTATTATTCAGCTGACAGTGTCTCAATGTACAAACTACTCAAAAGACATCAGAGAAAACAGAACGTATAAAGAGCAGGCTCAGGTTTAAATATGTTAGGTAACCCTCTTGTTTGGAGTTTCCCCAATAATACAAATGCATTCAGATCACATTTATGAAATTTTCTTGTGTTTCACGGTTGCCTAGCATTTGTAACTACCTAACACGAAAGTTAATCCTGTTCAGAATAAGGTCTTTTATGCAACTTATATTGAGCTGCTGATGTACTGAATGATGATGTCATAGTCTCCATGCCAACCTGAGGCTTAGGATTTTCTTTTTCTATTTTCCCCAAACACTCATTATCGGATTGATTTAATTAATGTGCATGAGGACGGAGAGAAGTGGGGTAGACTGCTAACCAGAGCATATAAAGTACAACAGGCCCCGCAAACCATCTTACTTTGCTCTTGTTTATACTTCTTGATTACATTGTATTTCTAGCTGTAGCCAACTGATCATCCTTTTACAGTGTTATTAAAGAAAATCATGTCATTTGCAGTATTTAAACCAGGGTTACATAAATGAATTGCCATGTTTTTTCTGTTATGAAACATGCTTTCGTAACACTTTCATTTTCCTTTTAATTTCACAATACATTTGGTGTAGGTAGAAAAAAATATGACAAACTTTCCTCACATAATACACAAAAGGAACTTCTGCTAGTTCAACTTTACATTTAGATTATAAAATATTCAAGCAGTTGTCAAAGCACTACAGACTATTCTGTTCATTATCAAGGAGGAGTTCATTAATGAATGTTTGACATTTTCTCCATGATTTATCACCTAATGCGTCTCTGCATGGCCTTCATGATAACAATAAGGCTACCTCATTGTAACAATGTGTTTATGGTACTGTTAGACACATATTGTATCCTTTAATTTTATAATAGACTTAATGCATACACATGTAGTCAATACTATGTAAATGTAAAATAATAAAAATGTAAAATATTTATAAAATATTTATCTATTAGATTGCCTTATTTTCTATATATATATTTTCTATATGTATATATATGATCTGCTTTCAGGGCTCATGGGCTTTGTTGCAATTAATTTGTTGCACTGTGAGTTTAGATGAGGAGTCACATGTATCAATTGCATAAACATGTCAAATGCATTGAATGCATAAAACTGTCAATTGCATAAATGTAAGACATCACTGTAGACAAGTGTCAGGCCAGGCGGCAGTCTATGTGAGAATATAATAATGGACACTGTGAAGAGTCACCCCATTCACTGAATGTTTATATATGACAGTGTCTCTGCAGGTGATACACAGTGTTGGTTTTGAGTTTGTGCCAAAATGTCCTCTCAAAACATGGTTGCCTTCTCATGCAATATCAAAGGTCAACTTTTTTTGACCACACATCATATGCAAGAACAGTATGTTCATATGAACATACTGTTCTTGCATATTGTCATTTTCCAAATCACTGAAAATTATGATAACGATGCCTTGTATCCACTTCACTAGCATGTAAATGTGCTAGCCACACAACACAGGCCAGAACATCTCATCCACGTGCAGTCAGATGGCTGCAATGCAAGTCTCTTCTAAAAATCCAATGGCCCACAAGGGACAGTTTATTTTACAATACTTCATAAGAGAAGAGTAAGGGACACCCATTGTTTGACCATTCTGAGAGGATTCTTAAAATGAAACGATCAGGTGATAACATGTTGGGTTTATGACTCACCTGACAATAAATACTGCATCATCAAAAATACCTAACCACCTAACCACCTGGTGGGCAAACTTATATGTATAATTATTTTGTCCCAAGTTTGACAAAATAATATGACACCCATTGTTGTAGGGGTAAATAATAATTGCGCAGGTTGTTGTAAAAGAAAACAAACATTGTGCTTATCTTTTGTTACTTTATATTGTCTAGGTTGCATGCCAAAACAAGGTTTTGAACAAGTTCTGCCTGAACAAGTTGTGTGCAGCAGTGGTTAGTACAAAAAATGGGTGAAATGGGTGACTTGCCAAATTTCTAAAGGGGACAAATCGTGGGAACCAATTCAGCAGGAGCATCTTAACAGCTCAACTGTTTGATGATTCAAAAGTAACAGTTGCCACAATTATGAGAATAGTGACCAGATGTTTCCTGCTCCAACCTCTCTGAAGCAACTAGATGATGTTCGTGAATATGTTTGTAAATGGTACAACAATTCACTGGAAACTATTTAACTGAATTTATTGCAAGACGGTTTAAAGCTTTAATTATGTTTCATTATGCATTATTTGTGAACATTACTTGTGAAAAAGGAGGTTTTATACACACATGAAATCTGAGAAAATCTGTGCAGGTCACCACCTAATAAACATCCTCTGCACTGGGGGCAAAGATCTCAAAAGGCAAATACTAACCTGGTTTACTGTTTGCCATATGAACTCACATTTACAACGTTGCCATCACACAACACTATTGACACATCTGCTATTACGTTATTGTCACTATTTTGAGAAAGTTTTTATACTTTATAATTTATTTAAATCATGTTCGTATAGTCCTGTCCTTTATATGCATAGGCATTACATACATATTTATATTTTTTATTTAATTGACTGTTTAAAGGTATATGGTATTAAGCGTTCCCTTTCAATGATGCTGTTTTCTGGACCAAATGTTAGATTTGAAAAAGTTAGAAAACTTTCCTTGCCCGCACAAATATTATGAAAATAGTATCATAAGCTTTGTGTGAATAATACATTAGATGTAATTTACCTGCTGAACTTCGTCCTCCTAAAATCCATACTGTACATATTTGTACATGTTCGCAGGGATCCTAATGCACAAACTCCGGATGTCTGAGTCAGATACTTGCAGGTAAAGACTCGCGCTGCTCAGTCACTGCACGTGAGCAAAACTGCAAGAAACGCTGTCGAAACAGTGACAGCGGATTGTTGGATTTATCGTAAGCACAGTTTCACGATCTCTCTCTTTCTCTGATAGGAATGCTGTGCATGTAACGCTGCTTTTCCCCGCCCCTTTGCTTCCTTCCAAGTAAACTTCAAAAACCTTCTCAACAACCATTTTCCTTTTTGACAAGAACCGGATGTTCGTTTTGGAGACCCTTACATGGGAACTTGAATTAGATTTTTTCTGCAACATGCACTTTGTTTTTGCAAACCTGTGGCGATGTCCTTTTTTACTTTTAATCCTAAACTATTTGTCACAATCGCAACATTAATGTCGCACGCGTAAAGTTTGACCTCATGTAACACAACCACCCTTTATGTTTTGTTAAACTGGTCATTTGTCATATGACACTGACAATCCTGTACATGTCAGCTGTGCACTATTCAAGCTTTTACTCCTGACAGTAAGAGAACGGTTTTAGATGAATGTTGTCAAAGCACACGAAGCCCTCTGCCGATTCTACGAGTTTACTACATGGAAATCTCCGTCCCATTTATCGTGATTGTGACTACTCTGAAGAAAACAAAGTGAGCCCTAAACAACTCAAACAAAAACTTCATCTCGTCTGATTAATGACACACCTCAAACCTATTTGTGTGGAAAACAGGAAACTACATTTTGTGTTAAATACAACATTAGGAAGCTAAAAATACAATATTAGGAAGTTCGTCAGAATGCTCCATTGTCACAGCAGAATGTACAAGCATACATTAGTAATGATCATCTGAATGGCTTTGCAATGTAGGCACCATAACAATAGCATGTAAATTATTTAATATGGTACTATACGAACCGTTTTGCAACATTTAATTTTACACAAAATGTATCTCGGGTTCTCTTTATCAATTAGAGGTATCTTTAGTCGGAAAAGGTTGAAGACCACCCCGGTCTACTTCTATTTCACGTATACTTTGCTTCTCCGCAATCATATGAAACCCATTATGTACATCGAAGTGTGCGCCTTTCCCTTTAATGAGCGTGTGCGTGCAGCAGTGACTGCGCATGCGCCGGACGACGGCGCAACAGTGGCAGGAGAAAAACAACAACATTCATTGGATCGGGGTGGAATTTATGGCAGCGAGAAGAGACCCCATACTTCACTAATTCAGCCCGTATCTCTTTTTCAGTTCGGTTTTATCTGTAAATGTTGTCGAGCTCATGAACCTGGCCAGTCAGAGCGGAGAGGCCGGCTGCAGCCAGCTGCTCTTCGCCAACTTTAATCAGGATAACACGTAAGAGAGCGCCGCAGGAACAATCACACTTCTGCCGCTGGCCTAACATCCCATTTGCACTGCATGCGTACACACATCAGTAACAGACTCATACTACTATAATAAACCAACATGTTACATTGTTTTGTTTATTATCGTGGGCATTTCGGTCTCGTGCCGTGTCTATGAGATGTTAAAGCGTGCTAGCCAGCTAACACACACGCACGTTTTTATTCTGTTTAACTGCTTGATTAATGAATTACCCCTAAATGTAATTTTAGGCGTATTTACACATGCCACCCCTAAAGCAGTTACATTTTATGCAGTTTTCGTGATTCTTCTGGTGTGAAACCACGATAGACGAGACAAAAACACGCATGTGGTTTAGCACTAGCGCACATGCTAATGAGCAAATCGTTTAAAAACGCATACAGTGCTTAATGTCAATGTAACTGTATTTAATGTTATATCAAAACTTTGACATTTTGATGGATATGTGTTTTAGCATGTGTCAAACTCGATTTGTGTTGAACGAAATGGTAACGTGTCACGACACAGCAAAAGTTGTTTAGTTCTGCCTCACCACACTTGACCATAACTTAAAACTCAACTGTTTACTTTTTCAGCTGTCTTATTAGTAGTGAACTATTTTCTGTTTAAAATAGAAATCTTTTTGTATTTCTTTTCAATAATCTTGTTTGTTTAATCAAAGTGTTTGTGCCAGTGGCTGAGCTGACCACACTGTCATTTTTTTAATAAGCAATAACAGCTGATACATTTAAACACCACAGACAATTAATAAATTCATTGCTATTTAAGTTAGAGCATGACACATTACACCACTAAGATTGCAAAATAGCCCTTTAACACAGTTCACCATCATGTCAACAACCTGTTTAAGTCATCAAGCCAACCAGCAAATCATTTGTCTTTCATTTACTTAGTAGCTTTGTACTTACTGTACCTCTTTGTCTTACAGATCCTTAGCTGTTGGTACCAAGTCTGGATACAAGTTTTTTTCCCTGTCATCAGTGGACAAGTTGGAACAGATATATGAATGTAGTATGTTATTATTTTCCTATTCATGACAACCTAGGACTTGTTGTTAATTACATCACATTCAGTATGGTAGTTTGGTAGTAACTTTGGTAGTAAGTGATTCTGTAGTCCATGGAAAGAGTTGATAATGTCTGTCTGCTCCATCTGGACTCTTAAAGATAATCAGGGTCATACAAACAATTAGAAACGAAGTCGTAGTTCCTGTAGTTCGCATTATTGATTAATAAACATTCCAGCTGTGCAAGAATATGCAAAACATCTGTCACCTAGTTACTGTGTATCTACATACAGCAACCATAGAAACCAGCTATTAACCCTCACTGACATGTAAACAGAAAGGGGGCAGTAACAGTTATGAATTTGCTTAATGTTTAATGAAAAAATGTGCCTTTGTAATCTTAATACTAATTATTAACAAGATGGATACATACTTAAAGCTGTGCTGTTGTAAATGTAGCTGGTTGAGTAACATGATGCTGCTCTCCATTATAAATACTTGCTTGACTCAAGTTGGTTATCTTATATTTTTATTATGTGAAACACATTTTTTCACTCTCATGTGTTTGTGCTCAGCTGATACAGAGGATGTTTGTATTGTGGAGAGACTGTTCTCCAGCAGCCTTGTTGCTATCGTCAGCCTTAAGGCACCTAGAAAACTGAAGGTGTGTCATTTTAAGAAAGGAACAGAGATATGCAACTACAGCTACTCGAACACTATACTGGCTGTGAAACTAAACAGACAGGTGAGTCATTTTGTGTTCACGAGGCACCTCATCATCTGTCACATAATTACTCTATTGTTTCAAACGGTCTAAAACGTTACAACACCGTTTTTTTTACAGCGATTGATAGTGTGTTTAGAGGAATCACTTTATATCCACAACATTAGGGATATGAAAGTACTACATACCATTCGTGAGACCCCTCCAAATCCTTCAGGTGGGTAACACTGCTCTTATCAGTGCATCATTTGTTGTGTTTTCTAACTGTTTTCTAGCTGTATTTGCTACAGAGTTAACTGTTCTTCTCTGTTATTGTGGTATATTTATATTTTGAGGAACTAAAGGTATGAGTTCAGTGATATGGAAACTTAACATTAGTAATGACCATGCTGTTATTAGTAATATGAGCTCACCAGTTGAGCAATGTCATACAAATCATATTTGTGATTATTAATATGTTATAAATCTTCTACAGGACTGTGTTCCCTCTCAATCAGCAATGACAACTGCTACTTGGCCTATCCAGGAAGTGCGACAATTGGGGAGGTGCAAGTTTTTGACACAGTGAACCTGGTAGGTGTGGGTTTTTGACGGATGTTGATTGTTTTTATGGTTTTAGGGGTGTGCTAAACTGAAGTGGTTAATGTTGGTGTAAAATATTGTTCCTCAGAGGGCAGCAAACATGATCCCTGCTCATGACAGCCCACTAGCAGCACTGGCATTTGATGCAAGTGGCACTAAATTGGCCACAGCCTCTGAAAAGGTACATTCCTTTTTATATATTCCTTTTTGTATATGTGCATTCCTTTTTTAAAACGAACCATTCTGATGTGGGGCTGGGAGGGTTGGGAGATATTTATATATGCGCAATATTTTGCACTAATTTGGCTGTTAATATGAAATGAATGTGATTTTTTTTTTTTTTAATGTAAAGTTTGATCATGTAGTATTTCATTCCAATTTTCTTTCACAACCGAGTGAATTAAGTCATTTATTCCATTTTATTAAACATTTGTGATATGTAATATTAACACTTAATTTAAATATCATGAAATAGATAAGTGTTGATTATTGAGCATAACTCATGTATAAATATTAGATTAATAATTAATTTATGAATCTATGCAACTTTCCTATTTTATTTTTCCAAATCTGCTTTTCTTGGTCTTATTAAGGGCACTGTAATTCGTGTGTTCTCCATTCCTGAGGGCCAGAAGCTGTTTGAGTTTAGGAGGGGAGTAAAGAGGTATTGTAGTTACTGTGGATCTGTTACAAATTGATTTAAAAAGCCAATTGTTTTTGTTTCCTGATGATTAGGCAGACTGTGAAACAATGCACTATGCTTTATTTTTTATTGACAGATGTGTAAGCATCTGCTCGCTTGCCTTCAGCATGGAGGGACTCTACCTGTCTGCCTCAAGCAATACAGAGACGGTTCATATTTTTAAGTTGGAGACGCAGAGAGAGAAGTCAGTGTAATGATATCCACTGAAATGAGTGTTATTTTTTTTTTACTTTCACTCAACACATTTTAAATTGAGTTTTCTTATATATCCTACTTTCTGAGTGTTGCTTTCTTTTTCATTTGATATTGTAAACATATCATAATCAAACTCACTTTTTCAACATAGGCCTCAGGAGGAACCCACAACTTGGACGGGATACTTTGGGAAAGTATTGATGGCCTCCACAACGTATTTGCCTGCACATGTGACAGAGATGTTCACTCAAGGAAGGGCATTTGCTACAGTCAGACTGCCCTTTTCAGGTCACAAGAACATCTGTGCTCTGGCCATGTGAGCAGACAATGTTTAAATACACACTTTTTTTAGACATTGTTTCTGTTCCATGGAGTTGCTAATAAGATGGATGTATCTCTGATTGGTCTTCGGTTACTAGAATCCAAAAGATTCCTCGCCTTCTGGTGGCAGCAGCCGATGGTTATCTTTACCTGTACAACCTGGACCCGCAGGAGGGTGGAGAGTGCACACTAATGAAACAACATAAGTAAGATCCTAATGCTGTTTCATCACAGCATTATTCATTGATTTTATTTTTTTATTAAAAGAATTTGTTGCTTTTGATTTGCTGGTTGCCAGATATACTGTGTATGTGTAACCCTAAAGGTTAGATGGGAGCGCAGAGCCAGCGAATGAAATTCTTGATCAGACAGCACATGACCGGCCACTTGTGGCACAGACTTACAGTGCTGCTGTTGCCAAAGGTAAGAAGCATAAATCATTTTGTATTCTTAGATGTAGCTCAAGACCTCTATTAAATGATATAATTGTGTTTATTGGCTCAGGTTACACTGAGGATCAGGGAGCCGTAGGGGGTGCTGGAGTGGAGGACGATATGAACAATCTACACCTGGATGAAGAGAACGAGCAGCCTCCCTTAATCCTGGAAACAGACTGAGCCTCTGACAGTCACACCCAGTGCAGAAGATGGAATCGACAGAGTAACGTTGCAGAGGGGGGTTTACTCCTCTGGTGCTGCTATGGACGTGTGTGACCCGATAAAGGAGAGATTAAAAGAGAGATCATTTTAAAGCAAGCCTAGCTGTAGCCTTACTCTGTTGTTGCGTTTAGATGTTTTCCTTCCCCCATTTTTGTGGCTTTATAAAAAATCTTTTTCGTTTCGTTTCTAAACGCCCAAAAATCAGACCAAAATATGAAATCCGAGCTGCAGGTGTCACTTATCTCCTAGCTTTGCATGTACATGTGCCAAGAATAGAAATGCTAGAAAACCTTTGCTTTCATGTTGATGGTTCTGATGTATTTGCTGGCCATTTTTCCTCTTGAACTTTAACAAACACTTGTGTGTTTGTGTATTTGTGTCTTTTAAAAATGTGATTGAAAGCTAACCGGCATTTGTTGCCTGACACATCACCACATAACTGTGAGATGTCTGCATTGTGGAGTCCCTTACGAATCGTCAACATGTGGCTGTGCCGTGGCACTAAGATGTGAAATTTGTTCTGTAATAGCAATGTATATTACATGTTAATATGGCAGCCTGGTTACGATTACTGTTTATTATGCCATTAATGGCCTAAACTGCGTTTATAACAGGCTACGCATTACTAGAAGTGTTGCTTTTGTTTTATCTTTTTGTTGCATCTATAAACACCCATGCTTTAGAATACTCTCTTTTAATGAATCTCATGCCATCTGGACAATTTGGTTAACCAGTCTGGCAATATAGAAATTATAAGCCTCTTTCATTTTGCTTTAAAATACCCCTTAGTGTCTTCCTGTGGCTGGAGATGGTTTAATTAAAGAATTTAATCTTTTTAAGTTCTAAACACTGATGTAATGAAGAGAGTTAATGTATTAATTTGGGAAGGAAGTAGCCTGTGAGAACATACTTTAAAGATGCAGCTGGTCACCATTTTGTTTCCAGAGACATTTTGTTTTAGAATGAAGGAAGTTCATCCTATGCCCTGTCTGTTTCCTTTTTTATATAAAATCAAAAGCAGATATGATGGGACATAACTTTATTTGTAACTTCTTGAGGTTATGAAGTTTATAATGTTGAGGGTCCTCTTTGTAAGGAAAAGCAAAATGATCTCACTATGACATATTTTAATGCAAAGGTTCAAAATTCTTTGGCTTGTAAGAGTGAAATGGAAAATTTTATAAGCAGGATGATGTGAGATTACAATCGGGGTATGTTCCCACAGACATCCCTGAGGACTGCAGTTTGTTAAACAAACATGACTGAAGCCCAGGTCACATGGCCTGGCAGTTGAACCAGAACAGGTCAAATAATAATTATAATTAATTATTATTAAATAATAATGTAATATTCAGGGTTCCTGAGAAATTAGAGAACTGGAGCTTATGAATGTGATTACCAAATATTCACAGTACATAAGGCTAGCCAGTGTGTGCAAACAACCATATAGGCATTTGAAAATCCTGTCTGAATTCCTCAATGGAGCTCTAGGATCACTTTTATGCATGATTGTTTCTTGAGCACGTTTTTGATGTTGCATAGCATTTGTCAACATCAGTAATCAATTTCATTGATTTATGTCCTCGTCAGCCAATGAGCTCTAATGCCCCAAGGCCACTTTAATCAGTTTTCTAATGATTTTTGTATAAAATGTAAATTGTTCCATATAAAGATTAAATAAATCCTCTGTTGAAAATGTTTTACTTAGTGATGTTTTATTAACAAATTTCGGGAGGAGCACGTGCAGATAATCAACGCGGCTGGTGCATCATCAGTAATCTCACTGTCTGCCCAACCAGCACGGAGAGAACCTCTATAAGTAATCAAGCCGCCCTACCCTTCGTTTCTCTCCAGTCTTTCAGCACCCTGCCACTTCCCCGTCTCCTCACCATCTATCCCTTTTCTGCCAAATACACATACCATTCCTCTCGCTTTATTATCTGCAAGGGCAAAATAGTGGATTAGCATTTTATTTGTTCCGTTATATCAGTGTGTCATACTGATAACCCATGTTGATTTGAATGTTATGGAAGCAGCGTTATTATATCTTTTGTTACAGATATTGAAAAGAGTAAGCTGCAGTTATTGAATTAACAGGAAAAACATTCAGCATGCTGCACAGCAATTAATCTTATTTATTAGTATGAACTGAGTTTTTTAAGATATAAGGCAACGTACCTACAGAAATTATAGAAAAGCATTTTATGACCAGCATATCATTTAAAAAAAGTATAAAACAACCTTTGGGTTCATTTAGAACATGTTTGTGAAATCATATCATAAAATCCTTACGCCACCAAAGCTGTTGTTCAAAACATAAAACAAATTGTCTCATTAAAATCGTATATAATTGCATATAAAAAATGATTAGAAAAGAAGGCACACTGTTGACTTCTTTTGTCCTGGATGTGCACTAGACAATCTTGAGGTCCTTCATTGCAGATTCAAGAGTCTGAAAGAAAATTATAAAGTCGTCTTGAGCAATTTACTTTGCTGCTGTATTTATATTTAGTGATCACAGTTAAATTAAATACAGATTAAGTATAGAAATTACCTTAACATCCCAAATAGCCATGCCTCCATCCATACCAGTGGTGCAGAATTTGGTACACTTGGCCTTTCCCCCACCAAGAATTGAGATTTGGCTGAAAAGAAGTAAAACAAAAGAAAAGGCATAAAGAATGTGTATTTACATCATATGTGTTTAATAAATTAGGACTGATAACACAAGATTTGCCCTACCTGATGCTGTTCTTGTGCACAGACTCCAGGACTGCCTCTTTGCTGTCAGACGTGGCTTTCTTATCCAGGTTCTGAAATCGCTCTCTGGCTGTCATTCCCTTTTGAGCACTCTGTTTGGGCACATCAAGTTTTCCTCCAAAAGACAGAGTTCCTTTGTCCGCATGATAGACAAACAGCACGGGATAGCAGTCGTGACCCTGAAAAAAAATTGAGAATCAGTCGATGTGGTGGTTTATTATTGCTTTACCATGATGTCTGAGCAAAATCTGAAGATATACTTACAGCTGCCACTAGGCTGTTCTCAGTAATGAAGGTCACGCACAAAAGAGGCAAGGTTTCTGAAGTCAAACTGGCACATCTGCCAAGAAAAAGTAGTAATTAAAAAAAAAACATAATTTGCATGTTGATCTGAAGTCTTGTGCTTCTGCTGTAGGTACTTACGCAGCAGTCTTCCCTCCCTCGGCCACAGCTACGGTGCTGTCATGGCTGGCCCAGGCCACACGGTTTCCACTATCCGAGAAACAGACGCCGTGCACCCAGCCTGAAGTTCCAGAAGATTCAAACATGATCTCTCCAAATGGCATTTTAGATCCCCATGCAGTTGGTGCAGGCTTCTCCTCAACTTCTTTGATGTAAGCAGAAAAGATCCTTGATAGGGGATTTAGCAGAGAGGAAATTTAATAAATACACAAATTTACAAAACATTCTTATTACAGATGAAATTAAATCTAACCTGCACTTAAAGTCACATGATCCAGCTGCCAACAGGACGTTATTGGGGTGCCAATCCAAGCAGAGAATGGTGGAGCGGATGGGCTTTTTAATGTGCTTGCATACCCACCTACAGGTACCAGAAACAGATTTGAGTCTTAAACACAGCATGCACTTGTGCATTGCTAAAGTCTTTGATTTAAACCGAATCATTTAAAAATAACAGAGAGCCCATCTGTCTTATACTGTAAGTAGATTAACCAACATCAGCCTTGTTCTGCCAGAGAAAGCTCAATATCCATTTATCCTGCTGACACTCACCAGTCATTTTCCTGCTCAAAATAGCACACTGAGATCAGACGTGAACCACTGCCTACAGCAAACTTGTTTTCTTTGGGAGACCACTTTACACAGCGGGCCGCACGATTAATCCTGAGGATGACCAGGGTGGGCTTCCATGCGTCTCCCTTTAGAGTCCACACGTAAGCGTTACGGTCAGTGCCGCAGGTGACGATGCGATTGCTATCCGGGGCCCAGTCAATGCCTGGTTAAAGATGACATAGCTCGGATGAAATGGTGATGGTCACATTAATGCTCTATGACTATGTAGGTCAGATGAACTTTCTAAACTTACCTGTTACCTGCCCATTGTGCTCCTTCAA
Organism: Beaufortia kweichowensis; assembly: GCA_019155185.1. NCBI lineage: Eukaryota > Metazoa > Chordata > Actinopteri > Cypriniformes > Gastromyzontidae > Beaufortia > Beaufortia kweichowensis. The sequence continues at coordinate 5,453,265 of CM032804.1, forward strand.
CACATGGATTTTGTTCCAGTTGTTCCCGTCCTTTTTGTAGACATGGACTTCATGGTTATTAGGGCACAGCGCAATTTCTGAAGAAGACAAGAAATCAGAGTATAAAATTTTAAGACAAAAAGTAGGACAAAAAAATGTAAGACAAAAAGACTGGCCTAATGCAAGGGATGACAATGTTTTTTTCACTAGTGTAACTCTGTCCAAAATGTTTGTATTTCTGGACATGAATAATACACCAAACTGTGTGGCAATCAGACTCATCCTGTTGTTCGAAAAAGAGAAGAAAAACTTATAGACTTAAATTAAAAAGAGCTCCACATACAGGGACCAAAATATGAAAGGGACTAAACACCGGACACTTTTTGGGCAGTAAGTAAACACCCACCCTAGGAATGCATTAGTAACACATTATAAACCACTCAGAACACCTTAAAAACAGTCTGGCTTTAAAGGGAAAGTTCACCCAAAAATAAAAATTCTGTCATTTATTCGCCTTCATGTTATTAAAAGTCTGTATATGACTCTTTCATCTGTGGAACACAAAATAAAAAAATTTGAGAAATGTCTTAGTGGTGAATCTATTCTTAATGGGAATCAATGCTGTTTGGTTACCAACATTCTTTAAAATATCTTATTTTGTGTTCTGCAGAGGAAAGTAAATTCATACAGGTCTGGAATAACACTGAACTATCCCTTTAAGCTTGCAAAAACATACACGGTACAATTTTGCTTTTACACAGTACTATTGTTTTCTGCTACAACAGATGTGCATTTTTATATAGGTGAGCTCAAAACATTCATGTTTTTATAGCAGCAGTTAAACTCGAAAGAACTTGAAAGTTCAGCCGTCTTGTCTTCCTGCTGTTGCTCTGCGGTGTGCTGAAGACATACGACATCAGCAACAAAGCACCATTCATGGTAAAACAGGAAATCTGGGGGGAATTAGTCATTGCTGCTTCTCTCATCAGCACGGAAAGAAATGCAGGGCGGCAGCACAAAAGCGATGCCTTTAAACTAATATATTCATCTGTTTTTAAGACAGTCGGTTTTTAATATCTTAATTCACTTAAATTTAAATTGATTTTGCTACTTTGATGCTACAAGTTTCTAACTTTGTAAGCTGTCTGTGTGCTGCATGTCCATGTGTTTACACATATTTATGAATAGCAGAGTGTGCAGTTTCTTCTAAAATGCAGATCTCAGCAGAATAGTGTTTTCTGTAGCATTCTGAAGTTACCTAACTGGTCCTTAGGGACCAAATGGTGGTCACAAATTGTTTAACATTTGTTTAAACATGGTTTAATATTTTTAGAAAAAGTTAAAATGGGTGGCAAGACACCGTGAGAAACTGTGCTAACCAGGTTGCATAATTGATACCATCAATCGCTTAAAGGCATGCATGTGATCATAACTCTGTCAAAACATGTCTGTGCTACAAATTTTCAAGCCAACACTACTTCTTTTCTAGGCACCAGACTGCTACCTATACAGAAAACTATAAGTACTTACGGGTTCTGTCCTTGTTCCAGGCATGGCAGCTGATAGGTTCAAGCAGAAAACTGTGATAAGCCATTGGTGTTTCTGCAATTCAAAATTGTGATTTTAAAATTCTGTTTCAATCATTGTAGTAAACGTTTACCTGCATGAGTGCATATTGTTTGTTCACTTCCGCAGGAATTGGTGAAAAATGAGAAGTTGTAGAACTTCCTAATAGAATTCTTGATAATATTCTTTAGTGTTATAACAATCATGTTACGTTTGGGCCAATATATATAAAGATTTGTTTTTTGAAGCAGCAAACTTTTCTGATTTGTTGCAAATTAAAACCAGACGAAAAAGGAATGTGACATAAATCCAGATGCCATGTCAACCACTTCAGAGAAAACACCTCTAACATACTCTCCATTTACATGTAACGGTTCTCTCTGCTGAGTTCACTTTGCAGCAGTGAATGTTAAATGTTTGTTTTGTAAAACAATTCCTTCACACTGTGCTACTAAAAATTTAAGATATATCGTCTAAAAGGCTTCTTCTAGCTGTCATTCTGGGTGTGTGTACATGTTAGTGCATGTTAGTGAGATTGCACAAACATCAGCATTCTTACACTATGACAAAAACATATCTTGCACATTCAGAAAAACAAAACCATGTTATTTTACTTACCCGAGAAATCGTAAAAAATTAAGATGTGTGGGGTGTTGACAAAGTCTGCAACAGGAGCCCGAGTTCGTGGACTCTGAACAGTCAACACAAACGCTGGCTTTGCTCTGAATGAACTAAAGTATTTCCTTAGTCGTTTTTCTCTTTAGAAATGCACTACTTCCCCTTCCCTGTTGCAGACATATAACCACTTCCTTGTGTGGGGGCGGCCGTCTACTGTTAAGGAGGGTTTTCAGTTCAACTTCCCATCACATACTCTTCTGTGGCATGCATTACGTTTTTTTTAACCCTGCATCTGCACAGCTGGCTTATGGTCACTGACACCAAACTGTAGGAACAACTGCTTGCATACTTTTTCATAATTTAAAACAAAGTTACTTTAGCAGTTTAACCCAAACATATAGTTTTATGGGCTATAATCTGAGAACTGTATATATCTGGTTGCACCTATTTATTTAGCAGAGCACTTGGAAGCCAAGTTTTTTCCTGTTAGCATGCTTAAAACACAATCAATCTTACTGACACACAAGACATTAAATCACACAAAAAGAGACTGCATTCCCAAATGGTGTGTAGTATACGTTATTTATTACTAGCAGACCATTTACATAAAATTCTCCTTTTAATTTAACTCCTCTCCGGTTCAGCTGGAGAGCCAGAACACCTTGATCAACCGTCAGACTGCTGGGGTGCCAGCTTTGGCATAGACTTTTTTTCTTAAAAAAACAAAACAAATTAACAAAAAATAATCAACAAAGATCCTAAACCCTTTTTCCATTAGTGTTTTTCCATTTAAGAGTGTCACATCAGTTCACACCACAGCTCAGTGCTTATTTCATTTAAAAACTTTCAAAAGTGTTATCGGAAATCTCCTTGTTAGTCTTCAAGCGACATTGCTTGTGCTGTGTCATGCTAGTTCGGTGTGAGTTTTACATGATCCGCAGGCCTTGGATAGAAGACTCTAAAGTCTGTGGGAAAAATGGAAAAACAGGGTTAAATGTTTGGATTATTGCCATTGAAAATGATAAAGTTAATTTAGTAAATTTTATTTTTAAAAACCAAAAACACAAACCTTGAAATCCCATATGGTCATTGCTCCGTCAATTCCTGTAGTGCAGAATTTGCGACAATCTCTTTTGTCTCCTTCATATATAGACACTTGGCTGCAAAGAAAATGTATTCCATCAATTGTGCATAATTAAGATATGATTTGGCAATGAAATGTGGAAGTTTGACATACGTGATGCTGTTCTGATGCAGGGTTTCTAGGGTGCTATTGCGATCCTCAGTGGTGGCCCTCTTGTCCATGTTGCGAAAGCGCTCCATGGCAGAAATGTTGCGCTGGATGCTTTGCTTTGGAATGTCCAACTTAGATATGAAGGTCAAGGTTCCACCATCATCAAAACTGAACAGCATAGGGCAGCAGTCGTGACCCTGACAGAAAACACTTCACGTTACTGTCTGAACTCCAGAAGTGCATCATCACAATCAAAATATTACTACCAAAGAGAAAACATAAAACATCTTACCGCTGCAACAATGTTGTTCTCAGAAACAAAAGTCACACTCAAAAGGGCAAGGAATTCTGTCTTCAACTGACTCGGCCTGCAAAACAGAATGGAATACTATTAAGCTCCATAAGCAAAACCAATAAACAAACAGGTGCAATGTCATTTAGCAAAAAATAAATGGGTTTTTAGGCTTGCTTGTAAAATTACTACCTTTAATTTTGCAAAACATAAGAAATGATTGTTACATCTTATCTAGTATACAGTTTTATCAATTAATTTCTTCATTTTGTCCACCACACATTTAAATATTATTCTAAATACAACTACTACCACTCACAGTAGTGTGGACAGCATCGGTTTCAAACATTTTCTACCCAAACAAAGAATAACTTTGCTGTGAGTATACCGGGTCTTGGCATCGTATTTAGTCAGTCATGGGATGGATGTTAAAAATATTCTGTTAGGCAAATCATAATCAGTTGTAATACTCACGTTGAGCTGATTGTGGGATCCACAACAGTGACAGTGCTGTCATGGCTGACCCAGGCCAGTTTGTTCCCACTGGCTGAGAAACATACACTGTGAACCCAACCTCCACTGCCTGCCCCACCAAACTCAGCCATCACCTGCCCAAAGGGCATCTTGGACCCCCATGGAGTTGGAGGTGGTTTCTCATCCACCTCCTTGATGTATGCAGAGAAAACCCTACACAAACATAATTTATGTGTCAAACTGTGATTATGTATGATCCATCTGGATAGATAACAAATGTTTATGGTTTTCATCTAATCAGCAAAATCTAAATATACACAATCTTACCTGCATTTGAAGTCACATGACCCAGCTGCCAGAAGCACATTGTTTGGATGCCAGTCTAAACTGAGGACAGTTGAGCGGATGGGCTTTTTGATGTGTTTACTAACCCACCTAAAACACCATGAAAATCACAAAATTAAAAACTTTTGGTTATATACACAGTTTGATTATCAACAATCGATCATAATACACAGTAACTTACCAATCATTTTCAGACTCAAAGTAGCAAACAGATATGAGCCGCGCTCCGCTCCCCACGGCAAACTTGTTCTCCAGTGGAGACCATTTCACGAATGTGGCAGCACGGTTGATCCTGAGAATAACAAGGGTGGGTTTCCACACGCCGTCCTTCTGACTCCATACATAAGCGTTTCGGTCTGCTCCACAGGTTACAATACGATCACTTTTAGGTGCCCAGTCAATGCCTACAGATAAAATTCAATATCAGATGGTTTATAGGCCAGTCTCAGAAACAATCAATTGATCTGAATGATTGCTCTGAATGTAAAATGTATTTTTTAATGACAGTTTGCAGGTCATTTTACCTGTGATGTGTCCATTGTGTTCTTTTAATTCGTGAGCTTTCACCCACTGATTTCCACTTTTCTTGTATATGTGGACTTCGTGATTGTTTGGACTTATAGCAATTTCTGTAAATCAAAAACAACAAGAATTATATACTGTAAGGCATAAAGACTGATAATAAGACAAACCAATAATGAAAGAATTAATGTCTCTTACGGGTCCTGTCCCGGTTCCATGCGTGGCACGTGATGGGTTCCAAAAGAAACTGATGGAGTGACATTATTTTCAAGTAATTCGCACCTCTGTCTGAAAATAAACACACACCAGTTACATGTCATGTAAGATTATATTTCAGGATCACTAAACAGCCAGACACAAAAAAATATGTTTATAACTGCACGATCAGAAAAATTTAACAATTGTCTTTTGGATATTGTTACAATTCGCCTAAAATAATAACCAAAATCAGCACTGATTGCACCTGGAGGTAAATCGCATACATCAACCCATCTACTAACAGTGCATTGTGTTAGTTATAATAAACTGAAAACAAAAATGCCCGTTTAACCGGTAAAACCAGATGGCGGCTGTCAGTTCCCCGGTTTTAGGGCGTGGATGGGGCAGATGATCAATATCTGATGCCGTTGGCTCCTTTTAGCCAGCTCACTGTCTGCTACATTAGCCGAAAGCTAACACGAAAAAACACCATCGATTCAACAAAAACTATCGATAAAAATAAAAATCTGACTTCAGGCGACCCTACACACATCTACATCACACTATACAACCGCAAACACTTTTATTTTGTGAATGAATTAAAAAAAAATGCTCGTAGTCTGGTAAATTTTACGATCAGGAAGGCCTTGTTTAAGATGCCGGGTCACTCCGCTCCCTGCTGTCGGAAAAAGGCATGACACAGGCCCCGTATACCTGAACTGATGCTCCGCTCGTCGTGGAGATGTCGGTAAGGGTTTTCGCTCGTGTTTGTTCGTCTGGTGGACGGACTTGAATTCGCGGACTCTGGACAGTCGACACGAATTCACTCCGGCTGCTCGCTCGCGCTCTCTCGCCCTGATTTCGGCCTGTCAAGGAATCCAGGAAATGGCACACGGCTCAGTGCGCATGCGTACGCACGGCCGAACAGTGGGCGTATCCGTGCGCGCTCACTGGCTGCAGAGTCATTCAGAAGGCTGCGGAGAAGTTGTGATAGTGCGCGGGAGCTCACAAGCGTCTTCAACTTTTTGATTTTGCGGACAGGATAAAATTAATCGATTTGGGTTATTCTTGATATATTAACCGTGTGTGTCTGATATGGTGTATTCTTGTGTATTTCTACACAAAATCAATCTGCATTCTGGTAATTTGTCGAGTCTCTGACATGCGCTATGTACCTGTTTAATGGAAAACTTGGATAAAAAAGTGAATTTGAAAAAGGTCTGGAAATTTCTGTAATGAATAGAAGCATAGGTTTGCTTTGCTCTTAAAAATTGTATCCACTTAATATTGCTCTTTCTTGTCAGCGAGCAAGCATGTTTTCATTGAGGACATTATTCTAGCAAGTACACACACACACACTAACACGTATTGGTTCTGTTATCTTAATAGATTAGGGAAAGACTTGAAAATAATAACCTTCCCAGCAATTTGTATGAAAGTGCTTCCAAATATATGTGTTAATTAAGAACACCTAGAAAGATGAAAAAGTGTTTTAGCCGGTTCACTGTTGTTCTTGTTGGCAGCATCCAGCTGGATCTCCATTTCATTAAAGTCTGACCATTTTCTTCTTGTGCGTCAAAGCCTCAGCACGACCTCTGTCTTCAGGCTGGCTTGAAGGGACTCAGGCTGATGGTTTTTCCTTCAAAGATGCAAAAAAATCACAAGGTTACACTGAGTTTGTCCTCTTAGATGATTAAATGTGATATATTCGTATTATTTTACCACTCCAGTGACGAGGATAATTAACGTTTGTTTTGGGTTATAACCTTGTAATTTTAAATTCCTCTTCTTTTTCCAAAATCTGCAATCAATATCTGCTTTGACCTGGGCCAGCTTCAACTGAACACGGACCACCTTTCATTCCTCAACCTTAATATACAACAACAATATGCTTGTGCATTTACACAGCAGATCAAGACCTCAAAACTAAATTTATTTTTCGCATTACAAAGAAAATGCATGAGACATTATCATAATTTGGAGTAAAGCATGTAACTCTTTCTTTAATAAAGCTACACCTTCAGAGAAGCTTCAGCTTGTTTCAGGGCCACATGCAGTTCATCCCTCTTAGCCTCAAGCTTTTTCTTGGCCTTCTGCAGTTCATGAACACTTTTTCAACCTTCAGCTGTTCCATGAGATCTTTGATCTTTTCTATAGGTCATAATATCCAGTGTACTTAACATTTAGTTTAACTTTCCCTTTAACTTAGTATCTAATGTGATACAAAATAAAGTTCATGTAAGGGGTTTCATAAACCTTCAATACCAGAAATTTTAATGATTTCCAGATGATCAAGAGACACCTCGTAAGCAGTCTTGAGCTTGTAGGTCTGTGTCGTGTAGGAGCGACATTCCTTTCAAGACCTTTCAAGCTCTGTCTGCAACTCCTCACATTTCTCCATTCTGCAACCATCTTATCAAAGCTGTGCTGCTTCTTGTCCAGGGCTGCTGTTGCTGCATTGGACAGGAATGATAAAAGAAAACTTTCTTTGGTACTTCCTTAAAGTAAATACTCTTCTGGTTCTTGCAAACCCCACAAAATGAGTACCTATTAACCTTCGACAGGGAGATCTTCCACCTCTCCCTGAAGTCTGGTTAAGTGTCATTTCTAGTTCACGGCTCAAATCCCTGTTTTTAGCTAAAGACAAAATGTTTTTCATTAATGTTGCACTATTAAGATGAAAACATTCCATATTAACCATATTAAGGGTTCCCTAAACACTTACATTTAATTCAGCACTATTCTATCACAATCTCAATTTCCCCCCTGCAGTTTCCTTATAAACGCAGAAGTGTGTGACACTTTGTTTGGTGGTTTTATTAGTTTGATTACTTCTCTTTTCCTCTAAGCATCATTACCTGACAAATGGCTTTTACTAGCATTAAGCCCAGTCTGGTACTTCTCCATATCTGCAAGCCTAGAATTATCCTTTAGTTTACGAATATAGGCATCTGATTATCCGTATTTGAATACAAGACAGTTTTAACCTGCTATCAATTTATTGTGTACTTAACCTTGTAAGCCAATAACCACCTGACTCATATGTCACCATAACATATGATGCTTGAATGAGCAATGAATTATAGGTGATCATTTGTGCCTCTAACCTTGGCCTTCTGAACATACTCAATGATAGTGTTGAGGTCATAAATCTCTGCCTTCATAACCTACTTGTCCTTCTCCGGCTTGATTCAGACACTCTATAGATTTTCTATGCCATGGCGTCAAATTGCTTATTCCTCAGAGCATTGTCCTTGGCTTGCAATGTGGCTCTGCAGAAGCCAATATTCTGCATGTTTGTATACTTCTCAATGCTATCTTAGTCTTTAAGCGTAAATGCATGTTTCTAATGGACTTTTCCTGAGCAGCAATGGCACCACCCACCTCTTCAGTCTGTCCCCAAGGTCCTTAAGATCTCGTGACATATCTGTTTGCTACTTCTAAACCTCAACACAAAGGTATAGTTTACAAAAGTAACCAAAGATATGTTTAACTGTAGTAAATCAGAATGTTCACAGGTATAAACCTTAGCTTATATTACATTGTCTGCCTCTAAATCGTCCTCAAGCTCAGTGACAGGAATGTTTCAGTGTGAGTATACTGGATAATGGTTTTGCTGTTATAAGGACTTTTCATCTCAGTGATGAAATAACTGATTATGAGATCAAGGAAACAACTGTATAAATACTGTGTGCTCTGTTTGTAGGTTTCTAGTTGTGATTGTTTGATTGGCTAAGACATTTTAACAATATTGTATTATGGTAGATTATTTAAATATTGTAATTTATAAAATAAATATATAATACAACCTTTGCCAAAAATTGTACTGTTTTAAATATTTATGTTTTAAGATTGTTAAGATGTGTTAAGATATTAACAGCTTGAAACACACATCAATTAATACTTTGATTATTTTACATGCATTACTGATTGAGAATTACTTTCTTGATGTATTTTCCAATATCTGGTGATTTTTAAGCTTCCTATGTATAGTGGAGCGGAGGAATGGTTTATCTTCCAGTTTGGGGTTAACATCATTTATTTCTAAATCTCTCCTAAAATGACCATGTAGAAAATGTTTGTGATAGTTACGGGGATCAAAGCACCATTACTTTCTCATTCTTTTTAAACACCTTTTCCAGATCTTTCTTGTTTTGAATTATAAAAACAGCTGCAATGATGGAGAAATAATTGATAGTACTTAGGCCGACTGACCCTTCTTTACCTGCTGAAGCTCCTCGAGAGCTTTCTTTTCCTTCTGGAATTTGGCAATGCTTTCATCCCGTTGGAGTGTGCACTTTGGCATCCAGGCCCTAAAGAGTCTCAGCAGGTATTTTAGAACCAATAAACTGAATTATTTTAGATCATTATGAGTACTTTAACTTTTAAGTGTCAATCAATAACATGTGTTTGCTTGATTTCACACGTGATAACAGATGTTCAGGGAATTTACAGCAATATTTTAGTGAATTCCTTAATTGCTTTCACCTGTTTTTCTATCTTTGACTTTGCCAGAGTAGGCTCCATGCTTTCCAAGTCCCTTCTTAGGTCCATTAGTTCTGCCTCTACTCTGTGCTTTTTTGAACTTAAAGCATTGGCAGCGTTCTCCTCCTCCTCCAACTTCTTCTTCATATCCTAGGTCTGCTGATCTTCTGCTTCATTAGCTGCTTACAGCCTCTGCATCGGCAACAATATCTTGCTCCTAAAATGTCAAAATACACTTATTTTTTAATAAAAATTAAAAACCAAAATCAGTCACACACTGTGATGTACTTACAGCTGCCAAAGCCAAGGCCAAGTCTCTCTTTCCTTTGGAAAGAGTGATCAGTTTTCCGTCAAGTTCTTTTATCTTCACCATTTCTGCTGTTTTCTCTCTTCTTTGGCCTTCAACTCTTCTTCTTGGCAAGCCACATGGAGCAAAGGCTTAACCTGAGAACAAAAGACTGAAGGTAAGAAAAAAGCAAGAAACAGATGACTCATAGAAGCACATCTGTCCTCAAGATCTCAATTCACCTTTGTGTAAAGTTTCCACCAACCCCAATGATGAAGCTGAAGAAATTTTCCCACATTTTGCTAAGTTCCACAAGATCAAGAAAACAGTTGTTTTGGGTTTGGTTAAAAAAAATCAATTATATGGATTTTTTTACACAGTTAACCACTGACCTTTTCTCAAGAATTTTCTGAAATTCTGTTCTAATAAGTTTTCTCTGAGCCTTGACTGCAGTACGGCCATGATTATGGCAAGACGTTTTCTCTAATATACTCAAGCTTTGCCAGGACTCCAGCACATAAGAACACCTACATGTGCACCTACATCTAATGCAAAAACGTGTCACATTTTGTTTTACACAAGTCACTTGCAGGTTTGGAATAAGTTTGTGCATTGAATATTGCATTCATTGCAACAAATTGCACTCAGTGATGAAAGAAAAATGGAAAATTTACATTTTTGCACTGTTCCTTTAAGAACTGAACAGGAAAATACATAATTGTTTAAATTTAATGCATCACAAAAAACGAGGTGCCATGCTTCTCAGGGATGATGATCAGTTTATAGTTTATAAGTCATTATAGGTGACAATTTGTACCCCATAGAAAGCTGAGATGGTCTGGATGGAAGACCATTTCTTCTGCTTTTTTGCCCCTGCTGGAGCTTCCTCCGCTTTGAAGAGGTGAGCCAGAATGATTTCTGAAAGAGGCCCAACACTGTCTTATTGAGCGGGTGTTTGTTCTCTAGCCATCCTGTGATATTGTATCCCACTTGGGATGCAATATAATGAACATATGGCATTGTATAGCTAAAGAGCTAGCAAAACATGCAAAACACTTCTGGTTTCTTTTACAGAAGCACATCCATTACACTATAGAAATGTCCAAGTCTCTTGATATAATCGAAAAACTGTAATAATCAGTCAACTCGCAGCTCTCGATGTCAGCACCAGCCAGTTTAGCTGTTGGCCCAAAGTGGACTTTGATTAATCTTCCCAATAAATCTACAATAAACATGACAAGGTGATTCAGAACTCTCTTAAGCAAATTCTACTTAAATGTTACCACATGAAAAGGTTTCCAACATAGTTTCCTTTGTGGTAGGAAAGCAAGAGAACATCTCTCACACATCGAGAGGAGTTGTTGTTCCTGGTGGTTTTAGCATTGCCAAATGCCTCCAGTACAGAGTTAGCCTGGATGGTTTGATCTTCCAGGGAGCCCTAAAAAATATACAGTACATGATTTAGTGTAAAACTTTGGCTTACAGCACCTAAGAGGGCGTGATGTTCCACAGAGAGGAGATCAAAACCATTTGCTTGCTTTGGATTCTGGAGCTGGATTCCCTCCAGTGGCATCCACATTGGCAAAGTTCCGGATGACCTTTTTGATGTTCTCAGTCTTACCGGCACCAGATTAAAGCTCATCACTGTTCTCAATACAGAGCTGACACTTCTAAAAACTGTAAAAATCTGTTTTTTTTTCAGAGCTGGTTTACAGTTACAGTAATACACAGATACAGATTATTATTGCTCATGTGGATGTCAGTTCAAAAGTCATAACGCATTGGATTGGAGTCCGGTACATTATTTCATGGGCTTAAATTCAGATAATTCTCAACTGGTACTTTTATGGTATATGAAAACTAATTTTCTGTGTATCACTTTCATACTTTAGACTACATAAGGTCACATGCTTAAAATATGGTGTGATGTTTCACTAATTGGAAATTGGTTTTACATGTAAATGTAAAATGAAACTGAAATATAGCCCAACTGCTCTCAGCTGAGAAAATATAAAAATACGTAAAAATGAATTTTGTTTGATGAGCAAATACATTTTTCTCTTTTGGTGCATCATAATCTAAAGGCATCAACAGTACATGTATACACTACATGCAATCGTCTTTATAATCAACTTGTAATATATTGTTGGCGAAACATACAAATTACGCACTGACACTGTAATTGTATCAGCTGTTGTGTAGGAAGATTACACAAAGAGGAAAACATATGTCTGTGATATGTTGATTGTGAGGTTCCTGTGTTGTGTTAATCCCTTAGACACAGAGCTGTGTGATGGTGGAATATTCCACTGCAGGCATTAGGGAATCATTAGCTCAAAGCTGTGAACACACACATGGTGCTCCCCAGATACACAAAAGGAATTCCTGACAACTGTTTTTATTCATTATGTCTTTAAACTAGATGGGTAAATTAGACTTCTTAATATTAAGATAAATATAGTCACAGGGACAAAGATCAAAATTATGCTACACTAGATGCCAAGTGAGATCAGAGTCCATTTTTGCAGTGTAAACATTTTACATCACAGAATAATTTATGTAAATTAATTGAGAGGAAGTGAGAAGGTTTGTTTTAGTAACCTTCTAGTAGGTTTAGTAGGTTATGTTACTGTCAAGAATATTTCCTGATGTATTTACAAACATGATCAATACAGACATCAAAGCGTGGAATATTGGTTATTACAAAGTGTACTTGTTAGCGGAACCATATGACTTTTCAACTTGTAAGTACTATGTTTGTAAGTACTTGATTTAGTGTTTGTGGTGTTTTTAAGTGACTCAATGCCAGTAAACATTAGGTTCACCCATGAATGAAAATTCGATAATTACTTTAATGTTGTTTCAGACTCATCTTCCAGACAAAGAAAATTTTTTATAAATGTAAGTTTTTAAATAGAAAGTGAGTGAGGCTCTCAGTTTACCCTCATGTCATTCCAAATCTGTATGACTTAGAACCTCTAAATGATGACAGAATTTATAGTTTTGGGTGAATCACTTCAGTACAGCTAATAATCAATTCTTGTCACGTATCATAAACATATTTACCAATAGATGGCAGAAGTGAGCTGCATCAACAGCTCGATCGTTATATGTCTCTGCATTTCTAACTAAAATTTATTTTGCTTGTTATGTTTTCTTACCTTACAAATATGCTGTTAATAGAGTTCAAAACAGAAAGCTTTCACAAATGTTATACTTCAGCAGCATAATGTATAGTTAAAGAAAAGCTTTGACTGTTATAATTCTCAACTCACGTCTGTCCTTCAGCTAGACCAAATGTTGCAAATCACTTTCTGAAATCCAAATAACACAAATATCACAAAATATTCTCATTGAACTCTGATTAAAACAGTTGTTTTTACATCGTGACTAAAAAACTCTTTGATGAAGCAAGGACAAATAGCTGTTCCAGTCTATTAATTTTAATTGGCTTGTTGTCAAATTGGGTCACATGAGTTTTCAAATTAAACAATATTGTAAATTCAGTATATAGTATACATGGGTTCTCAAGACTCCAAACAGCTTTATTCAAATCAATAACCAGTGAAATGTTTTCATTTATTTAGCATGCATATTTCCAGATGTGTAACAACATGTTGAATCTCACACAGTAAATTAAATGAATGAACTGTATAAAATTGTATAAATATGTATTTGTTTACATATTAATGACTCTTCAGATCAAATAGATTTTATGATAATGCTAAAGGCACAAAGCATCTCTGCTCATTAAAGTGGTGATGGATTGAAAAAGGCCAATGTGTGGCCTGCCTGCCTCATTAGTCTGCTGTTTATGTGGATTGGCTTTCTTCTACACAACACTATTAAATGGTTCTATTGTTTCCGGTTGCTAAAGCACTCAAATCTAATCCTTTCCCTCCTTGCTCACACTAACCTTTTTTGTTTTAGCCAGACAATTCCTGGGCCACAATTAATGCAATCAGAATCAATGCAAATTTAATGTCAGCCACATCCATCCATCAGTGGATTACAACCCGAAACAATTTATTCCCTTTTACACAATATGTGTTACAAAATGATAAGACTTTTGTTCAGGTCGTTTATTGAAGATCACTGTGTTAGGCATACCAATTGAACACATTTAAAATAAGTCTTTGTCAATACATTTAAATGTTTGGAGTTACGACGTTGACATAGTTAAAATAATAATACAAAAACAACCAATTTTCATTAAGTAAAATACATTATTAATGTGCTTTTATATCACAAACCACACTATCCGCCGTCGCAAAGCGGAAACGCGCACGACGGGCCGCGAGTACGTGCACGTACAGTTGTACTAACGTGATGTCAGAACGCCGTTGAGCTCAAAAATGTTAGCCTGTGTTGTTAAGTCTGAAAGCTACGGGGGATTTGCCAGACGAAAATAATACCGTTTTATCGTCTCAAAACAGATGCGCAACCCACATATTACCGTAGTGTGGTTTTTTACGTTTTTATATACGCTTTAAGCGAGCGTCTTGGGTTTATCCTGAGAGAAAGTTCGTTGGTTTTTTGTGGGAGTGATGTCGAATCCTGGCACTCGAAGGAACGGGTCAAGCATCAAAATCCGACTGACAGGTAAAACAGCCGCAAATAACCACAATTATTAATCTTAATTAACCTTTTTGAGGATTATTAACGTTTTAGATGGCAAGTTATTTGATTATCTATGTGTATTTGTCGCTAGTGTGCGCCTGGATAGCTAGGCGAGTGTCCTGCTAGCTTTTGCTTAGGCGAGTTGCTGCAGCCAGCTCTTCATGCTAAGGCAGAATAAAGGCATGCTAACACTACAACCGGTCTTGTATTTCACCAGTATCCTTAGAAACAGTGCAATAGTTTGTAGATTTGCTGTATTTTCACTTATTTGAGCACGATCAGCCGACTCTCCATGCATGGATTGTTGGGCTGGATTAGTCATAAATCAGCTGAGTATTAACCGGATGAAGCAGAGGCAGCTGTTTTTCTCCGTTTCCCTCAGCTGTATGTCTGTGTCTCCGTTATATATAAAGAACTGCTATGTGCGAGTGATTTCCTGTCAAACTGTTTGCTGAGATTTTGTGTAAGTTTGTCTTATAAGCGTATTTGAAATATAAAGTAAGTTAACAAAGTAACAGTGGATAATCTTTGTATGCTAATATACTGTTTCACAATCCACTTTGTTTGGTGGAAACGTTTTGGGTTTTCCTGTTCTCCTAAAAAGAGTCATACTTTAAAATCAACAGGATGTGATATCATCACTGACATAATGGAAATCGAAAATGTATGTTTATAATGACTGTATGTTAAAGATCTCGATGACATTATAGTCCCCTTTTAATAGGAGATGGTAAAAAGATCTATTAAATGACAACATAATTTCCTTTATATAGTATGATACACTTTACTGGTACAAGGTTAACAGGGTTAACATACCAGATTGCTGCTAGTCATAATATCGTTTTTTCCTCTTTACTGTAAACTGTTATTGAGATGTGTGATACTGGAACATGGAAGGGAATTTCATGTACAGTTTGTTCTTGTTCATGTTTGACATGGTGTGAAGGTTTTTGTAGGATGCAGTGTTTTTCACATCACTCATGGTTTGTTCTGACTAAATTATTTTGTCATCAAACATGCCATTGTACTCTTAATACTTTGACAGAGGCCAAGATGACACCATAAAAAGGTGTTTTGTTCTCACACCAACAAGAGAGCTCTTGAATGGCATTCTGTCTTGGTTTTTATTTTGCACAGATGTGCTTGTGTCTCATGCATCTCCTGTGGTCTGTAGCCACTTGAGAGTTTGTTTGTAGAGATGTCCAGTGTTGAGGTGGAAGGCTCTCAGGCCCAAGGCAAACCCAGTGCCTCCAGCTGTGCTGTTTTCCCCCCTGGGCCCATGAAAGGAATTCTAATTGGACAAGGAATGTCTGTCTCGTGAAACAATGAGTGTTGAAACTTTTCAATGGCCAGTTTACTGTTTAGTCTCACTTGGCGTTTCAAGAGGATTCGGTCAAGAGGATTTGGCTTACTGAAGCTTCCGAGGAGATATTTATCTGTATGATAGTAATGACAGCAGTATTGTCTTAAGGCTTTTGTGTGAGAGAACATTATTTTCAAATTTTATACTTTTGTTTGTCAGTGATCATTTTCTTGTTGCTTTTGAAATTGTCACAGAAAACGTTTTAATGGCTATAGCAGGGTGTTTGCAAGTTATTCCCAAATTAGAGAACATAGCAGTTTTAGGCCAATTTAAAGTGATAACCATGCGGTCTGATCTTGTATCCACAAAGATACCCAAGCATATTAGCTGTGAGTTAAATGTCATCATCTTCAAATTGCTAAATAAACACCATGTGGCTATTGTTTTTAGTCAACTTTAAGAACCTTTTTATGCACAGATTCCTGGTAGTAAGTTTCACTGTTCAACCCCAAACCATCTGACAAGTGTTGACAATCAACAATGTTTCTCTTGTTGTAGTGTTAGGTCTGGAAAATTGGTAATGGTAATATGCTTTTTGTGACCTTATCAGTGAGGGGTCATAAACAAACAGGGTTCCTAAGAAGGACAATGCAGTGCCTAGATAATTTAGAAATTTGGTCTGCTAGCTTGATGATGCTTTAGGTAATTTCATTAGAAGGTTAAAGAGTGGCAGAATTTTATAAATATTAAGTATTCAATCATCTATGCCTGCAACACTAACTGAACTTTAGCTTGCTTCTAAGTTATTGCACTGATTAACAAAGGTTGCAAAGTAATTAGGGAGAAATGCTAAGTTTCTTATTTTTTCATTTTTGTTTCCTTATTACTAGAATGCTCTTTGCTGATAGGGCCTTGTGAAAGCGCTTGACTTCACGTGTTTTCACCTGCAGTTTACCCTGAGGGATTGTGGATTAGTGGGTTTGTTTAGTTCTTATTGTTGTGTTAATGAATAAGACAGAATAGATGTATGACAATGCCATTCAGGTGTCTTTAATTTGTATTTATGTTGCACTGTGTTTATAATTTATTTACTACTGCTATTATTTTTAAATGCAAGCGTATACACAAACAGTAAACAGTAGGGCCATAAGCTTTCCAGCTTTAAAACATGTGGCATGGCTGATAAACAGCTGTGTTTAACTTGTGGTCTTGGTGAGACTCTGTTGTGTACTACCAAGATTAGTAAAACTTGCCAGTGAAAAATAAAAACAACTTATATAACTCATCAGCTCGTTAGTAGATTACCTCAAGATCTATTAAAGGTTGTGTAGGATAAGGAGACATGTAGATTTTGTAGTGTTGGAAGTTTCCATGAACAGGGCTGGTAACCACTGGACTAAATGATGTGTGAGACGGTGTAGAGCATTCAGTATTGCACATCTTTAAATTGATCCCTAGTGTGTTATTAAAAAAAAACAGTCAAAATACGTAAGGCTGGTTATTAAATGACTAGTCTTTGACCAGGGTAAAGATATGTTGCTTGCTCAAATGAGCATAATGCTTCAGGTGTTCTAGTTAGGCTACACAATATTGAAGACAAATTGCTGTATGAAACTTGGTAAATAATGCAACATGCAATACGATAATGCTTTATATAAAATCAATTTACCTCTTTAAAATATATTTAAAAAATGAAAATTGCATTATCAATGTAGGCAGGTTTCATATTTTTTCTTGGAATAGAAAGCATCATTACAACTTCTGCCATGTTTTACTGTTGTAGTATATAATAATCTGTCAATTCTATTCCAAATCATTGCAATATACATATTTTAGTATATTGTGGAGCCCTGTTTTCTAGCAAAGAAATGTTATAATATCAGTTATGGTGGCCCAGAATGTTTAGTTACACTCACTAATAAATAAGAAAATTACACTCACTAATTTATTACACTAATAAATCAGATTTATGCAGCAATACATATATACATATGCTCTGTGTATAGAGCTATATCATGACATAGCCGGCTCAAGGTCCAGTAGCGCAGTCTATTCCTTTGACCGTGATAGTTGGGCATTGGGGAATCCTGCTTGTTCTTTAGGAAACACCAGCACAGGTCTGCTGTTATACTCTCTATTATCCTCTCTGTCATGTGCAGCTTGCTTGCCTGTTTCCTCTCCCTTTCTTCTGTTCTTTATCTTTTTCTCTTCCTGTCCTCCCCACGCATGAGTATTTCATGTTCATGTCTGTCTAGGCATGTGGAGCATGTGGTCTTTTAGACATTCCTGTTCGTGATGTTGACGTGGAGTGCAGCTGGGGGCTTGCATGGGACACTGTTTATTCTGACCGTCTGCAGAACTGTAAACTGACACTATTGATCAGAGCCAGGCTTTAGCCGTTCCTGTGTAAATAACTGTCTCTGTAAAAGGCACCAGGTATGAAAGCCACAGATAGTTGTTATACGGAGGAAATGTGCTGCAGTTTGTATGTTTGTTTGCTTTAGCCTAGCTGCTGTTATTCCTCACCTGTGAGAGAAAAACCTTGGACAAAGACGACCATGGCATAGTCGTTTCTCATTCAAGGCATTTCAAGCAGTGACATTGTGCGTTTACAGTGCCTCTTATTGTTTTAAACAAAATACATCATACATTTTAATCATTATTATAAATGCAGTTATGAATGCGGTTTTATGACACATTAACTGAGAGTACAGGGAAGTTCATATTTGCTTACGTACATCATTTGAAAACAATTGTCACATTACAAAACCAGCCACATAAGGGTCATGTCTGATTGCCAGCTGCCTACTTGTTCTGCTTTTTTAGATAAACATGAGAAAAAAACTCCTAACACCTATGTTTGTATAATACTTTTTATTTGTATTTTGTCACTGTAATATATTGTCATACCCTTGGAGGCATATTTTTAGGTTTGACCTATGTTGCAATGTTCCACTGCTTTTTCTTCTGTCATTACTGCAAAATGTGCAAATTGACTCAGGCTTGTTTGTCATGTATGTTGTTTTGTCACGGTTTAATTTTCCTCCTAAAATAATTTTTCATCGTTCATACAGTTCTTTTAAACAATTTAACTTTGAAGGTTATGATAGACTCACTTTTTGTGTCATGTGTGATGCTTACAGAACTCAATGTTCTGAAGAGGTACATAGGGGAGACTAATTACTTTAATATGGTTTAATATGGTCAAACGTGACTGATCTCTATTATTTAAATCTGTTTTACTGGATTAATTGTTAACTTAAGGGGTGACCTGTATTTTTAGGTGACTTGTACTGAAGACAACTGTGGTTTTAGACAAGGTGTACATAATAAACACGTAATACAAATTATGTGTTCTTACAAAAATGCAAGCCTGCAGATTTTGCATAATACTGACAATGTTGCTCACAGCAGGCCATTTGGAGACTGACAGTAATTGTCTTAAAATTTATTAAAGGCTTTGAATTTGTTACAAAAGCTGTGCTTTGATTGTATCTGTGGTGGTTTAAAGGGGATAAATTTAGAGCCAAACTTTTCAGAGAGGGTTTAAGCTTGTTGACATTCAAACAGTCACTGATAGATTGTTAGCATGCTAAGGCACAACATGCTGTCAGCTTGTTAAAACCATCTCAATAAAGTGTTTTTATCCCTCTTCTGAAAAATTTGGTAGTTAAATTAACAACTAGCTTGTTAACTTTACAAAGTGCTTAGTTGGTGATTTGACGACTAGCCTTCCCTGGTGCAAACTGTTCAAGCATAAATACATTATATATGTATATGTATCCAAGTAAATGCTAACAGTAGTGCAGTAGAAAAATCTGTATTTCTCTGTCTCTCTCATATAGTTATGTTTAGTATACAGACCAACTCAACATATACTTTTATGTGTATATATAGGACAGCATGTTTAAGGTGGAAGATATTTGTGTGTGTAAGCATGAGACTTCATTGTGGTCAGCAGCAGACAGTGGTGTTTTGTACTGTGCTGTAAGTCTGAGGCCTCCAGACAGGATGAAGAGCTCATGTGGTGATTTTAGTCTCCCTCAGCAGCCTGGCCGGCTCCCACGCGCCTCGTCTGGATTTAGGTTACTGCACAGCACCCAGGGGTCACGCAGCCACCTCCCCAGGTCACTGCCGGACACACACACACTGCTGTTGGATGAATTCTTTCTGTGGCTGTAAACAAGAAAGGCTAAACGCAGGGATTATTTCAGCCAGTCATGCTTTGAGACTGTACTTTTCTGTGTTGTTTTTCTCACCCACCGATGGGACAGAAAAGTTGGCCAGTGTGATATTAGGCCTTTTCTTCAATGGTAACAGCTCTCATCTTTGGACAGGGAATATGCTTAATAGGGTTGTCCACAGCGGGCAGCACACGCTGTAATGAGCATTACATGTATCTCTGCAGGCATGACAGTTGACCGAAGGTCCTTTTTGTGTGAGCTGTGTGCACTCTGGAACCAATTAGCTTTCTCCGAGCCCTCTTATCAGGCCAGACAGCCTCTGTTTTTTAGCTTGTTTGAATGCACAGTAATGATCATTGCTGTATCTGAGTACTGATGACTTGAGACCTTTGGCTCTGTAAGACAAGCTGTCAAGAGCACAGACAGGCGGACATCTGCTGGCGTTGTCGCCATAAGGTTGCAGTCTCTTCAGAATTGGCTCAGTGCTGTGATTAACGCACCACACAGGATATCCTTCTCTAGTCATTGCCCAACTGAATGCATTGCAATGGCATGCACTCGCAGCAATATGCTGTGGTTCCTTTCGAATTGTGCATTAACCACTCGCCCCCAAGGTATGGCTCAGGTTTCCTTTTATTTCCACTCCTGGTGACTCACTAAAGAAGAAGGGTGTCTGCCTCTCCCTGTCCTTGCGGTTTTTCCTAGGGGAGCTTTCCAGATCCAGCGTGGAAGTCAGAAAGGCTGACCCACTGTATCTGTGAGGGAGGAAGTGTCTTGTCTATTCATGCAGATGGGGATGTTTGGCATTCCTTTATAGTCTCTTGGCTGACAACTCATTTGTTATAAGGGTGGATGAGGAAACATTTTTAAAAAACATTTATCATTCTGATCAACCTAACAAAATGGCTTCTCGCAGTTTAATATTCAGCACAGTACAAGGATTTGGCCATGGAGAGCGAGAGAAAAGAAACAGAGAGCCAGGACGGAGAGTGGAGGATAACTCCGGAAAAGCTCATGGATATTTAATTCGCACTGGGGGCCCTGCGTCTTGTGTTTCAGCTCTGCGTATGGCTGGGCTTAACATGAGTGTGTGCAATCCAGCCCCTCTCTATCCCTCCAGCCCTCACACTGCTGTAATTTAAACCTAAGCTGTGAATGGAAGTAGTGCTCTGTGTCATCTCTGACTGGCAGGAAATGAGTAGCCCAGGCCCGGTCAAGCCTCTGGCTTGTTGTTTATCTGTTAAAGGATTAGTTTACACACAAATGAAAATTTTATCATTTATTTACTCTCCCTAATGTTGTTCTAAAGCCACAGATTTGTTTTTGGAGAAAGAGCAAATTGTATATTTCTTATGATTATTTAGTTTCTTTTTAATCAGCTTGTTGGTAGTAAAATGTATTTGTTTTATTAAGAGGCTTTGAGACTGGATGCATAACATGAATAGCAACTGTGAGCTTGGGCTCAAAGTCCCACAGTAAAAAGCCTCCAGTTTCCCACACTGCACCTGCATAACATCCTCCATCTCTGGTAAAGCTGTCCTTGTTGGACGCACTGCTCATATTGATGAAGTAAAGAGATAAATAACCCCTGGCTCATACCCTGGTGAGTTACACCGATGTGTGTGAGCTTTACAGAGCCAGAAAGCTTTAACCCCATATATCAGCAAACTACTTGCATTGCAGATGGCTGCAGAACAGATAATTATTTTGTAGTTACACATGTTCTGTTGCTAATTAAGTATGTGAACTGTCTCTGATTATGGACTGGCTCTCTGTCATTCCCGCAGGTGAAACGGTGCTTTATATTAAAGTCAGGGAGTGAGTGGGTGGGAATCCAAGAATAGAGCCTCTTCTGTCTCTTTTGCTCCCACCCTCATCAGTCACCACACCAGCTGTCCTGATGTACTGAAGACACTGTGCACAGCAGAGATGATCTGATGATTTTGGATTAGTGGTAGACTCATATCACCATGGCCAATAAATTGGTGGTCGATATCTGGGTGTTTTTATTTATCAAGATTTTCCAGTAAATTCAATTTCTTACATTAGGTCAATACATCTTTATTTTCAGCTGCGCATTGGTGCTTTGTTTTTAAGAAAAGGCTCTTTTTTAGGCTAAGCACTAACTAAGCTTGTTATTTGCTTTGTCTCTCATTTACTGTAATTACATTTGTGATATTTCTGCTATTAGCCAATCGGCCACATTTCTTTCTCAATATGGGCCACTTAAAACCCATGTCGGTCAAGTCTGTTGCATTTTATGTGTTTTTAGTTGATCTGTGACTTTTAGCAATAAAAAATGTTATGTCACACAACATACAAACTTCAGGAGATCAATGTCTATATATTCAGTGTCTTCTGAAAGTTAAAGAACCCCAGACTGGCACCATGAAGAGTTCAGCTGGTACAAGCAATGTTTTTCAATCCATGTCTGGCTGCTAATCCACCGTAATAAAATGGTTAAGAAGGTGGATGATCTCCCATGTCTGATAACTCCATACCAGACTGTTTGGCCTCCTCTCAAAGGGTTTAATGAATGTGCATGGCCAATGCTGTTTGGACAGCCACGGCAGTTCGATGTGCACATGACTGGGCAAATAATGCCCGCCAAACTAACTACTACATGTGCGGCAGAGGTTGTTTGTCGGTTTGTGCAGCTGGGCGGCAGTATCTCTGTTGTGCGTGTTTGTTCTGCCAGTCACCCACTAAGATTAGAAAGCAGTTAAATCAACAGAACAAACCCTGTGTAAAAGTACCCACTTCAGTGTGTGCTGCTCTTGAGCTTCATCTAGAGGAACATTGCCAGCTGTCTGAGAATGCCATGTTTTTCCAATTAGTAATTATGACGTGATATGTAGTTCAGGTTTTGAAGACCACATGTCCTTTTTTGTTTTTAAACCATCAAAATGGTTAAATGCTTGTGGTCCATAATGTACAAACAAATATCCACCTGCTGATCCGAACAAAAGAAGCTCTCCTCATGTGAATTAATTGCTTAAAAATAAGGAGAACCGTACAGCTCTGACAGGTTGTGAGCAAAGTTATGTCTGACAGCAAAGTTTCTGCCTCTCTTCCTCTTTTGTTTCCATGGCTACAGATGTGGGGAGCTTTTGAAGGGAAGCAAGGGTGGCAATGCTTTGAAATATCTGCTGCATGTATATTTGATTACTCTGTGACTGCTTTAGCTGAATCTCTGTGACTCCAGAGGCATCTGCCGTAGCCTTGTCATACCTGCGGACTTTGATCTGACGCTCTTATGCAGCAAGACACCTTGGGTTATTGGTTACTACAGTAACAGTTACTGGATAGTGATGGGCAGCCTGTAGGGTATAGAAGTGACTATGAAAGCACCCCGCCCCCCATGTCCACCGCTGTCTCTCATATGCTAAGATGAATCTCAGGGCTAATGAGGCAGTGCTCTCCTGTGAGTGGGTGGCAACAGAGGTATTCTGTTTGGGTCTTCACAGCACTTTATTTTCAGTGCTCTGACCTTTTTGAAGGTGCTGTCCTCTCTGCTCATTATTAGGACATAAACCATACCAAGAATTAATGCAGCCAGATGCATCAGCGTAAGCCAATTAGTATTGGCTGTGATTGTGCTATATTCATTTTCTATAGAAGCATCATACTAACTGAATTTCTCATAGTCAAACAGTTCCTGACATCACACTCCTGTCTTATGTCAGACAAAATTCAATGGGTAAACAACCTCCATAGAATTAAATGTACAGAAGCTTTTCGTGCTGTGTTTTTATAATGGCATCCAGATTTCAATAGTAAAATAGAACATGCTTATTTGTTATCCTGGGACTCAAGGGAAAGAAATGGTTGACGTCAATAGTGTACAGTCAAAAGGATGTTTTTTATTTACAGAAAGTGTGTTCTGTGCTAGTCGAGATGGGTTGTAAAAAGTGAATAGTAAGGTTAACTATTTTATCTAGATTTATTTTATTTGAATTAACATACAGAACAATAGCAACAAGGCCCTAGAAACCATTGCACATTTTTCTGCACTGTTGCACAGCCATCAGATAACAGTTTTTCCTAACCATGTAAAGCAGTGAAGTGGTAGGTAAAGGAACAGATGAGAATTGTCATGGTTGTAATGTTTTATTAGTATGTTCATGAATTGGAGGGTTGCCAGTCATGTTTTTTATAATGTGCTGAATGGCATTTGTTTGTCTTAGAAATGTAGGGGAAGTCACTGTGCTGTGTGTGTCCACCTACATGATCTATATATTCAAATACATGTTCAGCATTGTCAGGAAACGGTATATATGATGACCCACTATACCCTGTTATACTGTGACTGTTTTGAAATAAAGCCTTTGCATTGTGCCAGAAAACAGTCAGGGTGCAATGACAAAGATGGACCAGTCTGTGAGAGTGTCTGGTTGTAAATATCTTTTTATACCCTGTAAACATTTTGTTACTGCGATTTTAACGTATGATTGTAAATGCTGCTGATGTATACATGTCACGAAGAACATTATC
Organism: Beaufortia kweichowensis; assembly: GCA_019155185.1. Classification (NCBI taxonomy): domain Eukaryota; kingdom Metazoa; phylum Chordata; class Actinopteri; order Cypriniformes; family Gastromyzontidae; genus Beaufortia; species Beaufortia kweichowensis. Next base: position 5,477,865 of record CM032804.1, read on the forward strand.
TAGCAACATGAGGTTTGTCAAAATTGACTTAAAGCTTTGACCAAATTGTCTTCAAAATAGGTAAAAATGATAAAACATTTAGCATTGCATGTTATTGTTTTTGCTTAGACATTTACTAGACTGTTCTGTCCAAAATATTGCAGGCCATGGGCTTGCTTTCCGTAGTTTCCCATATATATATATATACACTTGAATGTTAGATAAGCTGAATATTGCACACCTGCTCCCCTTCACAGCAGAGTGTGTCAAACATGAACTGACACCAACTTTCTTCATAAATGCTGCTTCTTTTTAGTGTGCCAAATCCCATTGAAAAGCATCAACTCTCATTGCAGCTCAACACAGAGTGACCTTTTAAATTTTTCACATTAGGTGAAAGCAAGCCATGAAAAAAATCCTTTCATGCAGACAGCTTAAGCTTACATATCCAACAAAAGCTATAGATTTGGGGTGCTGACTAACAGCCTGTCTGATTTATTCTGTGGATGGCCCCAGAAGGCCTCTCCTGGGGGGGAAGGATCCCTGACTGTTTTAGTTTGTAGAATTTACCTTTCTGAACCTGTCTCTACAGTTTAATGCTTCTTTCTGAGTCTTACTCGAATTAGATGAATTAAATGTTCAAAGGCCCGTTTACTTTCCTCCTGTATTTATAAATTTCAGTGCAAATGGTTATTTTGTTGACATGATGTGTTTTGTTTTCTTTTTCTCTTTTTCCTTTAGTATTATGTGCCAAGAATCTGGCAAAGAAAGACTTCTTCCGTAAGTATACATGTTCACCTCCCAATGTAAAGCGTTCTGTGAACATTCTGTTAAATTTCTCTCTCTGTTGCTCTGATTTTTTTGTATTTTTGTTTGATCTATTGCTCTACAAATCTCTGGATTCATAAATAGCGATATAAGAAACTTCTAATGAGTTTTTGATGCTGTAACTTTGAAACATTGGAGTCTCTCTTAGAGTTCCTCAAAGTCGCCCACTGGCTGCTTTTTATGACTGGGGGAATTCACATCTTCATTCAGGAGCTCAACATTTGATTCCACCTACCCAACAGCAGGAACACACTGCACTCTTCTGAGCTCTGGCTTCTTTATCCCAGCTGCTCTTTCTGACAGCCCTGTTTGCCCCATAGGCCTCATCAGTGTGTGGCCCACATATTATTCAAATGAGTCATGTGCGTCATTCATAGAATCCTGTTTCTGTGCCATGACTATTATGCCTCTCATATGACAAAAGGCCAAATGAGAAAGTGTAACATAAAAGAAGACCAATTGCCTCTTAATTATACAGTAAATTATAGCAAATATTTGCTACAACAGATACAGCATGTTTTTCAATAGTCGCTCTTTTCCCACTGAAATGCTTTGCATTTCAATGGCTTTTCAAAGGTTCGTGCCACTAAATGAGCAGTCCGCATGGAATGAGACTGTCCTTTCAGTAACATTGAGCAAACTGCATTGCCAATTCTGAAACTAAAATATATAATGCGATCAGGATATTTCCAATCTGTCTATATTCTTTGAGCTGTCATAGAATTTGCTGAGTTTTGTCCTGTATTATTTATTTGACTTTCCACTGCAGGGTTGCCTGATCCTTTCGCTAAAGTGGTGGTGGACGGCTCGGGTCAATGCCACTCTACAGACACGGTCAAAAGCACGTTGGACCCCAAGTGGAATCAGCATTATGACCTGTGAGCAAATTTCTGCTTCTGTCTCCATTTTTCATGAGTAATTTTGTTTTCTACAGTACAATTTCTACAGTTCAGTACACATGTGTATGAAAGCAATGTGTATGAACTGAAGGGGGGAATTGTTTGAAAAGTATTTGCTGCAATTTTCTGTATTGCTGAATTGCTTTACTAAGAGAAATAAACTGTCAGTGAATGTAAAAATGAATTAAACAGCAGAAAAAATGATAATATAAATCTGAGTGAACTTGACCGCAAGGGTCAGTCTGCACGTCAAAAGAGATTCTGTGTGCTGTCAGTTTCATTTAGATTCAAGATTCACAGCATGAGTCCGTGACGGTCCTGTTTAAAGAGTCTGCCAGTGATGGTATCTGCAGTGATAAGAGATAACAGTTTATCTTACTAGTGATTTGCATAATATAACATAAAAAATACAAAAGAAATAGTTTGACAATGTACAAAGTATTTACAGAAACCATGACCATGCAACCGTGATGCAAACATAAGGAATCTGAAACATTACACAAGTTGTTGTGCAGTTTCGGTCATTTGGTTAATTTTTAAACGAGTATACAATATTAGCTAGTGAGTTAAAGCTGTTTTTGATGGATAGATAAAGCACCTTGAGAAAAGGATTGTCTGATGTCTGATTTCTGGATCTGCAGGTATATTGGCAAGACAGATTCCATCACCATTAGCGTGTGGAACCACAAGAAGATCCATAAGAAGCAAGGGGCAGGTTTCCTAGGCTGTGTGCGTCTTCTCTCCAATGCCATCAGCAGACTCAAAGACACAGGCTGTGAGTGTGAGATTTTTGTAGCCGTCTCTAATCTCTTCATTGTTCCATTTCACAGTCATCAGCTCTTCATTAAATGCTTGATGGACTGTTTCTTTGTACTCTATAAAGATATGATCATCTCATAGATCACACTAATAGTGTCTGTCTCTGCCTTTCAGACCAGCGTTTAGACTTATGCAAGTTAAACCCGTCTGACAGCGACGCTGTCCGTGGACAGATCGTTGGTATGTATTGAACACTGCAGAAATAGATATTTATAGTAGATATGAATAAGAGTAACTTTGATAGGGGCTTGACATAAGTGTTTGCTGTATGGAAATTGTTTAAACGACATCAAACTGCATTGTGAAGATTTCTTTCTTTTATCTGTAGTGAGTCTGCAGACCAGAGACAGAATTGGCAGTGGAGGGCCTGTGGTTGACTGTAGAGGGCTGGTTGAGAATGAAGGGTGAGTCAACATCTGTTCTGACGATTCCTGTTTATTTAGAACTGCCACTGACTGCCTGCCTGCCCTTTTTCATGTGAAAATAGAGTCAGCATTGATGACCAGAGTAGAAACTAAGACTAGATTTGGCTCAGTCTGTATGTAAAAAAACTGCATCATACAAATATGACATGTTTTCATGTGGGAAAGCTTATACAATGGTCTGCATGTGTATTTCAGGCCCGTCTTTGAGGACTCGGGGCCCGGACGGCCTCTCAGCTGTTTCATGGAGGAGCCTATGCCCTACACAGATCCCACAGGGGCCGCTGGTGGCGGAAACTGCCGGCCACTGGAGTCACCCAATCAGGAACAGAGACTTCAAGCACAACGGATCAGAAACCAGGATTCAAGAGGACATGCGCACACTCCCCAAAATCGACCACACGGGCACCAATCCCCCGACCTTCCTGAGGGCTACGGTATGTGTGCACGCATTAGAGATTGGACATGATGGTCGTCTGTCAGTCGATGAATACAGAAGCATTAGGAATAGTACTTTGTTGTACTAAATGTATTTAGCGTTTCTCAAGCTCTCTCAATATATGTCTCTAAATTTATCTTTAAATTCCTCCCTGTTATATAGCCATCAGAGCATTGCTTCACACTCACCTCCTTCAATTTTCCCATTGTTGTGTAACCTGTCGCTCTTTTATGAGGACTGTCATAGTTTGACGCAATAAAATGTAATGCATAATTAACCTTTTGTTTAATAATTCTGTTATCCTATTAAAGGACTGTGCTTAACATCCGTGTATCACTTAGAAACCGGAGTCCTCATCAGTGTCATGTAGGCATGACCCCAAGCCAGCCTAATTAGGGGCTAATGGTCCTTAAGGCCATATAATCATACCCACAACCCATTAACTAATCTATTTAGAAAATGAATTGTTTTCACATCCCAAGTCTGCACATGCCTGATTTCTTACCCACAGTGCTGCTGAGCCCTTCCATCAAGACTACATACAGCTTAATACAGCTTAAAGCTCAGGCTACTAAAGTGCAATGAACTGGAGAGTCTGATCTCTGAAAGAAGTCTATTCACTGTTGGGCTGTGGCAGACTGTATTGTACAGGTGAATTGGCTGTTGTAAAGTCTCCCATTGGAGTGCAACTGTGCCTGACCTTGCCGGTGTTGTTGTGACCAGTTGACGGCGCCAGTGTAATTAAATCTCAGGCCAAATGTGCCACACTGGCCACGTGCAGCTTGAGAACTCAGAACCTCTGCCCTGGTGGTACCAAGGGAAGGTTGTGGCACATTCACTGACTTGACTCTCTTCTCTCTTGTCTGTTGCAGAACAAAGGACCACCGTGCAGGGCCAAGTCTACTTTTTGCACACACAGACCGGCGTGAGCACCTGGCACGATCCCAGAATACCCCGGTAGGTTTAATCACCACCCGCCTTCTCTGCAATTTTGATCAGCGGTGTCTGCTTGGCTGATGGGTTCCTCATCCTAATCATAGCTCTTCACTTTTCACAATCAGCTAACTTGATAATCAACAATCTCACTTTAAAGCTTCGGCTGTTGACATTTAAGAATGAATAATGTGCTCATCATCGAAATAATGACTGCAGGAATTAGGCTTGAGGTAAAGCTTGTTAGTGAGGAGAGACAGGGTGGGAAATTAACACCTTCCACCAGGCAAATGTCAGTTATTTTTGTGAAGTGGCAGATATTTTTGCCTAACCGGCAGGTGACCTCTAAAACTTTCTCGAGACAAGTTACTCAAGTAATACCGTTTGCTGGTCTTGTTTGTTTTTGTTATACCTGAAAACTTTATTGTGAATTCCAGATCAAAGTTTATTTAGGTGAAATATTTTCTTCTTATGCTCAAATAAGTTTGGTTCTTTAGAGAAGTTATAGGGGAAAGAAGGAGAGTTTTGGTGCTGCATTATCTGTGTGTGGTGATGTTGAGCACCGTGGTGATGGGTGCACTTGCTCCTTCAGGGATTTGAACAGTGTGAGCTGTGAGGAGCTGGGCCCTCTGCCGCCCGGCTGGGAGATCAGGAGCACTGTGTCAGGAAGAATATATTTTGTCGACCATAATAACAGAACCACGCAATTCACCGACCCAAGGTTACACCACATTATGAGGTAAAACATTGCAACAGCAGCTCTGCTCATAACACCTGATCACTCACCCCTGCCTAAATTCTCCTTTGTGTCGATCATGTTAATGATTCACCACAATGAATAAATCACCCATATGTAATTAAAATTTCTAGTAATTTTAATTGCTTGCTCATATTTATTCATTTAATTCTCAACATTGATTTAATTTTTAATTGTCCCCAGTGCGAGCATAACCCAAATGATGTGTGAAAATGTGATGGTCAAACACATTGATGTTTTGTGTGTTTATATGCGTTGAGCAGCCAGCACACTCAGGTGAAAGAGTCAAGCCAGGCTCTACCGGTGCAGATGGAGGTTGGTATGGAGGAGGGTGATGGGGAGTTACCGGTGCGCTACGAGAGAGATCTGGTCCAGAAGCTCAAAGTTCTCCGTCATGAGCTCTCCCTGCAGCAACCTCAGGCCGGACACTGCCGCATAGAAGTGTCCCGCGAGGAAATCTTTGAGGTACTCACAGTCATGAAGCAGAATAATACCCATCAGTACTGCATTCATTATTTAGGTCTAACAGCACTGTGGAGCTTTTTTTAGACTAGGGGTGCATCAATACTGCTTTTGTGACTCTTCACTTCCTGATGCTTCCTTTCTGATTCTTGGCAGTGCAATAGCAATATTTTTAGTAATGCTGCATTTTTCTGTCACAGAGACCAATTAATTTATGAAATTAAAATGAACTAAATCATGAATGAATTAAAATCAGAATGAATGTTTACCTTTATATGTGCATTCCTGGTTTTATTGCGCATGATTTATCAACACGTGTTATTCGCCTCCTGAAATGCTTTTCAATTTTCCCTAGATGTCACATAAGCCCCACAGGCTATTGGTTAATGTTTATGAATATCCAAATATTTTGGCTTTGTTTTAGGCTACAGTTGGTTATGCAGCCTTTGGAAATCTTGCGAAAGCCATTTAATGTTTGACTTTAACTGCTACTCCACTGTTCAAAACAACAAATAACTGTAGTGTGTATATATTCACTGTTGATGTCATTGTTCTAAGTGTATGGCTTTGTGTATTGTTTTCTGCAGGAGTCTTACAGACAGATCATGAAGATGAGACCCAAAGACCTGAAGAAACGTCTGATGGTGAAGTTTCGGGGAGAGGAGGGGCTGGATTACGGTGGAGTTGCCAGGTAGCATATAAACCTGTTCTGTTCAAAAGGTTCTCGTTAATAGTTCCCATGTGCTCTGTTGTTCCTGTCTTCTGTTTTCATAGGCCAGACATGACTTTTTGATTTCAACAGTTTAACTAAATCTCAGCTAGTCTTATCAGAAAATGGAGTATCATGTTCACAGTCCTGCAGGTGTTCTTCTGTCAGTGCAGAGTTTAGATTGAACTGAAGCCAGCATGGCCCAGAAATGAGCATCTTATCAAAAATATGACTCCTGTGTCTGAATTCCTGTTTAATTCCAGGGAGTGGCTTTATCTCCTCTGCCATGAAATGTTAAATCCATACTACGGCCTGTTTCAGTACTCTACTGATAACATCTACACACTACAGATCAACCCAGACTCATCCATCAATCCTGTAAGTTCTGCCTTGGACTTCTCTCTCTAACAAAACCTCTGTGTATAAATCAGTACAGTATGAGGAAGTTAGGCAGGGGGTTCTGTTTTCTAGTCCTCGGTACATATGGTTGTCATGTGTATTATTAAAGGTTGGCCAAGGGTCTGTCTGTTTCTGCTGGGTGTCGTTAAACTTTCTCTCACGCCCTCTGCTGTTTTTCAGGATCATTTGTCTTACTTCCACTTTGTCGGGCGCATTATGGGCTTGGCTGTTTTCCATGGGCACTACATCAATGGGGGCTTCACATTGCCCTTCTACAAACAGCTCCTCGGGAAGCCCATCCAGCTTTGTGACCTTGAGACTGTGGACCCAGAGCTGCACAAGAGCCTTGTGTGGATTCTGTGAGTACATTGTGAAACTACTTACGAATCGAATAAATAACAAAGAAATCTAGATTGAGATTTTTTTCGGAAAACTGCCTATAAATGGTCAGCATAAAATAAATACTTTTACTGATTTTATTCAATTGTGTTGTTTGTGTTCCTAGTCACATAATAGCGGTATCCCCCATTTTCAAAATAAAAACAAAATTACTTAAATAATTCTCATTACAGTTTTACATTTCAGTATGTGGAGAAAACAAAATCTTAATGGCCCTTAAAAACAGCTTCGTTACCCTTTGATGCTGTTGTGAGGAAGTGGATTTACATTTATGATGGCTAAGACTTCTGTGTTATGTGTTTTTCATCAGCAGGCGATTGAGTAGATATGGATATGACTTTGTTATGACTGTGTCTTGCAGAGAGAATGACATTACCTCCGTTCTGGACCACACGTTCTGTGTAGAACATAATGCTTTCGGCAAGTTCCTCCAACACGAGCTTAAACCAAATGGCAAGAACATCCCAGTCACAGAGGAGAACAAGAAAGAATATGTGAGGTAAGAGGCGACTCTGCAAACCCAGTTTCTCAAAAGAAACATGCCACCAGAGGGCAGCAGTCACCCTGGCTAGAGAATCCTGGCAGAAATTTTAGAAACCTCAGTTTTTCCCCACTGATAATTTAAATGATTAACTCTGTATGTATAAGCCATCAAGAATGTCAATAGAATGTCAATTCTTCTGGGAGTTTTTATTATCTGTGAGTCTTTGCCCAGTGAATGAATCAGAGGCTTTTAATGGACTGTTAGTATTCTCCAGGTTTCATTACAGTTCTCTGGTGATTTACTGCGTCTCTTTCAGGCTGTATGTCAACTGGAGGTTCATGCGAGGCATCGAAGCCCAGTTCCTCGCACTGCAGAAGGGCTTCAATGAACTCATACCACAGCATCTGCTCAAGCCTTTTGACAACAAGGAACTTGAGGTACTTCAGACACATTGAAAGCCATGCAAATACCTCTTAGATCAGACACATTCAGTCATAACTGTAATTAGAGTAATTATTTAATACGTTTCAGGCAATTTGAGACTAATTACACACAATGTAAAGTACATTAAAGTTATTTTAATATTCACTGTATTTTTATATTGTTAGCAAAATCATCACGCATTTATTGCTAATATTCAATGCATCACCCACATTTCATATTTACTGACTTCACTTGACCATCATATTAATTAATTAAGTCTCAAAGGCCAAAACTGAAGTGTTTGTGCTTGTCTGAATCAGCTCATCATCGGTGGTTTGGGAAAGATCGACCTGAACGACTGGAAGGCCAACACGCGGCTGAAACACTGTGTAGCTGACAGTAACATTGTGAAGTGGTTCTGGCAGGCCGTTGAATCGTTTGATGAGGAGAGAAGAGGCAGGCTGCTGCAGTTCGTCACAGGCTCCACGCGTGTCCCTCTACAAGGATTCAAAGCGCTGCAAGGTGCCTAATGAACAAACACTCCGTACATTTGATATATTACAAACTGAACATTTGCTTAAAAAAGGTGTATTTCCTCAATTTCTGTTCAAAACACTTACATTTTAAATATAAGGTCATGGTTACATTACAGAGGTAATTGTGTTGTTTTAAACAACTTTTAGAGTCGTTTGTACTAGTGTAAATAATGTAGGCTCACTTTTGTTGGAGTATGATGATTTGGGGAACAGTGATAACTGGAATGTATCTTTGTAAGGTTCTACAGGTTCTGCAGGACCAAGACTCTTCACTATTCATTTAATTGATGCCAACACTGATAACCTGCCTAAAGCCCACACATGGTACGTCTTTTAGCATTAAAGAGTTGAAACTAATCCAAAGTGTTCTGTTGTGTCATTCTGCGGTTACAATGACAGAAGAGCTATTTCAGTTATATCTGTACCACACACTTAAAATCTTAAAAAGGCAGATTGACAAGCTTCTGCTGAAAACCTGCTTTTCCTCTTTTTTCTCCAGCTTCAACCGGATTGATATCCCGCCTTACGAGTCATACGAGAAACTCTATGAGAAGCTCCTGACCGCCGTGGAGGAGACGTGTGGCTTTGCAGTGGAGTGAGCGAACGAGCGCCCTGTCCGGCCAGCCAGCAATGGCAGCAAACCCACCAAACAGCCCCAGCCATCCTTCTCACCCCCTTCCCCTTCTCCAGGACAGACAGACTTTAGCATCACCTGCCAGTCTGAAACCCTGGACTGCAACGGAGGGGAGCAGGAGCTCTCAAAGACTTAAAGATTCCTCACGGCGTGCTCGGGAATCGTTTCCGCATTACCGTAATGTTACAGAGAATCTGATCAAGTTTTTTGTTTCTCAGAAATCCAGTTTGTGTCGTCTTTGTCACTGAAGCAGTGGGCTTTACCACAGTAAGCAGAGCTTCACTGAGCGTAAACAGAGCCTGTGATAAATAAATCAGTTTACCTAAAGCAAAAAGTGTCTTGAAGGAAATGGAGAAAAGCATTTCTTTGTCATGCTCTGTATGTACGTAAAGCCTCCATTTATTTTCGTAACTTTCTTTTTCCGTTTGTTCCAGTACTATGGGATGGCATTTCAGTGGTGTCCACTTTCTGTACCCATCACCGTTCTCATTTGTAAAAATTTTAACTCGATTGCTTGAAATGTATTATTGAAATGTGTATGTTTTTTTACGATCAAGAACATGGCGGCTTAAAGGCGAGTCTTGGACCTCTTTTGGGAACTGTGAGCGTAACAGTGCTCGTGTGTTGATATCCTTCAGCTGAAGCACAAAGATCATGTGCAGTCTAGAGATGGACCAGAAGCTCTTGGAAATTCTAACGTCTGCATTTTCCAGAGTAAGCCAGTATTTTCAGATCTTTCATCGTTTTATCCAGTGAGCATTCCTCTGGTGTCAACAAGAGAACTACTTTTTAAAGTTCATGTTAAATGAATGAGGATTTTAATATGCAGGCAAGTCAGCTTGTTTGTTACCTTCTTTAACAACATTCTGTTTCGTTGTGTTCTGGTCTAACAGGCCTAAACTGGACTACCCTTGTTATCTTTTTACACAATGGCAGAAATGCAAAGGAAACAGATTGTGAATGTTTAGAAGAAGCTATTTTTTGTCCTTAATTTTCATTGGACCCCATTAACTTTACATTGCATTAACTATTTGAACTTCACCTCCTGACTGTTATTTACATGTCTCTGTCATTGAAACCACTGCTTCAAGTAACATAATTTAGCACTTTCACTGGCACATGTACAGTCGCCTCTCATTTTCATTCTGCAGTGATGTAGCGTTTGTTTTGCTATAGACAAATGCTGATGCTCCTCAGCTCCAGTTGACTGTGGTGGCACATTTGGCCTCAGACTGTGAAGATAGATAGGGTTTTTTCCAGGTTTGGTCCAGATTTTAATGTAGTTAAACTTCAGGGAGGCATCTTGGATTTCACAATGCATTGCTTGATGTGCATGGCACCAGATTAATCTTTCTAAATGTAAGGATTGAGCCAACCTCATAGTGTTTCTTCAACCACTTTTTAATTTGTTCCTCGCTTTTTTTAACCAATTATTTATTACCATGTAATGTCTTTTTAAGTATTGCTGCTATTACCATTATTCCCTAGTTTTCAAAGAATGATGAGTTCTTGTGAAAGCTGTACACTAATCTCCTTTATTTTATGTATGAATCAAAGTATTTAAACCTGCTGCTAATTCTTAAGGGGCTCATGGGTCGGGGGAAACCTGACCTTTGACCTGGACAGAATTAGCAAGTGATGTAGGCTGGGCCCCGGTGGTCATGTTCATATTTGTGATATATGCAATAAAATCCATCACATTTATTCTTGGTTCTGTCTTTAAATGTGTCTTTTTCTAACTTGTATCAGATTTTGTGTCTCAGACAAAATGTGCAAAAAATGTTTTTTGTTTTCCAAAAGGCTGTGAATGCCTAGAGTGGTGAACCGTTTTTAAACTTGCATAAAACAGAAAAGAGGTGACTCTCGTTCAGTGTTGTGTTATTGTGGGAATGGCTAGTGAGCTTGAAGATGAGTATGGACTTTGCCTGAAGTTACTGTTGTTTTCATACTTCTCCAAGAAAAACTTTTTCCAAGTAATGTGACCAGTATCATCACATTGTACAATTATTAGGTCCTGAGTGTCATTGTTTATTTGATGCAAGAGTAATGTAACTTACAATGTACTAAACATTTCTGAAAAAAATTAAATGTAAATAAGATTATATTAAAGAAACTAAATTGCAGATTGTGTCTTTGTTTTTTTGTTTTTGCCTTGGTTATGTTTAAGTACATTTTATTTTGTGCATTATGGATAGCATTAGGCAATGTTTTTCCACAAACTGAAAATTAACCAACAGATGCTTTTTATAAGCATAAATATTGCACTGCTCAACTTTATTTCTCTGCCAAAAAAAAATTCTAAAGGAACAGGTGGATTGAGTAAAACGTGGCTTAGGACATAATGTCTTTTGCCATCTGTTTTGGGAGCACAAGCAGAGTCTTGTGTATGCGGTCTCCTAGCTGAGCCATATACAGGAATAATATTTTCTTGATGACATTCAGATTGTAATGAGTCATGAAATGCTTCTAAAATGCATCGTTACCATGCCATTCAATAGAAACACAATGGAAATGATTGGTCCCACAGGACCAATTTTTTGCTATTTGCAACCCTCTCTGTATATACTGTATATACTGTGACCAGTATCTGAATTTAAATATTGACACACAACGTTGTGTTTTCATGTAATATTTTAAAGCAACTGGTAAACTCTAACTATATCATGTTTATTAATAATTACTTTCAGTTATATTTTCTGTAAACAACACAAGAAAATGAAACAAATTCTGCATTGAGTACTCACTGTAGTAAAAGATAATGAGAAACTAAATTAAATGAAGTGTCTTAGCTAAGACTGGCTGTTTATTTTCCACTATTAAAACTGTCTGGAAAATGTAAGCGAGTAGATGACTGAAACCATAAAAAAAGTCCTTGGAGGTCTTCCCTGCCCTCCTTAAAAACAGGTTTTCCTTAAAGCATTTTAAATGTAATATCTATAGAGATGGAAGCAGATGACGGTGCCATGATTCTGCAACAGTAATAACTTGCAAAGGACTTTATAAATTTACATGACCTTGGTTTTTTGGCAAGTTGATGGCTAGAACTTGGAAGCTTTTCTATAGACATTTTTCTAGAACAAAATGCATTAATACACAGCTAACAAAAGTGCTTTATATTTATTAAAGAAAATTAACACTGTAATAGATGGTTGCTATAGACAATCCCATTCATGTAACAGAAGTCTATGGAATTTCTATCGTTAAATCAGCCCAAAATGACAAGTTTAATTACAAATTGGCAGTTATACACAGTATGTTAAGTTCAATAGGATTAGTTTGTGTAAGTGCTCTAAATGATGATCTTGCTTTAGTTCCACAAGGACACTGACAATGAATATAAGTAAATCAAATAATTTCTCATCTAGTAGCACAGAGATGAATGTGTATTGGTGCTGGATCTGTCAGCTAATGTAGACCAGAGCTTTGGCTCAGCGAAGAGAGTTTACCGCACACTCTCCATCACAATCTAACCTTTTCACTTTTTGAGAACTTAAATACATGTTGATAGGTAAGATATGAAGAAAGTTTGGGAGTGCACAATACTATCATATAAATAGTTTATTGTGCATTACTTTAGGGCCTGTTGTACACTAGTATTGATTGAATCATCTTGTAATTATTGTACAGATAACCTTTTTGAATTACATGCAGTTTAGAATTGCTTTATTGTTTGTTTGTTCTGATCAGTTAATTTACACAATGGTTTTCAGACATCATAGATCTTCTTTCTGGTTGCCTAGTACACAAACCACAGTGTGTTTTATATTGTGTAAAAATGGTAATGGTACACTAGTTCACTAAAACACTAGTAAAACTGCACAACAGTACTGTGTTTTTTACCTTTCATATTTTAGGTAACAAATTGGTATTTATGAATAATTTTGGAAAAATAAACACTACGGATAGAGATGTATTATTTCATCATAATAAAAACACATTTTATTGTGGTATTTACACAGACTCGAAACTCAAAATATTTTTTTTTATTACTTTATTACTTATTACTACTAGCTTTAAACTTCCATTTCATCCATTCGGTTTGTTTTTAAAAATGTCAGGCATTAAAAAGAAGAAATATAGTCTCGTTTCCAGCCAGGAGTAATTTATAAGAGACATTTTATCACTCTTATTTAACTGCTCATGCAGGACGTGTTCACAGCAGGACTGGGAATTGACAACAGCCAAAAAACCTAGAAGACTATTGCAAATGGAGTTTATATTCGTTCATACATTGCAGAGGTTTAGAAATGAAAGTATTACCTTTGAAATTTGATAAAAACAGACATTTGATGCGTATGCTCCCAGAGAGAGGGCAAATGAAGGGGAGAACATTCTACAGGAGCTTAACGTACTGATGTCCACGACCACAATAAACCTGTTGGGTCATCTAAAATTACAACAAACAATGGGCCAAGTTTTTTGAGTTTGCCAACCAAAACAATCATCTGCCATGAAAAACTAAAGGGAGCCAGATGTTCATATCAAGAATGGTTTGTTACGGGACAACAGAGGTACATAGGCTGGTTTCTAGTTGGAGATTTGTAGGACAGCTTTCCTGTAACAGCAAAAACGATTTTAAATTTGTAGGTTTTTATTTGTAATTTATATTAAATATACAGCACTGTATACAAGTACTATAGCTGGTCTCTGTTTATGTCTATTTATAAGTGGAAGCAGCTGTTGGGTATTGCTGAACCATTTCTTCAAAGAACTATTGTTATTGAACCATTTTAAATATTCTTGCGGTTTTGTCTTTCTTTAAAAACACAAAGTTAAATTATTATTTTCATTTTAGAAGCTTATCATCTATCATCATAATCTATATTTGTTAAAAGATATTAAAATAGCTGTGGATCTCTAGGGCAAATCATTTTAATGTTTTTATGTTAGGAATGCTTGGTTGTAATCTTTCTTTAGCTGGATTAAACCTGATATCTATTATCAATTTTTGGTGTTTTAGTGTTGAATAGAGGAAACAGCTCTTCATTATAAAACTGTTTCCATTTTTGATTTGTAACTTATTTTTCACATTCCTATTCATTATATCTAGCGTGTTTAAAGGTGTTTTTCTTTTTCTGTCATCCAGACTGGAAATGACTTAATGATATTTTTCACATTTAATATGCAGCTTTGACTGTCTCATGAGATCCTAAAGCTACAACCAATTATCCATGTGCAAGTTGCAACATAAATTATTTATTCTTTCCTTTTATTTAAATTTGTATTTTTTTATCTCATACTTTCAATAACTCAAAATAAATTTACCCCTCCAAAATCGTGGAACTCTTGAAATATTTTATTTGTAGTTCAGCCTAACAATTTTATCCTGGTTTTGTGGCTATTGATGACTGAAAAAATCATCCCAACCAAATGAAGAATATCACATATCTGTAAGGTGCCTGTATCACTTAAATCACAATATGATCATCACAATGAGCAATTGATTATAAGGTGTAAATAAATAAATGCCATAAAATACTGATGACAGCTGTTATGCATTGCTGATATGCATTGCTCTCAGAGTTGTCACTGATATAAAGTATGTCTAGATATCTGACTGCTTTCTGCACCTGGATTTGAGTGCATTAACTGCTGTCATACTGTATTTATGACAGTTTCTAGGTAACATCTGCGAGCAGCTGCTACATAATGTTGAAGACCCTGGCTTCAGAATACTTCATTCTTTAACTGATTTATACTGTTGCCCTTTAAAACTCTTTCTCTCAGTGAAAAGGTTGCAGTATTTTGTCTCATTACTTTGTCACACATGCTGTCTGTGTTTGGCACTCAGTCTCAGATTGCTTGCAGTTAAAGCAGACAGCTTCATTTATTAACTGTAAAACTTTTCAGTTTTATTTAATTACCTCAGCATTAAACTGGAATTTCTTAAATAAAGCTTGTGTTATACAAAAAGTCGACTGACAGAATTTAATTTAAGCACAGACATTCAGTCTATTTACTCAATTTAGGCTAATTGAATTTATACCTTATTTACCCTATGGAAAAAGAGGTCTGTTTCTGACTGGCATACTGGCATCTTCTGCTCAACGGCAGCTGAAAATGAGACGAGGAATAAAGATCCAGTTTGTTTTGTATGTTTTTCCTTTACATAGTTTCAGCAGAAAGTATCAGGCAGTTTTCTTATTGAAATATTTTGATTTAATTTCTCTTTTAATTTGGATTGGCAAATTTTAGTTTCTTTTTGTTTTGCTAGACGTGATCAATAATTGTAGGATTAAGTAGACTTCTGTACAGACTTGTGCAGGGATGAGTCTCTCGCTGATGCTGTCACAGTGCCAGTGTTATGAAGGACATAGAAGGTGAATTATGAAGAATATGTCATCCACTGCAATGTAATCAATACAGTCTGGTACTAAATACAGCAACTGCAAAAACAACAAGATTTATGGTACACAAATATGCTCTTCTGGATGAAAGCACAAAACACATTTGCATAAAATGTTTTGCAAATATAATGTGTTTTAAAAGAGTTTTTAAATGACAAATAATGTAAATCAGTCTTATTACACATCATGGGTTTATCAGGTCTTCACATTTACCTGTTTAATGTTGGTTGCATTCATTGGGTATTATTAAATACAAAATATACCCTTGGCATATTCTATCTGAGCAGACCTACATCTTTTCTATTTAATATATTATGTTTATATTACATAAGATAAAGACAGGCTTAGTTGTTTTTTTTGGGAAAAAAGTGATGACCACATGCACAAATGGACTCTATAAATTTGTCTATAATGAAATGTTCTGCATTCTAAACGATCCAGAGCTATTATGATATATTAAATTTTCTTTGACGTAGCTGTATTTTTATGGCTGTGTTTTGCCAGAAAGGATATGTCAGTCATATTTCCATTGCGCATACACTTACTGAATAAGTGTAAACAGCACATATATTCAAAAGCAAGGTGTGAATTGATGGATAGAACCAAGCTTTGCACTTTTTCCCTAAATTACATGCATTTTACCAAAACATGAGGTCTGTAGGGCACAAATATGAGGCTGGTGATTATTTTCTGCATTATGGACTCATGAGCAATCTGCACCCTGCTGATAAAATTTTGAATGGATATGTATGCACTCAGGTGGTCAGCCTTCCAGGAAAAATGATAATTGGGCAGAAATTACAGGTCTTCATCCAGCAATCACTCAGCACTGATGGTGTCTATTTTCGAACACTTAGAGAGAGACATTTGGGTGACAGTCAAGGCCAGTAGGTTTCTCACTGTCTCCTGATATTCTGCCCTTCTTAAAGTAATAGTCTTATATAGATCAAAGCATGAAACCTAATCACTGCAATGCTGCTGCTAATAATGTTGTAAATATCAAAAGTTTCATTGACATGTATATTAAAATAAAAAAAATTATTTATTAAATTAATAATAAAGTAAATAATTAGATATAGTACATTGCAATAAATGTTTTAATAATGCTGTTTATTTTTCATAGGCCTACTTGATGTTGTATGTATGTAGTAGGCTACATGAACATTGATCTCAGTATAAGGGTCAGCTGTCTACGACGTCGATATTTCTTGTTATGCTTTTAAAATTATGAATAGGTTATAGGTTTACATGTGTATTGTATATTATTCTGTCTCGGATCATATCTACTACAGACAGTATGCAAAATGATATAGGAAAAGAGTATAATTTACTTTTTCCCTATATCATTTGGCATCACTAGCCTAAACTGTAATTTTTAAGTAGAAAACATATCTCTTTATGAAATTTGTGGAATGCACAAATCAGAATCAGAATTCTTTTTAATACAATTTCACATGAAATTGACATGAAAACCCAATGCAAAGCAACATTTTATGTTGTACATGTTTGCGTGCTGCTGATTCTTTACACAAAGAAACACAGGAGCATTGGTTAGATGTCCAGTGCGCATCGCAAAGCTGTTGCGCAATGAGAATTGCTTAGTTGTTCTATATTTGGTGCTGGACGTACTAGACCTCTCGATTAATCCCACCCTCCACACAACAGCTAACGTGGAACTATGACAGTATCACCTCAGCTGGACGTATTTATTATTTGTAGTCTGGGAAGTTTTACGCGAAGATGTGAGTACGCGCCACAATGTTAAATACGTTTTGCGCATTTTTATTCGCATAGAATTGCTTTATAGAATGAAGTTGTGCGTTTCTATTAGTGCGCTGAATAGAAATCTACTCGATTAGCTTGTTATATTTTAAAGTAATATTTTCGAAGAATTTTATATTTAGGAAAATAACATGGAAATACGCTGTCCCAAACGACATTATTTTTTTGCTACTTTAAATGTTTGTTAAATATTTTTCTGTCTCGAAATGAACTCCTGAAAGCTTTCTGAAATGGGGACAGTTGATCGACTTGCAACAAGTCTGAGGAATCAGGTGAATATATCCTCAAATGCCTTTGCCAACACATCACCAACAACAGCAGGACCTTACGAAGATGCGCTCCTGTCAACTTATGACATATTGATCACATCGATACTTGGCACTGTTTTGACTATAATGTGTTTGGTTGGCGTGATCGGAAACGTTTACACTCTGGTCGTCATGAACATCTCGGTCCGAGTGACGGGATCTATGTACGTCTATATTGTGAACTTGGCACTCGCTGATCTTCTGTACCTCTCCACTATACCTTTCGTAGTTTGGACCTATTTTGCGAAGGACTGGTACTTTGGCGACATCGGGTGTCGTGTTTTGTTCAGCCTGGATTTCCTCACCATGCACGCCAGCATCTTCATTCTGACCATCATGAGCACAGAGAGATATCTGGCTGTTGTGAACCCGCTGGACACTTTGGGTCGCTCCAGGCGCTACAGACGCACGGTCACCTGTCTGGTGTGGCTCGTGTCTTTCATACTGGCTCTACCGACCATGATCATGATCGATCTGAAGACAGACGTGCACAACGGCGTGGAAAAGCGCATGTGTCATCCGACCTGGCAGATTACGGCGTACAAGGTGTATTTGACTGTACTGTTCAACACATGCATTCTGGCTCCTGGATTTATCATTGGTTATCTCTATCTGAAGTTAGCCAGGACCTACTGGTTATCCCAAACTTCAGTATTCTCATCCAGAGAAATGAATAAATGTCCTAAGCAGAAGGTGTTATACATGATATTTGGGATAGTTCTTACTTATTGGGCATGCTTTTTACCCTTCTGGTTGTGGCAGTTACTCAGTATCTATTATTTTGGGCATGGTGGGCTGTCAAGCAGTACAGTGGTGTACATTAACTTTGTTGTGACTTGTTTAGCGTACAGTAACAGTTGCATCAATCCTTTCTTGTACACGTTGTTAACAAGAAATTATCAGGAATATGTGAAAGACAGACAAAAGAGCAGCATGGCGTTTAAGAAAAGATTCAGGCGGTCTTCTCAAAGGTCTGTATCCTCTGGGAGTCAGCAGTTTTGCAATACTTTGACTAATACGCAGCACAATAACATTCTAGATTGTTACAGCAAACTCTAACGTTTGTATCTGTACATTATTGTATCCGTAATTTTACTTCCATAATTTATTAGACAGATGACATAATCATATGTATACATAAGATTTACAAAACAATCATTATCACAAGCATGAATATGAATGTAACATTTTGCACTATTTTATTGAGATGTTCTGTTTATTACCCTGTTAGTTATTCTTGGGTTTATATTAGTAAATGGTGACATGGACTTGGTTCTTGAACAAAAGAAACATTAAACATTGTTTTAAAGCTCAGCTTTTTGTTAGATTAAATCTTTTTGGTAGAATAAATTGTGTGCAGTAAATAGAGAGCTTTGTATGCTATATTTATTACTTTTTACGTTCCGCTTGTATTATTTGTTTATTTAATGGCACACATGAAATTCAGTGTCTTTTTATTGTATTTACGGTTATGTAATAAATTATTATATTAAATGTGCTGAAATTTTGTGCTGAAATACTATAGTATAAAAGCTATTGTCAGTTTGTGTTTCTCAATTGCTTTGCTTTTTGAACTGCAAAATATCATACCAATCATGAATAATGTGTCCTCAGAAAGCACATACTGAACATAACAGTAAGTGATAATCTTTTAAAGCATTAATAACTTATATTAGATTTTGTGTCTAAAACTACTGTCTTATATATATTTTTCTTTTATTTACATAAAATGTAGGCTACAGAAGCTTATTTAATTCTTTCTTATTTATATTATGTTTATTCATCCTGTTTGTATATGCAACAACAATCTATACAAAAACACACTTTCTGAAAAAAATGTTAGTTATGATTTTTGCTTTTGCTGAAACTTGGCCAACATTATTTCATATGTCATTTAAATAAACTAAAAGCTGCATGGTTAAGAATTTCCAAGAGTCCTGTGAAAGTGATATATTATTCATGGCCTGAGTTAACCTTAAGTGCTAAGCAGTGAGTTGTGAAACTGTTTTCAGCAATTAATACATGCTCACGCTTCTAACAAACAAATGGTGAGTTGCTGTGAAGCACTTAACTCCATGCTGCTTTCCATAAATACATCAATAAATAGTTTAGGACACATATACACCCTCACCAAGCTGTTCTTCTAAATCTATAAATTATATTAATAGTCCAGCAATATTAAATCCAAACATTTATTCTGTCGACAGAGTTGACATAAACTCGCAATACTGGCTGCTTTACAGGAACTGACACTCTATAAATTTAGCCATAATTTTCTGACACCTAAATTTTAGGCCAGTGAAGTGAATCTGTGAATTCTTAGAAAGAATAAATAAATGTATCAATAATTTGATATATATAATATACTGTATATTGTTTTGCTTTATATTTAGAACAACATGAAAATAGTTGTTCCTGCAGGTCAAGATTGTTTGAGTACTTTATGAAACCGTTTATGTCCCACAAAGATGTTATATTGATTAGAAGAGTTTTAAAATGAACACAATAAAATATACAGTTAAATTTGATAAAAAAATACATTTTCTATGTACAAGTTTAATGGTCAGTTTTTTGTAATTGCATGTAGTTAACTTACATTTTTAATTAAAATATGGTTTTAAACGCAATATACAGGTCTGCTTCGGTGAGTCACAGGCATAAAAATATACTATTAAGAAGTCCAAAGAACATTTTTGAAGCATTGCAGGGCAGCAATTATCTGTAACAATATATGTACAACCAGATTTAGTGTGACTTAACTCAGAAATTAAAGACACTGGTGGTTTTCTGTATTTTATATTTAACATGATGATTTATAATGTCTTTACAACATTAGAAGGAATGGTTAGAGCTATTTTACTATATTTTTTTATTGAAAAAAGCAAGAATTGGTTCACCTGTTAGCTAATTAAATACATTCTCCTTAATCTAGTCATTTCTGAATTTGACTGACAGTTACTGGGTGAAAATGCTTTTTATGTTTTTTTTCTGATGTCTGGGTAGTAATTCATATATGAAACAGGATGGAATTTCTTTTAGCATTTGGCACAAAAGGTTAAATTCACAGAGGAGATTCAGCATTTTTCGCTTAGAAAAGCTAAGACTGTAAATGTTAAGACTGTAAGACTGTTTCCATGTAAAATCCCATTATATATCCCATATTCTTCTTCCTACTTGTATTGCCCTACAGTAATATTAATATTTTAGTCATCAAGGGTGCCCATTGCCTAGGGAGTCAGTGCATAAATGACCAATTTTTCAATTTCCCAGACCAGAATATTTTCCATTTTCACAAAATTAATATAAAATGATCTATTATGTTTTGGATCTTTGCCACTTTAGAATAAAGGCATACTTTGTTAGAGTCTAATAGGCAATTACTTTCATAATATTTGTAGATGTTTTATCGCTAAAAAGCTTAAAAGCTTTGGTCAGTGTATTAAGTCTGCAGCTATGGCTTCTTTAAGACCAGGTATAAATAGATCAAACAATCTAGTAGCTTTAGTAGCTTTGGGCAAATAGTAACTACAGTGATGACAAGTTGATAGACAGGAAACCTTAGGAAGGCTGTTTTTCTGACATCCAAACAGTCAGCAGATGTTGACCAATAAGACAAACAAGCACTAGCTGTGTGGTATTTCCTTTACCAAACATACCCAACTAAACCATCAAGTTAACTCACAGTTCAGCTGTCTAGTGACACGAGTAAGAAAATAAACATCAGTACTTATTGAAAAATCTCCTTCCAAATGCCTTCATTCTGAATTGTGGTCAAATGGTATGGGTCTGTCAATGATTCATTCTTATTTTATTACATTTTTCTCATCCTGAATATGTGGTGGAAATTTATTTCAGAAACCATGAAGAAAGTTTGCAGAGACAGTGTTCAAAGAAATGAGAGCAGAGCCCTCTAGAGGACATACAAAATTGTTGTTGACTAAAAAAATACAACTCCCGTGAGCCTCAGCGTTTCAGCAGGGCGCCCTTGCGTCTGACGTCACACTCTGGCTTGTTTTGGCCGTTTGTTTCGATATCCGGCGATCAAACGGTGTTGATGTGCTGGACGTTGTGACTGAGAGGTACGTGTAATCCGTTAAACAGTCTTTATCGGCTGTAGTCTTTTCCAGCATCTTTACATCCTCGTCATTAGGTTTTGGTGAAGTGCGACCCGAGTATAAAAATCTGTCTTGTTTAAGTCATGTCAGCTGGCACGGAGGGTTAACGCCAAACAGCTAGCTAAGCTTGGCTAGGGGATTTTAGCAAGTACATAATTGTTCGTTTCTTTCATCATGCTTTGTAGTCTTCATGTTTAGCAGTGTTTATATGACCAACACTTGCAAAATAGTAAAGTAAGCGAACGATCAGGCGATCAGCAATGTTTATTGGCACTCTTGTGCGTGATCAGACAGTCACATACTGTCAGTGTATTACTCAAAATCGGGCTGTATAATGTGTGTTTGAAACGTCTGATTTAAAAATAATGCATTAACATGATTCATTCAATGTGTGTTTAACTCTGAATTTGCACTGAATCATGGAATGACAGTAGTCAAGAGAAGACAAGACAATGTAAACTCTCACGTTGATCACCATTCATCACCATGTACAAGATCCCCACCCCTCATTTGTCCAACCAGGCTGATTTTAAAACCTTATTCATGTTTGGAAACTACACCAGTTCATGTGAAATGGTAAATGTGTTCCTGTCGTTAGACCTGTTACTGCATGTTGGTAGCAACACCAAGATGATGGGTTTGAGTCTTAATGTGCATACTTGTAAAATGTATGTAACTAAATTTGGATGTATCGATGTAATTTGCTTCACATGGCTTTTTAAAGGGGTTACTAACTGTGATGTGATTTCAGGGTCCTGTGTGTGCATGGGTGTTTGTGTGTGGAAGAGTGAGAGAAGGTGGAAACCTCAGGGAGCCTGTGTGTCTTATCATGGCTGACGGGTCCAGCGATGATGATGTCATCCACCTGGCTAGTTTCAACACCCATCGCCGTCAAGGTTGTTGGTGCCCATGAGTTTATATTCTTGTGTCAGTCTGTTTGTAAACAGTGCTTGTCTTTCTTCTCTTTCACCTTTTTTATGAACGCAACTGGTATTCTGGATGTCCTGACTGTTTTATGTTTCGTTAGGTAAGAGAACTAAAAAGAGGATGTACATAACTATATCATCTGATTCTGATGATGAGCCAGTCAGATTTGTACCAAACACCCCTGTTGTGGTCAAGGAGGATGATGATGATGAAGTGAGCATTTTAGAGGTAATTTGCTTTGCATAACGTAATATTTAGCTGTCTTTAAAGGAATAGTTCATCCAAAAATAAAGATTCTTTTATTATTTACATACTCTCATATCATGTCAAACCTGTATGACTTTCTTGCTTCAGCAGAACACAGAAGAAGATAATTTGCAAAATGCTGGTAACCGGCACCCATTCACTTTCATAGTATTGACACAAGATACAATGGAAGTCAGTGGGTGCTGTTAACCAGCGTTTTGCAAATTATCTTCTTCTGTGTTCCACAAAAGAAATAATCATGTACAGGGTTTGTATGACATTAGGGTGAACTATAAGAGTTATTTTTGGGTGAACTATCGCTTTAATGCAGTGGCCTAAGTGAGTGTTTGGGCACAGGTGATGTGGTTTATAAACGTTTTATACTGACTGTACCCTTTCTTTTGATCTAACCATCGCAGCCCTTACCTCATCGTGAACTAATCCGACCTGCGGCAAAGTGGGGTGCGAACAGCTTCCCTAGCCAGGCATCTGGATCCAACAAACATCCTACCACTGCACACAGCCACCATTCTTCTGTAGCCACTGCACATCCTGCATTAGGAAACCAAGCCATAGGTGTCTTAACCACGGACCTGAATTCTGTCCCCTCGACATCGAAAGAATATGCCTTGCACAGACCTCCATTGCCTGTTAGAAACTCACTGCCCCCTCATATGGACCCCTTATCCACTGCACACTTAGAAAATCAGGCCAATTCTGTTTTAACTCGACCCACCACTGAATCAGGTCAAACGGACTCATCCCGCAGAATTACAGTGGTCATCCGACAGAGAACCGAGAAGCACATGAAAAGGCCTCCGACGCCACAGGGGACTGCACTAGTGGAGATTAAACCAGAACGAGACCTAGACCAGCCTGTGGCTCCTATTTCTCCCCCACATTTCCTCGCGCCAGCTGATGACGAGAGGCCTGGACCTTCAGTGTCCAGAGAGCCAGCGGTATTTCAGGCTCCTCAGCAGACGCCCCTCAATATCCTGGTGAAAGGAGTGGTGAGTTTTTTCATCAGCACCTCACATGAAGTGGCAATGTCTGACTTCTTTCACCGTTCCTTTAAAAGCAGAATTTGTTTTTGATTTGCCTCATATTTCCAGATGGACCTTTTCCCAAATGTGCAGGAAGCATATGTAGCAGAACTGATAGAGAGAGGCGACCTAAAAGATTTAAATGTGTAAGAACAGTTATTTTCCATTCATTTCTTGCATTAATACAGTATTCAGATTAAAGCGGAGGCTCTGCTTCATTGTATTAAAAATTGTTCAAAAAACAAAATGAAAGGTAAAACTGTTATTCTCTATTCGAACATGAGTTTTTATTGTTTATTAAAAAAGAATGTTATAAATAATACTGGCTTGAGACTTGACCTTGGAACATTGTTCTCATGATGAAAACATTGTTTGTGTTTTTTTTCACAGAATATGCAATATATTATTGGAAAATCCTGATTATCCGAAAAAAGCAAACTCAGTCTTGGCGCAAAGCAGCGTTCTCCTTGAGACTAGTGACTCTGAGACGCAGGTTTGTACATATTATTTTCAGAATCTGGAAATGTCCACGTAGGGTTTGGAAGTATCCATGTATAATGAGGCAGAGGTATAGCAACAAATAAAGTTGTGTAAAAAAAGTCAATATATGTTGCTTCCTTTCTTTTCTCTCTTGCAGGAAAGTGAAAATTATTTTGATTATTCAAAACTAAAGCCTGTTGGTTCAGAGGTTGTAATGCAAGCTGCAGACCTCCTGATGGGTGACTTCAGGATGTTGAGCTGTCAGGATATCAAATGGGCCCTGAATTGCCTCAAAGGACACTATGCAATCACACGAAAGGTGCTTCACACATGCTTTAATTTATGTTGTTTGA
This sequence comes from Beaufortia kweichowensis, assembly GCA_019155185.1. NCBI lineage: Eukaryota > Metazoa > Chordata > Actinopteri > Cypriniformes > Gastromyzontidae > Beaufortia > Beaufortia kweichowensis. Next base: position 5,502,588 of record CM032804.1, read on the forward strand.
AATTCTTCTTTCTTGAATTTTCTGTGAACTTTGAAGGAACTCCCACATCTAAGAGCTTGAAACTACATTCAACATCATTAGTGTCTTGTGATGATTAAAAATTGATGAAGCTTGTGATGTCAGGTGTAGTGATAGACTGGGTTACACCCTGTCAGACTATCTGTCCATAATATTTGACCAAATAGCAAAAGCTGTATGCATTATGGCATAATATTGGTCTCACTGTTCTCCACGGGTATTAGCATCAGTAGAAAAATGTGGGTTGACCACCAGTTAGGTGTTGTAATATTAAGGAAGTATACATAGTTCAGCACAAGTTGAACATTTCTTTAAAGTGATAGCTCTGTTGTCTGTTGAAGGCCTTATTCGATGCCCTTAAGAAGTGGCGGAAGAACTCTACTGACCTCTCAGGGAAGAAGAAAAAACGCAGAGAGCCAAACGAACGCGCCTTCATAGACTTCAAGTTTGAGCAGGGTAATGTGTTCTTTTACGTTGTGTGAGTTGTAAATTCAACGAAACAAAAAATAGGGCTAAAAAGTGAAATTGCTAGAGAATGTTTCTTATTTTTTTTAGGTTCTTTTAAACTGGAGAGAAAGATGTACTTCTTAGAGAAGAACAGACGATGGAGCCGAGGTAGCGAGACCTCCATGCTGGAACCATCTCTCATGAAAGAGCTTCAGTTTTATGAGCAGAAAGCCAAAGAAATGGCTGAGGTAACTCAAGTCTGTTACTTCCTTCTTGAAATTTATGCTTGTGATTAATTGAGCTGCTAGGCTGTTAATTGTTTAATTATTGCGTTTGTTTTTTTACTTTCAGCATGAAGATTTCCTATTGGCTTTGCAAGTGAATGAGGAACAGTATCAAAAGGTAAGTGTGAAAAAGCAATTGTTTACACACTACAGATGCACCAGTGATGACATGACAAAGCACATCGAATCCCTCATCTGTGACTAAATGCAATGAGAGATCTAATTTCATGACTACATCATTCACTCTGTTGGTGTATGTAGTTTGCAAACTGCACATTAGTTAAATATTGTATTATGTGCTAGGTTGCGTTAAACCATTAAAATAATGCATGTCATAAACAGGCCGCAGTTACTCTAATGACCTTTATATGGCCCTTGCTTTCAGGATGGACAGCTGATCGAGTGCGGATGCTGCTGTGGAGAGTTTGCCTTTGAGGAAATGACTCAGTGTACGGATGGTCATCTCTTCTGTAAGGAATGCCTGGTGAAGTACGCCCAGGAGGCTGTTTTTGGCTCAGGACGGGTAAGTGAAACCCTGAGGATAAATCTAGGGTTAGGTTAGACTGTTAGATCACTGTAATTACCTTAGTCTTCCCTCATCTGTATTACAGGAATTGCTTCAAAAGTACTGCAACCCTTTGATAATGAAACTATTTTAATGTCACAATGTTTTCAGAGTGTGCGAGGTTTCTGTATTTTGGTTTCGTTTGGGTTTTTGAGGTGTTTCCCAGTTTCGGTCGCGTCTTGCTTTCACTTTTATTCTAAACGAATTCAGTTCCATTTAGGAAATGTAAGATTGTTACTCATTTCTAATGAGTTTGTTCTAAACACAAGTACTTAATAAATTTGAACTGTAGTTGGTTTTGCTGACTACTGATTAGGTGTAAGTGGTTCTTTATGTTTGTTTGCAGTCCGAGTTGAGCTGTATGGATGGGAGCTGCACGTGTTCTTTTCCTACCAGTGAGCTGGAGAAAGTTCTACCTGACAACATCCTCTGCAAATATTATGAACGACAAGCAGAAGAGGCCATAGCAGCCACCTGTGCTGATGAACTGGTCAGGTAAGTTTGTGTAATTGGTCCCCTGGAAATGAAAATTCTGTCTATTGCTAAACATTGTGGTGGTCAAAACACACGTTTCTTTTACACAATGTTTCTTTTATAAAAAAACAACAATTAAAGTTTTGCAGAATGTACAAACTTCTCTTTTCCATACAACACAAGAGGCTTTATCAAAATAGACAAAAACAGTTTGGAATACCATAAAAATAGTGGACTTCAAATGTGTTTCTAAAACACTGCTAAAATAACATGCTGAAATTGTACATAGACTTCTTAAAAGTAAATTGTAATTTCTGCACCACTAGCATTACTAAACAGAATTTCAAAAATAATGATTGCCTTCTATTGCTCAGACAGGCAGATAATCTCATCCTAAAACTTAGGCAGGTGGTTGAACAAGTGTTGTTGTGCAATGTTTTAACAGTACACAGAACCATTTTATTTACACCTCATGGGAGATAACCAACAAATTGTTTACTCTCTGTGTCTATGCAGATTAAAGAAAGTATTTTATTATTGCTTCTAAGTAGAAAAACCCTGAAGGTCAAAGAAAATGATCATGAAAGAATAAATAATGACTTTTAGCAACGGAAAACCTCAACTAACATTATAAACAGGCCTTGGGGTCAAAATTTAGAATATATAAATCATTGTCATGATTCATAACAACATTATTTTCCTCACTTTCCTTTCAAGGTGTCCGTTTTGTAACTTCCCAGCACTTTTGGACAAAGACATTTCTCTGTTCAGTTGCCCAAACCCTCGCTGCAGAAAGGTTAGTTTGTGTGACTGGATTTACATGAATGTGTGTGTTTTAATAATCTATGAAAATGTATTTTCGGAGCGATCGCTTTATAATTTACTCCAATAACGGTTCTCTTATTGTTCACTTCTATCTCTGAGCCCTCAAGTGGTCACTTGGTGGCACAACAGGCCCATGGAAAGGGTCAGTGGTCTGTGGTTTGCAGTCTTGGCCCCATGAATAAACAGTGTTGGTGAATGTGAAACTAATAGTATTTTTATTGGCAGTGTTTACCCTGCTGGAATTAGTCAGGTCACGGTCAAGAACAGAGAGAAAAACGTTCATCATGTCTGCTATAAATATACAGCATTCTGAACCCCAAAACAGAGGGTTCAGGAGTTCAATTAAATGCATCACTATTCCAGTATATCACTCCCATGATGTTTGGTAAGTGATAACAGGGAAATGTGGATTATAACCTCAGGATATGAATCACACACCACAGCCTGTTTATATTAGGCACGGTCTCTGAAAACAGGCTGTGTCAGTTCAGTCGCAAGTGCTTATTTCTTTGCCATGCCCAAACAATGTTGCTTTTCATTATCAGTGGATGATGTTGTTGTGTTCAGCTATAAGGAATGTACAGGGCAGTGTCAGGACAGAGGGCTCTGTCTATCAGTCTGTGTGCTAGTAGATCTCAGCTGACAAGCAGAACATGTCAAGGACAATAAACTAACAGCTACTTTCTCATCGGGGCTGAGAGGAATGCCGGAGCCGCCTGCAGTTTCTCAAGACTGCATTTGCATTTGTCTGTCACTCTTCATTTCTCTCTTTCTGTTACTTAGAAAAGTAAACACATGTGGGGGGCTGCGGTTAGATGTTTCTTTCAAACATCAAGAAGGTCGAGGGCATATGAATGCATACATTGTAAGTTAATGTAAATGTAATGTATGTTTCGAGTTCCTGCCATGGTAACATTTTCTGTACCATGAAAATATTTCCTGTAATTTTGCTTGTTATTCTCAAGCAGTGGCTTATTACTCTTGTGTATTTTTTCAGTGGTTAGGAATTTACCATAATGTGAAATAAGTAATAGAAGTTGCTAGTAACTATTTAATGAATATAACGGCAAACAAAGCAAAATAGTAAGTTGTGCAAAAGCAGAAAAATATGCTTGCTTGCTGTTTCATACAACACTCTTAAGTATGTTTTGAGGATTTAATTCTTTTTAAACTTCTCTCTAATATTAATCCTGTGAAGTTGTGCCATGTCAGCTTGGATTTTTTTCAGTTTTGTGTGCTGTATGGATCAGGTGGTCAGTGAGTGCATATACTTCCTCTATAAACTTAAAATGTGTGCATTGCTGATCATAAAGTGCATATTTTTAGCTAGATGAAATGCTAGTATTAGAACATACATTAGGAGACCCACTATTAATCATACTAGCATCTAATTAATTGGTCATTAATCAAATTTGATAAGGTCTGACACTAAAAAATAAAAATATGTTATAGTCGTGAAATCACCATAGCTCTGCTATCTAAATTCGATGCATCACAAAATGCAATACATCCATATATCTTTACACCCCTAGTGTTGGCAGACGTATTCCAGTCTTGCACTAGTTTGTCCTCTGGGTGGCGCTGTTGTTCTTTGTGTGTTTAGTGTGTTTTACTGTGCCACACATCTGCTGCTGATTACACACCCGCCTGAAACACTTCTGCGGCGGGTTGGTAGAGGGGGCAGGGGAAGCCTTTCAAACAGCCACGTCTTTGGCCTTTCTCTCTGCACCGCTGATAGATTAAGTGTGCCATCAGGCAGATCCTCCATTTTCCCCTCCTTACATCTTATCCTCCTGGCACAGTTACAGGACAGGATAGGGGCAGATTTAAAACGTGTATAGTTTAATTTCATAAAGTGACCCTCTTACTGCTCTGGCTCTCAGCATGGCAATCCTATGAAGGCGGAGAAGCGAGTTCTCGTGCACAGCAGTGCTCGACTTGGCCAGGCGTATAAGAACCTTTCTAATACTTTTTCTTTTTGGAACAAATCTTTGGGATTATTGATGATCTGTGTCTAATGACCACCTGATATATCACACCTTTTGACAAAAACATAGTTTAGAAGCAGCTTTACACTCTAAAAAGACAAATATATACAGGGTGTGGTTAAGCATTTGGGCTGTAAAGCAATAATTGATCCATAGGTACGTGTAAGTTTAGGAAACTGTACAACCAGTGCTCTAAACTCATGTTGTGAATACATATCTATCTTAATGTGTATGGTTGTCTGTGCCATGTGCATATCTTCATGTGCATATCATAATCCTCTTGTGTTTGCAGCTGTCTAACCCACATTTGTCCATGAAAACAGACTGCTGTGGAAAACTCTGGAATCCCAATGCCACATTATTGACTTCGATACTCATGTTTCACCAGACTCTCTCTCTCTCTCTCTCTCTCTCTCTCTCTCTCTCTCTCTCTCTCTCTCTCTCTCTCTCTCTCTCTCTCTCTCTCTCTCTCTCTCTCTCTCTCTCTCTCTCTCTCTCTCTCTCTCTCTCTCTCTCTCTCTCTCTCTCTCTCTCTCTCTCTCTCTCTCTCTCTCTCTCTCCTGATGACCCAGTGTCTGAAGTGATGTGCACCCACAAGTTTCCAGCTCCAGGACTTTAGGAGACTGCTGTGTCTCCTTTACTCCCTTCTTTCCCTCGGTGAAGATAAAACTTATATAACTGACACACTTTTTCCTCTTTACTGCCTCTTTGGCTCCACCCCTTTTAGCGATTCCAGGAACCTTATTGGCTGGACCCACATCCCTCAGATTTGAAATGTGGTACAGTTCATGTTTGACCCAGTTTTTTTCCTTTTTTTCAATGGTTTGCACATTTTTGAAAAATACTGTTTTTCCCTCAGTGATGGAATAGGTTAGGTTAGATTTGACATGTGGATTTGCAGGTCAACTGTTCTCGCTCTCTAGCTCTGTGTACTAGTTTTTGTTTGCACTGTTTATTTTTTACGTTTCCATGATTCTCTGATTTCCTGTGATAGATGGCAACAGCTGCAACATGTTTTTCATTGCGTGCGTTTTGCACACACTTTGAAAAGCTTTGCCTAATGCAATATTCAGTACTCCCACAGGACTCTCTTGTTTTAACTGTAACCGTCATATCTGTAATAGCTGTTTATTTTGCCCTCCTGCGTTCCATTGAAAAGAAAAAAACCAGTTCAGACATGTCACATAATCAACTGTACATGTGTTTAGAGGGAGTTGCTTTTATTGCAGAGCACTTTATCTGAGCCGCATGAGCCAGACCATCGTTTTATTAAAAGCACCTTTGTTTTATAACTCTGTAAAATCCAGCCCTAGCCTAGGGATGTTTGCGTGTGTGTTAGCACACGTTGTGGGTGTGTCGCTCTCTTCCTGAGGCTCATTCAGGCTGTGATCCTCCTGAACGAACAGCCCCCAATCAAATGCTCCACAAATCTCTTCTTCTGCCTTATAAGGCCTGCTGGTGCTGCAGCCTCCTGCGCGCCGGTTCAGGAGAGAAGCAGATGTCGCAACAATTCTCACATGGCAACAAGTTCGCGCTGCTTTATTTTAGACGGCTTTTTGAACGCTTCAATAGTTTCTGGTACTGATGTGTGGAAAAGATTAGGTTGACTAGTTTTGTTATTTCTAAATAATTGATTTAGCATGAATATTTCTACTGCAGTGTTTTTGTTTTACAGCATCATGAATTTAGATGTGCAGAAGAACTCAAATATAAACACAACTGATTCATGTGTGATTTTGGACATGAGCTTAAATCAGTCAAATTTTTCCTGATAACCTACTAGTTGTTCAGACAACTTGAAAGTTAAAAATGTTGTTTTGCCATCCCTACATGAGACTGGTGTAATTTCATCTGAGGGGATGTGGTCAAATAAATAAACACGTATAAGTTCCCAGTCCACATAAAACTAGCCTGACTACCTATAGCTATGGTTTCGGGTTATAAGGTTTCAGCTTAAATGAGAGGTGTGAACATAGCCATTAACAGGAAATGGAGGGGTGCGAGTTTTGATGAATCAGATTTAGGTTACAAGAATATGTGGGCTGACCACACTTGTCACCCTGGGCTTGTTCTGTGGAGATAAAGGCTTGCTGTTGTAGCCGTTTTCCTCTTGTCTCGCAAGTTGTTTTTCCAGTTTGCTTTAGTACTTTGTTTAGCGTGTTAGATGACAGCCATTGTTTATATCTTTATTACATGGAGCAGGCCTCTTCATGGGTGCAGGTGAACACTACACACATCCTGTGTGGGTAGAAGGTTTCTGTGGCTCTTGTGCAACAGTGTTTTTGTGATAAATGCCTTCTGCAAAGTCATATTTCTTTTGTGCATTAGATGCAACCCCATTTCATTTTCTAAACCTTAGGTTGAGTCCATAGAAAAAACAAATCTAACTGTTAGCATAATGCAATGTAGTATATTAATATTTGACCCTTTAATACTCACTAGTGCTGTTTAAAAAGCCCAGAAAGCATTAAATAATAGTGTTAACGGGCATACATTTCTTAGCTTGTTCATAAGCCGCATAAATCAAATGTTTCCATGCTTGTAATGGAATCTTAAGTGTTTGCCAACACTGAGATAAGAACTGTTGCATAACAGAAAATACCTGTGTAAATGTGAAACTGACTCCGTCCTGTTTCATAGCGAGATCTCTGGTGATCAGGAAGTGTCAACCTGGCCTTCCAAGGTATGTCTGGTACCAGGAAGTGATGTCAGCGTGATGTCACCGCTGTATTTTTAGTCGCATATATAACCAAAGGTACCAGTGTGTGTTGTGTTCAGTGAGCGTAGAGTCACCTTTACCGAGAGCCGCAGTCACTTCCTGTAAACTCGTTTTCTGTGTAAACATGCAAATACACCATTCACAGGCAAACGTACCAGCATAAACTAAAAAAAGCTGTATTAAAGTTAAGACATTTAAATTCTGCTGCCTCACTTTGTATTTTAAACATAAAACAAGATATTTAAACAAATATTTTTACAGCTTTTACAGTAAACATTTTACCAACTTAAGCTAAGGATTGTATACTATAAGATGATACTGTTTTACTGATTTCCAAATTGAACAAAGTAATGATTTTGTGTTTGTTAAATTCACACATGCTGACATTTAGAAGTCTTATCAGGAAATTTATTGACTTTTCTGAGCTTGTGTTCACCCTCTGTTTCTCAGTGTCTGCCCTCCCTTGTTATTTTGGTTTCTTCCACTAGGGGGCGATGCATCATTGCTGTAGCGCTTCAGTTAACACCTCCCACGTCTCCACACCTCATACCACATGGCCATTGTCTGCCTTGACATTCATACCATTCACCATTTCCAGTGTAGTTACCATTTTCTTCAAAAGAGGTCATTTATTATTTTGTATGTTTACAGCATGCAGCCTGAGGCTGATTTTTCAAAATCGATGTTTTCAAACCCCAGGCCTATATGCTTTTAAGAAAGATGTTGACTTGTTAGTGTAGCATGCAATAGGTTTGTTTCCTGGCCAGGATGACACTTGGGGGCCAGAAGCTATTGTTCTTTAGGCCTTTTGCATCACACTGAGTTGTCATTTATCAGCTGTCACTGCCATTAATATTCACCATTAGCTTTAATTATTTATGTTAATGGTATTTACCATGGGGACTGTTACCAGGCAACACAAGGTTATGGGATTAGAGAGCTCTCGGTGGATAATGGCCACATGTGCTCCGTCTCCATCGGTAGATATATCTCTCTCTCTCTGTTTGGAGCAGCTGCCATTTTACCCCATCTTCTTTTTCTTACCCTTGAACTCTTCCTTGAACAACTAATGGTTATCTTATCAATAAAAGTGGATGAAACTGTTGAGGGGTGAGATGATGTAGCTGTAGTGCCTGTTGTGTTTGAATATTTCATAGTCAGTGCATGTGAAAAGCGTAGGCGCCAACACGGTCTTAGTGAAGCCAATTTCACGTTTTCAATTTAGAGGTTTAGCTGCGTGTCAGACACAGATGTCCTTTGCAGTCAGCTGAAAGGCAAAGCATTGTGGGCAGACATGACTAAAATGGAACAGATGAAAATGTTGTTCCTAGGCAACCAGACGGGCTATAAGTCGCATCTAAAGAGGAGGGCAGGGAGCTGCGCACACTCAGTCTGCTTTCTGAAAATATCAGTATGGAGGCCTTATTATTATCAGTTGTTTAGTCTTTCACTGTAGATGTTCATATTTTAGGCCACTTATGTGTACTTATTAATAAAGTATGTAAAATCAATAAAAGTGACAGTTGTTTCCATAACAAATACTTTTATGTACCTTCAGCTGTTTACCATCAAAACCATTACAAAATACATTTATGTAGTTTGTTTTGGGTCTTATTTACTGATGTTTTATTGGTTTCCATCAACCACTTCCCACCAATACAAACCAGCAAAGACCATTTTAGTTTCCATTAAAACCAATACAATTCTCTTTTTATACAAATCCTTTAAAGTTGTCTACTTTTTTCAGTTACATGGCTAATATATATGCTGTTATAATTGTTTTATCAGCATAAGCATATAGCATGGTATAATTAATTCATTATTTTTTTATTTATGCATCTATGTCATTTCAACATCTCGACCGGATTGTGCATGAATATGAAGCAACAATACAGGAAATACTGACTTGAATGACTAAATTGTAACCCAGGTGTTTCTCTTTCCACTACTTCATGTAAGTTGTGATCAATAACACAGATGCTTATTTGTGTTTACTTCCTTAGGAGAGTTGCAGGAAGTGCCATGTGGTGTGGAAGGAGCACGCGGGAAAGACCTGTGAGCAGGTGCTGGAGAGAGACGAGATCCGGCTGCGGGTGGCCTTGTAAGTGCCCGTCTAAAAACTCTTAGTGCCGAGGTCGTTTGTTAATAATTCATCCGTATAGTATTGAGGGCACTCAGTAGTGTAGTTAACCACCTGGGAGATCATTAGTATCCATGTGCTGAGTCAACTGTTTCTAAAACGCACCGTCCCTTGTGTATTATGTTTGCAAATACACGTGAACCAGAGCTGTCCCTGTACACAGGAGGTCTACATGAGGAAGTGTATTGAAGCGTGGGTGCCTGTATAAACTGATTCGGTGTGAAACAGGCTATCGTGATTGGTCAGTCACTGGATTGGACGGGATGTGATAGCTTGGTTTCCTTCCTGTCATTGGATGAAGCATACACAATGATCAAAGACTGTGTATCCTGTTTTTCCCTGAATCTTTTCTCCTGTCTGCATTTATAGTGACAGGAAACTGACTCTAACTGAGAGACTGAATTAAATGTGACATCACAGAGGCCAACTGTGGTTTTACACTGATATGATTTTGTATTTTAGTGTGTTTTAGATAAATATGCTTCAATAGCAGGATGCTTTCTATACATGAAGTTGAAAATAACATAATGGTGTACACAGATAACGTATATGACTTACATAAATAGAACAAAGTTATTGTTTTGGCACAAAGTTCAATATGTTTTTTTATATAAAGGGCACAAGATACTTTAGTATGTTTAAAAATATATAACAAATGTTGGGTAAAATAGTCTATTTCTGATCAAATACTGAAATCGTCAATTTTAAGTTTTTATTAAATGTTTTCACCATACTGGTAGCTCAGGTGTAAATATTTGGTTGTTTAAATACCCATGTGAGGTCTCTCTTAAAGTTTTGAAAGCATTTTTTATGTTTATTACATGATTTGTCATAGTCAGGCAAGTGCACATATCAGTAACACTGGAATTGCCCAAATATATTTGTATTTAGCATTTTACTTCACTTCCTTAAAAGTTTGTTTTGGTATGCACCTGACTAGTTTTGGTACAGATCTAACAATCATTTCTGTTGTAAACAGTGAAGAGAAGATGACCGCTGCTCGTGTCAGGAAGTGTCATAAGTGTTCCACGGGTCTGGTGAAGTCTGAGGGATGCAACCGAATGTCATGTCGCTGCGGCGCCTTCATGTGCTACCTCTGCCGGGAGCCTATAAACGGCTACAACCACTTCTGCCAGCACGCTCGCTCGCCCGGGGCTCCGTGCCGAAACTGCAAGAAGTGTTCGCTGTGGACGGACCCTACGGTAAGTGTTCACACCCCATGACACAGTTTACACTTCAGCGTCTTCTTATTTTGAGTTTTTTTAGCACTTTACATTGGTGTGAGGTCAGCTTTGACATGCACAAATGTGACCTTTCCAAGCATCTGCTTTTGGTTTACAACAGGATAGGTCTTCAAGGTTTTGTGTAAGATCTGTTCACTGCGCGTAGAGTATTTGCTCTTAGGTAAACTTTCCTGCTGCCCTGCACTCCCCTCCCTTTGGCCCTTGTTTTATAAAGACATAATGTAATAGGTCTATGGTTTGTTTATTGTAATTTATTTGCGTTTAGAATAAATCCAAAGGTATGTATGGTGTATGTTAAAGCTGTATGTCATCTTTGTATATATTGGGCTCTGTAGAGTTTGACTTGCGTCTGGTACTTCAGTGGAGTGCTCATCTCATATGTGTTTGGATTTGCAAACAGCGAGCAGAGTAAATCATTAAACATAAGCCTTAAGCTATGCAGTAGATTGTTCCCATTTTCTTAGCACTGCTTACAATTGCTGTGCATCTTATGCATTATTTACAACATGCTGCTATGGTTTTGTTTGTTTTTCTGAGTATCAAGCACAGTTCTTATTAACAGGTTGAAGTTATTAGGAAGTGTTCATGTATCGTAAGTAGATAACTAATTGATTAACTGTAATTAGTACTGATGAAATAACCATTCTGTCATTATCTCTTTCTCTTGTCTACATTTATCGAATCATATGTCTACACATTCAAAGCTTATGCATTTGTGATACATGCATGAACATTTCTGTGCAAAGCTGGAAATGCAGAGTGCTCAATTTTTGGGGAGAATGAAATAAATGAAAAATTAAATTTGAGAGGTAGTTCACTAAAAAATGAAAAATCTCTTGTATTTAACTATATATTGAACTATAAGCGGTGACAAAATTGTGAATTCCTTTTCCGGTTGATTTAGGAGTTCCACTAATTATCCGATTAAGGCATTTGAATCAGTGTTTCTGTGTGAAGAGCACAGTGAGGGTGATGTCCTGCTGTCAGCCCGGAGGCTTCAATTACCCCTCCATTCAGAGCCTTTGCCTAATCACCTGGCAATGTGTGACAGTTTTGGGGTTTTGAATGCTGACTGGTAAACTTGATCTGTTTTGTATTTTACTACTGAAGTGGACACCCATGGGGTTTATCTGATGTTCCATTTTGGTCAGGCTGTGATCTGACGTGGATGTTGGCATTACACTTTGTCTGGCAGCATTTGTTGGTTTTTCCACATGAGTGAACAGTAATCAGAGAATCTAATTGGCATTTTTGAAAGCCTTTTTGTTTCTCTGCCGTCCCTCTCACTTTCTCTCTCCTGCAATTCACAGCAAGATGATGAGCGGGTAATTCAGGAGATCCAGAAAGAGGGTGAAGCCGAGTTAAATAAGAAGAGTAATCAGCCAGGTCAGTGCTCTTCAACTTCATTTGGTCAACTGAACTCAAGTCTATTTCTAATCTTCATAATCTTTCTGTTTCTTAGAAACCACCGGCAAGAGAGTAGGCCCTCCCCCGGAGCCAATCCCAGCGAAGCGGCCCCGTGTCGCACCGCAGGCCCCTAACGCAGTTCCTCAGGCAGTACGCGCCCCGCTGCTCATCCCCCAGGTCATGTTACCTGCACCGCAGCGTCTGTTTCTCCAGCCCATTCCGGCTCCTTACGTGCCCCCATTACCCAATCTCCCCCCAGTGAACTACAACCCACGTAATCTGAACTTTGACTTCAATATGCCTATGCACTATGGACCACATAATCGCTTCTTCAGACCACTTTGAGGAAACCACGGTACAGAGAGCCACACTCAAACTGTTAAACAAATTCCAGACTTTTGTGACTTAAACTGTTAGCCCCTTGCCGTTTTTTGCTACAAATTTTGTTACGGGAACCAAACTGTTTTTCTGGAGGGCTTTAGAAGAGTGCCTGTTGGATTTGATTCTTCCGTTGAAAGTATTTTTGAATGAAGTACAGTGTGAATAATACAAACTACTTCTGTTAGTTTTCAGTTAAATAAAAACACAAAACCTGTTGGAAATTGTTTACTTTGTCACTTTCTAAAACTGACAAGAATTTGGGGTTTGTCTGGTACTTTCTGCATTTTGATAGCTTGTAGCCAGGTGTGTTTGTTTAGATTTTCACTTCTGGAAATGCAAATACTGATAGGTAGATGAGAAACTCTCTCATCTGAATGATGAAGGGAAGTGCATGGAGAAATAGATGAGTAAAGGTCAGTGTCAGGAAAATATATTTAAATTTAACTTGAATATCGACCTTTTTTTCTGTCTTCAGTGTGAGCTGTATTTCCACACTCTCCAATTATCATTTTAGGTAATATACGTTTGCTGATATAAATTGTTCGTAATTATCTGCTGTTTACACCAAAAAAAGCATTTTATCAAACACACCAAGATAAAAAATAGCATTTTGGGGAAAAACAGATCTGAGATCAGAGCTGAGAGGATTGTAACATATTAGCTATTAACTAATGGAGTTGTGTGAGTGAAGAATCTGTGTCTGCCAACTTAACGGTTGCTGTTCTAATGGGTGATAATGGAAGATTTACTAATATCAGATGAGTTTTCTGTAATCTGAACTATTAAACAGTTTTGTTGTGCTGTGGCACATATATGGCAGTTATCTTGATACTACTTTGCAGTGTGAATAGTCTTCAGTTAGCAATTTCATTGTTAAAATGCCCCATTTCTTCTGTTTTATGTATTTTACACAAACAGTGTCTAGCAATGTGGGGTTTCTGAGATATTATACACTAATATACAGTAATATACAGCTATTACAGTCATTAAGTGAACCACTCCATATAAAGGAAATTAGTGGTATTAGACTTCATACATGATTTTTATTATGATTTTTTATTAACTGACTCCACCTTTAAGCTGTAAAAAAGCTCTCAGCTGTTATTAGTCAACGAACGGGCCAGTAATGTCTGCGGCATGGGATGTGTTTATTGTGCAACAGGCCTTGTGTTGTATTGCGTGACTCGTCTTTTGGCTTGACTACCGTGCATTGTGAGACTCCTGGCCGTATCTGTGGTCCTGCAGAGAGCCATTGTCTCTTGCCCAAAGCTCCAACAAAGTGCTAGTGCTCTTGGCCGCTACTGAAGCCTACAAGATCCACACGTCCACCCTGAAGGTTCAGCTCTCCACCCTGCTGGCATTAGATCCTCTGCCCCAGGCTTTGTTCAGCCATCTCGTGCCTTATAAAACTACATATTCTCTGCAAAGGGTTTTAGGATGTTACATCATTTGTCATTTAGCTAATAATTTTTCTGAAAGCTATTAGTGCTTAAAGTGATAGTTCACCCAAAATGAAAATTCTTTATTATTAACCTGAAAATCTGAAATGCTTTTTCAATAATAAAACTGGATAGGGGCCAAGCTTCAAAGAACAATGCAGCATCATAAAAAATAGTCCATGTGTTTCGTGAACTGTTTCAAGTCATCTAAAATATATTACAGCTTTGTTCTAGAAACAGTCAGAAAGCTTCTCTGGGTGAATGTTCCTTTAAATGTAAGACAATGCTGAGAAGATATCTGGTCTTTTTTCTTGTCTTGTCAAAGTGATTTGGCATATTTGAGCACAGGTTTACACACCTGACACGTATGGTGCAAGCAATAAGGTATCTCAGTTTGACATTGTAACTTTTTAATGGCCTGACAGATGGAGGGTTTGGTCCGGCCTGTGGGCCTACAGGTGTGAAGGTTTGACCCTGGCAGCTTGCTCACATTGTACCCACAGCTTAAGAGGTTCCTGAAACTGGATCCGTGCCTCTGTATCTTTTTGCCTTATGTTGCCATATAAAAGCTATGTGTGGAGGTCTTCCATCTCTTAGACATATACATGCCATAAAATATCTTTTGCACTCATTTTACTGTGGAAATGCAAATAGATGTATACATTTCTATGATGTGGTCAGTATACTCTTCTGAATGATTTGTATATCTTAAGTTTCCCTGTCTTTGTATTCACTTAATGAGGTCTCAGTGTGAAGGGCTCAATTCATAGTCATGAGTGTCTTCACCCCCTTCATGATGCCTTGGGCTGTGGTCAAACACATTAAGATTTTCTTGCTAAGTGATTTCATAGTGTCAGTAATGATCATGTGACATCTGCAGCTGCTCTCTGTGTCCTATTAGCTCATGATACAAGTCTTGTGATATAAACATTTGGATACTACAGTAGATTGTTTTTTCAGAAAATTGATTTTATTTCTCTATTATTTCAGTTATGCTCAATTTTTAAACTGAGCAACACTGCTTTGAGAAAAATACCCATGTCATGTGTTTTTCATCTACAGCACACTGCATTGTCTCCTGAATTTCAGCATTAACCATTTCATGGGTGTACTTTACTTTATTCAATGTCCTTATAATTCACATTTGCTCATCTGTTTACCATTTTTAATGTAGCAAGTAGATTTATTTGAGGAATAATTTGCCTAGGGGATAATTGTTTTTTTCCATTAGGCAACAGGATATTTTAATTCCATAAATAAACAATAAGTAAACCACGTTTTGTGTATAAGAAGGAAATGCAAATACATGCAAACGTAAAAACCAATGTACCTGTTATGTTCAATGTACAGGAATTTCCTCTTATTGAGGACTGTACTAACATTGTGCTGTTCTCCACAGTATATGTAAATATCTGTACTAATGTTGTCATGCTTTACAAATGTTAGTATGTTGGTCAAATTCATTTCGTAACGGTTTCTCCTGACCTTAATCTGTGATGAAAGCGATGACTATGTGCTCATTTTCGATCAGAACACCTGAAATGCAGCAGTTGCAGTTCTTCCACCAGCCCCCACAATAGAACTCCTTTCAATTTACATGGTCTTTGTTGTCATGGAAACATGGTTCCACATGTCAGCCACACTGGATCATTTAACCCTTTCTGTCTCTTGTCTTATGTTTTTAGATGGCTGGATGGAAATGTGCAATGGCAAAGGATAAATTTGTCATTTCCTGACATCAAACAATCACCAACCCTAAAACTACTTTACCACTCAACCATGACACACATCCGTTATTAAGATGGACTATAATAACCTGCCTAGAATTTTTTTTTTTGCAGTTTGCAGCAAGAATCACATGCTTTCTGTCAACCGCCTTTAAATAACAATTTCACAGTCCTGGCACTTCAATAAATGAATTTATTGTTTCAGTAACTCAGAGGGAATTGAAAATCATTTTGCAAAATGCTGCCCCAGCAATAACACAACACAAAAGCCTTATTGATAGAGAAGCTGCTTCCTGACAAAATGCGAGTGCGAGGTCTCAGGAGAAACCCATTTCTGAAGAGAGCACAACTTATTTTGAGCTCTGTTGCAGCAGGGTAGGCTTTTAAAAAACCCTCTGGGAGTTGCATTCATACTTCATTGAATTCTGCTGAAGATTTGTTACCAGTAGTTAGATAAACACGTTTCAAATGTTTTTTTTCTGACTTGACAAAAACACTTATCACACGTAATGAAATTAATGTGTGATTTCTAGAAATTGAACAAAAGACAAAGCCACAGGTTCATATTCAAACTGTATTTATTTTGCGATTTCGTTTGTACCCATGGCACATGAGGAAAAATAACCATAATATCAAAACAATATAAAAAGACATTTGGTTAGTCTTACAAAGTATAGATGCAGAATGCGTTTTTCCCATAATGGTCTTCTAATAAGGCACAGTCATTATCAGTCCTTTGAGTCATACGAGAACATTTGCATGAATGTGAAGTAAATTACTCCTATATCATGCGAGATATATTTAAACTGTTGACAACGATATTAATACCCAACAGTTGTACCCTAGTTAGTTAAATGCACATCAGAATCAAGCACCAATTTACAGGTTGAAATATTATTGATGACTTTTTTTTAGATCTATTCAGGTCTGTTAAATGATTCATTACTGCAGCTGAAATATCGCATGTTAATGCCACGGTTTTGGTTTTTCGCACTACTGGCATGGTAATGAGGTTTATGATAATGTCTGTGCCTTATCAAAACAAATGAAAAGAGTTTGGTGGATTTTCCAGTGAAATAACATTTCCAGATTAGACCATTGTATGAGTCCAGTCTTTTGGGTTGTCAGGAGCGAGAGGAAAAGTGGTTAAATTTGCTATAAATATCGTGTTGAACCTGCAACAACATACCTCATCTGGATATTATCACACCTGCAGCTACACAGCACACAATGTAACGATGACATCACATTCAAGTTGCAGAATCCATTTTAATTATTTATATTTTCCTCCATTTACAGTTCCAGGAGTTGTGAATCTCTAATTTTGAGATGAGGGACTGTATACTGTACTGTACCAATCCAGTTCTCTTTATAAGCATTAAAATTAATTCTAATGGCACAGATATTGAGGCAGTACATACTGTATCAGTGTACTGCCATACTTCAAATACAAAAACAACAAACACCTTCCTTCATAACTCTAGTTTATGAAACAAAAATCAACATTCATTCATCTTTAAATATTGCCATTGTCCTCTGGTCATTAAGATACCTGTAACTGGCAATAAGTGATACAAGGGAAAAACATCATGAGCTAACAGTCACAAGGGTTTCTTTGACATTTCTTAATATTAAGAGTGTAAGGCTCATACAGGACTGAGATGGAAATCACGGTACATAAAACTCTTTAAAACAATCCTGTGACAACAAGCAGGCGAACACTCGCCACAATTTCTTAGACAGTGGATAAATTTGACTGCAAGTCAATGACGGGATGAGATTTGATAACACAACACAAATTTGGATGCCAGTTAAGTCCCAGAAGTCACAGTTTTGGCCACTCGTCATCAACACTGCAGTAATTTCATGGCACCCAACTGCTGAAGAATTTAGACAGACTAAAGGTTAAACCCTTCAAGTTTCTCTCTGCTATTTGCCTTTTGTGCTCACTCATATTCAAAACCATTTTCAAAAATGCTTAACAGAAAGGTAAAGGAAATAGGAACAAAAAAGCCACAGTGGTTACTTAAGTGCCTTCAGTACTCCCACATAGTGGAGCCGTCCAGCTCGTCAGCATTGGCCTTCAGAACGCCTGCGTGATCCCCCTTCAGATACTTTCCTTCACTTGACTTGATGGCCACTTTGTTGTAGTCGCAGAACTCGAGGAAGAAGTCCACAGGGGTGTCGCTACTGCTGATCACGTTATACTCGCTACCCACCATCCAGTACTTCCCTGTGGAGTCTGATGAGAGATCGAAGACGTCAAGACATGTTTTAAAAGCTCCATCTCAAACTTGGAGATGTGAGGGCAATAAGATTAAGACTATACTGAAGAGAGACTAAACAAACCTTGCAAACTATAGGCTCCGTCTCTGAACTCCAGCCCAAAGACATCGTATGAAGAACGGTTGGAATCCAAAGTGCCGGTCACCTTCCTGCAGCCGATGAATCCATGTTCTCCTCTCAGGACGATGAGGGGTCTGTTGATGAGTTTCATCAGGAACTCCTCGGTCTCACCTGCAAAATAAATATAGGAATGCTCTTAGACATAATAGACTCAAAAGACTGCCAGCAAATCTTTAACTAAACTAAAGTAGGACTATCAAACACATCTGGGCCACCTACTGATGAGAAAACCTTTAACATACGGTCTCTCAACAAAACCTTTAAACAGAACGTAGTGCAAAGCACAGTACCTGCTGAGTCAATAGTGGCAGCCAGCTGTCCGTTCTTTTTGGCGGCCACATATTTTCCATTGGAGGCACGTAGCGTTATCTTCTTCCCACGCCATTCAATGTCAAAGTAGCAGTTAGTAGACCTGGAAACAAAGATTATACATAATGTCATGACATGTAAAACTATCCATTATCAAAATGTTAAAAAAAACAACATAAAAACAATCACAGAAAGGTTATATAATGAAGATTTTTTTTTACATATATACAACAGAATTGCACGATTAAAATAAGAGTTTAGCAATACTATGTAATATGTTACATTTTATTTTTATGTTTAGTGTTTGTTAGGTGTTGCTGCTGCTCATAAATGTACATTTATCACCCACACAAACCGGATGTGAGATACCCTATACATAGCCTGTACTCTCCTTATAATAAACCACATATATTAATATGAGTCACACATAACACATTGTGTGACCACAGAACTGGTTCATCTGAAGGATGTTAATCAGAAAACAAGGCCAATATAAAGCTTATAAAATACTCTTCATTGTGATTCATACTCACTTGGTAGATGCGGTGCATTGTAGGCCACCGTTAGCTGTGAGAGTCCAGTATTTGCCAGTGCAGGTCCTAAAGGCACACTTCTTTGTGTCCTTACTGATTTCCATCTGGAAGGTTTCCTGGTCGCCTTCCTCATCCTGGTTGGCAGAGAGGTCCATGCCTGCAATTAAAACAACAAAATACTGTGAAGTCTATGTCTGTAAAGTATCTTTGATCTAGTATCTGAGCAGACAGCATGTGTGAGCGGTTGAATGATGTTAATCTTTGAGATTAGTGGAGGTCTTGCTTTTAGACTTGAAAGCTTTGGCAAAGACAGTGTTCTTATAATGCCATGAACTATGACTGTGGAAATTGCCCTGGCCACCCCACACAACAGTTAATCTCCTTTGGAATTTTTGTCTGTCATATATGCCAGGATGCTTAGCGGGAGGCTTCGGTACAACAATAGTAAATGCATCCGGTTTGTACATTTGTAGTTAGGATGTATGCAGTGCTGTGAAAGACCAGACCAGCAGTCATGTATTGCAGAAATCTAATTAAACTCCATTGTGTGCATTTAGATACACAGATAAATCTTAAATTTCTGGCAAAACAACCCATGGAGAGCACAACACAATTTGATAATAGGTTTTTAGAAGGAAATATTAAAGGTACAATAGGATTAAAACTTAATCAGATGTTATAATTTGCTATAACTATAATGTTAACATCTGCTGCTTCAGTCTTTGAAAATAAAACCAATACATATTACCTATATTTTCAATTAGCAATTTACCATGATTGCTTTAATGTTCCAGTTTTTTCAAGCTCCTAATATATCTACGTGTAATTGCGTATTAGCACGCCGTGGCCTGGCCTCTGGAAGGAGGATTGAGTTTCCACAGAAATATGCAAGCCTGAATGAGCAGGGAAAATAAATGACCAAGATGAGAAACACATGTCTGCAGATGGAAGATCTGCACGGGACTATGACCAAGGAGACCAGCTCTAAATCAGTCTTGAGTAAGATGGGGGAAATTTCTTTAATCAGAGGGAGGTATGCATCCTCACCCTGCATTTAATGGTTTGGGAGGATTTTTAAGCCACCAGCAGACACACCACCAACCCCCATCGCCCGACGCCTAACTGCAAATGTATGATCAATCCACAACGACAACTGGAGCTATCAAAAGAAGGCTCATATTCCCAAGTGAAAAGCCTTTAACCTTGGTGAGAAAATAACACAGAAACCGACATTTAATTTGCTTTGGATGTATTCCACAATTATAAGGAATGTACATGCTCGACAAATACTCAAGTGAGGTCATTGGTCAAGCATCTGTCAGGTCAGCAACAGTTCTCAAATAAATATAACATATATCACAAAATACTGTTGGGAAATCATTTTAACATCTATGGAATTACAGACATCTTGCATCTTTGCCAGAAACAACAAGCAAGCCAGAAAACAGCGGAAACTCTTAATCCTTTAAAACAGATGAATTTAAGTTAGAGTTTGCCAGAGATTCACATTTGCCTCAAGTAGGCAGTGGTTTTTGTGTGCTGAAATGGCGAAACTTATGCACAGTGACGCTTCATTGTTCTGCGTGCTGGGCTGTCTAAAGACTCTCAGCAGCCGGGCTGCATGGTGAGCTGAGGCCCAGAGCTCAGTCTTTGTTCTCCCTCAACTCCCTGCACACGCCTGAAATCACTGCCCCCCTCACAAACCCTGCAATTTTCTGAGGACGGGCACAAAGGAGCAACTTGTCACAAACACTGAACCTAACTCATCTCAGGATTGTATTCCAGAAGGCAAATATTTGATTTTGGAAACCATGGTGGGGGTCTTAATGTAGAAGGATGTTGGTTAATCTGCATTTCATAATTTAGTCCAGATTGTTTTAAAACGACGGCTACAATCCTTCTTTTTGAAGGCTAAACACCATCCTTTCAAATGATAAACACAAGTCCTGACTAAGAAACAAAGGCAGTATACAAGAGGCAAATCTCCTCCTCCATCATGACCTGCAGAGACCACGTGCGTCCTGGCACAAGCCCAACATTCTGCCACTATCCAGTTTCATTATGAAATCTTGGCAGAGCAGAAACAAAACTGGTCATCTTTTCCTAAACCAATCAAACTGCCTGCAAAATCCCAGACACCCTCTTTTAATTACACCAGCCATGATGATCAATTTAATATTTTCACATTACAGGATCTTAAAACATAGCAGAACACATTTCATTTGCAGGAAGACAGTAGCAGCAATAATACTGCTGACAAAACCAATATTTTATCTGTCCAGTGTTTGGCATGAGATAATATGATCCATGATTTCAGTCTGACTGTCTTAGGGCATTTACAGTAATGATCACTTTCACTCTCAACTTAATTACAGTACCTAAAATATAGCTGTTGTGGAATGTACAGGACAAAGGTTGTACAAAACTGCAGACACAAGCTTGTCATGTGCTGATTTCATTGAACATTATAAATTTAACCTCAAATGCGCATTTAGTCAGACTAACAAACAATAATTTATAAAAGATGCAGTTAAAAACATTTGTGACTGGGCTAAACTATAAAAGACTTCATGTAATCGAATAATTTTAGCAGCACAAACCAAAGCATTATGCATATGCTTTTTATTTCATCATTTGTACGGATCCACCCCTGAGCTCTGCCCATGTGCGCACACAAACCACAAGAAAGGCTAAAGAGATGGTTATCTATAATTAAAAATGAGCTCTAGATAATTATGGACAAGTTATAGGAACCCAGCCCTAAATAACTGTATTCATACTGTATACTTGACCATATACACTAAAGTACATGCTAAAGGTTTAAAGATGTGTCTTAAAATTTGCACAGCCTCCCTGGAGATTCTTAGTAGCCAAATTGCCCATTACATTATGACTTATTGATGATTATATCTAATCTACAGTGACAACAAATCACAGCCTTTCATGCAAGCATCTTTTACCTTGCCTCGTGGACACATTCCTCTCGTTTCCAGCGGTGAGCACCACTTGAGGATGGCTCTGCTCCAACACAAAAAGCTCGTCCTTCCCAACCTTCGAGCTCTTGCCGGACTTCATGGTTCCACTGGGACCAGAGGGAGCCAGGTACTTCCCAGTGCAGTCTCTGAAGGCAACCTTCCCAGACCTGAACTCCAGAGTGTACCCCGTGGTCTTGTCGGGCTTTTGGCTCAGGCTCCCGTCATTCTTCAGAAAGCGGTTGTCGGAGGTCTGCAGATGGTACCTCTGGTCCTGGAAGACCAAGGTGATGAGAGAATCGACGCCCCACGGGACATCCCTGTCAATGGCGATCTCGCTTTGCTCTGAGCTCAGGTGTGCGTATCTTTTTCGGGTGACGCTGAAGATGTTCACCTGCGGGTGCATGGCAATGTGCACGCTCCATTTCTCTGCGATTGAGATGGTCTGCGCGAAGCAGGTAATTCTGTCTTCGGTTCCACCCAGGTAGCGCTTGTGCGGCTCGGACTGCAGTGACCAGCGCCCATCGTCGTGGGCTGTGATTACAAACCGGCAATCCTCGGTGGGCGTCTCGCTGTCACCCGTGACGTTCCCGTCTTTGTCGGCTGCAATGTACCTTCCTAGATGGCTCTTCAGGTAAAACATGTTGGAGTCGTCACCATCCTGCTCCAGCGTCCAGATCTGTTTTTTCTTCATGTTGGTCGCCGATGCATTGATCTTGAACCCAAACATCTCCGCCGTCAGATACTTGTTTCCACAGTTGATCAGGCCGAATTGGATCTTCAGCATGTCGCTGGTTCCGTTTGCAGTCATGTTGCTTTCTCGTCTGGGCCTTGCGGGAGCTGAAGAGGAAATGGTTTTAATGGTGCGCTGTGGATGATGTTGATGGGTCTCTTTGTTTGAAGGAGCGAGCGTGCGTGTGCGCGCCTCTCTCTCTTTCTGCAGCCTCACAGCGCGAGCGCACGGGCACAGCTGGGGCTTTTATACAGATGAGTGATGTCACGCGCGCCGTCCCGCCTCCATTTAACATACTGACAAAATGTATTTTATTTGGATGATGCGAGAACTAAAGCTAAAGTTTAAGTGATTAGATTTCTAAATGCAAAAACTTTTGCAATGCGCATACTATCATGAACCTAATTTTGCAGGGCGCAACATTATGACTTTTATTAAATCACAAGCACGATATGCAACAAAACACTATTGGGTAAGTTTTCCTTCAATACTGTTCGAGCGCAAATAACAGTTTACTGACCAATGAGAGGATGAGGAAACAAAATGTGGTGTTTATTCTACACAAAGATGTATTCACAGTCTGCACATGTTGGTCAATGGGTTCAGGAAGGTCTAGGCAAATAAACAACGGCTTCATCCAAATCACACTGGCACAGTTTCAACAACAGCATTGAGGCATGTGAAAACTAAGACAAACAAAACATCATTTTATTCGCTATAAATTTATCATATGTTTTATTATCAATTACACAATCCTCAGAAATGCTTGGAATGCTTTTACTGGAATCATATTTGTTACTGTTCATTAGTCTAAACACACATAAAAAATGCTTAATTGATCAATTAATCGTAGTGTATTTTCATAAAGTAAGTTTAACATATATGGCCAAATGCTCTAAAACAGTTTTAGTGAATATTTTATTATATTTATGTATAGGAATTTAACATATTGTGTAAATGCAACAGACATGATTCATTCGATGATATGTTACTTGCATGTCAGAAGACTGTTAAAAAGTAAAAAGCAGGATGTTTGAAGGGAAAATCTTACTAGATCACTTATTGTGTAGTATTTATTTCATTTTGATAAAGCAGGTAATATGCTATAAAATTTAATGTAACAATAAAAAAAATATGACAGCAAATCTCTAAAGGTAGTAGATTTCACTGTGTATTCTTTTTAGAGTGATTTAAAGAAAAATTAATATGAGTGGCAGATCAAATTTGTCTGGGTTTAGCCTAAAAGGTTAACAGTTTAGGGGTGGTGAGGCATCTGTTGCAGGAAAATTCATATTTGAATTGCAAACTTTCACACCAGTCACAGCTTTACAGTAGAATATTTATAAAGATCATTGATGTCTTGTTGAATGTTTATTTTGTTTTATTTTATAAATACTTTTCCTTATTTTATTTTTGCATTAATGTCTAGTGATATTTAATTTAAAAACAACTGTCCATATAGAGAAGCCTTTAGCATCCAGTCAAATGCAATTTAGACTCATTTCTTATCTAGTATGATTAACGAGCTGATAATTGCTGTCTTCCTACACAAGTGTGAAAGGAAAAGCCCATTTAGCACAGCCGTCTACCTGGTGCTGGGCCGTTGTGACATTTGTCCAGGGAAATGTTTGCCTAAAGAGATTAACTGCAAATCACTCCATGTCTTTCACTCAAATCCCTCCAATAATGCTTTGGTAAAAGCTACACCCTGATTGCTTGATTCTGAATGGGTGGAAATCTATCTGCATTTCTAAGTGAAAGCTATCTTTGTTACCAGTGTGAAGCCACAGCAGTTGCCATGGAGACGATGCTTCAATCTGCTGTGCTAAAATAAACCCACAAGGTCTGCAGCGGTAGCACAATGAGAGCCGACACAAGCTGACTTTTCTGCTATTTTGTTTTGCATTTGCTGCAGAGTAATAGCAATATATGACAACATCTTGGCCAAATCATGCATCAGAACAGAGTTTTATGCCAATTATCTACTTCTTTAAATAGAGAATGTAGTCATTAAACATGCATATCCTGTCATTCAGATTTTAAACATTTTATAGAGGCCTGAATAAGCAGACTGGGAAGAACAAATATCAAGCACAGCAGTTCAAAGCAAGGAGAGTTGTGTGCAAACCCGCTGTGTGTAATGTTCTGTCTGATCCAAACAGAGTCTTTTGTGTGCTGAGGACAGCTGAATGGGGTGGGCATGAGTTGGAGGTAGCTGGTGATGTGAAGCTGACTTTGCAGATGCCTGAAGCCATGCAGCACGGCAACGGCACACAAACCCTTGAAAGCTTGGTTATATTGAAACCACTCTCTCTCTCAAGAGCACATCTACCATTTATATAACTATGTACTATTTTTTAACAGTCACACATTTGAAGAAGACAATATGTTGTGTCTAGCATATTAATAACCTGCTGCAGTGCTGCGTCAGTATGCGACCTGGCAGCCCTCTGAGCAGATGCAGGCTCTTCCAGCACCCGCATCCTTGACACGCACACTCCTCTGGAGCCCAGCCAATCAGGCAGAGCTGCTGACAGACACAGCCTCATTTAGCCCCTCCCTCTAAGTCAAACGAACGGGTCTGACTGAGTCACTGCATTACAAAGCTCCTTTGTGCTTCTAGCCATGATGAGCAATTTCTAATTTCAGCATCGCATTTACCTCCCAGACAGTGGAGGCTTGTTCACAAGCCGACAATGTAAGCAAAACAGTTGTTGCTGTCCAACTGCTATGGCCATTTTTGTCTGTGCATGTGCTTTTTGACATTCAATGTATTAGCATCAGTGACTGGGTTACAATAAACATTGCACAAGCACTACAAAGACCTCTTACATTGTCCAAATGATTCGTTTCAACACAACTGGCAAACAAAAGTAAAACACGCTTGAAGCAATTCACATGATTTATATCTGCTGCAGCAGCATATACTAATCAGACACATACAATACATGTACAAAAGTTTGTGGATATCAAACACCACAAACATGTGGGTAAAAGTTGCTGTTAAAAGAGCAAATTACTCTTCTGAAAAGATTTTCTACTATATATTGCTGTCAGATACAACTTACTTATTCAGCATCCTAATTCATTTTAAAGTTCAATGGGGTAAAAGTCTGGCCTTTGTGAACAATGTTTAAGTTCCTCCACATTTATAAGTAGCATCCTATGATACAAAAAAATCCTATTTTTACAAAAAAATGTTTGTCTCAGGAGATTATATGACTGTTTACTTGCTTTTATGCACAGAATAGTTACGAGTGTAGCTGAAATATCAAAATCTGTTAAAACAAACTCGGCATCCACATCATTTGGGCTCAAATCTAACCGGAAGAATCTATGAGGATGCAGTTCGATATTTCCTGCATGGGTGTGTATACTTCCACATTTCCTCTTAAACCCAGTAAAGTGACGCAGCAAATCAAATCAGGCAGAAACACATGAAAAGGTTACTGACCCAAATGTGGATCTTAAGAGCACTTTTTTCCTCACGTCCTCTCATCTGACTGAGCACTGACTGTTTCCCACTGATCTGAACTGATGGAAGCTGCTTCTCTGTGGAACATTTGTACTGACCTACATACAGTACAGAAATTAACTTTATGGGTCAGGCATTGAATGCAAATTCAGGCTCATACCAACATTGAGAAATGATTTAGCACAGACAAGTCGGTTGATCAAAGCTGTGGATTTCTGAATTAAACTGGACAATTGTGTTCTCTGATTTTTTTCCACTATTACGGTTTAGAAGTTATTGGCTTTGTGCTAAGCACAAATTGATAATAACATAAAGCATACCCCAAAGGAAATAATTCTGTTATTAAACTACAACAGGAAATTAAACTTACATTTAACCCTGCATTCTTCAGAGACCATAATTATATATGTAAGTAATAATGCCCAGTCAGCTAGTACCAGTCTTATATGATTCTACAGCAGCCTGTTTTGATAATGGCCGGATGACTGTGCATTATCTCAATTATTGCATGACTGCTTACCAAATAAAGAGGTAAAAGGTCATGAAATATTGAAATGGCAGTAAAGCTTATGCCGTACCAGTAAGTACTGATTACTGTTCCACATGCTTAACACAAACAGACATTTTTTGGGGCACAGGAAAAAGCAGAGGGAGTCCAGGAAGGTAAGTGACAAAGGTCATCCAGCTTTATTCAATGAAATGAAGTCAAGACACAAACAGTCCCCATAGTTACAGCAATCTAAGTATTTAAAAGAAAATTCTGCAAAACTTGACTAACAGCACCATTTACAACAGTTACAACGCTGGAGATCTTTCATCATGACCTTCTCTGTTCAACAAAAGGCCATGCCTAAAACCACTGGGGAGCTCTTGCAATGGAAAGGCTCCCCACCCCTCCAGCAGCTGGGGTGAAAGGTCACAAGCTTGTTTTTGTGGAGCCCAAAGTCTGCTAGAACACTTGCCTTCCCTTTTCCTCACACCATTGTCACATCGACAGGAAAACTCTTGCACTGCCTGAGCCAAAAGCAGCAATGCTGGCAGGAAAAAGCGAGCTTCTCCAAAAGGAGAGGCGGGAGCGGGTGTCCTGTTCAATCCATCACCCCAGAAGCAGTGGGCGAGCCTCTCCGCCCAGACTGCAGCAGTGTAATGCTGAATAACTGACGGGGCTTCCTTACATCTGCAGCAGGGGCACTTGGGCTCACAGTGTGGGGAGTGTGAGCCTGTCAGCACTGAGACAGCAGGCAGCGGAGAGCGGCATGAGATTACGCTCCGAGCAGGCAGATATGGGTCAGTCAGACCCTGAGACGCGGCGGCGGGGGGTGGGGTGACAGTCGTACTGCAGACAGATGAGATTGAACTGCCGTTTGCACCATTGACCTATGAACCAGTAAATATGTGAGCCAGTCTCTCTCTCTCTCTCTCTGTAAATCAAAAGTATGTTATAAAGGATTTCTGTGATTACTGTAAATTCAGAGGCATTTCATTTTCACTGCGATAGCAAGCATCAAAATGTGGTATTGGATTACAGAGCCGACATCACCTGATGAAATGAAGCTATAAAAGGATTTTGCTATAGACATTATTAAATTGAGACACAGCTGGGTGGGGTTTTTTCTGGGGGTGGGCATGCAAGAAAATCTCATAACGCTACATGGATTGATATTACTCTTCCCTACATATTACACTTAGGCATGTTGACTTAATTGAGGAGTGATAACATATGCCATCACATTCCTACAGGCAAAGCTGATGTAATGAATGTCTTTCCTGTCAGCAACATGCTGCTGGTTGCAAACACTTCATTAAAAGATAAAGAAGAATCCATCATGTGAGAGACGAGGTGACTGCTCTCTGCCCAAATACACATACTGAGAGAAGCGCAAGCTGTGAAAAGATTACCATAGATTACCAAGGGAGGAGAAAAACAATGGCATGGCTGAAGTATCTAGTTCAAACACATATTTTTAAGATCCATATAAAACAAACAAAAGAATATATTACATTACATTATCATCATAACAATTCAGTGACAAGTTTCAAGATTTTTTTGTATTTTGTATATCACTCCTTTTGCTTTTATCGACATGCAGTTGAGCTGATGTGGACAAGCTACTGCAAAACCTGATAATCCATGTGATTCTATCAATTTTAAAATAAAAAAATCTGACATTTTACAGAGAAGATCAATGTTACTAGTGTGGATTTTTCTTTTTTGACCTAGAAATATTGCAGAATGTTGAATATGTCTTTTTTATGCAAGGAGATCATGTTTGGATAAAATCTTTAAAATCTTACCATTTAATTCAAAGCAACTTGCAGTGTATTCAATTTTAATCAATACAATTATTTTATCAGTATGTGTAATCCGTGGGATTGAACCCATGATTTTACATTGCCAACATAAATACTGTAAACATGGAAATTTCTATGTTTAAACTGTACCTTTATCACAAAATTTCACTATAATAAAAACAGTTTTGAACCACCATTAAATAATGTTGTTTTGTGTGTGTGATGGGGTATTTACCCTCTTTGCTCATATCTGAAGCCAGTGATGGGTGATCTGTCACTGGTTCCCTCCTGTGAGTCAGACCCCCGGATCAGCCCACACTCCCCTGTCTGCAGAGCCCATTAGAAACTCCACATGAAAGCCTCTGAATTGGCTCTTTCAGATTAGTACTGATCCCACATTGTTTATGTGGAGTAATTAAAAACACACAGGAAAGCCCAGAGATTAATTATAAAAGGCTATCTCTGTCATATTTAAACAAGCAATGCAATCAAATGCCCTCATGCACCCCAAACAAGTTTTCTTTGGCCCGTGCTATTTTTTTGCTTTCTGAGACTCATTTCAAAGCCGATGTAAAGAAGGCATATTCTGTTATTACTCGGTTGTCATATAATCAGCATGTGAATTCTCACGCTTATTTTGTTTTTAAAACCCATTGTTCATAAAACGTTCATACATTTCTCAGAAAACAATAAAGAGCTTAAAATGACCGTTTCCTGTCAGTTAAAAACAATAGCTTCATATACACAGTTTTTTCTTAACTCTTTACAGGTGCATTTAAAGCTGTGACCCATGGTTCTGATTTCTAAAACCTCTGACTGGCAGTTCCTCATTACATGTGAGTATCAGATGAGACACATTCCTCCAGTTTTTACTCACGCACAGCAGATTTTCCGGATGAATGAAATCGGAGAGGGACACATCAATCAGAGCTGCGCCACAGAACGAATAAAACACAGTTCTGCTCTCCTTGGCTCTAGATCGCCTTACACACGCTGCCCTTGGCTCCATTGATCTCCATGTGTGTCAGATGGATGGGAAACAGTATCTGAGGAGATGGGACACACGTCTGTTGATAAAGAGATGATAAGTGAGCTCAAGGTCAGACTGACAGTGAGACATAGATAATTAACAGTGTGTAGATTATTATAAGGAATTATGAATAACAATAAATATCATTACATTGCAATGCAATCATACATGCTGACAAGATGGGTGCAACCAAAACAGCCTATGGTGTATTTTATGGCTCACTGAGCTCTTCTGTGCCATCTACTGACCATTTAGTGCAACTGCATCGTTCACATTACACAGATTTCCAGCAGGGGCACCAGCAGGTTTGTTAAGTTTTTCATTAAACTAAAATAAAACAATATATAAGATGTTTGAAATGTATTTGAATGGTTTTGGTTGGAACATGGAATGTGTTAATAGCTATTGTGATGAACTACTCTTGTGGTCACTTGAAAGGAAATAACCAACTGGTAATAAAAAGCATTTTAAAAAATCTAAACAAAAAGTCTAGCATCCCTTGTTACTAGATATAACTTGCTCTTATACTTTGTTATGTAATGCCATAAAATAAAGTGTGGCTTTAGCATACAAATACTTTTTGAGGTTGCATAATTTTTTTTTACACTTGTACTAAAATATTGTTTTGCATAGCGTTAAATACAAACATAGTGTTAAATACAAACATATATACACCATAACAGTGTCTAGCATTCATGCTGTGAATGCATGAGCACTATGGATGATATCTATTATTTCTATTGTGACTAAAACTTTTCTTATCATGTGCTCATCTGAAGGGTCCCGCTGACTCTCCTCCCCCTCTGCATTCATGCAGCTCTCTGTCTCCAAGGGGTAAATAAGGTATTTTATATGCTAATGATATGCTCTGGTCCAACAAAGAGCTTCTGCCTCATGTGAGGGCTGATTTCCAGCTGTGTGCTCCTTCTCAACATTGATATTGACAGGATAAATCAAATAAAATAATTAATTTAAACATTATAATAGGATTATACCAGTAGAAGAGATGCTTTTTGTATTTTAATTTTGTAATTCATCTCCATGAATGAAAATCATATTATCATTGACTCTGATCCCAGTCGAAGTCTATTATCAAGTGTGATGCTTTATATGTGGAGAGACACACCATCTGCTGAGAGTGATGTTTCATTAACATCTGCCACAGATGACCCAATACACACACACACACCTGAGACCACAGATCTAGGTTCAGGTCCATTGTCTCATTTTGGCAGACAGTCTATTGTGTTTAGATTTTTTGTTTACCGTGAAACCGTGCCACATTTCCCTCCTCCATGATATGGCTGGCTTAAAGAAAACAGCTAAATGTTTTCATTTTGGTGGAAGATCTGTATGAACATATGAATGAAAAGTAATAATAATACTGACAAAAAAAGTTAATATAGTGTAGTCCACTGTGGGGCAGTGGGGGGTGACCAGCTGCAGGCCTGTAGGTTGAAGCTGGTGGTGGAAAGGAGCCTGTAGGCACCACCTTCTCATATCATGCTGGGCCAAGCCCTTTGTGATGTGAGATCCAGGCTTACCATTGCCCATCTGTCCAGCTCCCGACAACACACATTCTCTTATTCATTAGTTAAACTGCAATCTGCTTCCCATGGCACGTAGCATACTGGCACACATATACCTGGCTTCAGTCCATCTGGTCTTGTCATACCTCATCAGAGGAATCATGTTGTTTAAAAGACCTAATTGCTAAAGAAAACAAAAAGTTTTATTAAGGCAGTCTTCATTCCTCCAAAATTATAGTTTACTAAAATATAGGTCATATGTGAGTGTTTTTGGCATGCAATAAGATGCCATGAATCATGAGATAAATGTTCCCAAAACAGAATTGCCATCTATCTGTGAAGCCATGCTACTGCAAGCGCTTCTATGTCATGCAAATATTACCTCAAGCTGAATTCTTACATATTCATAATATGTGGTTAGACATGGCTCTGGCCTTATCAAACTATCAGTTTCCATGAATCTGTATATTTCTCATTCCATTTTTCTACAACACAGGGTGAGACAGAACGAGAAGGAGAGAGAGAGGGCAAGTAAAAAGAGAGAGAGACAGACAGAGAAACAGACAGGATAAAAAATTCCACAGACATAAAAGTGTTTGCCAATTCCTGGTTGTCAGCCTTGCCTTATTAAGGCAGTGCATTGCCGGCATAGGTGGGGCTAAAGGGCAAGGCTTACCTGTAGTAAACACAGCAGGAAGCTAAAGGGATTATGGGATTGTAGCTTTCCCTGGCTCAGTTGAAACAGTCATAAAGCAATGCAAGTTGGCGTGTAATTGGCTGGGACTGATGGTTTCAAGAGGTAAACCTGTCTGTTATTACCTAGCCTGACACCTGGCCTACGCTTCTGCCTCTCTCTGTACTTGCCGCCCCTCCCATCCCTTTTGCCCACGGATTGGATTTCCTTTTTAGGACATAGCTGTCACAAATGTGGAATCGGCTCTGTGTTTTCCCCTCTTTCACTAACCACTCAACTCACTGTTTTAGTAGCATTTAAATACACACTCTTACACATTTGTAAAGTGTTACAACTGAAAGCATTTTATGTCAGTTTAAGAATTGTTTCCACTTTTTAACTGATTCAGATCTATTACCTTTTATGGATCCCTGACCTTCTTTTCAAAAAAGAAATCACATTTTCCTTACAATTACTTATTATCCAAACATTAAAAAAGTAGTAGGCCTACAATATGCCCTAAATTCTAGTGATGTTGATGTTGTGTACCAGTCACTGAGTCTTTTATGTGACCCTCTAAATGAATATTCCACTGACTCATTGTTGACCTCCATCCACACTATACAACAACACCAACTTCACATGACAGTGATTTTCCAGTGTCCTTTTTCTTCCCAGCAGGCAGCAATATTTCCAGACACTGACCCAGAATCAGGCAAGGTAATGCCAGCACTCATCAGAGTATCAACCAGACAGACACAGAGAGACGCTGAATGCACAGAGCGCACAGCCTGTCCAACTCTGTCTGCCGGGAAAGGAATGTTTCTTCCACAGCGAAGCAAGATTATTGCTGCAGCCATGGTCACCCTTGAAGGCCTCTCGCTGACCCTGTATTGCCTGCAGCAGTTGGCTTGGCTGTGTTTGCAGGGAGGGAGGGAGCGAATGAAATGTTGCTGAAAGAGAGAGAGGATCAGGACGGAGAAGCATCCCAGTGCATAGGCGGAGTTAAAAGAGAGGGAGGCCAAGAGAAGGGACAGCCAGAATACTAAGTGTCTCAAATTCAATACACTATAGCACTGCAGAGTCTCTGAGTAACCCTCCCCACTCAAATTGTTCATGCACTGGCAAGTGGACAGACACATTTTCAATGCTTAATAGAGAAGGCATGTGAAAAGCTTACTGCATTAGTCAAAAAGTAGGTCAAGATATGAACGATTTAGCTTGAGCTGAATAATCTGAATATTTATTAGTGTTAAATCCTGAATGATGTGAATTCAATTAGAAGCCTTAAAATGCTTAAAATGCTAAGCCTTTATTTGAATTGACTCGACACTTGAATTGCAAGTCAATGAGTATTTAAAGCTCTTGAAATATTGCATGCCTTTATATTCACTTTGCTGCCTCAGTTAAGGGAGGCCTGGATCTTCCGGCTGTGCCAAACGTGCATTATGTAACATGGGGAGTGTTGTTATTTGTGACCTATATTCCGTACATTCATGCATGTCTGTATCGAGGCATATTATTTTTATTAAATGTTTCAACCACAAACAATATTTAGTTTCCAAAAATAAAGTATGGAGTATTTAGTATCCAAAATTAAATGAGCTTTTGAATTCCATGAAGGTTAAATTCCATGAAATCTTCACACAAAATAACAAGTGTGTGTGATATGTGTGCAAGTTCATCTGTTGTCTTTGACTTGCTCACTGGGTTATTATAAAGCCCTCTTTGTTGATGCTTTAGGATGCTATTATGTAGGTTAGTGAAAAACACTGATAAATGAAATTAAACTGTTTGAATTCATACATTCAATTGAATTTTTTACTTTTGCTCATAGACATTTAAAGGGTAATGCGTGGGTAACTTGAGTGGTTGTTGACTGATACAAATGCTTTAACTTTTGATTACAAGGTCATCAGATTCTGTGTTTCATCAGCCAATGGGATTTAGTTAAATAAGAACAGTAATTGTAGTGACTTCTAATTATTACAGACTTTAATATGACCAACTATTGACTCACAATTTCATCCCACATTACCAAGTTGATGATTACCATGTAGCTCTAACATTACTTTAAAGTAAATAGTCAAACTCAAGGGTACAGTGTCATTTTTCTCTCTCTGGAACAATTGTGGGACTGAAGAAGTTGAAACCTAAACACAATTCTTCTGAGCTCAAACTAGATCTTTACTGACTGACAAATGTGTTCATTCCCTAATCAACACATTTCAAGCAAGAAAGGAAATCTTTTGTGTCCTATTCTTGAACATGACATATCTATAGCACACAACGGTTTGGTCAATGATCAACAGCAATGCAACAATCTGTTGAGAAGAATTTACCACCTCGTAAACCAAAGGAAAAAGCAGTTGTGCCACATCCACAAGTCAATTCTCAAGATATATGACTTCTGTTTTAAGACAATGTCCTTTCCTCCTGCAAATCCAGCTAAAGGAAGTAACAAGTGACCCCAGCCTCCTTTACCAAAGACCTCAGCCAGTGGAAAAAGTCCATTTGCATATTATGTCATGGAATTTTGCAGAGAAAAAGCCAAAACAGAGAAGAGCCATCAGGGCTTACAAGGCAAGAACAGCACGCCTTCAGAGCTCCAGCAAAACACAGGCTGAGTGTGCAATGAATGAGACGCGTGCTTTGATGACTAAGTTTGGCAGTCACTACCTGCATGTCCTCTCCATATATGGAGCCTGAGAAGCTGAAGATGAAGCTAAGCCCCGCCCACCAGCTCTTGTGCTAGTGATTGTTTGCTGTTTAAACAGTGTTAAGGAGGAATTAAGAGTGTGCATGTATGAGAATGTGTGTTTGGGAGAGGCACACAGAGAGATTCTGAGAAAGACTATCAAGCTCAGATAGTATATCTAAGTGTAATGGATTGTATTAAGTGTCACTGTGTGAAGGTGAAGTGTGAGCAAGCAATGTTGATAGGACACAGCACAACATTAAGAGATGAAATCAGCAATCTGAAGTTGA
Source organism: Beaufortia kweichowensis (assembly GCA_019155185.1). Lineage (NCBI taxonomy): Eukaryota > Metazoa > Chordata > Actinopteri > Cypriniformes > Gastromyzontidae > Beaufortia > Beaufortia kweichowensis. The sequence continues at coordinate 5,537,186 of CM032804.1, forward strand.
GACATCATCAGTTACCACTGCTCTGCCAAGACTGACTATATATGGATATGACCTCGCAGTCATAATTTAAAGCCACTTCCTTTTTACTGGTAGTGAGGCAGAACACAGGCAAATGAGAAATGAAAAAAAAAAGAAGAATGTTGTTGCTTTGACACAAACAGCTATGAAGTGGAAATATAGCCGTAACCAGAATGAAATACTCTTAAAAAATAGCAGGAAGTCTTCTTTATGTGGAGGATGTATTTGCATAAGACACTCCAAAATGTCTGGCAGTAAAAGGAAATAAACTTCTGTGGTGCAGCCGGAAACTGCAGAAAAACAGAAGTGAAAATCTTTTTTGCTTTTAATCCATAGAATCTCAAGTCTTCATTCACTAGCACTAGAAGTTTCATGAGAAAGTCCCATGTGACAAGGGCCTTGAATTCTTGACATTGTTACCATGTGACACACTTAAAGATCTCCTTTTATGGTGGTTGCTGTTACATCGACTAGAGGGCGAGGCCTAACGCAGCCAAAGTGCACAAACGGTCTAGAGCAAAAGCACTTGAGGAAATAAATATGAAAAATCTTTTGCGGGCAAAGTTAGATAATCATGATAAACGAAAGTATGTCTTCTCAAGAAGAATGTAGATCAGGATTGCCTCTGTCTCACTGCATCCACATTCTTTACATTTCTTTTGTTTTAAGTACTTCAGTTTATACTCAGTTTTAGTACTCACAAGTACTCACTAGCTTCACAAGGCTGAAAATCCATAAAAATATAGTTAAAACATAAGAAAAAAGCCACTGGTAATTATTATCCAGAGTTTTGTGCCACACCTGTGACAAAAAGCTCCCAAACTGCTCTACATGAAAGGACTTGTTTTGTCTCAATGCTTCTTGACGTAAGAAAAAAAATTGGCAAAAAAAAACTAGGTTTTAGGATGGTAAAAATAAGTCATACTGTCAATGGTTTTCCCTTTACTTATGTTAAGCCATGTGACAAAATAGAAGGCCTTAATTCATACCATCTTGATTTTGGAGTAATTTATTTGTAGTTGATTAAATCAACAGCAAATATAAAAAAACAGGTTTTGGTTCAATAATTTATAAAAAAAAATGAGACAACATTTTGGCCGGCTAGATTCTGCTAAAAGCAATAAAGCACTCAGATGAAGAAGGTCTATATTTACAAAGTAATGAAAAGGGTCTGTTTGTATTCTGTAATGTTGTCTTTTCACACATCAGTAAGAGACAGGCGCGGCCCATGATGAGAACAGTAAGCACTGATATAACTCAGATGTACATTCCTGAGTTGGCTAAGCTCCCAAACCAGAATATTTGAATATGATTTCCTGTGCAAACTTGCAGAAATTACATCCCTGAAAATTCACTTCCTGTATGAAATGCTTAGGTCATTCCCTTATTTGGCAACTAACAATGCAGAGACGTTTGGGCAATGCCTCTCGACTGGGGAATTTGAATCTTTTAAGACATTTTTCAATGAACACATTTACATGACAAGTTTGAATCTGGATCTGTTAAAATTCAAAGTCTATGCACAAAGTAAAAAATCTATGTACATGACCCAATTGCTTAATAGTTTATTATTTATCATTGGTAACAGTGCTGGACTGTTGGTTTGATATGCTGTGGATGTGTGAAATGTTTTCTTCTTTAGAAATGACCCATATGTCTCTGCCAATATTAATAATGGAGCCAGGCCTTAAGAAGAGTCAGTCAAACAAGAGATGCTGGAAATGCCACGCCCTGTTTTCTCCTGAATACTGAGATCAGTTACACTTATCAGTCAGAAATGGCAGATTTTCAGGCACAAGACATTTTAATGAAAAAACGCTTCAGTCCTGACGAATAGGGTTATGAGGAAATGGAAGAAAGCCATTGTCACAGTACTTAATAAAGGTTTTGATAGTAGTATGTGTCATATGCTAAAACGTAACACCCAAGCCCAACTCACGCGGCAAGTTTGACAATGGATGTTGCCAGATACTGAAGGTTAGGCTTTAAGGTGACATTTCTAGTTCTGGTAGTAATGTATGAATTTCACTAGTCTAGTGCTAAGATGTCTTTTCATTACACATTGACAACTATATTTTGTGTATAAAGTTCTTCACTGCATACTGTATCATGAAAACCATTTTATGCAAAAAGCAAAACAAACGTTTATAAATGCTGTACATTGTCAGAGACATAAAAATGCTAAATTGATTGACATAAAAAGTAAAGATAACTTCTCAATCTTGCACACCCTTGACCACTATTATTTTTAATAACATTTGGATGTGCAGTCCAAGTCAATGAACTGCAACTGATATAAGCAAAATATTCTTACGGGACTATTTTAATCTGGATCATCCACTGCACAAAACACATATTTCATAAAAGGTCATGAATGTTGAAACTACACTACACTGTTATAAAAATTCTATAATGACGCAGGATCTGTTTCCTGCTAGCATTACTCAACTTCCTGTGGTAAACTCAAGTAATGCTGTATGGCACAGTAATCTCTCCCATGCTGGTTTAAAGGTTGCCTGAGTCTGGAGTAAAGACGTGTGTGTCTGACTCACTCCAGGGCCAATCCCAGCTCAGCCCTCCACTCGCGAGCAGACAGATGGTGAAGGATAGATTAGCAGAGCTAGGGTCCTGGTACAAAAAACAGATATTGCCAGAAACTGACCCATTAATCTAGTCCCATATCACATCGCCCTTTAGCACTGGGTAAATCCCAATACATTTAGAGGTGAAAACTGCAGTGTGGCAAATAATCACAAGTATGCATTTGATCATGCATGCCCTTCAGATTTACCTTAAAATTTAAAAAATAAAGATTATGCAGTGTCTTTAGCAGCTTGCAACAGAAATTCTGCCAATATGATTTATTCATATCTAAGCAACAGTGACTGAGCTCCCGTGATTCCCTGTTAGCAGTAGCCCCAATGGGATGCTATTAAGTCAATAATCTCCATTGATTAACCAGCAGTATTTCCACATTGTGCATCACATTCTAGTGCCATTGAATAGCCCTGCTCTGAATCACAAAGTGTCATAAATCAAGCCTCAAAAGATACACAAAGCTATAGGCTGACAACAAACTCCCCGTACCTTTGCACATGCAAACAGCTGTAAATGCAACCTGTGGTCCCATACTGGTTATTAAGGTGAAGAGGAAGTGAGGGTTTGGTACTGTAAGAGAGGACACAGTGACCACTGTTATACTGAGGAACACAGATGAGGAACAGGGTCAGTATCATATCCTCTTGTGAGCTGTTTACATACATGGAGACATATTCTTTTCCTCTAGAGTTTAATGGTGTTTTTCAGAATAGCTTTGCAATATCATACAGGTTAATGTCGAACAACAAAAAATATAACACACAAGTATTACTGCAGAAAACATGAGCCAAGGAAGTATCTAATTTCTTGTAGGAGCACACAAATCCATTTGGGGGGCTAATCCAATCTCTAGACTAAGAGGCCAGCTGGCAGTGTAGATGTAACTTCCTTTTTAGTTTGAGTAGCTGGCTTTACACATCATCGAACAAGCAAGTATAAGTCAATCTAAAATCAATCGGTGGTCTTTCTGGGGGGGGCAAGTGGTACCTTCTGCTCTGCATCAATGCAGGAAAAAGCACTTGGAGAGGGAGGGGTTCATGATAAATCCCTCTGTGCTATGTTTATAGTGGTGAGAAACAAAGGAATAGGCTAGTTTAGTGATTTGGATTATGCAGAACTGAGGGCAGTAACATTGGAGATAACAAACTACTGAACACAGAAGATCTTTGAAAAAAACACAGCAAGGTGGTCCTTTAAGAAGAATTTCATGAATTCTCTTATCACAATGATACGTGTCAAAAGAGAGTTGCTATCATACAGATAACAGACAGTCATTCTCATTGTAAATGACCATGATTTTGGTGACAACAACCCACAAATAAATTTTTATTGCTTCTTATGTCATAGGGCAAAGCTGTGAGGATCACTGGGATAGTGATTTTATTTAGAGTTTATTGGGCAACAGTGAAGCGGGGGAAGGCAGACCACTATCAGAAAAGGGTGGTGGTCCTCAGGGGAACTATGGACTCACAAAAGCACATCTGCTGTAATAAGATCCCAGTAAAGCCAACAAAAAGTTACAATGAGAAACATATTTATTCAAACTAAAACATGCCTAAATTAAAATATATACTATGTCACGTCACAATCATATTGGTGTATTGCTAATCTTATAAGAACATGTGTGTGTATATAAGGAGGATGGATGTTTGGCATTCTTTAAAAAAGAAAAAAATGAGCTGGGGATGGGTAAAAAGTTTATATTGCAGTATGCCCTTATACTGCAATATAAATTTTATATACTTTTATATATACTTTTAAGTTTTATATTTTATATATATATATACTTTTTAATTTTATATACTATATATAAAAAAGTTTTGATATAAAAGTGTAACATTTTTGTTATTTTATTTTTGTTATTTTTGGTAAAGCCAAAATCTAAATTTAATTGTCTGATACATTAAAACATAGCGCCTAAATCTAAGTGAAATGCATTGAACGGATTTAGGAACATGCACCTGAAAGTTAAAGACTGTATGATGAATATGAATACAAATGTATGAAAACCAAAAGCACTTAAGCCATGAAACCACACTGTCCTTTGGTATCAGCATGACTTTGACATAATCAGCTGTTTTTTTGTTTATAACTGCCATTCACACACATCTTGAACGAAGGCCATGTTCATGCTCATAAGTTACATATTAAAAAGTCACGTGTAGTTTGGCAACATCACTGCTGCTCAAGTCTTATCTCATATTCAAACTCCAGCACTTTTTACCACAAAAAGCAAATTGTCAAGAATTATATTCAAGCTTTAAGAAGTAAATCAAATGTCTGTAATTATGACACACTATTTTATAACAATATTTTTAGAATGAGAAACCAGATATGCTTGCCAAATATCTAGAGCTCTGAAACATGCCATTTACACAATCAAAACTCAACGTCATGTCTAATATAAATATGGGATAGGCTAATACACCATTCACCCTAAATGACATCATAAGGCGAAGTGCACACACCTATGTGCGTAAAAATTTACTCGAATTTTGCTTGGACAACTTACAACAATTACAGGAATGCAAGCTACATCCATTTTAAGTTTCACTGCACTTTTTACCTAATGAGCTTACACCAACTATTTGATATGATTTAAAGGGGCTACTTGAACATTTACAGAAGATATAAGAGCCATGTCACTGGCTAAATGGCATATTGTATTGCATAGGGTGTCATTTCAATCCTAATTATAATAAGTGCCATTCCAGCAGACTGTCCCCTGCTGTTGATCCCCACACAGACGTATTATGGTATAAAAATAAGGGATAAATGACCTACAGATCTGCTGCTGCTGTAGTAGTGTAAACACAACACGGGATAAAGGGGGTGTCCACAAGTATGGCCAATACTAGCCTTAGTAACCTTACCTAGACTGACAGGACGCTTGGAAAGAGCCTAAGTGGCGTTTTCACAACAAAACATGAGGATTTGAAATGAAAATACTTAAATTAAAGACATAATTTTCATGAATTTCTCATAGGCTTTTCTCTTTAACTAGTCGAGCTTCCCCTTCCTTTACTCTCAAGTTGCAAGAAGCGACTGTAGCAATGTGCACGCGACAGCCGGGTGTGTGACGCTAAACCAATCAGAGCACAGAGCTCCGAAAGTTTACCTTTTATGGCTCGAGCCGGGCATATGCCGTAGTATAAAAGTGCGCGCCCAGGTTTTCAGCCTCACTTTGAGCTCCTCCACACGCAGCTAGTGCGGAATATCATCTGCTTGTAACACATTCTCTTAAGTCGACAACCCCCCAAACCTAAGGTGAGTTTAATTTACAGAGCTTAAAAGACATTTATTCATGAAACAATTTGTGTATGTTACTTTAAAACGCGATTAAAAGGTATAATGAGGCGATTAGACACGTTTACCGGTCTTTGCAATTATGTGTTAACTTTACTTCAAAACGGCAACTGTTTTTAATTTAATAACAGCTTCATAAATTGTTATTTTATAAGTATTAGTGATTTATGTCGGGCGAAAGTGATTGTGATCGCTGCAGATACGACATTGAATGGGCCGGTGTGTCATTGTCTTAAAAGGGTTAAACAGCATTTTAAATATGTGCTGTAGATGACCTGTGGCTTACCTTGCTTTAAATGCGACTTTACGGGTTTTAAGGTGTGTTGGTGAGGCATGATGTACACTTGATGGAAAGCCGGCATGGGAAGTTCTTTGTGCAAGCAGTGCTGCAGTAGGGTGTGACCTACTTTAGCTAACAGGCTAACCTGTGTTCATCCGCTATAACCTGATGAATATCCCATTCATTCATTCATTACTCTTTAAATGAACACGAAGTGGATTATTCAAGTTTATTTTCGCATATCCGTTATTTTGTTATAAACCTACACTTTAATCCAATTGTGTAGTGTTTAGACGTGATGCACAAGTGTTAAACGTGGTATCAATACTCTCTTCAAGTGGAAATAAATGTAATGCGTTGTCTATTTAATTGGTGGGAAACCGTTTATACATTGGGGCTTTTCATTGTCAAAAGACATTAAAGGAATAGGCGAGGGTAGCTGTTTCAAGTGTTTTCTTTATAATGTAAAAGTGCGCTCGTAAAGCAGCCGTTAAAATGACATGATGAGCGGCTGCAGATCTGTGACGCAGTAGTGTTGAGCAGACACCCGTCGAAATTTGGCAGCTTAATCTTTATCAGGATGAGGATGTACAACTTAATGTGTAGATTTCAGGGAGTGGCCCTGGCGTGATGAATGTCGAAATCCGTTTCTTTTTACTGAACCCTTTCGACTCTGGCTGAATGCCACACCGCCGGCAGCCGCAAAGCGGCTCAAACCATTGCCTTTTATGGTAATAATGAGAGAATGCAGAGGGACTTCCTTTGTCTGGCGTATCTGTAGAGCGCGTTGTCGCACTCGAGCACCCACTAGTGGTCGGACTGTAGAATGCAGCGCAAAACAGGAAGTTGGCTCCACGTGTTCACGGAAGTGTTGCGTAATGATGTCAGTGCACTTATAAAACTTTTACTTTTTTCCTTTCCCCAGTTCAACCATGGATGATGAAATTGCCGCACTGGTTGTTGACAATGGATCCGGTATGTGCAAAGCCGGATTTGCTGGAGATGATGCTCCCCGTGCTGTCTTCCCATCCATCGTGGGTCGCCCAAGACATCAGGTGAGAAGTTGTTTTTAGGATAAGTCTGTAAGGATTTAAACACTTATTTGTAAGTGGTTTGTGTGGGAATTGTGCAGATTTTAACATTTTTGCTTTGTTACAGGGTGTGATGGTTGGTATGGGACAGAAGGACAGCTATGTTGGTGATGAGGCTCAGAGCAAGAGAGGTATCCTGACCCTGAAATACCCCATTGAGCACGGTATTGTCACCAACTGGGATGATATGGAGAAGATCTGGCATCACACCTTCTACAACGAGCTGCGTGTTGCCCCCGAGGAGCACCCCGTCCTGCTCACAGAGGCCCCCCTGAACCCCAAAGCCAACAGGGAAAAGATGACACAGGTTGGTTTTCATATCTATAGCGTACAGTAATTTATGCCTTTAATCTTTCCTATTCTTTTTGATTTTAAGTTATTCTGTTCATTCATTTACTTTTTCCAGGCTTTGTTTCCTCTGATCTTCTGAGTTTCTCATCTTTTGCTGAAAGCAGCAGGTTATTTAAACTTCTGCCTGCCAGTTTTTCATTTTCTTCTGCACACTTGCTGTTTCTGCACTTCCTTTACTCAGGATTTCTAACTAACTAAGCATGACCGTGTGGGTTGCGTGCTGTATCTATTTGAATATCAGCTAACATGTTTGCCCCTTCTCTTTACAGATCATGTTCGAGACCTTCAACACCCCTGCCATGTACGTTGCCATCCAGGCTGTGCTGTCCCTGTACGCCTCTGGTCGTACCACTGGTATCGTGATGGACTCTGGTGATGGTGTCACCCACACTGTGCCCATCTACGAGGGTTACGCCCTGCCCCATGCCATCCTCCGTCTGGACTTGGCTGGTCGTGACCTGACTGACTACCTCATGAAGATCCTGACCGAGAGAGGCTACAGCTTCACCACCACAGCCGAGAGAGAAATTGTCCGTGACATCAAGGAGAAGCTCTGCTATGTCGCCCTGGACTTCGAGCAGGAGATGGGCACTGCTGCCTCTTCCTCATCCCTGGAGAAGAGCTATGAGCTGCCTGACGGACAGGTCATCACCATTGGCAATGAGAGGTTCAGGTGCCCAGAGGCCCTGTTCCAGCCATCCTTCCTGGGTAAGTTACAAACATCTGGTTATGGCATAGATCCTTCCATTAAAAGCTGGTTGAAGAACATGTTTAACCTTCTTGTTTTTCCTCTGCAGGTATGGAGTCTTGCGGTATCCATGAAACAACTTTCAACTCCATCATGAAGTGCGACGTGGATATCCGTAAGGATCTGTATGCCAACACTGTATTGTCTGGTGGTACCACCATGTACCCTGGCATTGCTGACAGGATGCAGAAGGAGATCACATCCCTGGCCCCTAGCACAATGAAAATCAAGGTGAGCAAATTGGTTAATATTCAGTTAGAACTTGTGTCTGTAGATAGTCTAAAGCCTGTGTAAATTTGCGTTGTGCCCTTGTACTAATGCTATGGTTTTCTTTACAGATCATTGCCCCACCTGAGCGTAAATACTCTGTCTGGATCGGAGGCTCCATCCTGGCCTCCCTGTCCACATTCCAGCAGATGTGGATTAGCAAGCAGGAGTATGATGAGTCTGGGCCATCCATTGTCCACCGCAAATGCTTCTAAACGGACTGTTACCACTTCACGCCGACTCAAAACTGCGCAGAGAAACTTCAAAACGACAACATTGGCATGGCTTTTGTTATTTTTGGCGCTTGACTCAGGATCTAAAAACTGGAACGGTGAAGGTGACGGCAATGTTTTTTGGCAAATAAGCATCCCCGAAGTTCTACAATGCATCTGAGGACTCAATGTTTTGTTTTTTCTTTAGTCATTCCAAATGTTTGTTAAATGCATTGTTCCGAAACTTATTTGCCTCTATGAAGGCTGCCCAGTAATTGGGAGCATACTTAACATTGTAGTATTGTATGTAAATTATGTAACAAAACAATGTCTGGGTTTTTGTACTTTTCAGCCTTAAAATCTTGGGTTATTTTTTCTTTGTTCCAAAAAACGAAGCTTTACCATTCAAGATGTAAAGGTTTCCATTTCCCCCTGGGCATATGTAAAAGCTGTGTGGAACGTGGCGGTGCCAGACATTTGGTGGGGCCAACCTGTACACTGACTAATTCAATTCCAATAAAGTGCACATGTAAGACATCCTAACTGCTTGTTTTCCTGTGTTTGGTGCCAAAATAAACTTTGAAAGCATTAACAACTAACTGTTTCTGAATTGCAGGTTGTTCAGTTAATTCACAATACGTTGTCTATAGTGATGTTTGCCCACATTAATGGAAATTATTGTAAAGTATCAGAAAAGACCTACATTTTTAAATCTAATTCTGCTGCCAGTAATACATTTTTGACAAACTCTATTTTGACATACTCTGAGTATATACCAAAGTGGCAAATAAGCGTGGTAGATTTAAGAACTCTTTCTAAGATATAGCTGATAATTTCTAGCCTGGTTACTGACAGTGCAGGATATATTGCTAGCGTCTGTGAACAAATCATGGTAGTTTTTCTGGTCTTGGTTAGAAAGGTGACTTAGTTTAAGGCGAGTTTATGTGCGTTTGTGCAAACCCTGGTTCCATAAAACGAGGTTGTACTTCATACAACTGTACGGAAGATGGCGCCAAACCCACATGCAAGTAAAATCAGCAACGGCTTTGAGAAACCTTAGCCACATTATGGTGAAACCAAACTGTATGGACTTTTTCTGATGGGGAGAATCAAAAGGTATGTTTTTTAAATGGTAGAAAATCAAATGTAGTTTGTGTTCACAATATACATCTATAGGATTTAATAAGTAAGATCATGGTGTGTTTGAGCTTTGGTTACTGATGCAGATACTTTAAAATACATGTGCCCTAGTTGCATATGATTTGCTTTTTGTCTGACATCAATCAATGAAAAATGATCAAGAGATTTCCCGTGCTGAGCTGTGTTCATCCATGTGTGTGTGAAGGGAAATTACAGATTATTGTAATTTATTGGTAGTCATTTAAAGTTGGTGCTAGACAGCTAGTTATCAATCTAGAAGTAGGCTTTACAGTAAAATTAGGCCACATGAAATATCTTTTTGTAATTTTGCAAAATAGAAGACCGAAATGCATGAGAGATGAATCTGATTTATGTTCAGTTGAATAAATCTAGATTCTGTTCCTGTAACACAGTCATTGTATGTAGGAGGCTAAGTTCCAGGAAGACTGACAGTCACACATCCCACAGGATCTTGTGTCTTAGCAAACGCCTGTGTTTCTTGATTGTGATGGAGTATGCTCATGCAGGGACACGGGCCATGCACAAATATTCACCCTTCATTCATGATGAAATAATTACCCGGAGAAAACAGAGGCCACAAATAATTGCATAGTGGGCGACATTAGCTTTCACAATACCATTTCTCATTGATTGCACAATTATTCAAGACACTCATTTAGTTCTATCCCACAGACATCAACATTTATGATTGATTGCTTAATCGCAAAATACACTCAGGAGCGTTTTAATTTTGTTTTGATTTTATAACGAATAGAAATAAGAGGCTGCTGGTGGAGATCTATAAATGGGCAAAAATATAAAAATCTATTGTGTTAGAGGCCCTTCTAGGTCTGTGCTCAAATGAGCACTGGAGGTCTCAAAGCAATTTTGTGGTGCTTCACATGGCCGAACTAAGCACACAGGAGGTGCTCTCTCCCAGAGTCTGCTCTCCAGGACGGACCTTCTATCTGCCCTGACTCTCCAAATGAAACCTTGAGAAACAAGATGTTATCTGATTTTCGACCATAAGATATCTGGCTTGCCAGACACGAAATATCTGTGGAGATCTTGCCAACTTCAAGAAATAAATCTTCTCATCATACCTCGAAATATGATTAGTTACAATGTCCTTGTAAAGTCTCATTTTAAGCGAGCATCTTACACATTTAGTACTGAGACCCATTTCCTGCAGAGCCCAAGGGATGGAAATAATGGCAGGTAACTCATCATTTCTTTACGCTCTACATATTATTACAGTTCTTTATAAAATATGGTTTTTAAATTACGTAAACAAAAAATGTAACACAGGATAAAAACAACACGATATAAAATAATATTTTTGATATGAACACTTTTTAATTTAATATTCTTATGTGTAAAAATATTTTCATGGAGCAGTATGGCCATGTCACCCAACCCCAACATAAACATTTCCTTAAAAGCATCAGGAATGTGCTGCAGTCAAGGAAACTGAGACAGATTTCGTCTGAAGTAATGGATTATCTCTGGGGGAATTGAATGCAAGCTGGTCTGTCCTTAAGTAGTTTAACTTTGGCCTGAAATTAAAAGTATTAAGAAAGTGAGAAACACCATCTGGATGTCAAATCTTGAGCTATTCTAATAGCTCATATCCCATATTTCATCTTTCAGTCCCAATATAATAAATCAAATCATGCAAATAAATAGATGCTTTAATTTCAAGTTTAATTTGCTTGTGGATTAAAGGCTTTCAGTGCCATCTGAGGGATTCTATACAATGAATCTTTTCACTGGATGTCACATTTATCATCAGCTTCATTACAGCTCTGTACATACCACTGAATGATGTTCAGGATATTCCTCTAAAGTGTCACTCCTCAATGTGTTTTACTCTGATTACAGACACCTACTAAAACACATCAGCTTGATTGGAATTATCTGGTACTGTATAAAATAAAATAATATAAAGTTTAATAAGTTATGGAGGTTTTATTACATTTGCTCAATCTCTGGTATCTGCTTTGGGTACATGTAATCTTTGTATCTTGTGACAACATCAGCATACCTCAATAATTGTTAATATGTGGGTAGTTGACAAATAAATATGTGACTGTGTCCTATGGTGTAACAGCAAAATGCAAAAAAAAATTAAAATATACAAATAGCATGAGAGATTTATCTTTTTTTCTGAAGTTACAAATAGGATGAGAAGGATTTATCATACTGTAATTGTTAGTTTTTTTTCCACATTTTTTGTAGGTCACACCATATGACATTTGTCAACCACCCATACATGTTTGTCGTCTGAATATTCTGGAAAAAATCTCTGTCCTAATATTTAAAATTTTCATTTTAAAGTCTATTAACACACACTGTTTCCATTTCAGCACAGAGTTAAAGTGCAGTAGGCAGTATAATGTGCGCACTCTTGTGTTTGTATGTGTTGTCAGGGGAGTTTGATTCAATTTTTCAGCTCTGAACTATATACTCCACTCAACAGTGTTAAGTGATATCTTTTTGTTTTCTACAGCATACCAAAAAGTACCATAGTATTACCATTCAAATCATTCAATGGATTTTAGTGTCTGGTGGACACAGTAGGATGGGGTACACACAGTAGGAACACACCTCATCCCCACTGCAGATCCAGCAATGCTCCCAATGATTATATACATTTCCCTTTTGTGTTTTTAACCCGTAACCCACAGCTGCAGTTGACATTCACAGAACAAGAGATTCTGGTTTGAATCTCCCTGCAGCATCCAAGACATTTACAATGCAGTCGTGAGATGGGAAGGTTGACTTCTCGGAAAATGGCAGCAAAACAGCAGATTTTTTTAGAAATGCTCGGCGGTCAGCCTCTTTGTTACTCCCTGGCCGTGTGACATTTACCATCAAAATGACAGAAGAGAATCTATTGGGCGAATAGTGGCATCTTTGTTGAGACAGGCAGCATCAATGCTAACTAACACATCATAGGCAGGATCAAAAACAGACTTAACTAAGCACATCATGACTGGCAGATGCTGAGCATTTTAAAAATCTCTAGTAGTTTTTATCTTTAAAGCTATTGGTAGATTGAGCTTCTTAAAAAGTGCGAACATTGTGGCATGAACAAAACATTGTCCAGCTTTTGAGCATCCCAACCAGCTCGCCTCACCAATGGCGTGAATTTGGGGCGGGATGATCTGTTGGTGTAAACAATGGAAGACAGAGGAAATGCTCAAAAAACCTGTTTGAAAACAATCATTATTTTTGCAATTCCATCTGGTAACGCTAATGGTGCAGAAATGACACACTTCACAGTTTTAAAGACGTCTTTGAGCAGATGGATGTCTCTGACATAGATTGTGACTTTGTTTACGTGACTCACCAAATCAAGCTGTTGAAAGCCCTCAGTAATGTTCCAGACATCGGGACCGATCCGCATCGCCCGTGGTCACACTCTCTAAACCCCAGGATAGAGAGCAGCTGGACACCACGCTTAATGGACCCTGTGCTGCGGCACAATCACAGCTCCCCTGCTGCTCTCCAGATGCTCTGATCTACAGATGAAGGTCATCAATCAATCTGTAAGGACATTGACTGAAGAATGAAACTAATGAGCTCGGGGGACCGTTGAACCTCCAGCCCTTACTCTTTATTCATTTATGTTGATCCAGGGACAGAGTTAGTGTGAATTTGGAAGTTTGCCATATGTAAATTACTTTGCTATCAGTGTTAGAGATTAAATAACTTAAAATAATGTTACTAATGTGAGTATATTTGAAACAGCCATTTTCAAACATTATCAAAACTGACTAACTTTAAAAAGATTTGTAAGTTTGTAAATAAGGAAAATAATTTTTTCAAATATAATACACCGTTTGATTTTCATTTATTCCACAATGAAAAAAATTACCTTTTATACTTATCTACATGAATTCAAAGTTCAAAGATTTTCGTTTTTTCAGCATTATATAAAATTAAAACCTTTCCAACCCACCTTTGTTGAATATAAAAGAAAAAATTAATACTAAACAGCCCTGATAAATTTAAAATAATTTAAGATTTAAGATATATGAATTAAATCAGTTCTATTAATTTAGACAACCTTAAAATACTAAAGCTTACAATTAATACAATTAAAATAAAACATAAACCATTAAATTAAGTTAAATTAAAACAAATAGCCGTTCTAATAATACTATCTAACTAAAATGACAATAAAATAAAATAAAGAAATAAAACCTAGTTAGCCTAAACTGTAATAAAAGTTATATATTAGTCTGTAGTTTGACAAGTAATTTCCTCAACACCGTTTTCTATTGCGACAAGTAGAGATGTTACATTTTGTGCAACACCTGTACAATACACAAACACAGACGTGACTGTGGATTAAATTCTTTCAAATAAGAAAGCAAAGACCTGATTGAACATCACAGTGGCCATCTACCTGCCTGCAGGGAGCGGAGACAGAAATTCACCCACCTTTCTTTGCAGGCCTGCCACAACAGCACAACTGAATGATAAAGAGAAACACGTTTATTTTCCACATCCTGGCGTCAGTCATCGGCGACTGAACTCTGCTTTCAACACGCAGTTCAGAGGATAAAACTCAGCGCTTCAGGTGTGTTTACAGTGGACTGAATCGTCTAATGTGAGGAGATGAAGAACCTCCAGGCAGGCGAGGTGCTGACAGCGTCTTCTTCACTGTTTGTTCTCTTTAGGGGTGCTGCGGCGCTGGGCGGAGGAGCTCGATGGGGCTTCCATCTGGGTCTCCTGTGTGACTGTCAAAATCTTTGAGCTGGAGTCGATAGATCTCAGAGGAATGGGACCTATATCTGCTTTAGGCAACATACATTCATGCAGAGCATTCACTTTACATGCAAACATTTAGGTAGAGAAGGCATTAGTCTGAATATGATTAAAATTCAAAACCATCACATCACTTACACACCCTCAGTCTTTATATTTGAAACACACACTTTGCTATTACTGGGACACGAGCTGCACTGCAAATCTTTTCAGTTGATCTTGCCGGGGATGCTTTTATATCAGATAATAACCAGATAGTGAGTCATTCGTGAGCACTGCAGCCTTCTACACAGTTCTTTATTATGAAGCAGTACAAAGAAAACGTCTCGCACAATCAAAACATTTTAAAAGCACATCTTGGAAATGAGGGAATGGAAAAAAGACTTTAGATGGAAAATAATGAAAGTGCATTTTTATTATTCCCAATTCAAATTCGTAAGCTATTGAGTAAGATAAGTATTTTGCATACTAAACATGCTGAACACAAACAGACATTTTTGTCCTTGAAAGTTGGACACACTCTCACATTTTTATATTTGTGAGATCTCCTAAAATCCAATTAAAGTCTTTTTTCGTAATTCAGTTTTTTTACATACAAGTAAAGAAACATTCTGTGAAAATATCACCTTAATATCTTTAATATTGGCTTACTAAGGCAGTATCAACAATTAAAGTTTAATGTTCGTTTTCTCATAATTACATTATGAAACTTCAGCCTGGATTTCACAGACATGGCTCACATATTTTCACATATATTTACATATTTCACATAACACACATATTCAGTGTTAAAACAGCAACCCTCACCTGTCCCCACAGGTTTACTAGCCTAAATGAACCATGACAACTTTTTAAGACAAAGTAATAGCATCCTATCCTCATTTTTGCAAACTTCTCTTCAGAATAACAGCCAGTGCACACTGGCAATTGAACTGAGCTTCATTACGTCCCACCTTTTAAAACAGTGATAGCCCAAAATGTTCATTAGACTGAGTGAAGATAACTTGATTTGAAGTGATTCCTGTGTAAAAGCACTTAATTTGGGACAGGCTTTGATGGATGCTGGAGAAACTGGCTCTTGATTGCATGGTTTGTGGATTGTATTGATACAGAAGGCAACAATTCTCCTCCAGCCCATTTCCTTCTTCTCAACAACCAACTGAAGAGGCGTGACAGACATCACCTCCACCCATGTCGAACCATTCTCTGCAACACAGAGCCAGAATTACTGTTAAATGGCCCACTTCAAAAGACAAACCTTCCTGGTGTGTGAGATGCTCGCGGCTCATGAGTTTACTCTGCAGGCGGTGAAACACACAGGTGGCCTATCACTGATTATTCCTCAACTCTTCTTCACAATTGAAGTGAACAGCCGTTATCAACACCTTTGTCGATCGGCCCCATCAAAATCAGGGGCCTCAGCGTCTAAATCCCAATAGATCGGCAGTAATTTATTAACTGTGAAGCAGTGGGAGAGGCAATCGTCACAGTGATGGTTCTGTGTTTTTGACCACCCAGCCTCCCTTTAGGAAGAGTGCTCTGCAGGGTTTGAAGGTGCCATTTTGCAGAACATAATGGCTCTTGATCCGACCACTGCAATCACCTCCCTCTCTTCTAAACTGCCTTTCCCTCACTTTGATTTCCGGTCGTCTGGTTTGCGCTCACACACGGTCACCCTGAAAGAAAGTGCTGAGCTGGGGCTTGGCTTTTCAACTCATATTTTCCCCTCCATAAGTCAACTTTAGCAAACCTGCCCTGCCGTTTATTGCCAGCGCCGCTGATGTTGTTGATGATGATGCTGTTGCAATCAATAGCAAAGCATGTGCAGCAAGGCTGGGAAATCATCGACGGGAGCTGCGTGCAACATTAATCATGTGATATGCACGTATGAGAGCACAGATGAAGAAAAACTGACTTGCCAATGAAAAAATCTAATGAACTGCATTTTGTCTACATGTTTATTTCCCCTAAATTGATGTGGTGCATATGCGTTATATGCACTAGATGCGCTCAGAGGCATGCTATCAGAGAAAATACATCTGCATGTCAGTGTGTAACTAAACAAATGCCCTTCTCTAATGAAGTACTGTGAAACAAATTAGAACCGCTTGACTGCTTTTCATTATTAAGTCTGGTAATAAGTTCGGGTTCTTTCAGAGCTAAAAACGCAGACATACTATGATTCACTCCCATCAAGTGTCATTGTACTATAAAAACCATGTGCATTTTCATGCCCTTCAAAGACAGCTTAAAATGTTTGAAAACACAATACAACCCGTAATTTACACCTTTCAGTTCCCAAAAGCTTTTTTTTCCCGAAACAGATTACAATTTTGGGCAAAATGACATAGCACAATATTACAGGGGCTCTGGGTGTCTCTTCTTCTCCACAATAGGTGCCCAGAGATTTAGTGACAGTCAGAATGGGGGAGTTGGTCACTAATGTATCTACACAGCAGGATATTGGAACAACAAGGCAAATGGCTCTCCGGTGAGAAGCTATGGGCCGTTGCACATTTTCTTGCTTATTTCGAAGACACGCACACACGCTTTGTCTCATTTTGTCCTAATGCCAAGATGGTGATTGCTATTCTCCTGAGACTACGATATGAACACGCTCATGAAACAGCTGAAACAGTGGTGGAGAGAAATGCATCCATGGCTCGGTGTTTCATGTTATCATAAATCCTGGCTCATGCTGAGAGGAAAGCAATCTGAAAGGTAGAGCAGTGACAGGACCAGGTCCCGGTCCTCGAAGCTTTGACAAAGTCCTTACAGCCCCTGAGCAACACAGGTCGGCTTGCTTGCTGTCAGCACATAGAGTAATAAAGGAAGGCAGAGGATCTGGACTGAGACCAACACTACTATTATAGCAGCTCCATCCACAAAGAGTGCACTGCTTCACTGAAGCCATTTTCCACCCAGCAATCGCATATGAATCATTCCTATTTCCTTTTATACTGATGGAGCGAGATTGCCGGTAAATGTTTTTTTTATATTGCAATCATTTTAATGGGTCATAAATGGTAAAATGCTCCCAGCACTATGGAGGACCTTTGCTCCAAGGACCTTAATGTTTAATGCAATGCCAACAGAAATACTCACGTCTTCAGTCAAATGGCGATTTTCACCGTTCACTGGGCTATCCATGTTGACCAATAACAGCAAAAATAAGTATACACTTTCAATCCGGAGGCCATTTTATGGCGGCCTTGGTGATGAGACACAAAATGGACCCTGGCTGTAGTGTCAAGCATTAGTGTGCAAAACTTCAAATGGCATCCCTGGTGAGAGATTGAGTTGACAAGCTCTCCATCACAGTATGCCTGTATCGTTCAGCCCACTTTAATTGTTCCATGCCTCACTTCGTTAAATGAGCATTCCACCTAAATGACTTCTGAATAGTTTATCATGATAGAGGTTATGAATATTGCATGCCTGCTTTCTGCTCTTTCGGTCCTATTAGCATAATGATTCTTTGCGTTGCGCCGCGGCTTCTTCCGACAGAGGATCAAGGACAGAAAGACTTTGGCCTTTGGTGGGTTTACTGGAGGGTTTAATTGCATTTATGAGCTTTGACAGTAGTGGTTGACTACCGCAAGGGTGGGGAACTGTTCTTAAAAACACAAATACCGTAACATTTCGCTTTTTTTTACTTGTTCGTAATATGTGCTTCCCTTGAGCCTCGAGGTACCTCTTTGGTCGTTTCCTTTTTTACACGCAGTAGGAGCCACTGATTATTCATGGAAGATTATTAAGCCTAGGCTGCTGTCATTCTTTCATTTATTTAAATTAAATTCCTTGAAATTTCACAGGTGACACAACTCTGAATAATTTTTAAATAACACACAAGAGCATTGTAGAACTCTCTTACGTGCTACAAGCACAAATATGGACTAGGAATATCATTAGAAATTGTAATTTCTCAAAGGATTGGATGCAGCATTTACAAAAACGGCATGTTACTGAAAAGAGAAGAATGAAGCAATAAAGCAGGTGATGTTTTGAAGGAGATTGCATGCTGTTGCTGGTTTTTGTGGACGCAAAGTGAAGCAGAGCTCTCCAAACAACAGCTTTTTGTATGTGATGCCTCTACATAAATGATTGACATCTCGGCATACTGATGCGCTAGGCTTGAGAGTTGTGAAATAACATCAAAGCAGCAGGTTCAAACACATCTAAAGTTTGGATGGATTTTAGCACCTCTGCAGGAACATCTTTTACTCTGGAGATACAGAGGGATTTGTTTTTATTGGGTTTATTAGAGAAACATAAAAGTGGAGGATCACAAATGCCTTCTGAACAGTCTTGTGGTGCAAATCAAAGTAGAGAGTAAAATATTTAGGTTAAATGTAATTTGCAGTCAATACAGTTGAATGTTGTTTTTGCTAATTTTGTACACTAAAAAGAATATAGGAAAATTGACGATGTGTAGCTGAATATGCAATTTGTCAGTAATGAAATTAAGAAGCACTTCCATTAGATTGCATTATGCTAATTTTATGCCACTACAAGCAAAATCAAACTGATGCTTTTTTAAATCTCATCTGCGCTGTTAATGGAAAATGAGAAGTTCTGAGAAGAACAAACAGGCCAATAGGTTTTCAACGCAACCTATGCAAGTCAACGCAAGCATTGTTTGTATTTCGTGAAATCTTGTTCTTTACTGAAATCGTTATTTACACTAAAGTAGCCAAAACAGCTTGAAACACTAGAGTCACAATCATAGCAATAATAGGAAATTCCTCCAAAGAGAGAAGCTCAGTTCTGCCACAATGAAGCAGACTAAAGATCAGTGTGTATGCAGTGTTGTGGCAGGGAGGTGGTTCATTTCCAGATGAAAAGAAAACTGAATACATGCCCTACACAGCAAACATGACTCCTTTGGTAACTTTAATTGCTGAAGAAACTGGATTTTTTTCTCTCTTCATAATATAAGCCTCATGAATAAAAAGCTCACATGCTAAAGATGTCGTGTTTTTAGCAAAATGAGCTCAGCAACAGTGGCTATAAATTGTAAATTGTTCCAGGAAGCGCTAAAACGGTTTTCTGATGAATGTGATTGCTCACAGGGGAGATTCAGAAACCACCTCTTGCCTAACAAAACACTCGGGTGACCTTTTAAATCTATCGCAGCACTGTGAACAGCATATAGTGGGCAATGAATCATCACACATGCTGAAAAACAGCCTCTCAGAAATGGGATTTTTATAGGGAGGGGATAAAAACATTGCATAGTTGGCTAAATGGTTCAAGGACTGCCATAACACAAATAACATTCATTCAATAGAGTACCACAATATTTTCACGAAGGACAAGATCAATTTTCTGCAATGCAACATCAATATGCAATTCAAAGCATAGAATCCAGAGCATGTTGTTGGATGAATCTGTGTTTATAGCACCTTTGCTGTCACGTGACCAGTTTCCTGATGATGAAGTGACATGGAGAACGGTTGTCTGTACTGTAAGTTCCATCTCATAGGACAAGCCCACATCAATAAAAGAGAATAGCCTGTGTGAAGCACTTACACAGAGAATGACAGGAGCTGCAAAAGCTTATCAGCTCCTAATAACACTTCTCCCATAAGGCTTGGGATCCATTTACACATTCTGCTGAAGTAATCCAGATATGAGCATGTGGTGGATTATAACTGCAATTCAAAAACAAAAGAGACAAACCCAATAACATATTATGACGTTTATTGATGAACTAGAAAATACTGAGATACTAAAAGAATTGAAAAACACTGATAATGCTGGTTGTGTCTGTAAAAAAAAAATACAAATCATATTCCATTAAGTTTACGCACAGGCCAACAGCAATCATTAATAGTCGGTTTCAATTTAAAAAAAATTTTATATTGTCATTTTTTACAAGATTAAATGTGTACAAAGTATATCCATTTGTATCTCCCCCTCTCATAAAAGGATCATTTACAAAAGCTTGATGCTTTAAAATTTCAAATAATAATTTCAAAACTATATCTTATTTTTGTAACAAGACCTTGCCAATGCCGAAGGAACAGCAGATGAAGACCAGTGAAGGACCAGCCTCCAGTCCACACTAACTTTTTCTCTCTCTCTCTCTCTCTCTCTCATCTTCCACATTCATGAACACGCTCCTTCCCTCACAGAATCCAAATTCAGCAGTATTGCACATTAAGCATGGAGGACCATTGTTCTGAGAGGGGGAATGTCATAAAGAAAGAAACCATTTAAAAAAACGAAAAGAAAAAGGTTGAATCATGCAAACAGTGAAGTCTATTAAGCTTCTATTCTGCTATACACTGTTTTCTCTATTAAGCCAGTTAAACCTTAAACATCGTAAGACACTCAAACGGACCCTGGACGAGAAGCAGAGTACATCACCAATTCAACCCACATGTGCTACCAGCAGAGGTCACCGTTTCTCACGGTGACCGGATGAAAAACAGATGGACTCGTATCTTCATTCACTTTACACTACGTCACAATAAGCAAAATATATACCTTTTTTGTTGATTGCTCTATTATTATTTCTAGAAGCATATATGCCATTTCTAAAACATGCAGACAAAAATACTCTAAAAGTGCTTTACAGCTTGACTCAAGCTCTGAGTAAACGTTTTGTTTTGAGGGGCACTTAAAATCGTTCAACTTGCTAAACGGGCGACGCAAAATAAACTCTGTATTCAAAGATTGTGTCGATTCGAATGCATCTTGCTTAAATGTTGCATTTTTGGCATGTGAATTAGCTTTAGGTGCGTGTAAAATTCTCAACCAAATTGAGTGACTTAGAAAACAGTCGGAATAGGCTGAATATCGTTTTAAACCCCAAGACCAAACACTCAATAAAACATTAAGAAATACAACCTATTGAATATCAACAAGTAAAAATTATCTCTTTAAGAGAGACTGGGCAATGTTATATGAACCATACATGAAAAAATCTATTTAGACATTTACCGTTATACGTAATAGTGTCAACACGTTTCTACAATATAAAGAAGTTCTGAAATACTGAGCAGGCCAAAATGACTTGACTGAACGTCTCTAGTGTCCATAAACATCTCATTCTCTCTATCCTCCCTCGAAAAATGGGGAAAAATAAAAACAACCGAAAGAATCAGGAAGTATAAGATTGACATTCAAAGAGACAGTGGGGTATTTGTGGCAATAGACTTAAAAACAGGCATTGATTAGAAAGCCCACATGCGGTAACGTGTCACGAGTGTAAAAACACCAATATTGAATTAATGAAATGATGAAACAAAGTTGGAGGTAGAAAGAAATACAGAGTTTGGCAAGAAATAAAAAGAAAAACATACTGAGAACAAGGCGGCAACGGCAGAAATATAATCAAACCGGAACCACATGTTATGAATACATCATTGTGGGCATACATCTTTACAAAACTCAAAGATATTGTAATAGTTTTTGCGTAATTAAAAAAACCCAAGACACAAACACATGTCTAATCGTGAAAAGACATTCAAACCTCCTCTGAAGCATTTAAATGAGGCACAATAAGAACCATAGTCACAATTAGGGAAAATAATATGTTTTCTAAGCTAAAAAACAGGGTATTCAGCATGTAATGATGCAATAAATCAAATACATTTGACTGGTCTTGATTAGAGAAGCAGCGAATACAAAGCCTGGTCCTAAACAGCACGCCAGAGCCTCTTTTGACTGATGAAACACAATATCAATCAGTGGGACCTATTTTGAAAGACAATACTCAGGTTAAGGCCGTGAACCAGAAAAATCGTGCTATAACAGAGAATAAAAGTTTCGAAGACAGGAAGGCAAAAATACTTTCGACTCTGCTCTGATTCGCTCAGCTATTAGTTAACTTTAAGAAAGTGCTTTCATGCATGAGATGTAATTGCTTTCTGTGGGAAAGATTAATTCTACAAAAGAGGGAAAGCCAAGTAAAAACAGACATACGCAAGCACAGCCTGATTATATGGTGCTTTTAAATTCTCCATCTCTCACTGACCCTGAGAAGCAATGAGAGAACTAAAAGGTTTTTCTCACACCTGCGCAGGGGGATTGTCGAAGGGAAATCTGTCCTGCGTAAGACTAAGGGCAGAATTTAAGTGCTTTCTGTTGTACAACTGCATTATGGGACAATTGGCTCTGAACACTGTCAAATCCCTCAAACCATCTGTCCTGTAATAGTAGCTTCGATATCAAGATTGCATTACATTACGTCGTCAATGTAGTGGGCATCTGAGATAGATTCCAGTAACGATCTTTACTCTAAAACTAGTTCCTGATATTTGTCTTTTAAATTTTATTCACAGTTTATTAAAGCTTTTTTCATCTTTTGCCGCTTTAAAAAAATTACAGTCACATAAATCTATGGTACACGAAAATAAAATATATTTTTCCATACCGTATATAGCTCGTATGCATGTATTTACAAACGGGTCACGTGTGTGTGACGTTACAGAATCTGTTCCGTCCCAGTTGAGCCCTTGACTCATAAAAAGAAACCGTTCTGCCATTAGAGCAAGAAGAGTCGTATAAATATTCTGCAGAAAAGTGACTCACACTTTCCTGTTAATAAACAGTTCTTGCAGGCCACACTGTCCTTGAGTTGTGAGAGACGTTTCTTTTAAGTGCTCCTCACCGGTACGTTCAGTATTACTTTACCTGCCCAAGTTCATTAGCCAGCCCTTGTCCACTGAAGTTCTGGCAGGGATCTACCATCGGGAGAGCAGGACATGTGCTGGAGACTGTTCTCTGGACAGATGGGAACGGCAAATGTGACAAGGGTCTGTCAGGTTAAATTACTCTTTCCGTACGGCAGCCCCAGGGCCGGGGAAGCTGGTTCCATGCCGGCCCTCTCGCCCTGCAGAATGAGTCCCGCAGAAGAGGTGTCACCTCTATATCAGGCGCACTGGTGATGAGCGAGATAAAGGAGCACAGCGGGGCAGATGCAATTGACCTTCAGGACATATGACACATTTTCACTGCGTTTGACACGTTTCTCTCTTCATCTTTCTTAACTGGAGATTCCTCAAGTCCAAAGACATTATCTGTCCACCACGTGAATCAAAGCAACGGTACACAAAACAAGGTGCTCCTTGAACAGACCAAACACTTCGAATAATTATACAATACTGAATGATTCAGAGTTGCCATCAACTTGAAAACCTTGTGTTTGAAATGATCACAGGTGTGACATCTTAAGGTAGTATGTCACCGTGGTAAAACAATCTGTTTCCGTGTTTTGAGGTTTCCTCAGTCTCGTGATTAGTTGGGCTTTCTGTAAACCCAGTCTATCTGTCTAGCCCTTGTTACCGGTTTCATTCTCCTTTTGCTCCACATGTATCATTTGTTGGGCCTCAGCAGATGACAGGAACTCCATCTGTGTTGAAGATCATTCCAGTGGTGGGTTCATAAGTGCCTGCCAGGTAATAAAGATCCTCACTGTCCTGGTACTTCTTAGTTTTAATCATCTGTTCATACTGCTCAAGACTGACCACCAAACATTTATGAGAAATGGTCTGAACGTCATTTTCATCAATGTGAGAGGACTGGTACAGGGCCCGCTAGAAAAAAAAGAGCAAAGAGGGATCTATCTTTGTTCATAAGGATCAATATGGTCTTACAATTTATTAGCTTGGTTTTTTACCTCCATGAAGTCTTTCCTCTGGTTGGAAGCCTGCAGAACAGCAGGAATACTTTGGCCAGATATTTGATCCCAGTTCTGCCAAACAAAATTTGAGTAGTTAAATACCCAGAAAACAAAAATCAAGAAAAACTGTAATGGATAAATTAGAATAAACTGTAAAGCCAACATCACATTATTCTTATTCACTGAGCAAGAAATTAACCTTTTTGTCATGAAGTTTCTTTCCAGGGTTGGTTTCCTCTGGATGATAGAACCATTTGACACGGACCACCATGTTGTTTCCCCAGGACTCCCACATGCTTTGGATGTGTCCAATGAAGGGAAGGTTAGGTCGTCCAGCAGACAAAAACACGGCACAGTCCCCAATACGAATCATTTCCTTCCCACGCATGATAGCTTTGTAAAAAAGCTTCTTCGCTTTCCCTTTCATTCCCCGTCTCTGTCAAACATGAAAGGAAAAAAATTAAGACAGAAATTATCGTAAAGCATAAACACATGACAGCTGTTGGCATTTTTACAACTTTACAATCCGCTGACTAACCTGAGTAGGCTTTCCAAACCACTTCCACAACTGCCTGGCAGGAAGAAAAGCTGAAATCTTGGGTCTGTTCTCAACAGACGGCAGTCTTTGTCTTTTTGCCAGCTCTTTAGTTGTTGGGAGATGGACTCCCTCCCGTTTCTTGGGACGGCCAACACCCTGCTTCACCTTTTGTTGCTTCTCGGGCTTTTGCTCCTGTGTTGATGTCTGATGCTTCTGAAGCCTCTGGAGGTTGGCTGAAGGCCCCGATTTGGACTTTATCTTCTCCTCCTCTTCTTCTTCTTCTTCATCTTCTTGAGGTGGTGTCTGCTCTGCAGGAGATGGTTGGGACACTGCTTCTTCATCGGAGCTGCAGGAGGAATCTTCATCACTAGAGGATGATGATGATGATGATGAGGAGTGGGATCCGGCCGAGGATGAGGAACTGCTGGTCGATGAGCTGGAAGAGGTGGGGCTTGATGCCCGTGAGCTGTTGGAGCTGGTAGAGTCTGGCTTGGGCTTCTTCTCCTGCGAGGTCCTTTGCTCCTCTTCTCCGTCTGACTCTGAGCTGCTGCTGCTACTGCTACTGCAGTTGTGACATTCCAACTCCTTTTCTTTTTCCAACGAGCCGCTCACCTGTATCAGACCCTCGCCGCTGCTCCCCAGCTTACGGACACCGTAGGTGGACGTGTTCTCGGGGAGCTCAGCCTCAACTGGCTTGCTTTTAGTTTTCAGCGTTTTGTCAGTAGGTCCAGAAGAGGACACTGCAGTGTAACCAACACCCACCACAGACTTATTTTCTCTTTTGGAGAGGTTATGGCCTTCCATCATCATCAGGGCTTTGGTCTTCTTGGTCTTGGGTGACATGACTCCCTCATGGTCAAGCTTGATAAGGATTTCAGTCTGAGGTTGCTTGCGCTGCATTTTTACACCAAACCCCGATGTCTCCTCCTCAGCCTTTCGCAAGCGCTTGACTGGCTTTCCTTTCCCTGTGGGATTTTCCGTCTCATTGTTGGATATAAAGGAGGCCACAGAAGAGGAGGGCTCATTATAGAGATCCACAGAAAGAACTTTTCCGTAGAGCGGTGAAGAGTACACAGACTGTGGCTGGGAACGTACTTTGGCCAGGGGCTTGATTCCTGTGGTTTTCTTCTGGCTTTCATTAGATACGGGGACGGAGGGGCTAGCTGTGCCGACTTGCTTAATTTTTCTACCTGGCCGTGGGCTGCCTTTCTGGTTGGACAGAGGCCTCTCGGGGACCTGAATTGGGGCTGGTGTGTCAGTCTTTTCATGCTCCTTTGGAGCGACTTCAGATTCTGGAAAGCAGCACAGAAGGGAAGGTTTTAATATGCCAGACCAAAAACACACTTACCTACATAAAAATGCTCGAAGGATAAAAGCTGTTCCTGTTCTGCTAAACCATTTTCAACCATAGGAAAATGATTTAAAATCTATAAAACCGCCAATCCAATACACTTTAGCAAGATCACAAGATTTTTCATTGCAGTAATACCAGTTTTAACTGACTGATGTTTAGTTTGAAAGAAATAACCACTTAAACAGAATGTACTTGTATTCTTCACCTTCTTAAACTTCAGTAAGGTTAAGTGTTTAAGGAATGAAAATTACCAGGCTTGGGTTTGGGTTTCCTTCCACGTCCTCTACTTTTTGGAGCAGTCTCCTCTGTGCTTTTGGGAGGAATCTCTTTGCCCTCAGGTACATCCTTACTACACTTCCTTCCTCGTTTTTTGGTGCTGGCCACAAGGAGGGCAGGCGATGGTTCCGCACCTGTTTTTACGCACATAAATCTAGTTTAGAAAATTTCATCATTACAAAGCGCTCTGCAATACTTCGCCAGTCACGACTGTTACGGTATGTTTTTTTCCCAAATAACAAGTGCCTAAAACCAATAACACATGGTCATCTGGGTACCACGAGTCACCTTGAGTTTGAAAATAATTTACTTACGAACAAATTCCATATAAATACGGCAATTAATAACATACATGTGATTATATTACAAATGATTAAATCAAATTGCATGTTTGTTTTATTTGAACATCATGTCTTGGCTGACCTGTGTGTCTAAAGACGATCTGAAAGTCATTTACAAAAATACTAATAAAACATTTCAAATCAATATTTCATATCTGGTCATTTACTCGTGGCAAGCCGTGCAATAATTACTTAACAGATGGTAAAAAAACCTTGGGGCATTTGTAAGAACCTATTTGCCAAGTTCATGATAAAATGAAGAAAATGAAATGTAAAAAATAAACTAAATCGACCCAATGGCCCATTTCCACACGCTTCTCTTTCATACATTTTAAAAGTTACTACACAAACATTTTTACAGCCCTACGCACATTAATATTTACCCAGACCTCTTAAAAATCACACACAAAAACATTGTAACCTCTCAGTCTGCCTTTTAATCATATGCGATCCACTGGCAACTGGAGGAATAACATCTCTTACTCACTCCATCATCAAGCTCCAAAACCAAAACCAAACAAAATCACTGGCTGCAGGGACTCCAACTCAAACAGTGTCCATATGGGCTGTTTATATAACTTGGACACTCAGGTAAGTTTCATTTCATCTGTCTTAAGGTTTACTCCCTACTTTGCTAACAGAGCTGAATACTCACACTGAATCTTATAGTCCGGTGGCAGCAGTCTGATATGAGAGAGTGGGATTCGGCCAGTGTCTCCATCATCAAACTCCACCGTAATCAAGTCATCCACTTCCTCCATGTCAGGACTCCCTGGGGGAACGTAACAGGGTTAAAGATTGATGCAAAAGAACGTGCATCACCTCAATTTGCGTTTCCACTGAGTGAAACGGCAAATACTGCTGCGCAAAGAGAGCGACCGCATATTTCTCAGCGGTGCAGGGATTCATACAGGGCCTTTTCATTTTCATTGGCTGACAGCGGCAGTAGCACCGACCTCCCTTTAAGAGTTTTGTTGACAAGTTTCCAGCTCCCTCCTTCCATAGCAGGAGGGAAAATAAATAATAATAGAGAGAGCTGCGCACATAGCTAACCACATCATTCTTCATTCCCGGCCCAGTTTATCTGGCAGTGCTTACGGGCTTGGCTAAAAGATTTAGATAAAAGGAAATGAAACAAGCTTGCTGTGAATGGCTCTCTTACGTACAGGACAGTGGGTGCTTGTATGCATTTTTCCACAGCACCTCTGTATGAAACGCACTGGTTAAAAGTATATTAGTTGGTGGGAGGCTCTTAATGAAATAAAACAGGAAAGGCTTACCTCTGACAACCGTGCCAGGGTAAAGGCAACGGTACTGCTGGCTCCAGTAGGCTGCGATTCTGGTCCCCTGGGGAAGGTATCTGACCGAGGGGGGTTTCACATCAATAATCTGTAGGACAGGGGTAGCGTGGATCAGAGAGAAATATTAAATCAACACCTGCGCACATTCACCGGACGCACTTTGCGGTTATCTGTCTTCTAGGCTGAATAACCAATGAATCCTTTTCGGGTGAGTAAACGTATATTTTTGTGTATATAATCCATCACAGAGAGGGCTGTTATGGTTACGGCTCTTGGCAGTGGACCGTCTCCAACGGTACATTAGGAAGGAGAAGCAGTAGCTGTGAGAGTGTGTGTGCCTAAACTAACACACAGAGGAAGTGAAGCAAAACATGCCCTTAGCTTAATAGCAAAGGAAGGTGCTAAACAGCTTCTATATTACAGCGTGCCCCGGGCCTGTTAGCAGAGAGGAAGAAGAGGACTATGCCTGGAGTTAAACACACAGGCCTGGCTGTGGTGAGGGGTAACGTGTATGTGGTTCAGGGATTGGTGCTGGACAGTGTGTTGTGTACTGACCGCCTCTTGTAGCAGCTGCTCCAGACAGTAGATGTGTGGCCTGTTGCCTCTCTCACCCTCCACCACAACACTGTATCTGAAAAATAGGAAAAACATGAACTTAAAGCCCAATGACAAAATGATGAAATTCTCAAATTGTAATATATACATATTTAACATATGTCAATATGAATACACAAACAGTTAATGCTAATCAATAGAAAATGAGGCTTATGAGCACTTCCAGCGTTATGAGCTTGACATTCTCTGATGACATTTCAATCATGAGAGAATGCATTTATTACCAATATATTGAACCATCTATCTATATTTTTATAAACACCTGTTGATAGAAAAAAATCGGTAAATTAAAATACACAACCAGGATATGTTTATAATAATATATAAACTCATTGAAAAGGGTTGTCTCTTCATTGAACATAAAATGTCATTGATGTAAAGTTTTGAAAACAGAACCTAAATGATTATTAAAATCATAAAAAATGTTAAAAACCCATTAAAAAAAACTCACATGGTTATTTAAACCACCAAAAAGTGACATCTAAGATACAAGTATGGTAAAAACATTTCGCAATGGTTGACATTTGGAATTGCTCCCATATGACTAATGCAGAACAAGCTTCTTGTTTCGGGAAAGATATATCAAGATTTTTATCCAGAAATTAAATAACATGCACATGCAAAAACATAGAAATGTATACGGAGGTAAATTTGAATTTATTTTTGCCTTCGTATATATGTGTATATATGTATATGTATATGTATGTGTGTATATATAGCATGTTAAAGGGAGATGCAGAGTCTGGTGTCAGCAGTCCATGAGCTGAGGCTATTTTAACATTAACACAGGGCTCCTCTGAGAAAAGCACAGCTTTGAAATAGCCTTCATTCACAATACCCAAAGGACCTTTGGGCTTTCCCAGCAGCCACCCGTCCTTTTTCAAGATCAACTCTGGGACAACAATTGGAGCAGCTGGCTGTTTTCCTTTTTAGAAATTCCTTGCCCAATATGTTTAGCGTTTTTGTGGTCCTTTTATTGTCTTTGCTGTCAAGAAGTCAGAGCAGTGGGGATACGAAAGATAACTCGAACAGTTTCTTTACATATCGCATGCGAGCCAAAATGGGCTCTGACGCAAATGGAAAAAAGGCATAAAAGAAGTCAGGCCAGGCTAAGTCACTGTGTAGGCAGAGCAGAATCCAAACATAGGCTTCTGTCTCCTGATTTGGAATATTATTGGAAGATTATTCTAGGGACTTGGCAGTTTTCACCTTTTGAAGAAAATAAAACGCCCACTTCTACCTCAAGATAAGTTACAGTTTCCATTACCAAAGTGAACCATAATCCTAACCTATCAATATTGTTAAATATAAATAAAACTATGAGTCTTTCAGATTGTTGAAAAATACAACAGTGTGCTTCAAGATGCATGCAAAAGTGTATAAACACAGACTCTATAAATCAGCATGGGTACATACATGTAGCTGCATGCGTGACCGCCAACATGGGGCTTCTGATTAAACAAACCCTGACAGTTGGATGTTTGGCCTTTTTTCATTTGGATTCATGAGGGTGTCTGCAGTTCAAGCATGGACCCAGAGCCAGGTTTCAGAGGTGTCCATCACCAAGTGGCAGCCTTATTACTGTGACATGGACCTGGGAGGTGATGTGGGACAGCCTCCCCCACATCACTTCCTCCTGGAGCTGGCCGGAGGGGGAAATCTGCTGGCCAGACCTGATTGGTTCTGCCTGCAAAGCCTGGAATAAATTCACACCAGCTGCCTCGGGGGGGTGAGAAAGATTGACCGAGCTCGGGCCACATGTAGCAGGGTTAAATATCTGTCATGTTTGTGGATGGCTCGGCTGATAAGGGATTATAACACGAGAAGGTTGGTGCTAAAAATTGTTTTTGTTGGTAAGTGGAAGGTATTTGGTACTATGGAGTTATTTATAATGCTAATAAACATCCTTAGGGAAACTTTGCTATGTAACCAAAATAACTTGACTATGGATGATGTTTAGTAATATATACAGCAACTCGGTAAAGGGGTCATTGCTGCCAAAATCTACATAAGAAACTAAAAGAATATTTAAAAAATACTAAAAAATATATATAAAAAACTGACATAACACTGTATCTCGTAACTAGACTGGTTGAAACGAAGGTCATAGATTATCATGACAAACACCTTTTCAGAATATTTGAAAAACGGTTCAGCAGAATGGTATTAACATAATGGGCTCTGTTAATGAAGACAGGCGAAGCATATAAACAGCAGCAGAGGTCGCATATAAACATCGGAGTGCCCAAACATGGATTTTCAATCTCTGGATGCGTTTAAGGTGTTGTGTAGCACGAGCTGGCACAGAATAAAATTTCCAGAGGACAGGGTTGACAACAAGCGATCTGTTCCAGTTGAGTCCTCTGCGCTAACACCCGACTCAAGTTCTCGTCATATTAAATCCTCTCACAACTTACGCTACGGTAAGCGCTTAAGAGTCAAATACAGTCTTGTTGCTCGAATGGAACCGGTTATTGTTAGTGCAAGAGTCACCCACAGAGCAAGTGAAAGAGTGGGTAATAATTCACTGGTAAAAACTTGACAAATGTCCCTCATTATCCCATGTAAGCGTGCTGCAAATTAACCGATGAAGAATCACCCAATGCCTCCTAAATAACTAGTTTAAGAATGTGTCTGTAGCCCAGTTCTGTATTACAGAGGAACAATATTGTTTTGGATGACCTTTCTGGTTCACAGATCACTGGAACTTGGGAGACAGATTGTGACGGGTGTTTAGATGATGGCTGCTCTTCGCTCTCAGACTGATAAGCAAAAACAAGGCCTGTGCTGCATGCTAAACACAATCACAATACTAATGAAACTAAAATAGAGGACAACACATTTCACAAAGGGCAGAAAGGCAACCGAGACCCTCTCATTAAAGTTGCCCCGGCCAGATGCTGCACCAGTTTGACATATTTCACTAAATGAGGTTTACAGAGATGACTTTGAGAGGAAGTCCCTTACCCTTCAATAGACTAAAACTTGTTCATCCAAGCGGATAATAGGCCATGAGAGACTACAAAAGATTTACGAATGCAAACAAAACAAAACTGCCCATTTCTGTCATCTTTCCCTAAAGACTTTTCACACCTCTTCTGTTTCCTGGTCAAACAATGTTGCACTTCCAAATTTTTCCATGGAGAACTGGAAAGATTCATACAATTGGAAAAACCGGCAACACTTCTTTCCCACTAACAGTAAATGGTTCAGTTTTTAAAGAAATACCAGTAAAAATAAACAAAGCTGCAACTGAATAAACCAGAACAATGACTGCAGACCAATGTTTTTAACAAAGAGCATTTCATTAAAGCTGTAATCAGTACTTTTAACATCTATATCTGAATAAAATGAGATAAACAAGGTCAAACAGTCACTTCCCACAAAATCGCACCAGAAAGCTCAAATTAATAATCATTACTGTTGTGAATCAAGAAATTGTAAGACCAAAGTTTTATACACTAATTTTATATATACTTGCTCAAAAACTAATCTTTGTTCATTTTTTTTAAAATAAAAGTCATGGATGGTAGCATTAATTTTTCTTTTCCAGGCCTAAATATCATCATTTTAGTGACCAAGGGTATGCAAGACAGAAAGATATAGCTACAGCAAGAAGATATAGATATATGAAAACAGCGCAGGCGTGTCTCTTACATGTCAGGAGAGTGAACGGTGTTGACGTGTCCTGCGTACAGCAGTTTGTCATCCATCGGTATGAGCACTCGCAATCCATCCTGCAGTTCATCTTTATTAATGACACAGTTCCGGGGGGCTGTGAGGGGAGAAGGAGATGCTTAAGACAGACGTGTCCAAACTCATCCAACTAATAATCTCATCGTCACCTTAAAACCTGAAACGCTGCAGTAAATGCATGTGCGCAATAACTTCCAGCTCATCCCATTAACGCATGAATGCAATCAAGGCAAATCAATTTTCTGCTTTTTAATGGCAGATTAAGATAAGATAGGCTGTGAAATTACTTCTCCCCCACATTTTTAATTGCATACACGGAGAAGAAAATGAAGTCTGGTTTAGTCATAAAACAACAATTAAAAATTGAAGGAGGTGGTTGTGAATGCACGTCTGTGTGTGTCTAATCATCTTACCAGGAGTGGAGGGTCTTTCGGGCTGAGCGCTCATGGGGGGATTCTCATCCTCCGAGAAGCTGCTGTCCTGGTTGGGCTCGAAGTCTTCATCGGCAGCCATACTTTCCATCAGCTTACTGACAGCGCCGCCCTTCCCTCGGGCCTGCTGGGGGAAATTCAAGCACATTTTGCCCCAATTCCAGTGACAATATGAAATATTGAACAGCGAGTCACTGTTGGCTCAGTTCTAAAGATGAGACCCATGTGCTTACTAGAGAAGAATTGATTCAGTAAAACCCATTTAGATGAGCGACAAGCTCGGCTCGCGAGATGTAGGACTTCTTGATTTCGAATGCAGCGAACACCCGCAGGAATTCCTGTGCTTCTGCACCGTGCATTATAACATGTGATTTATACATAAGGTGAAAAATAGCAGCAGTGGAGAGCTGTAAAATGCAGTGAGGATTTAACTTGCAAAGAAATAAATAATGTCTGAAGTAACAGATAAATAAATAAATTAGGCAGGATGGGGCAGAGAAATGGATGGAGGGAGATGTCGTTTGGTTAATTTCATTGCTTTCCTGCTGAGTGTGCAGTCTAATTAGGCTTGCTCTACTGCACTCTATCCTTTTCTCTCTCTCTCTCTCTCTCTCTCCACCATCTCTCCACCCTCCTCTGGGCATGATGGGTACTCAGAGCAGGCCCATACAGAGCAGGACGGGGGGCAGGAAGAGACGGCTCATTGAAATGCAAGGCTTTTCCCATAAGGGTATGCAGCGGGGGCCTTGAGACTGCCAGGTAAAATTATTCTAATCCTTTTCTGTGCTTCTCCACTGTGTCACAGAGCAGCACAAAATGGCTGCTCAACACTAGCCTGCTTCAAGTACGAATTATCTGGGAAATGAAAAATGTTATGCTGCGAGTTTTGCTATGCTTGTTTTATGTATTAACAGTGATAAGGGAGAGCAAGTAAAGGATATTTTGTAGTGGTCAAACAAGAGCGTGATGCAAAAGAAGAAACTGATGGTGACTGAACATCTGATCAAATTTTCTGTGAACTTTTTCTTTAAACCTTTAAACGTTTCAAGTTTTGTAACCAAAAAGATTACAAAATTTAAATTTAATGGTGGTTCTGTAATATATTTCCATCAGCCAATCAGGCAGGTTTACCTGCAAAATATCAACACATCAATCCATCTACAGCTATTATAGCATAGCAATGCTAGCTGAGATTAGCAAATGTTACCTCTCTGGCTTTGGGCTTCAGCTTATTCTTGTGTCCCGGACTGACAGGAAGACCTCCAGTGTTTTCAGATGGTGTACTGGAGAGCTGGGGTGGGGGCAGACTGAGGGAGGTCTCCTTAATCCTCTTCTTCTGGAACATTCACACACGAGACAAAACCAAACCGTCAGCACAGACAGAAGTGAAAAGCCTCATGCAAATGCACAAATGCAATCGGACATTACAGACATTTAACAGCAACGGCTGGACAAGTAAACAATAATAGGCAGTGTACTAAACGGCGCAAAAAAATTGAGGGAGGATTCGGAGGGAGGAACGCTGATGGCTGGTAATTGTAGCCTGGCAAACGGCAGTCTTCTTTTGTGTCCAATAACATGACACTCACAGCGGGTGGCTGTCTTGTCCGACAAATGTAGCAGGACACCTGCTGATATCAAGCGCTCTGGCTGTTTGGTTGGGGTTGGCACATCTACATCAATAAAACAAGTGCTTACCTTGTTGGGGTCTTTCACCTCCTTGGCTCTAACCAGCTCCTTGGGGCCGTGGGGAGATGTTTTGGGGCCGCGGGCAGGTTTGGGAGCGAGCGGAAGTGGAGTTTTACTCGACGGGGAGATGGGGTTGGCTTGGGCGGCATCGTGGAGGAATATGCGCTCGCTTCGTCTTCGGGTCCATTGTTCGTCTTCGCTCCCGTCAGCGGTGAGGTCGAAACTGAACTCCCGTGGGGACTTGGGTTTCTTGGGCTTCCGTCCACGCTTGCTGGGGCTTGAGTCGTCACGCATGACACTAGCGGGTGGCAAAAGAGGAAGCTCGGGAGCCGACCGCTTACCGTGCAACAGAGATGGGAACTTCTTCCTTGTCTTAACATCGCTCTCCGAATCGGTAAACTCGAACTCTGTACCTACAAATTTAGAATATACAACTATTGGTTAAAAGCATGCACAGTCTTATATAATACATACAATCACATAAACCTTTCATGAGAAACATATTGCTAATGTAAATACTAAACTGTGCACCATAATTTAAACCATCCGCATGTGGTCAACTCATTTGCAAACTAAGAATGACAATATAACGTGCACATGTGAAAATAAACAGGGCCAGATGTTGCGGCAGAATTAAGTCGTAACATTGCACGGGTGCAGAAGTCTTGGAATAGTTAATGAAGGGGGCTGTTGGTCTCTGCTGGCAGGCCTGTCGCGTGCGCGGCTGGGTACCCGCTCAGGATCACAGCGCAACCTCATCAAAGCGAGGCCTGTCAGCATCACGTTTTCTGCGAGCGCAAACGCCGCAGCGAACGCACACCCAGACACGCATATAAGCGCAGCGAGGGTATAATGACACTCCATTCTCAAGGTGGAGCACAGCTGATGGGTGTCTATATTGAATAACACCCCTACTGAGTGACTGCTCCAAGCACAATGTGTTTTCATCTGCCAGCACCTTTCAGTTCCCCCACACTCCTACATGCACACACACACACACACACACGACAGAACACACACACACACACACACATGACAGAACACAACAAAAGAAAGCCAATAACAATGCATAACCCTTGTCACCTGGGAATTTATGTCCCAGAGGCTTGGAACTGCAGCTGATCTCACATTAGAGAGATTACAGATACAAGTAGAAGTGTAGAAAAAATGTGAAAAAAACCCAACACTTTCTTACCGAGAAGACTTTGCCTTTCCTCTTTCTTCTTGGCTTTTTGTTTAGCTTCCAGTTGGACAATGGAGATGGGATTTGCGACAATGGGGCTCGGGATGGCACTGGCAGCAAAACGAGCCAGAAGACCCAATCCGCTCTCTTCCACAGACGAGAAACACAGCCCATCGCTCTCATCAAACTCGTAATCATACTCGTCTTCATCATCGTCATCTTCATCCTCATAATCATCTGGCTCGGTGAAATACTCTGTTAACGATGGGAAGAAAATTAGCTGAAATAGTTTCAGAATTGAAAGAAGATGAATTTTACAAAGCATGAACGTAACCCCCGTTTCAATCAGCTGCTGTTGAGTCTTTAACCCTTTGCAATTAAAACTGAAATATCCAATGTAAAGAACATTTTTCTTGTGAATTCTACAAAACAGTTTAATTCAATCTGCATAGCTATGAATATAAATCCCTGAACGCATCATTCTGTCATCCGCAATGTTCCTCTCACTTTAGGGCTCAGTATCATGTACTGTCCATCATCTGTTGTAATCTAGGACCAAGCAAGCCAACTTTCTATAGATTAATGTGTTCTTGCTCAAATACTGAAACCCACCCACTACTACACAGGATTACAGATGGGGGACAAAGCCTGGTTTCATGCGGCCAACTTATAGCTAAGCTGTGTAGGCAGGATCTCGAAACGCAGCTTTTAAACCGACTGAGCTTTAGGGTAGGATTTAAAACCAGCGTGGCTGCTGGCTTGTCCAAATCGAGCAGGGTCGAGAATGCAAAGGCCCACAGCAAATAAGAGAAGCCGGTAAAAGTGGCCTTGCCCAAACGTGCTGAATGAGCCGAATAACTGATGGAAAAATAGGAACAGAAATAAGCCACAAGCGCTGCAGAAAGCCAAGATTCCTGGCAGAATCCCTGACTAAGAAAGTCATCAATTATTAACAGTCTATTCAGCTCAGAGCTTGTCTAACCTGATAATAAGGACAGAAAATTCTCAAGGACTAACTGTAAGACAGCAGGTACCCGCTTTGAGCAACTTCTCTCTCGTTCTCAAGAGGGCGAGGGACACGTTAGAAGATGGAAACGGATGCAGACACACAAGATGTTTTGGTGCGGTTGTGAGTTGCTAAAGCCAGAGGTGAGTTTGTTAAAGACATGAAAGAGGTATGGGGTTTTTGTAGCAGACAAGGTGTTTGATTTGTGTGGTACACGCAAATTTATAAATGCCACAGTTTTTGACAACAGTGTTAAAATCTGAAGCATGTGTTACATGAATTGACAGCAAGCAGAGGATGTTTACAGGAAGAAGAAAGCTGAGGAACACAAAGCAGGCTCTGTGAGGACATTCCTCCATGATTCCTGAGACTCTGGATCTGCTGCGAGCAGAACTCGGACCTTTAATTACCTCAGCCATGGTTATGTGAGACTACAAATCTGATCATATGGATGATGAGTAATAAATAATGATAAATAAAAGTTAAAGATCCTATAAAATAGGTTCATTATGGAAATAATTATTAGCTGTGTTGATGCATTAGCGATTGAAACAGGACATTTTAATTTTATGGGGCCTCAAAGATAAATTATTTAAAACTTCAAAATGAGACAAAACTGAACAGTCTATGACAAGGCGAAAATTAACACACCAAATTTAATCCATCAGCTGTTCAACACTATCATTTCAAAAATAAAATCTGTTTTTGTAGCTAAAAATGTCATAACCAAAAAAAGCAAGTAGAAACAAAAACCTAAATATGAGTAAACAAAATACAACCATAACCATGACTTGAAGGTACGTAACATAATGTGAGCATGTTAAAAAGGCATTTTCAACACCGCTTCTATTTTATCCTGCTTTTTTGCTTGTGTTTTGGTTCTGTAACAGTATAACAACAAATTAGTAGAAATTACTGAGAAGTCACAGCAAAAGAGGGTGGTGGCCTACTTACAGAACAATGCTCATGGCTCAGGTGACATGGATAGTGACCTCACACGGAACAGCTGGCTGCTCTACTCCCAGCCATGCGCTTCGCTTCTTATTGTGTTGCAGCAGGACAAGCAAATGCACAGACCGATAGACATTCAAAAGCATCATGGGTAGGAGAAGGGGTCAGAGGTGGAGGGGTGGCCAAGCAGCTGCAAGGAGAGAGCGAGCATTCTAGAGAAGCTAGGTTATTCATTTTTTTTAGTAAACCAGGGAGTTCCCCATTTTCCAAATATCCCTATAATGTGTTTCTTGTTGACACATAAACAAAGCACTGTGGACAACGTTAAAAATAAGTGTAGTTTATTTTTAGTGTAATAAATTTAGTTGTGTGTGTTTATTAAGTGTGTTGTTATAGATTTATAACTTTTCTACAATGGCAGTACGCTCTACTACCATTGATTTTTAAACGCTGCGTTGCTTTATGGCACCAATTAAAATTGGATACAGTAATGCATGTATGTATAGATTTTTTTAAATGCAGAAAAACATGAACATCAATCTAAACTCCATTCAATGTTAAATATCTCTCAAACTCATCTAGCTTAAGGAATCTCATCAGCACTGCTAAATTAACTGACAGCTTTATACTGTTGAAAGGGATATTTGAACAACAGAGGGAATCAAGAATGAGGAGCGTTGCAATCTAACATTCTACAGCAAGAGATGTAAGCGAGAGACAGAGAACACAGAGATGTTTTGCTTTCAGTAAAAATGAAATCAGCATGTTTAATAAAGCTTGGGTACCAAACTGCAATACAATCAAGAATTTTCCACACAGCCACACACATTTTAATGCACATTTCTATAAAAGTAACCATTTAAAAAGGACTCTAACAAGAGCCAATTATATTATATACAGGACGTTGAGGTAGCAAATTCTGACGCAAGCATCTTAAAATGGCTTCTCAGGAAAAACGTTATCGTGACTGATGGTCACAGCAAAAAAATAAAAAAACACACAGAAAACAAAGATAACAAACGCTTAAACCAAAAGGCGGCCATCTCGATTTTGTGCATAGTGAGGTATGCTTTATTAACCTTGGTCAAATGAGTCCTCAGAAGAGCTGACTCCTGCCTCCTGAAGCAATAAAGCAAAGTGCTTATGTTTCCTCTCTTTGGCCGCCTGTTTGGACTTGAGCGATGACGAAGATGAAGATGTTCTCTTGGAAGACGAGCGCTTTTTCTTGGACGGAGTGCTGCACAGGCCGGGGAGCTGCGGACGCGGCCCTGTTCTCCTTAACATGGAGCCGGGAGGCCAGCCGTCCGGCAGAGAATCATCCTCTTCAGAATCTGTGTCTGGAGTAAATTAGAAAGTTCATTGGGACAGAGGTGAAAAAGCTTGAATGTGATAAATTTTAACCATTTTTATCAATTTAAAGCTGCAAACCTTGTTATGGTTAAGAAAATAAAAATCATTTATGATAGGTAAAGGGACGCTTTCATGTGTGCAACAAATTAAAAACTATATTAATAATTTTTTAATCATACGAATATATCAAGAAATATACAATCTCCTTTAGTGCTTTAGATAACACAAAAACAAGCATATTTTGGCTCAAGTACCCAGTTTACGTCAACAATAAAACACTTGTAACAATAAAAAAAGGTATGTTTTCAAATGTTGCACTTACTGTTTGAATAGCTGCTGATTTCTGACCTCACTGGAGAATAAGGAGCTTTCCGCTGGCTTTTCCCTTTAAGGCATTGATCTGAAGGCTTCATTTTGGTACTCTGTTTACTTTTACCTCCCTTGGAAGACTTGTGAAAGATGCTCAGATCTTTTGACAGGCTTGATTTCCCCATATTGACTCTCATGTCCATGTCAGTGAGCATTGGGATCCTGCTTCCAGAGCTAGCCCTGGACTTCCCCGAAGAACAGTCTATGAACTTACAAGAAGACTTGCTGAGTTTACCAATCTTTGTGAGGGATAACGCCTTGTCAAGTTTGGATGCCAGCTGCTCCTGCTCACTCACTCGGCTCTTCTTGATGCCCATTTTAGGTGTCTGTGAAAAGAGCACAATTCAACATTCAGAAAGAGTATGAGCAACCATTAAAGCATTAAGCAAAAAACGAGTATTGGGGGAGTTGTCTGTTTAATAAGCAGGCAGAACAGTATGAAAAGAAATGAATGAGTGCAAAAAAGAGAGAATGGGAACATATTGAATTCCAGACTGACCTCGTGAGAGTAGCTTAAAGATGCCTCCTGCTCGCTCCAGCTCTGTTTTTTCTTCTTCAATCTCAAGGCACCGCTATCCTCCTCCTCCTCCTCTCTATTAGAGGCCCGAAAGCGCTTTCTCAGCACCTCGCCGCTCTCAGAGTCCTCAGAGTAAAGCACACTTCTGCCCAACCTGCAAAAACAGCACAGCTTTCAGCTTCAGGGTATGCTCAGCAGAGCACAGCTGGGTCCTATCAACGCCTGAGCCGCACACTCACTTTGCACACTTCAAATCCAGCTTGCTGGAGGGTGGAGACAGTGCACACAGGCCATGTTTCCTTTTTCGGGGACGTCCCGGGCCCCTGCGGGCTAAACTCCTGTTTCTTTCCTGCTGCTGGATCTGTTGCTGCTGGATGTGTTGTTGCTGTTGCTGACGTTTCTCTCTGAATCACAGGCATCATAAATTAAAGATTGTTTGACTTCGTTGGATTATGCAGGTAGGCTGACTGTACTGGAGCTAATGGAGTGGTGTGAAGGGAGGTAATAGGGTGTAATTGGGAAACTCACTCTTTGTCTCTTCGTCTCTGCAGTCTGACAAGCTCTCGTTGCTTGTCTTTGTAGCGCTGCTGCAGCTCGGCAAGCCTCACACGGAAGTCCACTTCTATAGTGTCCATTCCCTCCAAAGAGGATTTGGAGAACATCTAAAAGAGAGAGTAAGATTGTGGTTTGACTTCTGTAGTCGGTACTCTCAGTAGCCGTTAACAATGGTATTTGGACTAAATCAGGCGCCCTGATAAGGTAAGGCTGGCTGAACAGCTAGAAACCTGCCATGAGATAACGTTTAGTCCAAAATCTTCAATTTAGTCCAAAAAAACATTCAAAAAATTTGTTTTTTTTGTCTTGACCTAGGAAAATGACCTAAGATGCTAAATCTTGTTTTCTGAAAAATTCAACAAATCTAAGTCAGTTTATGCTTGAACAGCATAAGAAAAATACTTAAGTCTCACCTCTTTAGTAGCTACTTCATTTAAGTAAATTTTTTCATCACACTGGCAGATATTTTTGCTTGCCTCAAGCATAAACTTACATAAGATATTTTTTTTTACAGAAAACATTAGATATTTAATACTGAAAAACAAGAGAAACTAAGCAAAAAAAAACCCTAAGAAATTCATTTTTGCAGTGCACAAGAGCAAACACTACTACGATTTGTAAATACGCCTAAATTATTCAAAAACTGCACAAATAAGATTTTAAAGAGTTTTAAAATATGTGTTGAAACAATAACATTTAAGGTAAAACTAGCTGGACAAAAGTAGCTGCAAATAAAAAATAATTATAATTTAAACCAAGCAATACTTTAAGCAATACTACATTTGCAAAGTTCAAACTATAAACACCATTTCACCATATAAGAACCATTTCATGTGCAGTACTGACAACAAATGCAAAGCAAAACCACAGCGCTTTTGTCCAAGTTTAAAAAGTCTCAGTGATACAAAAATCATGCATACAGGTTCATCTTTCTTCTGCCTCCAGCTGTATTTCTTGTTAGGATCGAGCTCTCGGGGGAGTTGGATGATAACCTCAGGTTGACACTCGATGGCCTCCAAAAGGATCTGCCTGCCAGCTTCCAGCAGACTCTCCAGTCCACAGAGCATTACGCCTGCACGCACAAACACACGATCAATACCGCCTTTAATTACCTCCAGGCAGCCCCACGTTCTCTAATACATCTGTAAATATGGGCGTTTTTGTGTTTTAATGACACATTATGTAGTAGAAACACCAGATGCTGCTTATTCATTACTTCTTTAATATACTTTTTACTCTAAATAATGTACATTTGTTCTAGGGAACAAGCGGCGGTGGCACGATGTTCATCATTTCAGTGAACACTGAAGATACTCGCTACAGCTGAAATAAATCCTAAGCTTAACATATTTGGCTTTAAAGCACACTAGAGCGAACAAATCTCCCCACCACACCGCTTCACTGAGAACTGCAGGAGTTTGTTAGATACTTACCCTGTGTGTCGTCTCTGGGTTGCTTTTGTATCTCCAGTTCTACCATCTGGCTGAGCAGAGCCATGCCCTCCAGAGCGGTAGACTCTAGCGGACTGACACCCGGGCAGAGATCAGACCCATAGCTAGACGCTTCTGCTACAATGGAAACAGCTCCTGCTTGAGGAAGCTCACTGGCTGTGACCAGGGCGATCATGCCTGCCATGGGGTCTTCAGGCAGGATGGCCACCGGTGCACAAGAGGGCTGCAGGTGAGGAGGGCTGTTGATAGGAAGGAAGAGATTGTCATGTTGGTGTGGAGCATTCGATTTTGCTGGGTTCAGTCTTTCGGAGAGATCTAAGGGTGGGTTTGCTGGTTGTACATCACAAGCCACAGGGTGTGTTTCAGCATATGTTAATGAGGACTTGTAGGCTTGATCTACAAGACCAGTCGTGCCCTCTGCACCTTCTACTGTGCGGGTTCTTTCCGAATCTAGTCCAGATGAATCGTACAGAACTGGATGACTTGAGGGGACCTCTACCATTTTAACAACCTCCAAGTCTTTCCGGTCATCCGGAGGTGGTGGTGTGACTGTGGCTCTGGGATGTGCCTCGGCATCTGTCGAGTCTTGGGTGGAAGAAAGAAGGAGTCTTGGGCTGTTATGGCTCAAGGCATCTTCACCGTCTTCTAGGCTTGGTTCTTTTTTGAATAATGTGCTGCTCTCTTTCATGGGCTCTGGCTCTCTGGACACCTGAAGCGGCTCCACCACCACTGGAGAACACAGGTGCCGAGGTTTAACATCAGCGGCGGTTGCCAAGTGCTCTGAGGTCCCGGCCGACAACGGCACATCCGGTGCGAGGCCATCGGCGTCAGCAGCAGCGGCCGGCTGGAGGAGGTATGGGTAATGGCTGCCGAACGGAGCTGTTATCGATTGGTACGGGTAGCCGGGTGGAATTTCTGCCAAAGAAACAAAAAAGAGAGCGGTTTGAGGGACTTGGGGTGCTTATGCGAGAAAAAGAGGGGCTTTATTTTCCTGTTACACACAGTGACAAAATGATTAATAACCCCCATGTTTTTCAGCACGGGGGCTTTTCATGAAACTTTCATGAACCAAATGGCCTCAGCACAAACAGCCCAAAAGCCCTTATATACACATGGGCCACACGCTCGTGCATACTTATACATTTGAGACAGAAAATCTGTTTATTCTAAGCATTGAACTTTTTAAAGGGAAATCACTAGGGGATATGGGTACAAAAGGGCTGGCTATCATAAGAAGTCTCTATTCGAGTGAAGTGGCAGCTGGGAATCCCATATGTGGGAATATCCACAGACAACTCATTAAAACTGCACATTGTGACATGAGGAACAGTGCAGTGCCGAGTTGGCTGCTGTCCTGTGTGGATTCTCAGTCCTGTCCCAAACATATTTCCCCAAAATAGCACCGGTGATTAATGACCGTGCATGATAAACAGCTCTCCTTTCAGTATGTGATTAATTTATTTTGTAATATGCAAATAAACAATTACAACACAATCGTGCTAATAATTTAATACTTAAAATAAAACCAAGACAATTACCAGGGTACATGGATGGAAAAGGAGCAGGAGGTTGTTTCTGTAGATTAAGTGATTCTTTCTCAGGCACTTCCAGAGACTCTTCTTTGGGTCGGATTGGGGAGGCGGTCGGTGGTGATGCTGAAGCAGGACGGACCGGATGCGGGGCAGGAGATGACGGGTGAGAGTAAGGTTGCTGTGGATGGGTCTTCTCCACCTTGGGTCTGTTTTCGGACTTCATGATGGGTGAAGGCAGCGGGGGGATGGGCATCGGCGTCAGGGCTTTGCGGTAAGAGGTGGAGGGGGTTGGAGAGCGAGGGGGAGGCTTGCGTGAGTGCAGGGGTGGAGCGGAGATGATTGAGAGACTGGCTTTGGTTCCCTCGGTTCCTCTCTTGTCTGGTTTTTCTTCCAAATCGGTCCTCGGTTGACTTGCATTTAATCTCTCCTGTGCCAACGAAAGCCATTCATAATGAATTTAAAATTTTTTTCTAATAATGCAATATTTAAAAAAATACAAACGAAACAAAACATAAATAAGATAACATTGTAAGTCTGTTTGCTAAACAAGGCAACCACATAAGATATTTGCAATTGATTTAGATGCTTGTTTTATCATTAAAAATTTTCAATAAAAACCACCTTCAATGCTCAGGCCATAATAATAGTAACAAAAGAAAAGTATTTCCATTTTTTGTATTTTGGACAACTTAATAGGAGCTCAGATTCAAATCTTGTTTTGTGCTTCATGCAAAAAACACTGGCATCAACAAAGCTTTCGGATTACTAAATGAGAAATACAGGAGCATCTCCCCACGCCTATAATTACATTGACAGAGACAGCGCCTTGTACCACTAGCTGTGCGTTCCTCTGCAGCTCTATGACCTGTGCGGTCTGGTGCTGGATCATGTAGAGCTCGTGTTGGCGCAGGAGCTGCTGGTGGGAGAGGAGCTGCAGCTGATGGGCGTGCTGCAGAGAGCTTCCTGCAGGCGGGTACACAGCCGACCACAGCGGGGGGCCTCGCTCTAACATCTCTGCTTTTGGGGAAACAGGAGGGAGACTTGAGCATCGCATATCCAGTACATTTATTCAAATGCATGTTATGAAAATCACTCACTCCTACTCACTGTTGTAACTGTAAGTTATATGCATGCGTGATAAAATGAAGGAATTGGCAAGAGTGAAAGATGAATGTAGGAACCGTGGGTGTACGATACCCACCGTAGTGCGGCAGATGCTCTGTTGGAATAACAACCAGCTGTCCGGTTTGTGGGTCTCGGGCAAACTGGTAGGGTGGGGGGATGGAGCCTGTCAGAGCTGGAGGATATCCTGGAGGCAAGGCCTGATGGAGAGAGGAGGGACCCAATCCTGTACATCACAGAGAGAATAGCAGAGTTAAACCCTAAACCCTTTACGTCACTGAAT
This sequence comes from Beaufortia kweichowensis, assembly GCA_019155185.1. Taxonomy (NCBI): domain Eukaryota; kingdom Metazoa; phylum Chordata; class Actinopteri; order Cypriniformes; family Gastromyzontidae; genus Beaufortia; species Beaufortia kweichowensis. The sequence continues at coordinate 5,582,164 of CM032804.1, forward strand.
GTGTAGCTGATGGTCTATTTGTGTCAGCTTTCTGGAGAGTCAAGGGTTTATCTCTGAAGAAACATTCCTGCTGGCCAAGAGTCCATTTTCATTTTTGTTGTTTTAGTAAAGTCTAGACAGAATTCAGTACGTCAGAGTGTGAACTGTGAACAGGCTGTAATGTTTTCTTGTTATTTTTGGACAGTAGTTACAGGGTGAGACTGATTGTTTCTAAGAATGCCTGAAATGCTCAGCCCAGACAAAACACTTAAGCCGTCTGGCAGGCTAAAACTCGTTCAAAATACAGTTCTGCCATTCCAAACTCTGACCCATAAAAGTGAATGTTAAGCCTACAGAAAGGCAAGAAAAGGTGGGTACCATATGGAGAGCCAGACAGCCACATGGAGGAGGCTCCAGGGCGGGGCATCCAGGGGTGAGAGGCCAGGTGGGAGGCGGGATCAGCAGGCCAGCGGCCCGCACCAGCCAATGTTGGTCCTCCGGTCACCATCAGGTTAGGGTTCAATCCACTAGCAGACACCATAGGAGGATGCAGCTGAGTGTAGTCTTCTTTAGTGTCCCTGTGAATAAGAAAGACTGTCAGTGATTTGCTGACATGTCAAAATATGCATTATATATATATATAGACAATTTCTTTCCACGAACAAGACAAAATCGTAAGTGTTTACTGCTGCCCAAATCTGGTCATTGATGCTTTCACCTTTTAAAACTGTGCTTATTCAAGCCCACTAGGAAAACCTGTGCCCATTTAGCACCGACTGAGACACAAATTCAGCAGTCTGCAACTTCTATTTTGCCCTAGACACTTAGATCAGATCCCTGCTGAGAGAGCCAGTCATTTTTATAAGTAGTGATTTCCCCAGTGAGGTAAGGCTGATTTCTTCTGCTCCCCAAAATGAGAACCACACTTTGAAAATAGGCTCATATTTGCTGAGAACTGTTGCTATAAATCCATTCACTCTAACAGGAACCACTGATAGTGTGACCAATGAAAGCAAGAAGTTGCTGTACTACCAAAAAAAACAAAATCTGTTTGCACTGATATGCTCAGAAAAAAGTAGATTATTTTAACAAAAGGGTACTTTTAATTAATAGAGTTGAATCTAGGCTTCTAAAGTCTGCCTGAATGCTGAAAAAATGTTTCTGGCACACATTAACACTTCTGTATTGGTGTTATATGTCTGTCGATTTCAAACTAGCTTCTCTTAGGCACCAGAGAGAGCATATCTTTAAAGATCCACACATTTAAGCTGTCACTGATTTGTAGCGAGTACCCTTCACAGCACATCTATGCATTAGCCATCCCTATCACCAGCTTCCACACGACATCCGTGTGCAAAAGAATCAATCACCAGCTTTCGTTTTTGCCAAGCTCTGAGCAACACTGTACTTTTTGTAGAAAAGCATCCAAATATACTCTTCTTTCATCCGTACTGTAATGAGCAACAGAACATGATGCTAGTGGAAAACAGCCATGGAATAAAGCACAGATAGGGTGGGGTTTAAATACATACAAAACTGTACATGGTCTACTAAACCATAATAACAATCTGTTATATTACCCATACGAGTGTCTGGCCCTTCACAAAACTGACAATCATGATTTCAACCCCCAGACTGATGTTGGTTTGGACCAACACTATAGCTGTCACCACACAGTTAAAATTTATAGCCAGTGAAACACAAACCTTTGAATAAATCACAAAATGTAAAAAATTTAAATTGAATGAATTATGACATTCACAAAAGATCCTGAGCGTTCATGCCTACTAAACTAATGCTGCTGTAAAACTCAACACGCAAGATTGGATTTGCACCTAGACCTTTACTTAGTAGCTTGCTTTAACATGCACTCTGAGTGCTCACGCTGTCGTCTGCCAATAGTTATAAAATCTCATCTTACCGTAACACTTTATCCTGCTCTCGCTCCACACGTCCCGCGAGAAGACGCTCGTCCCGGTGACGTGCCCTCTCGTCTCCCTGCTCGTCTTCTGCGTGGATTGGGCCTGAATGTTACAACATTAAACCAAGATATTGACATCCGAGCCAATGTTTTACTACTACCCAAGTTTTCAGTGGATATCTTCCTGCTTAATACACATTTCTGGATCATTCCCAGCTCAAATCACTTAGTAGGCATGGACAGGATACACTATGGTGCCCAACCACTTTAAAGCATTAGGAGACACAAATCCCAGGTTTTGTAAAGAAAGATATTTTTAAGCACAATACAAATATTAGTGTATGTGAACTCTCATGCACTAAATTTGCAACTACAGTACTTGCAACTCTGTTATCTATTCTGATGTGATTTTTAAGAAAAACATGTTTAGACTGAATGTACTTTGTAAGCTGCTTTGAATAAAAGCATCTACCCAAATGCATGTGTGCAAAAGAATGTATCTTATATTTAGAAAATGATAAAATTGAAACTGGTCATTAAAGAATACTGATCATTATATTTTCTGAAGTTAAGCACCTAATTTCATTATTTGTCAAGAAAAGAAATAAAGTTTAAGTCCTATTTTGTACTCTGTAATGGAAAGTGTCAGTGGTGTCTTTCAGTCTGACAAGACGTAATTCTCTATAAATACACAGCTCCAGAAATAAACCCTCACTTTAAAGGTGTTTATCAGTTAAAACACTCCGCATCCAGTCATAAGCAGTGTCATAACACATCTCTGAGATTATAGACTGGCCCTTCAAAAACAGCACAAGGGGAAAAAAACAATGCTGATTAACATATCACATTTACAAGAACCCATTGAGGCCCATCAATCACTTATCAATGTTTTAACACCACTGCAGCGTCACACGGTTCACATTGCTCTCCTTTCATAGGGCTGCAACCATTTACAACCAAAAAGTCCTTTAATGCGGTTCAAAATACTAAAAAGTGCAAATGCTTACAAAAAATGGGATGTCTGAGCGAGACTTAGTTCAAAGTATATTAAACCTTTCTGTACTGACACACAGCAGTCGAGAGGAGATTGTGTTCTTCTAAACCAAGGAGGAGAACGGAGTGCACACAGATCTCTTGTCAAGCTCCAGGGAAAAGGTTTCAGTCTGTTTCCAAGGTTACCAAAAGCCTGTCCGACATGTTATCCGTTCGCATCAAAAAGAGAGCAAATTGGTCAAGTAAAGCTTTGTCCCCAACACTTCTTTAAAATGTAAATCTGAAAACCTTTTTTCAGTACGAGAGGACTAATGTTATTACTGCAATTTGCTTGCTCGCAGGAGGACATCAATGAATGCCGTTCTCTCAACCTCTCGTTCAGTCCTCTCGTTTGCTAAGCAACAAACCTAAAGTCATATTAGAATGCAGTGCTGCTTGTTTGCTGCCTTTAGTTGTGCTCTGTAAATTATGCTTATAACACAGGCGGGTGTGCGAGGTTTTAATACACTCCCTGTGCTAACAGGAAACATTTGGGGCAAAGCAATAGCAAAGCTCATGCTGCTCTAGAAATGAAAGACCATCTCTTCCTATGCACAGAAGGAAATGTCCTTGCAAGCAAAAACACTCATATAACTAGACAAAAACAGCAGAAAGTCAAAGTGTAAAAGCATCTACCAAGAGACCTGGAAAATGTACAAAATGTATACACAACACAGATAATAACAATGCATTTAAATGGATAAAAATAAAACAGCGTACCTTTGATTGTTCCTGCAAGAAGAGGCCTGTCCCTGTCCGATACCGAGCTGGGCTTGCTGCTGTTGTCCCTCTGACGGGCAACCGCCACAGCGATGCCAACCGGAGGATGCCGAACCTCTGCTTCCCCTTGAGATGAGCTTCCATCTCTGCCAAAAGATTTGGCACTCTCAGGTCTCTCTGGTTCTTTCTTTAACTGCTTTCCAGGCTGTTGGGGAGGAAGATGCTGAACTCGAGACCCTCCAGGATAATTGGATTCCAGTTTCATGCTGCCCAGACCTCCAAACGGACTGCGGCTATCTGACCCGTGTCTGGATCCAGACTCGCTGGAGAAGTTCCCGCTGTATTTGATGAGGCTCTGCATGGCCGACACTTCTCCGTGGCCCTTGGGACTTCCGTCATTGCCCACCGGTCTGTGTAAGCCTGTAGTGTTCATGTACATCCGCTTGCCCTCTTCCTCACTTCTGGAGCCGTGGGCATGTTGGGCTGCCAATGCGGCCATGTGATTAGTAGCATAATTCCCCATGTCAAAAGGTTTCCATTTGGGCTCAGCAGAACCCAAGCCGTTCAGTGGGTGTTGCTCTGAGTGAAGTGAGCCTGGATCTATTCCTGAGAACGGATGGGCAGACCTCTGAACCCTGTCTCGCTCCTGGCTGCGGGTTTCAGCCTCAAGTCCCGCTCTGTGTTTTGATGTAGTGTTGGATAAGTCCCTGGCATCTGGGCTGTTTCCAGATTTATTTGAGCACACTTCCAAATTCAGAGGCTTTTTCATGGCCAAACCATTTGACCTAATTACAGAGCCTTCTTCTCGTAAAATGTCTCTCTTGTTGTCTCCGTGAGGGGGCGACTCGCTCCTAACGGAGGACCGGCTATGGTCCATATGCGTTCTCTCATTGCCCACCTGCAGGGCAGATCGGTACGAGTCTCTCTCCCTGCTCTTGTCATTTTTATTATCTCGAGCTTGGGAAGCAATTTGAATTGGTCCTTTTCGCTCGTCGTAAACCTCGACAGAAGGCACATAAGTAGGAGCTATCACTCGGTGTTCTTTGCCTGGCTCTTTAGCTGTAGAGTAGAGCGGGTACATGCTGGGTGGCATGTGGTGAGGGGGAGGGTAGGTGCCAGAGGACACCAGCCTGGGCGGGAGATGGGATGGGTTGGGCTGCAGGGTAGAAGGACTGCTATATGACACATGCAGAGTGCCAGCTGATGTAGCAACCGAATCACATCTTTTCTGCTTTTCGGTGGAAAGGTGGCTTCCTGGACGGCTGTTTTCGTCATCCCGGTCTCTGTCCCTCCTCTCCTGTTCTATACTCGGGTGTCGGGCTGGCATGCTGGTCCCGCAGTTACTCTTGGGTTTAGTGTCCGTTATGTTCAGTGCAGGTGAGTGCTGGTGAAATAAAGGCCGAGCGTGCTCTGCCATCTTCGCAGGCCTCTCTGAGTTGCCCAATCTGCGCTCGTCTTCCACCTTGAAATCCTGGGTGAGGTCCACTACGCTGTGGGGCCGCGACTCCTCTTTCGGCCTCTCGCGTTCCCTCCTGGAGAGAGAATGGCCTAGGTCACTCCTACAGGGCTTCTCTTTTCCCAGCTCCCTGCTTGAATCTTTAGAGCTTCTGTGAGGAGGTAGGGTCTCCTTTTCCCTGGAGAGAGCGCCAGGCATGTGAGCCACTGGGCTCCTAGCCATTGCAGACTGGGAGTGCACTGAACCTGGCAGGTAAAACCCCTCTGAGAGAACAAGAACAAAAGAAGAAAGACAGAGTGAGCCTGACAGAGCTCAAGACATCTGGTGTAAAAGATAGGACAGCTCAAAGGCCTTAAAGTGCAGAAAGTATATAAAAAGACAGGCCATACTCTATTTAACTTGTTAAACACTTTAAATTAGGCAATATCTTGGAGTACAGCTGAGCAGAAATCAAATGACTTGCAAAGTTCAAGCACTAGTGGGTGAAAGCTAACAAAGGAGGTGCCCTTTTCCCTTTGCTGAGACAGACTAAGGTCTAAAGTTTTACTATGTAATATTTCATTTGGGCACAGGCTGAAGTATACAGGGCTATTGACGTAACTTTATTGCAAAGAATAAAGTTCCAAGTAGTCTAATATACATCTAGCAATATATATATTTGTATATATATTATAATATATTATGTTACAGTTCACGGTTTTTAAATGCATTTTTTTAAAATAACCTTTAATGCACTACTTTGAAAAACATCATTTTGAGTCATATTTTAAAATCAAAACAGAAACTTTGATTTATATTTTAGCACAAATATTTAATCACAACAGCGACAACAATTCACTCAATATAAGAATAACAAACTGATATGATTACAAATTGCAATATATATATATATATAATACAATGCATTACACACACACACAGACCTTTTGGGGAGTCAAAGAGTGCATGTTGGCTGAGCTGTGGATGATCAAGGTGACCCAAGGGAATGTAAGGACTGGGGTACAGACTGCTTGGCAAGTGGGAGAAACCTGCAAATCACACAGTAAACATTTTATTTTGTGAGCGATTCAAACTACCACATAAAAAACACATCTATTGTAGCTATCATTAGGCAAAGAACAACAATATTGTAACCTTTGAAAGGTTTGAATTAGGTTGTAAATGGGGACATTTGTGAACGTGAGTGGCTTGTCATTCTAAGTGTTTTTTAAGCTTTGCTATGCCTTGGACACTCCAGACCTTTCCCTGTCTGGGTAAAAACTATTCTCTTGTGGATGTCATTATTCAAAGAGAAATTATGCACATATATAAACATGATCCAACAAAAAGATTTGATGATGTATTATCTTATCACTTCATGAATCTGCTCCGTAGATAAACAGCTCGTTTTGATTCAGTCATAAAACTGAATTATAACCAAGGACAGCACGTTTCTCACATCTGACATATTGTCGTAAGGGAGCGGCCATTCACACATGCAGAGTAAAGGTTTCACCAAGGACAAAGCAACACAAACCCACATGAATGCACATTTATAACCTCCCAACACCACAAATAGCCGTAAACAAAAGCCAAAACTCAAGTATAAACAGTGCTGACACACAACATTATCCATTCTTGAAAAAAAATAAGCTTCAATGAAAGACAACAGGGTTGCCGGAGCAAAGAACAAACAGCTCTAAAAGAGAAAGAAATACTTCGCATTCAAAGGGGAGGACAAAACGCTTAGAGCGTAATCCTTTGGAAGAAAGGGTCATGTAGGTGCATTCATCATTCTTGGCTGAAAAAGAAAAACTGTAATTGGGTGGATCTCATCCCTTACTCAGAAGCTCCGCTGTGAGCAGTGCATTGTGGGTGGAGCAGGCTTCCATTTAGAGCCAGCGAGACTCGAGGCGCATGCAAGACCTGTCGCGGCTTTTACGGAGCGACTTGGCAGCGTGGCGCAGGCCGGCACCACCCTGGCCCACGGCGCACGCTGATCTGAGCGCGCAGCACGAGGAGTGACACAGAAAAGAAATGTTTGTTTTTAGAGGGCTGGGTCTTAAAGATGGCAAATATTCAGAGCACCAGCGGCCGGGTCAAGCAGGCTGGGCAGTTTGGCGAGAGGTCAGGAGGTGTTCGGATGACTCATAACAACACCCTGAAGAGACGAGTAACCTCTAAATCAAAGAGCTCAGAGAAGCCGATGCACTCGCGCTGAACGCCACAGATGAAAAACCCAGCTGCGAATGAAAGAGGCTGGAATGTAAACTTCTCCCATCCCTCTGGCAAAATTACATCATCATCAGAGAGGCTTGGATAGAGAAAGGTCAAGCAGACGTTAGATTGGATTTTTGGCGAAGTTAGAGGACATCATGCTGAACCACTTTAAGATTACTCAACAAATTACCACAAATGAAGTACAGCGAGTATTAAACAAACAGATTTATTTACAACACGGATACCCACGCACAGCAAACTACACTTTTTAGCAATTAAACAGTCTGATTGGACCGGCCTTCTCCAAGCGTGAATATTGACGTCTTAAGTATATGAACAACAGCAGGAGTGTCTTGGGTGTAATGGGTTAGTTTCTTACCATCAATGCAATTTAAATCAAGTCACATCAACCGTTATGGATCGACTGAAGCAAGTCAGTTTTCTAAAGCAATGTTTAGAGAGATAGCAGATACAGGGTCCTGGAGGGGCAGGGTCAAAGGTTAGCCCATTTCAATGAGTGTTGCCAGAGCTCTGTACGAAGGTTTATTGGGGGCAGATGGAAACCGTCTCAATCCCTGAGAGCAAAAGAGTGTCTTCAATCTTAGCGTGGGTCTCTCTGTGGGTCTTATATCCCACAGATTAAATTCCTCAGCTAGACCAAGGCTGTTCCTCCCAAAACATGTGCTAAAGAAAGCACTGAGAGCACGTCAACAAATCAAGCATGGTAAAATTATCTAAAAACATAATTCTCAAAATGTGTTTGGTTGGACTGTGAAAGAAATTCATTTCCTTCTGCACATGAAAGTTGCATTAACACACCAAAACAAAAGCTGCATGTGCTTTTTATTTTAATTGGAAGTCACTGCAAAAACATTGCACATAAAGCACAACAGGGTTATTCAACACTTATCTACAATCACAGCCCCACAGTCAAAGCAAAGTCTTTGTAATTAGTGATAACAACATCATGAGAACATTAAGTGTTATCAACAGTCCAAAAGCAAAACAACAAAGTCTAAAAATAAAGTCTGCACAAACTTGTTTAAATTGCCCAACATTTATTGGCCATGATACTATATAGAAACATTATGGCACTACGGCTAACAGCCCTTTAAAACGCTTTGTGGTTCAAAGGCTGACGCTTTATTTAGTACATCTCATGTGACATGGTATGGTGTCAGAATGCCATCAGTGGCATTTCACAACCAAGTGATGGAGGATCATCTACTCTTAGAGACAGCAGCAACACATTTATTTCTGAGTTCTCTTGCATAGCTCATAAGGGGCGTGGCAGAGGCATGTTTTCAAAGTACTGCACATCACATTTCATCTCTGTTTCTCTAATATGAAACAGTGTGCAGAATTTTGTTTTGATTGCCAATGTCTTTTCATACAGTTCTGCACCACATCACATCTGTGCCAGATGCAGAGAAATGTTTTGACCATCCAAAAAGCAAAAAATTCCCAAAAGATTTAAGTTTAGACCGGTGTGAATGTGAAACAGAAAAGATATATGGGTTTTCTAGAGCATGCAAATCATTTAACCCAGCTCATTCTTTAGGGATCTTTAACTAAGGACAGTGGAAGGTTACATGCAAGTGGGCTACGTGTAGGGGGGGAATTTGGCTCAAAATGGAACGGTCTAAAAAAGGAGGTCATTAACAGTCATAGGTAATAATGTTATGGTAGTAACATTGTGCCCTTGCTGTCATACAAAATGACAATATGACAGAGCTATGCATTATACAATTCTAAGTATTTCAAAAGAACATATTTAGGCACAAAAAAGATCATACAGAACACAGTTGCACATCATCTTCACATCCCTGACAACCTGCATCTGCCTCCACTCTCCCTCTTTTCATTATCTTTATTATACATCTCCAATTTCACAAACACATTAGTATTCAAACCCATCATGTGGACCCCGGGGACGCCACAGGAAGCACAGCACAACATCAAAGCGTTACCTGCACCAACAGATCCATCATCACAGGCAAAAAGGGGCATTCCTGTCCAAGCCGAATCCACAGGCAACAACAGCAGCAGGAAATTCGATCAATCACAGGGAGCCACCCTGCAGCCAGCACGATCTCCTACATGGTCCAAAGTTGATCAGCCTTTACCGGCCACGCATCTGATTACAGTGCCAGCAGTGAACCGCAGACTGCTGCAGACACATGTTCATAATTAAAGACAAAACGAGAATTTGCACAGCAGCTGCAAAGCCACATCGGCCTTTGAATTAAGACCAGGGAGGACACATTCCAGCAACGCACTGATTCTTGTCTAATATAAACAGAGACACGGTTCAAACCGTCATCCGTGCCTGCCATCACCACACAGGGCTCGACTGTTGTGGAACGCCTCACCCTCGAAAAAATCTCATTACCGCATACAGGCAGATTACGCTTTTTAAAGTTAATCACTACTTGAGGGGTTATCGCACGAGGAGGTGGTACATATACAAAACTCACAAACTGTAACATTTTACACTTTGCATGCAATCCGTGTTTATTAATTGAAATTCAAAAGATAAATCCACCAGCACATCACTGCTTTCTTCTCTCTGATTACAAAGCATTTGGAGTGTGTGCGGCATGCCTGATTGTTTCACACATTTTGTGTAAAAATAGCCAAATTCCACAGCTGCTACTTCAACTTCCTCGAGTTAATAAGAGCCAGGTGCACCCTTCAGAATAAACAGACATGTTCAAATATTTTCACAAGCACCAGAGACGGAGTACACTTCAATGTCAGCTATTCATCACGTTTCTACGCGGGCAGAGAGAAGCTTGCTTGCTATGATCTGTGCCAAGGATTTAGACAATTCATCTGTACTTTCTCAGCAGGGACGAGAAACAAAGGCCTGTGGGTACAAGGCCCTTCAACAAACCTCGTTAATAATCCGCCCACACCCTTTTCGCAGAGCTAGCGTTGCTTTTCTTTTGCTTGTTTGGTGCCCATGTGAACCATTTTGAGAACTGAAATCTTTTCAAAATGGCAGGGGCTGGAATGATGCTGGATGAATCATCTTGCTTAGAAGCAAAAGTTTGAAGTTGGAGCACATATGAGTGTTTTGACTTGCGAATGCGATTCAAGGACAGAAAAACACTGATTTTACCCGCAATAAGATTGGATATGTACACGTAATACAGTTATATAAACTGCAGCACTCTTATCCATCTTAACCTCTATCATAGCTTTTGGATATTGACTATTGACCAACACCAGCTATTTCACAAAAGGAATTGGTTACAATTACATCCCAACAGAGCGGCTGTCAGATGTGGCCTATTCTACATTAGGATTGCAGGGCCGAAATTGATTTTTTATTGCCTTTTCTACAGCCGTTGCACACCATTCACACACAAATCTAGTTTATTGACTTCCAGAGAGAGAGAGAGAGAGAGAGAGAGAGAGAGAGAGAGAGAGAGAGAGAGAGAGAGAGAGAGAGAGAGAGAGAGAGAGAGAGAGAGAGAGAGAGAGAGAGAGAGAGAGAGAGAGAGGCCGACAGCGCTAACCAGCAACACGCTCACTTATCAAAAACAAAACTGTGCCTTTATCTGTTCAAGCACAGCCAACAAGCACATTCTTGCACTTCCAATCCCGAGTCGATTTCCATTAACTTCAAATATAAAGCCGCCTAAAAAGTCCCACTGGGTCGTACGGTAGAGGGTGTGTTTTTCCATTAGAACATCCACCCAGTCTTGCCTGTCACCCAGCCTCTGACTCCAGCCTTTGTCTGAGTTCAGTGATCTGCCAACAAACCTAATCGTTAAACTCAATACGTTCAAGCAGCCTTGCACAAAAGCAGACCTCGCTTTGTTTTGAATGGTGACGTGCTCAGACGTTTCTCCACTCCTCCACAAACAGAAATGCAGTGATTGTTACCTTCGTGAGGGTGAGAGGCCCAGAGCTGAGCCATTTGCAGGCTGGCTGGGTTGGGGGTTCGAAAGGCAGGATCTGAAGACAGAGGGTTTGGCCCTCCGTGAGCACTGGAGGCGCTGACGTATCCGCTAAGGAATGGACTTGAGGCACCTGGAAAGGCATCACCTGTAATAAAATCAGAGAAACATATTTTAGGTATTGAAAATAAACATCAATAGGGCAGTTCCAGCAATATGGACATTTATTTTCAATATATTAAACCATCTGTTTAATATATTGTTTAATATATTAAAGCCCTATCCAGACATTAAAAAAAAAAAAATCTGTGTACAGACATATTCTATTTAAAAGAAGGGAACACGTATTTTTAAGAGGCAACATACTTTGTAGGATTTCTGTAAATTATAATGCACAAATTTGAAGAAATAATACCCTAAAAATTGAGAGGGGATGACTCTTCAAAGAACATTAAATGGTTTTATGAAGAATATGGACTGTTATAGATGTGGCAATTCTGAGAACAACACTTCACCTGACTATGAAAAATCATGCTTTAAACAGTATGGTTAAAACCTTTGGTAAAACCTTTTTTATGGTAATGGCTACATTTGCATGAAATTGCACAATAAAAGAAAAATGTTTCAGGAAAAACCAACCCTACATTTTTTAAACATTACATAACCATGTGTTAATATCTGTTTAATCTATAATCTAGTGTCCAACTTGCAATACATAATACGTTGTCATTGGCCAAGCAACACATCTGCTTATCAGAAACTTCCTCAAAAACTTTCACACTTGTACTCTATATAGTGCACAGGTAATGCTTCCTTATTCTCATTCTGATCTGCTTCTCTCTAAAGCCACTTCCTCTCTATACATAACCAAACTTCTTTATGTAATAAACATTTTAGACAAAGACGTCTCTCATATAACAAGATTCAATTTCGTCAAATCACCACCTGCCCAAAAGACCATCAAACGTTAGCTTATGAAGTGACTGAATGAAAAGAAATAAGAGCAGTCATTAAATATGATGACATTCCACTCATGAAAGCAGCCTTGGCAAAAGTGCAATTATTACTCTGCGGTTTTCTTTTGAAATTCAGGAAGCACAGCCAGAAACCTGTTTCGACTGCTGGACGGCCTTTTAATCCCCTTCAAAGATGACTGTTTACTGAGAGGCACAGAAAGACCACAAACACGAATCTCTTTTGCTTGTAAACAAATGCCATGAGTAATAATTAGTCATCTTAAATGTTATGTTAACTGTCATTACAATAGCCACCAGATGTGCTGCTTCAAAAGACAGAATGTCTAAATAAAACTGTGTCAGTTGTCAGCTTTTACACTGAAGCGAGATAGGTCGCAGAGACGCGCATGGTATTCGGTTCCCTTGCTCCCCAGAGTCGAACAGATAAAACAACAGCGATAGCACATGCGGTTTCTGCAGAAACGGGTTTCTCGTATTGATAAGATGAAGGAAGCATGCGCCCTGGTACTGGCTATCGCTTGCATTTAAATCAGTGAATTAAACCCTTTGGTCCATACGCCACACTATCTATTCAAGCACGATGTATAAACAGGGAAGGCAGTCTAAATTAATGAGCCCTTCCCCCGGTTTATCCGATACGACCCCTCTTCATTCTCACATGTCTTTCCTCAAACTGGCGTGGGAGGAAAACCTCACACTTATTACTAGAGATGGATTCAGCCACACTTTCACAAACACACACACACACAGTACTTCCTCCAAAGGCACAGACACCTCAGCACAATGGGTCCATTTTTGCATGTGTAAATAGTGCATTTACATGACAAGAGGAGGAACAACAACAAGGCATCAACGGCAACATGAGTCTTTTGTAGCGGAGGTTAGCATGCGATTAACCTAGGAGGGAAACAGTCGTGCTCTGCTGATGAACCGTTGGGTCATTGTATTGCACACCGCTAACAGCAGATGTGAACCCTTTGGACTACATCTAAACATTAACCACAGATTAGACCTCTGGATGGGGTGCAAATGGAGCAGGAGATAGCAGTGCAGGAGAAGAGATGTGCTTGGGAAATTTGGTAGGTTATTCAAAGGTGTAATACTTGGTAGCAGCATAGCAAAATCTCTAACATTTGCCATAATAGCAGAGAATCAGAATCATTTTTAGTATGGGGCGGTTTCCCGGACAGGGCTTAAGCCTAGTCCCAGACTATAATGCATGTTTGAGTTGTTTTAACTGAAAACAACTTGCACTAACGTGTCTTAAAAATATATCCATGACATTGCATTGTCTCAAGACTTACACCAGTAATGTTTTTTGTAGGACACGTTTGTAAAACTTACCTAAATGTCCTAATTTAACTAAGGGTTAGTTCTGGATTAATCTAAACCCTGTCTGGGAAACTGACCTATAAAAATGTAAACCGTTCAAAAAGATGTCCTCAGCCAATAATATAATTATTATTTGGAAAATTCCATGCAAATGTCAACCGTTACCTTAAAATGCTAAATAAAGCTTTTTACCAAAGGTTTTCAACCATACAGATAGCTCAGATGTCAAAATTTGGTGGTTTAAATAGCCATGCAAGGTCTCTCTCCTCATTTTACATCCATAATGCATGTATATTTCCATTTTTTTAAATGAATAACTCGTGAATAGACTGATATGTTTTTATGTCTGCACTCTATTTAAGTTTATTTTACTAAAGCCCTGTTGATAAAGTAGTCAAATAAAGTAAGTAAAATAATATAAAAAGATAAATTAATACATTCTGTGACAATGTATATGTCAATTTTTGACTGAAATATTACATCCATAACACTGGAATTGCCTATTTGTGAATGTTGCTAGCACATTGTGAATGTAAGATTGCAGTGTGCCACTGGATCTATCGGGCCATCCAGGTGGTTGACAGAGGTCAGTGGTGCATTTCAGACCCATAAGCCTCTTCTTCAAAGGCACAGCAAAAGCAAAGCCTCATCCATTTAAACACCACCCCAGACCACGGCAGGAACCACATCACAACAAAATGTATGTTTTGTGCATATCTCCATAAGGCAAAAAATGCAAGGAGGATCATTAAGGAGATGCCCCAGTCTAGTATAATGCAGTACTTATCAAGAATTCAACATATTTATTATGCAGAGTGAATTTCAGTCTTGAAGTTCAGCAATGCCTGCCCTAGCTCTTTTTTCCTTACATCACCACACCTTTGAGAACTCTCAAAATGTGTATATTTGCTTGTCAAGAAATAACTCATAATAATGTTGAACTGCTTTCGATTTGTGGCTATAAAGCTTTTCACAGGAGTTCAGAAATTTGCTGCAGGGCTTTGGTCCTAAAAACATTAATGAGTTCAGGCATTGATAATGGGCAGTTAGACTAGCTGGCATTAATCATTCCACTTCATCCCAAAGCTATTCACAGAGTTGAGTTCACGGCTGTGTGCAGGTCAATTTAAGTTCTTCAATTCCCCTCACAGCTAAGCATTTTGTACCGACCTTGCTTTGTACGTTTGCGTATTGTCATGTTAAAAACAGGAAAGGGCTTTACCTAAAGTCTTGCCAAAAATTAAAAGTGTACAAAATGGTCTTAAACATTTTCTATTTAGGTTCAACAAAACCAAGAAGTCTAACTTATAACCATTAAATGCTGTCTCGAGACCATTAAGAACAGATGGTAAAGCATGATAAGCTTATAAAATCTCATGAAGTTTAAGGCTTTAAGAGATGACGTGCTATAATGTTGCAACAGAGTTCAAAAGCTTCTCAATATGGTTCATTTTTATGCCAATGTTAGTCTATGGTTGTGCTTTTGATTTTATACAACTGTTACTGCTGGGTGTGTCTGCAATGACAAATCATAAATCTGTCTAGACGTTTGGATGCATGGTATACATTCTGTACTTTATATTCAGGTTTCAAAGGGTTCCACAATCTGTTGCACTGTATGGAAAGCCAGCAGACACAGCTCATGTTAAACAAATAAAACAAAACCCCAAAGCACCACATTATGTCAGCGTTAGGCGTGAAAGCTCTGTGAAACCACAAGAGAAACCAAAATATATGACTCTGATCAGTGACACAAAATTGTTCACTTAGAAGAACATCCAAGGAGGTGTCTTACAAAATAAGTTGTCTCACATTATCTCTGAAATATTCATATCCCATCTGCAAACATTTCTCACTGCCACATAATATCTGTGAACCCAGAGTTCGCAGGGCATGTTAATTCTCTCCAATCATTATAGCAGTCACAGTTGTCATCTTGGACGCACAAGAAAAAACCTCAAGGAGTTCAGTGGGTCAGAAATAGTTCAGTCCCCTAACATTCAGTGCGTCTGAACACTTCTCCTCCTCCGACGAAAAGGCCACTGTCAAAAACATGCTGAATAGGACAGTGGAATTTCCTAATTGCTCACGTTGCTTAACTCCGCTGCAACCCAAAAGGCCTTGCGGTGAGCTTTCGCAATTCCCCAACCAACACCTCTTATAATTAAAGCCAGACCCTTAAAAACAATTCAGAGCGAACTGTTGTAAATTAGAGAAAAGAAAGATGCACTAATTAGAATAAGGTCTTAAAACTGAGGAAAAGAAAACGGGGCCATTAAAATCTTCACAGACACTCTTAACTGGTCCTTCAAAGCCCACCACCTGCACAGAAAAACATAAAGAGCACTCCCACACCACAAAAGACCACATTATGATTGCATGGCAATACAATGCAGCACAGACATAAACCATGCCCAGTCGACCAATCTACGCATAAAGGGGAAAACCGGATTTATATTTAATGTCTTAAGCAAAGAGCATGACGGAATTACACAAGAACACAATACAATCTGAATGCATACAATAGAAAATATTTTAACTCTGCTCAGCCGTAATATAATTTTACACACAGGTGTTTATTTAACATAGTCAGGGAATTAATAACATGGGGTTTATATTTTATGGTACGTAAATATGTACCCGAAGGGCAAAAAGATTCAACAAACCCTGCGCACAGCCATCTGTAAGAGACTCTTTTTGCTATTAAAAACAAAACTGGCTTTAATTATAGTTGATTTTCACTTACCCTTCCGGATTGCCCAATGATTACACCAGAAAACAGCTGTTCAACTTTTACTACGAGCCTGACATTAAGAATTAAACACCACCCGTGTTCAACAACACAACATTTGGGAATAGCATAAATGCAGTTTCTTTTAAAAGATAATCGGAAGAGTTATTTTTGTAAGCATTCCTATCAAGCTCTGTATGCGCCTTTTCACTTCTGCAAGTTTTATGACCCAACAGAAAACAAGTAATTTGGGATTCTCTCTTAGCTCAACGCATCACATGCGAAGGAACAAAAACACATCAAGCGTACCAGTTCTAACAAGCCAACCTGTATCTTATACAATAAGCAAATTCTTGCACAGCACTTGCACTGCAGGGCCCAAACTGAAACTTTTGTTCAGATGTTTTGACAGGACGAGATTGACAAAATAATTGCCGCATATAGTGGTAAATCCAAAGTAGTGAGGTAATCTTTGCCTAATAAACAAGCTTCTGAGCTTCAAGTTTAGGCGTCACTGCCTATTCAGCTACTGAGAATACAACCGTGTAGAACAATGTGTCTGGGCAGCAATTCATCCTAGTAAATGGCAAGGATTATACATGGCCCTTTGTTGAATACAATAGTGAATGTTTAGTTAACAAGAAGCTTGTCCTTTAGTTTGAGCCATTTAATACTTGCACATGCAAAGTAAATATGATTTTAAAGAACAAAATGTACTCTATTCCTTAAACAAGTTTTAATGGCAAGTACAAAGGTTCCTTTAAGTAAATGTATAATCTCAAAAGTATGTGCTCTCAAAAGAGTTTCCTCTGAGCTCCACCCAACATCTGACTGGTTACCAGAAGAAACATAAGCTGGCACTAGAAAGGTCAAGCACATTTGTGATCATCAGTATTCAAGCTGTCCTTTCAAGACAGACCGCTGTTGATCTTACAAAAGTAGCATTTGTTCACAAAGTGTGTCTTTAAGGTGTTGCTAGTGAGTGTGTGTGTGTCCACTTTTTTGTAATTACCAGTCACCACAAATACTGAAAATGCAGCAGACACACACGCACACACAGCTGCGGGTTGCAATGCACGGCCCAACTAACGTTAATATGTGCGATAAAGGAAAGCTGCTCATCACCTTTTCATTACACAAGAACAACATTGTACATAAGTGACATGGAAATAAAGGCTTTGTGTTCAAACTCGAAATCCCACCATTTCAGATATTACACAAAGAGCCGTGATTTCACCTGACCCTTTCATCTTTCCTCAAACAAATTAGCACATGATGACAAATGCCTCGGGGGAGAAAATATTGTACAATGCAGCTAATACGGAACGGGTACAAACGCAGAAAAGGAACGGAGAATGAGCTCTATTTAAGCTGACCAAATGAAAATCTATTTAAAAAAACAAGCTGCAGCTGCACTGCAAGTTTTTGCTCTACAAGATTAAATTCAGATGGTATTCTTTTTCCTTTGTAAACTTTAAACATGGCAGTTATTCAGAAACCCAGTAATTCTGTGCATGACAGCTCTAATAAAGACTTATTGCCCAAGATTATGTTCTTTATTAGCAGTTAATTAAACTAAACTGCACTAAACTGAATATTTGAAAATCCCAGCCAAATGAAAGCAAGGCTATATATTAGTATGTATGTGGTGTTTGCCACAACTGGGCAGGCTAAAATAGAACGATCATCTTGGACACTGTTGCAGGCAGTGTAATAGGAGTCAGTGATACGAGAGCAGGGCCGCAGTGCTGGCTTTCATTTCACATCCTTTGTTAGCTTTTCAGAGGCATGGAAGGTCAGGTCATTGCTCCTCTGTAGTCCCTCCCCCAACACGAACTACCCCATCCTCAATTGGGCCAGGTCTAACACCTCCCTCGCTGCCCTTTGGCCTAACCTTCAGACCAATGCGTGTAAGCTTGCACATGCACTCTCAGCAACTACTGATGAGAGCGCTAATTATTACCGCTAGTGACTCAATGTACCGTAAAACACCATTATTAGCCTATAACAATAAACCATTTTATACATTAAACTTACAGCACAGCACTCACTGGACCAAAGGTTTTTAAATTAGACCAAGACACAAAGGAAAAAGAATATACATACAGTGAAAATATTCAAAAATATATAAACACTAGGGAATCACTTTGCAGTGATGCGAACACAGTTTTAAAAAATTTAAAGAGGAGTGCAATGATGCATCGTAACACAAAAATGTTATTTATGTTTTTTATAAAATGACATGATAAATCCTATTAGTTAAGCTGTCAACGCATAACATTTGTCAACATGTATTTTCAATAGTTTATTTTATAAAATAAATGAAACATCTTTTACTGCTTTAACAAGGTTCTATTTAATTTTAGAGGTTTGTAATTCTAATTCTAGTTCAACTAAGTTGTATGTACAACAGAAAACGTTATTGAAAAGTGTTATTTGAAGTTCAGCCTTTTAAAATGTTACTTAAAATTAACCTTTGTACTGAACCCACTGTACTGTACTGAATTATGAGCCGAGTGTATCGTTACACTCCCACTCCTAAATAAATAAACAAGGAAGAAGCTAACCTATATTTGCCATAATCAAACAAGCAATTTCTGTTTTGTCCTTTAGAATAAATATCCAAATTAAACAAAACAGACATGCTGCAGTTTTTTTCTAGGCCATGGGGCTCAGCAACACAGAAACCTGATCTAATCAGCCATCCAATCACTTACCACCAAATTACATTTTAATAACGTTTTTTCCACTGCCACTTCTGCAGATGTTAAATCAAGGATGTTCCATTTCTAACTCTTCCTGCACAACAGAATCACTCTAAGGGGAATTCAGCATCACTTCCCGACACTTCCAGTGTTTCTCTTAGCAACATGGTGAGGGAAGAGTAAAGATCAAACACTCAGGAGAAAACGCAGTTAAAGAGCTTCAAATACAGAGAAGAATACACGTTTACACGCCCTCCTTTAACAAGAACAACTCTGAATCATCCGTGCACTAAAAACAGGACACGAAAGCAGAAAATGCCCTCCAGTGAGACCCCCTCTCTCTTCATAAAACACATTCACGTGAGCATGTCTAACAGCCGGGGCATTTTATTTCAAATGTGCACAGTGCATAACCCATGCAGGATGAGCAAATGGGGTGTACGCATCAGGACACTAAACACTTTATGTATAATTCAGAGGGAAGTCAAGGCTGCAGGACGTTTAAACATCCTCCCCCTCCCGCACCATTTCCATCAGTGGTACTCTCCTGCCACATCGCTCGGGACAAAGGGGGGGGGTAAGACACCGCATTTTACCACTCACCCTTCTGAGTCAAGCTCTTTGCCTGTCACAGTTCATCACAATGAAGGAAAGGTCTCATACAACAGCCTGCTCCTGGTTTATTACAGAAAGTTTCGGTCCCTTGATGAAAACAGACAGCACGGAGTACGGTCACAAATTAATTCGGCTCTCGCTGCATGCCAATGTTAAATAAATGGCAACAAATCACTGGTTCAGTGCCCCCCCTCCTCTGCACTTTATAGGAATGTTCCTGTAACCTTGAAACCTCAGCATATAGGCCGGGAAGGGGGGGTAACACCTGGATCGCATAGGCAGTTTTTACAAGCGGTTTCCCCCTCAAAACACTCTTCAGGGTATAAATGGGGGTTTGTTCCCTTACATGGGTTAAACCGGATTGGCCAGCACAGTCATTTCTGGAGAAGCCATCAATAGATGGTATAATATATAGCTTATTAAGGGGAAAAGGCTGAAATAACAAAGTGTAACACAACAGGCTCTACTCTGAACACACATACTTTCAAGCTGCTGTAACAACAGTAAAACACTGCAGTGTGGAATCAACTTAACACTAATATAAAAGTGAAGGCTTGATCTGTGCCAGCCAATCTGCTCAGAAACCCCTGGGTAAGATCCAGCCATACAGATAATCAAAAATCGAATAAGTTTAAAAAAGGATTTCTGGAACAAATTTGAAAAAAAAAGCCAAAAGACTTAATTTGGGTATTTGCAAAAAGAAGGTACTCAAATGGAATCAATAAAACCCTAAAATCTAGAGGCCATGTGGAGGCAGTCATTTCTATCTTAAGGCTAAACTCCAGGGTCCTCTATTAAAAACAGCCCATAAACCACCAGCAGGTCTGCAACCCCAGGATCCTCTGATGCGGCATATGAAAATCGATCAATCGTACATTCCAAAAGACACTGCGCTTCAAAGGCACATCATGCAAACATTTGCATTTTCCCCATGTTGCATCAGTAATTCAGAGTTCCACAGAAACCCTGTAAAACAAGTGTGCTTTGAAGCAGAAAGACACTTTTCATGCGTTGCATGTTAAATGCTCTCAACAAACATTAACGTCCAGCTATTAGTATAAGTATTACTATTACTACCGCTGCCATTACTAAAGACAAGGAAGAAAAAAATAATAGATTCTTGTTCAAAGCTTATTCGGTCCTAACAATAGACAACCACTGAATAAAAAAACTAATTTATTTCACATTCTGTGAAGTTCAGAAAGCCATATAATCTCCAGGTTGATTAATATCCAATCGCCAGACTCTAAACATGTAAGCCATTACCCAGAAATTGTGCAAAACATCTTCTCCATGCTTCTCCAGCAACAGAACAACCATGATTCAGTCTAATGCCACTGTCCACTAAACTACTGTATCACACATTACCTGTATCTTAGAAATAACATTTAGTTGTATGGAATTACACTGTCATTTACTTTCTACTAATAAAAAACGTATGCGTTTTGCTTCGCAAAGCAGCATGGCACCTTTACTCCATTATGTCAAAACAAATGTTTCTTTCAGAGAGAAGAACCGTGTTAAATCAGAAGATCAGCAGATGGGCAGGCAACATACCTACAAAATCCTCCCAATTTATGTTTCTCAAAGCATCTCTTTAAGACCAAAATCTGTTGTCATTTCTCACTAAAAACAGCACTGATCATTCAACACAGACATATTTTCTTATAATCCTTTAAAAGTTTAAACAAAACAACGCAGAACTAAAGCGGGTGTGGTATTTTGATATTACGATAACATTATGTATAAACAATGAGTGTTGAAGGTCCTTATCAGCCAGTAAGACAAATGAAAGAAAATCCTATTCAAACATGCAATAGCATCCTAGAGAAATGATTAAAAGCATAGCTAGTAAACAGGTTTTTATAACAGCAATGTGAAGCATTAAAGTTAAGGGACAGAACGCCGTCAAACTGAAATCCAAGAATCACAGCCATCTGGTGAGTTGGATTCATGCGTGAAATATTTTGGAACGAGTGCTCAGTGTTGTACATGTTTGCTTCACAAGCTGGTGCAAAACCCCAAAAGATACACCCACCCTTTTCTAAAAACAAAGCAATACTTGCACTTAATTTTACTTACTCAAACAGCTCCTTTTCCAAAGTATAAGAGACAAACAATACAACAAACTAAATTAGGCTTTTATAAGGTTTCATCCTGTGCTGATTTATTGCTTTATTTTGTCTTCTGGACAACACACCACAAAGTATTACAGTATCAACTGGAACAAGTCGAAGTAATCCAGTATTACAAACAGCTGGGTGAAAGTCAGCGTAACACAAATACTTGTGAATCTGCTGGGAAGCGTACATATGCCACAAAATGAGCTGCTTTCTTTTTAAGCCCACATGTTCAGTAACAGGCATGTAAATTCAAGACTCAAATTACACATTTTCATACATTACATAAAATTGCAGACATGAAGTTCTGCTCACATGCTCATCAGGTCTCTTACCATGTGACTTAAATGTGACATGCTTTAAATCCAACAAATCAGAAACCACCCACTCTGAGACTGAGACTCAGGTTCAAAACAGCTTTTCTTTACAACTTCAACATACTTGTGTGCAAACTGGTTAAAAACACAATTTAAACATTTTTGACCAATATATACCAAATACACTTATATGCCACTCTCAAGTCTTCTACCAAAAATCTTTGACCACATCTATCCTAGCTGGTCCAACATCCATTTACAAACATAACCAACATATTCCATATAATCTTTTTATTCAGCAAAATAAAGAGCATCACCTAAATCTGTTTTCTCATTCAAACGGAAGAAATTTTGAACAGTTATTATTGGAAGGAATGGAATATCCAGGCAGTTCCCAGGAAACTGACTCATTTCATAAACCCATGATGTATTCGGAGCTCATTACAAGTGAAGACCATTTATGAAAAAAAAATACTTTGTACTTTATAAATTACAAACACATCCATGAGAGTGAAATCAGCAAGTTTTTTTAATTTAATAAAATATTGTCAGAAATAAAACCACAAACGTATGGTGGGTTCAGTAAACATGCAGAACAGGTAAATGTTTATTTTAAATTAAATCACTTGACTGGACAGATAATAAATAACAGCACATATTTGGGCTCATAGGCGAAGAGCTGTACATGTCATTTAAAGGTCTTTTTTTTATTCTTACACTATAAAATATAGATATCTCTCAGTAACTTTTTAAATCCTTTTAATATCTAGATGACTCAAAGCTCGAGGCAGTAATAGTAAAGCAATCATCTTAAGTTAATCATCCAACAAGGGTACAGTGCTGTCAGAATGCGGTGACATAATTTATTACACAACCCAAATTTTATCAGTATATTGCATCCAATAACAATGTAAAAATATCATCTTAATCGAAGGTTAGTGCAACTAAAACTATTAGGAAGCGTCTCAGTTAGAAGGGACATGTATGGTAAATTGCCTACACGTAAACACCCTGTACGAAGGGAAACCTCCCTTTTCAGAGATCTAAAGGTTCACTGACATCTGTGAAGCATTACATCTTCAAGTTGAGAGGGGTTAAAGCAAGCCTGAATCTTCATTACACCCAACTATAAAAATATCAGCAATATATCAATGATAATAGCATTTTAGAATGCTCCAGGGTCAAAAACTAGGACTAACGCATGATTCACTGTTTCAAGTTCACAGCTTCATCATATTACTATGTACTTTTTTTAAACAGCTTCACTTTTTCATTTAAAAATTCTCACAATGACACAGAATTGTACAGTATTTTTTTAACAAACAAGACAAAACTGCTAAATTCTTGTCATTATAAAAAAAGTAGATGGCATTCTGTTTAACAGTCCAGGCACAAGACAGTTACTCATTTACTCTATACAACAAAAAAGCTGTTTACAAAAGACTTTCTGAATTTTACCAACAATAACTAATGCCAGTATCTTGGGTATATAATCAAACTATTATTCAACACATTTATTTCCATAACCTCACATGACAGAAACATCACAATTATTACCAGAGACATACAAACTCAAATCTACAGAATGTTTCAATGAACACAGAAGCACAAAGACCAAACCAAGCTTTTTCACATTCTTTCAAGACATAAGAGACACCATAACAAGATGTTTTTATCAACATCCAATTACAAACAGTATATTATGGCAGAAATGTTTGTGGATTTTGGATTCTTTTCTCCCAAGTTTAAAATTTGCCATTTCAATCGTCCCATAGCATGTCATATTCTGCGCTTTTGCTGAATGACATAAAAGGCAATGCTCACTATAGAAAGCAATAACTCTGGGGAAACAAATGGGAAAATTTCTGTCAAATCTATTCTGTGGGTTTTCAGTAAATGCTGAATAAAATTTGGAAGGGTGTTTTCTACCACACACCTCATGTTGAACTAAAATTGATGAATAACGTAATAGTAGCAACAACACGCATTACTTTGCACGAATTTAGCGTTTGCTTTTAGTTTTGCTGGAAGCTTCCTTCTGCAAACGAGCAGTGAACAACATCGTACGGACGGTTTCTGCGCTGTCACTCGGCACTGCCCGATAAACTCTACTGCTTACTGCTCGCATTTATAGATACTATGAGTACAGCTTTGTGAAAATTGTTTATTGTTTATTGAATCGCTACAGTATAAGTGTGCGGTAGCTCACATATTGTTCGTAAAAACTGAATAAAAAATATATTAAATCTCCATAAACAAAACACGCTGCACAATTAAATATCATTTCAACCTTTCTGTGAAGCCTTTGCAAATGTCATAAAATGCGACGATCTAAAACAACATTAAAGAGCACTAAATAACACTGCTACAAACGAGACAGAGAAGTTCAAAAGTGACTTGTGTTTTACATAAAAATGTTGTTAATTTAAATAAGCAAAGCGAAATTAAAACCGCTCTTACTGTGGTGAGAATGTAGGTTCATGGCCGATGATAGAAATTTTCCAGTGTGTAGAGCCGCCGGGTGCCCCGCACCCAGATGACCGGGAGACGGTGGTATTCTACCGGCAGCAGCGGCCGCGCCGAGTCGGTGCGACTCCATGGCCAACCCCGAGAGTAGAGGCGGCGGTACGTGAACAGATCTCGGGGGTCCGAAGTCTCGGCCATCCATCATCCACAAAGACCCAACTTGATCCAAAAAACAGTCCGATCATGTAATTCCGAATGAGCCAGTCTTATTGGCTATGTCCCTAGATTTCTAGGCAAATCAGTGTCCTTATCCGGCATTCTGCCGACCTATAAAACAAAACAGAAAATGAAAATAGTCTTGGACAGATGCGGAGGACTACTGAATCCAAAAATAATTTCGGGACAAATTCCAGATAAATTTTTATGGTTTCTTATAATGACGCAGTTTCAATCTAAACTAGATAACAGGATTACATGAAAAAGAGCGAGTGGTAGGTATACAAACGATCGGTAAACAGATATCTAAACGTTAATATTACTTATGAAAAGTCTATTTTATAACAAAACAAACGTGGATATACCTCTCTCCTAATGTGTTCACAGGCAGCATATTGGACGAAAGCAATCGTTTTGGTAAAGATTTGACGCGCAATAAGTAGCGTATAGGTTCTTGCAAATACAACACGGATCTAAAATGACTAATAATCTAACGTAATTATCCATAAAACGCTTATAACAGACCGTTTCTGTGCTTTAAACAGCCAACATGCACAACATCGTCAAAAATAAATATATCTTGTTGCGGAAAACTGACATAGACATGCGTTAAAAATCACAAAACAAAATTCTTCTTTGCCTTTAAACGGATTGACCTCTGATGAAACTTTGTGTACAAACAAGGAATCTAATCCAAAAAGGCTACATTACGGTATACGCTAAACAAATCTGTTTTAATCTCTAAGCAACTCATAATGACAGTCTCCCAGCAAAATAATTACCTCGTCAGTTTAACTGTGGTTTTACACGCTTAATTTACAGTTTTATCAGTGTATGTCGTGCAGAATTGTCTGTCACGGGTGCTTATGCAGCCCCATCGCTATACTGACCATTATTACCCACCCTATTAAAAAAAAAATGCTTAATTCTACCCAACTATAATTTGCTCATGAAATGCGGGCGGTTCCCTTTACTGTTCATTTGGGCAGTTTTGCGAATTTTTAATCGCACTTGCGTTTTAGGTAAATATTAGAAAAATAATAAAGTCTTTCCCACCTGTATGGCAATCGTTTCGCGTTGAAACGCACGTTATCTTGGATATTGTCGTGAAAATTAAGCAAAGATTAGGATGAATTGCATTAAAACGAGATAGAAAACAATGCCGAAATAAAGTTTACATGCGTGCTTGTTACCAGCCACGCTTCATGATGGCAACACTAACCAGGTCGACAGCCACGTTTCAAACTTTACCGTTTCCATTTCCAACAACAAAAACTTTTCCGCCTAAACGTTAAACGTTCAAATGCATCGTTCAGCGAGCTACAGATAAACACTACAAAACCTAAACTTGTTTACTAAACTATTCCCCGCCTTTCCATAACGAAAGCAGCTGATTCTTTAAAAGTGTCTTCTGGTTTTCCTTCATAAACATCACGTTACTGTGTAACGGATCATGTGCGGAGTGATCTATCGACGTCTTACTTGAAATGGCGACTCAGTTTATAAAATCCAGTTTCTTCGCAAAATCCGTGAGGTGTGTGGTGGAAAATTTCTTAGACTCCATTTACAAACCATCCGTAGTTACGCAGAGCGAAAGCACATACGGGGGAAGGCCCTTCGTTCAAACCACCGTAGCCCTCGGTAAACTCTTCTGCAATGAAACAAGCATTGTTTAACAAGCTCCGCCCCGCGAAGCTAACGCCACACGTTCTACAGCGACGCGTCTGATTGGTCGGCTGAAGTGTCAATCAACTCCATGTAAACACTTTGGCTCCTCGCCAGCTCTATAAAACCAATTATGGAACAAGGAGGTTGAACTGTTTCAAGCCCCCCTTCCTTCAAGACTTCAATGATCAAAACAAGCGAAGAATTTTGGAGGGCAGTTTCAAGGCCGCTCGAGCTCGACTCATTAAAAGAGATTGATGTGGATTTATAGGTTATTGAAGTTGCGAGAGTGGAGTCATTATCTTGCGTTGCAATGTCGTTTATAACATCGAATATGATAGGCCTACTTTGTATCTGTGAATTAGACTACACCATAAATGCTACGCAAATGTGAAAGACCGCATGTTATTTGTGGTCAGCATATGTAATTCTTTATCACACTTGGCCCAAGGCTTATTACATTTACATTTAGGCATTTAGCTGACGCTTTTATCCAAAGCGACTTACAAATATTAGGAGACAAATTTCTATTTCCTAATATCTATAATTAATCAACCACCTTATAGGTTTTGCACATATTTAATTGTTTAAAAAATGAACTAGTTTCCACTTTGCGTTTCCCTCTAATAATTTTAATAACTAATGAAGAAAAAGAAAAAGTAGATTAAGTATAGTAGTAGATATATCATTAAACCGCCATAAATTGCACTTAACTAATTAGTCATGAGAAAATAAAAGTTTTCTGAATGAATGTTTTCAGTATCAAAAGACTGACCGTAAATCAGGCGCGACAACTAAATTGAACTTGAACTACCAACTCAACCCGATTAACTGATCAGTTCACGAGACCAGAAAAAGATGATTACAAAAACCTGGTGCGGTTTCTAACCACCCCATCGTGCGTCTCTTCGGTGAGGCGGTTTCAAGGCATCCTCGTGAAGGCAGTAGGAACGGGTCAGACAAGAGGAAAAGACCTAGATGAATTCTCTGAGTTTAACAGGACATATCTAAATTGCGACTATCACTAAAAAGACAACACGTTTGAGAAGAAAGCACTGAGCTTCGGGACTGCCCATTTTCTCCAAGGACTCATGGGAACAATAGCGCTGATTTGCTGTGGAAACGGTTCGTCGAGACGGTGCATGATCATCATCAACGGAGCCCGAAAGGTTTATGGTTGTCTGAGTGCTTGTGTTATTAATGACCAACCGAGCGGCAATAAACGGCATGTGGGTTTGGTCGCGTTGGCGATTTTAAATATAATCCGATAAAATAAGAGTTTTGGTTAACATACGACCAAGCTCGTTTGCCATTTTGATTTAGGATTGGAAAGGTAGTTTCGGTGACCCATCATCTTGATTTTAAGGTAATAATACAATATATATTGCATATACCCGAGCATATGTTTTCTAATAAATCTCATCGTGTTACTGAATGTTCTTTATGTAAAAAAGTCTAGAAAAATTGAAGTGTCTGCTCTGGACGTATTTTACCTGTAATTGCGCATATATTAAAATACTTTATAAAAAATACAAATGCCAAATATTGTTTAATCTGAATCTTTTACATTAACCTATTAAAGATAAATGCATGTATAGAAAGAAAAGGTTTACGAAATTAAAAATAAAATAATGTGCATATAACTCAGATTTTTGTTATTCTGCACACATGCTGAAGTCTTATGATCGTTTCACACATGTGGAATAAAAACAAATGAAAGTGACCTAAAGTGAAATTTAAAATAAAGTGAAAATTATGTGAGATTTGTGGGTTTTGTTTTTACTTAATATACCCTATGAGATTCAACCAGTGTGTTAACGTCTGCTTAAAGAATGATTTGTATTATGTGATTGAAAATCAAGAACTTAATCAAATAAGCAAATGAAGTTTATATAGTCAATAAGCAAAGTATGCCTCTTGAGCTTATATAAACCAGATTTTGCATGGTGTGCGTAACAGGGCCTTTTCCTGAAATTGTGCAGTGCTATTTAATTCCCCACAATAATTTGCAAGTCATATTGGTGTATACTTCCCTTGTGCGAGTAAAATATAAGGATATTCTTAGCTTTATGACTTTTTAATGGATTTTATAGTTCTTTATAATGCAAACTGACATATAATTCATGAAAAGATGAAAACATTAAATCCTTAAAGGATCTAACATTCACCAATGACATACTGCCAAACCACATGCTTAAGTATACAATACAGTGCTTTGGTATTTTGCAATATTTTTAATAATAAATGCATTTGTAAAAAATCAGACTCATAAGGCATAAGGATATCTTTGACTTTAGACATCCAGTAGGTAATTTAGTTCCAGCTGTATAGATGTATATCAGCCAATTTAATTAAATGGAGACTTTGTTGCTTTCTTGACATTCAAAGAATGTATTGAAATACTACATATCATAAATAAAATTCAGGATAAATAACTAAACGACCATCATAATATAAAATCATTAATGATAAGCTGTAGTAAAAAAATCTCATGGTGATTCAGTGTAAAACTACACAAACCAGATCGTGAGAAACAGCGCCCTCTAACGGTTAATGTCACACACTATACTAAATATTAGTGGGATCCTAATTTTTCAAGCTCTCAAAAAAGGGGCTAACTAAATTGCAGCCCACGCAATTCAACACACTGTATTTAACCTTGATATTTTAACACCTAGCAAAACTCTTTTTCATAGCGTATCACCCTATAATTTTAATACAATGCTTTAGAGACAATTCACCTTTATTTCAGTAATGGTGTGACCTCGTCTCATAAGTGTGATGAAGAAATGAGATACAAAGCAGAGCACCTGCTTCTGCCTAGTAAGCTCACATTACTAATTTTGCACATAGACAGAAAAGCTTATAGTGCCTTGGACGTTAGCCAAGAGTGTATCTTTTCCACTCCATCAGCAATAAAGATAATTGTTTATCAACAGATATACATTCAAGGGTAGAGCAATCCCACTGATGCTCACAAACACAATCTAAGGTAGAGACGTTGTGCTAACCTTCACAATATACTTACCATGTGAAAGCAAGGATTAGTTTTACTTATTAACCCCCTAACTGCAGAATGCCATAAAATGTTATTTATAACACCGATATGTTATGAACAATGCATTGATATGTTACACCTAGCTGTTTAAAAAATATAGAATACATTATTTACAAGATGAAAATTGAGGTTTATTTTAAAACAGAATAGTGTTTGAAAAAGATAATTATTTTGAATAATTTCTGTGTGTGTGTGTGCACAGATTCCTATTCATTGCCATAACAATGAGTCAAGAGTCATAACACCTACATTGTTTAAATTCATTAAAAATGATGTTTATTTGAAATGTCAAAATGCAGAAAGGTTTGTCTGAGGGTTAAGTTAAGTTAGGGGTTTATATATGGGGTTTGAACAGTATAAATTATGTCAAATGTATGTAATAAAAAATGCTTTAAAAGTGTATGTGATAAAAAATGTATTCTGGGCAGTGGAAAGAGGATGCCGCTATGTGTTTTATGATAGTTTGACCACTTTTATCTGGCAGAGCTGGAAATTCACTTAATTTTCAAGAGTTTCCATGCATAAGTAAAATGATCCCTTTAAGGTCAGTTGCATCTTTTCGATTCTAATGGTTTTCTACAGCAGCTATTTCAGTCACACAAACACTATACATTGGTCCCCTGGGGCAGATGTAATCTACTTTACTGCTTTATCTGCAATTTATGGAGACACAACTGTGCTTACTGGAAAAATACCTCACAGCATCAAATAATAAATCACCAGCAAAGAGATCTCTCCTGAAACAGGACGATCCTTTTCTTCTTCACTAAACAGGAACAAATCACCTTGTCTTTTGAATACCATCCACTTTTTATCTTCAGCACTTAAGTGAAATAGCAATAGTTAGATAGAGAATTTATTGACTTTGCAGACCTACATTTCTGGAGGATTCCTGGTAGAAATCCTAAGGGGATCTGTCTTTGCACCTTCCTGTGCCTTCCATCTTATAAGCATTGACAACTCAGCACTTGACAGGCAAGCGAGACAACCTGCCACAGAGCTCAGGGACCTTCCCAGGATGACGAGCCCTTCTGGGGCTTAATCTCAGTGTGGTGGCCCCGCTCTTATGACAGATTTCAATTCTCTCCGGGCACAATTCATCATACTCTGTCTGCTATGGGCGTTTAATCAAATGTACCGCGGGATATTCACATTCCGGCCAACTTGTCCCAGCCCACTTTACACGGTTACATATATTCACGGTTCTTTTATTTATGAGTTTGTTTGCCTTTTGTTATGCGGCTCCCTCCCCTGCGCAGAGTTTGTCTGTGAGTGACAAGAGAGCGGCCGTTAGACTAGACTGCTCATTGTAGCCCTAAATGCACACAAAGGCGCTACATATCAAATCACACAGTGAGATGTGATATTCTTTTCTTCTAATGACGTCTTCTCCCGAACAGTATTCTGCAAGCAATTCTATACCACTATGAAAAGAGGATAATTCAGAAAACAAAAGGGATCCATCCATATATAAAGTCTGCAAAACAGACACAAAGTTTTCCTCACAAATATTCTTTAGTTTCCAGTTTTCTTTAATACAAAGACTATAACAAATCCATTTGTAAAACCTTAATCTGTTGCTGCAAAGGAACGTTGTGAATAAGAATGTTGTTGTGGCTTAAACATTTCCAGTGAAATCCAATCAGGGACTTAACACAAAGCTTCTATCACACTCAGCTTTCAGGAAATTAAACTTATTTCAATGAAAATTAAATGCAGTTCAAATCACGGCCTATTGAAGGGGTATTCAATGCGGGTGGGGGAGCGTTTGACATTTTTAATTAACTCAGGCTTTGTAGCAGCCCTGGGTTCATCACAAACCAGCAGTGTACCTCAGTAGTTGAGATGCAGACTTTCAAAAGGGCGATGCTTCAGACATTTTAGTCATTAAAAAGCTATGGCTCAGAACCGAGCTACACACATACATGATACCATCAGCTCTTTCCCAATAATCCTGCACGACTGACCTCCTCCGACCTTCTCCCTCTATTTTTCTGCCAGCTTCTACTAACTTCTGGTCCTCATGTGTCAGTCTGAATAGAATTTTGTTGCCAGAGCAGAATTTAAGTCCATCTTCTCCCCTTGAGCTTTGGCTGAGTACACGCACACACACACACTCTCTGACTCTCACACACTGACACTCAGGGGGGTGTGAAGAAGCCTCATCCTCCACCCCGTCCCCAGCATGGGGGAAATAAAGCCCTTAATGCTACACGCAGTTGTCTGGCCACAATGTTCACACCACCCACTGTTTCAAGAGCCTGTAGTTTACTTGACCACTTATTATTCACATTATAACACAGAAAATGTCCCTTAGAGAGAAAACATGCTTTAATTTAAGCTCTGTGATCATAAACATATCACGATTGTTCTCAACAGTTTTATTTTTCTCAAGTGGGCTTGGGCTCTAATGCTTATATTCAGATTAAAAGTACTGTTGCTCTAATGATGTTATGCCAGTTTTAGTTTATTAATTTCCAATAACATTTAGATCTGATGACTAGCATATCAGAGATGCAACTAAATCTTAATATCAAAAGTGTTTCACACTAAAAATTTGTATAATAAAAAAATATTACATTTTTATGTGTATAACAATCTAAACCGAAAAACTGGGTGATTACACACTAACTGATGACGGGTTAAAGTGGAGATTGTGGAATATAATCACTTCATCTTCTTTTCTCAATGGTTCTGATTTTAATCTCTTTCATGTTGAAATGTTAATGGGTCTTTGAATGTCTGGGCAGTGTGTTTCCATAATGGAAAAGTGATTTAGTTTTGCCATGTAAATAGAAGAAAGATTACTTTCACACAGCTGCCAGGCACAAAGAGAATATTATGAAAAGAACACAAATAAAGGTGCACATGCAATTTGTCGCTCATGTGGTCTTTAAATAGCACAAAGCTGTCTCTGTTCTAAGGACAAGGAAGGTAAAATCCCTTTATGGTTGAAAATGGAGAAAACAGAACAGTAAGCAGACACAAATTCTGAGAAAAAAAAGTGTTATTTTCGGGGAAATGTAACCACCCCACTAACTGCTGCTTATATTGTTTTCTTTCAGTATGGTGAGGTTTGAGCTTGTTTTGGTTAACAATATAAGTTACATGACACTTTCCTTAAAGAAACTATAAAATAGGGCCAGAAACTACTAATTTAAAGTGTTAAATTGAAGGAAGACTAAATTCAACAACCTGGCACAAAACATTACATTTTATTATTATAGTGTGTGTGTAATTTCTGGAATTAAAGAATAAATTAAAATAATTTATAACAGTATAGACATTTCCCATAAATACATAAATTATGGCACAACACTGTGTGGAAATTGAAAAAATGAAATTAACTTGTCCTCCCCCATGCTGTTAAAATAGTCTAAATGATGTAACCACTCGGATGCCACACTTTTAGGAAACAATAACATTTTTGTACTGTAAAAAAATGTTCAATAATGATGGGATGCAGGTAAATATAATGTTTTTGCTATTAAAATATACCAAGATGGACTGTTTCTATTATTAACAATAATAGAAAAAAGCCTAGTTACATTTAGATGGAGCAGCACTGATTTGCTCATTTGTAAAAACTCAATTCAGCAAGAAACATCATAGTAAACCTTTAAACTACTTTAAGGTTACAGAGCATAAACTCAAATTTCACTGTTTGGTAAACATCTTGCATAATGGTATTGCTATCTTCCCACACCAAACATTTCAAAACTGTACAGGGATAAGCAAAGAGGAATGTAAAGAGTAAAGAGGACTGCAGTAACAGCCCAAAGGCCTTTTAAAAAGAGCATGTGATGCAATGAAAGTGTTCATCAGTAGTCATCACCAGTCAAGTGTTGGGGGTGGAGGGCTTTTATTTGCATGTGCTGTGACGAGCAAGCTGCAGAACAAAACCCTCTTATGACATTTTCAAAATCCATTGTGTGTTTATTGATCCACAGAAGTGCGACAAATGACAGTCATTTTCTGCTGTGTTATTAGACTCCATCACTCTTGCTAATTTGCTTTCATTTCAATTCATGTCATCAATCACATACAATAGAAATCATTTTGGCTGATGCATTTGCTTTTTGTGTCAACTTTTAGGTGAATACATTGCGGGTGTGCTGAACCTCATCAGAATTATTATCTACAGTCAAATATTATTACAGCAGCATACAGCTTAGTGTCAGAAATAACCTCTTTATGGTAACCTATGACTAATTGAAAATAGCAATGGTACTAAGTGTGTTTGTGAATCCAAATTGAGTAAAGTTGAATTTTTTTATTCATCCTCAATCTGCATTGATTAAAGAGATAATTAAAAAGGGTAAACATCAAGCACAATTATAATAAAAGAAAAATTATATGATGCATTTAGTCAATTTCAAGGCTGTGGCATAAATGAGTGTTGATTAAAAAAGTCAGGCTTTAAAACAAAACAAAAAGACATAAAGCAGTTTTGATTTAAGCCCCCATGATGCTTATCTTAGAAGTCAAAGCATGATGATAAGTGATGGTAAGTGGAACGCTATGAATTCTGGGAAATAAATTGTGATGTGTTTCAGCTGTTTGCCATTAACCCAGACGAACCTACTTCGGAAGGTCACATGACCTCTCATGTGTTAAATAAAGGACTGATGCTTTGAATAAATTGGTCAGATGAAGAGAAGGATTGCTATGGCACAGCGTGTACGCCGCTGCATTGTGATACAATGACCTGTGATGCTTGCGATTTATAGCCCAGCTTTTTATTTAGTGATAAAAGCTGTGGTGATAGAAGGTGACAGCTTCTAGCGCACGAATAAATCACACAGAAAATGGAAGGCTTTCGCTTTGAGGCCGAATATAAAAAGTGTCATTTTGCATTATTGATCTCCTGGAAGGTATGACCGGGATGATGGATGTCTACATTTATGTAAACCTGCATGATTTTGAAAAATTTTAAGTGCATAAGCTTGACAGAAAGAGGAGGATGGCTTAATACAAGTGTAGAGAGCAAGCCAGCTGCGCTACAAAACCATTTTAAATGAAGTGCAATATAAGTTAATGTATTCATTACTTGCCTTTCAAAAAAATATGTCTGCAATGTTTTTTTAACTTATGATAAATGCTTGCACCATCAAGCATTGTGCACTGTTCTATGTACATGTGCAAAAAGTGACTTTGTAGTTATTGCACATCGTGCAAAAATAGCGCAGCATAACAAAAAACAAACTCCCGTTAATATGCACCGTCTCGCTCTGAATGCACCCACACACTATTTCATCTATCCGAGTGCGTGGTTTGCGCAGTCGGTTAATCGGAGGCCTCTGGAGAGTGCGGGCGTGTAAGCCTCTATCAATCCCAACATGTGTGTGATTTCTGGGCCCGAAGACCACAGCTCACCCCAGAAGTTGAGATTTGTCATACTAAACAATACCTTACAGTTACACTCTTCCT
The DNA here is from genome assembly GCA_019155185.1 of Beaufortia kweichowensis. Classification (NCBI taxonomy): domain Eukaryota; kingdom Metazoa; phylum Chordata; class Actinopteri; order Cypriniformes; family Gastromyzontidae; genus Beaufortia; species Beaufortia kweichowensis. Next base: position 5,617,011 of record CM032804.1, read on the forward strand.
TTTTAACATTCTTTTAATCATGACATCATGAATATCGGCTTCTGCTTTTGAAAAGGCACCCAGATGCAGCTGCTCTCGTCACTCGTCAAACCGACAAGTGCGCGCAGATGAGAGGAAAGCTATGCCGCTTTGGCACAAAAGCAACTTCATATTACAAGAGAGAGACAAATGTTTGAAAGACTTTCATGAAACTGTCATTCTTGATGATCTATATCCAGCTGACGCTGTCGAGTTAATGCGCAAAAAAATGTGTTCATGTTGCTAACAACACTTAAAGGTGGTTTTTTGAATAATGGCATTGTGATGTTAAAATCACAGTGGTCTTTCTGAAGACTCTTAGGTCACATTACCCACGATTACTTTCCATACGCTCCAGGTCTCAGTGACATAATAATGGCTAGCCATTTTTGGTCCCCACTTAAAAAGCGTGGGATGTGCAGCAAACGCAAACCACAACACTTTGCCAGTGTGTGTGCATTTTACGCATCTGCAGGGACTGACTGTCAAACCCATTTCAACTGCAACTTGATGCCATTCCTGCCATCTTTGAATGCTACACGCAGTGTTATTACTCTCAGGATGTGACGGCTCTAAAATGTTACTCATACCTCATGGGTGGAAACCTTCATTACTCATGTTGCCTTATGAGCTTTCCGGCTCAGACCAAATAAACTTTACCAGCACCCCGACTCTAAAACGAGATACCCAGCTGTGTGGGGAGTATAAAATGATAAAACTAGAATAACGGATTACTAGAGCAAGAAGAAGTGAAACATATATGCTATTTCTAGCCAGCAAGGCTGATCACACTTTGGGTTTTTTTATATTTCTAATGGCTCCATCTCTCTTCAGCTCTCCAGGGTGTGGCCAGAGTATAAAAACAGCTGTCTGCAAATCTGGGTCATACCAGCCCGGCCCACATGGCCTTTAACAGCGCTGAACACAGAGAGCGTGGCAGATTGAATCAGTCCCGTCTTCTACAAGACCTTAAAATGTTTTGCACACATTTTTATAATTTTGCACAGATTCAATCAACATGTTTTATTACAAAAGCTCGCGTCTATGTCCTTGCTGTCAAACCATTTTTCCGGATTTGTGATTGCCTGAGTGGATCACTGACGGATGCAATTTTTTACAGGCGCCCAGGACATCCTTGGGAGTGCTTTAAAGTGACAGTAAATGTGGCTTGGATATTGAGACGGACTCTGCAATCCACCTGACAAGATCTCAGGCCGGTTGAATTGCTGGGTGAGGCTATGCCTTACAGCTCCATTCAATAAAACAGCATTATCTAAAAGGTATGACTGGGATGTCCTCTATTAAACTACAATTTACAAAGTGTGACTCAAGGCACTTATCAAATCCTGACTGTTTTTAATGGTAATTGTTAAAAGTAGAAAAGGTATTAATTTGAGACAATTTAGATCACAGGTTTGAATTCCTGTTGTATGAACCTTGTTGAAAAGAGCAGCACTGTGTGTTACCAGCAAATGTTGTGTTCTGAAACAAGTTTCTTGGCTTTAAGTATGACTATGCCTCCTCCAACATGGATTCATTATTTTTATGACATCATTCTGCACTTCAGCTTCTTAAAATAAACACTAATGACTATCATAAAAGTTAGAGGAGTAATCAATATATCACACTGCAAATTCCTGTTTTAGTGAAAATTATGTTAACACATTAAACAAAGCTACACATTTCAAGGCACTTCAGTAGGTATTTAACTAACTTAACCAGTAAGAATTCCATTATCAACCAGCCATGATGGTTGACCATTACAATACTGGGCCACCAGCAAGACCAGCCCCTGACCAGCACCTGGACCAACCTGGAAATTCTTTTAGCAGGGAACTTCTAGACCAAAGAATTATTTGTATGTAAGATCTAGTATTATTAAAATAATGTTTAAAACCATTATATGGTCATAAAATGACCATTTCAAATATCTCCTGATCACCTTCCTCTTTTACTGAAAATAATGTTGGTTTCCAAGAATAAAGCAGTCTAATTATTATCTTCTACCTCAGCAGCTGTAACTGATTGACTCTTTCAATAGAAGAAGACTTATTAAATAGAGTTTAATAATGCATACTGCAGTCCGTTTCAAAGCAATTAGCACTGTGAAAGATGTGAGCGGGAGTTAAGAACAGTGGTTGTTCTGACAAACCGGGTTTATAGAACAATAAAACACACCTGAAGCTTGACTCAAGAGGACTTACAGCTGAGCTTCAATTCATAAAAAATCTTTCATTGAATGCTGGCTTACCAAAATCGACGTCACAGGGTTTATATGTTCTCCTTTTCTATACAGTGTAGTAACCCTTCCAGCAGCCATTTCAGTGGAGTCCTGCTGGGCAGCTGTAAAATGAAGAACATCCATATATTGAGACCTGATGGGAAAGCAATTTTCTTTTTCTTGAGGGAATATGTTTCGTACTGAGCTGGTTCAACTTTAAAAAAGTTTTAATAGAAGAATGTAGATAACCTGGTGGATCAGTGAACATGGTCAGTTATACTGTAGACATCAGTACCTTTATTCAGACACTCTCTAATCTAAAAAAATGTATCCAAAGCTTCCTGATGTAACACTATCCCCCTTCAACCTGATCTGAAATTCAATCCCATACTGAATGCATGTGTGAGTGAAAATTGAGGTCATACTAATCTTTACCTCTGTCTCTTCCTGTCAAATCATAATCCAATCCATAACCTGCCATAACGATAACCAAAAGTAAATGCACAATCCCATATAAGCATGTTTTATTTTTCTTTAAAAAAAAGAGACTTGTGTTGTTAAAAGTTTCATAAATAAAATACCACCTTTACCTATGAAGAGGTTTAGCATGCAAATGGTTAAAACTAACCTGCATTATATCCATACACTTGATTTGTATTCAGAAGCACATACACAGTCATAATCCTGAATGCATTTGCTGCTCAAAGTGGATCTTTTGCCAGTGCTTATCTTCTAATCCAAAAGTAGAAAGGCAGGATGTGACGGTTTGTGAGGAATAAAGGAAGAGAAAAACAGAGCCAGCAAGGGGTCCGTACGTCTCTTCTGTTTACTGCTGTCACTGCGAGATAGAGCAAACACAAACACAATGTCAGTCACATTCTGGATTACCTCTGAAACAACAAATCCTTTAAAACTTCACTTTCCTTTTCACTTTCTTAATTTTTTTTTGCAATTCAATTTTTTATAATAATATGTGACCCTGACTGTAAAAACCCAGCTAAAGACATTTACAAAAAAGCATGTGAAGAACAGTCCGTGAAATATAACCTTGATATCTTTAATAATGACTAAGTAAGGCCATGGCAAAAATTTAAATCAATGTTTAGCAAGCCAACTTTTAGTAGTTTTTGTGCAAAATAATAATGTAGTGTCAAAAAAAACAATAAAACATTTACAGTATTATTTTCATTTGAGCATTATACATGAAAATGTAAGTACTTGTACCTCAAAACCAAAAATCATATAATCTATCATTTGCAGTGCCTATTTTTGTCATTTTATGGCATTTAACTACTTTGAAACATAGAATCTCATAATTAGATTTTGAGACTTCACAGACAGGATCACATATACGAACAATAATTTTAGGACCTAAAATTTAGTAGCAGCCATGAATATATTAACATGAACATATTAAATATAAATAAAATATTATATATTAATTATATAAATATTTAAATAGGAAAACCAATCCTTATATAATGCATTTTTCAACTTGGACAGACCCTGATCCATGTCCAATTTAAATGTGTAGAAGAGAAGGGGAATACATGTGAGTGCATAATGAAAGTTTATTATTCTGGGGTGAACTATATCTTCTCAAACAATGTCTTTTAGCAATGTCTGTTTTTTTTCAGTGTTTCTGCTTCTCTTTGAGTCATGAGTAGTGTAGTCACATTAGCACCTTCACAGTCATGTCAGACTCTTAGCACTGTCTGGATCAGCTGTGTCAAATTTAACCTTCCCCGTCTGCTCATTACAGTCCCTGTCTCCCTGCCATTAACTGGGTCCTTGTAATTCAGACACACGAGTGGCTATTACAAGAGCCTTTTCTGACTTCAGACGACTTAAAACCACCCAACATGGTAATGGTTTGCAGCTATACAACACTAGACTTTTGTACAACAGAAGCACCCCCTCTGCTGGATGAGTAACATTAAATGTATTCGTGTTTTGGGATGATGTTGCACTAAGCCAAAAATTCAGAGCATTGTAGAAGTATTCAAATCGTGACCGTCTATGTACATAACAAGTAGTGAACTTTTAACGGACTTAAAATCTATTAGTCTATAATTGGGACTTCATGGTACATTTGCTGGTTAGGAAGGCATAAGTCATAACATTGGGTCCACAGTGTCTGGCATGTCATTAAACATTCAACACTGTCTCGATTAGAGGTCTCAAGAGCAGAAAAATGTAGTATGATGGGCACGATCTGCCCCGTCTTTTAAGAATGCACCTCCTTGTAATCAGCATGTCTGTCACGGCTTGTGGCTCTCGCTCTAACATACACACAGTTTAATCATTCACATATCTTTTTCATGAGTTTACCTTCAAGCTAACTAACTCTTCATTAAATAGGCCCTGGTAAAAACAGATTCACATCTAGTATTTGCTATAACTGAATGTACTTACATACAGAATGAAAAAGCTGGTGGATCATGCATAACTGTGTGTGTGTCAGAGAAAGTTTATGAATGCAACCTTGGCTGCGTCCTTGACTCTGCTGGGAATCCAGCTACAGAAAGAGAAAAAAAACAATATTTCACCACAGACTGGGAACAAATGAAAATTCCACATCCCACATCATTTTCCCAAGAGAAGAGCTTTGAACAAGCTGATTTACAATGAGACACCATTGAGCTTTCAGCTTTGAAACAGTGAAAGGTAGTCCAAGATGAAAACAAGGATAAGAAAACAATGACAACAATGAAAAGAGTCAAAATCACTCATAAACTTTTCACTCAAGGTTGTCCCAAGGAGTCTTAAAGTTACCTGGCTGCCATTGTTTTATTGGTGTATATGCGGTTTAGAGGAGAGGAGGCAGAATGGGATTACAGCACAAGATACGAGATGATTCCCAGTGATGAATTGGGTGTCAGCTGGCACATCCTGGCCCGTTTAACTTTCACCGAGTTGATCCATCTCCAGCTGAGTTTTGGAGGCTGCACACAGTACATTGATGCCTAGAAACTGGAGCAGAGTGAAAAATGTTCAGGAACGCACCTATTAGACACCAGAAACCCTCCTGCGGCTAGGCCGAAATTAGAAGCCTCATTGTGACCGAGACTACACCCTATTTTAATTCTCCATGGAGTTAATTAGGCCAGCTTTGTATCAACACTTCTATACATAATGTTTCATGGTACTTTGTACAGTTGGCTTTGTGAAAGCAGAAGAGTGTGAAAATGATACCTGATAAATCCTCACGCATGAATGATTTGTGTTACTCTATATTTGAGGCAACACTCCCAGTGTCATAAAACAGCACAGTATTACAAGAAATAAATGAACTTTGACAAAATTTAAAGGTTTTTACCACACTAATAGCTCAGACAGCTCAAATATTTAGTGGTTAAAACACCCATTTGAGGTTTCTCTCAACGTGTTTTGAAGCATTTTTATGTTTAAAGCATGATTTTTCATAGTCAGGTAAAGTGTTTTCAGAATTGTCACATCCATAACAGTCCATATTCCTTATAAATATAAAAATAAAAATAATATAACTATTTGATGTTGTTTGAAAAGTAATCTTTTCTCTGTTTGTTGGGTGTTATTGCTTCTGGTTTTTTAATTTACAAATAAACTTTGTTGCCTCTTAAAAACACGTTTTTATCATATCCATAACATATGTATATTTTTAAAATAGATTACTTGTGTATAGACTGATATTTTTATTGTCTGGAGTCTATCAACAGGGCTTTAGTACAATATAAACAGACCATATTGCTGGAATGATGTCTTTCTATGGTGGTGGTGGTTTAAGAACTGGGCTATGTAAGAGCTGTTTATGCATGTGCAAATCTAGTAACTATTTGTTTTTTAAATATATACTTAACAAAAAAAAATTATTTTACATCTGCATACAAATAAATCCTAATATTACTATATTCAGCAAAAAAATATCGAGTGAGTGTCAGCGGGTGGCATATGAATGCATTATATAAGAAGAGGTCAAATAAATTTGGAGTAAATCTGCACTATATCCAGGCAGACATAGGGATCAACTGTCCAGAATATGATTGCCTTCCCTATTCCATCACTATTCTTATAGAGTAGCTGTAAATCGCCTGGTGCTTTAATGGATTTCAGTGTTCAATGCTCATCAATCTACCATCCTGATATGTTAACTCCTCACACGGAGCATCTCAGTATATCCTGCTCTGTTCTCTCTATACCATCTGTTCTCTGCATTAATCTGACGACCTGGGCCGCACCTTGCACCTTTAAATCATGTTTTCTAAAGAAATCTAAAGTGTGCAAACCTGCACGTGGATCAAATGGCTACACTTACAAAGAAAATATCTGTTTGCGAGTTAATTCAGGATCTCGTGTCACATTTCCTGTCGTCGCTGTGCCGTTCATACATACGCCAGTCTTCAAACTGCGTGCTGCAGCGCCATCTGCTGTTTGAATGCGTCACATTTTCCTCTTTTCATGCTGGAAAAGAAAATGTCTGTGCTTACCTGATAGATATCACTTGAAACGGATTTACAACGAAAACATTTATAAAAACGTCTGTGTGATAGTTCGAGTAATTTGACATCGACGTGAAATCAGAAAATGGCGCAGGTCAGGTCAAATCAAGATTAATCTCTGTATTCATCGTGACAAAGGTTTTTTGTTGTAAAATCATGGATAATTAAAGTAGACCTACTTCATTCATAAAGCAAAACAGCAGGAAAACTACAAAACCCACTCTTTTATTTAGGCATGTTTACATTCAGTTAGCTTTAGCAAAAGGTCCACTATCCATATTGCACTCAGGAAAACATGCATCAGTTTGAACATAATATATTCAAGTTAGACATAAACGACTCTCGTTTACTACAATTCATTATAGTCTCTTCGGAATACACTCGTAAACCTTCAAGTTTCTCAGTCAATAGCATACACAACACCACAGAATGTGAAGTCAAACCAACAAAAACATCGAACTTCTTTACCTTTAATATTCACAGTGATACTGCTGTCATCACCACACAGCTTACATTTGGCAGCTTGAAGAAAACACTCTTAGAGAACGAGGAAAGGCAACACGACTAAGCACACATTTATAACTCTTTACAGTGTCAAAGCTTGTTTCTTCATCCATTTTGAGTACATTCAGAGGCACACAGCATTGCAGGTGGGCCAGAGGAACCCTGCAGCAAAGTACTGATTAATGGAGGCTGCGGAGTTGCTACACAAAGTGGCAAATATTGCCACCTGATGAGATTGATGACGGGAAGAGATGTGGTTTGTCTTTTTTTGGTTCGGCCAGGGCACTAATAACCCTGGGTGAAGTTGTATCCAGTCCCAGAGTGAAATCGAGAGCCGGGAGCAGTAAAACTGTACGCAGCATAGGCGACCACAGAGCCCAACATCAGTCCAGACATGTAGGACACAGTCATTATATTCCCTGTAGGAAAATATCACATGAACTTAAGTTAATGACCACATCTCCAGAGAAGAGATTATAAATATATCCTTCTTAATATGTAGACACCTCGTCATCACCTGCATAGACTTTCATTTATAATCTGAATCGACTGAAGAATTTACCTGCTAGTTCTCTCTGCTCGGGTGCCACTTTGCCTGCAGCGTGAATCATGGGAACGCTGCCAAAGTAGCCGTTAGTGATGCCCATGAGGAGAGAGAAGATGCAAGGCCATGCCGGGTGGCTAAAGGTGGGCTTCTGAGCGGGGTACACGCACATGATGAACAGAGGGATGAAGATCACTCGCACACAAGAACAGAAGAGAAGACGTGTCCCGTTCCACTCGTACGGCACAGCCGCCAGGATCTGAACACGCAGAGATACACGATTAGACAAGAATCTCGCATTATGATTGACAGTTAGACAGTTTTTTTAACATACTTTGCCCACAAAGTCGGATATGTTGAAGATGGCCATGATGATGATGGGCAGCCATTCCCCCAGTGTAACATTCTTGATCTCAGATTCCAAACCAGGAAAAAGACACAGGGTGATGAAGTAAGTCACGGCAATGGACAGCATGTAGGTCCAGAGCACCCGGGCAACAACATAGCGGTGTAAAATCATGTCTGAAACAGAAGGGGTCACTGCTGGATTATATGGTAGACGGTACTGTGGCCAATAAACAGTTGGACATCTTAGTCGAAAATGAAACATATCAAAGCAAATGGATGCTTGACCTTTTCCTAGTCAGTTTTGAATTCACTTCAATCCACATTTTTTTCATAAATGGATGAGTTTCCCTCAAGTCTCCTTATAGAGTAACTAAAGGTGTAGCTCATCACATTAATTAATGTTTCTAAACATCAGACAAATCAAATATTTTTGCTTTAATTTTTTAGTTAGTTAAACTTTAAAGTTGATCTATATTTTGTATTATTATTAAACTAAAAAACTTTTGTTTTTGTTTTTTAAATAGTTTAAAAATGTGTGCAATATTTCTTTATATATCTAAAATAATTTACACTTGCTTTGATATTTTGTAGTGATGCTCTATTCGATTGGCTGCAGATTGGTAGCGGACGATAATCATTGGTAGCGGCACTGTCACATATTAAACAGAGTAATATGTAAAATACAATCTAAAAAATTATAAGTGCACTCCAGTCATACCTTTGATACCTGGCCAGCTGCGTTTAATCTTTGATTTAGGCACATCAAACCTCACGTACATTGTGTTGCTGCCAGCCGACTCTGTGCAGCCGCCTTCCGCTGGGGAGGAGCCCACAGCACCATTGCCCTTGAAAAAAACAGAATATGTCACCATTTCTTATTGAATACATTATATCCATAGAGGACAGTAGAAATGAAACACCTATCAATGCAACTGCTCTATCAACCAGGTCACTGCAACTCTGTGCGTGCACTGAATTCAGATATTATAATCCCTTTTACTTGATTGACCATTACTTGATTAAGTGTCTGGCTGAGCTAGTAAAACCACTCTCTTTAATTTGCTGAGAATAAAAAAGCACTCTGTGCCACAGCAATACAGATGGGAACACATAGCTACACTGCTCAGGAGAAATACCCCCTACGAGTGTAAGATACACCTAGAGTATCATAAATAGAAGTCTAATCAGTAGTCTAATATTATTAGGACATTGCTACATGAAGAAGCCAAATATCAGTACAATTTCTGGAAAGAAATTAAAGTAATGTTTATACAATTTGTAAAGAAATGTCTTTAGCTCCATTGGTAGACAACATTGCATAGCAGTACAAAGGTTAATTTGAAACCCAAAGAACACACAGATAAACAATGTATAGCTTGAATGCACTGTAGTTCCCTGTGAAAAAGCAGATGCATAAATATATATCAAAAATATCAAAATAATAATAATAATAAAAGAATTATACTTAATTAACTGACATTTCAATGTAAAATAAAACTGGGATTTTCAGTAGGATCCTAAATGAATCTTGGATAATCTTGTTTTTTTTTTTGTTTTGACTAGGGAGGATGCTGAATGGTGATAAAGAAATCTTGAGTGGAAGAACAGCTGAGTGCTCAGTCTGTCAGCCAGAGGAAAAACATGAGGTTATTCAGCAGTGCTGTATATATATTACCCCCATCTGAACTGCTGGTACCTAAGTGAGCACTTAAATCATGCTCTCTCTCTGTGTCCTCCTCAGGGCCATTGAGAACACAGTTATCGAGAGCAGTGAACGGCACAAATGGAATGAAGTTATACGACACACAAAACGTAAGTGAGAAAGCCAGACTAACAGTGTTTTTACAATCTACCTAAAGAAAGAATAACATTCTAATGTATTTAGTCTCACATTACCAGCTACACAGATATTTAGTTCCAAACTGGTTTCTAAACCAGACGTAAAGAAGACATGATGATATGATCAGCTATGAATGTTTTAGATACATAACATGCTAGCTGTTAAATCACTTTAAACATCAAAAATGTTCAAAATGCCATCTGAATAAAACGAAATATCAGTCTGTAACGTTTGCTTTTCTATTGCCGTCTTTGGTTAAAACTTTACATACTTACCATTACATGGAACTGAACTGACTTTTTATGTACTTGTATGTGTGCTCAGTAAAGTTTTTTTATTACATTTTAACCAAAAAAGTTACAGATTGTAGCATTAAGATGAAAATTATATTTGTTGATGACATTTGTTGGTATTATGGTTTAAACTAAATGGAGCAATTTTTTATTAGAAATCTTTTACTCCCCCATACAGAAATCTGATACATGTAAAACACATATTTAATATATATCTTTATATATGTGTTTAACAAATATATGTAAAACAAGTGCATTATAATTGGCTTCTTATATTTGACATGCAAAACTTACAAATCTTACTTCTTCTGCAATGACATCATGATGGACCTGATACTGGGTTCCATGGTGTGAGTGGTCTTTGGCATGGGACAGACCCCTGCGTGCCAGACTGGTGTAGTACTTCACAAAGCGAGTCCTTCGCACCAGCATGTGAAGGATAAAGCACATCAGCACCATAGAGATGGAAATGCCAAAGAAGATGATGGTGTTCTCCCTCTCATTTTTGATCAGCAGTTTAGTGAAGATTCGACTGAGTGAAATGATCACTCCTGCTGTGCCTGCGCAGAGAAGGAAATCATAGTCATCATATATGGGAATCTTTTATTCCTGACATCATGTTTGTCATTGCCTAAGTATCTTACTCTCTCCGGTCATCACTCCCTGTGTATAGTGTTTGGGTAGCATCCCCATGTATCCATAGAAACTAGACTGCTGCACTGAAATGAGAGATAAAATGAACTGAATAAGAGTTATCACTGGAGATATCACACTTTTCAGAGAGAGAACATAATATAGAGGTACAAATGGTTTCTATGGTACAAATGGTTTGTAAAAGACAAAATACCTGTGCATCCAAATGCCACGATCCCCATAGACATCAGATTAATGATGTACGCCTGCTTTGTGGTGAACTTCTCTAGCCACACATCAAAGATGGTGACAAAAATCAAAGGTCCAAGTGCAAAGAGGTAACCTGTAAGAGATGACATTTACTACAGTCATCTCAGTGTTTTTATCAAAGCTAAAAGAGCAAGAGATGTCCTTTTTGGATTTTTACCTAAACATTTAAGAATACAATACATTAATATAGCATTGTAAAAAGTATTGTGAATGTGTTTATGGTCACATATTGCATTATGGAATGCCTATTAGCTCTTAAGAAGAATGAAAGATTTTATTTACCACAAAACACACTTTCCATCTACAGTTCTTCAAAACATTTGACATCACACCCACAACCTTTTGCTAACGCAATGCTCTACAGGAATACAGCAATGATCACGATTCAGAAATTCATCTGTGTTTATCAGCTGTTTTTTGCTGAACATCCTCCTAATCCATTTCTCTGTGCTTATTGAGCAGTATTTTGGAGTGTGACTCTTCAGCATCAGAGATAAGTGATGCAGCTGACAGACCAGATCAGCCCCACCTCTCTCTTCCCTCAGGCGAGCAGCATGCTCAGGTCAATCAGCTGCCTCCTCCCCCATCCCTTTGTGCTTACTGTGTGTCTGTGTGGAGTTCTGCTCTGAATAAACAGACTCACCCACAGTGATCCTGGTGTGCAGGCTCAGCATCTCCACCAGGACGTTGTTTAAGATCACGGCCACAAGAGCAACAATAATGTACGTTAAACCCATGTCAAACACTATGTGAGTCCCTGAAAGACACAGAAGAAATTTTTTTCAGGTTAAAGAAGCATGAATGCTATGGAAACTGAAACCATAATATGTTTACTTTTCATTTTTGTCATGTTTTTATGAGACTTAAATATAATGCAGTACCTTCAAATTTATGATGGAGGTAGTCCACGTCTGTAATGAAGCTATTGTAAGGCAGCAAGAATCCCACTCCAGCCAGGAGCATGGCAAAATAGATCCCATGATAGCGATCTTCTGGAACAGGTTCCTCAAAGGCTGTACACAGAAAACATACACATTTTAATGAATGAAAACAAAATGTCTGTCTGTGTTTTATTCGAATGACATTTTAAGATATAATAGGGTTCAGAAGTCAGGGCCAGACTGTATGTGTATTTCAAATAGCTGTCTTACTGTTTGTGTGCTGCTTCTTTGAAGTATGTTTATGAATATGTATGAGGCATTTGACAATCTGCTCCGCCAGCCCTCTCTCTGACTGATGGAAACAGAACTGTACTTCTTGCTTGTTTCCTATGTTACTGCAGCTTTACTGTAGCACTATGCTAGAAGTAGTGTTTAAAAATTAACCTGATAACTGCCACTGCACATATTGAGCAGACATGAAAATGAGCTATCCGATTGACAATTTTTGATATTTTATTTTTTTTAAATGTGTTAAATAATATTAAAAGGTAAATAATATTAAAGGTTAAAAATAATATTAACATTTTTTATTAAAATATTTTTTATGTATTGTTATGAAAATTTGTCAAATATTTATTCCTGATTCTGATACCTTTCCATCAATATATAGTTTGTCATGATTAGATTGGACTATGAAATATTAAAGTAAATAGTGAAATAAAAAAGTGTTCCACCTGTGGAATGGTGACAGTTAACAGGTTAAATATATATATATAACACTCAGAAGCATCTTTTACTTAGGATGCTCCATACATCTCTTACTCTGAGGAGTAACCTGTTCAACTCCAGCAGAGATTTAATAAGCATGACCTTTGTATCTAGGCAACACAAGGGGACGGCATCCTCTCCACCTAACCTGATTAGACCTTGCTATTACATGCCAACTCCAACTGATTATTGTAACCTTCACAACCAAGGTGGATCTCTATCCTTGCTTTAACCAAAGCGTGTCATACACATTATAAATGCGACAAAGAACACACAAAGAACAACTAAATACATCAAATCGCATGTTTTAATCATAGTAAGGCCAAAACTGGAGACTCACCATGTTCTGAAAGGGCCAGCACCCCTTTATCAGAGATATCTTTAACTTGACAGTCTTCTTCCTCCAGCTGGTAGCTCTCAAAACTGAAGCTCATCACCACGTTGCCCTCAGGGGTCTGGCCAGGGGTGGCCTGTTTACGCCTCTCTACTCCTTTAGACCCCATAGTCTCTCTTTGGGTGGGAACTCTTTCAGTAAGGCCTTCTGTAACAGTGTCAGGAATGTGGCGAGTGCTGCAAAAGAATACATAATTAGTCATCACAATTACAAATTGATGTAGACTCATCCAACTATCCACTGCATAAAAGCAAGCTTATAGTTAAACCAGGTTCAGTTTAAGGTTGTTTTCAAGTTAAGCTGGTATAACAGAAAAATGACATTTTGAAAACCGAATTTTAGTCAGTTTTCAGTAACAAGTCATGTCTAATATAATTACATTAGATCACAACAGTTGTTTTTGCTGCACTAACAAATGAACTACATCTTAGGATTGTTCCATGATTTTAGTTTTATTTGCTTAATTTTTACATTTACATTTACATTTAGGCATTTAGCTGACGCTTTTATCCAAAGCGACTTACAAATATTAGGAGACAAATTCATTTTTACGTTAATCTAATACATACTTTCATAAGAATAATGACTGTTGTTGAATGACTTTATATGAGAGATGAAAGGGCCCTGTGATGTCAATGATGTTAAATTGCCTTTGAACAGTGAAGTGTAATAAAAGCATGTTAAAGCCGCCTCAAGCCACTCAATGTTAAGTCAGCCATGATATTTGACATTTCATGTTTGGGTTTATGTTGCATACCGTTATCTATGTTCATGCATGTACATCACTATTTCTAGAGATATATTTAGGGTTTTACTAAATCCCAATGTGGTCGTATTTGGGAAGGAATAGTTGGACTGTGGTAACTATTCTATTTTCTTAATGCAAATCAGGCCTCGCCAATGAATGGAGCCTTTGCCAAGAATAGATGCCACTTTTGGACATGCTATTGAAATTTTCTTCTTTCTGGAAATCTGCCAATCCATCCTTTAAAAAAAGCTAATGCTGGGATTGCATGGCTGGTTTAAAAAAGAAAAGATCTTTGATATCAGAGTTACGTTACAGACTAGAGAGCATTTGGGCACATTATGTCTTTTATCTGACTGGGTTTCATTCAGTGACTGACACAAAACATATTATTAAAATCATTCATCATCAATTATTCATTTAGTTGAAGAGTTTTTAACCAAACATGCAATGTCACGCAACAGCTTTCAACTTGCTTTTCAACGCTGTTATGTCTGTTATCATGGTAGCTAGTGAATGTCAACAATACTGCCAAATGTCAATAAGACAAGCACAAACCATCACCCTGGCAAACACATGCTAATAAACCATAAGCCATTTTGACCATTTAAAAGCTATTCAAACTGCTTATTTTCCATTTTATTTAATTGTCTGCAGATGAGCTTATTAAATACATTTAAACCATATAATGCAGAAAGACAGTTATGAGGAGTAATGGTCAGATTAATACAGGACATAGATTAATACACATCCTTAGATATATAGGAAACAATAAGATGTCCAGATGTTGTAATATAGTGCAAAGCATTATTCATTTCGCAGCGCACATGCATTATTAAGATCAACAGCGCCGCTAAACATCACAAAGACAACAGGTTAAATCTTACCCCAAATCTATTCAGTCTCTATGTCCTCCCTTGCTCGCATGTTACTCCGTGTAACGGCAAATCTCCTTTATAGATAACGCATTTTCACCGATTGTGTGGTTTTGTTTCGGCTCTTCATCTACAAGGTGAACAGACAGAATGAGCCGCTGTCACTCTCTCCCTCCCACACAGCGCATCTGTATCACGGTCTGTCTGCCAGTGTAACCCGCTTCATAATCGCTTTAAAGAAACATGCATATTTTATCTTTAAAATAAAAATACATTTAAAATACGTATAAAAAAGAAATCTTGCACTCCTATACTTCGTGGTTGTAACTGCACTAATTTCCATATAGTGCATAAGAATTGGCATTGATTCATGATTTTAACTGTTTCGAATAAAATTGATTAAAATGAAACTGATAATTAAATATAGTCACCCCAAAACGTTATGTAATATTTTAGATTTTAAATAGCACAAATGTAACATGATGACATAATGTAATAATAGTATTTTTTATATTGTTTGCACACAGTAAGTTTGTGATATTATATTAAATATACTTATATTTCACTACAAGTTGTATATTTACTGTATATTCATAACTGTGTAGTTATGTGGCAAATACAAATCTTGAATTTTAAATTTGATACTACTAAAAATAGTAATTTTATTGTTTTATCCCAACATAGAGAACATGATGTAAGATGTCCTAGAGAATATATAAGCTCATGTTTGTGATTGGGTTTTTGATCCTTTTCAGTGTTTAGCTACAAAGATAAGAAAAGATGATGATTAGTAACAGGCACAAGCTCTAGAACAAAACACAAGTGAACACTGATGTGACTGAGCATGCTCTTTGTATTGACATGCACTCCATAGCCATGAGGTGCAGTGCAGTGGTGAACTGTAATAGTAATTTGGTCTCTAAACTACATTGGATTGTTTGGACAAAACAATCAATGCAGCTTTTACACACATTTTGTGGAAAATAATACCCAGTGAAATGAGAACAGAATGCATATGGTTGGGGATTTAATAAAAATGTTTTTATTAAATGGTTTGATCATTGTTAAATGTTCTTGACATCTGGATAATTAATGTGCTGTTCTTTACAATATATGGTTGGGCAGCATTCAGCCTTGAACTTGATTTTTGCATAAGATGTCCAGCCAGCAGCATTGGAAAAGATCAAAGCTCAACAGTGAGAGAGGAACATAATATTAGATTGCTTTATTTGCATTTCAGAGAATTCAATGGGGCAGCTTTGTATTTTGAATGTACTATTGACAAGGTCTGTGTGTTACATGCACAATGCTCCTGTTTATATCCGTTATGGAATAAGGTAACATAAACAATGTAAAATTGTAACTTTCTGTTTCTATGATTAATAAAATATAAAATATTCATGCTGTTACAGAGTAAAAGAAAAAAATGTCAGTTACATACTTCCCCTTTAAGGCATTCAGTTTAATCAATGTTGAGAAAGGTCACAAAAAGAATACAATTGAGGTGCTTAAATATTTACCATTTACCAGTGAAATAACACTTTTTGTGCATGACTGGGTTTAGTGATATTTTATCCAAATCTAATTTAGAAACTGTGAAATGTGAAAGTGAAATGTATCATTTTAAATCCATTTCACATATAATTGCATGTATGGGCATACATCTTAATAAAACTACAGACTACAGTATTTGCTATACATATATTTTCATCTCTGGGCTATTAAAATAAAAACTATTAGTCAATACTTATAGTCAGCATTCACTTTATTAGGATATGGTAAGTGTTCTGATCCCATGCAGAACCATTGATTCTGTATACCCTTTTCCACAAAACAAAATAATACTCTCTATTTGTTTAGTTGTTATTCTTAGGGCTGCAAATCAATATCATTCATTTTTGAGTCATATCTTCCCTTTGTTTTCACACGCAGTATTTGCAATTCACGCATTAAGAACTGGACAAATGAATGATTTTAATGATTTAAACGGGTCTGTTCTTCATTTGGATGCTTCATTTACCCAGTGGGAATCTAATTTCCTATCCAATGTCATTTCCCCAGAAGGCCCATGTTCACAACGCTCCTTTATTCACAAAGCTGACTGGGCTGTTTCATTACCTCCTCTGTCATCTGATTTGTTTTTCTGTGTACCGTAAGTCTACAAAATCCCTCTAAGGCATTTTGAGAAAATGTTTTTGACCCTAATTTTGACCCTAGTCTACTGGCATAATATATAAATGGACATAATAGCATATGATGCTGCAGGAGAGGAGCGCTAAACCAAAATCTTTCAAGAACAAAATCCAGACCTGCTGTTTAACAACAGCCTCATCATTAATCCTGTCTGCTGCTGTGGTTACCTGACAACACTGGGAGAAATGTTCTCACAACCTGCAGTGCAGTAACTACTGTAACAAATGAATGTTTTAAACAATAAAGTTTCCAGTTATTTGTCATTCCAGACATTCTAGCAATAAAATATCCACAGCACAAGCCTTACAATGCAAATGTAAATAGAGTACATCTGAGCAAAGGCAGCATACACTTGGTTAATTCTTGCAATTTGACTTACTGTAACAGGAACAATCTAAACACAGCAGGGAATTAGGTTGGGTGAATTAAAATTATTTTCCTATAATTGTAATTAGGTGTCAGGGTGTTAAGGGCGTAACAGCATGAATTTAAAAGCTGTTGGAGACTGACTGGAGCTGACTGCATTATGATATAACTTGTATTACGGTATGAGAGTGCAGTGTTTATTGTACTGTAGGTTTTGTGCTTGCAACATTTGTGTTGTAAGTCTTACTATAATAGTGATTTGCAATATGTTTGATAAGATTGAATATTATAAATGACTCATCTTTATGCTGCATGCTAATTCCCATCATGACAGTTATTGCAGAGATGAATATCTAATGCAAAATCTAATTGCCTTTTTCTCAGCATGACAGATTTTTGATACATTGTCAAAAGCTATTAGATTGTCAGACTAGCCATGAGGAAGAGATACTTGGATGTACTTCAGGTCTTTAACTTTAATAATACAGACAGTGTAAACCATCACTTAGGGCTACTCTAACAAGATTAAGAAAAAATGAAAAGTAATAATAAAGCCCACTGGTAAACAAGAAACTCATATAGTCACTATATATAACTGTATAGGGAGTTGGAACAATACCATTCTTTCCATGACATCATTTTGTGAAGGGGAGTGGCCTAATCATGAACATATTCAATTATATTCTGGAATTGATGTTGGCCTGACCTTCTATCTCTTGGTACTGCTGTCTTTTCTGTAACACCAACTGTGGAATATTGGTTTTTTTAATGTGATAATAAGGGTTCCTATGGCGATGAAAGAACAGTATTTGCAGAGTAAATAATATGAATTTGCATTATGGATAATGTGAAAATCAGAGCAGACATGTGGATAATGAAAATCAATATAATATAACTGCCCATTGGGTAATATAACTCCTGTAAGATTATGAACTGATGTCTTTGATGTGGTTGCTGTTCCATCCTAATTACAATCTTAAAATTATCATTCTGCCTGGGATTTTTACAGCAGTGCAAAGTAATGAATGACACTTATGCCTCTGACCTCCTATCCAATGCATCTAACAAAGTAATTTAGAAAGAGCTGTGTGTCTCTCATACATTACAATGAGATCACTATGACAGTCCTTTCCATTGCCTATGCTGTTTTGAAAGTATTATAGCTGCTGTAATACAGCTGGTTTAGGACACCCGTGAAGTGTTTTCATTGCAAAATAAAAGCCTCCTTGCCATTAATACTGTCTTATATTGATTATGCATGATATATGAACAAAGTCAATCTTTGGATTGCTTTCATATCAGAGCCATAACCACAATGATCTTATATATTATGTTTTTATTATTATTTCTAAGCGCTACCTTTCCACTAAAAAGCTTTCAGCTGCCAATAGAGCTTTTGGGATTTTGCCACAGGAAGTTTATGTGTATCAATATAAATGACAGTAAGAAAGACATAGATTAAGGTTTATTTTGGACCTTCAATTAAAATAAGAGCCTGCATATACTGCAGCTTTTTATGTCATCTATACTGTATGACTTTGAAATATTCAGAAAAAGAATGCCTGTATGCAAGACAGCCCAAATGAATTATTTCAAGAAGCTGTATCTGCATTTCGCAATGGCAATAAATCTTCTATAATTTATATAAAATTTAAAAGCATTTTCGTATATATAACCCCACTCACAGCAAGGGCTGCATATAAACATTTAAGTACAAACACATGTATAGGTTCACAAAAAACATTTTTTATCTTTAAGTTTTCGAGTTCTAGCCTTAATTGTACTATTACATGAACTAATAAGGTTCAGCAATGTAAATTCAGTATTATGATTTACTGTGAGAACTTTTATCTACTACTACTTTATATTACATTTTCAAGTTTTGCTGTGCATCTGTAATTAATGTGTGAAACACTTTGTTGTAGTGCGTTTTATCAACATCTGTGTATCAGAGAAATGTCTCCCTCTAGTGGTAAATATATCGTAACTATATGCTGTTACTGCTCTGTGCATAACTAAACCCCGCCCACGTCTATGACCCCGCCCCGCACGCTCAGTTTTGACGTCTACCCGTTTTATTCCCAGCACGCACCGCGGCACGCCATCATCTTGAAGTTTAGAGCAAGATGGCGGATAAAGCAGGTACGTCTCAATAAAACATGCAAATCTAAGTGTATTTCATTGTATGAAGTGAGAACTGTTAATATGTTGTGATGTTTTGTTGACATTGTGTATAAATGCAAAATTTTAGGAGGTAATGTTTGTCGTTTGTGCGCGTTTAGAGTGCAGGCCTCTGTGTGTGTGGAGTCATGTCAAGGACTTTCAGTAACATTGGCAGCAATTAGTGTTGCTGTTTCGGCGTGATATGTTTTTTTGTACATCCGCACTGACAGCAATTATGTTGGATTTGCACTGCTCAACTATGTCAATCCTTTTGTAGTGTTTTTGTAAAATGCTTGATAAATAAGAGTGCGTCTTGCTGAAAGCTGTCCATGAGCCGGTTAATCAACGGGGAAAGCGTTCGTTTACATTTGCACTGAACGGTTGTTTGACAGCTTTCATTTACATTTGCAGAATAGTGTGACAACTTATGCCAAACATAACTTTATGGCAGTTATTTTCTATACTGTCAATGACACCGGGGTCTACCATTACTGCTGTTAACATCGAGCATACAGCAGTACAGTGATGTCGCCAGATTGTACTATAACGCTACTTTACTGACTATATATGCATTACCTTGTGTATAACAGGGCATTATGGTTGTTCTGATTATTTTCAAAAATACTAAGGTTCTAGCATGGTACATGTCCAAAAATAATAATGCTATGGTATAATTGTACTTTTAGTGTCTGTTCAGACATTCCTAATACAAATTAACATCCAAGCTATTGTATTACAATGTATAATTTCCTTTCCTTTCTAACAGTGCACACAAATGTGCTTACACAGCAGATGTAAACTTTAACACAACTTAAACTTCATTTAAATTAAAGTGTTTAACTATGATTCTGCAGTGTCCCTGGCTGAGAAGAGGCTTCTGGATGTCAAGCTTGGGCAACTGCCATCTTGGCTCGCTACAAGAGACTTCACCCCAAACGGACTTCTTGGTGGAGTCCGCAGAGGTAATGGCTCGCTTAATATTGGAAATTCATAATTTTTGTAGTCTTTTTAATGTGATTGTTTATAATTTCACTCAAAGTGTGACTACTCTATGTATAATAATCTTTTCTTAGGATATGAGAGATATTACAACAAGTACATCAATGTGAGGAAAGGTGGTATTGGTGGTGTGGCCATGTTTATTGCTGGTTACGTTGCCCTCAGCTACCTTTGGGAGTATGATCACATCAGTAAGTACACCCTAAACCTGTTGAAATTCAATACTAATGTGTCTTGCTGTTGTGTTGTTATCTAAATGCAATTGTACCTACAAAGCCTTTTTTTCTGTCCAACAATAGAGCACGACAGGTGGAGAAAATACCACTAAAATCCGATGGACCACCAGGCCTCTCAGATCTTTTTTCTGCAGCAGTGTGATCACCACACCTCTTAGCTTTCTCTGTTTGTGATTGTGACCAATAAAATAATTACATTTATTTAATTTGGAGTCTTGATTGAATGCAGAGTGTTTTCCTAAAAATAAACTATCACCCCAAAAAGGTTGTTCAAAGCCTATATGTATGATTCTTACTTTTGTGGAACATATAAGAAGATATTTTGAAAAATGTTTTAGAGATTTTGTGTCCATACAATGGAAGTCAGTGGGCATCAGTGTTGTTTAGTTACCAACATTCTTCAAAATACCTTTTTTGTTCTGCAAAAGAGATAAAGGTTTTATTATTTAATTATTTGTGCAAATAAAAAAAAACATTTTTGGGGAAGTATGTCTTTAAACATTTATTTATAAATTTGTTTGATTCATATATCATGTTTTATGATGCTACACAACTGTTCAAATGATTTATTAATAAATAGTTTGTTTGCAAACGAGATTGTTATAGAACTAAACAACTTAACTTTGTAATTTACCAGTGCTGTAAATTATGAATATATATACACAGTACAAAGACCAATAAAAAAACATTAGTTAATTATATAGTGTATAATTGCTATAAAAACTTGAGGGGCTTTACACCTTAAGGGTTCTTTATAAAATATATTATATAATGTTTTGTTGTGGGAT
The DNA here is from genome assembly GCA_019155185.1 of Beaufortia kweichowensis. NCBI lineage: Eukaryota > Metazoa > Chordata > Actinopteri > Cypriniformes > Gastromyzontidae > Beaufortia > Beaufortia kweichowensis. Next base: position 5,638,568 of record CM032804.1, read on the forward strand.
ACAGATAAAATACAAAAGATTTTTCTCAAAAAGGTTCATCTTTATTGTAATAAGAGATATAACATCCCTAATCCTTTTGAACATTTTCATATTAACAAGCATCTTGATAGTCTACTAAATGATGTCCTCACTGCCACTTGATTTCAAAATATGACTTGGCTTCTAATCATAATATTAGACCCAATGTTCTCCCTAAAAACACCTAATATATTTTCTTTTGGAAGTCAAGAGGCTTGTAGCTTGAATACAAAACTTACATTTCAAAGTATAAACGTGAAACAGGAAAGATAAATCAATATCAAAAAGGTTTCTGTGACCATTCATTCTACCTGTTGAATATCCACAAGAGCGTTTGGCACATGGACAAAGAGGTAGAAGCACATTCATGCCATTCAACTATAATAACCTTTGCAATGAAAGGTTAATGCACCAGGAATCGAGTGTGGATTACTTGATGTGTTACCAGGAATCTGGATGTGTCAGCCAAACCTTCACTGTCCACTCAGGAAAGCCAAGTGTCCTTTAGTGCATTTGTTTGCATAATGGCCCTTTTCACCACACTGAAACAAGCAAAAATAATATATACATGTAAGTTTGGGCATTACAGTATTTTGCCAGAATAGAATTTATGCATACATTCAAATAACCCCACCTTGTAACATGTAACTTGGTCCAGTGGACGAGGACCCCGAGCTCCACCCATGTTATTAGGATTCAGTATCCCAACTGCATTTGGCATCCTCTGGTTGTTATTTACATTAGGGTTTGTTAACTGAATGAGCGACTGTGATGATCTGTTTGTGGGCTGCATGATTTGTTGCTAGAGAATTAAAATAAACAGTAAGCATTCAGAGTCAACTATGGAGAATACTTACAATTTAAAAATAACAATAAAACACATTTTCATGTGGAGTACGCTTTTATCCAAAACAACTAACAAATAAGACAGCATTTAATATTTTGCCAGAGAGGCATTAAAAAAAAACAACCTTTTGCTGAGTCTGTACTTGTTGAGGCAGTGGTGGCTGTTCAGCTGCACCCATAGGTAGTTCAAATCTCGGGCTGAGGATTACAAGGATGTTTTCTGTTAGATTTATTGCACAAATGTCTATTACATGCATATCTTCATAAAAGCATAAAATGTAAACACTGACGTACTGCATAAACTTGCATGACTTGCCCTCTGGGCAAAAACCAACAAGGTAATTTACACAGATGACTCTTCTTGTGTGTCTGTGCCTGCAATCCGGACCTTATGGGATGAAAAAGAAAAGGACACTTCATATTTGATAATACAATCAATATTAGAATATCTGTAATGGAAAGCATGGTTTCATTTAAATATTAAACCTCTGGCTTCATTGAACAAAATGTATGTAATAATAATTTAATTGCATTTAAAAATGGTAAATATCTGAAACCTGTCTGTACAAAATACATGAATAAACACTTACCATGCTTACAAAAACCCCTATCATACCATGGGCAATCTTTAATCTTTGATTCTGGGTCAATGTGCAAGAATGGACACTCTTTGTTACTGCACTCCCCTGCAAAAATCAAATACATAAATAGATGCATAATATTAATAATAACTAAAATACGTAGATTTACAAATAAATTACATAATTATTAATTATCTTAAAATAAATAGATAAACAATTATTATCTGATTATAAAACACTAACCGAATTTAGAGTAGAAATAGCATTCAGGCATCTTTGTCATATCATATTCGTGTAAAAATTCACATTGGTCTCCCTTCTTGCATAAACCTCTAAGCCAGTGCTTGCACACCACAGTCTTTTCTCCACTGATGTGTCTGAATGGACACATTCCACCTGCCAAAACAGGAAACTGTATATTCTGATCAACGCATTAAATGAGCTTTAAAGAAAAACAGGTGCGTTTTAATAACACAACACTTGCCTTTCATGCAGGCAGCTCGCATGAAGAACTCACACACAGCAGCGCCCGATTCTGTAAAATAAAAGCATTGCATCATTATTAAAATACAGTTTGCATTCGTCTTTAAATAATAACACATGAATATCGTTTAACTTACTATCCATTCCTGGAAATGGCAATGGCTGAGCACCTAGCTGCTGCTCTACAGCAATTTCTAGATCAAATTTGATGTGATCGACACAGGCGATTAATTCCTGCATTTTTGTATTGTAGGTATATTTTACCCAGGCGTTGAAACTCTTCTCGTTATCACTCTCGATCTAAAACGTTAAGAAGTTTTGATAGCTAACAAGTTAACAACTGTGCATCGATCAGCTTTAAAATTGAACAAAAACAGAGGATTGTGGGTAATCCACATACATTAATTTTGCAAACACTTTTAAATGTAGCGCATGGGTGAATCGGTAAAAATGATCATAATTCTGCATAGACAGCCGATATTCGTAATTTATACTTTCACAGCGCCGCTTATTAACAACCCCTGACCCACGAACTCTGACCGCGAACAGACTGACTAATCTATCACAACATCATCGAGTTTTCTGGGACGACGCAGGTGTATTTTCTATAGAGGAACCATCTCACATTAATTACGTTTGAATACTTGTATGTTACGAATTATATGTTGCGTAAAGTTAAACCGTGCATTGGCAACACTTTAAAAGACAGTTTACGGTCTTGATCTGTGTGTTCGTTGTTGATTAAAATGTCTGCTGTTTCAATAAGCATGGAACATTTCTGACTCCAGAAAAGATTTGTTGTAAGCTTGTACAGGGCGACTTTAAATATAAAAAAATCTGTTTATTGAGTATAATATTTATGTATACCAATAGCAAGGTGCTTTCTAGTAATAAATGTATGATTTTAATAATCAGAATTTATTCAATAAACATTTTCACCGTTTTTCTATAGTATACCTCAAAATTCTGCCAATGCAAACGCATTACGCATGTGAATGGTTACAGTTAGGCATGGTAGGCTATTATTTCCAGGTTTTATTTGACAAACCGTATATTATATATGGTATTATGTTCACCGTAAACAGAGATGCAAGGGGGAAAATATTTCATTCTCAAAACATTTTCATTATATTCAACTTTGGGATGAACAGTAAAAGACAAAACATACTCTTGGAGATACTGTAATTAGTGTGAACCCTGTCATTCTGTCCTCCTCCTTGCCCTTTAACTCTCACTCCTCTAACCCTTCTGTCACTCTTTAAAATTGGCCCTCGTTGTTGTTCAAACCAAGAAAAATGTATAATGAAATGTATAAATGTATGTTTGAAAATGTAATCATGTCCTTTTTCTGTAAGAAATAACATTCAGATCTTTATCTGAATGTCTATCTTTACAATTAAGATCTTTTTGATGACTGCTAGGGACCAATTTAAGGAGCTTATAATATGAGAATATATATTTGTCCAAGTGCTTAGGGGTAGCCAATTGATGTTTTACTATAAAAAATATTTAGTAAGAATCATACACACTAACAATGTTTACACACAAGAAATCTTATGATTGATCTGTATGAATAGAAATAGGGTTAAAAACTATTCTATCTTATTAATTTGCTAGAATATGCTTATACAAATTATTATGTACTATGTTACAAAGCACTAAAAAGTTTAGACTGCACACAATGAATAAGATACAGAACACAGTTTAATAAAAAACAAGTCAATGAATATACAAACAAAAAATTACAAGTTCACCAGACTCTATATCAAAATGAAAACTATTAAGTGTATTAAAAATACAATCAAAAGTATTAAGCCCCAATTTTCCATGCAATGCCACAACTGTAAGATTGTTTTCCTGACTCATCCAGAACATCCTCTGCATCCACAGTGAGTGCACTCAATGATTCGACCCTACAAAATAGAGATTAACTGTGTTACAAGTAATAACTTTCATGGGTGCAGTTAACAACACAAAACTTTAAAAGTACAGTTCTAAAACATGAGCATGAAAGGTTTAGTTTCAGTTTATTGATAAAAGGTACCTGGAAAATAGGAGACATTATTCATTCCTTAGTGTGAACTAATATAAACTTACCACTTCAAGTTTGCTTTTGGGAACTCTGCAAATGCAGTTTGTTCCAAAGTTGGTGTCCCGTGTCTGAATGCACCTCAGACAGCACAAATTCTCATAACCCTGTTTCTTCCATTTGGCAATCAGATTCTTGTCTGCATATCCCTCTTTGATGCAATAGTCATAAAGCTCTAAAAAAAACTCAATACGTTAACATCTCGCAAACGAGAACAGATTTTACATAAAATACAAATCAACCAAACTGTACATTATACCTCGACTGATGGCCTTCCTTTTGTAGAAGAGATCGAAAATGTAACGGCTGCGTTGGTGATGAAGTCTGAAGATTGGCCATAGAGACTCAACTTTACGTTTGCCTTCATGTGGCTCGGTTTCAGCTGTGAAAATAAAGCATCGGTTAATCACACAAGCCCAACTGCATAACATAACACCAGACAGTTTGTTAATACTAACACTGATTGTAATGTCTCAAAATATAAAAGTAACTTGTTAGCATTATGGCTAATTTGAGGTTTTAAACAAACCTTCGCGCATTTTCTGGTCCAATTCATCAAGAGTTGGTTCTATTAGTTCCCAGCCATCTGGAGGTGGTTTTCTACTCCTTTTAACTTTAGGCATTATTTGAGATTTTTACACAGAATAAACGAGCGTCACCGTTGTTTTGTAACAGCGAGCTGCTGCTTTCCAGCTTTCTGTCGCCTGCTAGATGACGTCACTGCATAGGTCTTTTTAGCGCAGGATGCCACGAGAAAGTTCGTCAACAAGCTGTCTTTGTTCATTTCGTAAAACATAAACGACAACTATTATCATTATTATTTCTTACCTCATCTTATTCTGTAAAATATATTGCAGTGAAATCTTAAAAAGGAACATTTTTTTACAGTATAAGTCTTATCACCTTATTGCATCAGGCTAGGTGTCTTCTCTTTTGCCTGACTGTAAATTTAGGAACATGGACCCGCTGGCTGAATGCAAATGGATGGTTGCACATATTTAATCGTAGTAAAGTAATATTAGTTGTATATATAGAATCGTCCCTGAACCCATTAAAACTACGTGCAGTTAGTTACTGTCAATCACTGCTTGTCCAGTTAGCTATATATGACTGTGATGAAGTGTGACAACTTACATTCTGTAACTCTATTGTAAGCTTTTCCGTTTGTCAAGTCTGGGAGTGTGACTGAGTCGATTATTTTTATATCAACTCAACTTCAATCGTCATCATGCCCAAAGGAGGTAAGTGATCATTATGTTTTTTTGTGTGCTAGACGTTGAAATGTCACATTAACCCGATCATCTGTAATCACTCTGACCACGTTGAGCCAGCACACGTCAGTCATACGTCATTTCATTGTCTGTTATAGAGATTATATACTTGTATACTTATATATTATATAGTATATTACATACCAGCATTGTATTATATAGTTTTTCCAAACAAACTATTTGTATTTTTGTATTGCAGAGTACAAAATAAAGGTACATATTTTGTTTTTTAATTTAGGCAAAAAAGGTGGCCATAAAGGGCGTATGAGAACCTACACAAGTCCTGAAGAAATAGATGCTCAGATGAAAGCAGAGAAAGAACGAAAGAAGGTAAGAGCTGTTGTCTTTTTGGACACAACATGTTGGACCAGATAACACAACAGTAAAGCAGTTGACACACAAAGCAAATGTTGACATTTAAATACATTTAAACATTTAATTCTTTCTCTTGGTTTGATTATTGAACTGCCTAATCTAAAACAACCCACTGGCAGATGGTTACAATCTTGGTTTCTGTTCAGGCTTCATCTTAATTTTAGGGGGTTTTCTGCTTCCATTGTCACATTTGTAAAATCATCTGTAAGTCAAATTGTCTGTTGAATTTTTTTTTATTTACTGTCAGAAAATAAAAAGAAGTATCATCATTTTGATATATGATAATGTGTATTGTTTACATTAAAGGCTGAAGAGGAAGAAGGTGCGTCTGTGAATGACAACCAAAGTGAAGACAAATTGACAGCATCAGGTTCAGAGGACAGTGATGATGAAGGCTCTCAAGTGAGTTTTAGCACTTAAACTGATGATTGTCCCTGTGCCTGCAGGTCCATCTGTAGATTCATTCATCAGAGCCTGCTGTAGCAGAAAGGAGACAAGTCAGTTGCAGTTGATTAGTCTCTCAAACGCTGCATTTAGAATGAGCATTATGTGAAATGTCACAGCTATGATTGCTGACGGAGGGCTGATGATGCTTTAGCAGTTGCAGTATTATTACTCACTAACTCTGAAATCATCTTGACAAACTTGACATTTACATTTTTCTCTTCCTTTTTGCCACAGAAAAGGAAGGGTGTTGAGGGCTTGATAGAAATTGAAAATCCTAATCGTGCGGCCCAAAAAACAAAGAAAGTCACAGATATAGAACTTGAGGTACCCAAACAGCTTTCCAGAAGAGAAAGGTAAGAGACACTGCGGTGAGTGATGCCTATATCATTAATATTTTAGTACCTTCTCATTACTTTTCCTTTTAGTTTAACAGTTTATTTCATGAGTTACATATTATCAAATGTATGTTATATTTTTGAATGCATATCACAGTCTAAAAGGCAAGCTTTTCTGTTAAAACATACACACATCTCTTCCCTCAGTTCTTTCAATGCCCTTTCCACATTTCAGGGAGGAGATTGAAAAGCAAAAAGCCAAGGAAAGGTATATGAAAATGCATTTAGCAGGAAAGACAGATCAAGCTAAGGCAGATCTTGCTCGGCTTGCCATTATCAAGAAGCAGCGTGAAGAGGCTGCACGGAAAAAAGAGGAGGAACGCAAAGGTAAATCAGCAGCATTCTGCAGAATCCATGTTGTAGAAAATGTTGTGAAATTAGAAATCAATCACTGTCTCGCTCTTTGTTATCGCAGCAAAGGAAGCAGCACAGGCAGCAGCCGCAGCAGCTAAAGGAATTCACACGTTGTCTCTCAAATGATCCAGATGTAGTTGATGCATTTGTGGACAGTATACAATTATATTGACAATATTTTTTTGAAGACGAATGATGATGTGTTATGCTATGTAAGACACTGTAACACAATGTTCCTTTGGGAAAATGTCAGATTATATTAACCCCGAAAGCAATGCCTTTGTGAGAGCCCTCACTGAAGGGACTAACTTGTAATGCTTGCTTTCACTCAATGATGTAAGAAATATAGATATATTTATTAATATTTTAACATATTGCCACATGTAACTAGGGGAATTTTGCTGTCTCACTTTGGAGAATTATAGAAAAGGACACGATAATCTCAGTTGTAAAGGGCCTGTTGTAATTTAGAATGATGTTCTGATGGTATTGTCTTCTTGAAATTATCTAAAGAATAACATATAATACCAATAAAAATGTCAGAACTTTTTATTGAAACTGTTTTCATGTCTTAACAACCCTTCTACATAGCTGTTATGAAGTTGTTACAGTATAGCAAATAAATGTATACAGCACTCTTCTGAGACCCAGCAAAGAAACCGTGTATTTAAAATGAAAAGTGAAAAGGTGTCTAGGAGGCAATGACAATTAAAAAGTTTATTTCAGCATCAAGACTGGCTTTAAAATTATAGTTCAACCAAAAAGGAAATTTTCGTCATCGTAAAATGAGCAGCAAACCACATGCACTGTTTTGCTGACACTCTAGAATCTTTATTAAGCATAGAGTCACCATGTGCTCCCATTGTGTTGAATTTACAAAGCTAAATAATCATTAGGTCATCTATTTTGTTTTCCTCGAAAGAAGGTGCAGTGTAATAATACAAGTCTGGAACAGTATGAGGTTTAGTGAATAATAAAAAATATATATTTTTAGTTCCTTTATGTCGGCGGAATATGAGGTGGTCGGAGGACCACGCCCCCGGCGTTCTCATTGGTCTCTAAAATTCGCGGACTTTGACACGAGGAAATCGACAGGAACTTGCACTAAATAAAAAGTTGTTTGGGACACGCTGTAAATCACATTCTGTTAAGGTAAGTGTACAAATATTTACGGTTATATGCCATAGCTATGGTTAAAAGATGTGTACCTTAAGGCAGAGTTTTGATTTAGCGGGTCAGAACTTGCATGTGCTCTGAATTAACTTGCAGTGTTCTGCAAGCCGCGCGTAAAAAAGCATATTGTTATATTAAACTCGCTTATCAAAGAAATGGCTCGTTTCCCTTTGTTATAAGATATATATGTAAGTTATATCATTTGCATCTGAATCGCACTTCGCTATAAATATACTTTTTATTTCGCGGGAAAGTAAATGCAATCTGTCTGGTTTGTTCAAAGTTCTGGATTAGACGTGAACATTGTGAAACTTTTATTCTGTAATCGGCCTTGGACGCGTGGTGTGTGCTGGCAGGTGCAGTTGTATATTTGATTGACAGCTAAACCCACCAGACTGAACAGTCTAAGAAAGAACATCGATACACATTAAACATTGGCTGTACAACAACAAAGTTGCACTGTTGCTTTGCCTCACCTTTGTGAAAATGTTTTATAGCTCTAAACTTTGCATTGATGCTTTGAAATCAAATTGTGTTAACACAATGAATAAGTTTTGCATATAAGAGCTTTCTCATAAATTCAACAAATTCATATGTTTTCCCTAAAGATCATCAGCTATGGCTCAAATCAATGGCCATGATAATGAAACATGGAAATCTCACAACAAGATGATGCTAGAACCTCTAAGTACAAATGATCCTGAGGTAAGTGATTGAATGTGAGAGCAAATCTCACAAACTCAAAGGATAAAATATTGTAAATGCATGCACAAGTCAAATCATGAGCTACTGATAATGTGGATATTAAGTTAATTTCTAGTTTAATATTTTCAGTATATTTGTTTATCAACACAGGTATTTGACATAATAAAGAAAGAGAAGAAGAGGCAGACGTATGGATTAGAGCTCATTGCCTCTGAGAACTTCACCAGTCGAGCTGTTTTGGAAGCTCTGGGCTCCTGCATGAACAACAAATACTCTGAGGGTTATCCTGGACAGAGGTTGTTGTTGTGCAATCATTTGTTTATCTTGTCATGCCAATAAAAGCAGTATTACGTAATTATTTTGTGCAGAACATTTTATCTCAGTTTTGGCTAATTGCAGTAAAACATTTCTAGGTATTATGGAGGAACAGAGCATGTGGATGAACTGGAGCGTTTGTGTCAGGAGAGAGCTCTGAAGGTTTACGGCCTTGACCCGGAAAAATGGGGAGTGAATGTTCAACCGTACTCCGGTAAGTGTGTGTTTCTCAAGCATTGGCGATTGTTTTTAAACATATGTAACACATGTGAAACAGTAGTTCAGAAATAGCTTAAAAATATAGTTTTTCCCCTCAGGGTCACCTGCAAACTTTGCTGTGTACACAGCTTTAGTGGAACCTCACGGGCGGATTATGGGCCTTGATCTGCCTGATGGCGGTCATCTCACCCACGGCTTCATGACTGACAAAAAGAAAATCTCAGCCACCTCCATTTTCTTTGAGTCAATGCCTTATAAGGTGACATTTTTATAGAATTGACACTGTGATAAAATATTAGAATTAAGATTTAGGATTAGTTCACCTAAATAAATCGCCCTTGTGTTGTTCTGAAATGATTTTATTTCTTCTTGGAACACAGAAGGGGAAAATATTTGTTTTATGTTTGTCCAGGTCAACCCAGAAACTGGATATATTGATTATGACAGACTTGCTGAAAATGCTCGTCTTTTCCACCCCAGACTTATCATTGCAGGTTTGTGTGTACATTACTGGATCTGGATGTGACATTTTCAGTCAAAACTTGAAATATAAATTCTCACATCACCAATATATTAAACTGTCTGTCTGTCCAGACATAAAAATATTAGTCTATGCACAAGTTTTTTATTTAAAAAGATTGGTTATATACATTCCTTGTGCTCCTATGTTTACCTTTACCGTGAATTACTGTAAAGGCACCAGCTGCTATTCGCGTAACCTGGACTACAGTCGCCTGAGAAAGATAGCAGATGAGAATGGAGCCTATCTTCTGGCAGACATGGCCCACATCAGTGGTTTGGTTGCAGCAGGAGTGATTCCCTCTCCTTTTGAATACTGTGATGTTGTTTCCACCACTACCCACAAGACACTGAGGGGTTGCAGAGCAGGTGTCATTTTCTTCAGAAAAGGTGAGTTGTTTGTGACCTGATATTCAGTCTATTGAATGAATTCCATCACAGCGGTGCCATTGAAGACTGTTGAATTTTAGGAGTGCGCAGTGTTGATGCAAAGACAGGGAAGGAAACCCTGTATAACCTGGAGAGTCTCATTAACCAGGCAGTGTTCCCTGGTCTGCAAGGTGGCCCTCACAATCATGCCATTGCAGGTAGGAAATAATATCCTTGTTGTATTGAATGTAAAGTTAAAAAGATGAGGCAACTTCCCGTTTACACATGGTTTCAGTCACATTATGAACATGTAACAATACCTATATATTTTATTAGACTTTACAATTTATTTATACTTCATACTTTACTTTTGATAGGTCATTTCAAGCATTCAACCTTTCAAAAACGTTTTTGATGTGATCCACAGGAGTGGCTGTGGCTTTAAAGCAAGCTATGACTCCAGAATTCAAGACATATCAAATGCAAGTTCTGGCTAATTGCAAAGCTTTAGCTGCCTTCCTTATGGGAAAGGGCTACAAAATAGTTACAGGTAAGTTCCTGATTGTACCTTTTGGTTACAGACTGGCTTGTGGGTTATCTTTATCTTATTTTATTTGTTGTTTAAATTCAGGTGGCTCAGATACTCATCTCATCTTGGTTGATCTGCGCCAAAATGGAACTGATGGAGGAAGAGCAGAGAAAGTGCTGGAGGCGTGTGCGATCGCCTGCAACAAAAACACTTGCCCAGGTGCAATTAATTGTTGTTTTTAATGCATTTTGAGAAACAGGAAATATCATTTTGTTTTTGTACTAAAACTCATTTTAATTTATATAATATAACTTGTAGTTTATTTCTCCACTAATTTTTGTCCCAAACTGTCATGAAGGTGATAAAAGTGCCTTGCGACCAAGCGGCCTTCGTTTAGGATCTCCGGCTCTTACTTCTCGAGGGCTACTAGAGGAGGATTTCCGCAAGGTTGGCGAGTTTATTCATCAAGGTACGTTTATTTTATGCAATGATGTAACATTAAAACATAATATACAGAATTATAACATGCTGGACAATAAATGTGTGTCTGCCCTTAGGCATTGAGTTGACATTGGAGATCCAAAGAAACATGAATCCCAAAGCAACTTTGAAGGAGTTTAAGGATGAACTGGCTCAAAATGAGAAGTATCAACTAAAAATCAAAGAAATTCGAAAAGAAGTGGAGGATTTTTCTGGAAAGTTTCCCATGCCTGGCTTGCCAGAGTTATAAATATCATCCATCTAACGTTTGGTCTTACGGAAATGTTTTCATTCAGTGTGCACAGAGGTTTGAAAACAATTCTATTGTCACCACCATGTACCTCCATATGACTTTTGACTCCATATGGTTTGGTTTCTGTTATTTTGTGGCTAAACTTACCACATTATTGTGATAAACATGCTTTTTTATATAAAAAAGCTTAATTGTACACTGAAACAATAGAAATAAAATTTTCCACTAAAACAATGCATTTGTATATACAATGCAAATAAAATCTAAAATACTGTACATGTGAACCTGTGTAAGACATTCTTGGTCATTTTTTGAGTATAAAGGATACTACTTGGTGATATTTACTGCTATTTGAGTTAATGAATGCAAAACTTTACCCTTTTGGAACAAGACAAATGTGTCTTCAACTCTATTTGTAATCTGGTAAAAACACAGATATTGTAGTGTGAATCTAATATGATTTTAAAGAAAATGCACAGCACAGAGCTAAAATAAGAAATAATTTAATGAAACTGAAGGCAGAGTAAATTCACAGTGGGCAGTAAGTCAAAGCACAGGAATGACCCTCAACATTTACTTGACTTACTGTAACATCCAGGTATTTTAGCATATACCCCAGACAAGCTCACAAATACTGTCATAAAATAGATGAAAAGCAGCAACAAAAATGTACGATTTAAACACTCACAGCAAATTTGTTCAAAAACAGTGAAAAGAAAATCACCTTCTTGGAAGATAATGTGCATATAATGGTATGGCTTATTATCAATTCACATTCAACAGACTCTGCATTTACATGCAATCATCTGTTTCTAACAAATCGTTACAAAGACCAATAATCACCGGTTAACTAAAACAACTTCATAGTAAGACACAATTGCGATGAAACAGACAGCGGTGGCAGTTAAGGCCTGTAATTTTGGACTACAACTGCGATCATGCAGTAGTGAGAATAACAATTAAGAGACAATGTATTTCGGCATCAACCACCATTGTCATTCATTTCAGAATCACTGCGACAACCAACGAAAGAAGTGCCAACCCATCCACACAATTTATCATGCTGACATTGCTTGCACACAAATCAGACACAACGATTTATATCAATTATTAATATCTAGAAAGGCTGCATTATACAATGAGTGATTTACAATGGAATGGCTATAAATATCATATTTTTACCATCGCTAAATCTTGTGGTCCTCAAACATGCAGAAGGTTGTGTAACATTTCTCCACAAAGTGACATTTTAACATGCAGTACATTCTTTTCACCTCATCACATCATTACAACAAAAAGGTCAGATGGAAACTCCATGTTTGCATTTAAAATCTCAATACTCTTTTTGTCAAACCTTTAGTTTACTATCAATCAAGGCCTTGGCATTATAAAAAAATCTAATTAGATTCATTTTTTGTGGTGTAAACGGTAAAACCTGAACATATTCTCTGCATTGATAATTGATTAGACGTATCAATTATTAAGCAGGCCCAAAATGGAGGTATCAAAAGGCTTAGAATATTGACTAATCCATCATTAACATCAAACTGTTGACTAATACGAACACATTTTTTTCATTTAGATTATAAACTAACCTAATTCTAATGGCACAATTTCATAAAGACTATTGGAAAATGGTAAATATCAGCAAACTGTGCAAAACATGTTCAACTGTCCATTTATTACAAGGAAAATCTGTGATTTTTGTGTTGCAACATTGCATTGCTTATGAAGGCAGAAGAGTATTGTTAATTATTAAACCAGCTTCCAGGACAGGATTAATGAAATCATGATTAGGGACTCTCCTCCTGTGCAGCTGCATCTGTCACAAAGCCTGTAACTACACAGCTTGTATCTCTTACATTGAGCTGACACTGATTACAGCCTTGTGCTCTCTTTCCAACTTACTACTTTGTGCTTGAACTATGGTAAAATTTAGCTGAATCTTAGTTTTATTTCAGAATGGTTAATGTAATGTAGTCAAATCACATGAGATCAATTTTTACAGAGAACAGACCTTTTTGGTTAGCCCATTAAAATATGACTACACTAAACAAATACCATTCAAGACCATGTTATAGCAACAAACATCCAACCCTCTGCTTCTTGGAATGCCATGAAAATTACAATTACATTCAATACATTTGGTCTCCTGGTTTTAACTGAGGTTAATGGGAAAAATCATCTAGACATGAAACATTGGAATAAAACCGACACATTCAGATTTTGTACAAATAGCTGGTGGTGTAATTAAAAGAAAAGCAAGACTGGTTGAGCCCTTTTGAGGACCCCTGAATATAATGTTGCTTGATGAGCTCGCTCAGATACTGCACAATTCTACTCTCCTCCACAGTGTAACCCAGCTGTAACAAGAAGTTAGTCCTGCGTGACGTCACTGAGCCCTGGTCCTTGATGTCCATGGGAAGGTGAACGTGATGACAGAATGTGTAAAGGAAGGCCTTAGCTGTAAGCTGAGTCAACATGCTCTGAACATGAAGAAAGTAGGTGCTGCCACGTTTGATCTGAGTCCTGTGATCTGCCATATCGTTAAGTAGCGTTCCTTTGTATGGCGGACATCTAAGGGTCTTGTTGTCACAGTCCAAAATGCTTATGTAACGGCTGTATCGATTTAAAGAATGGAGGATGCTGGACCCTGCAGGGGAGGCAGCTCTAGAGAAAGAAAAAAATAAAGAGGGATCAGCATTTAAGCATCGTAAGCATAATGTGGTTGTGATTAAGATGCTGAATCAATCAATGACTTGACAAACACATTTGTGCAAACACAATTATCAATTTAAAAGGTCAACATACCTCTGCAATCCAATAAGCTTCCATCTCTGTAGGTCGGTGAGCTGAAATGGTGTAGAGAGCCACGGCTGGACGGTTTCTCCATACTTTCCAAGGTTGGGCACAAAAATGAACAAAGCATTGACCAGTTTTCTCACTGTGCCCTCATCTATCCCCAGTACAACAAGTGTTCGGCCACTCAGGAGGCAGAAAATGGCCTGCTGAGCAAATGGATATTGCCTGATAAACCGAAGCGCGCTGTGCCCAGCCTTCTTCTTCTGCTTCATGGTCAATGCACTGCCGTAGGTGAACGGAGACGCTGCCCGGTCAGAACTGGTGGATGTGCTCATGTAACTAGTGCTGTCGGAAACATCTTCAATGTTAATTTTTGCCACATCCTCAGAGACAGCACTAGTATTTAGTTCAGAAAAACTTAACCCCATATTGGGGCTTCCTGCAAGAGTTGAGTTCTCTAGGATGTAGTCCATCTGTAAGGCAGGATCTCCTTGAAGAAGAGACAGAGGTTCTTGGTTCACCACCACATCCCTACAAGATTCCTGAGCAAGCTCAGCTAAAGGTTCCTCATAGATAAAACCATCCTGTCCAATACAGCAAGCTGTGTCCATTGGGACTAGATTTCCAGTTCCAAACACCTCAGGAGGACTGCCATTCTTGTCAACAGAAACAATGGAACTGGACACTTTTGGATCTTCAGATGAGGAAGTGCTGGACACCTTACTTCTTTCAAGACCATCAAAGTAATTCGACTGAAGATTGGAAGGGCTAACACTACCAAAGGCCTCAATGCTCTTGTCACTACTGAAACTCCCTTTGGTTTCTGTGTCGGCTGCCTCAGAGGTCTCCTGTGTGATGTCAGATGTACTCGACTCAGGAGGTCCTTCCATACACTCCACACTTGGTTTTATGTGATCTACATCTATGCATGTAGTGTATGAATCAATGCTCAGTGGCTCACCAGATAAATTCAGAATGGGGACTGGAGGATTATTTAGGCTAGTATTAAAAATTTTTAAGGTTTCTTCTTTCCAGTTTTTTTCCGCTTCAAAGATAAAACTAGTAACTGTTTGTTTGGTCAGAAGGGCACTGTTGATCTGGCTGGTGTAAAGAAAGCAGAGATCTCCTCTGAATGCCTTCTCAACACAGTTCAGTTGATCTAGAGTTCGTTGAAAAACGTTTGTGTTGCAGAGCTCTTCAAGTGTTTTCAAGCGTTTATCAAAGCACTTTGCAGATTTCGCTTTTATAAACTGAGGCGTGTATGAAGATTTTCTATGATCACTTTCAGTTTCCACAGACTTGGCTGCATTGTCAGGATTACTAGATAGCGTATCATCCACCGCATTTGTGTCAGCTGGTTTTTCTGCCTCACATTGCACAAAATCCATATCTTTTTTTTCCTGGATGGATAAGATGTGATTTGTCTCAGCAGATCTTTATGTTCATAGATAGACTTTTCAACATTGGCCAATTCATTGGCTTTTTCAATAGCTTGGGTGGAATAGCAGCCATTGTTCATTTTCTGCAGCTCTGTCTCTTTGTGCAGCACTGACCGGGTGTACTCCAAATCTTTCAGTTTCTTTTCCAGTTCGTTTGCAAAAGCTTTCCTGTTTCCAGATTTGAGAAACTCTGAAGCCTTGGAGAACTCAGATGACAGTTCTTGAAACTGCTGCATAATCTTTCTCTCGTCTGCCGAAATATAGGCCATGCAAAAGGGCCGTACAAATCCACGAGCTTCTAAATCATACAGAGTCAGGTGATGTACGTAGGCAAACGCTCCCTCCTTAGAATCACCCAGGACGACTTTTGAGTCCTCCACAAAATTAAGCTTTGGGTAGTTACTTCCAGGAGGATGTCCAACAAAAGATGCCTGGTAGTCCACAGACATGATACGGAGGGAAAAGTAGTTGAGGTCAAATGTCCCGCATACTTTGGGGTCGCTGGGAATGGTGAGTAACGGCTGTGGACCAACCTGCTCTGAAAACTCAGAGATGAGTATGAAGTCTTTAGAGAATTTGGCATAAGATGTCTTCGTCCAGGGATTTGCATTGGCAGCGTGATTAAACAAAGGCACAGAAAACTCCTCTGGAAGTAACAGAGGATCTGGGAGTGATTCTCCGAAGTCATCTTCTTTGGTAAACGCCACCACATCTGGTGAGCCAATCATGTTCTTGGAGTATATGGAGAGACATCAGCTGAAATATTGTAATGTACCTGGTGCCATGCTTAATATCTCCACCAGAAAAAATATAAAAGACATATATCACAGAGAGATCATCTTCAGCATATCAAACTGAAAGCAGAAGTCAAGATTTGTACCGAGCGTGTCTATGCAGTAGGACTGGCTAGTCATCCACTGTGTCAAATCACGATCTGATATCCATCAGCTTGAATCCGATGCTGACACACCGGTGACGTTACCCGCCATTAATCTGACACATCTGTCAATGATCGCCGCTTATATGAATCTATTTATACTTAATGATCTATATAATTAATTTAAGACAGCACAAGGTTTAACATACTCCAGCTGTTCGGTAAACTGTCATCCTCTAACAGCAGCCATATTTAAACGACCGTAAACTGCCCACGTGACTGCCCCTATGAGCTAGTGGGAGTGTTTCAAAAATCATCGAGCTCCCTAGATAGACTGCATTTACGGTCACCGTAAGCGAAGCACTAGCTCTGCTGTCTCAGAGCACGTCTTCTATTATTCCCAAAACAACCGCACTCGCTTTATGATGCCTATTTAAGCACTGTGTAGTCACCTCACTTTGTTTTGAGACACATTCTTTGCGTTTGTTATGAAGCGTTTTGTGCACGTTCGAGAGGGATAACGACATATTATCATAACGCTTGACTGCCGTTGTGAATCATTCTGATATATTTGCTAATAATTTAAATTATTTTAATTTTGTTTTTAAATGTATTTATCGCAGTTCCTTAAGAAAATGCACAGCCAATCATTTAACGCACTGCTTTACGTCATGTTTACGACAATTCACGACAAGGTGCCGAAATTAGAAGTTTTAACTAGTTTTGCTCCATTTTCTTTCAGCAGCTAAGATTTGAAACTTTTTATAGACATCAGGCCAGGACATCTGAAGATTGTGGTTTTACCTCGATATGGTTTATTTTTATAAACATATGTCAGATAGCAGGCTGATATTTTGTTGAAATGTCATGAGTCTGCTGTGATCATGCACCGCTAGATCACAGTAATGAACATTTTACGTAGATCACTCCAGAGGTTGACAGTTCACTGTGGATTTCGAAGGCAAATATCTGTAAGCATGATAAGACGGACTCAGATTAAGAAGGTGCTTTGTGTTGCTGAGAAAAACGATGCAGCTAAAGGGATAGCAGAGATTATGTCAAATGGGAGATCAAGAAGGGTAAGTACTACTGGTGTCCGCTCATTTTCGTACATAATGTCATTCTGTCAGTTATCAAATGTGGTGTGTCCATTTTGATTCATGCTTATTTGTTATTTAAGTATCAGGCTTGTCATTGTTGGTATTAGCTAGTAAAATCAATCTTGATTATTATATATTTGTCTTTTAACAGAGGGAGGGATATTCTGTCTACAACAAAATATATGAGTACGAATATACCCTGTTTGGACAGGTGAGTACTTTTAAAAAATCAATTAAAAGATTTTAATGTATCTTAAAATATAGTGTTCATGTACATATGCTGGTGTTCACTTTTTCACAGAATGTCACTGTATACATGACGTCAGTATCAGGCCATCTCTTAGGTCTTGAATTCAAAGCCCCTTTTCAGAAATGGTAGGGACAAAAACAAAATCTTTTTGTGTGTGTGTTTGATAATAGCTCATTTAATAATTATTAAACCTTTATCTTACAATCTGTTTTGCAGGCATAGTTGTAGTCCTGTCTTGCTGTTTGATGCTGAGGTGGAAAAGTATTGCCCTGAAAACTTCATACAGATCAAGGTATTTATTTCCATTTACGACTGCTCAGCTGTTAAATTTTATTTTTTGGAAGTGAGCTTACTTGTATTTACTACCCAGAGAACATTGGAGCGAGAGGTAAAACAATGCCAGGCTTTGGTGATTTGGACTGATTGTGATAGAGAAGGAGAAAATATTGGCTTTGAGATCATTGATGTTTGCAAAGCAGGTAAGTTTACTGTACTGCTGCTGTATATTTCTTACAGCATTATAGCATTTGTTTTACATTAATAGGTGATATCTTTTCATTTAGTGAAGCCAAACATTCAGGTCTTCCGTGCACGATTCTCTGAGATCACCCCGAACTCCATAAGGAGAGCATGTGAGACACTTACTGAGCCTGATATCAACATCAGTGATGCGGTGGATGTGAGACAAGAACTTGATCTCCGCATCGGTAAGAGTTGTCATGTTATCACAAACTACGATCTTTTAGGTAATATAATGTGTTTGACGCATCGTGTACATTATGTTCCTCCAGGGGCATCTTTTACCAGGTTCCAGACGTTACGCTTACAGAAGATATTTCCAGAATCTCTCTCGGATCAGCTCATCAGTTATGGCAGTTGTCAGTTCCCTACTCTCGGCTTTGTGGTGGAGCGGTTTAAAGCCATTCAAGCCTTCGTCCCTGAAACCTTTTTCAAAATCAAAGGTTTTTAGTTTTATTTTCTTTCTTTTTCTTTCTTTGTTTGGTGTTTGAATATTTAACTACCTATATTTGTATCCATCCACTTTGCAATTAACTGTACTTTTGCTGTCATTTACTGTACTTGACTATTTGTATGTAAAATTTTGCTATAATAGTTATTCATGAGCCTAATGAAGAGGAGTCAGTAGAATTCAGCTGGAAGAGACATCGACTTTTTAACCACACAGCATGCCTTGTGCTGTATCAGATGTGCATGGAGGTCTGGACTTTTACTTACCTTGTTTTTACTGGATTTCTAAAACTGTGCAATGTTTTTTTATTGTCTTTCTTATATTTTCGAAGGGGCATATTGAACGTATGTAAAACATTGGGTCATTATTATTTAGAATTTTTAAAGGTGTTTTTTTTCAGTGGTCTTTGTGTTATTTTAGGATCCCATAGCGAAAGTGGTATCTGTAACAAGTAAGCCAAAAAGCAAATGGCGACCCTTACCCCTTGACACAGTGGTAAGTAATTTGGTCATATTAGTGCATTAACTGATTGTTTTACTTTACATTTTAGACTGTATGCTTAGTATGTTATTATTATACAGCTTGACACAAAATTTGTATAAATTACATAATGGGACATTATGTACCATAGTAATAACGGTTATAACTAAATTTATTCATTGCGATATCCTAATCGACCTATGTCCAAAATATGTAGTGCTGTTGTTAGGCGCAATCATCAAGTAAATCCTGGAAAAATGTAGTTGGTAAAGTTTAAATATGTTTTTCTCAGGAACTTGAAAAACTAGCTTCAAGAAAATTGAAAATCAGTGCGAAAGAAACCATGAAAATTGCAGAAAAGCTGTACACTCAAGGGTATGACAATATGTTTTTCATCCACAATTAATGACAGTTAAACATCATTTATTTGTGGCTTTAACATGATGCTCTCTGTGTTAGGTCTCTTAACAAATCAGCCTTTTTGTTTCCCTTCAGGTTTATCAGTTATCCTCGCACTGAGACCAACATGTTTCCACAGAACCTGAATCTTACTCCACTCGTTGAACAGCAGACACAAGATAATGAATGGGGAAATTTTGCTCAGCGCATTTTGGACAGCGGTGGGCCCACACCTCGTAATGGAAACAAATCAGACCAGGCCCATCCCCCCATTCACCCCACCAAATACACTAACAGTTTACAGGTTAGTCTTTGTATTTGTGATGGAGAGTAACTTGTTAAAAGTAGTGATGGATAAAAGGGGATAGGTCATTCTGTCATAATTTACTCATCCTCATGTTGTTCAAAATCTGTATATGACTTTTACTTCTGTGAAACACAAAAGACGATATTTTGAGAAATGTCTTCGTGGTTTTGTGTCCATACAATAGAAGTCAATGGTCATACAGGTCATTGGAATTACATGAGGCTAAATAAATGATAAAAGAATTTTCATTTTCTGTTTAACTGTCCCTTTAACTACATTTTAGTAGCATGCAGTAATAGCCTTGTTTAATTGTTTTTGTAGGGAAATGAAAAGCGGTTGTATGAATTCATCGTGCGTCACTTCCTGGCTTGTTGTTCCAAAGATGCTCAGGGTCAAGAAGTGACGGTAGAAATAGACATTGCTGAAGAGAGATTCTCCGCTAGTGGACTTACGATCATTGCACGAAATTATCTGGAGGTGTATCCCTATGACAAGTGGTACAATAAGGTGATTATTACTGCTGATTACAACATGTTATAGCCATTGAAACAGTTACTTAAACAGATGACCTGTGTCTTTTTTGGAAAGGTTATTCCAATATATACACCTGACACAACATTCCAGCCCACAGCGATTGAGATGGTGGAAGGACAGACCAGTCCACCACAGCTACTGACAGAGGCGGATTTGATTTCTCTCATGGAAAAGCACGGCATTGGTACTGAAACTTGAAAGTATAGTTGTATCTGCAATAGTATATCATTTCAGAGTCAGTCATGTGACGTTCACATGATGTATTTTTGCAGGTACTGATGCAACACACGCCGAGCACATTGAGACCATAAAGAGCCGCATGTATGTTGGGCTGACTGCTGACCAGAGATTCCTTCCTGGAGAGCTCGGCATGGGTCTCGTTGAAGGTTAAACAGCCAGATTTTGACTATTTTTTGTGCAGTTTGCATTAGAAGCATTAGTAGACTGTTGTTTGACTTTGAGACAAGCTTATTATTATATTGAAAGTTTATTTTCTATATTTGTGGATTATTTCACATTGCAAAATTGAGTGTCACATGTTTCAGGATACAACTCTATGGGGTATGAGATGTCTAAACCAGACCTGAGAGCAGAACTGGAGGCGGACCTTAAACTGGTCTCAGAGGGCCGTAAGGACAAAGCTTCTGTCCTCAGTTATCATGTGGCAAAATACAAGGCTGTTTTTATTGAATCTGTGAGGAAAGCAAAAAAGTAAGCCAATATATAACCTCACATTGTTTTAAATTGGATATCATTTTAATGGTTTGTTTATTGTCACCAGATTGGATGAAGCTTTGTCCAATTATTTGGGTCCGGCTCAAGAGTTTACAGAACAGGAGCAAGAACAGCTGGAGATGCCATTACCAGTGCGCAAGTGTCCTCAGTGTAACCGTGACATGGTGTTGAAGAAAAGGAAAGACAGCACTGGGTAGGATCACACTATTTGCCAATATAATAGTTTCTTTGATGTAAGCAATTTTGTATCATGCTCTCTGTTATTCTTTACAGAATGTTCCTTTCATGTATGGGATATCCTGCCTGTAAAGCAGCCGTATGGTTTCCAGACACAGTTCTGGAGGTCAGCAGAGACGAGAGCGTCTGCTCGACATGTCGTCCATCTCCTGTGCATATGTAAGGCTCTTTGTAATGGTTTGTAAGCATATTATGAATTGAGGTTATAATGGTTGAAAGCTGATTGTGGTTTCATTGATAAAATCCTTCACAGGTTAAAGTTTAAATTCAAGAGGGGAAGTCTGCCACCCATGATGCCTCTTGAATTTGTTGGATGTATCGGAGGATGTGATGAGACTCTTAGAGAGATCTTAAATCTCAAGTATCTCAGAGGAGGAGATGGAGATTCCAGCTCTCGAACTAACAACAACTCAACCTCCCATCAGCCTCGTGCACAAAGAACTAACTCAGGACCTCGATCCAGGGTGGAGAATGGTAGACCTCCCAGACCCAGAGCTGATAGCAACAGGCCCCCAGCCAGTCTGCCACAACCGCCAGCTTCAGCCCAGGGTGGTGCCATTGTGTGTAACTGCGGTCTGGATGCAGTTCTTCTTACTGTTCGCAAAGACGGTCCCAATCAAGGTCGCCAGTTTTACAAGTGTAACACAGGGAATTGTAATTTCTTTCTGTGGGCTGATCAGCCCTCTGAGCAGGGAGTGACCGGTGGAAGCAGAGTGCCCTTGGGTCAGACTTCACAACCTCCCAGGCCCTCGCTAGGCTTTGGAAACATACCTCAGCAGAGGCAGAACAACAGAGGATCCGCCAGCAATGAGGGTGAAACTATGTGTAACTGTAATGAACCTGCTGTTGCCCGGACGGTCATGAAAGATGGTCCAAACAAGGGTCGAATGTTTCACACCTGTGGAAAACCACGTGAACAGCAGTGTGGATTCTTTCAGTGGGCAAACGAGAATGTTGCTCCAGGTATTCTATAATAACACATTGTCCTAACCAGACCCAACATTATAAAGCAACAGGAGAAATAGACCATTACTTTCCATGTTAATCTGACTGCTTTAAGTGATGAGCAATAAGATATTTTGTTGCTGGAAAAAACACTTTGACATAGCATATTTGTACATAGTTAAAGGTTTAAGAGTTACACAGTTTGAGAGGAGGGAAACAGCAGTCAGACATTCATATAAATTATGTAAATATTTCTGTTGGGAATTATGTTTAATGTTGTCCATGTTGTTAATTTCCCTTTCTATCACTTTTTCAGCCACAGATTTTCCTGAAGGAAGTAATGGTAAACGTGGCGGGAACAAAAAGACCAGCACTTCCTCAAACAAACCTCCTGCTGTCAAACGTCAGAGAACCTGTGGAATATGTCATGAGCCGGGTCATACTCGGGTGACCTGTCCTCAGGGCCAGTGAAGAAAGTTCTACAAAGTTAGCTGCAATTTTAATATTTGTAAAAACAAAATGTATGTTGTCTTGAGAGACACGGTTTTATAAAGAGTTACTATTAAATCGTTAAATATAAAAATAAATAGTGTAAAATAAAGGTATTTTAATACAAAATATTGTTTGTGTATGTAATTTATATAAATGGATAATTCTCTTTAGTCAGTTGTGTTTAACAGCTAATTGCAGTGTTCAGGCAAAGATCACAGAATTGTTAAAAGGGGTAGTATGTTATTTTTGACACTATTCAAAACAATAATAAAGGTGACTTAATGACGCTGTGAAGGAACGTGGAATGGTGGGAGTTGAACTCTTCACCTTCTTTGCAGATGGAAATCAAGCTGACGGGAGTTAAAAACGTACAATATATGTGTTACCTTTGCCACGTTTTCATGTCTCTCTGCACCATAGATATAATGTGTATGAATAGAATTGACAAGTGACCAATCACCCAGTGTAGAGGGGTGTTAAAATTGTGATTTCTCTAGATTGGTTGGAAATATTTCAGATAATCTAAGTACACAAATGAACAAAATACATAACACTGTGACATTTTTTTAAAATATATTTTTTATTGTCGACACTGGTGAGATTGGACAGGTATGAGCAAGAGTGGTTACAGCAAGACAGGCAGGATCGAGAACAACCTTTTACACCGCGTTTAAGATGCGTTATTTACATTTAGGCATTTAGCTGACGCTTTTATCCAAAGCGACTTACAAGTATTAGGAGACAATGTGTTATAACAGACGCTTTAATGCAATTAAGTCGAAACTCGACGATCTGAGTAACGATCAATAGCATACAATTGCTGCAAAGGCTGTTCATCACTATAACACTATAATGTAATAGTTGGCGTAGGAAAGACCGCAAATAAAACACACTATCTTTATACGTGTGCTGTAACACCCACTTCGTCCTCGTCCTCTCAACTACTTAATGTCGCACTTCGGCCTAAAGCTGCTTCTAGTAGAAATTCTCACACACTTCACCGAAGTTAAGGATCAACTCCTGGTCGTCTGCTATTGGTCAGCTGAACTGTCATTCATGTAGTCGGTCCAACCATGATAAGCAAATGCAACCGTAAGGGCGGGGCTTGCTGAACAGTTGACTGTACCATCTGAGCGGAGGCGGGGAGTTTGTTAGTGGTTGACGAACATTGGGCTGTACCATCTAAGCGGGGGGGTGTGTTTCGCTAGCCGCTGCTGTACCAAATTCTTCAGCTTAACAGAAATAGGCTGCAACTGCTGCCATATCCTGAATTAGACATGGCCGCGACCGGAGTTCTCCCCTTTATCAGGGGAGTAGATTTAAGTGGGAATGACTTTAAGGTAAGCTTTTTGCTTTTAGACATTTTTATCTACGGGATAGTTTTGGTTAGTTGGTAATAAATCATATACTTGTGCGGGGAAATAAAGATGTAGCTTGTCAAAAGAGGCTGAGGTTAGCTAACAGTGCTAGCTGGTTAGCTCAGAGGAACACTGGGCGTTAGCTCTCGAGTTGTCAAAATGTGGTGCGGTCAGTCAAGCGATGTGTCGGGTAGAGGAAATTACTGAAGGTTTGTCAGCTGTGTTTTTCTGTTATCCCAAATTGCTTGTCATGATGGCAGTAAAAGATCTCCGATGTTAACAGTGTCTCACAAACATGTCAAATATCAGGAAAAGCCTTAGGGCGAGTTTCAGTTTTATTATGTGTATGATAAAGAGTATTTTGAAGCATGATGAAGTTTAATACCGCCGTTCCTATGCGATGCAACTTAACTACTGACCAGTGTGTCACTTGACTGTAGTATACTTTTGTTGATCCTATCAGAGTCACTGGCTTTTCTTATATAAGCCCATTTTTCTACCTCACACTCATCTTGTTGTCATAACAAACACACCTCGTAATTTCTATAAGAGCTGTTTTTTATAATGATATCACTGTACCAGTTTAGACTGTTTTCTATCTCATGACTAAAGGTTTGGGGAAATCACATCGTTGTAGAAGACTCTGAATCCTTTTATATACACATACAGTACTTAGAAACACTTACTCACTGTTGTTTAGATTTTTTCCACATTTTAAAATAATAGTAAACTTATCAAAGGAATTGTGGGAATTATGTTGTGACTAAAAGCATCCAAAATAAATGAACACTATGTTATATTTTAGCACCTTCAAGAGTACTAGTCATCTGTAGTCTAGAATTTTCCAAATTATATTTATCATGCAAGAAGCTTTTCAAACAGCACTGAAATTTTTTTTGCTGGATTCTCATTGGCTGCTTTTATTCATTCATTTGCTCTAAATAATCCATTTTAAAAATATTTTTAAAATAAAAATGTTAGAAATCAATATGTTGGCACAATTATATTTTGTCTACAAAAGTAATTTGAAACATTGACATCTTCAGGTTAAAAGATTTTTAAGAGTATGAAAAACATTTTGTCAATTGAGTCTAAACTTTCGACTGGTACTGTATATATTTTGCTTCCAAAAAAAACTGTAAATGTCACTCAATGTCACTTTGAAACCCATGTTATTGTTGATCATTTCTAGCAGTAATGCTTGTTTAATCTATTTTTGAATAGGGGGGCTATTTTCCTGAGCATGTCAAGTCTATGACCAGCTTGCGATGGCTGAAACTAAACAGAACAGGTCTTTGCTATCTTCCAGAGGAACTGGCCTCCCTACAGAAACTGGTGATAAGAGCTTTACTTGTCTGCATTATAATATTTGAGTCACTATGTAATATTTAGCAGTCTGGTATTGTCATTGTACTAATTTTTCATCTGTGATCTTTTCTCATATGTAAAATCAGGAACATTTGTCAGTGAGTCACAACAATCTCACAACGCTGCATGGAGAACTGTCAAGTCTTCCCAACCTGAGGGTAAACAGTGTTGCGTAATACTGCACTTGTTGCTCTGCTTACACGTTATATAGTTATATCTAAATATTTGTGTAGAATGTAGATATTTGTATGTAAAAGCGTGCAGTTTAATTTTATTAAGTCATTTTATTGCAAATATTTTCTCTGTTCATATAAGCATTTAATCTGTACTTTTTAAAAATGTTATCATAGGCAGTGGTGGCCAGAGCAAACAACCTGAAGAACTCTGGAGTTCCTGATGATATTTTTCAGCTGGATGATCTTTCTGTGCTGGTATGTGGAGAATTACTTCTCTCCTTTCAATGGGTAACTGTTTATCCTTTTTCTTGAGAGGATGAAGTATTTCAGATAAGTGCAAAATTGCTGGCATAATTTAATTTAATGTAAGCAAGACTCTCTTATTCATTGCTTTTGGAACTGTGTCCTTAATTATGTGCCTTTAAGATGGAAAAAGAGACTGAAGGCCCTGTGTTTAGATATAATGTTTCCTCTTCTCTCCAGGATCTGAGCTATAACCAACTAACTGAGATTCCAAGGGACCTGGAGAACTCCAGGAACATGTTGGTCTTAAACCTCAGTCATAATAGGTACTGTCTATGTTTAGTTGTGTTTAGAGTAATAATGGGCATGAGTACCTGAGTATTTGACAACAAATGATGGATTATTTGATTTGCTATTTTAATTATTTTGTACTACATTTCTTTAAATATATTGGTGTTCTGATACATTTGTTTGTCTGTTTGTTTGTTGTTTCTCACAGCATTGATAACATACCAAATCAGCTGTTCATTAATCTCACTGATCTGCTCTACCTGGACCTCAGTGACAATAATTTGGACAGTTTGCCTCCTCAGATGAGACGCTTGGTTCATTTGCAGACCCTGATACTTAATAATAATCCACTTATGCATGCACAGCTCAGGTAACATTGGTAGTTTTTTGTAGTATTTTTTTTTGTACCTGCAGTTTGTAGCCTTCCTGCTTGTAAGGTGGCATACATTCCTTGCAGGTGACATCATTGGGCCTGATAAGATCTGACTTAAATCTATTGATTGTGTGCTTTGTTAAAACAGGCAGTTACCTGCTATGGTGGCCCTTCAAACCCTCCATTTACGGAACACACAACGTACACAAAATAATATGCCGACAAGTCTAGAGGGACTTACCAACTTGGCAGGTAGATATCTAGAGGTGTTTACCATTTCTGTTGAACAATTGAAGCCATCATCAGTTTTTATAATTATAGGAATCGATGATCATCATTTTGTACATTTTGGATTGTAGATGTGGACCTGTCCTGCAATGATCTGACTCGAGTGCCAGAATGCTTATATTCCCTGGCTAATCTAAAACGAATCAATCTGAGCAGCAATCAGATATCAGAACTGTCACTTTGCATTGATCAGTGGACCAAGCTTGAGACTCTCAACCTTTCGAGGAACCAACTCACATCCCTTCCCGTAAGTCCCTATTTGCCATTTAGAGTAAAAATAAAGTAAGTTGTCAGTTGTAAGATGTTCTTGGCTGTAAACAAGCTGTTCTGAATGTTAATATGAGATCACATTGAAGTGTTTCATGTTACAATGATGGCTGTCGTTAAAGATTATCTTGCATCTAACCTTGTTTGTTCTTTCTCTGATTAATGTAATGTCTAGTCTGCCATTTGCAAGCTGTCCAAACTGAAGAAGCTGTATGTGAACTCAAACAAAATTGATTTTGATGGGCTCCCATCTGGTGTTGGAAAATTGTCCAACCTGGTGGAATTCATGGCAGCAAATAATAATTTGGAGCTTGTTCCAGAGGGACTTTGCAGGTGCGAATCAACACTAATAATTCTTGTTTCTGCCTTTTAACATATGTACAACTTTGATTATAATATCATAATGCTTTTTTTTAGATGTGGGAAGTTAAAGAAGCTGGTCTTGAACAAGAATCGTCTTGTTACTCTACCAGAGGCCATTCATTTCTTGACTGATTTGGAGGTAAGAATTGCTAATGAAAATAATTCTTTGCTGTTGTTGGGAAATGTATCATTTTATAAGCCTTCATGATTGATTTTATTATTTATTATTAGGTGAAACCAACCAGTTATTACTTGTTTACTTTGTGTCGTACAGAACAGTTGTAAACCTTTAAAAGGTCATACGTTCACATTAAGTTTGTAATAAAATGCAATCAAACAAAAGGTTGAGCATTGGTTGCGCAGTTAAATGAGGTTGTAATGAATTGACGTTTTGATTTTAGGTTTTGGATGTTCGTGAGAATCCAAATCTCGTCATGCCTCCCAAGCCAGTGGACCGAACAGCAGAGTGGTACAACATAGACTTCTCTTTGCAAAACCAGCTACGATTGGCTGGTGCATCGCCAGCCACCGTGGCAGCAGCTGGTGGAGGTAGCATATATGTATTTGTTTGTTTACAGTAAATGTTACATCACTTAGTTATATCATGCTGAGTTTGTACTAACAGTGTAATAAAGTAAAACATTATGAACTTCATGTGTTGCGCAGGAAATAGCCCAAGAGATCATATGGCCAGAAAAATGAGGCTGAGGAGGCGAAAGGACTCCGCTCAAGATGATCAGGCTAAACAGGTGTTAAAGGGAATGTCAGATGTGGCTCAGGAAAAGAACAAATCTATTGAGGTGAGGAAACTAATGATTGTGAAGCTTTATGAATACCGCAGCGTTCACCTTCTTCTGAATGCTACAGGAAAAATTAGTCATTTCCAGTAGATCCTGGTCTTTACTAATGTCTTGATCTTTCAGGAGAATGGTGATTTGAAATACTCTGACCTGAAAACTAAGCGCTGGGACAAGAACCTGGAAAAGCCTCAGCTGGACTACTCAGAGTTTTTCATGGAGGATGCGGGGCATATCCCTGGGGTCATGATCTGGCAGATAGAGAACTTTGTGCCCATGCAGGTGGACGAGGCCTTCCATGGAAAGTTCTACGAGGCTGACTGTTACATTGTTCTCAAGGTCAGTCCTGTAAATTATGTCATTTATGTAAATGATGAACTTTTTCATATTGGTTGTTATGCTGTGTCTTAAATATGATTTAGTTTAATGAAACAGGATGAAAATGTTTAACGTCTGTCTTTTTTGCAGACATTCTTAGATGATAACGGAGCCCTAAACTGGCAGATCTTTTACTGGATTGGGCAGGAAGCCACCCTTGATAAGAAAGCAGGCTCCGCAATCCATGCTGTCAATCTCCGTAATTATTTGGGTGCTGAGTGCAGAACTATCAGAGAGGAGATGGGGGACGAGAGTGAAGAATTCACTGCAGTCAGTAAAATACAATTCCCAGTGAAGATCAATAAGTAATGCTAGTGACGTAAAGCAGAAAAGTTTAGCTGAGTGTTTCTGTACTGTGTCATTTCAGGTGTTTGACAATTCAATCTCTTACATTGAGGGCGGAACTGCCAGTGGATTTTACACAGTAGAGGACACGCAATACCCAACCAGGTGCCCCACCAAAAACAACACCCAGGACAACCTCTCCAGCTTATCCCTGAGCTGACTCGCACTAATCCTGTTTTTTGTGTTTTGGGCAGGTTGTATAGGGTGTATGGGAAAAAGAACATCAAATTAGAATCTGTGCCGGTGAAGGCGTCTTCACTTGACCCACGGTGAGTTCTAGGTGCTCTTGGTAGTTTCCTTCATATTTTCATGGGAGTGGTCATATCACATCTGTTTCTTTATCTTTCCAGATTTGTCTTCTTGATGGATAGTGGTCTTGAAATATTTATTTGGAGAGGAGGCAATGCAACACTCGGTGGTACCACAAAAGCAAGGTAGCTTTCAAACATAAAAGCGCTGTTTTGTTGCCCTTTTTTTGTGATTCAAATTTGTAACACCAGTTATCATAATCACAGGTTATTTGCTGAAAAAATCAACAAAAATGAGCGAAAAGGTAAAGCAGAGATTACTACGTTGATGCATAATCACGAACCTCCAGAATTCTGGGAAATTCTTGGGGGACAGCCAGAGGAAATCAAAAAACATGTTCCAGATGACTTTACTCCTATCCGTCCCAAGCTGTATAAGGTCAGGAAATTGTCTGTTTTTTGTTTTGTTAAAAGCGGCATTTCCTTCTAAAACCAACAGTGTAAAATATTTTGTACTTTTTTGGTCTATTAGGTTGGCTTAGGCTTGGGATACCTTGAACTTCCTCAGATCAACTACAAGCTGTCTGTGGAGCACAAGGATAAAATCAAACTAGATGTGGTTCCAGAGCAAAGACTGGTAAGGCAAAGTCAAGACTGTTTGACCATTAGGGTCTTTATTATTGTGTTTGAATGCAATGCCAGACTGTCCTCTTGTTTTAGGTACAAGGTCTCCTGGACACTAAGGGTGTCTACATCTTAGATTGCTGGTCTGATGTTTTCATTTGGATTGGTCGTAAATCTCCACGTCTTGTGAGGGCAGCTGCGTTAAAGCTGGGCCAGGAGGTGTGCGGTATGCTCCATCGGCCAAAACACGCCGTGGTCATCCGTAACCTGGAGGGCACGGAGTGCCAGGTAAAATTAACAAGTCTTTTAATCAACCTTCAAAATATTACAACATTCCCTGCTGTAATTCCATTTGTTGATATTACGCCTCAACAGGTCTTCAAATCCAAATTTAAGAATTGGGATGACGTGTTAAAGGTGGATTACACCAGGAATGCAGAGAGCGTGAAGCAAAAGGATGGCTTGTCAGGAAAAGTAAAGAAGGATGCAGAGCAGAAGGACCAAATGAAAGCTGATCTAACAGCTCTGTTCCTGCCCAGGCAGCCGCCCATGCCCCTGACAGAGGTGGGATCTCTGCTGTCAACATTACAGCTGATCATATATACCTCTTCTGTTTACCTGTACTGCACAAATACAATATTGTATTTGTATTGCTCTACAATAATGCACATCTGTTTGATTTGTTTACAAGCTGTAACTCTTTGTTTCGTTATGACTCAGGCGGAGCAGATGATGGAGGAGTGGAATGAGGACTTGGATGGCATGGAGGGATTTGTTCTAGAGGGAAAGAAGTTTGCTCGTTTGCCTGAGGAGGAATTTGGTCACTTTCACACTCAGGACTGCTACGTGTTTCTTTGCAGGTTGGTTGGTTCTCTCAGAAAGATGTTGTAATATCCCTCAGCTGAGCTAGTGTATGTTTACTAGTGTATGTCATTAAATGATGGGATGTTTTCATGTCTTTCAGATACTGGGTGCCTGTGGAGTATGAGGATGATCAAGAGAAAGGCAAAGAGAAAGGAGATGAAAGGGAGGATGAGGACAAACAGCCTGAAGAAGACTTCCAGTGTGTGGTTTACTTCTGGCAGGGCCGTGAGGCCTCCAACATGGGCTGGCTGACTTTTACTTTCAGCCTGCAGAAGAAGTTTGAGAGCTTGTTTCCAGGGAAACTGGAGGTACTGCATGCCGAATTTATGATGTTTCTCATATTTCATCTTCTTTGTAATGACTTGCTTGTGTTATGTAAAATGTAATTTGATAAGTAATATGTGAGTCATAACATTACTGGACTTACACTATGTTTTTTGCAGTTTTGTAATTCTTTATTCTTATTTTGTGTATGTTTCAGGTTGTGAGAATGACCCAGCAGCAGGAGAACCTCAAGTTCTTGTCACACTTCAAAAGAAAATTCATCATTCACAAAGGCAAAAGGAAGCTTAAAGTGGACAGCGTGCAACCAAGCTTATACCACATCAGGACAAATGGAAGTGCATTATGCACCAGGTATATGTCATATACCTTTGTCTACTTTGTAACTTTTCAGCTTGAACAAAACAGTAAAAATGTACAGGTCGTGACTAACGAGCATCTCTGTGTTGTGTTTTAGGACTATTCAGATAGCCACAGATTCCAGTAACCTCAACTCTGAATTCTGCTTCATATTGAAGGTAAATGCTGTGTATTTAACATATATGCTAATAAGTTACCAAATAACACTAAATGAATATTTGGAATAATATGTCAGGTGTAAATCACTTAAAAGATTAGTTAACTCAAAATTAGTCATGAAAAAAATTAGTCATCATGTTGTTTGGAACCTGTATGGCTTTCTTTTATCTGCGTAACACAAAAGGAGATCATTTAATGATTAATGATTTCATTTCATCATTTAATAAATATTTCAGTACAATAGCAGTGCATTGTGAATCACTTTAATGCATGCAGCTGTAAATAGCAGTAATATTACCTAGGAGTGTTATTGAAAACACACAGCTCACTAATAATGTTATCATATGTATTTCTTTTGTGTTGGTACTACACTTCTGGATGTGATCAGTGATGCATTTTGGATGAACTAATCCTTTAAATGTTATATGTTTAGGTTCCCTTTGAAAGTACAGACAACCAGGGAATAGTGTACACTTGGGTCGGAAGAGCAGCAGACCCAGATGAAGCTAAATTGGCAGAAGACATCATGAACACAATGTTTGATGACTCATACAGCAAACAGGTACATGCTGAAAGGCGATTTCTGAAATTTAACTGGTTGAGCTTTTGTGTAACTGAATATGCTGAGTTTACTGATTCTTTGACACTTTTCTTTAGGTGATAAATGAAGGAGAGGAGCCAGAAAATTTCTTTTGGGTTGGTATCGGCTCTCAGAAGCCATACGATGAAGATGCAGAGTACATGAAA
Source organism: Beaufortia kweichowensis (assembly GCA_019155185.1). NCBI lineage: Eukaryota > Metazoa > Chordata > Actinopteri > Cypriniformes > Gastromyzontidae > Beaufortia > Beaufortia kweichowensis. The sequence continues at coordinate 5,671,087 of CM032804.1, forward strand.
TACGCTAGATTGTTTAGGTAAGCATTTTGTTATCAAGGAATTATTTAAATAAACTAAAAATAAGAGCTTTTTACTTTGAAATCTACTGTATTTGTATGTGATGATAATGGATCGTCTGTCTGTCTCTGCCATATCAGGTGTTCAAATGAGAAAGGTTACTTTGCTGTATCAGAGAAGTGCTCAGACTTTTGTCAAGATGACTTGGCCGATGATGACATCATGCTTTTGGACAATGGAAAAGAGGTAAAGCTTAATGCCTGCAGTCAATCAGATTATTTTAGCTGTAAAGTTTTTTAAGATTGAATAACAAAATTTTTTTATCCTCTGCAGGTTTACATGTGGGTGGGTACTCAGACAAGCCAAGTGGAGATTAAACTAAGCTTGAAGGCTTGCCAGGTCAGTGTCAGCCACAGTTCAGTTTTACTTTGGTGTTTGATTTATATACACACCGGTCCTCAGACATTTTCAGTTCCTGCTAAAATTGTTTTACCGTTCAATCAGGTCTATATTCAACACATGAGGTCAAAGGATGCAGAGCACCCAAGAAAACTGCGCCTGGTGCGCAAAGGCAATGAGCCTCACTGTTTTACCCGCTGTTTCCACGCCTGGAGCGCCTTCAAGACTGCACCTGCATAAACTAGCCCTTCATCACACACAGTCTGTCTGAATACAGTTACACAAACATCCATTTCCGAAAACACCAACATTTACAACACGCCTTCCGTTATTAATGTGCGCTGCGACACCCTCTTTAAAACGCTTACATTATATATTTGCTGGTTTAGGCAATATTGAATTTTATATTTATGCGTAGGTTTCAAATCAGAAAGAGTTTATAAGATACAGCACTTTGGTAAGCATTACTTCATGAGATAAAAATGCTGTATTCCTTAAGGGACGGTTTTAAGATGAACATGTGTTCTGAGGGAGAGTCTCTAAGTAGTTTTTTAACCATCTGGTTGCACAAGTGTTGTGAATTGCCATGTCTGTTTACATTTTTTGAGTTAGACCTAGCCTAAGTTAGTTTTAAGATGACTCTATATATCATTTGTTTGAGCAACACTTTACATTTTTATTCAGTAGATGCATATCACGTATATTGACTGCCACGGTTTTCAGAAAGCACAAAACCCAGATCTAAAGAAATTACAGAATTGGTGCCATTCACACCAAATTTATTAGTGGCCTTTGAATGTTTATATCATTCCATCAGCATGTGTTTTAATCCTTCACTTTTGGCATGTTGACTCTGCCAGTGCTGATGGGATAGTGAATTGCACATATCTTCATGTTCTTTGATAAATTAAGAATGAGAATATACGCTTGATGTCTTTAAACTGTCAGTACGTCCACACATGAATACGGAGTACTGCCCGCAGGTGTACTGCAGCAGTTAGCATCTTTCGTTGATCTCATCGATTTTAATTAAAAACATAATCTGTTATTGTTGTGACTGGCAATCTGGTAGTATTAACATAGCAGTGCTGCCATGATGCCTCACATTTGATATGGAAACCTCGCATTTTCAGTAGGTTTTTGTTATGGCTTCAAAAAAAGTCTGCTATTTTCGTCAACCACAGATTGTGCTTTTAAAAAACATTATGGTCCTGTGTATGGACCGTTTAATTCTGGATATTTGTTAAACTTGGACAGGGAAATGTGTTTAGCCAAGAAAATAAATATTCTTGTTTTAATTATGCTTATCAAGTTTATTGTGGATATCATTAAAGGGATTGGTAGAGGTAAATACATATTTGCAGTTGACGGTTAGCCACCCTGTTCTGTTTTTTTCACAGCAGCTTTTTTGTCTGCATATATAAATGTATTTCTATGTGTACAAATATTTTCTGCCACTGATTTCACCTGCAGATGCTCTATTTATGTATTTTGTATTGAATAAAGTTTCATTGCACATCTGCATGACTCTTATGTAGTCACTGGTATGTCCAAGTATAAGCCCAAGGGAGAGGTGTGATGGCTTTCCTGTAAAACATGTTCTAAGGTCAACATCATTGTATTTCAAGCAATCAATATTTCAATATTTTACAACGAACCAATCAGATTTAAAATAACTTATATTTGTATTTATATAAATATAAATGTATATTATATTTATTATATATGTATATTATATAAATAACAATATATCTACAATGTTCAGCCTGTGAATAAAAAATAATTAAAGTTTTTGTTTATTTTGTGTTACGTGAAAGGATACAAGATCTTTTAAACTGGTAAATAGGTGACTATATACAATCTTTTGTTGATTCATTATAATATTTATTATTTCTAAATGTATATGAAGAATTTAGATGCAAAATCCATCAAAAGTCCATCAGACTTCTTTTAAATAAGCATTCTAATCGGGTTTTTAATGGTTTTTGCCTATAAATTAATATTTCAGATTATTATAGAGTGTGTTATTTCGCGGATTTTGAAGCAAAATTATTTGAGCAATGTATACTATGTTTGGAGAGCATTGACTCAACATCATTATCCCATTTTTGACGGTGGTGGCATTTAGAGGCTTTTCCATCTGAACTTCATATATTACTTACCGGTAATATATTTTATATTTGTGCGTTAGCACTACACTTTTGTATTAAACATTTTCTGGGAAGTTTAAAAACACATGTTTAAATTAAAAATTAGAATTTATATTAGTAATTTATAAAAAAATTGTTCCAATCATGATTATAAAAGTCCTCCGTGTCATAATAAAAGCTCTTCCTGTATACTGTGCGCCACTCACTACCCACAATGCCCTGCGCTGAGCGATTACGTAAACAGGAGTGCGCTTCAACCGGCCTCACTGCCCGTACAGTCGTTTACAACCGCTACAAATCCACACGGATTATACAGAGAAAACTAAAGCACCACAAACAGCTAGTGCCTTTTAACATTATGGAATTCACCCCGAAGAAAGACGCGGAGAGCACATGTGTGCTGTGCTGCCAGGACATCGACATATTCGCGGTGGGGAAATGCGATCACCCGGTGTGTTACCGCTGCTCCACCAAGATGCGGGTACTGTGTGAGCAGAGCTACTGCGCCGTCTGCCGGGAACAGCTCGACAAGGTGCCGCCGCCTCTCCTCCAGCACTAAGCGCAGGCCTCCACACATTCACAGATATTTAATATCGCTCCCAAAGTCAGTTGAAGTTTAGGTAGAAAACATGTGTCCTTTAATAAAGTTGACTTGGTTGGTTGTGTGTTTTGGGTGTAGATGAAGTTGTACATGTTGAGTGTTACCTAGTTTAGTGTGACAGCGGTGATTCATTGACTGACGTTTCACAGGACAACAGGTTCATTTCCTAGTTTGTCCAAAGTTTACATGTTTGGTTGCATATATTTATATGTTTATTTAACAGTTGTATGTAGTGGTTACATGCTTTAGCAACAAAAATCGTACGTTTAAGTTTGCTGACCTGTTACTTGGAGACAGGTCAGCAAAGTGTGCTCTTACGTTACGTAATAAGTTTGAGATATCTCCCCTTAGAAACTCATGGCTCAAGATAGGTTGTCAGTTGTGACGTCATGTTGACAGAGTTACTCATTTGTAATCAATCACGAGGACACACATTTATATTACACCCATAAATAAACATTATTTACATTATTGATACAGGCTTGTCTATTTTATTGCATACTGGCACATGAGTGGAAACTCAAAGTTCATGATTTTTTAACTTTGCAGTCTGTCCTTCATTCAAATCTTTAACAAGTGAGTGATATCATATGTGAGTTATTGTGTTTGATGTCTTTCAGGTGGTTTTCATAAAGAAAGTTGTACCATTTTCTGCTCTGAACATTCATCAGTATCAGTTTGAAAAAAAATACGACATATATTTTGGAGATGGAAAGATCTACGCCCAGTTCAGGTACTGTATGGTTTTGGTTTGTCTTTAAAAATTAAAGATATAAAATTATTATATGTTGAGTATTTTTAAAAGCAGAAATTATCATAGTATTAATTAGGACCTGCACAAAATATCGAAATTATCGAAATGAGCATATTGCAATAGTTATTACAATTAGTGTTAATAATGTTAATAAATTAGTGATTTAATTTTACTTCAAAAAGTAATGTATGGTCAAAGTTTTAGGCTGAAGTGGATAATATAGTATCTGGCACATGGATGTTAGTTGGAATATGCATGTGTGTGCTCTGAAGCCGCAAAGCTTTCATAGCCAGCTGCTTTCTTTTCTATGAAATATGAAACGTATGTTGATTATTTAATTTTTTTAATATAATTTAAATTGATTTTAAGAAGAAGAAAAGTGTAACATATCGCATTAACATTTTGTTTTAATATCGTGCACCCTTAGAATTAATGCACTTAATGCACAATAATTATTTATAATCTCTTTTTCTATAACATATGCAGGAAGATTTTGCTACATGAATGTCCTCAGTGCCCAGAAACAAAAGTCTTTTCTAAATGCGAAGAGTTGGAGCAACATATGCGGAAACAACATGAGCTCTTCTGCTGCAAGTTATGTGCTAAACACCTTAAGGTAGTGTTTGGTTTCCTGACGTTGTGACTTTAGTTTGTTTGGTCATCATTTCATGCAATTAATAGTTTCTTCCACCACATACAGATATTCTCGTACGAGCGAAAGTGGTACAATCGAAAAGACCTGGCCCGTCATCGAACGCAAGGAGACCCGGATGACACCTCGCATCGTGGGCATCCTCTTTGTAAATTCTGCGACGATCGGTATCTGGACAATGACGAGCTTCTGAAGCACCTTCGACGAGATCACTACTTTTGTCATTTCTGTGATGCGGATGGAGCTCAGGAGTACTACAGGTAGAAGATCTCTTCTAATCCACAGGTGCTATCGAAACAGTCTTCTGTCTCCTTTAGTACTGAATTGAAGGGTGTTTTGTCTGTCCACAGTGACTACCTGTATCTCAGTGAGCACTTCAGAGAGAGCCATTATCTGTGTGAGGAGGGCCGATGCAGCACCGAACAGTTCACTCACGCTTTCCGCACCGAGATTGACTATAAGGCTCACAAAGCAGCTGCCCACAGCAAAAACAGGGCTGAGGCACGCCAGAATCGACAGATAGACATACAGTTCACCTACGCACCCAGACAGCAACGCAGGAATGACGGTAAAGCTGAATTTGCTTTCTTTGGTAACATCTGTTTTGCGCAGGGTCTCCTGTCTTCTCTTAGAGGGCTTCTGTCTGTTTTGATTAGGCCTATATAACTAGATTTTAAAAGATGTTTATAACCGTTTAGAGTTCATAAATCAACTCATTTGCATGTACCTTTAAGGTATGGTTGGTGGTGAAGACTATGAGGAAGTGGAACGCTTCAACAGACAGGGAAGACCGGGAAGAGGACGAGCCCCAGGCGGACCGCATAATGTACGAAGCTGGAGATATAATCGGTAAGTTCTGTTCTGTTCTGCGTCATCAACTGTGATCTAATGTTGATGTTATTATCGAACTTGCGGGACGCTGAGAGAGCTGTTGTCTGCAGGGAGGAAGAGGACAGGGATATAGCTGCAGCATTACGAGCTTCGATGGCCAACCGTGGCCAGGAGGAGAGGGAGAGAGGCCATGTCCAAGACCGAAACAGCCACAAGCCACGCAAAGAAGAAAAGATGGAATCGGATGAGATGAGAAATAACAGGAGTGTAACAAAGCCACCAAATGAAATGCAAGGTAGAACAATTTGTTGTGTGATATTTATATTTTCTTTGTTTTTCAAAAGAGACTAAATTTTAAATTTATTACAGCGCGATCAATGAAGAGTAATTCTCCTTTGACTGGGAAGGACTTTCCCGTTTTAGGAGCAGCTGCACCTCCAGCACCCATTCAAAGGTCTGTTTGTCTTGTTCATAAAATGGGTAATGAGTTGAAATGTTTTAATATCAGTAATTAACAATTTCATGGATACTTTTCGCAGCATGATCAAACAAACACAATCGCCCGTCTCACTTAAGGAAGATGATTTTCCAAGCCTGTCCGGCACACTAGTTTCCGCTCCAATGACGCCTGCATACACAAATCAACCCAGGAAACACTCCTCATTCCAAGAGGAAGACTTCCCAGCATTGGTCTCCAAGATCAAACCACTCAAGCCCCAGGCAAATGCAACATCGGCATGGTCACAAGCAGGAAGCAAACCTGTTCCTAATAAACCCGTGGTTCTGCCAACCAAAATGACCCCGGCAGTCTCTTCATCAATATTGTCTGCGAGTGACCCGCTCCCCAGTGGAAGCATCCCTCAGCCCCTCACTGCCTCAGCATCTCGACGCAAAAAGAAGCTCACTCCTGCAGAAACCAACAAAGCTCCACCTAAAGTTAGATGTCCGTCTTCGTCTGATGAAGATGACCCCATAAACAGTAAAACGGCCCAGGAGATTCGAGCAGTTCCCACCATGCTTGACATCTCCACTCTGCTAACGGTGAAAGGTGGGTCATCTCAGCCAAATCCCAAAACCGCTAAGAAGAAGAAGCAGGCGGCGACATCCTCTCCTGCGACTCCCATGTATACTGCTGAGACAGTGTCCAAAATGGCTCATAAAGAAAATGTTCCTGAGACTAAGCCACCAGATACCTTTACCAAAGGCCCTACAGCCTCCAAAACAAATTCATTCATGAATGGACATACGGAGAAGACAACAGAAGCACTTTCCTGTACCTCATTTCCTGAAAATATTTCTTCACCTATAAAGAAGCCGGTAACTGACCAAGCCCCTTTACCCAAGGAAGAAGATTTTCCAGCTCTTATATCTAAAAAACCTCCACCTGGTAAGAGCGTTCTTGTTCTAAAAGAAGCCACATGCAGATGATGGCACTGATTATAACAAAATGCTTCTTTATGTTTTCTAGGCTTTAAAAGTGCATTTCCCTTAAAGAGCACTCAGAGTGTGCTGCCTCCTCCTCCTGGACTTGTGCCTGTGGTCAGCAAACCTCCTCCGGGATTCACTGGCATCCCACTCAACAGTAATGTTGTGGAACCTGACATGTCTGCTGTTAACAGGTTGGAGAACTTGTGTGCATTGTTAAAGGTTTTTAGGGTCATGTCAGGTGTTTATACCACTTTGATTTATAAGTAGTCAGTGTTAAGGAAGCTCCAATATACAGTACCAGTCAAAAGTATGGAAATGCTGTCAAAACCATGAAAAAGCACAATTGTAACCATAGGAATTATGTTGTGACTTAAAGCATCCAAAATAAATGAACACTGATATACTCTTGACATTTTATCATTCAGCTTCTTGTGGTCTCAACCTGAGAAGCTTTTTAAACAGCACTAAAGGAATTTCTATCTATGCTGGACTCTTATTGGCAGCTTTTTATTCATTATTTTTTTCGAAGTAATTCACTTCACAAATATTTGTTTTTTTATTTTAGTTTTCTAATTAAAGAAATAAATATGTATGGCACAATTACAATATTACAAAAGTAATATTAATTATTAAAAAATGTACCTTCAGATTAAAGATTGAAAAGATTTACATTTTTGTCAGTTGTTTTTAAACCTTTGACTGGTACTGTACATCTCAGACAAAAAATAATGCACTCATTTGGCCATCTTTGCTTTGCGTAAGTGTAAGTCTCATGGCATGATCCAGCAATTGTATTAAGCAGCCATTTATTAAATCCTGATAGACACCTGAACTGTTTTTGTTGCTCAACTGGTAGAGATTGTGTTAGCAGTGCGAAGGTCATGGGTTTGATTTTCTAGGGAACAAACATACTGAAATGTATCCTGAATGCACTGTACATTACTTGGCTGCCAATTGCATACATAGAAATGTAAACATAAGAGTAAGTGACACAACAAAGAATGAGCAAGAGTGTAAAAAATGCTGTTTATAAGCTTAAATGTATGTTTTTGTTACCTTTCTTAAAAAAAAATGCTTTCTGTTTTGATAATCTGTCATTTGTAATGTGCATTGAGTAAAAATGAAGAAGCAACCTAAGTGCATTGCTTTACTTCATTTGGCATTGTGTTTTCTTTCATTTTAGGCCAACACCTGCTATTGGATCCTACCTCATACCTGAAAATTTCCAGCAGAGGAACATTGACCTCATTCAGTCTATTAAGAATTTCCTTCAAAATGATGAAACCAAGTTCAATGAGTTTAAAAACTATTCAGGCCAATTTAGACAGGTAACTATCAAAGATGACCTGCAGGACCATTTTGATCTTTTTATTTACTGTTGTATTAAACGGTTCACCCAGAAATTAAAATGCATGTCAATTTAAATTCTTTGAATTGTTACTTTAATACCTCAGATTCAGAGGTAATATTTCAACTTATTTCTTATAAAGAAACTCTTTCTTCTCTTCACCAGGGTGTAATACCTGCTGTTCAGTACTATAAAAGCTGCCAGGAACTGCTGGGGGAGAATTTCTACAGGGTCTTTAATGAGTTGCTGGTTCTCCTCCCAGACACTCGTAAGCAACAGGAGCTTCTCACTGCCCATGGAGACTTTAAGGCCCTCGAAAAACAGCAGCAAAGCTCGAAGCCGAAGAAAAACAAAAAGAAAGCCTGGCAGACAGGCAACACCAGCAATGGCCAGGAGCTGGACTGCCAAGCATGTCCCACCTGCAAGCAGGTTGTGGCTTTGAAAGACTTTAACACCCATAAAACGCTGCACATCGGCGACGACGACTTCCCCTCTCTACAGGCTATAAGCAAGATTATCAGTTAGCTGTCTGTAAGTGCACATCTACAGCTCAGTCATGCAGGATCTGGTGCTTCACCAGGGTAATGCATAGATTTTTGAAAAAATGAGGGATTTCCATGCAGCACTGATGTGTACTTGGATTGTTCAGGTTATGTTGAAAGTTTTGAAGTGAACCTGTTTTGAAAGGGAAAGTTCATTAAGTTCTTTTAGGACTGTAACTGTTGGAGAAAGCTGAGTTTATTCTACTTGAATGAATAAGTTATAACGTTAATTCCTTTAATACCTGTTCCGCTCCAACCCTTGACTTGTTTTTCATCAGAGTTTTTAATGCTGTAAGCATGATCGTTTGTTTTTTTACATTGTCAGTTTGGCTGCCATTGAAAAACTTATTTATTTCAAAACGCACCTGCCAGTGGGTTGAACTTGTTCATTTCTCATTTCTGTTTACAACATCTACAGTACAAAAAATAAATGGTTAATATATAGATTTTTCTTAGGGTAAAGTACAGCGATCAATTTCAGCTTTGCAATTAAAGATCAAGTCAGGCAACTAAATGTACAGCTTAACACTCCTTAGGGCACATATGATTGTCTGAAGTGAAACATTCCCTGAAGGTACAATCTGCTATTTGTATTTAACTGTTACACTTCAATGCTAAAAAGGTCAGTTTCAACTGCCTTTAAATATCCTAAATATCGTCACATTCTGAATGAGATGGAGGATGGTATCAGCCATCACTGACATGGCTACCTAAGTACAGCTAAGTAGTGCTCTGGTTTTTTCCACCCATTATTATGGTTATACATTGTATTTATGGCTGTAAAATAGATCTTCACACTGCCATAGATCCAATCAAAAATCAAATATATTTAATATGTCTTACCATATCATTGAGACGTCTGGGGTTTTTTTTAACCAAATTTGGACCTAAAACGTCTGGGAAAGATCTGTGACATTTAAGCAATGGATACAATTGAAAGAAGAAAGTAAAAAGTGTTTTTTTAACAACAGAATGATCAACTATAACGGTGTGTGTGAGAGACATTCAATGGCCACTTTACAGAGTAATCCACTCATGAAAAACATGTCTCTTTATTTTCATAATGTCTGACAACTGCAGTCTCAAGACAATTTGATTGACAACAACAATTTTTTTGTGTACAACTTTCACTCACAAGATGGGTTATATTGCCTGCAGATACAGTATATGATGTCTGTTTTAAAAGAGTCAAGGTCTTTAAAGCATTTTTACTGGTGCAAACTTTGCACTTTGTCCTTCAATAGGGCACAAATATAAAAACTAAATAAGGCATTGAGCTTTTCATTTAACTTGCTCCTCATCTATAGTACTTCTTTAGAGATGCAAATTTTGCACCAGCAAAACATACCTCAATTTCTCTTAACTGTAAAATTGGTCCATGAGGCATTTTAATAGGAGTGCAGTGTTAAGTACAGGAAACACAAGACCCTGACCACTTTTAACAAACATACTCCATTTACATGTGTTGAAGTACAATCACTATCATTTTGTGTAGTTTGCCCTATCTGAACACAGAAACGTTACCAAAATTCTACCACATATCAGACAAAGCACTGATGATGGTCACCAAACAGCTTTTTTTAACAACAGCCAACTGGTTGAAGGGTTTCACAGAGTTCCAAACACATAAACTTAACAAAGTGGTGTTATTTTTGAAGTCTGTGTACTTATAAAAGATTTAAATGCTGATTATTTTATAACTTTTTTATTGATTTCATAATGTCAGTAGTGTTGTGTGGCTCTTATGTCACACAACCAATGGCATTGGTGACTTATTTGACTTAGTGCATACAACATTAAAGTCATTGTTTTTTTGTGGGATATGTTTAACCTTAATACTTTTAAATGGTCAGAAGTTTTCACACGTTGGAAGCTACAAAACTCCACCCTGAAATGAATCTGTCTTTATACAGTCTTGACGCCTAGACAAAACACATTTAGTGCCATTATTAAATCAAACACTGAATTAACATGTTTTTTTTACACTAAGATACCCTTTGATATATAAGACACACTTTTTCTACAGCAGAACTCAACCCTCTTAGGAAGACACTTCACTTAAGGTCTCAGAAACAGACAATTTTGGCAGCTTTAACTTGGAGAATGTTACATGGAATTATAAATAACTTCCTTTAGGGGATTAATTTCTTTGTTTCATATATTGCACTTCATATTCAGCACCCAACAGCCTTGTGGAAATGGAATATAGAAGTGTTGCATGGCACTTTATAGCTCTCTACATATAACATGCAAACATACTGTGTTCCTTTTATAGTAATACTTAAACTACATTGAAACTGATACCCCTCAATCAGTTTAATCCACCTGGTAAATTAACACGTAATATTCCAAACAAAAGTGAAATCACAATCAACATATTCTTGTACAGAAGTTCACAGAACAGTACTACCTATGAACATTGTCAACCCATTTCAGTTTAATCAGTGCCAACCACTTACACTGATTCTGACATTGCACATGGACTCAGCCTGCCACTGCTTTAGTAAATTGGCACCTGGTAGGTCGGGGCAGTGGAGTCCAGGTTTTCAGTGAAGGGTGGGCTCTGGTATGTGTCGGTGGGCTCGGTGTTTGGGCCGGTGGGGTAGGGCTGGACAGGTGGGTTGCCGTCAGTGTGTTCTGTGGTAAAGAGGCTCATGTCGGTTCCTAGCATGTACTTCTGCACTGCTCTTACAGTCAAGCCAGCCTAAAATACAAAGCGAAATATATCCAAGTCACATTCCTGTCAACAGTTTAGACCACTTATACTGACTTCCCTTATAATAGCACTACTGTCATACAGTCAATCGTAACAAAATACTTTAATAAAAAATACGCGATGTGGTCTTTTTATACTGTAGTATTTATCTTTGCGGTCTTGTCATGATGGGAAATTTGTATCCTTTAAGACTTGTGTAAGTGTTATCACAACAATATATGCAGTGCTTGAACATTAGTGTAAAAAGAACCATCTTCTAGGATATATGCACTGCATTTCATACATTTACATTAATATATTACATTCAATCTATTTAACATTTATAAATAAATATTTTTTTTAAATAATTGCAAACAAATGAGTCTCATGATGCAAAACGTGTTTCACTTTTGTTTAGTAACTGTAGGAAAGAATTTTGTTTTACCACTGTCAGCACAAACCACTAAACACTTCTCTTATCCTCATTCACAGCCAGAAGAAAAGGAAGTACATCTGTTGTACGTTCCCAAATCCCCAAAGGGCTGAAGGCGGTATGTAGAGCAAGCCCATGTCAATTAGATAGGTCATGATGTAACAATTTACAATCTGATGTTCTGCATAACCTGCCATTTCATTTACAAACATTAGAAAAACGAACAGCAGTTACTGTCAAGGAAAGTTTGCTTATTAATAAGTGAAAAATTTATTGTTTTAAAATCTGTGTCGTGGTGCCACGCTTTAGTTACCCAGGTAAAGATGGAGAAGAAGGAAAAGGTAATAGCAGCCCTGGCAGCATCAGCTCCTTGATTTAAGGGAAGCTCATCTGGAGTGGTGCGCTGCCATTGGTTGGCCAAGAAACAGAAAGCAACAAACCACAGAAATGCCCAGAAACCTGTAAAAATGGATGACATGTTTAAATTAAACAATAAGAACATACTCCAATAATACTAAGAAAACAAATCTTACTCATTGATTTGTTGGCATGTTAGGCTCAAAAGTGACCTCACTTCACTGCAAAACTGTATTATAAATGCTAACATGAGTCTCAAGGCAATACTGGACTTCTATGGAAATCGTAGTATGTTGCTTAACTATGATAATACAGTAACAAATGATAAGCAGCCACAGAGAGAATCTTTTTGGGTCGGTTCTATACTGTTTACCTGAAAATCCAATGTCCAGCATTACTGCCTTCTTCCTGTCTTTAATGCTGCTGATTTGCTGGAACTTCATGTCAAGGATAAAGAAGAAAATACAGGCTAAAAAGGCTATGAGCCCTATGGTGGTTCCATAGTTGCAGGCATTGTTGTTCTTGTTGAAAACACAATAGAGCCTCTCACTGCCGTGGTTGACATAGCCTTCATTTATTATGGATCCAAACACCACTATTGAGAAGATCTGCAGTGGAAAAACAAGTATTTTTGATGACTTTCAATGTCATATTAATTTGTGGTGATATAGCTCCCAAAAAAGAGACAATAATGCAGATATAAGATAACAAAATGCTTTGCAAGTGATATAGAAAATGATATAGAAATGCACGGAAGTGCTTATTTTAACATATAAAATTCAATATTTCTATTTGTAGAGCAGTTTGCGTGTTTAGAGAAAACACAAAGCAATGCCTCTTTCTCTTTCAATAGCAAATAATAAACATTTGACATGATATTTATTCTGCGCTTGACTGTTTCAGCTATGGTTCACGTGATGCATTTTGTCTGATGCAAATAAAAGCAAATGGAAGTAAGATATGAGCGTATAGTAATGTAACAACCAATCATCATCGAGAAGCTGGATACAGAAGCAGTCTATGGCTGCAATGTGTCTTAATACGAGACTGCCTCTTTAGACAGCTGACCAGCCTTAAGGATGACACATACTCGAGAATGCTGTCTAGATAGACAGCTCACTTGGTTTCGAGACGATGCTCTTACTGAAAAACACTATTGCATAATAGAGAAACGTTCGCGCATCATCCATGACATCAACATCCCTCTTTTAATTGCATCATTATTTTAAAAAAATATCATATTTTACGTTCTTAATCCCCATTACGTATCGTGATATTTATACATGCAAATAAAACAACCCAAATAGTCTAGTGCAAATATGAACTAATTAATCACACAACAAACGAAAAGACATTAACCCAAGAATGAACGTGATGTATTTCCATTAACTTACACGTTGTTTTTATAATAGAAGATATCACACGAGTATCGTCACTAGAGTCGAATACAGCACATGACATCAATATTTTTCAACCAAAACGAAAAATAATGGCTTGGGTTTTATGCATAAGCATCCCACATCATAGCGAACATATTAGACCTTTTATAAGCGCAATATTTTACAATGACCCTTTTAATTGGTCAGCGCGCGTAACGAAAACGTCATGATTATGATTTGTTCGGTTATTATTTCAATAGATTATTCTGTCTGCTTTTGCCTGATGTGGTAATTGAGAAAGAAATAAAAGCTTTTACCCATGATAATATTCTGAGGATGGTCTGCGGCTGTTGAATAAAGGCAATAGGGTCGAATGCAGCCCCGGCTTTTCCAGCGCCAAATGAACCCACTCCGTCCATTTTCCTCCTAATGTTATTCGGGCTATGGGCTGTGGGTCGAGGTAGGCACATACACACTCACTTACACACACACACACACACACACACACCCCACTGCCTGTCAGAGGCGTGCGCAATTCCTCCGTGATGCTGTGTATTACGTTGTCTCAACAGCAACATCTACCGACTACATCACATCCTCAGCTGAGGGACCACTGACTTCATAAGCAAGAATGATTTTAAGTTTTTGTTTAAGATATTGATAATTATGCCGTGTGTAAATACTGTAGGCACATAAGCAGACAAATGTATCGAGTTTTAATTGTTTTAAGATGATGCGAGATTTTTTTATCTAGGTGCACATGAACATGAAGGTGCAAATGAAGACCCACTAATTGGTGATATATATATCTTTCTGATATATACTTTATTAATAGCTCTTAACAAATAAACAACATTTTTAGCAGTTTCATAAATCAACTCTCAAATCAATACAGTTCCCCTGAGACTTTTCCATTCACACACCTAGTTTAACAGTATTTAAACATTAAGGGAATGACTTGAGCGCGATGTCAACGTGTATTTGTTTATGTATGACTCCAGATTGCCATTGTAACTTATTACAAATGAAAGATGATACATCTACAAAACCCTACATTAATGATCGATATGTGATTGCAGTGTGTTCAGTCACAAGAGCCATCCTTCCAGCCATCTCTCCATCTTTCATCCACCCTGCTGCAGTCAAACTCTGGCTTCCCTAAGCGGATGTTGATGCTGTTATGAAGGCGACATAGCCACTGTGAGAAGTTGTGCCGGCTGCTTGTGTCTGGTTGATTTGTTTTCAGTCTGAAAGGAAATAGGAAAATTGAAACATGGCACTTAATATCTTTTAGCAAACATAACGTAAACACTGCTGAACAGAACAAACATCAAAAATAAAACAATGAAAATCACAACCTTGATCTTAGGTCTTCTGCACATTCGTCACATGGGAAAAACTTTGAGAAGATGTTGATGAACTGGGTCATCTCCTTTTGTTGTGATGTGGATGGGGCGTCTGGATAGTATGCTGCCATAGTGTGAAGCACAGACCACGAGCTTCTGCCCAATTCTTCTCTATCCAGAGGGCATTCTACTGGTTTTTCGGTTTCATCTGCTGTTCTGCTCTCCTACTCAGTATACAATGAGAAATTATTTACAGACGTAGACTGATGGACTTGTTTATAGTAAAAATACAGTGGATTAATCAAGTTGATCATTATTTAGGAACACACAATATACAGTAACAGTTAAAAGCTTAGACACAATTGACAAACATGTAAAAGTCTTTTAATATGAACATGTATAATTCAATGTCTTTTTTTGTAGACAAAAGTCTATTTTTTATATTTATATGCCAACTTATAAACGTCTATAATTATTAAAATTTTACTTAAAATGTTTTTGAAGAATGTCAGTCTATCCACACACTGTATACTGTATACATAATATCATGGTAATCTGTGGTACTTTTTTGCAAGTGCTAACAAGTTAAGAAAGGTTTTGTTTTGTTTACATTTATGTTATTCACAGTTTAATGTCCACATACACAGCCACCGTTGCCTTGATTTAATAGTAAAGTTACATTTTATTGTTACAGGTGTCTAGTAAAGGTCTGTTCACCTTCCCAGAGACTGCAGACGTCTGTTTCTTCTGAGTTTTCATCCATGATTTAAAGTCTGTACACGCTCTACACGGTTTCTTTGTCCGGTCACCGACAGCGGTCTCATCTTTACCCGTGTTGTCCTCGGGTGGTCGTCCAGACCCAGGGAAAGGAAAACCCTCCATGCCAGCGGGGTTATGTGTGGACGATCGCGACCCTGTAGGGGCTGCCATGTTTCCACCGGTACGATGTGCTTAAACGTAATCACAACGACTGTTGAACTTTAGCCGATTTTGTGTCATTACGTGTCAATTATCTGTTTAATCTCAAAGTTACAACTTGTGTATATAAAACGCTTCATTTACCTATTACTTGTTTGTAGTTACCATATTAAATATAACGATTAACTCGTAGGAACTAAACATTAGGGAATTTGTTTCTTCACGCACACGGAGCGGATTTTGTGCAGCAGCCAGCGCCGCCGGATGGTGACGTCATTAGCAGTACATGCGGCACATTTCGGGCTGCCCAAAACTGCAATTATCACAACATTTATTTATTTTAATACACGTGAGACAACATCTAAGTCTTTCTGAAGTGTCGGGTTTATAAAATTATGTTTTTGTTTTTATGTTAACTTGACAGATCAATCAGAATTAGTGCCTTATAAGTTTTTCATAAGTGTCTGCTAGCTTAGCCTTTTGCTGACAACGTAACCAGAGAGCAGATGGTGTGTGCAGTTTGACTGACATTCTTTATTTAATTTTACTGTAATTTCGCAGGCGTCACATTAGAGAACATATCACATTTCATTGACAATGGGTATCCTAGAAAAGATAGCAGAGATAGAGAGAGAAATCTCTCGAACCCAGAAAAATAAAGGTATGTCATGAGATTCTGTTTTAAATGACCAGCATAAGCCTTATTTTGTGTTTTATTCATCCTAATCTTTTGTGAATTGTGTTGCAGCAACTGAATACCATCTGGGTTTATTAAAAGCTAAGTTAGCCAAGTACAGAGCTCAGCTTCTAGAGCCTTCCAAGTCATCTGGAGCCAAAGGTGAAGGCTTTGATGTTATGAAATCTGGAGATGCTAGGGTGGCTCTCATTGGATTTCCCTCAGTTGGCAAGGTAATGATGATATTTACATGCAGAACATAATTCAATGTTTGGGCAAGCTCTAATGTACAGTATTTGTGTAGTCTACTTTCCTCAGTTTAATGACAAAAACAGAGAGTGAAGCAGCTTCATATGAATTTACCACACTGACCTGTATACCAGGTGTCATTGAGGTATGTGTTCTTTGGATTTATTTCTGTTTTTCTTTATTTTTATTACAGTCATTATTGTCATGTCTGACATGAACGATTTAAAATTCGTTTTGTTTGCCTTTCAATTTTAGTACAAAGGTGCCAACATACAGCTACTTGATTTGCCTGGTATCATTGAGGGGGCTGCACAAGGTATGTTCATTTTATTTCCAAGCATAATGTCTATTTGTATGACCAACTGCAACTGTTCTTTCAAAATCTAATTTTTTGCCTTTTCTTTCAGGTAAGGGTAGGGGTAGACAGGTCATTGCTGTGGCTAGGACTGCAGATGTGGTCATTATGATGTTGGATGCAACCAAAGGAGATGTTCAGAGGTCAGCTGTCACTTGTACTTTGTGCAAAATGCAAACCTTTACATAGTCTCTCCATACTCCACTGACTTCCCTGTTCTTTTCTTCAGGGAGCTTCTGGAAAAAGAGCTGGAGTCTGTTGGCATTAGACTCAACTGTCCCAAGCCAAATATCTACTTTAAGGTGCACAAAAAGCAGATATAGTAATTCTTTCTACATGTATAAACTGATTGCACGCTGTAAACATTGTGTTAACCAAAACAAATGTCATCTTTTTCAGCCTAAAAAAGGAGGTGGACTATCCTACAATTCAACGGTTCCACTCACACATTGTTCTGAGAAACTTGTTCAGCTTATTCTTCATGAATACAGTATCCTTTAATAATAACCTTACACTTTAGTTTACTTAAATGGTCTGGCAAAAAAGCAACACATCCTCCTTAACATGACATCAGAAATCTTCAACGCTGAGGTTTTGTTCAGAGAGGACAGCACCCCAGATGAATTTATTGATGTCATTGTGGGCAACCGAGTGTACATGCCTTGTTTATATGTGAGTATACATTATTAAACTAAGATTCAGTTAGATACAAGGTTTCTTCATTTTTTTTTCCTTCACTTTTTCCGCTATGATATTTCAGGTGTACAACAAAGTGGACCAGATTTCTATAGAGGAAGTGGACCGTCTTGCTCGTAGACCTAACAGTGTGGTCATCAGCTGTGGTATGAAGCTGAACCTAGATTACCTCCTTGAGCAGTTATGGGAGTACCTAGCTCTGATCTGTATATATACCAAGAAGAGAGGAGGTATGTTATTTTTATCTATCTATGTTTTTAAGTAACTGTGAGTATGTGAGTAAGTAATTGTTTCTGGCAATTTTTTTTTACAAAAGATCTTTCATTATTTTAAACAACAGCAGACAGATAATTTATTATTTAAACTTTTACATTTATTTTATGCACTATGCTTTTTTTAAAGAGAGCAAAGACTTTTTTGTACAGATTTGATGTATACAGTTGATAATTTCAAGCAATATTCTAGTCTATTTTTAACTTGTTCATTCAACATGTTGTGGCAGACTGTTAAATACCACAGACATTTGACTGAATACCATAGAATATTGTATTTTTATTAGAATATTATATATATATATATATATATATATACTGCTTATTTTCTTTTCTTTTTTCTTTTCTTTCTTATTTTATTCTTATTTTTAATTGTGTAGAACGTCCAGATTTCGGTGACCCTATCATCATGAGACGAGCAGCATCAGTTGAACATGTGGTAAGTTTTGTTGTCCTCTATTGATTGTAATATTATTACCAACTATTCCTGAATTGTAAGTAACACAAAATCAGTTTAAATGCATGTATCAGATTCAACACTGCAATTCTTGTTTCTTCCAGTGCCACAGAATCCACCGGACATTAGCAAGCCAGTTCAAATACGCACTTGTCTGGGTAAGATATCAGTAAAACATATGTTTTATATTGTCTTGTTCGCTACACAGTTTTTCTAAAACTATTCTTTTATTTTGGATTACAGGGAACAAGCACAAAATACAGTCCTCAGAGAGTAGGACTAACACACATCATGGAACATGAGGATGTCATTCAGATTGTGAAGAAATAAAAGTCTTCTAAACAACTACAGTATCGACAGAACATTTGACACATGCGTAACAGAACATTTTTCTGTTAACAACTACTTTTTCAAGCCTTTAAAAAAGTCAAGACTGTGCTCGAGACCTAAATACAAATATATTATTTTGTTTATGAAAATAATCTGCCTGACAATGCTTATTAAAATACATAGTGTTCAGATTATTGATTTATTTGTAGTGTGCATACGATGAGAATGTTTCGTAATTAATTGGATTGAACATGTGAGAGATGGGGGTCTAAAAATTTGTGAGCACATTGAAAATATTGGATTTAAAAATGTGACACTAACCTTGTTAACATCTTTGTACAAAAGGTCAGATCTCTCTTGCTTCAGTGTGTCATTAAACACACTAAATGATCTTTGGAACATTTAGTCATGCTGGGATAAGATCTGTTCAATAAGATTAACAGGACAGTTTTCCAAGTTCCTTTTCTTCTTGGATGATATGATTGTCAGCCAACTAGAGTGGTTGTTATTAGATTAAAAGGGAGTGTCCAATGATAAAAAACAGGAATTTAATTTCTCAATTCTATTCTTAACTTAAAA
This sequence comes from Beaufortia kweichowensis, assembly GCA_019155185.1. Classification (NCBI taxonomy): domain Eukaryota; kingdom Metazoa; phylum Chordata; class Actinopteri; order Cypriniformes; family Gastromyzontidae; genus Beaufortia; species Beaufortia kweichowensis. Next base: position 5,690,531 of record CM032804.1, read on the forward strand.
TGTTATGGTTATGTTGTTATATTGTAAAAATGTTAAAATTCAAACTAGTGTTCTTAGACTTTTGCACCCCACTGTATTTACTAAATACCTGGTTTAAATTTCCTTTTTTGGTTTGTTTGATAACTTTTGATAACTAAAGTATTTTGTCACCAAAGTGATGACAAAGCATGTTTAAACCCAACAATCATCATAAAAATAAAATGAGAAAAAAATGTATATTTACACTCCCTAAAACCAACCTTACTGACGTAGTTTTGAAAGATCAAAGTTCAGCCTTACCTTCTCTTTAGATAGCTAGAGGAGTGAAGCCGTTCCCTTGAGAGTTGGAGGATGTTTATTCTACAAGTTTCTTCAGGTGTGTTGATCATTTTTCTTCTCTCTCTCTCTCCATTTATAATTAATATCTTTATAAATGGCACAAAACGACCGATGACCGGTAGAAACATTGTGCACTGTAAAAAAGAAATTTTAAGTAAAAAAGCTTGTTTGTAGAAAATATGTCTTGTCATGATAGAAAAAATACGTTGCACACTAAACTGTAAATCTTAATATGAGAAAATTGTTCTTGTTTGGTCTTGTCAAGTAACTATTAACTAATTTTGAGTTTCTTTTACTAGAAACAATTGACAGCTACACATTTTACATTTATGTCCATGTTTACTTTTGTAGAAGATTTTTTAGTTAATTGTGTTATCAATTTTTCTTTTTTTCAAAATAAGCAGAACTTCAGGATAAATATTCTAGTTATATTACAGTTTTCACCAAACATTACTTACTATTTGATGTTACTATTCAATAGCATGTTTGTCTATTTTTAAGACCCAACAATATCTTAAGTGCCTAGATTTCTGATCAGACTCTAGTTTTAAGGCAGTTTTTACTAATAATTTGTTTATCTTTGTGTTGTTTGAAACCTGTATGACTCTTTCTTCTGTGTAACACAAAAGTCGTTTTGAGAAATGTTTTTTTTCTTCAAACAGTGGTCAAGTCAAAGGGGTTCAGTGTTGTTTGATTACCAACATTCTTCAAAATATCTTCTTTTGTGTACTGCAGAAAAAGGAAAGTAATACAGGAAATCTTGAGGGTGAGTAAATAAAGAAAAATCTTTTTGTAAGAACTATTCCTCTATCTCAGAAGTTACAGTGTGAAACATGGTGACTCAGAGGCACTCTTTATTCTCACAAGATGTGGGCCGTTAACTGTCTGTATTTGTGTGAAAACCTAGAGCTCTGTGCTCTATTCATTACAGAAAACTAGCATAATAGACAACATTAAATATGTATGCCGAGGTGCTTGGGCTGTACAACACAACAGGCAAGTGTGGAGTGGGGAATTATCAAGCCGTTGGAAGGCTGTTCCACTTCAGGCTTGATGGCTCTATGTGTAATTGGCCTACATTTAAAGTGCTAAAATGATGAGCAGGATGGCAAGAGACTGTTTTGGAATAACTTGAGGATTGACGTGTCTACGCTGGAGTTGTTTTGAATGAGTTTGGATGGAAAGATAACGGTAAGAGTGCAGTCCAAATGAGCTATGCTTGTTAACATGACACTTGATGCTGAGGCCATATGGTAGTGTGTGAGGGTGTGTGTGGTTACAGGGCCTGTGTGTTTTAGAGTTTTATTTGTTTGTGGTGATTAGGTGTTATAATAGTGACTATTGCTGTTTCATGAGGTGATAATGAGTCTTTTGAAATGCTAAACGGTTCTTAAAACAAGTTAATTTTGTATATTTAAACTCAATGTTTTTTCAGCTATGATTTCAGCAGATTTGTTCTTGGATAAAAAGACGCTATGATTTTTGTTAAAATTGTTTTTCGAAAGCTAGTAAAAGTATGTGCTTTATTACTATTGTGGTTAATGAGAAATGAGTGTTTCTAGTAAAAAAATCAATAGACAGTTGTGAAATTTTCTTTTATAATAGTTTTGCTTAGTTGTTTAAATTAAGTTTTGAACTAGACGTTTTTTACAGTCCTGTAATGTTTTTTTTTACAGTTTTTTACAGTCCTGAAAGATGCCTAAATTCACCACAGCAGAACCATTTATAGTTCAGAACCATATATATACCTTTCAGTCAATTTTTCATGATTGTATTTTCAAGATTGTTCAGTGAGGCAAACTGAAATCGAAAGGCTTCGATCATGTGGCTAGTTTATACCATCCATATAAAAATGTTCTCATAAAATCAGAACAATTTACAACGTAACATAAAAGTACATGAGATACGTGTAAACATGTCACATCTTCAGATAAAGTTCAAATGCTAACAAAAGAGAGTTACACATAACTACAGTAAATGTATTTTTCTAAGGCAAGTAATTCTATTTTGTTTAAACCCCAATCTTCCTCATATAGATAATAATTGGACAGGACTCTTTTAAACAGTCGTTTTTATCAAAACTGTAGAGTTACACTAAACAAATCAACTGTGAAGCAGAAAGAATAGAGATTAGGCCTACTTGCAATATTATGCTTAAATTAAGTTAAGCTTTGGTTAAGATGATGTTTATATTGCATAGTGCTTACTGTATCTACAGAGCTTTGCTGCCCTCTTGCTGAATAACTAGTATTGCACTTCATTGGAAAACATTTCACAATGCACAGCTATTCCCAATATTTTAATGACCTTGTTCAATAGCACTTAAGCTTTAATGGTTGCGTCTTTTAAAATGAATTGTTAATGATGTGCTCTAACCTCTCAGATCTCTCTGGTTTGAAAACATTAGAAAATGTTGAGAAAATAATTTGCGAAATATCTGGAATTTCTCTTTCAGGTATACAACGACAAATTACGCCAAACCAGAAAGAGCACATTTCTTGCTGTGTAATATCCACACCATTGGCTTTTCTAATAGTTTATTGACCAGTAAGAGGACAGGACAGCCATTGATGTTGTGTGTAATTGTATGTGGATGAGTTGTGGAATAGAGGCTTTTAACAGTGATGCGGTTTGTTTGCCTAGCAACCGGAGACAGGCCAGTGGTTTTTAGAATAATAAAAGTCATATTTACCTGGTAGCTTATCAATGGTATGATCATATTCTGTGTAATGTAATGCATATTGTTTAAAACATGGTTGGTTATAAGCCGAAAGTCAAATTACCAGAGTTTTTGTTTCTCATCTCTGCAGTTTTGTGTGAGGAATGTTTGTGTTCAGGTAGAGAGCTTTTAAACAGACACTCAAAAGATAATCCCTTATACTAACATACAGTGTATAATAGACAGGTGTGATTCAATGGATCATACTGATGTTTCAGTGTGTCCTGATGGACTGGAGAGAAAACATCGTATAGCCATGGAGAGCTGGTGTGTGTGCTCCTCGTGAGAAAGATTTTAGAAGAGGGTTTGGATGTAATTATTCTTTGAAATCTGTTTCAGGGTAAGTATTTACCCATTGGCATGATCACAACAACACCTTAACACCTAACACCTTACAGTAAGGGATTGTATTTTTATCCTCTATCACCCTCTATTGGACTAAAACCTGTATGATTTTCTTACATGGAGCACAAAAGAATATGTTGTTTTTTTCCTTACAATGAAAGTAATAGGGATATAGGTTGTCATACACACATCAATTGTGCTCCACAAAACCAAGAAAATCATGTGGTTCTGTTACAATTACAGATTTCTTTCTCCTTAACATTAATTTTTTTCAAAAAGATGTTTCTATCAATTTGAGGTGTGCTTTACACTAAACTAGAACATAGAAACTGGAAACTATAATATTTCTATAATAGTATACTATAATAGTATTCTTTGGCTATATGCAATGTTTTGGAAATTTGGCTGTGATATACCTGTACGTCATACCATGTTAGCTTGATCTATAGACCCCAGGTGCCCTGTTGAGGATTTCCCCTCATTATTTATTAATTAATGGCAGCCATTAACAAAGGAGCAGCATTAAACCTATATTGACAGTGTATTGCGTGACAGCATTGCACCTTGATTTAATCTAGTGTGCTGTAACTTTATTGTATTGCATTATACAGCTTATTATTATTATTTAATATTAAATGTACAAATTATATGTTATGTAGATTATGCTGAATAAAGAACTGCACTGTTTTGTTGGATTGCTGCGCCCTATTTATTTTTTATGTGGAAAATGAAATAATGACATTTATGTGTGTGACATGAGCCAATGCCTAGATATTGTCATTATATTTAACTCACTTCTAATGGTTTCAAGAGCATTTGAAATTGAATCCAGTCCTCTCCTCAGCCACTTGATTGTAACCCTATACAGCACTTGGTATAGGTAAATAGCTAGGCTTAGATTTAAACAGGTTCGATTAAGGTTTGTGATATACATTACGTCTGGTCAGGTGACTAAGCTGTGTCTCTACACAGTGATTAATCTTTGCTTGATTTTACCTTATATATTTATTTAGTGTTAGCTGTAATAGTAACATATATGTCCTGCTAAAACTCATTTTGGTCAAGAGTGTCATATAGTACTGTAATGAAACATGACAAACCAACTTGTTATCATGATTGTTTATTTTACATGAAATTAATTATTGACCGTTAACAAGCTGTTATTATAAACATTGAGTAATGAAAATGGAAAAAAGCAGCTTAGCATCTCATCCAAGTTCTTGCAACAAACTTGATAGCTAATGATGATGAACTCCAAAGGAAAATTGTGTTATCCCTTGTAATGTTATTATTCCAATGTCTATAATTGTAGCATTGAAGCAGCACGGAAACTATGTTTATTGTACATCTGTGCATGTGACTGTAAATATCTGAGGTTAAGAATGAATGGGTCACTCTATATTTAGAGCTTTTCCCATTAATATTTCATTATTTCTTAGTGAACTGAATACAGTACAGCCATTAAGAATTAATACCTAGCAGTGTCATGAACTCTTGGCATATTAAGTGGTCAACAGTGACACTCAGCTATATATATATTAACAGTATATACATGTGTGCATATATCATTGATAACTATTGGATTTGAGTTGACATACACTGGAAGGGTACCATAGTAGTACTGTATGTACTGTAAATGTTATTTTTTAAAACTGCTAACTATCTAAAGCATAAATGTATCAAAGCAAAAAAACTAAATTACCATTAATTGTTTTGTTGTTGTTACATTAACAATCAAAGATTACATTTCTTTACATACTAATACTTTGTAAAGTTTTTAAAATATACTTTTGCAGAGATTCTGTATCTATCAAACAATGCATTTTATTTTAATGAACATTTCATTTAATGTTTTATTAGTAAACAGAATTCAGACTTTCTCTGTCTTTGTTCAGTATTTGCTGTTATGTGGTCCATGAGTTTGCATGGAATCAAGATGTCTCTGCTGCAAATGATAGTTTGAAAAAGTCATACAATAAATGTTTGTTTGGCAATATAGGTTTTTCATATTCTATAATAATATTAAGCATAATATTAACCCACCCTTGATGTCGTGGAGAAGAGATTAGTTTTCATGCTGGATCATTACCATATTTTGGTAGATTCTCAGACACAGTTTAGTAACAGCTCAGCCAACATGCATTATTTATACAGGAATGAGCTAAAGAGATACTGTTACCCTAAGTCAGAGTAGTTGATACATTTAAGGTGCCCTTTGCAACTGTCACGGGGAGCCCACGCATATTTTCAGACACATGTACCTGGAGCTCTTGAAGGACTTAACCTGCAAAACTCACAGGACAACAAATCTAACTGGAGTACTTTTCTCAAGCTGACACATGGACATTCATGGATGCCAGCAATGGTGGTCAAAGAGCCTTTTGTCTGAGGGAAATCTTCTGCCAAAATTAGCACTACAGCCAAGGACAAGCACCTGTTGGACATTTCTTAAATGTCAGGAATAACACCTGTAAGGTAGAGTCCTACACAAAAGAATCAGCAGTTTGTCTTTTTTCTTGGAAATTCTTCTGGATTACAATCAAGATACTAAATTAGGCATTAAATACATTACTTTTATTATTTAAAATTACAGTGATTATATTTGCACTTTACTCCGATGAAGAATGTAATTTCTACATGGAACATTTGTCTGCTGCTTGAGTTTTCACTGACTGTCCATTTTTGATACAGTGACATGCATTAGCATGAATTTTGCAGAAGGAAGAAATGCCACCAAAGAAAGGAGACAAAGCTGCACCTAAGAAAGGTGACAAAGGAAAGGCGGCGGAGGCAAAAGAGGAAACAAAGGCTGGGAAAGATGAAAAGAAAGGAAAAGGAGGCAAAGAGCAGCCTGCTAAAGGCAAAGCGAAAGAAGACCCCAAGAAAGGAAAGGGAAAAGGCAAGCAAGCAGTTCCAAGTGATTCTGAGGATGCCTCCGAGGTGGAGAGGAGCGAGGTGGATGACAGCGAAGCGGTGGATGAAGAGGATGTACAGAGTGAGGATGATGGAGGTAAAAGAGGGAAAGGGAAAGCTGCGCTGAAGGGAGCTTCTAAAGCTATGGCGATGAAAGCAGGTAAACAAGCTGTTGATCCAAAAACTGGTAAGGGTGCCAATATTAAGGCTGCAACCAAAGCTGTTTCAGGATTCAAACCTGAGGAAAAAAAGCCACAAATTCAGCTGGGTAAAATGAAGGAAATAAATTTGAAAGGAACCTCTTCAGTTATGATGGGCTTTTCCCTTCAGGGTCAGCAAAAGAATGAACAGAAGCCAAAACAATCAAAAAGAGGGTTAAAAAGTACATCTAGGCTCTTCATGGGATTATCTGGCAGCAAGAAAAAGAAAAGTATGATGCCAAAGGCATTGCAAAGTACATCAAAGTTGTTTTCAGGCTTTGGAAAGTCAAAAGCAGATGATGAAAAAGCTAAAAAAAGAAGAGGGTGGAAAACCACTTTTATTGCTCAATATTGGTGGAAAGGCAAATAAAACTGCAGCGGCGACGTCCGGGCTCGGAAGCAAATTTAAAGGCTTCTTTGGTAAAAAAAAAACTGGAGCTGCACAATTTAGAAGTAAAGGGTGGGCTCTGGGCAAAATATCAGGAGCAACTAATTGGCTAACTAATAAATTCATATCCAAAACATCTAGTAAATTAGGCCGCTCTGTTCGTTATGGCAGGTCAAGCATAAACAGATATCATGGCTATCAGAATGGAGGATATGAATATGATGAGGGTGAGTTTAGTTTTGAGGAAGATGATTATGGTGAGAACAGTTACAGCAGAAATAACTCCAGTGGGCGATAGGGGTAAAAATCATGACAGCTATAGCCAAGGACACTTCAGAGGACCACATCAGTATGACTACTTTGAGGAAGATCAGGAGTATTATGACTATCCCGAAGATGAATATGGCTTTTATAATGAGGAGAATGAATATTATGATCCCATGTATGAGGATGAATATGGCTATTATGATGAGGACTATTATGATGAGTATGATGGAAGGCAACCGCATGGGTATTATGATGAATATGGATACCCTGTTGATGGTATGGAATATTATGATGAAATGGGTTTTGCTGTGGAAGATGATTTTGGTTATATGGGGAATGAAGGAGAATATTATGATTATGGATATTATCCAGAACAGCTAGAGTATTATGGTGACCAACAAAATTATTACAACCAGTATGAAGGTATTTCAGACCCCTATATGATGTATTCAGGTTATCCAACTGTATACCCTCAAAATCAGTATGGTTACAATGGAGATACTACTGCAGTTTACCTTGACCCTCAGTTGGTTGCTAATCAGCCATTTATGTACACAGTAGAAGATGTCATGGAACCAACAGAACCAAGTATGATAACCACTGGGGAATTGTATGGTAATGAATATGTACACACCCAAACAGATGGAATAATGACTGAGGATTCGTTCAGGTTCCCAAGACCACAAGTAAAATTGTTTGGAAAAGAAAAACTTGAAATTGCAAATCCAGTGTATCAGATCCCCAGAAGTGATCCTGAGATGTTTTTAGACCAGTTTGACAATCAGCCATTTTCTTCACCTGTGGGGTTTCCTTTATACACTCCACAGCAACATGAAGCTGTCCAAAGATCATTGTCTCCCACACCCATGTTTATTCAGCAAACACCAGCACCTATTATACCACCTAGTAGTCCTATTTTAGCCCGATCACCTCAAATACCAACCTCCCCTGTTCTTCAAGCAAGACCCTTTCCATCTCCAATGCAAGTGTCACCTGCTCCAAGCAGACATTGTTTTGCACCAGTGGGACCCATACCACTCTCAACACCAGCATCTCCTATTCTGTCTGCAAGGAGATTTGATCCCACTTTTAGTGATCCAGTTACTCCTCATTTAGCCTATGCAGATCCAATGTTTCAGAGGCTCGATTTTTCTCAAGAAAATATCCAACCAGCAATACCAAGACAATTAAATCATCTACATTCACCACAGCTCTCCTTAAGACAAAGCAATTTTTCACCTGGTCGAAGCAGCCCTATACTTCACCAAAGATATGAGGAAATGAGTCCAAGGTTCTCACCAAGACAGTCTAAAAAATTTGGCCCATCATCATACAATAATAATGCACAAAGACAATTTTCTCCCATTCAAAGGAGAAAATTTAGCCCCCCCTCTTCTCCACAGCCATCCAGGCAGTCACCTTTGGCCTCTTTAAGAGGAAAATCTCCAACACCTCAAAGAAAACCTTTTGGTTCTCCTCTTGTTAATGGAAGAGAGAGCCCTCCAATGTCTCCACAGAGCTCAATGAGAAGAAGAAGTCCTCCATCTTCTCCTAGACCTGTAAGGCAAAATGCTCAAACTAGCCCTGCACCTCCAATAAAATCTCGTTTTAGGCCAATTGGTAGAGGCAATCAAGAGTCTTTCATATCAGCAAGATCAATGAGGAAAAGTTCTCTTTCACCACAACCATCTTTAAGAAGAGGGAGTCCTTCACTGTCTCCAACAATAGGCCAACAGTTTCCAGAGGAAGGCCCTCCATATCCATCTCGCAGAGCCACATCTCCCATCCAAAGACCTACATCTCCAAGACCAATGTCACCATTTGCTTCTAGGTCCCAGCGTCCTCTGTCCCCATCAGCCTCAGTATATTCTAGCAGAATTCAACATGAGCCACAACATCTACCAATACGTTCCTCCACACGTAGATTCAGAGGATTTGGAGGCAACAAAGTGCCAATGGGAACAGTAAAGCCATCACCTGTAAATCCAATTTTGCAAAGAAAAGGTCGTCATGGTTCCCCTCAAATGCAAAATGTTGCTCCATTTAGATCTTCTGTCCATAATGCCCCCATGGGCTCAGGAGCTTTGCAACAGAGTGCTCGAGCTTCCCCAATCACGTTGGCAAGACAAGGTTCCAGACCAACAGGTTTTCAAGAATCAAAGAGATTTTTTCCACCTGGAACACCAAATCCACAGAGAGGTTTTCATAGACCTGTTGGGAGAGGACGTCCAGTTGTGAGAGCACCAATAAGTCCTGTACCTCTTAGGCAATCTATAAGAGGGCAAAGTCACCCTCTTATAATGAATGCTCAGCCACTTTTTCCTCAACACGTTCCAATAAAACAACCAGGAATGGCCTCACCACAACTCTCTGTAAGACATGTAGCAACTCCATGTCCATCACCTCAACTTTCAGTGAGAGCTGGCTCACCAGTATCTATTCGCTCTGCATCACCAAACCTTTCATCTACTCTTCAGAGAAATGCTCTGCATAATCAAATAATTAATCGTGCTTCACTCAGATCACCAATTCCACCTAGCTTTACTCCTCAGGCTCATGAAATAACTCAATTTGCCCAGACGGTTGAACAAAGGCCATCACCTCTATTAACAAATGCTTTACAGAACCCAAATCTTACTGGTGCTTCCTTCGGTTCACCTCTTCCAAGGTTTAACTCTCCAATGTCCCAGATCAACCAAAGTGTATCTCTGAGCTCTTCTCCAGCCTTTACAAATGCATTACAAAATTCTTTGCTCCGTAATGCCAATTACCGATCACCTCTGCAAAGGTCTGCCTCTCCCCAAACTGTAGTGGCACCTCCAGAGGTTCAGGTAATTAATCAAAGCTCTTCTCCTCTCTCTAATGCATTGCAAAACCCTTACCTACGTAATGCTACTTTTACTTCTCCGCTGCAAAGAAGCACATCTCCTTTTTCTTCAACACCAGCTGCTCAGCAGGGACCTCAGACCATATTACAGTCTTCTTCAGTGTTAGGTAATGCTCTGAAAAACCCTCAGTTACGTGGTGCCTCATATATCTCACCTCTTCAGAGGAATACATCTATATATGTTCCCATGATGTCGCAGCCAGAGCAACAAACATCACTGTTATCAAATGCACTTAAGAATCCCAACCTAAGAAATGCATCATATACCTCTCCACTACAGAGGAGTCCAACACCTTTTCAGCAAGCACAAGTACATTCCTCCCCTTTGTCAAATGCATTAAAAAACCCAAGCCTACAAGGTGCTACTTTTCGAATTCCTGATGGATCAATAATCTCTAGGAATTTTGGAGGACAGAAACAAGAGGCTACAACATCTGTTCTGTCAAATGCATTACAAAATCCCAATCTTCGAAAAGCTACCTATAGGCTCCCAGATGGTACCATAGTATCAAGAAATGAGCCAACACAACCATCTCCATCTTCTTCACTCTTGTCCAATGCTCTTCAGAATCCAAACCTTCGAAAAGCAAATTACAGGCTTCCTGATGGAACGCTTATATCCAATACCACTGAGCAAACACCTGACACAGCAAAATCTTCAATGTACTTAGGAAATGCTCTACAAAATGTCAACCTACGTAAAGCTTCATATAAACTGCCTGATGGATCTCTCTTTTCCCGAAACCAACAGACAGAACAGCCATCCTCTTCACTTCTTTCAAGTGCTCTTCAGAATCCTAATCTTCGTAAGGCTTCCTACAAACTTCCTGATGGAGCTCTTTTGACTAAGAGCTCTGAACCAGAACCAGAGCAAACAATTTCCTCTCATTTGTCAAGTGCATTACAAAATGTTGGTAAGGCCAACTATCGCTTACCTAATACCTCTGGCCTGTTTAGAAACCCAAAACAGGAGCAAACTCCCCCTTCCATGTTATCCAATGCTCTTCAGAATCAAAACCTTCGCAAGGCCTCTTATAGACTGCCTGATGGATCAATCATGACAAGAGGTAAACCAGATCAAAGTCAAGCAGCCACATCACCATTTCTGGGAAATGCCTTGATGAACGCTAACTTACGCAAAGCCTCCTACAAGCTGCCGTCAACACTGGGACGTTCTCCAGAGGACCCAAGGTATGCAGTGGTGACCCCACAGATTCAGGGTCAATCTAGTGAACATTGGGCTCAAAATCAAATAATAGATCCCCATGTGCCAGATGATGTCTGGTCTTCAGAAAGAGTCCTCCCTCATCATACTGTTCAGAACCTTACAAAATGGTCCATGTATAGGGATGAAGAACTGGAGAATTTTGTCATCCCAGTGTTTCCCGGCCAGGAGACAGGTAGCACAGAGCCTGCATGGGTACCAGATAGGGAAGGTGAACCTCAAGGAAACTGGTATGACAAGGTAACTGATCTGGTACATAGTTACAATATATAAAAGACAGTTGCTGTTCTTTTTGTAATATAGATTGTCCCTGCCAATAATATTTCTTTAAATGTCAAATGTCATCAATTTATTTGTTTATTTTGTTTTCTGTGAAATGCAATATTAGTGCATTCACATGGAAATTAATAGTTTTTTTAAAGGGAAAATATTGCCTGAGTATGATGAATGCAAGTTCTGTAACAAGATGACAATACTATAAGTATATTTGAAGCATCAGATTAGAAAGATAGACTGAGATTTACAGAAGTTGACTGGACATAGAACAGTATTTACGCTGGATGACTTTGGAACCAAAAAAAACTTAACCCCTTAAAATCTCAAAACTTATCAAATTCGAATCAGACACAATAACAAATGTGCACCAAAAGAAACATTGGCTACAACAGGAAATGTATCGTACATTTTTAAGGTAACTATGGTGTTAAAGTTGTTTCATCATGTTTGGTGAAAAATATACATAATCTTTGTGTTGTACTAAAATATGTTTTTAGATGTACTCAATTAGAAGTCTGCCTACAATGTTGTACCGAGAGTGTGCAGAGGAGGATGGGTATGAGGACATGACACAGCTTGAGTATGTATTTATTAAATATATAAATACTGGTTTACAGTGTCTACTGAAAACAAATACTACCTTCTATTGTCTACTATAAACAAATACAACCGCATACACTGATACTAAATAACACCAGTGCTATATCTAATATGTCTACACAGATTACATTGTGTTTATGTTTATGTTTGAATTAAATTGAATTTTCATAAAACATTATCTATCTCTTTAGAGAACTGCATGAAGGTGCTGTGCTATTGAATTTGAAGAAAAGATTTGAACGGAATTTGATATACGTAAGTAGATTTCAAAGCCCATTCCATATAATATTGCAGAGTCTCTAAAGAACAGTAAAAGTGTAGAAGCATGTTTTCTGAAAATATTCCTAAATCAAAGAGTTTTTATTTTGCTAATATTTGTATTACAATACTTTTATGGTGACTTGAGTATAATCAATCTGTATTAATTTAAAACAGATTATCAAAAATGATTATGAAAATAACTTTCTTTCAAGACTTATATAGGTAGTATTCTAGTGTCAGTTAACCCTTACAAGATGTTCAACATCTACGGAACAGACATGGTTTTGCAACACAAAGGGCATGCACTTGGAGAGAATCCACCGTAAGTATTCATTCATTCATTGTATTTGGAAAAAAAGAATATTTAAAAAAACATAAGATAACTGTTTCCACATTTTTTCAGGCACATTTTTGCCATTGCAAATGCCTCCTACACTAAAATGATGGATGCCAAAGAAAACCAGTGCATTATTATCAGGTAAAGTCAAAGAAGTGAAATGACTTTGTTCACAAACATAACTGATGGTCCCAAAAAGACAAATAAAGTGACAGAATTGAAACATCTGATCTACGTCTGGTCACCTTAAGTAGTCTCGATAGAACCGTCAGTGTCAGTTCTACTTTACACAGCTGATGATCTGGAAAACTTTAAACCTCTATCTCTGACGAAGATACCTGTAAGGAAAGACTACTGATGTCTAGGCCATGATTGCACCAGCAGATCATGTCTCTGTGAAATGCACCCATGGCTGTTCACATGCAACCTAACTAAAGCATTCGATTTCACTTCTGTCTGATGATCAGACACCTAGCTCATTACTTAAGTGCGAAGCAAACTCAAGGAATGGAATTCTTTACATGCCAAGTCACGTTCTGTGCCCATTTAGGATGCAGTTAAAGAGTTAAACAGGTAATTGAGGGGGTTACAGTCATGGTGTGGTCTAAATGTGCATATTGTCTTTCAGTGGGGAGAGTGGCTCTGGTAAAACGGAGACCACAAAGCTGGTTCTCCGCTACTTAGCTGCAATACATCACAAACAGAACGTCACACAGCAGGTATGAGCTCATCATGGCCAGACTTCTGCTTTAAGAACTGTTTTTGCACACAGCTAGATTTTATTTAAATCGGCCTTTCCCTCTGTTTTGCTTTATATGCTCGGATACAGATTGAGGTATTGTATATTGGTGTGATTCATGATACATCTGTGTATGTGTGTTTATTAGCTTGTAGATGGTGCATATACTTGTTGTGTTTTGCATGTGTGTAAATATATTTTAAGTATTGGAATACAGCATTCTTAATAGTATTTAAGTTAAAGTTAAAAGTGTTTTGAATATTGTGATGTATAAATCACAGCTGTTTATTGCACCATTCTTCAAAGATCCTTTTGGCTTAATCTACAGATTCTTGAAGCAACTCCACTTTTAGAGTCATTTGGGAATGCCAAAACCGTACGGAATGATAACTCGAGTCGATTTGGGAAATACATGGAAATATTCATGGAAGAGTAAGTTTGCTCATATTATATCCATTTACTGTGATGTTGATACACCCAGTAAGAAGAAGCACTTCATTGGAGTGCCGTTACAACTGTAAGAGAATACATATTACATAATACATGCAAATACATATTAATGCATGTCTGATTTTCCTGCTCCAAACAGAGGGGTAATCAGTGGTGCCATAACCTCACAGTATCTTCTCGAAAAGTCCAGGATTGTGTTTCAGGTATTTTTTTACTTTTAAAAATCATAATTTAATAAATGTATAGATAATTTTCCTTATTTTTTTCTCTCAGGCCAAAGATGAAAGAAACTATCACATTTTTTATGAGATGCTGGCAGGTCTTCCTTCACAACAGAAACAGTCGTTTTACCTTCAGGAGGCAGAGACGTACTATTACCTCAATCAGGTGCGGCTGTGATTTAATTCACTTTCGAGATTTTTGCAGCAAAAATGTTTTGTTTAACTTACTGATTTTGTTGTCCATCAGGGTGGAGACTGTGAGATTGTTGGCAAAAGTGATGGAGAAGACTTCCGCAGGCTCCTCAGCGCCATGGAAATACTTCACTTCAGTGCCGAAGACCAGAACAGTATCTTCAGAGTCCTGTCTTCCATCCTCCACCTGGGAAATGTCTTTTTTGAGAGATATGAGGTAGAAAGAAACTTATTCAAATAGTAGTAACTTTACCCAGCTTCCTTTGTTATGCACTGATGTTCTTTCATGAATTGCGTTTGACTTTTGTCTATGTCTTGACAGACTGAATCTCAGGAAATGGCATCAGTTGTAAGTGCTCAGGAGATCAGAGTTGTGGCTGAACTTCTGCAGATCTCTCCAGAGGGCTTACAAAAGTCCATCACTTACAAAGTTACGGTAAGAAAGTCTTGCTTGATAATACACTAAACGTTTTACATATTTCACTTTCCTTGGACATTCATGCATTTATTTCTAAATAGGTTTTGAGGCCTGTAGTAAAACTGTAGCAGTTAAATATCTAAATAGGTTTTATACTGTGTGTTTTACACGAACTGACACTGTTTGCAAACTCTGTACTCGAGGATAACAGTAACAGAGATGACTCACCTCTAGACCTCAAATGAACTGCTGTCAGGCATCATGCCAAGCATCGGCACACTGTTCCGTGTGGGCTTTATCATTACATCATTTGTGTTGCTTTCCATTTAAATTACGACTGAAATGCCAACTGCTTAATTTGAAAGCAAAGAAAAAAACAAAATGAAACAAGCAAATGTAGCCACAAAGTGTTCAGATAGAATATCATTGCACGTTTATAATGGCAGGGCAGCAAGCCATATCACTATGGAAACCATGTAACCCAGTCAGGGGAAACCCTGGGCAAATATCAAGAGCCCTGTAGCCATGTCAGCCTCCCAGCATGGCCTGTGTTACAGTCCCGTGGTTTTCAGCAGATATCATCCAACCCTCTGCAGGGGTGCCACCAAGAGGTCTAATGCAGTATTAACCCTGCTTTACAACTCAACTACGACCACAATAAAATCAGGCCTTTTAGAGGAGTTACAGTATCCATAACATAAAAAACTGTTTAGCTATAAAAACACTATAATCAAAAGTTTAATAATTCATATATTTTGTAACTATAAGAACATATTTGTATAGAAGAGAGACCAC
This sequence comes from Beaufortia kweichowensis, assembly GCA_019155185.1. Lineage (NCBI taxonomy): Eukaryota > Metazoa > Chordata > Actinopteri > Cypriniformes > Gastromyzontidae > Beaufortia > Beaufortia kweichowensis. The sequence goes on from CM032804.1 coordinate 5,706,082, forward strand.
CGTGAATCTTAATAAAGACGTAGCTTTATGTCTATGCCACTAGTAGCAATAAAAGAGCAAAATTGCTATTAGTCAGCAAACAAATAATCCCACCACAAACTTACACTGTCGAGTCAATGTGGACTAGTTGGGATGCTCAAAACAAACAGAGCCTCTGTGTACATACCTTTTGTGGTAAGTGAGTTAAGCAACTTGTAGAAACATTAAAACTGATAGAAAATAGAAAAATATCACCAACAGTGATATGAGAGCAAAATATGACATGATAGAAACCAGTCACAGTTATGATCAACAAATAGGCTATACGGACCATGTGTCCATGGTACCTACTGAATAAAGCCATACGGTGACTATTTTAGACTAAATTCTATGAGTAACATCTCTCAAATGTGGCAGTCTAACCGAATAGTAAGAATATGCAAATAACTCTTCCTTTTCAAACCTGAGACTTGTTTCCATGCCAACAAAAGGTTGTGAAAAAGTGTTTCAGCTCAAACGCAAAGTCTTTGTAGCATTACATTCCAACTTTTCATGACTTCCAATGCAGCGTCAAATGAACGAGATGTTTCCATTACGAACATCGTATTGAAGAAAATTTCTTCATATTTTTCATTGACACCTCAAGGGCTGAAAACACAATCCATTTTTTGGTAGAGACCATCAGCATGTCATTATTCTGTTTCAGCATCAGAATTCCTCAATTTCAGATGATTCACCAAAAAGCCTTAAATATGATCCTTTACCAAGCGTCTTGTTTGCAGATAAGCCCTTGTCTCCGTTTAAATCAGCCAGTACTTGTCAATGTTTACAGTCCCATTGCCATGTTGAAATGTGCTGTGGCATTTAGACGGCCACTCATGAGGGCTAGGTGACACCACTGTGAGCTCTTTAAAGTAATTTACTTAATTCTTCTAATTACAGGAATTAGGTCTTCTGTATGTAACAGGAGAGGGCTATACTCAAGTCATTTCCCCTCAGTTGAATTGAAGTGGACAGTGATCTTCTGGTACTGCTGGGCTTGGCTTTATCTGATGAAACAATTAGGCCTTGCTTTCAGATACTGATACCAGAATCTTTCCATGTGAAGTGAATGAAGGGACAATTGTCCTGCCACAATACTAAACTATTTATTGAAAGATTTTTTATTTAAAAGGGCCCTAATTTCATCAGTTGAATGGGATTAGTCTTGTGTGGCTGCAGACATGCAGGTTGTGTTTACTGTATACTGACTCTAAAGCTGTAAGTTAATGTTCCAATAGCACATAATGGTGTCTTTTCAACATATTACTATTTATTGTGTTCTGTAGGAAACTATGAGGGAGAAGATCTACACCCCCCTGACTGTTGAGAGTGCAATTGATGCAAGGTGAGCATCTAAACAAAGTAAAAATGGCCCATAATGCACCGTCACTTGGCCTTAATATAAAGAAGAAAAAATAATTATTCTGTCATGTTAATTGTGTTGCATATTGTTAGGCTTATGCAGTTTGTAGTAATAATGCTAAACTACAATACTTAAATGTAAACACTGTTGGAAATTAATGGTACTGTAAAAATTAATGGTACTGTATGATTGCATAATCATATATATACCTCATATACAATATTAGCATTATTCTTGAAGATAATTGTCAAAACTGTAGTACATTGTAGTCAATAATAACTGATTATGTTTATATCAAGGAAAGTTATATTTTACTTTAATTAAATAAAAGTTAGTCTAGATGCGTTAAGTGAGACCAATATGGTGGAAATGGAGGAAAGTTCAGACTGGGTTTGGGTTTAGACTATTGCTATCTAAATGGTGTGTACACTGAGATCATCCAGTTGGAAATACATTTGCTCTCTCAATCATAACAGAGATGCAGTTGCCAAGATCCTGTATTCCCTTCTGTTCAGCTGGCTAACAGATAGAATAAACAAGCAGGTTTATCCTCGGAGCAACGGGCTGTCCATCTCCATCCTTGATATCTATGGATTTGAGGTATAGTGCTGTAGTTTGTTCATGCATGACAGTGAAGGTGTTTGTGAATACTCCACTGTTTGTGATAAATCTGTATTACCTTTGATTTTGTGCTTTGTAGGATCTTACCTTCAACAGCTTTGAACAGCTTTGCATAAATTATGCAAATGAGTACCTTCAGTTCTTTTTCAACAGGGTCATTTTCAAGGAAGAACAAGTAAGATGATTCTGTTCACTTTAATCCTCTGAGAATTGAATAGATTGCCTAAGGTATGTGTCAATGATTTCCTTTGAATATCCCAGGATGACTATAACAGAGAGCAGATCATATGGGAAGAGGTGCCTTTCTCTGACAACCAGGCCTGCATTGACCTCATAGCAGCAAAGCCTCATGGGATACTGAAAATTCTTGATGATCAAAGCGGTTTTCCACAGGTATCATTTTATCCCCTTAATGTTCATTGATGTTGATGTTCTGATATTAGTGTTCATTTATTTATCATTAATAGTTTACTTCCTTCCTAATTAACATCTTTAATAATTCATTTCTTTGTTAATGAATTTCCTCTAGGCTACAGACCATACCTTCCTTCAGAAATGCCACTATCACCATGGCAACAATCCACTGTATTTCAAGCCAAAAATGCCTCTTCCTGAATTTACCATTAAGCATTACGCTGGGAAGGTGTCCTATCAGGTACATTTAAACAACTCCCCTCGATCTCTCAAGTCTTTACAGGGATTGTTCACCCAAAATAAAGATTCTCTCTATTTAATCACCCTTATATTGTTCAAAACATATATATGACTCTTCTGTAGAACACAAAAGAAGATATTTTGGGAAATGTATTGTGGTTTTGTGTCCATACAATGGAAGTCAATAGGACTAATGTTATTTGGTTACCAACTTTCTTCAAAATCTTCTTTTGTGTTCAGCAGTAAAAAGAAAGTCATACAGATTTGGGATGAGGTTGACTAAATGATGAATGAAACTCTTTAAATTATTTCCCTATAAAATTAGCCTTTGGGATACACTAAACTGCTTGTTTTTCACCATTAAAATGTTTACAGGTTCATAAATTTCTGGATAAGAATTATGATCAGGTTCGCCAGGATGTTCTTGACCTTTTTATTCAAAGCAAAAATAAGGTAACACTAAAATGAAATAGTAACCGTTAGCAACATGAATTAAATGACAACAATAAACAAACGCTGTTCTTTTTAGATGGTTGCGTATCTGTTTATGAGCCATGCTGAGGTCCTCAGCCAGCAGAGATCTAACCCTGGAAAGAACAGCACAGTCACACGACGACATCAAGCCTCAACGGTGGCGGCCAAGTTCCAAATTTCACTCATGGAGCTTGTTGAAAAGGTGGAGAGGTAGAGCAACTTAACTGTGAATTACATGAATCATGTATTTTCTTGTAAAATGTAATCAATTTCACCCAATGCTTTGTACTCTGTAGCTTAACTAGCAAAGTATTGCGCTAACAGTGCCAATATCATTGTTCAAGAGCACACATACTGATGATAATGTAATGTGAAGTGCACTTTAAAAGTAATTGTTTTTCACTAACAGAGCCAACCCATATTTTGTGCGGTGCATAAAGCCAAACCAAAACAAGGTACGAAATAGCGATATAGTTTATGCTTGTTCAACTTTTAACAATGTTTTGGCTGGAATTGAAATCGTCTGAGAGAGTGTTTTAACCTGCAGGAGCCTGGTGTGTTTGACATGGAGTTGGTCAGTGCCCAGCTTTGCTATTCTGGGATTTTGAAACCATTCGAATCAGGAAAGAGGGCTATCCAATCAGAATTCCCTTTGACGTTTTCCTTTTCAGGTAGAGATAAATGTGTGAATCAAAACTAAGGTCATAAACACAGAGCTTACAAAGTTTTGTGGTATGATTAGCTATCAACTTTCTGTTTGTTGAATGAATAGTTCACCCAAGCATGACAATTTTGTCATAATTTGCCATCTCAGCTGTATATGACTTATGTGTTTTAACACAAACAATGTTATATTAAAATGCTATCAACTTATCTATAATTAGACGTCCAATGTTAAAGTAATCCAATAAACTTCAGTTAGTTAATAAATGTCTTCTGAAGCAAAACAATACATTTGTCAATACATAATGATGCTACATCATGTGTTAATGTAATAGTACTGTACAGTAAAGCATAGTAATTTGCCAAATTTGTTGGCATGTTGACAACTTCAAGTCTCACTGGTTCTTGCATGACAAATACAACAAGTCACAAGACTTGCTAGAACCATTTATTAAAACTAAATTATTTGTTTATTATTTTAAAAGCACTTATCTGGTTGTATTTAGGTATAAGTCACTACTGGGCATCAAACAGCCTCCTCCTGCCAATGGGGAAAACTGTGTCATCATGTTGGGAAGGCTTTGCCCTTTAAAGCCTGGAGCATTTCAAGTCGGTGTCACCAAGGTGAGCGTGATTCCAATTAGACCACTTTTGGATAATCTGTCCTTTTAAGGTTAGTTTGAATATAAATTTAACACTAAATTTTAGCTCTTTCATTTGTTAGTTGTTCATGAAGGAGGATATATACTTCCTATTGGAGAGTAAGCGAGACAGAGTCAGGCATGTAGCTGCGTTAACTCTGCAACGTTACACCAGGATGTTTTTTGTAAGAAAACGCTACACGGCCTTCCGCATGAAGATCATACGGCTGCAGGCCCACTGCAGAGGATATCTCGCAAGGTGCAAACCATCATTCTCTGTCTAAATATCTCTACCTCCCAGGACACTCTACATTTATAATAATATTTATGTAGTAATATTCATTCATACTCTTTCCACAGGAAACAGTATGTGAAAATGAGAGCGAGTCTGGTGAAATTTCGCTCACTGGTCCGTATGTATGTTGATCGCAAGCGGTACATTAAGGTAAGAACAATATAGTTTTTGTATTTAGTGATCAGACTGAGCTATAGTTCCTTTATTAATATTTTTTTTCTTTCTTGATTATAGATGAGATATGAGGCCAGGAGAAAGGCAGAAGAGGAGCAGCGGATAATAGAAATGGTTCTTATGGCATTTACCATATTTTTGTTTATGTAATTATGTTTAACCCATCTGATATGCAATATAGATATTCTGCAATTACAGTAGATTCTTTATTTACAGGAGCTGTCAAGAAGAGAAGTGGTCAACGTCACTCATCTAATCATTCCAGCTGAACTCGGAGCGTTGCTGCAGGCAGCCGCAGGTACTGCAAGTACAATTTTATGACTCGTTTAAAATACCACACAATCAGCACAGTTCCTCACCTCTCATCTGTGTGTTTTTAGGTGGTAGAGAGCTTCATTCTGATTGCCTGGCTCTGGTTCAGGCTCCAACTGTTCAGGTGGAGTCTCAGCTCACGCTGCCTCTTGACATCAACAACCACACCATCTCCAAATTTGTCCAGATTTACTTCAAAGTAAGATATTCTAACATGCATTCACACGCAGGTATTCATTCAGGATCAGAATATGCTGAAATTAATTGAGGTCTATCATTTCTATAGGAACCAAAGTTTGGAATGTTGGCTGCACCTTTAAACGCACCACTAACCCACATTGATGATGATCTTACACACGAGGCTCTAGATATGTTTGTCATGGTACCGTTTTTTGTATATATTGTTGAATCTTTTTCCTTTTCCCCTTTGTTATATCATTGTGTAATGCTCTTGGACTTGTAGATCATGAGGTTTATGGGTGACCCACATCTAAATGGTGCTCAAGAGAATTTATTTGGAAACTACATCATCCAGAAGGGACTTAGCAACCCTGGCTTGCGGGATGAAATTTTGTGTCAAACTGCCAATCAGGTTTGGAGAAACACCAACCCGGACAATTCAGAGCGGGGCTGGCTCCTGCTGTTAGCCTGTCTGAGTGCATTTGCACCATCAACTAAAATGGAGAAATACCTTTTAAAGTAAGCTACTTTCCAGTATTTATGTCCGTGTTGAAATAATCTTAATGTAAGTGCATTGATTAATTTTGGCTTTTGTATGACCTAGGTTTATCTCAGATCATGCTTATAATGGATTCAAAGCTGCCGGCCAACACAAGCTAATACAGGCCATGCAGAAGTCACTGTACGGACCAGAAACTGCAAGAACGTACCCACTGTCTCTGCTGGAATGGACAGCCAATAGGAAAAAAGCAAACATGGTTTTGCAAGTGCACTGCTTTGATGGTGTGTGTCAGAGTTTCACACTGTTTGAGCTTCGGCTACCAGGCAATGTTTAATGACTCTCATGGCCTATTGCACCAATAAGGGTTTTGTCAAATCAAGGTTTTATTGGTGACCTGGCTTTTTATGTGGCTTGTACAGCAAAATAAACATAGAAAGCATGTGCCATTTAGATTATACAAACAGAATAAACAGCCTGAAAATACCACATAAAGTTGCCATGAATGGCTCTTCCATCACTGTAATCTCCCGGAATCAGCCTGGCAGGTTCCTTTGTACCTCAAAGCATTGAAGACAATGGTGTAAAGCCTGACTATATCAGATACCTGATCTGTGGTGCTAAACAGAATACACAAGAGTCGTATGTGTGTGTTTACTTCTACATGGCTGTCTAACCACAGCTGGTAAACGCCATGTTGTATTGACAGGTACATCTTTCTTGTGCCCTGTGCACTCATGGACGAGCGGAGAGGAGTTGGCTGCAGATATTCTACAGCACAGGTAAACAACCAAACTGATGAACCTGTTCTCACAAAACACTTTCTATATTATGTTTTTATAACAAAATATTACCTTATTTTATTCAAGTTCATCCAAAACCTAATTTTAGCCAATGTAGGTGCTGTAATGTTTCCATTAATTCATCTTTACATGAAGCTCATTAATATGCTGTTTTCCATGTCATTAGTACATGGCTTTTCCTCTCGGGCATGTTGGGATATGTACAGTCTATAATGAGTGCTTCATTATCTCTTCCATCTGTAATTTGGCTGAAATGAATAGCTCCATTAATTGGCTCCACAGGGGTGTGACGGAGGCTTGGAAGGGCTGCTCTGTTGTCATGAAGGAACACGGACAGTGGGCGGAGCTTGCGGGGCACGATTATGTAATGGACTTGATCGCAGACATGGAGCTGATGAGAAATTTTCCAAAGCAAAAGTCCTACTTCATCATCTCAGCTGAGAGTCCCAACAGGACCAGGCCCAATGCTGGACTGTTAGTGTCTACATAATAATTCAATAAAAAATACTTTCTTTGTAGGCTTAGTTCACCCAAATATTAAAGTTCTGTCATTGTGTATTTAATCTCATGTTAGTCCAAACCTTTGTAGTACTTTTGTGGTGTTGGACTCCATTGGACTCCCTTTTGGAGTTTGACAGCTTTGGTCAATATGTGTTGCAAAGACCAAAAAAATTGTTTTGCAACAATGTGAGGAGATTTCCTTTAACACTAATGATTCAAATGCAATAATATGATACACGATACTAAATTAATACTGAAACTCTGCTGTGCATGTTCTTTAGTATGTCACAAATTGTGAAAATCTAATCTTACATGGAATGTGCGTCTTTAAAGTCGTTTTTGCAGTGTTAATGTACTGAAGTGTTGGCTGATGTTTCTGCCTTAATGTAAACATCCACAGGGCTCTGTTTGGAAGTGGATTTGATTCAGATGATGACAGCTCGCTTCTGCTCCCCCCGGCCATGCCTGGCTCCAGCCTCCTAGATTCAGATGGATATTACAGCCATGGTCTGTTTTTTATTACTTCTTTTATTTTTCTGTAAGCTTTTTTAGCAACACCCTGTACATACATTCTATATTCAAATGTCAAGATTTCTGTTTTGTTTTTGCTTTTTTTGGCCAACCATTAGAATCAGACTTCAGTGAGGCTCCAAATCAGAAAGGCATGGACAGATATCTGGACAGCCTGTTTGATCCAGTGTTGTCTGATGTTAATGGGGTAAGTGTTTGTGTTTGTGTTTAGAGTTTTAAACAAGCATAAATGTAACCAAATTCATATTATTTGGACATTTAATATACCTATTAGCAACTTTGTAGGCAAGCGGCATAGAAATATAACCTGAATGCCTGTGAAAAACAATTGGTCATTTGATCCTCAGAATGTAAGTGATTGAGTATATCAGATGTGCTCTGTTGGCACCAGATGCCCTGCATTGAAGGTGATTAAGTTACCAGTTTACCGTATTTCTCACAGCATTTAATCCCACTTCATTTTTTGCCATTAACCTTATTTTTTCTGAGGTTGTCTAGTGTTTTTGAGAAAAAGATTGACACACAAAAATTGTGTGAACCTGTTAAAATATCAGGGGAATCTAAAATTGTCCATTTTAGATTTTAGAAGGGACAATTTATTAATAAATTGCCGGTGTCCTGTTATATAAATATCTACATTGGAAGTGGTAAACAAGGCTGCTGTGGTCTGAACCAGCTCGGTTCAGTCTTATTGCTCACAGAAAATGTGCCATGCTCCTCTTACAGAGTATAAGGTACTCCCCTGGGGAGATTGATTTCTCATATGACTGAGCTGGGAAGGGTCCAGTGGGGGTAAGAGCCTGTTTTGCTTTGCCTTCTCTGCCATGCAGGATATGGAGAAGTCATCCAGCATCTCTAGTCGTATGAAGGGAGCTGATGGGATTGGAGGGGAGGATGGTGACCTGGAGAAGCCCCTTACCAACAGACCGTATCCCCCAGGACTGCAGCCTGGTGGTGAGCTTTGCATCGCTTCTCATTTTGCTCTCTCCTTACTAATGATCAATTATTCATGGGTTCCTCTGGGGTCAATTGGTACCTAAAAGCAATTAAATGCAAGCTAAATTTAATTTAGACTTGCATATTATTTTAAACTGCACGTTTTGTTACTAAAGCTTTGCATGACAAATGAGCGATGTAATTGTTTAGAGTGATTTACCGCTGTGGGGATTTTAAGTGACTGTGGCTTTTGGTGATTCTTGGTATTCTGTTGTGTAAGCAAGTGTTGGAGTCACAATGTGCCTCAGCAAATTCAGGAAATGAATAATACAAGCTGTATTTCACTTTCAGCTGTATTGTTTATTTTTATTAAGGGTTCTCACAGTTATGAACTTAATGAGAATTTTAAGAAATTTTTCATTTGTGTTTTCCTTGAAAGTCATTTACATTATTAAAGGTTGTGGATATTTCTATAGTAAATATAAAAATGAATCAAAAGAATTTCTAATATTATTGTAATATATTGACCAAAAAGTCTGGGAACCCTGTTTATCAAATTTAGGAGTTTAATGCAGCTGACTGGGATTTCCACAATCTGAACTTAAATGAAATCATTTTGATAAAGCTTTGACAGAGAGGTCATAGCTTATCATATTTACTGTTCTCAGCGGTGCCAGTTCTACCTGTTATGGGAGGAACAATGATGCCACCTATACCTATGCCAGCTCTGTCTTCTGTGCCTCGTGCACCAGCCCCCACCTCTGTGCCTTCAGTACCCCCAATGACTTCAATGCCTTCAATGCCAGCTATGCCTGCTATGCCAGCTTTCCCTGCTATGCCGCCGTTGCCAGCTTTCGCTAATGTGCCACCGATGCATGATATGTCAGGTATGGGTGCTGTATTGTTTGTATGGGCGCTTGGCACTGATCCTGTGGGGTGATTGTTTCAGCCATTTTCTTAGTGTGCTACTCAAAGTCACAAAAATTCCTCACTGGTTTGACTTTTTTGGCTTTGTAAATCTTTAAAGGTGTAGATCCAGCTGTCTTAGCACAGCACCAGCAAGCCATCATCAACCAGCAAGCCATCATACTGGTGAGTTACTAGAGCAATGCAGAATTGTTTACAGTTTAACAACCACTGTTAGAGAATTTAGAGACTTGTAACATATTGAAGTGAATGTGCTTTCGAGTACCCAGTCCATCTAATGTACCACAGGCTCAACAGATGACAATGCAAGCCATGGCCCTCCAGCAGCAGATGTATAATTCAGTGCATCACACACCCAGTGAGCATGTGCCAGCTCCACATTCAAGCCAATCTAGTCCAGTGAGTATCTCAGCATGGATTACAAGATCTCATTAAATATCAATACACCAGAGCATTGATTCTATTAATACTATGTATTTGGTAAAGACCAGTCTAACCTATACAAAACCAATTAACACTTTGTTTTTGAATTTGTGAAAAGCCGTGGTCATGATTTCTAACATCACATGTGTCATAATTTGAAAAGACTAAACAAGAACCTGGATTTGCGTCCCACAAACCAGCATCTGTTCCCCCAGCACAGAAACCTTTACCACGGCAGCACAGTATGTAAATATATCATGCCATGTAACATTTTTATTTTTATTGAAAGTAACTTTTTACTCAGTGTTTTGACATGTTTCCAAAGGCCCGACTAGGAGGGAACCGCCATCGGAAGATGTGGTAAGAGCCACTATTTCAAACTCAGAACACTTACAACCGAGTCACAACATCAAAGACATCATCAAACAATACCAGGCTAACCCTGCGAAACCAGTAGAGCTTCCCAGGTGAGACATTGACATTTTTAGGAAAAGTACTTTCCGCTTATCCTTAAAAATCCTTAAATTAAACAAAATGAAGGTCAAACATCTTTCTCTAACATGCTCATGCAATATCTTCTTGGTCTAAACTGATCTGTAATACAGAAGGGAAACTAAAGTATTTCTAAAAAAACCAAACCCTCATGATGAAGCTATGATGATTCTTAGGGACCAGATGAGTGCTCCACCTCCACAGGTACACAGAGAATTCATTTTGTTAAAAATAACTGGTGGAAACAAGTATAATTACTACAAGGATAATGTGTCTGAAACAATCAGAGAAAGAAGATCTACGCTCCAGTGTCTTCCTCATCGTCTGCAAAACAGTTGGAATATGACGGTGGACCACTGACACCAGCAAAAAGCATCAAGACAAAGAGATCACCTCCTGTACCAGCTGTCAGTCAGAGATTCCCGGTCCCTGCACCTGGTAAACTAAAAATGATCTCTGTGTACTTCAGTATATTTCAAAATAGAGATAACAAATATCAGTGTAATGTGTTGCATTACAGTATCCAGAGAGCTTCCAGTTGAAGAAGAAAATGTTCAGACTCAACTGCACAAGAGGAGCAGTGAGGAGCATTACACTTACACCAATGTACCCTGGAAAATCTACCTCAGAAAAGAGGTTTGTGTGTGTCACGATGGGTCGATGAGAAACCATACTTTTGTTGTAAGCCATTACAATGATAATAAAATGTTAAAGTGGTGTTGTGTTTTTTAGGTGTTTTATCCAAAAGATAGCTTCAATCACCCTCTGGTTCTAGACCTCTTGTTTAAGCAGGTTTGTTTTTCCAGTTTACTATGTATTTGTATATAAAGTTATTCATAGTTATTTTAAACAGTGTAAAAACTGTAACTGCAAATTAATTGTCAACGTTTTTCTAAGATCGTCCATGACACGTTCTCCGAGGCTTGTATTCGCATCACAACAGAAGAGAGGCAGACTATGAAATCTATGTTTGGTATGATTTATCTTGATATATTCTCCTACATGCAAATTGACATTACATTATTACAAGAGCAAGAATTTTGTGCTAAACTACAGCCTAAACTTTGCTAGTTTTATCTGGGACACCACCTACTGTAAAGATCTTGCTGTTTTTAACAGGAATGGTTCTGTTGTGCCTTTTTGCTTTTTAACAGCTGAACACAACATCGAGATCAATGCCACAACCCAGGATGAAAATGTGAAAAAGAAGATTGTGGTTGCTGCACGAGACACCTGGGAGATCTACTTTTCACGGCTCTTCCCTGCATCTGTAAGATACCAACATAATATATCAATATTAATAATAGTCTTTTCAAATACTACAGTACTTATAATTTGCAATAATTTAAACATTTGTCTGTGATTTTCTGAACAGGGCAGTGTTGGGACAGGTGTCCAGGTACTGTCTGTATCTCATAGGGGCATCAAGCTATTAAAAATGGTCAGAAGCAGTGCAGTAGCTCCAGATTACTTCAGAGTTCTGCGACCTTACAGGTACAATCAAGTTTGATGTCATTACCAACCAGTACTCATCATACATGCTCTTTCTGCATTATTTCATAGATTTGTGATAAGCATTGATCTCTTGCAGCTACACAGACATCTTGTTCGTCACTATTCCCTCCAAGAACATGCTGGAGTTCAACCTCACCAATGAAAAACTGATTCTGTTCTCTGCCAAAGCTCCTCAGGTCAAAACCATGATTGACTACTTCATCACAGAGCTGAAAAAGGTTGGTTTTCTCACAATGCCTCATCGCAGAGATTATTGGTTGTGTGAAATGGAGTAATTGTGCTCTCTCCTGCTCTAGGACTCAGACTATGTGGTTGCTGTACGTAATTACGTTACAGATGACAGATCCCTGCTGAGTTTTCACAAGGGAGACATCATACGCCTGCAAAAAATGGAAGGTCTGGATGCAGGTGAGAGCAAGATCTTCATGAACCTTGAACAAGACCTGCAGCCATTTGCAGCTCTGAAACATAGTGACTATTTACAGTGAGAGTATGAGTGTGAAATAAAAGTGCTGCTTTTTTAAGGTCAAAGGGTGCAATGACTTGTTCGCCAAAGTTATAACTTTCACCCCCATGGCTTTTTCACAGGCCAGGGTTATGGTTGCATAGTGAAAAAGAAGGTGATTCTCCTGGAGGAATTAAAAAGAGACACACCTGATTTTGGTGGGTCGTGTGAAAACAACTGCATGGAGTGCTGCTTGGTTTCTTGATGTGCTGTTTTGCTGTTATATGTGTTGTGTTTAGTAGCGTCATCTTGATCTCTTTCTCAGCTGCATGTAAACGTTCTGCCGAATACAATACTTTTTATGTTGTGTTGCAAAACCAATATAACTAAAGGAAAAATAGTACTTTACATATTTTTACAAAGTAAAAATATAGCATGCATCCCTGGATGTATCCTATATGAATTTCCTATGCATGATGGGGCTGATATGCATAGTACTTCCCTCTGATAATGTCATACTAACACTAAACACAACACACTTTTACACATCACATCTTGTTTTGTGCAAAAGGCTGGAAGTTTGGGGCTATTCATGGGAGATCTGGGGTCTTCCCTGTGGAGTTTGTACAGCCTGTGGCTGCTCCAGACTTCATTAACATTCCTGTGGATAAGAAAGATGAACCCAAGAACCAGCAGGGTCGTGTGGCCGCCTCGGCTGCTGTCGCTGTAGCTGTCGGTTCTGCTGCTGCTGCCCATGAACTGGACCGCTCCATTGAGGTTAATGGATTAATGGTTAATATGTTGTTTAACATTTGACAAAGAACTAAGAGATGTTGTGTTGCTGTGTCTGACCTCCAGGTGGCGTCTCCTGTTAGTGAGTATGCAGAATCCTATATTGAAGGTCCAGAATTGGACATTGATGAAAGAATCTTACAGGACGGCCAGTACAACATGGTGGAGTTTGCCAAGAAATATTTCAGAGGGGCCCAGAGAAAAGACAGGTTAGCTGAATACATCATGGAAAATCAACAGGAGCTATACAGCTGCATAAAAATGGACTTTAAAGGAATAGTTAAATATCTATGTTTTGTCATTGTGTTTGTATTTTGTAGTGATTCGTACAAGAAAAAGTCAAAGAAAGGAAAGGAATCCAGAGAACCATCAGAAATGGTCAAATTTTCCAAGGTGCATTTTTAAACATGACACTTAAAATAAAAGACCATAATACAGTAAAACTTTAAAAGGTTTGCTGTGTTTTAATACATATTGTGTTTACTTTGATTATGTAGTCTCCTATTCAAGAGTCCCTGATCGAGTTCACTGATGCAAACCTGAACAAAGTAGCTGCAGAGATTTTTCTTGGTAAGTCAGAATGTTCTCAGTCTACAATAACCTTCTCGGATCTCATTTGCTGTCATCTGTTAAATTTCAATACGTGTAACATGTCTTCAATGTTTTCCCCGGTAATAATTCTTCTCCTTTAGCTATAATGAAGTTTATGGGGGACTACCCTATGAAAGGCCAGTCTGAGCAAGATGTTGTCTGCACAATCCTAAGGGTATATACCTCTTTACATGCCAACAAGCCTTCTTATCATTTAACATGAATATACACATGCCTTCATAGCCTTCAAGACTATTTAATTAATGCCTTTATAGCCTAATTTTGAGGGTTTTTTATCTGTGTTGTAGTTGAGTGGCGAGTTTGGACTAATGAGAGATGAAGGATACTGCCAAATCCTCAAGCAGATAACTGGGAACACCAGCTCTAAAATGTATGAGAGAGAAACCCCACGCAGAATTGGTTTTAATGTGCCAGGAAGAGAATTACAGTTGTGTTTTATTTTATTTCACAGGGAGAGCTGTCAGAAGGGTTGGAGACTGCTGTACATCTTTACTGCATACTACAAATGTTCAGAAGTACTGAAACCATACCTGCTTAAATACCTCCAAGATACCTGTGCAAGCCAAGGAGTGCACTATCAGGGTATAGTGATGTTGTAACTACTTTTTAGTGCTATTTGTGTCTAACATCATCTAGTCTTTTAGATGTTAATGTATGTTTTGATGTTGTAAGGTATTGCTAAGGCTTGTGAGCAGAATCTGAGGAAGACATTCCAGTATGGTGGACGTGTTGTGTACCCTAATGTCATGGAGCTGAAAGCTGTACTGGTTAGTTGCACATAATCAGTTTTTCATTTTATGGTGAGAATTGTCTATGTAAAAATTAAAACAATTTGCTGATTTCAAGGCTGGAAGGAGCTCCAAGCGCCAGTTGTTTCTTCTTCCTGGTGGAATTGAACGACATCTAAAAATTAAAACTTGCTCAGTAAGCTCTTAATTTGCATCTCTCTGTATTATTTACTGCAGCTTGGTCAATCAAGTATTTCAGTACACCGTAAGAGTTGAGACTGAATATCTTTGTTTACTGTACTGTGAAGGTGGCTTTGGATGCTATTGAAGAACTGTGCTATGAGATGAGTCTGCATAAACTTGAGGCATTAGACGAATATGCTGTATTTGTGGTCACAAATAGAGGTGAGAGGAAAAAAACTCAAGTCAAAATTACATGGCATTAATTGTTCACATAAGGTAATTTTTAGGAAAATGTCTGATAGAAAGCTGTATTCTCTCATATGTCTTTCTCCAGGTCAAAATGTCCGCCCGCTTAATAAAAGGGAGTACATCTTGGATATTGCTACAGAGACAGAAAATTTTGATAGCAACTACGGCCTGTGGTTTCGAAGAGTGATCTGGACACAGCCACTGAAGTTTGACAATGAACTTGGAGTCACTGTGCATTACAATCAGGTTCATATCAACCACACTGATTCATTTTCACAGACATTACTTCATTTGTCTTATGCTGCTCATTGCTTAAACCACCAAAGGTTTGTGGTTTTTGTTCTTGGTTTGTTTTGTTTGAGTCAAAGCTCCAAAATGAACAAAAAACCAAAAGCAGCCCATACAGTGTGTCTCATGGGCTATATTTTAAGTCTTGGAAATAAAACAGTGATATAAAGATTCTTATAAAATCTACTGCTTAAGAACAACAGCATACGGATCAGATGGCAGAGTTTGTAGTTTTTGGATCAACTGTTTCTTTAAAGCTACTAATTTAATCTTCGTGCACATTTGGCAGGTTTGCCCTGACTATTTGAAAGGTCTTCTTAATGTTGTCCCACATGGTAAGGCCAGTGAGCAGCAACTTCAGCAAACGTCAAAACTGGCAGCTCTGCAACATCGTGCCAAGGACTCCATATACCTCCCCACAATGTAATGCCACTCATCTGACGGACATCTAATGTTTTGACATCTAATGTTTGCATTAGTTTTTCACAGCTTAAATGTGTTCTTGTGCTTTGCATCAGTCATGAGGTTCAGGAATACATTCCCTCCCAGCTCATTGGGCTTCAGAGGGTCCAGCAGTGGCTGAATATGGTGACCCAGCATATGCAGCAGGTGCAGGCCCTCAGTCCTCATCAGGCCAGAGCTCAGTTTCTGGGTAAGAATTTAATTTCAAACAACAGCTGATGTTGGGACATACTGTCACATATTCACAAGGCTAAGTGTTATGCTTGTTTCTGTGTCTCAGGGCTTGTAAGTGCTTTTCCCATGTTTGGCTCGTCATTCTTCTACATACTCAGCAGCAGCAACAGTGCTATTGACACGCCATGCATACTGGCTGTCAATCAGAACGGCTTGAACTTTCTAAGCAAAAACACTCATGTAAGTTTAACCTCTTATTTTCTGACCCATATAAAAAATTCACCTTTGGAAACATAAGATTAGGATTGGCTTTGTCTTTTTCTGTCCTTTGAGTCAATGGCATCCCTCACAAATAACAGATTCGGATGCTCTACATTAGGCAGCAACTCCTCGTGCAACACAATGATGCTTATGTTGCAAAACATTTTTTTTAAATAAATAATTTTTTATTAGCCTTTTTTCATTTCAACTTTTATAGTATTGAATGAAATAAATTTATTTGTTTCTGCTATCTTGGATTAATGTTTTCCACTGACCATGCATACACAAACATATATTATATATGTGCTTTACATGTATTTTCAAATATCAGATTTCTGTATGCAATGCAACCTTACAGCTGTTTTCAATGTTCCCCAGGAGCCAATGGTGAAGTTCCCACTGAAAGAAGTGCAGTCCACTCGTACACAGAGGCCCACAGCTGGCTCCAGTTACCCATATGTGGAGATAATGCTGGGTGACCTAATGTCTCAACGCATTACACAGTTACAGCTGGACCAGGTATGTGCTAAAGTACCCTAATTCAAACACCATGACATAATCTAATCGTGTCATATCTGGTCGTTTTAATGATCTTTAAAGGTGTGTTGTTAATCTGACTGTGTTATTGTCAATGTGAGTGACATGGCTGATGTGGGCGGGGCTAATTTTTGTGTGATTGATCTTACAGAGTCTTGAGCTGTGCCGTGTCATCGCCATGCATGTGGAGAACTTACTTTCAGTACGGGAAAAGAGACTAACCCTGCCTCCCAGTGAAATTACTCTGCTCTAGTTTCCCTTTTTACAGATGCTATTTATTACTGATTTTATGGCAATAAGTGTAATCAGACATAGTCAAACCTGTCAAATTGAAAAAGTCATTTTTAATTGTTGAATATGCCTGTTTGGAACTTCAAAGCCAAATTCAAGGATTAGCTTTTCGTACACAGTAGTTGTCATAGATTTCTTTGGGTTCAACATATGGCGCCATATGAACAGTTTCATTACTACCTCTAATTCTGGACATGTCCAGCAAGAGTTTATTTTTATAAAAGTGAGAACATTTTTTTAAAATTTTTTACTCACTGGTTTTAAAGTTCTTTTGCACTACATGAGAGTATGATGTGTTATTAAATATTAAAATATTGGATACATTTTCATTGTAAAATTATCTTTGTGGACAGAAAATGCAACATATTGTGAATAATGTACAATAAATGTTGATTTAACATTAAGACTTCTGAATAATAAAAAATATTTAAATGCTTCTCTAGATCACTTAGATCACCAATGTAGCATGTTGTTTCAAATGTATTTCTTGAATGCATGTCAGTGAAATGCTTGATGTGAGTAAAACATACGCTTAGTACAATATTTGCAATATAGTATATATACAAATCTATGAGTGATATGTAAATGGTATGCAACTATGTGCATAGTTGCATGCTCATTACAAACAGTGTAAATTGCGCTTAATTTAAACACATTGTTTCAACAAAGTTTGTTGTGTTTGTAAAAATGATATGAAAACGTAATCTAGATTTCTCTGACCTAATAGTAAAACTCTCTTCATGTATTATAATTGCCAATGAAGCCAGGCCTTTTAAACGAGTGTGAAAAGTACACCCAATCCACTCGTATTCCATTCCATGTCTTCCAAACGCATTATCGCCGTGGGCGTGGTTTGGCGAATTGGTCACAGATTCTTGTTCTCTGATTGGCCCTCTTAAGACGTGGTTCCTGTGAACTTGCCCTGTGGTAAAACTGCATAAACACGGAGCTGAAAACTTGCACGGTTTGAGGAGTGGATACAAAAGAAACTGCAGCTTGAATGAAGGATCACGTTGTTTCTCTGCACAGATTAACGCCTAACGGAATTATATCGATTTGAAACGGCGCGGTTTGTGTTACATCTCTGATACGGCATCAGGATGATGAAGTTTAGATTCAGACGGCAGGGAAATGACCCCCACCGTGAAAAAATCAAGCAGGATCTGTTTGCATTTAATAAGGTATGTAGGATTTACAGCGTTGTTGAGTAGTCTTCTCTCGAACCCCCGACACTGAACATGCATGGGGTTTTGGGTTGCATTAAAAGCGACACAGAGACATTTAATCCAAGCGCATGAGTTTTGAGGGAAGCATGCCAATTAAATGCAGGATCCTGCTCTTAATTACCAGCAGTGTTTTCAAATACCATGTTCAGATACGATTGTTGTGCAACAAACAATCTCTGTTATATATATAATCCAGTCTTTTTATGTTTTGTATATAAAAAGATTAATTGTTTGTTGGGTTTTTTGCGCGTGATTTTCATCTTCATCAGTGGTACTTATCAGTGACATTAAAAAAGTTTTCTAATGTATGTAACTTCAACACCCACATACAATTATGTAGTATACTTGTAGTATTGAAAATGTATAGATACTATAGTGATTTTTAATTCCACTACAGTAAATTAATAAGTTATACAGCTGTATTTAGTTGCTAGATAGATAGATAGATAGATAGATAGATAGATAGATAGATAGATAGATAGATAGATACTTTTTTGATCCCCAGTGGGTAATTTAGGTTTACCCTATACAATATACAATACAGTAGACTTCTCTTATAGACATACAGTGCATGTCCAACACATATGTAATAATACTATACAAATTTACACACATTTGCTACAGTATTATGCATTAACATAATCTAATAATTACTGTAATATTCTGCATTATTTTACAGTATTCTACAATTTACTACAGCTTACCATTGTAAATAATAAAGTATACTATATTATTTTTCTCGTGGACAGTTTTTATGTGACTGGCCAAATGCAGTTTTTCAACATTTAACCGACCTTTTGCACAAGTAACATATGACATTAATAGCAAAAGCTTAGTAAGAAATGTATCCTCCGGCAGCAGCGGGGTGATTGTAGTGATCTGTAGAGATCTCTCCTGTGTAATGAAGCTACTCTTAAATCATAATGAACATGTTTCAGCTCCCCTGCCAGAAACACTGAAAGAGTCTGATTACAAGCCCTTTACCGATGACCAAACTCTGGCACCCTTACAACACACAATCAAACACATTTCTGCTAACATCAGTACAGCATGTAGGAAATGAGATTTGGCTTTCATATTACTGGGGTCATTCATATAAAGACCCTCAATCTTGATCATTTGCCAGACTGCAGATGACATGTTGTCACAGATGGTTTAAGGAAAAAAAGAGCAGTGATGTTGAATGGAGGCAGTCATGTTATAGTGATAAAGCGCTTTGACACTGTATGTAATGTCACAGGACGGTCGTGTTATTTATCATGTCACACTTTGTCAGCCTGTGAAACCTAAACTACACCCTGTGTCCAACTTTATGCTCCAGTTTGCCTAATTTTGTAAATTTAATTGATGCTTTCCAAATTGACAGAAAAATTTGTTTTGATTGTTTGTGTGACAATGAATTTGACGTTCTCTGTCAAGTCTAATCGATTTCCTTCCTTGCTATTTGTGGGTGTGTTTTTTTTTTTTGTTTAAACAAGGAAATCCTCTTCCTGTCAGGATTGTCTACTGCATTGTTAATTGTGTCATCTGGTCATATTAGAGGTTGATAGTTTTTCATTTTTGCTAACTTGATTTAAAATGTCAAAATGATTTAATGAACATTGTGTCTGATTTTAAGTAGTGAATGTGATATTTTTGCTTCTCATCTTTCTCAGACAGTTGAACATGGATTTCCAAACCAGCCAA
The DNA here is from genome assembly GCA_019155185.1 of Beaufortia kweichowensis. Lineage (NCBI taxonomy): Eukaryota > Metazoa > Chordata > Actinopteri > Cypriniformes > Gastromyzontidae > Beaufortia > Beaufortia kweichowensis. The sequence goes on from CM032804.1 coordinate 5,726,041, forward strand.
GTGCTTTGGCCTATGATCCAAAACTACAGATTATGGCCATTGGAACTAAATCAGGAGCCATCAAAATGTATCCTTTTGTAAAAACCTTTATCATGACTATATTTGCAAAATGTGAAATATAGTGAGGTCTAGGGCTGGGCGATATGGCAAAAATGTAAACTCGATAATTTTTTCCCATATTGATCGATAACGATATATATTTCGATATATAAACTGTTAATGCTGCCAGCTTTAAAAGAGTATCCCAACTATGACTGAAGCCATAAAAATTTGAGGGTTCATTAATTACATTTTAAAGTACAGTTTTTTTTGTCGACAATTTCATCATTTTTGGATAATAACTCGAGGTTAGTTTCACTTTGGTCGCTGCTTCCACTTATTTTTGTCATCCTCGTGCCGAGTTTGATTTGCAAAGTGCCGTAGGAAATTGACTTTGTTCTTTGACGTGAACGTTAAAAGCTGCACGCTGATTGGCTGTTGTCGCATGTTTCTGCTGTGTGATTGGCTCTTACATTAATCCATATCGAGTAAAAATGCCTAGAGCTTATCATCGTTTTCGACATATATTTTATCGCGATTCGATATGATATCGTTTATCGGCACAGCCCTAGTGAGGTCATTAAAATGGTGAAGTAACACATTGATGTATGGCATTTGACAATGACTTTTTCAAAGATGCTTTTTAACAGTATTACAATTAGTCATGTAAGCTTGGCTTGTTTAAAACTGTAATATAAATTTGTGTTAGTGTAGTATTTCTATTCATTTTAAACATGGATATGATGAAAAAATGTTAAACTTCCTTTCGACATGATGAAAAACTTTTTTTCAGCATTTGATAGTTTGTCAGTCTGTGTGTACCAATCAAAGCCATTTTACATTTACATAGTTATTCAGCATTGTCTTCATCAACAGTCTGTAGTATAAAACGGCATGTTACTAAACATTTTTGTTTTATTTAGAACAATGATGCAATGCAGTGGGATAATGTCCTACTTAATGCTTCATTGATTGTATTTAATTACTGTGGATGTATGGCTCTGTTGTGTTGAAACCCCTTTTATTCAAATTCAAGCTGACAAGGAGTTATCCACCATTGTACACATTGTGACTCAGTGCATTTGTACTGTTGCTTTTAAACTTTGCCAATTAAGAAAAGTCTTTAAAATTTCTCTCCTGCCTTGTCATATTTACTTGTAGTTGACAGAGTCCAGGCCTGAATGTTTAGATCCAGCAGGTAGAAGGAGTGTATAGGAGGATAATCGCATATCACAATAAAGTGTTGGAGATTCCCTTGGTGAGCGGTTTTTATCTAGTCCTCTGGCACTGGATGAGTCAGACAGGGCAGAATAGTTAAAGAATGTTGGACGCTTGCCATTCTAGCTTCTTTTTTTTTCTTAAGATGGAGGCTGAGATATGGTCAGGACCAGTCGTGTGCTGGTGCTTGTAATGGGCTGTACAGTACAGGTCTTTGAGCAGTGGTCAGGGGTGTTCTGGAGGCTGGTAGTGTCAGGCACAGCCCAGCAGAAAGCCGCTTTAGTCTGCAGCCCTGACTCACTCAGTGGGGGAAAGGCCTGATCTGACAACCTGCCACTCACTAGATCTGAGTGAATGTCTGTCAGCACTTTGGAGCTAATGTCTCATCCATCAGACAAGGAGACTCATGATGGAGATAGGACAGAGACCGGTAGGGTGTAAAAGAGGGGGTGTTCAGAGGTGGAGTAATGAGAGGTTTGGCTTAAAAGTGTTTCCTCTCATTGGGTGTTGAAGGGGGAGTGATGAGAGATCACAGTTTACCCAGTCTGACTCTGTTTTTCTTAAAACTGTCTTTTAATATCATTTGGGAATATAGCATGTTCCCATCTATTTTGCATTAGACTAAGCTTGGCCAGTCCTTTTTTTCTGCCATTTAGGATTCTCTTTGCGAGACTTGTAAGGTTCAGTTGAGATGTTTCCTTATGGAAACTTTGTTTTTACAGGCACTTTTTTGGTCGGTTTGTTTGTGGAGTTTTTGGCTAGAAGTTTTCAGATAACAATTGCAATGTAAATATGTCTAGGCTCCTTTTTTGTGGAATTCAGCATGGTCAATATGTGTCACACAGAACTGAAAATAAGTTGATATTATTATTATTATTATTATTATTATTATTAGCCAACTATTCCATACAAAAAATCACCCAATGGATGGGTGTGAAAGTAATAATGCCTTTTGATTTGCAATCCAAATTTTGCTTCTCTTAAACCATCTGTTTGAAACATAAAATTGCAGGTTACTTTACATACTCATCTTTACGTGTGCTAAAGTCAAATTTACATTTCCAGTAAAATTGTACCTAACAGCTCAACTTGTATATCATTTTATAAACTAACCTGTTAAGAATCAAGATAAGGTAAGGGGACAGTTTTTAGCACTGTGTGTTATGTACTTGCTCAATAACTGATTTTTTTGTTGTTTTTAAACAAGAAAGTTACAGATTGCAAGTTTAATGCTGCATAGTTCTGTGTGTGTAGATTCAGTCTGGGCCTGCGTAACACTTCTCTGTCTACACTCCGAATTCATTACGCTGTGGAGACCTCCAAATTCCCAACTTTCACCCTCTGCTTTGATTTCAGGGCCATGAGTAAACACTGGCTTAATCAATAACCACATCCTGTTGGATGACAAAAACTATAATTTATAAATCATGTAAGATATGTTTATCAAGCATTTCATCACTTCCTGATGAAATTTGATTTGAGAAGTTGTATCAGAGTGCTTCCACCCCTTTCATCCCCCAAATTGGAATGCCGCTGGTGGTTGTTTGATAAACTTTCATTTTTATCTGGATTGGTTCCAGCTCCAGATTTGTGGTTTGCACATCAAAGGCTGGAGCTCTGTGATCTGCGTGACTCTGGAGTCCCGGTTATCCTGTTGTCATATGGCAGTTCTCTAAGAGGGCAGCGGTCTGGTCTGAAGCACAATGTTGATCAAGAGTGCTGTCATCATAGTTTGTCCAGTTCATCTGTTAACATAAGTTCTGATAGATTTGTTTATTTTGTGACGAGGTTAATAACCTTGTGATTACATTTACATTACATTTTACATTTAGGCATTTAGCTGACGCTTTTATCCAAAGTGACTTACAATAGTAGGAGACAATGAAGCGATACATCAGAAGCGGCAACAATAGTACAAAGAAGTGCTTTGCTAAGTTTACAATGTTTTGCAGTGCTAGATAAGTACCTGTAGAGGAAAGAAGAGAGGTTTTTTTTGTATTATGATGTCAGGTGTTTGTGGAAGAGGTGTGTTTTTAGTTGTTTCTTAAAGGAGGTGAGGGATGTGTTTGTACCTGTTTTTCAATTCTTAAAGTGTGTCTTTTAAAATGTTAAAAACACAATGTTAAAAAATCTGCAGAAACAACTGTTTGTGAGTCATTGGTAAGTTTATTCTCTAAAAAAAAAAGTAAACACTGGTGCTTGTTCGTCTGAGACTTAAAGCCTTGTCAAATGCTGAGCTTAGGATGGGAGTTCCTCTTTATCCAAACAATTGCACAAGTGATTGTGAAACCTTTTTTTAATTTGGTGTCATGACATGAAGAAATTGCATGTCTGACCTTTTAAAACCGTTCGCCAACTCTTAAGACTCTAACGTCTGAATTAGCTGTTTATTGTGACTTTTGTTTTGTTTCCTGGCCTCAGATTAGTGAACATTCAATGTAATGTGAGTTCGTCTGATCATAAATGTGTCTCTGACACCACCACAAATTCAAGCACAGGAGTGGAGACTATATTTTACAGCTGAAGGGGAGGACAGATGAGGGTTTTAGCAAAGCAGGGTGGAAAGTAATGAGACTGCTGGGACAGAGAAGCTGTTGGAAATGTTGGGCTCACTCCGAAAAAGAATGTATGTGTCGGTGCCCTAAGTTCAGCCTCTGCAGTAATGGCACATTCTTCAGAGTCTTTGTTGCTGGGTCTTGTCTCAAAGACATCTTTTGAAACGGTTTCCAAGGCCACCACTGGAGAAGTCTGGTTTTCAGGATGTGCTTCAAATTTAGTATCAAGAGTTTGTGTGATTGACAGTGTCTGCCTTGGTTGTGCTGTTTAACAGTCAGAAATAGAATCTGTTTTCAGTTATTCATGCAATTTTTTTTTATGCTCAAAAAAGGTGTGGCCTGCAAAACAATTCGCATCTTTTGTATGCTCATGTTACAGAATTATAGCTACTAAGTTATTGAAATATTGAACGATCATATTGCAATGGGATGTTGGAGTAATAAATGGAAATGAAGAGTAGTTGACAACTAGCAGTTTAGTATTTTGGTTACTCAACATGCTTTAATGTCGATTGTTCATCTGTCTAGTGTCAGATTTGTAATGACTGTATTGTCAAATTTGCCATGTCAAATTTGTTTGTCATAGCACTTGGGTTATGTTGACATAAATCCAGATTAATGTAAAGCTAGATCTTTTTTTAAGCTTTATTAGGTGTTAAAGTGATTTGTGATGTACTGCCAATGAGTTGAATTCACCCTGATTTTTTATTAACCTAGTTTAACAAACTTGTGTTGTGATGGAGAAATGGTTCTTTGAGTTTTAAAAGTTAGTATGTTTTTACTTTTTGGTGAACTGTCCCCTTAATTCATTTTCTCGCTCCTTCAAAGGCGCTAGTGTCTGAAGTTGCTCATCTTCCATGGTAATTATGGTAATAAGCTTTGTACCAAGACTTCAAAGAGGAATTTTTATTCTCTAAAGTCATTATCACAGAGGCTAAAGCATACTGAAGCTGATTTGATCGCGCACGCCACAGCTCCCATCAACACTTGCTTACATAATCTTTCTCATTATTTATGATATGTAATTATTTCTAGATGTTAAAAGCCACAGTCATCTTTTCTATGTTATTGTCATGTCAATCAGGTTAAGTATCTCTGCTTAGTGGATCTGTATTCATCGTGCTAGCTGTCCGTGGTCAGTAAGTCTTCTCCATTTGGCATTACCACAGTTTGCATCCATGCCACTGTAAAATCTCAAACATCTGTCTGGTCTGGATGCACGACATTATCAAAACTTTTAGTTTGGCAGGCTGCCTCATGAAAGCCTGATACTCTGTTTTATTTTCCCACATTGGGTGTCTCGTCTGCTGATTGAACACAGCTGAGGAAACACTCGAATGCCTTCATGTGTTCATTCATAGATTCATAACTGCGATATAAGTTCTTTTTTCCTGATGGTTTTAGACGGTGCTGCTAAAGGGAGTTTAAATGTCTATCGCTGTTTGTTTGCATATCTTTTCTCTCATACATCATTAGTATTCTGTTGTGTGCCTCATGGACACACAGAGAGGCTCAAATCAGCCCCCTTCCCCCCCGTAGTCACTTCTGTGTCCGCTAACACACTTCAGGTCTTTAAAGCCATCTATAGACCTTTGGAAATCTAAGCAACAGGAATGCAGAAGAATCCTCCAGGAATTCTGAGAAACCTTTCCATGTCAAGGGCTGTAGTTTAAATACAAATTGTGGTGGGAAAGAGTTTGCTTATGGGTTGGAAATAAGCAAACAGATGAAGGAACTGCAGTAGTCAGACTAATGTGTTGTGACAAACTGAAAATGGCCATGGGTAACTTAAAGTTCACTGGTCGTTCTTTGTAACTGAAACTGAATTTTTGGAAGTGTTTACCAAGCCAAAGTTCAGCAGGAGCTGCTGTATGTCAAAAGTTTTGACACTTTGTTTTTTAATGGTTTAGGGCAGCAGTATGTATAGTGTAAAGGGGTGCTGGGATATATTAGGGAGGGAAAAGCTGGATTTATCATTTGAATTTATCGCTCCAGTGAAAGTAAACATTTCAAAATGACACGTTATCTATTAAAGAAAACAACTGTATGTCTAACAACTGCAAACCTACTAGTTCAACCAAAAATAAAAATTTATTTCATTATTTATTCGTCCTTTTTGACTTTCTTTGTTCTGCAGAACACGAAAGAGATTTTGGAGAATGTTGGTCATCAAACAACATTAAGCCCATTGACTTCTATTAAAGGGAAACATTTTTAAAAATATCATCTTTTGCAGCCATCATCAGTTTGTCTAGGATGCAGAGCAAATTGTATGGAATATTCCTCATGTTTAGCTACCAAAATAAAGATATAAGCAACACAATTGCGATTTTTAGTTTTATGGAGTGACACAAACTTGTCTCATTCTGGATGCTGTCAGCAACACAATGGCAGTGCGTTTTGTTAGACACATGCAAGAAACACTGCTAGATTAATTCCATTGTCATACAGACAAAAGGCCGGGGGAGGTGTCGTCTTGTAAGTTTGTCCAATAGATGACCCTCTTTGAAAACCTCTAGTTTCGTTCGAAGAAGAATTTACACAATTCACATATTCACAAGTTCCTTTGGGTGTGTGTCAAGTCATTTTCAAAGGAATAAACATCCTAGATTTCTTGTTATTTAGCATTACCGGTTTGATTTTAGTTGTTTATTGCATGGCCTATGCAACAGGCTTCACTTGTTAGTATTGTGTTAGAGAACCCCTCCATAATTACTTTTCTTAGTTTGTGTTTAATATAGGACAACATATGTTTACTGAATTAGATTTCGGACACAGTGTCTGCTGTTTTTCTTTATTCAGACCGTGAAATTGTATTATCCTTACTAACGTGCTGTTAACGCTTGAGTGAGTAATAGTGGAGCATTGTTGGAAGTATGTGAAGAGATGACCAGTATAGACCTTCAGAGGGTGTGTTTGGCTTGTGATGTGAGGGGAGTCTGGGGCTCAGTCAGGGAGTACTGATTGTTACACAGTTTACACATAAATGCTAAGGATGCACAATATGTAAAAACTCTAGATCTTCAATCTAGATATTGTAAATATGCATATCGCAATGTTTTGCAGTAACATTGTTGGATTTGTTTTTATGTACTGTAACAGTAAAACATGGTTGTAGTGACTCTTTCTTTTTCAAGAGTACATAATATGGTATAATATTGATTAATTACACAAAATCATATTAATAATTACATAATATATTATATAACGTGTTGATTGTGCAATTTTCATTTTTTAATTTATTTAAATATAGTTTAAATTGATTTTGCCAACTTAATGCAATATTGTATCTTGTATTGTACACTGCATTATTACAAAGTTATCATATATTTTTTAAAATAAAAAAAATATATAAAAAAATTATATTTGTATTTATTTTTATTTTTATTTTTATTTTTATTTAATTACTTAATGTTGTGCAGCACTTGTGGTTACTTATTTTAGAAAATGAAAAATATGGTGGTATTTGCTCATTTGTGAGTTGTCTGCTACATAATGAATGTGCATGTCATACAGAAAATGGAAGCACTACTAATGGAAGTATAATGGACCAGGCAATAAATATTAAAATACACAGTTTTTGCTATTAGTTACTGCAGGCATTTAAGCTGATCAAAGGAAAGTATTTTGGATTTGTTTTGGCTGAGTTCTGTTTGTTTTCACATTACTGTAAGCTCCATATTTGACTTTAATATTGATTACCTGGGCAAATCATTTAAATCTGTTGCATATTGGCAACTAAAACTACTAGGATTTGTTAGGTTTTCAATTCCGCAAATGTTTCTAAGCTCAACTTGAATTCATGAACTTCTGTGTTTCTTGGGAATATCAAGTTCTGTTTTGAGTCTCTACTTGTTACGTTCAGCAGACATCTAATATTCATGTCAGTTGTGTAGTTGTGGAAATTGAGGGCAGATTGTTTCTGAGGGACGTCACGAGTGAAGATGTGAAGATCTCTCATCCTGGATGTTCTTGCTTATAGAAACATGAGGATGACAACTGATACGTCTGTGCCAAAAATCTCAAATTGGTTGTGATGAATCGGTTAGCATCTAACTGCTCATAACAAACAGGAAATATCTTGCTCCATGTCAACAAACCAAAACCATCATGTGCTTGGCTTGGTGTGCCGCCATGTCGTGGTTTCTAATCTCTCTGCGCCGTTAGCAATGCACTGAGGTGGACTGGATGGCCCAGAAAGCAGAATTTGGGGGAGGATCATGTTCTCTGTATGAACAGTGTTAAGGGAAAAACTTACAGTCCTTGCTGTTAATCTTAATGATCTGTAGAGTAGGACTGAGTATGAGTGAATCGCAGATGTTTCTTTTCTGTTTAATTCCCACACTCGACACAGAGGCCCCTCATTCCCAGCATGCTTCACACACCTTTCCATTCTTTATTCTCTGACTCTCTTTTGCACATAGTTTCTTTCTTTTACCCTCACAGTCTCTGTTTCTTTCTTTTGATATCTCCCATTACTTTCTCAGCGGCTTTCCCTCTCTCTGCTGTGTTACATGCACATGATGTAATCCTGAATAATAAAATGAAGATGGCAGTGGAGCAGTTTTACTGTAGCTTAACAATACGGTCTGGTTCAGTCCCAGGAAACATACTTTGGCAACCGATCAAATACCGTAACTGTATTGAAAGTAGTTTTGTATAAATGCAGAAATGAAAGCGAGATCAAAGGTTTTAGTTTTACAGGGAAGTGAGATTTATTTTCTTCGACAGGTTTCCCAGCTCTGATCCCAGCTTTTTGTTGCGTAGTGTTTTTGGGGCATATGAACCCCCTCTGCAAAAGCACACTACAGTATGTCTGTTCCTGTGTGATATAATAGTAATGCTGCCATGGCAACCAAGGGGGCTTCAGAATGGGGCTGATCGGTTCGAGAGCTTGGTTGTGTAAGACATTACAGGCTTGATTGGGCTGAATCTGAAGTGGCTCTCTGTGAGGTGGCCCGGGTGACGTGAGGCAGTGCCACACAGTCTCTGCTTTTGTTCTGAACTCCATCAAGCCGACTGTTTGTTCACATCGCAATTGCGTCTCATTTCATTAGTCTCAATCAGATGCACCTACACTTTGTCATGAGCAAGATTGCAATATTCTTGCATTTCTCTCTGCACAGTATGTACTTTATACATACTAAAATGTAAAATGCACATTTTCTTGTAGTTTAAGTGGCATAGCACATTGTATTTGCAGTGCAGAGGTCATAGGTCAGATTCCCAAAGAGCACATGGTCGCCGAGAGTAAAAGCATCTGCCTTATGCATAAATATAAATTCCAAACACATGCATGATTATAAGCAACATTTTGATAAAAATAAAATAGAGCTGTTCACTTTCACAAAGTCCTGCTGAATTCGGTTATTCTGAGGGATGTCTTTTCTCTCTCCAGAGTTTGGATCATTTTACATGGATCAGATTTGACCTAGATATCCACCCTTTTGTTATGAGTGTGGAAGGCTACGCAGTTTTGTAATGAAAAACAGACTACAATAGCCATCCAGAAATCATTTGAGCAAAAAATCCTGTCTGGCTTTGGAAACTGTTGCCAAACCAAAAAGAGATGTGAGACATTTTTCATGATGTTCGAGACGTTTGTGATCAGATTGGCTCGCAATCATGTGCGCTCATTTGTTTTGACTTCATTTCTGCTCGTTTGTCAGTGTTTAGATCTGTGGGCTGTATATAATGTGCTTTATATGGCTGTAATTACTTTGCTTTCTCACTCCCATCAGAGAAATTTATTTTATGGTCTGATGTCTTTATGTTGTGTTGCTTCTTGACATGTTTTGTTTTTTTATCACATGTAATTTAGCTTTGCAAAGAATCAAGCATGATTGCACTAAAGCTTAGCATAAAGCGATCCCAAAGGGATGGTTCACATTAAAGTGTTTGCTTGTTACTTTCATGCTTTTCTAAACTTGCATGACTGTTTCATGCAAGAAAATATCTAGAATGTCCAAGATGTTTTTTCTGTACAATGAACGAACGTTGTGTAGTTCAGGCTGAGAAGAAAAAGCAGTATTCCTTGACTACATGTTAAGATATGGTTCTCCTGGTGTGGAGATGACTGGACTTCATAAAGACACGGCTGCTGTCATACAGATACACTTCCTTTATGGACAGGTAAGCCTGTATGTTTTAACCCTCTGTTTGTGTTTTATATTTATACATCAACCATTTGTTTAAGCCGTACATTGCTTATACTAAGAGTTTGATGGGGATTTTAAGTTGGAACATTGTTTCAAGGAATAGTTGGTACTTGTGATTTTAGCCGTGTGCTGTTTTATATCAACAGGGGAGGATACTTTCTCTCTTGGATGACAACAGCATTCACCTGTGGGAGATTGTGCAGAGAGAAAATCGCTCACATTTGGTGGAGGTCCACAGCTTTACCCTGCCTGGCAGGCCAGGCATCGAGAGCACCAGGTCAGTTTTAGCATCCTCCTATTTATTAAAGTGTTGAAAATGAATTGTTTCTGTTTAGTCATGTAAAAGATACTGAATCCTAATATTGCATCGTTCTGGTTTTGTCTGTGGTGATCGTGGTCATCTTGTCCAGGCCATGACTTTAATCTGTTGTCTTCCTTTTCAGTGTGACGCGTGTGACAGTTATGCTCCTGAAACAGAGCTGTGATCTTCTCGCTTTGGGCACTGAAGGTGGTGGCGTGCACTTCCTGGACCTGCCCACGCTTACCTTGTTGAACAAGTCACTATTCCAGGATGAAATCATGCAAAGGTGAGGATGCCATTTTCATCACTGCATAATTCATCAGTCACCATGATGTCACTGTTAACATGACAAATTGACTTTGTCTACATTCCCAACTTAGGTTATGTTTCAAGTTCCAGAAGTTGTTTGCTGGGGTAACTCCAAATTGCACAATGACAATGTCATATTCATTCTTGAAAAACAAAGCATCATTATAACATTAAAAATGCACAGCCATGTTGTATTACAAAGAAACAAAATTTTTATTTGTTATTGCAAATCATTGTAATATGCGTATCTGTGATTTATAATTTTTATATATTGTGCAGCCCTACAAGGTACTCATGTAGATCTAAAGGTGTTCAAAAGCTTGGTGTAAGGCACAGACTGAAATTTCAGCCCTTATGTTTTAGGTGAGACAAGGGTGAGCAGATAATGACTTATTTTTAGGCAAACTTCTCCTTCCTGTTTCTGTGAAAAAATCATTCTCATTTTTCTGTGTAATTGCTCTGCAGAGAGTTTGACTGAATCTCTGTAATGGTAAAATTATTCATTATTTTTTTTTCCGACTCTGAGACCTCTGAGACTTTAATAAAGATGGCCATGCAGATTCCACAGCTTGTGGGTTTACCTCATAAAATAAGCATTTGGGACCCTCTCATCTGTAAGGACTGTGCATGAGGTTAATGAAGCTGACCTTTTATTTATTTTCTTTTTCCCGTTTACTCCAAAGTGCTTTCTTGGACACTATAGAGGGATCGTACCTCCTGATTCGCAGGGCTAAATGCCCATTCCTGCCCCCAGCTGTGGCTGTCTGTTTCTCTGTCAGCAGAGCTGCATGGGGCTTAAGCTTTCCTGTCCCACACATAAGTCACAGAGTTCACACCTCAACGGTTAACTCTCAATGTCCTCTGTTTAAGCCCGTTTTAACAAACTTATTTAATTGTCATAAGAACATTTATAAATATTTAATATATCTGTTGTGAAGAAGAAATTATACCCGTTAGAAGGCAGGAAATCACACTTTCTAGTCATCTTGCACTTTAAAGATGTTGTTTAACTGTGAGATAAATTATAGCTTTACCAGTGCTCTGTTGCAGATATAGCCTGGGTGTCTAAATGTGGACCTCATCTGCCTCTGAGAGAGACCTTGAACTGCTCATTAACTCTGAACACAGTTTTGGGTAATGGACGTCTTATCTGAGCCACTGGTAATAACTATGTGTCAGCCAGGAAACTACTGAACAAAATGCTTTTGTACCAAGTGCCAAATCTCTTGAGCTCCAGCCGAGGAGATGTTTAAAACGCAGCGTATAAACGTTGCGTGGTGGGGAAAAGATTTGTAATAAAAACCTGTTTAGTTTGTGGTGATTTGTTTATCCCTTAGGCATGCAATAAATCTAGATTGACTTGTTTTAATCTCTTTAAGAATATTTTTTTAGTTGTAAATGGTGCCGTTTTTGCTAACTTACAATTTAATACACATCAACTGTGGTCTCCTTTACTGACTAGTCAATTTTCTTTGTTTGTTTTTCAGACAAATTTAGTTTCAAATATGATATCTGTTTCTTTAGTAGACAAAAAATATTTGAAAAAAAGATTTGTGGTGTGAATGTAGCTGTTTTGAATTGGAAAAAAACTCATGTCTCTTTCTGGTTTGAAACCAAGCCACCAAAATGGTTAATCCAGTCCATCTTTTTCATGTCTCTTTCCTCCCCCCTCTATGGTTGCATTGACTCTGTGGGTGTACCATACACATTCCAGCTCTTGAATCCATGCCACAGCCACAGAGGAATCCCGGACTGTGGCTTTTGATTGGTCATCATTTGTCTGTCTTTCAATCTGAATTTAAATCTGTCATCATATTAGTGTCACGTCAACTTCTGGAGCCTTATTTTTGCATATTTGCGATTTTTAATCAAATGTAATTGTTACCAAATGTTTGATGCATTGTTCTCAGAAGCTTAGAGCTTGGTTTAATCTTCACTTATTGAACATTGAGACCAGCATATTTGTACAAAATTTAAAACATGTGTATAATTCTGGTGATGGTATAAGTGATGAGTAAAGTTATTCTGTCATGTTGAGGACTTCTGTACATCAGCATTGTCCTGCATTTAGAGAGCAAAATTGTTTGTTCTCAGGCTTTGGTTTGACACAAAACACAAATTTAGATGAGGGACACTATAAAGAGAGAAATCTTGCCAGTGTTTTTTTTTTTTTTTTAAAGACTTTCAGTTCTTTTACTGTTTATTTATTAACCGAATGAAATTCTGCTCTTTGTAATGATGTTCACATTGCGGGTTATTTCCTTCTTCAGCGTTCCAGAGGAGTACAAGTGTGGAAAATCATTGGGCCCTGTGGAGTCCCTGCAGGAACATCCAAAAGACTCTGATAAAATCCTCATTGGATACAGCAGAGGTCTGGTTGTGCTCTGGAACCTTAACAATCGACATGTAGACAACCTCTTCCTGGGAAAACAGGTGGGGGAAACTTTGTTATATGTCTTGCAAATGACTTACCACACCCCTTGGTTTAATGTGATGTATAGGCCAAAATGAATAATGTCTTAAGTTTCCGTCTGTAAATGTCAAATAATTGTTCGAATCTGAACTCGTCTTTAAAATCAGGACTGTTGACATGTTGATGTCCAGATGGTTTAACCTGAACCCTTTGGCTTTGTGTCTTTTGTGGTGTTGTTTTTTTGACCGGGTCTTTTGTGTGGAACTGTCACTCTTGTAGCAGCTGGAGAGTTTGGTCTGGGAACGGTCGGGTAACAGCTTTGTCAGTTCCCATAGTGATGGTGGATACATGGTGTGGGCTGTCAGCAGCAGCAATCCTTGTACTCATGACCCAGTCTCTTCCACCATACCATATGGTGAGCCATAGCACATGCCAATTACACACTCTTTACTTGTTCCTTGTCTCTCTCACACGTGTTTTTGGACACTTTGTACACTTACAACAACAGTATAGGAAAGTACAATGAAACAAGGCTAAGATATATCGATGCATTTCATATCACAATACAAAAATAGTATATGTGTCATTGAGCTATGGTGATTGTTTCATAATTGTTAACACATTTTTATTCATTTTTATTAATTTACATACAAAATGCACATTGAAACATTTGCTTGGTGTTTGTATAATGTTGCTATAAGTTGTCTAATAATAGCTAGCCATGTTGTAAATGTTTGCTTAACTTTCACAATGTCAGGAAATGTTGTTTTATACCAAAGCTCCAAGTCTATTTGACTTTTGTAATAGACTATTAAAATCTCTCTACAGACCTATTAAAATAGATTGTAAACCTCAAATGCTCTTTTCACTGTTAGTTGATGGTTTGTTGACACAAACCGCTTTGGGATCTACAGAAATTTTCCAATTTATATCTTTAGTTTTACTTTGCCATGTTTACAACTCTCCGCCAAGTTTTCTGTGTTCTGGTGCTTTCTCAAACTCAGTTTTTTTATGTCTCAGGCCCGTTTCCCTGCAAAGCCGTGAACAAAATCCTGTGGAGGACGACACAATCAGGGTGCGTGGTGTTGAAAATCGAAAGTCTATAAAGTCTACGTTTTACGTAGTCTGTTTGACTCTTGGACAATCTCTGTTTTCTCTACAGAGCTCCTCTTGTGCTGTTCAGTGGTGGGATGCCCAGAGCCAGCTATGGAGACAGACACTGCCTAACCATCCTCCAAGACGGCAACCACGTCACCTTGGACTTCACCTCCCGTGTCATAGACTTCTTTACCATCCACTCCACAGACAGAAATAATGGTAAGCGGGCTGCCGGTGAAGCACAGCAGACTCACGCTGGAATGCATTTCCGTGGTTTTGGGGGAATGTTTTCTTGGTTCCTGTGGGTGGACCTCAGTTGCAAACACTTTCCTGTCTCATAGAATTTGATGACCCTTCGGCCCTTGTGGTTCTTTTGGAAGAGGAGCTGGTGGTGATTGATCTGCAGATGGCTGGCTGGCCCACTGTTCCTGCTCCGTATCTGGCTCCTTTGCACTCCTCGGCCATCACTTGTTCATGCCACATCTCAAACGTGCCGCCCAGGTTGTGGGAGAGAGTGATCAGTGCTGGACGACAGCAGTGTCCACTGCAGAACTATGAGGTGAATAAACTCGTGGAAGCCCGTACTTGTGTGAATCACACATGTATATTTGTAAATGCATGTTTATGTGTGTATATGTATAGTTGTGTAGTTGTCTTTGCTTTTTTATTGGGGAAGTTTGAAATTGATTTAGATATACTGTAGTTTTATTGGATTGTGTTTTTTGTTACTAGCACTAACAAAATATTTTATTAAAAATCCAGGAATTTGTTTGTAGATATCTCTATTACCCTAGGACTGATAGTTGGCTTGTTCGCATATTCTCTCTCTCTTCGTCCATTTCAACATGATACAAAAAATACAGTTTACATCTGTTATTCGAATAATGTGAGAACATCAAAAACACCACCCTTCATATTCAGGTTGTTGTTCAATAAACGGATTAACAGCACACTCGCACTGTATTTTTAGACTTTAATAGTTTATGACCTAGTGGTGTGAATTTCTGAAAGATTATTTCATTTAACAGCAGTCAATAAAACCTAAAGCAGCATCAAAGTTCTTATTTAATGTTGTTTCGTCCGAATTCTACAGTTGCCAGATGTTTTTCCATTGAAGTGGCTGTCCTGATTTACGTTCTCTTCATTTATTCTGACAGAACTGGCCAGTATGTGGAGGGAAAAACTTAGCACCTGATCCAAAGCAGAAAGAACTGCTGTTAACTGGGTGAGGGTTTATTTTATTGCTCTGCTCCAATGTCTTATTATAAACCAACATGAAGTTTATTTGAACAGCTGCTTAAATGTTTATTAAAGGTTTAGGTAAAACAATTAGTGAAACGGATACAGTATCATTCTGTTTATTTGGATCAATTGTCATGATGTCTTGGTGTTTTGGTTGTTGTAGTCATGAGGACGGCACGGTGCGTTTCTGGGATGCGTCTGGAGTGTCGCTCAAACCTCTTTACAAACTGAACACGGCAAACATCTTTCAGACTGACTGTGACCACAACGACAGCCTGACACAAGCAGGAGAAGAAGATTGGCCTCCTTTTAGAAAGGTCAGCAGTTTGTTTACCACCATTAAAACAAAAGTTAAATCACATCACCTGAACACTTGGAGAGTGTGCTTTTTATTTTACAGCTTGAAAGTTACCAAACCTCCTTGTTCTTTTCTTTTTGTTTTCACAATCCACCTTTTTCTTTAATTCAGCATCTACTGAAGTGAGAGCATTTGAGCATATGGGATTCACACTGGAGTCAATTCCTTATGCACCTTAATTAAAAGCAGACTGTCTGTCTGAAGGCTAAAATGCTTTGCCTGTGTCTGCTGAAGATAAAGTGCATTTCTGCTCTGGATGGCACTGCTGTATTGCTTTTCTTTTACTGATTTTCTGACATTCCAGTCTTTTCTTTGTTCTTATATTTGTGTGCAGCTGTTTTGCCAGGAGCAAACATGTTGCGTTGGGTCAATATATCTAAAGGAGAAGATAACAGACTTGTATTGTTCACCATTTTATTATGTATATAGGTTTATTACATATGTTGTATATGGAGCTACAGTACCTGTTTAGACACAACCAAAAAAACAATCAATTATAGAATTAATAGTAAAAATAACTATTTCTATTTTTCTTTTAATTTCTTTCAGGTGGGCTGTTTTGATCCATACAGTGATGATCCCAGACTGGGAATCCAGAAGATCAGTCTCTGTAAATACAGTGGGAAACTGGTGGTGGCCGGTACTGCCGGACAGGTGCGATATCCTCTTTTCACTTTCAAACACTTTATTGTCTAAATAATGTTATAATCTATACTCTATTCACAGGTTATAGTGATGGTTCTTAGTGATGAGAAGTCCGATCACATGATTGATGTGGCAACAGTAGACCTTCTCCAGGACCGTGAGGGTTTTACGTGGAAGGGTCATGACCGTCTGCCTCCTAAGAGCGGCTCTGTAGTGTTTGCTACTGGATTCCAGCCGGTCGTCCTGGTGCAGTGCATGCCCCCTGCAGCCGTTACCGCGGTAACACTGCACGCAGAGTGGAACCTCATTGCCTTTGGCACCAGTCATGGCTTTGGCCTCTTTGACTACCATCGGCGGAGTCCAGTGCTGGCGAGGTAACTCATAAGGCAGTCCAAGACTGTTTCGCTGCTTTGCCAAATGCTTGTTTAAGACCACTTTCGAGTGCTTTCAGCTTCAAAGGATTTTGACATGAAGATATTTATATTATCTGAACAGGCAACAAGCAAACATTTTGTGCAATTACAGTGCACAATAACCTCATGAGATGTTGAATCGAAAGCAGCTGTGATTACTAAATCTTGACAATTGAAATGTCTTTCGAAATGTCAAATAAGATTACTCCCAATAATAAAGCATTTAATATTGTGTGTGATAGGTAAAAGTTAAATTGGGATTTGTGCAGGGTTAAGGAAGCTTTTAGGAAAAAACTTCACTTGGAGTTTTTTGAAGCACATTTCCTTATATATTAAGTTTTCTAAGATGGAGGAGTCCATCTAATTCTCTATTTGCCAGTTAATAAAGTCCTGCCTTTTGTGTGATTTATAAAGGATTTCTTTTGTGTTACGGCAGGTGCACCCTTCACCCCAATGATTCTCTGGCTATGGAGGGTCCTCTGTCTCGAGTAAAGTCCTTGAAGAAATCTCTGCGCCAGTCTTTCAGAAGAATCAGGAAGAGCAGAGTCTCGGGAAAGAAACGTGCTGTGGTTACCAGTCCCACCAGTAAAGTGAGTGTTGGTATGATTTCCAGACATGGGCAATTCCAGCATTATGGATGTGACATTTTCAGTCAAAACTTGAAATATAAATTCAGAGGCAACATGCTTTATAGGATTTCTGTAAATTAAGATGTTCAAACCAGAAGCAATAACTCCCAACAAATGGAGAAAAGATGACTCTTTAAAGATCATAAAATTATTTTATTTTAATTATCATTTATAAAATTTTACCTGACACTGAAAAATCTTGTTTTTTTTAAGCATAAAACAAAATGCCTTAAAAACTTTGACAGGGACCTTACATAGGTATTTAAACCACCAAATATTGACAGCTAAGCTATCAGTATGGTAAAAATGTATCGTAAGGTTGACATTTGCATGGAATTGCCCACATCTCGCATACATTGTAATGTAATGAAAAGCTTGTTTGTGTTTAATGACCTGTTACCTGTGGGTAAAATTTTTGTCCTGTTTCTTTCAGGTGCAGGAGGCAAACGCTCAGCTGGCAGAGCACGATGCAGAGATGACGCCGGTGCAGAGACGGATTGAGCCCCGCTCTGCAGATGACTCATTGTCTGGAGTGGTCCGCTGCCTCTGTTTCGCTGACACCTTCCTTAAAGACGGTGAGAGAGAACTATATGCATACTTTTAAATAACCTACATGAAGATTTTCTCAACCTGCTTCTTTGTTGGAAGAGAGATGGGTTCTGCTATGGTTTATTCAAATACGGATAACTTTTCGCCTGGTTGAAAACATTTGAAGCTGATTTAGTACCTTGAAAGACTTGAAACACAAGACTTTTGTTGGAATCAGACTACATTAGAAAGACACAGACAAAACCACACAGGAGTAGATGGTTCACGTCTCTAAATTCTGTTCTGTGTGAAATGTGTGGGCTGTCTCTGAACACCCTATACAGCCAAATCTCATTAATACACTGGCCCATGTTTGTGTGTTATTAAAGTGATTTACAGTGCAGATTATAATATCTGGATAGTCTGGGCCACATAAGCACAAAGCAACTCCTGCCCATTTTCCTCACATGCAAGTATATGACCTCTTAACTAGCTCTTGCACAATGCTGATTCAATCTTGGGAGAGATTTGAATTCTTCAAGATGGAATTTTGAACACGTATTGTTTTATTAGGATAATATATTTTAATGATGCTCTCCAGTGGGGAAAAATATTTGCAGTTATCAGTGTAATTGGTTTATGTTATTGGAACGTTATAATACGTCAGGGTTGTGTCAAATTATATTACTGTTGTCTGAAACAGCTGTACTGACTAGGGAAAACAAAAAATGTATGGGTGGAATAAGTGGTGTTTGGTGCTCCAGGGATCTGGAGAAACACTGCGTGTTTGACTTGAGGTGTTCTTTAATGAGAGTATAGTCATGAGTATCCTGCTGTTTTTCTGGTTCCTGCCCACTCTTTTGTCTAATGAGTGAATATTTTCATAATGTATGTCAGGTTTCTTCATCTTTTTTTATTTAAATAGGATTGATATTTTTAAACTTTCATTCCATAAAGAGCTATTGGAATATTCATGAACACAGGACATGCAGTAATACAGTATAGTCAGAATATTATTCCAACACATGCTCATTCATCATCTGCTATTGTGTTTTTGTGATTTACAAAACAATTCCACATAATGTAAAGAACATTGTGTAAAAGAATGACCATGGTAGCTTTATTACTGACTGGCCATGTCAAAATCTGAAATCAGTGTTTATGAAGCCAACTTTCTGTATTTTTGTGCAAAATAATGTATTTTCAATTAAATAATTAATTTCACTATTTAAAAGTATGTGAAAGTGAAAATAGCACTATATCTCGGAATCATACAATCTATGATTTACAGTGATACACATTCATTGTCATTTTTATGGCTAAGACTTTGATTCTCACAATTAGATTTCAAGACCATAGCCTGGATTTCACAGACAGGGTCACAAATAATTATTAAAAGACTATTAAATCCATTAAAATTTAGACCTGTATGTTATATAATTGGTTTTTTTATCTTATATTCTAAAATGAAGATCTCTTGATATGAACCTTGCAATGACCAGATGTTTGTTTCTGTTTTTCAGGAACACATCATGGTCCCACCATGTGGGCCGGCACAAACTCCGGCTCTGTTTATGCGTATGCTTTAGATGTTCCTTCTCAAGAGAAGTTTTCAGAGCAGAATGTGGAGGCATTACTGGGGAAAGAGATCCAGTTAATGCACAGAGCTCCAGTGGTGTCCATCGCTGTGCTGGATGGCCGAGGAAACCCTCTCCCTGAACCATATGAAGTCTCCAGAGATCTGGCCAAAGCACCCGACATGCAAGGCAGCCATTCAGTTCTTATTGCTTCTGAGGAGCAGTTTAAGGTTGGGACAGTTAAAATGTTTTGTGGTAGATTTAGATTCAATAAATTATAAAACTATCATCAACTAGAACGTTTTTGTTTTGATAGATTTTCATGCTACCCAAGGTTAGTGCAAAGACAAAGTTCAAGTTGACCGCCCATGAGGGCTGTCGGGTACGAAAGGTAGCTCTGTCGAACTTCACCAGCGTGGCTTCTGAGGATTACTCCGAGAACGGTCTAGTGTGCCTCACCAACCTCGGTGACATCCACGTGTTTAGTGTGCCAGCATTGAGACCACAGGTGCGCTTTGACTGCATCCGCAAAGAAGACATAAGCGGCATTGCCTCCTGTGTGTTCACCAAGACTGGACAAGGTTAGTTTTCTTGTCACTCAACTGGTAGGGCATGATGCTTGCCACACCAAGGTCATAGGTTCAATTCCTAAGGAAAGTACTGAATGTGGCTTTGGATAAAATTGTCTGTTAATTACATCAGTGTATTGTAAATATATCATTTATTGTTGCTCTGAGATCTTAAGCACGAATGAGATTTAACCGTATTGATGTTTTCAGGATTCTACTTGATCTCGCCCTCCGAGTATGAGCGCTTCTCGCTGTCTGCTCGGGTAATCACAGAGCCACTCTGCCATGTGGACACGGAGCGTCCTCATGATCTTTCTGCACACAGGTACATCGCATAAGACATGCAGTTATCGCTTATCACAGTTTAACACCAACACTTTCATGTTTGCAACGTCTCCAGGCAGCCATTTCAGTCATAGCAAGACTTTAGTCCTATTCAGCTGAATGGGGCTAGACTGATATTTCTAAAATCACTGGCTTAAATCACAAATGAATTTCTGAACCACAATTAAAAGACATAAACTGTATCTTAAATGGTTATTTACAGATGGGTAATTTTTGGTGGGTGATCAGATGGGTAATTTTTGGTGGGTGATCACATGAAAAATTTGTCATGTTTTGAATGCTCACAATAATAGTTCTGCATTTTCAGCACATTTGATTCATTGTCTTTGTCTTTGTTTTTTTTGTTCCAGCACGACAGTCTCACCGCAGGCTAATGGAACTCATAAGACACAAGCCGAGAGCAAGTCTGTTGAAGCTGAAGGTAACAATTCTGCATTTAAAAGTCTTGATGGCTGGAAAAGAAATGTAATTCTTCACCAGACAGCAAATTATCTGGCATTGGTGCAGTTTTGTTTTACTGGACTTTTTAATGACTGCATTTATGTACTTTCTGTTTAATGGTTTATACAGCAGTTTAATTTTCTTTAATGGTGACATCACCCCTTTGGTGACCATATAAATCACACTATCAGAAATATCACAGCTTGTCAAATGAGTTTTTAGACACTACATCCAATGAGTGTGCATCAGTATCTTTGGTTGCTTCTAAAATAATATTTATGTGAGTAAACGATAATCCTAAATCAGAGGGATTGATAATTGGTAAGCAAGCCCCTTAGACCACACCTAAACCTAATCCTAAAATCTGATTGGTTAATAGAAATGTTGTTCTAGGAGTACATGTTGATGATTTGTGATTGATTGATTATGTCATTCTCTCAGGGCTCTTGGAGGAAATGAGGAATGCCTTATCCTCCCCTGTCCTGGATTCTCCAAACAGCAGCGCTGACATCACTCTGGACACCACAGGCGAGCTCACGGTCGAGGACGTCAAAGACTTTTTAATGTGAGCGTCTTTAATCAGCCATTCCGGTCTATTAGTCACGGAAGTGTGTTTTGGGTTCCTCTCAACGTTTCGCTTCTTTAGGTCTGTGGATGAAGCTGAGAATAACTTCAGGAACATCAGCGAAGAGGATGGAAGACCTCCTGGAATCCTCATCAACTGAAGCGAGACGGCAGACAGCTGGAGGTGAGGAACATTTCATATATGGTCAAGTTTGCTTTGCTTAGGAAAACGACCCCCACCGAGTCTGGGAGTTGTTTAACGTGTATAACTATGCTAGAGATTAGTTTGTAAATGATCGTTTTGAGTATGTTAGTATTGGATGGATCTTAGCACTTTGAAATTAAAAATAAAATGATACATCAGCAGCATAAGCCACATAGTAGCCAAATGGATGATGATAGCAGGAGGTAAATGGACAGAAGCTGGATGCTGCATCTAGTGCTTTCTATTCCAGACTAATTGAGTTCAATTTGTGACAATGCTTCTCCTTTGCTTTATGACTCTCATATTGTTTACCACAGTAGTTTTCAGTTTAATAATAGCTGCAGTCGCTTCACTTTTGTAGATGGGGAGGGGTTCTAAAGTCTTTTATGTTGAGCTTCACTGAATGCATGCAGTAACTAATAGGCCTGTCTGAAGTCTGCATGCCAGATCCTGGAAACTGGCACACAGTGGGGCATCTGCCTCTAGGCTCTCTCCTCTACTAGAATAAAGCACAAGGCATGTGAACTGCTGACTTGCAGCAAATTAAATACAGACAGACCCAATCTTTTTCAGTGTTTTTGTTTAGTCTTTCAAATTATTCAAATTTAAGGGAAACCATTGCCCCCTTGTGCACATCTTTGGTAGTTTAGATCAAACAGACCGTTTGCATAAGTGCCTGTGAATGTGATATATATTTTAAGTCTTAATGAAGATGTTGTTGCTTTTCAGGGGCAGTTATGGGAACGACTCATCAGATGAACTCATTAATTGTAACTCTACAGGGACATTTGTGACTCCGGATCTGAAGTTGCGGCAAACCTTGTTCGTGAAGTTTTCAAACGCCAAAAGACTGAGTCCACTCCTTTTCTCCAGTTTTCTTTTTCCCTTCACAGCAGTTGGTTTCCTTTCTCAGAGGGGATGTATAATGGTACATTTGAGAGGTGACTTCAAGGGATCAGACAATAAAACAGTTGATATGTGTTGCACAATGTCCGTATGCAGGTAGGGGGCTTCGGTTACACTGACCCCATGAAGTCTTTTTATTTTTAACATTCCTCTTTTCCCATGTTACTGCTCTTGTCGCCATGTACCATTAATGAATTTACGCCAAGTCAAATTGAAATACTCGTTTAGAAGTCTGATTTATATTTTGAAGTTTATATTTTGCCTTATTCATTGATTCCTTTAAATATGTAGCTGCTACAGTTCATCGTCTCTTGGTGTATTTTAGCGCGACCAACTTTAGGCGAATACAGTAACGGTAAAATTAAGACAAAACTCATTTAGAATCGCAAATATTTTAAGTGCCAAGCTCATTTAAAGAGAATTAAATATATATAAAGTCTCTATGAAGTGTTTACTTGTTTTCCTCCTGACAGCCTTTTCAACAATATCTGTGATACTGTGATGGTTTCTGAATATAAATCAGGAGTGTATTGAAAAGTTCAAGTTATGGACCCTGTGGGTTTGATATTTTCATTTCTTTTGTGTTGTCTTTATTATTGTTTTTTATAATGTCCCTTAACCACTTGCCATTGTAAGTAATTTTGGCAGATAACTGTGAAGTTTGAAGGAACATGGTCTATAACCATTGAGTATTCTCATAAGTAATACTAACTAGTTAAAGTTCATGTCGCGTATGTCTTTGCCACAAGTATTAACAAATTATGAAGGAGCTAATGACTTTTTCTATTTACAGTTTTCTTTCGAAAGGTTTTCTATGGCTTATAATTGTTCATATTTTGTATTTTATAGATATTTCACTGGCATTTAGGTAACTAGGCATTTCTACCACTGCATTTAATGCGATGTAATTACTTCTACATGAACGTAATCTCATAGCAGAATGTGTTGCACAGATCAGATAATGCAGTTATCAGTTAATGAGCTTTTAGAAATCATACAGTATGTGTTGAGTCTGAAAGTAAAGTCCTATATTAACATTGCAGCTTAATTGAAAACTGCACCTAAGTACTTGTTTGGTATCGATCATCACATTTTTCCCCCAACATATTAACTGGTTTGTTTGTTTGTTTATAACACAAACCTCAAAAATTTGTAGTGGTTTAATTGTTTTATGTTTGTATGTTTTTGCCTTGATTACATTAACTTTCACAATCCAACAACTATCTTGTGAACCTGTATTTAATTTGTATTTTTCTTGTGTAGGATTTTAATTTGAGATATAGCGATGCTAATAAAGTCTTGAATGTTAATAAAGTATTTACTCCACATTCCTATATAAAGGTCTGGTCTGTTCATTGCAAGGTTGTTTATTTCAATGTTTTTGCAGAACTAGCATCGCTGTAGCCATTTTTGGAGAATTCTGGTAGTGAGAATGTAGATCATTAAAACAAAACTAAGTAGGTGTAGACACTGCAGTACAATGCAAGACCAATTCAAAATATCACATTGATTTAAGTATTTTGTAAGTAACGTGAACAATTTTTATACCTTACATATTTTAAGAAAATATTAGCTCATACAGCAATTTCAAAGTGTATATGTTTCTGTAGCTGCACTGGTACTAAGGTTCTAACCATCACGGTTTCTCAGGAAGAACACCCATGTTATTTCTCTATTCACTTTAATATTTCATGGTTGAATTTTAATCTAATCGTGACAAACTGTAAATAGATGGAAAGGTATAAGACTTGAGATAAAATATTTGACAAATTTTTATAACAATAAACATGAACAAAATTAAAAAAATATTAATGCCACTGTAATTTCATTTACATTTGAGCATTTAGCTGACGCTTTGGATAAAAGCATCACACAAATATCAGGAGTCAATGAAGCGACACATCAAAAGAGGCAAAAAATAGTACTAAGAAGTGCTTTTCTAAGTTTACAATGTTTTGCAGCGCTAGATGAGTAACTGTAGAGGAAAGAAAAAGTTTTTTTTTTTATGATGTCAGGTGTTCGTGGAAGAGATGTGTTTTTAGTTGTTTCTTAAAGGAGGTGAGGGATGTGGCAGACCGGATTGTGTTAGGGAGATTATTCCACAAGCCGGGGACAGAGAAGGAGAAAGAATGAGAGAGAGAGATTTAGTGTCCTTCTGTGAGGGTACCACCAGTCGACGTTCATTCGCTAAGCGCAGGGTTCTGGATGGGTTGTAATTTATTATTACAAATTATAATTTATAAAAAAAATACCTAAAATAAAACATTTTTTGAAAAGACTTAAAAAATATCTAGTATCTAAAAATTAACAAAATGTAGTTCAGATGCATTTTCATGTGTATACTTGATTTCTGCTGTGACGGTTATCAGATTACATGCACTGGAAGTCGCGTTGGATAAAATTGTCTGTCAAATGCATAAATGTGAATGATGCATTTGCAGTCCTATGATGTATGCATGATGTAAACAGTGCTGGTATTACTCATCTTATCACCAAAAGGTACCAAAACACAGAGAACTTTTAAAATTGCAACATGAACAAACATTTAAGGAATATGTTTTAGAGACCAAGGTTTACAAATGTTTACAAAGACAATGCACCTTAAAAAATATTTATCTTTTATTAAAGACAATTTAGTGCTTATTCCATTTAATTAACATAAACAAATACATCAGACACATCACAGGTTTTAAGGACTATAGAGAAAATATATTGAGATTTGAGCTCTTTCTGGCTACTGCATCATATCTTCATCATCATCATCATCATCATCATCATCATCATCATCATCATCAAAGTAACGTTCCTCTGCATCCAGATTTACAATGTCCAGGTTGTCATAATCTGGGTTCTCATCCACTTCACTGCAAAGTAAACACAAATATAGAGGTAAAATATTGACACCAACACTGAACAATAAATTTTGAATTGCATCATATAAAGTCATATATAGTGACTTTCATTACAATGAAGATATTTCTTTTTAATGTTTGCTAAGAAAGAACTCTGTACTGTTTAACCTGTAGTTAAAGTCGTCCTTGCCATCCAGGAATCGCTGATGCATTTGACTCAAGAACTCCTCCCTCAGCATGGCTTTCTCATCCGCGTTCGGCTCCCACTCAGCCTGTCTGGGCTCATCGCAGTCTAAAGCACAGACATGCATCATCCATCAAACAGTTTTTAAAGGAATTGCTGTTCTGACTCATACAGTGGGATGCCTCACCCTCCTCATCAGACTCCTCCACAGCACACTGCTCCCTCTCCTGCTCCTCCTCCAGGCGGTTCTGGATCAGTTTTTCTTGATAGGAATTAATGAGCAGGTCAGCGAGTCCCCCTGTGGCATTCTTCATGGACTCTTCTGAGCGCTCCAGGATCTCGTCTTCACTGAGATACTGTCCGATGTACTGCTCGTACAGCAGTGGATCTCGCACACGCATCTGTTCCTCGCTGAAGTACTGGCCCTCTGATGATGACAGACAAAGATGCTGAGTATTTTTTGAGTAACACAACATGTTATTCTTGCTGTAATCGTCACTTCAAAAAGTTTATATAATTTTAAAGGGCCATTCAATTGTAAACCAGAGTTTCTTTCTTTCATGGCCTCTTGCACATTAACATAGGATCATCACTCATGACAAGATCACTCATGACACTCACAAATTAATGTCTAGTGTATTCAGTTCCCTTTATAATGACATGTTTAATGTGCAAATTACATTAAACACGAAGCCAAACAAAATATTTATAACTTACATTAGAAAAATAGCTTTCGTTTTTTGTATGAGGTGCAAGAAACCGTGAGTTGCATTATAAGTTGACTTTAAAAACGGCAGAAAACTTGACTTGACTTAAGTTTCGATTCAAACTTTATAAACCGCTGCACTTACCCTTCTGAAGTGCACGCAGAGCTGCATAGCGACTGTTACGGATTTTCTTCTGATTGGCTGTGCTGGACGCCCGTCTCTGAATTTCCATGCAGTAATACTGTGCCCTGCAGTCTCCGCTCAGATGTGTGAATGCCTCTGTGTGCTCCGGCTTCAGATGGGCCTGATAACGCTCTAGAAAGACTAAGGGCTTGGATTTGTACTGTTGCAGTAAGACTACCTTCCTCTCGTCCAGAGTCAGGTCCGGTTCTCCCATCTGCTGGCTTTTTACTGGACTCCCACTGGCTGCTATAGCCTCTATCATTGCACTGAGACAGCTGGATTCATCATCCTGAGAAAAACCAGATGTGTCAAAAACGAACACCACATATCACAGATAATAAATAATATATTTAAACAAACTAAACTGTTCTCTTACCTTAAGATTTGAGGTGTCTGAGCAAACGTCATCTGTCTCAAAGTTACCATCCTTGACATCAGTCTCTGGAGGATATTTGGTGTATGGCTTGATTCCTGCACACAACGCTTCAATCTTCTCCTATAGAGAGCATTTAAACAGTGGTGTGGTTAGTGACATTCACAGATTTACATGAGCTGAACATGAATCTATAATCACACATCACCTCTGTCTGTATATCTGGAGAGCATCTCTCATCCACTTCTGCGATGTTGGTGTTTTGACACTTTTTAGGTTTGTTGCATGGCTCGATTTCCCCCCACATTTGTGCCTTCTGCTTTAGTGAGTTTCAAGGTAGATACACAAGGTTACAATCATTTACAGATTTACATACAGTACAGATGAAAATTAGGTCTGTAATAACATCTCACCTTAAAATGTTGAGAGTCTGGGGATCTTGCGTCTGTCTCAAAGCTGTTTTGACCCTCTTTGGGTTTGCTGCACGGCTCGATTTCCCCCCACATTTTAGTTTTAGAGCTTATGCTGCTAATAATGAACCAAGTACTGTTATACCCGACACTATAATATGCAACGCATATCGCAATGCTACGTTTTGACGTAACTCAAAATCACGAATTATTTATTGTCGCCTAAACCTGAACAATCGAAAGCGTATTAAATACCCTGTATTATTTCACATTACCCTTCAAATGGTCGAGCATTTCAAAACAACAACAATGTTGGGCATCTTGCACATCGGTACAACCACATTAATAGCTCCGTGTGAAACAAATCATTACATCTCGATAGTTCCGTCAAGTGCGTGTATGCGTGTATGTTCACACACACATGACCAGCAGATGGCGCTAAAACTCTAGTCCAGAAACCACTCAGTTTACAAATTGTACGCCCAAATATCACAGTTATGACCGTTTCTGCTAGTAAAACTATTGTTTTTATTATTAGACGCCATTGTAATCAATGGCACACTCAAAATACATCTAACGTCAGTTTAGGGATATGTTATTTGTACTATATTGCAGTGGTAGCAACTGTAGTAAAACTATGAAAAAGCAAATTATGATTTAAACGTCAGTCGGTTCCTCACACATTCTGTGACATCAGAATATTCCGTGTACTATTTGCGTGGTACTCTGCTTGTGGACGTTTTATTTTGTATTATACTTTTGTATTTTTAGAGCACTTTAAAATGACTGATGTGAGGAAGAGCAGCATCACATTTCTTTGTGTTCTACATAAGAAAGTAAGTCTTACTACTTTGTATAAATGCGTGTTTATTTTTGGATGAACTTACAGCCTTGTAGGTATAAAAATAGCACTATTACTCTGTAAAAGCGACACACCAGCATAGTTTATTTTTGGAAATGATGCCCAAGGTGGTAGACATGTTATTTAAACACTTAATGTGGGAGTTTGTCAGCATCCCTGCTGTCACTGTGATCATATTATATTTAAACAAGACATTACTACTATTTCAGGGTTCTGACCTCACCCCCTTAATATCTGACATTATAAGACAGTATTTCCTGCATTATAGACACCAGACAAATATGCATTTAGTTAAACACATTTTATCTAAAAATAATAAACCACACATCTTACTTTTGCAATAAAAAGATTTTATCTGTAGATGACAGAGATCTTTCAGATTAGTTGTGATCATTACAGAATAAAAGGTAATACAATGTAGAAATACAATTCTATAACTTTTCAAACACTTCTGCTTTATCAACCAATTCATATGAAAACCAAACAATCAAACTTATTGCAAACAGTTTAAATAAAGTTCTGGTTCTTGCAGAAAATAGAAAGAACACAGAGAAATTACTGTCATCATAAAAGCTTGAGGAAAATGCTTTGATTATTTATTGAAGGGTTAAAGATATTAGGCTGTTTGATGGCAAAAGCTCATATTCAAAAAACAGCTAAGAATGATCACATGCCCAAAGTGATTAAAAACACTTTTAAGCATTAATATACTACTCTGTCCATACAGTTTTATCCAATAGTTTTATTCAATAGCATTTCAGAAAATTCCCAACAATCCTTTTGCAACAAACATAAATCTGGTATCTTAAGATATATGAAACACTGCACACATTAGTCTCCAATATTAGTCCAATATTAAATTGATTTCAAGATTATGTTGTCAGTAAGAGCACATACTTTAATCATTCATCATTTTCGCTTTTCTTTAAACTAAATTTCTTGCACTCATCTCAAAATGGATTCATAAAATATTGCATTAGACAACAATAAGTGGGTTTACTTCTACAAAGAGGAATACCTTGTAATTACATCCCAGTGCAATTAGATAAGTCTACAAATGGAAAATATCTGAAAATCGAAATATCAAAAACTTCAAAAAACATCCGGGTTGCTAAACCTTTCAAGAACATGCAACTAATTTTCCCTCTTCATCTTTTGAGGAAATCCAGATTCGAGGAGAATAGTAAATTGAGGTGATACATTGATGACACTGGATATGCAGTTGTGAATTGCAGAGTTTTAAGAGAAGAAATTTCAGGCATAATTTACCTGTAAAACTAAGCCAACACATTATGGCTTATTTTAACTATACATAAATCTAAAAAATTAAAACATTTCTTTGTGTTCCTTTCATTAAACAATAGTCTCGCTCTTTGCCGCTGGCACAAATCTAAAAGTGCCGTTTCAAAGCTAAATAAATTAAAAAATAGATCAGACATGTGCTGATATCAACTCTCTTAGTCTTCTACTATGACATTTAGACATTTTGAACATCAGGAGAAACAGAACAAGGTCACATTTACAATTGAATTAATCTGTCCTTCACATGCAACATGTGCCACAGCCAAGGGCCATAAAAGTGTTAAAATAGATTATGTTACTGTTAAATCAGGCTATAATGTAGAGCGTAGTGAAAATCTTAATATACATTTTGAGATGAACCTGAGTATGGTAAAGGGTCGTGTATGTGAGATGCACGTTACTGGCTATGTAAAGTGAGCAACCTAACTGGGTAAACTTACAGAAACATTTATAACATATTGCACTCAGGCTACAGATCATTTGTAGTTTGGTTCTCATTGGATGTATATAATATGACACACCCCTCCTCCCAATAGAAAAATAAAAATCATCTCAATATCAGTAGGCCTAAACCGACTATAATTGATCCCACAGCTATTCGATTAAAAAATGTACATTCACAAGAAGACAACAGAGGACAATTCAAATTGATATGTGCAAAAAACATTATATATCTCTATAAAAAATATGTGCATATGAATAGAGCTTGATTCTTCACTAATACAATATGTTCTCTATTTACACATTACGAGTCAATAAAGTACATAACATGTACAGCTCTTATTAGTCTTTTTAATCCGTATGCTCTGTCTTTACAGAAAACATTAGCGATGCTCATGACAAAGAGAGGAAAGACTGACAAATATTATACAGATGGTACATAACACTACACATCCTGAACTCAAATCAATGTGATTGAGCACTGGGACTAAATTAAGAACCAGAGTTCCATTTGGAAACCTGAAATTGCATATCCCATGTTCAACACCTTGCCCGATCACCAGTCACCAGATTAAAAGCTGTCCTCACTTGGATCGGTTGCCATTCCTGGCTGGCTTTCATGATGATATTACATTTGAAAAAAGAAAACTTTGGCTACAAGAAAGAGGTTGACGTCCCGTTCAACTACTTGCCACACCCTTATGTGTGGATGGTAAAATTTGGCTAAAGCCACCAAAATCTCTTTTAATGTCCCTTACTGGGCTGTTCTGTTTACAGAACTAAAATCTGTGGATTCTTCAAATCTGCTGTCAAAAGGAGGTGTCTGTGTGCTTTCACACAGAATGCCCACCAGACCGCTCATAGGGTTGGGGTGCGGTAGGGACAAATATTCAGCACAGTGAGAGGGGTGCCGCTCTACTTTGATGAGCGGCTGGGTAGACAGCTGGTTCTCCGGCAAATCCAGAGAGTCCCGCTGTAGGGCCAGGTCATATGATGGCGTTCTCCTCCGCAGCAACATGCTGCTCTCCGTCAACTTTTTCATGGATGCAAGAGAGGCAGGGACCTCTACTTCAAACGGAGGCTCTATGGAGATACAAGGAGGGCTCATCTTTTTCTTTCTGGGAATGTGCAATGACTGTCCACGCACTGGAGCGTGCCTCCTTTCACCGAGTTCTTGTCCAAACCCCTCATTATCTACCGAAGGGCAGATCTCAATTGAGTGCCTACGATGGTCATCGTTACCATAGGGTTTTTCCAGAAAACCCTCCGTGTCCACGCTAAAGCACTTCTTCGGGTCTTTGATGCTTAACTCAGCTAAGTTGGCAGCGCTGCTGCAGTTCTTCACCTGGACTGGAAGCAGTGTCCCTAAGGTGGTATAGGGAGACAGAGAGTGACTACGAACTTCTGTCTGGACCCCTGCCCACAGCCTTGCCGAACTGTTGATGTGGCAAACCTCGTCATCTGTCGGATCGGCCGAGTCAAACATGGAGCTGGTGGGGCTGGTGCTTCTGCTGCTGCTGGCCAGGCTTGGAGATCGAGGGGGGATATTGTGCTGACTGTGGGACTGTTGGAAGGTGCGGACGCTTGGTCCACATGGGGGTAGCAAGGGTGATCCCTGGGAGCTGCTGGGGCCAGAGATCCGTGGGACGGGCAGCTTGAAGCTGCCTGTGGTTTTCCTTGCCTGTCTGTCGGGATTGTCTTTGGAATCGGAAGCTTGCACATCGATGGAGTCATTTTTTATTGCCTCCTAAAAAAATCACAAGAATACTATTAAAAAGCCTGAATTTAAGTGAAAAACATTTACACTTTTACAAGGATTGGGATAGAACATACAAGAATATACCTGTCTTCTCAGAGTCCTGCCTATGCTATGGGTTGGAGAGGGCAAGGGAGGGGGAATCTTAGGGAGACAGTTGTATAACTGGGAGTGGGGAGGAACACCAGGTACCTGGAGCAGGGAATAGCTTTCACATGGCTGGGAGTGAACCGAGGTGATGGAGCCTAAAGCAAAGGATCGGTTACACTTTTCATAAATTACACAGTTACACAACAATTTATACACAAAATCATGATCTTTATTACCTAATTCAAGGTAACCCTGATTCACTTCCACCTCCTCCAGTGGATATGGAGCGCTTGCTGGCCTCACAGGGCGAAACATATAACTGTCATTTGGCAGGGAATGCATTCTTGATACTGACATTTTCCGCAGGGAGAGCAAATTCTCCTGAGTTCTCTGCCTTCCATCGTCCTGTGAAAGACATGTATTCCTCTGCTTATCTCTTTTTCTATGCCTTCATACATAAACTCACAAACCCATAAATACCTAGAGCCAAGCTATCCAGGTTCATTCGTCGGCTCACTGCAGCTGACAAAGCAAATAGACTCCTTGCCAGAGCATCCCATGAGGGCTAACAAATGTTCCTGGCCTCCCTACAGAGCCACACATATCACTGTCCATATCCCCTCAGCATATTTTTTTTGTATTGTGACAACTCAGCACCCAATAAAAAAACCAATGCTTTTCTCTTGTCTGCAGTTAACTTAAGACTGCTCCTTGTAGAGTTAATGGGAACAAGAGAGAACAGTTGCACTATGGCCAGTTCATTATACACATTCTTTGTATTTCTTCTACCTGCTTGGGTCTATTTTGTACATGGTCTAATTATTAAAAAAATGTAATCAAATGTAGATAGGTTGATGTATCATAAAACAGTCTGTTTAGAAATTACCCCGTGCAAACATCAGTTTCAGTCACTCAGGCAATTTGAGTTTGTTTACCTGTCCAGGTGAATCCGGACGTGGCCCTAAATAAGTTGCTTTGCCCTCAGGCCCTGAAGAGCTCCCCATCGAGACGTTACTGAGACGCCGGGCCATTTCCATCTCCATCTCGATCTCAGCATCCATTTCTGCATCTTCTTTAGCTTCCTTGTTGCTCTCCTCCAGGTGTTTCATCAGTACAGCCACCACAACATTAACCAGCACAAACTGAGCTATTAGCACAAAAGTGACAAAGTAGATGGGAGAGACCAGGGGCAGGTAGCTGAGGCAGTGCTTGTCTTCTGGAGTACACTCCCGCAGTGTGTCCTACACAACAGTATGTAATGTTAACAGTTAAAAAAAGAACAATAAAATATTGTATGGTGAAACTAGCATTGTACTACCTTCATTATGCCATTCCAGTTGTCCCCCGTTGACACTCTGAATAACGTTAAAAAGGCCATTCCGAAGTTCTCAAATGTCGCATGGCGACTTAGTCCTTCACACGGGTTGTTGTCATTGCATTCTAGATTAAAATATTAGTGGAAAGTTATTTGACAGGAGTCAGGAAGATTTTGTAAATACTTAAAGTGCAGCTTAGCTTCCAATTTGTCATGAATGTGTTGTTTAAAATGGCAAAGACCTCACAGAGCCCTCCATATTACCATTAAAAGAGCAAATGAGCCATTAACTGACACAATAATTACCACTGATTTAAAGTTGAAGGCTAATGAAAATAATTAAAGGGTTTGCCCTTTAAGAGGAAGCATAATCCTGTCATTCTCACAGCGATATCTACAAACATGTCTTTGGACCTGGAGGCTATCTGACAAAAAAGTAATATTGCAGAGACGAGATCCAAAGATCAACAGAGCTAATTTAGGTCCTTCTAGCATGACAGCACTATAGTCTGTAAAGATTGCTAAAACATGCCCTGAGAGACCAACATTAAGCATTTCTGACCTAAAAACGAAAATGGCAGTAAGTTAGAGCAAAGCGGCTAAAGCTGTGAAATGGTGAGCTCTGCATGAACACTGTGCAGGATTGCAGCACTGACCTAGTTTCCCAAAAAGCTCCACGCCAAGTGCTGCATAAATGAAGAAGAGGAGCATAAACAGCAAGCCCAGATTTCCCACCTAAAGAAAGCAAGAACATTATCACAGTGTGTTATTAAACAATCAATCATTGAAAGTAGCACTGTGTTATAGATACTTTCTCTTCAACTTTTTCTCTGTCCACCCCCATGTTTTACAGATTCACAGATGCATACAAATGCAGTGTTGGAGTACATCTGTAATGCTCTACAACAGAATTACGTGTATACAGTATAGTGCAGATGTAAATGAAGAGTGTGTATGTGTGTATTGGTAACCTGTGGTAAAGCCTGCATCACTGTGTCCAGCAGGGCTCTCATGCCTGTAGCCATCTTTAAAAGCTTTAGTACTGTAAACAAAAGCAAAATGATCATCACATATTCACACTTAACTTTAACAGTTACCATGTTTAATTGGAGACTAAATGTTTTTAGGATGCAGTAGTACCTCTAGCTATCCTCAGCACCCTCATAATGCGGATGATAGTGGGGTTGATGGGCAGTGCTGCATTCATGTTGATCTCTTCCAGCGTGATCCCCATGATAGAGAGCAGGACTATGGCTAGATCCAGCTGGTTCCATCTGCCAGCATATTGTACAGTTCAAACACAACACCCAGCAATAACAATCGCTTAGTTACTATGTGACTTAACATTAGGCAGGCTGAGCAAACAACCCATAAACAGATTTATGAGCATATTGCAAATCTATCAACATACGGTTCATTGCACCTGAACATATACTAATGTGGTATTAATGATAAACGGGGGATCATGACTCCCTTTAATTTAGCGTGTTTCATTTAACTGAAACAAATGATTCATCTAGTTCCCTATGCATAACACCAGACACCACATATTAAAACATGACTTAATCACGCTGTCATGATTTATCACCAAGGTGTTTTACAGCGTGTTAGAGGTTAGTGAAGTTACTGTGCGATAATGGACATAAAATTTATTTTAGGATTTAAATGCTTGCAGTCGCAGTTATATAATCCACCTTTTCAACCCTGTCGTGTTCTTCGTCTTCCATGCCAAGTTGTTTCTCTTTTACTTTCTTCACCAATTTTAAACCCACTTTGTATTATTACAATATCGGCAGAATATGTAAATGAACAGTGTTTACTCTTTTTACCTTGTTATCTGGACAGAGAAATGTGTGTTTATTTGCTGACAAATGAACATGAACACTTTTGATCTGTAGTGTATTTGAAGTATAAAGCACTGAGAAGTGCCTGTTTTAACAAGTAACACATTTGTTACTATACAACATAATACATACTGTAGTACATTTGAGTATTAAGCATGTTGTTAATTACATTAATTTCAATACAGTTTCTTTTGAGATTGGGTATTTGTCACATATGGTATCGATTTAGTACTACCGAGGTATTATATTCTGGTACCTAATACCAAATACCAAAATTCAATGGTATCGAGCCAGCCCTAGGTAGGGGTGATTGCTTTGCTTTATAGGATAACACATGCTTATCCATTTAACAAAGAGTCTTTGGGGGGAGGGGGTGGGTGGATGGGACTGCAAAACTTCTTATGGACCCTATTAGAGTTCAGTGAGAGGATTAGGATTAGAATAAAATGGTTTAGTGAAAAATTAATTGGTAATGAGATTGTAAAGCATATCTCTTGTGTAAGATCTCAATGCCATCTGAAGTGCACAAAGACACACACTCAGTTATTTGCCTGCAGGAGAGAACACTACTTGAAACCATAATTGTATTGCCAGGAATAAAATATATAAATATTAGTAGCAATTTGTACTAATGCAGTATGAGTATGAATTTACTTCCAGATACCTCTTCACAATAGATTTACATTTTATTCGCATTAGACATGTTTAAGTTTACACAATAGACCAATTTGCGTCAGTACCTGTCTTTAAAGAATCTCCGAAAGCCAAACGCCACCAGTTTGAGTAAAGCCTCAATAATGAAGATCACGGTGAAGACATAGTTACAGTATTTCAATGCCTCTTCCAGGTACTGCGGAAGACAGAAACAACAATTTTAGTTTGTGTGTTCCAATGCAGTACATACTAACTATAACAGTATAGTACGGTGGCCTAGAAGTGCAAAACAAAACAACAAATCGCGACACTAAAAACAAATCAAAAACAAAATAACAAATCCAAAATCAAAATGACAAATCTAAAAACACAATCCCAAATTTTAAAACAAAATAACAAACCATAAAACACAACAATTCCAGACACGAAATAACAAGTCAGAAAACACTACAACAAAATAGCAAGTTAGAAAACACGACGACAAATTACACAAACCGGAAAAGGTAGGTAATTTGCTGGATCACTGCTGATTGGACAAAACTCGTGTCAATCAAGATATCCAGAATTGTCATTTTGATTTTGGATTTGTTATTTTGTTTTTATATTTGTTTTTAGTTTTGCGATTTGTTGTTTGGTTTTGCATTTCTTAGCCACCGTAGTATAGAGATCATTGAAAGACTCACCGTAGGCTGATTGTAATGCTCGATAGACATAGTGACCACATTGATGCCGATGATGCATGTGATGAACAGGTCCAGATAGTGGTTGGTACACAGTGTGTGGATGTAAAGTCGGGCTGGAGAGTAGTCTGCATAGTACGGTCTCTGCTGGGCTTCTGTTGATACAGTCACACAGACAGACAGCACAGCGGGTCAGTGCAGGAAAATGTTGCTAAACCACTGATTCAGAGGCAAAGGACACTGGATGTGATGGGATGACTGCTGCAGAGAGGACCGGCACTGTGGTATCATTATGATACTATTCATTTAAAGCCAAAAACATCCTCTCCTGCAGCAATCATCCCTCTGTGGATATCAAGCATGCTGGTTTGGCGAACGTGCCGTTGTAAACATGGCAGTCACATGGCTGTGTGTTGAAGATCATGTGAAAGGAGTTTTGGTTATATTGAGTGTTTCTCAAGGAGATCTTAGAGGTGACTGTTCATTGATTTCTTGTATCGTGTGTGATATATTGGACATGACAGCAACCATGAAATTGATTTTAGTTTGAATCCATCTTTCTGAGTCTGCCATAAATGCATGTTTACTGATAAATACCATATGCCAAGAGAGAAGCTTTTGAGCTGCTGGATATCTGACAAACATGCAAGAACGGCATAGTGGATAAATGTAACAATTCTCCCTAAAGTTGCACAGTCTTTTAAAGTTAAGAAATAATGGCAGGCCCAGATGGAATCTACATTGATTTTACCCTGATTTTGAGAAAAATGTGTGAAATACAGCAGAACAGACTTAAATAGTACAGCACAATCATTGAAGCACTTTCACTAAGATTCAATGTGGGCCTTCCGTTTTTTGTATGTTTTTATATATTTTGCATACAAATGTATGATAAAGTTATTTGTATGACAAATATTTGCTGCCTCTTTCTCCTGGTCCTGCAGATTTGTGTTGTGTGAGATGTGCTTGGATCTATCCCAGATAAATGCATTGAACGGGCTCTTTATATATATCCAGAATAGTAAAACTCAACTGCTATGAACTCTGTAAGCTATGAGTACTGTAAGTCAGACTGCTGTAAAGGCTAGAGAAGCCGAGTGTGACAAACGTAGATAAAACTGTCAGAGTTTATGCTAAAAATCATTTATCAGACAGCTTTGCCCTGGCAGACGTGGTGCTTTAACAAAGGTTCTTCACATTTATTCGTTGAGTCCTTTTATGTGTGTAGAAGTGAATCAGACAACAGTAATGGTGCCCTCGGTGTGCCAAACTGATTAAAACAGACAGGCAGAAAGTGTCCAGTGGGAATCTTAAGCATCTACCTTTGATCTCTTGACTAGGTAATATGTTGTAACTTTACATGGTGCTATGTACTGTAATTTCACACATATTTGAGCTGACAGTTCAGTACTGTTATAAATAGTATACAACCGTCCTCCAACCCATCTTGAAAAGTACAATATATATCAGTTGTCACAGGGCAATCCCCCTGGCTTTACGTTTTGTCTTTCTATCAATAATCAGTTTTTAGAAAGGTGATTTGTGCCTGGCGGGCTGATAAGGCCTTAACCTTCACCCCTTTGCTAATCTCAAGGCTTTAATCTGTAAGGCTGGTCAGCCTGTCAATAACAAATCAAGGGTCGGGAATTACTGCACTTCATTTCCAAGACTGACCTCCTAAAAACCTGATCACAGCCCTCTTGGACACTTTGACTCCATTTATAATAAAACCACTCTCACCATCATTGTCTTTTCTTATCCCACTCTTATCCCATTTTTTTTTAAATTATTTGTGCTTTGGCCACGATGCTGAACTTAGATGTTCTGTGCAAACTTCCCCTATATGTTTTGTCATGCATCGCCTGGTGGTGCGGGCATCTCATGCAGGAACATGCTGCAGTCCATCACAATCCAAGGCTGACATCAGATCGGTGCCAAAATGTGCACACTTTAATAATGTTCTCAGCCTTTTGACTGCATATGTTTTCTTTTCATTTCTCTAGCTCTCTCTCTCAGGCTCTGGAAGCAGGCAGTGCTCAGAAAAATAGACTACCGACCAGACCCGTAATTCTCCTTACTCCTGCGCTTTTTCTCCAGCAGCTTTAGCCTCTTCTCCTCGCGCAGACGCGCCTCCTCCTCCTCCTGGTCTTGTCGGCACTTGTGGAAGTTTTCCACCACCACCCCAACAAACATGTTCAGCACAAAGAAGCTGACGATCAGCAGGAAGGAGATGAAGTAGAGGAGCATCCAGGGATTATGATTGCGCACGGGCTGCAGAAGAGCAAAGGATGCATCCGTCATATGACAAATGAATACAGTCATTTTATTTCTTATAAATATTCAAACAATCGCTGGCCAGAGTAAGCAAAGCACATGCAAACCTGCTGGTCCACCCCCACAGCATCCAGTCCGTCGTACATTATATTCACCCACCCGTCCTTACAGGACAGCACGAACAGCGACATGAGAGCCTGTAACATAGACACACAGAGCCAGAAAAAACATAATTTATTCAGTGCCATTATGGAATCTGGGAATCATTTCCAATATATTAGAGCAGAGGATGTCTTCTGGAGGTCTTATATAAATGATCTCACATTTTACACACAATTATGCGTCATAACAATATTTCTGGTGAACAAAAATTACCTGTCCCAAATTGTCAAAGTTGTACTTTCTTCGAATCCATTTGTAGTTTGCTTGCAGACAGTCTGACTTATTGGTGATGTTTTTGGTGTCGAGACCTTCACAATGGTAAAACTTTCCTTTGAAGAGCTGTAATCACAATAATAATGAAATCATGTTGACTGTAACAATAATAATAATATTGATGTCATCAGGTTTGTTTTTAAAGGCATGTATGTCTGTAACAGCAGGCATAGCTTGTGCTTTTACCTGGACACCCAGAATGCCAAAAACAATAAAGAAGGCACAGCAGATCAGCACAATGTTCCCAATGGGCCTTAGCGACGTTATGAGTGTTTCCACCACCAGCTTCAGTCCAGGAGCGCGGCTAATCACTCTGTTTATTTGAACAACAAAGACAAGACCTATTTCAGTCTGTTTGGATTCAGTCTGATGGACATTTATGTAAATGAACAATTGTCTTAGTGACCTTTAAGATCAATAAACTGCATCTTGATTTGCCTCTAAATTCAAGGATAATTGACTTTATTTTATAAAGCTTTTGTCGGATAGGTAAGAGAGAAGGAGAAGGGCTTGTGAGATAATTCAACTACAAAATTAACCTGAATATTATTCATTTAACAGAAGCATTAACCGCACAATCAATTGTGTGGATTAGTTGGTTTAGTTACTGACCTCAGCGGCCGCAGGGTTCTCAGCAGGCGAAGGACCCTCAGGATGCCAAAGATCCTGTTTCCACCAGTGGATGCCAGAGAAACCAGTATGTCAACGAGAGAGACAAAGACCAGCACTCCATCCAGAACATTCCAGGTGCTCTGCAGATAGCTGTGTTTCCCAGAGAAGAAGCCAAGAGCCACCACCTTTAAGACAAGCCATATGTTTGTGAGATTTATTGCTTTGATAAATGATTGCTCTCCTTATATATAAAAGACTGAATTATTTATACCTTCACAGTCATTTCAGCAACAAAGATCACAGTGAAAACATAATTGGAAATACTGAGAAACACTCTCTCCTGAAATGAAAAGAAAATGGACGTTAACTAAATCAAACATTAAGTAAAAGCATCACCACAGGAAATACTGGATACATAATA
Organism: Beaufortia kweichowensis; assembly: GCA_019155185.1. Classification (NCBI taxonomy): domain Eukaryota; kingdom Metazoa; phylum Chordata; class Actinopteri; order Cypriniformes; family Gastromyzontidae; genus Beaufortia; species Beaufortia kweichowensis. The sequence goes on from CM032804.1 coordinate 5,765,949, forward strand.
GACTGTAAAATTCCTTTCAGGAAAAGCACTTACAGATGGCTGGATAGTAGGTCTCTCTAAAGCAATGGTGATACAATTTAGGAAGATGAATACCAGGACCACATAATCAAACATCTTGTGAGAAATTAACCGTTGACACATCATCCGAAACCTATGGAAAAATTGTATGACATTTACAAATGTGACCTTTGATAGGACATGCCAGTCATAAGATTATGAGATGCAAAGTTCTCACTTGTTCTGAGGAGAGAAGATATACAATGACCAGTCTTCATGATCTTTACACCACTGGGGTTTAAGTGCTTGCAACGTCCTCTTCAGACGGAAACAGAAGCTCTGAAACACAAGAGAACTCTCAGCAAACAGAAGATCTACAGCTAATTAATAGAAGCTCAGTTTCTAAGCATTAGGCTAATGGCCTTGATTCGATATATCAATAACGAGCGATGAGCTCTCTATTTATTCAAGAGAGGAAGTACATAATTTAAATGCACACTTGTTTAATTTTGATTAATTGCATTGCTAAAACCACTTTCGTAGAGGTGACCTGGCCATTAATTTTGCAAATGCATTTTCTGCAGAAACATTTAGCAGAATTAAAGTTAATTTTTGTATCAGCTTATCTGCCGGCAGCTTGGATAACAGGATGGATTAACTTGAAGAAATGACACACTGAACCAACAGTAATTATCAGGCTGATAGTACAATTGTTTTATAATAAAATTCATCAATTTTATCATTTTTATGCAGTTATTTATGGTCAGTTCAGAAGTATTTTGCATATTTCTATTTAAATTGCTTTTATTCAGCAACTCTGTAACTTCTGTACCAACCATCTTAGCTTGAATTTTCAATGTTTTTTGCCAGATAGAGATGCTTGGTGATGCTTGAAAAACAATTTGGCTTGTGCCAGCAAGGTCTTTCTGAAAAAGCTGCTTGACAAAGGGAGATTTGCTAGTTAAGATAGTAAAGAAACCTTATAAGAAACCTCATCATACCAGGATCTCTCGCTGAAGACCATCATCCAAACCATCACATATATTGGTGATCAACAATGCTGATGTTTATCAGGATAGTGATTATCGGTCACTGCATAATCCCCAGGCTTCCATTTGTTCTATTTTAAAGCTTTGGTGACTGTTTCTGTTCATTCCACACCACTTCAAACTCAATTTCTACACTCTTGTGTGCTCAGACATCATCACACTGACAGCAAAAGGGTCACTTTCAGAAAAATACAATTACTGCTTTCAAACAACCAGCCCCAATCAATTATAGCAGAACAATTAGTCTTTCACGCAAAACCCCCTGGGAAGACATCTTTAAAACACAAGGCATTAGCACTCTCTGACTGTAATAAAACATCATGTGTATGTACAGTATGTAGGTGTGATTCTCCTGTGCCATCACTTACATCATCCATATCCTCCTCCGTGATGGAATCTTCTTTGCTCAGGCTGGTGGACAGGTCAGTGGGCAGGTGGAGGGTTCTTCCATTGCAGTCATGATACTCTCCAAGCGGACCTAAGCTGGGGGCCTGAGGCAGCTCAGGGATATCCAGAGAGCTGGGATCTCTCGAGCCCTTCTCTATCTCTGAGTCCTCATCCTCAAAGCTGCCCTTGCCCTCCCCAGACAGCAAAGACTCCCTTTCCCCAGACGTGTCCCTTCTTTTCAAGCTTGGCGCCCGGCTTAGGCTGTTCCAGCTGGACCTGCGGCTGCCCCAGTTACTGCCTGAGCCACGAGGGTGGCACGGAGATCTTCTTGGGCTAGTCTGGAATAGTGAAAGATTGTTGTCCACAATCACTACACATCTACAGCATCAAGGGCGAACGTATTGGTTATTTGAGATACCGGATGTTTTCTTACCAAGGATTTCTGATCAAAGGTATTTGGATCTATGGAGATCCCGCTGCCCCGCCTCGACTCGGCCAACCCAAACACAGACTCTGGGCCAAGAGAGCTCTTGGGAGTGGGCATGGGTGTGGCAGCAGTGCGCATGATGATCGGTGGAGGCAAAGTGCCCCGAGGATCCACATGCCCATTCGCCGACATCATCAGAGAGTACATCTTTAACTCTATTGGCGAAAATGAAAACTATAAGTGAATCCGTGGAAACCATAATCATTCATTACATACTTATATCTGCCTGGCAAGGCAGCAGTGAAAGCAAACGAAAGAAGAACATAAAACGGCATATATTCATAAAAGTAATACTGGTTCACTTTAACATCTCTCTAGAGGACAATTACCTTTCTCAAGTTATTGATATTTTGGGGTATACAACTTTATTGTAGTATACCCCAATATATTGTAGTCTACAAAAATTTTATACAGACAGAATTTTATTCTGTGACGCTGTGACCAAAATTTTATTTTTTACCCTGCAATATCATTTTATAATGTGAAGGAAGTAACCTGTAGCTCGTAATTCCCCCATCTTCTCCTCCTCTTCATAGTTCACAGACCTCTTTTCCTCATCCGCATCCGACTTGTTAGCATCCCCCTGCAAAGCATAGGAGATTTTTGCAGACAGCTCGCAGTGTTTCAATAACCGCCCGACTTAGCGAAGTGTAATTCGTGGTGCAGTGAAGCCAAACAGAACAAAAGCAGGTTTCGGTCTCTCTGAGGACGAGGGCCGCTGGCATTAACAACACGCTACCCTTCACTCATTCTGAGCCTGCTGTGCATACAGACAGCTGCGGTGCCCGTGATACCAACTGCTGCCATTAGGGTTGTATTAAGTTAGTGTTTGTTTTAGTCTTTGCAGATTTACACCTACTCATAACCAGTTCACAATTCACACAGCCCCAAGCATGACAGATGGGCCTAAGACTGCAGCACGGTATCGGCAATGCAGTTAAACTCCCCAGACTATCTGAAGAAAGCAATTGCTTAGTTTCTGCATAAATCTGCATCTTTAAGAAGAAAGCACTGTGTATTACAGTAACTTCCGCTTTGTGTCTATTGTCTTAAATAAATTAGACAAAGGAGCTCTCGTAGTGTACTTGCAGTCTTACAAAGATCATCACAAGGCTTGTATCGTATCCCATTTAGCATTTCGGAGCCAAACATTTAAAATGCTGAAGTAAATCTGGCTTTGTTACCTCTGCCTGAAAGCCCTCCACTAAGATGGCTACCAGCAGGTTAAAAAGCACGTAATTCCCAAAAGTCATCAGAGCCACGAAGTAAAGAGCCGCCCAAGGAGTGGTGGAAGCCATTCCATTATACAGGACCACATTCCAGTCCTCCTGGGTCAGAATCTGAAACACAAACACCGTCAGTGATGAGGACAGAGAACAGCTGAACAAAGTTGAAATTAGGATGTATTTTTTAATAATTGTATAATATGAATTGTGTTGTGTGTATTAGTGTTCTTTCAGCCTCTCTTGATTACACGATAGGGAAATTAAAACTGATGGTGAAGGTCCAACTTGTTCTGTGATGATACAGACTATTTAAAGTTCTTACCCTTTTTAGTTTAAGTAATTGGCTGTCCCTGTCTAGCAATTAAGTCTTTTTTTAACACAAGACACTGTTGAGATAATCTAGTGAGAATAGGTGCTGCAATGTGCATGATACAGGCAGACACAATGCAGGTTCAGCAACTCTGTTCCATCACATAAAATTGTGCTGATGTAAGACGTAATGCACACAAAGGCTTTCAGCACAGCCTGTCGATTGTAGAAAAAAGTGAGCTGAAAAAACTGTCTAATGTAGCCAGATTTAACTCAGTCAGAGAGAGAGTTTTTAATGAAATATAACATCTAAAAGTACAGAAAGTATAAATGGAAAGTGTAAAAATAGCATCAAATCTAGACAAAATAGAATAGTACTACTCTTTTGTCTAATCTGTAAATTATAAATAATGACCTGTATAGATCAATTGATTTTCTATGCCCATACAAAGTCTCTTTCCTGACCTGAAACACGGTGACAATCGCCCACAGCAGCGAATCAAAGTTTTTCCTGTCTGGAATCGTGTCTCCATTTTCCATCTTCAGGCTGAATTTGCATCCAAACAGATGCATCCCAAGAATGCTGCATTCAAAGTAAAACACAGATAAAATATTGAAGTGCACAATTTCTGATTTATCACATTAGTCTAATCAATTTTGATAACCATTTTGTAAACTTGTGAGTTTGCAGAAATGTCAGTCTCTGTGGCACTGTGACCCCGGCTGAGTGGTTGAATGATCTGTAAGTGTGGTCAGCACCTGAATGTGAAGATGAAAAGCATAAGGAGCATGCAGAATGTGGCCACGTTGTCCATAGTCTTCATGAGGACCACCAGCTGTCTGCGCAGTGCAGGGAGGAAGCGCACCAGTTTGAGCACACGCAGGAGACGGAATGTCCTCAGAACCGAAAGGCCTCCATCCGCCTGCCCTATGATCTCCCACACACTGACAAAAAGGATATAACGATCTTAGATTAAACTCTAATGTAAATACTGACATCATCAGTATTGCTTACTAATGACACATGCATCTGTATGTATTTTAATAACAAACCATCATCTATTAAGTAACACATCTCACCTTATGATCACAATAATCCCATCAAAGATATTGTAGGGATTCTTGATATAGCCGAAGATGCCAAAGGCCAACAGTTTGAAGAGCATTTCGAGGACAAACATGCTGGTGAAGACAATATTGCTGATCTCCAGGACGTCTGTCAGCTCCTCAGGCTGTGAAAAGAAAGAGTTGTACCTCATTACCTTCTGCAGGTCAAAGACGTGCCAAGACACTGCTGGGATTGCGACAGTACATACAGTATGAGTGACGTCATCACTGACCTTCATGATGGCACCTTTACACACCGTTAATCTCAGAACATTACAAGAAACGCCAGAGGGTCAGACAATATATAAAACTGGACAGTGGGTTTATTGATTACATTCAACTGAAAAATATTGTGTTGCCGTTTATGCAACACAAGGCCTCTGGGCCTAATGATATTTCAGCACATTTACAGAGCAATTACAATTTCTCAGTTTTAACAGACACAGCGGAAAGAACAAAACCAGCAATCAAGCAAGTTATAAACTCTTTTATTGAGAACAAAGCAATACAACAAGCGCTGTTCAATCCAACATATAGGACGGTACTACTAAAATCTGTCCGTCATAAGCAGATTCAGGACCAGATTCATTGCTGATTCAAAACTGTGTCAACTGTGTGACAAGACTTTACCGCTACGCTCGGTTCTACAGTACAGGACAGATCAATAAACACATTTTAAAGAGCAATATACTGCATGAGCTCCACAGCTTATTACAAAACCACCCATCCTCAGCAATCACCTGGATACTGTTCACATTAAGATCCTGTTATAAAATCATTATATCAAACTGTTACACAATCACCCTCGCTACAGGCAAGCTGAAAGTCATTGTGTTAAACGTTTACAATAAAAGAGGGTTTTATAGCTTCTTATATTATTCTTTTACCTTAAATACTGGAAGTGTCTTCTTAAAGACACATAAAATTAGCAGATGAAACATATTTTTCTATAATAATAAGTGTTATAACTTAACTTCAATAAATAAATATATTATGACCTTCATGGATAGTTAGAAAAGTAGTAAAACTATGCTGACATGTCACCGCTAGGGGGCTTCAGGAAGTGTGCTGCCTGCATTGATCTACATACATTAATCAATGTACTTAGGCAGCCCAAAGAAGTGGCTATAAATATTCATTAAAACCCTGGAACAACAGATTAGTAATGGATTAGTAAATGAATAATGAGAAACTGAACTGAACCTTTGTCTAGTGCACTTTTTAGATTAGGCAGACAGACATTTAATGCATCATCAAAATGAGGTCCACTTCATTGATGGTTCTAAACAATGTATTCAGATTTAACAGGTTGTTTAGGCATTAGTATTCAAGATAATGAGAATAATGTGAAACTTGCTAAATCAAGCTGGTATTGTCAACAGGATATGCTGTCCAAAATTCGTGTGTCAGTCACATACAAAATGTCAATTCAAAGCTTCCAGTTTTTGCATATACAGATGTGTCATTATGCTGTTGTGTGCATCATTTTTCTGTAGCAAATACTGTAGCACCTGGTGTTTATGAAAGCGTATGAACACGAAAATGGCTCGAAGTAAATATTTAATGCTAATTTGCCAGAACAACTCTGAACCAACGGATTCAAAATCATTGCAGCAGGCAAAACATTATTTGCTGGAATTTTCCTCTTCATATTAGTTCTGTTTTTATGCAGCGTCATACCCTGAACTAAATCGTGATGAGTACTAAATACCAAACATGCCGTCTGTGCATAATTTTGCCAATAAAATGTTATTGTGTTAGGTCTATGACACCTATGACACAAAATGTGTCTGAAAAAGAGCACAAGGTTGGCTAAATGAAATTCAATGGTCTCTTCAATGAAATTAGCTTTAAGCATTAATTAAGTCAATAAATCAAGTACTGTATCATCAATCCCTGACTGTCAAGAGAAACAAAGTTATCACAACAGGTGAAATCTAAATCCATTACTGTAATTGCTGTACATACAGTATAATGGCTTGATCAAGTATACGCTGGTATTGGTTGTTGGTTAATAAATATTTTCATACAACCCAAGAAACCATGTAAACAAAATAAAATATGAATTTATATTAGACTAAAAGGGAACTTTTCCTCCTCATTTTCAATAGTCCAGCACTGAAACAAATCGAAACCCCATCACAACCTTCCTAAACATAGATTGCCTGCATAGCTTCAAATTCCCACTAGTGCTGTATCAGGCACATTTGCTGGACTGAAGAAGAGAAGTGGAAAAGCACTGACAGTGAAAATGCATGCTGGGACACTGGGCATTTAGTGTTACGTCATGGCAGACTTGGAGACTGAGAGCACTGTGCTTTTCTCCAGAGAGAGACTCTTGCCTTTCACTGACTTTCTCTACCTCAATCATATCCCATAATGCCTCAGCACAGCACACATGTTTTGCACATCAGAGAGCAGAACGACTGCTGTCTCTGGCTTTAATTGCTGTTTGAGATCATGCTTTGTGTTATTAGTTTTAGGCGGTTGTTATCAGGAAATAACATACCTTGGACTGTGACTGGCCAATCAGAACCAAGTATTTCAGAACGCCATGTAATAAAATGTATTAAAACATCATAAAAACACAACTTTCCAAAAGTGTTAAAAGTCAACTACCCAAACATTTCTCTTCGGTCTTAGAGCTAATGATCATGTCTATCATTCATCAAACTAAAATACCTAGACGGTATGTGCTGTCGTGACTGTAGGAAAAGAGTTTCAGTGATGGATTGAACATGGGCGTCTGTGACTGATGCAGTCCTGTAGACTGTCACTGGCCTCATGTAAATCTGATCAGGTGGCTGATTGACTTGAGAGTGCAGAGACTCGACTTATCTCATTACTGTAATTCTCTCTCAATAACTATTATAGACACAGTGTATTCCAATAGCTGGCATCTCTTGGCACCATACTGAACATGCACTTATAAGGATAAGCCTTAAAATTCAATATTGAAGTGAAAATAGCATATTACACAAAACACCATTTAGTTAACTATAGCGTATCTTTTTATTTGATTACATGACACACAAGTTCCTAAATCAATACTGCCAGATATTTTCAATCGGGAAATTGGGATGGGACATACTGAAGGGCTTGATCTTTTTTACACAACCTATAGCTTTTAGTTTACGTCACATCCCGGCAGAAGCACACTTTATGACTTCTACTGTAGATAAATTTAATGGATAGACTTTCAGTGTGAAGACTCGACATTTAAGATATCTGCTAAGATTATTTTATCAATTTTTATGGGTAGACTGGCATATTGTTGGCCTCAACAGCTAACAAAAACCATTTCATGGGTTCCTTAATGTCTTCAGACAGCATTTGCGGCATGCAGAACAGACAATAATTTCAACCCTTAATTTAAAAAGTCAATAAAAGTCAGCAGTAAGTACTGTACATTTACAGTAAATAGGAAAAGAAGCATATTTAAAATATGCAGCTATCACACTATCCATATAGAGAAACAAAATAACAATTTAGACCCTTAAAGCTCAAGTAACAAAAATCCCTACTGAAGAATATGAAAACATATATTTGTAATATTGTAGCATTAGGTTAATAGGTTGAAAATAACATGGTATTTCCTAAAAAAGAAACGTAAAAGAATCTCTTTGCAAATAAATCTTCAAACAGAAAATCTAACTGTTTACTGTTTATCCATTTCTCTTTCTTCTATACGAATTTAAAGATTTTATTTCATGTCAAAGATTAATTTGACTGACAACATCAACTAGTGGAGTGATAAAAACAACACAGATCTGAATTCAGAGATAGAAGAGATGTCTCAGGCCCTTCATTGGTATTCAGGAAGTTGTGTTTTAGTCAGTAATCAATCATATGTAATCAAGCATAATTTAATGTAGAATAAAAGAGTTTGTTCCGATCTATTATCAGTGAACTTGTATCCAATTAAAAAGATTGCTTTTTAATCATGTAGAATCAAGTGTGACACTGCAAGGTGCAGCTAAACTTTCTAGAGATTCTTTCAACACTGATTTTCCCAAAGTGCCTCTGAGCACAAGTTATAGACGGCGTGTGTGTGGTCTCGCAGTCTGGCGTTCAGAGAATTATAATTGATATTTGAATCTAAAAGATTTGAAAATGTGTCCCAGACTTTACACATTTATACATTTTAATGTGTATTAGTGGTGTTTGCTACAACAAGCAATGCTATTGCTAATACTTTAGACTAGGTGCTGTTGAATAATAAATCGCAATCACCTAGAAGATCATAACAGCTGCATAATCATGTGACAACAGCAATTCAGGACACCCTAGCAGTCACATAGCAACTCCTTAGCAACCCCCTAAAATAACCTGGCATTAATATGGCATGCATTTTTAGAAGCTCTGGTTTTGATAGTGTAAATACAATATCAGGAATGTAATCTTTAGGCGATTCATGTATTTGTTCAGGCATGGATGTAAGATGTCAGTCAAACGTTTTGCTAGCATATGCAAATGGATAAATAGATTATTAATGTAAACCAGGACCATGTATTGAAATGGCCACTCACCTGCTCATGGTATTCAATCCCCATGCTCAAAGTGTTGATGAGGATGGCAATCATAATTCCTCGATTGAAATATTTGCTGTCCACTATGCGTATCAATCTATCCCTGAAGTTATCCCAGTACTGCCCCAGACGGTTGCTCTCCTCCAGTACTTTGTGATGGGATGAGCGGGCAGGTTTAAACTCCACTCCATGGGAGAACTCATACACCACATCCCCTTCTGATCTGGAGCAGTCTGAATCCCCCAGCTCCAGGTCCATGGTCTCCAGGGCTCTCGCACAATACGGGCAGCTGAGGAGCTCTAAGAGCAGTGGACTGGGCACGACACCAGCCATCTGCAGCAGTACACGACTGTGACCTGCACAGAGTAAAACACAGTCGGGTCAACTACTGTACTTCATAACATGGCTTCACAGAGACACTGTAAACAATAGGCCATAACATTTGGATCATAAATTCATATTGTCAAATTATACATTCATTTTTTCTTGACATCTCTTAATATAAGTAAAAAGATTTTTATTCCAAAGGTAAATATAGTCATGTTTCAATTTTCTTAGACATTTGGCATTAAAGGAATAGCTCATGCTAGTAAAGGTAGGTCATGATATGATGTCACTGTTAAGTGCATTATTATTTTCTTCTGGGTTGAGAGCATCTTTCAGGAGCAGCTGATCTTTACATGCTCCTGCACTCTGATGTCTAAATCATCCACATGATTTAGACATCAAGACAATCAACCAATGCTCATTCTCTGTTCATTTATATGAATTTACAAACTACCAGTTGCACCTTATCTGGTTATTTTAACCTGTCAAATCAATAAAGCTAGTTATTCAATTAGTTCACAGCCACAGTCAATGAGAAATAGGCAGCGACCCAAGAATTCAGTTCAAGTGCTTCGCTCTAACTTGATCTTGTGATCACACACCCTTAAATAAAGCTTATGGGTCTAATCAGAGTTTGTACGTGGCTGTGCTCTTATTCTAATGCGTTTTCTGATAATGTAATCATACACAGTGACCCACTCTAGCTGGAGCGGAGGTGACTCAAGCCGCAATCACAAATGACAAAACATCAGCACAAACTCCTGTTACATGACAGATCTTCTTAAAATGTGGAAATTACAAGACAATAGTTTTTTACACTTCGCTATTGTATGGCTTTGGAAAACATGAAATATAATGCTTAATATGTCATATGACCCTTAAAATGTTACTTTACTGGTACTTTTTGTGGTGCCATATACATTAACACTAAAGTAGCATCTATTTTCTATTCCTTAAAGTCACAGTCACCGGTGGAGTGCTGTCTATCGCCATACTCCCTAAAGATTGTGTTAATGACTTTAACATTTGAGGAAATGATTTTCTGTCACATCCGTAAATGGCAGCACTTGTGAGATTTCCATTATCCTGCAACAGGTCACATGATGTCCGTTCAACTGCTCCTAAAGAGAAGTAAGAACAATGATACTCACTGTGTTCCCCCATGAGCTGCTGTAGTTTCTCAAAGGGATCTATGGCATCACATTCTGAACTGGTGTTTGAGTCCGTCCTGCCTTTACCCCCAGCGTTGCTGCCTGTGTAGCTGCAGATAAAGGAGGGCAAGATGGTTGGATAGTTCATGCCCCCGTTTAGTCTCCCGAGCGCTGGAACGCCCGCCGCAGTGCCCGATCGCACCTGCGGGGCCTCGTGACAGTCACCTTGATAGATACTTTGTACTGATTGAGTCCTGGAAGAAAGATTGTGCACAGCAGTTGGCTGAGAAGACACGGTAAGCTGCGGTCCGGTTGTGATGCACCTCATCTCCAAGGCCTCGCCGGGACCTGCGGGGGTCAGAGGGCTGGGGCTGCCGTTGCTGAGGTGACAGTGCTGGCGTTGGTGCTGTTGTACGAGGTTGTGGACGGAACGAACCCAATGACCCCTGTGCCTGCTGTGGCCGTTGGCCCCGCCCCCAGCCCCACCTCCCCCACTCAGCCCGCTGTTGGGGTTGACTTTCTTCCTGCGCTTGCTCTGCCAGCCGTTGTAGATGCGGGAAGCCCGACGCTTCACCTTGCGGTACAGGTGGCTGATGTACCTGAGCATCTCCTCGTAGCAGCTTCCCGGCTCGGAGTAGCTGGCGAGCGTGCTGTCGTTGGAGAGGTAGCGTGCTCTCTGCTCCTGCATCAGCTGGTTCTCCCGCTGCTTTGTTTCAGAGAACTGGGTTGCTATTACAACCAGGCACAGGTTGATCATGAAGAAGGAGCCCACCTGAAAGACACAAAAGCCACTTCTCTTAATCACTGACCTTTTTGAAATCAACTTCATAACGCATGAAACACTTTGAAATAGAGAGCATACTTACTATAATAAGCAATATAAAATATATAAAATTGTAAAAGGAGTGGGCATCCATAACGTAATACATGATGTCCACCCATCCTTCCAAAGTAATAACCTGCAAAAAACATAGAGAAATAAGTAAATAAATTAAAATTAAGATCTGTAATCATGGCAAGAGTTTTTCTCAGGTTCCTCAGCATACAAACAGCTTGTACTTAAAACATAAAAAGTTTAAGAGTTTATTTACTAATCAATAAAACCTTATTCTTTCTTTTTTTTTTTAAAAAGCTTATTCTTTCTTTCCTTGGTTCTTTTATCCTGGTGTTTTTGATGACTACGATACAACACAGATGAACATGACAAAACACTCCATCAATTTTTTATTCTCATATTCTGAACACACAGTTCTTGACACTGCAGCCTTTGTGATAGTACAGTTTCTTCTCATCTTCAACAGATATTAAAACACAGTTAGGAGATAAAGACGTTCCAGTGAACACAAAGTGCAAAGAACATATAAATCAGAGAAAAACACAGCAGACCCTTTACAGATCACTGCACGGAGCGATGCCAGAGGTCTGATTGCTGTTAGGAGAAGCAGATTGCAGGTTAAGACTGTTAGTATTGAGTCATTTGTTTTGGACATCCTGATCTAGTGCCTGCAACCTTCAGCAAAGCATTTTATTCACTTCCAGCTGCATCACTTAACATCTGACCCTGTTTCTGAACCCCAGTCTGGATCTCTCTCTTTTGTGCTATTATTCTCTACTGGATTCATTGTCTTGCTCTGGAACGAAGAAGTCTGGTATTTAAAGAGACCATATAAACGCAGATTTTCTGCAGTTCATCCACACTGACTCAAAAATTGGTCACATTTAAGCTTTGTTAATGGGATAGTATTGTGGGAAATGCTTCATTTTTTACACCATTTATCATATAATAGTCATTTTTCAAAATGTTGCACAGGAGTATATTTTGGCTCCGTTTATAATGGTTGAAGCCCAGGGTATGCTTTGTTTTTTGAGTGCCGTTACTTTTTAGTGGCGTAAATTTACAATCATCAGATTGTGTGCACATGTAGCCAATACATAAAAAAGCACACGTTGAATCACACAAGTGAAGCAATCGACACAGGTCTGATGTCAGATGAACCAAAAATTATTATTCAGCCCAAAATAGCCATGAATATTGCTTATGGATGACCATTAGTGTTTAAAAGCACCCTGCTCCCATTGCTGTTGTCTTATAAGAGCAATCAAAGTCCTATTAGGATCTTATGTTGACACAGGTGAAAACCCTTCAGGTACTCCTGTGCAATTGCATACCCCGCTCTGTCATTAACCCAGCCAATAGAGACGCCACGTGACTGACCTACTTGTGATGATGAGACAAATGAGACTGACATTCATTTCCACTGAATACAGCACAGGTCTCATTGTGTGCTTATGCCGAATGGGCACGACGCAAGAGCGTGACTGCGCATATTAAACAATCTTAAACAAGGGTCTGTGCCACCGGTCTGTCTGTGGTGATTTAGCCCTGCTGATGAGGATGGATTGAAAGTGCTGATGAGTTAATATGCGGTGGGACGCTTTCTCTTTTCCCATTTCATTTCCAAAGGCGGCAGTACAAGATCGAAAAATCCCATCACTGCACAAAGCTTCTTTTGAGCACGGAGCTGAAATGACTAAAACAGACATTTGCTCAGCGATGATTCAATTATTTGGTGTGGTTGAAGCGTGCTTAACAAGACTTTGCCTTTTCAAAAGGAAATCAAGCAATGAAAAATCTTTCATCTCCATCTACTCTGGGCCTTTGAGAAAGGAACAATGGCACTTTACTAATGCATTTTATTGTTGACAGTCTTCTACTATGACAAAGTTTACATTACAATAAAAAGACCAAGATTAATGCGCAACTGATCTAATTTACAACCTCTATGATGGGAACTTACCTGGAATATCGCAATCCAGGCGTATCCAATATTATCAAAGTTCACGGCCCCTTTGTGAGGGTTGAGCTCCCCAGCCCGACACTCATTGTAATACTGGTTCCAGTTAACACAGGTGTTTCTGCCGGGTCCATCCAGGCCAAAGTAAGCGTGTCCTGGTGGAGGAGTCTTTAAGGTGCACTCAATATCACCCTCCTTGAGGGGGGGCACCTTGAGGCACGGCAGCATGCCGTTCTCCTTACTGGTGGAGCAGATGAAGGGGTTGTCCTCACCATCCTCGTGCATGTAGTACGGACTTATGAAGGACAGATTGTAGAGGCTGTTGGGAGACAAAGAATGCTGTTTAAAACTGACTCCCAAACATTATGTGTCTACATGAATCTGGTCTATACTTTGTATAAAACATAATGTAAGATAATGTAATGAAATTTTAAATAGGATTATTTGACTTTTGCCAGTTGTGTCACATTTCTAAAAAAGTGTCTGTCTACTTTGCAGTAAAACACAGGACTAAATATTAAGGTAAAATGTGTATGCAATATACAATTGGCTGTGATACAATAATGCTTCAAGTTCAAATCATCATCAAAATCAATTCAAATCATGTTAAAATATATAACATATGCATATGCATAGAAACATATTTGACAATGTTATTGCAAGTCATGTGATATTTCAATAATTTAGGTATATTGTGTAGCCTTAGTTATGATCAAATTTGAGAATTATAATAAAATACATATCCTTATAACTGTCACTGCACATATTACTACACATACTACATTTGAAAATGCACTATACAAACTAAATGTTTTAAATTACTGATTTTTTAATCTTTTTTTGTTTTAGGTATTTTTAAAAATAACATTAACCTTTTTATAAAAAATTTTAGTTTATGTTTATTGTTATGTACGTTTGTCAAATATGTAGTCTTGAGTTTTAGACCTTTCCATCAATATATAGTTTGTCATGATTTGATTACAATTCAACCATTAAGAAAATTAAAGTGAATGGTGAAATAACCTGTGGAATGGTAACAGTTATTCAAGTTACCAGGATACTTTCTCAACAAAGCAAGAAGCCTCAAACAAGAATATCTAACAGTGAAACCTGAAAGCACATTAGATCAGGGCAGTTCATTAGCTCATATTGAGAGGTAATAAGAACTGACAGAAGAAAATGTGACTGTTCTGGTATATTTGAAACACTGGGGCCATTACGCAAACACAAGCCATTACAAACCACTAATTTGTTCCATTATATCAAAATACATTACTTCTAATACGACTCACTTTGATCACAGCGACCCAACATTAGTCTGTTCGCACAGTTTTGCCCTCTAATACGCTTTCACCGCTTTCACAAAGGGAGTCAGAGGTGTACGTAGCTTCAGTGCTCAGGGGCTATTGCTCGACACTGATTTCATGCCAGGGTGAGATGTTCAGTTTACAAGACTGTCAGCCACTGAAATGCCATTGCTTCTGGCAACAGTTGGCTGCCACTCTGAATCAAATGGGAAGTGCTGACGTGTTCCCCGGGGAGAGAGAGGGGAAAAGAGGAGAAGAAGGGACAAAGCTATCCGTTAGATGAGAGTCCGACGCTACTTACGCTTTCACGTTATCTGGCATGAAACAACGATTCCTCAGAAGTCCAGCCCAGAGCTGCACCCCGACGATCCCGAATATAAAGAAGACAAAAAAGCACAGCAGGAGGACGTTGCCTAACATAGGCAAAGTATCTAGAAGCAGAGTAACCAGTATCCTCATACCTGCAACACAGAAAGATAACACAAGGTCAAGGTTGTGTATATGATTTTAGTTGTTGTAGTGTTTGCATGATATTTTTATTAAGATACAGTAAATAGTAAAAACACCATTGTCAATTCATGTTGCATGTTTTTTTAATATTCTGGGGTAAAAAAATGTATTTTAAATATATTACATCATTAAATCCTGTCTAGATATCACCATATAAATAAATAATTTTTTATATTATTATGGTGTTGTCATCAGTCATAGTGGAAGAGTTTTTATGCAGCATTCCTGAACAAGAAGAGCTCTCAGGATCCTACAGGATGTAATGTGAGAGGCAAAGCTCTGACTTTTCAAAACAAGATGACACCTTTAACCCAAATGGGTCCCACAAGTAATAATGCTTGACAGAGCAGAGAAATAGCATATTTTAAGTGCATTGCTTAGACCTCAGAGACCGTCCAGGCCTGACTTTAATGGACAATTAAGACTCAAACCACTGAACAAATACAGCAGTGCATTCCCATCATTCCCCACAGCACGTCACCACAGGCACTGATACAACTGATCTCACCGGATAAAACCTTTGTTTAATATTAAAGACTGCAGAACATGTTTGCTGTTAGTTCTTTTTTGCTGTTAACGCAGACAGAAATTGTGTTTTAGTGGAGTAGCAACAGTAGGACAAGCAGCACTGTTAATGTGATATTACAAATTTTATTTGCTAAAACATATGCGTAATATACTGCAGGAATGAATTCAATATTAGTGTTGGACTGTTAGTAATAATAGCAAAGCTGTTGAAACGTGCCGGGCAGGTTTACTATAAATATATCAGACATTATTATTTTGTCAGCAATCCTCAACTTTGCCCAGAACACTCTAGCAACGGCGGAGCAATGTGGTAACAACCACTCAGAACACCTTAGCAACAGCACAGCACTGACCTGGCAACCACTCAGAATACCCCAGCATTGAGGAAGCCAGTTTTACACAAACAGCGCTTACATTTTCCTGAGAAAACCTCGCCTTGTATTCTTGTTTGGCCCAGTGTAAGCTAAGCTTATATAAAAACAGAGGATATTAAATGCTAGGGAGAATTACCATAATAGGAAAGCCTCAAAGGAATTATTTCAGATGCTAATATAAACTCACAAAAGTTTCAGCCTGTTAAAAATGACACTGTTCAAGTGAATAAAAACAATCCGAATAAAGCCAAATTTTGGCATGGACACATAATTAAATAAACTGTGGACCTGTGATGAGGACGGACTGCTGTAAGATATTCACAGATGGCCTGTGACCTAAAGATACTCATACTCATCTCAGTTGAATCAGCCCAGGCTATCATTTTTTTCTCAGATGCACAATTGCTGGATTCCTGACTCTGAATCAGGAAAACATCAGCAAACATCATCGAGAGAAGAGCCCCCGGAGATCAGTAACGCATCCGGTTTGAACCGCGTGACTGATCTGTTTGAGGTGGGTGTGTGCGACTAATGTAATTTAGGTCCACGATGTGAGGAGAGAGCCTTAAATGGTACTGTCTGACTGCAGACTGAGTGTGAACATCTTCTCTCCCACCAAAGACAGCATGGAGCCACAGAGCCGTTTGGCCACTTTAATGAGGCCCCTGGAGGAACACACGGTCACATAGTGGAAGGAGATGAACATGCTAACTTACTCTTGTGTAAACACACAGATGCTAGATAAAGAGCCACTCTATGCATTGAACTGCTAAGGCTTTCTAGCTTGGTGTTTGAGTTATTGCTCCAGGTGCGAGTTGGCATGCTAGCAAAAACCAAGTAATGCGCGCACACAAGCACCCAAACCAACAACTCACATCAGCACGTAATAATGACATTGTGCACTAAAAGCACTTCTGCTTGCAGCAACACTTCACTCAGACAAATAAATCTCTGTATCTCGTTTTCCATCTCGGCATAACACTGATGTGGAGAAGACTGTACTTTAAATCTATGACCCACTTCTAACCGCTCCAGGAAGGAGTAAAGGACCCTTTCAGATCTACTCGTGGAGATGTCAGCAGTAACCTTCGCTTCTGACTTACACGAGAGGTTAACTTGATTAAGCACATAACGATTTTTTCTCATAAACATGGAACTAGGTGATCCAATATAACTGTCACCTCACAAGAAGGATCATTAGCAGAAGAAATAGGCCTCTCTGTTTTTGTGGTCTACTGTGTAAATTATGGACTAGTTAAAGCTCTGTAAGTTGTCTTTCCAACACACAGGCTCATCACACGATTGGCTGAGATGTGTCGGATGTTTTCTGCTTTCATCCTAGATGAAAAGACATGTGACTATATCCTCGAGTGGCAGGTGGGCATCAGCAGTCAGAGATCATTCTGTTTGAAAAATCAGATCGTGTAGTTTTTAAAGTTGTTTTTTTAGAAATATACAGGTTAGTGGTTTCGATAACCATGTTTAACCCAAGAGGTCCACCATCCCTAACCTGGCTGACCAAGATGAAACATGTCAGAGACTCCAAAAATGATTTTATCAGTCTGGCTCATGAATATTAATCAGATAGTGACATTTGCCAAGCAGACCTGACAAGAAACTTACTGGGCACTCTGTTGATGGCTCGCAGGGGCCTGAGTACTCGCACAGTCCGAATGGCTGACAGGCTGGCGTTATGACCGTCCAGTGAGTACTCCATCATCCTGGAGAAAACATAACTCAGTTTCAACTTCAACCATCACACAATGAAGGTCAAACTCTAATAACCTTTCCATATGTCGATACCATGGGAGAATAATGGCAGAAAAGTAATTTCAAAAGACAAGTCTTGATGTGTTTATTACTAAAGGTCATTTTAAACAACAAGGGTCAATGATTTTTGAATGTTAAAACAGTCTGAAGACTAAGAAGTCTTACAGTAATTCTATTTCCCAACTGAGGGCCTGTAAATTGAGCAGCGAATCCCTGCTGACTGGCTTTACTGTGGTGATAATGGTTAAATACATGAGTGACAAGTGAGAAAGAGGCAGGATTTCTCACCCTGCCATGACAATGAAGAAGTCCAGGCGGTTCCACGTGTCGCCAAGGTAACACTTTGATCCAAAAATCCCCAGAGCTATCATTTTGATGACCATCTCCACAGCAAAGAAGGCGAAGATGCAGTCATCAAATGCCTGTGGACACAAAACTCATAATATCTAAGTCATATCTAAGACAGACATCTTACAGAGGCGGCAAAATGGATACAGATATATTCCATAGCAAGTACCAGAGGAACCAAGTGACAGAGGTAAAGAATATCAGAAGATCATGTTTTCTCGTATATCTGCTTCTGGATATTTCTGGAGAGGTCTATAGGAAATGAACATTTCCCACAGTACTGATATAACTCAGAGGGGCAGGGTCACAGAAAATTACAAAACTACAGAAGAAAAATGTCATTGTCTGTGATATCTGGCCAAGCCTGCACTGACCCCGAAACCTACGCATGCCACAAAACATGGACTAAAAAGCCAACTTGGTTGTGGGACCTAAAAAGAGACACCAGACACAAAAACAGAGAGAACTATAATAAAAACTATAATAAAGCGGACCACTGCCCAGATCATGACACTATATACAGTAGTGCTTTACTGTAAGTAAATAGATGAAGAAAAAATAATAATAGCCTGTTAAAACATCTGATCTTTTAATATGCATATCCAGTGGAGATCAATTGATGAAATATGTATTTATTTTATTTTTTTATTTGAAGTATTGTCTGGACGTCTGCTTGCAAGAAACTGGAAATTTAATTAAATGCCCCTGGCAGAAAAGGTAAGAAATCTTTTGAGATGCTTTTATAAACAGTGACCGCAAAAAGCATTTAACCCTTCTTTCACACACGTATTATTAAGCAATATACAGTACAGTAGGACATTTGTTGTCAAATGTTAGAGAAACATGTTCATTATGATGAATTATACATGTATTTGATAACGCGTGATGGTTACCTCAGAAATATATTGAGGCAGTTCCTAAAAAGGTCAGATTTCATATGGTAATATGTCTGCCATATTATAGAATCCCTACAGTTTTGTCCAAAGGTCCAAGTACCTTTAAATGTATCTTTAAATGATGTTACATGGTGATTGTGAAAGAAATGAAGTGGTTATGTATATAAACCAATCACATTATGAGCTTGCAGAGCTCCTCTCTCGTTGTATAATACAGTGAGACTCACCTGCAGGATGACACACCACTCAGACTGGCACTTGAGGTCCTCACATGGCTGGAACATGCCCAGAGTCACACAGTTCAACAGAATGACCAGCATGCTCACATGCTCAAACCATGTGCACACGAGTCAAGGAAATATATCACGGCACATATCACAAACTAAACATTGTAAAGTCATGATGTTTTAGACCAACGCAGGGCGTCGCATTTAAAAGCCTTTTCCATGGAACTTAATGATTTACACAGTAAACAAGAATGTTTGATTTAGTTGATCTCTTACTCAGAACAAATGGGTTTAACAAACCTGAGCTAATAGCACTATGGATTCAATGACAAGGACATCATTGCAAAACGTTTCTTCCTCCTGACTGATTTTTAATTAGGAAACTCTTTGAAGCAATTACGATTACCAAATGGAAAAGATTATTTGTTCCTCTTATAATTTTGATTGTGATATGAAATAAAGTAAAATCAGAATTAAGAGGTTTAGAGGTATTTGTAAAGTGTAAAAGCCACTGGGACTACTAAAATAAATGAAAAAAAGCCAAAAAACATCATCAGAAATTAAGTTTCAAGCATCAATGTCATATAACCATAGCAGCGATATATCAAGGCGTAGCATGTTCTCCTTGTGTCTTATCTGCTAAATTATTTAGCGAGTACAACAGGAACAAGATGATGTCTGTTTCAGCCGCATGACTTTTGCTTCCAATGCTGTCTGAGATGTCAGAAAGCATGAGAGCCATTAGCATCGATGCCAAAACGAACCGCTTCTGCTGTCACCAAGCCTGACCTATCAGCACCTCCGCTCGCTGTCTGCTGCACCATCACGACCGGACATCACACGTCTCCTGACCGCAGGACCTAAACAATTCCTCTACTCGCACACCATCAACACCCTCAGGCCACTGCAGATATGTTGTTCCTGAGAGCCCTAAACAAGCCTGTCAGAAGCCATCTATGATCTGGCATCACTCATAGGTCATCTTTAAAACATCTGAGCTTAAAACCCTCCGAGGACACAATCAGATTTCTTAGGGTTGGAGTGTCAGTCTTGATGCACCAAGAGCATCTCAACTCATGTTTAATGCAATTCTGCTCATCTAAGTGAGCCAAATGATGGGCACTTGCTATGCTAGACACAAATGAGAAATGTGGATAGCGCTGCAGCCTCATTTCCATAAGCGTTGTGACGTTTCTTAGCAAAAGAGCGGTGACTAAAATCAGGAGCTTAAAGGATTTTTCTTACAAACAGATTAGAAAAGGTGTAACAAACTATGAAGAATGTGGTAAACAAAACACATCGTAAATAACATTTTCAGGAGTGTTAGCACATAGTGTAGTGGAGGAATATAAGGATCTGGCATGATTTCCCACGTGATGGACTGTGGTCACTCGGGGGTCGCTGGAACATGGAAGAGTTTGATTAGTGTTCCTCACGCGCTGGAGCTCACCTCCAGCAGATCCCACATTACGGGTCTTACACTTTATGACATACTCACAGATGGTTATGCTCTTCAGGGAAGCTGAGAAATTGAGGGCTCTTTAATAAATCAAGTCATAGGTTAAGAGACCTGAAGGGCACACAGAGCCGTTGTGGTGAAGCTGTGGTGAGCCACACACTAAAATTCTCATATTCCCACACTACAGTCTGAGTGACTTAAATCAATAATCTGTCACTTTAAAAATAATAGTCAGCTCTTATGAAACCAGACAGTTTACCAGCTCTATCTGTGAACATTGTCCCTGTGATGATGGAAAACCTAAAAGGTCCTGTATAGTGAAGTCTACTCACTGGGCCCAAGGGAGAAGCAGCCCACCTAAAAAAAGTTTGTCCCAGACCCTGTGATATTTATCTTTTGATCTATTGATGTTTTACTATTAAAACTAAATTTTCCATCAGATTTTTTCCCAGCCAAGTCAAGGGAGGAGACAAAACAATCCATAGTGTAGCTTTGATTCTTCATGATTATATTCTTTCATTATTTAAACATTTTGTACACTTCCCTCCTTTCTACATATTATACTTTCTTCACGTTTCACTGTTTATGCAACAGTATGTGCAGTAGTGTGTTTTGGGGCTATTTTTGAACCCTAAAGCCTTTATTGTTTCTCTGCCATCCCAGTAATGGAGCTCATCGCAGTCTTTTACTGAGCTTTCTGCACCATCAGAGAAAAGTTACTTTGATGTCTAGAAGGAACCGTTTCTATGCAAGAGATTGCCTGTCCTTGAAGAACTCAGACTGCCAACTAAGTGGGACAAAGCTATGGTAGACTGACTCTTTCATCACGCTTTCATGTGAACATCTGCCATATGGCTGCGTTCGTGAGTTAGAACAAACCTGCAGCATCTCTATTCTGAGAAAGCAGCAGCCACAACTGAAAACCCACTAACATGCAAATGGATGACTCATTGGAAAAGTATTGAGTTTGGAAATCACACTTTGAGCTCAAATCTCTGTTATTCTTGCATTTGGCATCGTGTCACTGCATAAATAAGTCATTTAGTTGGCAATTAAAGCAATAGTAAGAAGACATAATTAACAGAGGTGTTCATTTACACATTCTAGGTGCTAATGTGGGTTTTTGGCATTGCTGTTCAAATTATCAGCAGTAGTTCTCTATTATTTATTTTCTCTGTTAACTGCTTGAGGTAAGATAATATTATAATGCAAGATGGTCTGTATTACATGGAGAAAGCCATCTTTAACATTTATCTCAGTTGTTTGGCTGTAGCAGGAGCCCTTTAAAGAATACTATTAAAAGTGGTAATGTTCAATTGTTAGTCTATAGAATCTATTTTCATCTAACCATTAAAAGGTGTAAAATAATTTTGTCAGGCAGATTCAACCAAGTTCTCTTTCGCAATAATATTTCCAGGTAATTTAGCTTTTTTAGTCGACAAAACATAATAATGCAATCTGACATGCAATCTGAAATCTGTCTTATGCCTCATATGCCTATGAGCAAACAGGTCCATGGACAAGTTTTTAAACCAATCACCTCAGCTATAAATGCTACATCATGCCAAAGCCAAAAAAGAAATGTCATGACTAATTGGCTAATACCACCACAAGAACAATCACAATCACAAACTTTTCACTAGCAACATAATCCGTGACGGAAAAAACAGCAGACAGGGAAAAAATCTTACTAAAATAAAAATGTAAAAAAGTAAAAAGTATACTAAATATTTGCACTGCCAGATTATGTTGTCATCACATCCACCAAAAAGGACCAACCTGGCCACACTAACCAGTCACGTTCTAAAGCATCCCAGCACAGTTCCCTTTCGCCCCAAAACCCTTCAAAATGACAAATGGACTTTATCTGACCTTCAGTTTCACCTGGACTTGGCAGCATCATGCCGGTGCTGTAGAAAAGAACGCAGAGTACTCTGAGCACCAAAAGCCACAGATGTCACTACTCACTGTCAAAGCAAAGAATTGGATTATTTGCTTGTTGCTGGCTGAGGTGAAAAGGATAAATGAAGCCATCACATTGATTAAGGCAGGAGAACTGTCACTGTCCGCCATCTAAACGAACGGACCGCACTGACACGAGGGGGACCGACTTCTTAGGATTCAGCCGACTCATCACAGCGCACAGAGGACATGCGTCTCTCTTCTCCGCTTCACGTTCATTAGCGGAGAGCAAATTCCATCAGGACGATCTGTAATAACATTTGCTAATGGGGTCAGTGGGTCCACACCCCAGGGAGAGATTAAATAACATGGTTGTTTGAGATAGAGAGGGTTAATGTATGGACAGAGGAGACACAATAGATGGCTTACAAGAAACCTCAATAAGGTATTAAGGAATAGGTATTTTGCAATGGACAGAAGACCAAATAATGATGTCTATTGTATAGTCTGACATGAAAAGACCGTTGATGTCACACATTATGTCATGGCTTTAACCAATAGATCTCACTGGGATTAAATTGTACAGTCTAAAAAAGCAACAATTGAGTGTAAAGATCATGCAGCATGCATCCAGCTTAAGCCTTTTGACTTCTGTGTTTGTATCAGACATGCTCAGCTGACTGATCCCCTGATTCTAAGTAAATTCTTAGAATACAGTAAAGGTCATTGGCCTGCCATCTCGTCTTCATTTCCTGTGCCCTCCGCTTACTATTACTTAGATTCTAAATCTCTTTCTTTAGCTACGACTGAAGCTCTGACCTTTTCATTTATCCGCCTCTCCAGCGGCCGAACAGTCTGACTGCCGGATATCATCCCTATTTCTGTTTCACGTTCTCAACACCCTAATCTTGCAGTTTGCTTGTGAGAGAACTAAACTATTTCTTTAACTAGCAGTAGTTTTGCTGGTGGACAATACTGTTTACTGGTTTATACTGGTTTAGGCTATTCTTTTCATATACTGGCCACTAAACTATGACTAATCAGCATTATGAAAATTCATTGTATGTTTTCAACAGTTTGACAAACTACTGCCGTGCATAAGCTGACTGGCTTCTAATAATTTTGAACCTGGATAAGCAGAAGGTTTGTAGAACGCAGTAGCAGGAGACGAGGCATTTATCATTGTCAGAAGGATGTATTCCCCTAACTATTTAGAAACAGATTCAACTGATCTGAGAACAGCACCAGGCCAGCTGTGCTGCAAGTGAACCTGCTGATCACATCCGAAACATTATCCTTTCTATTAGTCTCTACAACAAGCTGCTGGTAAAGACTTTCATTCACAGGAACAAAAAGGTGAAAAACTCCCTGGAGCAAAAACAGATTCAAATGATCAATTACTCGTGAACAACAATCTACTGACGCTGTAAAGTACAGAGAATGGAGGTCACCATGCTTGACTGACAGGAAAAGTCAAACTAAAACTGTACAGTGACACAAAGAGTTTCTTTTAAAAAAGTACTACTTCAAAAGTTAAACATTGTTTTCATAGAAGCATGATTTTTGCACATTATTTTATTTAACAAAAGTAAAATATCATGCTGTTGTAAAATTGTAATGCAGTCTCCCATTACCTCCTTAAAACTTTTACAGGAACCTTTTAAAAGTATATGTACATATCTAAGCCAATGTCCACTAAACACTTTTATAAAATAGCTGTCTACAGGGTGTATAAATTACAATACTTGGCACCACCTTGAAAAATTCTTTTACTAAATAAAAGACTTTCCAGCGTACACAGCAGTTCAATTTCCACAGCACACATGTATCCCTTAAAAACATTTTCAGTCTTTAAAAATCAATTAGTGTGGCTTCTATCCAGCACTTACGATATCGCATTACACAAAACACAACATGAGCATGGACTGCAAAAAAATCTGGTTTGGGTCATAATTCTCTAAACGCTCGAACAGAAGTGTGTTTACTTTACCGAGGAGGACAATTAGCACCGTGTGGTTTCCCAAAAGCAACTCTTTTTCTACTTTTTTGAGTAAAAAAATGTGATTCGGAACAGACCATTAGCACCGTCATCAATAACAGCAAAACATTTCACATGCATCAGAGAACTAGGGAATATCATTCACGAGAAGTTAACATTTTTCACTTCTCCACCTGAGAGTTAAAACTGTTATGGGCAATGCTGAAACAATCATGACTGTCCCTGTGGGCTTGTGCTGTTCTAACATGAGTATAGATCATGTGTGGCTTTACATCGTTGGGAATGATCTAGAGCCCAGGCCAAGGTGAAAACTAAGCGATGAACCCATGTGTGACGTGTGCGAGAGCCTCGAGCTATCCAGGAATAGTAAAGCATCTGGATTTGAAGACCCCTGGTTGACTGCTCGGTTGTCCTCTCCTTTAAACCTAAAGACTCTTTGCAGGGAAAGCATAGCCGTAATTAAACAAGCGCTGTGTCCTTGAGCTGTGATACCTATATTATTTCACCTGAAACACAAAAGTGCCCCCCCCAACTGTGCACACAGCAAACTGGATTAGAACTTGGTCACGTGAAATAAAGGTTACAGCAATTTCCAAATAATCCTGTAAGAGACCAGCACTTGTGTTTAGTACACCAGTACAGTAAAGCAACAAATAAACTGTATTGTGCAGCAAATAAAAAATGCTATCCGGAAGAGAAACAATAGAGACAGGCAACATACTTCATGTTGATTGCTCTGATTAGATTTGTGCATCAAAAAAAACCCCTCTCCGACGACACAGTTTTATAGTTTTCTGGTTGCTTGGTAACAGCAGGGACAGCCGTGGACTGGGACAGGCCATCTGCGTTGTGACACACCAACAGAGAAATCATTTTATACAGGAACATAGAGTAGAATTAGACTGACACTTTATCATTATACTTGAAGATGGACATCTAAGGTGCATCCCACCTACACTGCTCGCAATTCACAAAGAGAGAGAGAGAGTAAAAGACTGCAATGCTGTGGTTTCCGGGCAAGATCATATTATTGCACAGGCAAATATCATTGACGTACTATCTCCCTGTAGGGTTGGCACTATATGAACTAAGAACACATGGTGTAAGCCAATAAAACAGCACTAGCAGCACTATTTAAAATACAGCTTTTTAATATAACAGGAAAAATGTGTCTGTGTATCCCCTGATATCAGCTCATTAAAATACTTTCACTTGCAATCCTTTTAAGAAGCACTTGCCTAATCTCAGTCTAATGTGATTACAGTTGCAATATCCAAAAATGTTTCTGACTCAACGTCTCTTTAATAACAAACACAGAATCCTCTAGTTCAGTGCTTAGCTGTACATGCAGGTGGACCTACTAAATTCTGCGTTTTAAAAAAGATCTGCACAATTACTCATGGCTGTGCTATTCTTGATTTTTTTGTTAAAGCTTTAGTACTCTTTTAAACAGCTTGATGGTATGTTTGTCATTATAAATGAACATGTATATTACCAACTTTGGGTATAAAAGACAAAATAAGTTCAGTGATAAGACCACCGTGAGTTATTAATAAAAGACGATCACTGTTTTATATCACGAGTCTCAACAATCTCCAAACCTTTTTTATTTCTGCTAAATGTGCCAAAACAATCAACAAAAGCTTATCTGACAAAAATAAGAGCTTGAGATCATAAAACCATGAAGTCAGTCAGGATTATAAATAAGCAGTAATAAGATACGGTTAAATAACAAGACGCGCTGTAGAAAACCAGTAAACAGCCATTGTGTGTTGCATCATTAAAATATCCTTTGATCTGATGCTCTTATCTGTGCTTTTAACTATTGCTACAGAATTCTTAGCTTAATGCAGCAAAGGAGGAAGATGGCTGAAATTACCCCCTTTGATACAATGGAAGAAAAGATATAAGTAGAAGGGAGAAATAATTACATTTGTTTTCACTCAGGTTGTCTCCAGAGAAACACTTGTCTTCCTCAGGGACTGTATAAGTGTTTTATCAACTCCCCCTCCCCATAAACCTGTGCTGCCTAATATTGGATTAGGAGTCTAGACCGAAAAACCCTACATAGAGAGCTGAACACTTTTAAGGGATATCACAAGGCCACTTAATGTACTTGTGTCAATCCTGTACTGTGATACTGCTGAACACCTGTTTTACCAAACCACATCACAGCATCCATTAGGCATACTGAATCAGGGAGGACTGGGGCAATACTAACACACTAACCTACTTCAGTCATGTAAACTGGAGTCAAATCACTTCCTGCAAACATGATCAGCTCTCTGAAAGAGAAATAATATGAACAACTGATCATTAAACTGAAAGTAAAGAATATGTTTCTAGTGTCCAATTCTTTGTGTTGTTTATATCTGCTGATGCCTGAATGTATTGATATATTTAATCTCGAGATTGCTTTAGCTAGTTAACATGCTGTAAATTACAGGTGTTAATTTGTCAGTACAGTAGAGATAATAGGCTATGCAATACAAGCTGGATTACTGAACTGAACATTTTAATCTTTAAAATGCAATATTTAACATTATTTAATCAACTGTTCAATGCTGTTTTGGTTCCTGACAGCAAAAATAATAAATAAAATATAAAAATCTGTAAATGGAATATGTTTACACTGTGTCTAACGATGACAATGTCCACTATTGTTGGCACATTATTACCACTGGCAATATGGTATCACCTCAGGCTCAGTAGTTATTTTTCTTGTTATTTATGCAGCATGTTTACATTAACAATTACATCAACAAATTACATCTAAACAATTTACACAATATCGTCTGGCATCTCCAACACTGCAATTTCAGATAACAGGCCTATAATCTTCTTCACCCTGAGGGCTTTCCTGTCTAATGTCCTTCACACAGCGCATCTGTCAACACTCTATTCAGAAAACAGTCCCTGATAAAAGACAACACAAACATGGACACAAGAACCTCCACAGATGAGAACACCGCGAGTGATTAGGAGTCATCTCATCTGCACCATTTCACTTATTTGTGGGCTTTTAAACTGCAAGGCTGACTACAATTGTAACCCCTTTGAGAGAGCGAGTGGGATCCATTTTGTGCATTGGGTTGAATTTTGGGTGGACAATAGATTTGTCACATTTTGGCTTGTGTACAGTAAGTCTTTAAAAAGTGGGGAGCGCACAACAGCCGTGTTGAAAATTCTGCAAGATGAAAGCTTGCTCTATATTATGTCCCACATCTGTTGACGATAAACAATATTTCCATATGGCGCATGCCTGATTTGTGTGTGGAAATTAGTAGCTTATGTAACATAATTACAAACGGTTTAGAAATGGAAAGACAGACTAATGATTGTGCAACGTTAATTCGAATGTTGTTCCATGCGTAATACAGTACGACAACACAAATGATGGAAAAACAGAAGCAGGTGCAGATATCAGTCACAAATGTGAGAGTCAACATACACAAATAACCAAATCCAAATGAACAGAAGCTCATGGGAATGAGTGAAATTTCCATAAACAAGAAACTGGGTACTAAAAGTAGCAATGGCTAAATCTTACAGAAGTTCTGGCTCCATTAGCTTTTACCCTGCAGTGATGTGCTTTGAAAAAGAAAAAAGTCATGTAAATACAACAAGCACTACTCTTTAAAACAGCGTATTTCGTCGGGAGGGTGAAAGCTGTTAATATCTAAGCACACACCCACGGTCAATAACATGGTCAGCCCGCTGCATCCTCAGCTCAGAATCTGATTGGTCCACAGCTACGTTTGTGCAGTAAGTTCTCCCACAACCACTAGCTCTGCAGATGGGAATCACATCGACACGCAATTAGCACGACTCCTGGTTGCCATGGAGACCTGTGACTGTGCATCTGCTTGAATGAGAAATTCCGTTTCCACAGTCCGTTAAAACGCCTACGTATCTTTCGAGCTGTTTGAAAGCTCCCCTGCGTATTTTAGCACCCTGACGGATCCTCAAAGTCTGTCTTTGGGAAGCGGTCTAACTTCTGCGTTTCTCACGACTGTCAAACTTTTTTTTTGTGTGTGGTTTAGTCGCATGTACCTTAATCGCTAAAGGAGAAGAGCAGCTCCAGCTGTATTAATCACGAAGCAAATTGTATCTTGAGCTTTCTCTTCCGGTGGATGCTCACGCACATGCACAAGAGAGATGTTTGGCAGGTGTCGTCATGCCGGATCTCTTCTGTACTCTCTAGAAAGCCCTCAAAATGGTTTCCAGATTGAGGATTGCACTCTTATAGATAATAAACATGCAGCTTTGAGCTTGCCAAAACTTTCTCCTTCATTTCCCCTTCACTTTCAGGGCGTAATTTGTAATAATTTGTCTTTCCTAATGCACCGCCCCAGCTTCAGACATCGCTAGGTTGCATCTCCACCTACATACTTACAGTAAGCCCACACATTCTCTCGATGCACAGGAAGCACACATGTGCAAACAACAGGAAGTAAGGAGCTAAAAGGTAAAATGCTGAGTTCCTCTGAGTAGCTAAAATCAGCTGTCATTACCTTTACAGCTCTGCCTGGATGTCCCAGGTAGGATCTCAGCGTAATCCTTTCATGCCTGTCGGGATGAATAGCTTTTCTGTGGCCATTCCCAGCTGTAAGTCACACACCAGAGCGTGGGCTTCAAAAAAAGACATCACCCTGTGTGTTACCCTTTCAGGCTCTGACGACCGCCAGGGGAAACTGATGCCAGCGGTGGGTTGAGTCTCAAACTGAGCTGATAAAAAGATACCCCACTTGGGCGCCCCCTCGACCTAATGTTGATGCTGTAAAAGATCTGTACGGCAGCATGTTTTAGCTAGGGATGGGAAATACCACTTATTTAGATTTTTTTGGACAATTTTCCCAATACTAAAACAGAACTCTATTAAAAGAAAGTTATATAATAGAAAAAAACTATTAATTAACATAAAATAGTCCATGTTTTGTTTGTTGTTTATTTACAGCAAACACAGAACACGAGCACTAAAGAACAATTGGGTTTAAACAGTTTAAACTACTTGTATAAGTGTAGTATAAAGCAGTCAAACTTGATGAAAACATTTGATGAAATATTTGAAAAATGTTTATAACAATTAACAAAGAAAAAATAATAATAAATGTTAATGTTACTGTAATTTATAAAAATACCTAAAATTATTATTTTTTAAATCTAAAAACTAGAAAGTTGAAATTTCAGAAAACACTTAGGATTGATATTATTTGTAAATATTGATCTCGTCATACAACATCTGTATCGAGAGATTAAGATTGATCCACCCATATCAATAGTCTTGGTGTGTGAAACACATATTGGTATATGAAGCACATATTCTGTAGAGCGTGAAAGTCTCGGGTGGGTTTGGGTCTGTGGGTGGACTATCTGCTGTCTTGTCTGTGAATGTACCGCAGCATCACAGCTCTGGCTTTAATATGCCTCAGAATGATGAGGGTTCAAGGGAGCCATGAAACAAGGTTAATAAATAACTTATGGCCTTTATCAAATATTTGTGCTCAAACAGCCTGCAGTTCATTATAGATGTTTTATCCCTCTGTCTCTTTGCCAAGGCACTTTATCTCAGGTTATTAGTTCATTGAACCGACAGAAGCATCAATACGATTGTGAATTAAACCATCTCATTCTCGCTGTTGTGCTGAATATCAGACACCTGTGATTCGACTGAAATTCAGTACAAAGGTATGATAGTATTGCATTTATACACAAAGCTCAATAAACATGCAGTTAATACTGAGTTTTAGACACAATATGACCGGTTTGTTTTGTGTATTTTTAATTTTATAACAAAAAAGGTTTCAAATAATTAAAATGGGGAAAGCATCCTAGTGCTATTAAAAACGAATATCAACATTTTTGGATTGCAATATAATCGTGTATAATATGAAAATATGGAGTCAGTGCAAAGGTAAAAAATGTGGGATGTGACATGTACCCATCATTACTGGACAAAGTTTGGCCTCGACTGTCATATTAAACAGCTGCATGCTGGATACAAATGTGTCATGACTGAAGATGCTCTCGGCTGTGTGCACAAGAGTGTGTGTTCAGTCACACACGCACATTTTGGCAACGGGGACACAGAATGTGTCAGTTGTGGATTGGTTGGTGGTGAAACAGCCCATTAGGACATGATTATGTAATTTGTTGTGATGTTAAAAGATATGTTTTAAGCTGTCTCCAAACAAAAAGACTGTTAGAACTAAATGTTCAGATTATCAATGCTGTCAAAATGGTGAAGTACAGACTTAAAGTCAGAGTTAGGCAAACCCTTGCCCATGCTGAGCTTGTTAACACAGAATGACCTATCTTTAATGCTTGAAACACATGCTTTCTAAACTCATTTCGTACGTGTTTTCAAGCAGTGCCATTTGGAGCATTTAGTTTACCGCAAAGAAAAATCCTATAATCATTTATTAATCTTCATGTCGTTCAAACCTGTATATGACTTTCTTTAGGGGAAGTCAAAAGTATGATTGTGGTTTTAGGTTCATAAAATGGAAGTCAATGAAGCTCAGGGTTGTTTGGTTATCAACATTTCTTCAAAATATCTTCTTTTGTGTTCTACAGAAGAAAGTCAAAAAGGTTTGGAGTGACATAAGGGTTTTTTTATTCTTGTGCAAATTATCTCTTTAAAAAATAGATTTATTTTTATCTTAGAAATATTACTTTTTAAATGTAAAAACAGACACTATTTGATTACACTTCACAAACTATATAAATCTATATAGTTACTAATTGAACATGTTGTTTATGATTCTATATTTCACAGCAGTAGGCAAGACTGTGGTTTGCTTGTGCCTTTTTAGGCATTGATAAAGCACAGCATCAGCTCAAACAATGTGCCGTGTTTAGCGGTCTGCGTTTTCTCATATTTTTTTGGGTGACACAGGCCAGAACACGTGTGTCATATCCTGCAGCTCAAAAAAGACAGACACTCATGCATTGAAACGGACAGGGTTTCCCCAGGCACTGTTTTTCTGATTACATTATTGACAGGATTCCAAAAGTGCGTCACTGCAGATTTTCAAGTGTCACTTGATGGAGCGACTCGTGTATATGTGCAACTAAGGGCACTCGCGCAATCAGAAAGGCCTCATTTTCTGCAGACACACGCAGGCTCTTAAAACTCATTGTAATTGCCACAAAATGTGCTTGTGACACCCCACAAGAGGTGCTTGAGGGTGCTAATAACATTTTCTTGCGCACTGAGGCTTTTATTTGCATTTTAGCTACAGGAGCCGTCTGTAGTGTAAAACCTTAAGGTAACAGATAAACTCCTGCTGAAAAGATTCAAATTCATCCCGTACAATTCATCCTAGTTTCTTTACAGAAACACAACAGATAATGTTACACAAAATCCTGCAAGCTTTCTCCGAGGCTTATGCAAATTAATGAAACTGATGCGGATCGCCACTCGTCACACTGTATTCGGCTAGACGTTGTCTTGTGTTGCTGTATGAGAAAGAAAAATGACAAATGAGATTTTGTTTATGTCTCAACTGTTTTAAATACACAACAGTTAGATTTTATAAAGATATAACAAAGGTTTAAAGAGAGTTAACAATGTCTCAAAGTGAACTGTACTCTGCTTACTTATACTTACACATTTCTCAATATATTCTTTTGAGATCAAATGATTTAAGCTATACTATCTAGCACCATAATCTTACAGCAAGTCAACAAACAACTGGTTTATGTTTTATCTAAGATGCTTTGTGATGTACTCATTTGGCCTGGAGGGAAATGGGTCCACTCATATAGTACATTTTTTGTCCTGCATCTAATGAATTTCAATGACAGTCGTGATTTAAGCTTTTTGTTTTATCAATACTGTATGTGCAGTCTCTGGAAATCAAACCCATGACTTTGAGATTGCAAACCCTATGCACTACCAGATGAGCAGTAAGTTTCCTGAACTACAAAAGAGCAATTAAATTTTCCTCTGGAAACAACACTGTGACAGACATTACGCAATGCTAGTGATACGGTTTCCACAGCCAATTAGGAACTTCCTGTAAACAGTGTAACGAAACAACCTAAAGCAGCTTTTTTTCCCCTAGTTACTGCATCCAACAAAGCCCACACAAAATAGTACGGATGGTCAAGTTTGGTCATGTGGTTTGCGAGGCTAATTATGGGTGTGTGGAAGAGCGACAGTGCCAGTGACACCTCCACACGCAGCGGCACCAGACGCAGGACCTGAGATCTAGAGAGAATCACCTGTGGAGATCTGGCGCACGCGTTCATAACAGAGCAGCTCAGTCTGGGCAGAGAGAAGCGTGTGAATGTGGCGTGTATATCTACACTAACCCTGTTAATCTCTTTTGCTCTTTGCCTTATGACTATAATCTTATTAAAAAGGTGTTATGGCACTGTTCTTTCAGTTATATGCACTGTATTTTATTGCCAGAGTCTGGCCCCAAAAAGTACTGTGATGTAAAACCACAAACTGAGTGAATGTCTTGGTGGTATATAATCAAATATCAAACCCAGTGGCATTCTCACTGGCCAGTTGTGACATTCTATAGTATATTAATTTACTAATAACAACCACTGAAACCTAATAACACAGGCTAACCCAGAGACTGCAAGACAACTTGACCTTGACAAAAACTTACAAATAAATTAAATAGAAATATGCCTAATTAATAAATATGAGATGAGATTACATTACAATATACATTACAAAGATTTTTGTTTGAACATTGTGTCAAATTAAGTTTGTCAGGTTTCAGATTATGACCAATACATTTTCTGCTGACCCAACCCTAACCCTAAGGGAAACCAACTTAATTATACTATAAAATTATCTCTGTTGATATAAAATTTGTTAAAAAGTAAGCCAAACCAAAATGGCTGAAAGTAACTGGTTTGATACTTTGCTAATTGTTTGATCTTTAGCTTTAAAGTGTCCATAAGTTCTAATGCACCCATATCAGTTGTAATTTGATGTCATCTGATGACCATATGCCATTTTTATTTTATATGATGGATGTCTGTACTGACCGTTCCTCCTCAGCTGTCACATAAGGACAATCAGTTCTGACAGCATTTATATTTTCTCTCTTCAACTTTCCTTTCCCCCAGCAAACTGACTACCTGCGGCGCCAAATATCAGTGTAATGTGGCAAAAGGTCACTGCTGTCATAGAGCCACAAACAGCTTGTGAATAATCAGTGCAGACGTGCATCTGAACATTTCACAATGACAAAAACTAAAACAGAAACACAAATTAATGTTTAAAAGAATTATGACAAGATGCTTTCTCTCATTTGATGCCATTACATAATCATTTGGTATTGTGAAACAACACGCACGGATGAAGTTTGAGGTTACTGTAGGGTTTTGCTGCTGGTACTTACTATAAATGCACCATCTGAAGGCTCTTTCAAAGCTACAGATTTCAGTTTGTCTCACATTTTTCTACAAAAATACATTCAGGAGGTATTAAAAGTACAAGTGAACTGTTGACATACTTTAACTGTATGAAGATAAAATAAACGTGGCAAGCATAGCTCAGTGCTGGCCAAGCGTGTGTCATTGAGTGGGAATGCAAACAGATACAGTAGCTTTCTCCAGTTAACATAAACATAATAAACACATTTTCAAACATTTCCCAGCTTCTTAAGCCCCTGCACTGTCAACAGCATAAAACAATTACCACAGCTTTAAATGAACAGACGGTAATACTCACAGTACATGATGTTACTGCAGGTAGCATTTACTGCATACTGCTGTATTCATTACTTAACAGCTTTTAGCTGCCTAATCATTTTCACTTGACTGCATTTGTTTATTGTTCCCTTTTTGCATATTACTAAAATACAGAAATCAATATGTATTTAGAAGCAGCAATAAGTCTGAGAGTGCTGAAGAACTAATTTTTGATATTAATACTGAATAACAAAATAGTCTTGTATTGGGAATGTTGGCCAACTTTAGGACAATATGTCATTTTCGGATCACAAACATTTCTGTCCGGTAAACTGAGGACAGTCACAGTCTCAGAAGGTGTTAATAGTTTGCTGCTGGATCCATTCACAGGTGCTTCAAATAGATCTCGCTCCGTCAACCGGATTTAACTTGCCGGTGGAGCGTTTCAGAGCTGCCCCCGTACTTTTCAAAAAGTGGTATTTTCACACTTCCCGGTCCCTCTCAAACATTGTGTTGACGCTGTCCTCTAAGTAAGGACATAGCCAGTTGGAGAAGGATTCACTAAAAACCCAAAGCCTCACACAAAGCTCGTCCCTTTAGGATCCAAAGCGAAACGGCGCATGTTTATGCATATTTCATGGGAGTACGAGAGCTTCCAGAACAAACAGAAACAGGCTTGCCTCTTGGCTGAGATCTGAGAGGCTTTTTGATAAGAAGTAAAAGAAAAACGCGGCGGATCTGGAGTCTGTGATCCGCTGAGAGTTGAGTCATTGCCGGCTCTTCTCTGGTATTCATCCAGAGCGGGCGCGGCGACGCACGCAAGCGTACCGCAAGGCTCTCTCAACTGCCTGACTAATCGTGCACGAGCTCAGGTGAACTTCAGAAATGGACTCCAGCCAAACCACAAACTCACACAACGAACTCGCAACCATCGTGGCCGAGCCTCTGCCTGTACGAGAGCTCCGTTGCTGACTTTTATCCTAGCGTTGCCTTGGTTACAGACTGCGGCAGCGGCGCTGGAGTCAGACCGTTTGAATCAGGCCAGTTCTGGCTACTCTCGCCTAGGGTCCAATTAAACCAGCTCCATGTAAGTTTCCAGGGGAGCGAAGAATTCCCCAGTTACCATTAGAGCTGCTGGTCTCCATACCATGACAAGCCTGTCAAAGAGTTGCACAGAGCAGAGCAGCTGTAAGGCACACAGCCCTCCCGCGCTCCAGAGATAAGGAGCAAAAAGTGCTTCGGCTACCGATTACACACACACACACATAATATTACGTTACTTGAAAGGGCCGTATCACGGAAAACAGGGTTTTTTTCTTGCACTTAAGACGACAGGAATATATATGAGACTCTCTGAAATTCGATGTAAAGCTTGGTCCCCAGTATATTCAGACCTTTTATGGAAACCTTTACTAATCGCCATGATGACATTGAACACAATAAAGTTAGACCGCTCACATTTACATATTCAACAAATATTCAGTATTCTGATCAACTTGTCTGATGAAGAGAAGTCAGCCATAACAGGTGCCATTTAGATCCAGCAGTTAAAGGTACAGTACCTACTTCATTTTAAGGATAATGAGTCAATTAATGAGAATTAATGAGAGTCTATGAGAAATGGTAATCTTGACTAACATTAAAAAACAGTCCTGTTAGTATACTTTACAAAAAAGCACATTATATACTGCAAAAATTGCTTTTAGAAAGCACGAAATAAAATGAAACAGCTCTAAAAACAAGTTATAAAGACTTGCACAAAATGTATCTATGGTTATCTTTGGTAAATGTAATGATAATTAAATCTTTTACTAGAAAACAAGACAAAGATATGAATGAAGATAGTTTTGTGGTGTTTTAATTTTCTATTAATTCCACTTATAATGTTTTGTAGTTTGACATTAATGCCATATAAGCAGGCTTGAGCAGACTGTTTTCAGTAAATGACGGTTCATAAATCCCTTTCAGTTTTAATGTCCTTAGATAATAAAGACACTTCAAATTATGAGCTTCCTATTCTTCACTCTACATTTCGATAACGACAACAAAAATGAGAGTACAATGACAAATGAGAATTCCGACAGAGTGCTTATCTGAATCTGAAAACCACAGCAGGACGCAGTAAAGGACCCTCTGACATGAGTGTTATACATAACTAAAGGACCTTAATGCCATTGCTCACTATATATACAAAAAAGCTAATGTAGCATCTGACATTGTCAGTCCACAATAACAAGCAGAACGCATAAATTAAAAAAGTTTAACCAAATTACACATTAAGGAAGTTGCAACAAATGTCCTTCTTTAAACTCATCATGTCCTTTATGTAATTACAATGACACACAGCCTAAGACATCTGTAGCTGAGCATAAACAACATCTAAACAATGTCAAGAGTTATGGGATGTGTTCATTACCCAACTGGCCTTAACCATCAGAGACAAATGGTTTTGACTAGCTGGGCATGAAATAGATGTGAGTGTGGAAGGCAAGGCAGAGGAGTCTGGTCTCTTAATTACATTTCCACGGCAGGAGAAATGTTGATGCTCAGATGTTCCACTTCTCTGCACATTATTATATTAAATAAAGGGTATCAAGGGCTTTCCAGTCATTCCTTTGTTCATTTCTGTACTGGGTAAGTCCACATACCTTTCTACCACCAACAATACTTTCATAATCATTACTGGTTGGCAAGAAATAAACAAACAGGAAGTGCCACAGCAGGATTGATAACAATCAATCATCTTAGCATGACTGTAGCGACTGCAGTTTAGTGCTGATTTTAAAGGCAGTTCAAATTCTTGTTGTTTTACACCTGCATAGTTTCATTTGTAACACAAAAGACGTTTGGCATAATTTTGACACTGTTGTTTTCATACAGTGAAAGTGAATGGTGACCAAAGGCTGTCAAACTCCAGCAGTGATAACTTGTTCGCTAAAACTGAAATTAAATTGAATCAAATCCCACATTTATGATTTGAGCCCTATGGCTGAAGGGAAGATTTAAGGGAATTAATTAAATATAAATCCGTTTATGACGCGCATGGTTTCAGAAACCTTGAAATACTGTAGTCATATGGAAAACAGATATAATACTTTAATGGTGTTTTTGTCATTTTTGAAGCTTGATGGATCACAGTCACCCTTCACTTTCATCCCATGAAAAGAAGCAGAATTAACAGTGTCCAATCTTGTGGTGTAGTCAACATGAGGATGAGTAAATGATAACACAACTTTCATTTTTAGGTGAACTATCCCTTTAGGAGCTACAAAGTGTTGTTTTTGCCAACCATGTAAATCGTATCTTAACTGAGGCGGTGTATAAAGATGTTTTGGGATATGAAAGCTGACAAAAAGCAGAGTACTGCTCATAGTGATTTGGGCCGAACACGGATAAAAGCATTCTTCCCAGTCTCCATAGGGAATTTCTATCATCAAGGATCCCAAGTTTTTGGAAATCATTCCATTACTTGCCAAACCTTATATGGCAGAGTTCACTTCAAGAACTCAATAACAGCAACGCTTTAACAGCAGAAGAACAGGAAGTGCTGTCTGGTGCATCTACAATACAGAACAACCTAGAAATCTCAGACCGAACCGAAATCTCATTTAATGTTATGAGGGCCCAACTGACCCGTATTAATTTAATATCATTAATATCATTAATTTAACAAATTTAATTTTGTTAAAATAATATTCACATATATATATATTTTACTATTATAACATTATGATTATTCAACTGTTTATACTTGCATACAGTGGTGGCCAAAAGCAATATCCAAATCTGGACTACTGACATCTTCAAACAAAACCCATTTTCCCTGATATTCTGTAGTTTGACTTTTGGCCAAATCATTTTTTGTCCAAAAAACCCCCTAAAGTTAGTGTTTTGTTCATCTTGTACCATATACCTCATATTTTGATTGTTAAATCTAACCTGAGGAAGAAATAAAAGCAAATATTAATGCTGAGCAACTGCAAAACAAGCAGACTGAGCTGTTAAGTTGTGTTTCTGAAGCTGTGGGGTGTAAAAATACATCCCCCTGTACATCACTTTTGGCCACTACTGTATTTGTGACAAAAGGTAAAGGCCATTTAGCAAGATTTGCAAAACATAGGACATAAGCAAGCTTTATAATTTAGTACATGGTCAAAAGAAATTCTGAAGTAAATGAAAAACTTCAGAAATCCAAGATAAACTTGATACTTGATGGTACATTTATTGTCACATAAGTTGTCACTCAGGTTTTTAGCTGCATGCTTGACAAAGCCAAATGTTTTATCACATTTGGCAAGTGTTTATTTTGGACTACGACTGTCAATACAATTGACAGAAGGGCAACAATAAGATGGATAAAACCTATAAAAATAGACTTTCTATTCCACACCTGTGTTATAAAGTAACAGTAGAGGTGCAATTCTAGAGGTGTAATTCTCACCCTTTCACCTTAGCTTTTCCACATATTTGGCCTTTCTATCACACAGAGAAACTCCAGCAATGGCCAAACATCCAAACATTTGTTTTTACACAGAGCGATCTGCTGGATCCTGCTGCAAATACATCTAACACTGTTTTCCCTCTTCACCGTGAAGAATGTCCGCTGTGATACCTTTAATGACAGGAGTACCGGGAAGAATCCATAAAGTCTGCGTTCAGAGCAATCCAGGACTATCAGCGACCCTGGGCTACTATCCAGCTATCACTGCAACTATGAACAATCATTCGAGCCTCTCATTATTTTTTTAAAGCTTTCAATTACAAGGTAATCAAACTATGAGAAGAGTCAATTCAAAAGTGTTTAAAAATACATTATCTTAATTGCAACCCTTCATCATACCTCCCAGCACACACCCTAATGTTTCAAATGCCGTTTTATGTCCATGTAAGACAATACAAATCTATAAACATTTGGCCCTAACAAAGAGATTCTTCACAGTGAAGGTTAACAATCTGTACTTCACAGGATATAAACACATTGGGAATGTTCCTGTGTTCTCTCATAGAGTTTCATAAGTTTCGAGCACTGGCCCTGAGCTGACTCCTCTTCATTATGTAAGTCTAAACTGAGCATGACACACTCTCTAAACTTTAAGAGAACTCTTCAGAGGAAAGCAAATAAGGTGAGCTTAAATCGAGAATATGAGCGCGTGTCATATTTTGCCTCGTGTGTGAATGTTGCACGTATGCAAAGCATCATGGGAACGCCACCCTTCCGTTTTGCCTGTGTGACCGCAGGTTCTCCCGGCGCAGGTGGCTTTATTTTGACAGTCTTTATGGGTCCCTGCCAAAGTGCTTGGGCGAGGAATGCTTACAAACAGTAACACTATGCTTTGCACAGACAAAGGAATGAGTTTAGAGTACGGGAGATTTATTTTCTGATATCATAGCATTATGGATTTATAGCACGGTAGCTGATAATTTACCTAATTAGGAAAAGAATCCTGCGGGTCACACAAACATCCAGCCGGGCGCGATGAGAAACAACAAACACACTTGTGTAAATACAACCTTAATGCCGAGCAACTGCAAAACAAGCAGATTGAGCCGCCGAGTTTTCTGAAGCCCCCGGGGTGGTCTCGCCGTAAACCAAGTGAATTAAAGAAAGGTGCCAACTGAGAATTGTCCATCTGTGTGGCCTCTGAGATCCTGTCAAACCTCTGTCAAATGTTGGTGTCACAGGACCTCCAAGCATCTCCCATATATCATCAACCTGTGTAATTATGAATAAGCCTTATGTGTGCTATTAATACCTAACATTAAGTTCATAGACCAATGGCTGATGGAGATGATGGACTCATATAGAGATAGTTCCAATAATAGCATGGAGGAGCACAGGGAGGGACAGAGAGTACATCCTCAAATATGAGCAAATATGACAGTTGGATTAAAATAGCTCTCAGTGCCACAGGACATTTTTGTTACTCGCACCGCAAAGATGAATCGTGAAATGCCTTCACAGGAAATTTCTTGATACCACCTATAATCGCGCTAACAAACGTCCACATGTACTGTACTGTAACTGATATAATAATGTAGAGCACTGTTAGCTTTTTTGTCCCCTTCACTGACACCAGACCAGAAATGTATTGTGGATGTTATTTTGCACTATCAGACATTTTATTAAAGTGGCAATTACTACGATGAGTCACTGGTAAACGAAAAACAATCAATATTGCAAGGGAAAAAAAGACATATAGCTTTCCTATTGTCTTTAATAAGACAACTGATCTCAAATCATTTCTGACAGTTAACAGGGTTATCACATTTACTTTCTCTGAGCACAAACTGACAACAAATTTATTTATTCATGAAATCCAGATGAGATTAGACGACATTAAATTTCTCCAACCAGTCATGAGATCCCTCTACACAAATTGACAAAGTCAATCAATCCTTATGATAAATCATTGGTTATTTAAATCTGCCACATTGACAGCTCTGAAGTGTCACTCATAATCTCTGTTTTATAACAAATCTTTCCAAGTACTTCCTTGGTCCTACCTGTGGTACTGATGCAGTCATTTCCGATATCTTAAATCACAACAAGCTGAGACACACGGCTGTGAGGATCAGATTAAAATAGTCCTCTTTATAGCATATAATAGCAGATCATTAACTCAGGCTGTCTCTCTGTGCTAAACAAAGACATGGGTGGGACAAGGTTAAGATAGGAACCATAAGCACTAGATTGATCTCAGGGCCATGAACTGGAACAAACAAGATCAGGGCATAGAGCGTAGGCGTCCTGTCAGATAAGCTAATGTATGCCGTGTGGCATCTAGCGATACCTCACCCTGCCTAATACATCAGCACTCAGCCGACTCTATAGATAAGACAACTGTACTTTTGCATTTTCAAACATACTGTATATATAAAGGCAAAGACACTTCAGCTACATTCTGCCATTTACTGTACAATTGCTGGTTGTTTCTGGGGCCATTTCAAAAGCTTTCATCCCATACAAGTGAAACATTAGGGGATCGAGCAAGTGAATGTAAGCGCTTTTGTACAGTAATAATAAACCTCCATCTGGCCTGCTGAGAGGGGTAATATGTATTAACATTTTTCATCATTGACATAGCTAATGCACTTTTAAATGGCAATTTAAAACACCATGGACTTACTAAAATGCCAGCCGTCGCAAGTCTCTCTATACAGCACGTGCTGGAGCACATTACAAATCAGGAAAAAACCAAAGTATCAGAGAAGACACAGGGAAGCTGAATATTTGACTGATTTCACTGAAGCAGAATGCTTCATTTGCATAGTCAAATGAAACAATATGTTACACTAAACTAACATTTCCAGGTCTGAACTTACAAGTTTCCAATTGCTAGCCTAGATCTCTGACCACAAGGCTTGTAAAACAACTGACATCTTATTATCACATCAATGCAAATATCAATATTACACACTGTCATATAACACTCCTTTCAGATTTGAAGTTTCCCGCAGTTTATTGTATATTTACGGCACAGAGGAACACTCCAAATAGCTCCAAATGGAATTTTCATTTACCACTTCCCAGCCCAATTCCCCTTTACCCCCGTCTCAACACCATCTCATATCATGTCATTAATAATGTATGATATTGACTCAGCAAAGCCCATGCTTTTGGGATGAAGGGGTGCTGTACTCTCTCCTGAAGTGTGAGGCACGAGCTCGGCTGTTGCCAGGCAACCAGGTAGTACCTAGTAAGTGCTTCTCCTCTGAGAATCCCCTCATACTATAATGCTGTGAAAGTCCAGAAGCCCCTCCCCGCACACCTTTAATACAACTACAGAATACAATTATTCTCAGCGCACACACAGAAGTACAAATATTGTGCATAAACATCATTCAAAAAAGTTAGTAGGATGCCTGTAGTAGGATGCCTCAAGCTTCACTTGTTAATTTATTGTCATATAGCTCCGTTTTAAAAACATCTAAATCTGGAACTAATGCAGTTACGCCGTCAAGCAGCAAAATTCACTGCTGTGCAGAAAACATGCTTCATAAGCCCCATATAAACTGATGGTCCACATTGCCATGACAACCTCAGTGTGGCGGACAAAGACCTTGCCTTTAGCACCGGTTTTTGCGATGCAGTTTTTATTTATTCATCACTTTCTGCTTTTATCGCACATAGGGAATGCAGAGCACGAAGTCATGTGATTGACAGCCAAGCTTGAGCTATAGCTCACATAAAACGGCAAGATTGGTCGAGGCAGGTGTGGAACGGTACCCAACAAAGAACATTATTTATTGTTTGTATCATATCTGACAACAAAATCACTGGGTTTTTTCTAGTAGGAGCAGGCCAACACAGAAATTGTGATGTGAATAAGTATGGAAACGTTATCTTTCTGATGGAAAACACAAGAAATCATATTTGAATTTCTAACTCCCCTAAAGGGTGGACTCGAATAAGACAAAAAGGTTGAACACCCACGCAGAGCATTATTTCATATATGCAGTGCGGTAATCGTTAATAATTTAATTTCTGTATAAGGCCAGTGGAAATGACATCAGATGAACAGATATTTCATCAGCGTGGATTCTCTTTTTTCTTCACATTCGCCTCTTTGAACTCGAATATCTCTGGCAGTAGATTTACTGGAGCACAATAAAATTCCCCTGACTTCAAAACATACAGAGGCATCTTAAAAAATTAATCTAGGTTTCATTAGCTTGACACGAAAAGACAAGTTCATGACGTGTTTAAGAAGCCAAGATAATTTATGAGATATTTTGCTAAATAAAAAAGACACTATTCATTATCCAGACAGAAATTCAATAACAAACATAGATGACTAAAACATTTGATGGCAAAACTCATTTCAATCAAAATTTAACCACCTCAAACGCTAAGAAAGAGTAAGTAGTGTCTTTAAAAGAACAGACAAAAAACGAAAATCTGTTATAATTTATTTACCCCTAAGCAATACCAAATGTATGTGACTTTTTTCTTCATCTGAACACAAACAAATGTTATATCAAAATGCTGTCATGTTATCTTCTTATATGGGACTTAAAATGTTGACGCTCCAAAAACCACATACATCCATTATTAGAGTAATCAAAAATAACTTCAATGGGTTAATAAATGTCTTCTGAAGCGACACAATATATTTGAAAATGATCAATATTTTAAGCTGGTTTAGCAAAATTAGCAAATGTAAACAAACATCTCATTTGTTCTCTCATGAAAGCTGTCATACAGGTATGCATGTTTCATCATGAGACATGCAAGAGCCAATTACATTTTTGGAGCGTCACTATTCCCGAGTCCCGTGTAAGGACATAACACAACAACAACTTCATTATATTATTTGTTTGTGTTGAACAGAAGAAAGGTTGTCATATACAGCTGGGCTAAATAATGATAAGAGAATTTTATATTTGGGTGAACTAATCCTTAAACATCTGCTAAACCTCACACACAAAACAACCCAGGTGTCCTGGCCTCCTATGACCGTATCTGACTGTCATTCTCAATGCAACATTTCAGATGTTTATCAACACCTGATCCTCAGCTTTTAGCACACTGTCATTTGTGTGTGTGGTCTGAATTCACAAAGTGCAAGAAGGCAGCTGAATCAACACAATAGTGAAACATTTCAGTCAGGAGGGAGGCGAGCTAAAAAGCACGCCGGGATTTGGGAACTGATGCTTTTGTAGTGGCTCCTGTCACAGCTGACAAAATACTGCAATATAAGCGTCTGCACTAAGAAAACCAAAATACATTTATGACCCCTCTGACAACAAAGTGGAAGTACTATTGAGAAGAATACGCAAAAGATGCTTCGCTTGCT
The DNA here is from genome assembly GCA_019155185.1 of Beaufortia kweichowensis. Lineage (NCBI taxonomy): Eukaryota > Metazoa > Chordata > Actinopteri > Cypriniformes > Gastromyzontidae > Beaufortia > Beaufortia kweichowensis. Next base: position 5,810,093 of record CM032804.1, read on the forward strand.
TTACGTTTTCACATACAGGAAATTCTTTCCTTTCATAAAGGAGCTGTAAAATATCCTCTCTCTTAAATGCAGTGTTTCCCAGCTGACTGTCGCTCTCCGGGAGCTCCATTGCGACCTAAACAGCTGCCTCCCACCAGCTACTCAAATAGCATCCTTTCTGTTCTCACCTCTCATAAACACTTCACAGAGCCAGGTGGATTTGAGGTTCACCAGAGGGATCCGTTCACGGCAGCCCTCGAAATCGATGGCCACTTTCTTTTTTCAATTATGCCCTTTGCACCTTTGTCTTTTGTTTATAACCGTCAGTTGAGAATAAATCACACGAGTCTATTGCACCGCATCTTACGCGAACAAATCAATAACCGCTGAGATCAACAACACCTTGGAGACTGTGACACGCAGCATATACATTGGCTTCTGATGAGTAGAGACTTTTTTTTGAGTCACACAACTATGCACTGAGTTATATGTGTCTCGTGTTTGGGGACTTGGGAACTGTAACCTCACACATACAGTACATGGAGGTCCAAAAGTCTGAGACCATATTATAAATAAGAGATTTCTTTGTACTTAAGGAAATGCATTTAAAGTTTTATGAGTTTAAAAAATGTAGTTATGAAATAAAATAAAAAAGAAATCCAGGTCACTTTAACACACTGAAACACACACAATCTTGTAAACAAACATGGATCATCAGGTTTTGTACAAACTGTCAGATGTTGTATTAGCTAAAGTGTACGCTGTTATTAAAACGAAAGAAGAACATATCAAATGTCAATCAATTTAACTTTTCACTCAAATTGATATGCTTTTAATATTATTTCAGTATTTGTTTCAATAGAAAATAATTAAAATAGACTAGAAATAAAATCGACTTTTACTTGTGTTCAGACGTTTGGACCCTGCTGCGAATGCATTCATTAAAAGAAATGCAAAATTTGCACATAATTATTTTTGCAATGTTGCAATTTACGTTTGTAATATGAAAAACCTGCACATACATCAATAGAGAAAACTGTTGCTAAGATACACTTCTTTTCCCTACACAGTAAATGTCTCTGTCAATAATGAAGCTCTAAATCACTGAGGACTGACAAGGAGCCTTTTACCAGCCGTCTAAAGATGACAACATGGACCGCAAGAACAGGAGAGTGGCCCAAATTGTTTTGGGGAACAGGCTGCCACCTGCTGTAAGTCTAACCCACAAACCTAAACCGTTGCCTGTCAGTGACTTCAGGCTGAATGGGTATTTTCTATTAAACCTGAGACACATTATCATTATCCAGCACAGGCACATCATAAAAATGCCAGCCAGAGCTTTTACCACCCCTGAGGATCAGTACGAAAGCTTAAACACACATCAACGTTTACACTCGCGACTTGACCCGTGAAACTTGTGTGCTACAGATTTGAAACGGTTCATAAATTAGTTTTGTATATACAGGCCATTCTTTATACACAACTTCAATGCTTTTGTCATTGTTGTGTATCTGAAGTCATAAAATAGCAGGAAGATGACAGCAGATAAGATGGAGATTTGCACAGGCCTTGTTAGTTCAACGTCATTGCCTTAAACACTCTGTGAGCTGAAGGCCTGAGGATATACAGAAATCCAGCTGAACTGAAATTAATCCTCAAACATTTCTCTAATCAGTGTGCTTTGGCTGTGACTGATTCCTTTTTCTCCATAAGCTCCAGACCAATGAATCATTCAGCTGACTTTCTGCATTTATTCCTATAGCTACACTTGCATTAGTGTTTACCCCAAGCACTCGTTTTATTTTCTGTAGTCTCATATAGGAAATAAAACCGTCAATCTCAGCTTTGACTAATTCTTCAAAACCTCTGGAAACTTCCAAAACTATACATTAAAAATGTATAAAAATGACTTTAAATTGTATTATGCATAAACTATCTAACAGTTTATTTTAAGCACTGCATGTTAAGTATACACCTGGCAATCCAACATCAAAGTGACATTTCAACCTCTGACACAATGTTGCATCTCCAAAACTCTGAATCAACACATTAAACACAACGCAGACGGGATGTGTAAAACAGAGGTGGACCTATGGCTTGTTTGTGTCATAAAAATGAAGCCACATGCATTTGTTCATGGCTGTGTTATGCCCTGTGTGGGATTTTAAACACAAGATCATGCTGAGAGACTGCAATCTCTCTGTCTGTCTCTCACCCGTTCTCTGCATCTCAGAACAGACTGCCAGCACAGACTTTCTTTGTTTCTGCACGATGCACAACCCATGACCTATCCCACAGTGCCAAGCCTCACCATAAACCAACCGATCCACACTGTAAACACATGCCTCCATTTAATGGTTAGACGTTGTGCTGAGCAGAGGAGATAAAACTGGCATCATAACAGCTGTTTGCTTTACTAGTGAACAGGAAAATATTTTCATACGATTAAATTACCAGTCACAGTTGTTGTTATATTGCTAATTTACACAACGTACGGATTTGAGTACAAATCTGGGATTATTCAAAACACAGCAATACAAACCCTCTTCATAACATTTAAATTTTTCACTGTAACATGGAAACGGGGCAAAGAAACAAAAAATTATCTTTCCAAAAATCTTGAGACCTTGCCCCTCCTGACAGAGAAAGTGAGCACATGCACATGGCAACACGCCTGCCCTTAACAGACTGAGCATGGTCACTGTGGTCCAGGTGTACATCTCTACGGGAACCTCACATGGGAGGCATGCCAACATGAGCATTGCACAAGAGATCTAAAGCAAAATTCACATCCATTTTCCATGCAGCCTCTTACCTCTCTGTTCTGCAGATACAAAAATAAAGCTGCTCATGCAGTACGGACTGCAGTTCTTTTGATGTATTCAGAAGAAAAAAGTAATTCCTTACTAATCTTATTTAGTAAAATGTTAAAGGTCTTTGTGTTTAAATAATAATAATAGTAAGAGGGGTCATGTTTTATTTATGCAATCTTCTAAGTGATTTATTGAAAATCAGTTGGCAGCAATTCCTAAATCAACATGACACACAATAATACACACACAATCATAGATCTGCCATTGATAGCTACAATACGTCAGAGTGCCGATAAATCATCACCTCAGTAAATAAGTGTTATGGCTTTGCCACACGTGCCCTGAGGGCAGGAAAGCTCATGTATGACTAATCAAAATAAAGATGATACATCCTTTCACCTTACAAATGTGTGTGTTTGCATCTTTAAGAATACTTTTGATGCAAGAAAAAAAATACATTTATTTCAATTTTAAGTAGAAGAGGAAAAAAGATTAAGTAAAATGTAAATGATCCTGAACTTAATAAATATTAATTATTAATAAATAAATATTAATCAAATTAATAAACAGTAGTTTTAAAAAATCAATTTTCTCTTTATGCTTTGATGGTGGGTAAGAAATGGCTAATGCTCTCGACATTTCAATTTCAGTTGTTCAATAAATTCATCTACAGTAAATAATCAGCAGAATGATGCACATGGCCATTTCTGTAATGTGCCCCACAGAACCTGATTATAATAATGATAGCACAAGACAACCGAGTAAAATATGCTGCCAATATATGTTGAAACTGCCCCACAATGAACAATAAACTACTCACAAAAAGACTTCAACGGTCTGCACATGAAAACTGCACATGACACTAAGTAGCCCACGAAAAAAAGTACATGGGAAGTAATACGTTGCAGTGAGGTTTCCCACATCCTCCAGAATTTTATGTCCAAGCACCACAAATTCATATGTACAGTAACCATTGGTCTAATTGCTCTCTCTACATCTGTCCATCAAACCTGATGATATACACAATGCAAACCACAAAGTGTCCATTATAAATGTAATTTAAACCTAACAACCCAAGCGAAACACTATTTCACTAAATGCACTTTGCTTTATTGCTAACCAGCATATAGCAAACCATAAAATGGAGGAAACTGCAACACATAAAAAATGATGTCAGCTAGTCCAATTTATCAATAAGATCTATGAACCATAAGTATATTGTTTAATCTGATCTCTATCTATCGTCAAGCAATATCTACAAAGTGCCAGGCTGCATTTTGTGTTTTACTTCTGAAGACGCTCAGCGGAGATCTGCAGCTGCCCCTACAGCTAATGAAGCTATTTATAAAGTAGTGCTCTTAATTGCAACACTGCCAAGAGGACGTGTCTTTGGGAAGCTTACGCCGTTGGGAGAAGAAGATCAGCTCTTATTTGTTGAAGTTTCCTGTCAAAATACATGCAGGAAGTAGCTTGCTGCCACGGCAACCAGCCAGCCATTCAGCATACACCTACTGGTTTTAATTGATACCAAAGTATTATGTCAGGTCTGAAAAAAGCTTCTTTAGGACAGAGAAGTCTATCTTTGATGCATGTCTGTGAAGACAAAGTCTGCAAAAATTGTTTTTGCATTCTGTTATGATTATATGTGATTAATACCATGGCCCTTCACCATAAATAAAAAAAACTACTTTCTCAAATCCTCAGATTTCCTGGAAATTAAAAGAACTTTATAAAGGATATGGGTTGCAAACAATCCTAAGACACCAGCTCCGTGGACGAGTGGTCTGTTTGATGCAGAAGAACACCACGGGTGCGAGCGCTGGATAGGGGGGTTGCTCCTCTTCATCAGAGACCAATTCCGGAGTGGGGTCCCGGGCCCCGGACCCCTGTGCCTGAGAGCTCTCATGAACGGGGATCCATGTGCTGCTTTTTTCCTCCTCATCCCCGATCTCTTCACCGTGAGCAGGCGCCCGGTACAGGGCTGAAATGGGAACTCTTACCTCGCCTCTCTCCAAGTAATGAAAGTGTTCTCTCCCCTCGCCATCAGTCATGATAAAGCGTCTGACAATGGTATCCTACAGTATAAAAAATAAACAAAAATATAAAAACAAATAGGAGTAAAGAGGACGATGAATGTGTGTTAAAAGGATTTATTGTCACGGCTTTGTGTGGTGAAGAGATGCGCGCCTGTCAAACGCACCTAATAGACAATACAATAGACCACAATTTTCTAGTTTTCGATATTTATATTTTGTATTAAGTTGCCTTTAATAAACAATATAAGTAATAAAACAAATTTGCGCAAACCTGCCGTGAACAAAGGTTTAAAGAGCGCAGTATTACCAATTATTTTTTTCACACAAAAAAGCATGCTGTAACGAATAGCTACATATATATACATTTAACAAAACTTAAACAAATATAAATAAGTTACCTTATAGATAAGGAATCAGAGGTTCCCATAAGCATCTCCTTTACTTTCAGTGTACCGCAGAAAAATGCGTTCTGGTAAGAGACTGATACTCGATGCGATCCATTTGTTTCTTTTAGATGCAGTTTCTCCTCCTTTACGATGCGCAAGTCCTCTAATTTTCCCCCAAATTAAAAGCTTTTGCGTAACATATTCCAAAACACGCCAGAAAACCTTAGCTGTGAACCAGGAAAAGACATTATCCAAAGAAAAAACTGCAAATAGGTTTGGCGCATCTATGTTGCTCGGGATTCTCCCTTGATGTGACACGCCAAACTTCTAGTGAGCAGGAGCGCGAGCACGTGACGCTTCATCTCATCACGCATTCACAGCGGCTTCAATCGCATCACTTCACATCTCACACTGTTTTGTCATTGTTATAAAGACATGATATCCTTGGACATGATCAAAACATGCGCGTATCTGTCCGTTTTCTGTTGCACTCGCTGGTATGATCATTGTCTGAACACTCGTTTTAATAAAAGAGTTTCGATACGCCTCAGATAAAATAGTACAGCTGTTACAGGTTTTAAATTATATATGAACTTTTATTATAGTATTTTTCTGTGGCAGGGTAGTGTATGTGTATTCAATACAGGAGTAAATTAAATTACGTTTAAAAGCCATTCCTCTCGTGCCAAGACTTAACGAAACTGCTTGGACTAGAAAATAATCACACCAGTGAGAAAAACAGGAAAATATGCTAACCTCTATGTAAACTGATGGTGATAATGAAACTAATTGCAATTATTGACACAACAAAAAATATTGATTATATTTTATTATTGATTAGACTGAATGATCTTTCCATCTTTAAAATCCCCTGTGAATTAGATTTAGGTTGCCAAATATAACATTGCATTGCAAGCATTTACAAGTGTTCCCAGTGTACATACTAAAAGGTCTTACAACTACATTTTCTGTGTACCATTAATAATGCTTTCTCCTACTGAATAATAAGCCATTGTTTTAGTATGAATCAATATTTCCTCTGAAAGGTTGGACATTGTGTAACCCCAATTTGTCATGAAAAATCCTTGAGAAATGCATTTTTACAGCATACAGTATCACTGTTTCCATGGTATCACAGACGGTCAGCAGAGAAATAAAAAAAGAAATTCCAATAGATCAATTATTTCACAGAGATAATCAATACTGCACTCTTGGGAAATGATCTCTTAAGCTTGGGGTTAGCATGTGGTCCTCACTGATAACAGCACTGGGGTTTTGGGGGAGATTTAGAGTGCACATGTGCTGTACAACGGTAGTGAAATATACATGATCTGAATGTATTATTGAGAGGCCGTGGGTGAGCCTACATGTTTTCATTCCACGCTCAAGTTATCTTGTAAACGAGCAAATCACTTAAAAAAAAAAAAATGACTTAATGAATATCACAGAATCCCTGTTACTGTGGAAATCCAGAAATTTCACCATTTATTGATATCAGATGCTAGAATAAATGTCTGAAGTATGCAGACGCATGACTGTTTCAACATCAACCGCCGATCGTAATGAGCAAGAGTTAACATCGAAAGAAGATAATGACTCTCTGAGCCACATCTAAAGCTACACAATCACTGCATTAACTGAAGATAATGCAGCGTCTTTAAAGATAAACAATCGATCAACAAGTGCACAAACAGGTGTGTGTCTTAAATTACACTGGAATGGATTTGATGATTGTAGGGGCCATGGGGTTTGAACAACTTGGTAGGCATCCAACAGTTGTGCTGTGTCAATTAAAGCTACTCCAATATCTGAAGCAAGAGACACAAGAGATACATGCTCACAGATAGAGAAAATGCAAGCAGCACTATCGACATGTCAATCATCCTCAGGGTTTCTTTCTTTCTATGATTGTTTGAGGCAAGAAACGACTCCAAATTTGCATTTGTTTTCTATGCAGGAACAGGATTTTATGCATTTTTGAACAGCTTTTGCTAAACAACAGATTTTTAAGACATTTTTAGAATTAAATTCTAAATTTTTAAATAAAGTCTTTTGTGAAAACATAATTTTAAGGTCATATAATATTATGCTGTGTTATTTTTTTCTATTCAACACATTGTATTATTTATTTCTATTCATTTTTAGAATAAAATGCAGCAGTTGTTTGTAAAACATACATATATTTTAAGAGCTTTGTCTCATGGTATGCACTAATTTAGTATACGCCCAGACGCAATGCTTTAATCCTAATGTTCTATCAGGTGTTGTGTCACAGTTGTTTCCTGTAGACACTAAAGAATGTAGCGTCAGTGGCATCACTTAAGAAGCAGCTGTACATTCCAATCTGTAAAGCTGCTTTAACCCTTGCACTCTCTAGTTTCATTTCTCCAGGCCAGCATCTCATTATTCTGGTGGCTCAGGAGCCATCTGGACACGGGCACCAAATTCTGCTGTTGTGCTTGCAAACACAGGGGGTCAATTTAACTCTACCAGATTGCATGCAGAGTAACCAGCATGCCAGTATATACACCAGTATTTAGTATGCAGTGACTGTTTCAGCAAAATATAAATACAAGAGATTACAGCAGTTTACTGTGCTCTCTATTGGGATTAAATGAGCTCATTATACTCACTGCTCCTTGAACATACTTATATCTGAGCAGTTTCATTTTCCTGACAGTATAAATCAGCAATAAACCGATATCTTGTAATTAAAGCCTCTGATGGGATGGAAATCGGCAATCCAATGAGAATCGATTCCTTATCTTTCTTTACAGGTGCATTTAGCAGCGCCAGGTGTGGTGTGGAAATCAGCCTGATCCTCGTTGGGTCTGTTTTACGTTCCCTATGATCCAGAGAATTGTGATACAGAAGATATCACGAATATTCGCGACGCTTTTATGACGAAATAAAATGTCTTAAAGCTGTAAATAGCGCTATAATGGATTTTCTATTTATTAGTGATCAAGTTTCTTACGGAGTTTATTACTGGAGAAGTTTGGGGATCTTACCTTCACTCGAGACGCACAAGTACACGAATGAACGGACATGTTTTAAAAGCGTCTGTAAATTGCGTAAATGTCGTTTATAATTCGTCCAAATTCCCCATATCAACAAATCCATTCCAATCCAATCCGTTTGACGAACGGCTTGATTACGTCATCACGCAAAATGTTCCGGAAGTACCTGCCTGACCCTTTTTATGTATTGCACATATTTAGTAATTAAGAGCGATATTTTTTAATAACTAATATGTATTGTTAGATTATATATTATAATATTATATATTGTATATTATAATAATATATAGTATATATTAAATATTGTACTGCTGCATGAATAAAAAGGATTAAAGATCCTCCTCGTGTTAATTTAATAAGAGACATGATACAAATGTGATTTATTTGTGCATTTCACTATGCTTTAGTTATTACAATAAACTTCTTGAATCTTTCCAAAAATGTCTGTTGACATCAAAAATGATCAATTATGAAACTATTTCAGGTCACATACACAAATTTAAAGTTTTGAATATGACCAAAAGACTAATAACAGGTGTATTTTTAGCTGTCACCCAGCTAAATAATCTACCTTGTGTATTCTGTTTCCAACCTGAAGCAGGACCAAATGAAAGAATTCTTTCAACAGACGTCATGCAGATTTTCATTTGTTTTGATCTTTCTAAATGCTTTAATCTGCCAGTAGCCCACAGGAAAAGATAACTGATCTGCCAGACACATTATCAACAATAAAGATACACTGCCAATGTCCATCTGTGAACAGTATGATTACATTCAATTTTCAGGAGTGAAATGGCAGAAACATTAAGTATCCCTGTGTAGAAAAACACTGCTAATGAGAATGGCCTTCACTGATTCTTTAACAAGCCAACGCCAGAATATCTGGCTAGAATAATAAGCAAAGACAGAGTCTCGAACCAATACTCATTCACTGATCTACCACCCCCGTCAATCCTGTGTAGTCACAATTACAATGGTTACACAACCTATATCAAACTCTTCAGGCAGTTCTCTGAAACTGTGTTGTTTATCTGATTTGCTTTAGGGACCCGGTTTTATATTCAAAATCCATCAAGTATAAGGAGACCATAATATAACATATACCTGTAGTGTAGCCTGTATCATTTTTGTTCACAGAAAAGAATAACATGCAACAAGCTCTTGGTTTTTGACATCAGCACCTAATTTCCCCAAAGAACAGGAAGAGTAAAGGCTAAATGTTTCACAGCAGGCATATTTATACACCTCATAAAGCCTATTCGTGTTTTTGGCTCAGCCAGAGCTACTGTATGATGAATCTTTCCACAGAGCTCTGGGGAAGCTGTTGGAAATGATAAGGAGCTGTGTAACACACAAGACATCACCCGTGTCTGTGATGGAACTAAATCATAAACTGTCATCTGGTGATAGCAGAGCCTGGGATCATTTATCCTGATCCTGGTGTGGTACACCGTAGTCCTGGCCTTGAGAAGTACACCAGTGGACATACTATTGGATCGCTGCCCTTTTATAGTGTTCTGATGTCTAAGCTGTAGCAGGAAAAGGTCACACAATAGATTGACCTATCGACTGACAGCGAGAAGGTCAGTGAAGAGTCAAGGATGTAACGTTTGTCCATGAGCTACTGAACAGAGAAAACAACAGATGCCTCCTAAATGACCTAAATAAATAATGCAAATATGAAGTGAACTGTACTTTTTCTTAGAGACATGACTGGTCATTATTATTCCAACAACAGTGACAAAGTGATACAATATGGTTTCGGTTTAATTATTTCCTCCTGTCCTCCAAATCAGCCATACCTGGATTAGTGTGGATGAAGGGCCTAAATATATTTAAGTGTAATGTGGACAAAATATCAGTATTAGATTCATCACTGCAAGAATAAGCTGTCAGAAGACACATGAGTCACCATTTTCTGAGGTTTACAGCGGTTCACACTGCTGGCTTGGACGGAAATTGCAAACGGGTAATTGTGCTGAGCGGTAATCTATGGCTTTGAGAGCTCCAGTGGGGTTTTCTTTGTGAAAACATGCTCATTAAACATGTGTCAGACTGGCCTGACTGTGTCTTACTGAGATGTTGGCTAAACACAATGTGAAGAGCACCGTTCGGCCTTCCATAAAACAAATAACAGACGCTACATGCTCATGTCAATCACAGGAAATTCAGCTTATGTCCATTATCCAATCACATTATCTGAAAATGGATTGTTAACCTTATCACACTTATTATATAGCTCATATTTAGAAGTATTTATTACGAATGATATCTTGTATCATGCAGCTTATTGTGGAGGAGAAGAAAAAAATCTCTTTCTAGAAAGACTACAACCACAACAGCATTTTCTTCAAAAATTTCTTCAATATGTCCATCAAAGTCACTAAAAATCTTGCACTACACTTGTCCTCAATGATAACTGTCCAAGTTAAGAGGCTTCCATAATGTTTCTGTTCAGCTCATCTGAATAACACACACAAAAGCCCGTTGGCAGATACTGTCCGACGGCCAAAAGTGAGTGATGTCTCTTTCCTGAATGGGTCTGGAGTCTGGTGTTTGTGTGATGAGGAAGGACAGCACCACACTTCCTTTAAACAATTTACGAGATGATTTTATGCTCAGCTCATATCCTGACAAAGAGACACAGTGATTTATGATGCAGTCTCTTAGCTCTGTAACCCACACTCGACAGCAGCTTCCAGTGTATGCACCGGAGATCAAAAGGGTTTCCCAGACAACTGGCAGGATCCTGTGTCAGCTTGTTAAAATCCTTTCCTGATACAAATGCAAAAAAGCCATTACTGTCAATACACCTTTTTGTCCTCCAACGGGGCTTTAACAAAGCTGCGTGAATTACAGCAAAAACCAGAAACATACAGAGAAATTGATGCAGAGCCTGTCTAAAACTCTGTGTTCCTAAAATGTTAATCTCAGAAAGAATGAGAAAAATTCAATCACATTATCTAAGGTAAGTGGGATTTAAGTAGACTCCTTCTCTGTCGTTTGCTACTGTGGCACTCTGTCATGTCCGCAGGAGAGACTAAACACTTTAAACCCGTTATATGTAAACTCAGGAAGTCTATAATACCTGCCCATCCGTTAGCATTACCCTTCATGTCAACTGCTCGGCTGGCACATGATCTCAAAAGGAAGTATGTGATTTGAAGTTTCCTGTCTTTGCTCATTAAAACTTTTGAGCCGAACACCTGAGCTGGTATGCCACATGATATATTCAATTATAATAATTTTAAGAGTCCTCCAATAAAAGAAAAAAGTTAAAAAAGGAAGAAAGAAAAGAAAAAAGAAGAAGAAAAGGACTAGGAATTTAGCTAGCACTATATAGGTTTATTTTGCTTGCAAGAGTCAAATTTATTTATGACAATACAGTACTTAAATGTCTGCCAAGTAATGGTTGTTGAAACCAGGTGGAGTCATTACAATTATCCACCAGCAGGGGCTGCAGTAACTAGGCCATGCAAACCAGCCACACCTTGACCCTTAATGTAAACCTAAGGATTGTATTTCACAGCTGCCAGCATAAGGGTTTGCTAATGGCAAGGAAACAGGTATGTGATATAAAGGCCTTAGGAGAACTGTAAACGGTGAAAGGGGGCACTCGGGTGATTTGTTCTGTTCCTGTGATCTGTGTGTAAAAGCATTACACCCAGTGTAAGTTACACATAAAATCTTGTCGACTCAGTGATGCAATACGTTTGCAATAACATAACACACACAATCACTCCAAGATGATTAGATGGATGGTGCATATGTATGAAGGATCAGTGCAGTATGATGGATACGTATAAAATGTATAAAAAAAAATTGAATTCATATTGGTTGTTTTTTCCTAAAAATGAGCGAAAACACACTTTAAACATTAGGCCAAAGTTAATATAGGTTGACCTGGAACTGGAAAAATAATTTTCAGTATGGTTGTGTAGGTTTTTTTACTAAAAATATCTAAACATCCTTAAACCATAATACATTTACTTAAGATGTTTTTAGAGAAATGTACTTTTTTAAATAAGATTGTTGTATCTTTATTTTTACTTTGAATTAAGAAATAAGCATATTTTGAAGCTTATTTTTAAGCTTTTTTCATTTGAAATAATTTTATTTTTCTGAACCTACTGCAAATAGCTACATTTTTTAAAACACTAATCTTTAGTAAAATGTAATTAGGAAAATAAAAATTTTAATAAATCATAAAACTTGTTGACAGAGTTTTGTCTAAAACATTATCTGCAATAATGTCAAACAAGACAAATGTTTAGAAAAATATTTATTTGCCCTGCTAAAAATAGATGATTACTGTATAAAAAATTCTCTAATTTATCTATCCAGCACATTGTAAAGTGTTCACATTAAATGTTATATCTGCAGTGGCACGCTCAATACAAAGCAGACAATAATCATATGTACTAAATGCATCTGTTATGTTGGCAGAGTAAAGCAGGCATCTGGTCTTGGGCTTGGTGTATCAGCTGTTGACTCAGTGGACTGCCCCTGTTTGTGGGACACTTGCCTAAAAATGTCCAACAATCGTTATTAAAGGCAGATCAGGCCGGGTCTGTTTGAGTCTGCTCAGAGCATGATCGCCAGGGTTACAGCAATTTACAATGGATAATAAACACCTTATCTCTCTACAGTTACTTTACTATAAAACCTCAATATGACATCTCAGTTTCCTGTTTGTGCATGTGCACTCTGTCCACCCTAGCTGACTTGAAGAAGGGATATTGTGAACTCAGCTGATCTGTTTTGTCTTCCTGAGATGTCAGGTGTTGGAGATTTCACAGATCTCTGCGCAGACAAGACGTTTTAAACGAAAGTGGACTTACGTGGTGAGAAATCACGCATATCTTTTTGTAAACACGCCGAGCCTGTGGGGAACGAGATTCTTCAAGCTGTTTGTCGAGTGACAGCTTTTATCTTACTGCATTATCTGCAAGAATAGTTTTGACAGGTTTAACAAATGGATCGTTTATAATGTGCTATTGAAATCTTAATAAAGCAAAATGCTGTCAAAACAACATTGCACACATTTCCGTTTACACAATTTCACAGCTGCATGTGGATGCATCTTTCCATCTCGTGCCACCACCTGCATCCTATGATCTGTCATAATGAATTGTGTCGATTTCACAGTGACGTCTCAGGCAAGTTCTGCATTAGTAATTAATGTAACATTTTTACGTTTTATGTTGCGGGAAACCTCTAAGGCATCCACGGTATGTGTTATTCAGCCCTGAGACCTCTCATAGCACACTATTATTGGAAAAGAAAGAGGTCAGCCCTTAATAATGGAGACTGAAAGGTAACCAGTCTCTTTAAAGGCCAGTTTTGTAGAGTCTAGCGGACTCTATGACACTGAAAGCGTTTATGAAACGTAGTTTATTGCCCTGTCTATAATGTGATCATCAGTACGCCACGAGTAGTTGCTTGTCACCGTAGCACATCTAAGTAAAATATTCTTTACTTTGCTATAATTAGTATTCACGGATGTATGCGGCTGCATATCTCCTCAGAGGATCATGGGAATACTGCATCACCACAGCATTTCTGTTGATGTCAATGGCTGCTGTTCAAAAACAGCAAATCAAATATTTGCAGATCTGAGTATTCCACAGCTATTTTATATAATCTATCCTGCATTAGAGCGCTGAATCCAGCTCAAAGCTGAGATCTGTCTGAATCTGTGGGCACATGAGAGAGAAGTGTGTTGAATAGCGCTCTGATGTCGTTGAGAGCTTAACAGTAGTCAGAACTACAGTAATGCTTAGGAAAGGTGAAATAATACACAGCAAGACTGCCTGCTAAATTGTGACTATGCTACCGGAAAGCAGGACAGGTGAAAGCAAAGTTGCTTAGCAACCTTTGTCCTTGACATATCTCTTCTTTTCGCAAGTATTGCTAGGAACATATACAAATGTTATTGTAAGCGTATGGGCTAATATGTATTTACTGGAGTTCCACACAAATGATTAGTCTTCATAAATATGTGTGTTGGATATAGCTGACAGAAGAAATCAATATTTATCAGCATTGCTGTATCCAGGGTACATACAAACAGCTAAGTAAAGCAGATGGTGCTATGACCATATGGACTAGGATGTATTTTATTATCCACCTCTTACAACTGGAATGCTATTATTAACACAAAGGGCATCCCTGGAAAAACAACAGCTTAAACATAGCTAATGTTGTTTGCTGGGCTTGGTTAGTGTTAAGATTTATGGTCTCACAGCCATTACAAGCTTGTGTTTAGCCCAGTCTGACCATTTGAAACATCATGAACCATGACACCAGATTAGCCAAACCACTAGTTTGTCACTTTAGGCTTGTTTAATATGTTTTTTTTTCAGCTAAATTGATTGTCAGTTTTGATGTAGCTTTGTGTATTCCATATATTTAATTCAGTTGTGTATAATTAGACTGTGCAGCAAATATAGCAAGCAATGATTAAAAGGGATAGTTCACCCAAAATGTTTTTTTTCCTTTTTGTCTTTCTTTCTGTCTTCTGCAGAACACAAAAGAAGATATTTTGAAGAATCTTGGTAACCAAAAAACATTGACCCCCATTGATTTCCATTGTGGACATAAAACCACTGAGACATTTCTTTTTCTTTTGTGTTCCACAGAAGGAGTCGTATACAGGTTTTAAATGACATGAGGGTGAATAAATGATGACAGAATTTTATTTTTGGGTGAACTATCCCTTTAAGATAAATTCAGCTCACACCCTTATATAGCACTATTGATCTGCTTACTATTAGGTGCCTTCACAAAACATCATTCTGACAAAGAAATTCTGAGAAATGTCACAGCAAATAAACAGACAATCAGTCACCAACCCTCCCACACATTAGGCATGTGACGTCTGCAGGCTAATCCTCCTTCACCATGCAGGTAATGTGCAATTGAGAAGCCACAGAGGAAAATGTTATGGTACCATTAAATGATGCGTATATGTTGCACCAGCGTTAAAATTTAATTTTATTGTGATGCACATGAGACTTAGATATATAGCAGATGAAAAGCAATAAACGTGTGTTAACACTTCCACAGCAGAACATCCCTCCATGCGCACAACTGCTCCTGACATTTTTGTTTTACACCAATCACACCCAATATGGGTCAGTCAACCCCCTCCGCTCATCTCCACCCCTGCAGCTCCAGCAGCGAGTGAGTGCTGTATATTCTGGAATGCTTAAAGGATCTTCCTTCCTTTCCTTTTATCATGCGAAGATTCATATTTATATAACCACAACTGAAAATGAATATGTAAATTATTTTCTTTCCTGCTGATCATTTCTGCAACTATTTACATAAGTACAGGGAGAAAGACACACTCTTCACACGTACCACATGATTTAATAAAACACTTCAAAATGTACATGGAAACAGACCATTTATTTTTTGGAGGATAGAATGGCTTGGTTTATTTACAGTCTATCTGGTTTGTTGTTGCAAGAGGAAAGAAAGAGAGAGAGAGAAACAGAGTGAGATGGAGCAGGATTCTTATCACAGTGAGAGAAGCCATTGCCTGTCAGATATGAGAAGACAGTGCGTGGGTGTGCTGGGGTTACAGGCTCGTGAAGCACTGGGCCCTGTTAACATCACCTCTCTCTCCCTTCATTTCTACCACACTGGAAGATCTCTTCCATTACAAAACCCTGAATGCAGCTCAAAGGAGCAGCTGGTTTATAAAAGACCTTAATTGGATCCCTTAAAATAATGATAGCAGTCGACAGACATGTTATCATTCAGTTCCCAATAGTAGCCAATTTAATGTCTTGACAGTCCAAACATCAATGTTTATTTCCATTTAATACTTTTCCTAAATAATCAATGACATAATTGCTGGGAAGACACAGGAAAGGCAGGTTTGAAGCACTTAGTGACAGGGTTGGCCCAATAGCCAATAAAAAATGGCCCAATGACCCTATTGCAAATACTAAAACTCAAAATATGCCACTCACGTAACTATAATACAAGTTATGCATTACAAACAATTTCATATTGAACATTAATGTACAGTAGTAATCATAAACACAATCTTGTTTCAATAAAATCATTGGTACTTTAAGATTGACTTGAACTGATGAACAAAATCCTTCAATCTTTAACATGCATTAGAAAAAAACAACCTGTGCCGTTAGCAACCCACTCTGTGTTAAAACCGCTGACTTGGCAACCCTGTTTAGCAGCACAGCTGATATAATGTAAGACTGTTTGAAATGTATTTATTAAATTGCATAATTATGTTTTGATATGGTTTAATGCCCAAACTAATTGAACTAATTGACAGCCTTAATAAAAAGCCCAGACTAGTATCCCAACAACAATCCCATCTTTTATTCATTACTCTGGACTCTGAGAATGTATAAGTAGCTGCTCGTGCTGTATACATAAGTCATTCAGGAGACCTGTCACAAAATGGAGTATGCTGAGCGCATTTGGACAGAGTCACATTTTATTTACAGAAAGATGTGTTAAAAACAGCAGAGCGTAAAATGATCACGAGTTGCAGCCAGTGTGACTGTGCTAGTTGGAGCCAATGTCACTGCGCTCTCTGTTCTACACTGTGACCTTACATAATATGACACGCACAGTCAGTGGTGGTGCGACTAGCCAAAGACTGGAAGCCAGGCGGTGAGCATCCTGTAGGAGTGGTAATGTACTTTATGATTATTTCTAAAATAAAAGAATGAAGGGAGTCATATGTACATTATAAACTTTCTTCCATCTGCATTACAGGGTCGTTTATCAGACAAAGAAAAAAGGAAATTGCAACACCGGCATGTTTATGCTGTACACAAGCTTCAACAATAATTGATGAGAGCATTAGATTCACTGCCACCTCTATATACTTGTCATGCTCAGTTAATGTTGTATTGTGGAGGATATGTGTGTACCGCAGGGAGGGTTTGATTGGTTGGAAATAAAAAAGTCCATTTCTTTGGCATGACCTTACTGGGTTCAAGACAGTTAGGACTATTACCAATCTGTCTTTGTCCAAACTGGCACTTAGGCCGTACATGGCCTAATGTCGTTCTAATTACTAATTCATCTGATGCTTTTTTATTGTAGCACTACAAAGACAGAGCACACAATGTTTCTCACTGTTACTCTACATATGATCATAAAGTCATTCACTGACACATTATCTGTATTTGTTATGTTGTTTATATAAATGTTTTCTTCTAAACTCATCAAAACCATCAAATAACACAATTGTAACTGTGGGAATTATGTTGTGACTAAAAGCATCCAAAATAAATGAACATTATATTTGGTCATCTTCGAAAGTAGTCAGGCTGTGTGTAGAATTTGTAAAATCATACTCTTGGCATTTTATCATCCAGCTTCTTGAGGTCTCAAGCTGGAAAGCTTTTTAAACAGCACTGAACAAAATTCTATGCTGGACTTTTATTCATTATTTGGTCCAAATAATAAATTTAGAAAATAATAATAATAATAATTTTTTTGTTTTCTAATTAAGGAACACACACATCAAAAGCTACAATGACAGCCCCTTTAAAGCAACCTGGGTGACCTGTTCAAGATCATATTCTGAAAACGAATGGATCTCCCATTGTGTGGTTTAAACCCAAAACCCAAAAAGTTACTCCGTGCCCAGTTTGCAGTTCGTAATTTTGTTATACTATGAACCAATGTAAGTTAAAGGACATAATTCAGAGAGGACCTAAAACAAGCACCAGACTGGCACTACACACATCACGCCAGAGGTGAAAAGTATTGTTTACCTCCCCGATATGATTAACAAAACTGGCTTGCCAAAAGGTGAGCAGTACAAATGTCTCTGTTGATGTAAAACTGCAATTAGAGAGGTGCAGAGTTGCAGTGCGGTATACAGACAAGAGCAGAGTAACCTCTGTATTTACATACGTTGTGCTGGAGTATGCTATTGCTTCTGAAATGAAGGTACTGTAGTGCAGAGGATATATTTCCAAATTAGGCCATGGTGGGGGAGGAAAAATATGACAGAGCAACACTGATTATCCCAACATGCAGAATTCATAACGCTGATGTTCCACTGAGAATCTGAGCAGTGCAGAGTGAATAAATATCTGCAAGGGCTTTTTATATCACTTTAGCTTTGGGTCACCGTGGAAAGAGGAGTATTGTTTCTTGCTATCTGCCGCAATAAAAACTAAATGTGTAATGGTCAGACTTGGTTATATCACTTATTTTATTTACTCTGTTTTTTGTTCTTTGCTGTCCTTCTGTACTGCAGAGGCAATCTGCGCAGACGCTTCCCATGGAGCGCTTTGAAGTGGGCTCAATGAATTCAATAGGGAAAAAGCCAAGTTGAGGCAAGAGTTTTTCCCTGAATTTGTGTAGCAAATGCCATTCACCTCTTCTTTTTAAAGAAAAGCATTTGGTAAAGATTTTTGTTCAGGTTGTAGTTGGACTAGCATGGGAGGGGAGGTTGGGGGTAGTCTGATAAGTTAGTTGCTATGCAACAAGACAGTTCTGTATGAAAGCATTAACATTCTTTCTGTAATGGAACCTGGTGATATGAAAGCACTAGCATAGTAAATCTGTGACCATAACCTTAAGATGAACAAATATTTATGTGAATGTCTAACAGGTTGATGTAAAGAAAGAGTCTCACCTAAACACCACAGGAAGCGGTAAAGAGAGTTTTAAAGTATGATTTGTCATAGCTCTTTCCATAAGAGGACCACAAGAACTAAAAGAGACATGCACATAAGAAAGACATGTTACAGTCTCTATGGCATTAACAGATGTGTGATGATTAATCAGTCATTTCTGTCAAAAATACAATGTTAACCACCTTACCTTTGTGTTTTGATGTAACATTAATCTGAGGAATTGTGTAGATAGACACAAAGTTTAAAACATGAAAATACTTTTCATTGGATTCTCATTTGTTTCTTAATGTGATTACAAAGTGTGATTCTCAGTCTGATTGAAGAATTCTTATGTTTTACTATAAAATTTTCAATCATGTGTTTTTTTTATAAGATAAACATCTAAGACAAATTTATACTTAAATTAAACATCATACAGAACTCTATAAAGTGTCCTGAGACATCTGAGCAGTTACATTTTCCTCTGGAAAGGTTCTTGTCAAAAACTGAAGAAAAAAATCGAATTATTTGTGCATCAAGATATCTACAGTACAATGGACAGAGATTTATTTCCTGTGTCAGCTGCGATACCTTTTCACACATTGCACACTGCAGCTTGGCAGCCTCCTCACACACATGCAGAATACAACTGTGAATGAAATCTTTAAAATAATAGTGACATGACTCATACGATGGACTTAAATCATAACTCTTTGGCATAAAAACTCCCACCTCTTTTCCTAGACTCACCTGCCTCCACGTTCTTTTCTGGCCAGATCTGGATGTGTCAAAACATTGACCCCATTACTGACTGTGTAAAATGGACATGTTATGTAATCATTCCACTTGCAAATTCAGTTTTTGAAAAGCACTGCAGTCTCTTTTATTTCTAAGCCAATAATATTGTCGGCTTAGAATCAATTGTGGTATTTTGAATTAGATGTGTCTTTGGATTCTGTTAAATTGAGATCACACATGTACCTATATGAACTTGTTTGGCTTTCTGTTTCCCTGTAGCTCAACTGGTCAATGCCAATGGGAATACATATACTGATTAAATGTCATTTTGGATAAAAGCATATGCCAAATGAATGAATATAAATGTATAAAAATACGATGTAGGGCCTGAGTGTTGACAGCTTAATTAATAAGTCAATACACCATAATCATTAAAAGTTTTACAGTGATATTTTTTGAACAGTAAAAGCTTACCCTTGTTGTCCTCTTTTCATCTTTACTTTGATTCACCAATGTTTTATTTATGATTTTCCTATTATGATGACACCATTATGGACATTCAATAAAGTTCACCAAAGTCAATAAAGCTCCAAAAATAACAGAAAAGCAATGAATGCACTGGTGTAAAGCACACAATAAAATAAAGTGGACTGTACAACTGGGTTCAGATACTTCAGATAAGATAAACACTAAGAAAAAGATGGATTTGTTTGTGGTAGCTTTTCAGTAGCAGTGTGAGGTGTGAAAAGAGGAGAGACTAGATGCTGACAAGGTTTGTTTTCATCTGAAACCCTGTTGAAAGCTTTATCGCTGTGATGGGGAAAAAGAAATACACATATACTGTACACCAAAACAAAACAATGCACACACGCTCAACATGACCACTGTAGGAAAGATGATGAGCCAGTTCTTCCTGCTGTGTTATACATCATTTGTGTTTTTCCTCTTTGAAATCTTTGTTTGGAAGTGTTATCTAACAGACGAATGCTGCAGATCTGTCTCACATACTCTCTCTTCACTGTGGAATACTTAATAGCAGCTAGTACAGCGTACATAGTGTTCAAAACTGAACGGACCTATCAGAGGGCAGAGAAAAATCCAGCAAAACAACTGCAGACTCAAGCCAAAGTAGGCAGGCCGTGTTCGCAGTTGGCTCTGCAGTTCTTGAAATATAGATATTGCCTAAATAAATATAGCCTATGTGATTTCCCACAATTTCTTATATTATATATCTCTCATGAAAAAGCTTTAGTTGGTTTAGCAACTTTACAGCCATATGGGCAATTCCAGCATCATGGATGTGACATTTTTAGTCAATACTTCTCACAGAATGTAAATATTACCAATATATTGAACCATCTGTTTATATTTTATTAAAGCCCTAATTCCAGACATCAGTTAAGCACATCTATCTATGCATCAAGAATCAAGTATTCCACAGGGCCATGTAATAATTAAAGTTAACAATCACAGAGACCATCTCACAAGTGACCACACATTTTTCAGGTAACACAAGGCCATAAGTCTCATTGTCCATAATGAGCTTCTGGGCTGTGATGCAGTAAACCAAACATAAATGTCAATGAACAGTAAATAAAGCAATGAGACTTTAATGTAAATGGATGTTAGAATAATGAGGTCATGACCACAAACACATGAATGTGTCATTATATTGAAATGATTTGTGGAGTCAAATGCCTTGTTCACACCATATAACCTCAACGCACCTGCAAACTGCTTCATCCTCATATTTTTTTCACATTTTGTTAAGTAAATTTTTCATGCACATTTTTATTTAAATCACAAAGAATTCTGCAAAGCAAACACAGCTTCATCCATCTTGACAAATAAAGTTTAACTTAAAATCTCGTTTGGAAATATTGCTACTTATAATACAGACAAAAAAAGAAAAGTGTAGGTTAAACCAAATTGCATAATTCAGGTAATATTGCACTTTAAAGGACGATAAAATGGTCAATGGAGAATTTAAGAAAGCATAAGTTAACACCCTTTCTGTGTTCTTTATCATTTCCTGTCTTCAATTTCAGTGAATCAGATCAAATTGCTCTGGGAAATCAGTAAACATCAGTTACGGTAATGCCCGAGACAAAGCCATTTATGTGCTCCCTCATGAAAATCAATTCTTTTATTATTTATCAAATGGAAGATTCCTAAAAGCATGGGTAGGGAAGATTTATCCTGAATGCATAATTAGGGAGTGGTCGAAAAGAAAAAGCTCATAGCTGCTGTATGGCACAAAAGTGGACCCTTGTAATCTGCCACATGCAGATCTGTGGTGTCCCACTCATCTGTTTGACACAAGCCATTATGCCGTCACAAACCTGCACTCCAGCTAATGGAGAGGCAATATTAATGATTAGCCCTCAAAATAAATTGCACTCTGCTTTTGACTGAGATTAAAGTTTGTGAGGGAAGGACATAAATCGATAACAATTTTATATGACATACGTACAGGTTGTGTCTCTGCTGAGCTTTTTAAAGACACTGAGAGTTTTAGAAAGCAACATGTTAATGGTGTTCCTGCCCTCAGGGTTGAGATGCAGCTCAGGCACACTGCTAATACACTTGATAGCTAAACTTTGTTCATCAATACTCAATAAGTCAGCAGGTATGCGTCTTTAAAACCAATATTATAAAATTATAAACTATTATATAGTTTTCAAGCCTTTGCAGAGTCATAATAGTGGTGATAATAGTAGTGTCCTGTCTCTTTTACTCCATTTCATATATGTTCTTTTAAGTATTGAGAGGACAGATCTGAAACTATTATAGTAACAACACTAGAGACAAATTCAAAATTCACAAAAATATCTAAGTATGTTTTTTTTTTGTTAATTTTACAATAATTGGTTTCTAATAATCAAACCCATGACACTGGTGTTGCAACCACAACCCAATACTAGTTAAGCTACATTGGTGTCACAATATACCAGCATTGACAAGAACTGTGTCCATGGATATAACCATGGATATCAAAATCATGATAATACTACACATATGAAAATAAATAATTCAGCGCCACTATCTGACACTCCTACACCCTCTAACATCTTGCCTTAGGAGCTACAATGGTTACAGACCCTCTCTACACTTGTATTTTGAGTATGATTCATTGATATTCATTAATAAAATATACAAAATCAAAGATGAATTTGAGCGATCATTTAAAAAAGTAAAAGTAAAGTAAAGTAAAAAATGTTTTATCTATGGAGCAATGCACCCTTTAAAAAAAACTCAAGACCCAACTGCCACACTTAACATGAACTTGTGGTGTCATGGCCTTTGCTCGTGCAAGCCTGTGAATTCGACAAGACCAAGGCTGTACAGTTGGTGGGTTTCATGGGAGCCAAGCATGCACTAGTATAGACTTTGCAGCAGACTATTACTCAACAGCTCATGCTGTTCACAAGGGCTGAAGGTGGCATTTGGGACAGGACCTCAATCTGAGTCTGGATGACACCATGCTATTATGAGCTCCTGAACATCTTCTAAACCACCCAATGGAGAATATTTGCCTTTCAGAGGACACACAATCATTTTTCAGATGAGTGGGAACACAAAGCACCCAAACCCTCCAAACCACAGCCTAGGGCAAATGACATTTCCATGACATTTGCTAAGGTGTGGACAGTTGTTGCATGTTTTGGTGACACTAACAAATGTCAGCCAACCCAAAAAATGTCAGTGTGATAGATAAGTCAGTTTACATACTGTTGATCTGAGGATTTCTGAATATATTTAATGGAGATCACAACTGGGTAATCGGTCAATTGCTATACAAATCTCCAGTTTGTTGAAAGGACAGGCTCTATAAGCGTAACCTAACCAAAATTATCCCCCACAGAAATGATTGAATGAGTCTTTATTTCAGGCTTGAAATAAAGACACGGGAGGACATCTAAGTGGTACAGACATCTCTTGCTATTAATAGTGACTCAAGTCAAAGACCTGGTCCCAGAAAGGGAAAATTGGCAACATACAAGGACAGCTCAAACTGGGACACCGCTGGGCCAAAAAGTGATGGCCAGGTCCTTGTCCATATAAACTGAGTTTGAATCAAAAACTGCTGGGTTGTAAAGCAGAAAGGAAAGGCTGAGACAGATTTATATATATATTGATTTCTTTGTGTCACATTTGTCTCTCTGGGATTGTTTAATCGATATCAATAGACTATCATATTATACATAAATGCCAATAAAGCTTTGAATTTTACAGGAAGAATCTGGCAGAATATCTCTATACTGTACAAAATAGACAAATTACAGGGTCAATGATCACAGTAACACCATAGAGAAAGGAAGGCATAGACAAACATGGCTTTCAAATAATTTCTTGTGACAAATTTGGAGACAAAATTACACTTCAAAATTCTTTAAAACACTTTAAAACTCCAAAAACTTCATTCCATATTTTCTTGAACTGTGTTAGAAGGATTAAATGCAGGTGTTACCGAGGAGGGCAGTCACGCATTTTTCACAGCCAAATTTATATCTGAACTGCATGTCCTCAGAAACCAGAAACCCTGCTCTGATCTCAATAATTCATTCACTGGTGGGAAAAGGGGGTAGTAGCTATTAATATCTTTAGTATTTTGCTAAAAACTATGGTATAGTATAGTATAGTATAGTATAGTATAGTATAGTATAGTATAGTATAGTATAGTATAGTAAGTATATATTTTTTGTGTTTTTGTAAATATTAAGCACCTTATATATATATACTTTTTTTATTATTATTTGTAACCTATCATTATTATATTTTCGTTGTTCTGTCCAGTTTTTGTAACAGGAATGCTGCAGTTGCTTTGCGAATTTGCAGCTTGTGAATGCACAAATATTTGTCATGTCATAAAGCGCATTAAAACTGAAAAAAGAACTGAGAGAGAGAGAGAGAGAGAGAGAGAGAGAGAGAGAGAGAGAGAGAGAGAGAGAGAGAGAGAAAAGCAATCCTTACGTTTTTCCTGCATCTTCAATTTGATGTCCACGACAACCACCTAGCGGCGTGACAAGTTGAAAATCGCGTTTGGCTCATGTCGTTTTTGGACCTCGTTGATCGCCGTTGTAAAAGCGTCCATAGCACCCACATAGCTGTTGGCAACAAGAAGCCATTAATGTTCAGCTAACCTTATCAAAAGCAGGGAAACAAGGGACGTTTCCCTTTGATTTAAATGTTTATCATTTCATTTATAATATAAGAATGGCCTCTAATAACCCATCTGTGTTTCTTCTCATGGTAAATGGGCAGATCGAATCAGCCAATGTGAGTTAGCATTGACGTTTGCATAGAGTAGCGAATCGTTAAACAGATATATGCAAATTGCAGTTAACTAGCATTGTGTTAGGTGTTTTGTTAACTTGGATTAATTTTATTACTTACTTTGTCTAAAGTTCCCAGAATATGATGACCTGTACTGCAAGTACTGTTTTGTGTATGGACACGATTGGGCTCCCACATCAGTGAGTGTTATCTTTTATTACTCATCCTGTGATTTTATACTTGTGGTGATATTAGCTGTTATATGACCATATTTTTCACAAAAGTTAATCTGTGCTCTTTTTTTACAATCTGAAGGGATTAGAAGAGGGAATTTCTCAGATAACATCAAAGGCAAGTTGCTCTCAGAATCTGGTGTGGAATTTCCCATTGAACATTACATTTAAAAGCACCAATCCATTTGGTTGTAAGTATACCAAATTTCAGTTAAGAGTAAAATGCATATTGTTGGAGGGAAATCTGTAAACATATCTTTATAAAATGGCATTTTTCTTATCTAAGAGTAAGATATAGACAATTGGGAATAATCAGTTTCTTTAAGGGTGTCATACAGTACTGGAGTTTAATAGATATTGTATGTATGATATGCATTTTTCAGGGCCTCAAATCGTAGTTAGTGTGTATGGGCCAGATCACTTTGGGAATGATGTTGTCCGGGGATATGGAGCCGTACACATTCCCTTTACTCCTGGAAAGTAAGTTGCATTGAAATTATGCTGTCACAATGTATTAAGTTGTCAACATGTTTGACAGATGACATATAAATGCACTCTTGTTCCAGACACACCAAGACCATTCCTATGTTTGTTCCAGAGTCCACATCAAGACTGCAAAAGTTCACAAGGTTAAATAATTTCTTACAAGTAATATTTCAAACCAGATATAATGGCACTAATTTACACCCTGTACATTTGACACACATTCACATGCATCATATTTGGAGTTTAAAATCTTTAGATCTTCTTTAAAAGTCATTCTTTTAGGTAATGTTTTTAAATTGTGATGAAATTTCATCTCCTATCGTATAAAATTCTTCTAAAGGTTTAATTTCCTGCCTGCTGAGACTGTACTTTTTCTAAATGTTAAAGATTATAATGCAAAATGTATATTTAGAGACAGTTGTTTAGACTTAATTTTCATGTTCTCCTTAAGTGGTAAATGTTCAGTTATATATAATGTGTATCATATTATTTATTGTGCTTAGTTGGCTGATGGGGAGGCATCCAGAGTTCACAGATCCCAAGGTTGTTGCACAGGGAGAGGGAAGAGAAGGTTGGATTGCACCTGATTTATAGGAATTAAGTCTCAATACATAACATGACTGCTCAAACAACTGTTGCTTTTTGCTCAAGTGTAATGTGCCAGTACTGATACGGTTTTGTCATTTGCAGTTACGAGGGTGCGCTCGCAAGGTTTCGTGACACTACAGTTCAACATTGTTACTAAGGATATGAAGAAGCTAGGTTATGACACTACGTCATCAGATCACACACCGGCTGCAGGACTCACACAAACAGAACAGCCTTATGGGACATGATGTCATCAGCAGATATATGCTTCGTTAACCAGTGTCTGATGTTTTTTAAATGTGTTTTTAGTTTCAAGCAGAATTACATTTGTAATCAACGTATCTTGTTTTATTATTTTTTGTATGTTTTAATAAACTTATTGACAATATCCAGCAAAGTCATTTACACCTGTTGTGACTGAAATCAACGTGTGACCCTATGATTAGACATTGTTGCCATCACGTAATGTGATGTTTTTACTGTCAGCATCAAAAGACAGATCAAAAGTCATTGATACAATTTATTTTTATCATTGCAGCTACAGGTCCTTTATCACTTGCTGCGATTTAGATGACCATAAACATCACACTCTTCAATGTGACTTTCCTACAAAACCATTACACAGAAATAAGGTACAGAACAATATGTTACAATAGAACAGATGATAAATTATATTATACAGTTATAATGCCAACAAGTTGAGCACATATCCATAAAAGCAGCCTGCTCCCAGTAATATGAGACAGTTCGGTAAATACACAGACACAATAACATGAAAAATAAAATGTGTTATGCATGTTCACATAGTTAGTCCTCCACGATAAATGCATAATGAGTACATAGTAACAGAAGAACAAGTGATACATTGAAACGGTAACAGCAAAACAAAACGGTCAAGACGAAATGAGCTAGATATTGTATGGATTCATAAGTAAATCATGGTAAAACAAATCTGCATAATTGAGTACAGTGATGTTCACTAGCAGGGAGTCTTATTTAGCAGGATTATCGCCTACTTAAACCATCACGTCCACCGAAAATGCATTACATACATCTTAAAGCTGTCTTAGCCACCCCCTCCCCCCAAAATGAGTATGCCTGCAGAATATTGACCATTAACACACCCAGGCTCTGCTACAATGCAGCACATATGCGGCACTTCCATAATTTTCCAGCAGAGGTCACTATAGCAGTAATCTAGTAAAAAAACAGGGACCGTAAAAATATCTGGGATAAAGGTGTAGTCAGAGTTAGAAAACAACCACAGTTCTACTTTGGTTACTACTGTTGGTGTGAAAATGTTGACAACTTGTGCTTGACTGGTTGGACTAAAATGAAAATGGTGTTTCAGATACATATAAGCTCACACGACACAAAGTTTAAGAGTTCTCTCTGTATTGATTGCCAAATGTGACCAACAATTCATACACAGATGAAACAAGCAATCTCATAAAAGGTCGCAAAGTCGATCATATTGATAGAAGTCTATCAAATGATAAAAATGGCCAAAATCAATTCAATATTTGAATTAAGGGCAATGAAATTCAGTAACAGATTTCCAGCTGCAAAAATATAGAAGCAGAACGCATTTATGAAACCCTACACATCCTCACAACAACAAAAACAAATATCTAAAGAACCAATCGCTCAACCATTCACACCGGCGTTTTTAATACCAATCCCTTTACTTTTAACACTATAAGCAAGTTAGCTTTGTCATACATAACTGAGGATTTGTTAAAACAGTGAGCTCTGATATATGCTTGGGTTTAACATGGCATGAGAAGCAGTGATTAGTGATACATTTGTCCAACAGTAAGATGCGTTAGGACCTGAAGCCATACAAATCCAATCCTCTCGTTTCCCTTTGCTCCTTCTATTTTCCACACACACATAAATAAAAGGTTACTGAAATCATCACATTTCAGATGGTTTGATACTCACTGTGATAGAAGCGATGAAGCAGATGAATTCTAATCATTAGTATGGATTAGCTGTCAGATATGAAGGTGCTGTGCAAACAGTGAGCTGTACTGAAAGAACCCATTAACCCATCCAATAAACAACATCTTGGGATTGTAAAGCAGTAAAAAACAGGCTTCGGTATAAAAGTAGAGCCATATTGTGATATGCAAACCAACTTCCCATCATGCTTTAAAAAGAAAAAAGGAACAAAAGGTCAACTCTCCACTTGATTATGAAGTTCATCTTTCACCACGTTATTTTCGAGACTGTTCATATATTCCCTCTTAGTCCTCTGCATTCACTGCACTGGGAGCTTTTTCATAAACCTTCGCTTAATACAGAAACGTTGTGTGTTAGTCAACGTTTTCCCATTGTGTCTCGTGCTAAGGACTAACGGTGGGCCAACAGTGAAAACGAGTTAAATCAGAGCATGTGCAAAATCCCTGCTTAGAACATCAAAATCATTTCCATGTAAACGGATAGAGAGTCTCTACACTGTGTCTACTGAAGCATACTGTAAATACACATAGTGTATATGCGCTGCGTAGAACATACAGGCTGTGCTGATTAAAAGGGTTAGTCATCTATTACACTGCTTAAAAAGACTAGAAATTAGAAAAATTAAGACACCAGTACTCCTAGATTCAAGCCTCGGATAAGAAACGTGAGCAATTAAAAAGAAGTTAAAAAGTAGGACCCCTTTTAATGTGAGGTTGTGTTTTGGAGAGCTCCCGCACGTTTTTAAGCTCGGTGGAAGAAAATATCTCACCTGTACACCGGATCACTGACGATTTATTGAGGAAATTTAGAAAAGAATACCAAATTACTGTATGGTACCTATCTCAGACAGGAGAGAAAGGGAATCACCTGCCAATGTATAAACTGTAAACTGCTACAGCAAAGTCTCAGAATAGCACAACGGTCTGGGAAAGACGTTAGACTATGTTGTCTATGTCATAGGAAGAGAGATACAAGAGAGATTTGTGTGGATCTGAGGGGGGAGGCAGCCTACATCGTTCCTCACAATAAGAAAGGGTTGGTTGTGCCGCCGGCTTGTGTCGCTGCGCCCGCAGGCTGCAGGCCTCCGCTCATGAGCGGCTGAGGCATTGACATGGAGGCGGGTATTCCCATGGTTGGCATCATCTGGCCCATGGGCCCAAGAGGAGCCATGCCAGCCACAGGTACCATGGAGACAGGGCCAACTGGGGGCAAAGAGGACAGTGGCATGGGCTCGTTGCTTCTGAAGCTCTGACCGCTCAGGCCCATCATGGGGCTGACTCTCATCTGGTTGAGGGTGGGAGGCTGCGGCTGGTTCACCTGGAAGGGATTGACCTGAGCTGCAGCTGCAGGTGCAGGTGCAGGTGCAGAAGCTGTTCCTGAAAGTAAAAAGAATGGAAAATACATGTGAGCACCAAATGACTGAAATTACATCCAAAGCAAGTATCCTAGATGTGAATGGTTTTGAAGAATACCTGCAGCGAGGAAGGGATTGGAGACCGGAGCCGGCTGAAGAGGTTTGCTGACCAGAGAGTCTAGGTTGACGAGGGCAGCGTTGGGACCGAGAAAAGACTCGGGAGTTTTTCTGGTCGGCCCGCTGGGAACGTCAAACAGGTCTGAACCTACAGACAAGCTGGTCTGTGATGGCAGGGCAGAGCTCCCTCTACCATCTCCTGTGGAAAAGAAAGACATCACATCTTTTTTATTTATCCTAAACACTAGCAATTTGTTTTACTGTATATATGCAACTAGAGTTGTAGTAAATGTACTTAGAATGTACCTGTCATTGCAGAGGAGCGAAGACTGTCAAAATCAGAGAGGTCGTCCTTGGATGTACCGTTTGGTGTGGAGAAAAGATCAAAACTGCCGGCTGATTCAAACGAGAAAGACATTTGCGTCACTCTAAATCATGCATGTCTGAGACGGACAGGTTAGGATTTAAACATAATCATCTCTAAAACCTTAAAGCAACCTATTTGCTTTAAGGACTTCAGAGCTTTACCTGTGACTGGTGCTTTGGGGCGGGTGGCAGGCATTGGGCCCCAGGGATCAGCAGCTGCAGGAGCCGGGGTCGACCCCCAGGGGTCACTGCTCTTCAGAGGAGCGACTGAGGAAGAGGCACCAGGAAGACCCCAGGGATCCACAGGGGCAGCTGGCTTAGGAGCCGCACCTAGATTATACATTGATTATTTCTTTACTGTATTATAAAATTGGACTGATTCATCACATTTTAAAATCATCATTCATATATTGATATGCAAATGAGATCTTGGTTCACAAAACAGTTTGACAGGTCATACATGTTCATAGCAGTGTGCCACTTCAAGCTGAAAGCAAATGATTAAAAATACTATGACACTTCATGCTATTTCCAGTTTAAAGAAAACTCAAAGCAGCCTCAGCACACCTCTCCATACACTTTTAACCAAGATTATCTCAAGGATCAGAATATGGGTGAACTGGTGTTCACTTTAGCAATGCAGATCTGAATACTGTGTCTCTTTGTTTTGGCCACACTGGAATGCACAACTACCGGCCCAACTACATTACTAAGCCGCCACAAAGAGCTACGGCCCAATGTCATCATAAGAAAAAGCTTGTGGTGGGAGGGGTGGGCTCGGTAAACCTGACATATCCTGAGTATTATATTCACACAGAGCGGAGGTGTGCAGTGACAGTAATTTACATATTTACCGCCTACGTTGTTCATAGTTAAAGAAAAATGCATTAGGTGTCAATAGCACATGTGATAAAGTGCTGATCACTTGTTATGTGATTCACGTTCGAACATGATTTGGACACTAAAGCGAACTGTTGTCAATGTGTTATTATTAGCTGTGGATGAATGCAGCCTCAGGGTGTTTGCTTATGACGCTAGCGTGTTTGAGATGGCAAAACAGCATGCGTCTTTGGGCTTACCGTAGGACTGCCAGGGGTCAGAGGCGGGGCCTGATGCTGCGGCAGCTCCTGCTCCTGCTCCCCAGGGGTCTGCCGCTTGATCGGCAGGGCCCTCCAGAACAGTGTCCATCAGATCCATCAGAGAAGACTGAGGCTGCATACACACACACACAACATCCCTGATCAGAGCCCACAGTTACATACCACCATCCAAAATAATCACATCAGCTTTAATAAACACTTGGCAGCCAAATACTCACATAAGAAGCGATTAAGTCCGCAAGTAAAGAAAAGGAAAAAAAAGTTAATAGAGGAGATTAAAATCATTTTTCAATAAAACATCATGCAGGATTTAAAGGCACATCTGTTAGCTTTTTGTCCTGTTCAAGTTTGACACCATCTGCTTGTGCTTGTTCTTATGGAGAAAAGTAGTGTGGAAACCCCCCCCAAAAAATTGAATAAGTAGTGAGGGATGTGTAGAACTTTAAGGCATTTAAATCCTGCAAATGTCTAACATTTGTCTTCTGTGGCCACAGATTCAGCTTGTGAGTTATCAAGTGTCAAATCTAGACCCACCTCTTTCTTCTTCTTGGGCATTTTGCTGGTGTCTTTACGGCTTTCTTCCAGAGCCATCTGAAGCCGCAGGTCATCTCCACGACGCATCCTTTCCTCCTAAACACATACATAAAAACAAAATAATGCTATAGCTTGTGGTTTATGAAAACATGTCATCTGCTGCATCACGGCATAAACCTGCTAACCTTAATCCAGACGGCAGATCATCATGACTATGAGCACCGCTATGATTCAGCATGATTCAGCAGCACATCTCACTTACTGAAGCATCCATAAATCTACAGCTCAGTATACACTGAACCCAAGAATTAGAAATGTTAGCAAACCCAGAGACACACCCAGAACTTTGGAGGCTTATCGAGTCTATTTCAAAGGGCAGACAAGACAGGAAGGAATATAGTTATATATAAAACATAACAGAGGGGGTAAAGTGAAGATGTAATATAATCCTCCTGTTCATTTGGCGGCTTTACATGCTGACTAAGTATTGCAGGCTTCATTAAATACAATTTAAAGTTTTAAAGCAGCCGTCATTGCAACATCTTTATTATTTATCACCAAATGTTAAACAACTACTTACAAAGTAAATCAAATCTGCCTAAAAGTACATAAATCATTGCGTACAATCAAATCTCATTTTAAGGTTTAGCCAGTACTGGATTTCTGATATTTTGGAGGAAGCAGAAGGAACACAGAGAATCATTTACTAAAAACAGCAAAGGCCATATTATATCAAAGATAAAAATGATATGGTTCCCTTCACAATGATCACAAATCTGGGACATGTCTCAAGCAATTATGTCCAGTTCTAAAACAAGCCCTCTTGTACCTTCAAGACACGTCAATAAAGTGGCACACTAACCTGCATTTTATACACTCCCAATAACTGACTAAATGGCAGTATTTGTAAAATCATGTACACATCCTGAATGTTCAAGACAAAACCGTTTATAGATTACACGGTCATACTATTATAGTCAGTAGGAATGCCTCATTTTTTGATAATTCTGTGAATTATGTCCATTACTAATAAGTACTTCATTCAGTAGCAATAATGATATTTTTGCTAAAACTTTGATGCAAACCATGAGGTAAGTTTATTTATGACAGCTGAAAACGTCTGGCATAAGTGATAGATAAGAACAATTTCAGCATTATTGAAAAGGCATTATAAGGTATGATGTGTGTCTGACAAGGTAACATTCAAATGTGTACCTGAATAAGCTATTCATAGTTATTCCAGTGCACTAAACATACTACCAATTACCACAGCTCTAACTGTAATAAAATCTTAAATCCACTAATTTTTCCACTTTCATTAAATCAGTAACATTTTTATTCTGTGTTCAATGTGGACAGACTGTTGGATATACTGGACCAAGTAGTATTATACAACATTACCAAATCACTGCAGAACGTCGTATTCATTCAGTGAACCTGTTTGTGACATTCCCTGGCAAACCATAAACAATCTAACATTACATGATGTTTACACCAGATGTTGAAGGCAATACATTTAAAACTAAAAATGAAACTAAATCATAATTAATTAAGCTTTCTACATGGAAGTGATAAAAAGAGTAATACTACCACACAAAAATGTAACAAATCCCTACAGTTTGCTTCTCTTTCAGATGAGTCCTTATAACCAACCAGCCTCATTTTCATTTAGAAATTTATCAGAAAGTCCCCACATATACACACACACACAAGACTTATGTCAGCTATTTGTAGGGTTCATAAACCATATCCCATATTTGACTGACTTGTGTGTCTTTTTCAAATTGGAGCCTGTGTGTGCAACCTGTAATAGGAATGGAAAGTGAGCTATTGAAACAAGGGGGTTCTATGTAAATCATCTTGAAACTTAAATGGGAGGGCGATAAAACCTTCATAAGATGCAGTGAGCATTCAGTGAAGATTTTTTTAAAAACGTAACTATGTGTAAGCAGGTATTATCTGTGTTTTTTGCTAAGAAATGTGCCTGTTCCTGAATCAGCTATTCAAAGTAATTCTTCCATTCAAGTGCACATCTAAACCTTTAGAAAAATGCTGACAGTGATGTTAGCTTATCACAACTGCCACTCCTAGAAAGGCAACAAATATTGTTTGATGCAATTAAGGGCAAATGTGGCTTGAGATTTGGTAATGGTGAAGCACTTGCATTAGAGCAAGTAATATTCACTCAGTGAAATTGCCTGTTGATTGACTGTGTGGACAAACAATAGTTTTAACTACAGAGTGATCACATCTGCAGTGTCTATTGACTAAAAGCTGTTCAGTCTGTCATTGTCCTAAAACCCATAAAACATTTGCATTTTCAAATCATGGATCCCTCAGGAATATCCTGTGGGCTTTCATATAGCGTTTAGTTTAAATAAAATAAAGTCAGCGGTTAACATTATATGTGTCAGATCACAAACATGAATTTTGTAGCCACTGTAATGTATTTTTTAAATAAATTTCCTTGCAAATGTGTTCCTCTAGCTCAACTGGAGAAACATTGTGTTTACAACGCAAATCTCATGGGTTTGATTCCCATGAAACACACATACTCATGAAAAATGTATTACTTGAAAGCACTCCAAGTCTTTGGACAAAATCAAATGGCAAATGCATAAATGTAAATGACAATGTATGAAGCAACTTAACTTAGCTAAGCAAACTATGATTATTGCATGCATGACAAAAGCAAGATTTCCATAGATTGTTCATAGATCTTATTTACTTGAATGTAAAACCACCAGTTTTCCTGGTTGGTTCACAAATCAACATGATAGAGAACAGGCAGAGAAAGTGTAAACAGGCCTTAAGGTGATGGGGGTCTTAAGGTGACATTCATGATATGATGTACCGCACCTGTTCAGCAGCTTCTCGACTCATGGCAAGAGCCAGCTGCAACTGTAGCTCTTCCTCGCCGCTGGTCTGAGGCCTGGCTTGCTCCAATTCTGAAGATGCATTGGGAGATGTAGCTAAAACATAAAAAACACATGCAATCACATTATTATTTGAGTATTGCAAACACACCCATTTGCGTTATCTTAAGGCTGGGCTCTTACCGTGTGAAGCAATAAGCATTTATCAAAATTACAGCCTGGAAACAATAGGCTGAACGGGTTTTATCAGTTGCTAGGTTAATGCTCATAACCTCAACACCACATGAACTATGCAAGATTTTAAAGGAATGCTATTGTTGTACATTTACTGTAAATTTATTCATGTTAAAACCTTTGTTTGAAATCAAAATTCATCTGGGATGGCATATAGGAATTCTTATTTTTTGGTGAACTATTACTTTAATAAAATTATAAAATAAGGTTTAACTGGTTAGACAAATATAGAAGCAGAAACTGTGTAGCATACATGTTAAAACAACATGTGTCTAGCATAATGGATTTCTATCAGCCAGCTGCATGTTGGGTAAGTCACAACAGACTGCTAGTGTTGATCAGAAGCTTGTTGCTGAAGCAGTGGATGGCAGGGCTTCCTCCTGCACTGATTGGATTAGGGTAAGTCATGTGTTTGGAAAAGCAGCCGAGCACAAGAGCACATGAAGCAGTCACAGGCAATTGAAAGCCAAGCACCTTGCAAAGTACTGGTGAAAAAAGGTCAGAATTTAAACTGTTGCACACATGTGACACCTCTGACAACAAAAGTACAACATTGTGATTTTTAAGGCTCTTTCACTAGTCCAGGCAGTCTTGCTGTAAGCGTCATCAATCAATGGACTGCGTGGCTGTGATCTATACAATCTCTGACAGCCATTAGGTTTGGTCTTGATGCATCACTTCCATAACGATCTGAAAGATGTGACTCGACACTGTGTGCCATGGGAAATCCAAGCAGAGTTTCTCGGTTTCAAACCCAGAGGGATCTGACTAAAAAATACACCAAAGGGCTTGATACTGTGGGAACAGAAGTAGAGGCGGGGAAGAGATGTGGGGTCAGGTGGAGTTTTATGAGATCACAGATGACATCACAAGTACTCCAGTCCTTACCACGCCGCCCTTAGCGGGCTAATGTGGAAATATGACTCATGTGTGACATGCGTGGTGGAAGTCACTTTCTTAGCATCTTAACTTGAACAACAAGGTTGAGTTTGCGGCTGTGGTTCTGTTAATCATATGTGACCCAGTCTGTGAAAACCCAGCTAAAGTCATTTTTTGCAATTTTTCTGTTTTCTACATAACATCATTCTAGATAATGTAGAACATTCGGTGAGAATTTAACATTGATATCTTTAATATTGTCTAAGTAATGTCACGTTAAAGACTGAAATCATAGTGAAATTATTAGGTGAAAACAAACTTTGAGGTTCCATATCTCAGAATTAGATTTATAGACTTTAGCCTGGTTTTCACAGTCTGGGTCACATATGCTAGCAGACAAATGCTGATATTAAGGCTGTACAAAAAGATCAACATGTAAAAACTGCTTTGTAGATAAAACTGAAAGTCACATACATTTTAAAACATGGCCAAATAAAGTTTATGTTCAAAGCATTGTAACTGCCAAGTTAAAATACTTTTTATATTTATTCCCACAGATAAACAACTTTTATGTCTGTTCAATTACAAAATATTGAGTAAGCCCATGAAAATGATACACTAGAAGACATGTGAAATAGTTTGGCTGCATTAGGTTGGCTGGATAAAGGCATCCAGAATCTATTTAAAACACGGGTCAAGCTCTTTGCTTGGCTAAAGGACACAGCAAATTAAACTAATAGCCAAGAAAGTCTAATCTACAGCCACAAACAAAACATAGTAACCCAAGAGAAACACCAGACATTCACTGTGCAGATGTACTTTCTCTTGGTTAGATGCGCTGGTGAACATCTTACAACATTTACTGACAAAATTACATTATCATCTGTAGTGAGGATGTTTTTTAGTATAGAGCTTACACAAGCAAAACTTCAAAACCATGTTTTGGACATACAGCAACCCCACATGTAGGAAACAATGCTAATTTTAACATCTCTGAAGTGACTTCATGTGAAGTGTTTTCTAATTTAGAAACTAGAGAGGTTTTTCTAGATGTTTCCATCAGCAATTATCAACAGTACAGTCACTTTTCTAGTCATCCGTCTACAACATCAATATACTTGTTGGCAGTATAAAGTATGGTAGTGGATAAATGACATGGCATGACATCTATATTTGCTGTCAAAACAAGATTCTTAAAATTGAGAATTTTACAAAAATTATTTGTAAAAAAACAACAACATTGGAACTATGTAATTAGTACACTATATTTAGAAATGATCTACTTTTTTGTGCCTTTACTAATACATGAAAATATCCTGTAGTATGTCACCATAATATTTTCCAAAGTATCTAGATAATGCAAAATACTTTACAATAAAAATATTGTTGAAGATAGTTTTAGATGCCGTTTACAATGCTCTGCTGTGACACATTTCCAAAAAACAAAACTCTAGATTCTACATTGTTGTACAATGGAAGACAAATACAGATAATATTATTAAAACTACACCTTTGTTTAGCTGTCCTAATTTTATTCTCAGTCAAATGAAGTGCAAATTACATTTAACTGAGAGCCCCATTTACACTTTTTAGAGAAACAATTCACAATTCCAGGAAACCTCCAAAGGAATGCAAAACACCCTCCTGTTAACATATCTGCTTTTCTTCTAATTGTCCGTTTTTCCTTTTGTTAATGACTCAGCTGTTTACACACATACTTAAGCACTACTTAAAATCATGAATCTCTGTATAAAGATTGTATTTATACAATCTGCATAGTCTAACATACACTAAAATGCAATCAATGAGAAAGTACATAACCAAGCAGAAATTCGTATGACAACAAGACAAAACCCTTATGATAAGATTATGACATTTGTGTACTTTGCCTGTGCTTAAGAAACACTGGCTGACTTCACCCAAGTAATGCAATGTTTCTATATAGTGTGATATGAGGAGGACATATGCAGCTTCCTGACTCAAGCAGGCCAGAGCAAAACACCTCAGGGAATTCAAGAATTCTGTCTTCCTGTACAGAGCGCAGGGAAAGAGGCGGGACACACGCAGGCACGCAGCTGTCCGGGGCAGACATACATCTACTGAGTGCTGCAGGGACGCACAACAGAGGATGTGTCTCCTGCTGAGTAACAGCAGACATGAAGTTTCCTGGTCTTTAGCTTAAAGAATTTGCCCCAATGCACTCTGAGCTCCAGGTGTGCCGAGTTTCTCCCTTATGCTCTCTGAATGAATTAACCAGAGTTGACTTTTACGACCACAGTGGACCACATCTAACCGTTGCTGTTAACAGCCACATTTAAGGAATAAAGGTAAAAAAATCTGCAGGCTATCAACTAGGTGGTGTAATATTATGCTAGTGAATAATGTAACCTTTTAAAAAGGTGTAGAATTTAGTTTCACAGCTACACTGATTAAAAAAAAAAAACAGTAAGTAAGTGAAATAAATCAACTAATGATCTTAAAACTACGTTTGATTCAATCAGACAAACTTGCTTTTTACCCTTTTAAACAATTTTTGGGGCATATCAGTTTAATTTGCTGAAATTATTTACAACATTTCACACTATATACTCTGTTATAACTAGCCCTACCGAAAATCTACACATGCTAAATTGTGCAGCAGTTTTTTTTCACAGAATTCAAATTAACATCATTAACATAGTCCTATGTACTTCCTCCCCCTCGCATGTACCCTAATAACATATCCTGACCGAGTTAGGCGACATGTAAGAGTCATATCTTTAACCGTTTACCCAGGCCTGGCCACAAGCAAAGTAAGATGGCATTATATAAGACATGTTAAAGCAACTTACATCCATGATATGATGCAGGCGATCCCTCAGACTTGCCATACTCCTCAGAGTAGCTAGTAGACAAGTTCGGCTGGCTGGAGCCACGGCCAAAGCTGATCTGATTGTTGCTGCCCAAGCTGGTGGCGACCTGTGCCATGCGCTCCTTAGTCTTCAGGGCCTGAGAACGTTCACCCTTCAGTCGGTCGTCATCTTTCAGCAGAACCACCAGCTGCTTGGACTTCTCTCTGACGTTGATGCCCTGGTCTTTGCCATCCCGATCAATATACTGGAAATCTTTGAGTGTCTGAATAGCAAAGATATTCTCTTTACACTGCAGAGCCACTCGCTCGGAGCCCGTTTTGATCAGGTAGTCCAGCAGCGTCAGGGCCTTGTACACGTGTCGCCAGTTCTTGCCATGGTCATTCAGCCTTTTCCAAATCATGCTCATTATTTCTGAAAAGGCCACCACATTGTAAGTGAGGTCGGCAATCTCTGACATCAGAGAACTGGATGGGCCCCATGGATCATTGGAAGTCGCTTCTCTGACCTTCTTCTCCGGCTCCGAATAGTTATTTACCACATTTTTCATTTGCCTCCGAATGGTAGAGCTTGGCATTGTGGTGTGTAGTGTTAAAATCCTCAAGTTAAAAATAAAAAAGTAGTCTTGTTTTTCCTTAAAAACAGAAAAAGTCTGTTGTGCAATAGTTCATACAAGAGTTCTCCGTTTGAACAGTTTCTCTGTGTTACTCTGCGCCTGCTAAAACCATTTCCACACAGTGTAGAGAGCCAGCTCGATGAATTCCTCCATTACCTAAAAAACACAAAACCAAAAGTCAGACAGAAAATGAAAAGGTTAAAACAAAGCTAGTAATTTTAGCCAAGCACAATTAGTCAGCATGATTTTAATCTAGTGAACAAGAAAACAGCAAAGACCATTACTGCGATTATTTGTGTTTGATCAATACTTTCGTCAAATATTGAAGTACCTACAAGTATGTGATTTACGCTGATAAGATCCCTGAATCACACTGTGCGCTACCTATCTTTAATAGTGCATTCACATAAAGAAAAATGCATCACAGCTGTGCACAAGTAGATGTTAACCACCTAGTTACAGATCACAGAGTAAAGCGTAACTCTGTCCACACAAACGGGTGACTTAGTGTCTGATCAGTTACTATTACTCATCTTTACGGTAAGACAATACTCTGCTGGTGCGTGGTAGGACATCTTATTTCCCAAAAGTAATTGCACCATACTGCTCTTTCCATTACAGCACGGCATGTAAAATCAGCCAGTGTTCTTGACTAAATGACTTTAGCTTTCATTCGTGTCTGCTACAGTTCAATAATCCTTCTTCACTTCACTAATAATGCTTTGTTGTGGATATAACTAGACCACCGCTCAGTGAACAGCATTTCACGAGGCATCAGAGTCCTACTAAATACACGTTTCCTGTCCCGAGCATGCTGGGATGCTGCAATTGCCAACAAAACATCTCAGCCCATCCCATAAATTCATTAAAAGCCACTGAAATGTGACTCCTGCTCTCCCACGGAGCAGCCAATAGAGCACTCCCTTCCAAGCAACCCCCACCGCCTCTCGCTCAAGTCTGCATACACATGAATGCAGCCACGGCCTAATGAAACATCTGCTGCTTTAATGACCGATTCAGGCTCAGCACATCAGAGGAAGAGAGGGGCAACTGTATCACTGCCGGAACAAAGCTCCAGTGGATCTCACTGTGACGGGGGCCCAGGAAGCCAACACACAAGCCTGGTCTGTGTGAGGATCCAGGGCAGGCAGTGGTCTCCTCCATATTAAAGAACAGGTCTGGCAAAGTCCTGCCAATATCAAGGAGTCTCAGTGATCGGCGTTGAAGCCGAGCCAGAGACTGAGCATAGCAAGTTCTGAGAGAAGCTCTGGCTTCCTTCTGACATTGATTTCTCTGTGTAGAGAAGAGGAACTGACAAGGTTTTGATTTTCTGGGCGACATAAAACCTGCCTGAGACATGGACAGAATCAATGCTTTTGGATACTCTAAAATACAAATGCAACAGATAGTGAGGGGAACTGATGTACAGTGTATGAAAAAAAATGTACAGTTTTGAGAAAACTCTTCTCTAGCACTACATGGAAATGCTGCTATACAGATTTTCAGAAATCATGATCAACACCACATCACTAGAAAGTACTTCCTTATTCTGAGAACTGTTGAATATCTCTCTGAAACATACTTCAACATTTGTTTAAACTAACAGTATATTTTGCTCCTCAAAGCAAAGTGGATAAAATAAAGTCTTAATTTACTCAGATTCATATATACAATACATTTCATATACAGACTACACCAGTTCACTATACATAACCAAAGAACAAGCCTATGAAAATGTATTAAATATTTACAGTTATTTCTACTAAAAATAGCTTTTGACAGTACAAGAGCAACTGTTAACAGCTAATGCTAATATAATGCTACACACTAAATGAAAAGAAACACACACTACATACGCAAAGACGACTAACAATAACATCAAAATTATCATTCTCTACAATGTAGTTCAGATGACCTTGCTGCAGCTCAGAACTGACTTGACCTATTCTTCCATCATCTAAAATGCACGTCCACGGGCCACGCCAATACATGACCGCCCGCATGACACACACGCAGTGAATACTAATCCTGCTGAAGAAATGCAAGAGCAGTTCTGCAAAGCTGTGAAAGACAGTTTTCCCCGATATGACTCAATCCTGACAAAAGAAAGTTTGCATGGCATGTGCCAACATGTCTTACACGTTCATGGTGAAAGTACAAGAGCAGGGTGTGTGGTGGTGGCAGAGAGAAAGCTGATGTTAAGACTTGCACGATTAAACTCTGTTGCGGGAATGATCATTATAAAATTTTGTTTGTAAAACACATACTCATTACTTACATTATTCCACATTAGTAAGGTCCTTTTAGCCTGCAAGAGCACTTATAAAATGGGTGTATGTGCACTGCTCCCAGCTAAACAAGCTGGTTCTGCCACTTTGAGTGGTAACGGCTCACAAGTGTGTGTAACAAATAATATTAAAGAAACGTCTCTTACACTGATACTTACACTGCTTGATATAATACTATGTTCACACTCTCCAAATCAGTAAGTAAAGACGTGAAAAATTCAAGACAGCTCTGTTTATCAGTGGCTAAATTAAGACATGATCATCTCTAAAGGGAACATCACTTGCTCAGCTGCCCTCCAGAGACCCAGTTTGTCTAATTAGAGATAGCAAAACAGTGAAAGATGCAGTTGAATAGCTCCAAAATCAAAAGACTTTTCCCCTTTAAATCAAGGGTGTGTCCATGGACAAACCAGGAGATGCTGATTATAGATCTATGCTTTTGGGACAAAACTTCTTTACAGTAAAGATTTGCATACAGCTATCAGCTTGTCCACTGTGTTTGTGGCGTGCCAACATTAGTGTCGACACAACAAACTGGTCAAACCACAAATCCATCTTTACGAAAACTTCAACAAAGGATTGAACAGTGTGGTTACACAATAATATAACACAGACTCCTAAATCAAAGCTAATCCTGAAATAACGTTAACAGACACAAAAATACTTCACATAAATTATGTAGCATACGTACATTAACCAAAGTATATTCGTGGTACATAATTTCTATGCAAGTTATAATCGACAGGCAAAATACACTACACAACAGTTACGTAGACGTAAAAAAATCCTCTAGTGAAATTAGATATTTTTGTGTTTGTAACTACAATGCACTATAATCATCACACCATAACGCAAAACGCCGAATAAGACAACAAGGCCGGTTAAATAAACTAAAGAATCAAGCTAACTTTAACTTAATAACACTAGCAATACCAAACTAATAACATCTCGTCATGAATCAATATGCAAACTCATTTTACAAATGTGTATGCGCTAACGGTGTTTAATATTTACATTAGAGACTGGAAGAGCTAATCAACGTTAACTACAGAAATCAACTTAGCTAACTAGCAGGCTACAGAAACAACGATGAAAGTTTAGTCAACTGTGAGAACTTTTTCAAAACGAAACAATTTTGTGCAACTGGTTCAACACTGTTAAAAACGTTAAACAATCTGCGCATCCGAAAAAGAGTATTTTGCAGTTTTATTTTAGGTACACGGACTCTTTAAGAGATACAAAGTGAGTTTGACTATTAGCCGCTCATGCTAGCCAAATGTGGCTATACGCCGACTAACTTGCTCGTTTAACCAAATGTTGCTTTAATTTTACACAGACCCCTAAGAAATCTCAACTTTACCAAACCTC
The DNA here is from genome assembly GCA_019155185.1 of Beaufortia kweichowensis. Classification (NCBI taxonomy): domain Eukaryota; kingdom Metazoa; phylum Chordata; class Actinopteri; order Cypriniformes; family Gastromyzontidae; genus Beaufortia; species Beaufortia kweichowensis. The sequence continues at coordinate 5,852,817 of CM032804.1, forward strand.
TTTACTCTCAAACAGTGTTTATGCAACAATTTTACAATTTTGTCCAACTTTAAGCCGAAATACGCGCGGTGCTCGGTGGAGATATCGCCAGACTGAGATAAGCGACTGAAAACAAAAACAGTAACTTACCAAACCTCCAGTGATGATGATGACCGGGAGTAAAGCCCGGCATAAGTACAAACTAAACGTTTAGTTTAGTCTAGAAACTTTATTTTCTAAGAAACGGCCGAGATTGATGGTATGTTGGTGTGTGCGTGAATGTTAGTGAACTGGGCTTGTGTGTGACACCCACAGCGTTCAACATGGCGCTCTGACTGCACATTCATTCTCCTCAGGAGGGGCGAGACAAGCCAAAGGGTGTGACCAAAGTCACTATGCTTCATTCTTAAAACTGTTTTTTTCCCAGATATGACCGCTGCGAGCCTTTAAACGACCATCAGAGATAAACATTATGCAACTAGAGTGAGTGTATATTTTCCGTCATTGGTAGAAACAAATGTGCTCTTGAATTACCGTAAGTGATGAAATCAGTGGAATGTGGCCCCCAAGTGGACTTATTTCAAAGATATCTCACTGTGACCCTGAAGAGGACTGTTTCAAGGAAATAAACTTGACATCAAATTCCTATTATCCTATATAAAACTAAGTGCAATTAAAGTGTAAGATCATACAATTTCTGCAATGCATTCATTTGGGATCAACAGGCTTTGAGAATCTTTCTAAAATGTTTATTTTTACCACAGATTTGCTTTAGTAAAAACAACTATAGTAACTTACATTTCAGATATCAACAACATAAGAAGTACAATTGCATTGTTTTATTCTATCACTGACTATTCATAATTTTATAGGACCTGTAAAATAGTAATAGTAAAAGTAAAATCATTTATGGTAACAGAAAAACTGTCCAAGCAACAGAACTTCAACCTACTATAACCTACTCATTTTATTACATAAACAAGAATGTTTGTATATGCCTTCTGCTTTAAATTGATATAGGATATACAAACATACAGACTTATTGTTTTACTTGTCAAGTCATAACCTGCTATTACAACAAGCTGTCTATTAGTCTAATACAGATTAATCTAAGCTACTTTTTGCACCTACCTGAACCCAGATACAATAATACAGTTGTTCTAACTAGAGCTTTTATTATAAATAAATGGGAGGACATTATTTTTAATAAATTAAAAGTAGGATGCAGCAGCAGCAGGCCTCACAACTGATTTATGGTCCACCTAAAAAGAAGAACTGTTGTGTTAACATATTTTAATGTTATTTAAAGTACTTTAGAATAGTATGGATGTGTTAATTGTTCTGTACTATAAAATATATAAAAGTGTCCAGTATATTACTATCACAGTAAGGCCAGAGTACATATTTGTTCTCTAAAATGTTGATCATACATTTTGGTCCTTCAATCCCAGTTGGAATTCTTGAATACCTCATGCGAGTAGGCCTATGATCACATGATAACCAATAGATAAACAAAACAACAAAGATTTTCTCATATTTGAGAAATTAAGTTTTGTGTCGATGGGGGTCCACCAATGTTTGTTACCAACATTCTTCCAAATATCTTATTTTGTGTTCTGCAAAAGAAAGAAAGTCATACAGGTTTAAAATGTCATAAATGTGAGTAAATGATAAACATTTTTGGTGAGCTATCCCTTTAAGAAGCACACGCACAGGTAGCTGCCGCTACATTAAAATAGATTGACTCGTTGACATGAGTTGACCAGCAGGTGGCAGCATGGTAAACATTTCCCCCTTTATGACACCGTAAAATACAGTACGTGCTATGCTAACTTTTATTTTAATCTTTGGAGATCAGATGTTAATATTATCATTCATTATAAAAGAGGTCAACGATGTTACCCTCTAAAATGTTTAGTGCGTGTGTATGATCTTACCAGAGCAGCAGTGGTTGAAATGTGCGGTCTTTCTTTGACTGGCTTGAAACCTCCATATACTTTAACACAAAGACCACATGTCACATCTTACAGAGAAAAAGTTCACAAGTTTCCGTTTAGCAATGTAGAAATGTTGTCTGCATTGTTTTCTTCCTATGGCCTCTAGTTTGTGATATGTCTCTCGTTTGTTGTGTCTGAGTTTGTTTTATAGACGATATAATGATAAATATTATATAATAACATAACTGCTTCATTTGGGTGGGAATCATATGCTGTTGTTTTAAAGAGGTTTATTGTGCAAAAGAGATACATTTACTAATTCATTATAAATTGCTTTATTTGTTAAGGACAATGTTTTCACATGTTTTGTTGACAAAGAGTGACTTGCTTATACATTACAAATCTCAAATGAGGATATCTCACAGTCATTCTGTTTGTGAGATGGCTCGGTTTGTGGTTTTTTCAGGAAGTCCACATTGTTTTTATAATCCTTTATACAAGTGTGTTTCTCTGGAACGGTATGTCATATATTTATGGTTTATCTCTCCAGAAACAAGTAATTAAAGTAAACCACTCGATTTGCATGACAGTAACATAGTCAACATACTTTTTTTGTTGATGTAATTGTGACATATTAGAGAAAATTATAGTTGCTGTATTAAAACAGTAGCAAATCATTTATGATATAATGGTATTTCTTCATACTTTGCAGTGTTCTATCACAAGCAATGTGACAAAGTGTGAATGCTGCTGAGATTCTTGACGTTATAGTACAAGTCATATTTAAAGTCAACCACAGTGTTGAATATTGACTTTGACTCATCTTCATTTGTACACTGTCTTTAAAAGTAATCTTCATGAAGCAACCTTCTCCCTTTAAGACTAAAGTGCAGATGTACTAAAAGGGAATTTATGAGCAGTTCTCATCCGCCTCTGGGAATGATCATAACATCAGCACAGACACTAATGATGGTCTGTGTGCGTAATGGACCCCATTACTGTTCCCTCTCTTGCATAGTCAATGACGAGACGCACCTCTTTAAATTTGACAGCTTAGTTACAGGATCAATAAGATGGGCAGAACGGTGTATTTCTCAGTTTTGTGAAACAAAGTTAAAAAGATCATTTGTAAATGGACCATGATTTAAACAGGAAGTACAAGATGAGGTGTTTTTTGGGTGGTTGAGTCATCAATGAGATCTATCTGTGGGTTTTGAATCTGGAATTTTTTCAGATATGCTCCTCAGATGATTTCATTTTCACTGTAGCTGTTTATTGCATAGGCGTAATATAGAGTTGTTTATCAGATAAACTTTCACATTAGAGAGAATTGCAGTTATCTGTTAGCGGTCTATGACTGCTCAACACTTGTGTGTTTTTCTTACCTCTAATACGCAGATCCGGCTTTCTGATGACAGGAAGTTTTCAAGGGGCCATTCTTTTCTTTGTCCTCCTCTCATTTTTTCAACTTTTCCTGTTTCTCACATGGCTTTATTTCCTTCTATTAAAGCACACTGAGACAGGAACTGCCACCCCTGCCTGCCTCCCACATGCCTTTTTTTCTGTCTCTCTCACTTTTAGACCCACACGCATTCTCACGCTCGTTCTCTTAGTTTATTTATCCGGGTTCAGTATTTGACAGCGAATGTGCTTCTGTCTTTACCAGTGGATGGTCTGCTCCAGCGTGGATGCTTTGAGGACGGCAGATCTGTTTCTGTCTTCAGTATTGTGTGTCTGTGGGACCTCGACCCACATTGATCTTCTGTGGACTGCACAGTGGTCTCAGGATGGAAGCAGTAGCTCTTTACAACTTCTGTGCCACGGAAAGTGACGAGCTGAGCTTTCAGAAAGGAGCTGTATTGAAGGTAAGACAACCACTGTCGTTATTTAGTTTCAGTGTTACGTTTAGTCTGTTTGTGTATGATGCTTTTTGTTTAGTAGAAATAAATCTTAAGAGATAACTTAGTCAGAAATGTTAAATGTTTTTTTACACTAGATCACTAATATGGAAGATGATCCTAACTGGTTCACAGCAGAGCTGGCGAACAGAAAGGGCTATGTTCCTAAAAACTATATCAGTTTAAGGCCACACGCGTAAGTATCAAAACATTAAGTATTGTCAGTGAATTGAACTGATTTGACTAATACTGATGACTGGTGTTGACTGGTATCGATGTTGTACTCTTGATTCACAAAAAAAAACTTCTGAGCAATTGCAACGTTGTGGATGTGACATTTTCAGTCAAAACTTATTACAGAATGTATTTATTACCAATATATTGAACCTTCTGTTTATATTTTACTAAAGCATTGTTGATGGGTCCAGACATAAAGAAAATATTGGTCTTTGCACTAGTTATCTATTTAAAGGGACAGTTCACCCAAAAATAAAAACTCTTTTATTTTTATTTACTCACCCTCATGTCATGTCAAACCTGTATGACTTTCATGCTTTAGCAGAACACAGAAGAAGATATTTTGCAAAACGCTGGTCACCGGCACCCATTCACTTTTATAGTATGGACACAAGGTACAATGGAAGTCAATGGGTGCCGGTAATTAGCGTTTTGCTAAATATCTTCTTTTGTGTTCCACAAAAGAAAGAATCATATACAGGGTTTGAATTACATAATTATGACATCATTTTTATTTTTGGGTGAACTATCCCTTTAAGAGGGGGAAATATACATGTGTTATGTATGTGACAAAAAGAACACACATTTCTGAGAGGCAATATACTTTGTAGGATTTCTGTAAATTACAATGCACAAATCAGAAGCAATAATAACCAACAAATGGAGATTATTTTCATGTGTTAATTTATGTGGAATACGGACTCTTATGGATGTGACAATTCTGAAAGCAGCACTGACTATGACAAATCATGCTTTAAACATAAGAAATGCTTTAAAACCTTTGAGGGACTTCACATGGGTAACCACCTGAGCTTATCAGTATGGTGAAATCCTAAAACTTTTTCATGGTAAGGTTGACAACTTCAATTAGAGCCCTTTCAGATATTAGTTTGTCTAGTAATTTCTAGTTTTTGAGATAATGAGATAAAATAAACAACAAATTGAGAACTCCATTCTGACTCCCAAACGCTATGAAAGAGCAACCTTGAAGAAGTAAAACTTTTCCAGCATGTACTATTGTTTTTATAATTATGTGTGTAAGCAACAGACATTATATAATTTTAACAGCAGCAGCATGTCAGCAAGATGTTTCCTGGCTAGTTGTCTAACAGTGCTGCTGTGCTCTGCATGTTGGATGATCTGTCCACAGATGGTTTGCCAGCCGTATCTCCAGACATGTGGCTGAGAATCGACTGCGTCAGCGCGAGTGTGGAAGCTTCTTGGTGCGAGAAAGCGAGAGCGCACCGGGTGAATTCTCCATATCAGTGAGGTGAGCGAGTCACATGGGTCGTCCCAACCTGTCACTTTTGATCTATGCTGTTACTGGGGTCAATCGGTCGGTTGTTTGTCCACCACATGCATAAGTAAAAACAAGATAACAAAAAAGATTGTTGGCTCCATGAAAACACATCTGACCTACTTTTCAACGGACAGAAATATCCCCTGCTAGTTTAGAAAAAAATGCATCGGGAAGTGTTGTGAAAATGAGAGCATCAGAAAGCTATTAGGTCGAAGCAGAGATTTCATTTAAAATTCATCAAGCGCTCTAGTGCCGGGATCACATTATTATTCTGTTTGGTTCTTGGTGGCTGAGTTGGTTTGGGTGACGAAGCAAAAGCCTTTTTGAGATCACAAGAACAGACTGGCTGGTCTCAGGGCATAATATAAGCATGTCTGGCCCCAGGTGTGAAAGCACTTAACAAGAAAGTATGACTTTCTTTTTTCTGTGAAACACAAAATCTAGTTTTTGCCTGTTTCAAAAATCATTTGCTTTTTGTGTTATTTTACTGATACAGTTAAAAAACTATTACAATAAAATGAGAATGATTTTTGGATATTTTTGTATCTACTCCTTTAAATAGTAAATCAAGATCATGCAGTTTAAAATGAGCATGTTACGTAAAAACCTTTCAGAACATACTTCAAATTCTTTGTCTGATTCGACCAATGTGTTTTTACTCATATTTTGAACCTTTTAATCTTTGATGGCTTTAGGCATTATTTGTTCACTGTAATCCAGGTTTTAAACACATACATTTGAAAAACCATCATATGCTCAAATGTTATCACAGTATCCAAAGTAAATACTCAAAGACTTGCTTTGTTAAAGATTCCTTCACATCCCAAAAAGATGAAAAATCTAAATTATAAATATGTGTAAGCACAACAATTTCCTTTTCCGAAATAAACAACATGTGCTATAAAGCTTTTTGCGTGTTAAGCATAATCTGTACAGAGAGGTTGTTCAGATTGGTGCATGTCTTCTGGCACTGTGCCACAGGTTTAGTGACTGCACTTAGCCAAATGAAAATTGGTGCTGATAATTCAGCTGTGAAATGTCTAGTGAACCATTTGCTCCGTCTCAAAGTGGGACACAGACTCTCTGTGATATTAATTGAGGAGAAAATCTAAATATGCACACTGCACGTTTTTTTATTTATATTTTATTGGACATGATTTTGTTGACAAATTTTAGAATTGTGAAAGATTTTATTGGGCAAAATAAGTAGTCTTTAATAGTTTAGTGTGCCTTTCTGATTAATTTTTTTGATAAGTTGAATGAGTTTTTTGGCAGTTCTGGCGGATAACTATTTGTTTTAAAAATCATTGCACTATATTTGCCAGTTCTCTTTTCTTGCCATAACATGGTTTCATTTTGTTGCTGAAAACTGGATTGAGAATGCCAGCAAGCAGGTAAACCTGCATTTAAGAGAAAAAGCTGCCACTGGGCTTTCCACTAGAAATAAAAACATTAAACTGTCAATCACATGGATTCAAATTAAACTAGTTAGCAGTAAACTGTGAAGTATGCAATATATCATATCTGCCTGCTTACTTCGACTGTAGAGTTGCCTAAACGTGTGCAATATGTACTAAAGTTGATGAAAACCACAGCATCTTTGGTGACTGGCTTTGTGAATGTAGGTCATTGTTAATCTTACTGATGGCTCTGGTGTGCTCGTATCCGCTGACGAACCACAACTCTTGCTCATCTATATTTAAGAACATTATTTTCATCTCACCTATGCCACAGACCTCATAAAGGGCTTCAGAGACATTTACCATCAAAGCTGCTTGATTTACTGTTAAATTACTAATTTTCTGTATGCTGCCAGTATGACTTTTATGTAGACTGTTTATGTAACTTATTGAGCCTTGCAAAGCTGAAACAAACTGTTGTTACCAGACTTAAAATACTTATTTTGACTTCTCTGGGCTTGTGACTTAGTCCAAGACTGTAAACTCAGCTTGTGACTATTTTAATCAGCCCTTAAATAGCATTACATGATCAAGCACGCATCCTTTCAGGAAACCTTTGAGGAAGTGTAGTGCGTCACACTGACAGTAACAAGCTTTCATAATTTAAAAAAACAATATCTAATTCTAATATCTAATTTCATCACTAAAATAGTAGAAGATCGATTTTCTGTTGAAAGCAAAAATACAAGGTGAAATCAGTTTTCCGATACATCAATGTTCTAAAAGCATTTTTATCTTCAGACTCATTTTCCTTATACAGTTGTAGGAACAAAGATTGTTGTGTTTGGATCACTGTATTATTTATGTGCTACTACAGCTTTGAAAGTAATCTCGAAACTTTCATCATTAAAGCATCTTAAACATAACGAAAGAAAGATCTCAACTTTATAAAGAGTCGTCCAAGAAATGTAAAATATTTTACCTGACAAGTATCTAGAAGAGTGCAGAGAGTTAGTTCTTAAGCTTTGAAACTGAAATCATTTGATATACATTTTTTATCATTTAAAATCTAACAAACATTGTGAAATGCTCATCACAAGCATGCTTGTCCTATTGTCATTAAAAATAATGTAACTAATGGAATAAAACATTTTGTGGCCACTAATATTTATCATTCTTTATCTCCTCAGCTATGGTGATCATGTACAGCATTTTAAGGTGTTAAAGGATAGAGACGGCTTTTACTTTGTTTGGGAGGAGGTCTTTCCTTCCTTAAATCAGCTTGTGGAGTTCTACAAGACCAACAGCATCGCAAAGGAAAGGACTGTGTTTCTTAGGGAGACGGAACACACACAAAAAGTAAGAAGATGCTTACAAATATGACAACAACATTTACATTACATTTATGTATTTGTCGGACACTGTTATCCAAAGTGACTTGTGGTGCATTATTCTATACATTTTTTAAAAGCATGTTGTGCAATCCCTGAGATTGTGCAATCCCAAGAATGACCTTGCACTTACCAAACGAGCAACAGGAAAGCTGAACAGACTAAACATTTCATATTGAAATACTAAAATAAAAGATTCATTTTCAACAGCTTATTTTTCCAAAGATCCAGAAAAATATTGGTTTAATGGGAACAGAAATAAATATGCCACTGCATGGACTGCATACTGCATGAATTTAATATTATTAATTTAAGTGTGTTCTCAGAAATTTTTAGAAGTGCTTGCTTAGAGAGAAGCATGTTTGGCCCCTTTCAAGAATACCAAATACAAAGTGTAATTCACATCTGGAAAATGATCTTCTGGCCAATGTAAAGGCAGTAATTGTTCTGTGGTATCTGTGGTCAGATCACAGAGTCACAGCTATAATGAACTTTGTCTGTTATTGTTTCCCATCAGAGGCCCCATCATGCACATGCCCTGTTTGACTTCAATCCACAGCACAACTCCCAGCTGCACTTCCTGCGTGGTGATGTCATAGACCTGCTGGACTGCTCCGATTCTCAACACTGGAAAGGTCGTTGCCGTGGTCGTGTGGGCTTTTTCCCCCCGGAATATGTGCAGCCCATTTATCACTGACTACCAAACATTATACATAACAACATTGCTTTTACATATACATAGTCGACGAGAGAGGGCTTGTTGATTGGTTTAATGACCAAAATACATTTACAATGACTGTGTATATAACATATTCAGACACAGCTACTTAATAACAATCACACTGCTGACACTAAAACAATGCTTTTTAGCCTCTTAACTGTCCACTAAAAAGCATGGCTTTTTACCATACATACACATTGCTTACAAACATACATTAAAATGCAAAAAGATACTTTTTGTTTTATACATTCTTCAAAAAATCTTTTCTTTTAATCAGTTTTTTCGTTGTGTATATATTGTTCTGATGTTGTCTTATTATTTCTGATTATGTGATGATGTAAATATTACTATTGTGATGATAAAGTGAATATAAAAGCATTTTTGAACATTTTTGAAGTCAATTTTACAAGACAGTCTCTGCTGTATTTGATTTGACACAGGTGTTGCTGTTTTTTCTGTAGGCAGTTTTTCAGGACATGGCAAGACAGTAATGCAGGGGTTATTCGGTCCCCTGTGAGCGACTGTGTGGTACAGTGATGGATAATTTAGATAAATCTCCTCTGGCTTCCTTAGCAACGGGAATTCTGTCTGATGCTTGATGTGGTTGCTGAATAAAGAAAACAGCATAAATTAATAACATTCAGCTCAATCCAATCCTCCATATCTTTTTGAAACACTATTGTTCTTATATCAGTGAGAAAATCTTACCTTCCTAACCTGACAATCCAGCTTTGGTTTTGCCTCCGGCAGGTTCTTTTTCACTTGAATTGTAGAAACACACTCCCCTCTTTTTAACTGGAGCTGTCAAATGACATGTTTCCTTTCTATATTTACTGTAAAGATCAAGCTTACTCTCTATTGGCTTTCTAACATTTACTGTCTTTAGTCCTGCATGCTCAGTTTTGGGCACTTTGGTACTCACTGCAGCTTTTGTTCTTCTTGATGGTGAACGTTTCTGCTTTCTTTCCTCCATCTCTTGGAGGTCAGAGTCCTCTAGAATCAACAGCTCAACCGTTTCAAAATGTTCAGGCAGTTCTAGATGGTTTTCTTTAACGTTGTGCTCCTGAAAGTTGCTCTTCAACTCTGTTTGACAGACCTCACCATCCTTCTGACCGAATTCATTGACACTGTCTGTGGATTCAGGGTTGGATGAATGATTTGATCCTGAATCTAGATCAGCCAATGAGTTTTGCTGTTCCTTACTCTCATACAGGTCTGTAGACTTTGTCACAGCTTTCTTCTCTGGTATTACAGGAGTTTTTGTCCTGCACTGCTGAGCCCGCGACAGATTCACTGTCAGTTGCCAACTGTGATTTGCAGCCATTAACTTCTGAAGAATTGAGGATTGAAGCACACATTAAATCTAGATTCATCAGGAATGGTGTTTTTTCTGTTTTCTCAGGTATCTGTACAGACCGCCTCTCAAACTTTAAATCTAGATTTAAGTCAGGCTGTAAGTCTAGATTTGGTGTTTTTTCAGTTTTCTCAACCATCTGTACAAACTGTCCTTCACAATTTAAATTTAGATTTACTTCTGGTTGTAACTCTAGTTTTGTGGGGGTTTCAGTTTTCTCATCTAACTGTACAGACTGTTCCTTACATATTGAGCCTAGATTTAGGTCTAGGTATGGTGGTTTTTCAGTTTCCTTAGCTATCTGTACAGACTGTCTCTCACATATTAAATCTAGACGTATCTCAGGCTGTAAGTCTGATTTTTTTATTATTGCTTTTTCAGTTTTCTCAGTTAACTGTACAGACTCTCTCTCACACAATAAATCTACATTTACCTCCGACTAAATCTAGATTTATCTCAGACTGTCCTTCAGGTGGTTGCTTTTTGTTGGTTTTTCAGTTTCTCAGTTCCTCTTTCTGTTTATCTCAGACTGCAGTGGTGCTTCTAATATCATCTCAGCTTTATGTTCTGGGAAACAGTCAAAAAGCATCTCACTTTCAACTACTAGACCCTGCGTAACTTCAGGATCTTGTATTTGGTGTCTGTGGACGGTTTTATCCATCTGAGCATCATCTTCAGTGCTTAAACTCAACTCAGAGTCATCTGACCCCAAGTGACCATTGGCTGTCATCTCTATTACAGACGATTTCTCTAATCCAGACTGTATGTTATGTTCATCAATTTCTTTCATGTTATTGTGTTTATCATCTTCCTGTATGGTCATTTCTATCAGCTTCTGTATTTGTAGTGTTATAGTGGGCATGGTGTCTTTAACTGTGTCATGTAGTTCACTTGCATCGAAGTCACTAACTTTAGGCTGTGATCGTGGTTCCATAACATTACCCATACCGTCAAACCCAAATCCCATTGTTTCACTACACTCAAAGTATTCCTCTGATGTTGAAGAGAAGTTGAAATCACTGTTAGGAGTCTGTGCTTTGTCTGGTAATGTACTTTTGTCACTTAAACTGTCTCGAACAGGAGTGGTTGTAAAAGGTGTGACTATTGTGTTTGACTCGGTTGATGGAAAATTAAAAACGATACTGCAAGACATTTTTAAAATTTTTGGAGTAAACAAGGTCTGATTATTATTTGAGCAAACTGTGGAATCTTCACCTATGTTAGTATGTAAATAAGTAAATTCCTGCTCTTGTTGAATGTGTTTGATCTGATTATCTGTGGATTGCAAATCTGATGTTTTTTCCATTACAAAGACCTCACTGTCAAACCTCGAGTCAGTCATACGACTAATGCAATCATAATAATCAGACAATGAAGACAGGTTGGAGTCACATTTTGATGTTTGCGTATCATGCCGGTTCTGGTTTGTCTCATTCACTTCTAATAAAGGAGTGACAACATCAATTATCACTTTGTCAATTAAGTTTTGGTCAACAGAAATGTTTCCTGAGTGATTAAATGAGTCACGGTAGGATTTGTTGGACTCTTCTGAAGGTGATTTTACATCAAGATTGTTTGGGATTTGAGTCGGACATTGAAGAGGTTGTGGAGCATCCATGATGTGCACTGTATCCAAGCAAACTGTATTGTCTTTATCACAAGAAGAAATTGAATTGAAAGAGTCTGTACAAATGCTTTTGCTATGCAAAGAGTCCTGCTCTTTTTTCATCACGTCTGTTGCTTCTTTATCTTCTTTGTTTCCAGTAAGCACATACAACGTTTCAGGCTCTGGAGATTGTTGTGGTGTGATAAGCTCCTCGCTCTGGCTGCTCTCCTGTTGTTGATTTTGATCGAAATATTTTCCGTGCTTTGCTTCTGCTGACGTGCTCTGGTCTTCTGTACGTGTTTGTGTCTGAGCTAAAGCTTCAGGAACAGATGGGGTTTGAGATATGGGATGTGCACTCACAGATAAAGACACTTTTGCCTCACAAACACTATCCTTAAATCGGATAGCTTTAGATACTTCAAAGAGCTCTGACCGCATCAGATGAGCTTGCAATGGCTTGTTGGTGTCCCTTATGTTAATGAAACCAATGACATCACTTGATGGCTCAGGATCGGGCCAGGTGGGCACATATTGGATCATGTTTGCCTTCTCCAGGTTGAGCAGCCCAGGGTGAATCGGTGGAAGCACTGGCGCGTCTCTGATTTGTTTAACTGCTTCTTTCTGATTCTTGGTAATGCTGTTTTTGGCATTTGTTTGGTCAGATGCAGGTCCATTGGTAGTGAAAGTGCAGTTGGAGACCAGGGTGTATTTTGGGTTAATGAGTTTGTGTGCAGTGTTGGCTGTGGGGAATACAGTGGATACCGCCTGAGGTAGGATTTCGGGTTCAGGCTCACTGCCCAGATTGATCTTGCTCAGACTCACCCCATTAGACATCACATACATATCCTGAAACAATCTGTCAAATATCTCAACCGCTTGACCGGTCAGCACGGTAATGAGGTTTCTGTCCAGTCTAGAGGCAGACCATGTGAAACTAAAAGTCAAAGAAAAATAATTTTATATGATTAAATAATATATATCATGAATGCATTCATGGTTATGAAATAAGAATTTAGTAGTTATAACCTTGTTAGACTGGATTGACCAGACTTACCTATATGACCCTGAGACTGCTTTGTCTCCATCAATAAACATGAACTTCTGACTTTGATGTCCACACACCCTCTTTGAAGATCGATTGAAGAATTCCATACCTCTGATTCTACGTACTCTTAAATTCTAAAATAAATAATAACATAAGAATGAAACAAAAATCCTTTTAATGGTTTAATGAATCATATTGTCTCTGTACGTGTTCTATTGCAAAACATCCAAATGGATTTTATTTGGTGTTCTTTCTTTCTGTATTAACATACTCTGATACATAGACACATACTCTGTATCTACAAATCTCATTTCACGTTGTATACAATTTCCCTTTACTGGAAATCTAGTTATTAGCTGTCTATCTGGAATCAGCTATCTTTCTCTGACTGAAAACAAAAGTGCAAAACGAAAGTATCAGAGGTGTTCACAGTTGCTTCAGGGCTCTTTGGACAGATTTAGAGTTTCCCTTGTTTCTGAAGCTTCCCATTTACAATTTATCTTAAATTGATCCACTAATGCTTCTCATTTCCTGCACGGGATCAATAAAAGACCTACCTGTCTGTTGTCTGTCTAATGTTAATAGGTTGTTTCTGCTCATTAAAAAGCAAATGTTCAATGATTTGATAACCCAATAATTCAGTTACGCTCAATCCGCAGGTGTAATGAGTTTGTAATATTAAATGTGACATGCCTTGAGGTGTCCTGTGTGCATTCCTGCTTTGTCACACATTCTCAGGAAGTGCTTCACTCCAGTGCTCTCTAATATAACATACACAGCAACCTTCCTCCTGTAACATGCATCCAGGACATCTTTAAAGATGTCAATATCTGTAAACAAGTCCATGACAATTGCAACAACCTGAAAAAAGACGTAAATGAAAACAAGAACTTGGAGAATAGAAAAATATTTGTTGCCAAGAAAAAGCCAAATGATAATTCAAGTAAATAAAAATGCAAACAGAAAAAGACTGAAGATCTATAAGAAAAAAACATTCGGTGAAGTCATTCAAACAGTCATTTATGTGCTGAAATTAGCAAATTTTTTCAGACATTTTGCTCCAGGTGATTAAATTAACAGTTTTCCAGTTAGTGGAATAAATAAAAAGATTTGGGTTTAAAACTGTTCCTGTAGCTCAACTGGTAGATCATTGTGCTAAATGCATATATGTTGGTTTATTTTATATTTATGTATTATATTTATAAATGCAATGCTATATTTACGATTTAATTATTCCTCCTTGACCACTACTGTTTACTCAGAGCTTTCAAATATGACGTCATGTTCTTTTACGAGCTTCAGCACAGATCTGTACTTCACTGTTCATTAGACTTTGACCAGCTTCACAAGAGATGATTGACAATCAGAAACAACTTACAAAGTACCAAGAACAGTAACATTGATATTAGCCTACCTTCTGCGCTTGGCCGATCATTTTTCTCACCACCTCTTTTATATGTGACTGACCGTCATAAGGGGGTTGAGTGTACACGTGAACGCGGGTCACTCCACGGTAAGACATCCAGTCCGGCCACCCGATATCCAGCTGTGGGATCGAGTAGTCCGAGAGCTCTGGCCAGTACTGGAGAGACACCTGTTCTCCATCATTCTCGTCATGAAGTTCAGCATTATCATCAGGAGATCCCGGGCTGTACACTTCCACAGTGTTGAGGATCCTCTCGAGTTCAAGGTCCGAGAGGAAACAGCGAATGTTGTTGGTTTTGATGTAATCCTCAAAGGCGTCCCGTCCCTCTTGTATGAGCGTCTCCAGCGCGAGTCTCTGCTCCTCGCTGTATAAAAAGTCCGGCTTGGACTCGCTGGTTCTCAGATTGATGTGATTGTCATCCAGACACTGAACCTGTGACAGTGCCATTACTCCAGCTCCAGACTCTCTTCAAGTGCATTTAAAATGGATTTTGCCATTAATTTATTTAGATTTTAAGTTCATATTTAACGGTATGTATTGGCATTAAATAAAATCATTGTGAATATAAATAATTAAAAACAATATATAAGCTACACGTGTATACTGTAACCTCTTACTCTGAGACTATTTGAATAAGTGTGTTCTGTTACAGACGCAAGAGCAGGTGAACGTGCACACCTCAGTCACGTGACCTAACACTCAACCAATGGTGTTATCTGCGCGATCATATTTAACCCGTTTTATCCCGTCTGTTTCCTTCGTAAACCAATTTTAGTTTGTAGCTGGAATGGTCTAAAAATACAACTGTATTTTAAGTAGAATTGCCAATTATAAATGAGTTTATAATTTTTAAATATCAGATTTAACGTCTCAGATCAAAATGTCAATGGGCTAATTCAAGTGTCATGCATACTAAATGTTCAGTTTAGTAGTGGAAAGTTTTGTTGACAATTTCTGATGATCAAACAAAACATCCTAACATTTATTTTTAACTCCTAACATGTTGTGTTAGGACTTTGCTGCCAAAGTGAGTATTCTAATGTTCACTCTCCAGACCACCCCACCTCATGCCCAAAACAGCCTCACGTTCAGTTGAATGGACCTAAGAGCAGACCATCTGACCAGCATGTCTCCAGGAAACATTCTGCATCCACAACATTATGTTCATCTTCTGGAATTTCATTACCAAGACAAATGAAGACATTTAAAGAGACTCCTGTGAGTAAAAAGAATAATAAAGAATAATTATTTCTTGAATATTCATTTAACGAATGTAGTAATATGCAAAACAAAAATACAAAGAAAAACAAAATACCAAGTATTTATTCCATTTAGCCAATGACAGAATGCCACCCTTCTGTAATGTACCAAATATAACCTTTTTTCCTACACAGTTTTTTATTTCACAAAACATTGTATGTTTGTGTCTATATTGTACATAATGTCTGTTGTGTTTATATTGGTCCCTAAAGCTGTTTGTATATATTTATGCATAATTCTATATGAGCTAAAACATTAAACAAGATTGAAGCATACACTACAACCCCATGTAGCTTTTAATGAGAACAAGTCCAGCTGTAAATGAATTGAGGAAATGTTAACAACAAAGTCCTTGCCGCGAATGTATCAAGTTTTGCTTTACATAGAAGTTAGATTAGTCATGTTTTTCCAAGTAATGCCATCATCAGTTATATTACACAGCAGCAGGCAAATTCAGATACTTTGGCATTAGGGCCACTAGAAAAATCATGATCACTGTATCTCACACCCAACCTGAGAATGTTTGAAATTGTTCATGATCATTGTGACTTCCAGCCAGTTTAACATGTACTTCATATTACATCGTAACACTATTGATTACCACAGGAACTCACGTATCCAAAAATAACTCTGCATTGTATATCTTTTATTTCTTTTCACAAAACTACAGACTGTTTAACAAAGACCAGATATATTTGTTACTTCCCTATGAAACTAGCTGCCTGCTTGAGATTCTTGCTGGCTCAAACCAAATCTTAAACTTTGTTGTGCTGTACTTCCCATCATAACTTAAAACTGAGAGTACAGCAACAATCAATCTCTGAAAAGTACCATTCTGCCCTCAGGATTGTAAGAACAAGCTTTGTATTATTGCAGCTATAGTGTATGTATCATTAATGAAAAAGTAGTATAAAAAATTATATAATATAAAATATAAAATATATTTAAAACACAAAGTCAAAATGTACATCCTGCCTAAAAGCTACTGTATTGTTGTTTACCAGCATTGGTCCTATTTTTAGCATTTAAAGGCAGTGAAGTGTTAAGTGCCCCCTGTTGGCAATTTATATAAATGAATTTTATATAAGTGAAGTTGAAGTTTAGCTCAACCAACAACAGAAAAAAACCTGTAGTCTTTAAAAATGTTAAACACCATCAATTAAAAAAGGTATCATGAAACAGTACATGCATTTACCTCTTCAAATGTATTTATTTATTGTCATCAAGTGCATCAAGTGAATAAATATAAAAGCCTGAAATATTAGTTACAAAAACAAAAACCCTGCACTTCACCTGAAAATGAGAAGTTCTCATAGGTAAGATATTTAGGAATTCTGGCAGCTATCTTCAAACATTTTTAAGGAAAGGACACTTTCAGTCCCATTTTTGGCAAAACAAAAAAACCTAATGTTGAAATGTTAGTAGAGGAATTTAGCAGGAATTAAACATTCAATCAAGTACATTATGAAGCTTCAGCTTCTACTTTAAGCAGGGATTTTAAGTGCTATGTTAAGGACTATGAATGTACCTTGCATTTAATATGCCTTTTAAAAGAAATGATTGAATCTAATATTAGCACTGCCAATATTTACCAAACAGATACAGAGAAACATCTAGTCACTTAATGAGGCACTATAAAGGATATGTCACAGCATTTAGCTTTTATATATGGTTAACATACTGTTGGCCACACAGTGAAGTTCACCATCCTACAATGAATTAACAACAGCAGATCAACAAACAAAAACATGGAATTTAAAAATGTGTAACAATTTTTTTTTTAGAAATATGCCATTAACAAGTGTTTGGGGCACCAAACTCAGACATCTTGTTTAGTGGACCTTTCAGCACATATTACATATAAAACAGAGCGTGTCGGGTTTGACTGGCAAGGAAGTTAATGACACATGCTGCCTATAGCTTTAACCGAAATATGAGAAACTGAAAAAACCTTGACCTGTGCACATGGTAACAGAATGTAAATGGCCTTGTTAGTCATCCAAGCCTATATTCCGGAACAGGTACGACATGGATTCTCCGTTGTGAATGCGGCGAATAGCTTCTGACAGAATCATGCTGATATCCACCGTCTTTATCTTAGGACACTGAAGTTTCTGGATCTCATGTGGAATGGTATTGGTCACGATTACCTATAAGAAATAACATAAAACAAAATGTCACAACTGATGCAACACCGCTATGATACCTAAAGGAACAGTACACTTAAAAATTAACTTGACTGACTACTTTGTTCCGTAGAACACAAACAAAAAATAAGGAAGCACGTAGTAACTCTCTTCCATAACATAAAAGCATAAAAGTATTATGGCTGTTCCATGGAAACAATATCATGCAGGTTGAGTAATTGATGATTGAATTGTAATCACTTCAAATGAAACATAAAAGCTACATCAGTGTTTCCCCGCCCCCCTTGAAGGTCAAGTAAATTTGATTTGATTTTCTTTATAGCGCCAGATTACAATTTGTTATTTTTTTTAAACAAACTAAATAGCCCTTGAGTATTATGTTATTTATCTTATTTCCACGATGGCATGTCTTTGTCTGTGTTTGCGCGTTTACAATTATCCCAATGAGTGCGCACGCGCAGGGAACAACTGAGGATGGCAACACTTGCTCTACTGCGAGTAGCAGCCGGAGTAGCTCTCCTGCTCGAAGTAGGGATGGGTACCGAAACCCGGTATTAAACTAGCCCCGGTGCTAAATTATGAAAGACCGAAGTATCAATAAGCTCTGACGCTATCGGTTCTGCTTTCGGTACTGGAGAAATTAAGAAAATACATGTCCTGTTTATTAATGCTAAATAAACGTTATCTTGCGCATTTTAACTGTCCAACCATTTCTAATTTACGATAATAGCCTATTTAGACATTTACCTGCATTTTTATCCATCATGCGCGAAATGTCCCTGTCTGTCCCTGAGTGCACTGAGTGCGCGTGCACGCACACAACACGAAAGCTCGCGCTTAATAGAGTGATGATGGCGGAGAGAAGCAAACGGTCTAAAGTATGTTTACATTTCACTCGAGTGGATGAAGACAATGATCATTACAACACGTGCAACAAGATCTTAGAAACACAAGCAATCCGTCAAAACATCTTTCAACAGTTCATCATGTGCGGACAGAGAAAGTTTTCGACTGCCTAGTTAGTTCATCATCCACCTCCTCAGGTACATATGCTAGTAGTCTTCCCAAATAACAACGACATAAGCATCCTATAAGGTCTCTCTAAATTAGTATTTAATAATTTAATAAATACATCACGTTCAGTTAAATTATGAATAACCTACCTAAATAAATCATAGACATTAAAAATGCCTTTACGGTACTGCATTTACAAATAGATGAAAAAGAATAAACTACGCTTATTAAGAAATGATAAAGTAGAAATGACCTAATAATGAATTTGTAGTGATGAAATACATACACTTACATTTTGTAGTGTACATTGCAAGTAGTTTCAAACATATAGAAGTTTTAAGGCCAGTTCTTTTGCAGTCTACCTGCCCCAACTGTGATGCTTTAAAGCACTGGACATTCTTTTACAAAAGAAATTATTTATTTGATTTATTTTGTTTGTATAATATATATTTGCTCAAACATTGCTGTTTGTTAGGCTATAGATAATTATTTTATTTTACATTTTAAAAAATAAAGTGTTAATTCTGTTCTCAATTTGTTTTTGTTTTTTTTATTAAAAACACAACAAAAAGTACCGATAAGAGTACCGTTAAAGTACCGGATCGATAAGTGGTATCGATAAAAGTAGTAATACTGTTAAAACCTTAACGATACCCATCCCTAGCTCGAAGTGCTGCCCCTGACGAGCATCAAATGTCCAGTCATCACCGGATGACAGGTTTTGATCCAGTTTGGCTGTCAGAGGGGAAATACTCCCCTTGGTTGTACAAGACTGATCTTGGTAAGTAACTAAATACATACATAAATAAATGTGTCATCTAAGACATGACATACCAATTACGTACAGCCTAACTTATTCATGATATATTGTGGTAATTACATGACGGGTAACTGAAACCTGTAATTTCATTAACAAGTTTATATTAATGAATTACATGCCGCTCACTATTTACATATTTGTGTTTAAAATGTTTTTAGTCAGGACATTGTAAATCTGCTGAATAAATAAGACAAGAGATATTTAATACGCTATGCAGGCCGCTCTGCGCACGTGATGACGTTCAGAACAGCGCGCGTTATTTTCCCCAACCAACCCCCCCCAAAGCTGTAAACCTAGGGGAAACACTGTACATGTATAACAAAATAATGACCTCATCTATGGCAGATTCTTCTATTAGTCGAGGTGCATCAGAAGACAGGATTCCATGGGTGGCCATGACAAAGATCTTGTAGGCACCTCTTTCTTTCAGTGTTTCAGCTGCGGCTAGAAAGTTATCAACATCGTCAATGATGTCATCCTAAAACAAAAACAAAAAACGTGATTATGAGCAATCATTTATATCAATATCCTACTTTTATTATTTCATCACTCACCACTATGATGGCGATATGCCCACCCACATCTCCCACCACAGTTATCGGGGGTTTTTCTTTGGGAATCAGCACTATGCAAAAAGAAATGACAGCTTGCTACAAAGTCTACAGAATTCAGTATTTGGGAGAAAAAATTGAAATGGGATTCTTACAAGGTATCTCTAGGCTTGGATGAATGGCCCCCATGTTTTTGACAGTGGGTGGGGAATGACGTCCATCAACTAGGTCCGATTCGGCATCTTGGGCTTCACCGTGGATCACGGCGATGCCAAGCCGCAATCTTTCAGCAAATGATTGGGCCCTATGAGAGGACAAAAACACAGTTCATTACAAACACTTGACATCTGGTTCTACTGAATGCTTTTAACAAACCAAACACAAGTGCACACAACAAGTGCAAAAACAAATGTGGAAACAGGATTAAAACTTAAGAACAAACATGAAAGTAGTAAAAGATCTGCACATCACATAATCATTTGATAAAGGCTATGGTAAATGTATAATAAATAGCTCACTCATTTGTAAGTTGCTTTGGATAAAAGCATATTTTAAATGACTAAATGTAATGTAATCTACTGAGGTGTATAACATGATACAGCAAAAGTGAGATATATCTACCTTTTGGCTGATGCTGGAGATTTGGCCACAATTACAGCATTTCTATAGTCAGGAATCTGAGAAATTGAAAGAAGAAACATGAAGACATACACGGATACACACACATTCCAGGCTCATTACTAACTAATGGCTATCTGCGCATGACCTTCCATTTGCGCAAGGGAGAAAATTAAGTACATACCATCATGAATAAAACATGAATGAATAATCTTGAGTGGATACATTTATTAAGCATTAAAAGTCTGGGGGAAAAGTTCTGTGTCACTAAATCTTTTTTTATCACTATCTATTTTTGAGCAACATAATTGACAGTAAAAATAGCTTGTGCTATTTTTATATATAACTAGTGCCACACTCATACACACAAATATAATCTTTCCCACTATCTAACCTGAAAGCCTAAAGGACAGGAAGGACAGGAACAACAACTATCCAGACTAAAGGAGTTCATGCAAATGAGACCTCAAAAGGCATTACATAAGGACCTACTTCTTCCTGGATGTACTGTAGCAGGAAAGGCGAGGCACGAAGATTGTCGACTGGAATGTTGAAGAAACCCTGGATTTCCTTTTGATGCAAATCCATAGTTATGAGATGAGTCAGTCCTTTTCACAGCCACAATAGTCAAAAAGAACAGACAAGACAAATGAGTAAGACAAACAAATTTAGGAATGGACAAATCTGTCATTGGGACTCACCTGCTTTACACATCATGGAAGCAAGAAGCTTCGAGACGATGGAGCCTCTCTTCCTCATTTTACACTGTTTGCTGTAGGGCAAATAGGGAATGACGCCGATGATGTTTCGTGCACAGGAGGTCCGGCAGGCGTACACCATAATGAGTAACTCCATGATGGTGGTGTTAACATCCCTGCAAATATAAAAAGTCTCTTATGCTTTCAAGGATTGTCATTTGAGAAACTTCATTAGCATAGATGGGTATTTGTATATTCAACATCTGTATTAATGCCAAAGTTAATTCCTGATTTGATTAATATGACAATGGTGCTGACATCTACTGTTGCATTTAAGAGCTCCTTACTTGGACACAGTCTGGATGATGAAGACATCTTTACCGCGCACAGACTCTTCGATTTGGACCCGTGTTTCTGTGGGGACACAAATGTTAAGTTTTGTTTATGAAACCATGAAACCAAAGCCGTATGCTGATTTTCTATAGAACACAAAAAATATACAACAGCAGATGATAGCAACCAGGGGCTCTGATACGAGCTGTTTTGCACATACTCTCCTTTACGGCATGCAAAAAGGAAGATTCACTCTTTAGCCTAAGGCAGCAGACATCATTGCCATTATTTCAAATGGCATGCAGAGCCTTTTACCTCTGTTAGCTTCCTGATAGACCTGCACCTTCCCGAGTTCAACACCCAACCTCCTGTTCAAAAGCAAAATAATTTTATTTAAGCATAGAGCAAAACTACCATAGTGATCAATTTTAACTTTTGTTTTCAAATCAGAGCTGCTCACAAAAACAGAAGTTATTAAAATAAGCAAGACCGAAAAAATCACCTTAAATTGCAACATCTTAAATTAAAGTGTTCTGAGGTTAGACCTTATGACCAAGGGTATTTTCGTTAGCCATACACACACACACACACACACACACACACATATATATATAGTACCAGTACCAGTCAATACAAATAATTTAATCTGAAGATCTATATATCAATGTTTGAAATGACTTTTGTAGACAAAAATATAACTGTGCCAACAAATAAAAATTTTTATTAGAAAACAAAAATGTTTAATTAATTAATTAATTAATTCATTTTATTTAAAAAATATTTTTGAAATGGATTACTTGGAGCAAATAATGAATAAAAACCAGCCAATAAGAGCCCAGCATGGATAGAAATTCCTTTAGTGCTGTTTAAAGGTTGAGACCTCAAGAAGCTAAATGATAAAATGTCTAGAGTATGATTTTACAAATTCTAGACAAAGGGACTACTTTTGAAGATGCTGACAATTAAAATTAAAATATAACATAGTGTTTACTTATTTTTAATGCTTATAGTCACAACATAATTCTCACAGTTATAATTGTGTTATTTCATGGTTTTGATGAATTTAAAAAAGTCCAAAAACAGTGTTTCCAAACTTTTGACAGGTGCTGTAGGTTCTATATAATAATCTATATTCTTCTACGTCTTTATTTTTCATTTTTGCTGTTAGAAAATGTATTTCTCACCACAACTATATATAAGTATATAAAACCTGCCTGTTTCTCGAAGCTCAAATGAAGACTTACTCGGCTATCCTCTTCCCCAGCTCTCTGCTGGAGGGGTTGGAGTTGGCCGTGAAGATGACCAGGCCTCCTTTGGCAGCACTCATGTCCTGTAGTTTTTTGGTATCTACCTCTAGGGACTCAGCCAGTGACTCCCTGGGCACCCAGGCACTGCTGAGCCCTTCCTAACAACAGGACCAGAGTCACACTGTTAATTTAACACCAGACACTGCAAGCACAGAAGGATGGTGCCATGTTCAGACAGAATCACACACTAAAGTGGAGGACTAACTACCGACAGATTTTTACTGTACCAAATGGATTTTTGTGTAAAAGGTGAGAAATCTTCACCAGTGATCAACAGTTAACCAGTCTGTCACTACTATTGACAACCAGTTAACCAGTCTGTCACTACTATTGACAACCAGTTAACTCAGTATTCACTGTGCAATACGCACTCTCAAATATATATATATATATATATATATGAATTAATTAGCCAAACGTACACAGAAACACAATTACACAGTTAACCTGGACCTAACCACTAGATTACTAATGTTGCTAAGCTAGCTACATCTCTACCGTCAATAAGTATGGGAAGGATAATTTCTGCTATATTAGTATATTAACGTTATATATCCTTTTTATGGTTTCATGGTCGTGAACTGAAAATATTGTCAAATCTCACCAGCTTTAATGTTTTAATAAAGCTCTTCGACAGGTTTAATGTATCACATGCACTAACGTGAACTCTGCGAGCCTTGAGAAACGTTCAAGATGGCCACTAGAAGCACCGCGTTTCAAAATAAAAGCCTCACTTTTTAAAAAAATTACTTATTTTAAAATAATTAAAAGCACGTTTATAAAAGCTACTTAAATGCCATATTTTAAACAAGGCCTATTGCTAGCTTAAGGATTGTTTTTTCAGCATCATAATTCGTTCACTTAGTCCTGGGTGTAATAAATATTTTTATGCCTATTGTTCATTAATGTGAAGTCAACTGCATGTATAATATTTCACTCGGACCTTTAATGTCATAATACAGGAATGTGTATTACTTTGTGTATATTATAGCAAAGATTATTTATTATTTATTTATTAATTATTATAGTCTCATTAGTTTAATGTTACTGGGAATTTCAGCTGAATCAAGTAATTATACACATATAGCTTTTCTTCTACTACCTCAATAATCTAAGAGTACAACTAGACTTATTAGACTGATTTTATCGTAAGCAATCACTTTTTTGTTTCCTGTATTTTGCATCTTATGAATCCAAATCTCTTAGGAGCAATGTTTTACATCAGGACAAATCTTGACAAAATAGAGCTTATTTACTGGAGTGAAGACACTCCAGTTGACCACACGAATAAATGTGCAACCGAGACTTTTATTGTCGACGTTTACATTGAATTTTACAGGGGTAAATCTTTTATTTGCAGAATTACAACTGTCGACTGTAATAATTGTTTATTGTATAAATGTAATAAATGTTTTATGTGTAAACTGAATTGTAACGGGTTTAATCCTTCTTCCTTTTCGATCCCGAGAAGACGCTTCCGTCTGGAATTTTAAATAACTTAAAACAGGAAATACTTAAAACAATTAATTGCAACACACTGTGGCTATTTCTGCAGATGTTTGCATTTGCTACATTTATTCAATTGCAAAAGCAAGGGTAAGGCCCTGTAAAAGAGAAATGAAAGCTCTTTATAAAAGGAATTTTCTGAGAAAGCAACATACAGTATTACAACCTAAATATTTTAATACTGAAAAACAATAATACCAGGAAATATTTAAACATGATTCCAGTGTTTTGAGTTAAAAAAGATAAAAATAACAAATCACTAAGATCATGATAGTGAAATAACAGGATTTTTAGCAGGACGTTAAGAGATTTATAAATACGCAAAAACATTAAACAAGCAGTGCCAAAAGGTAATGTACAATCATATTTTGAAAGCATCAGCTATGGTGATCACATTTGTTAAACACACACACCTATTTTTCAGGCATATAGTTTTATCAATATGTAAACATCTATCTTCTATTCTCTCATAATGAGCAGAAGTAATGATGAACAGGAAAGGCAGCAGCTGCAGAAAGAGCAATCCCCACACTGTCTCCTACACTTGCTGCAGCCATGGCGAACTCTCTCTCATGGTCAGCAGTCTGTCCAGAAACACAATGTACATTAGATTTCACTGTGGCCTAATGACTGAATGACTTGAGTAATGTTAACATACCTCCTTGCTGATGAAATAGAATGTGTTTACATAAGCTGCTCCTCCCAACAGACCCTCATAGAGGATAATAAATAAGACCACCCATGGGTTTGGCAAGAACTGGAAGTATACTGCGAAACTCAAAAGTACAGCATTCACACACTGAAAGAGAAAGTACAAGAGAGAGAGAGCAAAATTGATCATGAACCACATGTAGCATGTGACAAAAATAATAATGAACAAGTTAACAGTTGTATACCACTGTACTGTATTTAATACTGTATTACCCTTATTAAAGCATATATCAGCTAGGCTGATAAATCAGCACACATTTTGGCATTCTGAAGTAATTACCATTGGCCAAAAAGTATATCTAAATTATTAAAATTTTGTAGTATACAGTACAAATAATCACTAGTTGCTTAATGCAGCTGCTATCAATAAATTGTATTACATTACATGTGTTCAATATTTTCTACATATATTTACATTTATGCATTTGGCAGACGCTTTTATCCAAAGTGACTTAAAAGTGCATTCAATCATTTAATCAATGCCTTTAATCAGTTTGTATATAATGATATATTACTATATATCAACCACCCTCAAGACACTGTCATTGGTAAAATTCATTTTGGAGTATGCAGCTCACCTGTAATAGACAAAACAGCCAGATTTTCCTGAACTTAAAACAGAAAAGAGAAGTGCGGGAAAAAAGGACACCAGTCTGGTAGAGTGTTTGATACCTGCAGAGAATAAATTTTAACTTAATGAGATTAAAACATAATAACATTATCTTTTTCATTAAACACTTAAACTAGGCTTAACTGTTGTATTTAGTATGTTGTTCGTCTAAAAAACAGAATTTAAAGGCCTGAAACTAAGACAGATGTGTGTCCTACCAGCGATATTGTTCTGCATGTGACAAAAAGGAGTCAGGGAAGTACAGCAGCTCCATCTAATGTGCATGACAGAAGCAGATAAATGGAAAGATATTGGTCACAGGTGGTTTTACAGTATTGGCCATCTCTCTTACAGAGCAGAGGCAGTGCTGACCATACTCACCAGTCCTTGATTAATGAAATACTCTGCAAAGTAAACCACACCAAGTGGTACAACAAACTTCAGAAGACTCTGAAAAAGAACATGGGTGAGCACAAACAGTAAAAAATACTTGGATTCAAAGAGAAAGTGCACTGCATGGGACAGAGTATGCAATGTGTGCACCACACCTAAACCCTACCTTCAAGATGCCATTTCCATGACTAACTGTAGAATACTTCTTCTATTTCTTGTAATCTTTCACACACACCAGCAAGTGTTGACCATGTAATATAATTTATAGCAGAAAAGACACACAGAACTGAGGACCAAATAATACAAAAGCAGGGCTTACTTTCATTATGTGTAGTTTGTCAGTGAAGGTCAAAGGTCTGATGTGTTTGTCCTCTGTCATAAGAAAGTACAATTATCAGAATGAATTACCATGCACATCATTGAGCATGAAAAAATGAACTTAAACAATCACCTTGTTCATCCTGAGTTTCTGTATCAGCCTCCTCCACAATTAAAGGCCTTCTCTCCTGAAAGTTCTCCACCATAAAAGGATTGTGACCAGTCTCACTACGTGTCCACTGTGGAAATGAGGCTGGAAACACCAGGCAGAAATAGCTAAAAGGGCCCACGAGGAGAAGAGTTAGTAGAGAACATTTAGAAACTTTCACACAATACTAATCTGATCCACAGACATAATTCAGTAAGTTAAAGAAGTTCTTCTGACCTTACTACTAAAAAAACAGGGACAACCAGCATAATCCAAAGCGTAACTTGGGGTGTCAGGCCAGCCTGTGTAAATAAAGAGTAGAGAAGTGCTCCAACAACCCCTGCTGCCCCTGTGCCAGACCCCCAGCCATTTAACACATCTCTTAAAGTGATAGATACACAAAAAGAGATATAAATCGTAAGTGATGGAGTGAGTGGGACTGTGTTCAACATAGCATACGACCACACTATATATTTCTTAAGTATACATTATCTATACTTTGCACATTATGAAAACTTTCTGGATGAATTTCTAGGAGGCCGTACCTGCTAAAAAACACAGAGAGGGAGAGAAAGGACAGCTCCCCCAAACCTGAACTAACACTAGCAAAGACAACACCTGTGAAAAGATTCAGAGGTTTATCTAAACATATTCTTTTATCTCATTGCAATTCAATAAAAGAACACACACAAACACACTCGTTACCAAATATGCTCATCAGGATGGTTGAAGAAAAGGACACCATCAGGAAGCTCACTACTGCCGTAGAGAAACACACCAAAACACGGAAACTGTTCATAAAGAAAGTTAAAAGAAAATAGGAACATTATCAAATGACATATGAAACAAATTATTTAAAGCTGTCAGACCAGCTGTTACCAGATCACAATAGTTTAAACATAAACATTCTTCTACTACACAGACAATAATGGATATTTGTAGTTAGACATTAAATAAGAAAGAGCCTGTCAAATTTACCCATAAGGCACTTTGTGTATGTAGAAAGGTGCTGTGAGTTTGATTATGAGGGTGGGTAGAATATCAGCCAGCAGCACAGCCTAGAAACAGACAGAAAACTAACATGAGAACAATTTCAAGAACAAACATACACGCCTGCATGTAAATGACAAGACTTACTGCGGTGGATACAGGATTACAGTCATAGCGACTGCTGTTGCTGCTGTTATTGATCTCAACATTACTTAAAGTCTAGGGTTAAGAAAACAAGAATAAAAAGTAAGTAAACAAGCATGAAGTTGTGGTGAATGTCAAATCAATGCGATCAAAGTCAAGCCCTAGGAAATGCTTACAGGAGCTGTCGTGTTTTGAGATTCCTGTTTTTTCAGGATGTCATGAGCAGCGCTCAGCATTACCACATATGCAAAGTTATTGCAAAGCCCCAAACACCTATAGAAAGAGATTATGAATATTGATTCACCTTTTCACTTATTCAGTTAAACTGTTAGAAGATTTACTGACCAAAACCCAATGATATTCTTCCATCGTTGAAAACGACCTACAAATGTTAAAATGCCGGTTAGTATTACGATCACATAACTGTTTGCAATGTTGAAGTTGACATGAAAGTATCTCACCTTCGTTGTCAGTTGTGACAGGGTCAGAGTTTAAACTCTCAGCTTGATCCATTGCGATCTTTCACTGTAAAAATATTTCGAAGTGAGAAGTTTAACCACAGACATCCATAAAAATGCACTTATTAATGCAAAGGTTTATGACCGTAGCTAATCTGAGGAGATGTTATGTGAGAGAAATATAGCGGAAAAGGTCCATCATCTTCCAGTTTCAATAATATCTCTAATGTTGACAAGCAACAACACTAATCAGAGCAGTGTGCTACACAGAAACATGTCCGACGACACCCCGTTAAGGCGTAAATAGTTCCGCCTCACAACAGCTACTGCTTTGTCAAAAACATTATTGTATTACACGAAAGTACTAAAAATATTCATAAAATACTTATAAATACTACAATACAAGTTTATTTTACTACAAAACATTACAAAAATATTTATAAGAAGCTATGCAAATTATTTTAGAGTACAGAGGCTAAAGCCCCTAATGAAAAATACAATAAAAGTAAAATATAAATAAATACAAAAACTAGTTTTTGCATTTCACCCTTGTAACCAGGGTAATATGCCCTAACTGATACATCAAAGTATGTTTTGGTGAAATGGGTAGATGAATTACCTGATCATAAATGACAATATGTTTCTATAAACATAACCATTTACAGTTTTAATTTGGTTCGATTTAAAATGCTAACATCATGTTCTTCTCAAAAATGCTCCTTTTTTGTTACCAATAACAGTTCCAATACAAACCCCAATAAACAGTCTGGCCCACATAACGGCAAAAAAAGCAACAAAACTGAGGTCAGCTGTTAGATATACTTTATTTTTATTCAGTGCATCGTATTAAACAGTAACATGGTATGTGTGCTTTGTACAAGTCAAATACAATCTTTATAGATAACTAGACGTACAAGAGCAGAGTTTCCATAGCAGGGTACACAGTAGGACACATGGGAGTGTTTTTAAAAGATGAAAGAGGGAGAAGATCTAAATCTAAAGTTATCATATTAGCATTATTCTTTATTAATATATTATTTAGGCTTCATCTCTCCCTATTACTCTATAGTTTTGTTTCACAAATAGAAGTAACAAACACTGAAAGAAAAGGGAATGGGTCAAACAATGGAGTTCAGAGCACTTTGTTGTTGGGTTCCATGATTCTTCAGGAATAAGATTGAAATATGAAAGGCTTCTTGGTGATTAGTAGGCATGGTTGGCCACATAGAGTGACTCTCCAGCAGCAGCACCTTTATCTCCAGAAGACACATATTTTCCAGTACAGGCCTGGCTGTTGTTCTGTAGAGTAGAACAGAGAATGAGGCAATACGAGTAATGTTAAATTGCTATGACATACATTGCTGTAATTAGTGTATACAGTCAAGCTTTGTAAATACTGTAAAAACATGTTACTGCCATTACAAAAGCCTGCACCCATACTTACAAGAGCTCTCTTTACAAACTCCTCCTGGCACGCCTTGCCGTTCTCCTTCTTGCCACCCCAAGCTTTAAGCGCAGACGCCTGCAGGGCACGACCATAAGAGAAGGTGAGAGCCCAGGGCCTATGCAGGGGACACTGGTTCATGGCATTCAGGTTGAGTGTGGCCTCCTCCTCACTCTGACCTCCAGACAGGAAGGTAATGCCTGTTTTGGGTGAGGTACGTCAAAAATAATAAGATTCTGGCATACCATGTTGCAATGCATTCTTGAGTAATTTATAGTTCTTTACTAACCAGGCACGGCAGGAGGAACAGTACGGCGAAGAGCTGTGACAGTTGCCATGGCAATCTCCTGGGGGGTGTTCTTATGGGAACAGGAATGCCCGGCGGTTACCATGTTGGGTTTGAGAAGAGTGCCTTCTAGGTACACATGATGGTCTGACAGGGCTTTGTACACAGCAGCCAGAACCTTCTCGGTCACATACTGGCACCTCTTAAGGTCATGATCACCATCAGGCAAAATTTCAGGCTCCACAATGGGCACAATGCCATGCTGAGAAAACAGACACAAGTGTCAGTGACTAACTGACAAAAAAAAGAAAATCACCTTTAATTTAATCAGATACTTGAATTTTATGCTCAGTGTAAATGTGTCTCACCATCTGGCAGATGCTAGCATAGCGGGCAAGCACATTAGCGTTCTCAATAATGGCCAGCCTTGAAGGGGTTGTGGGGGTGATCTTCAACACACACCTCCATTTGGCAAAGTCTGCCCCATCTTTCTTGTACTGAGCACAGCGCTCATACAGCCCATCCAGACCTGTGAAAAAAAGACAGAAATTAGAATATTTAAGCTTCATTATAACTTTTCAATTATAGATCAAGTCTAAAGGCGCTTTAACACAAAGAATGATAACTATAAAGATTCACAATCATTTGAAATTTAAAGGGCTCATGCATTTCAAATGTAAAAGCACGGTTTATTCATATCACACATTAAAACTTTCATCACAATCTACACTACCAGGGTCACAGGATCTGCCAAAAACAATAATTTTAGAGGTGGTGCATGATGTCAGACTTAACAAGCGGAATGGTGTGGCTGCTAATGTAATACATCACTATACTTATCCCACCTGGTGTTAACAGGCCTTAATTCCAATATTCAAGCCACTAAGGATGTGAAACGCTGTATAACATTTACTGCCTGATAATATATTTTGTAGGTTCTCACAGATTCTTTAATGCATCTTTCAAGCACATAGCTCTTTACCCTGTGTGGTGGTCTCTCCATTAGTGCCAGCCAGGGGGACAACACCCTTGTCCACTTTGATGCCAACTACCATGCCCCTCTCCTTGAGGTGCTGGGAGAAAAGTTTGCCATCATCTGTCTTCTGGTACAGAGTCTCATGGAAGAGAATGACTCCACCGATGCAGGGCTTGACACGGTCATCAGCAGTGAAGAGCAGCTGGCGGTACAGTCTCCTGTTCTCCTCTGTGTTCTCAGCATTGATGCTCTGGAATCGCTTTGCTACACTACCTGCAGAGACAGTATGAGACAATCAAGGCTATAACCCGAGTGAGACTGCTTATTAGATAATAAACCAAAGGACCACGCATGTACCTGTAGACTCATCGGCAGCAAGAATGCCTTTGCCAGGAGCAACAATCCTGAGAGCAATATCGCTCAGCTCCTTCTTCTGCTCGGGGGTCAGGAATGGGTATGCGTGAGGCATTTTGACTCTGCACGGGGAGAAAGATATATTTAGGGTGATGAGACGGAGATCGGATTACATGGACATCAAAGAAAAGACGATAATATTATATTATGTAATAAATCAGCCATAATAAAAACAAAGCAACATATAACATGAAGTAATGATGCTAAAGACAGAATAACCCCCAAATAAAGGTCATCAAACCCTACAGCTTTTTGTACTAACTAAACACGGCATCTTGTTAACTAGTTCGTTACGCAACATGTCCTTGAGATGTAACCAACAATGACCTTGTCACGTTAGAAATAACAGTAAACTTTGAATAGCAAATAAAAACGCAACAACGACTAACCCGAGACTAGCTTCCTGATTCGTTCAACAGCCATTTTCCTCTCGTTTGGATATCAGCACATTATTAAAAAGAAATACTCACCAACTGAATGCGATTGACGATGCGACAGCGCTAAAAAAAAATCAGTGACTGACCGAACACGTTATCTTCCCGTGTTGCAAGATGTTGCAATGAAGGAAATACGGTATGATGAAGTTAAACAATGTAACGCAGCCGTATGTTTAGCCAATCAGGACGCGACTAATGCTTTGATTGACAACGAGCATAAGGCGGGAGATCAAGTGATGCTGATTCTGTAGAGACACTGATTGGCTTATGTGGTTTGGGAGGCGTGTTTGAGAGTGACGCAATTAGAGAACAATTAGGGGCGGGTGTGTGCGGTTTTTGTGATACGTGACAGGCATCACATGCTGGAGACAGGGCTGCTAGTGCTGTTTTTATGGCGGATGTAATAGGATACATATGACCTTGACATGCATGTACATTAGTGTAC
This sequence comes from Beaufortia kweichowensis, assembly GCA_019155185.1. Taxonomy (NCBI): domain Eukaryota; kingdom Metazoa; phylum Chordata; class Actinopteri; order Cypriniformes; family Gastromyzontidae; genus Beaufortia; species Beaufortia kweichowensis. Next base: position 5,885,139 of record CM032804.1, read on the forward strand.
AGTATTTCGTACAGTAAATTTACTGTTAAGAGATGAGTTTGTAAATATGAATATTGCTATCTGTTCCCACCTGCATCTGGTCTAATAATCGTGTTTTCATACATAGCATTTCATAATTTCATAATAATGCTTTCTTAACGTAATATAAAAGAAATCTTATTGTGGTGTAGTCATTATCTAGATCTTTTGAGCATAGCAAACTACCCAGGCCTTTGAGTTCCAAGGCTCTTAACATTCCCGCAATATCTCTAACACCCCCTACTTAAGTTTCATTCAGCCAAAGGCCAAATTAAATATAGACACTGATTCAGTGGCTGAAAGCCCATGACCAGGCTGAACCCCACATAGCAGATTTATGAATGTGTTAAAGATGTTGAATGCACAGCAGAAATAACAAAGCTTGTATGGACAATTTTTTAATGACACACCAGTTCTCACACGAAATTTGAATTTAAATGTTTGTTACAAAACATGCAAAAATAAACATAAATTTCCTGTAAAGCCTTGCTTGTCAAAAAAAAGCTAAACTATCAATGCAACTAAAAAATGAAACCAGCAAATAATTTAACTTTACTACAGCTACACATTTTGCAGAAACACAAGTTGGCAAGCTACTATTTTATAGTACAGAATAAAACAGAATAGGGAATGCATGCATTTTACCGTTATCTGGATGAAGGACGGTGAGCAAGAGCAAGAACTCCCCAAATGGAGGCAGAGGAGGTCTGGATAGTATGTGTGACAAGTCTGGAGCTGAATGACCTGTATTTATTCAGATGATGTGACCTTTGACATTCCGTGGGTTTGGCTAATCTTAGCAGCAGGCAAACCCACGATGCAACTGGAGAAGGGCGATGTGACATTCACGTTCCCCGGCATGCAGCAAAGAAAGGTTAAAGAGATTCAAAGACAAGGTACCATGTTATTGCCACAAACATGAATTATCTTTTGCATGCATTAAATCTTAAATAAACAATGGTATACTACATCTATCAATAGATGAAGAGTAATAATCAGAACTGGGCTGTGCTGTGATGCTCCTGGAAAGGGATCTACTGTCATGTTATGCATCATGACCTTTAACCTCTCAAATATCTTCTTTATATTATCACTCCAACATGCAAGAACTATGTGGCCAACCAATCAATGGCAGCATGCATTTATAGAGAGCCAATAGAAAACTGTGGAAAGAATAGAAACTTGCTTAAAATAAATAAGGTAAAATAAATAAAGCCAGCCCAGGATAAATCGAGGACAATGTAAATGTCAAAGTGAATTCTTCATCATCCTAACATAAACAATTTCTAGATAATAACATTAGTGGACACAAGACTTTGTGAAAAAAATCTTTATTTCTTTAAAAATTTACAGTTATAAAAAATACAAATTACAATTTAATAAAAAAATTAAGTATACTACTTAAAATTGCTGTCTGACAACAAAGAAAAGGGACCATCAGAGAAAAGTAACTGTGTCACAATCCATCTATGAAAGCCATAGTATTCCTGGCTGTAACGTATAAAAAATTAAATAAAATCTGACCACATACCAGACACAACCGTGCCATACAAAAATATTATGCAAGATGCCCTGTAAACATTCTGAAATGGAAAACCACTACGACAAGTGAAATTTAGACCAAAGAATAAGATATTTATGTATCGTAAGTCAACACTATGTGAACTATGTTAAAGAAAGCATTTTACACTATACTAATTGACCATCCACCATCTCAGTAAAAATATTAACTACACAAAGAAGAAACTAGACATTCTTAGACAAACATTTGAGCAAATAATAACAGAATAAATATTTGAAATGAGCTAGTCCTTTAAGGATTACTGCTAAACACTAGCAAAAAACAATGCAATGACACTGTAAATATGTTGACCTGTTGTGTTGAAATGTATGCTGGTTGATTTAAAAACAGCATAATTTTATTCATTAAAAGTATGGCACTGCTTAAACCACGCTCCACCATTTTACTTCAAAACTCTTTGAAATGCAACCTTACAAATAACCTCAAGAACTTTAATGATTGTGTGACTAGCTTAAAACTTCTAAGCTAAGTGTAACTTTAACAGTTTAACAGTTTTAAAAGTTTGAGGCATCTTTTAAAGTAAGGAGGGCTCTCCTCTGTCCTTTCATCCCTTTATTTAAATTTGATCTCAAAGCAGAAGCAGTTGATGGAGTCACACTCTGGAGGTTGACAGGTACAGGCACAATCCCACATCGCACACTGCAATAAACAAGATCAAACAATAAACAAGCTAAAAAGAAAATCACAAAAATCATATTAAGTATATAATAAAATTACTAGGTATCATTATACCCTATAATAATAATAATAATAACATAATTTCCATGCGTATCTCATCTCTACAGCTGGAAACAAGTGTTTTACTTACATTAGGGGAGGGGCAGGAGTAGTCAAGACATGAGTGCAGAGAGGGTGGACGACAGTCACATGACTGGGCACACACTAAACAGTACTCACAAGGAGAGAAACTCGCACAACAATCTGAACACTGAGGATCACACTTGGCCTGTGTGAAGGAAAAGAACCAGGATCTAAGACACAAACTTATCAAGTAAGATAAATAAGGAGACTGGCTCATGATGAGTTCTACCTTGAGACAGTGATGACACCACAACACGCCTGCAAGGAAAATCATATAGATCCCTACAGAGATCATGATGATGGCAGGCAGAGGGAGGGAGAGTGCCCATACAGGAACAGCCTGACAGATATAGAGTAGAGAACAGAGTAGGAAACATCACTGGGTTTAGCATTTTGGGAAAGAATATGTCAATCTTGACTACCAGTGAAAAGTTTGGAAACACTTACTCATTGTTTTGAATTTTTTTCCACATTTAAGAATAGTAGTAACCTCACCAAAATCATGAAACACAATCAATGCAATTGTAACTGTGGTAATTATGTTGTGACTAAAAGCATCCAAAATAAATGAATATATATTGTTATATTGGAGCATCTCCAAAAGTAGTTACCCATTTACTAGAATTTGCAAAATCATACTCTTGGCATGTCAAAGAGAAAGCTATTAAAGCCTTAGTAACACTTTACAATAAGATCTCATTAACATCAGTTAATGCATTAGTTAACGTAAACCAACAATGAGCAACGATTTTTTTTTACAGCATTTATTGGTCTTTGTTAATGTCAGTTCATACAAGTTCAATTGTTTATTCATGTTAGTCAGTGTATTACCTAATATTAAGTGATAAATTTTTTATTTATACTTAATAAACATGCATTAAGAATAAACATGCTATAGAAGCCAGGCCATATTTAGTTTATGTTACTAATGCATTTAATGTTGATGAATAAAACTTACTGTAACGTGTTACCCAGTTCTCTCAAACGTGACGCACAGCTAGATTTACTTTTTAACAAACTTATCTTTATTTTATAGAAATAGCAAGTAAAAACAATCTTACCATTATAACGTCCCCGCATTACCAATATAGCCAGGGCTTAATTTATTCAGCAAATATCTTTAAATGAATTAAACACAACGTTTACGCCAGATAGCACATTATGCTATGTATTCCATGCTAAGTGAGCTTCATCAACGTTGTCCTGGCAACACAGATACAACTTCCGGTTGTACAGCGAGCTTGAAGGGCCAAACTAGTTCCTTTGTTGTTCGTAAGGAATGTTTCTTCCGGTTCCAAGCCTGGATTCTTACTGAAAACCGGTTTGGCAACAGACCGTACACAGAAAATAGTTTGTCTTATTCATTGTTGGGTAAGTGACATAAAAATTACATTAATTACTAATTACACCAACACCTTTGTATAAATAATTCACTAATTACATGTCTTAAAAGAAATGTAATTCTTTCTTAAAATCTGTAAACTTTACCTGCTGAAATGTAATTCTCTCTTAAAATCTGTAAACTTTACCTGCTGAAATGTAATTCTCTCTTAAAATCTGTAAACTTTACCTGCTGAAATGTAATTCTCTCTTAAAATCTGTAAACTTTACCTGCAACAAGCTGTATACATATATTTTCATATGAATTTTAACTAAATGAACTAGGCTAATTTCTAACGCATTTCTAACTTATTAGAACAAAAACTAGCCATTTTATTAGGCCTAAATAAATTAAATCAAATTGCTTAAAAATGAGAAGTAATCCCTTTATTTCTGCAGAGGAAAGTAATTAAATTACAGTAATTAGTTATTTAGTAATCCATTACATCCAACACGTTGCACTTATAGATGTATAAGCATAAAAACGCACAAATTTATTTTTTGTAATTTTTTTAACAATTTGTACTTTTATGAGCTAGGTCCTCTGTTGGAGTGTGATACAGATAGCTGTTCCTGGTAAATTGACATAACATTAGACTAAGTGCAAGTATTTTTAAAGAGATTTTATATATTTAGAATAGGCACAGTGTTGTGATTTCATTTGAATTACTTAATTGCCTTCATTTATTAGAACATTTATTAGAACATTTATTGATTAAATTGTTAAATGACAGAGCAAATAGCTTACAGTAAACTGCTGTGCTTGTGATTCTGCCTGTGTCAGTGATCAATCAGTGCTAAAGTGACAGAGAGCTCAGCTTCAATAATAAAAAGCCTGTATAACAGCAGGCACAGAGAGCAGAAGGATGTAGGTAAGAGAAAGAGGTGAGAATGACTCCACTCCATCCAAAACAGATGGAATGTTGTAGGCAGTTTCATACACGAAGGAAGTGTATTGAGACGTTTTCCTGAAAACTTGGATGTTTGAGCCAAATCCTGGGTACATGTCTGGGTAAGTGCTGTAGTCCACCGACAAAATACCAGCCTGGACCCACATGCCACCCAACTGACACAGCAGGGGACTGCCTTCATCTTCCTGTATGTAAGTGGGACAGAAAGACTTTTACACACGTATAAACATTTAGTGGCAAATTTCTAGCAAACATAACAACTGGACCACAAAAGGATAAGTTTACACGCTCATGCCAATTTCAATCAAAATGATTATACACATACCTGCTGTACGTTCAGTGCCTCTGTGCAGATAAACAACTCTGGGTTGACGTAAGGACCACAGGGTACAATGGTTGTCTGGAATTCCTCAAGACCTGGGACTGTTTAAGAGGTAATTGGTAAATTAGGTATTTATCAGTTATTAAAAATTGATAATTGCCAAATCTATTAAAATAAAATAATTATAATAATGTAAATGAAAAAATATTGTGCTTATTTATCAAAATCACTGTTACCAGGCCAATCAAACACTTACGTGTGCCATTTCCTGTGTACCAACCCACTACTGTACATTGAGTGCCGGGCTGAAAATCATAACCAAACATGTTGAACGATACAACGTTGATGTAGTCTGACATTTCTGGTTCAGGATTCAGTTCCAGAAGTGCCACATTGTTTCCTGAACCTTCATTGATAAAAATTTGGTCTACGTTGAAAGTCATCTCCATGTTGCTGGAACAGTCCCACGGGACAAAACCAAGTGCCACTGTCCACTGAGATGGCGTCATGCCTCTAAAGGGCGAGATGTTAAATGTCAGTGCAGTTATCTGTGGTTGGGTCACAGGTTTCATTTAAATCAGTTTTGGAAAAGCCTTACTTACCCGTTCAAGCAGGCAGCAGAAGTCATGACAAAGTTCGGAGCAATCAGAGTTGCCATGCAGGTAGAATACATTCCAAAAAAGCGCAGATTAGCCATCATTGGCCACAGATTTGATGAAATGTCACGATTTCTTCCACACAGAATTGCTGAAGAGAGAAACAGAGCTTGAATTATTGTTTGTATGTATTTGTGAGAGAGGTTTGTCTGCACTGTGGGGACCTGTCAGTGGTCCTCGTGAGGAAAACAGCATAATAAACATACTAAATAATGTCTTATCAAAAATGTATGAATGCAGAAAGGTTTGTGTAAACGATAGGGTTGATAAAATAGTCAATCCTCACAAAGAGAAAATAAATGTATTTGTTTGAGAGTGGGTGTGTGAAGCTCAATTTAAAAATTTACAGTATATTCAGTTTATTTGTTTGGACCACAGACCAACTAAATCATTACAAGGTAGGGATGTATAGGAACACTGTAAAGAGATGAATTACACAAATTTATTAACAGTAGCCTACAAACAATGAAAAGAGCAGAGAGAATAGATCTCTGGTGTGTTCAGACCAAACCCATGAGTGTAAATAATATTACACCTGAGATGAAAAAAACATGACATTTGGTAAAGCTCCTGTTGATGAATTATGCAGGACACAAAGCTTCAATAAATATCAGGAACAAAAGGAATGTGAATGGAATTAAATGAAATGAATTAGAACGAATGAATTAGTAAAGGGTATATTTGAGAGATTAATGTAAATGGTAATAAACATACGTGGTTGGTTACAGGTCACATTCATATCATATTCATCAGTACGGTTGAAAATAGAACTGATGAAACTAGTTCCTTCCGCTCCGGCATAACCGCTGATCCAGTCCTGATACCGAGAAACTCTGGTATACACACCAGGGTTGTCAGCCCAGGCACAACCGTTACCGAAACTCACAACACCAGTCTGGATCCAAACACTGTTCTGATCGAAGACCATTGGACCTCCTGAATCACCCTGTACAGTTATGATGAATTTCAGTTTTGTGCCATATGTGCCACTTTAGAGAATACTGTATTGGTATTTTTGTTCAGTATGCCCTATATCTCACATACAGTTTATACAAGCATGAAAAATAAAAAAAATTATAATATCGAAAATTATATGCTTAAGCTTCTTGGTGTGGGTGGGGTGTGTTTGTAGCTCTAAATTTAAATCATTTACATTCCCAAATTACAAAAGTTTAAGCATTTAAATTTACGTATCATATCAAATGAGTTAAGATTAATGAACATTTGATACCTGACAGGAATCTTTTCCACCTTCCAATGGTCCAGCACACATCATGTTGTCTGTAATCTTTCCTTCTCCATACAGGCAGTTACACTTTCTGTTTCCAACAATAGGCACATTTACCTCCTGTAGGTTTTGAGGTGAAGGAAGAGACACTGGAAAAAATGAACAAACTGTGTTATACAGAGAAATTTGAGTGACTTTTGTGCATTTTAATAATGAACCAATTATAGTGATGCTAAGGTGGTGTCAATCAATTTATTACATGACTCAAAGAAGCGCAGTTTGCTGATGTAGTTGTTCTTACCACCATAATTGATGTTTCCCCAACCTGTGACCCACATTTCTACGCCAGTATTAAATGTGCTTTCATCTGCGGCCAGACAAGCTGGTTTGATGTATGAGTTGTATGTTACAGGTGAAGAGAGCTGGAGAAGAGCTATATCGTTGTCACTGGACATTTGGTCGTAGGCTGGGTGTGTTATGATCTGAGATATGTTTCTGGCCACTTCATTTGGATTGGGAAGTTCCTGACTGTGTCGGCCCAGATACACAGTAAAGATTGAAGGATCAGGGGTACTGAAAAAAGGACAAAGCAAGATTTCTCCATCATATTTATTTAGAAAAAGGAATATTTTATTAGTGCAGTGCTGGTGTTTAAAATTGTGATTATTATGTTAATTACCCTGGAAAACAATGAGCTGCTGTCAGAATCCAGCTGGGGTTAATGAGGGATCCACCACAGAAATGGCCGAAACCTTTCTCGTGAAGACTGGCCTGCCACGGCCAAGCACCGACTGGAGCTTCCTGTCCTCCCACTATTTTAGCAGCTCTGAAGACAGCAGCTCTGCCACACACTTAGAGAAGAGAAAATGACTTTTAGACTGACTTTTACAGAATTATAATACTTTTTATAAATGTTGTTTTTATAAGATGAGGAATCATTTACCATCCAGTTGGGAGTCACACCCTGGAAATAAAAAATATTTGTTTTTTTGTTGTTAATAGGCAATTAGATTCAGTTAAATACATGCACAGATAATTTTCTTAAACTTTAAGAAGTCTTTAGCAGTTAGTATACAGATGATGTTCATTAAAAAAATATTTTTTTGCAACAGTATTTAAAATAAAATTGTCAGACGACTACTCTGAGACATACACTACCAGTCAAAAGTTTAAGGTGACTTAACTGAACTGATCGTAATTTACGTGATCTTAACTTTTTGATTGCAGGTGTATGCTAAAATGTTTGAAAGTTGTTTTATATACAAAAATATCATAAAGATCATATAAACATAAATATATAGATATAATATTAATATAATATTAATATCTTTCATAACAAAACTTGCATAGACTAAATGCTTAGTAATTTGCAAACTAGACCTAAAAAACTAGTTTTTCAAGAGGTTTTGTTTCACAATTTCATTTTTTGTAAAGTTTTAAAAATATTAGACTATATTATATAAAGATTAATGCATTTACCTTTGGTAAGGAGAGTGAACACAAAGACCAATGCCAGTTTCCTCAACATCTTCATGTTTCTGACCTCATCGCATGCACTTGAACTTATATATCCCGCAGCCTGACTACACACCTCTTTTCATTCTCTTATACAGGCTTTACCTTTGACACATTTTAACAATGACAAAAAGCTTATACATAATGGAGCATGATTCTCTGGCATAGTGAAAATATGAAAAACATAAAAAAACACTTTCAGCAAAAGACTTGTCAACTCAACATACAACTTCTTGATGCAGAAAATTAAAAATATTTTTTTAATTAGGATCCTTCTGTTTACTGTTCTTTTTGAAAAATGACATTATTACTTTACATACTGTAATTACTTCACATACATAATAGTTTATAGTTTTACATAAAATCACCCTGCATAATGTAAAGAACATTCTGTGAAAATATGACCTTAATATTTTTATTTGATATGATATTTAAATTGATTAATATCACATACATATCACATAATCTCATATTTATATTTTAAGAAAAAATACAATTTTTTATTTAAAAAAGAAAAAAAAAATTAAAAAAATGAATTCAAAATCACTTAACATGTTAATACAATGATTTATAATACGCAACAAAAAAGTCAGTAAAATTGTTCTCACACATATCAAACATACCTAAATGTCAACATATTTGCTTAACAATAAAACTGGTTTTCCAGGTTTCAAGTCAAAGTCAAGTCAAATAGCAAAAATCTAATGTAGCATCACAATACCTGAAGATTATAACAAGGTGTGTTCCATTTATCATGCAATCTACAAGGTCTCTAAAGTAAGGTCATTGTACTTTTATTGTTGTTCTGTCATGAAGTGTTGAAAAGTCCTTGATGTCATTAAAAGGTTTCTGCCATAAACACAATATTCAATAGTCATCTTGCATCAGCTGATCACATCAAGTGCTGCTAATCAATGTAACCAATAGGGACACATACTAGATGGCATCCTGTTTAAGTCTGATTTCTATAAGTGCAGCAAACATGGAACAGTTGAGCAGAATTACATATTGACACTAATTGTTATTTTAAAAAATTATACTTAAAAAAAACCATCTAAAGAAAGATCAATAGGCTACTTGTCAGTAAGAAAAAAGGTTCAAGATGCACAAAAAAATTAAATTAACTGTGCCAATAATTGAAATTATAATGGAGGTGTTGGGGTGGAAGTGGGATGAGAAGATCTGTGCAGCGCGACTAAGAGCTTATAGAAAGCAGACTTAAACAGGATGCCATCTAGTATGTGTCCCTATTGGTTACATTGATTAGCAGCACTTGATGTGATCAGCTGATGCAAGATGACTAACGTAACCTGCCAGAACTGACGCTACGCTTGATAATACTAAATCAAGGACACAGGGTGAATTCCAAATAGAAGGGTCTTTTTAGACAAAAAAGCTGATTTCATTTCTCCAGTTACAAAGTGTCTTCCAAACAATCACATTATGAGACAAAAATTATTCTACGTTTTCCCATTGTTCTCACTTCAAGGCTTCTAAGTGGAGTAGTTCACTTCTGAATTTGCCCATAATGTTTAATCTTTTTATTCTCGAAAGTTTATAAGTTTTCAAAGCGTTTTTCTAAGCTAAGTGTTTTTGTTTTGATGTTTACATTTTCTTTAAACATTAAGCTATTTATCTTTGGTAATTCATTGTAAGTGTGCTATGTTATTCCATTATACTTAGGTTTAGCACACATTGTGCATGGATCTAATAAATTGGTAAAAAGAAAAACAGAGCAGTATTACTTTATGGAACCTGACTTTTTGCATATTTTGCATATTGTTTGCTTTGACTCATCAAAAAGCTTTCAAATCCATCATCATATATGAAACAGGTGAACAGTGAAACAGGTACATGTCACAATGCATTTCATGATGGAAGCATACCTTGGTAAATGTTGACTTAGTTCATTTAGACACCCACAGTAAAGGCTTGGTATTTTGTTATTGCAAAAGAACTTACTTACTTATTTTTTATAAACAGTATTCTAGTTGTGTACAGAAGTATTACTCTCTGTAAAATATGAGCAAAAATATAAATCTGCATTGTTTTTTATCTTTTTTTTTAAATCTCAAAAATACAATATTTAATTGAAGCAAAACAATTGAAAGTGGGGGAAAATGGGCACCCCCTAGAAATTATTTACTAGAAAGTAAAATTTCTCTGAATTATATATTCCCATATTTACATTACATTTACATGTCTTCCTGTTTCACATAATTGTAAATATTAAATAACACAAAGCCCAAATACCCTTATCATTCATCACAATGGGTAAAACCAATCTGCCTGAAGGAGGATGTGTGTCTAAATTGTGAGTAAATTTGAGTGGCCAAAGACTCTTTAAGAGAAATGCAGAAATCAGTTAAATCTTGAGGTCAGAAAGCTCCTGGATATTTATTTGCCATACTTGAATTTTATGTGTGGGTTCTATGGCCAAATAAAATGTCTTTGTCAGCAAGAATACAATACGTTTTTGGTGCACACAAAGATAAAAAAGTGCCCTGTGTCCACAGGTAAATACTGCCTGATCTTTATTGTTGTGGACTTACTTTTCTACTAGAGGTCCTGGAAATGTTGTTCAAATACATGATATCACGGATTCTGTCAGATACCAACAGATAAAAAATTCTCTACTAGAGATCGTATAATAGGCAATGGTTAGATCTTCCATGAGGACATCAAAATCAAGGTTCTGCCACAGTCACCCCAGTTCCCTGATCTGAACCCTATATACAACTAGTGGGGGTGAACTAAAGAGATGAAAGCACCAACATTTGAGGGATATGGACAAATTCTATATGGAGGAATAGTCTAATATCACTTGCCATAAATTCTTTAGCCTCATCAGACACTATATGCGAAGACTAAGAACTAGCAAAAAGTATTAAATAAAAGGGGGCCAATAATTGTGTCCAATGTGCATTCAAGAAAACCTTTTTTCATGAAGTGATTTTCCGGCTATATTATTTATTTTTACAACTTTCTTTGCTCGTATTTAATAGGGGGGCAATATTTTTGTCCACAACTGTATATATTATGTCATTATTACGTATGTAAATATAATCATAACAATAATAAATTCCTTACCAATCATAAAACTATATTTGTATTTTTCTATTAACAAAAGTATACAAAGTTATTTCTTGTTTCTTAATACCAAAGCCATTAATAAGGTAATAAGACACTTGCAAAATGAGCTAAATAAATTTATTTGAGTTAAATGTCAATAAAAAAAACTTGCTCTGAGGATTAATGACACATGTCAGGGTGGATTTTTGCTTTAGAAGGCACATGTGGTGTGATTTGTGATCACTTGCAACAGAGTTTGTTTTTCTGTCACGTGATTGTGGAGGCGAAGTTAATACTAAAATAATAATATGCTGATCTATAAATACTGCTGTGATTTTAGTCTTTGACATGCTATTTCTGAGTCAGTAAAGATATTAGGGTTATATTTTCACAGAATATTCTTTACATTATGATTTTATGTTGTAAACAGTAAATCACAAAAAATGACCCAATAATGAATGGGTCACATATTTTCGATAAACTCCACTTATACCAATAAACCTACTGCTCACAAACCCTTCTGAATTTTCAGATTTTCTTAGCAGGAACTGAAGACTATTATTTTTACAATGTCTGCTATTCTTGTCTGCTAGTCTGATATTCTTGTGGGAATATTTGTTTCTCTTTGTTTTTAAAGGGATATGTATGAAGGGTCCTTTTGTCCTTTTGTTCTGGACTGTACATATGCATCATTTCCATGGAAACAGTTGAGATTAAACAATGGAACAACAAAAAGTTATGCTGCACCTATGCTTTAACATGTAATGATAATGTGACCTGACAATGGTTTGAAGATACAATCAAAGGGATGGATAGTTTTACCTTTAACCCACTGCAGCAGCTAAGTAATCAGTCACGTTAGCATTGATTCTGTTGTAACAGCGCAGCATAATTTTTTTCAGAAAAGGATATGACCAATGTGAAAAAGTAAAAGGGACAGTAGAAATACAGCACTGTTCAATGGAACAGCCGATGAACGTGACAAAGGTTAAAGGTTTGGGGTTATAAGTGAACTTTCTCGTTTCACCGCATACAAAGGCAAAGCTATACCACATCTTTCACTGTGTGCTGGATGAAAGGTATGACTGATATATTTTTGTCCTATTGTCTGAACACAAATGCATTTATTAAGTCATGGCCTGCGGAGACTAGAGACAAGAGAAATTAAAGGATACACAAAATATTTTTTCAACCCATGGATGAGTTAAAAAGGGATAAACCCAATTGTTGGATTATGGGCTATGCTGTGTTGTTTTGACCCAACCATGAGATAGTCCATCATTCAGAGACTTGAAACTACCCAAAAATAAAAAATGTGCTCTTCATGTTCTTCTTCATCATCATCCTCTTCATTATCCTAACCCACATTCACATGACTTTCTATGTCTTTTAAAACACAAAAAGAACATGGAGCAGTTGCATGTTATTGAAAGTATAAACAGCAAATGCTCATATTACAAAAACATAGGGGTGTATGTCCTGAAAAGTTAAAAATCCCATATGGTTAATATATGCATTTTACAACAGGCAATATAGAGTTCATATTTTCATAACTGACCTTAAGGCCTCACTTCAGATAGCATATCAAACAACTTCAGCAGCTCTACTGTAACATAGGAACATTACACTTTTTGTTCATTTCATTTCCTATCAGTGAAGTGTTCTTAAATTAACAATTAAGTTTATATTTAATTTGTAATTTAATATAAAATCAACTATTAATTTTTTAGTCTAAAGAACATTTTCAAGGGAAAAGTTGAAATGGATGTTACAGGTTTCTCATCTTGTATGTGCCTGCAGCTTCTCATCTTCACAGACAGAGGTCTTCCTTAGACTGCTTGTTAATACATTAAACACACTTTACTTTTGTTGTATAAATACCTCCAAAATACTTGCTACAAATGTCAAAAACACCATAAACAAATATTCTCACTGCCTATCGATATCCATACCAGTTTAAAATGATATATAGTTAATTCTTATTATGCTTAAAATACAACACAATTTCTGGGTGACAGGTGCACTATTTTTTATATAAGAACAAATCAGAGAAAATGGAATTTTAATATTTAAAAATATTTTTTATAATTGTTTCTACTTGTGATGATTTTTTGTTGTAATCATTAGATTATAATTAGCAGTGTATATAAGCATCCTGTAATGAATGCAAAAGGCACAGAGAGGCAGGCAGATCCAAGTGCAAGCAGGTTTAACGCAAGAAAAGCCAAAAACATTTTCACATTGAACATTCACAAAAACAACAAACAGCAAAGTGCAACTGGACCACAAGGGCTATATATACAAGGGATAACAAGCAGGAATAATGAGACACAGGTGATAACAGTGAAACAATGATGAGTATGCAAGGGATTATGGGAAATGAAGTGAGTATGGCAAAGAGTCCAGAAACAGGGGAGCAGGGACAAGACAGGGACCAGGGAGACATAGACAGGGATCATAACACATCCACATTGTAAAAACTGGGTTTAATTTGCTTAACTAAAAAAGTACATCTCAAACATAGTAAATAAATCTAAACTGGCTGAATGCAGGTAAGAGACTGTCAGTTTAGTCAGCTAAACTTTTACTGTAAATAAATAAAATTCAAATTAAAATAATTTGTCATCTGTCATTAAATGATGTGTTATGTAAGCTAACAAACCCTAACAGGTTGACTGTACTCAGGTAATTGAACTATAGGGTCTCCCAAAACCTATAGGGGGATACTTAGAGGTACATTAAGTTGCTCACATAGCATGCTGAAAAAGCAAACATCAATAAATAAATACATCAATAATACTAAAAAGAACTTTAATATACATTACCTTTATTAACAACTATTTAAACCCCCGCGTTTTATTCTTTGACCAAGCATAAATAATTAAAAATATTCTTAAGGACTGAAATTTAACGTAGAATAACTCATAAGTGCATAATTGTAAAACCAACAAACAAATAAGAACCAAATTTGGTGCAAGTTAAATTTGGTGCAATTTGCTTGTTGTCCAGCAGGTGACGCCATAATGTAACTATATGTCACCTTAGGACGCACGAGAGCGCCACTCGTAGATCTACGCCGATATTTCGACTTGGGAAAATTATCTGAGGTAGCTAAAACCTTAAATCCTTTTTTACAGTGTACAAGTATACTTGTAAATGTACTATTTCAATATTATTTTGGACTAAATTGGCCCACTTTATTAATACATAACAGTACCTAAGTGTACTTGGAGTACTCTGGCTTACAACTACGTCTCAAGTAGACTTTTCATAGTATAGTATACGAAAATAAGTATACTAATACCACACTTAATGGCATATTTTTGTAAGGATGTTCATTTCCCCAAACGCGTTTAATATTATTTAGTTAAAGATTAAATGGGCAAACAAATCATTACATACTATTTAAATGGACAGAAATTCTGATACATTAAAAAAATAAATTCAATCATTTCCTTTTCATATTTTCATTTACCCAGATGACATTAAAAAAATAAAACAAATTGTCATTGCTTTCTTATATATATATAGATATAGATATAGATATATAGATACATAGATATATATACAGTATATATGTAAATCAGTTAATCTCATCCTCTGTGGCCAGTTATTTTTCAGAATAAAGCTGAAAGTAGAACAGACATTGTAGGAGAGAAGTCCGGCTACACCACTGTACAAAAGATTACAGGCTTAAACTGTTATTTCAGCTTACTGATTTTAAATATTGACCATGTGTTGCTGTAACTTACAAAACAAGTAAACTAAATCCAAACTAATCAAACCACAATCCAACTATACCTTTGCAGTATTTTTAGCATTAGAAACCATTGTTTATGTATAGTGGCTAGACAGGGAAAAAGCACTGACAGAACTAGCAATTCCAGTGCTTCAGGACTTTCCTTTAAAAAATGAGAACATTGGACATGTGAACGTGTTCAAGCTATCAACTTTGCACGATGATAACCTCAGATAATAAAACAAATGTACTGCAAAATCACGAGACTGCAACCGAAAAATAAATAAAGTCATCAAATTTACCACCATGTCAGCTTGATGTTTTATTTAAAATAATTAAAAATAAATCATAACATTCAAAATGAATAATTCCCTATATGTGAGTCATACAGCCATTTCACTAGAAGGGTTATTCAAACTTAAGATGTATATGTAAAACAAACACCACAACTGATAAATCTATATATACTGATTTGTAGCACTTTAAGTTTCTTTTTACTGTGTGTGTGAGATGCTGCACATCTTGTAAAGACTTGAGACAACTATGTTACAATAAAAAGGTTTGTTTTTATAATGCTTTAGGTGGATTAACTGCGTCCATTTTATTAATACATCTCTCTTCATCTCTCTCCATTGGCTACCGGTTGCTGCCCGCATTAAATTTAAATCATTAATGCTGACATTTAAAACCATCACAAACTCTGCACCCTCATACTTTGACACGTCTACAACCCATCCAGAACCCTGCGCTCAGCAAATGAACGTCGACTGGTGGTACCCTCACAGAAGGACACTAAATCTCTCTCTCGCTCTTTCTCCTTCTCTGTCCCCGGCTTGTGGAATAATCTCCCTAACACAATCCGGTCTGCCACATCCCTCACCTCCTTTAAGAAACAGCTAAAAACACATCTCTTCCACGAACACATGACATCATAAAAAAAACTTTTTTCTTTCCTCTACAGGTACTTATCTAGCGCTGCAAAACATTGTAAACTTAGAAAAGCACTTCTTTGCAATATTGTTGCCTCTTTTGATGTGTCGCTTCATTGTCTCCTAATATGTGTAAGTGTGACTCCACTTTGCAATACTTGCTACACCATATTTAATTTACTGGTTTTGCTAATGTCCAAAGCAATTTATTGTAACGTGCATGTCCTGGTTTCTTGTGTTTTTCTTGGTCATTGTTTGATTTCTGTCACCTTTGTCATTAATCAGCCCCTCCTCCTTTTCCTTGCTTAACCATTATGTCTGGTTTAGTTTTGGTTGTGTTTAGGTTGCGTTTCTGATTTAGTCCTTGTTTGTGCTTGTTTTTTGGATGCTGGGTTGGTTATTTGCCTTCAGTTAATTTATTAAAGTTTGAGGAGTTCTTGAGCTTGTTCCTTTATATGTGTGGATGTGTTGTTTTCACAACACCAGCAACCGTAACACCTATACTGCATTATGTGCCTAAATCTGTCAATGCTAACAGTAGCTGTATTGTTAAAGATATAATTTCTGGTTATGATCAGTTGTCAGTCAAACTGCAACCCCGAGGTTACACATTGCATAATGGCGTGCCATGTCGGTTTACATAACTTTAAAATGTGTGTGTTGAATTCAGATTTGCTTCTTGATTTTTTTTGACAAATTTTTCCTCTCATCTATGCAGGCTGTCATCCAGTAACCTGAATCAGATTGACTATTCACTGGGTTTCCTGCTGCTATTGCCAGACAGACTGGTTTTATGCATTTACCGAAAACCACATGTGAGGAAAACCATAGAAATGTGGAGTCATTGTAAAAAGAAGCTACATCAAATCTCCGTACATTATATTTGGAGATTCTCTGTTTGGATTTAGTCATCATCCACAGTAAAGATGTTTATCATAATACAATATAAGTGCTTAAAGTGATGCTGAATACAATCCTTTTACTTTGCCAAAATTTTCTTTAAAAAAATCTGTTGCTATATTGACCTTTTGTCTTTACATATATACAGATTCTCATTAACTACATTTACATTTATTCACTTAGCAGACGCTTTTATCCAAAGTGATGTACAAACAAGAGAGAATTTACATTTTTTGACAAGCCACGTTTACAAGTAGAACTATAGCTGAAGTGAGGGAGAGATGAACAACATTTTTGCAACATTTGATGCTATTTAAAGTTTTGGAAAAAAACAGACACTTAAAAACAGTGTGTGGTTGATTATCATGGTATTTGACTAGAAGTAATAGGAGAGGGGATTACAACTACAACAATGCAACAATGACCTTTCTGTTCAACCTTTAGATATGTTTTTGTGTTTGCAATTGTTACAATACACATGGCATTCAAGAGAAAATATGGTTACATAATTGTCTGTTCATTTATGTTACAGTTCATGTCTGTTACAGTTTTGTGTTAAACCTACAGTAAATGTGTCTGTCCATGCAGTAGGAAAGTACAGCAAACGCATTTTATAATGAACAGATATACAGAAAATACTTGATTTTCTTTGAACCCTTCAGCTAACCCAGTCTCTATGCACCTGATATTTGAGTTTGTCCATTTTAAAATGCTATTTCAGGGATTTTAGTTATTCTGTATGACTTATATAAGAGTGAATCTTCATACTTCATTCACACGCACTTCGTCTAAAGGTCAGCCAACGTCATGTTACAAAACCTTAAAGTGCACATTGACTGACAGGCAAGCGTTGCAAAGTGTGTCATGTTCCCCCGACTTTTTCTTACAGAGTAATAGAGAAAATATGTGAATTCTCAGAATTCTCTCAAAAATATCTGTCTCAAGATAACCGAGTTAAACATTTCCAAAAACATCTGTTTACAGCATCTTAAATGTCTTACCATTACAATGAGAAAGACCATTCTTCATAGAGTTCAGATCAGTGATATGTTTGCTTGATCAGTATCATAAAATTTTTTAATGCTATTGTCAAAGTCAGTAAAGTCGAACGTTTCGATTTGTGGTTTAAAAGCTATTAAATGATGGTTGTTTGTGCAAGAGAAACAGTATTTCCAGTTTTAACACACCTGAAGAACTCTAATGATATAATTAGTGTTTGCACCATTTTCATGACATTATTTTACATTTCTGTCAAAGTATACTTGTGATTGTGGTTTCTGTCATAATCAACTGAATTTTAACAGTTAATCCTGCTGCTTAATATGAACAGTGATATAATTAGAATATAACTACAATTTCTATAATAACTATAAATTCATAATCTCACAGACCTTAAACTCTTAAGTCAAAATCCAAACTTAATTAAATCTGTTATATTTTTGTACAGCATTACAGTATACAGTTTACGGTATTGCTTTGGAAAAATTATTTAAAGAAAAGTATCAGCACTATTGGGGAAAAAATGCTGTTTGTTGGGATGTTAATGACCACAGTGAATGTATAGCAAATTTACAGTGACCATCTTTGCCTTCTGTGTTACTTTAAGTGGTGATATAACAACAGCCTCCCACATGGATTGTTTCAGAAAGGTCAGAAATTTCTGTATTTTATTAAATGTTTAATGTAATAAAAACAACAACTCTTTCTCACATAATCATAATCACAATCATAACAGACTAAATGTGTCATTATAGTAATTGAACTATACAAAAAAAATGAGAATGTTTAGAATCACACTAATGAGTGTTTTACTAGTAATTAAGTTATGATGCAATTCAAAACTACTATAATGACTTTTGCTGCCCACATGTTTTAAAATTAGTTACAGCTTTAAGTTAAGGGAAAGTCCATGTCCATATCCATGTGATCAAAAGAAAAGCTGAAAAACTGGTTTTGTGAGACGTTCCAGGAAGTTAGAGGTATTTTTCACTCTGGTATGAATCTATGTTTCCACCATTTGAAAAAATGCACGTTTACGTGTACAGAAGCGATGCAGAATGCAAGATAAGTTCACAACACATGCTTTTGTGTTCTTTTCAATGAAATGTGAGAGAATAGATGGACACTCATGACTTTTACAACTATTTTTATTGTTATTTTAAAAAATGTTTCAGTAAAACATCAGATTCTTTTACTCTTTACATTTATAAAGTGTGGTGAAAAGAGTTTTTTCATCGAAAATCATAACAAACTGCTTTTCAAAATCACACATGTATAAAAAACTATTATAAAAATCAAGTAATAAAATAATGTGTAATTTTTAAAAGAATGCACTCTCTAAATGAGATAAATCATAAACAGTGATGTCCCACATGTGATGCAGCTTGAGGTAATTGGTAAATAAATGTTTGCAGAACTAAACCACTCACACTGGGACATTTTCATAAAGTGCAATGCTACAATTCAACAGTAAAATGTTAACTTTCTGGTTACAGTGTTAGATTTGCATTTGTTTTGAACGACAATCCAAAACAACAACTGAGATTTTCAGTATTTCTGCTTAGTGAAAAAGACAAATGGGCTACTCAGCCCCCTTTTCATTAAAGCATTTATAGTATATGATCAGTCAGAATAATTTTCTATTAACAGTCACATTTGATATCAAAATACTACTCAGACCCTACTGATCTCAGCTTTAATGAAAGATCTGCAGAGCTATAAGTGCAAAGATGGTGGTAAAACATAAGGAAATTTGTGTTTGTGATCCATTGGTGGTAGAGCTTTGTGTTGAGGCGCTGTTTCCAGTTGTGGTGTTTGTCTCTTTTGGGGGAAAAGAACCGACCACAGACCTCAGGAATGATGCATAGCTGGAGGTTTTAGTGAAGATCTGGATGTCTTGAGTGGCACGAGACTGGCGTGTTGCGGTGCTGTTGGTGTTACTGCTGTTTTTTATTGTCATAACAGCAGCTTGGATCCATGACTGACCCTGCTTACACATCAGAGGACCTCCCTGATCACCCTGAGAAAGAAAGAAAGAGAGATTCGTTTTGTCTGACAATCACAAAGCATTCTTCAGGTTTGTGTTATTTAGCCATCCTGGTAAGAATGATGTAACATGTTTAATTAAATCAGAGTGAACTTACGTCTTGTAGGCTCAAAGACGTTGTACAGATACTGTTTGAGGATGAGTTCCCACAATTCACAACAGAGGTTTGGAATTCCTGAAGGGTTTGATTAGCTATAACACAAAAGATGAAAATGTGTATAAATATACCATTACAATAATTCTCATCCTAAGTACAGATAATGTTTGAACACATAGCTATAGATGACGAATAACCAAGTCTGTGTTATATTGTTTATAAAATCACAGTTAAAGGGCTTGCAGACACTCCACTTTATATTTTTATTCATACAATTGTAGATTTGAAACACTCACTTCCTCCTGATCCTAAGCCCCAGCCTGCCACCCAGCATGAAGTATTAGCACTAAAGCTACTATCTCCCAGATCCACACACAGCGGCTGAATGTAATCGGATAGTTGCGGTGCGCTGGCCAGCTGCAGGATAGCAATATTGTCACCGGTCACATTGCTGATTGTGATGTTTGCAACTTGTAAGGATGCTTCATTGACGCTGGCAATATTCTGATTCAGACGACCCAGGACCACGGTCCAGTTGGAGCCATTGGTATATCTGAGTAAATAAACACATCTCTGATGAATCCAATCGATTTGATTTGATTCCAGTCAGTATTTCGGCACTGAAATGGCATTACCTGGAAAAGCAGCTGGCAGAGCTCATGACAAAACGCTCGGCAATCATCGTTCCTCCACAGACGTGACTGCCGTTGAGTTGCAGGCTGGCCATCCAAGGCCAAGCACCGGACGATGCAAGGGAGATATTTCCTCCTACACGAGTGTTCATTTTGGCTCTTCCGCACACCACGGCTAAAGAGAGAAATACAACAAAGTCTGAGTTACAAACCTTCATCTATACAAGAAACAATGCCTTTTTTAATATCCTTTCTTTTCTTTGGGTGGCACAAAACAAGTCTTTTCAGTTTCATTTTTACTTTTACTTCATTGTGTTAACAACATTAAAGTCATGGGCTTGATTCCTAGCGAATGCACAAACTGAATAAAATGTAATGTATTTTTAAAAATCCATATCAAGTATAGAAGTAACCTTAAAAGATTCTTACGTGCAGCGGTTGTAGCAGTAACATTCACAATGGCAGTGGTTGTTGTTGTAAGGGGAGGTACACCAGCACAGCTCTCGCTAAGATCGCCATCAGTACCATTAGATGTAAATTTAATAAAACCTGGCTGGTTGGTGGTGATGTGCGTGTTGATCCAACTCTGAAACTCTGAAACTCTGGTGTACACCCCAGGAAAATTAGCTAAAGCACACTCTTCACCAAAGCTCACGACCCCAGACTGAATCCAGATGGAGCCCAGTTTGCTGACCATTGGGCCACCTGAGTCACCCTGTAATACAGATGAACAGGTTACGATTGACAAAATACAAGCAAAAATCTACATCAGAAGGAAAATCGGAAAATACTAAATATCCCATTGGTTTTCTTATTACCTGACAGGAGTCTTTCCCCCCTTGTAAATATCCAGCACAGATCATGTTGGTTGTGATTTTTGAGTTATAAAGGCAGTTACACTTCCTGTTTCCAATGACAGGCACTTCCACTTCCTGTAGATTTTGTGGTGAAGCCAGAGAAACTAAGAGACACATCATAATAATAACCTAATGTTAAAACACTGCAGAATACAAGAGACTGGCATGATATAACACAGGACGTAAAACAAACATCATGCAGATATAATTGTTATATTTCTTACCGCCAAATGCAGTATTTCCCCATCCAGTGACCGAACTTGATGTGCCGTTGAAGAATGTGCTGCCTGCTGCTGCCAGGCATACTGGTTTTATATAGTTATTAAAATCCACAGGTGAAGACAGATGCAGAAGAAAGATGTCGTTGTCATTAGTGGCGCTGCTGTAGTTTGGATGAACAAAGCCTTCAGAGACAGTTCTGCTCACCTCGTTTGGGTTTGATTGTAATTGTGACTGTCGGCCCAAGTACACAGTTACGCTACTCGCCGCTGTGCTAAAATTTGGTTGAAAAAAAGGGTTAACAATCAACACAATCATTGAGTAAAATGAATGCTGGTCTATGATTTTCAGATGGTTATGTGTATACCTGGAAAAGCAGTGAGCTGCTGTCAGGACCCACTCTTTGTTGATGAGTGATCCACCGCAAAAGTGGTAACCGCTTCTGTGAAGACTGACCTGCCACGGCCAAGCACCGGCAATGGCTGTCTGTCCCCCTACTATTCTACTGGAAACAGTTGGCCTGCCACATACTGACAATGAGAAAATAATAAGCATCGTTTCAGATTGAAAATCTACAGAAAATATCTAAAAAAAAAAAAAAAGTAAAAAATAATTACCATCTAGTTGTGCCTCAGACCCTAGAATAAAACAAAAAGTTATTAATAACTTTAAGATAGAAACATATTGTATATGCAGTATAAAACATTCATCTTTAACCAGTTAAGTGTGACCATTCCTCAGGTGGAACACTTATTTTACTTCACTATTCAATTTAATATTTCATAATTGCATTCTATTTAATCATGACAAACTATATATTGATGGAATGGTCTTAGACTCAAAAATAAATATTGGACAAATGTTCATAACAATGATGATGAACTTAAAAATATTTATTGTTATTTATAAAAATACATAAAATAAAAACAAATAAAAAATATTTTAAATGTAAAAAATTGTAGTTCAGATTTGCATTTCACATTTTCATGTGTATGCTTAACATGTGCAGTGACAGTAATCAAGTTAAAAGAAAGCAATAATTATGCTACAAAGTCACATTATTACTGTTTTTGAAGATGAAATCATATGAACTTACCTCTCACAAGGAGAGTGACAGCAAACACAGCACTCAGTACATGAAACATTCTCAACATCTCTGACAAGTGTAAGACCGGCACCTGCTATATATATTTCACGCACTCCTTCGTAAGTGCACGCACTTTAATCACAACTAAGACACACCTCTCTGTTTGTAATCCTTCTCAGTTCATGCTCATTTGCTGAGCAACCGGTTTACAGATACACAAGTATTTTGCTGTCAGGTATGCAGCAGCTATGATAAGGCACATGCTGGCGACTTTCAGTCATGTGTTAATCTCAGTTATGCAAACAGTAAAACTTGAAATATGAGAAAAAAAGTTTTTTTTTGTTCAACTGCTTTGGAACATTTCTATCACGAAGCTCAACGTCAGTCATCTCACTTGTGAAAGAATAATTTTTGATTAAAAAGCATCTGTCATTGCGTTAATGTAATGTAGATGAGTACATATGAAGTGCATCATGTATATTTTTGTTCAAATAAAATAAACCAGGCTTATTTATTGGTCTCTCTATTCATTATTCATTACAAACAAATTTCTCACAGTAGTTGATATACCTGCAGTTAGGTGAAAAAACAATGTAGCAATGTACTGAACTAACTTTACCCACAATGTTATATGCACCTAGATCTACTGAGTGCAAAGAAAAAGAATAATCTATGCTGTTGTGACCTACAAATAACACAAAGGATAAATATTCTTTTACTGGTACAAGGAAAAGAAGTTAAAAGAGAAACGTTCCATTCATAAACAAAAGAATTAGTCATGAAAAACTCCTGGCTCACAGCTGGAGGAAACAAGTTTCATGCATCTAGGTAAGCTTAATGAGTCATAATCAATAATTCTGTAGCGAAACTTCCTGCATTACAATAAACATATACTGACTGCAAAGTAGTTGTGTAGTAAAAGCACTTTCAGTTTTTATTTTAGGACATAAATAAAAACGACTAACGTTTATTTTAGAGATCTAGCGTTTATTTTATAGTTTTATAGTTATAGTTGCAAAATGTTTTTTTCTATCCATAAAATTGTGATTTATTATTTATATTTTGCTATTTTTAATCATTAAATTAAATATATTATTACGTATTATTACGAGGACTTTAAATTAAGTTTATGATCCACTGTCATTTAACACATTTTGCATCTATCATGTTATGGTAATGTTCAAATACTTTTGACAGTAGGTATGTACTCCCATTTAAGAAAAAACATATATACAATACATAAATATACATTATAAGAACAATATTCAGCAAGGCATGGTGTACTATACTATAACTCCAAAGCAACAAAATAAACAGATATCATAGAAATGATGTGACTTGCATGACCAGGAAACACAATGACAAAGTTTTTTTAAAGA
This sequence comes from Beaufortia kweichowensis, assembly GCA_019155185.1. NCBI lineage: Eukaryota > Metazoa > Chordata > Actinopteri > Cypriniformes > Gastromyzontidae > Beaufortia > Beaufortia kweichowensis. The sequence continues at coordinate 5,909,509 of CM032804.1, forward strand.
CTGTACACTGTTTTTAAGTTAAAGACAAATAAAAAAAGAAGAACTTCTGAATCATATAATAATCTTAAAAATAAATGAGACAGACATACCAGAAAACAACAACAAGATCAGGCAGGTGTTACACCAAACATCAATTAAAGCAATTTATTTGAGGACAAAACAAACCCTGTGGAAGTTCGGTTTGAAGCACTACAGTATATATTTATACATAATATATATATAATTAGTTACGTAGCTTATTATTTTAAGTATGATTATTTAAATGATAAATTAGTACTATTAAGAAAAAATTGATTTAATTGTTTATGATTTGTGAGCTTTTACAGTCACATTTAAGGTAATCAAAATATTTTACCCACCACACATCTGATTGATGCATAGTTAGAAGTCTCATTGAAAACATGTCTTGAGCGCCAATAGACTGGCAGTTAATGGAGCTTGTGTTACAGCTGCTGTAGCATACAGTATCATTTATCTTTGATATCCAGTATACTTCTGATCATGCATTTTAACTCCCAGGTCTTTAACTTTTTGAAAAACGTGATCTGATGTTAGAATGGGAGTCAATCAATAACAGTCATTTTAAAGAACGTACAGTGGTTGTAGTTATTGTAATTGTACAGGCAACACTTGATGTTATGACACACCATCATGGCTCTGGTTAGCATCAGTAATATTAGAGATTTATAGTTAATGATAGCATCTAAAGACTACTGACAACATATTAGCTATTTAACCAGTTCTATGATGCTGTAAAAAAGCCTGACAAATGGTATCTCTGTAATATCTGAATTCTTCCTCGCAGACAAAATAAAGTCTCATTGTCACACTTGTTTTTTTTAAGTATCAACTTTGTCCTCCAAAACTTCATTAGATGTTTTTTACCCAACAGAATATTGGATGCTTCTCAGTTATGTATTTCTGCATCCTCTTTCTTGCGTCCCACTTATATCCTATTGGGATATAAGTAAAGTTGAATAAAAAAGACATTTGTGAATACTGCACATTCATCTTATCATTCATTAGTGCTTTTACACAGAGTTTAAATTGCAATACATCAGACTGTTAGTGCAGATTACAGAGGAATGTAGTTCTCTCAGTTAAAAACCCACTGTGTAGTGATAGGAAATTACAGTCATAGTCAATGACATTTCCAACAGATCCATCAAACTACTTTCACATGTAGAAAAAAACATAACTATATCTTGCACAAAAATAGAGTTACAGACATGTGTAAAATGTGTTACAAACCCTGTTCTTTTTTAATTTATTTGGTACAATTCAATTAGGTTGTTGAAGTAATGCAGCAGAAAAGTTTGAGTTACTTGGCTCAAGTCCACAATGTCATCAATGCACCAGATCAAGCAGTTTTCAGTAACAATCAGGACTAACTGGATCTCATGGTACTTACATGGTATAAGATTACTTGTGTATTATATTTGCATATATGCAGGGAGGGAGTGTACTGGTGAGTTACAGCTGTCTGTCATTTTATTGTTTAACTCTACTTAAAAATAAAGGTGATTTATGATGCCATTAAAGAACAATTTCTGGCTGAATGGGTCAATAAAAAAATCCTTATAGTTGATATTTGTTGATTGTTTGAGGTTTCTTAGTTTTTGTCTATTTCAGTCCTGTAGTAAATTTCTGTCAGAAATTTGAAATCTCTGTAAAATGTTGAATAGCGAGAGATTTTAATTATTTCTATTTTAGTTTTGTGGTTTACTATAAAGTGCCCTTTGTTCTTTTATTTTATTCAAAGTCAATGCTGATTGGCCTCATCTCATTTCTGAAATTCCACACCTCATTTCCGTTTCCAAAGAAACCTATTTGAATACAGAACCATTCTGTCAACTCACTTGTTGCCCGTAAACCATAATAAATCAGCTTTTCTTTCACACAATTGTAGTTATTACATATTGAGAACTAATAAAAGAGAGTGTTGTTCTGTGTAAAAGTGGAATGCACATGCACTTGTAAGTAAACCGTAAACCTGCTCATCTTGCCAAACTTCTACTCTATACAACAGATATGTAAGACGAAACACAAAACATTTTAAGGTCATTGAAAATGTCATGCCATGCCATGCCAGTATTTCCACAAACACTACGTCATTATATTGACAATGACTGCTTTTGTGCCCCAGTAAAGACCTTTGGTGCATAGGTGCAAACACTATATAAAAAGCACACATAACAATAAACAGATCAAATTTAGTTAGGATATATTTCAGACAAAACACCTAATAATGCAAAATTGTAAATATGACAGTTTTGCAGTGTATAGTAAATTAATAGATTAGTTAAAAGTTACTACACATACATTTCTTATTCAAGTCATTGTACCAAAAAATAACCAAAAATAATAACATTGTAACCAAAGCAAATGGAAGTAATGTTCTGACCTAATAAAATTTAATGTCACATGGGTATTTGGTTGACAGCAACAGTGTGTGAGACGTACAGCAGCTGTGCATTACTGTTTGTTACTGTAAATGGCCTGGTCTGCTCATAAATACATTAATCAAGACCTTTAATCTTACAGAAAAACAACATGAACTGCACGTTTTTAACATATGATCACATATGGACAACGTGAATATTTAATGTTCAAAAACATGTAAAACCACACGTTACACATGTGAACACATGTGTTTTTGCACATGTACGTTTTATGTGGCTTTCTGTAAAGGCAGGAACAAAGGATCAGATAAGAGACAGATATGTGGGAGTTATATGGCTTGATATGACATTTATCACCTTAAAAAGTGAGTGTATTGTGGGATTTCCCATGAGCTACTGGAGGTTTCTTTCACATCACATCGCATGAGATGACGTGACACATGATTGCTGTAGGGTGAAGTCTTAAACAGTTTAGTCATTCCATTAATTCTCTATTTATAACTTAAATATGAAGATATGATGTGGGTAAACAATAAACAAGATTTAATTTGGATAAAACGCCATGCAGAAAGGGTAAGTCATTTCTGGCTTTGCATATCAATTTTAAATATGTGACAGATCTTTTTTTAACATTTTGCATGTTAGTTGTGACATGTTTGGCATTCGTATGTGTCAAAAACACATTCAACTTCCTTGAACTTTTGCATTTCAGTACAATTTTGTTCATTTCTCTTCCTCTAGATTCATAAAAGCATCTCTACTTCCATCTACAGGACAAACATTTAAACTGCATCTACCCATACACTATGAGTACATTATAAAGGAAACTGACTGAATCATTATTACACAAATCTACACATTTGGCAGACTCTTTCATTTAAAGCAACAGACAATGTATTTTATATATTTACAATGTCAGTCAATACAGTAAGGATATCAAAGAAAGAAAAAGGCAAAGTGCATAGATAATCTCTCATATATAAAAATACCCCTACTCCTAAACCTACACCTCTTTTTTTTAACATTTTTAATAAACATTATTTATAAGCTGTTTTTCTCATGGGTACCAAAAAATGTCCCCACAAGATTAAAACATTACTGTTATTATTGTATTTATCGGGACATTTGCCCCACATTGCTTTCAGGCCGGCAACTTTTACGTGCTTTTTATTATAAAAAATTACCTACACTTTGTAGATATAATGTTAATGTGAGGCACCTGGAAAAAAAGAGAGGAAAAACAGAAAGAAAAGAGAATATTTAAGAGAAGGGGAAATGTGACATGATGCTTACATGTCTCGGCTGAGCTCCTGTTGCAGTGGAAGAAGTCATGAATTTTCTCTCTTAATGTAGGATGAGGAAAACTAAAAAGGATGTCTTTTTCCTGACCAAGCATGCCTGTGCCCTTAATGTCTTTCCTGTCTGTGCAAGTGAGTTTGAGTGTGTGTGCTTTGCTTTGTTGGTTATTTTAATAGTTGTTGGTGTACACTGTATAGGTATTTGCTGCTTTTTGCAGAACACAGTTACAGTAAGGGATAGTTTACCCAAAACTAAAAATTCTGTCATCATATATTTACCTTCATGTCATTCAAAACCTGTATATGACAATATATTCATCTGTGGAACACAAAAGAACATTTTGTTAAATGTCTCAGTGGTTTTGTATCTATACAATCTGAGTCAATGAGGGACATTACCAATGTTTTTTTATATCTTCTTTTGTGTTCTGCAGAAGAAAGAAACTCATTCAGATTTGGAATGACATGAGAGTAAACGTCATTTTAGGGTTAACTATGCCTTAAAGGTTTGTATGTATCATTTCTAAGACTAATCTTGCCTATTGAGGGCGACAGAAAATTTTGAAATTTCCAAGCAGGGTTTTGTGTACCCTAAGGGATATTTAGAGTTCAAGAGTGATTTACATTATTATGTTATTTTAAACATAATAACACAACAAAAGTTCCAAATATTATAGCTGTCAAACAATTAATAGTAATTAGCTCCAAGTAAAGAATCACCATTTCGCTCACAAGTGACTTTACGTTAAAGGTTTAATCTGGGTTTCATTGTTTAAAAAAAATTCATCGCACACACAGCTAAAGCAATCCTTTTCTTTTATATCGCTTGTGAACAGCATGTGTCTACATGCTCCTAGTGCAGCATGTTTCTGCATGGGCTTCCATAAAGATTCTCACTATCACAGACTCATTTGGTTGCTTTATGGTTACCAATGGTTACTGAAGCTTCATCTCAGGCATGAGGCAGGCTGGGCATCAGGGGGTCCCACCATAGAAACAGAATAAGCTTCAGTTCATTGGGTCCCACGGCCTATTGCCGGGAGTCACATGGTACCACTGTGACCAACCCCCCTATTCTTTCTCTTTACAATCCATATGAGTGGGGGAAGGGATGGAGAGGAGGGAAGTGCAGAGAGAAAGAGGGAGGGTATAGTTGAAAGTATCAAGGCAAGGTGAAGACTGTGGACTGAACAAATGAGAAAGAGAGAGAGAATATCCTGTATCCTCTGTTATACTGGAGAAGAGGAAATCACAGTCACAGCATTGATCCTGTGACTAGAGCTGAGAGAGAGAGAGAGAGAGAGAGAGAGAGAGAGAGAGAGAGAGAGAGAGAGAGAGAGAGAGAGAGAGAGAGAGAGATAATAGGAACGAACAGGAGCAATTGGTTGGATAACAGGCTGTCGGAAAGAGGAATGACAATGTATCTCGGAGCCTCATCTTCTGGGATCCCCTTGGCTATGTGAGGACATCTGTGGATTTTTGTAAGGATTCCCAAAACAGGGAAGCTGTTGTTGGAATATTGCACTGAGAAGCTGAAACCTTGGGAATACTGTGCCATGAGCGGGATCAGGAGGCGGAAGAGGGATTGCTAAAGCATGGAGCAGGTGAGCGATACAACCTGCATATAATTATACAGAACAAACAATCACACCTACACATACAAAGACATTTTTCTCTTTTTCTAACAGCAATGCTTTGGGCAAAAGCAAACAGCACAGCAGGATGCTCATATCACTTTCTGCCAGCCAAACATTTCTCAGTATGTGTGTGTGTGCGCGTTCCTTAGCTTATGTTGTTTACATCGCTTTTACTCGGTGATGATGTCGTGCAGAGAAAGTCCCAGAACGTGTCACACACAAAAGCAGATGCTGTCAAATATATTTCATTTGATGCATTGCTGCTAAACATCAGAGTTTAGTAGTTAAGTCTTAATAATTGAAAAAAAATGTTGGGTTGCCATTCTCTTGCAGTTTAGGGGACGTCAATAATTTTGCATTTAACAAACAAGCATGATTTTACTAAAGCACTTGCATTGCTTTCCACAGTTGTTTCATGTCATGCAGTTATAATACAAAAACCACAAGTTTCACAAGGTTAAATTTGCATCATGAGCATTATGTCACACTGTGTCACTGTTTGGGGTAACACAGACTCTGAGAGAGACACCATGACACTGCAATTCTCTGCGCTTTGCTTGTGTGTGTGTATTTGTAGGTGCCATGCCTCAATATCAGCTTCTACCATGCCAGCGGTCTCGCTTCTATTAACACATTTATTTCCTAAACAAGCTTTATCTCTCCACAAGCGCGTCACATGCTGTTTTTCCCGCTCTCCAGTGATGAATTATTCATGCGCTCAGAGGGGAACACTGCATGTCTACAATCATGTCTTGCGTGAGACTAACATCAGCCAGTTCAGGTGATGTCATCCCTATGCAATTGTAACCATTGGAAACAATGGATGCAACCATTGGATGGTTGCTGAAAGCAAGACAGTTTGTGAATTCACGTTTTGTGTGTGCATGTAAATGTAAATATGAAATAGACATGCAATACACAGACATATTTGAATAATATCAGGGGTTTCTAACTGATGGGTCATGACTTGTGGGGTACAAAATGGGTTTGTATGTGGTCCTGGACAGCAGGGAAATGTAATAATAAGGGTTTATATTAATATAAAATCTTTAAAACAATTGAATTAGAACAGTTATTTAATGTTTTTCTTGTGTTTTTTAATTGACAAAATTATTATTTTCTTATTCAGTTCATATCATGTTGGCGAATGAATTTCATGGCAATATTAATAAATGTCCATTTTTAAAGACAGTTATGTTTCCTTTTGGTATTGTTTTGGTATTGTCAATTGAAAACATAAAAACTGAAAACATTTTGAATACATAATTGAAAACATTTCTAAATTAAAACCAGTTAAGAATCACTGAGCTATACTATCACTATATATTTGTTGCAGCATACTCAAAAACTGTTGACAGTCCTACTGTACATGGACTTGTCTTATACATTTCAGGATTATACTAGAAGATCTTGAAATTCCCTGTGACATCATTTGCACTTAAAACTCTGAGCTCAAAAATACAACTGTGTAAAATGTCTTTCAGGCATCTGTCAGTATGTTTTGTTATAGTCTATGAAGCTGGGATAAGTTCACGCATGCCCCGCATGCAAGATAAGTGGCATGGAATATAGAATACATGGATGGATGTAACCTGTCTTAAACAGCACAGAAAAGGCCCTTTGTTTACAGCCATGCATGCAAATATAAAATGTGCTGTGGAGTGTTGTAAAGTGTTCCCTTTAGATTGATAATGTTTGACATTCAGAAGTATCTGGATATATGAGCACTCACATAATAAGGCCAGTGGCGTGCAGTTATGAGAGGAACAGGAAGAGACTGTTATGTGAAGTATCTGTGGGAGCAGAGACAGGTCAGTGCTGTGTGTGTGTATTGTCCTGCATGGAGCACAGCCAACGGGCAAATTACCAGCTAGCCAAACAACAGACCACCATAAGCTGAAATTAGCAGTAGATCAATACTTACTGAAAACACACACACATATCCTTGCTTTCATTTGTGCAAGGCATTTAAAGCTAATGAAGAAATGGAAATGTAGTTTTCTTCTCATATTTGATGTTTATCAGACATTGTGAGACATTAAAGAGTGAGTGTGTGTGTGAGTGTGTGTGTGTGTGTGTGTGTGTGTGTGTGTGTGTGTGTGTGTGTGTGTGTGTGTGTGTGTGTGAAGGACGTCTCATTGATCACATGTATGGAATGATTCTGTAGCCCTGTAACAGTAGCTGCCTCATTCAAACACATTAAAACTTAAAACTAACATCTGGTTTCATCTCTAGATTCTTATTATTAGTTTGTGGCTTATGACTTCAAATATAAAAAGGCATCATTACATGCCTTCCTCCATCTCTCTCTTCTCCACCCTTTCAGCTCCATTATGCTGGTTAGATTAAACAGATAACGGTTTATATTTAGGGGGAAATTTGCAGATGGTTTAGGGTTTACCAAAGCAGATGTTTGTCTACTACAAATTTCTCATCTACACGTTTTTACAGTGGTAGCAAAAAAGTCTCATAGATTTTACAAACTTATCATAATTGATAAAGAGATGATTTAATCATTGTTAATGTAATAATGACAAGGGAGGTTACTGTATGGAGGCAGTATATAGTGCTGTTAAATGGCACATGCATGGCTGGTTTTAAAGATTCTGGTGATATGTTCCATCCAGATCTTAATGTATTTTTCAGAGTCAGCTCTATTTAAAGCGGCCACTGGGACTGCTCTGATTGGTGGTCGGAAAGACCAGGATCTTTGGATATTACACACAGCAGACATTTCTATATTTGTGTGTAAAAGCGATGTAATAAAATCACAAAAATGCACTCCAACGGGGCATCAATAAACACATCCAGAAAGAAGCAGTAAATTATACAGAGCAATTCTTTACAGAGCATTTTTAAATGCATACCAATCTTTTATGAAATGAAAATTACACAATGAAGATTTTAGAAAGCATGTCTGGGCATCTACAGATCATTTTGAGAATTTGAGGGTCAGACAAAAGGGTTCCCTCCTGGTGTTTCAACATTAGCCCAAAGGAAGTGATGTAAAGAGAAAGGAAGTGGTGGTATGTATGCTATGCCACATGTGAATTAGAAGGAAACAGGACGTTAGCGCTTTACAAGAGCCGTGAGATGCTCTTAATGCTCAAGAACTGCTTCAGTATCCTCAGCTCATCTCAGCTGTAGTAACACAATACACTACCATTCATAGAATTTCCGCACACTGTAGTTATTTTTACTTTTAAGTTCACTTTTATTTTCTGTAGTGATAATATGGCAATTATGGGGGATTTGTGAATAAACCGCAGATCTACCTACAGTACCTGTTCTATAAATGTAGCTGTTGAACCTGGTTATGTGAATTGTCTTGTAGAAGTCATTAGCAACACTAATGTTATGGGTTTGAATCCCATTAAATACACATTGAACTGTTAGCGTTTTGGATAAAAACACATTTACTAAATGCATAAATACAGATTAAAAATGTACATTAAGCGGCAGACAAAATATTAGATGTGCGCAGCATGTCCCGTAGATTGACTAGAGTGACCACTGTAGATTTACAACAGCCTGTAGTAGCCACAGAGGACATGAGGTCACGAACCCTGCGATCTCTCCGCCCCTGTCACAGACACACATCCCTGTGGACCCCTCAGATCTAAAGCTGTATGTGCACACAGCAGATGTACAGTAGCATAAAAACCACACACAGAGAATTACTGAGAGCAGTCTCTACTGACCGAGTGTATGAAATGATAATGGACTGTACATGAGCTGGAGGGCTTTATTATGAGTACAGTGTGGGAATATAACGAGATAAGCACATGCACGACTGGTTTAACAAACCTTACACTAGAAAAAACATGGGTATCAGAAGGCAGAAATAACATCTACATATATTAAACTATACTACATGAGATGGAAATGGGCATGCAGTCTAACAAAGTGTTTATCACCTTTTATACTGTGACCTGCAGGTGGTATTAGATGTTCTGGTTTGGTTGTCCACCTCAACTAGTTAAGCATGTTCCTAGCAATCCCAACATCATACGTCTGATTCAAAGAGAATTCATGTACTTATAAAATGTAAGGCCTGAATGCACTTCATCACTTTTAGATTAAAACATCTGCCAAATGTGTAAAATAAAAGAGCTTAGAGTATTGGAAAAGACTTTTGCTCTCTGCCTCTCTGTAATGACAGCCATATGGGCTAGGACCCAGTGAGTCAGTGCTAGGACCGACTGCCACGTTCTCTGTATTTCTCTGCATTGTTTTAGCTGTAAAAAATTTTAAGGTGCTCTCTGATCCTTTCCAGAGGTATGTAGTCACAAAGTCTAAATCTCTCACACAATATCTCCTGAGCGCTTACACTTCAGGTCAGTTCAGGTTAATCTACGTGAAAATATAAACACATGAAGGAAAAGTTTTGTTTTGTCTTTGTCCCGCTGTGACCTAATGTACTCCGTTGTTGAGTTTGTTAACTTGATCTAAGAGAGAGGAGATGTGAGGTCGCTGTCAGATTGTTTGCCTGGTCTCTCAGAGCAGCTCTGTAAATGTGCCGCCGGTGGGCCGATAACAATGAGCCAGCTTGAATAGACTTCCTACTGTATATTTACTCTGCAGTCGTTTCACACCCAAGCCTTCCCGCAAATCAAACTAACATACCATGTTGTTCCACAGAAACCAAGACTGAAAAACACAAACAAGAGCTATTTTTATTCACTGTCAGAAGAAAGCCCCACATTGAATCCAACATCAGCGCTGTGCGCTGAAACGACAGGTCTATAGCAGTGACCTTAAATCAATACTACATTTGAGCGTCTGTTTTTCAGCATCAGATTGATTGATCTGTCATGACCACAGCGTGACCTGCAAAGCTCTTGACTGAAGTGCATTGCATCTCCACATTCTGCATGTTACAATGGCTTTAGTTGCCCAATTGCAACCTTTAACCTCCACAGCTACCATCTCCTCTCAAACAACTCATATCTTCCCATGTTGTGTCATTCTTACAGGGAAGATTATTTTGGCCATGATTTCCCATAGTTACCTATTACGTCATGTCATTTATGACTCATTATAGCTTAGTATAAGAATATACATATACAGTGTCCTAAAACAAATATGTAAAAATATCAACAAATAGCATAATGTTGTTGGACATACCATGTACTGTACCATGGTAGTACCATCTAATACTGTACCATAGTACCATCTCGCTCACTCTTACTAACATAAGGCTAAGATAATGATATTTACAATACCCTACCTTTATACCTAATCCTTATAGTAAGCTGTTGAATATTATGTGATTTGGATGATTTATCCCTGCTACTGGTTTAAATGAAAACTATAATGATCTTTGTGGATCTCTAATGGTAATGTGTTGCGTTGTATAAGAGAGATGTTATCTGGTGGATAGGAACCAATCCTGCTAAAGCCTAAAACACTATATAAAGAAATTGTGTATTAGTTTTAATGGTAAACAGCTGCTAGATCATAATTGCATACCTAATGGAAAGCATTGGAAATTGTAGGCTTTTGTTTTTTAGCACAGTTTGCATTTTGTATGATGGAAATGACCCATGGTTTTATTAGTAAAATTATAGTAATCATATTTTGCTGGATTGCTATTTGTATTGGAATAGTTTTACAATAAATATCATGGTAAATAGCTTCTGTTGTAAATGGTAAATCTGTGGTTACAATGATTTTATACAAATACTACTTACAAATAGATACTGTAATAAAACCATGTTTAATTTTTCATTAGAAATGTCTTCCCACTTACACGCTATCTCTCTATCTCTATCCCTCTAAGTCCAGGACCTTACTATTTTCAGCTGTTATGTCTTTTCGTTCCCGTCTATCGTTTTATCTGGGTACAAAGAGGGCTTTGTTTGCATTGGCCTTGAACGCACCGCGCTCTGGCGCCCGTCACGCGCCCTGCAACGCGTCGTGTTATACCCGCGCGCCGCCGCCAGAGGGAGCGCGCGCCACTGACTTCCCTGATTCACGCAGCGCGCGGTGGGACAGGCCGGTGGGGAAACGGAGCGGATTCGCATCGGGGAGAGAGAAAAGGGAGGGCGCTGCGGGCACACCAAACAACGGGAAAACAGGCGAATGGACGGAAGAAAAACGGATAGATGAACGCCTCGGTGCTCATATCAGTTTTTACAACCTCGTTTTATTAAATTTATGCAAAACATCGCACTTACATCATCTTAAACGCGAAAGCCCCTCTCGGTGTCCCCCTGCAAAACAAGTTAAGCTGTCCAATGAATGGAGTTGCATTTTGCCTTGTCGGAATACCTCCGTATCCAGAAAACGAAGTAAGTGTGTAACTTTTTTCTTACTTTGGCCAAAGATTAAGATTGAATAGTTGGTGTTGTTGAAATCTTTACGCGATGTGGAGTTTTAAAGCGTTGGATATGTTTGTATTGGTCAGAGAGCGTGATTTCATAAGAGGATTAAATAGCGTGGCTGTAATGTGTACAAACCGAGACATAGCAGAGACTTACCCTGAGAAAATCACTCTTTACATTGGGTTTGTATATGCATAATCGATCACATTTCTCTTTTCTGTAGTTTATAAGGGTTGATGTTACGATGAAAAGCAACTGAAATGGTCAGGCTGTAATATTAATCGCATGATGTTTGTCAATCACTCCACATGTCATTCACTTCTCTGCTTTACAAGCTGATTCTAGTCACGTGGGTGCATGTTTTTATACATAATAGAGATGCGCAAAAATGTCATTTGCATCCCTCAAAATATTTAAAAAAGTATCTTTGGTAAATAAGGAAAAACGATTTAATAATTAATTTTAATAATTTATTGAACGCTTTTACTATTCTACGTCATAGGTTTTGAGGTTTACATCGTAACATCATATAACATTTTCTGTATTACAATACAATTTCATTTTAATTTAAGCTGGCATTTTAGTCTATTTAGGAAGGCTGTTAAAACCAAGATCTGTATATTTGTAAAGTGAGTTTGTGTGTGTGTTTGGGTGTGTACTAACATACTGCAGCAAACGAATAGCTCTGGCACTGGGTTTTACGTCTTTTCCTTGCCATAATTCATGTTTTACAATAAAAGAATTTCCTCGACATTATTTGTGCTGACAGAAGGAAAGAAATGTGCATCTGCAGTATGTGTAGCAGTAATGACTTTTGTTGATCATTTGCAATAGATTGTATTACATGATTGATTACAGTAATGGTGGTTTTGCAGCACAGTTAAATCAACTGGGAAAATGTATCTGCTGATGTTTGTTTGGTTTAAGAGCTCAACGGCATTAGACATAGTCTTGATCAGCATAACATTATCAAAAAATAAATGTCTTGTGTCTATACAGCAGTTGCTTCATCGTACATTACTACGTGCATTGCATTTAGGTAACGAAATCTCAATGTCATCTGCAAGCAAGCAATGCTATTTTCTCAGAACTATGTACTATACCGTCACCAGAACTGTTGGCCCTTTATGGTGATATAAGTTCTGTTCTGCATCCACTATGCGGATAATGTACAATTTAGTATTGACAGCTGTGGCATAAATGTTGTTTTTTAATCTGACTGCATGGTAATACTCTTCATACATGTCTTGGTTTATGCTTTAATATATTTTTTACATTAAAGTTATCCTAGTGTTTTATTCAGAGGGTGTGATGTTTGTGAGCGAGAAAATGTGTGTGAAAGTGTGTTGTCAACAGTGGCTGCTTGTGTCCCAGTCATGCCTAATTGAACCCTGATTCAATTATCATAAAGTGGTTATACAGAGAGGAAAGACAGGGTTAATGGACAGTGGAGAGAGAACATAACACATTTCAGTTCGTTTGATGAGACTAACAGTATGCATTAAGTGTTTTCACAAACATCATATCAAAACATTTATGGATTTTTGAGCAGTGAGTCAGACTTAACCTCTTCTGTTCCACTCAATGCTACTGAAAAACAATGAATCACATCTAACCAAAATATAAGGTTTTAGAAAGTCTTGCTGCTTTGTCTTATTTTGGTCATTTTATTTAGTCATACAAATACAAAGTGTGTGATTCCCTAACTGTTTTAATATCTCAATTAACGGTCAAACTGTTAAGTCTTGGAAGATCTCAGAGCTGCACATGTGCAGTTTGATGCTGTAGAGCCGCCCATTCCTGTTCAAACAGAAGCATCTGCACGCCAGCCTTATTTTATGCTGTGAAAACTGATGATGATTTCTTACGAGTAAATCTACGGTTAAACTATTATCGTTGAATTGCCACTGTGATTTTTATAATGAGCTGTGGAGGACGACCTGGATAAAGACATGAGTGGAGAAATACAGTGGAAAGGATGAAATGCATAAAAAAGAAAGGTTTAGATGACGTTTTGATGTTCTGGTTGGACTGTAGCTTAAATCACTTACTGCATGGAAAATGTGTGTGTGTTGGAGAGAGAGAGGGAGAAAGAGAGAGGGAATGTTTGAGCAGAGATCCATTAGCACTTAGATGTTGACTTTCTCCATTCGGGCCTCCAGAGCTGCTTTAGTAGATAGTAATGGCATTATGACTATATAACTTTAAATTGTTTTGCTGCCATTATAAATTGTATTATTCCCTGATGTTTGGACCAGTGTGTGTGTGTTTGCGTGTGTGTGTGTATATATACACTATACAGCTAAAAGTTTGTGGAAACTCAAGCACCACACCCATGATCTTGTTGAACTTGAAACCATAAGCTTTAATAAAGATTTTGTCCGTATGACTTCCACTTCTTTGGCTTGGGCCTTTGAACACGGCTGCAAAGATTTGCTCCTATTTAGACAGAAAAGCATCTGTGGGATCAGACGCACATATTGATGCTGCGTGATGTGGTCTGTGATCAGCATAAACGGGCTCAGTGTGGTTTAGATATGGTTTTGTGCAGACCACACCAGACTCCATAAACTACTTCAATGATGGATAGAGTAAGCGATCAAGTATTAATGCCCAATAGAAGAGTGTTTTTATCTTACTCTCGGTCAGTTTAATAGCTTAGTGAGTTCAGGAAATGTGCGGTGAATCAGTAATTGACGCACTCTTATCCATGACGCTACAAACCCAAATTTAGACGAAGTTTGATGGTCTGGGTGGGGCGAGATGACACGCATGCTGTCCACCATTTGACCTGCAAAATCAGATTAAGACAGCAGTGTAGAAATAAAAACACAGAAAAAACTGTTTCGACATTGTGTCTATGACCTCGTTCCATAGCATAATAATAACTTCCTCTGATTTATGTGTCTGAACTGCAGTCACATAACTGCTGCATTAATGTCATAATAATCCTCCACCCGTTCGATATCGCTGACTCATCGTATTGAAATGCAGGAGCAAAGTGTGAGACATGTGTGAGCAGTATGTGTGCGTGCGATTGGTCTTTATTCAGGGAGTGTTAACTGCATTATGCTGGGCCAGTAGTGTTGGAGCTGTGCTTGGAGAATGAAACGCTGTAGGCTTTAGATGCTGAACGCTGAGCCCCAGATGGGCGTTGGCCCCAACAGTTACTCCCAGCGGATGACAACACAGATAATGGGCTGCTTATTGATCTCCTTGCTCGCTCTTTCTATAACCCAATGTGAACCTGAGGAACCATTACACAAATTGTCTTGTTCGTCATTCAGATGTCTTGCTGTCTCTTTAGTGATCTGTGTTTTGTGGTAATAGTCATGACTGTAACAGTGACCCTTTCTCAACTTGCAGATCATGTGATTGATGCAGGCATAAGCTTGTGTTTGTTTGCAAACATGCTTCTTCATATAGGTTCGCCGTTTGATTATAGTCAATACAGGTTTCCAGACTTTTCATGGCAGATGTTGTTTTGCAGAAATTAGGGGTGAAACAAGAGATTGTGGCACAAAAATATGTGTGATATGTATTGTCTATGATATGTGTACAATGATATTTTTACGACATGATGTTTATGTCTGTTTAAAACATTGTATATGCTGAATTATTATTATTTTTTTTAAACATTCATGCTTTCATTGCTTCTCTTCTTAGGGTTTAGCTTTCTCAACTTCTTTCTTAATTTTAATTTCATATTCAGTCACATTCATTTCAGTTTTATTTTTTAGTGACAGACCAGCTCTTCTAAATTTACATAAAAAAGGTTCAGTTAAACCTGGAATAGCATCAGTTCTATAACAATTTATATGTGCAAAAAATTATTAAATATTTTAGTTGAAAATTCAGTTATTGAATTATTATTGAATACTATTGTATCAAGAACCTACTAATGTTATTGAAAAAGTTTATTGTAGTATTCAATCGTAAGCAGAGTCTATTGTTACAAACCTAAAAGGAATTGTACTGTAAAACTGTGGTGATGGATCAGCATTGTTTTGCAGTGTGACATGCTGTACTATAAAAAATGATTTTACGGTATTGGTATTCATTATGAATATAGTATGTCAGTATGCAGAGAGATGACATAAAATATTTTACAATAATGTAAGTTGAATATGCAGAGAATTGAAACAATGCTTTGACACAATATTTTTTTAGTCCAGAAAAGTGGAGCAAAAGCCAATGCTCTCTATTTCTGTCAGAACAGAAGTGGGCAGAGGGCAATTTTTGGGTAAGGGTGATAAAAATGCCTTTCCTCCCACTGCATAAACATTCCTGTGTGCCCTGCCGAAAGAGCAAGAGTGGAAAACCAGAGCAGAATTAAAGGAATAGCAGAGCAGTTGGGCAGGGCGCAGGGCTGTTATTGGTATTGGACGAGGAGGCGTAATGGGAATCACACAATGGCTCTCTCTTTCAGAGGAACACAGAGGACACAGCAGCTAATGCAGCTCAGCTTGTTGATGATACACAGCTGGTGTGTGTATGAGAGAGAGAGAGAGTAGAGAGGAAGGAAGGAAAAAAGGGATAGAGAGACACATCATACTGTTTATTTAGCTATAGCCCATTTGGCGTGAGTCACTGTCAAGAGTGTGATGTGTAATGAGGGAATAAAAGTTGTGTATGTGTGTACATGCCATCATTGACCTGCTTTCAGTGTGAATGAGACATCAGGCACACTTGACTGTGCTGCTTGTTTTCATCTGACTGTATAGAGAAACAAGGTCAGATTCGCTTTATCGTAGCACGTGTGCAAACCAGTTGACCTCATCGTCATGTTTGTCCTTATTTAGACATAAAATGTGGTTATACATACAAACACTCAAAAAGTTGAATAAAGGCTCACATTCTGTATTTGACTGAACTTGCAACCCTGACCCCGCAAACACAAACATCCCTCTCTGTGTGTCGTGTTATGGGATGAGATGTTTTTCTCTGGGGATGCGTGTCCAGGCAGGCCAGGATTGGAGCCTGGGACTTGCTTTACTGGAGCGGCTGATGGGGAGATAAGCCAAGCGTAGGGTAAAAGAGCAGCAGCCTGAGGGCAGGGAGGATAGAGCTTCTATCACAACTTATTCATGTCATTCCCTCTCTGTGTATGTCTTTCTCTGTTATATGTATCCGTCAGAATAATTATTTGTAATTCAATTTCTTAAAAGTTCCATGTTCTGCCATTTTCAGATTTTTTTAAAGCTCCACTTATGATTTCTTGCCCAGAATATTTGGGATTTACAGGAGTTTATGTTTCTATTTTCTAAACATTCTCTATTCTTATATTTTTTTTACTTATGTACAAAAATATTGGTTTATTCTGTGCCATAGTTAACTTTGAAACATCCTACTTGGAAACATGGAGTAAAATCCTACTTCCAAGTTGGAAGAATCCACAAGACCACATGCACAATGTCACAGAAGCAGGATGACACCCAGGGATAAATACAAAGTTTTTCATAAACATTTACTCTTTTCTGAGCATTAAGCAGTAAAACATCTTAAAGGTCAAAGTTGTGATATTTACTGTGCAGCTTGATGCATCATAATAATGTCAGGTCGTGCTGTCTTTATTAATCAGACTAACTTGCTAATAAATAAATGTCCTATAATAATGTGTTGAAAAACTTATTTTTCTTAGTTTTTCATAATGCTGGCCCCTTTAAGGGAAGTTTGGACATCTTGTTACATGGCTGTAACATTCCACCGTACCTCGTGTCTCCTGCATTGATCCGTTTAGCTCTTTTTCACACACTTCTTTGAGTTACTGCCTTATTTGGTTATCTGTCTGTTAAAATCTATGAATACACTTTCTTTCCCTCCCTCTTTTTCTCTCCAGTCCTCTTCTATCTCTCTCAGCTGTTTGTGTAGGTTTGTTTTAAACAGTGTTTTTGTAGTTCAGCTTGCAGAGCATGCGCCAGTAACTCCAAGGTCATGGGTTTGATTCCCAGGGAGACACACACTGATAAAATGAACCTTAAATACGATAAAAATGTCTGCCAAATGCATATAAATGTACACTGAAGAAAGTAGTGGGAAAGAGATTACAATATGGAGTTATTTCACCTGACCTGAGTTCAGATGTGTTTAGTGGTGTGATAATGTGATGGTAAAATTCAGGTGGACCGAGACATTTGCTTCTGCATTGATGTGAGCCTGTTGATCGTTGTGTAGTGAAGTTTTGTGGTTCTGTATGTCTTTGAGATGCAATCATTGAACCTGAGCAAGTTATATCCTGTAGCTGTTGCTAAATGGGGAGTATATATAACACTTTTTACACATTTTTTTACACATGGTAATCAATGCTTCGTTTATTGGAACAATTTATTTTCTCTGTTTTACACATTTTGTCTGATGTGCTTTTAAGATTTATTTTTCTTAGACTTTTTTGCCTGGTTTTGATGCTCTTTTGGAGAGAGGACAGGACAGGAAGCGAAATGGGAAAAGTAACTCTCATTCTTCCCTGTGATAAAGAGAGAAGAGAGGAAGAACAGGAAGTGCTGCCCACATCTGTAATCAACATTTGCGTGACTCCTCAGTTAGCTGTGTCTGCTAACATGAATATCACATGGCAACAGAAAGAGGCCGGAGGGACAATGCACCTATCCAAGCGCCCACACAAACACACACACAGACAGACTGACTGTATCTCTGCACAGTCATTAACAACCGGAAAAAGCGCATTGATGAGCGGATAGCAAGAATCATGATGTATTTACAAAACATGCCTGAATCTTGTGAGTTTATGTGTGAAAGTGTGTTATTTTTAGGACAGGAAATCATCTGTAGATAAGTTTGTGAATGCACTGTTTATATTGAGTGCCAGCCATGAGGAAACTACGATTATTGGTTTAAATCAAATCCTCCTCTCATCTCTACTTTTGTTATGTATTGTATTCTGTGATCCCTATTACTTTTATCCCAGAGTAGGGAATCAGTTCAGCCGACAGAG
The DNA here is from genome assembly GCA_019155185.1 of Beaufortia kweichowensis. Lineage (NCBI taxonomy): Eukaryota > Metazoa > Chordata > Actinopteri > Cypriniformes > Gastromyzontidae > Beaufortia > Beaufortia kweichowensis. The sequence continues at coordinate 5,928,124 of CM032804.1, forward strand.
TCCACATATACACTTCTACAGATGTGAACACGCTTAGAAAAAAGGACAGAAACACGTCATCCTTCTAGGCCAACATTATAATTTACATCTGTTAATTATATAGAGTTTGAGTGAACTTAAGAAGGCCTGTCGGGGGTGTGCTGACCACATCATGCTCTCTCTCTCTCTCTCTCTCTCTCTCTCTCTCTCTCTCTCTCTCTCTCTCTCTCTCTCTCTCTCTCTCTCTCTCTCTCTCTCTCTCTCTCTCTCTCTCTCTCCAGGTTTTAAATGTCAGGAGGGTGAGTAAATAATGAAAAAAAAAATTATTTCTCATTTTTCTCATAATATTGTGTGACCAAACTCTCCCTGTAGATACGTGAGTTAAAAACTTGGTAGATAGTTAATTTTTGGATGCTTAGACATTTAGTTTAAGGTGGTTAGTTGTTGCTTAGTGCCCTGTAACCCTTTGGATCGTGGAAACATTGATGCTTGCCAGGAGGCACGGTTGTCATGGTGATGGGGTGTGGTTGTTAAGGCAGCTGTACTGATGTGGAATTGAGCAATGCAGAAGGAAAACCACTCACATGCACACACACTATTCATTCACACAGGCATTAACTGCATAGACTGATGCCGTATGTATTTTTTAGAGCAGTTCAATTTCACAGTTGATTTAAATGCGGTCAGATGTGTTGAGATGGCTGTTGGTGAGGAGAATTTCTTCAGGTATTTGACATACTCGTAGGTAGAGAATGTGTAAGACAGAGGTATATATGAATATAGATGTTGAATGGATTTAAATTTTGTTCGCAAATTATGGTTGCGCCTGATATAAGATCAGTATCCCCAACCTAAATCCAAAGTTTAATTACAAGTTAAAAGACCTAGTACTCTATCAGCTACAGGAGGATCTTGAATCATTAATCATAATTTTTCAACAAGAAATGTAAATATGAGAAACAAATGTACCACCTCTCCTCATGTGTTTGCATATATATGTGCATAACATGTGTTCTTCACTGAACATCTGCTCCCCGTTTCTGCTGTAATCGCTCTGATCTTCATGTTGAACAGGTGCGAAACCCCCAAACTGTTTGACTTCCTCTCATGCACATAACTCACATCCTATCACACAAGCAGCTGTATAATGATTGGACATTTTAATCCTTTATATCCATAAAATCATGCTGAGATAACATTGATCATCAAGCCGACAATGTGTGTAACACGTGCAGTGCCAGAGGAGGATGGGCTTTCATCTAAACATCTTAGAATTTCCTTCTTATTTGGTGGTATTTTGAATTTTTTTTGCATTTTTACAAATTAAAGTGGTCTGACTTGAAACAGAGATACAATACCTTAGTACTAGGCAGAATAACTGTGAATATGTACATGTTTTATTGGTATCTGATATTTCTTCTGCAGATGTGTAAGCAGGCAGCGTTTTTGTTTCAAACAAACATCTGAAAACACTTTCGACTTCAAATACGCATGTTGGGTTTGTGCTTTAGTGCTGCCATCTGTTGCTCGATTCCATCTCTGCAACCCATTTCTTCAGTCTGAATTGGTTAAGGGTTTTGCTGAGGATTACAGCTAAAATTAACCAGCTTAAAGCAGACTAACTGTTTTTATATATGCACAAAACCATGCCCACACACTGATACATGCACAAACACACACATACACAGGACAGGCGGAATAAAGTCAGGCTCTGGACTGTGTTTTGCTATCTTATGCTTATGGGACCAAATAGTGTTGTCACATTTTTTGTTTTCTCTTGTCAGTGTGTCACCTAGGGACCACTGAGGTCTTTTTTTTGTATTTTTGATTTTAGCTTTTTGCTGTTGGTTATGCAGTTGTCATTCATTCATAATTTAGGGACATTAAATGTGTTTTTGTTGAATTGTCTGCTGTTCTTCTCTTGTGTCTTGTGTGACCAGCAGGGGACAGGCTACAACTTTTATCTCAAAAAAACAATTCAGCTTGAGACACAGGCACCTATATCTGTACCATCAGTATGCCTTGAGGAGTGAATCAGTCATGTTTTGTGTGTGAGGATGAGGGAGATTTGCTCCTATCACAGCATGTGCTGCTCACACGCTCATGGGTATTTATTTCAGCATAAGGGCTCTGTGAAGATGTTTGTCTTACAGAGATAAAATGCCAGAGAGAAGCTCAGGAGACTTTCATTTATAAATGAAAAATTAAATATACTTCAGGTATATTTAGTCTTCATTTAATCCTGTTGCTATCTAGGAGAAAAAGCTGTTTCTAGAGTTTTATAGAGACTCCTTCTCCTTCCTATGGGATTGCCTTGTTTGTCTTTGTTATCACCTGTGGAGAAAATCACATAGCGAAGATTCACCCTTGAAACAACTTATGTTTGACTTAAAGGCAGACATTAGTATGTTGATGAAGCACTGTTCAAAGATCAAAGATCTTTTCTCAGATGTGGCATGTGCTTTGACTATTTACTATTTTTGTCAAAAGAAAATGTGAGAATCAGGTTACTTAAGCATTCATGCAGTTCTTGCTGGTGACTCTGAGGTGAGGAAGAGAAGTCTGAGATTAAGATCAAGCAACAGGACTATTACAACAGATAAAAGATTTGTTATACAATCCCCCGAGGCTTTTATTACCTCTGTGTGCATGTGAATGACTGTGTGCTAAGATTGTTTTCTAAATAAAACTAAATGCACTTGTATTCATAATGGTATAATAGAAGCCTAATTATGCTATTATTCTATTATGATATAAATAATAATACACAAGTGTTTTTGTACTCGTAAGTGTCTTCGTCTGTGCTTAAATATAAAATATGAGCTGTATCTATGGCTCAGAATGACTGTACTTAATCTTTAATCAAGATTACTATAGCTTCAATTTGCTGTGATTACCTTTATGTGTGTTTTGTTGTGTGTGTCCTTCCTGGTATTTTTTGTGTGTGTTGTGTTTTGTATTATATACAGGTTTTAGCTGTATGTTCTCGTGCTGGTACACGTCTAACTGTCGGCAGGTGGAACCAGTCTGTCCTCATTTGTAACGGATTTGAGGTGTATGTGTGTGTTGGTGTAGTTGAATGAAAGGGATTCATCTCACCTATGGCCAGCTGTCTGGGACTCTCTTACACACACTGGACATCTGTCTGTTTGGTGAGATTTTCCACATGTGTGTGTTAGTGTCAATGTTTGACTTTTGACCTGATAGGTTATGTATATATTACTGCACATGTCAGCTTTTATATTTTATGCTTGTTTAATGTTGTGATGGTGTAATTGTCTATGGGTGCAATAAAAATTTTATTTTTTCTGGGAAGGTCTGCGCAAGGTATGCAGCATTATAAAGACTAATAATGACTGTTGTTGGAGTTATTAGAGGATCAGGGTGTAACAGTGTATTGTGGCATGATATACAACAATACAAAACATTACGATATGTATTGTAGAGCTATGGTGATGGCAGTATATGACGTCTGCCCAACACATTGGTCAGCATCTACTGTTTGTTTCAGTGTTTTGTTGTTTTAATCACTCGTTTTCTCTTAGGGTTTAGCTTTATTAATTCCTTTCATAATCTCTAAATTAAGTTAAAGACCTAGTTAATTTTGAATAATATACAAACAAAAGGTTCAGTTAAACCTTAAATCTCAAAATTCGTGTTTTGGAATAAATCTCTGCTATGCGTATCAATCTACACATGTGTATATGAGCAGATACTGTAGTGCTTTCTGTATGTGGATGAAAGAGTTTAGTACATATGGAAATATTGTTTGTCCCTTTGCTGAAAAGATTTTAGTTTTGTTTTGGTAAATGCGAAGTCTGTTTATGTGTGTGTTTGTTCTTTAATAGCAGCTGTTTTGGTCTTTTTGTCTGGCCGCAGAGAGCAGCTGCAGTGAGTTGTCTGCCACTGGTGTTTTTCTCTACCAGTCTCTGTTTTGGGTCTTTTTTCTTTCTCGCTCCATGTCTGTATTTAGTTTGAAGGAATATTTCTTCATTCATGTCTTCATCAGACCCTTACAGGCAGAAGGTAATGTGTTTTTGTGTTTATTATTTTTCTCCGAACGGCTGGTGTGGGGGGTGTTTGCATTGCTCAGTTTGATTCCCATTCCACACACACAGACGAATGAGCTCTGAGAGCAGCAGCGGGTTTCAGCAGGGCTTCAACATGTTGGATTACGTGGACTTTAGACACAAACAGCTTTAAGTGACTATGTTAACGTCCCGTCTGATGGCAGATTTTTCACGTGTTTCCTCTATGGAACAAAGGCTAAAAAGATGGTTGGAATTGCAAGATTAGATAATATAGAAATCTGAGAGCTCTGAGGGGAGAAGCCAAAAGTTTTATGGAGCAGACAATGATGAGGGCTGATGAGAAAGACTGGAGAGATGAAAGTGATAAAGAGAAAGAAAGCCAGAGGGATGCAGACAACACAGCCTACAAAGAAAGAGAAATTGAGATATGAGAGCATGCGAGAGAAAGAGAGATGAGAGAGAGAGAGAGAGAGAGAGAGAGAGAGAGAGAGAGAGAGAGAGAGAGAGAGAGAGAGAGAGAGAGAGAGAGAGAGAAGAGAGAGCGAGAGAGAGAGAGAGAAGAGGAAGGGGGCCGGCCCACTCATAGTGACACAGAGCTGGAGATTGGAGTCCTTCAGGAGAGAGAGAGAGAGAGAGAGAGAGAGAGAGAGAGAGAGAGAGAGAGAGAGAGAGGAGGTGAATGATTTACAAAGTGAAGAAGTGGAAGGAAAATCAGTGAAGCACAGGACAAGGGGAAGACTGTGTTTTAAAACTCAGATTGAATTTATTTTCCTTTAACCGGCTTCCCTGGATCTACATCTCGCCAGCACTGCCACGTGCTCACCACACACACAGATTTCACCGTCTGCCAGACAGAAGTTTGTGCCTGCATACTGCAATCGCTCTCATCTATGGATGTCCCACTGCGCTCGTAACCCATTCAGGCTTGTGTGTGTGAGCACGGGAGGTGCAGGGTGTGAGATATGGAACTTATCAGTTTAACTCTGGAATGCTTTCAGAAAGTCACCGGCATGGATTAAGGAAATATGAGGAGATTTGGGCATGTTCCACGTCTGGATTTTATCCTCTCTTTTGGAGAGAGCGGACACTTTTGGACTTGTAGTTTTTAACCTTTTTTCACATCTTTATTTTCCTAACTAAAAGTCTAAATGGGTCTTTGGTGATTTTCAGATTGTGGAACTGTGCGTTTTGTGTGTGAGCTTCTGCACACTCCGTGCATTTATGTGTGATGTGGTCAGCGGCTCAGGTGCCGCTGGCGATGCCCGCTGTGTGCCCGCGTGTGGGGGGTAAGGAATGGTGTTTTCAGGATGCGGTGGGGGTGGACTGCAGCTCTCCAGAACCTCGCTGTATCTGGGTGGCTGTGTTACATGGGGAAACACCACAAGTAAATGCTTCGAACCTTCCAACCGACACATCTGAGAGCACAAATGGCATCAGTGTTGGCAAAGATCTGCCGAAACCCTTACAAACCTGCAGGGTAAGCTGTTTTTTTTGTGTGTGTAATTCTTTAGTTAGACAGCATTTGCTGACTTTTGAATGGGAACTGATGGAATATACAGTAAGTGAACAGAATTGCTTTCTGTATTGCTGTTCTGTAATCAAACATTTTGAGAGAAAATTGTGAAAAATGTGAAGGTTTGAAGATGTAAATCAAACAATTAAAAAAGCATTTTAATAATGATCTCAAAACTATTTATATACATAAACAAAGCATTTTAATAAAATAAAAGTTAATTAAAAGCATAAATATTTTAAGCAAAGAATGGCAAAGATGTCTTTGGAAGAAAAGCATTTTTTCTTTTTTGTCTTTATTCTACATCGTATCTACCCTAAAGGCATTTGAAAGCTGTCATTTAATGTTATTTACCTCTTAGCCGAGACATTTAACCACAGACAAAATGAGTATACTTATTGAAAAGTAAAGGCTCCAGATTAGGGACCATTTGGGTGACTGACTGGCTGGTGTGGTTTTGTTTCAAGCAAATAGATTATAGGATGTTTTAAGGCATGTCTGTTTTGTTTGTGCATGTTAAAGTCATTTGTGTCTCTTTAATTGTTCTATCATATGTATACATACTTCATATGATATTTCTGGGACATTTACAAATGTAGGATGGAAAAGATGGGATATTTCTTTAGAAGTACACACACAGACAGCTGTCAGCCAGACACACGCTTACATATGTGTGCACGAGACACGAGACACCAAACCAAAGTCAAACTGCTTTGAAATCTGCATGGTTGGGCTGTCGCTCGAGTTGGATTAACAACTCCATATCTTTTCAAAAAAGCAAACTTGCAGCACCATATTTGAACATTCACCAGAATCCATTCAGAGAGGAAACTTTAGGTTTGACTTGCGCTCATTGACTTAAATCTCCATATTCCCAATTCAGTGGCAAGCAGCAATGTGTTTCTCTTGGGTTTTGGACTAAAACAGAAGGTTGCCAGGTGGTGTCCTTGTTAAAACACACAAGTGTTGGAGATTTACTGTATGCCATCACTGCACTGTGGTCCCTGCTCTGATATTTGTCTTCATCGTGCGCTAAGTCTTGGAAATACTGTTGGATATTTAGTCACTTGCTTAAGGGTGATGGGTTTAAAAAACGTTCAGTCACAGTTCAGATTTTAACATAAACCAGTAGATGAATCTTAACAGAAGCTTTAAGATAATAAATACAGCAAAATTAAGTATTAGAGGAAACACTTTACAAAAGAGTGTCTGCAAACATGAAGAGCAGCCTTGTGGACCGTGCAAGGCTTGCTACAAGATCTCTCTTCCCTGAAGAAAAAAATACCTATGCATAAATAAACAAAGGTAATATTTAATATTACAGTCACGTTAATTACTGTGCAGGATACAAGTTCGTTCATTCATGTTCCCTACAGATCTGTTTCTTTTTGATTCCTGAATTCAAAGGTGGAAAACCCTGTTCATCCGAGCGCCCGCCAGCGGAACTAAAAGAGCTGACAGACAGGTTTCAAAAACACTGACACACACCTCCTCTCAGTCATCCGTGTGTGTGTGTTGCAGTCATAGGGCAGGGTGTCAGGGATTAAACACTCAACATTAATTACGCTCAACATTTCAGCCCGAATCACCCATTCAGCTGTCGCGAGCGTATTGTTTCTGGCCACGGTCTGGGAACGTGTGTGTAAGCATAGCATGTCAGGACAGAGCACGGGACACATAGTGAAACATTCATTACAAGTGGTACGTTGAGGATATTTTGCACTCTACAGTGGAATTACAGTCAATTAGAGGAAAAATGTGTTGGGTCTGTGTTAACCCATCATCAGCAGGTCATAAACTATGACCTAAGCCCAACAGAGGTCGTGGTTAGGGTACATTTTCAGTGCAGTACACTCCCATTATTTCAACAGGGGAGAGGGATTATCATTTGATATTTGCATATTTGTTTAGCTGGGGCTTGTTACTAAAGAGTTGTACAAATTAAAGCTATACAGTGTAAATCATTGGATTGTATTGGTGTGGCATAGACAGAGACACGTACACAAATATGTACATTTAATCCAAACCTAAGCAAATATATCCTAAAGGCAATCATTTGATATCATAGAATAGGATGTTTGGACATGTTTTGGTCGAATTTTTAATAGCTTAATGATAATTAGGAGTATCCTAACCTGGAGGTCTTGCCGACGTCAAACAGAGGATTTGTGTTCATCAGCGAAGCGTGTGTTTAATCAAATTGTGATTGAGTACATGCAGTACAATACAAGGCAGTAAGTGAGGTTGTCTGGACTTTTGAGAGAAGACCAGTGTGTTTATGTGAACTTTTGTGTGCGTGGTTTTGGGGGGTAATAACAGGGTTTGGTATTCTCATGCCGACAGGAACCTTGTGGTCGAAACCTGCGTGTTGGAGCCTGTTGAAGCCACTCTCCCTCTCTCTATGTCCCTCTATCTCTCTCTCGTTCTCTCTCTTTCTTAGGCTAGCCTTTGCGTCTGTGTCTCAACATGTCCTGGCTTAACGGTAACCCTTATGGAATTTACACTTTCATTCTTTCATTCTGTTATTTGCACGCCTTTATTGTGTCTTTCACTTTTATTTGTGTGTCTAATGCAATCAGCAGGCCCACGCAGAATCTGCTCTTACAGAACTGTGCAATACATCAACACATCTATGATGATTTGGAATGCCCATCTTTCACAAGTTATAGACTTTCCCTGACTATTTAAGTGTTCTTTATAAAATTGATTTCAAATTATTTTTATAAATAATTGATTTTAGGCTTTTTGGGCTTTGCAGCCATTAATAAAGCTACACTACTGCCAACATTTAACACATAATTTTACTGTTAAAATCCATTTACCCCAAATCATGCAGATTATCAGGGGTTTTTTTTTACAGGTGGCAGTCCTGGCACACTTGGTGTCCTAGGCAGGACAACGTATGACCAAAAAATAGTATTTGTCATAGTCCAGTAATTCTTTAATGTAAAATAAAACATACATGATTATAAAAGCTATTTAAAACGATACCCTTTTATACCTGCAATAATTATGTCATTTCATCTTTTAAGATACAAATATTTTAGGAGGGGTTTTCAAAGTCCACTAGTCTGTATATGTGTATATGACACAAAAAAAATCACACTTTCTTTTTTCTTTCTTTCTTTTTGTCTTTCTTTCTTTCGTCTGAGACAGTTCAGACATAAGCACAGAAATGAAAACAGCAGTAGAGACAGAAATAGAAAAGGAGAGGGGGGGTGAGCCTGTGGTTGGTGTCAGGCCTGCTGGATTATAGAGTAGGAGTTCTGCAGAGAGACATAAAGAGTTACGAGAGGTGACGAGAACAAAACTGAGATGTGGATGACTGCTTTTCTATAAAATGAATTGGCTGAAAAAAATCCCCGTTTCTTTTAATATCTTTAGTGTTTTGGCAGAATAGCTGGCACAGTCCTCAGGGAACTTCCTTTGCCTTAACCAGATACTTCCTATTTGAATGAAAGCTGGAGTGCTGGTGAGGTTGTTGGTTTTAGGTTTAAAAGGAAAGAGGTCTTTTCTTGCAAAAATAGAGGAATGATGATGTCACCCTTTATATGAAACAAAACACCCCCACACAAACATATGTCTTTTATCAGGGCTATTGCACAAAAGTATAAGGGTGGGCCTCCGCTCACAGGCTCAAGATGCATTTAGTGAACGCAACAATCTTTTCTATGTTCATCTTTTAGGAACAAGCCTTTTAAATTATCCTTTATTTTACTTCCTATTAGTAGCTAGCAGAAATACTATATCAGGTGGGATATGCACAATTATAGTTATTTTGCATTATATTTCACGTGGCACTATACAGTGCTTTTGTATTTGATGCTTTTGACATGTCAAGAACATAGAAAATACAATTATAAAGTTGCAACAAACCATATTTTGTGAATAGCAGAATTATTTGCTAAATGTTTTGATCATTTATTTTTTGTGCTTTTTTCTGCGATGTACTACCACAAAATATTGGTAAAATCGAGTGGTTTCCCTGTAGCTGTGGAGATTCTTGGCCTATATTCTAGCTGTCTGATATAAAACATTCCTGTTAAGTGTCCTCTATGAACTCCTTAAAGAATGCTGCCTGCACAAATATGACATCATAATTCCCAAATGTGGCAAGATGTTTCCCGTACCCTCCCCCTTCCAGTTACTTTTCCTCACGTCCCCAAGTTGTGTTTGCACAGGTGGCTTAAGTAGATTGACAGATTCAGAACAGTTGGGACGGTCAGTAAAAACAACAGGGCGTTATTTCTAACAATTATCTGCCAAGAGTATTTACCAATTATCACATTAAACATGACGTGTTTATCACACGGCTACACAAGGATGCATTCCTTAATTTCCTCTTAAGACCTATTTCTGGTCGTGAGTCAGTGCATTAAACGAAATGATCCTACTGGAATAACAGCTTTGGACAAAATAACGGAATAAGTAAAGGATGAATGTTGAATAATAAATATCTCTCTCTCTGTGTTTTGTTCAGGCAAAGGGGCGAAGAGATGGAAGCTCTTCATCCAGTGAGAACCCTCGGCCGGTGGTCAGGAGCGGGGCAGAGGGATTGGGTGTGTCCTGGCAGGGTCCACGTACACTCGTGCTCCATAAAAACTCTCAGGGCTTCGGCTTCACGTTACGTCATTTTATCGTTTACCCGCCAGAGTCCGCCCTGCACGTTAATCTCAAGGTAAGAATGTCTGTCAGCGAGTTAGAATATCACAAAATAAAGCTACAAAATGTAGTTTATGCTGGCCAATCACAGTCAAAAGACACTCGGGAACTGAAATAAAAGCAATACGATTTTTCAAATTTGTAATAAGATTATGAAATAAAAAAGAGTAGACAAAAGGAAACAAAGGAGCTGAATAGTCAGACATGAAATCACTTAATTGTGCAAATCCAGCTCAACCACACTAGAATCTATATGACTCAAGAAACACGTTATCCCTGTTTGTAAAAGTTCAACTTGAAACCGAAGAGAAGTATCTTAAATTGTTTTACAATATGCAATACCTTAGAAGAATTTTCTTACCAGTAAACAACTGGGCTACTGTTTATGGGATAAAAAAATTCAAAGTTAAACTCAAAATCATTTGTCTTTCATCAACTGTATCATAAAAAAACGTGTTGAAGCAACAATCCCAATTTCAGAGGACATATAAAGTGATCCTTTAAATTAGTGATTTAAAAAGTGTTTCTGCAGTCATTCTTTGAGAAAATACTTATACATTTTAATTGTGTTTTTAAATGGGTCCAAACACTTTTTGGGTCCACCGTGCTTTAACGCTGTGGCACTTGAGTTTGTCTCCTGCTTGAAGTGTGTTCAATGCTGTGTGTGTCTGATGTTGGCGAAACAAAGCCCCATTATGATGGTTTATACGATTGTCAGCTTTTCTATCAGCAGCTGCAGCTTGTTTTCCTAGTTTAAAGGCCTTTTTTGTGTTTGACTGGTACCACACACGCTCTGGGCTGGACCGTACCAGGTCTGCTAGGACAATGTGTTCTGGTCCATACTGTTCCTAGTGTCCAAATGGTCACGAGACATTACTGTGACTTCTATCACTCCACCAACTCCACCAGTGTTAAAGCTACAGCTCACCCAGAAAATTCAATGCATTTTGAGTGAATTACTCAACCTCATCCAAACTAGGGGTGGGAGAAAAGATCGATGCATCGGGATTCTTTCTCTAACGATTCAAAGAGATTCTAACTATAAACAAAAAGCATAAAAACTTTATTTATTTAAAATGCAAATTTATCATATTTGCAAAAAAATTATATGAAGAATCATTTTGGTATCAGATTGTGAGTCCCGGAATCGGATCGGATCGCGTAGTACCTAAAGATTCCCACCCCTAATCCAAACATCTATGATCTTATGCAAGGGTTCATGTTGATTGTGAATTATAAATCCATCTGTCCATCTGTTTTCACGTCTGACTCTCTCTTTCTGTCTGTGGTGGCAAAGCCTTAGTATTGTGTGAGTTTGTTAGGAAAGAGCAAAGTCAGCTCAGACTAAACATTGGGCTGCTCACTTTAAACTGCCTGATCAGCACCGCGTCTGTGTGTGATTTGAGACACTGGTTTGCAGTCTGGTTGTTTTTTTTTAAGGTTGTGCATATGCGTTTTCTAAACCGTGTCTTATAAGGCAAATAATTATTCCAGCATCCCAGCGGTTTGTACAGTGTGTGGCTAAACACATACACAGTCACAGTGTTGCCCTTTGGTGCTGACATATAGTTAGTACTCGCATCACTTAAAAAATTTAAATAATTCATTTAGACCAACTAGTAACATGATGCTTTGTTGTATTTGTTGGTTATTTCACTGTATAACTGAGCATAGATCCATATTGCACAGACATTTAGTAAAACTATATGATTGATCAAGTACATATTACATACAACTTATAGTCTGGTCCCCGAGTCTCACAACACTCTATATTTTGGTTGTCTCATTATATTTAATGCATATGGTTTAAATAATCAGACCATTGCTGAGTCCCCATGATCTGACTTGTGAACTCCTGTAGTAAATGAATATGACATCACTAAATTTAAAGTTTTGTAGTTGCTGTGATCTAACTCTCCTTTTGTTTCTTGTTAGGATGAAGAGAATGGGAATGGAAAGGGTGAGTATTTTCTTTATGTTTCTCTGTTCTCTGAGATTTTCATTTATCCAGATCATTGCATATTCAGTCTCTACTGATTTCTTCTTGAAAATGTTTTGTCTCTTATGTTTTGTCTGTTTATCATACCCACATTTTCATTCTGTGCTGTTTTGCTATCAGCTATCTTACAATACTTTAGTTGGCGCACTCAATTTCTTGCCATCATGTTAAAAAGCAGAGGGAAAATTTTGTCACATGGCGCCACCCACAGGTTAAAGTTTTTATTGCTCTTATTTGAGAGTGCAGGTGTAAGAACCAGCTGGCAGTCGTGTGTACAGGCTTAAGATGCCCAGTTGCACTGCCATCAGTCAGGCTGATATTTATGATTGATAATGGAAATCATAAAAAAATAAAAAATAAATACAGTTGATTTGACTCATTCAACAATCAAGTTATGTCATTTCCATACCAAATAACAAAAATAGACAGTTGCACACACACACGCATGGAAATGCCACAGCTCCATATATCATGGGATGCATGAGACTAAGTTTGAAAGGTCAATGTTCAGCAGATTATACTGATAATATGGGATATCAAGTCTCACAGGTCTGTCAGTTCATCTATTACTGCCTCAATCTGTTTGTTCACTGTTACAGTCTGTCTTTGCCCCTATCCCATCATGCCATGCATCAAACACTGGCATCTGCATGCCAAACGCATTCCACATTCTAAACATCTGTACAGGCTAGATACAGCACTGCACAATGCAGGTGTTTTGTGGTGCAATTTTAAAAACTTTGTTTGCTTTACACAGCATTATTGAATTGTGGCGTTCATGGCACCTTTCATGATAATAAAACCGCAGAATTGAAATGTAAACCACAAGATGGTCTTAGCTGGTTTTTGCTCTTCTTAAACCAGCAAACCGGCCAGACAAGGTTAGGAGACCAGCTAAGATTAGCAGACCTGCTTTAAAATGTACAGAGATACATGTAAATCCATCCTGTGTGAACAGCCACTTTGTTTGTCTATTTTTGTACAGACTATAAAGTGTAATTTATCTCATGCAGGTCTCCATCGCAGTCGTCTGGAGCCCATGGACACCATCTTTGTTAAAAATGTGAGGGAGAAAGGCCCCGCCTACCTGGCTGGTTTGTGTACAGGTAAAATCGACTCAAAGTGTGTTTGGAATGATATCTTCATTGAAACTTGATAACATTAGAGTCACTCATTTCATTGTTGTTGATGGTTTTTTGCTGTTTAATCATTTAACCGTCACATAGACATTCCTGCTAACACACACATACATGTAACCCTCAATGAAAAGATAACTGACAGTATTGTTGACACAAATTGTAATCCTAAAGGGTTTTTAATCCATGGTTCACACCTGCATGTCTATGGTTGTTTCTGGTTTGGTGTGTAAAGCGTGTATGTGTGCTTGCCTCCACGTGCGCAGAGATTTCAGCTTTGATTTCTATGTGAGCACACTCATGTGTGTACATACTGTACAGCATGTGATATCTTGTTATGACTTGCTCGCTAAACCCAATGCCCCATGGTCTTTTTCCTCTTTGGAGCCCACCATCAATAAGGAATGTGACATCATAAGCTCTTATGTGCAACATCATGCAGACGTACTGGACTTAAAGCTGTGATATGACATGACACATTTGGTTGTGCTTTCTGTGACTTATTATGTCAACTGACTTTGAACTTGAGATTTAAACTGATACAGGGAAATAACTTCCAAAGAGAAATATTTTCCTGTTGTGAAATGTGTTGGTTTGTTATTTACACAAAACACTTGAAGCATAACAGAAGTTGACTCAATTTCAATACTGTATGCGTGAGTGTGAAAGAAGACACATGGCCTTTTCCTGGTCAGTAGATGTGTGGTGGGCCGTGGGGAAATGTTCTAGGCAGGCTGGTGTGTAAATATTGATCAGACCTGCTCTCTTTACATTGTATCAATGGAAACTAATGGAACAAACCATGCCATTTACAGCCATAATAAATGTATTGATTTTGATGCTAAAAAGTAGAGCTGCTCAATGTATGGGTTTTATAAATGTACATATAGCACAAGCAGTATCGTGATATATTATCTATCATTATTGTGATATAAAATTAGTTTACCATGACACAGATATTTCATCATTACCGCCCACTATTACCATGAAAGACACTGGTACAGTGTAGGAAATTCTGCAGTTTTATGGTCATTATATGAAAAAGTTGTTCCATTTGACCCATCAGCATGAAGTATTCTAGACCGTTGTTATAACATTTTAATTTGTCACTTTTGTTATCATGATTAAAAATCAAAATCAGTCGTTATTTTAAATATATTTTAAAAAGGGTCAGTGTCCGTTTCCTCCACAGGTTGACTTTATCCTATAATCTGACCCTGACATAACCCCAAAACAGGAAGTCCATCTATAGACAACAGAGTGATGAGATTATCTTTATTTGTTAAACAGTGAATTCTAGTATTCACTGCTTTTGTATTGGCGTACACTACAGCATGTAAAGTGTTTGTGTGTGTGTTTGCAGGAGACAGGCTGGTTAAAGTGAATGGAGAGAGCGTGCTGGGTAAGACGTACTCACAGGTCATCACACTGATTCAGAACAGGTGAGACGACATCAAATACCTGCAAAAGAACTGCAAATAGTACGGTTGGCTAGAGATTTTTATGCTAACCTGGCAGTAATAATGCAGATCAAGAATGGGGATCTACAGCATTATTTAGATTGTTTAGTGGACAGGATGTAACTAAAAGATTACTCATGAGTGTTGTTCTTGTGGAATTTGTGAGAGATGTTTTGCGTAACAGAATGACCTCAGACAGGTGTTTACTGTCTGTGTGTATTCAGATCAGGGTTTATCACTGACTCCAGTGTGTTAGGTTGTCTTTGAACATAATTGAAAATAAATTGAAACTTATTCTGTCTAATTCTCTCTGTCTTCTCTATGTAGTGAGAGTGTGCTTGAGCTCTCAATAATGCCAAAGGATGAAGACGTGCTGCAGCTGGTGAGTATAAGCGGTTTTGCCACACCTTATCCTCTCTCTCTCTCTCTCTCTCTCTCTCTCTCGCTCTCGCTCTCTCTCTCTCTGCTCTCTCTCTCTCTCTCTCTCTCTCTCTCTCTCTCTCTCTCTCTCTCTCTCTCTCTCTCTCTCTCTCTCTCTCTCTCTCTCTCTCTCTCTCTCTCTCTCTCTCTCTCTCTCTCTCTCTCTCTCTCTCTCTCTCTCTCTCTCTCTCTCTCTAATTCTTTTATAGAAACCTGTATACACACAACAAACAATCACATCACAAATACAGTATACTGTATGTTTCACACCTATAATTGTGTACAAATTTGGTTTTGAATGATAATCTGTAAACATTATTTTGTAATATTGTAAACAATATTATTGACCAAAGAATAATAAGAACAATTTACCTAAGGTAATTGGGTTACAGTAAGTCATTTCATATCCAGTTTCATGCTTCAGTTGCATATCTTAAGCATTGCAAGATCATTTATTTCGCAAGCATGACGGTTATAAGATTAAGACAAATACATGCATTCCTCCCTTAAACACACGCCACACAAACATTCACTCTTACATATTTTCATTGCTGCACAAATTGCCCACATGATCGGACATGCAACTTACCAAAGTCAAAGAAGAAACCTATAAGCATGTGTGTTGCACATACACACGCATGCTGTGTATATACTTGAATGAATCTCTGTGCTAGGGCACTCATGCTGTGTTCATTACCCATAAAGCCTTCTGAGAAACCCCACTTCTTCATACTCCTCTATCCATTCCCCTTTTCTTTCTCTCCTTTTCCATGTTACTCGCCGCACACCCCTCCTTACACCCGCATCAGCTACATTCCAGGAATGACATCATCAGTTATGTGGCCCCTCCCACACTCCCACAGGGTGGAGAGACGACGAGACTGGGGGAGAGAGAGCAAATGAGAGAGAGAGAGAGAGAGAGCATTGGGTTGGGTAGGGCTCACCACAGACAGAAAGAGAAAAAGATATAGAGAGAATGACGGAAACAAAAGGAGAAATGACAACAAACCATTAACTTGAGAAAGCAAAAATCAGGACTTAACAGGTAAATGAAAATATCTATAGAGAACAATATTAGAAAAAGGAGTGTGAGAGGCAATGTACACATTGGGCAAAATGCTTCTTTAGCCTTGCGAGGCTCCTATCTCTCTCTCTGTTTCTTTCTCTTGTGTATTTGCATGTATTGTCAGTGTGCATGCATTGTGCTGTGTTGGTTGATTTGCTTGTCTTGAGTCGTAAAGCTTTTTGTCTGCCGTCATGTCTGTTTTGTTAATACATTTTTAATGTAGCACATCTCAGTTTGTATTAGTGTTTTGAGGTCAGTTGTAATGAAGGGCTGGTGCTTCTGGTCAGCTTGACTTCCTCTCTTTAGAGAAACACAGTTGTCATTGTACAGGTTGTGGAAGTCGTTAAGCTTTGTAGAAACATTAAGGTTAATCTGTCATGAATTTGGATGCGCATTTGGATGAACACATTAAAATGTACAGCAGATGTTTTATTCGAAATTGCCAAAGCTGTTTTTTCACCCTAGGCGAATTATGATATACAAGGAGATAAGAACTCTTTGTAAGATTTCCAAATCCTGTCAAATTGTTGTTGTTGTTTTTTATTGACCATCTTGAATTGGATCTTGACTTGTATGAAGCATGGCAGCTTTTGATAACAATCCCATGGGGAAAAACTTTGAAGCAGCATAAGTTTGTGTAGAGGATGACAGATTTATGTCATCATTTTTTAGTGATTATTAGCATTTTCATTATAGCAAAAAGATTCTTTAAGTTTGTATGTGTTGGTTTGGGAAGCTTTAAAAAGCTAGCACTACACATATTGACACTCACATGTACCTTCAGAATGAAACATTTCTCTTAATTTACCTCTCTATCTCTTTTGCAGGCATACTCCCATGATGCCTACCTAATAGGTAACGATCCATACAAAGGACAGGCGCAAAATCTTCCTCCACCACCCCCTTTACTCTACCCTCCACGTACAAAATCACAGCCTCCTGTTGGACACTCCCCCAGTGCTGCCCCAACCTCTCCACTGATGGGGCAAAACCAGTTGGACAACTGGAGCCGCTGGCCCGGCTCCCCCTGTGGTCCCTCTCCGCCCCTCGACAACCGCACGGTCGCTTCCAACAACACTGTCTGGGCGGACGAGGGAAGGAGTTGCGAGCCGGGCGGTGTTGGTCACAGCAGCCCAGCCCACCGAACCGAAGAGATCCAGTATGGTATGACTGACAGAGGACAGCAGGCAACCGGACAAATGAGAGGACGCTCATACTCATCTTCTTCTTCTTCAGGAGGATTGATGAGCCCTTTGCATCATGCTCATTTTGCAAATCACAATGTGGGGCACGCTGGAGGCCGCAAGGGGAGTACACCCTGGGTCAACCCTTCACAGTCGACTTTAACACCCCCATCCAGCCGCAGCGAACGGACCCAACAAGCCCTCACCAACTGGTACTACAGTCAGGTACCGTGTCGGGAGCGTGAGCGTGACCGATTGAATTCTTGCTCGATGCAACCACGGCACAGGAGTTTCTCACAGGACCGTCTGGGTGATTTCGGTAGGGCCAGACGTACCCAACATGCAGCTTTTCCCCACAGCGCGTCGCAAGACACGTTGTTGCTGCTGCAGCAGCAGAGCCCTGCGATGCACGCCGACCCCTACTGGAGTCAGGGAGACTGGCGGGGCGAGCGTGCGTACGTGCAGCACCCATCTGCCGTGTCCTATGGGCGCAAATCTTCAAATAACCTTTTGGCAAGCCGGTACGGTCACTCAGGACGTTCACTGGAAACTCTAGACCGAGCTGTAGGGATGCTGTCACCACAGCAGGAAAGAGCCACCAGGGTCCAGCAGCCCCGAAACCGGACTGAAAGGCGTGGCGGACATTTCGGCCAACACCACAAACCCCAGCACCTTCAACACACACCTCAGCATACAACACAACACACGCATTCATCTCAGGCACCACAACCTCAACTGGCAGCTTCACAGATAAGACATTTGCCCTCTTGCCAGAGTCTAGACGAGGAGCCGATCGGCTACCGTAGCTACAGCCCATCTTTTAATCGCAAGACTGGTCGCATCCTGCAGCAAGCCCAGTCATTTAGAGACCCTTCCTACACAGGTCCACACCTCTGGACCCCTACACCCAAAACCAGTCCTCCTGAGGGGCTTCCCCCCTCGACTGCTGCCTCCCCAGCCCCGCCAACCACTTCCACCTCCACAACTTCCATTTCTACACCCCCTGAAGGAAAGGACAAAGCTTACCGGCCTACTAATCATGATAGAGGCGCTGGAGAAGCATCAGGTGAAGTTCAGGCTCAGACACAGGAAGTGGTACTGAGGCAAAAACCACCTACGGGCCGCAGGGGTGTAAACGCACATTACGCCATTGCTCTTGACTCCAGTGACCCTCTGCTCTTTACCTCGGACCCTACGGACCCTCCTGCCAAAGCCAAAAGTGCTATTTCTCATCGGCGGACGAATGGAAATCTACCACCGCTCTCTATAGAGGATGACTCTCTCGCTTCAATTCCTTTCATAGGTAAGACTATGATCACTCCTTCTAATTATGTTCTTCTTTTCATCGTAGAAATGTTCTGTCTTTTAGAATTTAAGCTTTGTTGAAGAATTCATCACTTTCTCTATTTCTCCATCATTTGGCCGCTCTGTCCCATACATGGTTGGTACTTTAACAGGAAAATGTGGTTAAATATCCAGACACTATTAAAATAACTGATTGGAATGTTAGAGAATGTCCACGCTTGACAATAACTCACAACCCCACTAGTCTTACTATTCATTTCCTCTGTCTGCTGGACCATGTCTGTGCATTAGGAAACACTGGAATCTCCCGTGGTCAGGCTGACTATATTAGTCGTCTGTGTCTGAATCAGACTTACTGGATTAAAATTAGTCTACTATGTTATTCATGATCTTCTTTTCCTCTGAAGCAGCGCCTCACCCAATTTATCCTGTTTCTATACTGGATCTGCAACAAAATGATTTAGTAGCTGTTAAGAGAAATGACGTTCAGTTAGAATTTTCTGTAGGTGTTTACATTGGTTGGTTCATATGCTGTATACAGATTTATATGTGGGGGTTTCTGACTTGGCCATATGTCCTAAATCTAACTAAATCTAAATATAGGCATGCATTTAACTAAAGAATTTTTTTAAAGAATTTAAGTTGAAAGCAACAGAAGTTTATAGTGCGTCTCCGAGACAAACGTGTATGTGTGAATGTGTACGTGAAATTTTGTTTGTGCGTTTGCTCCGGCATCCGAGTTGGTCTTGTCTCTGCTTGTCCTTTATTGCCAAACCAGCGTGCAAGAGGAAATCTGCTGCAAAATGGCTGTCTGAATTCGAAACATTCAAAACAAACTATGACAGACACGTACCATGAAACCCGTCATGCTGCGTGTGCTAAAGGCCTGCAGTTACGGTTTGCAATGAATCTCTAATTGATCTAATTACATGTTACAGATGAATCAGATGGAGTGCTATTGATTTTACAGTTGTCCTTAAAAGCTTTGAGATGGCCAGTTTGGCTTTCTTTAGTGCTATTAAGAGTTTGTAATGGCAACATTAGAACACAATAACAACAAAAAATGCTTTAGACTGTTGCATGGTTCTTTATATGTTGTTAAGATTGTATAAACTGTTGTTAGTGCAGTACTTTCATTCCTAAGTAGGGTTAAGCCTAAAACCACTATGCTTTGCATACAGCTGCCCCACCTATAATATTTAGCACTCGTGAGCACCAAAGTCACAGATACACAATGCTGTGAATACACACTTGTATGGCATAACACACCCTGTGTACAAAGTCTGCAGGTTGAACAGTTGTGTTTGTGAAAAGATGTGGAATAGAGGGAGAATGTACATATTCAGGATTGGTTGGTTGGAGGATAGGCAGATAAGTTAAACTGAAACTAACAGAAACGAGCTGGGACATGTTGGACCATACTGATAATAACACAACAGAGTTTCACTCTTTACCTGACATGTCAGTGGATTTGTTTGGGCAGAATGCAACACTTCATACCATGTCTGAATTTTTGCCAACAGTTTAAATCGTATGGTGCATTTCATCTTGTGGTCTTCTGATATGGGTCTGTAATAGGTCAGTGCCGATATTGAGAAAGGCATACGGCCAGTTGGCCACATGATGTTAACATAACATGTAATTACAGTAAACAAGAGGCATATAGAAAATTGGTGAAACTAAATGAGCTTATATTGTGCATTACGCTCTTGGTTAGTGCCATGCATGAAAACAGACTTGTTTTGACGTTACCAGAAGCAACATGGATATCTGTTCTGTGTCACACAATGTAACATTACGTTGAAGTGAATGATGATTGGTCATTTTCCTGTCTGTCAGACATACGTCTGAGAGGCTTTTCTTTAGGAACAAAAAGCTAATGCACTATAAGGAAGCCAGGCGGAAAGATTTATCGGCTGAACAAAAAGATTAACAGTATATATTGGCCATCAGTCTGCCACAGATTTTACTTGGAGGCTGGGTCACTGTTTCACCCTTGGCTAAACTTAAAAATTCGTTATTGTTTGTTATTGGTTATTGTTGCCATCTGCCATATTATTAGACAAATGTAAGCCCACAGCATGTCAGTTCTGTGTTTTTCGGAAGTGAGCCAAAAATACAATTAAAAAAACTTCCTAAGGTTTTTCCAGGAATTTTCCAAGTCCTTAAATAAACATGAGAAGTGCTTGCAGTGGATTAAACTCTGGCAGCCCTGATTCATATCCAAAGGAGTTTCTGACAGACCATGTTTTACTTTTGGAGCAAAAGTAAAAGTTGTGATTTCCTTAAATATATATATATATATATATTGTTGCATTTGATTGTTGTGTTTTATTACTTTTTTTATCACAGTGTATGTTTTAACCACCCTGTGATGAAGTGAGAATGGGTTAGGCTGAAAAGCTGGTGAGCAGGGGTTTTGGGGGTTAAGGGTATGTGTAAAGGACACACACATACACACTTAGATATTACTGGACACAATCGGCACACTCAGCTCTTTCTGTAATCAATGTACTCTTTGTGTCTCCAATTAAACTGGGAGGAGTCTTCACCAACCACTTCCACAGAGATATGTGCACATCCACACACATGCAGAAACATTCTCTCTTTAAACCAGATCATGTTTTCTCTTAAACTTCATAACAGGCTTGGTTAAATTTTGATTTGTGACTCTATAAGAGGAAACATGTTTGTTATTTCTGCATTCTTTACAGTTTGGTTTTGTGGAAGTGTAGCTAGACAGACAGCACATCATGACCAGTGAGGGTTAATTCATGGGGTCTGTTTTGTCAGGCTTGAATCATATTTATAGCAGTGCAACTGAACCTCAAAATATGGCTATAACACAGGACTGATGTTAAGTACTGCACACATGGATACACGTTTTGGATGTCCATAATATACACTTTTTCTGTGGTGTGTGTGTGTGTGTGTGTGTGTGTGTGTGTGTGTGTGTGTGTGTGTGTGTGTGTGTGAGAGAGAGAGAGAGAGAGAGAGAGAGAGCTCATACTCAGGCCTCAGTAATGAGGGCCTTTGTTAAACCCACAGAACAGCTATTTCTGCCAGTGGCTGGAAAACAGGCACAGTCCAGATTCCACATCCCAGATTGGGAATGTTTCCACTCCTGCTCCCTTCCAGAGAGAGAGAGAGAGTGAGAGAGAGAGAGGATTGGGAATGCCTGTGCTCTGCTCCAGCTCCTTGGCCACCTCAAGACTGAGAATTAGGAAACTGGAGAAAGTTAAGAGAGAGAAAAGTTACACAAGTTAGAGAGGAAGAAGGAAATAATTGATGATTTGTTTTAGATAAAAGCAGAATAATTGCAAAGCAATCTGAAATACTTGATTTGCTCCATTGTGTCATTACCCCAATTTTTTTGGTAACGACTGTTAAACTGTATAATTGACTACTGTACCAGGCAACCTTTTTTTTACACTGTACAATTTGTCTCTTATCTCCATTGTTTGACATCTTGGTGAATAGTTGTCTAACAAGATATTGAATAGTTAATAGATTGACATCTAAACGTTTCATCAGGTATATATATTGGGACGTTTAGTTACGCTTTTCTATATTTTATTTGTAGGTTGTGTGCTGCTGCCATCTAGTGTTGTGGAATGATATTGTTGCGTGTGATTCGCTGGTTAGCAGAATCTTCTTAGTCTTTGACGATATGCCCCCAGATTGTGTTTGAATTAATAATGTTACCGCTGCAGATCTGACTTATAACCAAACCTTTAACTCCTGTGACCAAAGAGGATGTGAAAGCACTGGTAAATGAGAGCTTTCAGAAACCATTTCAGAGAATTCATTTAAGGTGAAGTGTGTCGTTTTAGATAAATAGTCCTGCTTCAAATTCATGTCATTGCTTTAGCTAGTTCAGATGTGTTGAGCTGGTCGGGTTGCTTTTAAAACAGGTTTACTTTTCTTTTTGTTAGGGTACAGAATTGACTAATCTTGTTAAAGTGAAAAATCCTTTAAAACAAAATTAAAAGTATGACTTTTTAGGTGGTCCTTGCTAGTATAAAATGGTTCATACATAAGCCAATTAATTTAACATATCAAATAAAATCTAAGGAGCATACCTGCATTAACAGACCAATCACTGTCACACATACAGACACACACACACACATTTTGGGAAGAACTGAAACCATGTCCTAAATGAGGTTTTGTGCATCTCATTTCCACATTGAGCACATATTTTATTTAGATTTCATGGAGGGCTGCAAATCAGGTACAGACGAGAATGCTTTTTGATTATTCATTCGTTTTCTTTTTGACTCATTTTTAATATCTTACATATTTACTATTTGCATTCAGTTTTAGTGAACTTTTCCTTACAGTAACACTCTGTTGCTTGTCAATTGGATTGCGCTGTATATGAATCTTCTACATTTACAGTATTTGGTAGATTAGTTAATTCTG
Source organism: Beaufortia kweichowensis (assembly GCA_019155185.1). Taxonomy (NCBI): domain Eukaryota; kingdom Metazoa; phylum Chordata; class Actinopteri; order Cypriniformes; family Gastromyzontidae; genus Beaufortia; species Beaufortia kweichowensis. The sequence continues at coordinate 5,951,304 of CM032804.1, forward strand.
TATGTACGTGTGTGTTTGTCAGAAAGATGAGAAAACTCTTGTGTCTTGGTGTTTTATAATATCTGAACATCTTAATCATTTAAATTAACTGTGTAACACCACTTGGCTTTTTCTCTAATCTTTCCATGCTTTCTTTCTTTCTTCTGTTTAATGTTTTGTTTCCCAATTTTCCTCCTTTTACCAATATAACTTTCTTTCTCTTATTCCTCTCTGTATTTTCTTTCTTCCTTTTTACCTTCCCCTTTTCCTTCCTTCCTTCCTTTCCCTTTCTTCTCTTCTTCCATTCCACTCCTCCCACAGATGAGCCGACGAGTCCAACTGCAGATCTGCGGGCACGTCATGTCCCAGCCTCCTCCGTCGTGTCCAGTGGCGGTCTTAACTCCGCCCCTGCTGTGGGCACAAGCCCCGCCTCCCCAACCTTCACCTTTCCCCTCCACCGTCTTTTCTCCCTCGACTGCAGTGAGTGAAGTAGAAAAAAGATCACAGTTTTGTTACGACAAACTTACCACTTGCATTTCCAAATTACTGTCCTGTGAGATATTTAGTTGCCTGCAGCTGTAGATACTGACATAACAACCCATTTAAAGAATTGTTTTATAGTCTTTCCTCCTGGAGATTCGATGCATGTCAACAACATCGAGCTCCTCCGTCTGCATGCATACTCATACTGCACCAGTATTTGATGTAGAAAGGTTTGCATGCATGCCGCACTGTATATATCAACGTGATTGAATGCCGTTCCGGAGACCTCCCAATCCCTCTTTTGTGAAAAATGCACTTCCTCCACTTACCTGATCTCAAATACCCTCTTCCTGTATCCTACTCAACTAAACACTAACTGTACTTCATTGTATTTCTTTCTTCTTCTGTATAACGATTGTTTAATGTTTAGTAATGAACAGACTTTCTTTTTGTCTCTCTTCATAAGCAGGTGATGTCAAGTCTAATCGTCGTTCCTCTTACCTGTTGGCCATCACCACTGAACGCTCCAAGTCATGTGATGAGGGGCTTAATGTGTATAGAGAAGAGGGACGGGTTTTCTCGTAAGTGTATTTTATCTTTTAAGGGTGCCTTAGTTTATAACAGTTACCTTTGATGACATACACATTTTACTAATAGCATTTCTAACTTTTCACACCTTCGTCATGAGTTGATTTTATGTTTATGTGGTCTTTCAACAGGAGGCTTCCAAAAAGAGTCAAGAGCTTTTTTGAAGGGGTGAGTTTAAAAATAGTTGCACCATGAAGCAAATATTGCTCTGTATTATTTCCCTTACTGTAAATGAGGTGTCTATATATTATTTTTAATGCATACTGTGTATGTTTTACTCTCGCCCGTGTCATGGTTCAGTCTCTGGACAGTCTGGGTGCTGCTGAAGAGGTTCGCTCGAAAAGACACTCTACCTCTGAGCTGGGCAGTATCAGCTACAGTGACGTGAAAAGAGAAGGATGGCTTCACTTCAAACAGATTCACACCGAGAAGGGCAAGGTAAGAGTAAGAGACGGTCAAAAATGTTCAAATGTTTTGTGTACTAGGATCTAATGACTCAGTTTTGTTCTTGCAGAAGGTGGGTAGTGCCATCTGGCCTTGGAGAAGGGTCTTCTCCGTGCTTCGATCCCAGTCTCTGTTCCTCTACAAGGACAAACGAGAGGCGGTGCTTAAAGGGGCGGCGCTAGGGGGCGGGGTCGAGGACGAGCAGCCCATCAGCATCAGGGGTTGCCTCGTAGACATAGCGTACAGCGAAACGAAGCGCAAGCACGCCCTGAGGTTGACCACGCAGGACTTCTGTGAATATCTGCTGCAGGCGGAGGACAGAGAAGACATGCTGGAGTGGATCAAAGTCATCAGAGAGAACAGCAAGACAGACAATGAGGTGAAGAAAGAGACGTAGTATCTATAAAACAATCGTCATTTTCCCAGATCAAGCATAATTCCAACATTCAGTTTATTGTTCTTTATTCACGTGTCCCTGTAGGAATTGGGTTTCTCACGACAGGCTCTCATCAACAAGAAACTTAATGAATACAGGAAGCAGAGGTGAGTTTAGAGAGTACTGTAACCACTGCACCGCTGCCATTGGTTGTTACCAACATTATCATTGTTTACAATAATTACCTTCCTGTTGGTTGCCTCCTGCAGTCCAACGGGTAATAAACCAGACTCCTCACCCAGAGTGCCTCGCATGACATTTCTCCACAGCAGTGCTCCTCCACGCTCACCAAAACACGAGGCCAAAGATGAGAGCAGCCCGCCTAAATCTCCATGGGGCATAAACATAATGAAGAAGGCTAAGAAAGCGAGTCCTAAAGCGTTTGGGGTGCGTCTAGAAGACTGCCAGCCTGCTACCAACAACAAGGTTTGTCCTTGATGTTTACATTTACTGATTATGCATATGAGATGGTTATTGTAATTCAGATTGACCAACTGTAATTATGTTAACATAACTGTATTATGTTATGTTTGTGTGTAGTTTATTCCTCAGATTGTGGAGATCTGCTGTGGGTTGGTTGAGGACATGGGGTTGGAGTATACAGGAATCTACAGAGTACCAGGAAATAATGCGGTAGTGTCCAGTCTACAGGAACAGCTCAACAAAGGGAGCGACATTAACATTTCTGAGGAGGTGATGAAGTGTGATCTCTGTCAGAGTCAATATACTGGTTATATTCACTTCCCATGTGTTAGAGATGCTTCCTCATTTTGACAGTCAGTGACAGGCTCTTCTGTTTAACAACAACTCACTGTAACTGTTTTTACTTTTTACCTCTGCGCAGAAATGGCAAGACCTAAATGTGGTCAGTAGTCTGCTGAAGTCTTTCTTCCGGAAACTTCCTGAACCTCTCTTTACAGATGGTAAGATTGTTGAAATCTGAAAAAAATCTTGAAATTTTAGGAAAAATTGAGTGTGCTAATTGTGATTTTTAGTGTTATTTTAATTTTGGAAGGGCTTTTAAAATGTGTGATGTATGTCATGCATTTCTCATTCTTCCGCTTTTTCTTTCTCTCGATCTCCTTGAAGACAAATATAATGACTTTATTGAGGCCAATCGGAAGGAGAATGCCAGTGATAGACTCAGAACCATGAAGAAACTGGTATGACTGTGTTTTCAGTGTATTGTTTTTAACAATAACTTTACCCTTACGTTACTTTCTCTTTCAACTTACCACTGTCTCTCTGTTACATACACATTCACTCTCTCTCTTTCTACAGATCCGTGATCTACCAGATTATTATTTTCACACTCTAAAGTTTTTAATTGGACATCTAAAGACTGTGGCAGACCACTCTGAGAAAAACAAGGTGAGTGATACATTATTTCGAGGGTTGTTTTTTCTATAAAAATACACTTAAGAGGTAAATCAATCCCCCTCCACCAGAGGGCAGTGGTCAGCATACTATCAGTTTATGCAATGGGATTTTTCATGGGTACCTTTTTAGCATCCAATTTAGATTTATAATTAACAAAAAAATGTTTAATTAAAATGTTACTTTTCTTATTGTCCTACTGTTATATTGGTACAGATGGAGCCACGTAACCTGGCGCTAGTCTTTGGCCCCACTCTCGTACGGACCTCAGAGGACAACATGACAGACATGGTCACCCATATGCCTGATCGATACAAGATTGTGGAGACTCTCATTCAGCATGTAAGACACTAGCAAAACATTTTTCAGATTTTACAGCTAGTAAAATCTGAAAAAATATAAATACAATATAAATCTGAACCATCTCATCCAACTTTTTCTCTTTGTGCAGCATGTCTGGTTTTTCAGTGAAGAACATGAAAAGGATGAAAAGGTTAGTTTTATTTTTGTGTTCAATACGATATTTACTACCGTTCATTTGAAAGTCATTAAAGACCCCTTAAAATCATAATATTCAAAGTTTTGTGGAATGTTTTGTTTAATCTATATATCAATACATTTATATACTGTTAGAAAGCAAACTTTAAATAATCAGATATACACATTAGAAATTACATTAATAAACATTTTTATTATTTTTTAAATTATTGATGACATCATCATGTTTGTATTGGTATGTACATTTGTTAAAATGCTTTCTATAATGAAAATGTCTCCTCCCCAGTACCTTCTGTTACTGACTATCAATAACTTGTAGCAAATCATAATTTTACTGGTCTGTCTGTGATAAGCTTACATAAGATTTCCAAACATTTAAGTATGATAGTAATTGAAGATACATTAAAGAATGTTATATGTCTAAGCATGAAATGTTGTTGTTTAGACACCAGTGGACACAGAGGATGATCAGCCTGCACCAAACATAGATCATCTCCTCTCTAACATCGGCCGAACAGGCATTATAGGAGAGGCGTCAGGTAAGAAAACTTTGTCCAGAGAACTTTGTTTCCAGACATTTCAATATCTGTAACAACGGCCGTTCAGTAAGATCTTTGACTAACTGTCAATGACGACCAGTCATGTTCCACCACAAATGACTAACATTTGTTATAAATAGTTTTATCTGCATGTCTCTTGGGAGTAGACTGTAGAATAGTAGAGAATTGCATGGTCATGTAAAGCATATTTCAATTTTCCTGCATGTTGAATACACTGTACTTCTCTGAGTTTGGTTTTCTTTCTACAAACCTTTTTCATTATATTCATTTTCTGCTGTCTTTCTCTGTACATTTCTGCATCCCTCTTGTAGCTGAGCCTGTGGAACAGCCACTGCGGTAGGATGGGTTCACCCTGCCATGATCTCTGTGTGTGTGCGCGTGTGTATTTTATTGCTTTAATGTATAATTAAGAACGTAAGTGTGTGTTAATGAGTGTGCGTGTGTGTGGTGGCAACTTGTGTCTGCCTTTCGCCCCCTCTGACAATCACAGTTTCTGCCCCTGCTCCTCCAATGGCTTGATGGGTCGATGTCATCAGTATGTGCTGTGATGTCATCAGTGTGCACAGTATCATTACAGCAGCTGATTCGGGTGCTTCTCAATACTTAAATTGTGATTTCCTCATTTCCTTTGCGGAAGTTTTATATTACATGCATAATACATGAAGACTTGAACTCTCTTGAACTCGGTGACGTTGCGCAAAGATGTTGCTTTGTAGTAACACTGACACAACCGTGATTATTTTGTTTTATAAATGTAAAATAAATGAATATGTCATGCTTTGATTCCTCTGTTTATAAGGAAGTGAGGATAAACAGTTAAAAAATTGAGAAGCTCCCATCATCTCCTTTGCTTCTTGTTCTAAGACCCTGTTCACATTGGAACTTGTAATGATGTGGTGTATAGTGGATCTTGTGTGAACACTGTCTCACAATCACTGTTTATGGGGATAATGGCTAATGATTGACACAGAGGTTGCATTTATTTCTGACATTAAGTACATTAAGTTACTGACTGTCACAGGAAGTAGGAAGTGACATCATAATGGTTTTATCCCCCTCTGTGGCTCTCATTGGTACAGCATATATACTTAACATGGTACCGATACATTCACAGTTTTCTCTAACTTTCTCTCTTGAAATCTCTCTCCCTATCTCTCTCTCTTCTTAACTGGGCAGACTCAACCAACAGTGATTCAGCAAAATCAAAGGTCAGTATTGACCAAAGGCTATTTACAATGTTCTTGTTTTTTAATGTTGATTAGCATGCTGAAGGAATTACAGCTATAAATAAAGATGCATTTCTGTAAAGCAATTTTGAGACTTAAAACTTACTTAGTGTTAATAAGTAGTTCGTGTAATGTGTTTTTAAAGTAATTAGTGTGAAAAAGTAATTCAGTATCATAAGGTTTTAATCTTATCCTCTTTACTTAATCCATTTCCCTTAGGGTTCATGGGGATCAAAACGTGACTTCACTGCCAAGGATATCCTGACGCTATCGATTATGTCAGCTGTGACCCGTAAACGCAGAAAACGACGTAACGCCCGCCTTCTGGGCAGCAGCACAGATGACGATTCTGAGCATGAGCCTGTTAAATCCTGTGTCTCTGAATCAGACGATTTGCAAGAGATGGGGCAAGTGACGTCCTTCGCTGCCCCGCGAGCAGAGGGAGAGGAGGATGACGAAGAGGAGGAGGAGGAGGAAGAGGAGGAGACACAGACAACACAAGAGCTGAAGGAGCAGGAAGTAGTTCCCAGTATTTCCTCAGCAGAGGAAGTCCAGCAAGTAGTGCTACTCGGTGAAGAGGAGGAGCAGAGGACAGAGGTGAAAGGTCGCAGCTGGAGAGGAGACGACGCACGTTCTATTGTGTCGGGATACTCCACTCTTTCCACACTGGGGCGGAGTTTAGCATCAGAGGGGCGTGGTGAGGATGCAGATGATGAACACAGTGAACTGATTAGTGAAACGGACAATGAAAGCGGCTTCGCTTCACGCTCCCTCACCCAGGAACGCCCAGAGAAACCGTCACGTTCCACACAAAACCTAAATACTTCCCCCGAGCCGACCGCTCCTCGCAGTTTCCTCTATTCACAGTGTAAATCCCCCTCTGGTTCCACCCCCGCTCCACCTCCTCCTTCCATCATCATCACACCCAACCCCAAAGACAGAGCGACTGATGGAGCGGCACGCTCCTCCACACCCTCCAGCTCCTCTTACTCATCATCCGCCTCCCAGCGCCCCCACGGCCGCCACTCCTTTAACTCCCATCGGCTCATACAGTGCGACACGCTCGCACGTCGTCGGCTAAAGGGAGACAAAGCCAAAGCTTCCTCCGTGGACCTTACAGAACTTTCCAGCTCCTCCGCCACTGAAGAGGAGAAGCGTCCTAGTATAAATCGAACGCGAGGGAACGTTCCCGATCCTTCATCGTCACCCTCCCCAACACCAAGATCCAAATCCTCCAAAGGTGTTAATGCGAAAAACGATTCTACTACATTCCTTTCAGCTGCACCTGGAAGTAAAAGGTGCTCTTTGTCTCCTGGCCAAGGGTCGCTGGCGGATCAGGTACGGGCTCGACTCCTGGGCTCAGCCGATGACCTGCGCAGCGTCGGGATGCGGAAACAGCTCTCGCCGGAGACGCGCAGAAAGAGACGTGCGTGGAGGAGGCACACAGTGGTGGTCTCTCCTACGGATTGTTCTGACAAGACAGCTGCCCTCGCTGCTGCTCGCACTCAAAGCAACAAAAACCTTTCGGCGCTTTCACCTAAACCACTAGCTTCACCCGCTTCTGAAAGACAGGACTTTAGAGGGTCACACCTTGAGAGATCAGAGACTGACGCCCTTACTGCACGACGGGCAATGCCTACCTCTCGCTTCCATGATTTCTTATAACAGTAACAACAACTGTGTGTACAGGCTAGTGAACCAAGAGAGTGGCGTTTACACTGACAGCGATTCAATCGTTGTTGGTTGTCCAGGTGTATCAGGAAAGTGGATTATATGTGTTCCACTATCTGCACTCCTATTGGTGGTTGACACATTGTATCACTGCTCATTTGCAAAAAAGATCACCAACGATCTCTTTTGCTCAAATCGCCTCGTCTTTCATTGAAAATGAATGACTTACGGTCACTGCAAATCTCTCCATTAGAGAGGTGTATGAGAAAAATACAAAGTCACACCTGTTAAAGCCCTCTGTCAAAATCTAATTTATATTGCTGTACACAGTAGTTTTTAACCTGCTTGACAAATGGGCTTTTCATTGTTGCCAAAGTTTTCTTTTTTGCGTGTTTTTCTTAGCTTGACCAGTCACATCACCATCATCTAGTTTACGTCACTGACAAGACACTTGCGACTCACGATGCCATTGAGTGCTTTAGTGTTTTCCTAAACGAATCAGATAAACTAGTTCTCTAAATGTGCCGGTACAGTATTGGTTAAACAGTGTTAGCAGGAACAGTGTTGATAGTGACCATTGACCACTGAGCCATTGACCACTGAGCAAGTCCATAAATCTACCGGTAACTTGTATGGTACATTAAGAACCATAAAGAGGCAGTTTGGTATGTTCACCTTCCCATATACTCCCGTATTAACATGAGTACCGGCTCATTGGTGAAATCACGTGTACGTATGTCTGAAATTGTGTGTGTGTGTGTGTCAAACTATTTTGTAACATTTGTACAAAGCCTTGCTTAACTTAACCTTGTAAATACACATATATTATTATCATTTCTTTTTATTTAGTTTTTATATATGGTTTACAAAAGTGCACTTAGGTGCACGGTCATTTTTTCAAGATGTTACTTGAAACGGTTTCCTTAATATTTTTGTTCGTTTGTTTTATACACAGTATATAATATACATATATTTTGTATGAATTTAATAAGTACTTTTATTTTGAAATCCTGGGGTGTACCTGTTTTAACTCCACTAGACTGTTTTTTTTTCCCAGTTAATGGCCTTTCTCTGTGACTTACAAATACTATGCAGAAATCTATACACCTCAATGCAAAGAAAAGAGCTCTAACCTGCAAAGAGTGTCTGTCACAAGCTATAATAAATTCTTATTGCTGAGCATCTCTTGTGCTCTTGTGGTTTGTCTTATCAAAGTTTCAGCTGCATAGTCATTAAGCTAAAAAGATTATTGTGGTGAAAAGGAAATGCTTGTAAATGCATTGCATCTGTTGAGCAAGACAGAAGATAACAAAGAACAATCTCCTTTTGTTTATGAGCCTGGAGCGAGAAATATCCAGCAGGCCGCTTGTCAGAAGACTTTAGATTCCTAACATTCTTGTAAAACCAGCAAAGCACGGCAAAGTAATCACAAAAACTCTTTAAATTGGAAGTCAATGAACAGAGGTCAAAACTGCTGTTACATGATGACTTTTAGAACTTTGTCAAAGGCTAATCAGCGTTTTGGACCACTTGTACACAGTAAAAGATGTATTGCTGAGACAGGTAAAAGTGAGTTATAATCAAGATCAGATTAAATAATTATTTGCACTTTAATCTAATACATTTGTACTGCAGAGCATATTTGGTTAATCTGATTTTGTGGTTTGTCTTGTCGAATGGTCATTATGCTATCACAGAAAGTCAAAAAGAGGTGCCATACATGTTTTGAACAGGTTAATGAGGGTAAATAAAGATGAATTTTTATTTTTGTGTGAACTATCCTTTGAGAACAATTGACAACTCTTACTGTAAAATTTAAATGGACCAGTATTTATTAACCAATGTACATTTAAAACGTACATATTTGTCAACGTCAGACCTTTCATTGACAATCTGAGTCTCAGTTCTTTGTGTCCTCAGTATCATAAGGGCAAAACATAAAGGTGCACCTGTACATGTACTGTATGTGTAATGAAACAGGTAAACACACCTGTCTCAATAAGCTCACAATGAAACTATATAGTATAACATCAATAATTGGTTAAAAACCATATAATTTATTTTTAGTTGCTTAATTATTCAAAATAAATATAAATAAATGAATTAATAAACAGAGATTAAAACTGCTGTTACGTGATGACTTTTAGAATAAATATATGTATGTATATATATATGTATATCTATGGTTATATAAATATTTATATATGTATATATATAGTTTTACAATATGAATTAAGTCTTTAAAAACATGTATTAATTAATAATAAATTCACCAAATTGTTTATTTATAGGGTCAGTAATACACAATTGAGCCATGTAATGCATGTGTTTGTATTAGTCTATAGTATAGTAAATATGTGTAATATAGTTGGTAAGTGATGAGAGTATTTACCGCTCCTCGCTGGAGTCGAGTTACGCGCTGCGCTTTTACACAAGTGTGTCGACAGGCGTCACGGCAGCGCACTGATTCACATGCAGTAAGCAAGAGATTCACACGCGTCTCTCGATCTCTCTATCGATTATTTACATTCACAGCTCTACTGCAGGAGCTTCAGGGAGTTTTGCTTTCGCCCGGGGGATATTCAACATGCTGGGGAGAAAGAAGAAACCAGCGACCGAAACTGAACACAGGGCGCACGACCCGAAAGCCCACGACCCGCTGCGGAGACTCGGTGAGAAGATCATATTATACATTAGGCTACTTACAAACATTATGCTCGTACATTAGGAGAAAGACAACAACAATGTACTTTGTAATGCATAGTTTCGTTAACTCTGTGAACAGAAAGTAAAGTTCGGTCTCGATAATTTCGACGTTTTCAAAATACAAAAGTCTTTAAAGTTGCCAGAAGACGATTTTACGAGACATGTGAGTGGTCAAATATCTTCAGTTCGAACTCGTAATGGGCTGCTGCTTATATTTATACATGATACATGTGTCGTGTTAAATATTGGCACTGATTTCATTTGACAAGCTGAAATCTAAATCAGACTTTCCCGTAGTACAATTAACCATAGTTTTATAATAGTAACAGTGTAGTTTTCTTTACATTTTCTTTGATTGTTATTTGTATTACCACAGTTACTACAAATGTCATACAGTAAACTATGGTTACCGTATTAACAGCTTTGGTCATTTTCATATCATAAAGTTCATATTAACACAGGTCATGTGAATGTCAGTTCTTCAAAAATCAAGCCCAGATGTTCAGAATAATAAACAATATTTTCGCTTTAAGAGCTAGTGAAACATATATTGTTTCTTAAGATTCCTGACTTATGAGATGTGTTTGTTTTTACATTATGCATGTGGTGATATGACTGATATCACATAATGATGTCATCTTGATGTCATCTTTTAACACATGACTGTATGCAGTACTAAATGCCGTGTTATGCAATGATTATTGTGCAGCACATATTTACTACAAGAGACGTGACTATATGGCATGTTGTTATTATTATATTGTAGCGCTGGTCTTTGATTCCAGCTGTTTTATTGACCTCTCCAGGTAATTTTCTACAGCATACGACTGTAAAAAAAACACCCTGTGTTTGTGCTGTATATCACCACTGCTTGTTTTAGCTCAGAGGTTTCTTCTGTATAAGCTCACGACATGAGGTGGTCGCTATATCAAGTCCAAGATCTGTTTTGTGGGGAACTTGTCACTGGCTTCTTCCCATAACTAGATTACTGTGATTCCATTTCACAAGAGAGAGCTTAACTTAAACTATTTAGAATGGGTTATATGACATTACATGAACTGATGAAGTTTGTTTATATTATGATGTTGTGTTCTTCAGTCTTATTTTTTCATAAAAGGAATTGATTTTATTGCATGTTTAACATGTTTAATATGTTCTATAGATACCCTGGCCCTGGTCCATCTCTGCCATGGCTACCCTTTCAACAGATGTGCCATAAATAAATTCAGTCATTGCACTAGTTAAATTGTGTTGGGTGGATTTTTTGAAGAGGTGATTGAATGTTGCTTTCCTAGTGCACTTTACTCCAGAATAAACGAGTTGTTCTCTATGGTTTTATGAGTATGAGAGAGAGAAAGACCAGCAAAAACAGTAATTTTGCTGGTTTAGACTTAAGGGTCTGAGAGAGGGAATGACACACTCATGAAACGTTCATTGCTCCCATATTTACACGCTAACTATGGTCAGAATGCACTGTTGGCATGTCCTATAGATGATATACTGAAGGGGGTCAGCTGATGTGATTTGGGGGCACTGCAAGGCACGTATCATAACATTTACATTTACATTTACATTTAGGCATTTAGCTGACGCTTTTATCCAAAGCGACTTACAAATATTAGGAGACAAGTCATAAGTTGCACGACGGTGCTTGTAGTAACTTAAAAAGAACGCTTTTTCAAATCACTTATTTCTCAAACCCCACATTATTCTGCTTGATTTAGTTTCTTGTTTATGACGGCAGTCCACTGCCTCGTTCCCAGATAACTTCACTGGCGCTGATCAGTCTTTACTGTCTTGTTGCCGTGGTGAGGGTCTCTTTGCTACAGACACTTTTGGCTGTTTCTCAAAAGCAGTTCAGGGCATTTGCAATCCTTGAACGTCTTTCTTTCTGCCTCTCTGCGTTCATTTTATTGATATAAAAAATAAAGGGAGAGAATGTTTTATTACACATTAGAGTAGATGAAGAAAAGAGGGTGTAAGTATTGGTCACCAGAGCTGATCTCTATGCTGTGAAAACAGCCATTTCACTGGGAGATGAACGGCTCTGTTTTTCAGGTCTTTTGTGCACCATTGAATCTCTGGCATAGATAATCAGCATGTTTTTTCAGCACATAATAGCATTGCATAGCAAGTCTTAAAGGGACAGTTCACCAAAAAAGAAAATTCTGTCATTATGAACAAATTCAAAAGATTGATTCGTTCACAGAAAGACCAGTTCTTGAGTTAAATCACACTTATGATGCTTTTTGGTACTTTTTGGAGCAGCTGTGTGAAGATTCTTCAACAGAAAAGTTTACAGCATACAGGTTTGGAAAACATAACAAGTGAATTTCCATTTTTCTGGAACTATTCCTTTAAGTTAGCTTTTACAAGGCTATAAAGAGCTTAGTGTGTGTTATTGGCAATTTTGCAATCTTTGCTCTTTCCAAGATTGCATAAACCCATAAGGAAAAAAACAACCACAGTGTTATTCCTTAATTCTAAAAACTCAAAAAACAAAGTTGAAGCAACTACTCCTTTACTCTTTCTTGCCAGCCCAAACCACTTCCAGTCAATGTCCTTATTGTTTCATTTCAGAATTCTATTGAGAAATACATCGAACGCCTTATGTAATTGTGTAATTGTTGCTGATTGTGACACAGAAAATCTGCTTTCTCAAGCTTTACAATCAGCTCAGTCATTATTGAATGACTTCATTTCTCATCATGTTTGTGGTAGACACATTGATCTTCGAATGCTGTCACTGCTGTGTAAGTGTTTGAATGTTTATTTGTTCTGGAAAATGTTTGAATAGGATGTGTTGAATAACATTTCAAAAGAAATCATTGCTGGCAAGTGTTAATTTCACCTATAGCCTTGTGAATGTGAGATCAACTTTGGAAAAACACGAGTATTGTGAAGTGTGTAACTCTTGTAGACTTGACATTTAAGATTTACATGTAACAGGTGTGTTGGATAAAGGGACCCGAGGCACCTGTTCTAAGACTAAAAAAATGTAGTAGGTAGAAAGATCAAGTCCTTGAATTTTAATGTTGAATTTTCGTGTCTGTCTCACAGGCGTGTTGGACGATGAAGATGTGCGTGTGATGCTGCAGGGATCCAAGATGGTGAAGGTTCGATCTCAGCGCTGGCGGAAGCACAGGAGCCTTAAGCTTTTAGAAGATTGTGTGACGGTATGGTGCGAGTCCAGCAAATCCTCACGCAAGAGCGAGAGACAACAGACCTGTGAGTATATATGCAAACACTTTGTGGCAAATATCCAGATTTAACGTTTTGGCTAAAAAAAAATTGTTTTGTTTACCTATCATATAACATCACCAGAAGTCAGAATTTCAACATTCAGAAATGTAGTAGCTATGAACCAATTGTTCATTACTGTATGTGTTCCTGGAAAACAAAGATGATCATGAACATGACCAAATCCCCCAGCTTAAACTTGCATAAGCATTAAGCCTAGTGTTATTTACCAGTTTGACTCGAGGGTGTTGTGAATAAGCCTGTAATGCTGCTTTACCGTTTGTGAGTCTTCCCCAGTCACAGTAAATGGAAAGAAAAAGCTTTTTGTATACATTTAATCAGATCAGGGAGCCAGAGACACGCCTCAGAGGAAGAAGAAGAATTTGGGAACAAACACTCTTGTTCTTCTGTCAACACGTTAAACTTTGATTTTCACATTTTATTCATGTTTTCACTCTGTTGTCTTTGGGTCTATTTCTGGATGTTGTCATATCAGTGTATCAATCTCATATAAGCCCTTCCCACTGTAATTATGCGCCTGTCTCTCTGTTCTCCCAACAAAACTGGCTATGATTTTAAAGACATTTATTTTAATTGTGGCATCTAAGCAAAACATCTATACTTTTGTCACCTTTTCATTTAAAAATACTGTATGTCCGGCTCTGTAAATACAAAAGGTTTGTCAAAGAAGCTTTCACATTTTTTATGCTTTGCTTATTTGTAATAGATTTAAATTAAAATACTGCATGGAGAAATGAGATCCAATAAATTATCTGAATAGATGCTTGATGTAAACAAATGCACTATGTTCTGAATAATGTAATGTGTAAATAAGGCCTTTGCATGCTTATTGTTCATAACGCAGTCATTAAATGTTGTGGTGTCTAGTTTCAGATAGTTTTAACAGAGCGTCTATATTAGACTTAATGTAATGAACTGGTGCAGCAGCCTCAGATAGGAGGTCAAAATGCATACGCCTATGAGGTTTTATTTAGGACTTTCCAACCCATGCAACAGCAGACACAAACCTTTGAGGGTTTGTGGTCATATGAACACATGTTTCTGTGTATTAGTATTGAGCTTTTGGTTATAGAGGTCAAACAAAACCAGGTCAATACCTGGAAATATTTTCATTTCTGTTAGTCTAGTGGTTCACTGACCACATGTCAAGTTTTGAGCTCTTCTGGTAAAATTTCATTCCAGATCCAGAAGTGAAACTTGGCTTATATTATGAATTTGTACTTCATGCTGGAAAGTATCTAGACACCTGTGGTTTTTCCAAAATTGGTAATCCATTTCTTTATGGGCCGTGTTTTGTGCAGTGTCTTTGCAGAGATTGCATGGCTGTACAAATCTGTCAGTAATTAGGCATAGACGAAATAACCAAACCTGTTCATAGGACAGGAGTGTTTACATACTTTTGGCTATGTAATGTAGCTAAAACACACCATTGCTTAAAGAGAGACATAAAACATGTGATTGTCCCAGTCTGCTTCCCTCATTGGTGATTTTTAATCTGTAATTAATCACACAGATTCACCCTTGACCCCCAGCATAATGAAAACATGCTTCAGATTCTGCTCTTACAAGAGGCATTATGGGATATGTGCTCTTCTATCATCTCTAATTGGTCTCTAACCTTTTAGATGAATGCTAATCTCTTTTCAATCACACTTATGCTCTTCAGATGGAATGATAATTCGATCTAAGAGTGCAAAAAAGCAGACTTCCTGCTATAATCCCATTCATGGTGCTTCACTGGAGCCTCTTAATGGTTTTGTACTGTAAATAGTGTTTAAAGAGCGTTACACAAGGCCACCCAATCATGAACTTGGCCCATCCCCGAAATATGAGCTGATTATAACTAGTTACATTGGTCTTAAAATATGTGCAAGACTGGCAGACTTTTTGATCTCATGTTCTTCCCCATCATCCCTATAACAACTCCCTGGCACTACTGTACATGCCTGCTTAAAACGTATACATTGTCCTTTATATGTTATTTTATGTGAATATAAGCCCAACCGAATAGAATTCATGCAAACAAAATCACTGTTTTGCTCTACCATTAATGTGCAAGTTAAAGCTCGAGATGTACTTATGTTTTATACTCTCTCACAAGAGAACATTTGATTTGTTGACTAGGTCTAAAGTCAACCTGCAGTCATGCTTCTGTACAGTCCATTAGTCTTCTTTAGTAAACACTGCAACTTTCCTACAAAAAACCCAACCGGTCAATTATTGAAAAGATTAAAACTGATACAAAGGAACAAATCGGTTGCAGATGGAACATTACATGCACATTGTGCAGTGCCATGAAATGTAAATGGAGTGTAGCAGATGGTCAGTGTTACCTAAATATTCTCTTGTGCATGCACAAGCAGCATGCATGGAGCCGCATTCTTCATGCAGGTTTGCCTTTAAAAACTTTCATATCATACATTGATTGTATTTGTACAGCTGAGAGTAGTAGACTGACAAGACAGTCTCTTATTTTCTGTTTCTCTGCTGTGTTACACGGGGCTCTGGAATGCAAGCTCAGCTGCTCAGCCCCTCCTGTATCCCAGCATGCACCTCTCACCTCACTGACTGCCAGGCACTTGAGGAAATAAACACAGTTTACTAAGAACATTGACTGAACTCTGACATACTTTATAATCCTTTTTAAATGATTTTTCAAAAAGCCTGAAGCTTCATAAAGAACCAAAGACTTTGTGTATTTTTACTATGCTGAAGTATGTTTTTTTCTTATTTAACAAAACAACAGACACTGGTAAAATGGTTGTGGGTGCGTAACAGTTACAATTTGTATAGAACTCTTAAAATGTGTGCAGTTTAGGACATGCAAGTTACCTAATGTAAAAACAAGTTTTTGTGTGTACATTACATCATAGTGCAACACTTTATCCCTTGGTTATTTTACCTATTTATTAAGGTAGATAAAGATAGAAGACACATGGTTATGCCATATGTGTTGAATAGCCAGCTTTTAAATGATAAGCCTGGGTAGTATATAAATCTATCCGTGTGTAATGGTGATGGTAGGCACGGCTTCTTCATTGGGCAGCAGATGCAGGACTGGGTCTTGGAGCATTCAGGCTCCTGTGGATATCAGATGAGCCCTGAACTCAGAGGGCATTAGTGAGGAATGTCAGTGACATTGTAAACGCCCATTCATTGCCAGCACACAGACACCACAGTACATGCTCGCTGTTAAAATTAACACCCCACGTCTCTGTAGACATACACATTATGAATGCGTGTTTGTCAGAAATCCATTGGAAGTGGGCATAAAATATTTTTTTGTTCAAAAGGCCATGTGTCTGTGTTTCTGTTTACCCGGTGTCTCTGCAGTGTCTCTTTGTTGAGGTCAAAGAAGTTGTTGTTGCCATTTTTGCCACACCAAAGTCATTATACTGTAGTTGTCCTATATTTAGAAATCTTCATATTCATTAAAATACTGGAGAAGTTATTTTGCAGCTTGTTCAACTTATTCTGTGGAGCAGTAAGAAATATGAGGGAGACTATTTCAATATTAACACAGGAAAAATTATAATGATGGTTTAGGAAAAGTGAAGTCCATTACATAAATCACAGCTTTAGTTTGCTTTAGTTGATTGTCACTATAAAAGCAGTGAATTTCTTATTGTATATCCAAAGCCTCTGTGTTGCTGTCTAGAACGCTGGTATGGATATTTGAGTTGAGTTTTAATGAACAGTAATGAGAGCACGCTGTGAACATATTTTGACCTTCTTTTGCACAGGTCATGTTTTACAAGAACCAAATTAATCCTCACACAAACACACACAGTCATCAAGTGTCACAGAAAGCAGTGACACGCTAAACCTTCCCCTTGTATGGAAAATAATTACTTCAACAAGGGCTGAAGAGTGACAAAATCTTCAATTAAGTTTATTTATGAGTCTAGTTCTGTTCACTTTGAATATAAAAATTTGGGTTTGTTTTTTATTTTATCTTTGTGGTATTGCTGATTAATGTGTTGTAGTGTTGTCTTCTATAGTTAAAATAACATTAAACAGACTTTAGTTTAGTTTATATGTTTTTTATTTTATTTTAGACTTGCATTTAGTTTTTTATTATTTTTGCTTAGTATTGTGTGGATAAATGTGGGGTAGTTTTGTGTACAATTAAGATAACATTAAACAGAGTTGGATTAACTTTGGTTTGGTTTATTTTGGTAAATGCATTAGAAAATGTGATTTCAGCATTACTGTTTGTCCAATGATTTGTTTACTAATAGCAGCTAGTAGTACTGTAACCGTGTGACGTGTATGTGTGTCAGTTTCAGTAACAGAGGTGGAGTGCGTGCGAGAGGGCTGTCAATCAGAATGTCTGCGGCAGATGACCGGTTTGGTTCCAGAAAGTCACTGTCTCACTGTGGTGTTTCGCGGAGGCAGAAAAAGTCTGGATCTGTGCTGCACCACGCAGGAGGAAGCCCAGCACTGGGTCAGAGGCATCCGCACGCTCAAAGACCGTGTGGCCAACATGAGCCAGAAAGAAAAGCTGGACCAATATCCTTAAGACCTGCTTCAGCTGCACACACAGACACATACTCTTTGTGGATTATTGTCATTAATAGCATCTAGAACAGGTTAGGTTTCCTTAGTTACCACTTGCCACAAATCCACCTGTAAACTAACTCTCCCCATTGCTCAGATGAGAGGTGATAAAATGTAGACTATATATAGAACATATGTTAACTAGCCTCTGCACCTGTGACTCACTTGTACCGTATCTCTTTATATATCTGAAAATAGACTTAATAATTATTGATTTGATTCTTCTCTGTTTACCATCTGTAGTTCCCATGATACACTTCTCCATTATAAATCAGGAGAAAGTAAACACAGAGGTTTGAAGGTTTGATATGGCTGGGAACATGTTGCAAATGCACTGATGTTTGTGTAGTTTTCCCTAATTGCACACACTTGGATTCGAGGCTTTCTGAGACGTGCAGATCAGAACCAGGATGGGAAGATGAGCTACAACGAGGTGAAACATCTGCTACAGTTGATCAACATCGATCTGAACGAACAGTACGCACGCACCCTCTTTAAGGTGAATGTGTGTGACAGATGGTACATTGAGAATATTGTGTTATTTTTTTGATCTCCTCATCTCTCTTTTTCTCTGTAGAAGTGTGATCGGTCCTGCGATGGACGTCTGGACCACGTGGAGATCGAGGAGTTCTGCCGGGAGCTGATGCGCAGGCCGGAGCTGGACTCTGTGTTTCGACACTATTCCAGTAACGGATGTGTGCTCACCACTTTGGAGCTGCGGGACTTTCTGGGCGATCAGGGCGAGGACGCTTCGCTGGCTCACGCTCAGAGTCTCATCCTCACCTATGAGCTGAATGAGTGGGGTACATATAGCCATCAGCTGTTATTAAATGTGTTTGATGTGGTTGAAAGTTGCATGGGAACTGAATATAAAAACACAAATGAGCTCTTGCAAAAGTCCTGATTATGTATGCTATCCACATAAGTTTATAGATCTGTCAACGAGAATTTCGAGTCTGATGAGCTTTGAAAGAGTAGCCCCTAGGCAATTAAAATGTGTCCTAATAAAATAATATCGTACAACAAATTATGCTATATAGCACATTGTTAATAATATTACCAGCATCATGAACTTAAAAAAAAAAGAGATTAAAAATGACCAACAAAATACCCAACCTGTTTAAGTAAACAGATGACTGAAGAGTAGTTTCAACACTTAACTGTAAAACCACACCCTTTCACAACTCAACGAGCAGCTCGTGTAAAAGCATAGCTCAGTAATGTGTCATTAGATGTTGACCTGAATTACTGACAAACTACACCTTGGTTATTCCTGTCAGTTGTTGTGACAGTAATGAATTATTAACAGTAATTCATTAAAAATACTAAAGTGTTTAGCTGTTAACTATGTTTGTTCTTCTGACCCTCAGCCCAGAAGAATCTGTTCATGACTCAGAACGGTTTCACCATGTACATGCTGTCAAAAGAGAATGACATCTTCAACCCTGATCATGCTCGTGTGTATCAGGACATGAGCAGACCACTGACTCATTACTACATCTCTTCTTCTCATAATACCTACCTCACTAAAGACCAGGTGACCAGCGCCAGCAGCACAGAGCCGTATATCAGGTACTGCAGGGTCGCGAACTTCAGACCTACAGATTTTACAGTAGACTGTACTGACTTAGATGGCAGGCCAAATGGAGAAAGATTTATTGACCAAACATAAAATGAGTAAGCCAATGCAAATAGCTAATAAAAAATCCACATATAGCACCATGGGCACTACTTTGCTGGTAGCCGAAAATACATTAAATTAGAATATTTATTAAAGTGACAAAGCCGATTTAATCCAGGTCAATGTTCACCAGCATTATTGGTATTAGATGAACCACTGAGGTATGGAACTAATACACACATGCTCTCTTTGTTTGTGTGTTTGTCATCAATTCCTGTGGGTTTTTGTGTGTGTGTTTAGAGCTCTGAATCAAGGCTGTCGCTGTGTTGAGCTAGACTGTTGGGACGGTGATAAAGGAGAACCCATGATCTTCCATGGGCACACGCTCACTTCTAAAGTCACCTTTAAAGAAGTCATTGAGACCATCGCACAGTATGCCTTCAAGGTGCAGACACATGAAGCATAACAGCAGCCTTTAAAGACTTATATATTATACACACCCTAGTAATGTTTGAATGTTGAATAATTGCATTTTTCTCTTCTAACAGACATCTCCATATCCTCTGATATTGTCTCTGGAGAATCACTGCTCAGTGGAGCAGCAGGTGGTCATGGCCCAGCACCTTCAATGCATTCTGGGCAAGAAGCTCCTTAAAAAGCCACTCAATGATCAGCAACTCAAATATCTGCCTTCACCTGAGGTTACACATATTTACAGCTCTATTTTTCTCCTTAGACTTGATTTTGTGTGATGTTCTGCATGTTCTCACTTGTGTCTTCTGTATTCCTCTATATCTCTTAATCTATGGGTATGCTCAAAATAGCATCTACTAAACATTTAAACATTTTAAGATTTCTATGCAAAACTGGTTTATAATATAATAACGGGACAGTACAGTTTTAATGAAACATTAAATCTAATGAGGTCATATGAACTGTATTTACACTCTTTATAAAAATGCTTATCTTTATTTCTATACATCACTCAAGTTTTATGCATTCCCTGGGAATCAAACCCATGACCTTGTGTTGCTAACCCTTCTACCGTCTTCTGTTTACTTTCTTTATTAGTATTAGTATTATTAGTAGAAACAGTGCTGCCTCTACTAACAAATCCAGTAGTGTTTGAGCACTTCAAGGAAATGAGCAATCATTTAGTACTGGGAATGATTTTAAGTCAACAACACATGCCCAGTACTCATAGTTATAGTGTAAACTTTGCAAACTGAGCTGTCTATTTCATATTTATATAGAATCTGTTGGGCTTTTCAATTTGACAAAAAAAAGTGTATGCTTATTACCTGCACACAGTTCTAAAACAACCATTTTCCATGAAAGTATTTATTGGCACAATAACCTTTTGTCTTTTTAGGAGCTAATGGGGCGGATCCTGATTAAAGGGAAGAAGTTCGGTGGTCAGCTGGGGAAGACTGACAGCTGTACTAGCTTCACATCTAGTTCAGACGACGAGTCAGCTGCTGGAGGAGGCGGAAACAGAGGCTCTAGCAAAAAGGATCCTGGGAAGGTGACGTCTGATGCAGACTCTGATCTCGTCCAGATTATTGCTTGATTATGTGTTTTGATATATGTGTTATATTTGTGTTTATTACGGGCTTCTCTCGAATAATGATTCTGATTTTATGTGTGACATTTAGGATTGTTTTGTATAATGACAAATTTATAGTTTATTTTGTCTCTTATGTAAAACCATATGAGTAAAACCATATAAATGAAAACATTTGTTGGAAGAATGTTAAACAAAAATACTGTAAGAGATGCAAAAACAGCTGTATGAGAATGAACCTAGAATAAACTTATTGTCTAAATTTAACTAGTCTAACTAGTTAACTAGTGTGTCTATGAACACTATGCATTTACATGTCTAATATTCTTCCCCAGCCTGTGAGCTGTAAACTGAGTCCAGAGCTTTCAGATTTGGTTGTATACTGTCAGAGCGTGCCCTTCCATGGCTTTGAGGTAGCCAATCAGAAACCTCCTACTATGATGTCCTCTTTCTCAGAAAATGAGGCGCTCAAACTCATCAAAGACTCAGGTGAGATGAATGAATCAAACCTCTTTCACTGTATATTCACTGGAATCTTGTCATGTTTATGCTTTAAGAGTTCTTTTCCTCTTTACATTTGTTTGATGCTTTTGACCTCTATAGGAAAGCTGTTTGTTCGACACAACTGTCGGCAGTTGAGCAGGATTTATCCATCAGGTCAAAGGCTACAGTCCTCCAACTATGACCCACAGGACATGTGGAACGGAGGCTGTCAGATGGGTGAGCTGTTTATGATTCTGTCAGACAACTAGAGAAGATTGTTTGCTGGATTTTATTTCTCAGTCCACTTTATGTTGCTTCATCCTTCTGTTTGTTTTTCAGTGGCTCTGAACTTTCAAACACCAGGAGAGCAGATGGATCTGAACCAGGGTCGCTTTCTGCCCAACGGTCGCTGTGGATACGTGCTAAAACCTGATTTTATGTGTCACCCCAAATCCAACTTTGACCCTGAGAATACAGGTGGAGGACCGGGACATATACCCACACAACTCACCATAAGGGTGAGCAACCTTTTATTTCTATTTGTCTTTATACTGACAAAAATGTAATAAATATGGCTTAAGTTTGCAGGAGATTTGTAAATATTTTGTATGGAAGTATTGCGCTAATCTCTTTTACCGTATACTGTATGTGGGTCATTTTGTTTTTTTTCTACAGGTGATTTCAGCCCAGCAGCTTCCCAAGATAAACACTGACAATCCCAACTCCATTGTTGATCCCCAGGTCTGGGTGGAGATCCACGGAGTTTCTATTGATAAGGCTCGTGCCAAAACCCAGCGCATTGACAACAATGGTGAGGAAGTTTTATAATCACAAACTCAATCGTGTTGAAACAAACAAAAATAAGTAGAGTGAAATTATATTTACAAAGGGTGTTTGCTTAATTTGTGAATAGGAAGAAAAATAAAATAATATCTAAAAGGAAAAATATGCCTCAGGATACTCAGGATACTCAGGAACTCTGAATACTTAAGTTAGTGAACAATTAGACCAGCCAATCAAAATCTATGAACTACAATTATAGTGGCTTGCTTTTGTATAATTTTTTAGAAAATTACAGAAAAAAGTAATGATAAATGATAAGTAATTATGAAAAATGCATTGCTTTAAATATTTGTCTCCTAATATTTGTAAGTCGCTTTGGATAAAAGCATCAGCTAAATGTAAATGTAATTTTATTTAAGTCATACCTTTAAGCCACATTAATACAGTCATCTGCATTCAGTAAGCTACATGGTATGTTATTTAAAACCTTTTATACTTGATTCAAGTGATCAGCTTTTATTCAGAACCACACAAATTGCCTGTTGAGATTCTGACGGTGTGTGGGTGCACATGTCTCCCTCTACAGGTTTCAACCCACGCTGGAACTGCACACTGAGCTTTCAATTGCAGCTGCCTGAACTGGCCTTGGTGCGTTTTTTGGTGGAAGATCACGACCACGCGTCCAAGAATGATTTCATTGGCCAGTTCACTCTGCCCTTTACCAGCCTACGGATAGGTGTGTTTTAGTTTACACTTAAAGCAAGATGTTGTTTAATATGACAATATGAGGGTTGTTGTCTATAGATACATAATATAGACAGTGTATTTCTTTAATAAATGCATCTACATAAACTGTTACATAAATGTTTTGGTATCATTTTAAAAAGTAGGACCTCTGCCCTCAAAACAGCTTCAGTTGTGTTGGAATGCTGTCATTCAAGTCTAGTATGTACTTTTTCTTTACTTAAATAATAATAGTTAGCAATTCACTGAGAGATTAGGGAGATGGAAATCTTGTTGTTTAGAACACAATGGATGTTGAAATGGCTTCCATCTAAAGTTCAAGAAGGCCACAAAATGTGGTTGATGTCACACTGATACTTTATCCGTCTCTAAGGTTGTCATCATTTGTCATTAAAAACAATATAACAGAAGGATAGTTATTACATAGATCATCTTGCCCTTTAAAATGGAGTCCTAATGGCTTTTATTATATGACCACCAGTACAAATACACAAAACCATTAGATCACAGGATAACCCATTAGAATGGCACCTTACACCTTATTCATTTATAAGGATTTTTGAAACAGACATTTTCTTTTTTTGTAACTTAAAGTTGTGATATCCACAGTAGTGAATGCCATATGATCTCTTTTTGTTAATACAGATGTCCAGATTTTGTTTACCCATAATTTAACCCATAAAGACATCAACTATTTGACCACTTTGCAGCTTTAAGTTGCTTTATATTGCCTTGAAAATGTACATTTAAATTCACACAGCAACACACAAGTACATTAGTAACTGTGATTTAAAGTTAAACATCATGTTGTACTTATTTTGAACTATAGATTTTATAAACATTTTTGTTCTCCCACAGGATACCGTCATATACACCTTTTAAAAGCAGATGGATCCAGTCTGTCTCCTGCCACTCTTTTCATCCATGTCAAGGTAGTACGGCGTGGAGTTCCTATTAAAAATGTTTCTGAGCGTATGGGCAAGGCCTGATGTTCTTCCATCTTGATTCCTCTGAATGCTTATTTCTGGAGGTCCCCTACTAAAGGAAAAGCCCATAAACTGGGTTATTAAGATAACGGACCTACAGGTCAGATAACCTGATTAAGCGAGTTGCAGTGGACTCACAAGGACAAACAATATAAAACAAGTCAGTAGTTAGTGGTCACTGTGGTCCACTGTGCATGTTGCTGATTTATTAGCAATATTTGTTGTTTGCAGAGCAGAGTATCTGATCTCTGACATGTTATGGAACAGTTATAGTGGAAGTTAAAAGTGTTATGAAGTCAGTATTGTTAAAGCTACAAGTCAGTATTGTTTTTTATTTGTCTCTTTTAATGTAGACAATGATTCTATGGAGTCTCTGTGAGCCTTGACATAAGAATTGTGCACATGTTGATGTGATGTTTTATTGAAATTCAAGGTCTCTGCTAAAGTTTATGGGGTCTGCAACAAAATTGATGATGTACTGTCCTTCAGGGTCCCCTGCTGTAAAATTGAACTGAAAGCATGAAAACATATACTGAAAATATGTTGAGTGTTTTTAGAGTCATGACTGAGACTATCTTCATTTATAGGTGTTTTAATTTATTAATAATTGATGTAAACACCATAAAAAAGTAAAAAGAATAGAATAATATATAATAATAATATTTCTAAACAAGTATCAATTTTGATGAAATTACTAAGACAAAAGATTTTATAATTAATGCTCAATGATCAAAGCATTTGGAAATATCCAATGTCCTAAGATGTTCAAATTTGGTCAAATTGCACAACTTGACCATTGTCTTGTGAAAGGTGCAGTTAACTTCAGAACTGGCCTTCTCTATCATTACAACATCTAGATAATGACCTGACTTCTTGACTTGAGTTCAGGTTTGTTGAATCATAGTTACGGCATTATAGAGAACCTAAAGGTTTAGGGGGTTTTTTCAGTATATTAACATGATATTACCTGCTTCTGTTCAAGTTCGTTTTTTTATATATTTTTTGTTTTTACAGTAGAAAACTTTGTGATCTTTATGTCTTACCTGTTTTAACAGTATTATTTGTGTGTGTTTGTATGCGTGATTGGATTTTTGAAAATTAGAAATGCAAATGCTTGATTTAAGTGTTTTAGATTGTATGTGCTAAATTAATTAATAATGAATGTAATTTATAATAACAACTAGTATTTATATTTCCATTACCAAAAACAGATCTGTACTCAATAATCTTAATTAATGTTTTAATTTTTCTTGAGTATTTTGGAAAAATACAAATCTAATGTGCCAACGTGCTAATTATTTGTTAATCAGTGATATTTTTGTAGTAAGATGTAGTGGAAGTGTGCCCACATTTTATAAACTCATAAAATTTACCTAAATATTGTGTCGTGCTGATTTCTAAAAGCATGTTTGGAGGATGAGACAAATGCCTGACTCAACAGCTAAATATTGGCTTTGGGTTAAACAAGCTAGTGGAAAAAATATGATATATAATAACGTATAAAAATCTATTTGGTATCACTTTAAGTTGGCAACAGTGTAGCCATAACAGGTTAATTATGTCTCACTGGCATGGAGAAAATATATCAAAATTAGAATTTTTATGCCATTAGTACCTATTATTTTACCTGTTACCTAACTGTCTAATGATCTGTTAAATATTATAAAGTAGTGTTAGCTAAGGTTCCTAATTTATTCTGTTATATTATTATTATATTATATTACTTATTGTTGCTATTATTATGTGTAATGTCACCAGAAAAACCTTCTAGGAGATTTCTAGGACATTAGTAGATATTAAACATGACTGCCATCTCGTGGTGAATAAATCCATCAAAGATGTTTCTAACATGAATGGAGTGTTAATGATAAGTTATGATTGAACTACAGATCCCATCATGCTTTGCTGCAGTCCACCAATAGTTTTGCAGGGTGTGAGAGCGCAGGGGGAGATCCTCACTTCCTAGTTAAAGATGGCGGATGAGAATGAGACAGCACCGAAGCGGGAGAATGAAACGGAGATAGAAGAGGATCATGGCCATTGCAGTAATTGTGAAAATGAAGAACATCACTCTGATGATGGGTGAGCGTGCATGAATGTTGTTGTTAGCTTAAAAATGTAAAACCATCTTACTATCGGCCCTAGAACACAGGGCCCATGCTACGCTAGGTTGAACCACGTTAACAGCGCAGGAAACCGCCCATGGTGTTGCGCTATTGGTTTATTCGTTTGATTGGCAGGCCGTTCTTTAAAGCCATTGGCTGTAGGGCCGTCAATCAAACAAATGGACCAATCCAAATGGCTAGTTTTGTAGGATCACGGGCTTTTGCGAGAAGACTATTACAGACTCACCGTGTTGGATCGAAATGAATCAAATGTCATGTTTAAACTGACTTGTTAGATGTACTTTTCAATACCTAAATCATAAACAAGCAAGTAATTGCTAAGCGGCACCATAAAACAACAAAAACATTTTGAAAGCTGGTCATGCATGTCTTTTTTCTCGTGTCTGACCACTAGACAGTTAGTAACATGAATCTGCTGTCACTAACCCGTGCTTTGACAGGATCTATCTAGCTTGATTGCAGAATTAGTTAATCTTTGCATTTCCCAGCTACTTGCAGTGTTTTAGGCTTTGCTCTCGTCGATGGCTTTCACTTCTACACTCTCCTCTGCGTTTGCCAAAGTCTTTATGGTTTTACACCCTGATCCACAATAAAGCCATTTCTCAGCTTTTGGTTCCTCAAGGTCATACATCTGTTGAATTAGACAGTAGAGAGTAAAATAAGTATTGATGATTGTTCTGAATGAAAGATGACGGCGTACGGTGAATGCATCACATGTCGTGATTCGCCTTCTTACAACGATGCCGTTTTTCTGGCCTTGAAAACCTTACGCCGACAAAACGTGCACGCTTTACATTTATTCAGACAAAGACAAACTGCTTTGCATTGTTGATAATAAAACAACACACTCGCAGTGCAGTATATTCACATTACTGATATTTAGAGAGATTTATGGGATGGTAATCAATATAAGAAGATTCCAATACAAATTATGTTTTGTTTATAGTAAATTATTCGTCGCCATTAGCTTGAGTGGCATCCATGACAGTCTTTACCTCACAGTGAAATCACACATGCCATACGAATCTATTAGACAATTGTCTATTATGTAATGAAGTCAGTGCTTTATCCATTGAAGCAATATGAATATAAAATGTGTTGCATGCCGGTTTTACTGCACTAACAGGGAAATTACCCTGTCAAAGCAGTAATCAATGGGTTATTCATGATTCCATCAGTCTTTGTCATATAGCCCACATCAACCTCCAACACACAAAAGCACACGTTTTTCAGCAGATCATGTGATGGGGACCATCTGTCCCCCATTAACAATTGTAGCTCAATGCTGTCACCTTTCCCCCCATTAATAGGATTAGCTGGGTGTCTGTCTTTAAGGATGATGTGTTGTAGTCGTCATCCAGATAGTCGACTAGTTCCTGTGCTTGTTTAATTGAAGAAAAAATTGGAGCATGTGGCATCACACAGGTACACATTTGTTGTCACAGAAGTAGATGCATTGTATACCATTGCGTTTAAACTGTTTCAGCCGTTTTAACAATAAACAGTTTGGTTTATTGCATATCATGCCATTAATTCACACTGTGGTTCAGGCTTAAAATAATGCTGGTGGCATCAGAAACATTTGCTCTGGATCACACAATGAGTGGCTGTTGGCCTTACATCCTAGCAGATTACGTTAACTGAGTTCATGTGATCTGCAGGGAAAAGGGCGACACAGGTGCCAAAAAGAAGAAAAAGAAGAATAAGAAAAAGAACAAGGACAAATCTGGAGGCAAAGAGCCAGCACAGGATCCGCTGGCCAAAGTAAGTGTTTGCATCTAAACTTGTGTCTGTAAATCAATGTTGAATCATCTGTGAAATGATTTTTTAACTCGAACAAAAGCCATGGGAAAAAAATGTATTTCCATGTTCAGGGTGGTACTCTTGTGGATTGGATGTCCGCTTAAACATTTTAATGCAGAAAAGTTTCTGAATACCATGATATTACCATCCAGTACCATACCATACCATAGTTTTTTGTACCGTTTAGCTACTCGTTTTTTCTTTTCGCAGGTAAACTCCCTCCCTGCAGATAAGTTGCAAGAGATCCAGAAGGCCATCGAGCTGTTCTCAGTGGGTCAGGGTCCAGCCAAAACCATGGAAGAGGCAACACGTCGCAGTTATCAGTTCTGGGACACTCAACCGGTTCCTAAACTTGGTATTGACACTTTACACTAATGTCATATTGAGGGCTTCTCAAGACTTGATTAGGTTCTGTTATTGATGAAGCGTTTAGATTTTGCATTGCGTTACTCAAGACTTTCCTTTTGTTTGTGAAGGCGAGACTGTGACATCACATGGCTGCATTGAGCCGGATAAGGATAACATACGAGAAGAGCCGTACAGCCTCCCGCATGGCTTTGTCTGGGATGCTCTTGACCTGGGAGACTCTTCAGTGGTATGATGTCTCAAATATCCACCAGTCGCTTATGCAAATATGCACCTGCAAACCACACAGACATCAGAAAACAGCTGTATTCAGTTCAGTTTCTCTTGTTGTAGCTGAAAGAGTTGTACACTCTCCTCAATGAGAACTATGTGGAGGATGATGACAACATGTTTCGTTTCGATTACTCTCCAGAGTTTCTGCTTTGGTAAGCAAAGACAGCCAAAACTGCTTTGAAAAGCATGTTTAATTTCTTTTTGTTTATTGTCATTTTTGTGTTCTTGTGGGTTTTTTTATGTATTCGTATCTCCAGGGCTCTGCGTCCTCCAGGCTGGCTGCCTCAGTGGCATTGTGGTGTGAGAGTGAACTCCAATCATAAACTAGTTGGTTTCATTAGTGCCATTCCAGCCAATATTCGCATCTATGACATGTAAGCAGTTATTATATACGAGTATGTATTTAGGATTTAATATCTGAATTCAGCAAATCAGGCAAAATGTTTACTTATTTGTGTGACTTAAGTTGCATACAAAAAAAACATTTGAGATGTTTTTTAAAGTGTGTGATTTCTACATCATTGTTCTCAAAGCCCTCTTCTCATATCTGCTCATTGATCCTCCCAGAGAGAAGAAAATGGTGGAGATTAACTTTCTGTGTGTGCATAAGAAACTTCGCTCGAAACGAGTGGCGCCGGTACTTATCAGGGAGATCACCAGACGGGTAAACCTGGAGGGCATCTTTCAGGCTGTATACACTGCAGGTGTGGTACTGCCCAAACCTGTGGGCACCTGCAGGTAACACACATTCACCCTCTCATAGCATGTACAACTACCTCAATGCAGAGTCATGTTTGATAAGATGTCTGGCAAGAAATGCTTCTAGTTAGTAACTAGTCAAATCATGTTCCTCCAGGGGGCGTATGATGTCTTTAAAAAGCAAACCCTTAAACCCCTTTGCTCTGTTTCTATCCACTTAAGATGTCCGTACAGTTAAAATTTTGTTTAACTGTTGTTGGTCTGCTTTGACAGAAAAAACACAATCAGTCATTAACTTAGAAATATTTAGTGAAGTATGGAAATGGAGTTATTATATAGACCCAATTAGACACAACTTCTAAGCTCCGCCCACTCTCAGGAACCCTTATGTCCTGCTCATTGATCATATACTTGCTTGTTTTTTGTTCATGGTGAGCTAATGATGTGTGTGTGTTTATGTAGGTACTGGCATCGATCACTGAACCCACGAAAGCTGATTGAGGTGAAGTTTTCTCATCTGAGTCGAAACATGACTATGCAACGCACCATGAAGCTCTACCGGCTACCAGAGGTGTGTGCGGCCTGCTTACTTAACTTTAGTAATACCAGTGATCATCTTACAATCTTATATTCAACATCCTCTGTGATCTTATTCTAGCTGTGGTCAAGAAATTGTTTGTGAGAATTAGGGCTGGGCTGTATGAAGCTATTTATATTTGTGACCAAAAAGTCACTGCAACAGATTCTACCATTTTTCACACTAAAATAAGTGGCTGTGACATTAGGAGGGGCTTATATAAATAAAAGGGAATTTAATTGAATTATTATTAATAGGTGTGATATCTGTGGTGTGGACATGGTTTGGGTTTCTATATATAATACTATACAGTGCTTTATGATGTTATGATGTTGAAATAAAAGTACTCGTACTGTGAAACTGCTCCTAGTCTGAATCAAATAGTTATGTGATATTAAAGACTAGTAATTTTCTTGAACTTTTTAAACATACATATTCTGTTTGTCTGTTTCTTAGGATATGCTTACAATCCTGTTTTCTTATTCTTTTCTTCTGTAGTCTCCTAAGACTTCAGGTCTGAGGCCGATGACGGTGAAGGACGTGCCAGCGGTGCATCGGCTGCTGAAGGAGTATCTGAGTCAGTTCAACCTGGTGCCTGCCATGAGCCCAGAGGAAGTCCAGCACTGGCTGCTGCCTCAGGAAAACATCATTGACACCTATGTAGTGGAGGTATGAAACCTTAAAAATACAATCAAAGAGCTGTCGCTGTTACTTAAAACAGGCTCCAGTAAGGAGGGAAAGTGAGTTGTCTAAACACCATTAATGCATTGGTGCATTAATGTGTTTTCTAAATTGTGACATTTAATTATATTAAATTTAATATCTCTTTATTAAAGATTACAAATTATTAAAAGTATGTATAAATATGTTCATCATTTTTGTCTTATATTGGCACCTAATTATATTTATATTAGTCTACAAATACTTTATAATGAAGTTGAATGTGCTGTAGGGTCCAGAGGGGAAGATTACTGACTTCCTGAGTTTCTACACACTGCCGTCCACCATCATGAACCATCCTGTGCATCGCAGTCTGAAGGCAGCATACTCTTTCTATAACGTACACACCACCACACCCCTGCTGGACCTGATGGGAGACGCTCTCATCCTCGCCAAAACGGTCAGTCAATGAGACCAGCTTCTCTTTAGTTGTTAAAAATCTTATGTTTTGGTTACATTTCTGATTTACATTGTGTGTGTGTGTGGTTTATCATTTCCTCTGCAGAAAGGATTTGATGTCTTTAATGCACTGGACCTAATGGAGAACAAGACATTTTTGGAGAAGCTTAAGTTTGGCATTGGAGATGGAAATCTGCAGTATTACCTTTACAATTGGAAATGTCCCAGCATGGGCGCAGAGAAGGTGCAGATTTTATCTGTCAAAATTACACTGAAATAAAGACAATATTGAGATTTGTGGCCATAATGCATCACAGTGTGTTTTATTGGGTAACATAGGGCTCTTTGTTGCCTAAATCAAGGCTGTTTATCTGTAGCTGATGGTTGTGATGTAACATACTTCCCTTGTTTTGCCATTTATTTTTATTAGCAATTTATTATGTACTTACCAAATATTATTATATACCACTACCTAAAACATAGTTGTGTTGTCTTCTAGGTGGGTTTGGTACTGCAGTGACGCATCAGCTCTGTCTCGCATGACAGTCCAAATTATCACGCACTGACCGACTGACAGATGCTACCAATGGACTTCCTGCTTCAGGAAGGAGAATTCGCCACCCATTTGAACTTTGACCTTTTGGACCTGCACTACTGCTGCCGGGCTGAGAGAGGATTTGTTTTCTTCTATTTTCTTCTCTGTCTCTCTCGCTCTCTTTCTCTCTTTCTTATACTCTCTCTGCGCATGGGCCATTGTAATTACCATCATCAGAGACGAGGAACTTTAATCTGTTATGATTGTTGTTAAGGGCGCGCACACACAGACACGCAAACCAACCCGTACGTAACTACCAGAAAACGTTATGCGTAAGTGTCGCGCTACTCACATTTTCTTAGGTTCAACTCATTCAGTATAACACTCTCCCTGTTCTGCGGCAGGTGCTTTTGCAAAAAAATAGAATGAAACTTTCGCCTCAGTGTTTTAAACAAGGATATAACAAAACAATCAAAAGACACGTGAAACACAGCAAAAGTCAAGTGAAATAATAAAAATCCAAAGTGGACATGACAAGGGCTGCTGTCAGTGATTTTCTTTGGTCATTTTTACTCATGCATCCTTAAACTGTTTGTTGGCATGGAAACTGTCTCTCTGCTATCATTTGACAAACTTTGACCAATCGTTGGTTGCGGTACACACTGACAGATCTGTTTTTCTTGATTTTGCATTGTCACTGTTTTTAATGTCCTCTCTAATCATTTCATTGCTTCTTTGACTCTTAACTGTCTGTGATCCCCTTTCACAGTATTGCCAACAGATAAGCACCTATGTAAATAACCAAGGAAACAAGAAAAACTATATAAAATCTACAAGCTGACAGTGATTAAATTGACATTTTACATCTGGCAGGTTAGGGGGTCGAAAATGAGCAATAATGATGTTTATGAGGAAACGGTTTTGATCAGGGCGGGTGGGAGGTCGGGAAAAAGCGAAGAAATGTGTTAAGAATGAAATGTGGTGTTGTGTTTTAGAGAATAGATCATGCCTGCTCACAGTTTTACTGCTCTGATTGGTGCACATCCTGATTGTACTTACAGTTTTAACATTTATTTATCAGATGACTGCAGTTCAGACTGTGTAATGTTAAGAAACAGAAGAACATACAGTATTGAGGCAGTAAAGATCTATGAGTAATTGGCTGTATCTACTCTAAAGTTGTGGTTTTCATAGTTATAGGGTAAAAGAAGAGTGATTTGAGCAACTGAAAACGGGTCTTTCAGTTTTTATGATGGAGTGAAAGATGTCAACGTGTATTTTTTTTTGTGCTAAATAAAAAGTAGCAGCTGCCGTGTCCGTTTGCTCTGTGGTTTGTTATCTGTTGAGTTAGTGGTTTGTGGTAAGAGCTACTTTGTTCCTCATGGAAAGTGAGAACAACTTGCTTGATCATGTACTCTTATTTACTGTTCTGTTATGTGTGTGTGGTGCTTGATGAAAGTGTTAAAGAATGCAAATCAGCAGAAAACAAAAAGTGCCAAGTGATGAAACAATGAAACGTTAGCTATTACCTCCTTAGATGAACCACATTAGATGAAATATGTCTCGTTTTAATCCTTCATAAAAAATTATGTAAAGTCTGTTTCTGTACCCAAGTATATGTACACTATGTAAATGAAAGCCCTACATTTAGCTGAACTTTTAGCTGAGCAGTTGTAATACACTTTATGGTGATTAATGTAACCTTCAGATTTTTTACAGATATGCTTTAGAGTAGGATTTACTCCTTGATGACGTTTTCAATATAATAAAATATAAAGTATGACAGATTAATTTATTTTCTGTTTAGATATGGTATTGTTTCCTCATTGTGATGGGGAGTAAATCATCTAAGTACACACTTGTTTATTTACCGGAAAGTCATTTTCTAACCCAACAGTTTTTGAAAAACCCAAATATATAATCTTTTGACAGGAAATGATGAAAGCAAATGACGATGGAGAAGGTGTGGTAGCTAAATTTCTCAAATATCAGCACTGTCTGGTATACTGGACATCTCCTTGCAAAATCATCTCTACAAGATGCCTGAAAATATTTACATGAATACCGTTTCACAACACAACTTTACAGAAAAAGATGAAAGTAAGTGTTTTTCTCCATCTTAATTACATTTTAGGTTCAATCAAAACCTGAATTTAGGTTACATTAAACACAGTGGGTTATTAAAGATTTTATAAAATTATATAGAAATAAAAATTGGATCTTTGTTTACCACTTATATAATGTAAAAACTGAGTTAATTCTCCCTATAGCAAATTTTACCCTTTTGTTTTACTCAAGTTTTGTTTTATCTCAGTTTTACACTCAGCATTTTGTTTTAAAACCATGTTGAGAAGTTGGAGAATTTATTTAATAAAAATTGTTAATAGGTTTTTCAGTTTTCTACTTTTCCACACAGTTTTCTTTTTCTCATTTCTTCCTTTGTATGTAAAAAAAGTTTCTGTACATTATTGTTTTTGAACTTCCCCTTCCCTAACTGTGCAATCTGCTACGATGAAATCTGCCTGCATTGCCCTATGGAGATATTAAGAGCCAGATCTGTTTATTTCATTGACCCTATAAAGGAAAATGCTATGTTGAACTATTTGAAAGGATATTGAATCTGTACGTATCTTTAATAATTGTATTTTAGACAAGATACATGTCGTTGAAAAGAGAAGTGGTTGCTGTATGGTAGTTGTCGCTGTGCTTTTCCTCTTATCTCTGCTGGCTAATGCAGTGTTGGCCTACCTGTGTGAGTAATCCTAAGCTTCACAGAAATACATACAAATGTGAATATTACCTATATTTGCACTGTGTATCGGTTTAATTACTCTGAAATTCTTCATAGATTTCACCACTAACACGGAAACCACAAATCAGGTGATGAAATGTGAGCCAGTAACAAACTGCTCAAATCCAGGTTGGTGCAAACTACATTTATTTGTGTCATACCAAAATCCATTAATTAACTTTTTTTATGTCGCATTACTTCCATTCAGTGTGCGTTATGGCATGTACATGCAGTTAGTGGCTGTTTGTTGTATGTTTAATCTAATCCATATTTAGTATGTGTATGTTCAGTGTTTCTGTAAATAGGATAAACCAGTTATTCCAAATGTAGTAAAGCCAATATATATTGAGCATGTTATAGATGTATATTTTTGTATATTTATTGTATATTTTTTATAACCATTCACTAAAAATACTGAAAAATGTTTGTTTTAGATTTGCCGTACAAGTGGGTTTTGAACAAGGACAGAATCTATGTTTTCCAAGATGATATAATGACATGGAGCCACAGCAGAGTACACTGTCAGGACATGAAGGGAGACCTGGTCATTATCAACAGCTTTGAGGAGCAGGTACAATGTAAATTTGGGCTATTTACTAAGGCAAGATTCCATGAGTACTGTTGAACTTTTAAATTTCTGTCTTTTTAGCAATTTCTTGCACAGCAAATAGTCAAGTTCAATGCATTGGTGCTACATTGGATTGGTCTGACTGACAGCCAGATTGAGGGGGTGTGGCTTTGGGTGGACAAAACCCCCTTAAACAATAAAATATCGTAAGTATTATTTTAAAAATCTGGCAGGATATATCTGATGTGCTTTGTCTTTGTGAGCTGGAGCAGTGCATGGTGCAAATGTCAAAATACAAGATTTAAATGTGA
Organism: Beaufortia kweichowensis; assembly: GCA_019155185.1. Lineage (NCBI taxonomy): Eukaryota > Metazoa > Chordata > Actinopteri > Cypriniformes > Gastromyzontidae > Beaufortia > Beaufortia kweichowensis. The sequence continues at coordinate 5,986,442 of CM032804.1, forward strand.
AGATTAAACTTTAAAAAACTATACACATATGGGTTATTGCTCTGATACCTGTGTGTTTTCTGTCAGATGGTGGATCTACCCTCCCGATGACTCAGATGTGAGTGATCCTTCGGGTGAAGACTGTGCTGTATTAAATGGATTTTTAAAAGGAGAAAAATGGGGAGATATTTCTTGCCTAAAGAAGGAGAAAAGCATTTGTGAGATTCCATGTGTTTAAAAAATAATGTTATTTACTCATGACAGTAGCGATAGATTACATATTAATTTAATGAATTTAATTTACAGGTCAGGTGACAGTTTCAAGATGTCTTATAACAACAAAGATCTTTTATAATTCGTGATTTAACTTTTTGTTTTTAAGTAAAAGCTGAACTACATTAAAAATCAGTAAATTTTTTCAGTGGTGAAACTGTGTGCACGTGTGCATGTGCACGTACGCAACGACTGAACAATCAAATAGTAATAACACATGACATCAGCTGTCAACTCATGAAAACTCATCCTGCCCCACACCTGATAGTCGGTGTATTAAGTAATTAAGTTTTCAATAGGTGGATGATAAAGAATTTTAGATGTTGCCAGGTCACCAAACTCTTTATTTGTACATTTGCATTTGCTTCAGTTAACAAGTGTGTATGGCTTATGGGCGGTGGTTGCTTTCACAGCTTTTGCATTACCAGAATTTATTTTTGTAAACTGTGAAGAGGAAAAGACCTTTAGCACTTCCTATTTGTTAATGTGTATAATAAAAATGTCTTTTTATCTTCTTTTCTCAATTTTCAAAACCTTTTATTGCTTATTTTATTGAAAACTATCCAATTAGCAAATTCAAGAAACCTTTTTTTATATTCAACCATTTGCAAAGACATTTTACATAATTACACGGGGATTAGACCAGTGGCCTAACTTGGATATTTTGGACCTTGGCAGTGTGACAATGCAAATTTTATCTTTGGTTTGACAGATTTCTTCTCATGTTTCATATTTGTAGGTTGCTTATGATGACTAAATGTAAATGCTAAGTGCACAACAGACAGCCAGTGTTACTCTGTGCATTGCACACATAGATGTTAAATCATAAATGCCCATGAAGCCCTCATCACTTAAAAACATAAAGAACCATCACAAGAGACAATACCTTCACATTATTAAAGATTAAACCCCTAACAACCAGCAACCAACTGACAGGAAGTGATCACAGGAAATCACGATTTAGCTTGCTTAGTAAAGTAATCACATCAGTTGCCATATGTCAAAGATGCATGAGAATATTTACTGCAATACAGTTCTGAGGACCAAGTCAAGATCTGCAAGTAAATATGGATTTGAATGCTTTTTAAATTTCCTTTTTGTAATTAAATTTAGTTAAATTAGATTGCACTGATATGCATGTTTTCACTGTACAATTCTTTAAACTTTTCTTAGAGGGAGGTGGTGTCTGGGTTGCGGTTCTCTTTGTTTCCCTTTTCCTGTCTCTGGTGGCTAATGCGGTGCTAGTATATCTGCGTGAGTAACCTCATGATTTACACAGATGCACAGATATATAAGTTTTTTGTGTCACTTTTTAAAACTGCTTTTTGAAATCTTTTATTATTATGTATTTACGTTTTATGACTTTAGACTATTTGAGAAACTACATAGAATATTTTACTTAAAATGTGATTTATCACACTGCATAACTATTTCAAATGAATCAGAGGAAGGTAAAAAGTTGTTAAAATGACGAAAACTATTAACAGAGATGCTGATCAGTCCTAAAGGAAAGAGACATTTCTCAAAATATCTGTGTTCCACAGTTAAAGTGTCACTATCCCTTTAACACCTAAAATATATGTGTATGGTGTAAACATTTTTTAAAAGTGCTTTATTTTTTTTATGTGACAGACACTGGTGGTATCGTAGACTGTGAGCCAGTAACAAACTGCTCAGATGCAGGTACTGTACAGGAACTTCTCACCATTTCCCTATACATGATAACACAGAGGCAATATTTGTGCATGTATTTATATTGTTTCTTCATGTGCTTCACTAGAAGATGAACAAAATGCACAGAACTTATGGATGCATCCCAAGAATATTAAAGACTGGACAGCAGCACATTACTGTCCAGAAGAAAGCAAGTCAAACATTACTGTTTATGTCACATTTACTGAGATCACAATAACATTGGTTATTATATGGTTTGTCTATTTCTCTGTCATGAAAGATGAGAAATGGGTCAAGGACAAGGGCAGATTCTATGTTTTCTCCACTGATGTGATGAACTGGAACAGGAGCAGAGAACGCTGTCTGGCTCTGGGTGGAGATCTGGTCATCATCAAAAGCCAAGAGATACAGGTATAGCAGGAAACTTCATCTATTACACTACTGAGATTAAATACAGTGAATGCAGATAAACCTTTTTTCCTGTTTATATACTACACATCTTTGATGTGCTGTTTGCATACCTTAAATAATCTGTCTGTCCCACAGAAATTTCTTGCTGACACAATAATCAATATTGGTAAAAACAGTTTATTTTGGATTGGTCTGACCGACAGCCACACTGAGGGAGAGTGGCTGTGGGTGGATAACACCTCAAGCAGTTATAAGCAAGTATCATTTTTATTTAGAACGAGTTTGCAAATAATAAGTCAAAAGAACGCCAAAAAAACTATATATGTAATACAGTATGTGGCTCATACGTACCTAATCACCAGTCAGTCTTTTTTTTTTTTATGTATCAGTATCTGGACATCTACACCAGATGATTTCAAATCAGTTGAGTATCCTGAGGGTGAAGATTGTGTCGTATTAAATGGACTAATCAGAGAAGCAAAATGGGGAGATGTTTCTTGCCTGAGGAAAGAGAGACGCATTTGTGAAATTCTGTGCTCTTAATAAATATTTGCAATGTGATTTCACTGTACTGGTGCATTAAATAAAATAAAAACTGTACAATATATAAATATTTTATTTAAAAACTGTTCGTTTTTATGGCAGTGTTTTTCAGTAGCAGATTTTTTTCAAGTATTTACGTACTATTACAAGTAGTATTTACGTACGTTTTTACTTCTAGTAAAACATAACTTGGAATGTTGCGACACTTCACATTTAAAAGAAAGAAACTATTAAATAAAGAAATAATGCAGACAGGAAATGACACGCTGTCACCAGCTTTATCAGAGCACTTCCAGTTCTGCTTTGCAAACCTCATTTCTCTGTTTGACAATGATGGCCAAAGATGACATTTTTGATCATGTTTATGATAACACCAGCTGGATGAAAAAAAACACGTGTAGAGGTGAGTGCTTAATTTATTTTCTTTGTAAAAACACTTCAGTTCAATACAATAATCAGGTTAAAAATGTTGAACACAGACGTTGAACACAGATGTTTAATCTATGCATAAAAGTGAAGTGTAAAAATGTGTACACATATGACTTTACGTTTGACTTTGTCATTCCAATAATTGACGCATAACTGGGGGACACAACTCTTACTAATTACTAATAACTTAATAAATAGCTTTTAAATAAAATATTAGGTCCAAACTAAAAGAGCGTAAATAAATGCATTTTATTTTTTTTCAATAATGTTTACTTACAAATTTAATTTGATAGTCCACTTTAGACATGCTACAAACTGTAAATAATTTTGCAACTTCTTGTCATCATTTTGCAACTTCTGTCATTAGAGTAGCCTATTAGTAAACTGCCCACTTAATATCTGCCGACACTTTATTTTGTTGGTCCACCAAACATAATTTTACTGACTATAAGTTACTTTGCAACTACAATTTATTCTCCTAACCCTATACCCAACATTTTACTAATACTCTAATGACATTATTTGACATGTCTTAATGGCATCCTCAATGAGAAACTATATTGTTGTAATGTGTTGTAATGAATGAAAATCTTTCTGTGCATTTATATTAATATGTATTTTATAGAGGAAAAATCTGGCAGAGAGAAGGGATGTATCTACATCAGAGTCATCTCTGTTCTCCTCTTATTATCTCTTCTGGCTAATGCAGTGCTGGGATGTCTGTGTAAGTATCACCAGTCTCAATCAAACATGCATATCAGCGCTTTATTTACTGTACAATTGTTAACTATACTATGCTTTTTTCACTACAGATTTTCTTAAAAACCCAAATATGTCTTTGCATTGTAAAACAAGAAACTGCACAAAAGCAGGTAAATCTTTATATCCATATACTCTAAATCTTAGTAATTCAATGACAATAACTTAAGCAATAACTACATGCTTTTCTGCACTACCTGCAAGGTCATTCAAGCTGCAAATATGAGGAGAACTGGGAGTCATTTAACTACTGTCCAGGTAAAAGCTGTGTCTTGTTATTTAGTGTCTTAAATAACAGAAGGATTATACTTGTAACAGACTGGTTCCAGATACTGTATATGAATACAGATACCGTACTTCAGCTTTCGTACTTGTGACCAATGACATAAAACACCTTAGTCAATCAGTTGCTTTCTTGATAAAAAATGTGCTTCTGTATGCCTGCATCTGTCCAGACCTATACTGTTCTTAATGTCTATTCATGCGTTATGTATTCATAACAACCAGTCAGTCAGCAATACTGCAGAAATAAATTTAAGTATGTCAAGGTGCAGCTAGGTGGGTGTCAGCTTTTTATCAACCTACAAGTGTATTTCTAGCCGAACTGCATTTCCTTTTCTAGAAATAATGTAAAACTGTCTCTAGATTTGCCCGAGCAGTGGTTGAAAGGCAAAGGCAGTTTCTATGTTTTCTCCAGCTATAACAAGACCTGGAGCTCCAGCAGACAGCACTGTCAGCTTCTGGGTGGAGATCTGGTCATTATTAACAACACAGATAAAAAGGTAGCATATAATATTGTGTAAAACCCTTCTATAGCTTTTCAAAAGAAGAAAAAATGTAGGAGAAAACAGTACATTCAGATATAATCACCCACCCTGTGTGCTTACAGACAGAGTTGAATGTCCAAAATAATATAATAAGATATAAATGAAATACAAAAATAAAATTTGTTTTTGATGCAGGAATTTCTTGCTCAGAGATTATGCATCACTGGAGAATCTAATCTGTACTGGACTGGCACCAGTAAGGGGAACTGGAGAAGTCAGGAACAAGGAAACTGTACTGTACTTAAAGGAAATACACAAGGAGACATATCTTGCCAAAGAGAAGAGAGAAGCATTTGTGAGATTCCATGCCACTAATAAACTGATAAATTACTGATCATTTTTATGGTTGTTGATTGCTTATATTTGACCAATATAAGATGTTACTTACTGTAAAAATAGCTTTTTTTGTTTAACGACAAGATAGTGGAGATCAAAACTTGAGAACAATTTATGAACACCCAATTTTCTCTGTTAAGTATGTTAATCTTCATCTCTCAAAATTTAAGGAAATATTGTTTGTGGGTATTTTAAAACTAGCATGGTCAGCATAAATAACCAATGCATTTTACTCTGATTTTGTGGAAAATGTAGTAGCACAAAACAAGAGTACAACTGTACAAGTGTTGAGGTTTACAGGTGTCAAAAATGAGCAGGAAGTGTTAGAGGCCTTTGCTTTGAATGACTTTAGCACATCTGCAGCCACAGGCTATCACAACTTTCTCACACTGCACTGATGTGATCATGGTCCACAGATCATTTTAATGTAATTTTGCAATGTGTATTCTACTTTTATGTAGCCATGTTTAATCTCTTAGTTTTACTTTGTAAACAACCTACTTTATCATGCTCTGTTGATAATTTTAAGTATTAGATTAATAAGGATACAGTGGATACAGGAAGGATATCTTCCCTGACATGCATCAGGGTTTACAACTAAATCAAGGGCCTATAACTGCCTCTTGATGTTTCTTTTTGTTATATTTTTCCATCATCATTGTGGTGGAAATTAGTTACACAGGCTCTTGCAACCATTTCTATAAACTTTTATTATATACTAGACTTAAAGCACTTAATTGCCCTTTAAAAGCAATTCATTCATTGTCAACTCGTTTATACAATTAGTAATGTAATGTTGATGTATCTTCTACAGAAATGCACAGACAGAATTGTGATTTACAAACATTTTATACACTCTAAAAAATAAAACATTGGTTCAACAAAAAAGTATGTTAACGTTTTCCACTAGAATTTTTAACTTAGGCCAATGGGGAGAATTACATTAATTCAAAGCAATATTTTGAGTTGATCCAACATAATGTTTTAAGTAAGGTGAAGACGTTTTTTTGCCACAATAAAAACACATTTCTAAGTAACATGAACTTACAAATTGTCAACATGAATGCAACTATTTAAGTTGATCCAACATAATGTTTTAAATAACGTGAAGACAGAAAATCAGACAGTAATAGTCAAATGATTTAGAACCATTGATTACTGTACATTCAAGGCACTAATTTAAACATGAAATGAACAAATATTCTTTCAATCAACTTTAAAAGAGAAGATTTACAGCCTCACCCCACACCATGTTCTCTAATGCAGACATCAAGTTTAAATATTAGACCAACAGTTAACAATTAGCTGCTATTGCAGCTAACCACACGTAAAGCAAAACCGCGTTAAGCTGCTCATATGTTTGCCACAAAACATCCCTCGGCCGCAGTCCATGTTCGGTCACCATAAACTTTATTTACGCCATTTACTCCACAACCACAACACGAATTTACCGCGTTCTCCAACAACAACAACACCTTTCACAAATGTCGGTATTCGGTTACAGTATCACCAACAGAATCCTGAGCGAATGTAATTCAATGTAATTAAGCAAAAAATTACTTACCATTCACCACATTAAGTGTCAATGACTTAAAGCTGGTAACTCGTCTGGCCTTGAACATGCCGCACATGCAGGGAAACTGTGCGTCATCAGATTGTATTTTACATTAACAGAACTTCAAATTAAATACATTTTTGATTAACTGAAAATGTTAAGCTATGACAAGTCATGATAGTATATCGAATCAATAGGCATCATTTGTGTGTCATCCAAGCTCAATAAAATAACAATTACAAGTAAAAAGTCTAACAGCATTTCAGAACTTGATTTTTTATGTCACAACAATATATATATTTAAGTAATGACTAAAGGTCCCCTGAATTAGTTTTTAGAGTGTACTGAGTGTGTGAAACACGTCAATTACAAGTTTTTTTTTTCAGAAGCACATAACATGAAGCACAATTAACCAACTAACTGGAAAATGTATACACGCAGTTATTTCAGTCAGTGTGGTTAACCAACCCCCAACCCCTGTTTATCTTCAGTTCTTTCATTATATGGGGAAGCAATTCTTTCTTCAGTTCAGAAAAACTCTTCCGACACAAGAGGCATCAGAAAAATTATATGACAGACTCCAAATTTAAGGCAATAGATAAAAACAAACGTAAGTGTCAAAATATTGTCATTAAATAAATCTACTGGTAATCTACTAAGACAATATAGGTAAGTTCTAATTGAATAAAAAATAATTGAATACATCTTTTATAATTGAATTTTTTATAATTGAATAAAAAATATGGATGCTTTAATGCCTTAAACATCATTCATTCACAGTCATTATACAAAGCAGTTAACTCTTTGTATAATGACTGTGAATGAATGATGTTTAAGGCATTAAAGCACTTCTAATCTTAAGCATGTGTTGATATTCATGTCATTCTCTATATTTTTTATTCAATTTTATTTATAATTTTATTTGACCAAATTTTTCCAAGACCAAAGTCTTTAACCGCTAACTTATTTTGTCTGTTGCCAACTACTGGTCAATAACGTTAACGGGATAAAAGCCCATTATCTAAATTAAAATAAAGAATTTTTTTATATCAGACACTCATCAGAAATTATATATACCATAGACATTTAAATTCTTCGGAGCACTTAATGTGGAAATTAACTTCATTGGTTCAACGTCTCTTATGACTATATACACAAATGCTTATGTATTTTCATACGCAGGGCATCGACCCATTGCAATGCTGTGGCAACTCTCCGTTTTCCTCTTTCTGTCTCTATTAGCAAATGGGGGTTTGGCATACATGTGTGAGTACCTTTACGTTGTATACATACACGTACAGTACAATATATACTAAATTTCAGTGGAATTTGTTTTATTTCAAATTTTAATCTGATGGTGATGATTTACAGATTACAATAAATATGTAAATATGCATTGTGAACCAACAAACAACTGTTTAGGTATGTGAACTTTATTGCTTCACTTAACAATTAAAAGGCACATTAGTCTAAAAGTCTTACCAATTTCTGTCTTTCCACATTTAGATATCCAGCCAGTCATCTCCATGAATATTACAAACCACAGACAATCAAGCTACTGTTCAGGTAGACATGCCATATTATTTAAATATTATTGAGTATTGTGATTATGTTTTTACATGACACTTTAATGCTCAATTTTCATATCATCAGAGTCATACTGTAAAATTAGTTCAAATAAATATACCATAATACTTATGCATGTGCATGCTTTTTTGTTCACATATCCGTCGCCTTCTGTTCTGTTTTCTGCTTCATATCCTTTATTAACACAAATAATTACCACAGGTTTGAAAGAGAAGTGGTTGAAGTCAAAAGGCAAATTTTATGTTTTCTCCACTGATAAAATGGACTGGAACAATAGCAGGGAACGCTGTCAGGCTCTTGGTGGAGATCTGGTCATAATCAACAGTGAAGAGGAACAGGTATAGAATGAGGGGCAGTTATTTGCTACTTCAGTTCAGAAAACTAAAAAAAGTATTTCACTGTGAAGGGGTTTCATTACATGAACAAATAACAAAACATTTTTTTACTTAAGGAATTTGTATCTCAGCATGTGGGCGATGTTTCTGACCACCACTGGATTGGTTTGACTGATAGTCAGGCTGAGGGGGTGTGGCTTTGGGTGGACAACACCCCTTTAAACCATAACCTCTCGTAAGTATCCATTTTAAAGCCTTTCAGGACATTGATTCACAACATCTGCTGTGTTTCTGAATGAGCATGAGTTACTGCCTATGATAAAAATGCTAAATTAACTTACAATGGAATATTTGACAAATTTATCCTCAACCATTCATTGTATTCTTTCTTAGATGGGAGTCTCCCCCGGATGACTGGAAAAAAGAAAATCCAATGGGTGAAGACTGTATTATCTTAAAAGCAAAGAAATGGGCAGATGTTTCTTGCTTACGGAGGCAAAAAAGAATATGCGAGATTGCCTGCTTTTAACCACAGCGACACAGCTTTTAACCAACTAGAAGTAGCTTAGTTAATTGTAATTACTGCTATTCTGATTTTTGTTACATGCAGCTATTTTGATTTCCTGTATGTTGTGATCATCAATTATTATGCCATATATGTTATGCTTGTAATCTTTTTTTTAAATAAAGCCACTGATAAATTTACCTTTTGTTGACAACAAGATGGGTTTTTTCTGTTATATCCTATTCGTTCTCGAGGCTTATCTCAAGTGGCAAAATGACAAAACATATCCATTTATCTTATCTATTCATCCTTCATCTCCATCCTTCATCTAACACCCTGGAGATGTGGCCAATGGGTACAGTAAAATATACTATTTCGTGATGAACAGAAAAAGGGCTTCAAATGATCGTAAATTAGGTTTGATTGTATTTGTGTTTGAATGTATTTGAATACCTAAAGGACTTTGCTCCTTACATTCGTAATAAAGCTGTTTATGAACATTAGTTGTGATGCGTTGCCCTACGCAATTTGATATAAACTCGTGTGATTGGTCAGTAGCGTTTGAGTAGGCGGAGTCTTGACGCTGCTGAATGCGGAAGTTTGCTACTGCTTACCATAGACATATGTCTATATGCTGCTTACACAACTCAGTATTTAACAACACTTTGGACCGCACAATATGTGGCTCGCTGTGATCATTATCTGTTTAGCTTTAGTTGCTTTTCTCTATAAATATGTGCTGGGAACTGGACCGAACCCTTTTGACATCGACACCCGCGAGCCGCCGAAGCCCGTAGAGCTTGATCGTAAGGTGAAGAATAAAGTTATAAAACAAGGTGAGTTACTGTTTGTTCAAAGTGCACATTAAAAGTTGATCTGACAATGGCACCAATGAACCTCGTATGGAAATTAACTATGGTTTTACTACAGTAACCAGCTGGTTTCATAGTAAAACTTTAAAAAATTTTTTACTATGATCTCACCACAATAATGTAAATATGTTTAATTGAATACAAATGTGGCACTTGACAACAGGAGTAGAAACATATTTAACAGATTGATATACTGTAAATCTGTTGATTAAATGACAGTTGCATTAGATTAATATCTAGAATTGAATTTTTCCAGAAACATTTATCAGTCTTTTTCATTTCTTTTAATTTGTAGGGTTTCTAGACAGTAAGATTCCTCAAGATTTGGATGCAGTAGTTGTTGGCAGTGGGATTGGTGGTTTGGCGATTGCTGTTCTGTTGGCTAAAGTGGGTAAGAGAGTTCTGGTTCTGGAGCAACATAGTCGGGCTGGAGGATGCTGTCACACCTTCACAGAGAAAGGCTTTGAGTTTGATGTTGGTAAGATTGGTTTTGTTGTCTGTTTAAACACATCAAGTGATGGTTCAATTTAATTTAAATATCAGTATGCCTCTCTCTGTCCATAATTAAAGTAAAAAACATCTTAATGTTTCTTAATGTTACTATTAATTGTTAAATATAAATAATAACTTTTAGGTTATTCATAAATACACTTCATCTGCAATAAAGCACACATTAAAAAAATCATGTTAGAGTCATTATTGTGGTGATCGGAATGTCCTCTTCCTCAGGTATTCATTATATTGGGGAGCTGCTGGATCATAAGCCCTTGCGCTGTATTATTGATCAATTAACCAATGGACAGTTGCAATGGGAGCCAATGGATAACCCCTACGATCAGGTGGTCTTGGGTCCCCCGGAAAATCGCCGCATTTACCCCATCTACAGTGGGCGAAACCGCTTCTCGGATGAGCTGAAGAAGTGTTTCCCAGGGGAGGAGAAGGCTATTGATGAATATATGAGACTTACAAAGGTACAGTACATGAGAATTAAAGTAGATAGATGTTAGAATTTAAATTTGACCTGGTCTTGACTATAGGTCTAGCTTGTTGTATTTAGCTTTTATAAGTATAGAGGATTTGTAATGGCCTTAGGAGTTTAAAATAATCATTTTTGTAGTAAGCATTTGTATCGTAAGTTTGGATGACCTTTCCCCTACATTAGCACAGACATTATGTCATGTCTCCAAAGGCAAATAGATGACACAGCAGGCCATACATGCTTATCAGTAACATAAAACTGCAATGACTATCATTGCACAATTTAGTTTAGAAATTGAAAAGATCTAAAAACAACAGGATTGCTGTATATTTAAAAACCCTGTAAATATGTAATCCTGCTTCTTAATGTTCCCATCAGAAAGTTGGGGATGGTGTGTGGTTCATGGTCCTACTGAAGCTCTTACCAGTTCCTCTTGCAAAGTTCCTGGTGCACACAGGTCTGGCTACTCGCCTCTCTACCTTCTTCGGCTACGCGTCCCGCACCCTGACAGAGGTGGTGAATGAGCTCACGCAAAATAAAGACCTAAGAGCTGTGCTCTGCTACATCTTTGGAACCTATGGTGAGGACCTAAAGCTGTCTGCCCAGGCCAGGTGGTTGAGGACTTTATCAGTGATTAACCTGATCAGTGATTAAAGAAATAGGATGTTTAGTTTTTTCAGTGTTTGAATGCTCATTTTTTGTTTGATCAGGTAAAATGCCCAAAGAAGCAAGCTTCTCCATGCACAGTCTGCTTGTACATCACTATCTGAATGGTGCATGGTACCCGAAGGGTGGCGCTAGTGAGATTGCCTACCACATGATCCCCATCATTGAGAAGGCGGGAGGGGCAGTTCTTGTTAGAGCACCTGTCAACCGTATACTTCTCAATGAAGCGAAAGAGGCTGTTGGTAAGACTTCGGTTCTCTACAGCTTTTATAAGCACTTAGCTCACATTTTTAATAACTGCTGTGTTTTGTTGGTATGGATGCAGGTGTGAGTGTTCTGAAGGGGAATGAGGAGGTACACATACACGCTCCCATGGTGATTTCAGATGCTGGAATCTTCAATACCTACCAGAATCTTCTACCCAAAGAGGTGCAGACCATGCCTGGTGAGAGGGAGTCTATGTCACAACGTTCCGTTGTTCTGCAATGCAAACTTTGAGTGGATGCAATAGAAAATATGCAAAAATGTAGTTTTAAATTGCAGTTTTTCTGACTTGCACAATAGATGTGTACTCTTGCGACTAAGAATTATTTTTTTGAGGTGTTTGTGGTCTTTACTGGAAGGGAAAAGGCATTAACATAGTAAATTATTAACATTTATTATAGTAATTTATTAAATTATAGTAAAAACAAAAATCCTATTTACTTTAATATTTCATAGTTGAATTTCAGTCTAATCATGACAAACTGTATACTGATAAGAAGAATAAATATTTGACTAATTTTCTTAACAGTAAACATAAACAAAAAATATATTTTCAAAAATACCTAAAATTAAAAAAAGTGAAAAAATAAATAAATATGTAAAATTTAAAATTTTTAGTTGAGTGTATTTTCATGTGTATGATCAATATGTCCAGTGACAGTTATATATTTAATATATATAAATATATTTATTATTAATATCATTCATAAATAATATATTTTAGAAAAATTGCAAAATGTATTTTTATAATATTTATTTGCTTCTACAGTATTTTGTTGATTTAAATCCTACAATTTTTTTTTTTTTTTCAGGTTGAAATTAAATTAGCTAAATTAGATTTGCAAAATGTTCATTGTGATCTCAGACTCTGGACCTTACTTTATATGTTTTAAAATGTTCAGGTTATGAGATCAATGAAGCAGTACAAACCTCTTTGTACTGATGTTTGTAAGGTAATTCTAATATCTGGTCTTTATGTGGTGCAGAGATTCAGAGACAGCTGAGTATGGTGCAAAATGGAGAGGGTGCTGTCAGTGTCTTTATCGGTCTTGATGGGACAAAAGAAGAGCTTGGCCTAAAAGCAGACAATTACTGGATCTTTCCTGAGAACAACTTGGATGACCTGTAAGTGGCAACCTAAACCTATAATAATGTTTGCTGACATGTTCAGTTCTGTATATGTCAAGCCTCTCTCATCCTAAACAACTGTTCATTGTATTTCATTCTTTGTCCATGTCTGACCTTTCATTAGGATGGAGAGCTACATGAAAGGAAACAGAGAAGAATCTGTAAGGAATGTCCCTCTGATTTTTGTGGCCTCACCCTCTGCCAAAGACCCTACCTGGCAGGAGAGACAACCAGGTACAGAGAGGGTGTTTTGTATGTGATGTAGTATAAAATATGTTTTTAATCTTTTTTGGTCACATTTAGCTCAATATGAAAAAGTGCTACAGTAGAATGTGATAAAAGTGTTTTTAAAATAGTAATCTAAACTATTCCTGCACAGGTAAATCCACGCTGACTGTTGTTACCTTTGCTAAGTATGAGTGGTTTGAAGAGTGGAAGAATGACAAAGTGAATAACAGAAGTGCAGAATATAAAGAACTGAAGGAGAATCTCACCAAGAGCATTTTAGAGGTGGTGACTCAGATCTTTCCTAAGATCCAGGACAAGGTATGAAGATCTCATTCTCTTTAATCATCTCTCGACTGGACTTTAAGTTGCTTCATTATTCACTTTTCTACTATTATGTCTCTTTGTAGGTTGAATATTTGGAAGCAGGGACTCCAATCACAAATCAACATTACATTGCCGCTCCTAAAGGGGAGATCTATGGTGCAGATCATGGCATTTCTCGCTTTAGTGTTGAACTAAATGCAACTATTAGACCACAGACTCCCATTAAAAACCTTTTCCTCACAGGTGAGTATGTGATTGTGCATGTGTTTGTTTATTTAAAATGCATTTTATTTAAATAAATAAATGTTTTGTATTTACATTTAAATACATGGCTCTAGGTACTTAAATGTACCTATTCTAGGTACATTTAAGTGCTATTCATGAATCAGCCTTTGATATTGGGTTGATCTTTGTTTCTCTTTCATTTTAAATGTTACTTTTAGGTCAGGACGTCATGTTGTGCGGTTTCGCTGGTGCGTTGTCAGGTGCGCTGACGTGTGGTTCAGTCATCCTAAATCGCAATCTTCACCTAGATAGCATTGCTCTTGCTAAGAAGGCTAAGAATGTCAACAACAAGAAGATACAATAAGTTAAGCATAATCAGACTCAAACAGAATATACAGACTAGATTTTAAAAGAAAAATCTATGTAACTCTGGTTAAATTGTTAGGATGTAACTGAGCATGCTACAGTATTTTTGGGTGGGTGATTTTTATAAATGACATTCTGATTCTTTGGAGATTTGTGCAGGTGTGGGCATTTACATAAACTTGAATGTTCTGCTTTATAATGATTGCTGAGAGCTATCTAGACTGAGACTACTAGAAAATTCACAGATGCCTGACAACACTGACTTGATTATTTGTGCCTTATTTGTAGTACTGTAATAAATCTTATTTGCAAGGCTTTAAACATGTAATTAAAGGGAGACAAAGGCAGTAAATGTTTATGGTAACCATTAACCTTCCTGTTAAACTGCCCATCAATGAGTAAAATACTAAGGACAGACACTTTTAGCACTTTGTAATTGTTGTGATTTAGAACTGACAGAACAGATAAGCACTTAAATTGTACAATTTTATTGTAGACCCGGTTGAATGTTTAGAAAATAATGACTGCATGTGTATTGTGTATTGCTGTGTTTTTAGTGATTTTTCAGAATTGGATGAATTGGTATAAATTCTTATATAACTGATGTAAGAGAATGCAAAAAATAAGTAAAATAGTGTTTATTTTACTAATTCTTTTACTGTGTTTTTTTCTCTCTACGTTTTATCGCAAGAGGGCAGTGTTGTTGCTAGACTGAGTTGCCAGAAAATGACTTTTATTGCAGATTTTTTGTTACACATAAATTTATTCAGTTTGCCATCAGTAGTAAACACATAATTAATCTTAAATTGTTGTTATGCTGAGATCATTTGTGTATTTCTAAATTCGGATCGTGATACTTAATATGTGCTTTTTACATAGAATCGCAAATGTGTGATTTAATGCTTAAAATGTTTGTCAAAACATGTAAGAGGTGCATATTTACTAATGAACGAAGAAATGCACATCGTTAAAATAAGAGGAAGAAAAGACAAAAATCCTTAGCTGTTGATTGGATGGTACAGTCGATATAAATCTGGCACCCTCTTCCCTACACGTTTTTTATTAAAATCATGGCAAACACCGCATTATGACCATTGTCAGTCGACATTAGCAGACAATCATTTTCCTGCTGTTTGTTGGATGACATTGGCAATTAAGGTAAGTTAATGGTTTACTTTCTTAAATCATATCTTCACTATCTTACAGTGAACTTTTATTTTAATCACATGAGCACGTAACGTGTTTGCTTTTTACGTTATCAATGTTTGTAATAAACACTGTTAGGTCGACACACACGACATCGACTCGATTTCACTGTACGAGTCAAATAAATGAGAGATGGGCTACTGTCATCTCATTTTAATCGTTTACAATTCATTTAGTGCAAAACAGAATTATGTTAACTCAACAATTCGTCGTCTTTGAGATTTACATCTTCATCGTTTATATATATATATTTTTTTTTTTCTATATTTATTAAATGCATTAACGCCATGCAGTTAGTAGGACTAACAATTAACTAAATTAGACTTTATTTCTTAAGCTCATTTATATATATAACGTTTTTCCTCTTGCAGTTTTCTCAACACAGTTTTTATAGATATAAATATAAAAAATATGGGCGATTGCTGTGGTGAACTGTCAGATTATGAGATCCTGGCAGAAATTGGCCAGGGCGCCTATGGGAAAGTGTACAAGGCCCGAGAGATCCGTAACCGGCAGCGACTCGTAGCGGTGAAGAGACTCAACATCCCCGAGGACCCGGAGATCGGCATCCCTCAGTTCATGATACGAGAAGTGGCACTTCTGAGAAAGATAGAGCATTTTAACCACCCAAACATAGTCAAGTGAGTTCATATCCCAATAAAAATCCCAGTTTGAGTCCCAGTTTTTAAAATAATTACAGTATGTGATACTCTCATAGGTTGCTGAATGTCTCGACTGGATGGCAGAACCAAAACTTCGACCTGACGTTGGTATTTGAGTATATTGATCAAGATCTGTCCATATTTCTCAGCAGAGCATCAGAGAAGGGCCTTGCCAGGGACACGATCAAGGTTTTTATCCTCCGGTCTGCATTGCTTTATTGCAGCTATTTGGTTTGAGATGTATTTTCTGTTTGTACAGGACGTCATGCGTCAGCTGCTTTGTGGACTTGACTTTCTCCACACTAACACTGTCATTCACCGGGACCTGAAGCCAGACAACATTCTGGTGAGCTGTCGAGGGGAGATCAAGATTGCAGATTTTGGTTTGGCCAGGATCTATACGTACCGTATCGCCCTTACCCCATGTGTAAGGACCTAATATGAACATTTGATCTCGCAGTGCTACAGTATATTAATTAATAATGAGCTCCTGCATGTAATATGTTTGTACTGTAGGTTGTGACTCTGTGGTACAGGGCTCCAGAGGTCCTGCTTCACTCGAGTTATATGTCTTCAGTGGATATTTGGAGTGCTGGTTGTATCTTTGCAGAGCTCTTTCTGTTAAGGTAAGAGCAGAACAAGTCATTAGATGGACCAGACATGTGGATGTGCTGCTGGTATGTGAAGTGATGTACATTTTTCTTCAACAATTTCTTCTGCAGGCCTTTGTTTCGTGGATGCACAGAGATCCAACAGCTTCAAAAGATTTTTGAGTGAGTGAAAATGATTCAACAAGTATAATTGCCTACAGAAATTAAGCACTTTTTCCTTTTGTTTACAATAATATGCATGTTGTTACTGTCAGAGTTATTGGTGTGCCGGGTGAGGACGACTGGCCTATGGAAAGTGCTGTCTGCTATAGTCCTACCTGGGCTGAGAAAAAGCCTAAAGCGCAACTTCTTCCAAATCTGTCTCATGAAGAAAATGACTTGCTGTCTGTAAGTATTACTAACTGATTCTTAGAAGAAGTGATTGAATGAATTCACATACATTTGATCCTTTCTGACACTTTCCTCCTTATGCAGCAATGTTTGACATTCAATCCAGCTCATCGCATCTCTGCCTGCACTGCTTTGGCTCACCCTTTCCTGTCAGGCCCTTAATGTCAGCACACCCTTACACAGTAAAGATAAGTACAGGATGGGCGGGGTCACATATGTAGGTAGGCTCCTCCTACTGATTTAGGTTGTAAAAATGAAGAGGGGGAAAGGGGCGGGGTCACTGATTGTTACCAGGTCAGACTCTTGTACGCTGTGGACTTTTCTGCGTCAAGATCTGCTTGATTAATTGGTACAAATTAATTGTGTTATCAAAAGGGTGTTACACCTGATGGAATTGGTTGGTTTACTTTTTAATGGATGGCATTAAGAATTTAGGGACTGTTTTGTGTTTCTAATGTTAATGTTAATAAACATGAAGATATTACTGATAGTGAGTGATAGTTTTAAACATTTTGTGTTTTTTACTGATGACAACTTAATAATAATGAAATGTTTGTGTATGTTGCAGCACAGTTGGTTGTTTAGTTTCAACAGATATGTTTAATGTCTTTTTTAAGTTCTTATTGTAAGTTAACTTTTTTCTATAATGAAGTTTTTCTGCCATATTTGTTTATTTTTGAAGGCAATCAATGTTTTGAGTTCTGAGCAAATGGTTTTGTTTTATGTTCTGTGTTTGATGTAAACTCACTCTTGCACCTGTTTGTTGTTGAATAGGCTGAGAGAGAGATATGCTTTGTTATGATAAGCTTACTTTTGACATTAACCTTTCAAAGTAATCCAATTAAATTGAATTACATATACTAAAGAAATGTTTATTGAGTTTCCAATCAAAATAAATATTATAATCAATATATAATAACTTAATCTTTGTGACTATATAAATATCAGTTTATTAGACATTACTGAAACTGCTGAAATTGTCATATTATTAAGATAGTTAAGTGTTATTGACAGTCAGTGTGCAGTTCATGAACTCTAGAGGTAGTTACAGAAGATGACCAATAGGGGGCAGTAAGGCCCCAGTAAATCATATAGGCTACACTAGTATGACAAGGTCTGTTGTAGCCGATGTAATGTGACAGCTGGTGTTTCAGTGAAATTTAATACAGAGGGTCTTCGAGTCAGTCATGAATTATTTTAGATCACATTGTTTCTTTCAGTTTGTCACTAGTCTATATGGAGTTTATCAAGCACTTTATTGAACCTTATGAACCATGAAATAGTGTAGCAGGCACACATGGGTGTATTTTTATCTCTCTCTCTCTCTCTCTCTCTCTCTCTCTCTCTCTCTCTCTCTCTCTCTGACTGACACACACACAAACCCTAAAAGGGCTTTTCACACTCTCTCATTGGGTTGTGTGTGTGTATCTGCCAGAGTTTGATCCGAGCGCACAGCTGATCCACCAGCGGAGCGAGTGAGTACACAGTTTGCTCTCACATGCATGAGTTTTAATAATAATAACAACAACAACATATTTTTTAGTTTTAAAACCAAACAACAAAGCTTCAGTTCATTTTATAAAATGAGTTTTACTGTTAAGTCTACAGCTGCAGTATCGGTCTCGTTTCATGAATGATCGCTGCGTTTGCTTGCGAACCGGTATTTGATGTTTCATTATGTTGCTGATATTGACACGACTGTTAGAGTAAGTGAATATGAGATCTGCTCGACCTATTTTCAGCATGGCAAACGCGCACCTGGACACCTCAAACCCGTTATCTATAGATATAATACGCTTTATATCGCATTTTCCTTTTTATGTGACAGCACATTCAAAGGATTAAACATTTTGTAATGTCACCTCACTATGCAAAAACACTTAGCAATGTGGCATGTGGTTTATTTTCATCTCGTGGTGGCTATTCCATTGTCTCACCATGAGTTAAGAAATATGAAACCTGCTGATGGACTTTTTTATATATGTGTACGTATCTATGAATTATAAAGTTACTTTTAGCCCAGTCATAATGCATTATTATCATGTTTAACTGTAATTTTAAATTTCATTAAGTTTATTAAACATTATGTATTTATATAAGACTATAATATATTACAACTTATTAATAAAACCTAATGTTATGTGTTAATTTTACTTTTAAAAATATATAACTATAAATACAGAAGTTATAATAGATACAGAAAATTGTAAAAAGAATTCATGAATTAATTTACTGTAATTTATTTTATCTATGGGTTTAAAGTGTTATTTTAAAATTATTATTGTTATAAAATTGTATTGTGCCAGTAATTGTCTGTGAAAAAAACCTATTCCATCTTAAGGAAGGTGTCCTTGTCTTACCCATAAGGTTTTGAGTGTGTGACAAGCTTGTGTGACCTGTGTGTTGTGTGAATATAAGCAAGGTCAAAAGCTATGCCATTCATTTCAGGTTATTGACATTTTTTGTATCGCTTGTTTGTTATTTTTATTTATACTGGTGCTGATAAAAAACTTTAATATCTTGTAGTTGTAGTTGTATTTTTTAGCAGTTGACTTAAGACTATTATCAGTCTTGTCATGATGGAGTTAAATATAACCTTGACATTGCATTACCTGATCACAGCCCAGTATGGGGGCTAAAAGTGTTTGAATCCATTCATGTTTGTACTGTAAGCCCATGAAAATGATCTGAATCCTTTGTGATGTAATACAGCAGAAAAGTGTGGGCAACATGATGTCTTTGTGGCTGAATTATAGCTACATATAAAAAATATACAATATACAAGTCACAGCACATACACAGTTGTTAAAGTGCTGAACATGTGATGCTTTTTATTGTACTTCCATGTTTTATGTACTTGGTTGTTTGATCATGTCTGAGACTTTTGTGCCACAGATGTCTGAACTGAATGCAGAACACCAGTTGTTTTTAGCGGGTGTGCTTTTATGCGCATGCAAGTGTATGAGCACAGGCCCTTTGTTACTATCTAGCTACAATGCACTTTATATTACTTGCTCTTTCCTGGCACAAACCCTGTACTCCTATTATTATATAATGAGATTTAATGACACCTCAGTGATGATGTAAATCAGCCCCAAATTTAGATGGCACGCCTGCTGTAATAAGGCTTTAGTGCAATTAATCTAACGGATTAAGTCTAAGACATTAATAATATCTCAGTTGTTACTATTGAATAGTGATCAATGTTTGGCCTATGTTTGTGTGTGCATGTCCGTGTATGTCCGTGCTCAGCACATGTCCACGTCACATAGAGTTACTGGATTAAGTACTGACGAGTCCATCTGATCACAAGCCACCTCTCCTGCCCACATCTTTAAACTCCCTCTCACAAGAGGTGACTGTGATTCTTGTGTTGGGTCTCTGTCAGTTTTTTGCTTTGCTTTTATTGCTGGATTTGGATGTTTGTTTCCTTTTGAGTTTCTGAATTTCATTTGACAAAACAAGAGATTCCTCTATTTCAGTTTGCGTTTGTATGTACTTTCAAACACAGCTTTTACTGTAGTATTTTTGTTTGGGGTTACATAGAGGTTGGGGCAGTTTTCAATGTTAATTTCATTTATTCGGGATTATTCAAAGGCATTATAGTAAGATTTGGGAGCTTTGTTGATGAAAATATTGTTTCATTGTTTATAATGATTACCTAAAATAATGAATTTCTGTGTGAACTTTTTGTAAACAGTTGCTTGTATCATATGATAACAGGTCCTGTATTTAGATTAGACCATAGCCTTTTAGGGAATCTTGATTTAAATCAGTGTGAGTTGGTGACTAATTGTCAACTTGTCAAATTTCTATATATAGTTTTTATATTTGAGACTTCAGTATGTGCTTGTGAAATAGCATGTAAAGTTTTCCGGCTGTTGTTCTCTTGTATCGAGTATAGTACTATTGGATCTCTGCTCTGTTGTTGAACTATGTCTATTGTGTTTCAGTTGTGAGGGGATCTGGCAGAATGCTGATGCTTACAGTTTGCTTATTTAGGATCATAGAAGCCTTTGCAAACGCACACACACTTTGCAGCAGCAAATGAAGGGTTGGAGAACTCCTGATGGTCGTATACCACATGCCAATCTGTTACATGGTTGATAAGACGATAATGTCATTATTTATGTATGAGTGAAGTTGTGTTATGGCAGCCAGGTGACAAGGTAGCCATTGGTAACCACATCTTGTGTGATCCTTTAGGTCTAGGACATGTTCTGACTTGTGTGTGTGACATCAGACATCTTACAGCTGAATGTGACTAACAAGATGATGACTTGGAGTTTGTTTTCAGATCTGAATTATTAGCTTTACTTGTTCATTTATTAGAGATTGGCATCATTTTCTTTATGTTAAAAATAACACAAATCTAACTTTGGGAGTTGTAAAATATTAATATTAAATTATAAAATAAAGAAATCCAATTATATATGATCCTGCCTGTAAAAACCCAGCTAAAGTCATTTTTTTTTGTGATTTACTGTTTTCTACATAAAATCATCCTACATGTAAAGAACATTCTGTGAAAATATAGCATTGATATCTTTAATATAGACTGAATAATGACAAAGATGGAAATCATAGTGATATTTATAGGTGAAATCAAACCCTGATGCTTGTTATCTCATAAAATCTCATAACTTTAGTCTGATTTTCACAGACAGGGTCACATATGTATTATGGTGATAATAATAAATAAATGTATAATAATAATAATAATAATAATAATAATAAATGATATTCAAATAGTCTCAAATGAACTAAAATACATCTGTGTTGGCTATTGATGGATCAGGGTGTTTGATGAATGACCTGCACTCTACTGCTGAGTTAGGCTTTATTTCAGAGGTGTAGGGTATCAGCTCAAGGGGGCTTTCCTAAATGCAGGAGCATATCACATCATGCAGCACACTGAGGCAGACAGGACAGAGAAAAAGATATGTGAAAAGTACATTAATAGATTGTAGGTAGGTTTAATAGTCAGTAAATGAGTTGACTGAACTTACAATGTCAAGTTACAGTCTCCCATCATGTTAAGAAATTGAGTAAGAAAGTTTTTACAGTGTGTTTTATCACACAGAACAGTTCCATGAAATTGTTTTGTTTGTTTATTAACTTGGTTTTAAGAAATAAATATGTGTCACGTCTCACACTTTATTTAATAGAAAAGCCTGTCAGGCCTGGACTGGTCCGGTCCCTTCTTTTTCTTAATAAATAATGGACCTTTCAGACTTGGCTTGCATACTACAATCTACCTATCCTCAGGCGAACAGACTTTTAAACAGTTGCTGTTTCCACCAGTTGGCCTGAATGAGTATGACACTGACTTGAAATCATTTTCCAGTCCTTCCCTGGAGCATGTCATTGAAAGTAAAGTACTTATAGTCTTAAACTGTTTACATCATCACATGAACACTCATTACCTAAACACTCATGAGCAAAACTACACCTACACACAGACCTTAACATAAAACAAATAGTGAATGACTGTAAATAGTAAAACAAACTCACCCTGACATCATGAGACAATGAGTTACTAGGCATGACAACAAAATCAACAATAACAGTTTATGTTAAAGTAAAACTAGTCAGCCAATGCTACCATATTAATTGGTCGCTCACAGCCCAGTGCATGCTGGGAAAGTGTGAATGGGACTGAAGCCCAAAACATTTTTTTTAGCTTTGTCTTATTTATCCAAATCACCTGCTATAATAGTTGTTTAGATTTAAAATATTAAAGTATCAGAACTTCTGAATTGTGTAAGTGGCTTTCTTTTTGCCTGTAAATAATGAAACATGTTGTTTATTTGTGTGTCTGAAGATTTACATTGTAACTCCTCTGTAAATTGAATTGATAAATGTTTAAATTGGCTGTCTTAACCAAGAACACTTTTGTTTGTTTTTTTCAACAGTGCTGTGCCCTTAGGCTAGTCATCAGGATGATATACCATCACATACCATTAGAGAAACCTGCTGTCATTTCTGAATAATCACACCTTCTCCAATTGTGACTCCACCTTTAAAAGAGTTTACATAATCTTGATCATCGTCAGGAATTGTTCATTCTGCTTGAAATAGTGCACTTAACAAGACAACAGAAGCTGATATGGACAAAATGGAAAATCTAGCCCAGGAGTCAAGAGCTGAACGGATAGCTCGCTACAAGGCAGAAAGACGGCGGGAACTGGCTGAACGCTTTGGCAGCCAGGAAGAGGAGTATCCATCTAAGTGGTCGAGAAGAGAGAGGGAAGGACGGGGTGTCCGTGACTCTACATGTGTAGATAAGTCAGTATCAGAAGGAATAAATGGAGGAATGAGGAGGAATGGAAGAATACCACTAGAAGAAAGACCAGTTTCAACGAAAATCTCCAATGGGTGTAGGAATAATGCCAGTGTAGAGAAGACCCACCAGAACAGGTGAGATTTACTATATTGAATATTACATAAAGATTAATCTTGTGTCTTTTATAATGGTTTATTTATCCATCTATGCACAGCTAGGGGAGAAAGTAATGTCATTTAAGGCAGTGGACATTAACTTGGGAGTAAAAAATCTTTCGAAACACTTTACATTACATTACATTTTCAAATTTGCATGTACCATGTTTTCTAGCTATAGACACTTTTGGATACATCCAAAGCCCATCAACATACATCTCAATCGTTCTTTACTGCTTTGCACACTCTCTTTATTTCCTCCAGTGAATGTTTGTTAGGCTTGTCAGGTGCACTGGATGGGAAAAACCCTCCAGAGTCTCATGGGCCATCAACCCTTGACAAACCCCAGTTACACACTCATGTATCAGTAGACCAGCTGAAGAACAGCCTGTTACACCAAACCACCAAACCTCAAATGTAGGGATGTGTTCCTGCATCATTCTGTGAACATTTTAATTTATTTACCCAATGCTTTCTCAACTCAACTTAACATCTCGTGGACTACATAATCTTGGTGATATTATGCTCATTCACATCTTATTGCTATGCTTTGCTAAGGCTTTGCTCGGCTTTAAAGTCTTTACAGTATGGAGCTCATTTAGTTTCATTTGTAACTTGTGGTTTAAGTAATATAATATAATATAATATAATATAATATAATATAATATAATATAATATAATATAATATAATGTAATCTAATATAATTGATGCTGGCTGAAGAGCTTTAGTGTTTAGTGTGTGATGAGCGCAGGTTCTTTTGAAATCGTTTCCTTTATCTCATTCTTTCTTTCTTTCTTTCCCGTGCACACATACTTTCTTTCTCTCCCCCATCTGTTACGGTCCATCGACTCAAACTGTAGCGATGGTGGCGTGGTGGTCTCAACTCTTGATCTAGCAGGCACTGAAGGAGGTCGCCGGCGTACCCGGCGCTACATGCCAGGAGATGCTGCAGGGAGCCGCAAAACTAGCGAACGTTTCCGTACTCAACCCATTACAGCATGCGAGATATATGACAGCTGCGGGTATGAAGATTGCCTGATCTCTACTTAGGCCTGTTTATGGGAGTTACTTTACCATTGCTAACTATCAAAACACACTAACTTTGTTAGGGCATGCTTTTTACATTCTCACGTTCTCACTGTCATGCATTGTACCATGTGGTTAAATATATGTGGTCACTTAAGCAAAATATCCACATTATGTGCTTGCTTTGATCATCTGCATTTTTCAATTGTGTTTACAGTGTAGATGTATGTAGCATTAATATTTGTCTTCACTGGAATTAGTGAAACAGCCAAGCCTGTACATTATAAGGCGGTGTCCACATACATTTGGCCATTTCACAAAGGAAGAAATGTAATAGGAACTTAAATATCTGCAAATTCTTCTCGGTACTGTAGCATGTCACAGATAGCTCGTGTGTTGGCACAGTGTTTTCCTTTGAGTCAGCGACTGAGCTCAGCATGTATTTCATTTGCTTATCAAACAGGGTGTGTTTAAGCGCTCATGGTTTTAATAGGTATCATTATGTCATGCTTTTAACCTGCACAGATGTGTTTGAGTGTGTCCGTCACAATGCCTGTAGTGCAGAAGAGGCTTGTTAAAGCAGATCTGGTGTGAAGTCATCACCTCTTCACTGCATAACTTTTACATGTATCAGTTTCTTTTGCTTGAGAAGGACTAAGTGAGCATTTGTGCTAAGACTTCTAAGACTCAACAAGTTTCTTCATTTCACAGGGTAATGGACAATGAAAACCAAGAGACCTTACAAGGTAAGTGCTTATGCTGAAATATGTTTTATTTTAATTGCAGAGTTTTAGTAACTGCTCAGCTGTGATCACTGCTTGTGATTTATAACTAATGATCATTCTACTGCTACAAAGTACCTACAAAATGTAATTTTTAAATGTATAATTACTGCTTTACAGTTTGTACACTATCTCAGGAGTATCTTTTACATGTGCATATATACAGTATAAGTGGATAACGAGCATACTGTTGTCACAGCTATAATCTCCCATGTTTTATTTATATTTACTTGTTTGTTTGATGGCAAGATTTGTATTAAAATAATATATATTAGCCTTATTTGTATAAAACAGCAGCATTAGGATGAAGTGACACTTACATACACAAATAACTAATTAATGCACATTCATAGTATTATTACAGTCTTTACATACAACTTGTTCAAAGTGAATCTACAAAGACGAGGGAGAGAGGAGAGATGTTGATGGGAAGTGTCTATACTAGGATATAGTTAAACCTAGCGTTGACTACGTTTTAAAGGGATAGTTCACCCAAAAATAAAAATTATGTCATATTTTTTCATCCTTATGTTATTCAAGCCCTGTATATGATTCTTTCTTTTGTGGAACACAAAAGAAGATATTTTGCAAAACGCTGGTTATCGGCACCCATTGACTTCCATTGTACCTTGTGCCCATACTATGAAAGTGAATGGGTGCCGGTAACCAGCGTTTTGCAAAATATCTTCTTCTGTGTTCTGCTAAAGCAAGAAAATCATACAGGTTTGACATGACATAAAGGTGAGTAAATGATAAAAGAATTGGGTGAACTGTCCCTTTAAAGACCAGCCCACAGTTACCATGGGGATGATGATTTAATAACAATAACAAATCATGCAAAGACGTTTTTGTTCATGTATTTTGCTTAGTATGAAGCCAATAGAAAGTCTTCTCCATGACAGAAAACTAGTGTGTGTTTGAGATCAGTCATAAATCTGCCATCCATGTGCAGTACACACAGGTGAAGATATATCTGCCAGTCTATTTGTGCATTTGGCAAAATACAGAGCAGTGAGTTTATACGTGTGTGTGAGCGAGAAAGATCGAGAGAATGATGTGTTTGTTAGTCATTACGTGATCTCACACATATGATCTAAGGTGAATTAAATGTGCGTGAATATATATGCTGTGAATCAGCAGGAGCTTTTAAAACACATTTTGCCACATTATAAGTATATGCAATACCAATACCTAATATTTCTTCATATTTTTTCAGTTGCTTTGAAATACATGTATCTGTGTGTGTTTGGGATACTTTTTGTAATGATGTGAATCCTGTTTTTCCTGCAGTGGATGTTAAGACAGATGACAGAGCCAAGATGAGCGTAGCTGCCAAGATGTCTCTGTTTAAAGTAGGTGAAACAAGAGCCCACCATATCTATTTAGCAACTGCTGCTGCCTGAAAAGAAAAAGGTCATTGCCATGGATGGATTGGAAAAGACCCTCAAAAGAGCTCTTTCTAGGACAGACTTAAATATATACACACACATGCTTCCTAGTCATATCTGCTGTCCTTAAGCTAATTATGACTATTCCATAACCTTGAGATAGTAGACACGATTCAAAGCTTCTGTTGAAAGATGTTTCACCCCAAAATTTTAATTCTGTCATAATTTTCTAAGTATTATGTTTCTTACAAAAAGTCTAATGAAATTAAAGACCTTTTTCTCTAAGAAGTGTCTGCTTTTAACACATTTTAACAATTTCATCCTCAGAAACACAAAGAAACGCACAATTAAGCTTTTCTGTAAATTTTGGCTTCAGGCCTTTTTAGTCCTAAATGTACTTAATCTAATTATCCAACACTTAATTATTTCTGCTTCAATATCTTTCTTCTTTTCTCATCCTTTAGTTTGTCTTTTATTAGGTTAGGTAGTTAGTAATAGGACACCCAGAGGTTTTGGTTACAACATGACACACAGGGTTTCATTTGTTACTATGACTCCTTACCCAGTCTGCTCGAGACAGGTGTTATTTAATTCATCCACCCAATGACCCATTTCAGCAGAGAGAGCATTAAAAAAGCAATGAAATTGTTTGTGCAGCAAGAAGTAGCTGAAAAAAGTGATAAGAGCTTCTCTGTTTTTTCACATCTGTGTTAGATTTTTTCCTCCTATAAATTTGCAGTTTAATTGGATCAGTTACGTACATATGTTGCCATTTATCTCGCTTATTTCTATAGTTTTATACCTTCTGTTTAATTCAGGAGTTGGAAAAGACAGCTTCACCTGAAGCCTCTTCCTTCCTCAAACCCCGCTCCAGTTTCCGTGAGCGCCGAGTTCGCCGTGGCAATGACGCCCGGGCACTCACTCAGCCAATCAAATTTGAGGAAACGGTGACAGCAGTGAGGTGGGCGGGATCTTTAAACTAACAGACTACATCTCTTTTAAAAAAAATAGTACCCCCCCAAAAATAAAAATATAGTCATTGCAAAAAAAAAAGAAAGTTTTGATGAACAGTATCATTCTCAACATTTGTTAAAACATGCAGTCTGTTACAGATATTTACAATGCGATCTGTTTCTTTCACTCCCATCCAACTCAAGTGCCCAGTCAGGTGATCCAGGTGAGTCCCGTCCTCTTCAGACTGATCCTGAGGTGGAAGATGATGCCAGCTCTAAGCTGTCTGTGAGCGAAAAACTGGCTCTCTTTAACAAACTCTCCCAGCCTATAATGGCTGCTACACTGAGTCCAATGAGAGACAGCGGCTCTCTAGAGGCCAACGAGAGACGCAGACAGAAAGGAGCACGTTACCGCACGCAGCCCATCACTATAGAGGAGGTCAGTTTGGTGAGTGGATTTAGCCGACATAGGTGTGTCTGTATGTGTGTGACTACTGGAAATAATCTGTGTTTGCTAATTGTGGAGTAACTGTTTAATCAGGTCAATGAGTGTGTATGTGTTGTACAATATAATTTAGTGTGTTACAGAACTCGAGAAGTTGACTTTTTGTCTGCAACTATAGTTATAGGCATGTATGAATATAATTATGTGCTGTTGCCCAAACATAAACATTATAATCACTAAAATAACAGCAGATAGAGTCCAGACATCAGGAAAAAATGTGTCTATGCCCATCTATTTAATAAAATGGTGGTGTGACAAAGAGGCAACATACTTTTGCACAAACCAGAAGCAATAATACCCAACAAATGGAGAAGAGATGACTCCTTGATTTTAATTTTCTTGTGCTCATTTATGATGAATATGGGCTGTTATGGATGCGACAATTTTGAAAACAGCACTTTACCAGACTATGAAGAAATCGTGCTTTAAACATAAAAAATGCTTTAAAACATTGAGAGAGACCTGAGAGAGACCTCACATGGGTATTTAAATCACCAAATATTGACATCTGATCTATCAGTATAATTAAGACCTTTGATAAAAACTTGCCATTAACTCATTTTTTCACTTTTAGCTTCAGCAAAAGCCTGTTCAGCTTCCTCATCTTCATCTCTCATCTCATCTCACTGACCGACAGCAGACTCTGTCTGTCAATCTGAAGCCCAGTGAAATACGTCTGAACTCTTCACCGGAGCGAGGTTCCTCCTGTGAACTCACTACAGCGCCCAATCAGAAGCCTGCAGAAGAGAGCATCACCCAGAATGCATTGCAGCGAGGCACTGAGATCAAAGGAATTCTCAAAAAGAGCGGTTCAGATGGAGTTGTGCGTAGGGCTGAAACTAGAGACAGGGATGACCTGAATGGACATCGTCCGGAGCAAAACGGGGAGGAGAGGAGAGAGATGGAGGAGGACAGGCATACGTCCATGTCGCCAGTGGATCCAGCTTTAGCTTCTCTCTCTGCTGCTCCCTGGAGACAGAGAACGAAGAAGGATGAAGGAACACAAAAATCTACAGCAAAGACTGAGGGACAGCGGTCTCTACTTGAGGAGATGCTGGCTCGGTCTCAGAACATGAGCCATAGCGGTTCATCAGCTAACTGTGGCAGGTTCTCTACCTTTTTTGCTTTATTTTGCATAGAGAGTTGACCATTTGGTTGTTGTGTGTCCTGTAGTAATAATGATCTGGAATAACAGGTGAAACAATCTTTGTCATAGGCTGACAGATTCAAGAGGAACAGAAGAAGAAGAGAAGAAGCAAGGTGTTGGGGCAAAGTGCAATAAGAAGGTAAGCAGTGGGACACTGTGTGTGTGTGTGTGTGTGTGTGTGCGTGCGTGCGTGCGTGCGTGCGTGCAAAACAAAAGAAAGACGAAATAAAAATTCAAATCAGTTTGACTTGTGAACCTTTGGTGTTATTATTTCTCCCTGATTTCTACACTGTAGGATGAGGTTGTCATTTCAGATGAGTCTCAATGCTGGGTAAATGGCTTGTGGCTTTGTGTGTATTTATGCATGTGTGTTTTAATCATTTAGTTTTGTTTGTGCTAAAGAGAGATTTCATTAGTCAGTGACCATGTACTGTTTCATATCAGTGTTTGTGTGTGTGTGGCAGAAAATGAGAGATTTCACTAGTCAACGTCACTGTGTTCATTTGATATGTTTACCAGCTAGACAATCTCTACTTTTTTCCCCCTTAGGAGCCAGTTTTCTCCTCTGTATACTCTCATTGTAACTCCACTCCTAAATATGTGATGTGTTTTAACGAGGTGAGCGTTTTTACTTTGTCCACATCAAACATTCATCATTCATTCATCAGACTGAATGTGTCTGTTAATTCACTATGAATGCCCAAGCATCTGCTATTCAGGACATCATGGATTCCTTTTTCGTGATATAATATCTCCCAAGTGCCTTTTATTATCTGCCTTATCATTGTGAGATAATACAGATGCCTCAGATACAGATACTTAATCTTTGAATTTTTTCTCTTCTCTCTTTTTAGAGGAGTCTTTCATATGAAGCTCAGGAGGTTTCGTCTACCTCTCAATCCCAGCCACAGGTGAAGGGGAGAATCAAGGTATCATTAGGATACAATTCAATAAATAAGATGTTAATATTAAGTAAATTACATTTCAGTCAGAATTTTAGACTGTTTTGGATTGTGTGCGTGTTTTCCTTGTTGTTACACTAAATATCTGAAATGTTATAAGATACAGTATATACTGTTGTGTCAGACATAGACAAAGTTTTGTTTTCCTTGTCATTTCAGGAAAGTTGTGATGACTCTGCCAAACTCCTCCTTACCGAAACACAACCTATTTTCCCAGATGAGCTTAGATCAAGCCAACACTGTTCTTCTGAGATGACTGAAGAGGTCATGACCTTTGAACCCTTTATACGGCCAGCATGCCAGACCCGTGGAGGAAACGCAGATCCTGACCTGAGCGCTCTCTGTCAAACAAACACTCCAATGTAAATCTAAGTGTACATGATTTTTTTTAGTAGATCATAGTATGTGCAACTGTGGTTTAATGCCGTGTGTGTGTTCAGTTTGAGCTCATCTGTAGCTGAGCACAGGCGTTCGGTGCGGCCGTTTCGCAGGACCCAGGGTTCAAGGAATCCGTTACGGGCTCTTGCTGCTCGGGAAGATATCCAACAGGATTTCATGCAGCATGAGGACAACAGCCAGATAGAGAACAACAATGGTCAGTCTGTGAAGAAAACAATTCTAGAAATACTTGTCAGCCTAAAGTAGACTTACTTTTACTTTTTTTGCAGAAGCTGTGAAAAATTCAAACTGCACCACAACTGATGTCAATTCCTGTGGAAAAGGAAGTAGATCCACAGTGCCATACAACCAACTGATGCTCATACAGGTTAAAGGTATGCTGCTACTGTATTGGCTGTAGGTCTTTATTCATTTACAGAGAGCTCATGAGTCTGTGACGACTATAGTTTTTTTGCATTATGGTTACAAAAGCACAACAAAGTTTGAAAATTGAACATGATTTTTGTTTTATGTGGATGTGTCAAGGATGGAGGCAGGTGCAGGTGCGTTTAGTGGAACCCTTATCACGCTCTCTTAACAGTCGGGACTGCTTTCTGCTTGTCACACCTTCACACTGTTTTCTCTGGACTGGAAAATTCTCCAACACTATTGAGAGAGAGAAGGTACAGTCCCTTTCAGAGATAGTGTGATTCCTGTTCTTAAAGCAGAAAAAATTTATACAAAACAAATGCAGTCGAAATCTTTCTAAATATTTCTAATGTTTATTAATTACAATAGAATAAACATTATTTGCTAAATAAAATTTAGACACATTGACAGCTTATATTGCATATGCATATTGAATAAGTTTTTATATTCGTTTATAAAATAAACTTTTGCAATTAAAATCTTAGCTTCTTGTCTTTATAACGAGTGATAGTTTTCTTTTCTAAATGCTGACTGATGGTTTGTTTTAGGCATGTGAAACAGCCACCTTTATAGTGACCCAGAGAGATCTGGGTTGTCAAGCGACAGGTGTCATTTACCTGGATGAAGGTGTAAACACAGAGAGCCTGCAGGCTGCAGAGTTCTGGAAACTTCTCGGGGGACAGACCCGATATAAAGGCAAGACAGGTTTCACAAACTCCCGAGCCCCAGTGTTTCACATCGTAACCTGTTGAAGCCTGTAATCGAATTTATTGCTCAAAAAAAAAAAAAACAGTATTTGTGTGTTGGTTTCTGTCTGCAGGTCTGGATTGTGCTGATGATGATGAACGCTATGAAAAAGCCATATCAGAGTCAAACTGTATTTATAGACTGCAGGGAGACCGACTTGTACCTCATGAGAAGGGCTGGGCCTCCATACCACACCTGTCTCTACTGGACTCCTCTCAGGTCCCTATCTTAATCCAGACTCTTAATGAAAGCAGTACAGATTGTCCATGTTATGACAGTATGTGCTGTAATTATTAAGAACTAAAGAATAAAATATACTAGTAATATATAATTACTTTGTTTGACATCTTGTGACTACACCTTGTTATTGCTTATAATTAGTTATAATTATAAATATAATAACAATAATGTGTATTCTGTAATAATCACAATATTTTCATTTTGGATTAGACCGTTAGCCCGGTTTGTGAGTATACATGCTTAGTTCATGCGTAGGTTTTATAATATTGTTTCTCACATTTACTTTAGTTCCCCGTCCCATTAATGCATTTTTATCCAGTTGCTTTTCTTTAAATGTGTCTGTCACGTAAAACATTAAGATGTGCCAAAATGTAATATAAGAAACTGCTTTGCTGGTTTCAGACTCTGCTGTTTGACTTCGGCAGTGAGCTCTATCTGTGGCATGGGACAGACGTGGGGCCGAGCGAGAGGAAACTGGCACTGCAGCTGGCTCAGCAGGTCTGGGATGGAGTTTATGACTACAGCAACTGCAGGATTAACCCTCTGGATCCCTCTGGTGGACACAGTCAGATGTAGGTGTACTGTAATGGCTGCATATTCATATAGTAGATCAGGCATGCAGAAATTAAATATATAGTAAATAATTTAATATCAGCCTTTTGAATAGATGCAGTCATTCAGTCAGTCAGAGAACATTGATTAAGGTACTGTTTAAGTTATTTTTGAAGTAATGTTAAAATTGTGTTGTTTGTGTATTTATGTTCAGGCAGGGCACTGGCCGGCCAGACTGGGCAATTTTTGGACGCCTGTTTGACCAAAATGAGACAATACTGTTCAAAGAGAAGTTCGCGAACTCATTTACACAGACAAGGGTGAACAAAAATCACACTGCTCCCTCCAAACAAGAGGACGTTCAGGTGAGCAGAGAAACTCCAGCCAACTCCAAAATCATTGAGAAATAATATTCATTTTTTTACATGTTTTCTTAGTCATTTTGAATTATTCCATAACCTCTTCTAATGATTTTAATCCTCCTACCAGCCAATGCTTGTTGAGCAGTGGTCATGTGACGCCAAAGCTCTCTTTAATGGAGCCTGTTCTTCCGAGCTGTCGCAAATTGTTCTGGATGGTGTGGATGTTCGAAGGGGACGAGACCTGGTCACGCTCAAAAATGGTCAACTGGCGGAATTAAATACTGTAGCAGTAAAGGTTTGGCTTATTTTAGAGGATGGAGAGCGTGAGGTAGAGCCAAAGAGCTTTGGACAGTTTCATGAGAGCAACACGTATGCTATACGCTGGACGTACAGCCTAACAGCCATGGGTGAGTTAATGTGACAAATGTCTGTGCGTGTTTAATGGTTTTTATGTATTTTTAAAACAATGCTTTGTTTACAGTGGTCCATATGGCTGAAGATCAAGAAAAATCTGGTCTTTTCATCTGGAAGGGGCGGCACTCAAATATCAGTGGGCGGGACCTGTCATCAGCGCTGACCAAAGGGTGTAGTTCACAGGTGTTTGTAAAAGAAGGGGAGGAGCCACCCTGTTTTCTGCAGCTGTTTCAGGGAGGAATGGTCATTTACAGACAAAACTGCAGCAGGGATGTAGGTCTGTTCTTTGTAGTATTCACTACTCTAAAACAACAACTTTATAGTGCTTTCTTGTAGATTTTTAGATTAGTGTTTTTTTTACATGATATTACGTTAAATATTTTACTCATAAATTATAAACTACGCATTAAAAACAATTGGCATGCATATTTTGTAAAGTTTAATCAGCCAAAATGAATGTTCGTGTGTTTTAGACGGCTGGCGTTTGTTCTTTGTGAGAGGTGATGTGCCGGGGGAGGGCTGTCTGTTGGAAATCAAACCCGTTTGTTCCAGCCTGAGGTCTCGTGGTTCACTGCTCTTGCTGAACAGCCAGCAGGGGGCGATGTATCTGTGGCATGGCTGCAAAGCCCACAACAAAGCCCGTCAGGTGGCCAAGCAGGCCGTGCAACACCTCAAAGAAACGTAAGAATCACATAGAATTAAAGAAATTACAGAAACATTCCGAAAAATATCATGATGATGATATTTACAGATATGCTAATATCTGAATATGATTGTGATGATTAGGTGCCCACCTGAGTTAGGCTTGAAAGCTGGCAGCTTTGTGAATGTCCAGGAAGTGGAGGAAGGGAGAGAGCCGGCCGAGTTCTGGAATGCGATTGG
The DNA here is from genome assembly GCA_019155185.1 of Beaufortia kweichowensis. NCBI lineage: Eukaryota > Metazoa > Chordata > Actinopteri > Cypriniformes > Gastromyzontidae > Beaufortia > Beaufortia kweichowensis. Next base: position 6,020,785 of record CM032804.1, read on the forward strand.
GCCACAGGACAGGAAGTCATATGACTGCATGTTACAAGGTCTGACATGTCAGAGTCACTACTTTTCAAAACACGATTTTTACAACAATTTGCACAAACAACTACATAGTTATTCTTTGCTTTGTATTCTTTTTAGATCCTGGTAAATGTAACTTTACCCCCCGCCTTTTTCACCTAAGTGCCCAATCAGGAACGTTCAAAGGGGTGGAGCTAATTAGCCCCTCCCATGCGAATGGTGTCATTAAAGCAATGCCATTCCTCCAAGATCAGTTATATGATGTGCCACATCCAGGTGAGAGTGAGCAAGTTGACCAAACACCAAAATGCATAAACACATAACTGTGTGAACAACTGCAGCTGTGACGTGAAGAATGCACATACTCAATGCATAACTTTAGAGTTTGAGCTTAATTAAATATGGACCTAAAAATGTGGTGTTGTAACTCTTTTTATAGCCCTGTTTCTGCTGGATAACTCTCTGGAAGTGTATTTATGGCAAAGTAGTGAAGCTGCAGTCTCACAGCGCCCCCACTGGGCCAAAGAGAGGAAGTGCGCCATGGAAACCGTCTTGCAGTATTGCAGAGGTGAGAATAGGTAAAAGAAGCTGTATTGTGTCTTTTAAGTGTGTGTGTTTTGTAAGTGTATTTTTAATGTATGGTGTCTAGAGAAAAATCCCAGGCGGCCTCCGTTGGCGTACATTATAGATGAAGGGGCGGAGCCTCTTACATTTACTAATGTGTTTCCTTCATGGAAGATGAAACTGACACAGAAAGTACAGGTGAGAAAATGTCTCACTTTGTTTATTTAACTTCTGTCTGCATCTGAGCACGTATAAGGTGTGTGCTTACATAATTCCCACTGAAGTCACAGAAAAATGTTTGTGTTTGATTTTAGGACTGTGTAATGCATAAAAAGCTGACACTGGTGCAGGATGCCCTATCTGCTCTTGATGGTACCCAGTTTACCCTAAAGGATCTGTTAAAGAGACCCTTACCAGCGGGAGTGGATCCACTACACCTGGAGAACTACCTGTCGCAGAATGATTTCAAGGTTAAAGACATACAATCATACTGTTGCATTGAATATCATGTAAATCACAACCGTGCTGATATTTGGTGTAACACTTTTCCTGTGATATTGATTAAGTTCTTCACTTTTTATATTAAAAATAATCAAACGTCAGTTATTTAGCAAGTACATAGGCCATCTCCTTAGCTTACCCTGATTTACAACAATAAGTTTTGTTGGACTTATAAGCGGAGCTGTTGGGTTCAATTTTGTTCAATTTTAAATGTGAGTTTGACATCATTTAAGATGTAAATATAAGTATATGAATAACCTGCAATTTCATGTTTTTCAAACAAGAGATGGCAAACTTCACGGATTGCAACTTTTTAAAAAAAATGAACCGTTTAGGATTTACTAATCCAATTGAAAAGTCACTTCTCTGTTTTTTTGTTTTTAAACAGGTTGCTTTGGGGATGACACGGAACGACTACAACTGTCTATCAGATTTACAAAAAATGGACCTCAAGAAAAGCAAAGGACTTTACTGAGCACTATAATCTTGTGTCAACAGAAGCAATGACATGTTCTTGTAAGGTGATGACAATCACATGTACAGTGTATTTGTTAGTGTGTTAAACCGTGAGTGTGAGGTTTCTTTTAGTCTGCTTATTTCATGTCCAGCAATCATTTTGGCCAAAGCTCTGTGCTCACAGCTAGACAGAACTGTTTACTCTGGCTTTGACAAATAGCTGCCATGTTTTTCTTTGTGGTTTCTTTCTCGCCCTCCTCCATCTCTCACTGCAGCTGTTTCTGCTCTTGCTCTTTCTTTATCTCTCCTGTCTGATATCACTCTCTCTTTAAACAGAAAAATATAAGGTGTGAGTGATTTACTCAACTTACAGTTAAATTTAGTCATGTTTATTTTGAAATAAAAACATTCATAATTTCATTGTGAAACTTTTATTCATCTTTACAAATCTCAAATATATATAGCAGGACAAGACTTGAAGCAATAAATGAGAAACATCAGTAACAATAGTGCTCACATAATAAACCATAGAAATTAACATTAAGATGAAATAATGTCACAGACAGGCAATCAGGACATAAAATAATGAAACGTATTCTTATAAAACTGAATAGTATATGATTGATATGATACAGGAAGCATCAATTACAGCATCTGGAAAATGTAAACTACAGTGGGGGTGGTGGTCACATCTGAATGGTTGTGGAGAGAAGGAATTAGTTTGGATTATGTGACTGTTGAAAAGTTAAAGACCATGTGTAAATGGCCGACAGAGAAAAGAATGTGATGATTTACTTGCTGTATAACAGTATCGGCCAGTTAAATTCAGCATGAGTAAATTACGTCAGCGCTATTTTCTAAGAAGTGATTCTGTATAAATCGTGTCTCTTCACATTGTGAATTTACAAACACAATTAAATATTTTCATAGAACTGATGAAGATGCAAATGAGAATAATGCATCCAAGCGTACTGTACATACTCTTATTCAATACATACCCAGTGACATAAAACAATCTTTTGGGATCTGGTTTATAGAACTTGATTGTCTCCGGTATGAGGAAATATCAGACAGTAAGGCCACATACTGGTTTAACCATTGGATTAAAATGTAACAGAGATAAAAGGAACATTTGAAAGAAACACAAAAAGACTTTAACTGTGACAGCTATCTGTGTTTACAAGTGTGATGCCAAATTCCTTGACCAAACACTTGTGCGCATTGAAGAAAGTCAGATTGACTGCTCCCTCTCCGGCAGGGATCTCTCTGGTTCGGACGCTAAAGCCGCCTCTCTCAGCACAACCATGTGATCTTCGGCTGCGTGCAGTGATTGGTCGATCCAATCCAGGCTGCCAGACATGTGGCAAGCATTCCGTGTCACCAGTACCAAGTGACTGACCGACAACAGTAATGCAGTGGCCCTAAGAGGCGATTAACAGAACAGATTTGCAGACTTATTTTATGTCATCCAGTTTGGCTGTGTGATTTAATTTGACTAAAATAACATACAAACCTGGCATCCAGGAGAATGGGATCCAGGGGAGGATACATAGACCGAACCACATCATCCACCCTGTGACAGCACAAAAACATATCAGTATGAGCAAGTACCAATACTGTAAGGTGTGTCACGCTCCTGAATCTTATCACCTTGGGCTGATGCGTTTGGCCACTGTGATGATGTCACTCAGGCTGGCAGGTGCTTTGACCTTTGCTCCAGACCCCATTGTCATAGCGACAAGCTTTTCAGTGAGTGTGTGGCATATCTGTACAGGACAAGAACCATTGTTTAACTAAGCTAAAGCAAAACTACCGCTGGGGTCAATCTTTAGTGGTGTTAAGATTTGTTTTGTACAGTTAACATGCATAATATCATAAACAAAGACATTTTTCTTTCCTTAATGTTTGAAATATTTTGAAATCAAAGTTTCTTTGGCATATTTATCAACAATTTAAAAAAATCGAGGCCTTTAAACCCACTGTATACAGATATACACTGTATATAAATTAAATGTACCTTCAGAATAGCAATGCAGTGAGACACAAGGCCCCTGAGGAAGAGAGAGATAGAAAGAGAGACAGAGAGAGATCACTATATTTACTGGGTACTATAATAGTGATGAAGATTATTATTGTTGTGAGCATGAGTTTGAAGTAAAGGCAGTACGAGGCATCCTCGATCCAGTCTTCATTCTCTAGCATGGCCTCAATGTGAGGATTAGTGATGACAACATCATCCAGCTCCAGCTCTGATTGTTCACTCTGAGTCTCCATTGCTCCAATCAGATCCACTGTAGGTCTGAGATAAGAGAAAAAAATGATTGGGGAGAGAGCAAGAAAGAGAGTACATTTCTACTGGCTGAGAATGCAATGCAAAACAATCAAAGCCTAATTCTCAGTGTGGGAAATAGGGTCACATTCTCAGAAGGAACATACTTGGAATCGAAGTGATGTAGAAGGTCAGGAGGATGGCAGTAGCGATGACGACACACAACCACTAATGCCACGAATGACGCCAGGAAGATGGTGGCCAGCACACCTATGGCCACAATCACCACCGTCTCCATGGTAACGTGACGATGAACGATACAGATGAGGATTGTCTAGGATTTGCTTGGTTGGGGGACATTTAACACACTTTAAAATATTTTCACATATTTAAAAACAAAACTGCAGTTTTAATAGCTAGTATAGCTAGTATTTTAGTATGGGACATTATTATGTGCTGTAAAGCCTTATTCAGACATCTCCAGCCAAGGCCTTTCTAAAGCTTATTACAGTCCAAGAAGCGAAATCATTTAATGTAGTTTGTGCAAGTATGAAAAAGATGTGTGGGAGTGTGTTTGTGTACCTGGCTCTGTGTGTACCTTTGCGGTGCCACACCCAACAGACTTTATCCCAGAGTTTAGTCAATTATTGACCTAGTCACAGGTGTGTATACTGTATATTAATAATAATAATAATAGAGTGAGTGTATAAATTTTGTGTTTTATTTTTTTTTGTAAATATAAATTAAATATTTTAATTTTAAAATACTTTCTGTATTTAATGCACTACATTATAATCTATATTGTATATATATATAATAAAATAATAAAATACATTAAAATACATTTCTATTATAATTTAAGCAAGAAATTTTTTGTTTTTGCAGTTCAAGAAGTTATGTAGCTATAATTCGTCATTTTATAATATATAGCATTTCTTTCTCGTTTGGGTCATTTATCTGCTTGTTTTGTGGACTTTTAATTTGTACATGGTATTTCCTGTTTGTCCTCTTGATTGCTCCTCATGTTTCCCATGTTTATTGTCTGATCTGGTCCTTATAATCTACAATGTGGTGAGTTGTTATTCCTCCTTTTCTGGTGTTCTCCTCTAGTCAAAGCTTCTACAGTTCTGTATGGCTATTTCCTTTCCTATCCTGAAGCTAGATGAGCTCATAGACAGGTATTGTCTGTTTACACTGCTATTTGTGATCATCATTTCCCATGGGCAGCAATTACATTTTATCAAGAGGATTATGTGAAAGTGTGTTTTGGAATGCTGTAATTCACAAATCAGATTAACGTGAACTCCTCTGGTCATATCAAACTGTGCACTTTCTTACTTTTTTCAAATTTTTGATAAGCAATTCATTTATGTTTTAGGAACAGAAACATACATCTAAAACACCAGTTTTTCATCATGTAAATTATGTGAAGGAAAGACAAAATATGTCAAATATTTGTATTTTTCGTCAGGATTTCATGAGGCATCTCAGTCGGCCAGGCATAAGCCAACAAATCAGATAAAAATAAATTATGTACAACTGAGAAATACCAGAAAACATCAAACTAAGAATCAAAACTAAATTTATGCAAATAGGTCCTTATACATTTCTTACTAAGTAGATAAAATCAACCCCAAATGTAAAAAATAATATTAAACATATGTGCATTTGAGATGTAGAAATTTGTTAAGACCAAAATATTTTGAGACCTGCAGAGACCAAAACAGACTCAAAGAATCAAATAATTTTGCACTGAAATACATTCACATATAGGTAAAAAGACTAAAGACTTAAGCATTTAAAAGTGTAATACTTTTTGTGTATTATAGTGTTATGTGAACACAGTCTTTAAAATAGAAACTTAAAGCAAAACAGATGAAAAGCATTGTATAACCTCATCCTTCAGTTTTAATATATGTAACACAGCACATCATTAGATTAGTTAACTTCACTTCAGTGCATATTTATATATGTTGTATTAATACAGTTACATACACTTATTTAAACATCTTATATTTTAAACTATTCACATTTGTAAAGCACTATAATGTGTACGATTTATTATTGAAAGCACACTGATTTACTTTTCACAACACTTTTCTTGGCCTAAACAATAATCTATTTAACTTTACTAAAGTTTAAAGGAGTTGATGTTTATGGCAATGTTACTTTACTACGTCCCATGGATATAGAGTTTGGGCTAGACAAAAATGTATGTAAAAAATATTATATTGATTTATGTATGAAGTTAATAAGTTAATAAGTTGATATGTTAATTCACTATCCTAACTCTATGTGCTGTTAAAAAGGACATTGTACTATAGACTCAACTAATGTCCATATCAGCAATCGCACAATGATCATTTTACAACCATTATTTGTGCTCCTGGTTAGTTAATTTAAGTTAACTCCTGGTAAGTTATTTACGAATACATTTTGTATGAATTAAACCACAACCAAAAAGTTTTTTGTGTTTTAGTGTCTTACCTATGTATCGTTTCCATTGTCGGTATTTGTCCCACGAAACAAAGCGCGTCTCGGTGGTCGGGTGGAGACGGCACGGAGATCTCCGGAGCGGGAGCGCGCAAAGCAGTGGGGTGAACTTCGCTCCTGTCCGGAGCGCGCACAATTAACACTCGAGCCAGCAGGTGTCATTGAAGAGTCAAACCCTAAAACCTTTAGCTAGTAGAGCAAGTAGACCATGTAATATTGTTGTCTTTCAGAAAACAAAACAATGCTGTTTTTGTTAGGATTAGAGAGAAGAAATGTACAATTATCTCTTTATAATAACAATGAAAGTTAATTGAAATATCTGGCTGTGTTTTATCAGCTAAGATCTCATCGGATGAGGCTTTACAGAAAATAAACAGTGACAACAAATCATTAGAGCTTACAAAACTTTTATTTTCAGTATAAGATCACACAGCAACAGACTCTGTAAATGTACATTTTGAATGCCCAGCAGAAGTATTTTGCTAAAAGTGTGGTTTTAACTGCAATGTGCAAGCGGAACAAATATCATTTCACAACTTTGTTAAGCCTGAGTAACATGCAACACTTTGAAACCACTAACATGAAATTTTTCGTGCCACATCCTTCTCTGTGTGTGGTTTGATGTGATCTCACAGGTAATGTATTCACATGTTAAAGAAGATTTATTTCCTAAAAACTTTTAACTAAATAAAAAAATATATATTTCAGTTATGCATGAGATAAAGGACATTGGTGTGAAATTTTTATATTAAACACGGCTCTGTGGGGCTGGCCTTTAAACATTTCTAAAATGGTCATTTTGCTAGTCAGCAAAAACACAATTCTATTCTTTAACTGAAAATAAGAAATGTTCCTGTATTGTTAACTTAAAAATATAATGGTTATGTAACTAGTTAGTATACAGCAGTTAAAGCTGTTTACAAAATTAAGTAGAAGAGAAATTATAACCAGCTGAGTTGTTGCTTGTACTTAATACAGACTTCTGTATTTTTGCCCATTTTTAAACAGATACAGAACGTATACAGAAGGGTACAAATTACAAATAACAGAACAGAAGAAAAAGTATTTTAGCTTTGTTTTAGGCTGGCATACTCAGAGTGCTCTGATGTGATGATCTGTCTATGAGCAGGGGTGGCCGCAGTTTTCAGATGGACAACAGCAGAATATGTCACCTCATCCTACAGAGATATGAACAGAACCAGAAAGATTTTGTTTTAAATACCTACATTTACACATAGACAAATAGAATAGATTTTTACTAACCACATTTTTATCCTGTTCGATGTGTTGCTCTTGAGTTGAGCTATCAGGTTTTAAGACACCCTAATAAAAGTGAATACATGTTAAGAACACACATATACAGATTCTGTTTATATAATGACAGTATAAGTTTTTCTCAAACTCTCGTTTATGTGATGTGATATAGTACAAACATATTTTTACATGACTTGTGCTTGGCTTGTATTTTTGGGATAACAATACAATTTCTATTGGTTACAGTAAATCAAAATGCACAGTATGCCATATATCTACATAGAAATGTATTATCCCAGCATATGCTTACCTTTTTCTCCTTATTGTTACGTAGCACTGGTCTATCACTGGTCCTATTTCTAACTTCTAAACAACAGAAAACAGAAAATCAGCCAGAAAGCTGTGAAACTGCAACTTAATCAAACTTCAGACACATTGCTAATTTAATGACAAATGTAGATGAAAATACTGGATATAAGTTATGAAAGTGAGTTTTTAAATATTTGAAATAAAAAACTAAACCTAAAGATATTGCACAGTGTATTTATACAGTCAAAAACAGACACAAGTGTGTAATGTCACATTTTCTTTAGATATTTATTTGAGTGTGTGTAATGATGTGTGTTTGTGTACCTCTGCATCTCCAGATCATTACTGCTAGTACTGCCAGGATCAGTAATGAAAACACTAATGTTGAAAATAAGATATCTGTAAAAAACACAAAGACACACACACACACCACCTTGAATATGGATATTTAAAGAGAACACACAAACAAAAAGAGATTGTTATTACTTTTCAATATAAAAAAGTACAAAAGGTTGTTACTTACATAGATTTAAATTGGTGTGTTTATCCCCTGTTTAGAGATCAGTGATTGTTCATAATATTGTTATAATATTGTTCATAATATATACATTTTATATTAATATAGTAAGAAAAGCAGGACGAAAGAAAATCACCTTCAACAGTAAGTTTGATGTCAACATATTGAGAGCGAACAGAGCAGCGATATACACCTGCATGTTCAGTGATCAGATCTAATTTGAGTAGAGAAAGATTTCCTGGAAAGATTTCATTTAACAGTTTGATTCCAGTCAGATCGCTCTCATTTAGACTCTGATCAGTTGAGTAAATGGTTTTAACTGTGTCTTCTTTGAGAAATGTCCATGTGAGTTCTTCAGGTTTGGCCTGTAGTTCATTACAGTAACAGGGAAGAACCACAGACTCTCCTGGACGTCCCGTCACTTTAACTGTCTGATTATTCTGAACCAGATCACAACCTGCAGACACATTTAAAAAACGTATATTAATTTAAACTATATCTAAATAAACAATAAACAAAATGATTGGAAGTTTTATCTTTAGTAAAAACAAATAAAATAGTTATAAAAACAAAATAACTTTAATTATACTGTACATGAGAGCAAGATAAAAGTTTATTTTTGTATGTAATCACATCAGAATCTAAAAGCACAGAATGAACAGATTATTATTTCAAGCAAAAACCTAAACTACACTTACCTTTTATTATTATCCTAATATCTATATACTGATCACGTGAAATCTCACACCTATACTCTCCTTTATCCTCCTTTTTCAGGTCAGAAATGAGAAGAGACAGATTTGTTGGTAAGCTTTCATTAAACAGCTTCAGTCTGCCATCATACTTCTTATTTAGAAATATGTCATTCCTCCCTGGTTTGTCCATGCAAAGCCAGGAAAATCTCTTAATTGAAGGAGTTGTGAAGGAGCAGGACAACAGCAATGAACCTCCAGTGTATCCTGTGTACTGTGTAACTATACCTGAAAGAAAACAGTCCTCAGACAAATGAGTTCCTTCATAACAGATCAAAGAGCTTTACAGATTTAAATCTCCAGAAAGATGTAAAAGCTCAGCCATTAATCAATTAATTTATGTGCTTAGGTGTAATAAAGTGATGCGTCTATAAGATATAAAAACAAACATTTTATTTTAAAAGGACATACAATAGTTAAAATAAACATATTTACAATTCTCAGATTATAAATATTTAAATGTAAAAAAAAAAAAAAAATCTTTGAGGGGCACTAGACTAAATTTCAACACTTTTAATGTGTGTGCAACGTTTAATCATTTTTTGAGCATGTTTAGGCCCTCAAAACTTCTTTAAGAGAATAATAATAAAAATAATACACTAAGTGTCATAAATAATAATATTCACATGATAAACAGTTGAAACAACTGTTTGCTCGGGCCTTGAAAAAGTAAGTGCTGTCATAAACATAATTGCTTTTATATTGAAATATCAATTTGTATTAAAAAACACATTTTTCGAAGGCTTTTACTCTGTTAAAAATAAATATATACAATGAAAAAGCTTTGAGAAGTTTAGAATGACTTTCTCTCGACTCCAGTTAAATATGTCACCCTAAAACTACATACTATTTTCTTCATGTTTGTTACTCAAACAAAAAAGGACTCACTCATTCAGATGCATCAAAGATCCCCAAAGTAAAAACACGTAATATTTTTTTTCTTGTAATAATTAAAAAATAATAAAAATCCTTAAATAAATTATTTACTTGCAATGCATTTAATTTTTAGTTTTTCATTGACCTTTATTACGTTTGGTTGGGTCTATAGACAAACTTAAATTAAAATGGATAAGCACAGTTTTTTTTGTTTACAAACTGTCCAACAGCACTTGATGAAAATATGGTCTTGGTTTAAAAAGACATGAAACTATTCAACTGAATCTGCACTGCTATGTATAACCACTACAACTGCTGTCAATGATTTATAAAAGAAGAAAGCCTGGACTCACCTGCAGTAAAGCAAAGCTTAAAAAGCAAAATATATAAACAGATCTTCATGACTGTTTTTTCTTGATGCCCTACAAGTACACAAACACTTTAAAAGTGATTGCAAAATGTTTCTTTATATGCTTTAGGAAGTTAGACATCTCATGTCATTTCCCCTTCTCGATATGCTCAATATACTTCCTGGATCTTAAATACACTGTGTGTAATACTTATAATTTACCATTAATTATATCAGGAATATAGTGTTTCTTGTAAACTGAAGCATCAATGTTGAGTTACTGTATGTCTAGTGTTTTTTGTTGAGATGTTTGTTGAGGTATAATATCTCTATGAGGATAAAAGTTAATATCACCAACTATTACTGTATGTGTATGTACCTGATCATTATTAAACAGTATGTTCTTGTAGAAAAACAGTTAATTATAATCCTTTTTTGTATGAGATTTTTTATTCTACTGTACATTTACGTTGACCTTCAGCATTACATTAAGCTACAGTATCTTTGTAACCTTATCTAAACATGGTTTATAGATTAAGAACCACTAATCCTACTTATATATGCTTGAATTTAACAGATTCTTTGATGCTTTTATGTGGATCTTACTAGTTGACAATATGATTAAGGTACATTTTCCTCACCTTATTAATGTGTCAATAAATAGGAAAGTATAAAAAGCATTTTAATATACTCATATTTATTTTGAAGTTAAAAAGAATACAAATCTATTAATATTGAGCACAGTTAAATCTAAACACACACAGTATATAATTGCACAGGCTAATATTGTAGCAAAATTATCGGAGTTAAAAATCAATGATTAAAGTAAAAATACAATATAGATCATTACTGTGGTAGTTATGCTTTGGTTTTTGTATACTCTGTATGCATGAGTGGCTATTAATTAACCATCTGCAGAAGTCATTTTATCCTGCCTAAAGAGAAAAAGAGAACAAGAGATTGTTATTGAATAGCATGCACACATACATGAACGTTTCACTATATATCATTTCATAGACTTTCATTGATTATTTTATTTTGTTGTGTCTTTTACTTTGAAGTTGCATATTGTTATCTATGTCACTTCTCATGCTAGTTTCTTTTTGTTTCCCCGCTGTAATATAACCTAATATACCCTATTCTACTAACTCTAACCCCTAACAAACTTTACATTTACTACTTACTTTGAGGCGAGTTGTGTGGTTCTTATGTTGAACTTGAACTTTCTCACTAAGTCATACGTTCTTTACGTTTAACAGGTTCATGTGTCGATAAACAGATTGTTTGAATGTGCCATTTCTCTGTTCAAGAGTTAAATAATTGTCAGTTAGTATACGCATACAGAGCATTATAATGTAACATCATTTAATTCGTTCAAACATTTGTAATATTAAATTATACACTCATTAAGTTAAGAACAGTAACACAGTGAAGAAATTTACCTTCAACAGTCAGTTTGATGTCAACATACTGAGAGCGAACAGAGCAGCGATATACACCTGCATGTTCAGTGGTCAGATCTAATATAAGTAGAGAGAGATTTCCTGGGGAGTTTTCATTTAACAGTTTGATTCCAGACAAATCCCTCTCATTCAGTTTCTGATCACTTGGGTAAATTGTTTTTACTGTGTCCTTTAAGTAATATGTCCATGAAAGTTGTTCAGGTATATCCAATTCCTTACAGTAGCAGGGCAGAACAACAGACTCCTCTGGGCGTCCCGTCACTTCAACTGTCTGTTTATTCCGAACCAGATCACAACCTACCGACACATTTATAACCCTTAAATTAACATTTAAACTGCAGTAAAAACTTACATAAAACTACTGTACAAATTAAAAAAATAAAATAAATATAATAAATAATATTGTTTCTTCTTCCAACAAGTACTTTTTTGTAGTATATGTATATTAATCAAGATAAAACAATAACACAAGAAAATCACCTTCAACAGTAAGTTTGATGTCAACATATTGAGAGCGAACAGAGCAGCGATATACACCTGCATGTTCAGTGATCAGATCTAATTTGAGTAGAGAAAGATTTCCTGGGAAGATTTCATTTAACAGTTTGACTCCAGACAAATCCCTCTCATTTAGACTCTGATCAGTTGAGTAAATGGTTTTAACTGTGTCTTCTTTTAGAAGAAATGTCCATGTGAGTTCTTCAGGTTTGGCCTGTAGTTCATTACAGTAACAGGGAAGAACCACAGACTCTCCTGGACGTCCTGTCACTTTAACTGTCTGATTATTCTGAACCAGATCACAACCTGCAGACACATTTATAAAACTTATATCAATTTAAACTATATATAAATAAACAATAAACAAAATGATTGGAAGTTTTATCTTTAGTAAAAACAAATAAAATAGTTATAAAAACAAAATAACATTAATTATACTGTACATGAGAGCAAGATAAAAGTTTATTTTTGTATGTAATCACATCAGAATCTAAAAGCACAGAATGAACAGATTATTATTTCAAGCAAAAAGCCTAAACTACACTTACCTTTTATTATTATCCTAATATCTATATACTGATCACGTGAAATCTCACACCTATACTCTCCTTTATCCTCCTTTTTCAGGTCAGAAATGAGAAGAGACAGATTTGTTGGTAAGCTTTCATTAAACAGCTTCAGTCTGCCATCATACTTCTTATTTAGAAATATGTCATTCCTCCCTGGTCCGTCTATGTAAAGCCAGGAAAATCTCTTAATTGAAGGAGTTGTGAAGGAGCAGGACAACAGCAATGAACCTCCAGTGTATCCTATGTACTGAACTCTGACTGAAAGAAAACAGTACTCAGACAAATGAGTTCCTTCATAACAGATCAAAGAGCCTTACAGATTTAAATCTCCAGAAAGATGTAAAAGCTTAAGTCCGATAAAGTGATGTGAATATTAAGATCATTATAATCACATTACTTTAAAACCATAATCCATTATATTAATATATATCACAATATAACATTATATAAGATCATTTTTGTAGGACATATGGCAGTTGAAATATTTTGGATTCTCAGAATTTGAATATTAAGATGCTCAACTCACTACATGTTTTTGTTAAAAATAAATAAACAAACAAATAAATAAAATGAAAAAGCTTTGAAATGGCTAAGCATAGTTGTTTTCTGTTTACAAATTGTTCAGCAGCCCTTGGTCATGAGACAGCACTGTTCAACTGAATCAGCACTGATACTGTCTGAACACTACAGATGCTCTCAATAGTTTAATCATTTGGACTTACCTGCAGTGAAATGAAACATGAAGAGAAAATATAAAAAGATCTTCATGACTGTTTCTTACTGATCCTCCAAATAGACACTTCATGAGAAAGTGTGAAATGTTTTTAAAGTCTTCAGGAACTCAGACATCTTATGTAATTTCCCCCCTGTCATTTCATGAAGAATGAATATGTGTGTGCGTGCCACCAGCAGCAGTTTAAGCTTAGTGTTTTTGCTCTATAGGTGACCAGAGGTTTGATGGCAGATCACAGAGAAGAACTTCACGAATAGTATAGCACAAGGCACATGAGATATCTCATTGTGTGCATAAAGCTCAAGATCTATAGCTATTATAAAAGCCTTATTTTTTACATTTGGTGGATTTGGGCTTACATATTAATTTTAATGCTAAATTGGATTATTACTGAACTTATCTCTACATACACACATCCTTTAGGTCTAGAAGTACAAGCTTGCTAGCAGAGGTGAAAGACCTCAAGAAGTCAATTATGAAATTAAACATACTATAAAGTTAATAAAATTGTATTCATTTTGAGTTCAGTAAAACAAACAAAAACCATATGCTTCAAGTTGAACACAAGACACATAAGCACATGACAAAGGCATATCATGACACCAAGGCAGAAAAGACACAGAGCATGAGTTTAAATCCCAATACCAGTCACTAGAACCAAGGCTAGAACAAGCATGTCAGGATCTAAACCTCAAGGCTGTCACAACCCTCACACAGACTACAAAAAGTTTGTGAAAAACACCATAAAAGAAGAAGGACAGGACTGTGACAACATGTGGATGACCACAGAAGAATATGTCATCTCACACCAACACAAAAAATGATGTTATCAAATGGCAAAACCCACACACATCCTGCTCAGATTATTACAATTCAAACAAAACATTATTTGCCCTATAAGCTGCAAATAGTGAGAACAACTTTAAACATGTTAAATAGTAGTATACAATAGTATTTGTTTATATCATTTCGTGCTGTTAAAATACTTTAAAGGTTATTTTTACATTTTCACATGAAGTAGCTAATTTTACTGGAAGCATTTTGGGCTTGACGTCAAATGACGCGTCTCCCTGAGGTCAGGGTTGATCGACCTGTGCCAAGTTGAAAATACAAAATTCGTTTTGTGTCAGTAATAAAATTAGGGAGGTGTCTTACAAAATTCTTTATAGATTTGATCACGTTTAGCATGTTTTATAAAGGTTTAAACTTAATATTCTTTATAGTTGTGAATTTTGCGGTCAGGAAAAATAAACCATTTTACATCTGTTTTAACAGTGTTTATACTCAAGAATATTTTGCAAAGACTTTTATTAGAAAATTACATTAGCAAAAAATTGGAACATTTGGTGAAAATTTGTGTATTTGATGTTGTTATGTTGTTATACGTGCAACATTATAGAGCTTTTTATTGTAATAGGGAAGTACCATAAACATGGGCCCTTTGTAAACCAAACTTTTCACATTTTATTAATGACTTTGAAATATATATTACGTCCTTGGAACAACTGAAAAAAGCGCTGAAAACATGCAAGGTCTTAAAACTTTATGTAAAATGTGGTAATTTTTTATGCTTATTTTTTTTTTTTCCCTGGCAAAAATTGTTATATAATACCTATGTTAATGTGGCATAAAAAAATATATATATATATATATTCGAGTGCCATTCCAGATGTTTACTTCCGGAACGCAGCATTAGACAAGACACAAATATCCAAGATAGATAGAACTGTATTAAAGTCTATTGACCACACGGGGGCAGTAGCGGTTTCTGTTTACCCAAACAATGACCAGAGGACAAACTAAAATGAACGATTGTTAATATGATGCATTTGTAAGTTTGCAAACATATTCGTCAATAATTATTTAAAATCTGCAAACAACGACTAACATTATCAACGTACACACTGTACAAATAAAGTGTACGCACTGATGTTAGTCCTTTTTTTAGTTCTTTTAGTTCTTTTTTTAAACTAATTGCAGTTTACTGCAATTTACTTTTGTTCTGTTTTGCCACATTGAAATGAATGGCAAACGCTAT
Organism: Beaufortia kweichowensis; assembly: GCA_019155185.1. Taxonomy (NCBI): domain Eukaryota; kingdom Metazoa; phylum Chordata; class Actinopteri; order Cypriniformes; family Gastromyzontidae; genus Beaufortia; species Beaufortia kweichowensis. The sequence goes on from CM032804.1 coordinate 6,036,441, forward strand.
CAAAACGTCGTTATTTACTCTGTCACAGGGACTGAGGTATGTTTTGTTCTGTTTTTGCAGGAAGTTTGTTTGCCGCAGTGGATTGAGTGTTTGGAATGATTGACAGCTTTGCTTTAAGATTTCAGAGCACTGTAAGCCTGTCATCTCGGGCAAAATAGAGAGAAGGTATGTTGTGATTTTTGCTTATTCACCTCTTTCTGCAAGGAAAACACTCACACACAAAAGGCTGTCACGTGTACCCTGTGCGCACACGTGTATACAATTCACAAGGAGATACCCTTCTTTCTTTATTTTGTTTGTGCATTAAAAAGTCATTAAAAGTCATTAAAACATTCTTTACGGATAGACATTTAGACACTCTTGGTCTTCTTTTGTCATACAGAACAGTAGGAAACATATAGACACAGTTTTTGTCATAGAAACAGAATTTTAATTTGGAACTGAAGTTCAGTAAAGTCCAGGTTGTTGTGATTGTTTTGAGTGTTTTGTTGTTGACTGTCTAGGTATATAGCAGATCACATTACGTTTTCTTGTATCTGTTGGCTTAAAACTTACCCTAAATGCTTATTTTATGATATGTTTGTATGAAAAGTGTTCCTGTGATCATCTTTCTTTAAAATAAATAAATGCCACTTGGTTTTGTAGCAGTTTGTTTTGACTTTACAATTAGTATACAAGACATTTAAAGTTCATTTGATGACTTTGTTTCTGATATCTGTTTCCTCAAGTGTTTCTACACCTACACTGTGTTAAATTTGCCTCCCACTAAGCTGTCTGGGGTCATTGATATCATGCTTGAGGAAACTTTTCTAGACTTTTCAACAAAGGTCACAGACTGAGAAAAAGCACATTAAGCTTCCAAAAAAGGTCATAAACACTCAATCAGTTTTTTTTCCTGAAAAACTGAAAGACTTGAAATTTTAAAACTAGCTGTTTTTTTGATTAAGTGAGTGTATATAGTAATATTACTTTTGGCTACTTTGACAGGAAATTTAGGAGACAGGATTTTTGCTGTACCTCGGATAAGACTGACACAGGCTGATGTGGGCATATTTTGTTTTGCTCTGTTCCCTTCTCTTTCTCTTTCTTTTTTTCTATTAAGTTGCATGTTTGTATGGCACATTTTCTGACCGTCTGTAATTTAAATCAGTCTGACATTTGTTCAGAAACATGCATCCTTGTTCAGCTGCACTGCCTGCTGTGTATCATGTGGCAAACATAGCGTCTGATTAAATCGAAGCCGTGCTGTACTTTGTCTGATGTTGCTAAGCAATCTATAAAAATCATCAATAATATCAACACAAAGGCATTTAACCTGTATTTAACATCTGGTTGTCACTTTGTGTTCCATTGGCTCTGTTACTAACACCTCATGTTGTATGTTGTTTTTTATTTGCTTGAAGAAGGGCTTTGACCGAAAGTTAGCAATTACATAAAGATCATTTTAATTAAGGTATTTCATCAAGCTTCAAAAGTGTGTGGGACTTGACTGCTGGTTTGACAGGACTAATGTATAGTTCAATTAAGAAAAGCTTACAGACAGGAAATGTTTGGAGTGTGTTTGATGTTGTAATGAAGAAGAATTAATAATATGATTACATTATGATCATACGAAATGATTTTTACATCAGAAACATTCATAAAGTAAATCTTCAGTGTCCCAATTTTATCCCTAAACAAAACTCTCAAAGAAAAGACTCTTTTCTTTGAGAGTGTCTTTAAGACACTTTTATTACGTTTCAATTTAGTTCAAACAATTTAGTTCGCGAAGGCTGACCTATAGATGCATAAAAATGCAGTGACACACACTTAACTGTATGTTCAAGTCTATCCACAGGCACTCTGATTTAATGCGCAGTCACTTTAGATTTCGGTAAGGTGCTAAATGACCTTTGAGATCAGACTCTGCTGGGTCTGTCTGTACCATAACAGCCTGTCTTCTTCATTCTTGACTATGCAATGGCTTTTAAATATTAACAATGTGCATAACTCGCAAATATAGACTGTATTGTAGAAACAGGATAAGTTCTTTGCTAAATGAAGCATGTATTTTCTTGCTCCATTTTCAGTGTGAATACACAAAAATACACACACCGAATGGGTGTTCTAGATCTTTCTCTTGTACAAGCTGATTCCCTTGATGTACATTTAGGCTAAAATATGAAGAGATGAGCAGAGGAGAAGAATAGAGAGATTGTGTGAATTAGAAACCCTCTGCGTCAGAAGCTTAGTCTTAACAAAAAATGAGTGTAATAATGAAACGGCGTAATGTTTTCTGGTTTCTCTCTTGGAGTGTATGGTGCTGTCACTTTTTTATGCTTTATACAAAGCATATAAAATAAATAACATTTAGATAAAAAATTGAACATGATTTCGTTTCAGTATTCTTAAAATGTTGGCATATAGTGTTTGTGTGTATGTGTAAGAGTTAGAAATATTTTATGCACTGTACCCCAAAACCAGCAGATTTTCAGTGTTTAGTCTACAGTCATATACAGTATCAGTAGCGTCATTAACACACATGACATCATTTTATACCATTATATTTTTATATGTGTATGGATGGCCGACTGAACTGAAGTACAGTGTTTCAGTATGTGTTTCAGAGTATCCTTCAATCGATATCTGTGTGTGGATTTGGGTGTTATGTGTGCTGGACTGTTTCCCAATCTGATACACTTTCCTTACACTTTTATTTCTCAACTGGTCCAGGAGGTTGCTTAGGAACCCCATCAGATTAATGTCCAGCCTTATCGAGTAACCCTCCCAATTTCCTGTAGCAGCATCCCTCTCATTCTGGCAGACGGTCCCCTGGAGCGAGAGACGAGGAGAGGGATGGGTGTAGGTGAGAGTGTAAAAAAGGGGCCAGTGAGACAGATGGAAAAACATAATAAAAATAGAGAGAGAGGAATAGAGATATGAGATATAATATTTGTGCAAACACTTACTCAAATACTCTGTCTCCGTTTTTTACTGATTCAAATCATCTCACAAAGGATACTCAGTATCTTTATCACCTAGGTAATTATGTTTACTGGGCAAATGTTAATGCCCATATTAACAGGAATATGTTTGGTTACCCTGTCTTTTTAAAAAATTGCGACCATGGCAAGTATGTGGTAGTTTTCCCACAAGGAAATAAAGTCTAGGTGTTCTAATCAAAAACTATTTGCTATTCTCAATTATGTAATTTATTAGGCTTAGTGTTTCATTATATCCAGGAAGATTTACATTTACCAAAATTGCACAATGAGGAAGCAATACGTGTGTCAGGAATAGACGGTTCCACTCCAAATCACCATCTGCAAATCTCTTAATAAATACCTGAAATTTACTAGTGCCAATTGACAAAGAAATATTAGCTTAATATTATACACATGGGCATACATGCAGAGTTTAAAAAAGTTCAGATTAGGAACAGTTAACAAGTGATATGTTAGATAAATGAACATAGTGCTCCTTCTGTATTTGTTCTGTGATGTCTAAATGAACTATGTAACTATCTATTTCAGGCAGAAATAGATGATTTCAGATTTAAGTACTCTGGCCCCAGAAATGACAGAAATGATCTTGATGGCTAGACTGGACACTGTAATCTCATTGAGATGTATAGTTACTTACATATGTAATTTTAGATGATGTAATTTATGTTCTGCTTTAAGAAGGAATGGTGTCAGTTAAAGATTTGACATCTGAAACAACAATTGTATGGTATAAAGTCATGTTAATTTCAGATTTTACATAAAATGCACCATATCATTATACGAATTCCTGCTGGTATTAGTTTTTGTTTTACATAACTGGTGGAAATAATAAGAATTAATGAGGTGTAACTGTTTCAAGGGAAAGTTCACACAAGAAAGACATTAAACAGAATTTTTTTTGTGAACTTTTCCTTCAACAATGTAGATTTTATTATAAAAAATGTATTATTTGCCAGGTAGAGAGAGGTCTTCTTCAATCATTTGCACACTGCAAGATGTTGCCTACAGCACAGGCTGCATGACAATAATTTAGGTGTAGATACTGTAAATACACTTACCCCTCACCAAATCTAAATCACATAGACACATGCATCAAGCAATAAAGAACACGTGTGGGTGTAACACTGAGCTTTATTTACTCCTGCTTTTTCACACACACATTCACACGTGTGCACACACAAGCACATAGAAACAGCAAATAGAGTTTATGTAATTCAATTTCACATGTCAGCAGTTTCTTCATGAGCATTAAAATCTCTCTCTCTCTCTTTCTCTCTGCTCTGCTCTGTCATGAGAGGTTGTCCAGGGCTGGCCTGATGAAGATCTATTACACAACAGAGATTCACAACATGGCTTCTCAATTAGTAAGATACTGATTCCCTACAGCACTCAGCAACATGAAAAGTCTTAACCTATCTCTACCCTACCAGAATAATTAAACATTAACCATCAATCTTATCATCAAAGCAACTAATTACTTTTCTTCTGTGGAGCATTGGTTCAATGCAAATCTCATTCAGGGTTGTGTGGTGTATTACAGTAAAGTTCCCGTCTGCTGCAATATCGCAGTGATTTAATAAGTCTGTAGAGAGACTTGGGAAATGTTGCACATTGTCAAACAGCTTCATTAAATCAGCGTGCATCCACAAATAGCCGTGTTTCTATAGGAGAGATGGACGTATATGTATAAAACAGTACTTTATTACAACCCCTTTGAGATTTAGAAAGCTGTATTTACATATATACTGAAAGGTCATGTTAGGTGCATGTGGAAATCTAATATATTTGATTCATTTTGGGACTGTGTCAGTGTGTTTGCATGTTACATTTACATTTACATTTAGGCATTTAGCTGACGCTTTTATCCAAAGCGACTTACAAATATTAGGAGACAATGAAGCGATACATCAAAAGCGACAGCAATAGTACAAAGAAGTGCTTTCCTAAGTTTACAATGTTATGCAGTGCTGGATAAATACCTGTAGGGGAAAGAAAAGATTTTTTTATTTTTTTTATTATTATGCTGTCAGGTGTTCATGGAAAAGGTGTGTTTTTAGTAGTTTTTTAAAGGAGGTGAGGGATGTGGCAGACCGGATTGCATTAGGGAGATTATTCCACAAGCCGGGAACAGAGAAGGAGAAAGAATGAGAGAGAGATTTAGTGTCCTTCTGTGATGGTACCACCAGTCGACGTTCATTCGTTGAGCGTAGGGTTCTGGATGGGTTGTATGTTTGTCAGTATTTGTTTTTCTAGACTGATACATGCTGTGACTAAGCGTAATGATTGTAGGTCCCTGTGGTAAGTAGTCTGTCCTGCCAATATGTGATAAGTAAGCCAGATCCCCAGATGCACACTCACTCTTTTCCTCTTTCTCTCTCGGAGGGGATCTACTGAAGAGAAGCTAACCGCGTCTTGCATGCTCCTTGGATGCCGGCTAGCTTACACAGGCCTGAAAGAAAACCCAGGGGACAAACACATTCACTACATTCACATACACATGTTTTTGGTCCACTTTGCTTTTCTTTTGTGAGCATTCTTTGAGAGGGTGCCAGAGGCGTTAAACTGTTATATAAAAGCTTGAATTTGATTTAATGAAACTCAAATGTGAGGTGCAATAGCCCATGCCTGCATGAATCTCTGTTTGACAGCACCGTTTTCAATCCAAATTAAGCAAAACGGGGAAACATGATGCTGTTAGATTGGCCCCCACAAAGGCTCTTTCAAAAAGAGCACACCATAGCCTCCTAGGGGATCCTGATTCCCTGAGTGCTTTCTATTATATGCAACACCAGATGGTGCAGAATACAGAGACATCAAATAAAACCTTTCATGCTTAATCTAACCGAAGATCATGTATGTAAAAGACCGCAAGTTAACGGAGAACAAAAGGTTTAAAAACAAACACACTCAGTCTGTAACTGGTTTGAGAGAGATAACAAAAAAGTACCATCTATTTCAGACATAGCCAATAATAAGAATACCATGTTTTTCACTTTTAAGTATCTTAAAGGACTATGTATATTTCATGGTACAGAAATATGATAATCATTTAGTATTGTGGTATTGATATTAGCATGTAAAAATTTGTTTGTGCATCTGAACAACAAAAACCCCTTAATTTTAATGTAATGTTTGCCCGTATCATCAAGATTTCTTCTCTGTAATGTAACAGCAGAGGAATGCCTGATTCTCTCTCTTGCATCTTGGCCACTCAGGGATAATGCAGTCATTTAGTCTTTGCACCTTTAAGACCCTGTAATCACATCTGCAACAGCCTGTTGAGAACAGGGTCTCATTCTTCATGCTGATTGGCTTTCTCACCTTTGTGTCCCTTTGCCCCCTGACTGTCTCATTGGACTGTGTTGTGGTGTTGCCTTCATGTGATGACTGTTTTTTATGCAGTTATCGTAATAAGCAAAATGTTTTAGGGTTTAAAACAAGAATCAGCTTTGTAGAAAAGGTCAGATGTACTTGTTTCTATAGAAGCACAAAAGCTACATGTCAAATCATGCTGAGATGACACAGATCATCAGGTTTTTTATCTATAGTGGAGTTTATGTCATCTTGGTTGTCGGCATGATTTATCAAACAGAAAAAAGATTGCTGATAACTCTCCCACAGTCAAAGCTTATTCACACCAAGAACAATAACTATAAATACAACTATAACGATAACTATATTTCCATCCACAATGATGGACCATAACAGAAAGATTTTGTATCATTCATTGCTCGTAAACTAAATTCATCGATATAGTTTCTCTGTAATGTTATGTTCTAGTTGTGAGCTTTCATATGTTGTCTTTAGTCAGTGAACTGTACCTTGATGAGCTGTATAGTCTTATATAGTAATTCAGAGTTTCTAATGCATATAGTCTTCATGATGAAACCTTTCATTCAATGGACCCAGCACACAGTTTGTTTTTTGTCTGTGTACATGTGTGTGGGGCATTTTACACATAATTGAATGCAGCTCAGCTCTGGCGTTTCACACTTCAAAGAGCTTCCAGTTTGGCTGTCACAGACTCGACAGCTGGCAGATGAAACGTATTTGGAGCATACACACACAGACACACACAAGTACATATTTGGTGCTTCTGAGAAAATCTCTAAACAGTCAGACAAAGCAAAGGCAGTTAGGCAGAAACAGCAGAGGTACACTGAGTATCTCACAGGTACGATAAGTGACCTTTACCTCAAACCCTCACAGAGATGTGATAAGATATTCATAACTTTCCTTTTTGTCAAGATGCATGAAAGTAACATTGTTGCATTGGATAATCTTTGAATTAATAATCTGTGTTTGATATTTATGTACTGTTAACAGATGCTAACTTTGCACTTTACTAAAATGCTTTGTAAAGGAGAATGTCCTCTCCTCCTAATACTAACTATCATTTAAACAGGTACAACAAGTAGCAAATCATGATTTTCCAGGCTGTTTCTTAAACTAAAGGCTTAAATTTAATGTACATCGCATTTGAAACTTTAGTTTTTAGTCATTTATTCATTCATTCACACACAGGCACGTACACGCAAACACACGTCTACAGTATATGCTGACATAGCTCTAAATGGGGACATTGTACAGATTTACATAATTATAATTAATTTGACTGTAACGGGAAGCATTTTGCATTTGTGGATTTTAACAAACATGTTTGCTTAAGTTTGTATAGAATTTTCTAGAAACAAGTATACATTTATTCCTCAGTGATTGTACACACATACACACAGAGAGTTGCATGAATGTTAGTCGGACATAGCTGTCAACAAAAATCTGATGTGGCGTAAAAGCATGAAACCACATTTGTGGTGAAATGATAAAGCCAGCCATTATGTACTTCTGTCTCGCATGGAGTGACACTTCAGCTGACATTGTAGCACAAGCTAAGTGGTGTACACAGGACAGTTTAATTATATCCCTGTGTTAAAACCTTTATACTCTATTGTTTGGAATGACTAAATTTAAAAAGGCCACCCATGATGGACAGACATTGTTTTACTAATTTTTACTCTGCTTTATGCAATAACATATCTGTGCACGCGAACATATCCGCACAAACATGTCCAGAGCGTCAACAACATACAGGGTTAAAGCTTATTCCCAGCATGCATCGCTGTATACAATATTATAAGACATGGTTTGTCTGTCATGATATTTATTTTGTTTTTCATTTGTCCCCTTAAGGCACAAAATTTTGCATTATTTGCCTTTTTCATGTAAAAAATCAAACGTTTTGGACAGAATTTAAAGTTCATCTTATCAAAACTAGAAGTGCAGATTCATGTTAATGTGACAAGATTAAGTCTTTCTTGTTCTATTGAATTTCAGTTAATGAAACTGAGGCGTAGGAATCGTTCAATACCGTTCAATATCATGCTTGTATGTTTTTACTGTTTTGGAGTTTTTTTAATATCAAAGCTTGTCACTTTGAAACAAAATGTGTCCCTTATTAAATCCACGCTTACAGCCCATTTAGTCAGAAAGTCACAATAAATCTCCTTGCTGTGTTCTCTCTCTCTCTTCCCATCTTGCTTTGTGTCTGTTGTGAGCAAGGGTCAGTGAGGTCACCGTGTGTGCATAAGGGAATGGGACATGGGAACATTTTTTCTCCATTGAAATAAACACACACACATACTCAGTGTTGCCGACACACTTGAAATGCCAAAATGCTAATGCCAACATTTACTGTGACGCCATGGGACTGAGCTGTTCAAACATGTGAGTGGAAATGTGAGGTCAAGAAAAAGATTAGACATTCATTGTGCATCTGATGTGGTGTATGTCTGTGTCTGTGTGTCGTGCTTATACACGTCTTTTGAATACACAACATCTTTTTCTTAATCAGTATTTTCATATTGTTTCCAGTAACAATCTGTTTTTATTTAAAATGAAAAATGTTACTTTGTTCTAAATGTTACATGCTCTATATTAAAGGGATAGCTCACCCAAAATAAAATTATTTTATTATTTACTCACCCTCATGTCTCATGTTAAACCTGTATGACTTTCTTGCTTCAGAAGAACTCAGAAGAAGATGCAATACGCTGGTAACCGGCACCCATTCACTTTCATAGTATGGACACAAGGTACAATGGTAGTCAATGGGTGCCGGTAACCTTTTTGCAAAATATCTTCTTTTGTGTTCCATCATATACAGGGTTTGAATGACATAAGGGAAAAAAATTATGACATCATTTTTATTTTTGGGTGAACTATCCCTTTAAAGGAAAGAAAACTCTTGGTGTAAAACTCTGAATCTAAGTCCAACTTTTAACTTTCATTGTATGGAATAAATCAGTTCTTCAAAATTTCTCCTCTTGCATTCTAAGGAAGAAAGAATGAGATATATTATCAAAAAGCAAGTTTTATTATCCTACATAATTTTGCTTCTCAGATAAATTGCTGTGTTATATGCAAAGATGATTTTACTGAAAAACAAAATGGCATGTTTGCAGTGTGTTTGTGAAATTAACCTGATTGTGTAAATTAAAGTGGTCACGCTAATTCCCTCACACCCTCTTTCATGTGTCAATTTCACACTTGCGGTTTTCAGTGGCAAACACAGAAAGTCATTTTGCTTCACAACCACACTGATATTTTTCACTTGATTATAGAACATGTGTTAGATGACCAGGTCTGTAATAGGTTTTTGCGTCTTACACCTGCAAGAGCTATTTCTTTTCTCACTTCATCAATAGCGTCCTTCTCGCTCTCTTCTCCTATCTCTCTTACTAAAAGCCGGCTAATACTGCCCTGATATGGCCCTCGGCTCATTTACAGTCCTGGGGATACAGGTCAATAATCACTCTCACAGGATCTCACCTGTGCCTACACATCTCGTACAGCAGCTTTCATCTTTTCTCTGTCATTTCTTTCTCACTGTAATGTCACAGTGTAGTTTTTGTAAGGCTGGGTAAAGCAACTCAGTATTTTAAACTCATTTTGTTTTAAAATTTGTAAAACAAGGAATATAAGTTAATGGTAAAATTAATGTTGTTAGGTTAAAATTCAATGACGTTTTTCCAAAAGATAAAAATAGTTAAAAAACAAAACAAAATGTGCTGCTTTATTAAATAGTATTGAATTGTAAATTGAATTGCAATAAATTGTAGCTATATTTAATTAAATATGAAGCATAATAATAGTACACTAAAGCAATGTGAAGTAACAGACATGAAAGGAATAAAGGCAGTGAAGCCAGATTATTTGACATTTTATAATTTCATGAATATTTCTATTTCAGACCTCTCTCAGTCACCTCTCCGTGGCTAATCTCCTTTTGTGACCACTGCTGGAAAGTGGCAGAGTTATACCACCAGTTTTTTCCAGTTTTTCTCTCCTTTAATTGAAGATTCATGACCGGTAGATTTCAATTTGTCGTGGTATCAGGGCTCAGGGCCCTGTGGTAAATGGAGTCTTGTGAAGCCAAATGTCTAGTGGTCTTTTTTTGCAGGAGAGTGCTTCTTACAGCCACAAGCACATGTGTTTTAATTCCAACAAAGACCTTGATATTAGATATTGTGATTATTAGATATTATTAGAGCAGCTGCCAAAAGCTGAAGAAGTGCATTGTGGGTAAGTGCATTAGTGAGTCAGGGTGGAATTAGTGTTGACTGGTATAGATGTCGTTTTTTTGGTTCAGTGCACACTTGTGGTCACTCACCAGTGTGTTTAATACTCATTTTACATGAACATTTTTATGCATTTTGCATATACTTTTATCCGAAGTGACCTATAGTGCATGCGAGGTATACATTTTTTTTAATTACTATGTGTATTCCCTATGATCAAATGCATGACCTTTTGGTAGCACAGTGCTCTACCAGTTGAGCACTTGTAAACACGTCTCATACAAACATCCATACAAGTAAGTCATCTTGGTATTTACATAATAACTAGCACAATACTCACATATTCCATTCAAACAGATTTTTGTTTGTGTACTTGCATGTGTACTTCTCCGAACGTATTCATAGTTTCTAAGTAAACATCCATTTCATTCTCTCTTCCCATCTGCAGCAAAGAACAGTTCCAGGTAACACACCACTTGTCACCTTTGGTAATCCAGCACGCCTCCGTAATCAGGAGTCCTGCCCATCCCACAGGGTGGCCGAGGGCATTCCTGACTGGAGTGGTGTTAAGCTGACCTTTAGCTGCCTCATTAAGGCTAGTGTGATGTGTGCGGACAGATGGCCTTGCCGGAGGGCTCCAGATCCACACAACAGTGTCTTTGTCACCCACTTTACGCCCACGTCGGATCGTAGTTGCTGTGGAGATAAGGTGCGCGTTGTGTCGGTTAGAATCGGAACGCCCCATCAGCGTTCCTGTGATGACGTGAAGAGCATTCTGCTTCTCTCTTACTCTCAGATGAGGGTCATTGGGGGGCGGTGTGCATGTGATAGCTTGCCTGTCTCTTACGTTTTTCCTGTTCTCTTCTCACCTAGTAAAGTGTGAATTGGACAGATAACCACAACACCTCTGATTTCAGGAGGCCCTAAACACTTCCAAAAATAGCTTTCCACAGAGATGATCAAACCAGAGGATGCCGTCCCACCTGAGAAGGGTCTGTTTCTCAGTTTTCTTTGTATTTTGCTTATGGCTGTGACTTTTTTTATATAGCTGCTGTACCCTAAGGCAACAGGCTCTTTTTTTTTTTTTGATAATCAATCACCTTGGTGCCTTATCATACAATGGTTGTGGTCTAAAGTGGTTCCCTGTTTAGTGCACTATATGAGTTGTAAGTTATTTTGTGATGTTGTCTGAATTCTGAGTAAACTATTTCATTTAATATATACTATATGCTGCATTCTATAATGTATTCCATACCCACAATGCACCCTAATAATCAACCTAATAATGTATTTCCCATGGTGAGATGTGAACCAGCACCCTTCGGGTTACCAGGCCCAATCAAACAACTACCACACTCCCAAATACATGACCGTTAAAAAGCAACCCTCCCCCAAACACACACAACCCGGATTTCCATGGAAATTAGCTGTGCTAATGCTTTTGACCGTGACGGACATTGCACATTTGCTTCTTTAAATCAGCTGAAGGAATATGTACATATATTATCATAATCAAAGAGTAGTCTGCATTACTTCATTCATTTAGCTATTCCGTGTTGAATTATAACCGAGTTTCATTATAGTTAAACATGCGGAGGGCTCTTAATGTGTCCAGACACACACCCAATCACGACGGTGTCGATTTATGGACCGGACTGAAATGAAATCCTGTCGCTTCTTTGTTTCCGACAATTTGTTGGCTGGTAAACTGTGTGCGAGTGTATGTGTGTGGATCTGCATGTACTTGCACGTGTGTCAGTGTACTCTAATCTGAAGGTGTTTGAACAGACACTCCTGAATACACACATACCCACAGCAGCATAAATTCATACTCTACTCAAATATTCCTTGTCACGTTTACAAAGATGGGCAAACAAATGAGCTGTGTTCAGGGAGTGCATGTTCTTGTTTGACTGTAGGTCGTTTGATGCGTTTATTCCAGTAATTCTATTTGTAGAAAAATTACTGATCAAGTAAATATTGATATTAGTCAGTGTGGCGTGCAACAGCCTCGGATACATTTAATTATATCCTGATTGCATGAATTACAAAAGCACAATTCTTACTGGTAAAGGTGCAGTGCAGAGGTTTCGGGAAAGAGTCATGTGACTTCCACTTCCCGTCACTTCTAGCTGTGCACACAGGACTATTTCTGTATTTTTTTTAAACTGTCTCATTAGAAATAATAATCTTAGACATTGAATCCTGTGTTTAGTTTGGGTTTGTTATGTGTAATTTTTGGTGTTGTCTTCATCTAGCCTATAGGCAGAGACAGCTATAAGTAGGAAAAGCATAGACAGCTTTTGTAGAATGCATTTACCAAAAATAAATCCTGTTGCTCTGTGTTCATTTTAAAACATGCTGTGTTTGAGCATGCGCACACCAGTATTGGATCAACTAATGTTGAGAGTTTGGGGAAGAATTGTTTGTTAGTTAATGTTAGTTCACATCAGAGCTGATTTGTTTGGTTTCATGCCTTAATGAAGATTTCTGGTAAAAATAAGTGGGGAAATACTTCTGAAACAAAGACAGCTTAGAAAGTTATTCTCTGTTCCTCTATTAGTCTTTTCCTTTTGGTGACAGTAATGGCACAGAAATTACACACTTCAACTTTAACCACTGTGATTTTCCTCATTTATCGTAAAAAACACATACTGCTTATAAGAAACTGCGTAATTTTCTGTTCAGTTGTAAAACAAGCCTTGTGACAATGAATCCTTTAATAAAATGGATTTCCATTTACATATTTATAGTGTAATATTTTACTTATTTGATAAATCAAATTATGTTTTTAAGACCTGGTGATCCTCCAGGGCATTTTTTAACATTTCAAGTCGCATACTAAATCTTCTTCTCATTTGTTATTGCATCTTAGATGTTTCGTTCACAACGCACACATTCGCATAGTCGTTTTGCAAATAATGAAATCTGATTCATTTGTTTAAACAATGTATTAGGCAGTGTATTGGCATCATTTGCTATAGTAATGATGCAAGTGTCTGAATGATACCAACTCTTAATATAACAACTAAGAGTAGCTGTCAGCATAGAAAGAGCAGAAGGAAAACTGGAAACTTTTGCCTTTGCTCATGTCTATCAACTTGTCATGGTGCTGAACTAATGAGACGTGTGACACAACAGCGGCAGAGGCCTTTGTGCTGTATGCACTCTGCATGTACTGTGTCTGAAATCACTGACTTGTTCACAAAATAATGAATGTTGAATAATTTGCAATATCAGATGAAAAGAATGTTTGCAGACCGAGCTCCAGACATTTTTGTGTAATTTTCAGATGTTACTTACTTACATGTATCAGTGTCTTGAATGACAATGCTTAAATCCGTCTATAATCTGACCGATTAGACAAAATTTTTTTAATGTAGGTTAGATTAATAACAGTGAATTGCATGTGCATTTTTGACTTTCAGTCACTCTGAACAAACTCTGAACAAGGAGAAATCATCTTTGGATGATGTCACAGCTAGGACATAGTTACTGTACTAGTGTGGTTTTCTGCAGAAAATGTACCCAATATTTCTCAAAGACAACCACCATTAACGGCAGATTCGGTTAACTGCTTCATTAAATTGTTTCACAAATATTATATTAATTCAATGCATACATAATCGTTAAAATAGGATTGAAAAACCTGGAAGACAGAATGCGTTACTATATTGTATCACACAGGTTCAGTGCATGTGAATGTGGGGCGTTGTGATGGACATGGAGATGGCTGTATAGTGTTTGTGTGAGTGCATGTGTGCCTTTCCTGGGGAGTGAAAGACGGTTGATAGGATGATAATGAAGGACGCGAGCAGAAGAACGGAAGAGTGGTGCTGTGCTCATGACACGTATTATTGTTGGGAAACCCACACAAACATTGTCTCACCTCAAAACCCTCGAGCTGTGTATTTACGTGCATTTTAACTCGTCACATCCCTGTGCAATTGTATTTCCTGTAACAAATTAGGTGTGTAATCGTGACACTGAAGACACACATACACACACAATGTTTTGCCTTTGACTGCCAGCTTGACACTCATACTATGCTATTTCTGAGGTGGGATGCAACAACTACTTATCCTTAAAAGGGTGTGCGTGCATGTGTGTGAGACGTGAATAACAACTGAAATACCACATTGTGGAGACAGAGATCTGTAAGAGGTTTGAGACCGTATGACAGCAGATAGATGTGGAAGATCATGATTGCATCATGAACAATTCAATTATATTCATATATGATTTTACTTAAAGTAAGAGAGTTATGCATAATAAGCTCTTAACTTAATAAACTCACATACTCATGCTTGTTAAAATACATGTAGAAAAGAATATCTAGAGTTTCTGTTTCTAAAGTTGTGAATCATGCATCTTTAGGCACACTGTCACATCATTTATTTTGCAAAGGCTCTCTTTCTCTCTCTCTCTCTCTCTCTCTCTCTCTCTCTCTCTCTCTCTCTCTCTCTCTCTCTCTCTCTCTCTCTCTCTCTCTCTCTCTCTCTCTCTCTCTCTCTCTCTCTCTCTCTCTCTCTCTCTCTCTCTCTCTCTCTCTCTCTCTCTCTCTCTCTCTCTCTCTCTCTCTCTCTCTCTCTCTCTCTCTCAAAAAGCACATAAATTATTTTATGTTTTGAATAGGTGGTGAAATGTGGAATAGACTCCACAGATGAGTCTAGACTCAGCATGAGTGACAGGAGTAGGAGGGCAGATGGAATGGCGATGTATTACCATTCATTGTTTTTAGGAGGATATTTATAAAGACTGAAATAAAATGACAAAGTGGCTCCCACTTATCTGAGTCACTTTTTCAGTCTTTTCTCTCTGCGTTCTGTACCTACACTATATTGCCATAAGTATTGGGACACCCTCTTCTAATGACCAGGTTTGACTACTTTAGTCATTTGAATTGTGTGAGAGATTCTTAATAGCATATAAACAAAAATTACATACATTTACATTAAACACACGGCTTTGTGCAAAACCTAATGATCCATGTTATGTTATTTGACCAAAACTCTCCTTTTTTTCAAGATTTACATAAATAAAGCCTAGATTTTGTCATACGTTTTGGTGCGGCCGTATTTACAAACACAAGCCCCCTTTCTTTCGGTGGTTTGGTTGTTGAATCATGCATGGACTAGTGTTTAGTAAAGCGAAGGCAAGAACATGTCAAGTATTGTTTACATAAGTGGCTACAAAACACAGACATGCAGATAATCACTTCAATCTGATTCCCCGTCTGCATTTAAACATCAAAACACAGGTGTGCTATTACGCTGCGTGCGCACTGCCGTGGGTGGATACTGATTGAGCTCATTGTAACTCAGAGCAGGTGTGTTCATCTTTCCATCATCACACAAATAAACAAATAAATATTTATCATCCAGACTCATTTCTCTAGCAATTTTAGCTGAAGAATGAAATGGAGCAGAACTGTTGATAAGAAATATCTCAATCACTGTTGCTCGATAAAATAGTTTCTGTATTCATTAGAGAGGATGAGAAACAGATAGGGAAGAGGGGTTACACTCGGTTAGCTCTAACACCTATCTTAAATGATGTAATTAATAATCGTTTCCAGTTACTTCCCTTTCCATTAGTCCGAGGAAGTGACTGTCTGAAGGCTCTGATGCTTTTCCTGCCTGTACGTCTGGAATATTGAATGGTGACCGAGGCAGTCTGCCTTTGTAACATACTAACAGACTGAAATCCAGTCTTGATGCATTATTCATCACAACACTTCCTCCTCTCATTTAAAGGAAATTTTTTTCATGATTTGAGGCAATTTGCGTCTAGGCCCATTTCAAATCAAAGATGGACTTCAGACGCAACAGAAGGATTTAAGGTGTCAAGCTAGAGTTTAGAATCGAGAACACCAGAGGAACAAAGAACAATGAGATTATTGATTATAATCCCTGAATTTGTATGCTATGTGTTTTCCCTGATTTATTCATTTAATTGTGTTTTGCGCATGTACTGCTATTTTCTTATTTAAAATGGCAGGATAAAGCTAAAGCTTCACAATTTCAGTACCAAGATCTGTCTAGCTTCATTGCTGACAAGAAAGGGAAGAAAGGCATAAAAGAAAATTGAAGAGACAAACAGAAGGAGATAGAGAAAGAGAGAATTCACGGTAGACAAGAGGTTTTGAAAAAGGGAGTTAAGGTTAAGAAATAAAGCAGGACTGGTCAGACAGAGTTGCCATGGTGTTTTGAAGAGGGCACTCAGGCTATTTTTTCACACTCTGCTCGGATAAGCTGAAAAGATCTTTTTTCACAATGGACAATGAAGGGATCCAGCTGTTGTTTTGTGTGTGTGTACATGACGCATGTGTATGATACGGAAAAACCTGATGATACTGGTTTAGTTTACTTGTTTATAATGGCTATTACACTGGAATATATTTTCACAATTGACACAAAAGTCAAAACATCATCTGTCAAAACTGACAGCGGCTTTTGTTTGTTTTGAGTGTAGAGCACAGCAATCTGCCAACATTGATGAGAGTGGAAGACACCAATTTTAACTGAATCTAAACCTGCAATTGAAACAATAATGCAATTCTATTCACACACACCAGTGAAATAAAATATGGTTGTGAGTCCTGTAAAATGTAGGAAGTGTCAGCTGGATTATCACTTTTGTTAATGACCAAACTGTGTGTGAATGTATTTAGCATTTTAAAACAGGACTTTCAACCCTAGTTTACTGTTGCACTTAAATTTGCAATGTTTTAAGATGCATTTTTGCATTTTAGTTATAGGGACGAACTTGAGGCAAATGGAACATACCAATTATTTTACTAGGTTATTAGGAAAAATGGCCTTTTGTCATAGCAAGAGTGAACAGATGTTCAAACAGCCTTCTGACCTGTGTGTGAGTGTATATATGTAGATGTATGTGTTTGTGCATGTGTGAATGTGTTTGCACAAGGAGTTTGGATTGTTAATAGCAAACCCTGTGTGTCTGGAGATTAGGGACTTTAAAGTATAGCACAATATGAAGCATCAGAACAAAACTATCACACAAGATTTGCAGCAGAGAGAAAGTGTGAAAAGATAAAAGAACAAAGAGAAACTCCAGGTATTCTGAATTTCCCGAAGCACATGCAGGGAGGGATAAAATAAAGATTGTGAAATACAACAAAAGAACAGGGAGAAGGGAAAGAAAGAGAGGATGATGGGGGGTTGGGCTGAGAAGGAACAGATTTATTTCCTGGAACACCGGTAGAATGTAATCAGAGAATTCATGATGTCTTTTTAGCACCACGGTGCTTTTCATTTTTAACTTTTGCTGCTTTGACAGTGAGTGAGTTATGATGGGCTCTGTCAAATTATTACTGTGACAGCCCAACAGAGAAACCATTTCAGAACAATAACTGGAAATAGGGTCTGATGGTGCCCATTTCATAATTAAATATTGCAAGAATTAGAGATTTATGCGTTTTGACTTTAAATGGCATTTTACCTGCAATATCATGTCATACAATGGGTTCAAAGGTCTGAGACCACTAGTAAAAATGCTTCCGTTTTGTATTTTTCCCATTTAATATGATACATCCCTCTTTTGTTTTAAAGGGCTCATGCAATGTGGACAAATTGAGGAATCCAAAATTGAAATGACCAAAAAGTTTTATTCAGATGCCTCATCTGCTGTTGACTAATAATTATGGGTTTGGGTATTTGGGATTGTGTTGGCTTTAGATGTGTTTTTTTGTTCATTTCAGTCATGCATCTGTATTATTTTTATATAGGTATATATGCTGCTGTATTTTTTGTGGAGCTGGTTCGTCGTCTTCTAATTCCCAGTCAGAATAAGTATATAGAGAGTAAGTAACACTAAAACATTATTAATTTCAGAGGGTCAAAAAGCATCTTCATAATCTTAAAAAAACATATTATATGGAATCGTTTTTGTTGTTTTACTTTTTACTACTTTTCAGACTTTTTGTGTGGATTTAAAAAAATCTATATTATTGGAGGGCCTACTATCTATTTTTATATGAATTAATGCAGGCTACAATGAAGAAATAGATAGAAACACACAATATGCCTGCTGATTATACCAGATATCTAAATGTGAAGGTCACAAGAATGTGTTTTGTTGTAATCTGTGTAATCTGTTTAATAATTCATGAATGATATTCAGCTAGTATCCGGGAGATTTGTATTTGTCTACCACCTATAGAGTAAACAGGAGTTTGCTCTATTGGCCTTATTTGTTGCAGCACAAAAAGTCTTTCAGCTTTTTTAAGAAGTGTGCATGTGTATGTGTGTGCTTGCGCATTTGTTCATGTCCAGGAAAATGCAATCAAGGAAATGTCAAGTGGATCATCTCACTTGTATCATTTTGCATCAAATTTCTCTGCTCATTGAAGTGTGTATCTCATCTTGAGCATTCACTCGCCCAGACCACACATTCAGTTTCTTCACACACACACACACACACACACACACACACACACACACAAAAGTGTCTAAAGCTCTGATTATGATTAGAGACTTAGGACGTTTGAGAATTTTGGAATGGATTTGCTTGTAAAGTTAAGCCTCTGTTAAACTTTACACCAATGACATAGGTCTGTCGTGCTCCTCATGTTAAGTGGAAACTGACACTTGAAGAAGAGAAGAACAGAGATGAAGAAGTAAACTTTCTTTTGCTTTTACCTCATTTAAATGTGACAATCACAAGAGTCCTTAGCTCATTCCAACATCTACGTGCTTTACCTGCTAATGTATCTTGAATTAGAAAAGAGAAACTACTTACTGGGTATAATGTGGGCACTTATTTATATCTGTTTGTGTATGGTTTTAATGTATGCATGCACTACTGAGAAAAGCTATTCTATTCTATTCTATTCTATTCTATTCTATTCTATTCTATTCTATTCTATTCTATTCTATTCTATTCTATTCTATTCTATTCTATTCTATTCTATTCTATCTAGATATTCTTACAAGTAAAATTCCTGGTATCTTATCAATCTAAATGTTTTGCTTGAGGCACATAGTAGCGTGTAAATGGAATAGTCTCTCCTCCAATTCCAACTAATTTTAATTCAGTGTGTCCAATATCAACCATTTCAGATACACGTGGCCAGATAAACAGTGGTTGGCTGTTTTTTTTGTGTCAGTCAGACTGGCCCTTTCTGTCTACGTGGGTGGTGTTTGGCTACAAACTAAACCAGACTTTATGTTGTCAGACAAAAGTATGCCAATGCAAAACTAGGCAATACGCCATACCACCAATTGAAGGCTTTTTTCATTATTTTCATTATTTTTATACAGACCAAAAATGATGAATTATAAAGGGTGATAAATACATGTAACTCATTGTAAGAACTGATACTCAGCCCCATACAGCTGTTAAGGAACACTGTGTCACTGTTATCTCAGTGTTCACGTTCATTAACCAGAGATCCAGCTCTGTGTGTGGTGATCCTCCTGAAACGACATCTGTACTGTGCCTCTTTCCGGAGGAATACCAGAGCTCAATAACTGCACTGCATGTTCTAGTACTGCCTGGAAAGGACACATAGAAAGCTTGTTGTTTAAATCCCACGGAGGCTAATTTACAGCCATTAGAGCCATTTAGAAAAAGTTTTGAAGAATTCAGCATGTCTTTTTTACTCAGAGTGGATCTGTTGAGGACAACTGCTTACTAACTAAATAAATGAGCAAATCTGTCCTCCTTAACTGCAAAGTCTCATTAGTTGGAGGAGCACATGATGTTCGGGTTATAGGTACTATTATGAACTCTGTAATGGTTTTTAGTAACTATTAGTGAAAAAGGCTATTTGTGCTAAAATCTTTTGATGTCTTTAAAGTGACACAATTTAGACCTTGCATTAATTTTTTAAGCCCCCTCAACAACCAATCATTGCCATCTAATTTTAGGGTTAGGGTAATAGTTGAATGCTTAAGAAACAACCTTTGTCGATTAGTGATATGAACATTAGGTTAGGTTAACATTAGGTTAATCACAAAAATATTCTTCTAGTGTAGATTACGTTGGCATAGTCTATTCAGCAAAGGCTTTGTTTTGAGTGACAGGATGCAATGAGAAATGAGCATGTTCATTCACCTTAACTAATGACTCATACACAGAGTGCATTCACATGCATGCACACTTATATGTTCAGACACATACAGCACATACAGACCTCTAACAAGGTGTACACTTCATAGAACAATATTTTCTATATGTGAATGCAAATAAGAACAGACATTTACTAGGGACGGGGAGAAAGTGAAGTTGGATTGTGTGTGTGTGCTTGTTACCATTTCTAGGGTCAACATACAATTCTCTGTCCCCTTTAGACATAAAGGTTTGTTTATCTGAATTAAATTGCCAGCCATGATGTTCCCTCAAACAAATATCATTATGGTTGTTGTTTTTGTAATTTCTAATATACTGTAAAGTTTATTCCACTAAGATTGGCAGCTTACAGCTACTTTCATTTGAAATCTGGATTCTGATGACAAATCACAGGTATAAATGGGTTTAATCATTACCCTGGGAAACATTCAGGTAATCAGGCCCAAACGCTTAAATCCACTGCTGGACATTGCTGTCTAACTGTCAGGAATAATCATACACCTTCATCAGACCTTTCAAGAAGTTTCAATGTTTTTTTTTTTTTCTCTCCAGAGTTCTGCTGAAACTTTAATGTCAGAAGTATTTTTACACCAGCAGTCTGTTAGAGTCATTAGTCTCCTCAACCTTTAGACACTGTGAGGGATGATCTGAAGAAAACTGTCATCGCCGAAACTCTGATGTATAAAGATAAGAAATCAAACGTGATGAAGCCTGGATATCCTCAAAAAATTACTCTTTTCTCTCTGGTTTTAATCTTTACCTTTGAACCCTTCTCAGTGTCTTCTCAGGTCTTATTTTCTGCTGAACAGAGGTGTTAAATGGACAAACACTCTTTAATTCAGGCTGTGATCATAGAGCCCTGTCCATGGTGCTGAAACACAGTTTCTCTCTCTCTCTCTCTCGCTCTCTCTCTCTGCTCTCTCTCTCTCTCTCTCTCTCTCTCTCTCTCTCTCTCTCTCTCTCTCTCTCTCTCTCTCTCTCTCTCTCTCTCTCTCTCTCTCTCTCTTTCTTTCTTTCTTTCTTTCTTTCTTTTTCTCTTTCTCTTTCTCTTAACATATTCTGTGAGTTCAGAGTCAGCATGTGACCTTACCAAATTGCCAAAGAGTCATTTTTTATTTTTTCCTGTCTGTCCTGATGAATCCTTTAATTACTTTGTCAACCAATCACCACACATTCAATAGCCAGCAAAGCCTGCAATGATTATCCTTTCAACCAATCACAGTGAAAGTTTTTTAATGATCATTTTGAAGCAAAATGGGCATTTAATGTGTTTCTCACTCGCCATTGGTAATGATTAGGGCATTAAAGGTTCACCCCACGTAGCAGCCAGCAAGGTGACAGATCGATTGTTGGAATGTAAATGATTGCATCCTGACAGTGAGCTAAATTTAATGTTTTCACTGAATTTATAAATTAATTGATGGAAAATGTTTTTCTTCTCATGAAGGACATTGTGTCATTTGATGACCATAGTCAAGCTCTGTCAGAAGATCTGTCTTTGCCAGTGGCAAAATATGATGGTCATTAAAAATTTGCATTAATTTTTAATTACAGTAGAAGATTTTCCAGACATAATTGATGAACAATAATTAATTCAACATTATTCTGGAGTGCACATGAGGCTCATAGGCTAATTTAAAATATTTGTGCCACATTATTATTTAAAAAAAAGAAACATTTATCACCCTCATTCTTGTTATTCAAAACAAACAAAACAAAATGTTCTTGTGTTCTGCAGAAAGAAAGTTATGCAGGTTTGGAATGACAAGAGGGTGAGTAGATAATGGAAGAAATTTCTTTTTTCATTAAGACATATAGCACAATTAGTATGACACTGGCTGTCTAATCAATAATCAAATTCAATTCAATAAGTGGACACTAATTTGTTTCTTGATAAATAGAATATATTTATTTGGACTAGTGATAACAGAGGGTCGAGTGATACACAACTAGTGATGAGAAGTAGGCATGCAGATATTGTAACTGGTGAGCGAATTTGTGACATTTCTAATGTGGGTGTGTGAATAAGACACACTGAGTGACCATAATCACCAGTAAACTGCTAAAGAATTAAAATCACAGTACTTCCATCTGGAGTTTGTGCTTTCTAAAAAAAAAGAGACAAATGACAAAACCTAAAACTAAATACCATCTCCCATGCTTTGCAATAGTTATCTACCTCCTAATAGTTTTCAACACAGTTCAATCATTCATTCATTCATTCTGCAGTCAAGAAGGTTAGTCCTGACATTTCACCTTTCTCCACAAAAGTCCTCATTCAGTTCCTAATAAAATATATGCTTTCTGTCCTAATCTGGGAATAGTTGTCTATGCTCATTTTGGCCATTGTCAATAAACACTTTTCTCAGATTAAAGCAAAGTTCCAAATGCACTTCTAGGTTAGCGATCTGCATTCATCCTCCGTAATTTGGCAGGCAGGTTATCCTCCGGTCGTCCTCCACTGGAGGACATAGGCGTATGTGGAGGAGCGTAGGGATGTGTGACCGCTGGGGTTGGAGGCAGGCTTCTCTGGTGGAGGTCTCCAGTGGACATGGCCATAGGCTGAAACCCCACCTTGAGGGCTTTAAGGTGGAATCGTGCCTCTCCGTCACCCTGGCCGGGGCTGGAGCCAAGGCGCTGCAGTTTAAGAGGAAGGTCCCCTGTGCTCGAAGCTTTTTCTGACTGCTGGGAGCACAGACGCAACACCTTCCTCTGCAGATCTTCTCTGCCGGACGAACTCATTTTCTGGAGTTTGCTTGGTAGCTTGCAAGAAGCGCTACCGCTTCCTAGACCTTCCTCACCTGCTTCCAGGCAGTCCACGGAGAACACACGCTCGCGGTGGGGAGTGACTGTCGGAGAGGGTAGTGAAGATTTTTCTTCATATTCTTTCACGCTGTAGGGTGGCGTAGGCACCTCAAAGGTGCTATGGAACTGAGAGTAGTCCACCCGAAAGAAACCCTCCTCCAGAGACATGACGGGCAGGAAACGGTGACCCCACAACACCTCATCTTCTGTGTACGAGGTTCGAGCCTGACACGTCATGCCTACGAGAGACGGCGTATATTAAACAAGCATTACAGCAAAGAAGAAAGATTTGCGATCAAAACGTGCTACACATAAGAAGGCTTTTATTGTCAGGTTAACCTGAATGTGACCATGAGAATGATTTACGGTGTGCCATTCCTTCGGCTTTTTAAGAATCTGATTTACAGACACTGCGTATATAATATGTGTGAGAAGGTCATGCAAGGCAGAGTTTAAGACTTCTGCAGCTATAATTCAACCAGAAGGCCTATCAAGTCACTTATAAACATCAAGACTGAAAACCCAGTCTGCTTCTCAATAAAAATTAAACACAATCAATAGACCAATAGAGTGTATCATCCCCTTAAAATCATGCATTTTTTTACTAAAAGAGGAATTTTGTAATCTTATTTTGATAAATAAAAGAGAGGAGAAAAATGTGTTAATGCAAACAGACAAGTGTTAAAAATATATACTTAGATCATGATAAAATAACCTTTAAAATCAATAAATAGCCTTAAAATTTAGCAGCACCTAATATAAAACAAGAACAAAAAAGAAGTTTTCAAATATGAATGATAAAAATCTCTGTAAGGGTATTTTTGCTGAGACTACATTATACCATGTAATTAAACCAGATTATGTGACACTGGTCACACTGAATAGCCCGATATATCACGGCGAGCAAAATCAGTGTGTGTCCTGCCTTCATCTGAAGGCCTAAAGTGCAGATCAATACCTGAAGAGAATTTGCAAACGTATCAATAGCTATACCACAGTTGTGCTAAATGTAGCTCGGTACGCTCTCGTTTAAAGTATGATTTCACAGTCTTAATAGTGTGATGTGCTGTCGGCATACATAATTAGAGTCTGTCTGTGATCTCATTTAAGTATGTGGCTGTGTTTAATCAGAATCAATAACAATAGATCAGCTATGGTATTGATTCTGATTAAACAGAGCCACATACTTCTCCAGTTCGCACAAAGATTTACTCCATTACACGCATTTAGATTCTGTGAGCTCTATAACTTTAATTATATAACTATAAATATACCTGTATGTCTGTGAGAACCTGTGACTGCTTATGTGTCCCTTTGCAGTGCTTGATGGGGCTACTCATCTAAACCCCGTGTAATACATCCTTAAAAAAATATGGGGCCATGTCTTTTTACAATGATTAACTTGACATTTCTGTGTCCAGGGTTTCAGTGGATCAATAAGCACTTACGAGTACATGACAGGACTCAGGTCCTGGTCAGCAGGGAGGCTGACTGTTTTTGTCTTGTTATTAACCTGACAAGAAATGCTTAAATGAATGACTAAATGAATAAATGAATAAATGATGAAACTAAAATCTTTAGTATTTGTGTTTTAACTATTAAGAGCATTGCTGGCACCAAGACGATATTCTATGCGATATTCTACCTTTCCTTGTCTTCATCCTCTCTCTGAGAGCAAGAAACAGAGAACAAATTGAAAGGCGGTGTTTTATGAATATCACGATTTTATTAAAGGTAATTTACAAAGCAATCAACAACACAGCGCATAAAACTGAATAACCTGTTTTTTTCAGGAAAGGATAGATAGTGGGAGAAAGGTAATAAAAATAACTATTTTTACATTTTCTGCAGAAAATGTGAATGGTGTTTGTCTCTTCAGGTTTACAGGTGGTTGCCAGGGTGATGCTATGGGGTGTCTAAGGTTTTCAGGTTGGTTTTATTTCATTGCTATGCGGTTTCTATGGTGTCCTGTGTGGTTGCTAGGTCGATACTTACTGGCCCAAATCAAAAGAGGGCATATCACAGTATCATATACAGCATATCATCAATATCACAGGGCATATATGAAAAAGAAGAGACAGAAGAATACATCAAATTATATTTCTGTTTGTATGTGATGTGAATGAACCTCATTTAACAAACATGAAAAAGAAATTCTCTTTTTTCTTCTACTCTAACATCCTCAAAAGAAAATCCACTCTGCCTTTCACAAAGATGCTTCCTCACAATTTGACTCCATTAAAAAATACCAGGAACGAATCAGACACGAGCAGTTTTGAAGCTCATGCACCAAACTGACAAGACACTTATTATGTGCAGCGCGCTGTTAAAAGCATGGCCATAGCAACGCTCAGAAAGAGAAATTCACTCTTTTACAATGTACTAGTTACCTCTGCTGGCCTGACTTTATCTATTACATTCATTCCGCTTTGGAGAAAGTAATTACAGTTTATGATATAAAAAAAGAATGAAAAGGAAGGTGAAATTCTCAGTCGGACTCTGATCAGATTAATGAATGAACACAATGAACACATTGACTGGAGGGGTGAAATCAATGTTGTAGTGAAACTAGTAGTAGGTAATACAAATGAACACTTGTGACAACACAGTCTCAAAACAAGTTTAAAGACTCACTTAAGGTGTTCATACCTGATATTCATATTCTGTCTACTATTAATGGTAAAATCTTTTTCAGATCAACTCACCCCTGAATGGCACGTTAAAGCAAAAACTGTTACATGATACTTTAATGTGTCAGACTGTTGTTTCCTGTCTATGTGGGCAGTTTTTGGCTAGAATGAAATATAGTGAACTGTGGTTTGCTAGTTTGGGGTGGGTGGTAGTAAAAGGAGAAAACGTTCCTATTCTAGACAGTGTTTAATTGGACAAAAACGTGCAAGTAAACCTGTAAGTGTTTGTAAAGAATCTAAATTTTTAATCTGGTACACTAATCTCTAGATCACTTTAACAGATGACAAATCTAAAAGAAATAGAGTAAAAGCCACAAAATTCTTTTTTTATTGCAAAAATGGAGGATGCAACCCACCTGTTGTCTCCACAATGCCCTCCAAGATGACGACAATCTCAAACTGCTCATTCATAAGCGAGCGCTGGGACAGGTCAAAGAAAGGGCTCTTGGGATTGATCTCATGGCAGATAGTGAGAGGAGAGACCAGGAAGAGCTGGTCAGCACCTGTTCCGAACCCCACGTCCAGTTCACACTGATCGAGCGGCAGAAACTCGCCCTCCGGTGTCTGCCGAGACTGCAGAAAAACACTCAAATCATCAGCATTGCTATCATCACTCTGGTAATCATAATCAATTTTGCATGAAAATAAACAGAACTGTGTCTAGTGTGCTAGACAAATTACAGTAGGAACAATCTGCAAAACGGGCCAGACACAGCGGTGGTGGAAATGGAAAGAAAAATATCTACATTTGTGTTGAGATTATATGTCTCCTGTATAAATTGTATCAAAATCAAATCCCAAAGAAAGCACATTTATTATATATTGAATATGACTATATATTGAACACATATATTGAATATATTGACATAGATGGACAAATATATGCTGTTTATTGTTTGAGAGCAATATCCCTCAGCAGTAAGAGTTTTTGAGGCAGGCGAGTGAATGGAAAATTCTGACAAGCATGACTGCTCAAAACAGTGAAATGAAACAGACAGAAAGTACAGAGAAAAAGAGGGTGGTGTGAGAGAAGAAAATGCCTACAAAGCATCATCATGTCATTTTAGCCTCAATTTCATTCTTTTCAGAGAGCGAGAGAAATTTAAGACCTGGTGATTTACAGCGAGATGTCAAACCAAAGAAGAGAAAACCACTCTAATCCAAGGATAACGTTGTACTACAGCACACAGGCTAGTGAGGAGTTTGTGTGCGCGTCTGTGTGTGTGGCAGAGGAAAGGGCAGCACGGACAAGTCTTATCTTTAATAGTGTTACTCTGAAGACAAAGTGGAAAAGAATTCCGCCCACATTGAGCTAGTTTCTGGATATCCTCTCTCTTTAAAGTGTCTGTGTCATCCACAGGAGAATCAGTGAAAGGGCTAAGAGCATCCCTAAGGAGAAGTACAGCTGCAGACCAGCCTCATGGGATGTAAACTAACAACCCTGTGTAAAAAGGTCCATTACCTGAAACACTGGAGCTTAGTAGAGCATTAAAGGAATAGTTCATGAAACTATGCAAAAAATTATCATAATTTACTCCCCCTCATGCCATCCCAGCTGTATATGACTTCCTTTCTTTAGTTAAACACTATATGTATTTAGTGTATATAGAATAATTGTGAAATGAATACAAATAATTTCATTTTAAAATGCTTTCATGTTATCTTTTGATATGGGGTCCACATGTTCATGAGACAGAAGGAATGAAATTCAAAGTTGCCGCCATATTTGAATTTAGCATGCAGATTGGATTATCTACATGGATTTTGGGATACCAATCACTTAATGTGCTCAAAATATTGTTTTCTCTTACAATCATATTCTTTTGCTTTAGAAGGCAAAGCACCACTTCAGATCTCATATAAGAAGGTAACATGATGACATTTTAATATAAATGTTGTTTGTGTTCAACTGAAAAAGGAAGTCGTATAGAGTTTGGTTGATACAAGGATGAGAAATAATGAAAGGATTTTCAAATTTGGGTAAACTATTCCTTAAAATAAGGAATGGAACTGAAAATATTCTACTACATGCAACTGGGGAAGTGGCCTATGACTCTAAATAAAGCCATTTAGTCCATATAACTAACTAAATATCCTGTTAACTGTCACGTTCCTCAGGTGGAACACTTGGTTATTTCACTATTCATTTTAATATTTTATAGTTAAATTCTTATCTAATCATGACAAACTAAATATTGATCAATATATATATTTATATTGATAAGACTCAGGAATTTATATTTGATAAGTTTTCATAACAATAAACATAAACAAAAAAAATTTTAATGTTATTCATAAAAATACCTTAAATTTAAAAAATTAAAAATCAACTCAAAATTTTTTAAAATCAGTTATCAGGTTAAATTAATAAACTAAAATAAAGGTATATAAAAAATAATGTAAATTATATTAAGTAATAAATTACGGTAAACATTTATATAATAAATATATGTGAAGTTGGTAAGTGAGTTTGAAGTTACAGTGAGCTCTGGCTGGACAGGACTATCAGTCGTACACATCTAGTGCACCCAAGCAGAAAAATTTAATAGTCCTCATACAGACACAGTATGACATTTCTTTTCTCTCTGTCATCCCATTATTCATTTCATCTCACTCTTGTTTCTTTCTTTCTCTCTTTGTCTTTTGCCATCTCTTACAAATACATTCTTGGTGAGGCTAAAAACTCAGAAAAATTCCACTGTAAGACGACATATTCGCTGAAAACACACTTGTAACAAACAACATATGTCTGAATCTTTCCACACCAGCCCAGATGTATTGGACTGTCAATCGACTTCATTAAAGCTTAAATGTGTAATTGATCTAGTAACCGGTATGGCTGATTGATCCATTGATTGATCTTACTGATAAATGCATTAGAAAAAATTAACACAACAACAATTAGCAAAACTGATGTTTAATGGTTAAATATTGCTTTTGTTGTGAAAGGATATTCTGGTGACATTATTTAACCTCTTTCTGCACATAAACAAACATTTCCTGCATGTATATCCGACTCAAGAGATGGAGTATATAAACACACTTTTGAAATCACAGTATCCCACCTACACACGGATACACAACCTTCACCCACACAGAGGTTCTGGAGCATCTCCTCAAACTCTCTTTCAACTCCCACAAGAAACACTTCCACAGTGAAGTTTCATCACACCAGCTACCTATATACAGTACAGCGTTCCCTTCACACATCCTGGCCAAAAATTCCTACCACTTCAAATTTAGCAGGACTCTGGTGCTTCATCCCTCATCACTGTACATCCATCTACAGTTTTCTTGCTTGAATATACAGATCTTTGCCATCAAAAACTGAACCATATCACCTCCTTTTCAAACCTTTCAAACATACCTGTGTCTGTTACTGTGATGGTTGGTTGACCCCAGGCTCACACATTTACAAACCCACATTTCCGAGTACATGAAATTTACAACCCGTAATACACAAACCATTGTCTTAGCCATCATGTGGGGATAACAGAGAGGTTTTGGTTGTTTTGGTGTGAATGGTTTTCCATCATGCTATTTGTGAAGAAGCAAAAGCATTCTGTTGCTTTCTTCTGCTTTAATAATCCACTCTAGGCAATGGTGCTTCTGTCTCTTCGTCTTAAGCATTAAAAGACAGATTACTGAGTTCAAGGAGACGTGCAAATCTTACACATAATTTTCCCTGCACAGGAAAATATACAGACATTTATATAAAATCATAATGACCGGTGCTGATTATCTTAAACTGCTTAAAATGAGGAATTTAGTTCATTTGAATAAGATGCGATGGGATGCTAGCATTGATCTAATGAGCACTTTAAAACTCTTATATTAATGCTGATTGATGTTAATCTTTTAAGGCACATTTAAGGCAGCAAGACAATTTAAACGCAACTTTATAAACAGCACGGCTAATAAATGCTGTTATTCAAATAGCCATTATAATGTGTCTCAGGTTTTGCTTCATGAACATATAACAATGTCTTAATGAAGGTAAAGTAGAAGAAAAATTACATTATAATGTGTCTCAGATTTTGCTTCATGAACATATAACAATGTCTTAATGAAGGTAAAGTAGAAGAAAAATTGCCCACCATGACTGAAAAAAAATTCCGGTAAGCCATTGGATGTAAGATTAGATTCCCAGTGAAATATGATTTCAGGCAAATCAATATTCTACTCGATAGACTAGATGTGTGTCCTTTTAAAGCAATCCAACACTTTCTTTTGTCTGTATGATGTATAAATCAACCATGATCTTAAACATGTCCATGTGTGTATGTGTGCTTTATAGACTAAAGATCTATCATTTTTTCTCATTTCTCCCAGGAAGGAGGGAGAAGACGAAAGATAGACAGAAGAAAAGAGAAACACTAGGAGGTAGATCGAAAACTCTTTCCACTGCAGCAGGTACCAGCAGCCATCGTTTGACTCAGTCATGTGCATGGCTGAATAAAAGCTTGGATTTCACTGCTTTCCTTCCCTTGATTTACAGCCGCTCTGACAGTACAGCTGTGGGGAGGGATGAAGAGTTATGGGCTAATACAAACTCGATTCCAAAAAAGTTGGGACACTGTACAAATTGTGAATAAAAAAGGAATGCAATAATTTACAAATCAAACATACATTTTATTCACAATAGAATATAGATAACATATCAAATGTTGAAAGTGAGACATTTTGAAATGTCATGCCAAATTCACATTCCCAAAAAGTTGGGACAGGTAGCAATAAGAGGCCAGAAAAGTTAAATGTACATATAAGGAACAGCTGGAGGACCAATTTGCAACTTATTAGGTCAATTGGCAACATGATTGGGTATAAAAAGAGCCTCTCAGAGTGGCAGTGTCTCTCAGAAGTCAAGATGGGCAGAGGATCACCAATTCCCCGAATGCTGCGGCGAAAAATAGTGGAGCAATATCAGAAAGGAGTTTCTCAGAGAAAAAGTTATCATCATCTACAGTGCATAATATCATCCAAAGATTCAGAGAATCTGGAACAATCTCTGTGTGTAAGGGTCAAGGCCGGAAAACCATACTGGATGCCCGTGATCTTCGGGCCCTTAGACGGCACTGCATCACATACAGTAATGCTACTGTAATGGAAATCACAACATGTGCTCAGGAATACTTCCAGAAAACATTGTCGGTGAACACAATCCACCGTGCCATTCGCCGTTGCTTACTTCTCCCTTAAAATTATACATTTTCTCAGTTTAAACATTTGATATGTCATCTATGTTGTATTCTGAATAAAATATTGAAATTTCAAACTTCCACATCATTGCATTCTGGTTTTATTCACAATTTGTACAGTGTCCCAACTTTTTTGGAATCGGGTTTGTAGATGGGACTTTTTCACACTTATTTTGCCTGTTAATAAAGTGCCACTGCAACCGTAAATTTCACTTTAAGACAGACGTGTAGGGTTAAAGACTGAATAGAATAGAATTCCACTTACTTATTTTATGCATATATACATGTGTTATATAGACAGAGTATTTGATGTGCTGTCTTAAGGTTATATTTACATACACAAATAACCTCCACCCCATCACATTGCCAGACCAACTCATCTATTCTCTGTATCACTGCTGGGTCACATGACCTCGGCTTCTGTCAGTGTCAAGACTAATAACATGCTGTCCACTTCACATTTCACACATCACTGCCAGCCCTGTAACACACAAATGCACATGATACACACAAAACATACATATTCATATAATGGTATTGGCTGCACCCAGCATGCCTGTGTATAGCTTGAGGTTATACAGTATGTGCACAAGCTTTAAAAGAAATTCTAAAGTTTTTTTATTCTTGTAAATATATGTTAAAGATGTTATTTGCAAATAATTTACAAACTTGAACTAAGGACACTATTATAAAGACAAACACAAAAGAGATAAAAACGTTGCCGCATGAAGTGTCAGTTTTTAAGTGTTAACACAATCTCTCACCCACACACTCAACCTTCAATACAAGCTGACTCCTGACTGTCTCCTGTAATGTAATTATCAGCAATTAACTCATTCATCACGGCACACAACAGCAGACATCTGTTCACGCTGTAAAACTAGATCAAACTAATACAGCTAAACTGCGAGATGGAAAACAGGCTTCTCCTCAGCGTTTATGAGGTCGTCTGACAGTTGGCGCTTTGTTATCATTTATGATTAAACACTGTGTGGGTTTTTCTGTGTGTCTGTGTGTGCAGACAGAAACAATGAGCTGGATATTAAACATGGGGTTTCCTTTCTTCTGGGTAATTATCACTCATACATTTATTTCATGTGCAGCTTGTAGAACAAGAGCATTAATGTGTACAAATATATATGTGAAGACATCAAAAAACATCTATTTCTAATCAAAATTCTATTTAAATCTTTATTCAGAAAAAAATACTTTGATGTTATTGGATTATTATTATTTTGCATTTTTCTTCTCGCCATTTATTTCGTGAATTTATTGAATTCCAGTTTATTTTTATCTTTCTTAATTTAGCTCTGGTTCACATGTGTACATCTTAAAAAATTTCAATATGACCAAGTTTTCATTACGATCAGAATATTCTTGTGTCATGTAAACACAATTATTTCTACTTTTCCTCTTCTCTGTGCTCATCTCCTTTCCGAAATGGAAATTTATTCCTGTGTCCCTGAACCATCCCCAACCAGACAGACAGACATGCAGACACAGTGTTCCTCATTCCATGTTGAATGAGAATTTGTTTGAATCCATCTTTCTAAAACCAATGTCTCTGTCTTACTCAATCTTTTTCAGCTAGTATTTTCTTTGTTTTGTCTCTTATGATAACGATTTCAGCTTGCTTTTATCTCTGCTCTTTTCATCTGTTCTTTTTCGTTTCTCTCTACCCACTCTCTGTAGTCTGTACGTCACTTCAAAAACAATATAGGCATTAAGTCCCTGGATTAAGTGAGAAGAAGGTGATAGTTACTGTCTCATTTGTTTGGAACTTAGGAGAAAATAAAAAATGTAAAAAAAAAAGTTCAAATTAGAAGATATGGAAAGGCAGATGGAAAATGGAACAAGAGAGAAAAACCAAAGGGAAATAAATCAAGATTGAATGTGGGGCCAGTGAAGTATTATTGTTTGCATTTCAGAGGAAATATAAGATAAATGGCGAAAGAGTCAGTCTTGATAGGGCAAAATTTTGGTTATTCAGGTCCATGTATCGGTCATGACATCATCTGACAAAAAGTGACTGGGAATATCCAAGTCATTCCCAGTATGTGATTGTGTGGGCGAATGACTCTAAATGGCCTGGTTTGCTGGTTATGGCAGCTTTAACTGAAAATTGGCAGGATGGAAAATGAGAGAGTGAGCAAAAAAGAGACAGAAGGAGGAAGATTTACATGCAATTAAAACACACACAAAGCAATGCCAGCAGTGACTGAGATTCTCTTTCACAGTAAGAGACTACATCTGTCCCAATCACACAATCATACACATTCACAAGGTTTGTCTTATGGTATCCCCAAGTGTATGGTAGCCTCCAACTGTTATTGTAAAGACACAGTGGGAGATCTCTGACTGACACCTTCTTATTTAAAAGACACATTTCTAGAACACAACCAGCTACCATTATAAATATATATATTTTTAAAATTATTAATTGTTCATAATTTATTGTTTAATTTTAATAATTTATTAAATATTTAATAAAAATTCATTTGAATTATTATTAGTTTCCATTTTTATTTTATTATTTTTAAGATATATTTTCTTTCATTTATTTTGTACTTAATTTACTAAAAACTATATACATTTCTGCTTTCTGTGGAAGTAGTCCAGGCACAGAGTTAGTTAAATATATAATACAACTTCAACAGCTTATTTTCTGTTTCCATCATTAAATTTATTAATTTGATTAGAATGAAGTAATACAATACTTTGAAAGAAATGACACACTAAACCTTTTAGCAAGCCACACATGAATATTTTTATATTATTATTCTGTATATATCTTTGGTGTTCTGGCTGAGGGTCTTTTTAAGATGAAAACTCTTGGCTGCATAAGTAGCCCTAAAGCGCAAGAAGAAATACTGATTATAACCGAGTTAGGGTTATGACAGAGAGATTCTTCTTCACAATTTATGTTCACATTTCTTTACTCGCTCTTTATTGCTGTTATTTCTCAATTTTCTGGCTTTTTATTTATTAAATCCAATTTTGCGTTGTGTTCCTTCATGCTTTCTCACCTCATTATTACCTTTTAAACCTCACACTAACTCCCCTTTTTTGCTTTATCCATTTTTCATTTTCTCATAGAGAGCATAGCTTAACCTGACAGTCTGGTTTATTAAGTCGAACACCATTGACCAAACGCTCTTAATCAATCACTGCATTCACTTGGCACTGGAAAAATTTGTGGGAGTCCTGTGAAAGATTTTTTGCGAGGGCTTGAAGCCCATGGATGGTTATTCATCCATATCTTTGAAGAATATTCGTTTGATTTAAGTCTATATCTAGAGAGCTGAGATTAGTTATCCTAACAGTAATTCACAGGATAAATACATTTATTAAGCAAACCTCAAACCAGCCTATGGGCCATAAAACTATTCAGTTCTGTTATTCTGACCTCTATCAGTCCTATTTATTAATTCCAGGAATTAAGTCTTATTTGTTGACTAAGATGCTATGCAACAGTAAACAGACAATCTTACACACACACATGCACT
Source organism: Beaufortia kweichowensis (assembly GCA_019155185.1). Lineage (NCBI taxonomy): Eukaryota > Metazoa > Chordata > Actinopteri > Cypriniformes > Gastromyzontidae > Beaufortia > Beaufortia kweichowensis. The sequence continues at coordinate 6,071,296 of CM032804.1, forward strand.
CATAGTAGTATTATTAAGAAGCTGAGATTGTACGCTGTGCGGATATGGATCATACTAGAGCTGTTATGTAATTATATTTTTCTAGAAAAAAGTGCAGTAAAAAGAATGACTCTCCTCCTTACAATATATTTCCTACAACTCCAGCAAGGTCCTCACATGGCTGTTTGTTTAAAGGTCTGCTGTGTTTTGTAAGGGTCTGTAAAATGCTGCCTGAGGCTGCAGTCCACAAAAAATCTCCTATCACAAATGTGCAAATGCAGATTTTCCGGCATTTCTCTGTATTTGACCTCAGCTCCCGCAGGAGTGTTTGAGAGGCTTACAAACTCAAACTCCGGAGTAATTGTCTTTTCTCTTCACATTCTGGCACAAACCCGCTAAAACCGTCTTTCGATTACAGCACAGGTCTGTTTAAATGTCACTGGTTACAGAGTGACAGATGTTGGACACAGTTACGATTTGTTTAGGCTCTTATCTGAGAGTTTTGTCATTGGAGTAATTTCAGCTGTGACAATGGCTGTGACAATGGCTGTCCGTGTCAGGATTGCAAAACAAAATGTTAAGCTTCTGAATGTAATAAGCAATCAGCTGTGAAAGAGTTACCCATGTACCTCAAATCCTCAGAAGCATTTCCATTCCGCTAAATCATATTTCACAGCTCCCCGTGAAATATGTGTCACTAATGCTCAGAAATATCTGCATGCTTTCTGAAAGGATAACCAAGCATTTCTGCAGGAAAAATACCAGCAGTTTCAGCCTAACATTCAGTGAACAATAGTTCCCGGAACTGAATGCATTAAGGATTTTTTACTTTTAACTGGGTTTGGTTCTTTTAAAATGAACTATATGTGAAACAGAATGAAGCAAGATTTGTTGAAAATCATGATGAACATTTTGTTTCAATTTCTTAAAATAACACATTTATTTTTCTGCCATTCTTCAACACTAAACCAAACAGTGGCATGCTGCCACAAATAAACAAATAATGTTTAATATTTACATAAGCATTGGCTGGTTATGATTTAACATTGCTTTACATCCACTTATATGCAATAAATGTTGTAGTAGAATACCACTACAACAATACGAAGATGCTCATAAAATATATTTCAACCAAAACCAAAGGATTTTTAAGTCACCTATCCCTAGAGCTTAAAACTGAATAAAAAATCTACTAAAGCATTATCAAATAGCTAAATAACCACTTGCTGGCCCTATAAAAATGTACGTGCAAAACAGTGGGATCACTTGATATAGAGTGAATTCATTCATGTAAAAAAGGAAAATTTAAAGGAATGTTTTAAGTCAGTTTGCAGATCTGAAGATGCCAGGAAAACATCTTACTCGTGTATTAAATCTTATGCCCTGGTTTAAGCGTTTACAGGAGTGAGAATACATTTCATTAAAATTGGTTTATTAACTGTGCTTGGCTGTAATGTGTCTAGTGATGTAATGGTGTGAGATAACTAAAGGTCAATAAATGCCCGAGATGCCCGCGCGCGCATGTGTGTGTGTGTGTGTGTTCACCTTTATGAGTTTACACCTGATCTGCGCGGACACCATATGGCTGTTCCTCAGATTGCCCACGCGGAACATTAAGCAGAGTTTTCCGTCTCGCTGTGAGATCACCGCGTCCTGGCTGAACATAAGCGTCTCTGCGCGCTTCTTGGGCTGTGACATCTTAATGAACATACAGCCGATGAGGAAAGCGTCCACTATTGAACCCAACAGAGACTGGAACAGAAACAGTATAATGCCCTCAGGGCACTTCTCAGTTATATAGCGGTAACCGTAACCAATGGTCGCCTCGGTTTCAATGAAAAAGAGGAACGCTGACGGAAAGTTGTAAACATTGGCGACGCATGGAGTGTAGGATGGGTCATGACCATGATTCAGGTCCCCTCTTATATAAGCAATGATCCACCACATAGAAGCCATGACCAGCCAGGCGATGGTGTACGTGAGAATGAAAATCAGAAGGTTCCAGCGCCACTTCAGGTCCACCAGCGTCGTGAACAGGTCCGATAAATAACGACTGGTCTCTCCGCCGAGATTCCCGTGCTGCACGTTACAGCGGCCGTTCTTCTCCACGAAGCGCTGGCGCTTCTTCTTCACCGGCGCGCTGGAGAAAGTCGCGCCTCTGTTCGTGTTCACCACCTGATAGTCTTCTCCAAATTTACGCCTAAGCGCAGCCATCGCTTTAACACATTTGCTTAATTAAACCGCTACTTTTTAATGTGAAAAGTGTAACTTACTTTCTCTGTAGCATAGCTTTGTAAAAAGTAGCGGGAGCGCATTTAGTGTGCCAGTACAAGTTAACTTAAAACGCAGCTTTTTTGTCCCAGCCTTTTCCTTAAATGCACAATGAAGCGAACGGCATTCAGCTAAGAAATGACAGTGCATGCCTACTGTAATATCACTTTACTAAACTCTCAGTATGTAACTATTGTCCTCTAGTATTTGGCTCTTGTTTACTCTGCCAATGTGCCCTGGTCTGCTGGAGAACACGGGCTGTTCTCTGTGCTCTCACTGCTCCTCTGCACATAATATTGCATGGACAAGAGAATAAGAGAGAGAGTGGGTGTGAGAGACGGGTGGGAGGAGGGGGTTTGTGAGAGAAATACTATTTTCTACCCTGGAAAAATGCAATAAGAGAGGTGAGGTACGCCGTGCGCGCGCGCTCAAATATCCAACTGGATAATGTCTTAAGGAAAATGTTCAAATGTTTTTGTGGTTTAGGTTTACTTGCTATACATTATGAGTAGATCAACATAAAAATATCAATGTAAACTTAGTTCCTATCGTGAAAGGCGATAGAAAACAAACGTGTGCGTTCAGGCTTAAATCAAATCAGGTTGTCTAATAAAATACCGAATTTGATATTGTTTAGTAGATAACGTGCGCGTCCTATTAATGCGGATAGTCTTTTGTTTTGTCAGTATATGTTCGAGTCAACTATGTCCTTACAAAAAAATAAAGGCACAGATAAAAATTACTGTCTCAATTTCCATTAAAAACTTGACGTGTCTGTGTGGACACTTAATCAAAGAAATAGCGACATCTGTTGACCAAAATAAACACTTCCACCAACGCAACTGACTGTATTATAAAATGGGTTAAATGTAGTATTTATTGGTACTGCAAACAAACTGCAAAGATGTAAAAACCTTTGTGCACGTTAATCATGTTCTTAATCAACACTTACTGACGTTATGCAGTTTGGTCGCAATACATTCATGTCGTGCAGTAGACAAGCTGGCCTGTAGGTAGCTATAACTCTGCATCACAACAACAACTAAAACATAATAATAATAATAACTTTTAACTGTAGTAGAGACACATACACATAATATTCCCAGAAGTCTAATGGTTTATTTTTGGTTGTGCAGTTATTTGTTAAGTGGAGAAATCTAAAACTGTAATCTCCTCTATTTACTCCTTTGGGGCATCTCAAATACATGAGCTTCTATCGGGCCAGACCTAATGTGAAAGACTGCACCATATTGTAGCTATTTGTGCATTAAAAAACATTATATTCCTATAGCAATAACTGGTATAGCTAAACGCAATAATGAGAAAAGATGAAAAAAAATATCTCCTATAATTGGATTATCTCTGTATTTGTCTCTGTCTTAGAATAAAAAGTATTAAATGCATTTATCAGAGAAATGAATTATTGCAATTATAAAATATTGAGCAGTGCCTGTGGCGTCTTTGAGATCGCGTGTTCATAAACGTTATTAAAGGATTAGATATGAATAAAAGTAGTTTATTTTAAATGCTATTTAAATTAAAATGTATGCATATGAATTTGTTTATGTTTGCTTTGACAGGGTTGTCACTCATACAAAGTATGAAAAGTAGAAAACCAGATGATGTCACACAGCTTTTCAACTATAGTTGGAAAAATAATGATCGGAAGTAAAAACTGAAAAAGAGATGAGGACAGTGAGTGTATTAATACACACTAGCTTTGAATAATAAATGAGTTTCAAGAATTGATGAGATCTTCATGATATAACATGAGCTGTCAGGTTTCCTTAAATACTAGCTATGAGCCAAGATGAACTATTTCAACAATGTTAAAAGTTCATTGACCCCATTCTTCATCAGTTCTTTCACCATTAGTTGCCTGTAATCTCTATAATAATTTTAATGATCTTATTTTGTACAGCCCATTTACATTCCTCTTGCAGCTCCTAAGATTTTGTTTTTCAATTATACGAAATTATTGACAGAACATGGTGATTATTGTCACACTAAAATATTTGATGGTCCTTATGCATTTTTAAGCAAAGATGGAAAAGATGTCACTGTTGACTGCATTGTGTATTTTGTGGATGAAGCAATAGAACATAAAAGAAGCGAAAAACAGTCTGTCAGTCCTTGTTGTATCTACCCATCATTCCTATTATCTAGTCTAGACTAATGGGGTCATAAGATTATTTAGACACAGCAAGATCTTAACGGCCTGTTCCACTGGCAGGGGCAATTTAGACAGGTCTTTTCACCAACTAAGTGCCTTTGTTTTCTAAATGTATTTCACTTTAGCAATGCTTTAACGTCACTGATCTTTGTTCTTTATTCAAAGTCTCTTGTATTCTTAATCTTTCTTCACAAATAGATTAAAGTCTAATTAATTAGGAGCTATATGAGGTATTGTTTTTCTCTGCACTGAATTGTGTCACATCTTGTGTCGCTATTAATCTGAGATCTGTGTTACACTAGTAGTATGTGCTTTGTCCTCATTTTGGGGGGCTCAAAGGGATGTCACCAGTTATTTCCAAGAGACAAACAGTTAGTTAGGCACTGCAGAATATAATGGGGAATTGTACTAACATCTATTTCAAAGACGCATAAATAATTTATTAATTTCACACAATTTCTTGAATGTGATTAACAATTTCACATTAGTTATATTCACAAACCCATGTCAAAAAGAACATACAAACGTATTTGTGAGACTTATCCACAACGGGTGCTATGTGCTATTACATATACATTTTAAATGAAGGGTCACATGCATACGATAGTGAAAGTCGTCCCAATAGCACCCACTAGGTCCAGTCTGCAGTGTGATTCCTCAGTGTGCTGTAGTTTACTATCGGACGCTGCTCCAATGCCCTGGATCAGAGAGTCTGTCTCCTCGCAGGACCCGTCCGCTCTACCCACAGTTCCCCGCGCTCAGGCAAGATGGAGGAACGCAGCAGCTGCGGGAGAACAATGTTTGGAGTCTGAAGATTAAAAGTACCATCCGAGGGGGCAAAATACACAAAGAAAGAGCCAACGGTGGACATGCACTGGTAAGCGAAATGCGGATATATGCTTTGTATGAAGTTTAAAGCGCCGGAGAGGCACGCGCGAGCGGGGCAGACAACAAAGCGCAGCGACGTAATGTAGCATGTAGCCGCTTAGCTTGACGCGAAGCATCAATTGTTCGCTAGAGTTGCATGGGGCTGTTTATTATGGGTAAGCGTTGTCGCTTGTACATCCACACCATTGTACATATTCTGTCTGTCTTGGTTTTATGTTTTGAGCACGCAGTGTGAAAATAATAACAGTTTTTGTGTCGGATAACGCTTCTGTTGCCAATCATGGGTTTATTTTCGTATAAATATCATTCATATGGTATGTTATACACCTCGCCAATATAATTTATTTATGACGCACCGCTTAGCCTGATAGCTAGCGCGTTAGCGGCGAGGGCCTTTGTGAGAAGGCATGAAGTTATTAATATAGATCTCACCATAACGGTCCTGCGTTATACACAAAAAAACTTTAAACTTCCCGGCCACTTTCACAGTGTCGACCCCGGGACCCTTACCGCAAAGCTGCATTTCTGCAGATACGGCCACGGCGCCAATGAGTTGAGTTGAGTCTCTTTGATTCGAGTTTGTTATAAATGATGTATGTCTGTCTGATTGATGAGCTAGCTCACTTAGCTAACGTACGCACGCGAGCTATTTACATACCATCTGCGTCGCGTGCCGTCTGCGCGCACTCAAGAACACAAAGAACAGAGAGCTGTTAGACGAGATGATAGACTTTACACCGGGACACCGTGTTCCCCTATCATTCACTTTTCTCACCTTCACGATGAATGTGATTTTCTTCGCTTGGGAGAAAGTTAATAGTTAGAATGTGCGGGAGTTGGACGTGATTTAAACCTCTTCTGTTAAATTTGGATATGATTTATTAATGTACCACATGAGTGTTCGTGATGAATCGGTTTATATTGACGCTTGTAGTTTTGCCTCGAATTAGATGAGCTTATTCAGACGTGACAAGGATGGCGTGGTTCTGACTAACGCGTCGCATCTGGTTCAGATCCAGTCAGTCGGCCTTTTAAAGGAAATGAATGGTATGAATCATCGGATGGCGCAGGAATCCAAAGAAGACAGAAATTGGCCATTGGCTTCCAGGAAACATATGTACTCTGTCTGTACACGCGCGCGCAGGCTGAGGTCAGTGTCTGCGTCAAATCTTAACAGGCCATTCAAAAAACACCGTAAGCGTAGTTTGTGTTATTAATACTCTGAAATGAATTTAAAATCACATTTGTATGACATCAAAAGCAGCATGTATGTAGTATATTGTCGTAAATTATTGTTTTCATGGTCATTTTTCCGAGGTGTTGATTTGGGTACATTGGCGATAATCTGTTCATTCGCTGTAGTAAACAAAGCGCCGATCTGCTCTCCGTGACGTCAGCAGTCGGCCGCCTATCATTCAGACTCATAACAATACTGCTTTCACATTAAATAACCAACAGCACAGACTTAGGTAATCCTCATACGAAATCTGTCTCTTATATACACACACACACACTTGTTCAGGGCATCGGATTGTCACCTAGGCCACTAGCATTCTAGTACTAGACAAGTTCACAGGGCCCAGCATCTGTGTTTGTATTTATAACATGTACTTAATCCTTAACGTTCAAAATAGAGAGCGTGTCTGAACACCAACTGGTTTGTTTTGCATATATGATAACCTAAAGTAGCGTGTCAATATATCTTGAACCTGTTTTTTGTCTGCCTGGATGTTGATATTATATTGTAATTGTAGATGGCTTGTTTTTGATCGTTTTGCTGAGAATTTGTTGTAAATTGCTTTAAAAAACAACTCAGGGGCTCAGTGGAAAAACACTTTTTTAAAACAAAAATGGCAACAGTTGAATTGTTCTGGGAAATGAATGCAGTGATGTTAATATTGGCTTCTACTCTGTTTGTGTGTCTGTAAGGCTCGTAATAAATTTACCCAGAATGAGTGTATAGGATATCATTAAGATCTAATTAAAAGGAACTGCACAGATTAAATCTGTGGATGTGGCTGATTTAACTGATGGTCAGTCCTAATCATGTTACTCATTGCTCGGGCTTGAAACTGCTGTGGATGGGTAAACAAATTAGATGGAGACTTGTACAAGTCTGAATTTGTATAGCTATTTATGTGTCATTATATTAGACCGGTGATGCTACCTGTATTTTGGGAAAATTTAAACATCATTATACGTCAGACTCTTGACTGTGTAGGTATTTTTATCTTGTATGTTTATTAATGTTTATAAAATCTTTTTTGTGTCTAATATCTTGGAAGCATCAGCTGACATGTGAGAGGCACTTATATGAACCTCCGGTTAAACACTTTTGAATCAAAAGATTGTATTGTTGCAATCCCAAAGTTTGCCCTGAGAAAATGTTGTTGTTGTTAAACTGTAAAATATCACTAAGAATCTTATTGTCAAATCTGCTCAAATGGATGTAACTAGTGGTCAAAATCATCAAGCTGCACTGGTTAGCACTAACAGATCTTATTTGGATCTCTGTATCTACACATTTTAAAACAAATGTACTTATTTTAATTTATTTCAATGTATATGGGCATGCAATTTTATATTACCGAGATGTACACACACATTCATTGAAAAGAAACACAATTCTGCACACAATGTATTACAAAAACAACATAAAATGAAAAATGTTTATTATCTATTGACTTTCAATAGATTATTGAACCGGCAACAGCAGCAATGACCACTATTGTTAATCACTACGGGTCTCTCCAATAAATAAAAATCAGTCTGGCCAATGTATCAGTGTTTTACAGTTTTAATAATAATTTAATCAGTGAGTCACTAATCATCATTACTGGCATGTTTTTTTTTTAGGATGAGCGAGGTGCCTTTGCATTGAAGTGGACCCCATCTCCCCTGATCCTGCATTAACGTCTGTGTGATAAATCTCTAAGCATTGCCCCTTCACCATGAGCCTGATCCAGGATAAATTTGGCAATGAGTTCCTCCGCTCCAACGGCGGCATGGAGCCAGGCTTTGGTCCGAGCATGCTCATGTTTAGCCACCTGCCCCCCGTCACCAGCTTCACCCGTCTGGCCAGTCAAACGGTTATGGCTGACCTGCAGCCCCACGAGATGATCCTGAAGAAGGAGAGGGACTCGCCGGATTGTGGAGGAGGGCTAAATGCTGGTGGCATGGGTGGTGGAGGCGGCATAGGAGGGATGATGGGAGGTGTGGGCGATTTTGTTCATGCCATGGGCATTAAACAAGAAAAGGTATCTGAACACGATTACAGATTGCCCCTCTACCCTGGTGGAGGAGCAGGAGTACGGAGTGGAGGAGAGTTGCTGGAGGTGTCACTGGGCAACCATCAGAACCTGGTGGTGCACGACCTTAGCTTGGGAAACGTAAGTGTGTCTGTCTGTAGAAATACCATCAGATGTACATTAATACTTATTCCAACAATTTTTTTTTTTTTTTCATATTTATAGTGCTTTTTTATTAGATTAGTCCTGTGCTCTGTTTTGATGGGTTTTTTTGTAAATGGGGTTTTTGGTGTCATGTTATTAACATTGCTGATTTAATCAGTTGATTACATTTGGGAGGGTTCTTTTTGTTGTGCCATTTTTGGAAGTTTTAGTCATCCAGATTCATTAGACTTGTGCATAAGGGCACATTTTCATTTTGTAGAAATCATGGAGCCCTATCCCCAGCCACGGTATCTGTAAAATCTATAGTATTACCTTGGGGTATCAACCTTCCTTCCTGTCAGTGATGTCATCTAGTTTCCGTAAGGAAGCACGGGCAGGATTTGACAAGGTCAAATATAACATGAATGAAGAAATGTGCACAACAGCATTTTTACTCTCGTGCTGCGATAATAACGCCTTTTTTCAAGGTTATTAAAGCATAAAGTGATGATCTATTGTGTGATCTAAAGTGATGATGATCTATTAAATCATTACAAGAATTGATCCTCTTATGTGCGCCGCTGCCTGAGAGAGAATCAAGCTGAAGAATAGAGATGCTGCATCTGCCTCACTCTCTGTGCTGTAGCCAAAAGCAACTTTGTCATCTTTCATGATTTGATTAAACAAAATCATGATTCATGCTAATTCATGGGTATTGCTAATAGTGTATGGAGAAATAGCACGTATAGTTCTGTCTTTTGTATTATAAATGGTTGGCTTTTTTGCTTTAATAGCTCTTTCTCATGCTCCTTCTGTGATAGAAAATTGTAAAGGAGGTCATTAAAAAAAGGTCAAGAGAAGGGAAAAGGTTTGCTTTGGTCTGCTGTTAAAAATCACATTTTAAACAGCAGAATGTCTCTCACTTCATTTTTTCTCCTTCATTCTTTAGTTGTCTAAAGTGTGAGATTGAAAATGTAGTTTTTTATTGTAATATTTAAATGTGCAGCTGTTCAATAATCCATATGATAGTTTCCGTAGAGGCTCAGCAAAATGAGGAAAGTGGCGTTTAGTCTCATGGGGTAGATATAGAGGCTCGTAAATAAGAGATTTACCACCCTGCCTTCTGCCGCATACACATTAGGGAATACTTTTAATATTCAAACAAGCCTCTCATCTAGTCTGTATTATAGAGCGCTGCCTGATGTCTGTGTGTGCATTTGTTTCTTTCTTAAAAAATCCGTCCAGACCTGTCATGGTTTACTAAGACACTAAAATACACAGTGTCACTCATTCACACTATTTTAGTTTCAATCTACAATGCTTATAATTACCTACTTTTTGTGCGTGACTGAATTGGGTTTTTCGGGGGGATTTTGTCCGTTCTCAATCCCGTCTTTGTTGTCCTTCCAGCTGTCAGGGCGGCTGGTAAAGGAATCCTCAGGGAGAAAAGGTCGAAGGTCAAATGGTGAGGGACAGGAGGGCAAGACGCGGAGGAAAAGAGGAGAGTCGAAGGTGCGAACGCACACACACACACATAATTAACATACAGCTGTGTTATTTGTTGCTGTGTTTATTGTTGAATCTAAAGGAGAGGATTTGAATTCTCAACCTATTTCTAAATAATTATTATAAGTAATATACTCTATAAAACAGTGTTTAATAGAGTCTAATGGTAAATGTTGTCTTGTTTATAGTCTTTGATGCTGGATCCAGATGGAGGCAGCTTGTCTCCAAACTCAAAACCGCACATCTGTGAGCACTGCAATGCAGCGTTCCGCAGTTCCTATCATTTACGCAGACATGTGCTTATACACACAGGTTAGCATGCACTCACATGAAAACCAGACATATGTTAGTGTGTTGGCTTATGCGTCAAATAGCTTATTGTGAGTTAATATATTTAGGTTAATTATTGATGCAGATTTAGTGATGATTTTGATTTGCTTTGCTGGTTAGTTAAATGACCTTTAATGTAATGTGGATACTTGTTTATACCTCGTAAAAAACAATTGTTGTTGCTAGAAACACAGTCGATGCTTGACCATCATTGTCCCTTACAGGTGAGAGGCCTTTCCGCTGCACTCAATGTAACATGAGCTTCATTCAGAAATACCTCCTACAAAGACACGAAAAGATCCACAGTGGTAAGTTCCTTCAGTCTATACCAACCTCACCTTTCATTTTCTTCAGTTCTGACCAATTTGTTTGCAAATTGTAATTTTTTCAGGTTCAGTCCACTTATTTTTCTTATATGTGCGTGCTTGTGTTTTATAGGAGAGAAGCCATTCAGTTGTGATCAGTGCAACATGCGTTTCATTCAGAAGTATCACATGGAAAGACACAAGAGAACTCATAGCGGAGAAAAGCCATACAAATGTGATACCTGCCAACAGGTGAGTTTTATGCACGCTTGGCAGATTTCAAGCCAGAGTTTTGTTAAGCAGTGCATTTTCTCATGTTTATGTTCCATTAGTATTTTTCCAGAACGGACCGGTTGCTGAAGCACAAACGGACATGCGGAGATGCCATAAAAAAGGGCACGGATGGCTCGGAGCATGAGTTGGGTGAAGCAGGCGATGGGGAACATGGCAGCTATGGAAACACTCAGGGACATTTGGCCACGCCTGGACGCAAACGAGGCAAGTCGAAAAATGCTGGTGAGGGGGGTGAACGCAAGCGCAAGAAGTCCACTGGGGTTATGGGGGCGACACATAGTCAGGGGGCAGAGGCTTACGGTCTTCATGACTTTAACTCAGTCGGGAACAATGGGGTTTCAACAACATCTCCGGTCCAGTCAGATCCCAGCATGCATGGGGAACCTGGACAGGCTCCTAAGATGGCCTTCAAGAAGGGTAACAGGAAGTCTTTGGAGAAGACTACTCAACCCATAGATCAATCCAAGCCGGGTAGGCCTGGAGTTGGCTGGGGGTGGAGGCTTAGATGCCCTTGGGCTTCTGTCAGGGCCTGGGGCCAAAGTTGGGCCCAACAGCAGCAATTATGATGATGCCATGCAGTTTCTAAAGAAAAGACGATACCTCAACACAGCAAACAATGGGGGTGCAGGTGCTGGGGCCTCAGACTACGATGTGGGCATCAATCATCTGCAGTCTCAACCGACTGTCATTCAGGGTGTTGTTTCTGGAGTTCTGGATCCCGATGCCTCACTGGGTCTTTTGGACTCCTCCTCTCTTGGAGATATCAAGGATAAGTCTGGAATCCCTGATGAGGTTCTGCAAAGCTTGTTGGACCACTACGCTCAAAAGCCTGATGTGACCTTCGACATCACAGATCCCCATCACGTGGAGCTCCAGACCGCCTCTACGGATGCTCAGGACCCTCTGGGACCTGATGACACCCCCCCAAGCCCCAACAGCGGAGACAAAGCCGTGATCATGCACGAGTACTCGCGCTTTCTCCTACAGGCACTAGAGCGGACCAGTCATAGTGCAGGCTTCCCGTTGGGCCCAACTCCTGGTTCTGCTGCTAATACCACAGGACCATTTTCTGGACCTAGCCCACTTCTCTCAGACAAGCACGTGTATACGTCCTCACCTCTGGAGTATTCCTTCTCGCATCCCGTTTCTTCCTCGCCGTCTCTCTCCTCTGTGCCCAAGTCCCACTTTGGTCTACTTGAAGGCTCGTCGCCTCCGCAGGGCTTCCACATGAGCAGCCTGGAGCAGTCTGCGCACACGCAACAGCAGCTCACACCTTCCCAGGAGCTTACCGAACAGATGGACAAACAGCACACGACCCTCCGCCACCTCCGCACACCCCAAATGCCAATACCTACCAAATCGCACCTCAGCCTCCAGACCTGAGCAGTCAGAAGGAACCTCAAGGGCCGAAAAATGGAGCGACGGCCTCCACTGCAGGATTCTCCCTGGGCACATCCCAGGATCTGACAACCCTGGACCCGGCCAAGGCTCCTTATCAGATTGAAAACTTTGCTCAGGCTTTTGGGGCGCAGTTCAAGGGGGGGCGGGTACCTCTGGCCTTCAGCAGTGACTCGAGGGGTGAGGTAAATCACAGCATACAGACGCAGGTCTCCGAATTCTCAGGGTATAGCAGTCTTTTGGCTGATGTCAGCGGTGCCGTCAGCACTGGCTCCAAAACCCCAACAAGCCAAAGTTACAGGTGAACAGGCTAAGGTGCCTAAATGCTCAGATGGAGGTTCCCTATTTTATTTTTTCATCATGCTGTCTTTATTTTGTATTATTATTATTGTTATTATTATTATTGTTGTTATTATTGTTATTTAGTTATGCTATTTTAATGAATTTGCAATGTTATGAGTAAGGTTTTCTCACTGCCATCATGTTCATATAAACCCCCCTCCTTTGCCTGCAATGCTTTTTCAACATGTTTCTTTTTCTCGGTTTCCTTTAAAAATAAATGAAATGCATCAGTTTTATTTTTATTAGACTTTAGTAGGTCTGTTCTGTTAATCTGTAGAGGGCAAACGCTTTTAAAGCATAAGTACAGTATCAAAGGTCTTGTTCTGTTTACTTCTATTCAATAGACATTCACATTTTATACACTGACTTCACAGGTGTATAAAGATATCTATAAAATGGCTATGGCAGGGAGTCTCCCAAAACTGAAATTGTCTGTTACAATGATTAAAGTATTACTCAGGAAACGTATAGACAGCAAATCTGTCAGAAGGGTAGCAAAGTTCATTGAAGAGGCGGACATTTTGCTTTCAGGAGATATTTTTTTATTCTTCTGAGCGATTGCAACACGGTAGACAAAACTGCTGCCTGCTAAATTACACTGACACCACTTTCCATTTAGCTGTATAGAGATTATGGTACTTTTATGTCGATGTGAAATGCTCACATTCTATTTCCATAAGGGCCATATATATTTATATATATATTTATAGGAATATCTGTATGTAAAATTACATGTAATCTTTCTTAAGACTGGCAGGTGACTTGGAGGGGGATACAGAGGGATTGAGATGTCTGACCCATCACTATGTCCTTATTTGTCTTTTGGGTTGTGAAGCCAAGGGCTATACACTAGAGGGCGCTGCGTGCAAGTCAGATTCTTGTTCTTTTGGATTTTTCATCCCTCTCTCCATCAACTTCTTTTCCCTTCACAATAAATCCCATCTAGCACTTTTTTTAACCTGTTTTTAATAGTGAATTAAACTACCCAGGCTGATCTCACAGAATGTAAACTGTGTTCCTGAAATGCTGTTTTTAAAAGGGGAAACATTTGGTGAATTGAGAGCGGGAAGAAAAAGAGCAAGATTAATTAAAGATTAAAGTGTAGATTATGTTAAAAAAGCCATTGATAATGACTTCACGATATAACGTGCTCAAATCGAGGGTGGGATTTTGGTAGGGGTGGGAGTGTGTGGTATCTCCTTTTCATATTTTAATTCCCTTTTTCTCATGGATGTGTGTTAGGCAGGTTATAGAGAGGAATTTGACTGGGAGGGATCTGAGTGTTTTCTTTTATCTCCTGTTTTTTTTTATTGGGAAAATGTGCTGTGTTTTAAAATTGCCCCTAGTGTACTGATTGCCATGTCTTTTAAGCCTGAGATGATTTGTAAACGGTCCCGCTCTTAGTTGAATTTATGTAGGATAGGTCCTAAATGTAATGACTGAAGAGTACAGAAATTTAGCGAACTTATTGCAGTGTGCATGCACAGCAAAGTATTACCTTGAACTACATTTTATTTTGTACTGTACAAGTATTATTGTCATTTCTTTTTCAATAATGATCAACAACTGCATTGTCTTCCATTAGGGGTGTTGGCCGCTGTCACACAGATTTTACATTACTGTCATCTAATGTTGTTCTGTTGCATTTCATGATCTGTTAAAGGACAGAACCAAATGCAAGATTGTTTGACCACAATGCGTCTCATAGGGATCAAAAACTGACCACTAGGACTTTGAGCTGTGTGCATGACACAATTAGGAAGGTCGGGGTACTCCAATCATAAGTTGATAATGAAATCATTACAAACTGACCGATCTTTTATACCTCATATCAATGACGACAGGAGAGCAGGGATATCTGTACTATGCGAACCTAATGTAGCATGACTGATGTGGTCCCTGATCTGTTGTGATTGCAGTTCAATCTCCACACGCTCAAGTTAAAGTTTATTCATCATATACATGTGCTCTGGCTGTGAATACACTTTGTGAATTAGTTTTTGTCATGAAGTAATTCCCATCTACAGATTATTCAATTGTAATGTTCAAGACGAGTGGAGATCAGTTTGTTATTTTTGTTTTTAGGATGTGATGTGCTGAAAAATGATTACTGGTGAAGGTTTAATGAAGTGCAGATCCCTCAGACACTGTTCCAACGATATCCTGTTTGGCTTGAATAACCCCAATCAGTGATCGCCACAATATGGTCCTCTCAATACTACTATATTTTTGCTTCTTGCTGTATATTCCTGAAAGTATTTATTTTGTTTACATACAGTTAACACTAAAAGTTTCCCCCTTGTTTTTTGCATGTACATTTTTATACGATTTTCCTTTGGCCCCTTGTTTGTCACCATGGCAAATTTGTAGCCAATGGTCTTTTTGTTCTTTCTTCTGTCTTATTTTATTGCAGATTCTTGTGGTCTGATTCACAGGGCTATACTTGTCCATTTTGACTTTTTGATTAGGAAAAACAATAAAAACGCTGATATCAGTGTGCTTAAAAGTTTGGATTTATTACATACCAGAACATTTCCATTGTGATGTCTCATGCGTTGAAACTTGCCATACCTTGTTTGACAAACACACCTGTCATTGCTTAACAGATAACACAGAGACCTGTGTGGTAATATTGGATATTTTTCACACAAAGGTTGCAGAGTTAACTTAAAGCTGAGTTATTGAGATAACAGCCTTGCTCTTTAATATGTTGACCATAAATAATGGTGGGGAGGGTCCCAGTAATTAGCTGATTCTTAACAATATTCAACAAATACTTATCAACCATGATAATTAAAGAGTGGCGTTTAAAGAAGATATTGGAGCGATAAATGCTATAAATGTTGTTCTTAGAATCTCATGGCTTGTAACACCATGAGGTAAGTTCTGTATCAGGGTGGACCAAAGTTTCTGTGTGATGTCATGTCTCTGTATGTCTGTCCCTGTATGGACTGTGCCCACCTTAAATGATTCTCTCAGCAATTCCCAAACAGCGACTTCAGCCTGGTATATTTTTTTTATGTTTTTGATATATTGTAGGCGTTACATGTAAATTTAAGACCATATTTTACATTTTGTTCTATAAGCATTTTGTCATCACATTCCGCTGCTCAGGTCCACAAAAAGCATTTAGTTTCTAATCAACTAAATCAAATTTTATCCTTTTCTCTTTTAAAAGATCTTTTAAGTCTGGAGAGGTGTTGTTAAAGTAGGTCTTACAAGGCACACTTGGCTGCCGTCTGTATATGACTACACAATAATGTTTAGCTTCTTATCGATCATGGCCTAAATTATGACAAGGTTAAATAAAAATGTGTTTTTCAAACGTTTAGTTAAATATTGTTTCAAGCAAGTGATATTTTCATACCTTGTGTCTTTTGTAGTACTATTGATTGATTGAAACTAACAGATAATCAAATGTTTTACTCCGGTTTAACGTTGCAGACAGTACTATTGCCGTATAAGTTAGTTGAACGATTGAAAGGTAGTTTTTATTTCAGTATGTACATGATATTATGATGTCTTGCGAAGAACGTTTTAATACAATGATAGTCATCAAAACTGTCCTGGCCAAGCGCAATAACTTTTTGTGAGGAACGAAGTCGTTTGAATTATTGAAACTTTTATGTATATTACCATTTTTGTAATGTAAAATATGGAGGCTATATTTTTTACATTCGTGCCAGACATTATCATTCATGTTCAAAATCTAAAATCTTATTTTTTCTGCGTCTAATAGCAAAAAGAAAGCTGTGTCTAGATCAGCTAGGTTTGAGATGATGCAGTGTTGGTAATATTTTACACTAAGGTTGCATTTTTTAACATTAGTTAATTACATTAGTAACCATGTACTAACAACGGTCCTACAGTATTTCTTAATCTTGGTACATATTATTTTCACCATTTATTTGTGGATTTTTAAAGCAAACGTTTCTTTGTTAACATTTGTTGATGCACAATATACTAACATTAATTAACAATTGTGTTTGTTTAAAGTAACATTGCTCATAGTTAGTTCATGTTAGTCAATATATTTACTGATGTAAAAGAATAAAACCCTATTGTAAAGTGTTAACAAAGTTTTATTAGTCCTCTTACGTAGTGTTCAAACCCAATGTGACGCAACACAAACTCTAAAGTTCACATACTGTATGTGTATCATAGCAGTCATTCACGTCACACATTAGATATATCACGGTAGCTCTCATATGAAAATGAACATAAAGAATTATTTTTTAGTATGGTTACTATCAAACATGTTGTATGTTTGTGCATCAAAGACCCAGTTATTTTAAAGATTTACAGTTGAAACTTGGATGGTCTTTGTTGCCATGGCAACCTGAAAGTCCTAAAGCCATAAAGGTGTATCGTGTCCTGTGGACACCTGAGCAAACAATTATTTGGAGAGGACCATCTCAAATTTATACCAAGCATGTATTATATTACATGCCCTTGTTTGGGTTAAGATTATAGATTTTTGCTGTAGTTACGTTAACTACAGTTTGACAGTGACCTACGTGCAATTGATTTCTTGTTTGTGCCGGCAATATATTCAGGGTTTTAAGTCATATGTAGAAATACACAAAAGTGTGTTTTTTGTTTTGTGTCTTGGTTTCAAATGTCTGTTGGTTGTGATGTAATTACTGGAAATGGCTGATCTATTTTGACTGTATGTTGCTCAGTGCTGTCATATGACAGAATTGCTCATATTTATATTTATCTTCCTTGTCCGTTTTCTACTTCGTTTAAGTAAAATGCTCATATGCTGCCGATACCTTGCAGATTATAGATTTAATTTTTTAATAGTTATGGTAATTATGATAGACACAATTAACACAGGCCATTTATTTTTTATATATCCCTTATTTAGATTTCTGTCACAAATAAATGGAGGTCTTTATCTAATGTTTAAGCGTGCCTAAAAACAACTGTAAAACGACAACTCAACATGGTGGCATAATGTATTTATTTAAGGTTTACATTTATGGAGTGTTTTCTTAAAGCAGTCCTCAGTTGTGTGACTTAGTGCTGGCACATTTGACTCATAGACCTCACCTTGCATGTTGATCGGTGAACTTTTTTTGTTATTGTTTTTGTCACACATCTTACAGTTTATGAATTTCACACTGGTTTAAAAACAAAGCTATAAGAAAATTGTTCAAATTAAAATAATGGCACTTCTTTTTCCAGGTAAACCACATAGAGGACATAAATGTATATTATTTTTAATGTATATTGTTGTTTTATAGTAATTATTTTTCTGACACAAAAAAATGTTGTACAATCAAATTGGCTTTACAATGGATAAAAATTTTGATCAGTTTTAAGTTGCTGTTAGTTTAACTTATAAAAATAAGTACATATTCAAAATATTGAGCAATTTATAACTAATCGTTTTGAACAAATTACTTATTTACTGATGGTCTTACCAACAAGCCATACTCCAGCTTATAGTCCACCTCCTTTATAACACCTTAAAAAGGTACATCATGGGAAAGATAGTTTTAATAGTGAACGTATCAGGAACCAGACATGGAGCAATACACACACAAAGAATAGTGACAACAAAGGCCACATAAAGGATGGATGATCTTGTATTTAGTAAGTTTCAGGGAACTTCCACTGAAAGCATTGTATGTATTACAAGAAGCTATATTCACCTGCTTCCTCATTATACTTCCTGTTTCTGTATGTCAGTAACAATTAGCAGCAGTCAATTGTCAAATCATTTGAGCTCTCACATAACACCTAAAAACATGCTGTGGGTTAGACAGTCCCATTTTTTTACTTTTATATACTCAAATTTTTTATATTTTATATGGCTACTTGCTTGGAAAAGGTAGTTGATGTCACCTACTAATTATTTTACTATGTCAATATAACAAGCAAAGAGAAAACCGATCATACACGGGCTTGCCTACATAAAAAAATGGTTGCTTGGTTACAGTAGAGATATGATTTTTCTTGACTTTTATAAGCTCATTCTAATTGTATTTAGTACAGACAGTAGCTGGATGTATATTTATAAAGCAAGTTATTCTAGATACGTTAATAAAGAGTAGTTTCAAGTTCTCTTTTTTCATTAATATGTTCTCTGATGTGTATGTTTGGGTGACGTCAGACTGATGTAAATACTTACTCAATAATGAATGACTTTGTATTCAGACACAGATAATGGTCAGTGGGTAATATGGCTCTTCTGATGATACAAACCCAGAGTATTTATGACAGTTTACAGAATGAATCATACATTCTCCACTTGCAATGTTTATTATCGGATTGCCAACACTGTTTATTACTTATTACACAATAACACATTTGTGGAGTTTATAGAACATTGTAAAGGTAGGAGGTTATACCAGCAACTCCTATAATGTTCTAGGTGTATGAGTTGGATGATACAAATCACTGTATGGAAGTCCCTCTGTGTTCATCATTCATTGGTGGCTTGAGGAAATTGAAAGAAATATTAATATTTTCTTCTTTTTGCAACTTAGAAATGCATAAATACTGTATGTGCCAAGTAAAGCCAAACAGTGTGTGAGTTAGTTTTCTGACATTTTGCTGTGACTGCTTCAGTAGTGGGACTTGCTAGCTGATACCAAGTCTTGGCATGGCTAAATTTTAATCTCCATGGATAATTCTGGAGAATATGAGCTTGGAGTGCTCACAGTCTTTCTTTTTATCACTGCAAGTAAAACAAAACTCTGTGTTGCCATACCGTCCTTGGCCATCTACGCATTTTCCAGAGTGATAAGAAGGAAGGGAGTGTCAACGTGCTTGATACAGAGTGAATGGGGTTTGGGCACTAAAGTGTCAAGACATTCTTTGAAACAGTATCAAACAGTCATTTTTAGAGCTGATATGACACTTGTTGCGAAGGTTTTTATGAGCAATAAAAGTTTGACGCCTGTGTCCCTGTTAAATTTTTTTAAAGCTATTATCTGCTCTGAGATTTTTATTTTCTTATATTTGCTACTGAGGTTTATTATGCTTCATCGTGTGTTGTGCAAACATCATGCATGTAAAGTTGACATCTCCCGATGTCCTATTTAAAGCAAGAATCCTTTAGCACCTCATAAAGTACATCTATTTCGTTTTTTCATTTAATCATGAAGATGACATAAGTTAATTTCTCACCCATATGTTACAAATTCAGGATTAATTCATTTGGATTAAAGCATCTAACAAATGCATAAGTGTCAAATTAAAATGTTAATAGTAAAATACTGCTTGATAAAATCTAAATAAAATCGTCCTCTAAATACTTTTTCCCTGGTTCTCCTGGAAGTATTTTAAGTGGTTACCTACAACTAAAGTACAGTTTTTGTTTTCCTTTGGTGTATATATATAACACCAATATATAAAACAAATGGTATATATATATATATATATATATATATATATATATATATATATATATATATATATATATATATATGTTTTATATATTGTTTTATATATTATATTATATATATATATATATATATATATATGTATCTATATATATATATATATATATATATATATATATATATATATATATATATATATATATATATATATATATGTATATATATATATATATATATATATATATATATATATATATGTACACACACACCATTTGTTTTATATATTGGTGTTGTATACAGCTCATGGCTCATTCATTTTAGGGCTTAGCACCAGCATCTTTACAAGATTTAGCAATATACCACACCACCAATTAATAAAGGCTCTGATTTGTTTTGTATTTTTTGTAATTATATTCAAGATTAATTTAGAGTTCTAGCTTGATTGTTTTATCACTGCAAAAAATATCCATTGATGCAAAATGATGCAAATACAGAAAGACCCAAAACAAAACCTGTAGATTAGAAAGTATAATAAAAGATTCAAGTTAACCATTGCCTAGATTTTCATAATGCAAATTCAATTTTAACACTTAACTATGATCTATGACGTCAAATCCAAATATGTGTTTTGTTGTAATTCTGTAGTTCTGTCTCTGCAGTTTCAGTATGGTTGATTTCTCCTGTGTTGTTCCTAATACAAACAATAGGCTTAATTAACAACTAATAGCAGTTATGTCATATCTGTTTAATGTACTTTGTTTGTGGCATATTTATATTCTATGTGTTTTCATAAGTAATTATATATTGTAATAGAGCAATTTCAGAAATACAAATGTATTACTATGAGTGTAATACTACACTTTAGGTCTCCCAAGACTGTATTAACATTTGCTTTTAACCATTCTAACCATAACCATTCTAAAATAATAATAAGTAGTAGTAGTAGTAGTAGTAGTAGCAGAAACTAAAAAGAAATCAATTTGAGGATTTGTTTCACCTGTCCTATTTGACAAACTTTTTTATTTACTGTATAGGTATCCTCCCTCTTAGAGGCGTATTTAGCCGGATGATTATCAAGGGCTCAGTGAGTGAAACCACCTGTAGCGGATCTGTACTCTCAACACAAATACACACTGTGTAATAAACCTCCGAAAGACACCGAGTTGAGGGACTTTAAACGCTGTACTTGGACATCTTCTGATGCGGAATCTGTTTTTCTTTTTATTTGTATGAACGTCACTCAAGTGAAATTATGTTACTTACGCATCGACTGTTGCTATTAATATTTATCTCGGTTTCAGGTAAGCATAATTTACTATTAAAGATGTGCGTGTGTTTGTGTGTGCAGAAATGTTTATTTTAGATCATCATATTTTTATGAGACATTCTTCTCGACTGTAGCACTGATCTTGATTTGATCTGAAGTGTCCTGCGCCACGTTATGTTTAAGGACCATGGACAGTCTCGAGCTTTGGACAAAACCAAGATTTTCCATTTTCGATTAACTATTGCTTTAAGTCTGGTCTCTGCCGGGAAGTGTTTGTAAGAGACAAAACTTTTGCCTGGCAACATCAAACAAACGCGAGGCATATTTGAATAGCCATTTGAACGGCTTTGAGCGCGGAAATTAGGCGGATAACAGATGACATTTACTCGTAACTTGTAAGTTAAATAGCGGTCGAGGTTTGCGACTATTTGAAGTTGGCAGAGTGTCAAATCCTGTGAGTCATTCACTTTGCCCTTCACCAAAGAGAATAGAAATGCCGCTGATTTGAGGTCAGTGTGTCTCTCATACATAATTGTGTTGTTAAATGCGTAGATATATATTGAAAAGTCATTAGGAGTTTGTTTGCTGCTTGAAGTTTGTTGATAATTGTGTTCTTATAGCTTTATATGATTTATTGGCTTTCACGTTTTGGGGATTTGGTGTGATGTGAGGGGTGAGGGTTCAGTGACTCACTGTATTACATGCATTCACGCATGACTTTGAGAGTCTCAGATGTTCATTCAGGCACACACTCGCTTGTGAGTCAGCATTTGGGAATTGTGAACGTCACATTCTTTTGAGTTTAGTACCCCAAAAGTATCAAGTGTCATATTTTTTCATTCAGGAAAAGCGCTTTTGTATTGCAGCATTGAATGTAAAGACAATATCTAAGTAGAGCAGTCATTCGACACTGATCTGACTCACTGATAAGTTTAAATCAAACATTTCACTTAAACTCTGGTTTATCAAAACAGCATCATGGTAGAACTAGTTTAACAAATTAATGATCGTGAGTCATTAAGGTCACCTGAAATCAGGAAGCAGTTCTGTTAAAACATTATGAATGTCACTGAATGTACTAAAGGACACACATCACAAGGCTCTCAGCCTGAGGGCTGTTTGTGTTTCTGTCCCGCTGTATGTGTGTGTGTAAAGGTTCCAGGCCTGGAGACTGGAGTAAAGGAATATCCTTAGGCAATGTTCTGTTGTTCGTTCTGCCATCAGGTCCAGCTGTCCACTATTGGAACCCTCCAAATATAGAAACTAAGGGAAATACAGAATAGCAAGATGGTAGGATTGAAGTAATGGGATTTGTAAGGTAGGGGGAAAACACACAATGACAAATCAGATGAAAGAGAGAGAGAGAGAGAGAGAGAGAGAGAGAGAGAGAGAGAGAGAGAAAGAGAGAGAGAGACATGTGTGGTAGTGTGCCGTTAAAAAAAGTGTGTGTGGCCCTGATAAACCCTACAGTATGGGGACCAAATGTCTTCACAAAGATAGTAATACCAGTCAACCCCATAAGGAGAAAAGCTTATAAACCATACAAAATTATGTTTATTTGAAAATGTAAAATGCAGAAAGGTATTACCATACAATACACAGTTTTCAAAGTATAAATGTCATTGGCAACTAGAGTTGAGTAGAGGTCACGGAGCTACAGATATGTGTGGTTGAAGCTGGGAGGATTGTAAAATAAGGGGCTTGTTAGCCTTTGTTTTGGACGGTGCTGTAATCCAGGCAAAGTGCTGTAGTGCTAATCTGGTAAAGAAGATAAAGAAGGTCTATAATGCAGCCAATATAAATAATAAAGTCATGTTTGCAAATTATTTGCAAGGTTCTGAACCTAAGAGCTACTTAAAGATCTTCTCTTCTCTTCTCTTCTCTTCTCTTCTCTTCTCTTCTCTTCTCTTCTCTTCTCTTCTCTTCTCTTCTCTTCTCTTCTCTTCTCTTCTCTTCTCTTCTCTTCTCTTCTCTTCTCTTCTCTTCTCTTCTCTTCTCTTCTAT
This sequence comes from Beaufortia kweichowensis, assembly GCA_019155185.1. Classification (NCBI taxonomy): domain Eukaryota; kingdom Metazoa; phylum Chordata; class Actinopteri; order Cypriniformes; family Gastromyzontidae; genus Beaufortia; species Beaufortia kweichowensis. Next base: position 6,094,800 of record CM032804.1, read on the forward strand.
ATATATATATATATATATATATATATATATTTGTTTTATATATTGGTGTTGTATACAGCTCATGGCTCATTCATTTTAGGGCTTAGCACCAGCATCTTTACAAGATTTAGCAATATACCACACCACCAATTAATAAAGGCTCTGAATTGTTTTGTATTTTTTGTAATCATATTCAAGATTAATTTAGAGTTCTAGCTTGATTGTTTTATCTTACCTTTATCACTGCAAAAAATATCCATTGATGCAAAATGATGCAAATACAGAAAGACCCAAAACAAAACCTGTAGATTAGAAAGTATAATAAAAGATTCAAGTTAACCATTGCCTAGATTTTCATAATGCAAATTCAATTTTAACACTTAACTATGATCTATGACGTCAAATCCAAATATGTGTTCTGTTGTAATTCTGTAGTTCTGTCTCTGCAGTTTCAGTATGGTTGATTTCTCCTGTGTTGTTCCTAATACAAACAATAGGCTTAATTAACAACTAATAGCAGTTATGTCATATCTGTTTAATGTACTTTGTTTGTGGCATATTTATATTCTATGTGTTTTCATAAGTAATTATATATTGTAATAGAGCAATTTCAGAAATACAAATGTATTACTATGAGTACTTAAAGATCTTCTCTTCTCTTCTCTTCTCTTCTCTTCTCTTCTCTTCTCTTCTCTTCTCTTCTCTTCTCTTCTCTTCTCTTCTCTTCTCTTCTCTTCTCTTCTCTTCTCTTCTCTTCTCTTCTCTTCTCTTCTCTTCTCTTCTCTTCTCTTCGCCTTACATCGCTTTGCCTCTCCTCTCCTCTCCTCTCCTCTCCTCTCCTCTCCTCTCTCCTCTCCTCTCCTCTCCTCTCCTCTCCTCTCCTCTCCATCCATGTTCTGTTGGATTAGAGGCAGTAAATCTGGTCTTTAATTGGACAGCATACTCTGGCTGTGCTTTAATTGGATATGATCGAGTATAAGTTGGTCTTGTGGGTCCTAGCGCAAGAGTGCTGCTCAGGGAACCATCTGGTACCTAAGAGTCATTTACAGCTTTGCTAGCCCTTACAAGCAAGAGAAAGACCAGGTATATGGCACCATAATGGGCTCTTATTTTCTCTCTCCATGGCAATATCAACCAATTTAAGGGACTAAGAGGGAGTCTGGTGAAGATAAAAATAGGTAAACTGTAAATCAACAACTGTTTTATTTAAGTAGATGAGCCAAAAAACAGGATTATGATAGCATGGTTTAGGGTTACAAAGATGGAAGTTGCCATGCGGTTTCTGTTTTGTTCTGGGTGGTTAGGCCAAAACAACCTAGTGTAACCCCAAATATGATTCTGTTTAACTAATTCTGATCAGGATCTCTAAACAGAAGCCATTTAGGTCGAAATGCTAGTCTGCTGATATTATACTGATAAGGCCATGCTGAAGGGAAACATGTTGAGTGGGAAAGTTAGTACCATGCAGGAGAACAATGAAAGACAAGATTTCATTGCTAGGGACAGTAGCTAAATACTGAACAATTAGTAGAACACACAGGTTTGTTTGACCTTTAGTCACTTAACATTGTTCATACAAAGGGCCCTGTGAAATGGGGTCAACAATTGAATCAACTTCAAACATTAGTCAGAAAAAACTTTAATTGCTCTGGAAAGTACGTAAGCAGTTGATAGCATTGTGTACAGGCTGGTGGAGTATTCCACTTAACACCTTTGCTGTAACAACCGGGAAGTTGCAAATGTCATTTCTTTAACAATTATTGGTAAACATTCTTCTGATAATGATATGAATTGAAAAACATGCACGTATAATCATTACAATCATTATCTACAGTTCTGCTTTAGCATGAAAAGAAGCTTGATAATGTGCAAGCACTGTTGACACTGTATTTGGGTCAAACTGCACCTGACACAAATACGTAGTTAGAACTGTCAATTCATTCAACATTTGATCAGTTGATAAGGTCAGCAACCTCAAACACATATCAATAATGATGTAGTTCACGCAATATAGTACGTTATTGGGACATACTATGAAACATTCAGTCAACATTACAAATACTGCAGTTAAAATTATACCGTCACATGGTGTATGTTCACATGCGTCAGAGCTTGTGCAATAACCAAAATTTCAATAAAACGCATCTATTCTTAATAAACAAAAGAATTGATGTGAATGGAGCAGATAATTAAACGGAGAGAATGGGCAATCACAACAACAGAGAAAGTGACACAGGGTCTGTGTGTTTTTACAAGAGAGAATATGAGCAAGGGTGTGCGTTTCAGAGAGCCAGCATGATAGATGATAGGATGGGTGTGAGTGTGTGTTTATCTGCGGGATGGCGTGTCTGTGGGAGGTGGAAGTGAAATCAGCTCACAGTTGTCAGGTTTTCCTGCTGCTTGGCGTCAGGTTTGTTCCTTTTGAAGTAGCGAGCCATAACTGCAGAAGACTTTAGCCACAGGGCATTATGGATCTGCCTGTCAACCGCCACGTTTCACACACTCTGACTGACCGTCTATGTATGTGCTGTGTAAAGTTTTATTGGCTTTAATATGAAAACAAATATTGTAATAAATAATAGTTAAATTGGAGTGTTTTATTGCCATACTGTTGGCAGATCTGGTGGGTGTGTTTTCTGTGTGGGAGGGAGTAAGACAAGCTTCAAGGTCACCCGTCACACACACACTCATAAGTTTAGAAATAGAGGCTCTACTGTACATAGCAATGGAGGAATTTGGTTAGAGGAGAGAGAGTGTTGAGACATTTGCTGCTCTGGTAACAGAACAGAAGCATCTCGTCTAACTTTGCCCTGAATGAATGATTACTGTCAACATGAGGTTGAAATTCTAGGGCGACCCCAACAATGAGCTCTCTCTGAAGGCTAATACGCTTTAATCACATGTCAAGCATTCATTTATCTTAAAGTTGTTGAGCTTAGAGGATCACCTTTTATTTAACTTGATTTAGGTTTTTAATTATACAATTGAAAATGTGGTTTGAGTGTTGATGAAGCTATAAGGAATCTGTTTATTTTTCGGGCGTTATTATTTGAACAGTTATTTGATTATTTAAACAATTCCATCACAATTTTCCAAACCCAAATACAAACTTTTGCTGTCTTGACCTCTATAATTTGGATTTGTAGACTCAATTGACTCGAAATTCCTATAAGCCAAAGTCTGACCTGACCTCTGCTGTGGTCAGTAGTGAAGTCTTATGTGCACTTTGACCTTAACAGCCTCAGTCTGACATAGTTTCCTGTGTGTACTGTGAGCTGGAACTGAACCTGATGTAACCCTCTCATCTCCTCTGCGTCTGGAAAGGATTAGCAAGTAGTAGGCTAATCACCCTGCAGAGTGTCCCTGCAACCCGCATGTGTGTTTGTTCTCAGTTGCACATGCTGTACCCATAACAATTGGCACATAGTGGTAAGTGATTATGGATAAAACAAAACTTCTATGCTGACTAAATAAATTAACATCTTACTATCAGCAGTGCATGCAGTATTTCCTTTCCATTGTATGTATATATCCTCTTTTTAATGGGTTTAATGGGCATTTTCACAACACTAAACATAAATAAATGTGTCTGGAGTGCCCGGTAAAGAGAATAAAGAGTCTACAGTGTGTGTGTTTTCAGTTGGGTGTGTTTGTGTGTGGAAGAAGGTAATAAATGAATTACTGGGTAGTTATGCAAATAATGAATTAATTCCTGCATGTATTTTTGTGTGTGTGCCTGTATTTGGTTTTCTAAGTAATATCGAAAGCAAACAACAACAGAAACTGTGCCTGACCGCTGTGTATGAGTGTTTTTGAAGTTTAATTCCCATGTAATTTATAGATGTTTTTTTCATTTGTGTGTGCTGTGGTTGCCAAGCACTAACATGATTACACCACTGCAGGATATATATCACTGTTTGTTCCTGGAAAATAATAAAATTACTTCTAGGACATGATGTATACTTTGCAGAGTTTTGGTGTGGGAGACTAAAATAGTACACCATTAGCTACCAGAGTGCTAACTAACTGCTCCTGGTGGATTTGTAAGAAACTGACAATGACACTGAAGATTAAAAGTTATGTTTTAGGATTGTATGAATTTGCTGTATCATGTAGCACCTGACTAATTTTGTCTGTGTTTTTACAGCCTCAACCCATGTGGTTTTAAGCACAACCATATCTCCGACAAAAAGTAGCACATCCACAGGCACCACTGCCTTTACAACAAGACAATCTGTGGAAGTTTCACCTACCACAAATTCAACTACCATACATCCTCATACATCAACAGTGAATACAAGCACGACTATTAACATAGACTCAACAAACACCAAAAGTTCTACAACAAGCAATACCATTGTTAGCTCTGCTGGCGGTAAGATAACTTTAATTTCCTCCAGTAAATCATCAGCTGGTGGATGAAGTGCCTGAATGACGAGAATAGGATTATTATTAGCATTTTTGTTTTTCTGCTGCAAAAAACTGTCATTTAGTCATCAAATGTTAGTCTGCATGTGTCTCTTTAATTAGGTGGTTGTTGATTTGGAGCAATGATTCTTGAGCCTTTTAAGCTTTGTAGTCTGCGGTCATACAGTCATTTAAACTTTGCATGTGTCTCTGAAAACAATGTAATCAAAATACATCTGCATTGCTTAGTTTAACATCTGCTTGTTTCAAAATTGATTGTTTATATTGGTTCATTGATGTTGTTTAATAATCTACTTCAATCAATGTCATAGGCTCATCCACAGCTACCCCAGGAAATGCTACAAGTTCACCAGTAAGTGCAGGGAATGCCACAACTCCAGCAACATCCGTGACTACTGCAGTCAACACCACAAGTCAAACTGTATCTACACCAGGAAATGCCACTAGCCATCCTGCAACTTCACCTGGAAGTGCCACAAATGGTTCTGGCAGTACATCAGGCCATGCCACAACTCCACCTGCATCTGTGACTACTGCAGCCAACACCACAAGTCCATCTGTATCTACACCGGGAAATGCCACAAGCCACCCTGCAACTCCACCTGGAAATGCCACCAATGCTCCTGGTATTACATCAGGTCATGCCACATTGACTTCTTTACCTCCACCAGGCAATAGCTCAATACCATCCCCAACTGCAGGAGGCAGTGTCACTACTTCTCCTTTTATCACATCTGGCAACACCACAGTGGTTGTCACTACCACTTCTCTTAATACACCAGTCAATGCCACGGTTACATCAGGAAACCCTACAATACCAACAAACAATGCCACAACTCTCCCCCTAACTACCCCAGTCAATGGTACATCTCCACCCTTAACCACACATGTTTCACATTTAACTACACCTGGGAATGCTACATTTCCACCTGTAACTACAACAGGCAACACAACGGCAACTCTGCCTATACCAGTCAATGCCACAACTCCACCACATCCTACACAAGGTAATATCACAAGTGCACCCCTAACAACTCCAAGCAATGCCACAAATCCACCACTAACAACACAAAGTAATGCTACAGCACCTCCTGTAATAACACCAAACAATGGCACAAGTCTACTGCTGACTACACTTGGCAATGTCACCGTTTTACCAATGACTTCTGTTGGTAATGCTACAGCTGTCCCTCAAACTCCATCACTGACTACATTAAGCAATTCTACAGCTCCACCCACAGTAACACCGGGCAATACTACAACTCTTGCACCAATTACTAGCCCAGTCAATGTAACAACTCCGTTAATGACAACACCAGGCAATGCCACAGGACCACCCATAACTACAGTGGGGAATGCTACAACACCAGGGAACACTACTGCATCCCACCTCACTACATCAGTAAATGCTACCACACCACCAATAATTCCACCAGGTAATGCTACCACAACTCTTATTACTACACCAGGAAATGGTACCACACCATCCATAACTACACTAGGAAATGCTACCACACCACCCATAATTACACCTGGAAATAGCACCTCATTACCCATAACTACACCAGTTAATGCTACCACACAACCCATAATTTCGCCAGGGAATGCTACAACACTGCCTGTTACTACACTTGGAAATGCTACCACACCACCCATAACTACACCAGGAAATGCTACCACACCACACAGTACTACACCAGGGAACACTACAACGCCATCCATTGCTACACCAGGAAATGTTACCACACAACCCATAATTACACCTGTAAATGCTACCACACCACCCATAACTACACCAGGAAATGCTACCACACCACCCATAATTTCACCAGGGAATGCTACAACACTGCCTATTACTACACTTGGAAATGCTACCACACCACCCATAACTACACCAGGAAATGCTACCACAGCACACAGTACTACACCAAGGAACACTACAACGCCATCCATTGCTACACCAGGAAACGTTACCACACCACTCTTAACTACACCAGGAAATGTTACCACACAACCCATAATTACACCTGTAAATGCTACCACACCACCCATAACTACACCAGGAAATGCTACCACACCACCCATAATTACACCTGTAAATGCTACCACACCACCCATAATTACACCTGTAAATGCTACCACACCACCCATAACTACACCAGGAAATGCTACCACACCACCCATAACTACACCAGGGAACACTACAACGCCATCCATTGCTACACCAGGAAACGTTACCACACCACTCTTAACTACACCAGGAAATGTTACCACACAACCCATAATTACACCTGTAAATGCTACCACACCACCCATAACTACACCAGGAAATGCTACCACACCACCCATAACTACACCAGGAAATGTTACCACACCACCCATAATTACACCTGGGAATGCAACCACACCATCCATTGCTACACCAGGAAATGCTACCACACCACTCTTAACTACACCAGGAAATGTTACCACACAACCTATAATTACACCTGTAAATGCTACCACACCCCATAACTACACCATGTTAACTAACTACACCAGGAAATGTTACCACACCACCCATAAATGCTTCCACACCACCCATAATGTTGTTACCACACAACCCATAATTACACCTGGAAATGCTACCACACCACCCATAACTACACCAGGAAATGCTACCACACAACCCATAATTACACCTGTAAATGCTACCACACAACCCATAACTACACTAGGTAACACTGCCACATCACAAACAACTACACCAGGTAATGCTACCACACCACCAATAACTACACCAGGTAATGCTACCACACCACCCATAATTACACTAGGGAACACAACCACACCACCCATAACTACACTAGGGAACACTACCACACCACCTGTAACTACACCAGGTAATGCTACCACACCACCTGTAACTACACCAGGAAACACAACAACACCACCCATAACAACACTAGGAAACACTACAACAGAAAATGCTACCACACCACCCGTAACTACACCAGGAAACACAACAACACCACCCATAACTACACCAGGAAATGCTACCACACCATCAATCACTATACCAGGAAATGCTACCACACCACCTAACACTACAGCAGGGAACACTGCAGCACCACCCATCACTTCAGCAGGGAATTCCACAACACAACCTCTAACCACAGGAAACTCTACTACTGGATCTGTTGTGTCTACTAACCAAACTAACCCCACAACCCCACAAGGTGTGTTTGAATGAATGATTGTGTTTGTGTCTGTGTGTATTCATGTAGTGGGGTCCTCACAACTCCATTTAATGCCTTTTCCTTATATAAATTCTAAGTGATATTACATTTTTATATTTCTTCTAGCTACTTGTCCTGCAGTGCCATGCCCAGCACCCAGTGTCTGTGTGAATTCTACCTGTCAGTGTCTGGCAGGAACCATGCCTGATAATAATGGTTTGTGTGTGGAAAGTAAGTGTCAAATGTCACACTTGTCAGTCACATTTTCTCCTCCTTATGTAGGCCCACATATAAGACATAACATTTAGTGTTCAGAATTCTTTTCAGTAAAAAGCCTGATGAGCAAAAGTATCATTTTACTCATACTCATTGTATTCCAAACTTTGAAGAACATAAAACACATCAACTGGTTCTTGCTTGATTGTCCTTGCTGAAGAGTAAATCATTTAACTTAAGTTTTTTCATCATTTTAAGTACAGTAAATGTATGGTTTGAGGCATCTTGGAAGTCCAATGGATTACTTTTTATGCTTTTATTTTTTTGGTAAAATAGTTTCAAGTTGATTTTTTTGCAGTAAGCTTTGCACTTAACCATTGCCTTATTTTAGCATCAAACTCTTTCTGTTAACCTGTTTATCCGCAGTGAAAACCTTCCCTAGTAGGCTGCATGTGAACAGAGCTTTTGAAAGCGCTATGAGTAATCCTCAATCAAAAGAATTCAAGGAAATTGCCAATGAGATCATTTCTGCGGTAGGTCACACACTTGACCAAAAATCAATATTTAGTCTGATTCTGTGCTAAACATTTAATTATTTTTTAAAAGATTTACCTTCATACACTATTGACATACACTATTGAAGTAATTTGGCAGACATTATAAAAAAATCTATAAAAATTCTGATATAAATTATATCATTCTCCACATATATATGTAGCGTGCTGAGATATCATAATCAATTAAAATAAAAATGTAAACGTTTAGAAAATGCATACTGTTATAATTTTGTATTTGTGTAAAGCCTTGTAAACATTGCACTCCGTAACAAATCTGTATCCTGGCTTTATATATTCTTCACGCTGTCTCTGTCATCACGCTCTATTCCTCTTCTTTCTAGGTAAAAACAGCAATGGGTAACAGGTCGGACTACACTGGCACAACAGTTCTTAAGTTAGCGTAAGTAGCTCTTGTATCAGTTCTTAACCACAGCTTTCTAAATAGCGTATGGTAGTTACCAGTTGCTAATCTCTGTATAATTATTTCCAGGCCTGGCAGTGTAGTGGCTTCAATAAACAGTTTCTTTGAGGTCAATTCTCAAATCACCCAGAAGTTATTTGACGACACTATAGAACAAGCTATAAAAGAATGCACTCAGAAAAACTGTAGTGGCATTCTTAAAGATGCTCAATACACTGGTGAGTATCTTGAACACATGACCTCTCAATCTTGCTAATCCTCAACACAATGGTAAATGTCTTCACATGAACTAACCGAGCGTTAGATGAGGTAGAAAATATTTTTTATTGTTTATGTGTGTCATTATGGTTTAAATTATTGTAATTAATTCCCTATATTGTAATACTGTAACTTTTTATCAACAGGTAATTTGCTGCCGTTTTATTTGTTTTAATGCATTTAGTTTTAGCACTATGATAATAAATTGAGAGACTACAATAAATATTGTAATTTCAAAAATGTATTTGTCACACCACAGGATCAATAAAAGCTAATAAGGTGAAAAGAAATTGAAATGGTGGCCAGGTGCAAGACATAAAATATATACTTTTCACTTTTCTAGCAACCAACCTGTGTGAACAGACACCTGCTCCCTGTGATGTGACCTCCACAGTATGTGCGTTTACAGATGGTCGTGTCAAATGTCCCTGCAAACCTGCCTATGTATCAAATCCTTACGTGACCCAGAGCTGTACAGGTGTGTGTTTATTTGTGTGCCATGCAGTAAAGAAGCACAGAGGAAGTGCAGTTTTTTAAACTGGAGAGCAGGTGTTTGTGTGTATGTCAGCTGTGACCTTTGAGTTTGTCGTGGTATGGCAGGGTAGAATAGGTTTGAAAACTCCTGGTCAATGGTAACACAAATTAACACTCTGATGCATGAATTATTTTTGATTATTCACAAAGATTAACAACACATGTCTAGATCAAATATTTGTTTCTATAAATAGCCAGATAAAACAGTGTATGTGAGTGTATTAGAATGTACAATTAAGTCTTTAGTAATGACATTTCCTACAGTTTTTTGTTTTCCATATTTTTTATAATTGTACCACGTAATGGTTCTCTCACTAAACACTGTATAATGTTTTTCATAGCCTGTCCCAGTGGTCAGAAAGCAGAAGCAGGGAGCTGTGTTGCGTGAGTACCATTTCATTTCATGCACATCATCTCCTACAGTGCCATGTAAACTTTGTATGTTTGTCTTGGGTATGAAATGTGTACAAAGAGGGTGACAGTAATTCAGCAGCAGTTAAGTGCATCATCACATGTACGTGTAATAGAAACTACCACCCCTTGTGTCGTGGCAATATTGCAGCCGTCACAGCTTTGAGGTGAACTTTCACGTTGATTTAATCCTTTTTTCAGATGTCCATTTGGCTATTCTGGATTCAACTGTAATGACTGTAAGAATTCCTTTTTATTTATTTATTTATGGATCTGCTTATATGTGGATGTTAAATGATCTTGTCTCTCTGTCTAGCCTCTCTGTTGGCTCTCGTGGTAGTGGCGTGTGTCTTAGGAGGAATTCTGCTCATTGCAATTTTGGCTTTTATCATCTACATCTGTTTGACTCATCGGTGAGTATCCACCTTACAGTACTCAAACCAGCCAATCAGATCAACAGAAACTGGTCATTTTAGCCATCATTAACCATTTTTGTTTTCAATATACATCAGCTGATCATTGAGGTCAGGTGGTTGTGTCTAAGACTGCTGGTCAGTCCATAACTCTCACTTGGATGTTTGTTTGTATTATTTATTTATTTTTAAGCGGGAAGTCTCAGGAAAGTTATTACAACACTCCATACCCTTCTGAGGACATCCGGTCTTCATGGCCCTCGCAGGGTATCCCTCCTATCCCTCGTGCTACTCTTACTTCCGTTTCCAGCAATAATGCCAGTGACGTCACGCTGGAGATGACAGAGGGGGCGAGCAGGAAAACTAACGGATTGGTGAGCGCTCCGTCTCCTGTTAAAAGCTAATTCATAGAGCAGATATACTTACGTGTAATTTACAGTGGGTTAACTGGTGGACTCAGAGCTTTTTTTCAATTACTCTTACTAAAAGTTAGCCCACTGTAAATTAGAGTTTTTCCAATTCTGCCATCTCCCCTTCATGTATCCCTATAATTTCATACTAACACCAATAACTGTGTCACAATTGTAGATTTATCACACTAACAGATACTAAATTCAATCAGAATTAAGGTCATTACCAAATCTATACTCTGCCTGCCAAGCTGACTTTCACTGACATACTCCTAGATGAACCGAGTGTACCATTATTTTAATTTTCTTACAAGTAGTACTTTAATAACAGACGTAAAGTCCATTACGGGCAAACGCTGTCTTGTTACAGCCACACAGAAGATGGTTTATTCCATTTTTGGATTAACTGCAGGTTGTAAGTCACAGCTTGGTACTATAGAGTTTGTGATTAGCTAGTTCGTAACAATCCTGTTTGTGTGTATGTGTGTGTGCATGTCGTTGTCGTGTATGTTATCCCGTTCGTTGGTCTTGCATGATTATCCCTCACACCAAACTCTATGACTGTAGAAGATTAGAGGAAAGGTAAGTCACCGCTCAGCTCCTTCTCACCCTTCCAGTAATGTGGAAAAAGGTGTGGGTAATGTGTGTGCTGGTGTGCACTTTTCCAGCTAGAAAAGTCCAGGTTAAATGCAACTTAAAGCTACAATTTCTATGACGCTACTCTCCAAAAAATGTAAAATAATCAAATGATATCATATAAAAAATAATTCCGACCAACAGAAAAACAACTTGAAATTCAGGTTCATCACTTGAGTTCATTGAAGATGCAATCAATATAGCTTAAGTTGTATTTAGTCTGGAATATTTCATTTCATCCTTTGCTTTCTAAATTTTATTTGATTTTTGCTCAAGAAAGATCAACTATGTATGCCACCATAAGCTTTGCTTGTAAGTGTATTTATGTTTATATAAGAGTAAGTAATTGAGAGTTTCCTGCATGCTGGTATTTAAAGAGTATATGGACAGGGAGTGTAAAGGGTTTGTGTGGTGTGTTGTGGTGTTCCGTGTTTACCTGCATGTGGCTTATTTGGACTGTCACCTCCCCGTAGACGGGCTCGTATGATCTCACCGCAGAAGGCATGAGGACCTTTACGGGGAAAACCTCTTCGCGGTACTCATACTTGGTGGGTCATGAAAACCCCTATTACCTGGATGGAGAAGATAAGAGAACGACATGAGGAGAGCCACAGCGGTGGGAGGGCTGGGGTGCAGGTGTATAATAAGAGGTGATGCAATGTAAAGAGAAAGATTAACAGTGCAATAAAAACAAAAGGCCTTTGATCAACAATTAAAAGTCTCCCTGTTTAAAGAAAGATTAAAATCCTGCAGCAGATCTTTATTTTTATTTTAAAAAATCTCTCACCCAGGATAAAATGCTCACTTCCTAGATGTGCATTGATGATTGGGTTATACTTTTACACACAATGCACTTACTCAGAAGTGGGTCAACCTTTTCATTTATTAATTTCATTTTGTTAATGCACCAGTTCATTATCTCTCAGTGTCTTGCAAATGTTACTACTAGTTTTCTGTATAAAATGCTTTTTTTGTGAAGTGTTGAGAAACATTTGAAGTTTACAACAAAAGATACAAAAGATTATCTTGAATGATTTCAACAAATCTCATGTCATTTAGCTAATCTATGACAGGGGACAGATTATATGATGTACACCAGTAGATTGACATTCTGCTAGCATCTAATCATTACTTGTTTGTTGAAGTGAGCATGTTTATTCACACGGTGATATCATGTGTGTTTGTTTGTGTGGGTGTCTGTATATGTTTTAAGTTTAAGTCTATAAGACTCCATTTTCAATTATTAGTTGAAACCTCTAAAGCATTGTTTTATATCAGGAAGATGCATGTCACCAGATAGCTGAATCTCTGTGCCTGAATGTGATGTTGTCTTTTAAATAGGAGAATTATGCAATAAAGGGAAGCTTTTAAGAGTTGTGCCAATAATCATATTTATTCAAAAAAATTGTCAATGTTTATTGAATTATTTGGTTCATATTTGCTAATTTATGTTTTACTGGGTTATTTTCTATCTGTACATGCTTTTGTAAAAAAAAAGCTTTTTGGGACAAAGTCTTATTCTGTATATTGAGAGAAAATAAACTAAAACATTCTGATCTTATCTTAAACGTTTGCCTAGTTGTTTTTTGTATATTTTTTTGTAAATGTCTTTCTTTCTTTCTTTCTTTCTTTCTTTCTTTCTTTTTTTTTCTTTCTTTCTTTCTTTCTTTCTTTCTTTCTTTCTTTCTTTCTTTCTTTCTTCTTTCTTTCTTTCTTTCTTTTATTAACCATTTTAAACCTGATACCCACACCCTATATACACACACTGTATGAGCATCCTCATACTGTATTAATAACAGGTGTGTCCACATAGTGTAATATTTGTTTACTAGCATATTTAGATGCTATCAGTTCTTCTTGTAAGTTGTAATGATTTCAACCAAGAGAACACAGATATTCCTTACATATGTGGCACAGCATACACATGTTATTATCCAGTACCTTTGTACATATAAAGACAGAACTGTAATTGTCATATAGTAGTTGGCTCATTATGCTCATATATTTTTAGAGGGGATTTTACAAAAAAAGTGTTTAAGCTTTGTGTCCAGACTGTTTGAAGTGGGTGGTAATGTACAGACAGATGTACAGATACTGTATTCATTTATTGATTCATTTATTGATTAAATTCTGTTTGTTTTCTAAAAGTGTATTGATAAATTCAGTCTTGTCAGTGTGTGCAATCATAGTTGATATACCTTTATTTAAATAATTAGCCTTATAAGCATAGTTTGTTTTATAATTATTATTAATATTTACGTTCAGTCTAAAGTTAAAAGGCTGCATTTTATTAGACCACAAAATCTACAAGTTGTAGCTGTACTGGGAAAACACATCATTTACATATAAAGATGTGACCTTTCATTCCCTGAGTGTGTGTGTGTGTCTGAAGTGACAGAGAGACACTTGTAAATCTTTTCCTCACAGTCAGATCAGGGGTAACAGATGTCTCTGAATTAATTAAACAGAGGCTCCAAAACAGCCCTATCAACCCTTAATGACCCCTGTAACAATAATGTGGAGCTCTGACTGAAGAAAGAGCATATTATCTATGCACAATACTGTGTCCACATGGCTCTGTCTAAAACACAAGCACACAAAGGAATTAAACCCATAAGCCTCGGATTAGTTCATAAGGGTTCATGCTCCCTGCAGTGAAGATATTAAAGAGACTTTGGTTGCAATTTTTGCATATGCATTTTGTGTTCTCATTCTTTATAATCAGATTTTAGCGCAAATTATAAAATATACGATGATTTGAGAGCATCTTTAAAGGAAGCAAGGAAAAGTTAATTGTATCTGTTGTTTAGTAGTGGAGTGCAGAATAATAATTTTTTTTTATATTTTGTCAAAAATGTTTAAGTTTACAATAGATTCCATGTTAAAATAGATATATATATACGCTGTTGGATATTTTCAATACAATCTCATACCAAACTTGTTCAGTAATCTGCTGTGCTTATAGGTGGTTTAATCCACCTATATATACAGCAGAACAAAGGAGCATGAATCTCACATACACACACATATAAACCCGCTGCCTATGAAAGAGAGGTGTGTGGTTGCGAGGGGGATGGGGAGTGACTCTTTACTCTCTCTTCTCTGCCTCCATGTCTTCCATTGGACTCTGTGAATGACTGCTCGGGCTTTCAGAGCTGTTCAAGTGAACGCAATTATCTATAGAGGGGGGTGTGAGGGGCACAACGCCCACCTGCTTCTGTCTCTGGTGACATGATGACAGCAGGGAGAGAGAGACTAGCTGGAGGAGAGGGAAGGAGGAGGTGGAAGGAGAGAGAGGATGTGAAGGGGAGGGGGTTTGTATTTATTTGTTGTGAGAGAGAGAGAGAGAGAGAGAGAGAGAGAGAGAGAGAGAGAGAAACTGGGGCGGCAGCAGTCACGGTGAAACATCAGTAAGGCAGCCGTCTGAGCACGATACATCCAGACAGCACGAGACAGTGGAGCAGACACAGAGCCAGAGGTAGGCTGTTCCTTTCTTCAACATGCATATGCTTTCATGCAGCAGATCCCTGCAGTGGCTGAGATCATGCGTGTGACTGCATGTGTTTGTGTGTCACTGTATATGTTTGTGGTGCTAAATATCTCATCTAGCGGGGCTTTATTTTCCACCAAGGCACTCGCTGACATATGTACAGATCAGCACTGCAGAGCAACTGCAGATGGAGGAGAAAGAATCAAAGGAATCAAAGGAAGAGAGAAGCAGAGCGTAATGGAGAGAGAGAGAGAGAGAGAGAGAGAGAGAGAGAGAGAGAGAGAGAGAGAGAGAGAGAGAGAGAGAGAGAGAGAGAGAGAGAGAGAGAGAGAGAGAGAGAGAGAGAGAGAGAGAGAGAGAGAGAGAGAGAGAGAGAGAGAGAGAGAGAGAGAGAGAGAGAGAGAGAGAGAGAGATGCATTAGGCATCTGAGGAGAGAGAAAGGCCAGTGATGGTGGAGAGAGAGAAAGAGAGAGAGAGAAAGATACAATGAAACTAAGTGTGCTTTCTGCATGCTGACATGCTGCTTTTATGGCTAGGGAAAAGATACAAAGTTATGACTCTGTGATTCATTGTTACATGGTCTTGTTTGTCTGAGATGCAGGCATGTCTGTTGCATTTGTTTGTGGGTGTGTTGGCAATGCAACAATGTGAGTGAAAAAGAATTAGGTCACTGAGAGCTGAATTCTGATGGTCTGGATCTGTTGGAAAAAGGATGCAGGGTTAGAGAAACACTGTTTGTTCTCAGCACAATAAAGTTTAAGTTTCTTTCATGTCAACAGGCAGTTAAACTATTAATACATTTGCTCCGGCGTGATACAGCGCAACATTATGATTGTAACACAAGTGCAGCCTCCAGGCAATTGTTTTTGATTTTCTATGTCTGGCACAGCACACTGCTATAGATCTAAGAAATATATTGAGAATTACATTTCTAATGCTCTTTACATATACGTCTGTTGTGATGTTAGATCCTTAGGGTCAAATATTTACATAAATCCCACTTGTTACTGGGATTGAAAAACATACTTCTGGCATAATTTACAGTAATACTGTTCTAGATGATATGCAGGTGTTTTTGAGGTTGGATTTTATATTACTGAATTTGATTTTAATTTGTTCAAGTCAAAGTTGAAATCTTTGGTATCTCGCATACACTCTGGATCAAATTTATCCTCTCAGGGAATTATAACTCTTTACATCCAATTCACGCTTTTGTCTCTCTCTGTAAAGCCTATGCGTTTTTGGAGAAATGATTCCACTATTATAACACCTTAAGGAAGCAAAACCTGTCCCTATATACCAGACTTTACTTTGTCAAGCATCTCTCCACCTTTGAGCTTTGTGTAAACAAACATTTCATCTCGAGTCCTGGCTAAATTTCTGCACCACTAGTATCACCAAATTAAACAGCAAATTAATAGAATCTAGAAGAGTCTACCATTTAGAACAAATGTGCATTGAAATTACTACTTGTAATACATTATAATGTATTCTTTAATCATGTTTTTTAAGATTTTCGTCAACAAAGGTTGAATTCTTAAAGTTTCAAATGTTAAAACTTTGTTTTCTACGTTAGATGTCTTTTCCTCCTCATCTTCTCAGTCTATACATCTATAAATATTATCCAGACAGCAGGCAGACAGCATCAATCTCCTGACTACATTAAAACTATTTTATACACCCTTGTGCAAATTTATAACTGTAAGAGACATATTGTCTGATATTAAGCACTCCTCAGTGAGAAATAAGGTAGACCAAACAGATGTATTACCTACTAACGATGAAGATCTTTTAAGGATTTTAAAGGCAAACGTGTTACAGAGAAAAGGTCGTGGTGTGTGCTGAGCTTCCTCAGAAAGCAAAAAACCTAAAAGTGCTCCAAGCCCATCTGGACAGAAATAGCACACATGCTATACGGCTTATAAATCTAACTCAAAAATACCCAGAATTTGTTAAACATAATCCTTACCAATAATAATTCTTTATACAGTGTAACAAATAGTATGTTACAGTCATCCATGCAGCACAAACACACCTCATACCCCTGTGTATTGTCTCCACAAAGCTCTTTCGCCAATTACATCATTACCAGAGCAGCAGGAAGTGGGAATGACATCATGCTAAGAACAAGTGTAAGTGAGTGTGGATCCCCTGTCTGTGATTCACATGATTAATTTATTAGTTTATCTCTCACATTCTCTCTCCTAAAACTTAATTTCAGGTAACACTTTATATGATTATACCCTCATGTAATCTATCCATCTAACTATGTATCCAGTTATTTTTCACTGAGTAAATACATCTTTACCATGTTTTCATGCAGTGTGTAAGGGTTTTGTGTGGCTGTGGGTATATTTTAATTCTTTAAGCAAATGCATATTTTGTTATATTGTAGGTCTCTATCTAGATTTTGTGCAATACAGTAGGTATAAAAGTTTGTTTTCCTTCTTACACAAACTCTGAGGTCATTGAATGACTAGGCTTGGAGGTAGCTGCCCTACATTGAATCCTATACAAAGCAAAGAAAGGTACAAATAGACACTGCTGTTTTTTGAAGCACCTGACTCAGTGTTTGGTCAAGAATGTTATGTTTAATGTTATATAATGATGGAAAGGATTTCTGCAGCATTCTGTAAACACTTTTCTCGATATATCAGGACTTCATCAGAAAATATAAAATCTCTCAATTGTTTTGGGAGAGTGAAAGTGGAACAGAGGAAGTGACAGCAATCTGAACTTTGTGTTCCTGCTGTATCCTCCGGCACCCAGAGAAAAAGCATTACTCTTCTCATCCAGCCACTCTGTCTAATCTTTCCTGGCACTTTATCCTAGCTAAATATTCCTTAATCATATCAAGGCAATGCACACTCAGTACACTGAGATGAAATATAAGTCATATGCTTAAAAGTAGTGGGATATTGATCTGCCCATCATCTGTTTGCTAATGCCTTAAAGAAACTAGAAGAGGTAAAAAAAAGAAAAGAAAAATGCCTGTGAATGACATAAATAATCTTGTAGATTAAAGATAAGACACTGGGAACATTTTAAACAGATGATTTAAATACTGGTAAAACTAGTAGACCCGAGAAAGGGAAAATAAACTTGTTTTTGTCTTCTGCTTTCAGTTTATCTTTGTTTTATCAGTCTCTGTTTGTATATGTGCATATACTGTACTCATTTTTACCTCTCTTTCAGGCCAACCTCCTTTCTGATCCATGAAAGAAGCTATGCCAGTCCTCTCTGCAGGAGCAGGTGCATGTCACACATGTAAATAGACAAACCTTTTTACAGTTGTATATATAATTATTGACACTTGCTGATCTCGTTTTGCCTGAAGGGTTGCATGAGACGCTTGCCCTGCTGACCTCACAGCTGCGTCCAGATGCCAATCACAAAGAGGACATGGTCTTCCTCAAGGATGTCTTCAGCGAGAGGAGTCTCGGCTATCTTATGAAGGTGTGTTTTTTGGAAAATTGCACTGGACAAATTGTTTAAACCTGATTTGTATAATTCCTAAAAGTAAAGCTCTAATGTCCATACTCAACATCATACTGTACATTATAATCCATGCATGGCTGTAAATATGGTCACACATTCATTGTTTATATGAGCAAATCTTTCCTAAATGCATTCATGTGCATTGTGCATGTCTAGATCCATGAGAAGTTGCGTCAGTATGAAAGGCAGAGCCCCACCCCAGTTCTCCACAGTGCTTCTACTTTAGCAGAAGATGTAAGTACTGAAATCTCTGTCATATTACATCAGCACAGGAAAGATTCATAAATAATAATATATGAAATTAGAGTTGGGTAAATAAATAAATTCTGAAAATGTAAAAATGTTTTGTCTTTGGATTTGGTTTAGTCAGAGCTTTAAAACATTTTTAATCCCCACACTTATATTGGTAGGTGGCAGAGGAATTACAAAGTGGACCAATGAGTGTTGAAGAAAAAGAGCTCCTGCATTTGTTGACATCACCTCATCTTAAGGTTGTGTCTTTACCATGATTATTACCAAAATTATATTTATAATAAAATAAAGCTGTCATGTGACCACTTGTTTATTTTACTGTGTTTTTAGGCAGTTTTGTCTGTCCATGACACAGTGGCGCAGAAGAACTTTGACCCTGTGCTTCCTCCTATGCCTGATGACTTTGAGGATGAGCTAGATGAGGAGTCTGTCAAAATTGTGCGCTTGGTCAAAAACAAAGAACCACTGGTGAGAAATAACAGCAGTTGCAATAAACGCAGAATCGCTTTTCTTCAAAGAGATGGTGTTGTGGTTTAAGCCTCTCTCTCTCTCTCTCTCTCTCTCTCTCTCTCTCTCTCTCTCTCTCTCTCTCTCTCTCTCTCTCTCTCTCTCTCTCTCTCTCTCTCTCTCTCTCTCTCTCTCTCTCTCTCTCTCTCTCTCTCTCTCTCTCTCTCTCTCTAAGGGTGCTACCATTCGGCGAGATGATTCCACAGGAGCTGTGGTTATAGCTCGTATTATGAAGGGAGGGGCTGCAGACAGGAGCGGTGAGTAACACTTCAGAGCTTCATTTTTAATATTTTATTTCAGACCATGCTGTAATCCATAATAGTCTGTTTCTTAAGATACTTCTCATTATTTATTTTTCTTTTAAAGTTAATCATTACAGCCTTCAAAGACATTGATCTTTGTCTCTAAAACTTTTGAAGTGTCTGAATATCCTAGAATCCCTAGCCTCTGTGCTATAGGTCTCCTCATTTTCATGCATGGGCACTGTGCAGCATGTCTTCTGTAATGACACAAAGACCATCTGAGTGGTCAAGCAGAATCCCTAGAGACCCAATCAAGAAAATCAAAAAGACTCACTAACCACCTGACCGCAGCTGTCGCCATAATCCATCCTCCAGGCTATGTACTGTATGTGTGGAGGTTGAAATGATCATGCTCATGTAAAGTGTATTATGGATTACACAGCAGATACAACTAGAATGTGTAAATCTGGTAGCCCTTCTCTCTCCAAAGGTCTGGTGCATGTGGGTGATGAACTGAGAGAGGTCAATGGTATCGCTGTAATGCACAAGAGGCCCGATGAAATCAGTCAACTGCTGGTAATACTTTCCTTCTCCCTATAATAATAAATACCATTTATTGTTATTAATTATAATCAAACCAATCAGGCTGCTTTTTCTTAGTCTCAATCTCAAGGGTCCATCACACTTAAGATCATTCCAGCGATTAAAGAGGAAGACAAGCTGAAAGAGAGCAAGGTGAAGGACAAATATAACAGATGAAGATATTAATTTAGTGACTTTTCTGCTGACCGCTGTCTCATAAGGAAATAACTGTTTCAGGTGTACATGAGGGCACTGTTTGAATACACACCATTGGAGGACAAGGCCACGCCGTGCCAGGAGGCAGGGCTTCCGTTCAAACGCGGTGACATCCTGCAGGTGGTCAGTCAGGATGATCAGACGTGGTGGCAGGCCAAGAGAGTGGGAGACAGCAACCTGCGTGCAGGACTCGTCCCGATCCAAACTTTTTCAGGAGAGGTGAGATAAACAACCCCTGAAACACATAAAACTGCCAGAGCTTTTGAGTGTGGATGACATTTTAGGAGTCTTTGCTTCAAACTTTTTTCATTTAACACTTACAATTAGGAGTGTTTTTGTCATTATGCCACTGGTGAAAAAAAACGACATGTAGTACATGAACCTCATATACACAATTTTGCAGTGCTAGTCCACCAGCTAGACCAGTACCAAACCAGTTCTAGGGCCCTATAAAATCTGTTTTATTTTCCAAATTCTACTCGTTTCAGTTTCATTTTTTCTGGATTCTGTATTTAACTTTAAAGGGTGCAATTTTAGTATATTTTATCATATTTATTTAGTTGAAATAATAAAATGTAGCAATTGAATCAATCTTTTTGATCTTTTCTAAATATAATTAAATATGAATACAACATACAAAAATACAAAACGTTGCATTTTTATTTTTGTCAAACAAGGTGCCAAACAGCAAAATTTTACAGCATAAATTACAACATAGATGTAAAAAAATCTCTTGATTGTGATAATATTCGTAAAATGTATTAATGTTTTTTATTTTTATAGGTATTATACCTTGAGAGGTACAGTTTACTACACAATAGTAATATATTTCTGTCATAATTCTTTAAGTTAACCGGACTTTTATTTTGGCGGGTTTTCATAAGGAGTTCCCATGCGTTTTACCGAATGCTTAATTTTCGCCTTTCCTTTCAAGAAACCATATGATGGTTTCTGCTGAATAAACTGTGTCTGGTTTGTAATTTCACCAAGACAGCACAAGAGCCTCAATAAGCTTTTTATCAAAAGGTAAAGTTGTGTTTCTAACACAGGGCTACCGGGTTTTGAGTGAATATTCTAACGGTGTAGAAGCTGCACTATTGTTATCTTGTAGTCACATTAATGCGAGTCTCTCAAAACTTCCTTCAGGCTAGATCAATAGGATTAATCCTGATTTCTGAAGGATTCTCCCTTATCTTATTAGGTAAAGATGGGCCAGCTGTCTTTTTTCTGTTTCATGTCAGTGGGGTGCATCTTGGTTGGATATTTTCTTGTGTTAAGAATTGAGTTTTACACATCAGTGGGTTTGTTTGATCTTTGCGAATTCGAGACTATTGTAGAAAACTGAACAGGAGATTATTGTCAGGGGTTTCATGTTTCTCGCTCTTATGGTGTTTTTTTCCTCCTCAGGCGATTAGCCTACAGAAATAAAATGGGCACTCTTCCAAATTCCAAATCAACAAAGGCTGTATGTGAGTATATTTACATTACATTTTCTTATTGAAAATCCCCTAGATCACTATTTAATGTTGACTAATGAAAGTTTAATAGATCTATGTGCGGATGTGTGAAGTACCGAGATGATAATTGAGCTCCAACCAGGTGCTTATGTTGACTAATCTAAAGCTGATTAGCAGCTCTTTCTTTTCACACACATACAGTATAGTTGCATCTGCGCCTCTATCTTCCTCCACTTTTTCTTTTAACATTTATTCAAGTGTCGGATACAATGGGGCATGTACAATGTTGTTGTATTTATCTATATTATTCCTACTGATATATCTCCAAACACCAGGGGCAGTGCCTGAAATAATATGAATTTAACTAAACATTAGTATACTTTGTCCTTCCTTCATCATCAACATGTTTTTATTTCTTATTAATGCCAACGCCAGATGACCAGGGATGTGATAAAGGTGGGTGTTCTAGATTAGATTTCACACATTTCCACACATACGGAAGGTTGGAGCACAGTAATTAGGATTTCTGCAAATCTGTCTCTTATTCCAACGTAATACCTCAGTGGGTCTGGGCATAAACTGCTAATACTGTTATTTTACTACATACTCATTTTTACAAATACTTTATAAAGAGAAAGAAAGCCAATCAACTTTCTATTTGTTTTAATACCTAAAATAATGGACCTGCATTAGTAGTTACTTACTAGAAAGAAATGTAAAACTTCATTGTCATTTTCATTGATCTGTTTGTCAGCAAATCTCCTGAGACCTCAAATGACTCTTAATCACTTCTTCTCATTTTAATTCTTTAAATGTTTAATAGTTTTCTTATATTTTCAGCTCTCAAGTGATGCTACCTTGCATTAATATTTTATCTGTATCAATCTTAATCTTTGGCCTTGTGTTTACTTAGGTTAAAACAGTCAATATTTCCATCAACACATTCCACTTTTATTAGCAATAAAACATGCATTAGGTTTTAAAAAGAACAGCCAAACATGAAATTTCTGTCATTATCATTCTCATGTTGTTTTTTCCTGTGTGATACAAAATTTTTCCACAAAAACTGCATGAAAATGTATTTCCAATTTGGACTGAACTGGTTTTCAGGTTCATTTTACTGACTCCGATCAGTATGATATTGTATCAAGAATAGCTACGTAAAGATTTTGTGTTACAAAGATGAAAGAAATTCCTGACAGAACTGTACCTTTACACACACACATTACATTACACTATAATCCTTCTTCTGGCAAATAACCCCCTCGGATGGTCATGGCCATCATAAACTGAAATACCCATTGCCCGCCTGCCTGCTTGTCTAACTCTAGTTCTCCAGCCCTCCCTCTCTCCTGGTTTCCTCTGCTCACTCCCTCTCTCCCTGCTTGCCTCCCTACAGAAGACTGTGACTGTGAGGGCTATTTCAATGGACAGTACATAGGTGAGAACCTGCATGCCCACCCCTTTACCCAATGCTTGAGATATACTAACCTTTTGCCTGAGTGTGCTTTGGTTGCTGCCTGCTTTTGTGCCGAGATGTTTTTAAAGAACCAGAGCTATGGGAGATCTCTTCATGAGGAGAGGCTAGATTAAAGAGCTTAATGCTAATATAATATGTACCATAATGTAAATTCGGTTGGTCATGATCACAAAATAAGCTTGATGTAATGTGGTCTTGTATCACCACAAAGGGGTTAATTTTGTGATATGATTGTCCGACTGTATATTATTGTTCTGCTTGAACAGATATTTGCCAGATAAATATTTATACTGATACTGGAATAGAAATAGTGGACATGTTGGGAGAATATGACTGCAGTGTTATCGCAAAATAATTTAACAGCTCAGTATTTCATATTCTAGACAGCTGCGCGTAAAAGAAACACAAAGAGGGAAAACGAAGAAGAGAGAGAGAGTTGGTGTAAAATGTGTGAGAAACATGTCTAGCATGTTTCAAGTCTCATTAGTTAATGAGTGTTAATTTGTTAAGCTGTTAAGAAAGAGGAAAGGAAGTGATGATGTAGGCGACTGTGAAATTCATTCATATGGTGTTTGATCCTTCTCAGCCTGTTACGCTATTTTCAGAAATAATGTACAGTCTTGCTGAAATAGCTCTTAACGGAGTGAACCAGCAGGCAGATTAATCTCTTTTCATACGTTTACATTTTCTCTGACACCCAAATCTGTTTGGATATGAGCTTGTCAGTCATTTGCAATCTGTTTTATGGCTTCAGTACAATAGGTGTAGGAGTGATACTGTGTGTGAAACACTGAAGGGGTGAAGTCAAACAAAAACATGTCGCTGTTACCTGATGGGTACTAAAATATTCCAGACAGTACATGTCGATAAGAAAATATGGGTACTGGGTCTACTTTGGCCTCAAATGTAAAAAACTAGGTGAAAAGACCTTCCTCTCCTCTGGCAGGTAGTACAACACCCTTCCTATTTTCCTTTATGAATCTATTCGTCTGCTGTCCCCTTCCCAAAATCAAACCCCTTTCCTTTAAGCCACTGTTAGGCTGTTGCCCTGCCGTTGGACACTTTGCACATTCCACCCTGCACGACTGGCTGTGCACTCACTCACTGAGTCAAGTGTGTGATCGTTAATGTGCGTGATGACAACTCTCAGCCCTTATACACTGACCTAGAATCATTTCATGTCATTTATTCATTTAATGAGGTGTTAATTTCACTGTAGAAAATGTCAAAGGTGAAAGTGACAATCTCGAAATAAAATCACTGGAATCTGAATGTCTGAATATTTGCTGAATATCAGTCTGAAATGTGTTTTATCATCTACCCATGAGTGATTAGCTAAAGGTGCATATTTTGCATATTTTTCTGTCACTGGGTCAATTTTAAATACCTAAGTGACTGTGGTGGTTTTGGCTCCATTTAGTATATTTCATTATATTTAATTCAGATGTCACAGAAAGTATGTTAAATTGTACTGATTCAATGTAGGTCATTGGTAAAAACAATGCAGCAGAATTTGGAACAGTATAGTCAGTTATATACTGACTATTGTATTTAAAGTTTGATAAAGCTGATTGTGGGTCAGTTGTTGAGGGCAGTGTTGTGTATGCACAAGTGTCAGGTGGTCTAATGCGCATTGTAGTCTCTTCAAAGTGTAATGCAGTGGCACCCTCCTGTGGCCAGGTGTTTTCCTGGGATTTTTATTCAGGTATAGTGCTTGTTCTTCCAACACTAACCTCCATGTCCTGATATATAACACACCTTTCATATAATGTCAGCAAAGCTGCTATAAAGAGTAGGGTGAAGTTTAGGAGTGGCATTGCAGTTGCAAAACTAATGAAAAGTTCTTAGTAAAAGAAACAGGGCTGGTTATTAGGTTATGGTTTACATAGTTTATATTAAATTAAAAATATTTGTTGAATGCTTTTTACAGTGCACATTTAAAAAGCAAATAATGTTTGGTTTTAATGGTCTGTCAGTAGCTTTAACATTAGTGTAAATCTCTTCTACTCTATATTAATAACGCTTCACATTTACTGTAATTGACTCAATAGCAACTTGCATTGTATGAGATGTTTTTATCAAATATATCGTAAAAAATACTGTCTGATTTGGACACTATCTGTCTCAGCTGGTTTACGG
Source organism: Beaufortia kweichowensis (assembly GCA_019155185.1). Lineage (NCBI taxonomy): Eukaryota > Metazoa > Chordata > Actinopteri > Cypriniformes > Gastromyzontidae > Beaufortia > Beaufortia kweichowensis. The sequence continues at coordinate 6,120,145 of CM032804.1, forward strand.
AGAAGTTTTCGTCTAAGTCGGAAGGACCGTCGTGGTTCTGCAGGAGATACCAATGTGTCTGACCAGAATGAGACAGACTTCCTGACCTATGAAGAAGTGACACGCTACCAGCAGAGGCCCAATGAGAGACCCAGATTAGTAGTTCTCATTGGTAAGATGATATCAAATATAACTAGGCCCGAGAGCTCAACATATGTTTGTAAACACTGTTAATGAATGTGAAATGTGAAAATACATAACATGTCATTTTGGTGCAATAACAAACCCACTAAATGCACATGGTGGTTGTCCAAACTCTTAGCATTTATAAAGTCTGCAAAAGCCTAATTAATTTGTGTTAAATACAATTACAAGTAAGACTTGGCACGCTATAGCTAGTTCATCTTGGCTTAAGTATTACTTGTTCTGAGAAATGTGCTTGTAAATGAATCCCTAATTACAAACCTGAAAAAACATTATCATTAAGCCTGTACAACACACAGTGTAATTGAGAACCTGGCTTAAAAAAGCATATTACCTTCCAGAAAAAAAATCCAATTTAGTGACTGATATTCTAATGATAACACTGACCCCTAGTGGCAAATGTTGTATTCAGCTTTAGTACATACAAAAGACAAGTGCATTTACTCTTAACAAAGATAAACAGCATGATTTCATGATCACTGATTGGCTGTATGTGTGTGTAGGTTCTCTGGGAGCACGAATCAATGAGCTCAAGCAGAAAGTGATTGCAGAAAATCCGCATCGTTATGCTGTGGCTGTGCCCCGTAAGTACTAACGCATCTTATTCAGTATTAAAGTTTTTGGAGTGTTCTTTACAAATCATTAAAGAATATGAATTGAATTCAGTTTTAATTTTTTCACAACTATGCATTGTTGCAAAGCAGCTTTGCACATATATAAATATAAATAATATATAAGTAGCAACAACAAACACGTAAAACATGTAATTATTAAATATGTCATAGAGTATCATCATAGAGTACATTATACACATTATTACATTATTGCAAGTTTGTAATTGGTGTGATCAATTCATAGAGCTTTTAAATACTTTGTATATCAAATTTTCATGGGATGTATATTATTATTAACTGTAAAAATGAACCCTTTTATCACTGATCGCACTGTTACAGTAATAGAATAAAATATAGTTACCATTTAATATAATTAATTAATTATTAATAAAGCTGTTACAGTACATCTGCAATGTTTTTATACTTTGAAGTATAAAATATGTATGAATGAAATTTGACCTGAAGTCATTTTAGATTCACTGGTGAAAAACTGTGGATTTGTGATACTTAAAAAATAGTAAATATTCTATGAAATGCTTGTTTTAAACGGTATGAATTGATTAAAATACTGATTAAAATAAAAAGGGATGCATTTTTCCAAATTTACCATTAAATACTTGTGAGAAAATCGCACGTTTTTGAATGCTTCTCTTGTTTATTTCTTTGCTTCTGTCCCCTATCATAGACACCACACGGCCCAGAAAGAGTCATGAGAAGGAGGGTGTGGAGTATCACTTTGTGACCAGGCAAGCCTTTGAGGCTGATGCCCAGAATAACAAGTAAGTGATGGACTGACACTTCATGTGTTCTTTTAGCAGTCATTCTGTACTGTATATGTGTATGTGGCTGTCTGGTCTACTCCCACTTTAATATTTTGTCTGTAGATTTATAGAGTATGGGGAGTATAAAGAGAATCTGTATGGGACCAGTATAGAAGCCATCCGCTCTGTTCAAGCCAAGAACAAAATGTGCCTGGTGGATGTACAGCCTGAGGTAAATGAGAACAGCTTTCCCTAATGTTGTTCTTATTGCTTTAAACTGTAAATATTATTATTCATAATGTATAGGAAGACTGTTCTCTGTTAGGAAGATGTTTTGTAGTACATTGTTTTGTTTATATTTTCAATGCTTATCTGCAGTAATACTCCGGATGTAATTCTGCCACATGTATTGACTAGTTTACCCTTTAGGTGGAGCCACTTGTCTATAGCAGAAAGCACTACGTTGCCCTAATGGCAAAACTCCTTGTGGTCAGAGGGAAAATTTACCTTAAACTTGCTGTCATGCACTATTGTTAAAGTTGTGCAACCAGGTATAAGGTATACAGAGATGAAAACTTTTATATAGCTCAATTTACTTAATACATACCCTGCTAGAAACGCCAACATTTATTGCCTTTCAAATGCTAGTCTGCAGAATGGGGTGCTTGTTTGAGGCAATTCTGTGTTTGTGTCAGTTAACCCTTACCATCAGCATCCCTATTGAGTTGTTCTGTTGTTTATTTTTTCCAAAGGCACTTAAGACCCTGCGGACACCAGAGTTCAAGCCATATGTCATTTTTGTAAAACCACGAATTCCAGAGAGTCGCAGACGCCGCAGTGCTGGCACCTCACCAGGAGGCGGTGAACACGGGCGAATTACAGTGAGTCTGACCACAGGTTTACATTATTCATCTTGGAGGAAACCATGTGATACTGATGATAGATAATCTGTCCAACCTCTCAAAAATCAGCCTTAAAATTGTGTCTTATAATAACAAGTGGAATGAAATTACAGACTGTCTGGTTTCTGAATGAGCCAAATTTCACAGTAAAATTACAGGTTCCACTGCTCTCGCACTTGCCTAGCTTGATCTTTTTTTTAAACTGCACACCTCTACTGTCATCTATCTCTATCGTTCTCTTCATTCATATTCATGCGATACTGTTTCATGTATCGCTTAATCTTTCAGGAGGAGGACCTGCAGGAGATGCGTCTGTCGGCACAGCAGATAGATCAGCAGTACGGACACCTAGTGGATCGAGTCCTGATTAAAGAAGACACTGCCAGTGCCTGTGTAGAACTGCGTAGCATCTTGGAGAGATTGGAACGGGAGACCTTCTGGGTTCCTGTGAGCTGGGTTAAGGCTTAAGAGCCCATACTCCATTCCAGACTGTTGACCAACACCCCCATTGATAGCCTTGCAGTGCTGGGCTTATGTTTCTTCCATTCTGTGCAGCTTGACTGCACTGGCCCTCCAGCGTCTGGCATCGTTGAGCCCTGTGATCTGTATGTGGGTTGGATTTAAAGACGTACATTGGCATAAAGAGAAAAAATGAGACTTAAAGAGGTCTGGGGAGGTCTGCTTAGATGCAGATTTACAGAATTTTTTTTAGGCTGGGACATGCAGGCACATAAGCACTTGTATCATGATGAATTTTATTTTTTTAAAGACATTGAGTATTTATTATTTAGTTTATCATGTTGTAAAGTTTATTTTTATTTGACTCTTTGTTGCTTGGTTATTTGTTAAGTTTAGACAGACTGTTCATGAATGCAATACTACAGCTCTAACAAAAATATTAATATAAAGTATTAAATGCCTGTGGAATATGGTTACCACAGCAACAACAACGTTCTTCCTGATCTCCAAATCTAGCCAGGCGAAGTGGCAATTTGGGAAACATATTTAGGATGGACCATACATTTCTGAACACTGCATCGCAAGCTGCTTCTTTGTAATGCACATCCATAAAGGGACTTAGTGATCATAACTCTGTTTGAAATCACTTTACGGTTTAGTTATTAGAAGCTTTAAGTTATTAAATTATGTTGTCTGCTTTCATCATACAATTCAGTTTCTCGCTGCATAGCATGACTGATTAATGTTTAATCCTACATAAGAAAATAGCAAATTCCTGCTGTGCCAACAACTGTCTCAATGTATCTACTGTAGCTTTTCTTGACAGCAGATTTTCTTTACCTGGAGGGGTAAGAAATACCATGCCAAAGCACTTAAGCTGTACAATATCTGTGTAAATATGTTCAAACTTTGCTTTATGAAGCTTAAGGTTCTTAGGTGTAGATGAACGTAAGACAGTGTAATATCTAGGGCCCTTTTAAAATAGACACAAAATTAATTAAATGGTTTAAGGAAACATTGTGTGTAGATATTGCAGCTGCATCAAGAGACACGTATCTTTTTCCAGTTCCTGTCACAGTTTTTCTTCCAATGCATCATAAAAATCCACGTGATCCTACCTCTTCCTGGTTTAAAACTTAATTGTGTTGCCTTTGTTGTAAGCTGCCACTCTTCTGTGTCAAGTTGTTAATTGTATGACCTGTTATATGTACTGACTGCAAATAAAAATTAAAACCCAAGAATCTTTGTCTTAAATATACACATATTTGAATTACATTACACATTCTACTACTAAATTCCTCCAGATTTGATCATATTTTTACTTTACGTTGGGGTATTTGGTTTTCATTATATTTGTGTCTTCAGAGTGAGATTATAGGATGTTGATCCAAATAATAACGTTCAATACATTGCCTAGCAGGCGTATACTTAAAGATGTGCTGCAGGCGATCAAATATGACTCTGTTAGTTTTAGTTTTCAGGCTACACAGGCTTTATTATTTTTTGCTCTTCTAGTTCATGCTATATTACATTTAGGGCATATTGGCATCACATATAACAGAACAAAATAAACATTCAATTGCAAATCTGGAAGGAATATTTGAAATAAAGTAGCGCAGACGTCAATCACACAGCGTTCTTACGTTGCCAAATTAAATTTCGTCTTTCAATCCAGAAGAAATCCTGCGGAAAGCCAATCTTTTAAATAAACACAGAACAGACAGTTCTCAGAGAACAATAACTGCTTATTATTTTATTAGTTCATCACGATCTTTAATCAGAAAAACAGAAGGTCAGACTCTTTGAAACTTCAGCAGCTTTATTTCACAGGTCTCTGAGCAGCGACATGTGACACAATCCCATCCACTTAACTGGGAAAAAGGGGCATTGGATGCTTGCTAATTGACATTTGTTTGATTGTGTGGAAAGAATGGTTATTTGTTTGGTAACAGAAAGCTCCTTTAAAGTAAATCCCTTCATTGCCTTGTTCTCCCTCTCTAGCAATTAAGCCCAAGAACATTATGCTTGTCCTACGAGACGGCTTGTAAAAAAAAAAAACAATTAGAATGGGTGGCAATTGATCTCATTACTATTGAAGTCCTGACAGAATTGGATTTCTGTTACTAGCACTGAATTATAATGCCATAAACATGCCATTTTTAGAGTAAGCAGACGGAAAGCCAAACCCACCAACAAACACTTATTTTCTACACATACACAAATGGAAAACAGACATTTATCTCTGTGCAGAGACTGGTTAACTAGTTACTCGTTTATCGGTTAAGACTTTGGTCCAACAGCACACCGGGATTGCCGATAACACTGCTATACAGTTTTTTCAAGATCTACATATATTTATATTTACCAAATGTCAGGAAAGCAACTGATATTGTAGGTAAGTGTTGAGGTATTTTCTGTCTTATCTCTGTGCAGTCTGGAGAGATCTGCTAACTTAGTTTTGCTTTGCAGACTTCAAACCCTGGAAGAATTTCCATTACACAGCAGTTATTTGAAATTATTCAAATGTATGCAGTACCCTGGGGCTTGACAATCAGCTTAATGGACATCAATTACATCGAACTTGCATCCGATCTGATGATGTCGTTTTACGATAACAGTATCAAGGGCAGAATAACCTTTTAAAACATAATGAGCGTGAAACTTATGAACTAACAGCGCCACAATACAGCCGATCGGTCCTTTCAGCTTCAAATGTCGAACACACCTAAAAACTAAAAGAAACCGCGTCACCCAACATACATGGATATTTAAAAAAGATTAATACGAACAGTAGGCTATGTTGTAGTCAGTGAGTGACATAAAATTCCCAAACAATCTGAGAGATGCTTTCTAAAAGCTCAGACTTTGTTAGCTGATACAAGTTAGCGTCTTTTCTTCTTCGTGGAAGGGAAATTCAGCAGAACATCAGCTGAAAAGTTAAGACAAAATAAATGGACAAACGCAAGGTCAGTGGTATTTTTAAGGGTATGTTATTAACCATAAAGACGTATTTTGTGAACATTACCTGCTCTAGAAGAATAGCTCATATATATCACTGTGGGTTCATGCAGACGAAAAACCGGTGCTGCACCAAAAGTAGACTTCCTGTAAGATTTTGAATCTTTTGATTCTGATTGGTTCATGCAATGAGAAGGCTCCTACCTGATTGGTCCTGTAAAGTCCACACCTGGTCCTTATTACAAACGCAAACAAGGTAAAGTTCACAAGGTAAAGTTCTCTTAAACAAGAGCAACAGTGTCTCTGATGACCACAAGAGGGCGCATGACGAGTAATTAGACCTATGACAAGTGTTCTTGTAAAATTATTGTAATATTAGTAAATATTTGAAAGAGTTCAATCGAACATACAGGAGCTAACAGCAAACACATACACACTTACAGCATAGTTGTTTGCCCGAGGAACAAAAAAAGTGAGAAAAATGAAAGACCCAAGTAGACCTCTTTTGTTTGAACTCTATATGGCCTGATAAAAAGTTTATTTTTTGACACCTTTAGGGGGGTTTCTAATATAAAACGTGGAATAGAAACCCATTTTTTTCTAAGACTAATCTCCACTTCAAAAAGTAAAGATGCTACAAAAGGTTCTTTAAAGTGATGCCAATAGAAGAGACATTTTTGGTTCCCCAAAAAACCATTCAGTCAAAGGTTGTCAACGTACAAGAAACATACTTTTTGTAAAACAGAAAGGTTCTCTGGATGTTTAAGATTCTTTATGGCATTGTAAAGCACCTTGATTTTTGGGTGTATAGAGTAGATAGTAAAAAGTTCTTGTACTCATATCATGCTGTTTGTATGCGTGTTGAATACTTGCATGCTGATTTGCGAAGAAGTTTAGCAAAAATAGTATTCAGTACTTGATACTTAGGCAGGGAAAAAGCTTTTTGTCATCCTTCTTTAAGGATTTAAACTAATTACCTCCTGCTGAATGTTTTCTCTATGCATATATTTTTCAACATACTGGCATGATGTCATCAATTTCTGAGAAAATATGAACATAAATTAAAATGAGAGATTTGTGTCTTTAAATCTTTTAGACGGGTCTTGAACAGAAAGAACTGATGATATTTTCATACATCACAAATTGCATACATCACAAATATGGACATCAGATGTAATTTCTTTGTTCATTTAAAGTTAAATTAAACTATCAACAGCATTCTGTAAAATACCACAGAAATGATTTTAATATAAATCAATCTGTAAAAAACACTAAGAATTGAAGTCTAGTTTATTTGTATTTCAATACAGCTTCACTTGTATTTAATCTGTAATTTTCCTATTATGTGAATCGTTTGGGTGGAATGGCTTCAGAGTAACCTTGCTGTAAATGCCTCATGCTGAGACTGTTGTTTGTCAGCGGGGAGAAGTGAAGATTGTGAATGGTTGACACTGATGCTTCATTCTTCATTAGAGCTGTTGCTCCTCTGTTTAAGCAGTCATTTGAAAATGCCATTGATTTCCCTAGGTCTCGGTATGCTTACAATGCAGACACCCCTATCATCAGTGTATCCGCCATTCAATTAGCCAGCAACCTCTCAGGCAATAAACAAGAGCAACAAGTGATTACATAGAGCTGCCCTTAAATCAACTGCAGCTTGTGATGTGAACACACAGGTAATATCTGTGTTTTTTGTGGAAAAATGACATGTCTCTGTTGTTTACTTTTGAGATGGAATGAGTCCATCAAAGTAAAAAAAAATTAAAAATTGGCGAGAAACCCATTGGATAAGCTATGAGGAGGGTATTGTACATTGCCATGTACCAAATAAACAGTTTAAAGTTGTTAAAAAAAGTTGTTTTAAAAAGTTTGTGAAATCAAAGAAAAAAAGTCTTAGTCTGAGTCTGAGATTAAGAGCATCAAAGTGCTCTTGACATGCTCTATGACATCAAGTCATATGAACATAGATAATGTGCCTTTATTGCTGAAAATAATAAATAGCTTTCAAGATACAGTACTCATTTTCATAATACTGAAAAGAATGATTTACTGACATTACCTTTTATCATCACAGACAAAACAATACCGCAAATTGTTTTCCTAAACAGTGATTTTAATTTGATTCATTTTGCTAAATGTTCTTTATGTTATGTAGAATGATTTTATGTAAAAAACAGTAAATTGCAAAAAAAACTACCCTAGCAGGGTTTTTACAGACAGGGTCACATTATTTATTCAGACTTTACAATTTGTAGCCATTGTGATTTCAGTTACAAGATGATTGAAGTGGGCAGCTGTAGCAAACAGATTTTCTTAGAAATGTCATAGCAGAGTCCCCTCCACTTGACTTTAATGCGTTATCTGTAAGCTTAAGACAGCTCTTTTGTCTTTTGTTTATGTGTGTGTCTTTATGTATAAAAGGGTGAAAATGAATTGCCATTTTTAAGGAAATGTTTTGAATAAACGAGTTTCTTGCACTGCTGTCCTCTCTTTCTTTACTGCACAGAGGCAAAAGTAATAACATGCTGTCAAATTTGTTTTTGCTGTTTGTTTCTATGCTTACGCACATGTACGTGCACATGATGAAAAGCAGCCATGTAATTGTGAAACAAGCAATATCAATAATAAAGAGAACTTGTAAAAGAAAAACTTATTAGAAAAAATAGGAGAATAACCTTGAGACCTAAATTACTAAGACGAACATGAATGAAAAACTTTCTTTTCTATGTCTGCCCTAAAGCTAACAGGAAATACATAATGAGCAAAAAGGAAAAACAAAACGTTAGACAGACAGACAAACCCAGGCAAAGGTACATAAGTTGTAATCCATTTAGCTTTTATTGTTTTCATCTTTAAAGTTTGAGGTACTGCAGCAAAAAAACCCTTGGGGTTAGAAATCGTCAATCTAGTTTCCACTAATGAGAAAATAGCAAAGGTGATGTGACACCCCTTTGGTGTTTTTCCACATGGCAATGAAGAGATCTCCAAAATTACTAAACATTATGGGTGACTTCGCATAACTTCACATAACAAATAATTGTTGTGTGCGTTTTAGACTGATGCTGTGGGTTTACTCATTTAGCGTTATTATTGTACAGTATGCATGTCTGTTCATTTTTCTTCTGCATTTCTTTAAACCCTATGAGGCTTACAGATCTATCTTTGTTACAGATTTAAAAATCATCACAATTCAGGACAAATAAAGATAAGACATGTTTATCCTCCACAGTCTACATTTGATGAAAATCTGAATTCTGAAAACCAAATCTGGTCTATTGTTACAAAATCTACATGGTCACAGATAGCATACTTTGCAAATCAGAGAAGTTTCCAGACTGGATATCTGCATAGCCTACAACCCAGAACTGTTTTCATTGAACGAAACATAACAACATTAAGCAACGTGTGTCTGTATTAACACAATAACATGGCTCTCTCACATGCCACAAATAACACACAGCACACATTCATTATTTCAGTCCCTGTAGCAAAATTATAGTATTTCCACTCATAATAATTTAGATTTTGCATTATTAGACATTAGGTGCAAATCAGGCCTTAAAATAATTATGCCCCAGAAGGAGACATGGAAATACTAACCAATAATCTAGAAATAAAAATAGCTTCACATGGATATTTGGATAATCTTAGGTCTCTAAGGTCAAAATATCATAATTGGACAAACATGCCCTGGAATACTGATAAAAACTGTGTTTATTAAATAAATTTAAATATGCTCTTATTTATTTATTTATAAGATTTTGGAGCATGTCAACAACTGCGCAGTGTAACTGTAGCAGTCTGTAAAGGGACTTTGTGTCCCACAACAATTTGTTCAAAATCCTCACCTACAAGCTTTTTTTATTTATTTTGTGGCAAATTTTGTGCCATTTGATATTGTTATATTGAATAATTAAGTGGAGCGTGTGGTTTTGAGAAATGCAATCAGGGTACAAGCTCGCTCTCCTCACCTGGGACTAACCCTTCTTTCAAGGTATGTTCTGTGAGAATAGTTTATTTCCTTACTTAATGAACTGTGCCTGTAATTCTGTACATATTGAAGAATGAATGGGTCAGTTATGCTCTCATGCCTTTGAACTCATGTACAGTATATCGATCCGAAAGCCATTCAAAAACACCCAACATCCACACATTTAAACTGGCTATTCTCCATCATCAGAAAATACTGTGGCAACATAGTAAATATCAGATAACATGACAATTACAGTGTTACAAACTGCAGCACAGATGAAGAGCTGAACTGATTGTACAAAGACAACTGTAGTGTCTGAACTCACATGATTAATCTCTAAATAGTTAAAATCTCTAGATAGTCAGATCAGTGGCAGCATGAAGGTCTAGGGAGCTTTTTATAACCAAATAGTGCTTTTAATGTACTGTATCTCTTTACAATCGAAAGTGAATGGAGGATCATATCGGGTCTCTAGCTTGAGGGTCAAAATTGAAGAATGAATTCCAATCACATTTTAATAAAATGAAAGCTGCTGGCTGAATCAGTATAATCTTATGCAAAAAACCCTCTTCCGTCTTTTTATTCTTTACTCTCTCTGTTATTAAGAAATGGGTTGTGAAGAGACAAAGCATATGGAAAAGCCATACAAAGCCACAATGGGCTCATACCGACTGCCATTGTAGCATGGCCCATTTTAGTTTTTTAGACTCTGATAAAAATGAAAGAAAATAGCTTTTGGTTGATGCATCATTGATACCCCAACAAGCCAGTTCAAATGCAGAAACACGTAGCAAACGAACAGCACGAGAAGGCAGTACAGTCTCTGTTTGTGAGAGGATGACGATGACGATTGCGAAAACTGCATTGTAACGCATGAAATTAACACATGCACAGTTAGAACAGTTTCACAACATTTTCTGTGGTTAATAATTTACAGTGTTTTGGCAGTAGACTTCAAAATGGCGACCGGGCAGAACACGCGAACACACCGAGGCCTTGTGCGTTTGCAGTTCACCACATGCTCGTGTTTTTTTTGTGTTCGTTTTGTTTACAAGTGCTTGTCCTGACAGGTCCACAAGCGTCTGCTTTCCTTCATGAGTCCAGAACAAACAGATGGTGTTTGCGAGAGACTTTGAGGTCCTCATGTTGCTAAAGAAGCTTCTTGGCTTCTAGTTGTCTTGTTTGCGCCAAATGATCTCATGACAGTTTTTATGAGTTAGAAAAAGAGACCTTTTCCCTATTTTTCTTAACCCCGTGGGTCCTAAGCCTGTCTTTAAGGAGTGACAGGCAGATTTCCTGACTCTCCCTGGTGGTGTGGAGAGTAAATGCACTCAGCAGGCTATCTCCTCTAGGGTGCCCAGGGTGGTCTGAAGGGGAACACTGACTGTGTGACTAATCGATTCAGAGTGGTTCACCACAGGATCACAGGTACTCTGAAAATAAAACAGATGTTATTGATAACCCACAAATCAATTTCATGCATCAGATTACTAAAATGCAAGGGGAAAAATTATAGGCACATTTTGTATGTTAAAAGAATAATTCACCCAAATAGGAAAATTTTCTCTGCCATCCTCGCAATTAGTATTTTGATGAATAAGATTGATATTTTGAGCTGATTTAGCAACCGATATGTCATATATCCATGATAAAAATTCGATCAGCATGCTAAAATCAAATGTAGCACCATGTTGATAGCTTTAAATCTCATTGGTTCTTTAGTGTCTCGTGACTAACTGTCATATTGACAATATTAATATGTCACCACAGAGTCTTATTCAAATATTTTATTAAATATGTATTAAAAACATTGTATTCACGTTGCATTGTAGTGTTGAAGTGTAAACTAAAACGTAACATGGATATAATTTAAGAAGGTTATGTGAAAAAATACACATAACAAATATACAAAACCTACTGAGTCAAGGCCCAGAAGAATAGCTACATAATATTACAACATGAGAGGACCACCAAATATTAATAACAGATATAATTGTAGCCAGTGTATGCTTTATCCCTTGAGCTTTTTGGACACACTGTTTTTAGACTATATTTGTCTCCCAATATTTGTAAGTCGCTTTGGATAAAAGCATCAGCTAAATGCCTAAATGTAAATAAAACCCATATCCCCTCATATGCTGTAGTTAGCTTTTTTGTTTTAAAAGTTTAGTTTCCTTTTCATTTTGTAGCATACACCTCATATTTTGATTGCTTAATTTAACCTGAGGGGGCATTTAAAACAAATACTGTACAAATATGACCACCTGACATCACTTTTGGCCACTAATGTACATTAACCCACTTTCTTTTGGAGCTTCATCATTTTGAAACCTATATGAGAATGTTTAAGATTAAACTGATTTAATGTTGAAATAATGCTGTGAATAAGCAAATTACCAATGATTTAACATTAACCCGATAATCTGGGATGACATTATTTGTTTATTTATTATTTTATTTATTTTTTATTATTTGTTTGTTAAGTGAACTGATGTCATATACAGCTGGGATATTTGGGTGACCCATTCTTTCAACTCCTTGTTTATTAAATTGTATACAAGAAACAACAATTATCGTCATGCTAAAGTACTGAATATCAGCACCTGCACTCATTCTTATAGTCATAAATCACAGCCATACTGATATGTAGTACAACATCACTCTTGCTCACTGCCTAAATAAATGATTTAACAAGAGCATCTATTACCACATCCTCTCCATGACTCTCTTCCTCCTCTTCTCGGTTCAGCATATCCAACAGTCTCTCCTTCACCACCTGCCAGAACACACCATCATCTCATTCATTACTGCTAAACCAGGTCTGAAACTGCCGCCCTCATAACAGCTATATAGATATGCCAGGGCTGTGCTAATTAAATCAGCATGGGTAGCAGCCCATGGCCCCAACCACTAGGGGGCTCGGGAACAGGAGAACACATTTTAAAATGAGGGTTTTGATTTGCATTTCAAAATTATGCACTTCAAAGCAGCACCACTGCTTTTAAAGTGCTGTTCTGAAAGAGTAGTCAAGCAGACTGCAGTTTGACAGAGACAGCCTTCAGTATAGAGAGATTCATAATGTCACGCACCAGGAGGGAGGCTTCGGGGGGTTTAACATAGATGTCATTGAATCTTGTGAACTTTACTGGCTAATTGGTCAGTTTTAAGACCACCACATTTACGAAAATCTAAAATCTCGTTAGGTATATATAGGCTGTAACGCAAAACGCTTTTATTTTATTTTTGTGTGCTTATCCAGAGGGGTTTCTGAAAAGATGAAATCTCGTTTAAAGCGATACTGCATCAAAAGTCCATTAGAACAGGACAGGACGGAATGCAAAATGAGTGTGTGTGTGTGTGTCCACCCCAAGGGTATTAGTGGTGTAAGGGCTTGTGCTGGCTGATGTCCACAGAGCAAAGAGACCAGCAGCAATGCAGAATTAATGAAGGCTCATTATGATGAAACTCTCTATCACGGTGTCATTCATCCTACACCAGAGACAGTCTGATGTCTGGGGGAATCTATGTGTGTGTCCCCGAATATATCTCCATTTTCCATGTCTGAGTGTGTATATTACAATGCTTATGTATAACATCCGCAGTGAATCTGGACACATTCGGTGTATTCTCCAAAGCACACATACCTCATACGCATAATCAAAGAGCTCCAGAATGGTAAGGATGCTTGCGCCGATAAACAAGCCCATCTGACCACCAATATCACCTGCAATATAAATATATTTATGATTGAGAACAAGAAAGGGGGGAAAGATGAAAGAGAGTATATTCATACTGCTGTGTTGTCTTACCTAGTAGACCCGCCACCTCATAGGCCTTCTTCTGTTCTATGGTCTCATAATTCAGAGCCTCGAAGAACACATCCAGAACTAGGATATTGTCCCTGTGTTGAGAGAACGTAAAAACAGATTTTTTGAAGGTTGCAGTTGTACATTCAATGAAAAACACAAATGGCACGTCAAGTTGTCTGCCACAAGTCATTTGAAATGACAGGTAACATTTTTGATGCTTTATGTCTTGCTGTGAGTGGGGTTTTGAGATTGCACTGAAGGTGGCACAAGTGACACAAATAGACCAAAACGTGACTCAAGTGACCAAAAAACTGGTGCAGAGTGATGGAGCTGAGCGGGTGTTTTCAATTCATTCTCTATTGAAGTTGAGTGTCAGACTCACACAGGGGACTGTGGGATTGACTGCAGTGTGCAGCGAGTGCTGAAGGCATCAAGAAGTTAAGAAAACTATGCAAATTGTGAAAAAACAATCGCTATTGTGTCTGTCAGAAGCGTTTCAATATCTGCCAATAGCGCTGGAGTCTCTAGCGCAGTCACAGCTTAAATCACATTGATATGTATTACAGTCTACAAGGTTGTTGCTAGACTACCAGTATATTAAATTGACCTTGTATGTACACTTTGGATATTTTGCATTTTTCCAGCAATAATCATGCATATATGAGCACTCATACACCATAACGTAACCTCTCTGAGGTACATTTTACAAACACACTTTCAACCATAAAGCAATATTGAGCCAATTTCATCCGCGCCAGTGGACATACAGCATAAAACTAGTAAGATGGAAGTTATTTACTGCGTGCTGTGTTGCACATGTCGTTCACTTCCTTGCGCACACATAGCAGACCTAAACTCGGGTCAAAGGAAAATTGGCTGTTATTGGATGTTACTTGCTAAATTGCAGAAGGTCTCACCCCCAAACTCTGTGATGCAGAAGACAATCTCTGAATGCAATTACACACCCCAATCATTCATTACGCTTCTGTTATTCTGCAGACATGAATGATCTTAATGTGACCAGTGTTACATGTGCATGTGTGGAGCAGTAAACAAGTTTTTCACCGCAATAAAATAAAGCAGTCTAGAGAAGCTTATCTCCCCGGTGGAACAGCAGAGCAATGATATGCTGTCTGCTTTATGCTGATTTAATTGACTCTGCGCTTGAGCAACAGCTGTGTGAGGTAAAGAGACTGTGAGAGAGTCACTATTCCCACTAGCTTCGCATCTCAGACACATCAATCACAAGATTATCTTTATGACGATGAACTAATGAATGGCGGGGATGTGTTATCTGTCACTATATTGAAGAACAACTCTCTAAGTCTTCATGACACACAGCAAAAGTGTTCTCAACTTGTCAGCGAAATGTTTTTAGGAGAAATATGTCTCAGTGCTATACTAATGCTGCTTTTAGTGTGGAGAAGCATGTCTATGAATTGAGATAACATTTTAAACACACATAATGTTGTCCTAAGCGCTGCTTTTATTCTGGGAGGAGATGTCCACTTTCTCTTTATTCATGGACGAGGCATAACTTATGCACTATTAGTCTTGGCCTCAGACAGCATGAACACGGATCGCCCACAGTCGTTCTCTGAATGTCTAATGAGTTTTGTCCAAAAAGTTGGCAAGAGCTGCCTAAATCTTCTTGTGTAATCTGATTGGCTGTTGCTGTGCAACTTTTAGGACTGTTTTCTAAGTCATTTCTGTGAAATGATTATTGTGGAAAAAGCTATTTCTGTCAACACTTACAGACCAAACAAAATGTAGTTAGTCCCTTTACATCCCAATAAGAGGATCTCTTTCTGTCTCAGTGGGAGGTTATTCCCAGAATAAGCTGCAAAGTTCACAAAGTTCGATGTCTGGCTAGGCAAGACCACATAGCTGTCAACACTGTAGAGGGTAACAATGCAGGCTGTCCTTGTTATAACGCGCAGGCTTGTGATCATTAACAAGTCCACGCCAGTATCTCTGTGATCTTGGATATGAGGTAGCACATTAACTGGTAATTTCACAAATTGGTGGCAGTAATGAGGTGTGCAACTTTGAAGTATAAAGCCAGCAAAAGGTATTAGGAGGACAACAATTAAAAAGTTTAGAGAGTTGCGATGAAATCGCAGCACAGATTAAACACTTCAGAAAACTGTTAGATGCTGAATTCAAAGTGGTTTTCATGTGCTGGACTCACGTGATGTACTTCTCAGATCTGTTGAACTTCTTTTCCAGGTAGCGTGCTGAGGTTTTGCTGGGGATCTTGACCATGGAGAGCTCTTTGTTGTATCGGGTCATGTTACAGGGGCTCCGGCAGATGCAGTTTGTGCTTTCAACAGCCGACAGAGCAGCTGAAACAAAGTGAGGTGTATATGAGAGAACCAAAAAGCAGAAGTACAGAAGAAAGAACAGAAGCCATGAAGAAAATGAGGAGAGACAGGAAAGGGTACGGGGAAGAAAAGAAAATACATGTCAGTTCATTTGGAAGGCAGCATTGCTGGAGAACATCCAATATATGACATCGCTGTAGAACATCTGACAACTTAGGCTTGTCGAGGGTCTTTTCAATGTTTCTTCCTGAAGCACACACACACACACACATACACATACACACAGCACACAGCACACAGACATAGAGATCGAGACAGTAAAATTCCATTTTTGGCTCTGTCAGAAAAGTTTTAAATCACTGTTGTCAATGCTCAGAAGAAATATTACCTGTTGTACTTTATATTACCTTTATCAACTTTTGATGAAAACCACCACCATGACCATCAAAAGGCTGTATTGCGGTGCTTTTAAACAGTCCTAATGAAAAGTCTAAAAAGCCATCATTTGGATTTATTGGATTAATTTTGATTTTGGTATTTGTTGAGCCTTTTTGTAAGACTTGACATATCACATATAAAGATCCTATTGGACCAACTGAATTCCAATTTCATACTGTAGCATATCATAGATACTGTTTGTGTACTAGCATACTATATTATATGAATCTATCATACTTTCACACAGTTGAAAATCAAGGTGACATCATATGAGATATGTCCTACAGGGAGATTTATCCAGTTGCTAATCATAATAGTAGTTTTTTTTAAATAAATAATAATGTAATATCAAGTAGGATTCTTTTCAACTATGATCAAGTGGGTCTTTCAAAAAACAACAAAACAGAAAAACATCAAGCTTTTCTTTATTCTTCTTTTTAGTACAGCTATATGAAGAAACAAAGGAGAACTTGCTGTTCTGTTGCCCAGGGCTGAGATGTTTTGCTCATGGCTCTGATTTTTTAATCAGCTTATAACTCAGATAACCTGGAGACAGAATTTGACCTTTCAGAGCAATATTTTAAAATTCATCCATCTCTGCCCTTTATTATCGCTGCCTCTATTTCTTTTCCCATTTCCTCCCCTTCTCACCCTGGCCCTATCTGAGACGCTGCTACAGTCATGTCATTTAATTGGGGAATTAAGCTAGATTTAACCTCTGCTACACACACTCACAGACAAGTGATACGATTACACATGCACACACAGGGTATTAAATCTGCCAAATTTGTGCTAATCTTTTAACTTTCCTCAATGTGTGATCTTCACAGCACTGTTCACATCCCTAAGACCCGTAAACTTTCATCCTCTCCAGGCAACGCGCCTATGGTAGATCCGGTGCATTAACCTCAAATGTGCTGCCATGGCAAATTGTTTGGAATTGTATACTATTTTTGCAAATGCGGTGTATATATTGTTCACAGTTCCCACATTTTTTGAATGCAAGGTATGACAAGATTCGCATTGACAATGATTTTGAAGTTCATAATATTTGTTCTTTCCTTTTAAAAACAACTTGTTGTTTTCTTTCACTGCCAATCTAAATTGCAATCATCTGAGTGAATTTTTTTATATACAGCAATTCCCAATTTAATACCTATTATAGCCTCTCACTCACATCGAAATGTGTTAATCTGCACAGTTGTTCTAGTGAAACCAAAAGCATCTCTTTTCATTCTCCTTTGGGTTATGTAAGCAGAAAGTTGGGGTTGGTGATAATTTCTTCTTTATTTTGCCAAGGATAAGCAGCAGCTGTCAAGCATTTTGACGCCAGCAGCTAAAGTTTTTGGACAAGCTGTTCAGCTTCTTTGTCTGTGCTGTTATGTCTTTACTTGTAAATTGAGGTCATGAGGTTTTGAAATTTTCTGCTGTTCAGAATTCTGCTTCTTCTATTTTTGGCACTGTCTTCCATGATTTTAGACACAACGATTATTTTAAAGGAAACCTCTGTATTAAATTACATATATTGATAAAAGCTGTTGGAAACGACTTTAGAAGCTCTACAGTAGCTGTGTTCTGATCTGTTTCCTCATTAGAGGAAGATAATTAGTGAACATGGAGCCAACTTGCTTATTATGGGATAGACCGCTGGTATATGCTGTCAGATGGTTGCATAGTGAGAGAGTTAATGAGGGCCAGACTATGTTCTGTTGGTGGGGATTTTGTTCAAGTTGTTTTTCCATGAATATATTTCTAAAATATGAAGTTAATTGGGGCGCTCTCATAAGGGACTTGCAAAGTTCAATAGGGAAGTCTCTGTGTCAAGAAGAATCAAACTCTGAGAAGAAATAATGCATTTATCTCATATTATATATGAGAACTGAAGCATATGGTCAGAGTACAGATTACTGCCCACCAGCTAATCTATTTACACACTACCGGGACTAGAAATTGGGTGGGGCTTGGTGGAACTGAGTGAATTTCAAGGGGGTATGGAGTACCAGTTCAAAATGTATACGATTTCCATATTTTATCCACTTTGACAGCCTCCAAATGCAATGAAAATTTCATATAAAAATATAAAGTAGTGGACACGCACACACACAAGCAAACATATTTTTACTATTACATTTATTCTACATTATTTTCCACAATATGGCCTATTAATCCTCTAAAGGTTGTAACTTAACAACTGCTTAAAAAGCAAGCAGATGCAGAGCAGATGATGAAACAGAGGCAGCGGCTGCTGCTTTCGTCAGTTTTTCAATAAAATTGGATTTTGTGGAGGGTCACTGCAGTAATATAAGGGCTGCTGAACAGACGTCTGCATATGTATGTGCAGCAGGTGCGCGTGTGTTACATGAAGCAAAATGAGCAAAGTAATACATCAGGATTCAAAGCACATTTCATTTGTCTCACTGATGAGACAGACGGTCAAGTACACCTTGACTTAAACCACATCTGCAATGCAGGCAAGCAGCATGTCAAAACTAGCCGACAGGAAGCACTGTGCTTGACTTACATGCATTTGTGCTGTATTTTGTGAAGTGTTTATCCACCAAACACAGACTGAATGCAGAGACAAGTTTTAGCATGAGAAAATGTGCTCTTTCTGATTTTTCTACGTATTTGCATAGGAATTATAGGAGTAGCAGTGTATGACTGAATGTTACGATTTTGACAAAAATTGTCTTTATAGGTTTTTGTATTCTCATATGCAACCAACAGAAAATGTGAGCAGATTGCCATGACAACTGCAAATTTTATGGCACATGTGAGCTCCAGAACAGAGCAAATCTGCTCTGCGGAAACATCCAAATTTTGGTATTTAGTCTGATGCAAATAATATTGATTTTCATATACTAGCACTAGTTTAATATCTAAAAAAGATAACTTCATGTGTACAATACCCATTATGTTAACATTGTTGGACATGATCAATGCACTACAGCAGACCAATATTTGCCATAGAGAGTGAATGTGTATATGAGTTAATGAATGACTGTGGATGTGGACTGGTGGTGGTGATTGATCACACTTACCGAGAGCAGGTTCAGCACAGTCTTTATACTGCTCAGGTGTGCAGTACGGAGAATCACCTTGAGACAAGACAGAGACAAAGAAACAGCGAGAAAAAAGAATGGCACTTCTTTATTTAGCCTTCCTCAATGAATAATGAAGCACTCAAAACGTGTTCCTCAAACATTTCTCAGTAAGAGAAAAACAAACCCAACCTTCACCTAGTCATAACTCAATGCAAGAAGTAAATAAACAAGTACAGTATTGACTATATAGAGGACGAAACTTTAGGTCCTTGCTAGTATAAAAGGTTTATAAGTTAGGTCAGATAATGCTATACTTTACATTTAATAATGTTAACAGGTCTGTAAAGACCACTATAGTCACAGAGAAAACATTTCTGTCCAACGATGGTATTAAGGACATGAGATTTCCTACAGAAACGAACACGTGTGTGTAAGCTGTGTCTACAGTTTACTTTGGTAAAATGTATCTCTAATGTACACTACACAGCAGTCACAATCAGTTAATGAAATCTGTAATTACAGTATTAGAGCAGACTGTCTATATATGAATGAGACGCAATCTTTTATGAGATAATTGCAGTATTCTGAGCGTCCATTAAACCAGCGATGTGAAGTGAGGTTGACACCTTTTTGTCTATTAAAATGGACTTGTAAAAAAGGAAGTGCAATTCGTTTCAAATGGAAACCATGAAGTGTCCTTATAAAAGAGCAGCTGAAAAAAGAGGTTCAGCGTCAACAACAATGATCAGCTATTATTAAAATTAAATTATAAAGAAAAAAAAATTCACACGGTAAAAACAACTTTTTTTAAAATCTGATGGAAATGTATCACTGGATTTAGTAAAATAAAATGAAACGTGACTCTCATGTCTTAGTTTGGCTGTGTTCACACTGTGTTTAGGATTGATAATCATTTTTACAAACACATGTCACTCTCAAATTGCCCTGTGTCGCCATTTTCAAGTCCAGTCACGGCTCCTTGAAGCTACTGTTTCAAAGCCTGTGCCGTCAATTTATGGAATTGTTCCAAATAACCTTTGACCAACAAAAACTAAATCAGTTTTATATTCTGACCTCCCTGACAGCAGGTGTGCTTTGACTGGCAGCTGAAAACCACAGCCGCCAGAAGGCATCCAGTTACCGCTACGCACAATCCTGTGGTGACGTGCTTTCCGCAAGCATATGAAATACATGTATACATGAAATACAGTCATCAAATATCCGATTTGATGACTGTTTATCAGGAATTAAAGACTTTGACAGGGAATTACTAAGACCGAATTAGTCCCTGCTGGTTTGTGACAGACAGTACAAACTTTACATGTCATAACTATTCAGTCACAGCCTTCATTAGTGATGTCTTCATTATGCCTTTCATCTGATTACATGAATTAGATTTATGTGCAAAATGACTGATAGATCAAACTCTTTCTGACTGACTAAATAAAGAATCTAGGGCATGTCAGAGAGACAGATGTAATATTTTAACAGGTTCAGTGATAACTGCTCGGGATATTCTAGGCATAGTCTGCATGTCAATCTATTAAAAATAGCTTTTCTGAAACTGAAAATAGTACTTAAAATATAAAATGAGAAAGAATGTGCTTAAAGGAAAGTTTTAGACAGCATATATGCCGAGACGTACCAGGCATGTAGACCATCCTGCAGTTGCAGTTCTCCACGATGTAGCGCGTCTCACACTCTATTCGGCAGGCAGACACGCTGTACACCTGGAAAAGTCCTGAATCCAGGGATCTGGACACACACTCGCCCCACGGAGGAGGAAGGTAGGTCAGCTGAAGGAGTAAGAAATGGTGCATAGAAAAGAGTCAGTTTCATTTACAATTATGCATTTGGCAGACACTTTTATCTGAATGGACGACTAAATGGATGATAACAATAACAATAACTATAATGATAACTATATTAGCGTCCACACCAACAGGCGATAATGATAACGTTATGTTAATTCTAATCATTTGGCAGTATGTTTTATTCATTCAACGATATTGTCTTTGTATCTTCATTGTTATAGTTGTGGTGTGAATTTAGCTATTCTCTTAAGTTACGAGTTATTTTTCAAACTTTCTCTCAATAGTTATAGTTATAGTGGTTATAGGTATAGTTGTAGTTATAGTTATTGTCAATAGTGTGAACGGCCCATTACAATGCATTTGATCTATACATTTTATTAGTATATTTATGTCTCCTGTGATCAAACCCATGACTTCTGTGTTTGCTAACACAATACCCTAGCAAGTGTGCAACTGGAACACACACGTGGTTTTAAAGTGGTGTGGATAAGAAAACAGTATCAATAGCCAAAAAAAGGCAGTTTTATTTTACACAACAGTGATTCCCTCCATTATGTTCTGGTCATACCACTTTTAGCTGCAGAAAAATGGATCTACACCAGTTTAAAGTCCAAGACTGCTGACTGACTGTATTGACTCGTGAAACATCAAAACTGCAAAATATATCCTACAGACCTTTGTCTGAGTTGATGCTATATTGATTATTGCATGCATGAAAATGAATTAAACCTTAAATAAATTAAAATAATGACAAGAATACACACTGTTTTTCTATCCCATATTGATTTCATTCCCATCAAAAATGAAACATGGTGCTATACCTGTCTTTTAGGTATACCCACTACACACTTGGTCTTTCTTTCCGTTCGTTGTAAGGATGATAAACCGTTTCCATTATAATAATTTCATAAAGTAATAATTAAAAGGCTGACACAGGATGTTTAACAGGTCTTTATCTAAAGGATTAAACAAATATAACAAGGCCTTTCCTGGTAGAGGCATCCTGCTGGATTGTTTCCACTGACTGGAGGGAATATTTACTGCGTTACAAACAACTCCTACCATACTGACACTCAGACACTGGCTATCATTTGTGAACATAGCAGCCAACAAATTGAGAAGGAAGGAGTGGCACGGAGAGAAACACTATGAAGCTAGATATCAGACAGAATGACAATAGAGATAGTAAACAACATGAGGGAATGTGGCACAGGAAATGCCAGGTGGGGAGGAGAAAGAGTCCATCTGCCCAAAAACAATAGGTCGCCTACACCCCCCCCACTACTCAAAGCATACATTACCAACAATTCCAAGCAGGCCAGCTTTACTTATTCTCAATAGGGGGAATCATGAGTAATGAAGTCTTGAGACTAGAAGAGCCAAATGAGAATAATGAGCTGACTTGGAGAGGATAAGAAGGAACATAATCTCTTCCCAACTGTGCCTGGAAACCACCGAGCATCACAGGCACAGATTCAAGACCTGATATCTCACAGCAACTGATCAGAAGAAAGATATCTGACAGGCAAATGAAATTTGTCAGTGGTGATACGCAGATAAATCAAAGCCATTTTTGTCGTGGGAAGATTTTAAAGGCCTGTCTCACCTCTGCGGAGGGATTTGAAAGAGTAAACCTAGTTTCTGGAGCTGACAGTGAGTATCACACTGACAAAAGCTTCCGGCAACAAACAATTTCTTCAAAACAAACTCCATGACATGTTCTTTAGCAAACAGCATTTGAAAAAACTTTCACTTTCTTTCACTACACTTTCTTTGAACTACATGAATGTGTTTAATTGAGTCTTGCTTAAAGGTTATAAAGCAATACTTTATATGTGCATTACTTGTAACTGTATAGACACAAGATTGCATCTATATCAATGATAAACAAACAGATAAGAAATATTTTATAATAACGTGTTATATGATTTCATCAGGTTTTTATCTGAGCTCTTGTTATTACCATAATTGCAGTATCAGTACCAAGATGTAAAAGCTTTCATTTAATTTAATCACCTTGTTGAAAATGCTAACATGCCATTTTCCTTAAGTTATTCATTAATGATTAAAACAATGAGAGTGTAAATCAGGGCTCTGTCCTTCATGCTGACCTTCCCTTTCAGCTTGACATATACCACCTTCTCTTTACTTCATTATTAATGCAGTCATCATAAACAATACATGAGGTTACGTCTTCTGTCCTTAACCACTGCAAAGTTTTACAATTAAGACATAAGGAGCCCTAATACTGGAACTTATAGTATATACCCCAAATCACAATTAAGAGCTAATAGGAAATATTCCTTAAGGGGAAAGTCTCTTTGTAAAACCTAAAGGCTTAAATATATAGCCTTTCCTTTTTGCTGAGCTCAAATGTACCATTACTAACAAGGACAGTTGAGTGTTAAGCTCTCTTACCCACACTTACACCATCTCACAAAGCCGTGCAGGTAGTAACAAGCCTCTTTCTGCTAAGTGCTCTGCACTTTCTTCAAAATGAAGAAAAGCTTTTTTGTGTCCTGTGTCTAAAGGAAGAATAAAAACATAAAACTGTCTGGTTTGGGTGTCGTCAAAAAACATGCAGCAGACTGGTTTAGGTAAAGGCTATTTTTTAATGTTATTATTAGATTCTTATTCATAAATATGAATGATTGCAGACCAATTAATAATATTAACTCTAAGTAAATAATATTACTACATTATTTCGATTTATATCATATTTTTCAAAACAATTCACATCTAGAGTGCAGATATTTAGTAAAACACCACTGGGACATTTTATTGCATCACTCTTGATTTGTTTCATTTCTCTCTCATTTGTCTCATTTCTCTCATTTCTCCAAAACAAGGACTGATGATGTTGTAAACAAAATATATCAAAGTCACTTTAGATGGCAGTAATTTTAGCAAGTCACGAAATTATACATTTTTAAATTCTCGTCTGAAGGCTATAAGATGACCTACTTTTGCTTATTTGCTGGCAGAGTAGAGTCGTCCTGCCAGGGACCATTACAAAAGCTCTCAAATGGAGCAACAGCATTTAAGATTGACAGGAGGGATCGTGAAAATATCCTGCAGCCTGATGATTTAGTTTTTCTGAGATTTTTATAAGCCTGACAATAATTATCCAGTGCTAAATGTACAGGCTCCCTGCTGACACAAGCAAACGGATAGTATGAAAGTTCTGAGAGGAAAGTGTCATTCAGACTCAATCTGTTAAATCAGGACTCCTCAACCAAATGAAAACCCATCACGCTCCATCCCATTTATATTGTATGGCCTCAGAAATTGGACATATTCACCTTGTTTGTTCTTATTGTGTCTCTCTGGCTCTTTTGTAATGGGTTTTCTGCAACAGAAGCAGTGATGCATTATGGCCTCCGGTTAGGACATTGCGGCTAATGATAATTAGAGAAGCACCTTCCTGGATGTTTAAAAAAAATCATGATGACTTTTTCTGCTCATTTTGTGGTTTAAATATAAATTCCATAACAGCATTTGTTCAGTTCATTTAAATTTACATTATTAATGCTATCCGTCATGGCTGTTTGCTATGGACAGATGGAACGGTTCTTTCTGGTCCACTCATTTGATTGGTCAGTGTCGTTCCAAGAGTGTCTGTGTTGTAGTATTTCAGCGTACATGAGTGGTGCGTGTTAGAAGCAGAACGCTAAGTGCAGTTCATGATTTTTCTCTAAGTGAAACAGGTTTTGTTGATAATCGAAACTGTTTTCTCTCGCCCCATGATCTCCCTGAGTGGGGTTTCTCGTAAGTGGAAAATCAGTTGAGGTACTCTTGTGTAGATCGTGTGACACTGTTTAAGTGAATGTCCCTCTTGGGGATACAGTGCATTTTAAAAGACAGAGTAAGAACGATAGAAGACAAAGAAAACAAAAGTTAAGAGAGCATAAGACTGTGACAGATAAATGAATTCATAAGAGGAATATTGATGCCCTTACTAAACTGCGAAAAAAGCGAAACTGAGTAGGCTAATAGAAACCATAAACATTTAATTACCGCTGGATATCTGTCATATATAAAAGCTTCAAACATAACTGGGTTGCAATACCGGGACAAATTTAGGTCTAAAAGCATGAACAAGGCTGCTTATTACCATCATTAAAGTGGGTTTGTGCCCATGATCTCTATATATTGTGCTGCTATCAACTCAGAGCGAGACCAATCAGCGCGCTTGCCAAAAACATGCCTAATGTTCATAAACGTAATTACACACCGCAAATATAAAGGGCTGGGGTTACTAGTGCACTATCATTAGCCTGCATTTCACGTTAACAGCTACATAAACATAACAATTAACATAATTAAGAAAAGCAGTAATCCTGCATAAACATAATTAACAAGGAAGTGCCAAAAAAACTCATTATAGCCTGAAATATTTCAGTGATGTTTAATGTTGTGCCTTTAGCGATGACGTTCATTGTTAAGAAATGGTCATAATCATGTTAAAATGAGGCTATTTGTTTGTTCGACCAATTCTGGATGGGGGACGTGTTTAGTGAACAGTCAATATTTTACAATGCCGTAAAGTGCCACAAAAATGTCACACTTTAGCTTTAACTATTAGCAAAATGGTATTTGAAAAGCACTTGGCTTGTTTTCCCTTCAAACTGCTGAGATTCACACACCATGAGACCGACTGTTTAAGATATTTAAGCTTTACAACGCCAGCATAAGTCAAGGTTAGAGTTGTGTACAAACCCCCTGATATCTAAAACAGAAGTAAAGCGGATGTCATAGTGAGCAGTCACACTTGAATATTAAGTCGAGGGCCTTCACAAAATAAATGGTGTGAGAATACACTGACCAATCTGTGTCCACACACACAAACCACAGCGATGATTCATTTACATCTCATTTGGAGCGCTTAAGACAGAACACCCCGAGGAGCCTGACAAAATATAAACAGCACATGAATAGAAATGTAGAGCAATGAGGAGCATAAACACACGGACGTGCATAATCTAATCGAGGCCCTGTTTGCACCTGATATTAACATTCATTTTAGGGAATCTGATCACAGGTGGTCAGGGAAGACACGATTCTGTTTACACTTGACATTAAAATCAATCTCTGTTTGTCAGCTGGACAGAGATCAGGAGACCTCTGCTAGCGTCTCCTTGCTTTACGTGATTTGCATTTATTTGCAGAGCCTATACGTTTATTTATTCAGTAGACACAAAAGCTTGAATCTTAAAGTGGACCCTGTTTACACTTGTATTTGGCTCTGTCCAGCAGTATTTAGATCAACAGACAGATGTTAATAGCAAGTGAAAATGTAGCCTGAGAGATTGAGACATTTTAAAAGGACACAAATATACATGAGGACATTTGTGATGGCTGTGGAAGAAGAAGTGAAATCAAGAAGGATGGAGGTAAGGTCAAAATATACTCACTCTCTGTTCCTGTGTTGCCACAAAGGTCTGAAATCCCGGTGCGACTCCAAAACCCAGTTCATGCACAAAGGGAGGCTCTGCCTGACTGTGGATCTGCACCCTCACACCTGCTTCAAACGCTGTCTCTTCTGAAACACAGAAAAAAATGGGATATAGAAAGATAGAAGAGTTATTACACACCGCAGAAGCACACTTTACTGACCTTTAAAACAGTTTAAACTGCCATCTTAACCTTCTTAATGAAATCTCATGCTGTTTTGGGGTACATTTGTGTTAATGGTCCTCCTGCAACAATAACTCAGCATTGTTCAGCTAAAACCATTCCGGAATTTAAGCTCTTTAAAAACAGAACTAAGCCGTTTATTTTTCAGCTGGAAAAGGAACTGTACAACACCAACATAATAAAAGACAGTTTGAGGCCAAGAGAAAACAAATCCCATTCAAAGTACACCATTGCCAATTTTCTAGATAATCTCAGTGGGTCTCATTCACTAATTATGCAGTAAACATTTAGTCTACATTTACTTTAATATTTAGAACCAGGTTCCTAAAAGGGGACCAGAAAATGATATACTCGTGGTGGTGGAATGTTAAATTACTATAATAATAAATAAATGTTTTACTTTAGGTTTAGGTTTTAAGTTTTTTATTCGTCAAATAAATACACGTGATGCAGTAATGTAGTGAAATGTTTTTTCGTAGTGCCTAGTGACACAGTGCAAGCAATTGTGATACTGTACATAAACAAAATATAATAAAAGCAGCATATGACAAAACAATATATGAATAAAATAGAAAAGACCCTATTAGACAAATATGGATGTTATATGTAAACGTAAATATGAAGAAATATAGAAAGTGTTTAGCAGCTTAAGGGAGGAATTATTAAAAGCATTTCGAGGAGGTAGATTTTAGATTACCACTGGAAATGTAGGAATTAAGCGATCTGAGAATGCAAACCTTTAAAACAAACACAACATGCCATCAATGCAATGTCATGTGTCTCAAACTATTCTGTGAGGATAAAAGAAGGGAAACTGAGCACACACCACAACCTCTGTTTTTCTCTGTTTCAAATAGATCGCTGTGACTCTCAGAACACTGACACATTTAATATCTGTCATTTTGTTTGATTAGCCGTGCCTCGCTAGCCTGTGATATTGGTTGTGAGGAACGTGTTGATTTTTTCCCCCACCTCTCTGGTTTTCAAAGGCCTGGTGAAGAAAGAAACCTCATTCAGTCATCAGGACCCCTGCAGGCTCACCGGCATCTTAACAGCCATCTATAACAGGAGATCAGAGTCACAAAGACCCCCCACCCTCCACTCTCACTCCAGAGGCCAGAGCATTGATGGAAACACACAGTGACAGCAGCTTCAAGTAGCCTCACACACACTGGAACCAGTCAATCTTCCACCAGTGTGTGTGTGTGTATTGTTCATATGCATTCATGTGTCTCATATCATAAGTAGCAACGTGTAACCTGTCAAATATGATGGGAATTAGTTTCCTGAAGACTACCAAAGAGAGAAAATATGAGTTAAGAAAAATAAAACAAGAAGTCAACAATCAATCAATAGGGTTAGAATTTGTTAGAATCTGGTTCAATTTACTGTAACCTCACTTAAATACACAATAATTCATTATTTCTTTATGTCCAACTAAACTAAAAGGACTGTTACTGTGTTACACACAAAAATAAAAGTTCTACAAAAGGTTTTCCACAGCGATGCCATAGAAGAACCATTTTTGTTTTTTGCTTACATATGTATAGTCTAAAGAACCTTTTGTACTACAAGAACCTTTGTAAAGCTGAAAAAGAGTTAAGCTTGTGAAATTAAAATCATTGAAACTACAGTAAGAAGTTGTTAATATTTCAATATTTATATTTTTCATACTACATAAACTTTTTGGTTGGTGCTTAGAAATAAATATTTATGTAAAAATACTTTATAAACCTCTTTGAAAAGCGATATTTTGATTTGTAATAATTATTACAATTATTAATTATTATATTCTATAACATATCATACCTCCACAATTTCATGATTGTTTTTATACTGAGCTGATGACACTTTCTATCCTCTACCCTCATACAAACCCTTCTGCATTTACATTTTATTCAAACATCATTTTATAAGGCTATTAAGCTGTTTTCCTCATAGGAATTGTTGGTTGTGAGTAAAACCTATTTATCCCCACACGTACACACAAAACAATAAATCAGGGAGTGTAACAGCATACATAAACTTTCACACAATTCAAGGACATTTCTTTGTAAATTTCTATATGACAAGATTTGTAAAGTTAAATTCTTAAATGCTGATATTATATTACACACTCATAAAGACACCACATTATGAATTACTGTAAATTCAAAAGGTTTATATGAAGGTTTTTACATAAATAGCTACAAACATACAAAAAAATTCAATGAAATGTAGCCAGTATGCCAGATAAACAAACGTGTGTGTGTACATGTGTGTTAAGAGCAAAGCTAAATCAGTCTTCAGGCATATGCCCATAGCAGAGAGATGAGAAGAACTCTCTTCAACTCAAAACTACGCTGCAGCTTTTGAAGTCCGTCTCTTTGCCTCTTTTCTCTTCCACCTGACACTTTAGATATTACAGATGAAAGACAGGTCATTATGAGCAGATGAGGGGGATGAGGGTGAGACAGAGAGAGAGAAAGGGAAAGTCAACATCATCTATGTGGAGAATCTCCGCTTTATCCTCTCATGAAACAAACTATTTTTAAAACACTGCTTCTGTATTTCATACTTTACCGATTTTTGTTCATCTTCTTTCAAAAGTAGCACAGCAAAGTTTTTCAGATGATTTTGGCAGTGATTAATACATTTGCACGACTAAACGATTATGGTTAAAAATGACTGTTGACTCCAATTCAGCCGTGGCTTCTCAGTTCAATACGGAAGCAAGCTGGATTTAATTAAAGTTTTGAAACGGCAAAATCAATCAAATATTTGCCATGCGGGATTTAATATCTTTACAGATTGAGGCTGTTGATTCGAGACTTAGTGATCACCCACCAAAACCTGCCAGCGTTTCTACAGCTATAAAGTGGAAAAACAACACATGCTGAGCAGAATGCATAAATATTTTGCTTTGATCAGGAAACGGGATGAGACTGCGGGCATGAAGGACAGAGAGACACAGAGTTT
Organism: Beaufortia kweichowensis; assembly: GCA_019155185.1. Taxonomy (NCBI): domain Eukaryota; kingdom Metazoa; phylum Chordata; class Actinopteri; order Cypriniformes; family Gastromyzontidae; genus Beaufortia; species Beaufortia kweichowensis. The sequence continues at coordinate 6,150,019 of CM032804.1, forward strand.
TGTTCTTTGCTGCTTCAAACTCCAAATAAATTTTATTTGCAAGGCGTTTTTTGTATTACATTCTATAGCATAGAGATACCCTTTAAAACACACACACACACCTAATTAAAATATGTTCACTTGAGCTTTCCAGCACTGTTCCTTGTTAAACGTCCCTCCTCATTTAAACTGACATGCAGACTGTCTTACGGGTGTTTGATTAGGGCAGGTTTACTCAATGCTTTCGTCGTGACATCATCCCCAGGGAACAGTGAATAGTTGTTAGAGTTACGCATTTGAAGAACACACCTGTGATACTACAGTAGACAAATCTCATGGGATTCCTTTTCAGATAGATTTTGCATCCAGTTTGATGCAGCTACACTTTTGTATTACACTATAAAAACCCTTCACTTTTTTTGACTAATTTTGTGATAACCAGGTAAAGCACATTTTCCCTTGTACCATGACATTTCAACAAAGATGAAAGCGTATAGCATTACGAGACATGCATTGAGGATTCTGCACAAATGATTCATTAGCATTTGAAAGGTTACAAGTTTAGCTGAGGCTTATTTCGAGAAATATCAAGATTTAAAAACAAAAAAGAACTGGGGCATGATGACTATATATTTCATCAGCTGTTTTGAAGAGTGTCCTTTAAACCTACGATCAGAATCCCTGCATTAGCGCTGCTCAGGGGCTAATAAATCTTTTAGATAAAGTTTCTTACCTTCAAACAGCCATGAAGGATATGGACAATACCCAGACCTGCCAGGCTAAAATTATTGTAAATCTGTTCTACACCATTAGAACAAGGAAACTGCTTGTTCTAAAAAGGCTGACCCACCAGGTTATCATTGGGCCGCTGTCATGTTCCAGACTTGTTTTTGAGAATTCGGTTGCCACTTTTGCAATACCTTTGCAAGTGACACAACATGGCAATTAAGAAAGCTTCCATCATAATGAACAAAGCTGTCTACGGCAAGAGAGCGTGTCGACTGTAATGCGATGCAACAAAACTGGATGTTGCCATATTTTCCAGTGAAGCTGCTTTTAATGAAATCGATCTAGTTTGGTCGTGCTGCGCTCTCTTACAGTGCAGACATGGTGTAAACTTATATTAAAATTGCATTTAATTGCCAGAGTAATTAGATCTATTCACGAAAGGTATTACAGTTCATTAAGTCATATTTCTTTTTTCAATAATTGTCAAGCAAATCAACAGGATATGCAAATACTCTTATCATTCAGTTGCGTTCTATATGAATGCTGTATGAATATGAATCAGGTTTTTGGCAACAGTCTAAACTAAATCACTTGCTGGAAGAGCTGTTAATTCTGTAATTGTTGATAAAAAATTATGTTTTTAACATTTATGATTTCATATTAGTGCTTCTACTGTTTTAAAAAACAGTAAAACAACTTATATCTATACTTAACCTTGACCATTTGTTTTACCATGAAGTTATTGCTCAGTTTCACTGCAGTATTCTGAAAAAACTCTTTTTAAAAAGGGCCAACACTTGCCATTTTGATGAATGAGGCGATAAAAATACGAGGCACAGGCCCTAGCTGTAATTGTTGGTTAATGAATATTTTAAAGCCAAATATAAAGCATGTAAGCGTATCATTAATATCACCAGGTCATTTTATTCACTGGGCCCTTGAGGATATTTTAAGACATTTTTTTGCTGGAGTTTGTCCAGGAGGAAGGGCTGGATTTAAAGCCAGCGGATCTCCTGCTGTGTTGCTCCTACCTTCTTCCGAGTCGGTATTATCTCAAGCAGACACGGCATCTCTTCCTCTACCTGTGACACAGTTTTACTTTTTTGGAGGGCCATGGGGAAACAGACAGAGAAATTGGAAATGGAAGAAGCAAAGAACAAGTGTGCGCATGCATATGTATTATAATAAATGTGCAATGTCGCCTTGAAAAGATGACACGTCTAAAGCAAAGCAAGAGCCTATGATAAACCTGTCATCATCTTTTTTAAAATTCAGAGACGGATCTCTGAGCTTCACTGAATAAATGTGCAGCCAATCCGTCATTCTGTCTGTTTGGTGACTTTTATGAATGTAGACTGATGAAGATCTTATTCACTTTGAAAGAAGACAAACAGTATATTATGTAGAGTAAAAGTCTTTGTGCTTTGATTTCTGTGTTGTTAAAATCAGTATATTTGTGAGTGCAATGGTGAAGCACAGCATTAAATCCAGTGTAGAGATCACCGCTTTACTTGTTTGTTGGATTCAACATAATAATACCCCTCAACATAATTTCACTGCTTTCCTTCATATCACTCCCGATCTGGTTTCATCTGGTTTGTACTGTTTATCTGAATTGGAACCCTCATGCTGACTAAACGTACATTCATTATCTCTCCTTGTGAAAATCGTGGACTGTCTTCTTCAGAAGAGGAACACGTTGACCTCGTCTTTCATGATGATAGTTTAATTGCCTCCATATCTCAGGACTGTCGTGGTTGATGCTATTGATTCTGAGAATGCAGAACGCATCTCTTTCATATTTGTTCCTTGTTTGTTTCATCTTTTTAGATGTAAGCTTTTGTTTATTCTTTCATGTCTATTTCTGTCTATCATTATTTGCAATTTTAAAATTTGACAGCCCTACACTCTTAGACCTTACCAGGCATTTCACAATAACAAACCGGCAACACTGTTGCCAGTTAGTTAATGTCAGTCTCATTGTTAATTTATCTCATTTGAATAATGTGTTCAAGCTGCATTTGTTGACCAGCTAAAACTGTCCATGAAGAAAACAAGTAAATAATGTCTAAATAAACATCCTAAACATAAAACATTTCTGTGATACCACACTCAATAAAAAGCAATGGAAAGTCTGTTCCATGATAAAAAAAGTGTGTGTTGTGTGCGCGTGTACCTGTTTCCCCCCAAACAGGTAGGTATTCATCTTGCTGGATGTCTAACATGATCTCCAGACCATTGCCTGTGCCTCCTTTCATCGTGGTCCTCAAAGTCTTGCCCTCTTCAGCAGCATTGAACATGTAACACTTCCCATAGCGTGTAAACACCTATAAAGAGGAAGAGAAAACATTGACTTCTTGAGAAGTTCAGGAAAGCCAAGATTTGCATTTTTACAGAATTGATCTTTTTTGGCCTTTGTACAGTTGTATTGATAGGAAAGTAGAGGAGATGACAGAGAATTTTGCTGGAGAAAGAAGGGGTCACAAGTTGAACTCAGGTCGCTTAAAACACCAATGCATTATATGTAAGAATGCCCATCAGGCTGTCGGCTCAGACATAGAATTGACATTTAATTAAATGCCGCAAAACCAGGTCTGGTGTAATTCATTTCAACAACTAATAAAACACAGCCACATGTACAATGGGACCAGATTACAATCACAGTCCACCTGTTACCGAGCGTGACCTGCTGGATGACACAATGATATCAGCTTTAGAATCATCCACTTCCTGGAAATCAACCAGCAACATTTTATTTACGAGCTTTGTGTATATGACAGAAGAGCTGAATTAATTTTGTTTCGTTGGTTTTAGCTATGGCATGTTGCTGAATACCACAGACAAGAATTCTGACTCATTCCTCAGTGGATATAAATAAACACAATTGCAGTAAATACACTTATAATGTAAGCTTAGCTGGCAAGTAAACAAAGAGAATAAATAACAGTCCCAGAGTTTTGTTAAAGCACTTACTGTACATGAATTATTCAGTACAAAAGTGCTTATTATTTGATCTTAAGTTGTCTTTATTGTTCATTTGAGACGGGACTACTTTTCTGGGTGGTGATAATTTACTGACGTGATTCTTTTGGGCTGTGTTTGCAGAACTTGTAAACAGCTTTTTATGTGTCACGTTATATACGATTTTAATATGTAATGCACATGATATGTAAATGATACAAACTGGTTTTTTTTACAGCTGATCATGAGATAATTTGTGTATATCTTTGTTATATAATTTTGCAGGATTGGTAACTGATTCTGTCATGCCAACCTTATGCCATTTTATATAAAACATAATTAATGTATTTACTGCAAATGCAATTAACAAATAAATTTGCAAAAAAGTTGGAAATAACCTGCAATATCTCTTAAAATAATTTAGCTACAATCATTGTGAATCAAGAAAGAGCAAATAAGAAAGCAAAAAAAATCACACATCATGTGGGTGTTATAGGGCGTAGCTTTGAAATTTGCACTTTCCCACTTATTTTAGGATCAGGGTGAGAATTGTGAAACATCTTCATGTTTACGTCACGTCTTCTGGCTCACCCCTTGTGCCGTCCACATGTGGGTCTCTCACCAAGATAATATCTGATTCCATCATTTAAAGTGTCTTTTCGACACTCTTTAGAGCCCTTCACCATCAGAGCCCTCGAGGAAAGAGAGACGGAACGACCCCTGCACACTGAGTTCAGATGAAATGGAGGAGAAGAGATGGAAGCCTGGGTGCGTTTATATTCATTTACCTGTGAAGGTTTTTTTTACACAGCGGACTGAACAGAGACAAATCCAACCATTTAAGGGTAATGGAGCAAAAAGGGACACAACCACCTTTACAAAACCCTACTCATTTATTCCCTTCATTTATTTATTTCTCTACGCTTTCAGCATCATCTCTAATGGGTGGTTAAATCTGATGGTGAGATGATATATGCAATTTAGAGAGAGGGAAGTACTGTAATTCTCAGATTGTTTTGATGAAGACGGACGATAAAAAAGGATTAAATTTGAAGGATCAGACTCTGTCATTTTGCTGATGATGATAATTATAAGTACGAGTGAATCAACCCCCTCATTCTATAATTTCTGTTTTGCTCACACCTTAGAAAAGATGGATTGTGAGACTCTTTAAAGCAGAGGAAGGATTTATTTTGTCAGAGCTGTACTTCCCAGGCTAAAAAATCACGAGCCGCAGGTCTTTAGTTAAAGATGAGAGAAGTGTGCAGAAGTCTGCCTACCTGATCTAAGATTTGTGCAAGAAGGTAATTTAAGACCAACAGAGACGTGTAGGAGCTTGATGGATGCAGGAATGATTGAGAAGGTTTCTCCTTACAGTATGCGTGTACACAGAGACAGATACTCAAGATAGATCACCAGAGCCTGCAGCTTTCAGACCGCAACCCACATAATCGACATGAATATTCGCAGTCTCATTTTTCATGCTTCAGCTAGTGGCTGAAAAGAGACACCCTTCAAAAAGTGAGAAGGAAAGAATGGCTCACGACACAAAATACAGTCTTCATTTCCTGAAATGACTGACATCTCAAGTCTTTCCTGCTCTATTTCAAATTCAATTTAATTTTAATTGACAGGACAAACAGCAGAGTAGATTTTCTGTGTTAGATGGCTTACTGCTAATTAAATAGGGATAACACTAAGCACTAAAAGCTGTCCTTCTTCATAAAACCAAGACATATTTTTGGACCCAGCTCAGCCATTTGGCTAGTTAAACCCCCAGCTTTTGGATCAATAATGTAACCATACAAACAACACGACCATCATAACTTAGCTATTATAAAATATCATCTGCCCAAAAACTTCACAGAAAATAGGGATACACAACACACAAATAAATCTCTCTTTAAAACTTTGTCAATAAACCATTACGGCTGCTGTTGTTTGAAACAAAAACCAAACTGCTATCACCGCTTACTGTCTCGCGTGTTAATGTGCACTGTAAACATGCCAATAGTCATTTACTCTTATTGACCAAGGATGTTTCTCTTCAGAGCTGAAGAGAATACAGCAAAACATTGTAATGGCTTTAGACAAGCACAAACATCAAAAGTTTTTTATAGCTGCTACAACCAATTTAAATGAGACTTTCAACAAACTATTCAAACTATTTTCAATGAGAAAAAACACAACAATGGAACCATTAGTCCAAAAATTCTGTCTATTTATGTGAGGATGACCTCTGTGACCATTAGGTTAGCAGAGTACTGTTAATGCATGGACCAATTATAAAATGCACAAATTCACTTTCAATTAGTACAAGAGCCACTTTTGTGACGTGTTCAGAAGTGTGTGTGTGTCATATGGGGTAAGCTCATTAGCTTTCCAAACCAGTAAAACAAGAGTGTACATTTCTATGAATAAAAAAGTCTCATTAAAAATTCATAGAAAGGAATCAGCTTGAATGTTCTGGAACAAAATGGCATGACCTGGTTAGACTGATGACCGCAGCGTGAATCCCAGTAGACTGAAGAGCCTGACTGATAATAACATGATTTCTCCGAAGGTATGTGTGCACAAGATCAACCGTATGAATATTGACATTATATATTATGGTAATCATATTATATAACATTTAAGTCATATGTACAATATATGAATATATACTGTAACTATCAAAAGTACTTAAGAGATTTAGTGTTGATTTACATCTAGTTATGTAGCTGATCACTTTCTCAAACACTCCCTCAAGGTTTCCATTAGGAATACAAATGTATGAAGACGTCAGGTTAATCAGAATATTTATATACTGTTTGGAGACGTTTGAATTGTCCTCTAGATCAATGACTACTGTATAAACTAAGCACAGACTGGTCAGATTACAGTAAGCACACAATATAATATACATATCATAAAAACAATCACCATAGCTCTACGACTATCTTTTTCGTATCCCAATACAGTATATCAATATGTTATATAATGCTGTTTAATATAACAAATGAGAAACACTGTTATCTCTTAAATTAAACAATGCTTATGAAATTGTAACAGGCCCAATTTTATCTGTAGACTACTCCAGATGTCCTAAATGTAGGCTTTTCACCAAATATGATCACTAAGCGTTCATCCAGATGGATAAGCTCCAATTGCTGTGCTGAAAGCAAATGTTTCTGGCATTTTCCATCTGAAGGCTTTGAACAGATCTACGATGTGTTATCAGTCACTGACCTGGTGGGTTTTTGCTCCCAATTTTAAGATATGGATGCCATGATTTTCTCATTTCATTCGCTTTCCAGTCCCCTGCTTTTATTCTTTTATTCCTCCCTGTGGTTTGTGTTTATCTCTAACGGTGGTGTCTGGTCAACCTGTTGCTCTTCAAAGTGTCTGATATATGTCTATAGGCTTACCTTTCTGTCTGATGAAGTTATCATTAAGACTCTGTAGAGGAAACTGAAAGAGGCTTTCAGGCGTATCAGGGAAGCACAGGAGAGGAAAGCGTCCCTAAATGTCGAGCAGACTTTGCTTTTGAATGAAGGAAAAGTGAAGTCCAGAAACATTATAATCTCACCCTGGACAGTGAGTGTCAGCACCCTCCAGCTAATGGCATAATGCCAGTATCTTTCTGACAGCCTGCCATCCAAACCTGCTTTGCCTATTGATTTAATACACTCACTCACAGCATCACCCATACAAAAATGACACACTGACATTTTTACTGTCATCTTTTACAGCCAAACTCAAGAACACGGAAGAAAATGTACCAAATTTAGCATGAACCATTAAACATGTTACTAAACATCTGGTGATATCCCAGTGCTAGTGTACACTTCAATAAAGAGGCACTTTCAATGGTTATCATGTCTAAAGTTTCATTACAAAAAAATGAGATACACAACTTCCAGCTATCAGTGAAAATTACATGGAGACATCATTCCAAAAATACCTCCTCTTTCTCCCACATAATAAAATAAAAACGCTATATAAGCCTGCTTCATAATAACCACAGTAATTGCACTACCTTCATTTTCTCTATTATGACATAAGCAGGTTAGACAACACTTATCTCCTCAGCCGAATTCCCATTCTGCCCCAGCGGCTCGCTGGAACACAGAGCAGCGATGATGGGAAAATTTAAATCAGGAGTGTTGAGAACCACTTAAACCCTTTTATCAAAGCCGGAGAGGGCTGGAGGGTTTTGTCCGTTTACATAAGAGTTTTATTGTGATGTGGTCTTGTATTGTTTCCTTAAATCGATTTCCATTAAGTGTCAAATTCTACAGTGGATTGTCACAGGAGGGAAAGCAGGGATGGGTGGCATGTTTATGAAAATCTGTAAAGTTGCAAGAGTGAGCACTTTCCCTCAAAAAGGGAAAGCAAAAATAAGGCAAGTGAATAATTCATGGAGTGTATTACTGATAAAACATTCAGGCATATATTTATATATATTCACATTGTACACAGAAACACAAACACACACACAATGTTGGGTTTCCATGTTTTATGGGGACTTTCAATAGACATAATGACTTTATACAAACTGTATATATATCCTGTAACCCTACCCCTAAACCCTCATGCAAACCTTTCTGCATTTTCAAATAAACATCATGTGTTATGATTCATATACTGTTTTCCTCATGGGGATCAAAAAATGTTCCCACAAGGTCAAAAATGACTGGCATTATTATCTTCATTGGTTCTGTGGGGTTTACGTTCACAAACACTCACACACACACACACAGATCTCAGTTTAGTTAAACTACATCTTTTCATCTAATTAACCAAAGAACATTACTGGACATGCAACGTTACACAAATGTAATGTTTTATCTCCCTTGCCATAAATGTTATTGCAGTTATATATGCCTGACTGACACAAATTAGGGGTCTGCTGGGGTAATGTGAGATGGGACAGAAAAATAAAGTGAGAGAAACAATGACATAGAAAAACAATTGTTCTTGTACATGAATGATCATTTCATACAATGTCTGTGTGAAATCATCCACAGATAATTCACTTAAACTTTCAGCATCTTAATCAATGCCCTCTTTCATTTATTTGCTTATCTATCTATTGTAAGCCACTAAATTGAGATTTATAGTTTTTTGTTCAATACCATATTCATTTGCAGTTCACAAGCTGTGACACTTCAAAATATCCTCATTTAGAGAATTCATTAAAATCAAATTCATTAAAATATAATAAACTGTTCTCACAAATACAGCATACAGCCTCAACAGAGCCGAGGCAGCAGTGCCTCATGACAGTTACTTGTTATAAGTCTGTTCTCAACTGGAAGAGCATTGTGTGAATAGTGAAAAAGTTATTGCTGATTATAATTTATTAGGTCACTCCAGATAAAAGTACCTGCGAAAATGCATAAATGTAGAATATAATAGGAATGAGCATACATACAAAACATGGTATATATATCTTTGTCATCCTCTCATGTGCGTATTCTCTACCCGTCTCCATTTCTTCCTCTCCGTCTTTATGTTCAGAAGACATTTCAGTCCTAACACCACCCCCTCGGGTATGTTTTTTCCCGACTGTCAGTCATGGAGTCTGGCTGCCGTGGCAACAGGCAATGACCCTGGCGTTGGCTCATCAATCACCATGCTTAGCCTCCAGCACCATTTGTAATCTTAATCAAACCCTTGCACTCAAACACACTAGTGCCTACTCAAAAGGTCCCATGTGATTCTTAAGTATAAGATTGTGTAATATATTCTAGGCAGTCTTAAGGTAAATGGAAAACCTATTATAATAACAAATAAGAAATGCTTACAATCAGTCAAACAGCAATGCAATCTCCTTAGACAAGCTTTTATAGTACAACAATTCAAATTACACAGCATAAGATGGCACCTAGTAAATTATTTTAAACACCTCGGTCACCTTTGGGAATGCCGACTGGAAGTCATACAAAGTCCTTAATAATCCACATGATTGTAAACTTAAATGAAGTGTATGTATAGTGTATGTAGCTCTACAGCTGTCAAAGAATATCTTTGAAAGATAACTTTAGACATGACACAAATATAAAGTAATACAGGGCAGACTGGCAGGTATGCGGTTCTTCCTGTCCCCAGTGCAGACATGGACGGCTAGACTAAAGATAGAGAGTGCATCATAAGAAGGAGACAGAATAGCTCAGGGACGGGGGGATTTAGGCTTGCTGGCGATGGCGCAGACTGTCAGTGCTAGAGGAAAAGGGCTGAACGAATGAAAATGTCGGACACAAACACCCAAGAGTCTGGCAAACACTAAGCGCAGGCGTTTGAAGAGACGTGGCGCGCATTTCTGATGATCCACTTCCTAAGGGTCACTATAGGTGAAACTGTTTTTGCTAGCCCTACATTTCACTTTAAATCTCCCAATTGTCAAATTCTTATTTACTGTTGACATGCATTACAGGAAAAAGTTCTATAATGCATTCACCACTCAAAAAGATTCACTAGCTTGTACAGAAGTGTTGCAAAAAGCCTCTGTGTGTACACTGGCAGCTCCCGCTACGGAAAACGCTTCGACTCAAACAGGAAGCCCTGGAGCAGATGGTGATGTCTGCACAGCGCATTACTAGATCTGGCTTTTCTTTTTGTCATTGAGATTTACACAATGTTTCAAGAAGACCACCAGCATCATTCCTACATCTCTAATGGACCTTCTGCCCACACTGTTTTCTGTGAGAAGGATCTGAAATCTCTGAGGTGGAACCACCTGATACACAAACAGCTGTTTTCTAATAGGATGCTCGGCAGGACCCCGACCACTACCCCTCCCTTTACAGTCTTGTGATGTATTTTTTATTCCACAGGGCAATAATGCATCAGGGTCAAAATAAAGGCACGACCAAGAACTATAACTATAAAGACAGCTATAACTATTACTATACAAGCTTCAACACCAACGGACATGTTAAGCTTGTGTACTGCGGATTCACATTTTAAATGTGAGAGCCCTTTAACTTTTAGGTTATTTCACTATTCACTTTAATATTTCATAGTTGAATTCTAATCTAATCATGACAAACTATATATTGATGGAAAGGTGTAAGACTGAGGAATTAATATTTGACAAATAATAAACATAAACAATTGAAATAAAAAAATATATTTTAAAAATATTATATTATAATAATTATAAAAAATATTTAAAAAAGTAGGATAGTGTATTTTCACGTGTATGCCAAATATGTGCAGTGATCAGGTTAAATTCAGATATATTTTGATTGGCTTTTTTTATCACGTATGAGCTAGGAAAAAATATTGTTTCTGTATCATATTTTAACAATGTAGTGTACACTTAGCAACTGTCTTAAATTCAATTTGATTTTATTTATATAGCACTTTTCACAATTTTCATTGTCGCAAAGCAGCTTTACATACACTATAATTAAAAAGAAGAAATAACACATAAAAATTTTTGAACCATCATTAAAACTTTATGTTTATAGTTGTGGGTAAAACAATTCAAGAGGAAAATACTGTACTTTAAAATCTATACTGACACCATTATAGTATTTATTGCATTTGTTGTGGTCTTCCTCTGCTTTTATTGCAACCTCTTTCGCGTTACGTCTCCACACCAAAATCACAGAAGAAATGGTTTCATTCCATTTCTTTCTCTGCAGGAGGGAAAATGACAATAAACCTTCACTTGTCTTGATGACACAGTTGTCACAACATTCTGACAGATTGAAGTCTTTCCTGGTGTGATGACAAACCTGTGAAATCTGTCATTCACCCCTTTTCTACCATCAAAAGGAACATCACACTAGGCTGCTTAGATTTGTACAATCTCTCAGTGACTCGCTTGAGATGGCACGGGAACTACTGAGGACATCAACAGAAGGTTTCTCATGACTTTCTTTCACACCCAAGAACAACGCTGTTTTACTAAACTTGATGTTGTTGAAAGCAAAACCAGCGGACTCCACCGTGCAGGGCAGCATGTTTTGGGGGGATCGGCTGTTTCAATCCTTTAGGCTTTTGACCAAAGCTCCTTTACTTTCTGTTCCTGCAGGGCAATTTCACATGCACTTCATGGGTCAGTAGATCAGGCTGTTAGTGCCCTGGCCTGTGGTTGGTGGGCTTATACACGGCCGGGCAATAGCACGAACGGCATTACATGCACACAATGTCAAAGAGGAAAAAGATTCAGGAGTCTTGAGACTTGATCTGAAGACACAAAACACTGTAAACCTCTAGCCGTCCTTTCTCTGTCTTTATTTCCACCTGCCTGCTTTCAAAATGCTCATGCCTTTTCTTCACATTTTCTCTAAAGCCACCCGTCTGACCTTGAATAAAATATCAGCTATATAGGGCTTGACGTGTACCGGATGAGGTCATTTCACTACTGTATGCAAGTACTTGATACAAGTAATTCAAGTGATCTCATACAAATTAAAGGGTATTCATTTGTAAAGTGTAGTAGCGCATTTCTGTATTTTTAAAAGAGACTAAAACTAAAAACTAAAAAACTGAAACATGAAATTATGAATATTCTGAAGCATAAAACTGTAACTGACAGACTTTTGCACAGTAAAGTTCACTCCCATGTGACCGCAAACGCACAGATGATCCACCCCACACGATTACATGCATTCATCAAAAAGACGTAGATGAAGAATGAAGATTATTAGCCAGTGACCTTTAGTATCTGTTGATGACTTTAGGCACTGAGCTGTGAACCACTTTAGCTAAAACTGAAATATTGGCCCACCGACACACATTTAATGTTTTCTTTGTGACACATTACACCTCAGATGGTTTGTGACTGTGTGCACTTAAAGATCTGCTTGCTGCATCCATCATATTAATCTATGAAAATGTTATCTGCACTTCAAGATACTTTAGTCTCTATGGTAATGAGTGCGCAATTGAAAAACAGAGGAATTATCTAGGGAAAAGCCAGAAAAAACGAGTCAATTTCAGCTGCGAGAGAGAGAGTTGTGCGAAACAACATCTTTAGAGATTTATTCTGTATTATTGAAATGATATATCAAAGCACTAAACATATCTGCTAAGGAAACAAAGTATGTTTAATTCCCTGATGCTCTCCAGCACGACGTGATATTTAAACGTTTTATTAACGTGTCCTTTAGGTTGCCACGCAGCATCTCAGCAGTCTAAGACTGAGGAAAGACGTCATTTGGAGTGAATAACATCCTATTTACCAATCTTTCTACAACACATCCTCCACTGTAATAAAAGCTATGAATATTAATTTATTCATCTTGTTAGACGTCATTATATCTGATAAACTGAGATAATTTAACTAGAAATTACAGGTAATGATATTATAAGAGGTTGATATTATAAAACCCACACAAAACTATTCCATGTTTTCCAGCTGTTCTTGTCTGAAGTAAATTAATAACTATAGTACCAGGCCTCCTGGCATCATTGGTAAACTTATCCATGCCACATGAATGTGATGCATGACGTTATTTCATAAATGAATTCAACCTTGCCTAAAAAACATCCTGTGATACTTTGGTTTCCTGTGGAATGCATAATGCATTAACATCTATCTGCCTTTATATGCGATAACAATGTGCAATATTAATCATGACCCTATCCATATTTTCCAGTAACATTGCGCCTATGGCAGAGATGATATGTATGAATATGAAGTCTGACAAAAATCTCATTATGTCCTTTGTGGAGGCCTGGCGATGGGTATTTGAGAAGATGCATGCAAGCAAAGATGTTAAAAAGTGCTGTTCGTCTGTGCAGCAATGCAGATGAGAGAAAACAGCATTCAGCATTCCTGAGATGACAGCGCTTAGCGCTGTCCTGTGTGTTTCAGATTTAATAAATACAGTCAGTGCGCATCACCGCACACAGACCGAGACTGAACCTCTCCAGTTCTTATTCCACAGAATGAACTTCTACAGCCCTCCATTCTTTTCCATAGTGTCTTCTGCAGAAATTCATTAATATATATAAGCGCTGGCTGTTTAATTCCAGCTGTTGTTGCTTTACACCACTGCATTTGATGGATCTAATCTCAGCTGCGCTAATACAAATCAGTTATGAGAATGAGAAATATAGAAGAAACTTCCATAATAGTAAAGTGAGACAAAAACTGCACAAAAGCTAAGAAAAGCACTTTTGTGTGCATTGACATGTAAGGACTAGATGTAATGAGCCACACATTTAAGCTGTCTTTCTCAAACATAGGTTTGATTAAGACATAATTTCGTTTAGCACATTGAACATTTGGTGCCAATGCAACATAACATTTAAATGTGTTTTTAAAATTATTTTTCAGCCAAACTCATGCAGTCATCACAAACCACTGCCTTCCTCCAACGCTTATTTGATATAGTCTTGATCATGTTTTCTTTGTTTTTGAGGATGGAGCCAAATGTGGCAAGCTCCAGGTGAGAGGTGAATTTGTACCAAAACAATTACCAATTTTAATTGGATCACACAGATAACTAGGAAGAAGTTCAAATTTTACTTTACTAACTTTCTTTATGTGTATGTTATGTTTTGTTAGTCAGAACAGCATAATATAAGCATGGCATTTTGGTGCAAAGACCTAATGGTTCACACTGTTAAAGCAAATAGAAAGTGCTGATATGCCAAATGAACACTTTGTAATTAACAAACAAATAAATAAACAGAAAAAGCTGAAAAAAGTTTAGAGTATCGCTGATTCATAGGGTTATTTCTCAGATGGGTTCAAAGATCCATTACCACGTGTTTTCTCTCAGTTTAGGAATTACTCACAAAGAAGAAATTTATATTTGAATTGAAGAGGATATTTTAACAAAAAGTAAATATATTCATTTATTAAACCACAACTCATGAGCCTTTCTCTAATCTTCAGTTGGCAGTACACAGGAAAAAACTGTTCACTTTGAAGGGGCTTAAGCAAGAGAGAGGATTTGTGCCAACATAACAGATGTTAATAAATGAATGGAAAGTGTTTTTTGAAATAATACACAATATGTAAATTTGTATTAATACAAATTGTAAAAATTTGTATTCGTACAACTGGCATCAGCTACGAATAACTGCATCTACACTACTTCAGCCCAGAGAAAAGCAGGACAGAGTAACCTTTCTGTGAATGATCAGTATGTAGCAAACCGTGCAATGACACGTGTCAACATTCTGAAAGGGAGAAAACGGAAAACATGGCATCTTGATACCCTGGCAGAAGGCAGCAGGTTTCTAATTGGTCAGCATATGTTATGATGATACAGGGAGTAGAGACTTGGATTCCTGATCCAAAAACCTGATGTGAACCACATGCTTCCCTTCCACAGCCAGCGATCAAAACCCTACAAATAACCACCATCAGCAACTCTACTGTACCAGAGAGAGAGAAAGAGGTGAAGGCGGAGGCTGAAGAATGCAGTGGGGAATAGAGAAAGAATAAAGGATGGTTGAATAAATACATGAAAAGAAAATGAGAAGAGTAAAAACAGATGAAACAGCAAGTTGTTGTACCTGCCTATGAGATAAACACACACCACAAGGGCACACAAAACACACAGCGTTTTATAAACTCAGCACTGTGTTCTAAAGCCAAAGGCAACTATTTTGTTTCAACTAAGGTGGTTAAACTAAGAAGAAACGACCTAAAAAATGGTCAACAAACCAGGGATGAGAGATCTAAGTAGTGTTTCCTCTGACAATAATGGACATAGGTGTGTGTGTGAGATGATACTTGCTCTTATGTGCTACATGGTCACAAAAAGCATTGAGGGACACTCAAACACCAACCCATATGTGCTTGTTTACATTTCATTAATAGTCAGTTTGTCCTGTCTAACAGCTTTTAGTCTTCTGGGATGACTTTCTACTAAAACCAGAGTGGTGACTGTGGCAAATAGCAGACACATCACACTCTGTAAAAAATGCTGGACTGTTTTCAACCCAAGGCTGCGTAAAAATTTACCCATGCAGCATTTTGTGTTAAACAACCAAGTATAGGTTTATTTATAACCCTAATTGTGTGTTCTGAGACTGTCCATATCTTATTCAGGCTTAGGTCGAAAACCAACCCAGTATTTTGTATTGTAGTGATATTGTGTGATGGTTCATATTCAGTGTTCCAATTCATCCTTAATGTTTTCAGTTTTTTCAGGTCTGGATTTTGTGTAGAACAGTGAATACCCATCAAACTGTGAAAACCCTTATTTTGAGCACATTGTCAATCACACGCTGCAATAAAAAATACCTCCAATCTATTGCAAATATTTGTCTAGGAAGATGTTTTATTTGATGCATCCAGCTGTAATAGCCAAACCCATTCATTAAAAAAGAACGTTCACATACTTCGGGCCATGTAGTAAACTATAATGAATAAACCGGTCGTTAAAACATCCTGTCACTTTGTCAATTTTAAAACGATTTAGAGCTGGCATACAAACACAAAAATAGGTAAGAAAGAAGGTGAAGGTAAACTACCCTTATAACACTCGGATACCACACAAAAATGCACATCAAAAGACAGGACTGACCCGAGCAGACTGTGATTATGAAGTGTTAGAACAGAAAGACCTTTAATTGATATCCTTTTGGAAAAATCTGCTGCTTTAAAGGTGTCGGGCTCAGGAGAGGAAAAATACTCTCGACCTATTTATGCCCTTTGTTCTCTCCACTCATCTTTGCTTTCATCACGTCTTACCTCTATTAAACTTCTTATCTAGGATTAAGATGGTGATATTAAAGAGTCCGTAGTCCTGCAATTCTCTAGCATTTTTTTTTATAATGTCCATTTATAATGTTTGTCAAGCCTTGTTGCACTAGAAAAAGAATGACCTTTTGTTACACTTGCTATTCTCTGTTTACAGTTATCACTACAATATAATATATTAATATACATATATAGAGAGATATTATGCATAATGGAATATTTTTATGGTTTGAGTAGACTGGCAAATTTTTCAAAACCCCAGGAAATCTGGTTTCTTTTACTGCACTATAAACCATTATCTACCTTTATCCTGCATAATTTCTTTCCAGCATCCTAAAGCAGTTGTCTTTGTGTTGTGCATTTAAATTAAATCGTCTGTCGATTGTCATGCGCTACTTTTTTTTTTAAACCACGGCACGTTGTTCTTCCCAACACAGTACAGTGTGCTTTCTCTCCACTTACCCTCCAAAGCTGTTCGTCTCGCCTCAGGGCTAACTCTGTAGATTTAAATTACATTTTGTTCTTCCTCTCAGGGTGTTTGTAGCACTAAAATACTGTATGTTCCATTAAAACATCCCATTGGTCAAAATAAACTGCAAATGTAAATGTCTTGAAAAATTTAAATTAAATAACTTGACACGTTTATGGACAATATATATTTGCTTTTAGAAAATGCTTCTTTCTGTGGATTAAAGGTTTATGTAATTGAAACTTTACAGATTCCGTGGGGGGAAATATAATTTAGTGTAACTGCAAACATGCAGAGAGGCATGCCGGGTTAGATTAATCTATTCTCATGTCTTTAATTACAAGGGTGGAATGATCAGCAGGTGTTTTACAAAGAATGCAGAAACTAAACAAGCCAGCCATAGTAATCTATCTATCTATCTATCTATCTATCTATCTATCTATCTATCTATCTATCTATCTATCTATCGAGTGATGACTAACCTTCATCATCATCAGGAAATGCATGCTGGGTAGGCTGAGGACAATATTAATTTTATGCCAAAAAAGCCATCACGTCATTCAAAGTGAGAGAGAAGGCAAAGGTATGTAATTTATTGCAGCTGCATAAAAAAGAGGCAATTTTATGTAGTGTGCATGTATTTTAAAGTGGAGTTTATGTATTAATGCATGTGTGTTACATATAAGTATGCATTAAACTCATGAGCAGCACACCCATTGACAGAAAGCTTCTCTTCAATCAAGATTAGCCAGGCTGTGAAATATTCATACGGAAAATGAGAAACTGTATTAGGGCTAAAAAGGATCTAAGCAGAATGAATCATTAATAATACAGAAGCTCTTCTAAGCTCATCGAGCCTCAGACTCGCACATGTCGAGAGCTCTGTACCATCACAGCCTCACCTCAGCCCTGTGACACAATCTTCTAAGCCCTTGCGTTTATTTTTTTTTTAAAGTGTGTTGAAAAGCTAAACACCCTAAGCTTTGTTTTGAGATTAATGGGTTTATGTCAAACATACATGTCAGACTTGTGGGTTATGCTAAAGGTTTTGGAAGATGCTGTACTTCTTTGGTTTATATTTCTCTCTCTCTCTCTCTCTCTCTCAGCTCCTTCACATGCTCTGCTGCTGTCATGCGTTCATATTTAATCAAGTCTCACCTTCTCTCGCTTCTGTTAATTTTTTCTCTTGAACTGCCCTTATTAATTTCCTCAGACTAAGTAGATGTTATAATGGAGTGTCAAAAGGAAAAATCAAAAGGCTTTTTTATACAATTGATTTATTTAAGACATTCCAGGCTATTTCATTGATTGAAAAGGTCTACTTTTAAAACTAACCATTCACACCTATTACGTAGGATAAGAAAGAAGAAAAAAAGGAAAGAAAGAAATTATGATAAGTTATGTTTCCTATTAAAAAAATATTTGTTTGACATTAAAACACCCATATCCCCAGTATACAGTACCAGTGTTTACAAGGATCTCTCAGTATCTAACTCAGATTATAAAATAAACCACAGCAGTAAAGAATGCTTTTAATTCCAAAATGTCAAAGCATCAAAATAATACCCATGTCTTTGATGTCAGCCCCACACAAACACAGAATAAGGGCTTTCATTTACAGATTAAACCACTCATATCTGCATTATAAAAACAAAACTAATCCCTCTGCAATTTTATGTCTATCTGTATCGGTTTCTTTGGTTTTGGCACTAGACAACTGTCATGTTTTGCCCCCTTAGTTGTTCAAAGAGAATTAGACTGATAATGCATGAATGTTTGGCTAATTTGAGAGTACACTTTTTTGGCACAAGATATGATGTTTTATTAACAAAGTTCGGGAGGATCATTAACCTAATTAAACACAAGAGGAACGCAATCAAGTTAACCAACTCCAAGAGGATAAATACAGCTGGCTTACCTCTATCCACTTTGACGGTTACCAGCATCTCTCCACCACCCCATCTCCTCACTTCAAGTTCTTACTACACCTATGTGGGGGGTACTCTGGGTTCGGGCTGTTCCCGAGCTCGGAGCCCTTCCCCGGACAGCACGCCAAATACGCATTACTATACCCCAGTTAATTATATGTAAGCGTGAACTTGTGAAACTGTAGACGTCACCATTTACGAGGGTGGGACTTAATTCAACAAAACTGAAGGTCTTATATTGCATCTGCTGATAAAATTATTTTGTTATTTTATACTGCCAGCATTGTTTAACACATAAATTTGCTATTTTGCTATAATTTGTGTTATATCTTATTGTGCATCCTCCTGGTATTTGTGTAATTACAAGCTCAAAAGTCATTGTCAACTGACTTTTACATAAAAAGGTCAAATTGACAAATATGTGAAAAGTTTTGCAAAGGGTGCCCATCACAATATATGCAATTATGCTTCTAGAGAAAATGACAAGAATTGTAGTTTGGCTGCTCAAGCCTATCAGATCCTAAACTGGTTAAATGATTAGTAAATTCTGGTAAGGTAAATTATCAAAAGTAAACCAATCACATAGTACTGTCAGCATTCTCAATAAGATAATCAATATTGCTGGTGGTTAGCGAATAAGATTCTGATGACTGCGCTGGAAAACCACATGAAAAAATGAAACAACTGTCAGCCATATTTTATGAATTTAGTCAAGCCGAAAACAGAATGAGCACACACATATGTAGTATATACTTACTGTGCTGATATCCACTTCTTCAAAGTAATGCTTGACTACATGAAGGATAAATAAACCCATTTCTCCCCTAACCAGCGGCCTCATGCTTTTGCATCTATCTATCATATTAAAATGCAGCACACCCTGTGGCAGATACACTGTCTGGCTCTTCATGCCATGCTGACCATCCTCAGAGAGGTTATGACTTGGTACAACAACATCAATATATGTTTTTCATATTTGACACCTTTGCTGCAAGTATTGCCAAGTCCAATCTTGCCAATATCAATATTAATAGCTACATATAATTTTATTATTTTGGATAATGAAATAGGCCTAAATTGCAACTTGTAAGATTTCTGTTTTTGTTTTGTTAATTCAAGGAATGATTATAAATGTAAATTATAATTAAAATTAAAATATATAAAAGTAAATTATAATTATAAACGTTTTTTACTAAGAGTTAATGATATGCACTGAATACTATATAATAAATTAATAAATTACTAACCATAATCTGTTAATTGTCACCGTTCCTTGCAGGTGGCACAATAAGTAATTTCACGATTCACTTTAATATTTCATACTTGAATTCTAATCTAATAATGACAAACTATATATTGATGGAAAGGTATAAGACTATATTTGACAAATTCTTATAGCAATGAACATAAAAAAAGTCATAAAAATGTTAATGTTAATAATATTTTTAAAAATACCTATAATAATAAAAAATCATTAGAAAAAATATCTAAAATGGCTCAATATGTGCACTGACTGTTTTAGGTTAAAGAACCTAAACGTCTACATTTATAAAAACGTATTGATTCAACATAGATACAACGTTATCAATAAGATCGCTAACGGCAGTGGCCGGCGAGGGATGTGAAGGCTCTAGAATGCCAGTGGCTGTTTTTGTTAGGCCACTTAAGACAAGTGCCCTTTGCCAAGGGCAATCCAGTGACAGGAACTGAATTCTCTCAGCTGGAAGTAAATGTGTGGGTGCGAAGCCAAGCTCAGAGGATGCTCATGTACTAACTCCTCTATGATTTAGAAGGTCATTTAAGTGCTGGTCTGTCTGCTAATTGGCTCTTAATTAGAGTCAGATCCCTGTTGAAACTCTCCATTTATTTCCACGTATGCATGTGCGAGTGCACGTCCATCGGGATGAAATGTAGCCACGGGCAAAACCTGACTGTCCTTCACACGATTTTCTCATTAGCACTTACGCAGCAGCACGTCTCTCATGAAAACTGAGAGGTATAACTAAGACATGTTTATGTGTGTGTAAATGTCATTTGACGTACATTTGTGGATATATTTTTACAGTGGTTAGAGTTTTTAATCACTGTTTGGCACAATAGTTCATTTTAATTTCATATAAAGGATAAAATACATTATGTGATATATTTATACGTTTGCATTGAGTTAGAAGTTATTCTACACAAGTCTGCTAGTTTCATTATATTCTCAAGATCCAAACAGTTACCTGCGGTGTCTTTCATCGACCAGCATTTCCGTATTGACCTTTAAAAAATACTAAAGGTAAAAAAACAGATGAACCGAAAGACAATCCAAAAGCCCATCCCTACAATCAAAGTGTGAGAACAAGCAGTACCAAAGGCTTTGATTGCAGTGTATGAAGACTCACTGTGTCAGAATATCAATCAGTTGTCAGGGAAGGTCATTCCACTTATGTCTTTGAAAGCTGTTTTCATTCTGTGGTCATAATGGCTGCGTTCACACAGTCAGTGATGGAATTGATAACCGTATTGTGTCATAGATTGTTCTCAGATTGTTCATACAACAGCTTACAAGATTGAACACCATCTGTCTATATGAATGACCAAAGTCAAGCCCTATTTTTGTGATAGAAATAAAAAATGCTCATAACCATAGCGACAGCCACTAAAGTACATAATGTTATGTCATTAAACAATTATTTAATAAGCAAGTCAAATCAAATAATGACAATGAGTCAGGGTTCATACTTTTAAGTGGATAAAAATTTAAAGTGGATTAAAATGGTTATTGCACAGTTTGTACTTGCTGCAGTTAAATGAATTCAGCAGTCTGGGTAAAGACAGTTTTCGTTCCCTGTGCATGCAGGGGGTACTCAAACAAATAGACCACTGACATGTAGAGAAACAGCAATTTCCTGCTTCATCGATTCCCGTCGTTCTCTCCCCTCTCTCCTTAAGCACTTCCACTTCTCAACCTTCATGCGCGGGGTGCTAACATGCGGACTGGATCAAAGACTGCCTTTAAGGTCACAAATTCTGCCATTTAAATACATGCAGACAAACACGTCTAAAGAAAAACAAATCGAGAGAGTGAGAAACACTGAGTTTGGGATGGGGAATGCAACACAGCACATTGCAGATACTGAAATATCTCTGATTTCCACTGAGCATCACAGTCCACAAACCATCTATACCTACCGGTGCAAACAATAAAAAACCTGGATCACACACAGAGGTCTCAGTTTTAGAGTATGAATGGTAGAAAATCATGATCACGGTATAATATATCTGATGGATCTGCTACATAATGATAGCATTGATTTGACCGTTCCAGAATATTACTTCCTCTGTTAAGGCTGAATTGCAAAACAGCATCAATTGGAATTGTGATTATGGGTCGATTGATAAATAAAGAGCCGGCATGAGAAACAGGTCTAATAACAAGGCAGCGATAATTCTTTACAAATGGTCCATGACATGCCGGCACTGAAACCAGTAGTGTGGATGTATCCTGTAAACTCATGGAACAGAAATCTACGCTTGATGGAACACTAAGAACTGTACGTAAATGCTTACTGGACACATTCGCTGTTGTGTGATGGACAGTTTAGTTATAGCATACTTACGTTTAACTAGCAACAGAGTGCTAGCACAGCTAAACTGCAGCCTGGAGCCAATTTCAATCTCACTGTTACATCCACTCAGCAATGTGTTAGTCTGCCATTCTGTCTGCAGATCCTTTAAGTTCCTAAGGTTAAAAAACAGGATAATCCCACTGCTTTCCTTCTTCTTGCTTATGGGGTAAACATTCAAGAGTGACATCCTGACATTTCCTTCGGTGAGCAAACTAAGATAAGAATTCTGTCTTATATTTCCAGCACATTGTCAGTGTTGTGATGGGGAGTCTAATGGGTTGTCCTGTTGCTTTAGCTCAGGGGTCTTTAACAACTGCAGCGGGGTAGTAATTATTGTTTGATCTTAAAACTTTACGAAAATAAAATTTGCTGTAAACAAATACAACAAAATCAGCTAAATGTCCACCAATGCATCAAAAAACAATGAAACAATGTTCATTAAACATTCAAAATCCTTCTCCATAAAAGATCATATTTTATCTTCTTACTTTTCTTGCATTTGGCTGAATTACTTTTCCTTATAAATTAGATATGAAAAAGAAGAATAAGGGGGAGAAAGTCTCATCTCTTAAATCTGGATAATAAATTCATGAAAGGTTACAAAAGAGGATGTCTAGAAGATATTACTTCCCCTTAGTTATGACAATCACAATAAATATGCAGAAATATATAGAGGAGTCAAAGAACAGTGACTGTAGATAAAGGTGATGATATTGGATAGGAAGTCAGAGTAAAGGTGAGCTTATGAGATCAGGGCTGGACTACTATAATTTAATAAAGGGTTCCAACTCTTCAAAGCAGCGAGGTAATTGATTTTCATCTCACACACAGAGGAAAAATGACCTCTTCTGTTCTTTGACCTCTCTCTCTCTATATTGGGTTTATACGCAAAATGCGTAAATAGTCCTTTAGATGCACTGTGAATGACCAAAGAGAATAAAGGCAGTGATTTCAAACTCTTGCCTCATATTTTCTTTTTAAATAACTGATCCTCGTTTTTCATTTCCCCCTCCGCCTTTTGCTCTTCTTTTCTCATATAAGTCTCCCTCCCTAGTGCTTGAAATGTATTTGATTATGTATTCTTGTTGTGGATACGCAATAATGCGCTGAGAGAAAGTGAAAGACTTTAAGCTTCCTGTTTTTTCCAGCTTTGTTTACAGCTGGGAATGAGGGATCAAAGCAAAGATGTTCATGGGGGTGAACAGAGGTAAAATAACACAAAAAAAGAATCACTTAATGAGTCGGGTTGTCCTTATTTCTGACCCTCTCTGTCTCCGTGATTTTCTTTCTTTCTATAATTGTATTCAATGACACTGTTAATCCATCACACATTGTGAAATCCTAAAGGGTCACCTCAGGCCTTCACAGGTCTGTTGTCCACTTTTTATCTGTTCTGGTCAATTTAAATCACCTCACTTCCTGTCTCACGTTGCTCCCTTTCCTCTTTCATCTCCAGTTTGCCTCAAATCCATTCATCATGGTGGCTCACAAGAATGTTACATTAAAGTGAAGAGCTGCTCAGAGATAGAGAGAAAGAGAGATAGACAGAAAAGCTGAGCAATATGACGTATGGTTATTCTTTAGACTGAGTTTTTGGGGTGTAATAAAACTGAAATTATTCCACAAGGAAAAAACAAAAATTCAACAGTGTGGCCTAACCCATATCTGGGTCAAGTGACCTTCATCAAGCTATAAAGTGATTGTGTTTAGAGACACTACATTTCCACACTCCTTTTTCCAAATGTATTTTTTTCAACCAAAACTAGCTTATCTGAGAACGGGGTGTACTTCTGGGATTTGCACAGATTATTCATCAAAAAAAAAGTTGATCCACAGCTAGTCAACACAAACTCAACACATCAACAGGTGGCAGAAATAAAAAAAAATAGCTTGTTCGCTTAACTTGATTTAATTAAGAAATATTTTACAAAGCAATTAGTTCAGGTCTGTACAAAAACATTTTTTAAAAGTGTTTTGTTGAAACAAGCTATACACTTACATACATTTATGTGTGATACTTAATAGCGACAGTCAGTTCGAGCAAAATACATCTGAATATCTTATTCTGAGAGCATATGCAAAGTCATACTGGGAAATAAATGCATATAAATGTGTATGTGTGTGTCCATGCAAATGAGACAAGGTGTAGGAAGAGGAGGTAAAAGCAAGAAAGACAGCAAGAGAAAGGAATCACTGGGGGAGAAAATATCAGTCTAATGAATGAGTGAAACACAATCTGAAAAGACAAAGTGAGCCACGGTGGATTAGAGATAGTCGGTAAGAGATCAAAACAGAGAAAGAGGTTTTAGAATGAGCTAATTAGGAATGCTTGCAAGTTTCCATCAAACTGATATCGCTCTCTTCTCATTACTGATGCCGGCTTCATTACGAGTGCACATTCACACAATCACTATTGCACGCTTCAATCTGATTGCTTTGACGAATGAGGATCACTGGTGATTAATGTTTCACGTGATCATGACTGGTCAGCATGAGAAACTTTCCTGCCCTGTAATAGATCAGAGGATTTCCACTCTCATTTAAAAAGGAATGGATTGGATTGACTAGGTAAAAGGAATGAAGTACGTATGGTGATTAACACTGTGTGTATTTACAATAATGGATAAAACTATTTACATTCAGAAACGTGTAAAAAGAATGTGTGCTTCTGTACATTGACCCATAAAAACAAACCCTCTTTACACTTCTTAATTAATCTGTAATGTTCATGAAACTAATTTTAATAGATCTAAAAGTAGCTCTATAGCATCTTAGAACTGCCATGATACATTCATGTCAAGACGATTATGAGATCACATCTATTAAGATTAGCTCATTAAAAGTTTTTACCTAGGTTTTCACAATAAATACCCCTGTGAGGTCTCTCTCAAAGTTTTAAAGCAATTTTCTATGTTTAAAGCACAATTTTTTATAGTCAGGTAAAGTGTTTTGTTCAAAATCGTCACATCCATAGTGTGTATCCACAGTCCATATTCCTCATAAATGTGCACAAGAAAATGAAAATAAAATAAGAATATCATGACCTTTGAAAAGGAATCTTTTCTCCATTTATTGGGTATTATTGCTTTTGGTCTTAATCCCCAGAAATCCTACAAGGTGTGTATTTTTTTTACATGGTTACAGCGCATATATATTTCCATTATTTTAAAAAGATAAATTATGCAACTAATATTTTTTTAACTAATATCAGCAGGGCTTAGTAAAATATGGTTTAGTAACAGATGGTTTAATGTATTGATAATAAATACATTCTGTAAGAATTTATATTTTAAATTTAGTCTGAAAATGTCAGGTCCATAATTCTGGAATTGCCCAGATGTATCCATAACTGTTGGTTGAGGTCAGAACTGTCCTGGAGGGTTGGGAAGACAACCAGGAACATTGTTTAGGCTTTGAGCCCTGGAAAGGGCACATGATAACATTATCCAGCGCTTCATGAATTAGGCAACAGCCATGGGTTTGCTATAGGTCTTATCTTTACTGGCTTTGAAAATGTGCCTTCTGGGACTTCTAATAAGCATTGACCTTTTCTTATTAATAGTGGCCCTGTTCCAATCAATTCTGCTGTATTCCAAAGCTGCCAAATTCTGTTCTGCTTTTTAAACACATGAAATAAACTATTTCATATATACAGATGTTTTCCTTTCTATTCCCACAAAGAATCACCTCAAAGGGATGAACATGTAGCCTGAAATACACATAACACAAATCCATCAGTTAAAGCTCACCCACACCCACCCACATATAGACAACCATTACTGCAAGGTGCTATTATTCTCAAGAGCATATTGAGCTTGAAGCTAATTACCTAGCTAAGAGCTTAGCTTCACACGCTGGAAGTATTTACAGCAAGACAGGTGTTATCTTACTTAACAGGATTTAAGAAAAAAGACTGCTATTTCTAAGCAGGCTAAAAAGTTCACTTCTGTATGATTTACAGGATTATTTTATACACCGACCAGCTTGTAATTCAACTTGTCCTTAGTGAATGTTGAAAAACACAAAACCGTCAGCTCCTAGCGGAGCAGGAATTGGCTTCTGCGGAATGGGGATGAAAACCTTCCTTAATCAAAACCTACATGTAGATGAGAAAATCCATTTCAGGATATTGGAGTGGAAGATTCTCACATTGCGTTGTGAGAGAGATGGAGAGAGAGGAAAAAATGGGTCTGAATTTACCTTAACATCCCTTGAGTTTCATCTCTGAGACTGTTTAAGGAGGAGGGGATGGATCTCTTATTGATGAAAAATGAATGGAAGAAATCCCAACGTTCAATATGGAGGCTTTAAAACAGATGTCTTGCGTTTCCTTTAGTAAAGCCAATCGCCTTTTTAAAACATAAATGGGCATTAGCTGAACAAGCCAAAAAAGTAAAAAAAAAAGGATTTATAATACTATTGCTGTTAACCAGAATACCCTGCAGTACAGATTTGTTCGTTGTTACTCTAATTAGTTAGTTTTTTGTGAAAACCAGCCTTAAAATCAAATTATGAGATAACAAGTATACTTTAATTTCACCTATAAATATCCTATTAAAAAAACCCTATAAATATCACATGATTTTTTTGACGTCATTAGTCTGTCAATATCAATTTGTGGTCACAATCTTTTCACTGTTAGTGGAAACTTTTACTAGAAATGTAGCTGGTATGAAATGTGTACAGTTTATTTAGTGTCAACAGAAACAAATTACTTATTTGGAGGTCACACAACACAGCAGAAACACTGTGAACATACAAAACAACATTAATCAACAGAATGCAGCTACACATTCCCTTGTGTTACACAACTCCTCAAGGGTGAACACATAAAACAACAGCATTAAACACATGACAAGCCATTCCAAAAAACCAACAGGAAGGTCAACTGCAACACATTTAACATTAAACTAATCAGGATAACATCTTATTTGATGCTGCAATATCAGAAATGAAATCTGGCACACCAGTTTCAGACACTGGAAAGCAAATTTGGTCTTTCTCTATTCAAGCAGATGGAAGCAGCACTTGTATGCCCATTGCCTACATCGAAAATAGCTACCCAGGGGTGTTATCAAGAACCAACTTGCCTCAAACCAACTTTGGTTTCATGCATGCGCATAACTAACAGAGAGTTCACGAAGGACAAAGTCAGAAACTTTCCAGACACACGTCTGATTTTCTGTGAAATATTTAGGGGCTTGGTAGGCAAATGGCCTTCCCTATACACAGCAGATAAAAGAGAAGAATCATTCAAACACAGAGACTTTGGGAAAAGGTAGTGACTAGTGTGCCTAACTCAAGACTCAAATGTTTTTGACAGGGATTTGGAAAGAGACTAAGAGATTGCGGTGGACAGGATTCAAAAGAGGATTTTAGGTATAGCTGCTTGACAAGCACGTCACAATTACACCAGTACAAGAGGAATGCTAATCGCTAATCCTCTGTCTAAACGCAAAGCTGCGTAAATCGCGTGAAACCCCAAGTAAATGAGGACTACGACAGGGACGCTGTGACACAGCAGGCTGACAATGGATGACAGTGTCTCTATGGCATGTTATAGCTACACTGTACTTGTAGCCAGGTTCTTTAAATGTGACATCACAGCATTTCCTTTAATCTTTTACGCCACATAAGTCAACATAAAAGCAGGCATCTTTAAGACTGATTAAACATTGATTTGTGTGGGTGAAAGAGTCAGCTTCAGGTTATTCGGATTGAGGTTAATTTTCCCACATATGATTCGATCTTGAAAGCAGTGAACCGTGAGGTGCCATACTGTCTCAACAGAAACGTGACGACTCGAGGCAACAGTTTGTCTGTTTAATCAGCACCGACATACGGGCAAATGCGTCACTCTTCCTCCTGCATGAAAAACTCTCTCACCTCTGATGCTGCCGTCTCATGTCACATTCTTTCTTTAGTGTAAAATATTGCAAAAGTCCATTTTTAACTCAAAAAGTCAAAGGCAATTGAAACTTGAATGATGAAAGTATGTAGTCAAGAAAGTGACATTCAAACAGGTTAAATTAAGCTAAACAAACAATTCATAAGAGTGAGTCAGAGAGTCTTTGAGGTATTTATTAACTCAAGTTTGATGGAAAAGTTAAAACTTGAATGTTTTTTTGTTGTAAATTAAAACAGACCTGACAAATAGTCTACATCATGTGGGGGTGGTAAAAAGATTTTAAAAATCATTAAAAGTTCTTTATACACACTGGCATGACAATCACTGTTAAAAATAATTTAAGTATGTGAGTAAACAAACATTCACTCCTGGGACAATTACACAACTTCGCTAAGCTGCAGTACATAAAAGCCCAGATATGAACAATAGTTTTATGGACTGTAGCAGGAGGACATGCAGTAAAAGCTAGTAAATGTAATTCAATATAACGGTTTACAAATAAAAAGAAATCTAATGCGAAATATGAAGGAGAACATGAAAAGGTACTTGTGGAGCTTAAATACAGGAGAAAGGTCTAGTCAGGTCAAGGTCAATCTGCTTGAGCCGAGTCTAACACAAAATAATGTCTGTGGTGGCCCTGGTGCTCAAAATGCTTTTACAAATAAGCCCATAAACCACTCAAGCTTCTCTTCTCCACAGAGACGCATCAAGGCCAATTTAAACCCCCCGTCATCTCCATTTCTGTGCCTCTCAACTTCATCTTCATCGCCTCTAACTACAGTACTACTCTCTTCTCTGACCTTCTACTTTTATCTGTTTTTCTTCCTAAATGGACACCAAAAGAAAAAACATTTTAAAAGAAAAAAAAACACTTAATAAAACCATTTTAAAAGAAAAAATAAATAATGGTAATCATGAAGTATATATAAAGACTGGTAAAACCAAGAAATTGAATAATATACAATAAAAGCAAATGCAAAACAACAGTAATATAAATATAAAATAATAATTTGACGTTTTTATGTAAAAATATGTAAATATTTTTTCAATTGACTGTTAAACTTTTGTGAAATCGAGGGACAGACTGTTGTCACAATTAACAATTGAGCCAATTGAACAATTGATAGATGGAACAAGTCATCGGAAAATTTTGGAGTTAGAAAGGTTTCACATTTTAATCTCAAATTAGTTCTATAGTGAACAAGTGAATAATGCAGAGAATTATGACTCAATTTATAACCCTTACACAACATTATTTATTTATTCAGGTATATTTTAAGTACCATTACAGTTTTGTTACTTTCTCCTCATAAACAGTACATAATTTATATAATAATAAATAACTGAAAACACTGAAAAAAAGCTTTGAAAACACGGATTCGATGTGATTTTTCTTTTGTTGTGCCAGGGCACCTCAGTGCAATGCCAGTGCCCGACCTCAGCTGTCTAAACCAGTGCTGTTTGAGGTAAGCGTTAACACAACAGTACAGAGCAGAACAATGCTGACTGCTGCTAATGTTATAGAGCATTGTTCCTGAAGAGCCCCTAACCCTGCACACTCCGAATCACCTTATTTGACACTCATTATAGGACATGGTCGCTCTAATAATGAGCTGATGAGTTGAATCAGGAGTGTTAGATTGGTGAGACTACTCAAACTATGCAGTGCATTATCTCGAACAGCCTCACACACAAGAGATATGTGTGATAATAGGAAATGCTAATTCTGCAGACATTTATTCAGACTTCATTTGGAATTGAATTTAGATACAGCTAGTGCCTATTTTAATAGATTCCGCCTCATACACATTTGAAGGTTATGTTATTTGTAATGCTACTGTATGACATCCCCAAAAATGCACAGCTTGCAATGTGGGTGGCTTCATTGACTTTAACAGGAGCGGTTCTGTTAAGTCACACTGCACCACTCGATAAAATGTATTCTTCCTTTCTTTCTGTGAACTGTGAAACTTTAAATGCGTAAGTAGAGTTTTGTCACCTCTGTGCCACATTCAAAAACAATTCACAGCCTATTTGTTTTAGATGTGCCTCATGATGTGACACACA
Organism: Beaufortia kweichowensis; assembly: GCA_019155185.1. Lineage (NCBI taxonomy): Eukaryota > Metazoa > Chordata > Actinopteri > Cypriniformes > Gastromyzontidae > Beaufortia > Beaufortia kweichowensis. Next base: position 6,180,335 of record CM032804.1, read on the forward strand.
AGCGTCAAGGCAGACGTGGCATAGCATGCTCATCAGCCGGAGGAAGGTTGTATCATTTTTTTCCAAGGACCCATGAATTCAATCGACTGCGTGGTCAGAACCTACACTGCACACAAATGCTACACTACACACAATTTATCTATCTCCCAGCATTAGTCAAAAGCTTGACTGAGCTTCAAAGCGCCTGCAGTTCAAAGCTTATTTTGTGTGCGTGTCTGTGTTTGGAGCGCAGTAATCTCTCGCTGCCCTATAGGGACTAAGATGGTCTTGAAGAGCCCAGTTCATGCTGGGTTTCATGGGCAGTCTTCTGACCTTCCCCACATCACATGACCCAAGAACTGCACATGTCAACATCCCTAGCAGAAATAAACAGGCCCACTACCAAATAATGTTGTCTTTTTCCACATGCTTTGATTTATCTGACATGCTTGTGATAAGCATATGATTGGATTATTAGTAGCCCAGCAGGAGCAGACAGCAGTTTGAGAGTTAAAGCAGAAAGAGGAGAGGAGGTAACGCTCTGTTTTCCTCTCGGCCTCCCAGCACATCACAAGCACCTGTTCAGATGACAGCCAGAGTGATGGTGCTGTTACGCTTCTGGGTTATTTTAATCAAAACAGTCATGCCTTCCCTTCTGCTTTCATACTTCTTATTTTCTTTTCTGTTTCTTTTCAAATTTTCTGCTCCCTGACTTCTCTAGTTCTGTGAAACCTCATCTGCTCAGGTAGTGTTAGGGAAGCTGACTGAAGGAGGTGAGGTTAGGCTGTAGTGTACAAGTGAGTTTTGTGTGCGTATGTGGCTATACACCGTACATGCTCGGTCTTGTGTAACACATTTTTTAACTTTAAAGACGATTGTTTATGGGGACTATTTCTTAAAGGGACAGTTCATTTAAAAAATTACAATTCTGTTATTATTTACTCACCCATGTTGTTCCAAACCTGTATTACTGTATTACTTTTCTTCTGTGAAATGCAAATGAAGAAGTTTTGAAAGAATGTAAGTGATAACATGATAGTGGATCGGGAACACAGAAGTTTTACCTGAAAGGTTCGCTTGACAGTTTCTTGCATTGCATTCAAGGATAACATCATTAAGTGTGTTCTCTTGTGCTGCTAACACAATGCTCTACTGGGTGAGCAATCACTTTTATTATATAAAAAGGAACAGCTTGAACTTTCTCTTATAAATAATTGACTTTTTCCTCATACAGGTTTTTAAAAGTGGTAAATTATAACAGATTGTTCATTTGTGTGGAGAACTGAAATTAGACCCCAGTAATGTAATAGCTCAAAAGTTTCAAAAGAGATCTCAACCAACTCTGTTCTGCCAAGATACCAAAGTCTGATATTTCAAACAGTCTACTGTATACTTGATCAAATGCAACGGATATTAAGTCTCTTGAACTATTAAATGGCTACCTTTAAGAAATTCAAGATTGAAAAAAGCCACCCAGCTGTTACGAGCCCAACTTCCAAATCTAAATGTTTCAGAACAAAAGGTCCCAGCGAGAAAAAAAACAATGAGTAAGCTCATACACATTTAATTTCATCCATATTTAGCCACGCACTCACACACAACACCCACTCACACTTTGCAAAAGTTTTCTTGGGATAAATAGGACATTGCTTCTGCATGATTGAGTTTGGACACAGAGCCACACAGCACAATATGGATGGTGATGTTAAGGCCGGGTGCATACAATTTCACGACAGATTGAGTGAAAATAAGTGGAACAGACTCAAGGTGAAAAGAGTAAATGAATGAGACCGTAGGTGTAGACCAGGCCAAAGACAGACGACAGCGATCCTGACCTATGATGGACAGACAGGCCAACAAACATTGACAGAGACTTTGAGAAACGCACAGATTCAAATAGACAGATGAACAGAAATGTGTGAGGGCAAGTCAAAGAGTGAGAGAGGATCCAAAACAAAAACAGGATCTGACAAAGCACTTTCTCCAGCTCATGCCTCACCCTCACTCTTCGTCTTAGCCGCCTCTCTCTGGTGTGGAGATCATTCTGATGAGATGCATCCTGACACAGGCCTTGATGCATCTGACCTTGATGCATCTTTTTCTCGGCCTTGTAAATGGAAGGTGGTCCACAGCAGCTGCCATCCCAAACCAGCCAACAGCCATGCTGAGGTAGGGAGGGCTAATCTTTCACAGGGAATGTACTCACTTTTTTTTTTTTAAATGAGGCCTCGGTGGTACAAAACAAGGGGGCCTTCTTCCTTACCTTGCAGTGGTGCAAAGTTTACATGAGTACAGAAAACATTTTTTCTGGAGCAATCCATTTGAAAAATTCAGCTGCAGCTTAAAGCAAAAGTTCATCCAAAATGAAATATATTTGAAACTTTTGAAGCCGTACACTTTTTTAATGCATAAAAAGTATAATGCTTTTTTAGTCTGTTCTGGAGTTTCAAAGCTGGTAACAGTTGTAGCATGGCAGGTTCTGCACAACAATCTGTGTCACACCGAAATAAACAGCATACAGGTTTGGAGCTGAGAAAATATTGACAAAATTTCCATTCTTCCCTCTGCTGTTCCCTCAAAACCCATCATGTTTCGGTGATGTGAATAGATAATCAAACAGTAGCTTTTGTCCCATCTTCCCCGAGTCTGTCTCTATCACTCCTGCCATTTTCTTATTCCCGGTCACCATGGAGATAAATCACCAAAATGGCTGCAACAGAGTGATAAAGTCATTATAAGACAGCTTTTATGTAAATACAGAACTCATGGCCTTTCCACACCGAGCCTAATGAAATGAAAATCTAAGAGGGACTGAAGGCTGGGGTGAGTGGGAGGAAGGCTATAATGCTCAGGGAGCTATAAGGATTTTTGTGGAGTGTCATGAATTAGATTTCCGATCTTGTTTTTAACAGAGCAGTTAGTTCTGCAGATGGCTCTTTGCTCTTTTCATTAGACCGCAGTGCCCTTTTGCACCCCCGTTTTGTTCAAACAAAAGAGCTATAGGGATTTGAATATACATTTTTAGAAGATTGGTTGTTTTATGTTTTGTGAAGAGAAAGGTCTGGTAGGATAACAGCAAAGTCACCAAAAATTCCCATACGTGTTGCTTTGTATTGGTTTGGGTATTTGTAACCCAGGACAGCGCAAGCACCACATTTTATGACCTAATTAGATAAAAAAGAGAAGCAGTGCATAAATACCAAAATGCAATCTACATTTAATTCTACACTCAGGAAAAAAGTTATTAAGCAGATTTTCGTGAATGGTGCAAAGCTGTACATCACATTTTACAGACCCCAGATGAATATCCGGAGTCAAGCGGGTTGCAAATAAACAGCAGTGATGGGGTATGAAATGAAGCAGATTCGTAAGCCTCTTCACAGCCCTCTCTCAAGAGGTATAGAGAGGAGAAGATGGAACCTGAAGAAATATAGTGCTCAGAGGAAATGATATGGAGGGATTAGGTGTTGAGTTGGAAGGAGGTCTCTGAACTGTAATACACCAGAACAATTTCAATTTCGTCTGTGTGGCCCCGCAGGTCTTTGACACGCGGCCTGATGCAAGCGTGTCACCATTTTAGTTTCAACCAACAAGCCAACAATTCCTTTTCTTGCCTTTATCAGTGTGTTTCTCTCTCACTTTTTTCTACTTGCTTTCCTTTTTTGTCTTTTTGCACAGTTTACAATTTACATTTGACAAGCAATAAATACAAGAATCTGCCTTTGGGTAAAGTAAATAAAACAGCACTTACAAGTGGATCACAGGTAAGAACTGAAACTAAAAACCTATAAAGTGTAAGAATAAACAGATCTTCATGTGACTGATGCTAAAGAATAAAATTGGTAGTTGCCAAGCAGCACACAACTTAGTACATTGATATAGAAAGCGTGTTGATGTGAATTTCATGTTACAATAGCTTTGAACCCTCATCCAATCAGAACTATTTGTTTTATAATTACAAATATTTATTCACTGAATGCTGCATGTGTCAATAAAGTGTGCCAATATATTTGTATTAAACAAAATAAAAGTAATGCTAAATAAATAAAAATAATGCAAATACACTTTTATTGCAGTAAGAAATGTTTATAGCCCATAAATGTTCTCGATTCAGTGGCAGGTGCGGCAGGCAGTTAATTTTCTTTCTGTCTTTCAGTCTGCTTCTCCTCCACTGACATTCTCTCTCCTTCATGACTTTATGATGCTTTCAACTAATAGACTGAATCCACACAACTAGTCCAGATTACAGTATGAAAGGAAGAGGGGCGACAGAGACACTGACACACTGCGGCAATGAGGTATCGATCCAGCTTCTGGCTACCTTCACAGAGAGGCGGAGCACATGGGGATGAAATATAACCTCCAATACGTGTTGCGTTTGTTGTGAGCAGCTTATTTCAAAACCTTTCATTCCCTGATACAAGGTGTTTGTGATCATGAGAGTATGAGAGTGAGGTGAAAAGACAAGAGAGATGACAAGTGGTGTAACTACAAAAAAGGTTTCACAAAGTTATGAGACATCTAACATTGCAACAATCGGGGCAAAACATTGCAACGCTTTTAATGCAATTTTTATAAACCAAACAACAAATTTGACACCCTGTGACCATTGTATTAAACAGGACTTTACACAATAAATTTTAACATTTGCATTCAAGAGAAAAGTCTTAATCCTAGAGTTATAACAGGACTGATCAAATTTACGTATGTGAATGAGTAATTTACGTAATCAGTAATCTTATTATATTTGTCTCCTAATATTTGTAAGTCGCTTTGGATAAAAGCATCAGCTAAATGCCTAAATGTAAATGTAATTTTCTACAAAAGTTTGGACAAATACTTCCCCCTTGCTTTCTGGTAGACTGAATACTAAAACCCTTCTCAGTTTAAAGGGCATAACTCTGACAAATATGACAAATAGGTAACTAGTGATAAGTGATAAACCATCATCAATTCAATCTACAACACTAATATGTAATACTTTTTGCTGTCATTTTTGCATAATTCTTCTTACTCATCTCTCAACACATCACTGTTGAATTCTTTTCTTGTCGCCTCTGGCCCAAGGCTGCGTCTCTCTTCTAATAAAACATACACATTCATACAATTTTTACAGAATCGGCCCTCAAATGCATTGCAAACCTTTCAGGACTAAGCTCTATACACCAATCAAAAAGAACCATTTTTTGTCCACCTAGAAATGATAAAGCATACACACCTGACACCTAACATACACATTTACACAACACCACCCAGTTTATAAATCCATGAGCACTGCCCTTAAAAAACATCCTCTGTGGACACTATGTCCATTAGGACTAGCAGGGAAATAATGGAGACACTGGAAAATAGATGTGTCTTAATAAAAGCCTAATCACAGGATCATAAATATGAAAAAGGATGCCGGCCGGTGCTGAGTAAGACTTAGGCTGAATGATTAAGCGGATTATTAATCTCTAATAAGATTGATTCTCTTGATTCGACTGCCCTTTAAGACAGACGTCATATTACAGAACAGCTTAATGACCTTGCTTAATTGTTCACGGAAGAAGGAAGCTGCGTACGTGAATGTGGGACAGCCGACAGGGATGGTATTGTTTCATGAGATGTGTGTAAATGGCTTTTCATGCTCTTATATTACTGTATATATAATGATGCTCTGGATGACTCAGCTCCCTCCTTCCTTTCTCATTATATAATTATGTTTAACGTAATCAGCAGAATTGCCGTGGCTACAAATGACAAAGAATTGCTTATTGAATGACATGATTAATAAATTGAATGCATGTACAGACTTTAGACAGTTGTGACACACTCATATTATCATCGCACAATAGTCTTGAGAATCATGACTCACAGTGATCTGAGCAATCGTTGGAAAGGTCTCTTATTATTGTGGCCTTACACCAGACACAATAAATCAGCCAGCGCTGGCATATAGGTGTCCTCAAACAATGACTAAAAGCAATTTTATTTCATTTTCTTTAATATTCAGTGGAATAGGTTTTGCACACTGACATTTCATTGCGGGAGGGTTTGCCCAGTGTAAAGCAATGGAAATAGAAACAAAAAGGACAAAATGTCCCGGTACATTTTAAAAGAAAAATGTGAAATGAATGTTTCAGATAGAATGTATTGCTTGTCACTTCATCACATCACACTTGCTATTGCAAAAGACAAAACCTGTCTGAATGAGAGAATCTGTAGACCGTATGTCAAAGGTATCTCTTTTCTATTTCTGCCTTTTCATGCACATGTCAAGCTTTTCAGTGGCACCATGTTACATAATTAAGCCATCTGTTAAAGGTCGACTGCATTGTGGTTAGTCATAGCCACTCAGTTCACTGTTGGATTTATGATTAATGGCCAGCCAGTCAAACTAACAACCACACGTGTGGTGCAAACATGCCCGTGCAGAGAGACCATGAAAAATTCAACAACCTTTACCTCTTCCCAATTAAGCAGATTTACACTGCAGCTTCCATGATCACACCATTATACAAAATGTTTTATGAGTGGGTACGGTCTGTGGTGCGGCCTCAATGATTCATCATTAGTGCTGTGGTCACCTCAGGAGGGGGATGTTGTACTGTATTCCCTAGTCGGAAACTTCAGACCTGCCACAATTGATTACCACAGAAAACATGTCATGTCTGTCCTTGGCTGGAGTGATTCTGTGGTTGAAAAGTATCTGCAGCAGATCAAAAAGATGAAAGAGGTATAATTATCTTACACACTCACACTCGTCGCAAGTCTTCAGCACTGTCGAGTGACACTTTAAACTTCTATTTAACCTATCTTACAAAATCCTCCATGAAGTGTGCTGACCGCACTCACCCTCTTACAGAATAATCAGTGCTCAACCCATATGGAGACACATCACAGACACACACCTGTGACTGGTTGTCAGAAATCCTCTTAGAGCTCTGTGTGTATGAGGAGAGTTGTGCCATTTTTCTGCTTTGTGATAAACAGTGAGGTAGGAGGTAAAAAAAGAGATTATGTTTGGGCTGTTTGAAAATAAATGAAAAATAAGACAGAAAATGACAACAGAAAAAAGGGAGACAGGAGGGAACGAGAAAGTGGAGCCAGAGAAAAATATAATGTAGGGTGAAAAAGAGAGAGAGAGAGAGAGAGAGAGAGAGAGAGAGAGAGAGAGAGAGAGAGAGAGAGAGAGAGAGAGAGAGAGAGAGAGAGAGAGAGAGAGAGAGAGAGAGAGAGTGGCAGGTGTATTATGGGCTAATGGATGCCAATGTTGCCATCTTTAAAGATGAAAACAGTTGTCAGCATCCTGGCTGCTAAAGTATGGCACCTTTGAAAATTGTGCTAGCCTCTAGTTGTTACATTTTTAGAAAGCTGAACTAGAAAAAGCTAAAGTGGAAAGCTGTTCATGAACGCCCTGAAGAAATTTGCAGATTTATTCGATCAACAGGTATTACATAAATACATCATCACTCAAGACTCAAGCAAACCAAAACTGCATTTGCATCATGTCAAAAATAGCAGACGATGCAAAATTCACCTATAAATAAAAATCCTGGGTTATCTCACCCTTGTGACATTCTTATGGCTTTCTTTTTTGCCTGAACTACGTTAGAAAGTTATTTTTAGTAGAAAGCTTAAGCTACTTTTCATGCCTTATTGATTTCTGGCAAAGTAAAAGCGTTAATCCAAACCTAATACAGCATTTCTTCAAAACTACCCCTCTTGTGTTTCACAGAAAAAAAACAAGTCACATGGGTTTGGATTGAGATGAGGATGATTTATTAATGACAAAACCTGAGTTCATGTCTTCAAGAGAATCAGGCAAAATTTGTTGCAACAAACCATGTGTGAAGTTGGTTTTAGAGGAACCTGAATAACAACACTAGTCTGGGCTGAACTTGAAACGAAAAGCTTCAATGACTAACAAATGTGTTTATCAATCTAGTCCACAGCAGGGCTTTGGAGCACAGCTGACTTTTCCGAGATAAAACAAGGAAACCCTCCAGAGGCAGAGACATGTCTATTTGCTGTCAAAAACCCCTCTCTGAGACAGACAAGCACAGGGCGTTTGAGTTACAGCCAAATCTTTGAAAGAGTGAGAGATATTGAGATGCCTTTGTGCCTGAACAGATTTGAATATACATGGGAGTTGAAGGTGGGGAAACGGGATAAGATAGACATCTTTAAATCAGAAATGCTATCTGTACATCGCTGTGGTGTTTTTCCAGCTTAAGAAAAAAAGACGGTGAAAAAAGAACAAAGTCTATCTATTGTTGTAAAAATCAGCATGGTCTCAAACAATGCACACTAGAACATTATTAATAATTCACATCTGTACCAAGAACAAAAGCACAAATTATCAAACGAGCGGTGGTTGCAGCATATGTGTCTGGAGACCCGCGCCGGAGAGTTGCGACTGCATAAAGTCTAGCGTGACCACACCTTAACATTTCCAATGCCTCAATTCTTCTTCCAGCACCAGAATAGTGTTAATATTACAACTGCATTAAAATGAGCATTTTTTGGCCCCTGCGAACAGCTCTATGAACCTGAGCACAAGGCTGCTTGCTGATGTAACTGTCGATCATGCAGAGAACATAAATATAAATGTGAGCTCATTTACTGATCATCTAAACCATATTCACGCCTAATATAGACCCTTTCATCTCAGTCGCCACGAAATCAGCTTCGCCCCCTTAAAAAAATCTATGATGCCGTGGTCTCTCTTTAGGTGTGATGAGAACAGCATTCACTTGATTTTACTATTGGGTTCTGCATATACATTTTACAGAAACAAAACAGTGTAAAATAATTCTTCATATACTGTACATCTACTAACAAACAAATGACAAATGTGATTTTAAGTGTTTATATAAAATCTGACCTTTCACAGCTAAAGCAAGAAATATTCCTCTGGTTCTCATCATATGATATTCTCCTCCAGTTTCCTCTCCTTCCGTTTCCTCTTCTCTCCTTTTGACCCCATCTGACTGGAGCTAAACTTTTTCAGGGCATGCATTACACAACCCTTATCAAACCTTCTGACTATGACTCAGGCCAACAGGATGTCATTAAAGCCAGATCACTCCCCCACTGAGATCAGCCACACTCCATAATTCACATCCACATCTGAAAGCAAGATGCAGGCACAAGTCAGTCAAAACGCCCCCTCACACACAGGCCACACTCCTCTGCCCCATCGATCCCTTCTTCATTTCAACTCATGATTCATCAACCCTGTTGACCTGAACGCCTGAGGGTGAACGAGGCCACCTTTGCAGACAAGACACATGTGGTTAGAAGCTCATCTCTCTCTCTCCCCCTCTCTCTCTCACTCACAATCAGTGAGATCATTGATGTTATTGAACATTAATTGATCATTTCTATGTGTAGTTTGAGGTCTGATGTAATTAAATGAGCTCTAATGATGTTTTACAGGCCATCAGTGGACCATCAACAGCCATTAGCTACTGCAAAGCATCTACTGTTTGACGATAGCCCGAACTCTAGTAACTGTGCTCAGTCTGTGCACATACAGTAGAAAAAAATCAAGTCATATTTTACATATCAAGTATAAAACTGGTTGGCATATGCAGGGACAGGTGGAAAGATAATTCAAAGAAAAAGGTAAGAGAGGTGATCCATGCACAATTTTCTTACAGCTCTTCTGTGGCACTACTTTGATTTTGGTCAAGCATGTCAAAGCTTCAAGACACAGACAGTGAGAGAAAGAAAGTTTAAACAGGCCACTCAACCATGGGTAAGTTAAAAGTATTTTGAGATCAACACGTTTTAAGGGATAGTTCATCCTAAATTGAAAATTCAGTCAACTTTTTGCTGTTCTTATTTCTTTTATGGAACAAAAGACAAGAATAAAATGTTATGTTCATAAAAAGTTTTGATGTTTTTTACTTTCAGACCCTAAAATTTGATTTACATTTAGAAAAACAGGCATACAAATCTGGACCAATGTGTACTTTAGATGATTTTTATTTTTGGGTGAACAATCCTTCAAAAGGATAAATATTACTTTAGGATAACATAAAACTGGTTATAGAAATCAATCTTAACAGCACAGCACACTTCAAAAGCCAGAAAGTGAGTGTCAAGATATATTCAAGATAATTTAACAAAGCAGTCAATGATTTACTAATTGATATATTATTATTATACAGTCTTGAAAGTTTGACTAAAAAGAGAAAGAGAAAAAAACAAAAAAAACTTTTGTTTGTGATTCTGTGTTGAGGGTATGGTTAACAAGGTAAGACCACCTGAGAGCAAACTGCAATCACAAACTTATTGCAGCAATATCTGCAAGGGGCCAATCTTTTGGAAATGTCCTCCAAAATATAGTGAAACTTGACAAAAACTTCTGAGAACATTTCAGGTGGTCCTGACAAGTATAAAGAACTGTTAAATTAGCCTTTTTGATTTTAATCTAATAATCTCTGGGATTAGTTAAGCAATGGTTCACGTGATTTTGCCAAATAAGATTTGTCACATTTTGCTAGACCATGAACAAAGTATGAAATAATATCCATGAAAATCACCATCACTGTTTAACAACAGGACATCATTACAGATCAATATCACTATCCTGTTATGAAAACAGTGGAATTATATAAGATGTTCTTAGTGATACAAAAGAAAATTGTGTGTGTGTGTTGAATGCTATGTGTGTAAATTTGGTGTGTAACCACAAGCTAAAGGGTCTTTTTTCCATTGTATGTCACGCTCATCCAATTTTACAATGTCATTAAAAACCACTAAGGTTTACTGACAGATAAATCAGCACATCAAGCTCAAATATTAGCTGAGAAAAGCAGCAGGGTTGTTTATTACTTATTGATTTCTTGTACTGTATATGTGAAATTCAAGATTAAAATCTCATTTAATACTATCAAGGGTGTCTGTGTCAAAATGTCTGTGTTTATCAGTGATGTTTGTCTGTGTGAGCTGTTTATATTTCCCCACAACTTTAAAGGAAGCATAAAGAAGAGAAACATCTGTGGGAATCTGTTGATGTGATATGTCTTGATAAGTCTATGACTTTATGTTGAGTGTGAGCATGTGTAAAATTATGATTATTTAACTATGTTCTGAGAACCCAATTGCAATCAATAACTTTCATAACACCCACAATGCCTGTAAAGTGTCGAAAGTATTTATATAAATGCATTTCACATGCTTCAGTAAGCCGTGAGGTTATGGGTGTAAATAAAGCAGAAGTGTGATTGGAATAGGTAAATACCATTCACCAGATACTCTTCATTAACTCTAAAGTATAACAAATATGTTTAGAACGCTAACAACACATGCATGACTGCCAAACGAGTTTACATCGTTTTTTCATAAGGGTTCTCTCGCTGAGAGAAGGTTTGCTAACCACATACCAATGTATTAACACCTATGGATATGAAATCTTTCACACTTACCACACAATGCATGTTTAAACTGAGGATTTTACAGCGAGACAAGTGCTATTGCTGAAACACATGTCATGGAATAAAAGATGCAGTTGGAAATAATTAAAAAACACTTGAGCTTTTTGTTTTGATTACTAATTGTTTATACATTTACCCTTGACTATATTATCCATCTATTTTTTGTCTCTTCTTTGTCAGGAGGAAATCATAGCGTTTTCCTCACCACTGCAATACAGTACAACCATCTGAAGAAACAAAAAAGCTTGGTGGGAAAGGACAAACGTGACAATGTTCTGAACCCCCTATGAGACTTTAGCCCAGCTAATGGCCTAAGCAAAATGCCACTGTTTCAAACAGTGAAAAGTGCCTTCCTCAGAAAGCTGAAAATGGACCACTATTAGCGGTATAGTTAAACACTAGAGGACATTTTTCCTACCCCAGAGAGACCATCTATCAGCACTAATAGCTTCTAAAATGTACAGGCTGAGCTTTAATATGTGATATTACTGTATTAAAAAGGGATGATGATGGCAGATTGAGAGCTGTTGTAAGAAGGCTGTCTGTAAGCAAAACCGTTGTAAAAACAAGCCAACATTCAGCAACATATGGCCAGACCTACTGCAAAACAGAGAGCAGAAATATATTAGTATAGATTAAAAAGGGCTATAATACCTGAAGTTATCCGTTAGCAATCCCATTCATTTACTGGTAAAATATTTACTATGGTACAAAATATTAGCAATATGCATGTTACAATGAAAAGATATTTTGATCAAAATACAAAGCTAATTCTAATTGGCTGTCAATGATGAAAAAGCTTTTCATACTCACATGGTGTAGTTACAACATCTACCAGCAGGGGCTAGCTAAAGCATGCTAACAGCCATACAATGACCAATGTTCATGCAAATAGATTTTCAGGACCATGGAGAGTGGTTAACTATTCAGTACCATGGACAGCAGTCAGACACAGGCACATGTCTGTGAGGTGGAGACCTAGATCTGGAAAAGCAGCTTAAAGCACAAAGCCTAACGCTGTTGAAAATCCAGCACATATTATATATTAATGTGACAACACATAAGACGAAGAACAGGGTACAGCAACTTTTGTGAATCCCACAATAGATTTGGGAGTGTTGGAGTTTGATTCAGACATTCACCTAGACAACCACAGCAGTATCAGCACTTTTCAATATCCTGCAGTGAAAGAGATGGAGAGATAGAGAGCAAGAGAGACGGAGAGCTGAATGGATAAGAAAGAAGGAAGGAAACAGAAATGTGAAGAAGGAAAAGTTGAGGAAACTAAAGAGCAAATGCAAAGGTCAAGGTCAAACTCGTGCTACTGGTAAATGGATGTGAAGTATTTGTCTTAACTGAAATCAATAAAATAGTGATTTACTGTAAAGTGCCTCACACATACACACACAGAAGCTGTAAGAAAGCCAAGAACATGACCTCCATATATCTTGACAGAAAACAGCTGTATCAAATGCTATATACAACACAATCTCTACATAGTATTTTTTTAATCTTGCTTTTGTCCTGAATTGATATTTCAATTAATTTATACTCATTAAGTAATTTTCTGTCTGCGAGTATTCCCGGAATTCTGGAACTGAATAAACTGAGTGAATCCTAATCAAGACAAAATAGAGAGGTACACACAGCTGTGAAATATGTGCTGTCAATATAGCACAACTTTTAAAGGCAAAGATTGATCGAGTAAAATATGTACTTCATTAGTATTTTACAGCTCACTTTCTTTGTATGTCAGCTTAGAGAAATCGATTTCACAAACACTGCTATTGTATCTTTATCCCTGTAAGCCACACCTATGCCATTTGATTAAAAAGCCAAAAGCTGCTGTCTCAGCCTGCCAAAGGCCAGATTTTATGAGGAAGTTAGAGCTTGTAAAATTTCTCCACAATACTTAAGAACTCCAAATGAATACAAATGCACAGAATCAACAGACCTGAGGTCAATTGGGTATTTCCAGCTGAACAAGCTACTGAGATAGTTTGTAACCTAAAACCTTAAATGTTAGAACACATCCTAAGTCTTTTTTTGTTATGTTACATATATATAATATACAAAACAGCACTGATATCTTATTTTTCATCTATGTGTGTTGTGGCTTTCTAAGGCTCTGGAAGCTATGCTAATAAATAGTTCACAGACTCTAAAAGCAGGTCAAGATGCCATAGATAAACATGCAGATTTTTTTGACTGGCACACAGTGTGTAATGTCAGGAATATGATAACCAGTAGAAGATATTACAAACTATAATCATGGCACTACTAAACAGCCTGAACTTTTTAAAACAAGGATAGATTCACACAGAAGAAGAATACTGTTGTCAGTCCTGTATTTTAGTCATGGTTGTGCTTACACACAGTCGAGTTATTTACATCTGGGACAACTGCATTCTATCACCAAACTCACCCATACATTTTTAAGACTCACAACCACATGTTTTTTTCACAACCACCTGCTGTGTGAATACATAAAAAAGTGTAAATAAAAATAAATAAATATAAAGTGTTCTATAAAGCCTATTGCAAAAATAATACTTTCTATTGACATATAAAGCGCCATCTTTCATGTTTATGTCTGTCATTATGGCTACAGGCGTCAGAATATGATCAGAATACAGGCTTGACTTTGGTTGTTTGTTAATGTAGTATTAGAGCTGCAACTGTAAGCTGCTGTGTAAACAGGACATTTTCAGATTTACACCCATAAGTAAATGCTGCCGTCAGACCTGAAAACTAACAATGTGAATGTAGTCTGAAACAACATCTCTAAATCTGTTGCAGAACCAAACCACAGCGTTATGTGGTTTAACTTGTGAAGATCTACAAACAGCCAATGAAAACTTCCCAAGCTCTTTTGTGGTAAATGTTTTAACAGCTTCTTTCTGAACCTTGCAGAAACTTTGCAGCCTACCAGCTATTTTAACCTAAGGACAACAGATACAGAACATTTGTGGACAGGCATATTTTACAATTCCTTGTGATGCACAAAATAAGTTTTAGCCTTGTTTTTTTAAGGTATTCCAGACAGAATTGTTGCCTGAATGATGCCTGACTTTAAATTTGCCTGACCTTGTTTATGACCTTTTTGTTCTATATCGCCCTCCCCCCCAAGGTTTCTCTCAGAATTCCACAACAACTCAGAAACAGCAAGACTTGGACATTGTAAAGCTCTAATCAACGTAGATTGTCAGAAATAGGACAGAACAGATGGACGAACAGCTCCATTTGGAGGAGGAGGTCCATAGTGACCAGCTCCCTGACCACAGTCTGATGGCTTGAGCAGGCTGTGCTGGGGCGTTGGGAGTAGACGGCCGTGGCGGGACTGCAGCCTCTCAGCAGTGGGGTGAGAAGGGCTGGATGCTGTCCACTTTACTTCCTGTGTTTGCATGTGTGTTAATGTAGATTTAACAGTTAGCTGCACAATTGCAATATGATAGACTTAACTTTACACATTAGGGTGATTAATTTAAGTAAGGCTGAACTCCTAACATCTATTAAAGTCTTTCAGTCCTTTACAACCGTACATTTTAATGAAACTTAAATGAAGGCTTAATCAAGTTTCTCTTTTTGACATTAGTCAACCTTGCCCAACTGTTAGGGTGAGCGAACAGACTGGCAACCATAATGTTATTCATGGACTCAAACAATCTATTAGCTTTTCCATTTTAATAGCCAAACATGTTTCCTCAGCTGATTTGACCCTCATGAATATCAACGAGTTGATTATCTTACCATATGCACCACGTCTGCACAACAAGAGTGGAAATTTCCTGTTAATACAGTTAAAGCGCACAGCACACATATCGCACACCCCTGTGACAACACAATCTCACAATAGAACTGATAACATCTGCGATGGTCCCTCGCGTTTAGAGGCGGTGATACAGATTATGTTATAGATTTGTTAAATAGCGTGAGCTGTGCTATAAATGTGTGTTTAGAGAGCATAAATTAGATCTATGTGCTCCCACTAGATCCGACGTTAATAAGATTGTCGCAGATCCAACAGACCCAAGACCCCACAATGATTCCTCTGTCCGTTTTCTCTGCTCTTGATCGATAGTTTATGGCCTTGCCACACAGAACACCACAAAAGGTCAATAAAAAACGGGAGTTGGCGGTTTATTACGCCGAGCTTTTAAAATACCATTGGCAATTTCCACAACACAGAGCCCCCGCTTGCCGCAAGCGGTATTTGATAATAGTAATAAAGCCTCTGTCATGAATTTTTACTCAGCACGCCATCAAAACTAGGTCCTAGATCTGCAATAACCCTGCAGGTGGCACAGCGGTGAAAGAACCTCCAGAGGAGTTAACACGCAACAATTAAAACATCTGCAAAAAATGGCTTTTAAATGATCATGAGTTAGATTTGTTTTAGTTTAATGGCAGCAGTTCGTTTAAGTTTGGTAAGGTAGACTCTCTAAAACCAGCATGAACTTGCATTGCAACTGGAGTGAAATTAATTATTGATAAAGGCCACCCCTGCACTCAAGTGTAATCACAGATAAATGACTTACAGTGAAAAAGAAAAAAAATCAATATCAAGTCTACATTAATAACAAGGGCAGGAGTGATGCCGCACTAGCACTCACGCTAATACGCACACACGCACAGGCCAGCGCATATACTACATACTACAAGTCTGTGAGCATGTTGAGATGTAAAATAATTCATATTCAAATATGCCCTTGGGAAGACTTTATCGTAACAAATTGATTTCCAATTTCGCTTACCCCTTAAGACTATTTGCAGATACAGAACCTCAAAAAGGATCTGTAGGCCATGCAAACGCAAGGGGAATTTTTGATTAGAGATGTAGATCTGTTAAATTAAAAGATAAATTTTTAATTTTAAAAGTGTTTAAAATCATACTACTGTATATAGTAGTGCCTGGAAATGTTTAAAGCTTAATGTTAGCTAAATGTTTAAGGCCCACACACACACACACCATATTGAAATGTACCCCCACAAAGCAAGGCTGCTATTCATTGATTTTAAGTGTCAGTGTGTTCAGTACCTACACATCAAGAGGGTCTATAAGACCTAGAACATCTTCCATTCATTCCCATTCATCTCAATGACAGCTGCCCAGCTGGTGTAAGTACAGGATTTGAATTTTGACATCTTTGCTCATGGGCACAATCTCTGGATAGTATTTTAGCCAATCACACAAGCTGTAATGTCAGATATGCAGGAAAGTGACGTTATTTTGCTACACGTCCACATGTGCACATCACAGCGAGAACACCAGCAGCCAAAACCCTGCGACCCATAATTCCATAAAACTCCTTCATTTTCTTTTTATGTGTCTCATGACATGTGCGCACAGTTTTTCTGCCAGCTCTCTCTTCTCCCTTGTGGAGTTCAAAGGCTTCTCAGCACTATTGGACCTGTCACAGCTTCCATTCGTCAAGATGCCAGTGCTACCCCATATAGATGCAAAGCCATCGCTTTCTCTTCCTCTCATTAATGCTGATGTTTGAGTGATAGTGATGTTGGGAACCCTGGGCAGCTGTAAATCATACACATATTTGTGTCTGTACAGATGTGTAAGTATGTATCTGTTTGTGTCCGAGATGTGATATCTAAGTGTTATATAAGACACTGAGCCACTGGTGACATTCTGACTTTTCATATTAATAAGAACACTGCAGTTACAACAGAATGATATACAGTGCAGTATAAATGAAATAATTATCCAGTACATTCGCACAATGAATTCAATTAACACTGAAATTATGACATGCCTTTATCTGAGTATTAATAATCAAAATGCTGCAATTACTATATTGTCTTCATGTGCTGTATGCTTGGGGCGTCAATCTGTTTTGTTATCATCTATATTCAAAAGTTTTTGCTTACTGATATACAATAGAGTTTGTTTTGTGGCAGGACTGTATGTGAGGTAATTTTGATTTTATTCTAACCGTTCAGCATACCCACACACACTTTCTCAATAAGAGCCAGCAGAAGCAAAGGTAGTACACTAACACACAAACACACATTGCCTCACCTGGCAGAAAAGTGTGCGAGTACAAATCGAGGTATAACTCATTAATGAGGGAAAATATGGAGCGCGCTGAACTCAATTCCTGGCACGCTGTGTGAATGATAGCAGCACTGTGGCAGAACACTAAAACTCCACTAACATTATTTAAGTGTTGAGAACATCTCAAGCTGAAAAGCTCTGCAGGCTCTGTGAGTATTGAAAGGTCACGAGATGCACAGCAGAGCTTAATTCATCTGCCAGTGAACTCACAACAAAGCCCATTTCAGCCCACCGGACTCCAGTCCTTCACCTGATATAGCCACAGGAAATCAAAAATACAGCACTCAAAAACTGTAGGAAGCTCGAAGGTACAAATACATGAAATAACTTTAGATGCAACTTTACAGAAATCCCTCACCAGAGGAACATTAAAAACAGATTTGGCCTTGGTATAAGTGAAGCATTTTTTTTATAAGTGAGCAAAACAGCTGCTGAATAATTAAATATTTTGTCACTGGATATTATTAATAGGTTTAAATTAACTGGTGTTAAACCAAAGTTTTGTAGTTGTTTTCTCCTAATATTTGTAAGTCGCTTTGGATAAAAGCGTCAGTTAAATGCCTAAATGTAAATGTTCTTATTTTGCCATCTCTCTTTTATTTATGAGTTTGGTTCATCTATCGGATATAATCCCTTAAAAAAAATCACACATGAGATCTATTTAATTAATTAAAATGAGGAGTAAATGTAAACTTCTGCTTAAGCGCCCAGATCTGAGCAATCTCTCCTGAGAAAGTTTTCCTGTAGCTCAGTTGGTAAGAGCATGATACTAGCAACACCAAGGTCATGGGTTCAATCCCAGGGATTACCATCGGCCAGGTCGCTTTGGATAAAAGCATCTGCCAAATGCATAAATGTAAATGTAAATTTAAATAAAACACTCCATGAAATATGAAATAGCATCAAATCTCCTGAGCTCTGGAAGAACAACATCTGAACAATAATATTTTAATTATATTAAAATAAGATTTTCAGTATACATATAGAGTATAAACACAAAGCTTTTTTCTACACCACCTACTTTAAAAGCTTTGTGGAAGAACTATAATGCTATTTTTCTGGAACACATATAAAGACAGTTTTAACTGTAAGCAAAGTAGTTAGATCTATGATTTATAGTCCAAGAACAATTAAATTCTTGTCAGAAGCATCAGACGTTTTGATGTCTTCAAGTATTGTAACTGAAACCTGGCACTGTCTGATTCCAAAAGCTTGTCTTTTCTTCTCTTTTTTTTAAGATTAATGCTTCTGTCATCTGAGCATTTCGTATTTTTTTCTAAACGTATTGTACTTTTTTAAAGCATCATTGTCTCGACTCACTACACAAGATTTTTACATTTAAAAGTAGGGCCATATTCTCAAATGCACCTAGCACATTATCAAAGGCCATCATGCTGATATCTGCTGGGTTAGTAATACACACAGGACAGAAGGTGTAATCTACTCAATTGTTCACAGAACTGGCAGGACTTTGCTTGTGTATAAAAGCAGTAGTTTGTACAAACCCAAAGCAAAGAAACAAAGCAGGACCCTGAAGGGTGACAAATGAAGGACACGTGATGGAAGAGAAATTCTTGTAGGTTGTAAAAAATGGAAAGTAGGAGAAGATGAGCTGTGGGAGGGAGGAATAGAGAAAATGAGAAGAGAGGGCACTATAGAAGTTGAGGAAAGAGCAAGTTGAGATGGCGTAAGAAGAGGTGAGAAGAGAGGAAGTTGGCAGCAATGAGCAAGAGGAAAGTGGGACAGAAGTGGGCAAAGAAGAGTCTCAAAGAAAATGAGAGCTACTGACCATGTTATGAATAAAGATCTCTACTTGAGAAACACTGTACTGAAACTTTAGCCTTATCTGCAGTGACTTCAGTCTGAATGAGCATGACACAGTCAACTTTTCTGTAAATGTACATGCTCCTCATTTTTAAGACTGACTGTAACCCTATGGTATTTTTTCTTCAAGCAGTATAAAAAGCCCACAGAGATTCTGAGACATGGATTTAACAATTACAATGATCTTTTCTTAGATCCATAGCTTGAGAAAACACATTGTGTCCTGAGAATAAAACTCTCTGGCCATACAGAAATAAGAGGCTTGATGAATAAAAAGTGACAGTCTTTGTGGTCTTTAAAGTTGTATGTAAATATGTTTTAAAGACATTTTAAATTCTTTAACAAGCATTAAAAATAGTAAAGTATTTGATGCAATTAAACTATTTCTAAAGATGACTGCTGCATTAATGAAAACTTTCCACTAAACTCCAAAGCCACAAAATAAATAGGCCACGATGCAGAGAAATCTGAATCCATTCTTGCAGAAACTCAAAGCTTCTTTTCTATATAAAGACCACAGTTTGAAAAAGGAAGGCGCAGCATCAAATCTTGCTCTCGTTCTAGATGGTAGACCCCCTGATGGAAAGCTTCAACCTCAAGGATCATTACAGTGCCAGACCAAACTAATCAACGCAGTGTTGGAGCTAATGAAACTCATCCATTTCCATCAAGTGATGGACATGGCAGACAAATTACCAAGGGAATGTAGAGATGGAAATCTATGTCTTCATAACTCTATTCTTCTGAGAGAAAGAAAAAACTCATCACACAGCCTATGGCTCTTATTAGATAAAACCTCTAGTACTTAATTTAGTTTAGGAATTTAGGAAAAGTTGTTATGTAATAGTAGTGCAGTTAGCAACAATATCAGTTAAATATGCTTTCAGTCATAATCAAACGCAGTATTGCTGGGGTCAAAAAACAATCTAGAACATTACCAATGTACAATGTAAAATCGAAATACTGTACATGAACGCATAAAGACCCATTTCGTAGCGTTGGGGAATGCTTCACAGCCATAAAAAACATGCTAGAGCTGGATATTAAAGCTTTCCCTGTTGGAGTTTCTTACTGGCTCTCTAATACACTTTGTAATGAGTGGATAATGTTGGGGTAATGATGAGGAGAGGAAGACTGTGCTAATAAGCAATAGGAAAATTAGGAGTTGCACAGGGGCGAATCCACTTTTTAAACTCTTTCTAAAGTGGGAGTGCATGTTTACCTTCCACTGCTATCTGGAAGGATCAAATCCAAGGATTTGATGTATCAACAAATTAGACGGTGAAAATTAGACACTACACTGTGTGTTCAAAATGCTTTAAAATGAAACTTGCTGCGTGTGATTGTGGTGACACTTCCTGACAGCACTGTTTTAAATTGCAGATCTATTGGTCAAAGATCAATTTATTTGCAATCATTTTTCCTTAACTCATCAAAAAATACTATGATTATGCCACTAGGGTGATTGGCCCCGTAATTGCTCTATGCAATATTGTGGGTCTCCATTTCAGAGTTGTTAAAATTCTCAGCAAACTGCCATGTCATTTCTTAAACATGTCAGTGACATCCTGCCCTAATTAAGAATTATTGAGAAAGAGCTGTAAAGTAGTCTCGTACAAACACACACACACAACTGAAATGTAGCCTGAGAGAGAACATCTGCTTCTGCTCCTGTAGTCCTCACATCAACAACAGAATAAGAGAAACAACAGAGCGAGAGAGCGAGAGCGAGAGAGAGAGAGAGAGAGAGAGAGAGAGAGCGAGAGCGAGAGAGAGAGAGAGAGAGAGAGAGAGAGAGAGAGAGAGAGAGAGAGAGAGAGAGAGAGAGAGAGAGACGAAGTGAGTAAGAGGGGACAGAACCCACAGCAAACAACATCCTAACAAAACACCCTTTCCAAACCCCCCCATCACAGCTCCATAACACATTAGGTTATTTACACCATGCCAACACAACAGCATTTTCTACAGCTGTCGCTCCAATTCTTTCAACCACATCTTACAAAACATACTTAGTGTTGCACATGCACATCACATGCACACTCACAGTATGTTAAAGGAATTATCAGCTATGTGCAAAAAAATATGTGTTTGCTCAAGAGAGATTGGCTGAGTGAGTTTGGGAAATACAGGATTGACTGTGAAGAAACAGGATGAGCATAAAAAAATTAAGGATAAGGATTTTTTAAATGTTGAACTTTCACTGCTTTAAGAGGTCTTATCATTTAGCATTCTTAATTCCTTTCATAATTTTTATTTTATTTTTTAGTGAAAGACCTTCTTAATATACATACAAAGGTTCACTTAAACCTTAAAGGGAAGGTTTAAACAAAATGAAAATTCTTTCATTTGCCCTCATGTCATTTTAAATCTGTATTACTTTCTTCTGCAGAATTAACACAAAATATATTTTGAAGAATATTGGTAACAAAACGACATTGTCCCCATTGACTTCCATTGTATGGACACAAAACCAATGAGACATTTCTCAAAATATCTTCTTTTGTGTTCCACAGAAGAAAGAGTCATATACAGGTTTTGAATGACATGAGGGTAAATAAATAATGACAGAATATTTATTTTTGGGTGAACTATCCCTTTAAATGTTGAATTCTATAAAAGGTATTGAACTTTTTCTGTAATTTGAATTTTAGTTTCATTCTTTAAATTTTTGTTCAAAATACTGCAATACTATTGTATCGTGAACCCAGTATCGTGCATTGTACTGAATCGTGAGGTGAGTGTAAAATCAGTTTTTACTAACAAGCCGAACGGTTACTTTGGTAACAGATCAGTGTTTAAATAGATGAAGGGTCCTGGGGTTCGGGGTCTTTATGAGCAATGCAAATGGCACATTATGCTCAATCAGAATCGCATTATGAAAATCAGCCTAGCAAGATCAGTGCTGCACCTGATGTGTTTGTAATCGTTGGTGTTAGACATGGAGCTCCCTGAGAAAAAAATGGATTTATGAATTGGGGTCGTAACGGTCAGATATGGGTATAAAAAAGTGGCATGAAAGATTTTAGGCATGATAGAGGGCAACAGAGGACAAGAACTAACAAGAGGTCAGTGCAGAGTGTGAGAGCCCTGTTTATGAGCTGCATGAGCAGAGATTTCGAGAAATCGTAGTGCAAAAGGTGAGACAGAGACAGAATGAGAGAGAGAGAGATGTGGAGGTCATTTCCACAGACTTACAGTGGAGAAGTTGTGAGCTCCACAGGGTTCACCGCGGTACTTGCATCCCAGCAGCATATCCTCCAGCTGGTGACCCAGTCGGTCCATGAACTCCAAGCTGGTGCCCTCAAAACGCCGCGGCGGCAGGAAAAGACGGAAATCTGACAGTTTGCTGAACCAGCCCTGCTTGTCATCTTGAAGCAGGTCCAGCACAAGGGGCCTGGCCGTACGATTGGCCAGCAGCAGTCCGAGCCAGTGACCCGCAAAATACAGATCACTCTTGGTGAGGTGATACAAGCGCACAGGGTTATTGTTACAGATGGTGACCGTGGGAAAGGCAAGTTCTCTTGCCCACTCTGTGTGGACTCTTGTGTGGGTGGGGAAGGCTAACCAGTGAAGCAGGCGATTTGATGACCAAGACAACAGAAGACCCAGTGAAGTACAGAACGCCAACATCCAGAAGGCCCGACGGCTGAGAGAAAGCGACGGGGCGCAGATGTGCCGTAAACCGTGGAGGCGAGTCCGTGTCAGGAGGGCGACGGTGAGGCGCGATAAACCTACTCGCTGAGCTGTGGGTCGGCCGTGGCGGCGACGGGCCCTGCGTTGGCCCGGTGTGGGTGAAGCAGGGCGCAGACAGCGGCCTTCCAGAGCCATGAGGGCCCACAGAGCTGCTAGAGCAGCAGGGGGGAAGGCTTCATCTCCCAGCCAGGCCTCCACGGCCGGGGCCCTCATGGGGCTCCAGCAGGACAGAGAGAAAGCCACTGACTTCCTAAATACTAATCTGACTTTAGGTCTAGCATTAAAATCACAAATATTCACTAAGCACCTATAAAGTACTGCTCGAGGTTAAATCAAAATAAACAAGCCAATGCACTTTAAAACTCTATTTAAAACTGTGTTAGCTTGCTTCTGGATTGAATTAACACACACTCACGGCTCCTTAAGATAACCAATATTCAATATTTGTCCTCATACCCACTGGCAAGTCTATATAACCCCTTAGGCAAAATCCCCAGGCTATTTCCTTTTTTCTCTCTTTCTCTCACACTTTGTTCTCTAAACCTCTCTCTCTCTCTCTCTCTCTCCCCTGATCAGGGTGTCCACAGTTAGTCTGGCTATAGAAACAGCCTGCGATCTCCTTTAAGCCCTTTCTCAGCCTCTGCTGCAGTCCAAGAGAGCGAATCCAAACAAATCAAGTGGTCCTAATGAGAGAAAGGATTCAATAGATACAAGATAGATAACTGAAACGGAACATAATGAAAAAGAGATTGATTGTCGGAGGAAGCGAGACAGTGGCAGAAAGCCAACTGAACCACAAAAAAAGATTGGAAGGAGTCTTCTGACCTGTTGGTGAAATCCTCCACGGTCCCTTGAGAGTCCCAAAACACTGGCTGGAAGTGAGTGCTTCCACATGCACACTCTAAAAGTCACACATCTTCTACTTTTTTCTCTGATTTAATAATGCACTGCACACTTTTAGCCATACCATCTTTCACACTGGATAAAAGCTTGGTGTGAGAGAGGTCTGTGCTAGTTTCCACACACGCACACACACAGAGCGACTCTTGCCTGCAGGAAAGCTGAATGCCGCTGATGTTGAATCTGTTCTGACATAGTCTGAATTCAGCGTTTCACTCTCTCTTTCTCCATCCCTCTATTTTCCAGCATCCTTTACCTCCAGCTCCTTTATGCTATCGTGTTTGCATCCCTCCTCGCTAAAAATATCCATCCAAACATCCCAAAAAATCAAGTCTCCAAATTGTCTTGCGCCCTGCCTCTATGACCTATCAATCAAAACTCGCTCGCTCCTCCCCTTACATCTCGTCCTCCTCTCTCGTTCTTTATCGTTGTCTGGAGGTCTCTTCGGTCGAGAGAGAGAGATCGAGCGTCAGAAGCCGCTCCGCGTGTGCGCGCCGCTCTGCTTTCCGCGGTTTGATAGCCCCGCGCGTGTTCTCGTTTTCGCGCGCTGCCGGTGTGTCCGCTCGGCACTGCACTCCTCCTCACGGGTCACTCCATCCATTCACTTCTCCTGCTCTGTCGCTTCTGCTCTCACCGCACTCCTCCGTGTCCACACAGCAAGCGCCTGGCTCTGCCTGTGCCTGCGCCTCTCTCTCTCTCTCTCTCTCTCTCTCTCTCTCTCTCTCTCTCTCTCTTCATTTGCCCCCACATTTCTTTTTGCACACGCCAAAAAGAAACACATCAGCCTCAGTAATGTTTCTTCTTACACGCATCGGAGTTTAAAACTAGCAGAAATTATATTTCTTTGTACCTTACGTGTATTTGAGTGTAAGTTGCCTGTGTGTGGGAGGAGGATGCTGAAAGATTTCACTGGTGTCTCATACTTTTTCTTTCTACAATCTCTTTACTATCTGAATGTTTATTTAACCCCACTCTCCGTTTATTCATAAAGTACAATGAACAACAACGACAGTTAACCAGTGTGCTGTAAACTTAACTAAGTCACAAGAACTACATGAAACAGACATACAAAACATTTAAACAGCAGGTCTCTAATCACAGTTGCAGGCTAATGAAGATATCTCTGTTAAGCACACAGGCTTAGACATTTGTGAGATTTCTGGGTCTTTTTCTTAGGAGAAATATCTGAGATATTAAAGAGATCCCATCTGTGATTTATCTTTCTAATGGGATACAACACTGTCAAGAGTATATCTCTTAAAAACTAAAAACAACTGCAAAAACAGATTTAAAAACCACAAAGTGCAGAATAGCACTAAATCATTTAGAAATTCAAAAAGAAGCAACATGTTTTGTTTATATGCTTCTGTCATATACAGTTTGAATATATATATATATTTTGTTATTATTGAAGTATTTACACTCACTGGCATATTTATTGTGATCATATTAAAGTTCCAGCTATAAACCAAAGGGAATTTCTTAATATGAAGTTATGACTGCATTAGATTTATAGCTGCATTTGCTAAATTTATTTCTTTATCCATTTTGCATTACTAACCTCAGTAGTATGTATTTTTTGATAAGACATTTTAAAGTATAAAATTACAATAAATGAGGTTAGATTTATAATTTATTTTTGCTAGTTTGCAACTTAGGAAATGGACTAAATTCAAACGCTGCACGCTGATTGGCTGTTGTCGCATATTTCTGCTGTGTGATTGGCTCTTATTAAACCCTGGGGAATAACTCTAAGAAAGAACTTGTCCGGTCAGAACAATGATGACTCAGATATCTTCCAAATGGTCTTTATTGACATAAAGTGTGGTTCTGAAATATAAAACATAAGTATAAATATAATAAATACAAATCACAATACAACGTTACATATACATATAATCTATGGTGTGCGTTAACTCTGCATTGTTCACGTGACAGTCCTTTGCTCTCAGGCTCTATACTATCTGAGATTAAATGATTTATCAATATTAAATATATTCAAATGAATAATGATGAGTAACAAAGTAAATCACGTCATTACTAAATAATATCTTGTACAGGCGGAATACCGCTCCATACAACAGTGAATACTCAGTAAGTATACAATAACTTACATTGTAATGCACGCACACGATAAAACTCAGACAATTAGCCTCTATCTAAACACATTTGAATTCAATCCAACACATTCAAAAGATTCATATTATTTTCGCTGCCCTTAAATCACATATATTTTATCGCACAATCTACAGACCTGGGACTTGACTGTCTTATAAAACAATGTGCTGGGCCCATTTCTGACAGTCCTTTGAGGCTATACATTGTTAAATGACAAAGAAATATATTCAAATGAATTGTGCATAAAAGGTCATTCTGATAATATCAACTAGCAAACAACAGAGAATTTGGCACTGATCTCAGACCAGCCTCACAAACACATTTGAATTCAATCCACACATTCCCATGATCACAAGCACAATCAGTCTGGAGCCCTTCAGCCATTACTTATCAGTTAACATCACACTTCCCATACATATCCTCTACTCCCTGCATCAGTGCTGAGCTGCTGCATCCATTCTGAATATATAATGCAGCACATTTTCATTGTGTTTTTATCCCTTTTTATTATTAAGCTATTGTATGACCAAAAGGAAAAATATATTTTTAGCCTTTTGTAATTTCTCAGTGTGTGAAAAGCTCAATCTCACAGCTCATAAGTAACTGCTTATGTTCTCAGTGTGAAACAAGCCCTTTAGCTCTCACCTTACGTTAATGTGTTTAGGAGAACATACTCACAAATCTGCAATGATTTGAAAGAAAACATGTCTGATAAAAAGCCTGGGCTTACATGTGTACTATACACTGTAAAAATGAAAAGATCCTTGAGGAGCCATTTAAGATTCTTTACTTCCCACACCGGCGGAAACATCAGGAGGACCTTAAGGCTTTTTTTACAAAGGACAGTTCTCTGAGGAACTTCAGAACTGAATTTAAAGTGCTTAAAGGATCACATTCATTTTTGCAGGAAACTACCAAGACTGTTAATGGTTCCACCAGTAACCCTGTTGTAAGAAGAGACACTTACAGACAATTTAAGGTTCCTTGAGTACCCACAGGATATTTAAAGCAACTTTCATTTTTACAGTGTTTATTGTACATAAACATAAGTCTTAACACATTGGTGTAAGGCTTGTATTTCAGTTTCTAAATCCAAAATCAATCACATTTACTTTAACATGTTAACTGTCATCGTTCCACAGGTTTAATATTTTATATCTGAATTCCAACATAATCATGACAAACTATATATTGATGAAAATTTTTAAAAACACCTAAAAATAAAAAAACCAATTACATAAAAAATTTGATTAAAAAATCTAAAAATATCTAAAATAAAATAATAATGAAAAAAAAAAATCAACCAATATGTGCAGTGAGAGTTAAAAGGTTAAAGTAAAAATATAAGCAAATCCAAAAAATGTTAAGGTGGGTACAGTAATTTTAACAAGCCTTGCTTGTCATTTCCCATTTCTGTGGTTATAGTGACTTTAGTACATCACTAGGAATTAATCAATTTTTTAATAATATATATTTTACTTTTACAGCAGTATATACAGTATTATACACCTTTAAGCTAATAGTAGGTCTGCCCCGAAATGTGTATTCCACAGAGATCGCTAAAAATCTACTTCTCTATAGAGATCTGAAAAGGGATATTTACTTCCAGAACCCTACTGTGTGCTATATTGCCCCACAAATCAAAATGGCTTCAAGAGTAACCAAGAGGGCATTTAACTCCATAACAAAAATGTTCAACCCTTATTCAAAGAACCACACAGCGAAAATGATACCAAACACCACAGGGGTACACGCACCACATATTACAAACAAACAAATAATAGATTCAAACACAGCATTTTATGTCTAACATCACTGCAGTTTATGTAACAAATCGAAAGTAAGAAATTGTAAGACATAAAGCATCACAGAGCTTTTACAGCATTCTGTTCACGTTACGGGTCTTGACATAGATTAAAATACATGTACAAGCAAGAGCTCTGATGAATCTAAACTTCTCGGCTGAACAAGGTCAGTCTGCCTTATTGAGAGTGTTCGCACATTAATAGTTCTCATAGGCTGCACAAACAAACAGGTCGAATGTGTATGAAATATTATTGAAATATCACAGAATTATAGATGGGCACACACGTGGGACTTAAATCTTTAAGTTGAACGTAATTCTCTGGAATGCTATCGAGCCCTGCAGGCAAAAGTGCTGAATCACAGAAAATCACAGACACCTTATTGATCCAGCAGCAGTAATTACGGAAAGCTGGGAGATTAAACACAGGTAACACCCACTATCACTGTGTCTGCAATTACCTTTAACCAGTCATACATGTGTCTACAGTGTGTGTGTTGCTTGGGAGGGGGATTGTGTGGTACATGCATAAATTGTGGTAAACAAATTTTAGTAAAACCCAGAATCATATAAAGAACATTATAGTGACAAGCCACCAGCCTCCATCTTTATAAATAAACCTATAAAAGCTGATGGAATGTCTCCATCTTGATAGAAAAACAAATATTAAATCATTTATTGTGTGTATGTGTGTGCATAATTTTTCTTGTCTTATTATTTGTGTGTGTTCTCATGTGATCTCAGTAATGGAGCTGTAAAATGCATTATCACATTTGCATAGTCAGATACACACCAGTTCCTCAGAATATATTATGTTTATACAAATCTTCACAAGGCAAGATATACTTTTAGCCTCTTCCATAAACCAGCACTCATATAAACAGACACAAAGCTACTGTATCTTGAAATCAATTCCAGATTCCGGAACTAATAAAAAAAATGAAATGAATTGCTGTTTGTATGAGGCATCATCACCAACAACAAAGCAATTCCTGAAATAAAGAGGCAGAAATTACGCACAACTTCGCCAAGCTGTGTCATTAGTCATCTGCTACCACTATCATGTTCTTTGTGGAATAGATACAAGATGTTTACTGCATAGTGCAATTGTGAAAACTTGCACAGTCTTAAATTTAGAAAAGTGGTGGGTAAGAATAATGTAAATAAGAGACATTTAGAAGTGCTTGCAATATCGTCAGGACATTACATTTAGATATAGGGACATGATTGATTTATAAAAAGAATGCAGGAATAGATGTGTAATATTAGAAGTTAATTTGCATTAAAGTACCAAAAGGCAAGATTTGAGGAGCTCCTCATTTGCTGTGATAAATTGAGAGAAATCTGTGCAGGGAGAAAAGCTTGTACAGCTGTATCTGTAGAGATTTCAGCACCCTAATTTACATACAATTCACCCAAGAATAAGTGATGACTAAAAACAGATAAAAGAGGATTTTCGTTTTTCCTTCAAAAATCTTACAATTTACCAGGACAAGTCTATGAAATATTTCTTTAAAAATTGAAACAGTATGCAAAAATAAGGATGAATAAGGTATATTAAAA
Source organism: Beaufortia kweichowensis (assembly GCA_019155185.1). Taxonomy (NCBI): domain Eukaryota; kingdom Metazoa; phylum Chordata; class Actinopteri; order Cypriniformes; family Gastromyzontidae; genus Beaufortia; species Beaufortia kweichowensis. The sequence continues at coordinate 6,209,715 of CM032804.1, forward strand.
CAGAGAAGAATAGAGATGTTTTTCCCAAGGTGATCGATCAGGCAGTGTTGTGAATAAAGATAACTCCAATAGAACAGTAATCAATGACCTCACTCTGCTCAATGAGTTTTTTAATCAAGGCGTTGCCAAATGTGTCTACTGTGAAAAATGGCTTTACCACAGATCACAGACCTACTGCTTTAAAAGAAGGAGACTATTGAAATTAATAGTAGGGCATGCCTCATCAGACAGGAAAAGGAAATGAATAGTGTTTGTGTGTGAGGGCGAGAGAGAGGGAGAGAGAGAGAGAGAGAGAGAGAGAGAGAGAGAAATGCAGCATATTCTCAATGTCATCCACACTAAGCCACCGGCAAATGGTAGGCATCCTCTAGACAATGCTTAGCCGCTAGTGAGTGGGTGTTTTGCACAAGAGAATAAAAAAAGGAAGAAGATATTGAGAGAGATGGAAGGAGGTGTGGTTGTCCATCAAGACCAAATTAGAAGGTCGTCACATAGCCACCATGTTGTGATTAGTGGATATGCAGACAGATCCCCATACATCATTTCATTACACTGTAAAGTCTTAATCCTGTAATCAGATGGTGCATCAGGGGTATATATTGACACACATTCCTTACACAACACAACTAGCACAACATCTGTTGCTTCTGCAGTGAAGCTCAATGTTAAATAATTTGCACATGTGGTTTGCATCAAAAAAACACAATGCATGATGCAAAATGCAACAACAATCTGCAAAACGATGCAGTTTATAGAATTACATTTGAAGTAAAGCATTTGACAGATGCATTTGACAGATTTCTTTGGGGTCCGAACCTATAACCTACCAGCTGGGCAGCGGGAACAGCCGGTGAAGAAAATGAAGTTTGCGTGTGTTTATTGGCTTTGGTTCACAGTGTGCGTGACCAGCAGGAATCTACAGCAGTCTGTCTTGCAGTAAAGTCACTAAAAATGAACTCATTAAAGGAGGGATTAGAGCAGGGCAGAGGTTGGGTGGGAGAAGAGTGCGATAACAGAACTATGGCCGACTAATAGAGGGTCAAAATGAATGGGTGAAAGCCGAAGAAAACAGGGGAGTAAAAGTGCTAAGGGAGTGAAAGATAAAGCGGTAACAGTGATTTAATGAAAGCTAGAAGGGGAATGCAATCTATGCTTTGTGGTTCTTATCCAAAGAGCATTAAAGTAAAGGTCCTTTTCGTCAGACTCTATAAAGCAGAGATACTGAAATATCTGACAACCTGTGGTGCAACCTTTCAGTCTAATAGTGCAGGAAAACTATTCAGTATCTCTCATTCATCGTCAGTACAGAGAAACCAACATTAGAGATGAATCAGAAGATGTAAGAATGTACAAAAATCTATTAGAATTGTGTTTTAATAAACACTAAAACAAAAGCATGCAAATCCCTCACAAAATGCTCAAAATGGATGGTCGACCAAAAACGTCACATTTGTGAGTCTATTAAAATTTAGAAGACTGCAGTCTTCTAACTTTGCTTTGAGAGAAAGCTGTCAGCAACAGTCAGTTTATACATGTATGTAATTAGTTTAAGCAATTGTTTTGACTGAACTTAAAAATGGAGTAGTCATAACTTTGAATTTGCTATCATTTTGGGAGATTCTGACAGAAATAACCATTAACCTTTTTAAGAAACAATAAGAAACTCTAGGTTAACGTTTTTATGTTTATATTTATATGTATATAGTTTATGTTTTTATGTAAATTGCATGCTTTATTAAATGTTTTAATAAGTACATATTATGTCACAAGAAGCAAAAAAGTGTTGTCTTTATAATCACTCATTGGGGAAAAGATGCCTTAAATGCTCACAGACCTTAACACTGATCAACAGATAATTTTAAGAAAAACAAACAAATATCACCTGTTACTAAACAAGACAACTCAACCAACAACAACATTATATAAAACAATCAATGCAACCATATTAATTATTCAAGTTTCAGTGCATGCTGAGAAAAGGGCAAATGGGCTGAAGTACAAAACCATTTTTTCACTTTTGACCTATTTCAACTATTGACTATTTCAAAGTAATTGCTCACCTGCTATGCTCGTTGATTCAATTTAAAAGTCAAGAGTCCATCATATACTGCAGAAAATCTGCATTGAGATTGAATTACTTAATTGTGCAACCTGAAAGTTTAAAGATGTTGGAACTTTGAAATAACAAGTAAACCAGAACAACACACTAAATAAAATGTTTTTGACGTTTTATTTTATATTGTGGTAAACTGTATGTATTACAGAGCAATCTGGGGTATTCAATTACCAAAAAGCTACAGAATGCTTCATCCCTCAGGTGGGCAAATGTGACAATACTGTGAGTTGTAAGTGTGTTTGTGTGTTCAAGAAATGTATTAAATGCCGCACATGTAACATTATATCACATGACCAGCTGTAGTTATTATTGGTGTAATTCTAGATTGATGCAAGAAGTAAACTTAAATCAGGCCAGAGAAAGTGTGAGTTTGTCACTCATAACATCATGGGTGTTTTGTGATGTTGGTGGATTTAAGCAGGGCAGGATGCAAACAGATGTACTATTGCTTTTCAATCAAGAGCAATCACCACCTGCCTGCTGCCCTGCCACTAAAAAAAAACCAAGCGCATCGTTTCAAATCGGTTTTACAGCAAGAGATTGCTGCTCATAGCATGACTACACCAGAAGCCTCTAAGCTATTCCAGGCATCAGAAAACCATTTTGTGACTATTAACATTGTGTTTCTGTTTTTGCAATCTTATTTTTTTTTCAAGCATTTGAGGAAATAATGTAAAATGCTTTAATAAAACAACCAATATGTGGGTTTATTAGAATTTCATGCCAGAGAGGGTGTTTTCCATTACATAATATACTCCTAATTAGCTCCTTAAGCTGTAACAATATAATGGATGAGGTTATTCACACATAAATTACTAAAGAAACGCTGCAACTTGTTAAGAGAAACAAAACGTGTATGTAAAAGAGCAACCAAGAGCACAGAGAGTCTTGATCTACTCCCTTAACCCTTAAGTACTTGCTTTAGGGAGACTGTCTCTGTAGTAGGTGAACTCAAAGCCAGTTTATAGTAGATGAAATCTGATGCCTACTAAAATACATGATAATTCCAACCACAAAAGTGGAACTAAAATGTACAACTGTTATCAAATGTTGCCAAGTCTCCAAGTTACATGTATCCAGCTCAAACTTTTTTCGTCTCTGTGTTTGCAAGAAATATCTAAAAATCCATTTGATAATTGTTTTCGATACACTATAGAACTACATTGTAAACTTGTACAAAGGAAATACATTTTCTTGTCAAGTCTTAAATTGGGAGGCCAAGTTTCTGTGCAGCACTCCATGTCCAACACCACAACGCTACGTTGCCTATAGTTCACCACTGATTATCTGTAAGGATAACACTTAATGTGTAAAAATGACTGATAAGCTGAAATTTCAGAAGGAAATAGGCTCGGATAGCTTTCCGCAGCCGCTGAGGTGAAGAGAGTCACATAATCACAGATATTAAAGAGTGCTGACAGCTGAGCTAATCGGAGATGAAGCCTTCCTAAATCTGGCAACCCTTATGGTTAAAGGAATTCATTTTTAAAGTCAGGTTTCTCCAGACATAGCAAGAAGGCATAAAAAGTCATCGTCAATAAAAGCAAACAATGAAAACACAGCATTAAATAGGCAGCGTTACAGTGCCGCTAGCCGTTCCAGGTCATCTCATCAGCAGGCAAGTAATCTCAGTCGCTCCCAGGGCTCTTTAGAGCTCAGCCTGCATGTGTACTCCCAGACCAGCTCGACCAGGGAGCAAAGAGGCACAGCACAAATTATTAGCAATGATTTACTGGAGCCTCTCTGCCACTCTCATCAGGTCTCTGAGACACAACGGGAAAACACAGTACTTATAAACTGACTATAAGTAGCCTAAAACTTCCTCTATCTGGGTTATGATCCTGATGAAACATCTGTATTTTAGCTTTTACCTGTCTGTCTGAGATTCTTTCCATCACATATACAGTATATTTATTTATCCCACAGAACATCTACAGAGGAATAAATATTGAAAAATGCTCAGATAAATACAGATTTTCTGGGTTACAAAGACCTGAAGCATTAAAAAACAGAAAATGACTAGGAAATTCTAAAACAAAAATGCTTGGTAGGTTTTTACTTACCCACTGGGGGAATAGGAAATATAGAATGCCTGGAGTGGAACGTGGAATGGACTGACTACAAATTCACTCAAATATCCTGTACATTGTTTACCGAGTTCCTTTGGCCTCGTTTGCAGATATTTTCATTAGTAGAAAAACGTGTACAAACTAACCAGTCAAATGGGGTCTAAAAGTGAATTACTTGTTTTGTATAAAAGCTAGAGTGCACATAAGCACTTTTGCTAATATGATATACTGTAGCTTAGCTAAAAACTCAATTTTTAATTATGAAACTCCATTTTAGAACTTGCAAAATGTTAGAACAGATTGTTTTTGGAGTGTTTTTTTGGTTTTACTTAAGGATTCTTTTGGTGCAAGTTTTGTATCAGAGTGGGATGGGCATCTCTGACTGTGATTGGAAGGTTATTCTATTTCTTTGGAAGGTCAGAAGAGAAAAGTTCCTCAATCTGTCTATGTACACAAGCGCACAGAGTTCAAGCCTTAGATAGTCTCCTCACCATGCAGCCATCCAACATCTCTGACCTTTTCAAATCACCAAGCAAGTGGCACATTTCACATTCAGCTCTTCCTGTTTTCTAAGAGCAATAAAATCATTACAGAATTTTAGTGCAGTATGATGTTCCTCCTTCCTATTTCTGCCATTCTCTCTCTGTATTGGAACAGTAATATTTCATGAAATCTTTCTCATTACTGTTTTACAAAAACATCTGCGTCTAGCGACATAACACATAACCGCATGAAGAAACCCAGACACCCGGACAGCTTTCGATGATGAAAACACAGACATCTCTATGTTATTTTACATAACATGCAATTATATAAAATGTGAGAGTCTTTGTTTTAGTCCCACTGCCTTTCTAAACTAAAGTAAAGAATTTTCCTTTGGTCAGTTGTTTGGTGAACAAGGCTGTTAACTAAGAAATGGTGCTGCTCAGAATGTGCGTGTGTGTTTGCAAAGAGTGATTCTGACGTGACCTGAATTACCAACTGGGCTATTTATTCCCTTCTCAAACACAGACACTCAGCTGTGACTAATCATTGCAGAGTAAGGCACAACAAGCACCAACACAAAACTACATCCTCTTGTCGGCCAGGCATGAAAAAGGGTAGTCACCACAAAATTGAGAGTTTAAGTGTTTAATACAATACATATAAAAGCAAAATCTGCACTTTAGCTGCCAACAAGCATTTACAAACGAACCCAGATGCAGCAGAACTTCAGCATCTACTGTGTGTTCAACATCCTATATGAGTTGCCAGGGAGCTATAGTGTAAATTGACTTTAAACCAGACATTGCTGTAAACAGCAAATGCAACATAGCACTTTTTTATATCACAAGCCCCAATAAAACTTAATTTATGGTCTGTAAAGATCTTATATGATTTAAATCCCTCTCCCCTCATTAGGGCTTAAAGCAAACCTAGAAACAAGCAGGGGTTGGTACTGACTAAGAGAAAACATTTGGCCACCAGCCACAAGCCTTATTTCATGTTGTTTAAAGACCACAGTCACAGAACTACAGCATATCTAAGAAAGCTTAATCCATTTCAGGCGAAATTAGTTCAGGTTACAGTTTTTTATTACCCAACGTCTGTGATTTCATTGACAGATTTGGACAGGAAGTAAGATCTCTGTTTATTCATCTGGGCATTGCAGAAGGCCATCTGCTCTTGATGCATTATTTAATTTGAATTTTATCTTTTAAACTTGGAATTACATATTTTACAAATGCTAATTAAGTAATTTATTTATTTGCTTTATTAAAATTATATATTATAATAAAACCTTACTAAAATAAATTTCACATGTTTTTGTTTTTAGATCTGGCTGCTACAAATCAACAAAAATGAACTAGACTTATATATGAGACTACTAATAAAATGCTAACATTATGTAACTGAGAAGAGAAATATAACAGTGGCCAGTTGCTGTTTATTTTCACTTTTTAATTTCTTCCCTGGATGGCAAAAAGAGCATCTATGGTGGCTGACATAGGCCAAAACACATGAGAAAAGACACAGTGAAAATAGTCACAGACATTTACATTCATACAGGATTAGCTAAGTAAGCTGAAAAAAGTGTTTTTTAGTTTTTCACAATGCATTTCTATAAATCAAATAAATCTAAAAATGTATATCATACAGACAGTATTAATCACTAAAGATGTAACCTTTTGTACGTTGCATATCTGAACCATTTAAGTTCATTACACAACAAGTACAAAAATGTTAATTATTTAACACTTTCTCAGAATAAATATGCTTATTGTTGGCTATTTAACCTATCATTACTATATAATATTTCAGTGTTTCACAGTTGTGTGGTAACCGGTGTGATTCTTTGCTTCCTGTCTAACAGCAGGGCTTTTGACATTAGTCCACTGCTGCATGCAGAGGTCTGTCATTAGTCATTTAAATCCTTGTCTGTTGGATTGGTAATTAAGATTCTAGATGCAGAGCTTTGTAAGGAAAGAAAAGTCTTGGTCTTGTTTAACTAATTTTATATTTACCTTCAGACCTGTTAAAAATTTCCTATGAATTTACTTACACTTAATATTTGATTGTGTGTTGCAAACATTATAGCAGGATGTGATAATGAACCAGCTACATAGTAACATACATACATTAATTTTAGCTGCATTTTTAGCTGCATTAAAAGTCGTCAAAATAAATCAATACATAAATAAACACATAATTACCACAAGGCTATATATTTAACAGACCATAAATTTATCACAGAAACTGTTCTCATTAGTAGCTTTCACTCATAATGTGGGACCTATGACATGTCTAATTCAATCACACCTGCTCTTTGAATTTAACAGTAATGAAATAATTTGAAAGCTCCAGAAATAAACTGAAATGATGAATCTCAGTTTAGCAGCATGAGCTGTAAGTCAGCACCTAATCAGGTGGCGGTAATAGATTGATAGACAGTCTTACAAAATGTTCTGTACCATATTCTTCTTTTTCCCTAAACCATCTTAAATTACAGCTTTCTTTCTTTCTTTCTTTCTTTCTTTCTTTCTTTCTTTCTTTCTTTCTTGTATTGTCAAGGTAACAGCAGACTGATAATTGTATCCTCTCTCCTCTTCTCTGTTGATGGTCAAGGGTCATGAGTGTAGGATTCAGAAAACAAGACAAACATGAATATTTTGCCTAATTGGTACCTTGCCACATTCCAATTAAAGAAACGTATAGAACAACTCACCAGTTTGTTCTTTTCTTGTTTCTTGTATCATAAAAAATGTGCATAAAATATCTGTAATGCAGCATTATACTAAGCACTGTGTGACATGCATACTAATGCTGACATTGTACAAGTTTTGCTCATATTAATATAATAATTAAATAATAGGCTAAACTAGAGAATTAAGCACTGTCCTTGCTTTGATTCATCAAAACATGAATCTGCTCCACATCCCCCACACCCCGTGAAGAGGTAGAGGCATCACAACAGTGAAAAGTTGGAATATTGCTAATGATGTCATTAGACCTTCAGCAGGGGGCGATCAATCAGGGGGGTTATTAGTGTTAACGAAAGTAAGGCACGCACACCATTAGTCAAAAGCCATCGTTTTCAACTGTTTACTAAACGGACACAGAGGGAGATGTATTGCTGCTGGTTTGGTACTGTCCGTGTGCAAATGAGATTGTTTGTGTGTGTGGTTGTGTGTGTGTTTAGTAGCAGGGCATGCCAGATGGCTAATATGCCAAATCAGCAGGAATGTCACAATGTAATCTTGTCTGTCAACAACCAAAAACAAGTCAGGAAGCTCTTAATGATCAGCAATAATGTATCGATGTTACTTGAATACCACTTTCTCAGTTATTCGAGTTCCCGATGAACATTTTAAGGAAATGTCCTAACTACTTTGTGCAGTGCTTACAGTCGAGTAAAACAATCATTAAAGTCTTATAAATGTGCAAATATTTTCAACATTGCAATAACACAGAAACGATCAAACAGTATATATACCATGTATGATTTATTCGTCTATAGTTGGTTTGTGTTTAGCTTTAATCAAAGTTTTTAATACAGTCTAAATTCAAATTAATTAATAAAAATTAATAAAAAATAGCATTTCCATAAGAAAGACTCTTAAAACTATAAACATAGTTGCAAACTTTTTGATGTTTTTTTTAAATAAACTCTAAACTATGGATAGTATGGATTTATAGGTTTAAACAATATAGAAAGACAGCCTATGCTGTACCCAAGTGGTTGTTGTCACTTGAAAAATGGTGCCAAAATAAAACAAGCTTTTATGCATAAAAATGTTTGTATAAAAGCTTTTTAATTAGGTAAAAATCAGCGCAATCATTTGTATATGATATGTAAATTGTTCAAATTCATTGAAAAGAATCTACTGAAACTGCAAATTAAACTTCACTTGTTTTAATTGTTTTATACCCATTTTGTGCATTTAGTGATACACACTTACTGAAAGGTTTTTTCACCACCGAAATGCATAATTTACTTAAAACACAAAACTAACATTGTTTGGATTTTCAAAAGAACCACAAATTGGTAAAGACAAAAGAATATAAATCAGAAATAAACAGAAACATCAAAGATTGATGTTGTTGAATAAGACATTTTTTATTTCATTTCTTATTGTTGATGAATAGCTTAAGAGCACAAATGCCTTCTCCAAATAAAATAATCATACCTAACATACAATCAAATTCATTAACTCTATCGAGTCATTAGAAAGTGGTAGCCAAAAAAACACCACCTGGTTTAATCCCTAAGGAAAAGCTCAGTGGCAGAGCCTATGATTTTATCATAGAGATATGTGTCAAGATTGAATAAGAGCTAATGGTGTGGAAAGGGTGATGACATGGATGGTAGATAGAGAGAGAAAGAGAGAGAGAGAGAGAGAGAGAGAGAGAGAGAGAGAGAGAGAGAGAGAGAGATGATAGATAGATAGATAGATAGGTAGATAGGTAGATAGATAGGTAGATAGGTAGATGAGAGAGAGAGAGAGAGAGAGAGAGAGAGAGAGAGATGGTGAAAAAATGTATTCTGGTTGATTCCCTTAGGGACCCATCCAGACCCATCCATGGGATTAATAGATGACCTTAAAAAATGTTAAGACACTTGCCCTTATGCAGCAGCCCAAAAATAAGCTTATGAAATAAAGATGAGCTCACATTATTCCAACAGTACTTGAATTGACTAGAACAGATTTTCAATTTGCATTTTACTAAAAAGCCTGTAGCATCAGCCCCTCATTTCGCAGGAACATATATTTTTGTAATTTTTTACTACGCTTTAAGATTGTCTTATAAACGATCAAAAGTTACTACAGAAAGTTTTGGCTGGTGTTATATCTGGCTGTTTAATCTCACTGTCCTGACTGTCGTTTGTTCTGTGGTCTGGCTCATCTCTGCCATACTGACAATTTATAAAAAAATGTATCAAGGTTTTTCAAACTGAAGTCAAACTAAACCGAGTAACCATAACAGCCTTAGTCAAACAAATAACAATGCCCATATGACCAACTGCATACACTTTGCTATCACACAAGGCCACAGGAGCTGAAGGTATTTATACAACAAACCTAGATACCTAAAGAACATCAAATGGTCAAGTACATCAAGTCAAAGGAAATTCTAACTGGGATTTAGCTCAATTCAGTTTTGTGGAAGCCATATGAGGACAATGAGAACTTTGGGCTAAATGAAGACCCATACTTAGCACAGATGGTTACAAGATCAAATGAGGCATGAAGGCTGGGTCCTGAACGTGAGCTTTGCCATCAGATTGTTCCCATGGAGATACTCGCAGGAGGAAGAGGTTGTTATCTTGATGTCAGATCCTACACTGATTAAATCTGGCCACAGAGCCTTAATCCGCTCACTGTAACAACTGCTACTGATCACAGCATGTCTATGGTATGTTTTACAATCACTCCAACATCAAGAGCTAAAGAGCAAAGTATATTTTGTTTGACACAATGCAAGATTCACAATGGGCATCAAATAAATAACTGTACAATATAGGAGAAAGAAATATGTGTACTAAGTGATTATTTGGGCAATCAAATCCTAACATGTAAAAAAAAAAGCCTTTTGGCCAATATCTGGATACAGCACATTGACTAAAGGAAATGGGGCATGTAGTTTGAGAATACGTTTTTGCAGTAGATGAGTGGTCACATATGAATGCTGGTGATTATCTTTCTAAAGACACAGATGAAAATGCCATCCTGCAATCTTCTCTAAAATGTGCGTAAGAGTAACGTCAAGAATATTCATGAACCCTTTTGGGTGTTTGTAATCTCTAGTCATCCTATGCTTCTCGCTGCTTTCATCAGATTGCCCATAGACCCCCAGGGAGAGAGAAGAAGTGAAAAAGGTCAGTGATCCTGGTGAGGGATTATCCGTAATGAGACTTTTTAAAGGTTACCTGCATTAGATCAACAGCGTTCTACTTCTGGCACACACAGTTTAAAGAAGACAAGCACGCATGCATTGATTTAGGCTTCCAGGGGTTTGTTTTGATGTATTTTTTTGCTTGTGTATATTTGTGCAGAAAAGCATTGTTAAATAATATTAATGAGTCTATAACACGCCTAAAATGCCTGCCTTAGATGTTTTTACACAATGAGACGAGGTGAAAAGACACCAATAAAAGTCCTCTGAAACAGTAAACCAGGAAAACTATTCCTAACAATATGAGAAAAGTGATGAAAACAGATGTTTCCTATTTAGTTTCTGAATTGAGATAATATAGCACACTATGAGTTTCTGTTATGGTTTTGTAGTTTTGTAACATACAGTAAGATGTGACAAAACAGTGTAGCATTCTTGATTAAAAGTTTTGAAAATGAATGCTGAAAGAAACAAGAGACTAGAAAAAACAAGCTATAATTAATTCCCTTGCAGTCACACAAAGAGAAACACAATTAAAATCACAAATAGTGTGGGCGACTTGAAAATCTTTTGTCAAGGTGTATTACAAATGCTTGCGTCTCTACACTCCCTGCTTTCCTTACAGATTACCGATTCTTTAAACTCATATCTAATTAAATTTTTTTCTTAAACATTTGTGAAATAGGTCAAAAAATGCATTCCTTCAGAACTAGTAAAGGTTTTCATAAACAAAGACGCATCTGTCCTATTAGGACTTCACTGCTGTAGTCTGGTCAACCTTAACACAACAGAGTTAGTAGCCAATTTCAGAGCAAAGTAGCTCCAGACTCCATCTGCTAAGTGCATACATGTACCAAATCACTGAGGAAGAAAATATCACGCTGCTCTTATAGGTTCAACTTCAATCTCCTCTGGGTTAAGTGATGTACCACAATAAAGATTTGTGAAAAAAAGAAGGGAACATATTTGTGCATATAAATACAATCCCAAAGTAAATTTCAAAAGCAGCTATCTTCACAAATCTTTAAAAAAAAGATTAAAACCACAAAGTATATGAATTTATCCAATATCCTCACAGAAATCTAGTCTAGACCAAAAAGAGCTATTCAGAAAGCTATTAAAAAGCAAAATAACTAGAAACCTATATTTCAGAGGTAATATATTTCTAGATGTTAAATCAAAAATTTATGATTCACTTTAAACATTTTTTGTTCAGTCAAATGCTTTCTAAAATAAGAATTTCCCTCCCTTTAATACCTTCTGATTCCAGCAATATCTAGGATAATCAATCTTCAAGGCTTTTTGCTAGTAAACTACTGCCTTTCAATAGTTTCCTCCCAAACATCCTGTTTTAAATGAAAATATGTCAATATTTCATATTTATTGGCTTTTTAGTATTATAAATATTAAAACAGGTACTGAAGATGAAATCTATTAGAGTTATACACTACCTTATTTTTCACAAGAGATCATATAAATATGCAATACATAAAAAAATGTCATTATTGGGCAAGAGTCCAAAGTGTAATTGCCTGCCCTTCACACTGCTGTAATTTTCTTCCTATACTGACAACACTTATCACCTTTAGTTAGGAGTCTGCTCTCACACAGGAAAGATGATGAAAAGTTTCCCACTGACAGATCCATTAAGCATTTCCATACATCTATCACAGAACCTTAATCCAACGCCCAGCTTCAAAGCTGCTATCTTAAGCAATGATAATAAAGTAGGTAGATTAGATTGTAATTTGGAGGTTATTTAGATTGTCTTCTTTGTGGGACTTCTTATCTATTCATATGTAACATATAAAGAGAGTTCTTAAGGTTTCAGAGTCATTCAAGCAGGTTAATGTATTTATGCCTTACTGACTGAAAAGTGCAGAGAATTAGAGTAATGAATGACTTGAAAGGTTGATGAAAAACTTGTTAACTTTAATAAATACAAGCCACAGAAGCACCCATATATCACTAAAATTATACTTCCTTTAGTGTAAAATACAAGCGAGGGGAAAATCATTCAAAATGATTCATATCTCACAACTATGCATGACAAATACACTGCATGAAGGTAGTATATTCAAAACATCACGGTTTCATTTAATTATCACATAAGTCCAATTAAGATCAAAGGGTGCTGGTTATGTGATTGTAATGCAAGTCTTTCCACTTGGCTGTAAGGATAAAGGGCCACATGAGTGCTGAGCTCTAGACTAAAGCTGTAGACAAGCATTCATTAACTCACTTTCTGTGCGTGCCGTGCACACCTTTCATTTTGCTTTCTGAAGAACTACTTTCATTTTGCATGCAACTTTACATTTTATATTTATAAGCTACTCTCATTATAAAAGAGGGGATATGTTTAAAATAAAGTGTCAAACATTGTAGTTGCTTTTTCATTATAAAATGTGTTTATCGTTTAACATTGAGATAACAGTATCATGCAAGCTATACAAGAGTACTTGTTACTTAAAAAAAAAACATAATTTTAAGTACACGTATTGGTAAATAAAATGTGGATTCAGTTTAACCACAAATTTTACATTTATACATAATTCCAGTACATAAGTACAGTTATTTATTTTAAAAAATGCTATTTTTTTACTACATAACATTTACCAATTAACTTTTTTCAATAAAGATAAAGAATATTTTACATATTTTAACCTAATGATATAAACATTTAAAATGTACAGTATCATTACTATGATTTAAAGCCAATGTTTAGCTCTAACCTGTATTCTTTTCAACTGATCTTAAAAAAAAACTCTGGGCACAGAATAAAAATCCATCATAATTAACCTTTTTAGTATAGTCACAAATTACAGTGATTACTTAAAGTAAAAACTCATCCATTAGCAAAAGCTACATTTGTAACTATGACTACAGCACTTGAACCTCTACCGTCTCAAAGCCAAGCAGTTAGAAAAACAAAAATCTCAAATTCTAAAACTTAAGACACATTATACTGAACAGTGTTGTACAGCAGAAGGACATGTCGGCTTTTTCTCAGGAGCCTCATGTGAGGGCCAAAATTAGCCAGACATTAATGGCCCAAACATGCATTAGCCTGCCTATTATACAAAGCTCCACAGGAACAGGGTCTATTCTGAGCTTGAGGTAATAGAACATGAGAAAAATATAAGATATCAGCTGAGGTCCTCTGAGTTCAGAGCACATTCCCTGAAGTTCATCCACCTCACTAGCACCTACAGTGTGAAGCATCATCCTCTCATACCTTAAAACCAAATCCAGCCAGTTTAAGCAAAGTAAAAACAGCACTAGCTAAAATGGCACTGTCGCTTTTGGGCCGTGTAGAGAGAAAGATATCACTATCTCCTATACAGGTAGTCATTTGCTAACACCCGCTTCATTTCTTCAATTCAGTGTGAAATTAAAATGAGGGTTCATGCACTGGCAGCTCTGTGTAGTGGTTTTTCCTGTACTATGCCTTTGAAAAAATTGCTGATTTCCTGCATGCAGAATGTTACGTGCTCCTGCCACAGGCAGAGCCAATGGAGGGTTTGTAGTTAAGTACTTTGAAAGGGACGGAGTGGTGACAAGTGCTATATTTTGAATACAGAGTGGTTTTCACCAGTATTTCTACCCACCAAAATGGATTGAAAAAAGAAATGGCTCTGAGAATACTGTGGATAACTATTGTCTGTAATTTACATAAGTGAGATTATGAGGAGTACACTTGTAATGTCTGAAAGGGAAAATGTACCAATTAGTTCTTTAAGACTGGACACCTCTACTAACTTAACAATTAAACAATATTTAATCTGAAGTGGGTTAGAACTGAACATTCAAGATATCAAGTCTTTCATAGTCATTGTTATTGCCAATAAAAATCTTAGTTCAATAATTGCTCAATGAGATGTTGTTGCACTGTATTAGGTAAGTTATCACAATGAAAACCTGTCATTTTATGTCATATTTTAGATCTTTTAATGTTTATTTGGAAAAAACAAAACAGTCTAAAAAGCATATTACTATCATACAACTTTATGACCATTATAAATAAATATAAAAACAACTAACTTTTTAAAATCAATATACAAAAATAGTTTTGTAGAAAAAAATAATCACTTGTGCACTTGTTGTCTGACAACCTCACAGTCAGAGTCTCATTCTCCCTTATGGTGGTGTAAGTGGGTAGGTGCACAAGATAGTAATAATTAAAAAAAACACAACAAATGTTCTATTTCTTTGCAATTCGTGTTCTTTCATTCTTCATTCTAACTCACCACATTTGTTCTGCCTTGTTTTGTTCGTATGAATTTGTTTGTGTGACCTTTCCAGAAAGCCTGTAGATAAAACCTATCTCTGTGACTATAGAATAGAAAGGCATTGTTGATGTTAGCAGAGCTGACGGATGTGCCTTCTGAGAGGGTTTATCTCACTAGGAGGTAGAACTGACACATGCTGATGTCCAATTTAATTTACTTTGACAGCTGTGGACAAATTCTTTGGTTCAGAGACAAATGTATGTCCTGTGTCTGAAGAGATATACTTGTATTTCAATGCTTATAGCGCAAACGTATATTCTTCTATCGTCATACATAAAGAATTGTCATACAAGTGTTGTATTATATCCTATAAACTACAAGGAGTACAGTGTTTTGTAACACAATTGCATACAATTATCATACTTTAGTAAACATAAATTTACCTTTTTAAAAATGACAAAGGTAAATCAAATTTTACATTTAAAAAGCCAAAACGCACAACAAAAAAATAACAAATTTTAAATAAAATTTGATTGATCTGACAGTCTGACAAACAAATAATTAATTTCAGTAAGTGTCTGTATGACTCTACTGTGATCAAGCTGTGTTGTAAAGAGGAACACTAATAATCTTTCCTAAAATCAGATGACCTCAACCAGAGCATGAGCTTCAGCCAGACAAGAAGAGTAGAAACGATGCAGAAAAAGAAGCACTCAATTTCTGATGTCTTCTCAAAGGAACACTTCTGCTGTTCCCACCATCACTTTCTGCATATGTTGTACTCGGCTCTTAATTGATCAGAAGAGAGAAGAGACAGGAACAGTGTGTGTATGAGTATGTATGCGTATCCCAACAGACACTTGACCCCTGTTTCTCAGTCTCTTCCTTTCCTCACTATGTTAATGAATGACTTAAAAAAACACCTGATGCAGGTCGCCATCCATCTATTGAGGTGATGTGAAATGTAATCTGTCCATCCCTCCCGCCCCGCTCCTCTGTCTCAGGTGGAATCGAGCGTTTCTTCTTTCCTCTCTCCAACTGTGCCACTGCATTTCTCTGGGGCATTTCTGTCTTTCCCTGCCTGCCTTTTTCACATCATTCTGCGAGACACCTTACTTCCATGCTCGCCTTATGTATTATTGAGAAGGAGGATCTCTGCTCGTTGCTTTGCCTTTGTGTGGGCCTAAAGGCTCTCCAAAGGATTTGTTTAAACACCCAACATGAGAAGGCAAAAGGGGAAAATGAGTTAGGGCGAGCGGATGTGACCGGCTGGAGCCCTTGGGCTACTGGGAAACATCTCGGGACTGCACTCTGTGTTATTGGATGAGCACCATGGGGGCAGCGGCTATTAAATATTTCATGAAGTTTGGCAGACAAGCTGGGCTTAAACTCCTGGGCTCTGGATTTCAAGTGTCTGACAGGATTCTGACTTGTTTAACACTTTGTGACTAAGGGCAATGTGGCAGGCCATTGGGCTACTGGCAAATCCACAAAAAAGCTTTTATAAAAAAAGAAATGTCTATTTGACACGGCAAGATAATCTCCATTTGGTAATAAGACTATTTTCGGCACTGTTGAACAGCCATCTTGCAGTTTTTGACATCTGCACATCCATTGACTCCTCATTTGCGATGCTGATAGTCCATAACATCCTTCTTGTTTAAAATCTTGAGGTTGTCAAATGTATTTTGCCTACTATACCAGTTATGCTTTAATAAACCGTGTGGATATGAATTATTACAGCTCAAAATTGAATTAATGATTCGACTGTGTAGTCTCCACATCATTTAGATCATATTATTGCTCAGCTGATGACATATGAGAGACATTAAAGATCTCTATTTACAGTAGATGAGATGTAGAGATGTTGATATAGATGATATAGATTGATATAGATGCATTTTAAAGAGCAAATTGCTGAATGTGGATCTTTTATTAATTCCTATAAGGAAATAACCAATAGTATAAAAATCTAACAACAGGTATTTCGTGAAGAAGCAAATTGACCTAAATGCACAAGTAACAGAAATAAAAAAAAGCTCATTATCAGGAAAGAAGCTCACTACTCTTATTATTGTTGGTTACAATCATGAAATAAACCTGAGTTTTAAATAGTATGCTAATTGTAAACATGCAAAACAGTTTTGGTTGCTTGTTAAAAGTGTTATGTCTAGAAGCATTTAATCCTGAAACCATGTAAACATCTAATGGAAGCAAAACATAAATTTAAACTGACTTAAAAAATACATTCAAAATCAATTCCCTTTCTTCTGTTAAGAGAGAGCAATTCTTAAATTTACAAAATGTTGAGTTCATTACAGTGTGACTGTGTGACAAAACTCAATATCCAACATGTAAAATGTTTATTTATTAACCAGTCATTCAATATATATTACAGCTTTCATCTTTTCAACTGTATTAATTTATTTATTTAAAAGTTTGATAAAGTGCCATCATAATGAATCACAATGTATATTTAAATATGTATTAAAGTAAAATAAACAGACACAAGGATTTGTGTAGAAACACACTTGGTAACAGTGTGTTGTTGTCACATATCACGGAGTGAGATTCTCACTGATTCCACTACAAACTGATTAACACTGTAAACTGAAAACATCTGGCATCATAAATACTGTTTAATGCATAACTGACAGGATGAATATATTCACGTCAGCAACATCATGAATATATACAGGCTGTTGATTAAGCTGATGCAGTTTTCCAAAGACGCCTATAACCTTGCTTCATGGAAAAGGTTTGGAAAAAAGTTTCAAATGAGTGTGAATGAAATATGAATGTATTTGTATTATTATATGTATTATTTTTTAATGATCATTTAGAGTGCATGTATATAACATGTGCCTGTCTCCAATGACAACAGTAAGTATGCCGTGTTGACAAAGTTATCTTCTTAAATCTATCAAGATTAACTTCAAATAAGAATTGCAAATAATTGAATGCAACAAACTATAAACATTTCACATGCCAATACATATATTTTTATATACATTTCAACAAAATGTACTAATTTCTAACACCATTCCAATCTCTAATATCTTCAAACTTTTATGAAAATATTTATCTAATTATATAATATATTAATTCATTATTATTATTATTATTATTATTTTATTTTTATTTATTTGTAACTCATTTCTACAAAAAATAACTAAGCTTGCCTATATAGATTTTAAAATTTGATATTGTTTTATACAGAATTTGTAAAATTATACACAATATGCAATGTAAATAAATTACCTAAAATGAAAAGGAATCACTACTTGGAAACTTTTTCTGCAAACATTACTTCCAACCCAACAAATGAGTATTATATATATATATATACATATATATATATGTATTATAATAGAACAGAATAGATTCACCTACACTTATCATAATTAAAGAAATAGAGGAACATACTGTTCAATCCAATTCATATACTTTGAAGAGAATGACAGCTCTGGTAAAGTGAATATTACCACCACAAGCTAAAATAAACTGAGAAAGAACATCTTTGAATCTTTTCCTTCAGGAGATAAAGATGGGGTGTGGACACCTGACTGCTGCGGTTCTACAGATTGCTATGAATCTGGAACTGGAAGGGACAGTGATGTGGTGTGAAGTGATACCCATGAGATGGAAAGTGTTTAGCCCCGTAACCTTACCACAAACACTCCCACTCTGTTACATCTCCATCAGGTACACGAAGGACTCCTAACTGCCAGGGTCACACTCATTACCAATTATTTGTACATTTCTGAATGTAAGTGTGGGCAGCGGTATTCCTACAAACACAACTGGACCTGCTCTTTTCTGGAAAAGCAACAGCCAAAACACAGCCCTATAAAAAGCAATAATGTACATCTATCAAATTCTCAGCCTTAAACAAATGTGTAATATGCAGTCGATTAGCTTTTAACCAATTAGCAGGCATTTAACTGATGCACTTAATTCATTTATCATGGACTGCTGGCAACAGGATGACTTCTCTGTCTCTAAAAGATGACTTATTGTCATTGTAAGTTTCTTTAAAGATGAAATGTGTCATTTTTCTCCCCATAAAATTGCTAAATACAATCGTGTACGTGTCACATTTTAATTAATCCCCGTTTCATACTTTCTCCCACTAAATGTATATAAGTATATGGTACACATTATGTGAAGCAAAAAAAGGCATTTTCAACTTTAAATGCACAAAGTCTTGCCGCCTAAAATGTGCAGAATTCAAATCCACTAAAGCTAATTTACTAGCCAAGTACTCTATCATTTTGAGAATTAAATCATATTTCATGTTATTTTACCCTGATTCCTAAAATAGAAAAGATGCAAGAGCAAGACGGCAATGATGAATTGTGTGTGACAGCACAACAATTTTAGTAATGAGTTTAAAAATAAATGTAAGAAGATAATGAACATATTCAGTAACACATAAATGACAGGATATTTACACTCTGGAAAGAGAAATAGAGATCTTTTTAAGCGTTATAGATCAAGCTTAATTTTAGTGATGTTTTGTGTGCCAGAATTACATGTTTTTTACACACATGTAGGCAGAGTTTCATACGTGTGTTATAATATCTTCTGCATTTGAAATACATTAACAATGAATGCTATACAAAAAGTAAAAATTGCGGATTAAAGGCAGTTTCTTATTCTTCTCATAACTTAATTTTGATGTAGCAGAGCCAGTTTTATTCTGTTATTTAGTGCATCTTTGGACTAAAGCTGAAACTCGCTATCGCAATACTTTGTGATTCGCGAGAGGATTAAAATATATTAATTAAAAATTGTCCATAATAATCCTTAAATTAGGTGTAATATATGTATTATACCTACTAAGATAAGACAAGTAAAACTACTCCAAAATTTGAATTGTTTTATTTTTATTTTTTATTCATAGCTCAGGCAAAATTTTTATTGGATCTGGCCCCCCAAACTCCGCCTATGGTTTTTAAACAACAGCTTATAATTTTAGAGAGGGAAATTCACTTTCACTTTTTCATCCATTTCCTTCAGAATAAACCACATTTATGATATCTAAAAATATACATATTTATCCCAACAATTTTAAAAGCTGTGAAGGAAAGAAATGAAAATGATATGGGTTTAAATATCAATTGAATGACATCTTAAAAGTGTTGAGATACTGTATAACCATGGAAACTAAAATAAGTGCTGGTGGTAAAATGCAACTATTTTCTTTTCAAATGAATGCAAGAGATGAAGAAAAATCAGCTTTCTAATTTATGCCGTTCTCTTACTCTATAGCAGCAATCTGACATGGTATCTGAACGTGAGGAATAAGAAAATCATGCAGATTATTGTTAAAATTTAGTGTACGTGTCCATGTGTGTGTGTTTTAGAAGGTGAGCAGAAAGTTGGTGATTTGAAGCTTAGATTTTCCTTTTAAGGAATATTTTCATACCCATAACTTTGGACAACTTCAAAGTATTAAAGTTTCAAAGTAAGAAAAAATAATTTCAGAGGAATATGTTGCTAGGTGGCTGGTGTGGTGTAATCTTAAGCTTTTCCCTAGGATGCTTACAGAACATGTGCTCTGTGTGTGTGTGTGTGTGTGTGTGTGTGTATTTGTCAGTCCATACTTAAAAAACTGGCACAGATATGCAGTGCTTTAACCCACTAGAGCGATTTGAGTCTCTGTTCATGCACAGGCAATGAATGTAGAGTTACAACAATCTCCACCAATCAAACAATCCCCTGAATAACACATCTGCCAAGGCTTAGGATTTTTTATACACAACTTCATTACTACATTCACTTCACTTTCTTAAGGAAAATCCAGTATTATCAACAACAGCAGACAGGAGACTGTAAAAGAAAAACTGCACAGCACAGAAAATGAAAAGGCAAGAAAAAACTGAAAGCAGCAGCATGGAAAGAAGCCTAAGACTTCATTGAAGATCTAGCTGTCATTTAGAGAGTAAAAAAAGCTAGAGAGAAAAAGAGTGCAATTGTGCTTCTAGGATGCTGTAATAGCAACTGCACATTTTTAGAAAAATTGCCTTTTGTGAAAAGTTAGTTGAAAGTGAATGCTCATTCAGCAAGTCTGCTTTACTTATACAGATCTGAAATCTCCAGTTAAGGTTTGTGAAATTGAAACAAAAACGCTGCCTTTGAGTACAGGTGCCGAAGGGACATCAAGGTAAAAACGACAAAGTGACCTCTAAAGAGCACTTTATCGCACAGAATGTAGGCGTGCTGTATGCTGTACACTGTCAGTTTACTCTGGATCAATGAGACAGTACTCTATATGTTTTGTGTGCTGATGTCGTCTGAATCAATATCTCTCTATCTTAGCACACAGGGCCGAACTGTTAGTTTGTGTACACAAAGAACATGTGGAGGGAGACTAAGCTGTTGGATCTCTGGAGGTCAGCTTTGGAGATAATAACAAGGTCTAATTTATGACTGCACAAAGACACAGAGAGATAGACAGACAGCCGACAAGTTTACTGCTAGATATAAATCTGCTTAAATCTCTCAGCAGATTTTAATCAGGATGACTTCATAAATTTACATTGGGGTCAAATATAACAATATTAAGACCACGATCTATGACAATTATCTGATCACATCAGTGTTTGAATGATTTTTATCTGTATCTAAATGCGCTCCTATGGTGACTATAAGAAGAGAATTATCTGTTTGTGTTCTAATATACGTCACTACCATTTGCCGGGATGATTCTCGCAGCCCCAGGTATGGCAAATGAACGCTCTTAATTTGACTTAAAAGCTTCACTACAGATATTGCAATTTAGTGATTATTTTTTGACAATGGAAACACAATTATTAAAAGTGATTAATGCTGTAATTCACTGCTGAGTATTTCATTTGTTCAGTCAGGGCCATTTAGTCCACAAACCAAAAAGCACATTTACAGCATATCCTCTTAACAAACATTTGCTGTTTCCACTCATTTGCTTCACTCACTCTCTTACTCTCTCCATCCTCTCCTTCCAATTTCATGCACTGTGACTTTGAGCATTGTGCAATAATTATTTAAAGTCCACAATATTGATGAGTGCAAGTTTAGAGGACTGCACACATAAGCACACAAACACTGGAAGTGGAAAAGTCTTGCGGAGGTTACACAGTAAATATACACAGAATCTTGGAAATATTAAGCCACACGGTCAATTGCAATGAGTTTGACAGCAAACTTTAAAATTCAGAGAGCACTAAAAACTGGGCAATCAATGATATGATACCTACAAAATACAGAGATCAAAGAGACATACAATCAGACTAATACAGAAAGGAGTAAAACATCTCTAGAATCAAAATAAACGACTGCTCTTCTGAAAAAAATCACCAAACATTTGGGTCTCTGAAAGGTCATCACAACAAAGAATAAATGAAACTTTTAAGCTGAATGCTTTTGTTCTGTAACTGGTTTGACTCTGAAAAACAGCCAGCATTTTTTTTTCAAGGTTACACAATGCTGCTTCATTTTAAAGATGTCAAAGTCATCATAAGTCTTTACTGTGCAGACATAATTCCTATTAAAACTGGAAGCTGGGGATAGGACATATATTAGCGGTTCATCCTTTCTTTTATAATAATCAATAGCCTCTAGGTTACATCCTGACCATGAACATGAGTTGCTACCTGGGATTGCTAGTCACTGCTGTATTATGGAGCATTTCATTCGACAAAATGAGTCTTGATTACTACTCTTGGTCTATGCTGCCAAAGGAAAAAGCTATGTTTACATTTGTACATTGTCTAATAGAGAGCAGAAATGCACTAAAAGCCACCAAACTTCCATTTTGATTTCATTGGGATCCATATACCTGGCTGGAAAACTATGGTTCAGTCAAAATAACTGGAGTCACTACAGCTGAATTAGTTGCTAAGGATCTTTAACCAGGATGAACAGGCAGAATGAAATTCATCCATTTGAATAAACCACACGTTAAGCCTAAAAGACAAATCAGAAACCAAAAGCATGTTTTAATGTAAGTATTTTTGAAATCACATTGTGATGAATAAGCCTGTGATGCATGAAAAGGTTCAGATTTGATTTCATTCCCAGATTCTGATTAACGACTAACATTTAACACAATACACAACCATGGCAAGGTCGCTACATCAGCATCTGATCTAGTGCCCCAAGCTGGTGCTAGAGAGCATGAATACTTTATACAGTTAAATTGAGACTATCCTTTTAGATTTAATGAATGAGTATAAATGTTTAATGCCCTTTATTCTTTTCTTTCAGTCAAAAGGTCTAAATTATTAATGCAATTCAGGAGTGTAATCAACTTTTGGACTGTCAATTGCAAGTGCCATGAACGCAAGGGAACAGAGGGCATGTGGCTGAAGGTTGGTCAACTTCTAATGGGAGGAGCTTTAGGGACCAGAAAAAGTTTAAGTGATTAGTCTTCATGCAAAACGCAGAGCAGAAAAAAGGAAGAGGAAATTGAAAATTAACATGCATAAACACACAAATATACAAAGGCTTTTACCAAGGTTTAAGGACACACAGGCAACAGAACAAATCCAAATACACACGTTCAACAACCTGTGCTGAGGAGAAACATATTAATCTCGACTCTGAATGCGTGACAGAGGTGTGTTAATCTTCTTGGCCTGGGGTGGTAAAAAGAGAGCGGAGGGAGAGAAATGAGGTACAGGAGAGATATGGGCATGCTCAATTGAAATTAATTCAGAACAGAGAGTGGGACTGCATGAAATCACACAGTCAGATGATAGTAAAATTGCCATTGGCAACACTACACAACAACAGAGATAGAGAGAGAGAATGAGTAGGACTATAACTAAGAGACACTTCTGTGCTCTACAGGAGCAGAATAACTATGAACCCAAATTTATTTGCCAATTCCTTTCGTGCCCATTTTAGCTATTTTATAGATCTTATAAAACAGATCCTTTTGAGATAGAATAAACAAAGACTAAAATCTCAAAAATGTAGATTTTTTAATTTTCTGTTTTAATATCTTAACTGTCACCGCTCCACAGGTAAAACACTTACTTCACTATTCACTTTAATACTTCATAGTTTAATTTTTCATCTAATCGTGACACACTATGTATTGATGTAAAGG
Source organism: Beaufortia kweichowensis (assembly GCA_019155185.1). Taxonomy (NCBI): domain Eukaryota; kingdom Metazoa; phylum Chordata; class Actinopteri; order Cypriniformes; family Gastromyzontidae; genus Beaufortia; species Beaufortia kweichowensis. The sequence goes on from CM032804.1 coordinate 6,233,601, forward strand.
TCCAAGACTCATGAATAAATATTTAATTAATTTTCATAACAATAAACAAACAGAAAAAATGTTATTTATAAAAAGACCTAAATATATAAAATTAAACAAATTGTGGTTCGGATAGAGCATTTTCATAGATATGCTCAATATGTACAGTGACTGTGATCAGGTTAAATAACAAAATCAGAACACAGTAGTATCACACTGTATGTTTCGTCATAACTAAATGGTTTATTCACACAGTTCAACCTTGTTTTAGACGTTAGTCCCCAGCGCAGTCCTCTAACTAGTTCAAGCAACACTAATTTCTGGGTTAACAAGCTAGGCCAACACTAGGTTACCTGATAAAGATTATCTTAATGTTGGTCTACTATCAGATCAGTACTAAATCTGACTTTATGATGGTCTTTTAGTGTTTAGGATAAAAGTATTTCTTTAGTATTTTTTTTACAAGCTTAGTGAAGTGTACTTCACCACAGTCAGCTCAGAAAACAACGTGAGCAGCATGACTGCAGAAGGAATGTACGTCTCGGTGGATGTTGTACAGTATGTATGTGGGAGTGTGGTGGTGAGAAATAATGAGCAGTGTGAGTCCAGAACCCACAATCCGCTGTAGAGTATGATGTTCACGAAGCAGAGCTTGCCATGAACGCACAGTTCCCTAATGACAGACTGTATTGTACTACCTGTGTGTGTGTGTGTGTGTGTGTGTGTGTATTTTGTTTTACAGGTGGGCTGCAGTAATGAGGGCTAATAATTTTCAGTCTGCGTGTCATATAGGTCAGTTCGCTTAGACAACAGCCTGGTAATGAGATATGTCTTACAAAACCACACATTACACACACACACACACAATAATGGGAGGGTCAAAGGTCACTGCTTGTTTATACATGTGTACTGAAAACCCAACAAGAAGCTAAAAAATTATGGAGTATGCTGAACACAAACTAAAAAATTTTTGTTGAAATGTGTCATGTTGGTTCTTCAAATCTTATTGGTTCTTGCATGTTTGGTGACTATTTGTCAAATGCGTGTTTCCAACCAAAACCAACCAAAAAGTCTGCCATATCGAGTCCCATACTGTATTAGAAGATATTGTAACATAATGCCATTTTAATGTAAAATCAATCATTTAATCTATCCCACAACCCATCAAAATACTATTAAATGGAAATACTCAAAAGAAAACATCTTTTTTCTTGTTAAGTGGCGTGTAGTTTTTATTTTCCCTTTCGTTGTGCGAATAAACTATATAGTTAATTGCAATACCAGTACAACAATTAGAAAATACTGTTAAACCATTGTTATTGCTGGTCATTAATTTGACTTTTTTATGTCATTCACGACGACAGCCAAGAGGCTTTGTGTGACCCACCTTATCCCACTATGCGACCCACCAGTCAGTCCCGACCCGCAGTTTTAAAAACCTGTTACTGTCATTGTGATAGAAAAATAATTCTTTCAAATAATGTTGCTCTACATTGTTCACCATATAATAAGGGCAAATGCATTTACAAAAGAGCACTGGTAACGTTTTGTAACCTCTGAAAAAGTACAAGTGCGTTTTACTGTTCAGCCACCACATTATTTAAGGAGCACTTGATGAAGTGAGTCAGGTGTGTGAGCTCTGCTGTGACACGGCAATAGAACATTCAACAGTAAGTGACAAATGATTGCTCAGCTCATGCCATTATTTCTCCCTCTAATAACCAGAACTCTCTCTCTCTCTCTCTCTCTCTCTCTCTCTCTCTCTCTCTCTCTCTCTCTCTCTCTCTCTCTCTCTCTCTCTCTCTCTCTCTCTCTCTCTCTCTCTCTCTCTCTCTCTCTCGACAGTTTCACTGTTCCTTCTCCAAATCCTGTTTTAATCCTCTGTCTACAGGGTTTTACCATTGGTGTAATGGGATCCCTTAACAAACCAGCAGCCAACCCAAACGTCTTAATAAAAGATGAAACTGCAACTACTTTTGCTCATTTTTACGAGAGATTTACTGTTCTGTAATGCAAAAGCATTTATAAATACGCAACTGAAAAGCAACTCAAACACAATAGTGCACAAAGTGAACAAGGTAATCGTTTGTGGTGATGAACTGGAGCCATGAGTTTAAGGGGGTTTTTGTAATACATGAATCATCTGGGATAAACACTGATCTGGGATCAGGCAAATCATGCTGTGTAGATTACATAGATACATGGGGTCTTGCGGTTTGTAATTAGCTACTGGAGGGAAACAGAGCATGAGCATCAGTCATAAGCTCTGTGCAGGAGATGTTGATGCGTTTTCCTATTGCACAGAAGTCTCACAAAAAAATCATTAGACTGTGGACCAGCTGGGTGTGCCATCATAAAGGGCAAATCTTGTACTATAAACACAGTATCCTATTTATTTCAGCATGTATTCTGTCTCTCCATACAGTTCTTGGCAAACAAACAAAATAAATGTACATTGCCTCTTTAAAAATGTTTAATATTAGATCAAATATATTAACACACATATTGTGTATCATCCCATGCAATTTTATAAACAACTGCAGTGAGCATGTTTCAAAAAAACAGGGGAAAAAACGTTAAAAGAGATTGAAAATGGATGGACAGAACAGGGGTGAAGTGGTCTTTAGTGAGCACAATGGTGTATTTTGCTTCCCACAGATTCCTGTTTGGTCTAACAGAGCAAACTGCAGCCATCCACACACATCTAAGAGTGAGAGATGAACTTCAGCGTCGCTCTCTGTCTACCAGAGCAGCTGGAATCAGACCATCTGACACCTGCCAGGCAAGAGGGATGGAGAGCTTGTCTTTTTTTAAAAGACACCTCACACATCATGGCCTGAGAGCCGGCGAGTCTGTTAGCTTCTCTCTCAGGTGGTTTAAGTAAATACATTTTGTTGTCTTTTCTACACCCTCCTGTTCTGTCTAAAGCTGCATTCACACTGGGTGCTGTTTCTGGAAAATTGACAAAAAATTGTTGGGAGTGTTCCGTGTGAACGCAAACCTCAGTAGGAATACCGGAAACATTGGACCATGGTAACATTGCAATAAATGAACCGCAACTAGAGATGTCCAGAACAACAAATATACATATATACGTTCCATCGCATGTATCCTTTATTCATGTATTAATGTTCCAGTGGCAATGTAAATTAAATGAAATTTAATTAGGGATTTGTTCTGTTTAGGGTGTGACACAACTAGCTGACAGTCGTGTGACGTGTGACATGTGCAGTGAACAAAAACGATAGAAACAAACAACAGTTCCTGTGAAGTTGTATTTAAGAAGAGCTTTGGAGCTATAATGATGCTGAGAAATGGGAAGGTATGTGTGTTAGTAAACGGTGTTCTAGATCAGATTAAAGTGCCCATTGTCATACCTTAATTGGACAACTGGTAAATAATAGGATGAGGGCCAGAGAACGTTCATGTGTGACAACAGGAAAGCATGTTGCCAGCACCCTACAGAGAGAGAGAGAGAGAGAGAGAGAGAGAGAGAAGAGAGAGAGAGAGAGAGACAGCACCCTGACAGAGAGAGAGAGAGAGAGAGAGAGAGAGAGAGAGAGAGAGAGAGAGAGAGAGAGAGAGAGAGAGAGAGAGAGAGAGAGAGAGGAGAGAGAGAGAGACATGGTAGATGCATGCTTGTTAAAATGTTAACTTTCTTCATTAAAATTTCCTTCATTACTTGTTCCTTTTGTTTCTATTCTTTGGATTTTCCAATGGGAGTGTGAATTTGCTTTGCTATGACCCAACTCATGCTGTCCTCAACAAGGCAAAGTTCATTTGAACACACTTTAAATGATGGCACAGCACATGAGACAATTCAATACAATGCTGTGCTGGAACGTCTCACACTGTGATCAAAGATTCTGTGCAGAATTACAGAAAAAGCAGAACCTAATATAGCCGGACATTTAAAAACGGGAGATATGAGAGCCACAGGAACAACAACACAGAGATGTGTTTGTGAAGGCACTCAACAGTCAATAAAACAATACAGGCTTATCAAGAGCAATCTATTGTGTCTCCAGGGTCTGTAAACGCTGCTTGGACGGCTGCTTAATTACTTACAAACACTGCACACAAGAAAGCAAAAAAGGAAAATCAGAGAGTGAACATTCTCAATTTTCAGAACCACTAACATTCCTCATATTGATTCTGGAAAGACATAAAATCCAATTAATCCAGCATGCAATATATTTAAAAGTTGATTCAGACATGTGAAAGCAGCCAACTGCTGTTTTACTAACTTAGCCAAATGACATTAATGTTAGGTCATATCACAGCGGAAGAAAACTTGGAAGATTATGGGAAGAAATGTGAGGTTTAATCAATAAATTGTTGAAAATATATAATATACAAGTCTATACTAAAGGTACCTAGGTCTATTCATTCACACATGCCAATTCACTTACATAACACACTTTCAGTTCATTATAGCAAGCTTTTACAAAAAAAATCATGGTTTAATTAACCTTGCCGGAGGAAAACAACTCTTAAAAAAACAACTCTTTTAAATACAGACTTGCTAATTAGAAAACAGTCACTTGCTTTGATTCAGAGCTTATTTAAGGCTTTACGTCTAAACCAACATTGGTTTTCTGCATTTGTTTTGCAACTATCTCAGAGGGTGTTAAATGAGATCACTGTAGTAGAGAAACTCTCAGTGTGTGTGCTTCTGTACACAACACATCAGTATCAAATTGTATCAAATGACACATAAAATTGCCAGTATTAACTTAAGATCTAGTGAATGCCATATGTTGGATTCCTGCTGTATGTACAAACACACAGATGTGGTCGCAGAGGTCTCTGACAGGGAGGTTAAATGCAGTACTGCCTGATAGGGACAGCTATATTGCTGTATTAGACAATTTGTCTTTGAAGAAAACATATAAAGCAATAACAACCACAAGATGGAGAAAAACAATGCCGAAGGACCGATTTCAAGTGTGAGTGCGTGTGTTTTTTCTTTCAGCACACTCACACTGTTTTGGGCCTAAGGTGGAAAACCCACTTATGACAAATACAGTAATAAGATCCGCAGGAGCAAAATACTATTAACTGCCGGTGTGTGTATGCTTGGGTTTGTGGAGAGGCAACAAGCAATCATCGATATCCCTCATGTTTTGCCACTTGACAGTTATGTCCTCTATCGGGGGGTTGTGCAACAGACACCATAAACATAATACTACATTAAATCATGTAACAACATTACAAAATTGGATTCATTTGCTGGCTCGCCTTTATGTACAAAAGTGCACCTGCCCACCCAGCTATCTAACAGTCTGTGGTATATAAATCCTGAGGATGATTTGGATTGCTCTGGAGATGAGGGAAATTAGTATTTGTAAGCATTGCACTTTTAAAATGATTGGTGGCTTTGAGCTGCTCAGTGCATTATACAACACAAGACGCAAACTCTTTCCTCTGTATAAAAAAAAAAAATCGCAGCTCTGAATCATTAGCACACAGACACACACTTTGTGATGCTTTATACCCGTCTGCAGATTGAACAAGCAATGTGAAATGTGTAGACCATGTCATGGGTTCAAATTCCAATAACTGCACATACTGATAAAATGTACAGAATGTGTAGTAGATAAAAGGTATAGTTTGAATGTAAGTTGAACGTTTTGGAAAACAAATGATGGCTGTTTTCAAAAGCCTCCGTAGAAGTGTAATAGAATAGTTAAATGTCTGGTGTTTAATGTTGTGACAGTGAAGACACTGAGAGGTCAGAAGCACAACCTTCCTCATTCTCAACAACACACAGGTGTTTGACTGGAATACTGAAGACCCCAGAGTCTGGACACATGAAATGTCGGGCTGGCTTTCCCTAATTATAATTGCAAAACCAATTCAGCTTCTCTGGACAGGTGCACATGTGTCATGATGTGCAGGGGGCTTAATTCAAATTGAATTAAGAAACAAACAGACAGCTGAAAGCGATTAGATTACGCTAAATGTTGAATTTTCATACTTCGCAAGAAAAGAAATGCACTGTGACACTGTCTGTGAAAACCAGGCTAAAGTCTCAAAATCTGAGAGAATGAACAACAAAGTTTGATTTCACCTATAAATATCACTATGATTTCAATCTTTGACATGTCATTATTCTGTGTCTTTTACATTATGTAGGATGATTTTATGTAGAAAATTTGTTTGTGTGTATGTAAGTTTCAGTTCTATAATACGTCAAAATGAGCAAAAACATCATAAGAGTAAAATACTAAATTAACACTATTATCATTAACTATGTTATATAAAATATCACAACATACATAATAATTAACAAAAACGAGCCTTTTAAGAATCATAGGACTATTTAAATAAAATATAATTAAATTTGATGCATCACACTGAGACTCATACAAACAGCCAGGTTTACTGTAACAGTTTACTGTAACACATTTTACATAATCGAAAGCGATCATATCACTAGAGATGAATTAAATTGTTGTCTTATAAACATGTCAAACAGATCAGTGAAAACACAACATCTACACAAACATTTTTCCTAAAAGTAACTTTAAATTCAACACATAATCAAATCTACAGATTGAATGCAATGTAAGTTGGATAAAAGCGTCTGCCGAATGAATAAATGTAAATGCATACGCATGGTTGATTACAGCGAAACTGATCGTTAGGTGCGCGGTTTAAATCAAAGTAGTCTTCTATCCTGCGTTTTCCTCCTGGTTAGGTCCCAATAGGACGCTGGCCTCTGCTAGCAGGTAAATGAGCAAAGAGAAGAAACTGTATGTGCGTGTGGGTGTCAGAGTCAAGCAAGGTTTTCACATATAGTTTAGTTCCGGCACTTTGACGCCAACACATATGCCTCTGGAGACAATAAATGAACCTGACTGGCCAAAGTGTTTTCTTTCGTTTTTCTTAACACTCACTGAATCAACCCCCTGTGTATCTTTCTTTTAACAGTTTGCTTCTCTCTCTCCCACTCCACCCCTTCTTTTTCACAGTGGACTTTATAATTAAGTAAACAGGGAGACCAAACTACAACCAATTTGGCAAAGATTTGGAAACATTTACTCTATGGGGGAGCAAAAGGGGGAATACATAAGATCTAATGCCTGGCTCACACTACAGGATTTTTAAAATCCTAACTGATTATGAAATCTGGTTGCAGCACACACATAAGGAGAATCTTTGCAGATTATTTTACCCTCAGATCTTAAACATGCACACACTACAAGATTTGAAATTCTCGGAGCATCACACACTACAAGATGTTGTTAAGATTATCGTGCCAGAGGGAGCGCCTCACGTGATCTAGAGGAGAGCCGGAAAAGCGGATGTAAACGAAATGGATACTGTAGCGCGACAACTTGCTGTATCGATACTTAAGCTTTGATGACACATTAAATAGACATCATGATCAATAGAGATCATGTTGTTGCCACATCTCAACAAGTTGCTCCTCCATCTCTGCAGTCCTACAGGTTTCACGGTCGCCATTTCAAAATGTTCGTCACTTCCGTCTCCTTGTAGACTTTTCTTATTGGCTATTGTGAATGTACTGATGTAATCATAGCCGTCATCATCTCGATTTAAAATCCTAAATATCAAACATATTTGATATTAATCGGGGCGGCCCCGATTTTGTGCGAGCAGATCGGGAGGTGCAAGATTCGATCTGTGAACGCCTCACATTACGAGATAATCTGCGCCGAACATCGGGACCGATCGAGGTGCTCGACAAGATTTCTGCTCCGATTCTCAGGAGAGGAAAATCGGGGCTAAATCGGGCTAAAAATCCTGTAGTGTGAGCCAGGCATAAGGAAAGTCAATAGCAAACAGCAGGGGAGGTATGTCTTCAATAGCAAAAAGCAAAAGAATGGATAAATGGGATTCAAGGGTAAAACACTAAATATTGTCCACAGTGTTGTTCATATATGTGCAATTCATAACAGAAACTATATTAAATTCAAATGAATTTATGCAATTGCTGTAAATGAAGACTTTAAAAATGCATTTTATTTCTCTGTATGAATTGCCCATATTTCATGTTATGCAGTGCATCCACAAACATTAGTTTATATTTGTATTTAGCTTTAAAAGTATGTCTGCTTTGCTTTTGACCCATCTCATCCCCTGCATAATACTGTCAAAAATTAGTTTTTTATTTAGTTTTATATAATTTCATATCATTCACTTAATATTTGTATAATCAATATAATTATACAAACATAACAAAATGAAATATTTGAAACTTTCATCTCTTCAGATTATTGATGCTTCTGTAATTGCTGTGCAAATGAATATGGCATCTTTCATCAACATTAAGCAGTATGTTTAAATACACCCTTAGACACTTAAAACTCGACAGTAAATTGTCTGTAAAGCCGCTTTGAAATGACATGTAGTGCGAAAAGTGCTGTCGAAATAACGTGATTTGACAGAACTGAGCTAAGTTTAGATAAATATGAAATATCCATATGTGTTTTGCAAATCTTAGATACTGAGTATCTTAGATCCTAAATACTGTAGGCATAACCAGTAAAAATATTTTATAATTATGTTTTCTTTATGCAAATTGTACTAATGATCTGCTGAATTTCTTTGAAGATAATTCCTCCTCCTGTTACTACAATTCAGATTCCTGTGACATATGGCCAATTAAATTCAAATTCCAGGAAAGAAACAAAGTCCTAAATAAGCAATGTCCTATGTGCATTTATTATATATACTTTATGTGGCCGAACTAAAAATAAACAAGTGGAGCACTATGAAGACTTTCTGATCTCTCTGTCCTTCTCTGCCCTTTGGTAATTCTTCATGAGGATCTGATGGTTTCCAAACACAAAGAAAATCCTATTCAGTCCATCCATGTTTCTAATCTCAAATTCAGTGGATTAGTGGTTTAGTTAGAATTCCAACAATGTTCCTGATTTGCATATTTATATCAATCTGTCACAATCACAGGGACACATTATAATCTAACGTATTATTTGGAAAAACAAAGGTATTGCTGTTCTGTACTGCTCAACATTCTGCACACAGACATGGAAAAACATGGCATGTTTTAGTGGCCTCACATGTTGTCCGTATAAGCACATCAAGCAGGTGCAGGTGGCCGGTAAGAGAGAAGGATGAGGCAAAGATGTCAATGTTAAGGGTGGTCCTGCTGTGTGACAGAGGCTAATGAAGTTGGATGCAAACTGGGGTGAGATTATATTTTACTCAGCTGTCGAGTGGCCCTTCATCCCTTTAGAAGGGACATGTGTGACACATCCACATATATGAATATATGACCGCATATTCACATCTAACTAAAGGTAGGAATGCAAATGAAGTGGAAGAGCGCAGTAAATCTCCTGTCACCCTGGGGAAAATCAAGCCGGAGAAAAAAGGGCAGGAAGAGTTAGTCGGATGGGATGGGTTATTCTATTCCACTGAAAGCAATTACATATTTATAAGCTGTTTGTGCTAAAAAGAACAAAATTAATTATTTACTGTAGGTTAGAGCAATACGATAAAATTAAATTAGAAGAGAACAATACAATAAAACTCTCATGCTCATATATTCTCTATATTACATTTATAAATAAATTGTGGAGTCTAATCTCCTGTTTCAACAGTACTTTTAAAAGACTAAAAAAAACAATTGGTTTGTTTGGGCTCCAAGTTTTATACACATGCAAAACCAATTTAATAAACCTTCGCTTTACAATAATTTCACCATGATAAGTTGTTAGATTTGCAATAAATAAATGATTACTTTGCAAAAGTGGCATCAGCAATATTATAAAAAATATATCATATAATAATGATCACAATAAATTTTGATTTCATTTCCCTCCCACCAACCACCTGTCAACCATACAACACTTCTCACAATCCAACTCATTCCTGATGAATAAAATCAAGCCCAAGCCCACAGTACATTTGCTTTCTTGTAAAAGTGAAATGGATTGCAATTGTTTTTTTAATTTTAACTTTGAAGTATTTCATTCACAAGAACCACATTTAATAAGCAAACACACTTTGCAACCTATATCTGTCACTGGATTGTTTGAAAAACCTACATTTGCTTAATTTTGTGCGTTTCTTTAGCATCAAATCCTACAGAGACACACTAGATAACCACACTAATAAGCACCGCCTGCTCAAAATGACAGAAAGCGAAAAACAGTGTCTTCAGTTTCTCATTTTATTCGCTCTCGTTTTGTAAATCATGGTAAATGAGAGACTTTCACAGGTTTGAGCTTCTTCTCTTTATAGCTTTTTTCTCATTATGACTCTCTTCAGCACAGTCAGATAAACAAACATCTGATGTTCTGAGGCTCTCTCCTTCTCTTCCTCTCTTCTTATTTCTCTCTCGCCCAGAGGAAGGACAAATGAAATCTAAAAATAAGTGTGCTTAACAGGGATAAACACCAGTATTGATTTGACTTTTTTTCTTTTCAGACTATTTTCCCTTTCTTCAAAGCTGTATTTTCTTCACACTCACAAACAATTTAATTTTGTTTCCCCTTGTCGTTTTCTGCAGTACAATTTTCAAGTATAACGTGTTCGTCTCACTAGAAATAGAGAGAGAGAAGTATTGTTTGTCAGCTGAAAGACAGACAAGTAGTGGTAATTACTGTAGTCATTAAGCTAATGCTTGTATTCAAACCTACACAAATTGTATGGCTTTAGAGGACTAATGTAAATGGTAAATTTGGAGTAAATTTGGAGTTCCTTTTACATGCCTTTCCCAAATGTCCTTTACCTTTCCTGATACAAGCCAAGATCCTTATCCACACATAAATCTATAAAGAATTTATTTTCCCCATGTTTATTTATTACATAGATTTTTCTTTTGCTATTTATTTAATATTTAATATTTTTATGCTATTTCTATCGCCCTGTTAGTTGTATGTTTGTTCCCCTTCTACTTTCTCATGAGGAGTAAACAAAGTAAAAATTGTACCTATATGAAAAAAATAAAGATCTTAAAACTTGAAACTTGACCCAGGATTCTGTCATTCCAAACTTAATTGAATCATTCCTTAACAATTATTAAAACCGCAACGAAAACCACTTAATCTTTTTAGCAGAATCATGAAAGGGTGTAAGAGAATCTAAAAACTGTTTTGCATTTCACAGTCAGTCTTTCTGTCTCTCAATAATGAAAGACTTATGAATTTACATGAGACATTAGAGACAGCTGGAGAGTTCAAACGTTTCAGCACGCAGTACTATTACACAGTGATGTGAAAACGGCAAAGCAAATCATGTGCGCACACATAGATCTGTAAAGTTTTTAACATGTTTCATTATACTTGTGTGGAGCCAAACCTACACTTCATCTTATCAGACTTTTATTGCTTTCAGACCGGTTTTTAATCTCCCACACAAACCCGTGGACATCAGTAGACATAATTTGACCGTTTTATTACACGAACACACGCTCATCAACTTGCATCTCTGGTCCTTGTTCTGCTCTACCATCTAGTGGACAGCAGTGGCATTGCACACAGCAGATGTAGTTTCTGCGTCATCAGCCGCTTTTATCAGACGTGTTCAATCTTTCTACTGTTGTCACATAAAGCACCTGATGTTCCCATTACTGGATCCAAAATGCATAAGCTCTCAATAATATCAGATATTATCTGAGCAGCTTACATAAATAAAGCTGTTTACCATAGACATATGGAGGGCATGGTAATGAAAGCGTATGGTTGATTTGCTTACAGTATTAATCAAAGGATCAGCTTCTAAATCTCTGCTAATATTTGGATTTGCATTAGACAGCAGAGACAGCTTGACTTAATGTTACAGACGGTTTACACAGCATTAGGGAGTAAATGGCAATTCTGACAATTATTATTATTTATTTGTATTTAATTATTTATAGCCAACAGAAGACCGTCGTATCATATTCAGCAGTTTGTATTTGTAGTTTTGTGTACTCGAAGCCATACAAGCAACCACCAGAGGGCATCAGAAGAACCAAAATAAAACTGAAGATTTCCTTTCCAAACCCTTCTCTCTCTGTCTCTCTTTATCCTTTCGTGTTGTTCTGTAAACCTCTACTCTACCATCTCCCACCATCCAGCTACAGCACGAAAACAGTAGCAGAATGAAAAGATTCAGCTTGAGGGAACCCGTCTTCCATCTGTGTGCTTGTCCTCTCATTTTATTATTTCTTCTCCTCTCTCTCTCTCTCTCTCTCTCTCTCTGTCAGTGTGAGTTAGGATCTTCATCTTCCTGTGACTGTGTATCATTCTGTCTTGCTCTGTTTGTGTCACTATGCATAATATGCGTCTCTTTTATTTCTGTGGATGTACTTCATGAAAAATTATTATAGTTGTTGCATATCTGTCCTTTGTTTTTTGTGTTGGATTGTTTTTAGCTTTTGTTTTCATGCCTGTGTGTGTGTGTGTGTGTGTAATTATCTCTGCTGGGCAAGGTGAGCTTGTGTTCCCTTTTAAATGATCAATACTGTAGTTTATTCTTAGTTCACTTAGTTCATTTCAATGTTTATCATAAAGATGGTGTGTGTCATTTTGTATGTTAACATTTCCTGGCTTATGTGTGTAACGTGTAGAGACAACTATAATGAATCTATTCATAGGCTGATTTACCTGAAATTATAACCCTTTTTTGTATGCATAGCAACACTTGCTTAATCAGATTTGACCTCCTTTTTATTTTAACAATGATATATGAGGGAAAAGCCTGTTGGAAACATTCATTACATTTTTTTCAATTCATTAGTTTCATTTGGTGGGGTAGTTGTGCGAAAAAATGATCTCTTAAGCAAGAACAATGTATCACATTATTTAAGCCACGCAGAAAACAAAACAGATTTGCCCAAAGATAGAACAATGTCCTAGTAGCCTGACAAAGGACTGCAGATATATAATGCAGTGCCACAAATCAATACAACAAGGAGTTGAATACGACACATGCCATTATTAGTCTCAAAGTTCTGATTAATGAAGGGCAGAGAAAGAAAAGACAAACACACACACACATACAGGCTTTCAAAGAGCTCTTACAACACAAAGAAGGAAAAATGTATAACCCTGAACTTTTTTGCAGTGCTTTTATCTCCAATTGTTGAACTAAATTCCCTCTCTAACACTCTATTGGTCTGTGTCACCCTCTGCCCTCCGGCGGGAGTTTACAGCAGAGGACAGACCAAGGGCTTCATTTACAATAGCAGTGCTGGCAAGGCAAATGGGTAGATAACTTACCTGTGTAGCCAAGGGAAAAGAGAGAAAAAATAGAGAGGAAAGAGGGGTGTGGGAAGGTAAGAGGAAAAAAGTGAGAGGAGAGAGGAGGTGAGGAGATGATGGGAGAGTAGACGAGTTGCAGATAATTGTCCATGTCCAAAGACGTGTTGTTATTGCCAGCATGGAAATAAAAAGAGAAATACACAATTAAAATGTTTCATTGCACACTGGTAGAGTACAGTAAAATGCACATAAAAAGATGGCTTGATATACCGTAAAAAATAGGGGTGTATCAATAAATATTGTGGCATGATATATTGTAAAGAAAAAATATGATATGTATTGCAGAGATACAGTTATTTTTACAGTATGACATCTGTTTAATCCTATTGATTGAGCTGTAATTATATGACATGCGCAGGCATACAGTACATTATTTCTTAATGTTTGCTATTATTTATTATTATTTCTTAATTTCATGGTCAAAATTCTGTATTAATTATTAATGTACAACAAAAATGTTATTGAATATTGTGTATTATATCAAATCGTAAGCTAAGTGCACACCCCTAGTATAAAGACTTACTTAAAATTCTCTTTCTTAGACATAACAATTAAACACATAAGAAATGTAGTGAAAGTCACAAGCTATCAGATACAGTGCGGAGATTTAACAAAAACATAAAAGCTGGAAGCAACAACAGATTTGAAGATATGAAGGCCTGTCAGCAATTTCCACACACACACACACACACACACACACACAGAGTTATTTGTCTTTAAATTAAAGGTTACATGCTGATATAGTCCCTGGCTTATTTTTTCTCACTGCTAAAAGGAACATTGATTGAACACACACTCGCCTACTAAAATCAATGGAGGGGTAAGAGACAGACACACCTTCTAAATCCCTCATTCAGCTTTGATTTGTAGCCTCATTGTCATCTCCATTTTCACCTCCACGCATCAGCTCATCTCCAGACACTATACTTTAATGTGCTCATTGACACTCAGGAGAACCCTGTGTGGGCTCAAGCTTAGCAAATTCACACTCATCTAAGCTGACGCCCCCTCTGATCACTCGCCCCATGGCCTTTATTGCAGACAAGAACAAAATGATTACACAAGCCACCGTATGATCAAAGCACTGCTGGTGTGTTGTCTTGTATAATAAATATAAAGCGCCTTTTTTCTATACTGTAGCTCAAATTTACAATGTCTCAGCCCACCTAGATGGGACAGGGTGAGGAACTGACAGACATGTCTAGGTTTCGTTCAAATGACTGACAGTTTCAGATAGCTGCTAAACAGTATGAATGCGATGTGACTGTGTGTGGAAGCTCAACAAAGGCTTCTCTGTATCGGTTTGTTAAAGCCGAATCCCACGAGACCTTCAAAAGCCAGACGCTGGGGATTTAACCGATACTCTCATGTCAGAAGAGCAATGCTTAACGGTATTCTACTGCATAAGAAATCCCGAGCTCTCATGGGAGGAGCGGTCTTGACGGCAGGCTGCGCGTGTGCCAGCCAGGCAGAAGAAGGTAGACAGAAAACGGAGAAAACAAGGGATTAGTGGAAATAAAAAAAATTGTAAGTTCCATCTGCTCAAGCGTTTCACATGACTGATCAGCTGCAAGAGCAGTGCGCTATATTTTACTGATCAAATCATTTCTCTCCTTACATATTACAGTCTTGTAGTAGGCTATTAAAATCTGACTAACTACCACCTGTTTTAGTTGATGAAGGTTATGGGGATTTACTTTAGAATTATAGACAGCATGTTAAAACAAAACGTGGTAGGAGTAGCCGCTCGCCAGCCTTCTTACTAATGCCCTTCCAGGCAGCTATTTTCCAGTCATGCAAGAATAGCTTTCATCTATTTAAATAGGCAAAGACATTTTCAAAGCTGTTAGCAATGGCTTTTTCTCAATTAGGGGCCAGAAAAGTGCCAGTATATGTCCTACATTTATGTGTAATTCTTTGTTCAGTTAACTTTATGTACACTTCACCAGCGACTTAGTATGTAAATTGTTTATAATAGCCTCTTCTGTTCAAGCACTTCAAAGACTTCAAAAACAACCTCTCAATTTAAAAACGTAACACTTCTTTGTGTATCTTTAACTGTACTGACTCGGGCAGAATAGGATGTATAAAATTGTTTCTTTAGCAAGAGACATTTAACGCTTTCAGATCTAATGTGAATGTAAATGAATAGTACTGTACTTTTATTAATCCATTAGCTGTAACAGGTTGGCGGGATGTCAAGCCCAGAGGTGTGTAGATCAGAGACACAGTCACACATTTTGTAACGATGGCTGGATTTTCAAAACTACACCTGGTAACTTTATCCTTTATAAGATACGTGTACAGTAGGATTTTTTTTACATACTGTATATGGTTATATTTGGATTCCCTTTGATGTACCTGCTGTTCTCTCAAACCAACAGCCGACAGGTTCATTTGGTGATCTCCACAGGTGCTGATTCTTGTTTCTCAGTACCCGAGGAGACACAAGAAGTTCTCAGTAATGATCGGGAACATTCTAGAGAAGCAACAATAAAGCTGAATGAGAGACATATCTTTCCTCCCTGCATCTATTCAAATCTTTTCTTTCAAATACCTCTGTGGCACAACTGAGAACAGAGGGAAATACTTTCCTTTCATTTTTGAATTCAGACTAATCAAGTATCGTCTCAGTGTCTGGTGTATTCATACAAAAGCAAAAGCTCTTGAATAAAGCAAACTCCTGTGCAAAAAATGGAGGATCATTCTCCTCAATGACAAGAGATGTGCAGAGAGAAAGCGGAGGGATTTTTTATTTCTCTCTTCCTGACTCACACACAGAGTAACAGTATTGACTGGACTGTTACACCTTAGATCAACTAGTTGTAAAACTTTAACCCTGCTTTCACTACTGTAGAGATGACTTCACGTCTGAAGTGTGCGGTGAACAGCAGGACATTCTGCAGCTCCAGACGGCAGACTCAAACTCCATGGAGAATTTCAAGGAGAAAAATTCTAATGACACTGACTCTTCAAACAAACATACTAATTGACAGCTTTTGTAGGCGGCATACTCCTGTCTTGCTCGATTCATTCTCGCTGTAAAAGGACTTTGTTCTCACGATCCCCATGTCAGCTGTCTTTACTGAGCACAGCTTCTCAGCTCTGGAGGGAGAAAACAGAAACCTGGGAAACAAAAAAAGCAAAACCTGTACGAGGAAGTACAAAACCACTGAGGAATAGAGAATGGATCTTTAAATAAAAGCCTTAAGAGGAGTCTAAGGTAAAATTAGGCTATTTGATATCTAGTCTTCTTGGTGAAGAACATTTTGGGTAATTCCAGTGTTATGAACATGACATTTTCTTGAAACTTGAAATCTAAATTCTCACAGAATCTTTTTTCAAATATAATCTGTTTATATTTTATTAAACCCCTGTTAATAGAGTCAGTCTATGCATGAGATATCCATGAGATATCTAGATATCAACAGAACACACTTTGTAGGATTTCTGTGGATTAAAATGCACAAACCAGAAGCAATAATACCTAAAAATGGAAAAGTGATGACTTAAAAATATAAAGAACATAAAATAGGTCCTTTTTAATTTTTATCTGAAATATGGACCTTTATGGATGTTATCTGACAAAAAATGCTTTACAAACTTCACATGGGTATTTAAACCACCAAATATTGATATCTGAGCTATCAGTATGATGAAAACCTTTGGTAAAAAATATTTTACCATGGTAAGCTTGACATTTGCATGGAATTGCCCATTCATGCCCATTTGTTTTTATTAATTTAAAGAAAAGTAGCAGTTTGTCATATTCATCTGCTCTTTTTCTGAACTCTGATTTCACCAGATGCCATGCAGGAAAAAGGATTAGAAAGCTGTCTAAATCACTCAGTTTAAAGCCAATTTGAATCACTCACAGATTTCAGATTCACACGAGCCACTTTAGGTCAATGAATGAAACTTGAGATTGATTTGATTAAAAAACTGTGTACAGATGACATTTACTGAATGGTCATTTTCCATTTACAAGTTCACCAGAGATAAAGAAAGCAGAAATGACAAAGGAAGGAGAGCTGTGAGTGATACGGCAAAATTATTGATGTTTCAGGCATTTGTTATTGTGCCACTTCTAGACGGGGTCATTACAGCAGTTCACAACCTGTCAAAAATAACCATCCACACATTTAAGTGGCCGCTTTTCAACAATTTCAAACCATCCGACTTTCCACTTACTTCTCTGCTATTATATTGCCTTTGTGAAACACTGATGCAGTGAATACTAAGCAAAGCATCAGTGTGTTTCCTTTCACATACATCTCATAGAAAACAAATGCCAGAATTACACATCTGGTACACACAACAAACGATTACATGTGTTGCTTGTTTACACGTGTTAAAGACAAGAGGGTCAAGAAAATGTGCTGCGCTCTTACACAGCTCACCTGTCATGCTCTGTTTTTGTCACTAGATGGCGCAGTTCAGGGATTTTGTTTTCTACACCGCTTGAGGTTTTTAGAGATTAAATGCATTCTGTTCAGTACACACACATTCAATACTCTCAGTTAAAACAAACACATTCTTGTGTTATGTTTAAACAAATATACAGCAGATGGTTCTCAAACATAAATACAGATATTTTTGAAGATAAAATGAATGATTGTGGCTTTAAATAGTGATTAGTAATGTACAGTAGATGAGACAGATGAGACACACGACACATGCAATTATGAGCTGAATGATTCTAGGGAGCACAGGTCTACTGTATAAGTGCCCACAACAACATCTTTTATCATCTTTCACAAGATATTCAGAAATTGATGGTAATTTTTCAAACTTTCCACTTACATTGTTATACTGATCATGTAATTTGTATATAATTAAAAATCATATCACTAATGCCCTCAGACTTTTAGATCCAGTAGTATTATTAGCACAAACACATTCGATTTTTTTGGTAATTGCTTTCCTATCACATCTTTTCGCTTGGCTTGCTCCTATGGCTTTTTAATGTTGCTTGTAATCTGAGATAAACTGTATCAACAGCTCGATGTTTGATATTATATCAATGTCTAAACACTTCACGAAACCTTATATCATGTTCATTTAATTTATTTTCACCCAGCAATCAGAAAATTGAAGTTCGCAATGACTAAATGTTGTAGTTGCAGTATAAATTTTGGTGTCAACAGGGTACCACTGCACAGTTTTACCATAATGTGCAGAAAGACTCGAAGACTTGAAGGCTCCTGGCTTTCACCCAAAGACACATGTCATGTAAACTACACAAGTGTGCTGTGCATAATAGATGTGTCTGATTTAACAAGGACAGGAGGTCTCTTTAATTAAGCTGTTTGTTGTTGTGGCTTTGCGAGGAGAGGCGACTTTGTTCAGCTAACACTATAAAGACACACTGAAACCAGGAACAGCTGCTACAGGCGACGAGTGCCACGATAACACACACACACCCAAAACAGAAAACTAAGTAATACCTATGGCTAAGATGACCGTGGGGCAATCGTGCATTCTTTTCCATCTCGTTGTTTGACGTGTTTTAAAATGATACAGTGATATAAAAGGGAATGTGTGTGTTTCTTTGTGGGCTGAGTTTATGAGCTCTTGTGAACAGGTACGAGCCTGCAGAGAGTGAGAGATCAGGAAGATGGCAGTAAACTCCCACTCACCATATTGTCATTTGACTGTGAAACAAAACACCTAACACTCCAATTCACAGTCTGTTAGGAAACAGAGCCAATACTAAAACACACACACACACACACACACACACACACACACACACACACACACACTAGCAGACTTGGGGAATTAGTGAAATGCTTATAATGGCATTACATAATCAGAAAACAAACTGTACAAAATCACTGTAATACAACACATTAAAAAATACCTAATCAGATTAGCAATACATTTTGTAATAATGGGGTTTACAGGATTACATTGTTTAATTTAGGCTATAATGCATGAAACATAGGGAATACAGGCTCCTCTCTGCTTCTCTATATGCAGCAGTTCTCTGTTCCATTCGGTTTGTATTTTGCTGATAATTATGTTGCCCTACAAACATGATGCTACAAAAGTTTTAATTTTCTATTGCATAGATTTTTATATTTTAAGATATCATAGTGCCATTTTATTGATAAAATTGTTTCACTGCTGTGCCCAAGACATTTACTTTAAGAAAAAGTAAATTCTCAAACAATCCAAAAGAAACTAAAATGGTCTAATAACATTACTTTACTTTATATTGTGATGCTTAGATTATGTCAGTGGTTACACAATAAGTAATTAGTAATCTGTACGGGAATACACTTTTAAAGTCTCCTATCTCTTCCCCGTCCAATACTTTCAGTACCCAGACAGCAGGCCTGAAGTACTGAACTACATACTGTATACAGTCATAACTTAAGACCATGAGAAAATAGTGTATTATACTATTTCCACACTCTGTATGTAGTAAACATTGACAACGTCATGAATATAGAAAGTATAGTTTTCTTTTCATGCATTATACAGCTGCTGTCACATATTGACACAATATCATGTATTATGTAGTGATAAAAAATAGTGTATTTTAAATGTACTATGACTGGCATATAATAAAGGCACTGTAACATTATCTTACATTACTTCTATGTTACTATTATTTTTATACAACAACTGTATCCTACAGTAAAATACAACCTTATTTCATACAGTATATCCTTATCTCAATTCAGCTGTAAAATAACAATAAAAATGTTTACATTATCTAACTGTTACATAACTACAGATTATTATGTATACTGGTGTATTTGTGTAAGCAGATTTGTGTTGTGTTACAGTAGAAGGTCACTGCGCTGGGGTCACATCCACATGAACTTACAATCACAGTCAAAAGCAAAAATAAATAATAAAAATAAAAACAACAACAACAAAGCAGCCCTGCAGTCAGTGACTGATATGTGAGTCACAACTGTTCAGCACTGCTATCTTTAAAAAAAGTGTGAAAATCTAATTCTTTTCTTCACTTCCTGAGAAAATGTAATTTTCTTTTCAGAACTCAAGAGAACTTTTAAGAAACAACACTGTTATACTGTTGTTAAAATAGTATACAGCAGCACCTTAAAGTGAATTTTGCATAAATCTGAAGTTGTGCACTTGAACCGCTTACCAAAGTAAAACTTTTTGATTAGTATAATCAAAACAAGCGGAGGTAAAGTTTTCAACTGCTGATGAGTTGTGTATGTAACATTACCATTTCCACTGGCTGGCCCTATTTTTCATCAGTAAATACCAAGATTAACAAATAAATGTTTTCTTTTTGTAATCAACAGCGTAAAACAACAGACCAACCCTAATCACTACATATTTCACAAACATGCAACCCAGACTCTTTTCAAATATTATGGTGTCTTTCATGCCAAAATGTTTACTTATACATGCAGTTTTCACAGACGTATCTGTACTGTGAACTCTGTAAGCCCGACCATCATTTTATCAACCGGTATCCAACATCTATGAGAATCCAAAGCTTTCCGCTCAGTGTGACAGTGATGCAACGTTTCATTTCTGCTGTTGTTCTTATTTTGCTTGAGGCAGCTGAATGGTCCGCTGAGATTATGATTTCCAACACAACAAAACAATTGTCCATATTTGGCTCTATTCCATTCCAATGAGACACAACAATGACAGACTCCAATGAATGTTGTTTTTGGTTTGTCAGATGGTGCCATCAGGAAAATCACAGTCTTGGCTGAGGGCTTTGATGTAGACAGGAATGGACTGCGAGTCCAGGACCTATTTTTCACATAGTTTTAATAAACTAAAACTAATTGCAGTTTGTTTTATGATTTTACCTACCAGATTGACTTTTTAACCAACATATATTAATCCGCACCATGATTGGCACATCTAAGAGTTTTGAAGGCTAAGTGATGCTTTACAGAATGTCAACTTTATTATGCAAGTAGTACACATATGTCTGAATCCACTGACTTTTCAAAGTCTTAAAGGGATAGTTCATACACACAAAAATATATATATTTTATGATTTACACACCCTCGTGTCATGTCAAACCTGTATGATTTTCTTGCTTTAGCAGAACACAGGAGAAGATGCAAAACGCTGGTTACCGGCACCCATTCACTTTCATAGTATGGACACAAGGTACAATGGTAGTCAATGGGTGCCATTAACCAGTGTTTTACAAAATATCTTCATATACAGGGCTTAAATAGCATAAGGGGAAAAAATTATGACATAATTTTTATTTTTGGGTGAACTATCCCTTTAAGCAACCTTAAAAATCGCAAAAATGTAAATTTTCTATATTCACAGGTCCCAACAGGTCCCGGTACTTCCTAAACCCAATCTATCCCTGTAAAAAGACTTCATTAGGCTGTCAGAGGCTTTAGTATAAGGGCATGTAAAACAAAGAGGTTAATGTGTTCTGAAACACAGGGGAGTGAACAAAGCTGTTGTCTTTGTGGAAGAGGTTAAGAGTCCGACCTTTGTTTCTAATGTACCAAAGCCAAGAGATTACAAATGTGTTTTTTCCAGTCTGTGTGACTCTCTCTCTTACTACCTGTGCTTCTTCTATTTCATAATCCCTCTTTCTCTCATTATCTCTGAGAGATGAACTGTGTAAGTGCCTCGGCCTGTATGGTTTCCCCCTGAATCCTGACAACAATTCCAGATGGAAGCACGAGAAAATTTATGAATGCAATTACCAATGAGAATATTTCTTTTCAGAGAATCGAGGGGAATACCATTAACATGCACCTGACCCCAAACTAAGAGGTCTGGGAGTCTATGGAGCGGTTAATTCGGCACAGCTTTCCCGGCCAGACAACAGGAGCCGGCCAAACTGATGAACGCCGGCCAAACTGATGACAAAACCCAGCCAATAAGATCAACCCCCATTCTCTCAGAAAGCCCAGCAATTACTGAGCTTCAACAACTTACTCTGAACTTACAGACATAAAGAAGAGATGGAAGAGCGAGAGATTGATGTTGATTAAAAACACAGCGGGGAGGGACAATGGAAATATCATACAGATCATACAGGGCAGTCAACACCCTACTGCTACTGTACACTTTTATTTATTATTTTACGGATTGTTTACTGTATATTTGCACGGTTACATTGAGTCGCAGATAAGTTGCTTTGAAAGGAAAAGACATCATCTGCCCACCCTCGTGAGGAGGAACAGCGACTTATTGATCAAAGTTGAGCTACATTCCTTGGTGCTAGATTCTCATGGAATACAAGCGATGATTAAAACAAAATGCATAGCCTGAATGCACTGTCTGCCAAATGTATCAATGTAAAAATTTCAAAGACATACAGTATTTTTCTTTGGACTTTCCAAGCTTTGCTTTGTTTGTTTCACACGCCCTATTTTACTGCACTGAATTTCTGGATGAAGCTCAATGAGCTAGTTGTTTGTAAAAAGCAATGAAAGTGATTTTTTGATAAAGCTTTAAGTCAATAGATAACTGCAGGCTTCATTTCACTCAATCTTTTAAACAGCCACGAGCAGTAAATAGATCCTTAAGCAAACAAAGCAAGACTTAAACTAAACGGGTCTTTAAATGCTCACAGCCTGTAAACAGAATGCAAGCCATGTTTTCATATGAGTGTGTGTGTGTGTGTGTGTGTGTGTGTGTGTGTGTGTGTGTGTGTGTGTGTGTTTACTTTCCAGACCCATAAACATGAGCTTCCCCGTAACCTTACTGGGCGTGACATTTCATCATGTGTGCATGTTCAAATTTATTTCTCAATAGTGCAGATCAATACTGCAGACACAGCTGAATCTTCCCTAATAAATATATACTCTTCTACTAAATCACACTGTGTTCAGAAGATACTGTAACAGGTCTTGGATCAGTAGTTTTAACCTATGCTCTCAGAGAATATCTAGCTAGGTCAAGTAGTTAATTAGATTGAGATTTGTCTCAGGTCAATACTTCTGCTCTTTTGTCACCACTTATTTCTCACATCTCCTGTCGGGCACTCACCAAAAGTGTGACCCTGAAAATAATATGTATAGGAATTTAGCAGAGATAGAAATCACCAAGGATTTAATTAAACCAAAGACAACATTTAAAAAACTAGATAGATAAAACAGATAAAGGTTTAAATATAAAATAAGTATATTAGACTAAAGCATCTTCGCAGTGTCCACACTATAAAACTCCACAATGTCCAAAAAAGAATAGCATCTTATCTATTCATATCTACTGTACAAATGAGCAATTCCAACATTATGGATGTGACATTTTCAGTCCAAAAAATCTATATTCTATCTGTATTCTTTCCGCACCCACCACCAAATGTCTTTTACTTCAGAATCTTTTCACATTCATTTTGCATACAAGTATTTTACACGTTATTAGACATTGTATGCACTAAATTAATGCAGTTCTCACTATGTAGCAGTAACTTTAGACTTATAATCTAAATTTAAAGTAAATTTTAACAATCTAAAGTTAGAAGCCACATGTGTGTTTGAAACATCATCTCCTTCAACTGAACAGCAGCGAACGCTTCTAGGTAGTACAAAACATTAGTGTTATATTTAGGACAATAATTCCCTAGACTATACTGGAAGTACACAGTGAACAGTACAACATTTGTGACACAGTTCTCTCTCTTTCTCACCCACTCCCTGTGTATAATTCTATGACAGAGACAATCAGAAAATAAAATATCTCTCAATATAATAAACAATTTCCACACTTATTACAGACCTTCTCTGGTCACAAAATCTCATTATCAAGTGTCAGGTACTAACTATTCAAAGAATCCACCCAGCATTATTAATTCCGGCCCAATATGTGACCCTCACGAACTTTCTGCGATGTGCATTAGTGACGGACCAATCATATCATCCCCAATATCATCTCTGCCAATGTTTTGTCTGGTTACATCATTAGAAGAGCCATCTATGACTGCATAGTTGTCTAATCGCATTAAAGTCAAAATCAGAAGTGCTGACAGACCAACACAGAGTTTTAACCATCTTGGAAAGGAAACAGAATACAAGCTCCCTTCTCTCTACACTTACACCTCTATTTTTTCTGTCCTGGCCTACTTATTTTATTCTTTCTCATTAACACTCAGTACAATCACAGTATTTATTTTCCTATATTCTGGTTACAGGGCATTCTAAATCTCTAACCCAAAGTATTGAACATCTGTAAATAATTCAGCATGAACCTTTTAAGACACAGACACCATTCAAACTTTATTTTGTAGATAATTTCAGCCCTAGGTGTGCTATGCATTTTTTATCTTTATTTTGAAGAATCTTAAAATGTATGTTTAAATCTCTCACTCACTTCAAAATTAATTTTCAAAATCTATATTCAAGTGATGACATCATCGTAAGATTCGGATCCTAAACTGCAACTTGTTGCTTTCTTCATCTATTTACATTGTTAACTGTGATTGAAAAGTGTTTAATTTACATAGACCCAAAGCCTTAAACAAAATATTACCAAAAACCGGAGATAGATTCACAGCAGGATTTGTAAAAATAACTAGTGTGTTGGTGGCATGTGCGCTACCCACTCCATTACAGCTCCAGCATGCACAACACTATAATATACAAACAGTTAGGCTAACTGCTGTCATATCACACACATACAAACTGTACATTGTCCTTGAGCTCATAATAGCCTTCCTGTCAGTGGACATATAAGTCAAAATCTCTTGGCCTTTGAAAACAACAGTCACGAGTATGACAACCGAGTCACATTTCCCTTTTACCCGTGTCAAGTCAAATGAACAAAATCTCTTAGTATTCACATTCATTTGAACTATGACCTTCTCACAAAGTCAACAGTGCCAGATACTGTTCAAGCTATACACGATACGAATATAAATATAAAATTATGATTGACCGGCTGGGTAAATGTCTCTCTGAGGACTAAAGCTGTGTTTAACGAAATCCAGAAAGGAGGCTATAAACTACAGTAAAAACTATATTGCTCTATTTAATGAGATTTTATAAAAAGGGCCTGAAAAATAATTCTCTTATAATGTCTCTTTTTCTACAGTCAAGATGCTGACAAAAAAAATGTTACTGTAAATGTACAGTAATGTTCCCTTTAGCAAATCTGACCGCAATTCATTGTAGTCTCTGTGCTTTTAAATAAGTAAACTGTGCAGTTAGCTGTATTAATTACCGTCAATTGCCCTGAGGTTGTTGTAAACAAGTACACTTGCATACGCTTTAACTGCAATCATTTTGTGTGAGAAGGTGGATAATCCCACTAACTACAAAATCACACACCCAATTACTGCCACTGTAATGAAATATACATAACAATCCAGCTAATAATATGGGGGTTTTAATAAGAGCTGTGGAAATCTGAATCACAAAAGAAACTATAGGCAAGAAGGGTGTCTTAGAAATGAAAGTAAAATTACATTCAATTCATTTCAAATGCATGTTCCCTGAGAATCAAACCCGTGAAATTGGTGTTGCAAGTACTATACTTGTGTACCTAAACCAACAAATAAAATATTGTGTGTAAATGGCCTCTACTGTAAATCTACCTCAGACTCGATTTGAAAAGAAATGACAACAGCAACCTTCGGCAAACATAATATTTAAGATTAAAATTTACAGGGAGCTACAGCTTCTCAAACAAAGCTTATGAACATAATGAAAGTTTATACATTTTTGTTATTGCCAAGATAATCACAAAGAACAGACAATAGCGAAAAAGAGAAATTGTTATTAGTATTAGTATTATTATTAGTTGTTGTTGTGAACTGCAAAAAAGGTTAAAAGGTGATTAAAAATGAAAAGAAGTTTGCAAAAAATCATTAATAAAATATAGATATTTTGTGTTACTGTTTAACGGTCCATTTGCTGTAAACATCAATGTTCTTTCTTTTCCTCATCTCATCTTTCTGTTTATTTATTTCTTCTCACCCCGGGACATATTGATTTTGAAAGCTACCAGTTGGACAAATGTGTTGGTGAAATGTAAAATCAAAGAATAGACATGTAAACAGAGTTTCATTTTGTAAAGGCATGTACAAAAAATGAAAAAAAAAAAAACATATCAGATTTCATTAAAAGAAAATACTTTTTTAACATTAAGCCTTCTGCGGTGATAATTTAAACTATGTGATGGATGATGGTTCTTTATAAAATGTCTACCGCATGAGCAATACACACCAGTGCCCTGAATAAATGTAAAATATTAACGTTTAGAAAAGCCTCTTTTTCTTTACTAATTACTGTCAAGTGAAAAGGGTATTTCTGACATTTATTTGCAGATTTAAAGCCAAATGCTCATATTTTATACCTCATAATCTCAGATTTTGATACACATTCTTTGTCAGTTATATGTGCTATTGATATGCATGCTAAAAACACAACTTAATCTCTCAAGTTTTCTGGCTGGTTTTAGAGGGACTGTGGGCAGTTTTAAGATGGTAAGGCTTGGAAACCGGAAGGCCGACCAGAAAAACCAGCTTAAGCACCAGACTTCATGAATAATCCCAGCCAGACCATGTAAGGCTGCTAACTTCAGCAGAGATGATTATTAATTACCTTTTAAGTTTATACAACATTCAAGCATCTAGAAGACGGGAGCTTGAACCCCATAAGATCTCTAGTATTCAAGTCATTCCTATAGAGCCAAACTCTGTCTCAAGAAAACAATGACAGTTGCAGAAGGCAAATCAGGTCTTTTCCCCTCTTCACCTTGAGCTGCCATTCCTCGAATGAGAAGCCACACTGAGGACGTGACTCTTTTCTCAGAACAGTGCTGTATCGAGCCATCCGGCAAAAGGCAATCCCCCAGAGAGACCCCTTTAGTGAACTGAAATAAACTCTTCCTGAAATGTCTAATAATTGTAGGGCTTTGTGACCTCCACATCCTGTGCCTCTACAAAGAAAATACATCCATAACATCAAAATACAAAGAGCATGAGAGAATGAAATAGGATGGTGTCCAGACCATGGGCTTCACCACCTGGTTCCTTCTTCAAATGGCGCGAGTGAAGGCAATACCAGACGCTCTATTGTGCTGCTTTTACCTCCTACTGTTCAATCATTCTTGTGTATGCAGCATGTGAAGTGAAGTGCGTTGGACTTTTACTGCGTTGGATTCACAAGACTTCAGAGACATTTCACGTCCCAGACATTTTCAATTCGTTATCTTACAGCAACAATACAGCAGTAAAGCCACTCAGACCCTCATTAAAACACACCGACCTTCTACATTCTCTCTAAAGACAAGGTCAGGGTCACTCAGGTAATAAAGTAACAGTCTTTGCATTGATAAGAATATTTTTCACGCTATAAAGTCTTGAATTCAGCATCTTACTACCTATTGAATCTGACATGAAAGGAGGATGGAACAAAATTGTTCGGCACTTCTGTAGTGTGAATAGATGTGAAATAGTGGTTCATTTCTAGAGATTAATAGCCATTGGATGTTGGCATATGTGACATTGAATGAAGCTAGAATTGGTAACAAAACACCACTTACACATTTGTCAGTGTCAGTCGAGCCATACATTTGAAGGACATCTTTAATCTGAGTTACATCTGAGTTTAAAGGATAAAAACACTTCTGTAATCTCCTTATTAATCTTTATTTCCGAAGAGTATAAGATTCAAATAGAAAAAACAAAAACCCTAAAATAAAAACTATACAAAGATTGAAGCACATCTTATATTTGGGGATGTTCAGATGTTTTGAAATCTTACATTGACAGTGGCTTACACTGCATTCATTCTGTCAAGTTCATTTAGTTGTTGTAACTCTTTTGTTTGGGCTATGCTCAGATCCATAAGTACTAAATTCAGTAAATATTTGAATACTATCAATTTGCCCTTGAGCTCTCCAGTCTTAGTCAACCTATGATGAAATGAACAAAACTATCATATTTAATTTTCTCATTCATATTCTGGGAAAGTCTACAGTGAGGGCAGCCCCACATAATAAAGCCTGATATCTTGCTAATCAGTAATATAAAGGGTTTAGCAACAACACAAGAGTGATTATCACTTGAGAAGAAGTGAGGTTCACTTCATTACCATTTCTATTATCTCGGTTTTATATTCTTTATTTTACCATCTAAATTAGTTCTAAATGACTCTTCATGAGCTCTTTTTGATTGTTTGCTTGTTTTTTTCATTGTCTTAATGTGGCAACTCTCACGCAAGTACCTACAAATAAGCCCCCGTTCGTATTAAACTCACTAACAAAACATGCGCTGCTGATACTTCATTTATCAAGTATAATTAAAGATAACATTAAGAAGAATTGCCAATTATCAGTAAAGAAGTGGGAGGAAAACGAACATGCTGATCCATGGTTTTAAAAAATTGTGCTTACAACAGGTAAACAAACCACAAAAAACATGCCTACACATTACTGACTTATTTCCTCCTGATGTCCTTTCTAAAGTAAACGAAATAGAACATTAGCATACATTTAACTAAATTGCCAGGTTCTCTAAAACGTTATTATCTAGAAAATATTTGTAAATTTATAAAAGCTTGTACAGCCCTTACAATTTGGTGAAATGGATCTTTCACCCTTGGCAAAAATGAAGTTTAAAACATTACTCTGGCCTCTGTGCATCCATAAGGAGCGGCCATGAATTTACACGACAGACAGGGTATAAGTTTATGATGGTCACCTTTGATAAGCAAAACTAATTTAAAATGGAGTGACATACTATTAGTAAATAACAATAATCATCAAGAAATACGGGACCCGGCAACAGATCTTACTGTACATAAGTACATACATAACCAAGCCCAGGTCCATACCATATTTAATTAGGATTAGCAAACAAGCACAGCTACAAATAGTGACTGCGAAATGCCTAAAATGAGTCACATTGTGCATTATGACACGAACATTCATTAATCTCTATAATTGAGCATTACTACTTCTGGAACCCTATCTTACTAAATCAATTCATTTTCTCAGTTCACCATCTTTGGACCTCGCAGTGCTGTTTTGGAAAGCAGACGTTGCTCCATTGTAAAATAACATATAATCAGCAAGTTAAGGTGGTCTTAAAAGGGTAATTTGCAATGTTATGGGAAAACCTAGACCTTATTTCTTTCTATTGATAGAATTAATAGACCTGCATGGCCACAGTGTTATCTTCAAACTATTACACTACAATTACACCCCATGTCTGTTCTGGTTAAGTGGCTAGAACCTGAACAATTGACTTTCTCATTAACCACATCTAAACAGTTTCATCTCCTTCTTGTTTTTCTACACTTCCTCTTCCCTCAGTTACCAAGCCCGCACCTTCACCCATCTGGATCTTTTCTGTCCGTCATTAAAAAATGCTAATTTCAAATGAAATATTTATGCCATAGCACAGGTATTAGTCTTATAGTATTTAATATAACGATCCAGCAGCAGAATCTCTTTGCTGTTAAATCAATAAAATCAGTTTCACTTTCCCAGGGAGTGACAATTTTTTCAAGTTAACTTAATGTATGTTTATATAACTTAACGTCTTTGTTATGAAAATACTACTATTCAAGAGTTCATTTGAGTGGCACTCCATCATCTTTCCTTATCATAGTAAACAGTAAACCACTATGCTGATTGTAAGCTAGTGTCATAGTGTTTGCACCAACTTGCTGACTACAGATTCTCAGAGGAAAAAGAAGAGGAAAGCTACTGGTGTAATGAGCCTTATGTTATGATTCAATATGGTAGTGTTGCCCTGAATGTATGAGTTAAATGCATATACACCCGTTTACCTCTACAGTAAGTGCACTTTCAATGGTAGCGACTCCAAACACATTTCCTCTTTAATGTATTGAAATCTCAATTGAAACCCTCAGTCTATCTGATTTAATTCTGTACACTGCTGCAATTGCTGTTTTGCAATCCTGTAACACAAGCGGGACTAATCATGTTGTTTCTTAGAATGAGGAAGCTTGTTTAATCCTGTTTAGCATATTAAGGTAGAACACTAATTTTCGGCTTTGAATAGATGCTATGCTATGCTTTTTCTCTATACTTCACACCATTTGTGAAATTAGTCAAATTCATATCCAGTATGAATCTTCTGATGTAGAATTTCTATATAAGCCATATCCAGTATAAATCTTCTTTACCCTTGGTTAAATCACTAAAATGGATTGACTCATATAGCTTGCTTAATGTTTTTATTACATATGCTATTTTTAAAATATCAGTTTGTAATTGCAGACAAACTCCTGCATGTAAGTGACCTATACCATCTGAAGGTTGGTTTCAGCCAGACTAATGAGACATTACACACCGACTGCTTTAAGCTTAAGCATGTACTAATGACAGTATAGTCTATGACATCTGTAGCTCAGTTTCACTGTCCGTCTCAACTGCAGTACATTACTGAACTCCCTCAGATCTGCATCCGTCTGTAAAGATATATAGCATATGTGCAATTAAACACAGTATCACATGAAATTTTACTATTCCCTGAAGCAAAGAGATTACACAAAAAGGGCTATTATTTGCATGCCAATGTCAATCACAAAAGCAATTTCACAGGATGAAAACAATGTTAGAAACAATAAGTGGACAGGAATTTCATTTCTCTGCTACCTTGAGTTACAAAAGTACAGAAAGCAGGAAAATAAACTTCAGGCACTTCAAGGGCTCTTTAAATGACAAATTGTCATTATTGTCATAAATGACAAATTTCTTTATGAAATCATAGAACCCTAAAATAAAAGAATAATAATATAAATTAAAGGTGCTTCAAATATCCTGTGGGTACTCAAGGAACCTTAAAATAAAGTAAGTGCCTCAAAACCTAAAATATTGTAAGTGCCTCAAAACTCTTCTTCGTACAATAGGGTTACTAGTGGACCACTAACGGTCTTGCTAGTTCTTGAATAAACTTCTTGAAAGATACTTTAGGTACTTTGAATTCAGTTCCTCAGAGAACCATTTCTTTGTAAGGTGCCCTAAGGTCCTCCTGACGGTTCTGCCGGTGTGGCAAGTAAACAACCTTAAATGGTTCTTCAAGGATCTTGTTATTTTTGTAGGCAAACAGTGTCATAGATTTTAAACATCCTTAAAGGTTTAGGCCTAACAAACAACGGCTGAGCTTTAGAAATGAATTCCAAGTATTTTAGTCGGTTTCTCATAGAAAAATATTTATTGCCTCCGAGGAACAAACTGAAGAACTCCAATAAAGCACCTCTTAAACTACCACTTACTACCAATTACAGACAGCCAACAGAAACACCGGCCCACTCTCAGGAAATTGTCATTTTAATCCTTTCTGAATGGTAAACAAACTGTGCTCTACATAGCATTCATCTACCTGCACTTTCTTTTACAGTGAATTATAAACACTTTACCCAGAAATCAATTGCATGATCACTCAGTCAATACAAAAGTAAACATCAGAATCCAGCAGGGGAATATTACTGTAAATCATCAGCCAGTTTGTACAGAAACACCTGGAAACCAGAAAACATATGTTCCTATTTAACTCATTTGTAACATCATTCTTAGTGTTGCAAGTCATGCAGAGAGGTTAAATGAGTGTTCTGTGGCATAACAAGTTTGAGTTAAGACACAGCAGGACATCAATCTGATTTTATGTAGACTTACATTCATACTAACAAGCACTTGCAGCAAGAGGAAGTGATGTTATTGATACACTTCTCTGTGACATTAACAAGTATTGGGAAAATGAATGAGTAAACGGCAGATAAGATGAGGAAATCCTGACCCGCGGTTGCTCAGCCGTTTTGGGAATCTGATTTTCTGAGAATCCAGCAAAACAAACCAAAATCATGCGAACTGATCTGTGTTATTCAATGAAAATTAATGCAGCTTTAAAACATTAATGTTGTTTTATTCTGACCAGTCAAATAATCCACCTTTCAGATGAACTCTTTCAGTGTAAATCAGTGCAACACACTGAAAAAGATGAAAAGGGGATACAGAAAAATGGGAACAGCTCTGAAATACAAAAGAGCAAGTCTGTAACTATAGTTATTTCACACATTTGAAATGGGTGCAAAATTCATTTAGGCTTGGCAGGTATGAAAGCTCTTTACCATTTCAGAATATTTTCTGGGTCATTCCCGAGCACCTGTCTGCAAAACTGAGTTCTCATGAGTGTGTCGATACAATATCTATTACAGCAACTGTCTGAAATGAACCCCAGCTTCCAGCTCATATTAATAGTTATTATTAAGTCATATTCTGAAAGTGAATATTAATGTAGCCCATCACAATAGAATGATCAGCAGTGCGCATCCTCAAAAAGACCATAAACACATTTGTAGTCACAGCCATTTTTTTCATGTGGCTTTCAATAAAAGAAACATCAATCATGTCCTGGTTTTGAAAATGTGTTTTTCAATATTTGTGTTCTCTGCAAGAACAAATAAATAGTGCACACACTGGGCCGAAATGAGAAGAATAAAGAGAAGTTTGAAACAAAAAAGTTTTAAATGACAAACTTTCTTCACGCTCTTGTTTCATATGTTTCATTTCAGTCAGTCTTTTCTGTGAAATGCTGTTTATTTATTACTTTCATCTTTCTGTATACTCTCATTTTCTCTCTCAATAAGTCTAAGTGTTGATTTGAGATTCACAAGCAAAAAAAGACTTTACAACACCACTTAAAACTGGAGTTAAAACAGAGAGCTTTCACCCACACACACTTGGAGGCCAAAGAATAAAGTAGATTCTTATACAACTCCCACACAATGCCAATTAAATGTCATTTTTCCAAGCATAGGGCATTTGCCAGTATTAAATCTTCATCAGAATGACTGACGAATGAAAAGGGGAGGAAACGGGATGAAATGTGTATGAGAGAGAGAGAGAGAGAGAGAGAGAGAGAGAGAGAGAGAGAGAGAGAGAGAGAGAGAGAGAGAGAGAGAGAGAGAGAGAGAGAGAGAGAGAGAGAGAGAGAGAGAGAGAGAGAGAGAGAGAGAGAGAGAGAGAGAGAGAGAGAGAGAGAGAGAGAGAGAGAAGTCATTAATGACACCGTGGAACACAGCAGCCTCCAGCTTTGCTCTCTAATTACATTTGGCTCTTTGTAACATTCTGGAATTACTAGTGCTGCGTTTCCAGCTTCCAAGTAGCTTTTAGAGAGCCCACAGACTAACACTCTGCTTTATCTCATACTCATTTATTCTCATGCTCTCTCACTATCTCCCTTTTAGTTGGTGCCATCCACACTTGCTTGCCAAGCCCTAAAACAAACATTAAACCAATGTCAAGTCTCCTAAATTGCTGCATGCGAAACATAACAGGGTATGTTAAAATCTCAACCCTCAGGGCGTTAGTATGCTGGAAAAATATGAACCGAAGTAAAAAAAATGAAAGAATGAATGAACGAATATTATAAGCTAACTAAAAATCAATTTAGAAATGAGTAAGTTAATAATTGAAAAGCAATTAATAAAATTTAAAATTAAAAAGAATTTAATTGTACACGATTTAAACTAATTCTACAGAAAGAACATACTGTAATAAAGCAATCCTAAAACTTCTTGAAGATTGCAATATTAGTTAAGGTTTTAAAGAGTTTGCAAACACTTCACAATAAGGTTATATTTGGCAAAAATAGTTAATGCATTAATTATTATAAACTAACAATAAATTAATATTTTTACAGCATTTAATAATCTTAGTTCATATAACTTCACCATTTACAAATACAGTACATATATTTAACACAGAACTGTTGACAATAGTTAATGAACAATAAACTAAAATGAACAATTGTATTGGCATTAACAAACATTAACAAAGTATAATAAATGCTAAAAATATAAACTGCTCATTGTTAGTTAATTTTATCTAATGCATTTACTATGATAATAAATAACTAAAAAAACAAACCTAAACACACTGTTTGTTAGTTTGCTACAAGACTTGGAAGGTTATCAGAAACTCCTAAATGCTTTTGGCAATTATATCAAAATCTTGCATTGTTAAAAAATTAATGAATATATTTTGCACCAAAAAGTGTATTTTGACATTAGACCGCTGCAGCTCAGACAAATAATCCACTACTTCCATGCTTAATATATCCACCAATTAACCAGGTCAACAATTAGCTATCCAACATTATATACTCTATTCTCAAAAGCATATGTTCTTCATGATTATGAATATTATTATACTGACAGTTTCATTTAAAGGATGACACCTTATTTAATAGGAATCAAATTCATGACCAGGCACTACAGGCAGTATTGCTCATAGCTTTCATTAGTTAGTTAGCAGTGTTTCAAGCCTTAGAATCAAATCATTTGATCTTCTGTCAAGCGTGGAAACCAATGGTAAGATTCAATATTCCCAGCAGGTCTCACAAGTAGGGATTTGATTTGAAGATGTGATAATTGTGCCTCTATTTCAAACATAGACATCAAAACCACACGAGCAATTTGATTGCTAGTATTGCAGGGCTCTGATGAAAACACAAGTACTTCTTACTTGCTATCAGCTATTAACATCAATCCTTTTAGATGAGGTCACTCACGCCTTCGTTTTTATGTAGCCCACACACAGACACTAAAGCTGAAGGGACAGACAAGGCCAGGGCTCAAACAATCCTTGAGGACAGATTCAGATTCTGGATGGATTCTGATGCTGTTGTTTGCACCTGACTGGACTCATGATGGGAGATGACAGAGGCTTGCACACACACTTGTGGGGTCACTAGAGTGTTTCTCTTGACCTCATAATCTTATGATCTAAAGGCATATTAAATATCTGATATTACTTTTGAAAACAAAAAATATAATAGTGCAAACTTGTTAATTTCTTCAATTTCTTAGGTTTGATTTGTTTCTTATTATTCTGAATTGTGGAGAAATTATGAAAACTCTAAATAAGCGTAAGTGACCCTGAACTGAATGTATTACTCAAACATATCAAACGTCTGTTTTGTAAAATGATTTACTCAGAAGTGTGCTTGTGCCATCATTCTACAAAATAAATAATAAAAATAACTTCTGAGAAAATTCTTCTTGAAATTCTTCTATCTAATAGAAAGAGATTTATACATTTTTACTCTGTGTAGGCTACTGTTAAACTAATATCCGGCTGATATTCAGTTTAGCAGTCAGTGCATACTCTCTCTTTATTCTTCAGTTTCATCCAAAAGTCTATATTCTTTTGATGAAGAATGATATGCGTTACATTAGCTAGTCAGGCAAGTGTACAGTAGCTACAAAAGTGTTTGGGAAACTTGAAAGGCCTCTTGGTAACTGTTCAGCTGTTTCACGCTCCTAAATACATGAGGAAAGACAGACATGCTGCAACTTGCTTTCCAAACCTATGATATAATATCATTTATCAAAATCCCAAACAAAAACCCATTCTTCTCATGTATTCATGGTAGTGCCCACCTGGCACTATTTTTTAATATTCAAAGAAGAATTTTGAAAACTGTGACATCATACATGGACTAGACTGGAGAGAGTGCTCACATAATCAATAATATTCATCAAACTGTACGCCATCCAATTGGGGCTTCAGCAGAGTCATTTCATCAAATCTCAGGTGCTCTAAGTATTCATGCATCAATCATCTAAAGAGCTCTTACCACTAAAGATCCCAACATAACCACCTGGAGGCAAGTCCATAAACGCTCAGGGAACGCTGAGGGAACACTTGGGCTTGGGAACTGCAGAAGCATCAGCAAAAGTGTCATCCAGGCCTGTAACTGAGTGGGTTGTATAGAATGCTAAAGTTACAGTCTGCCATGCCAGGTCAGTGTATATTCATATGCCACAGTAATAATAAAGCCAAAGAGGATAAAATCACTTTTTAGAGAGTTTTTTGAAGCACCTGAATATGTGACTTTGAAAGCATAAACAGCCAAACAAAAGCTATGGGTGATTAAGATGTTGTTGGTGCAGAGATAAAAATATAAAATAGGTACCTATCCAAACTTAAGTAGGGCTCAGGTGCAGGACAAGAAATAATAAACAAATAAAAGAAATAAATGTCCCCACAATGAAATTAACACTCCAAAAAAAGTATTAAATCTGAGCAAAGTTTTGTCCAGGCTGGTTTACATCAAGCACAGTAAACAATAAATCTATTCATATTGAAATATTTCAAATATGATTCCACAAAATTATCAAAATTATGATGTATAAAGTAAAACTCATAATTAAAACTTGTAAACTCTGAATTTTCTGAGAGCTCCAGCTATCAACTGACAGTCGCAATGTCACGTACTTGAGCTAGAGGATGTATGGAGGATGGTAAAATGTAGTTATAATACTAATAATTCACATAATAATTCATATTTTTGACTAATGCAAAATAAATATACATAAATTCAATAAATAAACATGAACAATACAGTGTGTTGTCATAAAAACTGATAATTCAGAGTCTAATGATGTAACAATCACAGTATAACTACAACATGGAGTGAACACAGAATAAATCTGCCATGTCACCTGACACAGAATAGTCAATGAAAACTAGTCACAACACACTGACAATCAATGAAAACTAGTTACATTACACTGATATCAGTATCAGATTTCAGTCTGTTCATCACGCAAACCATTGTATGGTTCCAGAAGACTTGTAAGAGAGTCATATGGACTATTTGGTATTTTTATTGTGCTTTGTTCTGGAGCTTAACAGCCCAAATCTCCATTTACTCTCATTATATAAAACCTGCTTCAACATCTCATGTTCCACAAAAGAAAGTTATGCAAGTTTGGAACAACACATTCGTACCTAAAGATACCGAAACTATTAATGACAGAGGCTGTTTTTAAGTGTAATTGGCTAAGAAGTAGGGCAGAAAGATTTGCATATTCAAATACACATGCTTCTCCAGACATCTAAACAGTGCTAAAGAGCATGAATATTTAAACAATTATCCATCTCCATAATCAGCAAACACATCAGGCTTATTGCTTATTGTGTACACACTGCATAGACTGCTGAGAGCCCTAGAAAATGAAACCATAGTTTGTTAATTGTCAAAAAGTTTATAGTTTTAAAATGAGCCAGTGTTAATATTTTAAGGTGCTTATAAATATTTTAATTTGCCTTCAGTGCCTTTGATTTCCAAACAACCTTTGTCACCTGCACACGACACGACCGATCCACGCTTAACATCAGAAGACAGCAAGACACCTCTGCTTTTCTCTGACCCAGACAAAAGCAAATCTTTTGAAAAAAACTGATGACCTTTAGCTCTGAGATACACAGATAAAGCGAGTGAATCAAACTACTGCAATAGAAGAGATCAGAAATCCACAAAAGACTCTTCAGCGCACAGCGGCTTTTGTACAGTACATTTATTTACAATTATTCATTTGGTAGACGCTTTTATCTAATGTGACTTACAGTGATCCGTTGAATTCCAATCTTATCATGAAAAACTATATATTGATGGAAAGGTCTAAGACTATTTGACAAATGTTCATAACAATAAACATGAACTAAAAAAATGGTAATGTTAATATGGTTTTTAAAAATGTTTGTGTACACATTTTCATGCGTACGCTCAATATGTGCAGTGACAGGTTAAACCATATGCACCATATACATTTATATTAGATTGAAAAACCTGGACTGGAGAATTTCAGCATCACGCATCATATGAGGAACTGTATACTTAATGAAGTGTCAATAAGGGTTAAACCCTGTTAAAAATATATTAGACTTGCAAATGAGTGAAGTTAGTATGCTTAAACTGCTTATCCTTTCCTCAAGTTTCTGTTTAAAGTAGGGCAAGGTTATTTTTGCTTAATCATGCATACAGGAGTGTGGATAAACAGGCTTAAAGAGTAAGCAGCATTATGGATGCGGGATACTGGGCTTGTGGAGGATGTGAAGATGTTAATGAAGGGCGTCAGTGCTCAGTGAAGATGCAGGTTTAGTGGGGTTATCTCTGCTGTATGGAAACAGGTGAATGCAGCTTTCATCTGCAGGTGTGAAAACATCACTCTGGGTGCCAGGAAAGGAAAAACAACGCTGTCATGAAGCGTCACTCACACAACAGGCAAACACACATACAACTCCATGTCTGAATGAGAACAATAGACTTTTGCTGTGTTATAAATAAAGCAGTTACTACATAAAAAACTCAAAACCCATGTAGTAAAACATAACATCAAACTACTGATTTGAATCGCTTGAATTGAAGACACACCTGCACAGGCAACACAAACAAAGGCTCTCTGGAGGTGCTGACATACATGCTTTACAATTACAGTAATTTACAGTAGCAATTTGACAAGCTGAATAAGAAAGAGAGGAAAACAGTTTTTTTGTATATTGTGCCAGTGCTGTAAATCACTTCTACAGGATCAAAAAGACTGACTCTCATCCAAATTACTTATCTGAGATCTGTCAACCACAAACAAAACATCACAGTTCATTAATCAGCTCTTTTTTTTTAAACAAACGCCTCTCTTTCTGTGATTCTCGCTGTATCTGTTATATAGTAATTTTTAGATTAAATAGCCAATCACTTCAAATTATTTTTCACTTTGCTTAACATAGCAACATAGTCAGATTCAATTAGTCAGAGTTTGCAAAGGTGGACAGAGTAATTGAATTAACAATGGCTGGAAATCACTACTGTAAGTGCTACTGTTCGAAATGCTGAGACTTACAGACCCAAATAGAAAGGCTATTTAAATGCTGAACAGTGGTTAACCAATAGGTTTTTGAATAAGAGATGCTTTTACATTTTTATATCCCCAACCTAAAAAATTTGACTAAATTCACTGAAATACTTCATAGAGCATCCAGCTGATCAGTTTAGTTAGTGTTTGTACTATTTTCAACACTGCAATATGCAATTTTTCCAAACAATGATTATGGCATTATGGGATAAACCTGGCTGAATAATCCGAGCCGTTTCAGTACATTCACCAGCTGATGAAGGGAGTTGCTCTTTTCATGTTTGTGTTAGCTAGGTCAGTTAAAAATAGCACTGTTCACTGGTGGGACTAATGTCTGGAAATATGATGAAGGGACTGAATTAAATGTGTGTGTAGAAATCAAGATGACATGTATCTAACCCTAACTCTATACAGAGGAAAAGACTACTCTGAATGATAATGTATCATACTGTATTCCATAATGTTTATTTCCTCTTCCACTCCACTCCTATTCCCATTTCTGTTTTATTCTTCCTAGTTCACATTCTTTTTCTCTAAACACATCATCCATCTAAAGGGGTTGCTTAGCAACTTCCTTTTATACAGACAATTCCTCACTCTCTCTTCCCTCTTTTCATTTTCGGGTAATTTCCTTTTACTGTATCTCAGTCCATTTCCCTCTCCTTGTCTCACACAATAACTTTCAAACTTCTTAACCCCAGCATTTCTGTTCTAATCCTCTGCGACTTTTCTTTCCGAAACACTTCTTGATCCTTCGCTGTCTGCCTGTCCTTCCTGTTTTCTCTTCTTTTTTAAGAGCACAGCAGTGTGGAAATGCTTGACTACTCACAATGGAAACGACAAACACAACACATAGTCCTCTGACCAGCTCCTCAGCATCACACTTTGAATGCACTTCTGCTTGACATCCCCTCCTGTAGCTCATGACGGCCTTATGCCTTTTCACATCTCTTTCCTTCATCTATTCTCACTTGCTTTTTTCCTCTTTGCTCTCGGCATCTTCACATGCTTGTTTGTGTGAAAACAATAATCTCTTGACAGCTGAAGGATGTTAATAACTGCTGTTCTGTGCCTGCGCAGACGTCACACACGCACACACATTCTGAAAGCTATGGGCAACCTCAGAGTAACCTTGCTTGTATCTGGATAAAATATTTATCCAACTGTGATCTTGGAAGCCTCTCGTATGACTGCATTGAGAAGAAAGATTTCCACAAGCACACTTGTGAGAGGAGAATGCATTTGCTCTGCTGAAGATCATATATTTTGTGCGTGGATCTGCTTTATTGGCATATAATGTTGCTATCCATCATCCTGTACAAAAACACATGAGCATACTCACATGCGGACACACGTTTTTCTATTATGGTGAATATTTTCCATTGACTTTTGTTTTTCTGTTTTAATACTGATGTAATGATTTTTCAACCCTATAATGCTAGTCATAAACCCTGATAGCATGCAAGATGCATTTTACATTTTTATTAAGACACTAACTTTGTTTATTATGCTATTTTGCTTGTAGTGACCAGCTGAGTCTGGTTCCTCATAAAGTTTTTCCTACTGCAGTCTCCTGTGGGGCTTAACACATTAAGACATGATTTTCTGTTTTAAAAAAGCACAGGTAAAAATGACGTGACCTGACCATTGGCTGATCCATCCAATGTAGGTCACTTCATGTCTATGGCATACACACACACATTTACAGACCGATATTTGGGATCTGGCATTATTGCTTGCATCTGTTTTACAATGAACAATAGTGAAATTGTGTCATACATGTTGGCGTGTGTGTGTTTGTGTCCCTAAGGAATGAACTTGTCCTCTTTACTGATTAACTGTGGAATTGTGGGTGATCTGGCATCCTGTACCGGTAATGAATTTAATTATGGATTAACACTGGGCACAATTAAACTCATAACACATTCAGCCAACTGCCTCTATGTCTGTGTGTGTGTGTGTGTGTGTGTGTGTGTGTCTGTGAGTAGGTGCATGTGTTGTGTGGGAGCTGTGCCAGTTTCTATGTAAAGACAATGAATAGAACAGACATAATAAACTGTGATTTAAACAAAGAACTAAAGAGCCGGTGACCAATCAAGAATAAAAAGCTAAATGACAAACAGTTTACATCTGTACTGTATGTGTTTTTGTGTGTCCACAAGGATGAATTTACCTCCATGAGTGTTGTGTATCCTCCAGATCATTATGTCACTAACAATATCCTGAACCACTGAAACAAGGCAAGATGAATCCATAGAATTACATTGTAGATGCCAAATTCTAATCCTACCAGCTGAATGTTATGGGAGAAATATTTCTCAGATCAGACTGGACCCTTTTTTCTATTTTTATATTGTGTATTTTTGGTATGCCTCTGGCCACCACATTTTCATATTTTTCAGCTGACAGCAGAGAAACCCAACATGATCTTCTGTCGCAGTGGCCCTCCGACTGTAAGGTCTGATGTGTTTGAGTTCAGACATGCTCCTCACAGTAGCACAGTTATAACTTGTAGTTATTTCAGTAACTGTTGCCGTCCAGTCAGCTTGAAGCAGTCTGACCGTTTTCTTCTGACCTCTTTCATTAACAAGCCGCTCTCACCCACAGAACTGCCTCTCACATACTGTTTTCTGTTTTTCACACCACTCTCTGTAACTCTGCTATATGTGAAACTCCCAGGACATTAGCAGTCTCCGAGACTCTCACACTACATCTGATACCAACAATTATTATATGAAAAAGCCTAAATTACTTGGCTACACTTAGATATTTGTCTTGAGGGGTCAAGGTTTGACTGGTCTCCATGACTACTAGTTGTAATACTAACCATGGAATTTATAAAAATCCAGAGTCTATGTTTTCAGTCTCTAAAATGTCACGCAAGTGTCTCCCCAAGAGACATGAGAGGCAAACACAGTTACATAAGTCTCCTTGAGCATGTATGACTGCATATGCCTTCAGAGAGAGAGAGAGAGAGAGAGAGAGAGAGAGAGAGAGAGAGAGAGAGAGAGAGAGAGAGAGAGAAATATTCAGATCAGAATGTGCTTTGGATAGGAGCGATAAGCCTCTTCTTTCATCATCCCATGTCTTTCATCCTACTTACTTTCTCTTACGCCAGAATTAATGTTTTCTGAACCTGACTTTCACTTCTCCCACAAATGTTTTTATCTAGGTTTAAGAAACTAAACAGATCTGTTACAGAAAATGAGATCTGGTGCACACATCAACTTTATACTTGAACTGATACACACACCCCACACACACACACACACAATCTAAAACACAATATATTCATGAAACAGCTACACAAGCTCTGATAATGACACACACGTTATCTGCCACACTCTTCAATGGCAATGATGATAACAAATCTGTCAAATCTGTGCTTTTCAATCAAGGCTAAAATAAAAAGAATAGAAATATGCTTCAGCTAGCTCACCTGTTAATTTTGTTTGTTTAAATAAAATAACAGAAAAGTTTGAATGACATTAATTGTAAATCATTAGAATTTGGAATGGTAAAAATGAAACAAAAAAGACGCTCTTTCCTAGAGCAACAGAGAAGAAACACACTATGGACGAGGCTGAAGGCAATGTATCACCAGACGTAAAAATGCTTAAATATTCCATAAATTGTTACCAGATATTCCAGACATAATAATTACAGTGGCCATACTGAGGCACTTAGCTATGATGTGATGGAGGGACCACAAAGAAAAGGAGCATTTCATACTCGGGTAAGAGGGAACACAGTTCATTTTCAGTATTATGAAAATGAACTATAATGAGAGAGAAACCGAACAAAACATTGGGTACAAATGGCATAAATCATTAAAAGAAAAGAAGATATAATCACAGTTAATGTAAGTTTTCTCTCTATTTTATACCCTCACAGGAACTTGTGATGTTTTATCATTCTGAGCATCTCTCAGAAACATAAAACACACAAAAACTCAATTAGAATCTATGACCTTTGGGCCGTGACTGTTGCTAAGGTGATAGCTGCCAGGTCCTCTGGGTAATGTAGTCCTGGTGTCAGCATCCTTTGGTGCATTTTCATTACAAACGACCCAAATCAGATTTAGTGTGCTGCCATTGCTTTTGGAGTCCACTGGCTGTTCCCGCTGCAGTATCATGTGTATTCATGAGTTTAGAAAAGCAATTATCTCTTGGCAAGTTTGGATTATATTATTTGCAACACCCGCAGGCAACAATGTGTAAGTGTGTGTGTGTGTGTGTGTGTGTGTGTGTGTGTGTGTGTGTGTGTGTGTGTGTGTGTGTGTGTTTGTTAGTGGGAGATTCCATGCATGTGAATTATTGAGCAGTAATAAGGGTGAGCACGAAAGTCTATGACAGTTCAACATGATGTATGAAAGATCATTTAGAATGATTAAGTTGTATAAGTTGTTTTCTTTCTTGACTAAATTAGATATTATTATCATTTGAGAGAAAAGTTAAATTGAAAAATGTTCATTTGTGAATTCATTAATGTAGACTGTAGCTGGGCTACAGCATGATTTGTGATTTTAATATCAAAAAACTTTCACCTTATTACTAGGTTAAAATATGATTTTGAAGTCCAGAACTTCACAGATGAGAAAAACACATCACACAAATCATCCCATGTGAAGCTGCAGTCTGCTCCAGAAATGTACACATCACACAAAATCAGAGAGAGAGAAATAGAGAGAGAGAGAGAGAGAGAGAGAGAGAGAGAGAGATATCAGATCAGATAGAGAGAGAGAGAGAGAGAGAAATAGAGAGAGAGAGAGATGAGAGAGAGAGAATGAGAGAATGTGAGAGAATGTGAGAGAATGGGTGGCTGGTAATGAGCCAGTGTGGATGGTGTCAGACATGATTGACAAGGCCACAGTCACAGAGAATGGAAATGGATGCATTACACACACACGTCAACACAACAAAATGGTAATGCAGAAATATATATTCCAAACATGGAGTATATTGCGTTCTTTTGATCCTTGATTTCACATTAAGCACGTAAAAGCATTGATATTTCATCATATTGTTGGATATAGCAATAACTCATGCAGAGAGATACTCCTCAAGGCTATAGCTTTCAGTCTTGTTAGAAAAGCAACCAAATTTCAAGAGCGAGTTTGTTTGATCTTACTCAACAACTACCTGTCTGACACATCTTTGACAGATGTATGATAGAAGCATGTGCTGTAGGCAATGCTTTGCTGTCAAAAAAAAAAACGTTAGAGCTGCCAGACTCTCTCAGAAATATGAGAAATGTAAGAAAACTTTTTGTGGTCATGTCATTTAAACATGTATGACTTTCTCTCTTCTGCAGAACACAAAAGTTGATATTGTGAAGAATGTTGGTAACCAAACATCTATTGAATATAATTGTATGGACACAAAACCACTGAGACATTTCACAAAATATCTTCTTTTGTGTTCCACAGAAGAAAGAGTCATATACAGGTTTTAAACAGCAAAAAGGTCAATAAATTATGACAGAATATGTAATTTATGGGTGAACTATTCCTTTAAAAAATGACAATAAGTAGTAACTACTACTACTATAGTATTAATAAATATTCATAAATGTTTATAATAATTGGTAGCTACAGTTACAGGCATGTAGATCTTTTTCTATGTTAATCAGAGCTTTTGTCCTACCCATTCACAAGTAACAGTGGAATCTATTTTAGGATCAGTTTCTATTTTTAAAACCTCATGGCTGATAGCCCCACCCACACAGCAATCTCATTTGATAAAAGTTCTGCACCTTCTGAATATT
The DNA here is from genome assembly GCA_019155185.1 of Beaufortia kweichowensis. Lineage (NCBI taxonomy): Eukaryota > Metazoa > Chordata > Actinopteri > Cypriniformes > Gastromyzontidae > Beaufortia > Beaufortia kweichowensis. Next base: position 6,278,192 of record CM032804.1, read on the forward strand.
AATAATATATCAATATTGAAAAACAATATTTGGACTACACTGTACTGTTTTACTTTATGATGCTACTTACAAAAAAGCAGTTCCAAGAAATGTAAAATAAGATTGTAATAATGAAGTATGAAGTGTAAAAGAACACACAACATATCAGACATGTGACCATCTGACACAACATGTGGCTTTACACAAACACAAGCACACGACATGCTGTCAGACAGCAGTAACAGAACACAATGACACAACAACACACATTCAAACATATGGCAGCAGAAGCTGCATCCTTCCACCCTCACAATCTCTGTGTCAGTGTGTGTGTCTGTGAGCTTCGGCTCTAATGACAGCTCATTTCCCCAGTGAAGGAGGAATATTCATCATATTTCATCAGAGCTTACGGAGTCCCCCAGCAAATAAGCGAGAACGCAAGAAAACAACTGAACGAGTGGCAGATGAAAGGAAATATATTTAGAGAAAATGCAGTAAACAAGAGCAAAGTATGCATCTGCTTGTGCTCTGCTGTTCCCTGTGTTACTCTGAGGTAAAAATCATTAGTATTGTTTTTCTAGAATCCTTGCGTGAAGATGTGTGAAACTCTGATACAGTGAATCAATTTGGCACACACACTCACACATACTGTATGCACACACACACGCTAACAAACAGATGGAAGAATGCAGACACAGTTACTTCGCTGTGAGGCAGAGAGCCAAGCTGACAACAGCAAAATATGCCCACCGGTCCTTCTGCCACTAAACACACAACACAACTCTATTATCCAGAGACACAAACAACTACACACACAACTTTATCAACCACAATACACTCTTATTCAAACAGAGTCACAACATGCACGTCTGAAAACTAAATTTCATTTCATATAATTTATTTTGTCTGTATTGATTGTTGATAGATAGATAGATAGATAGATAGATAGATAGATAGATAGATAGATAGATAGATAGATAGATAGATAGATAGATAGATAGATAGATAGATAGATAGATAGATAGATAGATAGATAGATAGATAGATAGATAGATAGATAGATAGATAGATAGATAGATGTTGTGTGCAGAATAACTGTGTTTTTCCCGCTAGAGCAGCAGGATGGAGTGGATAAGTTGAGCTGTGTGTCATTCAGAAGCAGAGACTGATTAGATACTACAGTGCTGTAATGGAGGAGATTATTGTGAAGAAATGAAGCAGTCTGAAGCTGAAGACAAGCCCTTTAAATAAAACTAAAACAAACCTAAAACTATCCAATTCTCTAAAAACAACAGTCACAACAGCAGGAGACTCAAAATGACTTCTTGTTTACCAAGAATTTTGTGACAGTTTGCTCACAGACTCCAATGTTTTCAGATACAGATGATCCGGAACAGAACAGACATCACAATGACATTGGGGGGAAGCGGAAGATGGTAAGTAGAGGAAGATGAGACTTAGATGAGGATAGTATGAAAATAACATCCAACAACTCTCTAAATTATCTAAATAACTTTAATTAATCTTGTGTGAAAACCTAAATGTTTTCAAACATTTGTTTCCTTACAACTCATCTTTTACAGCTGTACACAGTTCATTGTCATTGTCATTTTACATTGTTAAGACTTTTCTCTTGGTATTTAGTTTGCAGACCATTGCAAATATGCAAAGCACTGAAGTTCAAATGCAGATAAAAGTAAAAAGATTGCAACATATAACACTTTCCAATAACTAAACACTGAACTAGTTGATATTCATATCACCAGAGGCCTGTTGATTTCCTCATACAAAATCAAACAAAGCCATACAAAAGAATTCTTTGCCCTGGTACTCTTTATGAGAACAGGTGTGCGTGTGATCTTTATCAGGAGGGAGGGATATTAGTAAAATGAGTATTAACCTTCAACCCATTAGCGACAGTCATGTCAGTAAATGAGAAATTGGCAGCTCTGATGTGCACTATATAGTACTTAAATGAACTTGCTGTGCTTGTTTGTGTGTCTGTTTAGGGACAGAAGTGTGGGGTGAATTTAAGGACAGCAATTCCCATCAGCAATCTCACAGTGTACCAATTATGCAAAAGCACCTGAATTATCAGCCGCATTCACTTGCCATTCCATCTTTTTCGTGCCATCTTTTACACTTGCTTTTCTCATTTCCATGTTTCATTTCTTTGTGCTCATGTGTGTGCTCACTATGTCTGTCCTAAATCTCTCCTCCTCTCTCACCCGTGCTGCGTGCTGTTCAGAACTGAATTGAGAATGTCAATTAAAAAGTTGAATTTGAACTGAGGTAGCAAAGAGGACACAGAACTGCATTTTACATTTTTTACATTTTCACATACAAGAAAACTGTATTTGTTGTATTAATATATTTTAAATAAGATAAATTACCCCAATACATTTTTAATTTGTATTTATGTAATACATTCATTATTGGGGCATTTTAATGCAAATGTCAACCTTACCAGAAAGGTTTTTGCTAAAGGTTTTCACTATACTGATAGCTCAAATGTAAATATTTGGGGATTTAAATACCCATGTGAGGTCTCTCCAAAGTTTTTTGTTCAAAGCATCATTTTGCATAGTCAAGAAAGTGCCGCTTTTACAATTTTCACATCTATAACTATTCAGATTCCACATAAAAGGGCAGTAAAAATGTTCTTTTTTGTCACATCGATAATTTTTTTTTTTCATTTTTAAAATAGTTTATTTTTGCATAGTGATATTTACCTGCTGTCTGGACTCTATTAACAAGGGTTTAGTAAAATAGAATTGCCTATTTTTCCTTTAGGCTTTTCAGTGTTTATTGAATGGAACAAAAATGGTCTAATGGGCTTACTGTACTCTTACTGTATGTTCTATAAATTTTCCAGTTTACATTAATATGTCATATCAAAATGTGCTGGATGTTTTGTGGTGCTAATTGTTTTTTATGATATTGTTTTCACATTACTGAGCTGAGTTTAAAGAAATATGTCTAATCACTTGTGCAAATGTATTTACATAGCAGAGAAAACAGACATAATTAGTGAAAATAAACAATGCTATTATTTATGCTTTAACTTTTGTGTGACAGTGCCGAATTTCTTTCCTACTCAAAATGCATTTCAGCATCCTCAGGACAATAAAGTCATGAATTCTTTCATTCTGAGCACCCCACCATCAGAAGCTTCCATTATTCATATCAAACACCCACATATACTGTCTCTAATCAGCATTCGCAGGACATTCTGTCTTACTAAACTTATTCAACACTCTTGTCTTGTTTCTCTCTCCCTCCTTCTGACATCCCCCAATCATGACTGTTTTTCTCCTTTTTCTTCTCTTTCTGTTCTTCTGACGTGGATAATCAGTGATGTTGGTGCGTTATTGCCTTAGGTTTCAATCAGTGGGAGGTTGTGTAGCATTTGTACGCTCTGCTGAAGGGCAAACACACACACACACACACACATGCATACAAATTTAGGCCTTCTGCATCTTGACAGAACTAACTAAGATTAATGGTGTGGCTGCTCATGGTGACTGTGTGTGTGCATACATGCACTACTGTCCCAAACAGCTGTGCACACACTCTCTGATGTGTTATACTCCATGGAGAAACACACTGGGTGTCTTTGCTGTGCCGAGTAGTCGCAGTATGGTATTCTAGAGAGCAGGAAGTCCAAGTCATTACTGATGTGCAACAGTGCTAAACCTGCAATACGCCCACTCTCCCCAAAGACAGCTCATTAACAGAGGGTGTTCGCGACTGTGTGTGCGAAAGAGAGCTCATTAACAGGGCGATGTCCGTAAGATCATTAAAATCAAACTCTCTCAGCATTTGGCCAGTCAGTGCCAAGACCCCTCATTAATACCTGCAAGAGAAACCCTGCTGCGTGCTGTCAAACAGGCAGGAGGATCTGGCAACCCAGGACCTCGCCGCTCCACTCATCAGCCTGAAACATAAGTGGACGTGGAGCGTGCCAGTAAACCAATCACTGCACCAGTGTGTGCCCTGTCATCATTAAAGACATTAGGCCTGTGATGCCGTGAGGTGAGGGTTCGTATTTATCATTATTCTGGTAAAGCAAGATTGACGAAAACATATTTGAGCATTCGAACAAGTGAACGGAAACACTCTGTGGGGTACAGAGAGGAAAATAAGGCTCTCAGCAGGATGGAACTAAATGTAAAATGCAACTGAAAATACTGATGCAATGATTGTGCACAATGATGTCTGTGTAACTAATGTCTACACAAAAATACAACGCAGGAATGTGACCTGTTTAAACAGTCTCTAAGAAAACATCCTAAACAAAATGCAACATCATAAGTGACTTGAGATGCTCTTCATGGCCAGTAATTATTATGACTTATTCCTCTATGTCATGCACATGATTTTAGCAATGCTGGATGCTGTCGAAGGGTCGGCAAGGCCTTTAACTCAGCAGGAAATTGAGTCACTGGGGCTGTTAAAACGGTCACCCGCTGGGAGACGCAACCACGTTCACTGACTCACTTTGATTCTCCAACTACTGTGTAAATGAAGCTGAATGAAATGGTCTAGTTGAATGCCAGACTTTAGCATAGTTTGGAACAGACATAGAAAGCTAATTAAATATACAGACAGACACAAGGGCTATGTTGGGAGCAGAATCAGATGACAGATAATGCAAAAGAGATACTGGAAGGCAGTGTGTTCTCGGGAAATGCAGGAATGAGGGATGGAGGGAGGACAGAGAAGGTCAGATACATAGAGAGAGAATGACATTTCTTACTGTAAGCAGCTATACTGCAAAATATACAATAGTAAAATAACAAAAGGACAAACGCACAGATACAGTAAATGTAACTCAAGGTTCTGAACCCATACGAATGACATATGCCAGTATAATGACAATGAATATTCTGCACTTGGGAAAGGAGGAAAAACACCTTTAAAGCATCATGACCATACAGCTCATTCACTACATGTGATGATTTTTTGCCACTCAGCTTATATGGTTATTCCTCTAAAACTAAAGTTTCTTACTTTTGATGTTAAATATGTATGAGAGGCGGGGCATTTACTTCTAATGAAATTTTAGCGCGGGTGAAACTACTTTGCTTAAGTTAACAATGCAGATAAGCCAACTTAGAACTAGAACTAAAGTAGAACCTGAGATACTGAGATCCAATATACTCAAGTTTCTGTCACAAGCATGACATTTTTGTATATATTTCAATAGGTGCTCAACATGAAATTAAATGATAAAAATACATTCAATATGAATCACTAAAAGATACTTATAAGAGTTACCATGTATCCTATTGATTTAATATTTAACTGGCTGCAATACAGCAATTCAAGGATCTTTTTGCTGATATTTCTTTAATTCCTGCTTTAAACTATTGGTTTTGGTGGAATAATTGCTAAGATTGCAAAACATGCATATTGCAAGCTATTGCATGTACAGTAATGCAGGGATTAGTTGAATATGCATTTATTCTTGTGATCACAAAATCCTGGCGAGACTAAAGAGCCGCTCTACTACTGTAGGTGATGAATAAATAACTCATGCCCAGAGATTCCACTCGTTCTCAGATCAGCTAACATCAAAACAGATTCCATTATTCAGCTCCGTAGAAAAACATTAATGAACTGAATTTCAGACGTGACTGACCTTGCTAGTTAGTTCCGATGGTCGGACAATAATAATGAGGCTCCTTATTTAGCAGCTAGCTGAACGAGGTGTGCGTGAATCATAACAGCATCTCTTTACAGCCTGAAAACACTTACAATGGCTTCCTGCCCACACTTTAGAAAAATGTGTGCTATTTGTCCACTGCTAAAGTGCCTGATCAATGTAAAAATAAAAGAAGTAAAGAATGAGACAGTACAGAATGAGAAGTGCAGAAGTGAAAGACAGTCTTCACCTGAATGTCCAACAACTTGTTTTACTGTTATAATTTATGGCGACATTATAGCGTGTGGAGCTGTGTGTTTGATCAGTGCAATGTAATGACAGATTTCTGCAGCTCGGGTTGAGAAAGGACAGGGTTAGCACACAGCTTTAAAGCCCCGGAGGAATGAATAATAGATGGTTGGCAATACAGAGAGAGTTTCAGTGGAAGTTTAGAGCTGTTTGGATGCGAAGTGCTCATCACATTACAGCAATTACTGTCTCATCTTCATGTAATCTCTCACAGATGCCATCTATTTGGGAAGGATTAAAGAAGAAATGAGGGGAGGAGAGAGAGGTGGAGGTAGAATGAGAGACGAAATGCTTATTACAGTTGGCTGATACAACCATCATATCCCAGTATTTATGTATTTGCCCTTAAATCACATAAGAAATGTATAACAAGTACACTACCAGTTCAAAAGTTTTAAAACAATTGGCAAAAATGTTTCTCATAATCTTACAAATCTTTTAATCTGAAGGTCAATTTCATTTAAATTTCAATATTTAAAATAAAAAAGCAGCCAATAAGAGTCCATCATAGAAAGCAGCTGGATGATAAAATGCAAGAGTATGATTTTACAAATTCTAGATAAAGGGTGACTACTTTTGAAGATGATCAAATATAACATAGTGTTCATTTATTTTGGATGCTTTTTAGATGCTTTTTGGATAATTCCCACAGTTACAGTTGTGTTATTTCATAGTTTTGATAAGGTTATACCATTCTAAAATGTAGAAAAAGTAAACAACAGTGAGTAAGTGTTTCCAAACTTTTGACTAGTACTGTATATTACAGTAAAAATAGAAATAAGTCTCGTTTTTTACTAAATCAGCACAAGGATGAATAATGTTTAATGTTAATAATGTTTAGGTGATCATGCAAATAAATAAATTCACATGTATCAATTCACTAAGTTCACTAAGAACTGATTAATTGAAATTTATTAAACTTAACAACTTTAATGGCTTATTCCCTTTCAAAATTTTACTTTAAGAGACTAAAACTGGCTACGAAGAACTGCAAAACTGTGTAATGACTAATTAAAAGATGCATTAAAATCATTACGATTTTCACAATGTTCTTTAATTTCATATAGGCAAAATCACAGCAGCAAAATCATCAGAAAAATAATGCATTACTCCTCATTCAATCCCCAAAGCAAAATCTGTAAAATTCACCAAGTTTGAATCTCATATACAGCTGGTTTATCTGTATGATTCGAAAAAGAGGACAATATGCATCTGACAGCCTACACATGCAGCCTGCCAGCTGAATGTCATTATCTTGTGATAATATTGCTCACATCCAACAGTAATGCAACAGTAGCTCTGACAAGGGAAAATGAATGGAAGCTGCCGCCTCTGTTTGTACCGCAGGGTGAGAAGTCAGGCAGGACATCAAATATAAGTGAGGCACGGAGATAAATCGAGTAAACAAAGTAGGACAAGAACAAAAGAGAGAGAGAAGCACAGAAACACAGCAGGTCAGAGGTGAAGCGTTAAACCTGATCTGAGGACTGTCGAGGTGATGGAGATGCCTGTAGCTCTGATCACCATGGTGATTCCTGCTGACCACTGCCAAAAGGGGCGATGGTGTTAGGGAGAGGGTTTATACTGGTGGTATATATATACTGTATATGTATTTCAACAGCTCTGAGCCATCTGTCAGAGCAGATGAGTTATAGAGAGATGACTGTGTGTGTGAGCAGGACTATATTCCTCTGTATGTTCATTTGTGTGAGAGAGATAGAGGTAAGAATGATTGTGCCGGAGCTCCAGGGGAAAGAGTGAGAAAGTATGAGTGTTAATTAAACCCAGGGTCCAAAATTTACACTTGCCAAGAGCGAAACAGATTAATAGATTAAAACATTTGTTACAAGGAGAGACTTACTAGATATATACACTCTGAGGCAGTACATTGCCCGCAGTTAATGAAGAAATAGATTTTCAGCCTGTAGGCCTTTACCAATACAGATAGGAGTAATAACCTGTCATCACTGCTTTGGCCCTTTGCTCGCTTCTGTTTATTTTTCAGCTCAGTTGGGGATATTTATTGTTGTCTTGGTGAGATTTTAACATGGTCTTTCCCAACATTTATACACTGTACATTACTTACACACTGTACTTTATATTTATATATGATTTATTTATTTATTCACTTATTTATAAAGATATATGGTTTAAAATAAAAATTAAGCCAAGGTATGACCCAACTGTCTCATTGTCAATTTTTATATTACATCAACAAATCATATCAATAAGATACAGTGACAGTCACACATCTATTAAATGTGAGCAAATGATATCATGACACAGCTGGTGCTGTTTATCAGAGAATTTTATTAGATTCATTTAGTAGATAACACATTATAATGCACTGACGCAAAAGCTAGGAAATGCCATTATATTTGGGGGTTTTTATACTTGTCCAGTAAGTACTTACAGCTCAAATTCACCTGTGACAGTACAGCTGTGGCAAAAGTTTAATATTGTCTAACCGGGTTGAACTTCAAGAGTAATTCTAATGGATCCTCAGAGAATTGCCTCCCTTCGGCTTGTTGTGGGAAGGCGGTTGGTCGATATTCTCGGCTGAAAGTGTTCGGAAGGACGAACGAGCGTAGCCGGAAATCCAGAGGGATACAGTCCTTACAGACTCATACACTCAAATAAAACCTCTACTCCATTAACCAATCATACAGTAAAGCCCTAATCCAATCAAATGTCCCTTTTCTCAATAGCTCTTTTAGAGTAATCTGTCCAATTGATCAATCCTTCAGTTGGAGATTTCACCTCTCATTGGCCTTTGGAGCCTGTCAGAAAAATCCACTGAGGCATAAAAGCTCTTGGGTTCATTGCCATCAAAGTCCTCATCAGACCTCCAAAAGGTCCTTTAGGACTTAAGCCAGTCAAATCTAATTATAGGTTCTTCCTGTCTGCCCCATCAGCCAATCAGATTCTTGAACCTGTCAGGGGGCGGATCTTTAATGACCCTGTTATGCTGCTGTTTTCGTTCAATTTTCACATTTCTCACTGCAGCGCGTCTGACTAAACGGTATTATAAATCAGTCTGGAAAATTTAGCACATGCACGCTTGCACGCACGCAGAGCTGTGCGCCAGCTGCTCGGCGAGAGTTTGAGAGAAAGACATTTATCAAACCATCAGCAGAAGTGTCTGAATTGAGTGTGCATATTGATCTGTGTTTCTTTCTGTCTCTATGCTCTTTGTCGGTTGCACCCCAATCCGTCCCTCATCCTATTGTCAATCTGTCATCACAGTAATTTCAGCAGTGAACAAGCTACTGAATACATAATTTACTCTTCATATCTGGCTCTCGCTCCGCGGTTAAATAAGAGATCATTTACAGCCAGACGATTATTATCGCTAAATAAACCCCGGCAGGATGATCAGCATGAAGAGGATGAATCTTGTATCAACCTAAAGGGATTCATTAGTAAAATGACCAGCTGGCTGTGTATTATCCTGTCCTGTTTACTACACGCATACTTAACCAAAAAGATAAATACATAGACATGAAATATTAATTTTACTCCTTAAATGACCAGCATAAATGTCTGTGCTGGTTCAAGCTGCTCTATGTGATTTATGCCGCAGTAAATGTTTACTAAATAAAACGACTACTAAAGCTTGAAACGTTTTGCAACATGAATAACAATCAGGATGGTTTGGGATGAGACTGTTTGATTCTGAAGTTTAAAGAAGATATAGTATGGAATAATATGAGAGTAAATAAATGATGACACATTTTTTAGTGAACTATCTCTGACCTGTGGTGAACTCTTCACCTACGCAGAGTAATGAATGATGGAAATAATAGTTACTATCACCTTTATCATTTATAGAAACAAAGCGTAAGACCTTTACTAGAGCTCGAAAAGTTTCTGTATGTGAATCCTAAAATAAGAGCAGACAGCAAACACGACCTGACATTTACTCTTCTTCTGAATTTTAATCATTACTGTTGACCAGCAGGTCTGAGCCAACAACAGAGACTTCCTAGAGAAGTTTTCACATTACCCAAGAGGTGATAACTTGTGTTAAACAAACTCACATTAGATTAGATGAGCACTAGCACTTTGTCAATGGCAAAACACAATAAATAACAATGTGTCGGAATCCGTGAGTGTCATATGTAAATAACTACATTTACCTTCTCATCCTACTAAATCAATCTTTCAGGTCAAGCAAGGATGACTGTAGTAAAAACAAAAAGAGAGTGCAAACCCAAACACATGAGTTTAACTTTTAGACACTTTTTATGTCATTCTACATGATGTGTTTGTATGTTAAATCACACAATTTACATGTATGCTGACAAATGTACGTCCTACTGTCACTATAGTTACATTACAGTACATCATTTCTACATCATATCTGCAGACTCAGCATGTATGTAATATAGTGTGTCTCATAAAAACTACTATCCTCTAACACAAAGACACCTGTTCTGTCTCTCCTCCTCCATCTGCACTCCTCCAACACCTTCATCTCATCCTTCCCCATCCATTATTCATGACAGATATTGCTCTTCGTCTCCTGCTCTTTGGCCTGTTATAGCAAGCAAACACAACAATCCAGCCAATTTCCCAAGTTCAAAACTCTTGAATGGCTTTGCATTCTGATGCCAGTGTCAGCTGAGTGGATGGAAAGCCAATGATGTTTAAAGAGAGACTCAGAAAGATCACTTAACCTGTGCTGACCTATCACAACACACGGTGCATATTTCCCCACTATAACTATCACATAAGTAAACTCTAGTCTAGACTGAGGTAAGTAATACTTGGTGGGTTCTGTAAAGTGATACAATAACTTTTCGCCAAGCTAGTGGCATTTATATAGTAAAACCTAAACTTAAGTAATCAAGATAAAATTAAACCTTAAAATGGCATAAAAATGGCTACAGCTCTGATCGGTGTGATTATAGGAGCACATCCATGCTTGTGACCTTTATTAAAGCTGCTGTGTTTACAGAGGATTTGATAACTAATCTTCTGAAAGGAAGGGACGTGTAGCTAAACTTCACACTGCAGTAACACATGAACCCTACACACAATATTCAGGTTACTGCATTATTATAGTTCCTATTTTAAAGCAATGTAAATAATGTAAAAGGTATCAAATGAAACTTTGATGTGACTTTGTTTTAATAAAAAGTGTGTTAGAATAAACATTACAGATTTGGTTGGTTGGGATCATAAGAGAACACTAGTTGACAAATGTCTATGCCCTATTGTGTGACATACAAAAAATCCCTCTAACAATTAATCTTCAAAAAACATCTTTCATGCTATTTGTATATTTTTTTCTAAATTTTTGCTGTCACACAATCAGACACAGTCACATAACTACCCATTAACTGTATAAAATAAAATATGATTTGCATTGGACTAAAATGGTAAATCTATCAATGGCACTTTGTTTCCTTATTTAATAAATCAACCACATTATTAGGTCACTTGCTCTCTACTGGAAATGTAGGAGACTTTTAGGGTGTGAATTCCAAGGAGGAACGAATTTCCATTTCTAAATATAGAGGATTTTCATCTTTTATGCACGTAGAAAACTCTAAAGGCTATGCAAATTTCATAAATACAGTAGTTTTTTTTTTTTTTAAATGTGTCCAAACTCTCATCCCCCAATTAAACTTCCAGTCATTTCCATCACTGGTACCATAAATGTTTCCTGTCCTGTGCAGAAAGAATCTATCTTGATCACTTTTATACAAAGCACATCATAAGGCTATATCATCTGTTGTTTCACCCATTTGTTATTTCTATTTGTTCTAAAACTATACACTTAGCAGCTGCTGTAACATTCTGAATGGCTTAAGTACCTTTGAGCGAACAACTTTAACAACATTGCACACTTAGACAGCTTAATTGATTATAATAAGAGCAATTTTGTTGCAGTGCATTGTGCTGCTCACTTGCATTGCGGAGATGTGTTAGAAGTTCAAACCGGGTTGATCTCCAGTGACCCGGTCCCAGAATCCCCCTGCCCTGCAAGGTGTAGACAAGCTGCATTGCTCAAACACATACACATCATCACAGCTTTCTCAGCAGAGCCACTTAAGAATGAATTCAATGTCAGAATGGTTCTCTTTCCTCTGAGAGAGGACAGGGAAGAGCCTTGAGTTCCTATTTATTCCAACAGTCACCTCCATATTCAAGTTTTTCATGCAGGAGAGACTCCCCGGTGTTTAGCATTTGATTCTGATAAGCGCCGGGGCCGTGTGTCCTGCGATTGAAACCGCAGGGCTATGAAAGAGGAATACTGCTGGGGAGCTGAACAGGATTTTGTGATTCAGCCTAACAGGTCTCAGCTACATTTGACACGAGCGAAATGTTAAATGCCACCACGAAAATCCTCACTTTAACCATTTCAGGGACACAAACAAAATGTCCATCAAACTAAACTGAGAATGGGTTTGAATGCCTTAGACACGTTGTCAAAATTCATCATCCTAAATGACGGCGTTAAGTGTCCAGCTCAATTATATGCTGTAAAGGACATTTTGACGGCTCATTCTTTCAATTCAATTAGTTTTGGTTTGGCTGATATATTTTGTGCACAAAAATGATAACTTCTTCAGTATCAGCCAGCTAAAATTGTCAGATACGATTAGTGTGAAATGCCATGTGCTCTTTCTTTATTAAATAAGTATGTGAAAATTGATTTATTTAATTTATTGATTTATCAGTTTTCACGACTGAATGCTTTCACCATGCTTGCCATGTGATTCAGTATTATCCAAACAAACAAATACATCAATTAAACTTCAGATTAGGTGGTAAACAATAAACATCCTTAAATGTGTGGACCCGGTTTGGAAAGAAATTACATAAATGACATCACTTCCTGCAAGCTATTTTTCCCTGTCCTGACCATTAAAATATTTCTATGCTAAATATCAAGAATATGGCGCATTTTCCTATTAATACAAGACATAAACTGAACTTTAAAACACAAAAGAAATAAAAGGTTGAACTGTGAGTCAATGTTTAGCCCATTACATAAGCAATTTATTATAGTTCTGAAGGCTAGTTTTATGAACCGGTTTAACTGTCTGTAAGAGTTTTTCATACGACCATATTTCCTGCTGAAAGACCTTGAACAACAGTCTGTAAACAGCAGGTGCTGCTATTTCTTTTAGCTCTCATCTTAAATTTTGAAAAACCATCACTTTAAGATGTAGCCTGTTAGGTTTAATGATAAAGACATGGGGATGTGGACAGAGAACTCAGCTTTCTTCACGGTTTAGCAACAGCTTTACAGACTTGATCCTTTAATCAAACACAGAGAGCTTGACTTTGATTTCTTAGTCCTGATTTCTCATGTCCTCTCCCTTTACCTTTATTCCTCATTCTTTCACTGGATTTAATGAAGTACTGACCTAAAAAACACTGCTTTAAACATATCCTTCAGTTTTACAGTCATATAAACAGGCAAAACATATATAAAAAAGATGACTTTACTGTAATTGTGATTTATTGTAATCACTGGACTATTACCTAACAAGTCTGCTAAGACACATATCACGTGTAGGCGTCTGTACTTATGGCTCTTAAAAACAGCGTTTGTAAAGTTAACAAGTTCATGCTGAGCATATAAAACTAAACTAATGCAAAAGGCACATACAGACACTAACACACACATAGTTTCATTTAGAGAAGTACAGTATCAGCCAGACCAAGGTTATTATTTGATGGTTTGGGTGTTGGGAGAAAAACTGTCTGAGTTCCCAAAAGGCTGAGAGAGCCCTCATCTTTAAGTGCTGTTCTAACAACCAGACCCACACAGATACACACACACAGACACAGACGCTTCATTTTCAGAGAAAATTAATTCAATTTCATTACAAAAGAGTTCACTTCATATCTCTTGTCCTCAGCCTGTGTGTCTTTTAAAGGTTACTGATAGAGAGAGACATGGGGTTTCAGTAATAATGTACAAGGGTTAAGGCCTGTCATCATTAATAGAGAATAAAAGACAACAGTGTCTGATTTACACTGCCTTCAAGCACGCTGTACTTCCACGAACCCAATGAGACCTGCATGCATGAGCACACACACACACACACACACATACATACAAACACATGCACACGTAAACACACACTTTTAACCCCATTATTAAGTTGACTTGATAAACCAACAAACTGTGATTGCAGAAAGAGATCAACATCCTAAACTTCTATAATCAGCAAACTGCCTGTTTTTATTTGGGGTGCTGTATGTTTAGACACAATCAAATACATAACTGTCCATATCTGTGTCTCTCTGTCAGATTATCCGTCCATCCAGACAATTAAAAAGACTGTGGTATAGTTTAGTATATTACAGTAAAAACTGCACCATGTTAAAGTCCAATGTGTTAAAAAAGTGCAATATGTTAAAGTATGTTTTTGTTTATGTGAAAATGAACCATAATAATGTGTAAAAATAAGGCTTGTTTGCGTAGCCGCTATGACTGGCGTAGGTGTGTAAATTTCTTTGGCTTTCACATAGCTCTGAAGTCACTTTAAAGTTTTTCAGAACAGAAGTTCAGAATGTTTTTTCTCATATGCTTGGTAAATCAAATTTACTTTAAAAGCTTCCAGTGCAATATCATGAAACTACATCCATAAAAATTGAATGGCATCCAATGAAATTATGTATCCTGAAGCAAAAGAGGTACTGCAATGATCCAAACATTAAGACGCTGAGGAACAGATCATCTTTAAATATTCATAAGCTATAAACAATGATTTCAATACATCCCTTTAAGCTACGTCACAACTGGTATCACCAAAACAGATGATGTAAAATTCTTTCAGAAAAGATCCTGCCAATTTCCAAACGTTCTTTAAAGCAACAAGAAGCGGAACATATTTAAAAATGCAATGAGATGTAAAAATGAGATGCTTTCATGCAAATAGTCATTTGGAATAGCGCTGATAATGACTACAGCTCCACAGATCTGTGTGAAGTGAATTCAAACATTTATTCATAATGCCTTACACATTTATCACTCCAGACTTCTGGAAATCTCTGATTGAAAATGGTCAGCAAGTTGTAAGACCTTTGCAAACTAATCTATCCAATCTCTGCATTTGCATTTCATCAAAAAGAATATATTAGCTGCGAGCGCAGTCCTGAGACAGCCAGGTGCAAGGGTGCTTTCTTCACACACATATTGAAAATACTTGGATTGCTTCAAAGTGCACTACTTGAAGTAACTGATGCATATATACTACATAAAAATGCTATTTCATATGTTGATACAGAACTGCATTACGATTCTGTCACATTTCAAGCTTGTTTTCTTGCTTTTGCTATGATACAGTAATGTTATGTGGATTTGACGTATATATAATAATAGCAGATTAATATATCTAAGGATAGTAATTCTTTCATGTGTGTACTAATGCACAATTTTTATAATATTAATAAATTAATCACCACATTTTAAAAGATTTGACTTATAATTTTAGAAATTCATTTTGTTTTGGTATTAACGCTTTCGGAAATTATTCAAAACAGCTCTTATATAGAGACAAATACTAATGCTAAATTATTAAAAAATGTGATGCATGTAAACAGCTTTGATGTTATAGTGCTTGAAAAAGATTTTCTGTACAGTATAGGCATATCATTTGGAGTAATTATTGTAATTATTGCAAACTAAAAAAATCATAAATTCAAGCAAATTTATTGGAAGTACAAAAACGAACCAAAAAAAAATCAACTGCTGGAAGCATTTTAGATACTCCTTTTATGGACAACATTATTTTAATGGACAAAAATTTTGCATTTTAAGCTGAATAAATGCGAATATGTTTCTGAGAACTGGTGCCAGTTTTATCCCATTTGTCCCTAGATCACTGCAATTCACAGAAATGGGCGCGCTCCAAATATAATCAACAGAGCTGTCTACGTCGTGAGAGAGTCTGCAACACATAAAGGGTGTGCAACATTTTGCAGGAACACAACAAATGCACATATAAATGTGACTAATGTTTTATATGCACCAGGACCTGAATACTGAAATTGGCTGAGTAAATCGATGCCTTGGACAAGAGACGGTTTTGTGCGGTCGCCTGTGCCACCTAAATTATTGAAGGACATGATTATAATATTTAATGTTCTTTGCTGGTAATATTTTAGAAGTAGGTAGGGCATTAATAATTGCAATACATGAATTCCGTTGTGACCTATGGAATTAAACTCTAGTCTGCATTAAAACAAACTATGTGTTAATTATGTTTTATTCATCTGTGTTGATCCACTCGTTGGTACAGTATGAGTATGTGAATTTCATAAGTAATGCACACTAAGAGAGATGTGAATTTTAAAGCAACACATTCTAAGTATGATGGAAAGAGTTTCCCTGTAAACACAATGTATGTACGCTTGAGGAAATTTGGCCCTCAAATTATTCACAGTTGGCAATGGCAAAGCAGACTTTATGAGTCTTTGATAAGAAATGGACAATGTTATGTTCGAGACAGATTGATTAAAGCTCAGAGGAAACTATACATCCACTTAATGTATTCCCATGACTACAAAGATTTATGACACACAGCCCTCCAGTACAATACACAGGCCCACGCTATGCATGTAAACCTCCACATTTCCACATTTTTCTATTATTAAATTAAGCAATCAGCTACCAATAACAGTGTAGTATTCTCAGCCCCTTTAACACAACCTTCCTAACTGATTTTTGAGTAATGCCCTTGTGGTTTAATTCACAGAACACCATAGGCTGCTTACTGAAATGACGTATGCATATATAATTATGAGTCCTGTCGCTTAATGAATTCTCATTAAAAACCATCAGCACTAATAATCATACAGTGTCTCTGGCTGAAACTGTCCTACGCTACATAATTACTGTTTATTAAGTTAGAAGAGACAGCTTCCCAAAGGATGTGTTGTTTGTTAAAGCAATGGAATGAATGTTATTGCATTTGGCAGACACTTTAATCCAAAGTATACCGTACATTGCATCTGTATGCGTGTTCTCTGGGAATCGAACCCACAACCTTGATGTTGCTAGTGCCATATGTCACCTGTTGTCACGCTAAAGGAACAACATTAAGCTGGGAAAGGAAAGATGAGAAATTTATATGCAAAGGACTGAGATCAGAGGTGTCAGGACTCTGTGATATACAGTGTGGCTTAGTCAGCAGGAACTGGAAACTCCAGTGTGTCCATGGTTACACGTCTCCCATGGTAACAGACGTCTGCTCCACATTAAAGCCTGTCACAGAAATGACTGGTGCATATACGACTGGTAAAATACATAAAATAAAAAAACAGTAAACACAAACTTCAGCTCAGGAGACAAGTAGATTGCACAGCATTCACACACATTAGGTTGAACGTATACATACTCTTTAACACCGGCACAAAACTCACAAACACAGGTTTGTTTTACTATATTAGTAGAAGATCTAATGGACTTCCATTGTCTTCATGCTATAGATATTTTCTATCCCCTAAGGCTTACATAAACCTGCTGATGTTATTAGATTTAAAAGAAAAACATGATTTCTCAAGGATCACCCTGAGGTTATACTAAACTTAGAGTGCTTTTACACAGAGCTCTATATCAAACAAAATCCTCTATTTCTTAACACAAAACGATAGAATCGGACAGTAGGGAGTCTCCCCTTAGAACATTTTATCCCATTTTTTGCACTCAAAAGACAATGTTTCAGTCTGGGGTATTGAGGTTAAGATGCATTTCTAAAGACATTTCCAGTAGAAATCAGAGATAAGGTAAGACATGAAGAGATAAGACAAATAGTTCTTTGTATAAAAATTAAGATGACTAGTTTATTGGTACCAAATCTTATTGAGTCAGATTGAAAAAATAATAATCAATGAACTGGCCAAATATAAAATTACTTCCATTTATACACATATAATTGCTGGAGAGCAGAAACACAAGCTCACGTGAAGAAATTTCTGAATTTCAATACGCTCAAAAGTTTAAGTTGGTGAATTCTGAGCCGCAAGTTTGTATCACGTGAAGACGTATGATCAGTACAAGATCAATAAGTCATATTGTTATCTTTTTTTCACTACAAAACAAACATGTGTTACAGGTTGTTACCATACCATACAGCCCAAAATGGTTCTTCTATGGCATCATGAAGCACCTTCATTTCTAAGAATGTGTCTTCTGCCACAGCAACAGTTATTTTTTACCTACAACAACCATGATATATATGTTAAGATACCCAAAACTATTTGGCTCAAAAACCTAATAGACCATTTGAATAACATTTGATATTCCAGTATGGTGAAAGCAGTTCATTAAATATCCTCTGAAGCTGTACACACTAAACGCAAAATGTCCTACAGTATCTCCAAATAGCATGCTTTACAAACGTGTGATAAGTTTAGTTAATATTCAAGGGGATTTCTATATAAAGTACTACTATATACTGGAGGGAATAATTCTAAAAATATCTCAGACTAAACATACTGCTATATTATAGCAGGTCTCTCCAGCTCCCATAAGCCTATAGTCATGATTAACTGTGGAAGATCAATGGCTCCAGTGGTGAACACTGCCAACGCAACAGGGCGGCACAGCCAAGCATCTCGGCAGGCAGGATTCATGGCTCATCGCCTATGCTCATAATTAATGATCCTGAGGGAGAGTTTGTGAGTAAACAACTTCCTTCCTGTTTGGTTAGTTCACCGTAACTGAAGCACATCCTACAGCCAGCTGAGAAGAATCTTTCATCATACTACAAATGTCAAGCACCCACCAAGATCCGCCCTGGGCGGAAGATACAGGAACCTGAAGCAGACGAGAAGGAAAAACTCCCAGAGGATTGTGGGAAGGTGGTGGGATTAGCTGACACTTAATGAGGTGAGAGTGTTTCAAATGTAATATCACAAAGAATTTGATAGCACTTGGCTTTGTAAAACCCACAAGAGGAGATCAGGCTTTACTTCAAGCTACGCGCTTACGTTTGTTTCTCGAAGATGATCGAGTGGGAGGAGGATCAAAATTAAAAAAGAATAAAAGAAAAAGTCTTGTTTTTCAGCAGCCGGCCTCGAGGGGTTTGTTTGCATAATGTTGATTTATAAGCACGTGAATAGTTGCAGGCATTGTCATCGAATGAATTTGATTACATTAGCGCCTCTAAATGGAGCCCAGTGATGTAGTCGCTGTCTCAGTTGCAAAAGAAGTCGCTGCGCTGGGATGGTTGAGTGCGTCACGGCCATTGACAGATTCCTCAAAAAAAAGATATCACCGTGGCTCCAGACTCAGCGGTGGCCCTGATTATGCAAATCACACTGGAAAAGTAGTTAATCAGGCTAGAAGACCAAATCTTTACGTCTTGGCACCTCTGAAGTGGCCACTCTCAATCAATCCGAAAGCAGAGACTGATGAACCGGTCACGTCAGGTCTCGTATTTTTCTCCTGCAGTGTCAGGCAAACACGCCAGCATCCACCAATCAGCACAGAAAAATATTTTGGGTGCACAGGGCTGTCAAAATAACTTCCAAAGTGTAATCTAAAATCATCACATTACTGCGAGATGAAAAAGAGAGAGAGAACGAGAATAGAAAAGCGAATAAGGCACAGGAGATGTCATATCTGCACAAAGGAGAAGAGAAACAGAATGCAAATAGACAGGGATTTGAATAATAGTCGTGGCTCTTCAATTGGTTTTACCTGTAAACAAATATTCAGATGGGATTGATCTTTAGCTGTGAAATATTTCTGTTGCTCCAACTGAGTCTGTTTCTCTGTGTCTCTGTTATACACAGTCTGCTTCCTCCTGGGAGGTCAACTAACTCATTTCACAGCAAATTATAGTAAATTAGCATCTCTATCCACCCGAAGAAGATATCTTTGTTACAGCTTCTGAAACATGAGTTAGTTTTCTTTCACTTTCAAAACATTGTGTCAATATTTGAAGTCTCTGGCTGGCAGTGTTTTTTTTGTATGGATGGGCATTTGATTTGTTTTGTCTACCCAAGTATTCACCAGATGAATTAAGCTTTCTGGGAGATGGTTATATGTGTGTGTGGTTGGGATTTTGTTCATATAATGTGTCTTAAAAAGATCCAAAATCATTCTTTACATGTGTCTCACTGTGGGAAAATTAAAAAGAAACTTTTTTAAATGATAAATATAAATGCATTTCTCCAAAGCATCATTTGTGTTATATTTATGTTACTTTTTTTATTTTATACAACACATAATATTAACAATTAACAATAAAGTTGCATATAATCTTTCAGTTTTGTTGAATATGGAAAGTGTGACACTCTTTGTTATAAAGCAACTGAACAATAATAGACTTCCTGTGTTGCAACAATAGCTCACATTTTTTTACAATTACTACATGCAGTACCTTATTTTTTTTATAAAGAAAAGTGCTTTTAAAATAAATGAATAATAAAATTATTTTGTAATTTTGCAGAAGCAATATTAATAGGTTAGTTTACCTAACAATAAAATTACTGTCATTCCTTAACAAATTGTCATTCCAAACTTTTATTAATTGTTTTTATTTGCAGAGCCCAAAAAGGAAATGAGCAACGAGAGGATTATAACTTCAAGTGTGAAACTCCAAATGCACATAAAAGCACTCCATACCACTCATACACAATACTTTAATTCTTCTTAAGTCATATAGTTTTGTGTAAAGAACAGATTAAAATTAAAGTTATCATTTACTAATCCCCCTATTCAAGTTTGAAATGCACACAATATATTCATTGTTTACACAAGCACAGCAAGTCTATTTAAACTGTGCACAAACTCCTCACAAGCTACATTACTTTTCTCCATACTCCAAAATATTTGAACAATTGTCTATTTCTTTCTCCTCTAAGCAAACCTTCTTTAAGGGAAACATCGGAGATAAAGTTGATACTTAAATGAAAAGCATATACGACCAATAAATCTCCTGAGCTACTTGGATTGTGCATGTGAAGCATTAAATGAAAAACAAAAACATTACTTCGCATTCTTTGCAAACTTCTA
The DNA here is from genome assembly GCA_019155185.1 of Beaufortia kweichowensis. Taxonomy (NCBI): domain Eukaryota; kingdom Metazoa; phylum Chordata; class Actinopteri; order Cypriniformes; family Gastromyzontidae; genus Beaufortia; species Beaufortia kweichowensis. Next base: position 6,299,119 of record CM032804.1, read on the forward strand.
TTCCAGCTCAGTCGTTTAGTCAGGAACAAGTCTCAGATAAGGTATAGTATTTGAAAAAAAATTAAAGATTGTGACATTGCTTCATAGACAATAAAAAAGTAAAGCTTTGGGGGAAAAAAGCACTTGCCAAATGCATACAGTAAATGTAATCATGTTTGAAACGGCACTATAAACCATTGCTGAACTGTCCTTCTGTCTTATTCAGGTGGCAATTCCAAAACAAAGATTAAAAGATAAAACGTAAGCATATCTCTCCTCTCTCATTCTCTCTAAAGTACCTGCACATCAATAATTCCGTGTCCCACTTTGCTGTATGACAAGAGTATTACACATTGCTGCGGTTTAACGCAATCCCAACACAAGAGAGTAGAAAAGCTGACAAAGATATTTCTTCTGCTTCAGGAAAACGGTTCCCATATGGCAACCTCAATTTCACATCTAAGCAACATAATAGCTTGCCAAACACCTCGCTGTCCACTATCTGCTTTCCTGTGGTCAAAATATCTGCTGCTGCGGCTCTTTTAACATCCTCGGCTGTGTCAGTTTGTGAATGTGGGTCATTGAGTTTGCTATTAAAATATTTGTGGCTACAATGCCAGATGTTTGGACACATATTCAACGTCTTGAAACCTGAAGTCATTGTGAAATGAGATCAACCAGGCTAATGGATGATATTTGCTAAGAGGATGTAAGAAGCTGTCTGCTAATCGAAAATGGAATAATTATCTGTCATTATTAGAGGGATTATCAAAAACATTGCTTTATACTTTTTATTAAACACCTGCTATCTTAATTGGTTTATAGGATGACAAGCACGTCTTTATACTTCAATCCCTAAACATGATTCATTACCATGCAAAATGATTTAGATAACCATGGCATTAGGCCAAAACAGTCACGCATTTGTATTCAAAACTGAATTGACACCTGTTCACACTGTGACTGATTCCTGGGCTGTTTGACGTGTCAGCAGTACGTTGGCCTTTGCTCCGAGCATGCAAATGCAGCTGCGAGATATTTTTGGCGCTCAGTGTTAATCCAGATTTGGTCTCTGTGTGCTACAGCGTCTGTTGAATAATGAATGAGATGAGAATCCAGGCCAAGTGTGCCAGCATCAACTCATCAGGAATGACTGGGAATACTAACAAATGTCAACATGTCTAGAGACCAAAGCACAAGAATAAGTGTCAAAGCACAAGACCGTGTCAAAGCATGCCGCTGAGAAACATGAACTAGAGCAAGACTTGAACATGACCTTTCAGTCATAAAAAATGCAGCTCAAACAGACCACCACCACTTCAAACTAAATTTTCAGTTTACCATCTTAAATCAGTTAGGTCAATCTAAGCTCTGCCAGCTGATAACCAACCCCCTTCAAACAGCCAATGACTCGCTTCAGCTAGCTAGAAATAAGGTAAAATCTGTCATGATCCAAAGTAGATTTCAGCTGCTGCAGAATTTCCTCAGGGATTGGGTTAACCAAATGTAAATATAAACTTAGATATGTATCTTGTGCCCTGTTTGTATCTGTAATCTTTCATCAAAATGTAATAACTTGCTCTGCCTCTAAAATTGCTAATATCACCAAGCCCTTTTATTTTTAACTATATCCCCTGCACTATTCTGGTACATAACTCCCACTTTCACAATCCATTAAATTCCATCTATACTTTTTGCTCATTGTACATTCTGTTTCCATCAAGAAAAGTTATAATACTAAAGTAAAAAGGAAACTCATTAAACTCATTTAAGATGTTAACCGTCATCATTTCACAGGTGGAACACTTAGGTTATTTCACTATTCACTTTAATCTAATCATAACAAACTATCTATTGATAAAAAGGTCTAAGACTCAAGAATAAATATTTGAAAGTTATTTATATATTTATTTGAATGCTTTCATAAAAATAAACACAAACAAAAAAATTATGGTTAATTATATATATATATATATATTTTATTAAAATACCTAAAAATAGTGATGGTTATTAGGTTAATGCAGACTTTAAAGGGAAGGTACACTTTAATAGTTTTAAAAAGAAAGAAAGAAAGAAAGAAAGATAGAAAGAAAGAAAGAAAGAAATTATTCTCAGGCTATCAGTAGCCACATCAATGACGAAAAACAATGACAATGACAATTCCTCCGTCTATTCTCTCTTCTGGTAAATTCCATCTTTTCGTTCAGTCAAAAGCTCCAGCTTCCTTGTCTTTTCAATTTGCTCATCTCTAAACCATATAAGAAAACAATCAACTGCCTGATTATGAGAACAACAATGTCTAACTGCTTATGTATTCCACAGAAGCTTCCATCAAGAGAGACATTGCAAAGATAACAAAAAACCACAGCAGGCTTTCTCTTGCCTTTAAACACAACTGTATTCAAAGAACAGCACAGCCAAACCAATAGAAAAGCTGTGTTCTAGAGTGTTCTAACAGAAGGTGTAACAAACATGATGCATTAAAGGAAAGCTGAGGAGCGGCGCTCAAAGCCCAGCGGATTATTGATTCACATACGGAAGGATTCAGTAGTCTCAGTGAAGTGTGTTGAGCGCTGCTGTGTTAATGCCTCAGACCAGTGACAACCTCTCCTGAACAAACACGAAACCAAAGCAGGAAAAGATGAAGAATGCACTTACAAAAAAATAACAATAAGTTTTGGACATGAATCATGGAAGTAAATATCAAAATACACTGGTATTACGATCTGATATCATCACATTACCATAGTCCCAGCTCAAAAGAAATGCGATCAAATATTCACATTTATGCATTTGGCAGATGCTTTTATCCAAAGCAACTTGGAGTGCAATCATTTTTTAATCAGTATGTGTGTTTAGATATACTTTTTTTGTGCTGTGTTTATAACGCTCTACCAATTCTCTTACAGGAACAATCTGATCTCAAAAAATACACAAAAAAGAAAATAATGGAGTAGAGATTGGATTCCAGGCAACTAACATAGTTTCCCAGAAAAGCACCCACAGTTTCTCTGATGTAATGTTTGATTATACTGTAATGTAGGCTGACACAGCTTGATCTCTTGCTACGCTTCTCACGTCTGCATTAACAGAGGATCAAGATTTCCTATGAAAAGCATCTTGCTCATCTCACAGCTGGTCTGTTTACCTGCCCGACACACAAACAGATTAATACCCTCCCTGTCTATCTTATCTTATAAACACAACGCACGCAGATTAACGCTCTTTGTTTCAGTATCTCAGACAGGCACACTGATATGACATTCTGTTTAATGTCTTAGGGGTTAGACAATGATATGGGTAATTCTTAAGGTGCTAAGACACAGCTGTTGGCTCTGCACTTATACGGCTGTTGGGGGAGAAGCTTATAAAAATGCCTCAACCAATCTCCACTGTAATGACAGTAATAACACGTCTGAGGTAGACCGAGAACTGGCGTGACTTCTGTATTAGCCGCGTGTGATAGTATAACCTAATGGAATTGGTAAAGCACAGACAAGCAATTCCTGCATCAATAGAGGTTGTGGCACTTTAATGATAAATGATCTAGGATGAGAAGAAAAAGATGCAATCCCAAAATGGGTAACCAAAGGGAATGAAATGTTATAGATCAGTCAAGACATCACTCTGGATGAAGAGGATTAGTCACCATTCCCCTATTTGTTATTCTGTTAAAGATTACTGTAATTGGGATTATATGTGACCCTGCCTGTGAAAACCCACTCAAATCATTTTCTTTTGTTTTTTACTATATTCTCTACATAAAAAGTACATGTAAAGGACATTTTGTGAAAATATAACCTTGATATCTTTAATATTGACTGAGTCAATTACATGTCAGATTGAAATCATTATGAGTGACATCAAACTTTGATGCTTGTTATCTCACAATTTGATTGAGACTTTAGCCTGGTTTTAACAGACAGGTTCACGTATATACAAACAAAAACAAAAATCAGACTGGACAGCTTTGACTCTAGAATACAACACTTGCAAAGTGATAAAATGCAGTGAACTGCAGTGTTGTAATAAAAATACAAAAAGACTAAACCTTTTATGCTACTAGAACAATAAGAAATTTATATTTTAACATGATATAGAAAAATAGGTGGCACTTTAGAATAGGGTTCCAGGTTTCAGGGTTAACGTATTCTCTGACATAATGATTAATACATGTTTACAGCATTTATTAATTTTGGTTAATGTTAGTTAATAGTAATGTTAATACGAATGTGTACCCAGATAGAAGAGAATATTGATTTAATGTTGAATCAATGTTAATTTTGTTATTTTTAACATTGATTCAACATTATATCAATTATAGTATGTTTGCTACATGGGTATTGTTTGTTCATGCAAGTTCGTTGTGCAATAAGTTCTGTTAACAGATACAACTTTAAAACACATGAGAACGCATGTGATGATGTCAAGCTTTAGTGCCACATTCATGTCATCACCAGCGTGGAATTGTTATGATGCATTGTGAATAGTGTTTTGAAAGGCATACTAAATTGTTTATTGTAAAATGAATATTTGTTGTGCTTATTTTTTTGATACTCTATTAAAACGATAATATGCATAATTACTGCAATTAAAATAACCAAAGCATCATCTGTGGTATTATTTTATCTGAAAAAAGGTGAACAGTGACAGTCATCAGTGAGCTTAGGTTTGCAGGGTCAGGATCTGGATTTCAAGAAAGCGGTAGTCGTTATCGGCTAAAAGAAATTCTAATTGGAGCATTCCTAATATATAAATAAATGTGTTTATAGGATTCTCTTAAAGAGCATCCTTAGAGACACAGATGCTTAGAAAGGAAAGCATACAGTATTCCCTTTAACTGTGTATGTGTAATCCTACAGAGAGAGCTCTTAAAACAACAGGAAACACAGCAGCATACAGCATCTGTGAGCGCTGGGAAGCCTTAAGCACAGACAGAGAAAAAAAACACTGTCAAACAGATAAAAAAAAAGAAAGTCACAATGCCTTATTACAGGGAAAAAAGCAAAATGTCAGAGGTCATGTGACGAGACATGATTTGAGTGTCCTGAATCCCACTGAAAAGTGCATTCAAATGTCATATACTGACTATTAATATAACACTCTTACCATGTGCCTTTAGTTTGTGCATGTCCTTGAGAAAGTGTCTAGTTAGGTAATTATCTGCATTAAAAAGTAGTGAGATACATTATGGAGGGTGGAGACCCACATTGGGGTGTTGGAGTAATATTACAGCGCTTTATCTGTGTTTGACATAGCGTAATAAAGAGAGTCGGGCTGTTTACGAGACAGCCGATTCCTGTGAGACGGCTATGTCCTGGATATAAAAAAACCTTTCTGTGTCCTTTCCTATGAGCTCCGCTGGGCTTGTTAGAAATATCAGGTAAATGTTTCTTCATGCCACATATGTCAAAACTGTCTGGCAGATGCAAGTCTCATCTAAATGCATTCAAGTTTTAGCAATTATAGTGTATAATTGAATAGTGTATAATTATAGTTCAATTATAGTGTATAATTGAACAATAATCTATTGGCAAACAGCACGTTAAAGATTGATCTCCAGGTTTATCTCAAAATGGGTCATTCCACAACACATTAAAGGCCAATTCCCATCAGGCCCTGCACACTGTGCAATAAATCTGTTGGTTTGTGGAACATACACGTCTGTGCTCTCATGACAATACTCATTACCTGTGTTTTCTGCACCATCTCATGGGGCATTTTAGCTGTTTTGGGGGGCTGCGGGGTGAACAGGGGACATCCTAACTAAACAAACGCACGCTGTTCACAACACAATCTTTTCACCTGGTTTCATCAGCCTGTTCTCTCTGTAGTTCTCCCAATCTTTTTTTTCTTTACCTCTTGCTTTTCTTTGTATAATATCGTCAGAATGAATAGGAGTCTGGATTTCGTGTAGAAGGAAAATCTTACAGCTCTGTTCAATCATTGCCTCTCTCCCTCTCTCCCTCTCTCTCTCTCTCTCTCTCTCTCTCTCTCTCTCTCTCTCTCTCTCTCTCTCTCTCTCTCTCTCTCTCTCTCCCTCTCTCCCTCTCTCCCTCTCTCTCTCTCTCTCTTTCGTGAAAAGGATCTCAAAAGACAGAAACTACTATTAAGACAACCTCTCTCCTTTCTCCAGTCACAGCCCATTCCTAGCACATCACATAAATGTGTTTATTGGCCGACAGTACCAAATTACTGGCGGTGTTCTGAAATAAAGATTGACATTCAATTTCACATGACAATTACAAAAGTTTGGCAAGACTCAGCAGCTCCCTGAATGCCAAATAACTTATCTAGATCCATTTCTCAGAATAAGTTGGCACCACATCTGGTCTAAACAAGTAACTAAAGTATTGGCTAAACCTTTCCCATCTAAAGGTTTTAAAGAGTTGTGTAGGAACTTATCAAAAGCTTGTAAACTGATGATGTGTGTTATCTTCTTTAGAGCCTATTACACATCAGCCCATTGCTGTTCTACTGACTATGTTTATGACAACATTTAGTTTAGAAACATTTTATAGTTTTGATTACAAAAACTAACTAACCTATATTTATTATGCTTTGTTTATACTCAACCTGCATTGATTATTCATTGTACTTTATGAAGCACTTTAAATTTAATCGCTGATGAAAGAAAAGGAGAAATGGATTTTTGGGTTTAGTTTGTGGTTATGAGCCATTAGCTACCTCCAAAGCATCCTTAATTTATTTAAGTAAAAATCTGAATCATTCCTTACGATTTCCATCCCAAATTACAGCACACACTTAACAGTAAAACATGCTTCAGAAAGCAGTACAATTAATTTTTTATGTCACCATGAAATGTTCAGGAACCATTGTGCAGTATGGACAGTAGCAGCATACCAATAAGCGAATAAAAAAAGCTGAGTACAATCAAAAACGTCACCAAGTACAAAACTTTTACGTGTGACGCAGGGTAATCAAGATAACACAAATATTTCATATCTACAGCTCGGTGAGGGTTTTACAGCATGCTGAACTTTGAAAGGAAGCTCTGAGGACTGTATTTAATATTGATCTGATCCCCAAAATCTCAAATGTAATTCTATTTTGTAAGGTGATTAGATAAAAGCACCAAACCATTTAGAAAACAAAAGTACGCAGTTGGATCGGCCTACCTCACCCTAAAAAAAAATACTCAAAAAAGATAAAACCGCTTGTTATTCTGAAAGGCCAGCTAAAGGAAAAGCTGAATGAGAACAGATTGTTCCTGAATGGCATATCATCTGGCTATCATCTTCAAATCAGGAGAGATGTGATCATCAAAGCCTAATCACAGCCCTGATATCACACACACACACACATAAGGACACAGAACAAACATGAAACAACTACCATGACAACGCTGCTGATGTAGGGGGTACGAGCATGTCTGAAGCATGTCAAATTATTTTGAGCATCTACTGTAAGAAATTCAGAGAAGTGATACTCTTATGTTTTACCTCCTAAAGCAAACTTGTATTCTCTGCATTTACTATCTTGGTGCTACATACACATGCACACAAATATGAATAGCATTTACTTAATATGTAACAGATGTCTGTTCTCTTACTCAACATTCAAATCTCATGCTGTCTACTGCTATGTGCCCCCCGCTGCTTTTGATATTCAGTCCTATATAGTGTAGTGTGATTGCATTTTTAAACCCAAATATCTCCTCTAAATATAATATTGTACAACCATTGTTTCAAAAATACCATATCCAAAATAAATGATAGTATTATGGTCTTTTCTTTTCACGTTTCAATCAGTACATCTCTTAAAAACTGAACAGGCAGAATCCTCTATTAACTGAAGACAGTAACATTGTTAGTGTTTATCCCAAACAAGTTGTAGAATGAGCATGCAGGACAAGAAAGAAAGATGGATAAGAGACCACTTTGAAAAACCCTATCTTTTAAAGACCAGAACGGGAAGTTGTTGAGTCAGTGCAGCAGGAAAATGTTTTCAGGAGGCTCTCGAGAACACTAAAACTTTAGACCAAAATCTAGCATTCCAAACCCAGACGGCTGTCTTATAGATTTCTAAGTTACATATGCCTAAAGTGTACCCATGAGCTTCCTCTCTGAGCTGTCTACACAAGTCCTGTTTGCTTTGCAAAGATTAAAAACCCTTTAGCAATTTTCTGATACGGTCAAAGTAAAATTCTAAAACATTGCACTAAAACATTAAACCCTGGGTCTTGTTTTACAGAAAAGGAAGGTCACAAAGAAGTCAGCCAACTTTTGAAGTCCAAGCAGACAGTAAAATACAAATTAGGGGTTGATGCAAAGCCCAACCCATTTCTTGGTTGCCTTTTCCGTAGGGAAAACATGCAAAACTGTTGATCGAAATAAAATACAAACTTCTTGAACTGACAGGCATCACACATCAGTGAGAGACCTGCAGCAGGGTCATCTCAGGACCTAAAGGAAAACTCATTACTCAAAGCATCCGCATATTACACATTAGTCCCAGCAGAGGAAAAACCCAGTGAGATAAGAGGACACAGAGCCACATTTAAGTCCAAACCACAGGCAAGCACTGTGACTCACCACATCAAAAATACACGATCGAAACTGTATAATTACAGAGTATTGTTGTGGTCAATAAACAGTCACGCAGAGATTCAAAGAGAGGGAAATGTTTGCCAACATTATGGAGCGGTGGCTGTTCTCTCTCACACTCTTTATTGAAGTGTTGCATTGTGGGATGTAAAGGGATACTTGTAGCTGTAATTTCTGACATCAATCTATTCCACTTTTAAAAAAAGGGTGTTGAGAAATAATACAGCTTGATAGGATATGTCCTCTGTTTTTACTCGCAACAAAACACAAAAAGTCAAAAACATTGAAATTTAAGGTGCAACACTGCAATATGATATAAAATATTGTCAGGATTACACAAGATTTTTAACTGCAGTTCTTACCATAAAATACTGCATGCATAAAAAATAAATCTATTTACAGCATTACATAACAGTACATGATCAGTAGTGTTTATTTTTTAAAGAACTTTTATATTACATATATTAGTATAGTAGTAAGATTAATTGGTTTAATTTGAGCCAAAAATATGGCTGCGACCCACAGTAACTACATCACAACAATAAAAGTAGTGTTTAAGGGTTGGATTTATAGAGTATAGTCTTATTTTTGTCTTTGGATCATTTTATATTATAGAAACAATTTACACTTATAAACATGTAACAGAAAAAAATATCCATACAATTATTTCTATTATTTAACCTCTTATTTTACATCTACAATTAAATACATTGGAACTACTGTAAGAATTATGGCAATTAGCCAGACATATACTGGAAACTAAATAAACGAATCCACATGATAATGACTCATTTCAATCTCTTACAGGGCTGTTCAGGGCTTGACTCAAGTAAAATTACTTTCATGAGCTATTGCTGTAATTTAATAGTGACAGGAAATGATGGAGAGAGGAATGGGGGAATGTGATTCGGAAATGACCCAAGCCCGTACATCAGCATCACTGCACAACATGATGGAGAATGTATTTCAGCCACTGATCCACATCTCTAGTTGACCCACTGAACAGATAATTGGACCATCACTAATCCACAGAACTTCATACAAATCTCAGTAGGTTTATAATGAATTACAAATCACCCTACCCTTGCGTGCTTGTTAATTTAATTTCTGGCTAATCTGATTTATGATTTGATTTATCCATGCTTAAATCCATAACCCATAAATCTGGCTCTACCCATCACTCAAAAACACATTAATTATTCTTGACCACACAGATTGTAATAATATATCTCTGTATCCCTGGAAACGTGAACCTTGGGCATCAGCAATTAAACATTTTATTAGCATAAAAATAGATCAGGCGAGGCTGTAACGCCCCTCCTAATGCCAAAATAACAGGAATGAAAACACTCCTTACTGACATTTTCCCCTTTTATATTTCATTTTGATTCCCTCGTCTCCAAGGGACAGCAGACAAAAGCCCACGTTTGAGCACAGAAAGCACTGAATTGTTACAAAAGCAGCATTCTTCCTCCACGCTTGCTAAATGCATGTTTTTCTATTCTTTACATTCAGACTGTTAGCATACATTAGCACCTACTGAACCAGCCCACACACAGCACATCAGCAATCACACAGACACAATGTACACAATATTCTGTTTGTGGTCAACTCTCATTGCACACAACGAGGCTGCACGTGAAGAATCTCATCAGAGAATGCCATAGCAGACTAACCTCTGCCTTTGATATCTGCTGCCTACACAGGATGCACTTATCTCTAGAATGGAGAGAATCTTCAAAGTAAACCAGCGTACACAGCCATTTGATGTCTTGGCCTCTCTCTGGCGATAACACACTGCCTGCCATGAGGAGAGAAGGATAAACCTTATACTGGTCGTGACAGTGGCCATTTAGTAATATAGATGAGATGTACATTTGACTTATGGGATAACGGTCTCTCTCTCAATCCCTCCCTTTCAAAGAAAAACGTTTAGTGGGGTTCTTCACATCAAACTAATAAGAATGCCATATGGTTCCTATACAGTGATTTCCTATGCAAGTTAAATGTGACCCTGTGTGTGAAAACCAGCCTGAAGTCTAAAAATCTAATTCTGAGATAGCAAGCATCAAAGTTTGATTTCACTACGATTTTAATATTTGTCATTACTCAGTCAATATTAAAGATGTCAAGGTTACATTTTCACAGAATGTTGTTTACAAAAAAAATGACTTTAGCTGGGTTTTCACAGGCAGGGCCACAAATCGACATCAGAAATTCACATTACACACAGAATCCGTGTTGTACAATACAGTTCCTCCACAACACAGTGAGTTCCTGACTCATATTACAACACTACAGACTATTTTATTTATTATTTTATTCCATATTATTTTGTTAAACATAACTGTAAACATTAGGGGTGGGAGAAAAATCATGCATCGATGCATTGGGATTCTTTCTCTGATGATTCTGAATCGATTCTCAAAGATTCAGAATCGATTCTATGTCAGAACTTGTTCATCCTGAATATAACTTTGTTAAAATAAAAGCAATAAAATTAAACTTCAAGATGGGAATACTGAATAAGAGATTCTAACTATAAACAAAAAGCATAAAAACTCTTTATTTATTTAAAATGCAAATTTATCATACATCATATCATATATCATATATCATATTATCATATCATATTTATATGAAGAATCATTTTGGAATCGGATCGTGAGTCCCAGAATCGGAATCGGATCGGATCGCGTAGTACCTAAAGATTCCCACCTCTAGTAAACATCTGAAGCACCGATTATGTTTTTCCCATCTTCGAAACCATGTCTATCGCATGGGTGATCGCTAAACGTTGAAGCATTCAGTCATAAACCATAGAGAAATCAGCTGATTCAATTTATTAAATCATTTTGTGTTTCTCCTTGTCATAACCTATATTATAACCTACACTTATATCAAGTAAAAAAGAGCAAAGGAAATTATTGTATTGTTCAATCTATTTGCCATTTCTAACTTGTCATTTCTATCCACTAAAAATCCCAGTTGCAAATTTAACACAATGCAGCTGTTCAAAGCCCTTCTGACTGTTCATGTCATAATTTATGTTCCTTTTAGATTGTATTAAAGCTAGAAACGACGTGAAAAGATGAAACAAGTTTTCGGGAGTGCACCACGGTCATAAACATTGAGCTGAGTCTAATATAAAGATGAAGAAACTACTCTATAGAGAGAAACAAAGATCAAAGAGAAGAGGTGATGGAGATGTTATTACGGAAGGGTCTTCAGAAATATAATAATGTATTATTCCAAATTCATTTGTTTATGTGTGTTTCTCTCTGGCTACATAAAATCCTTTATGGTTGTTTTGATATGGAACCTTTATTGGGTCACATAAATAAAGCGAAGGACAGAACCCTGTACGGTTCTATTAAACCAGAGTATGGCTTCACTATTCAGTCGTTAAAAACAACATTGGGGAGTAACCAAACAGCATTGCTATTATGTAATATGCATGGTAATTATATTTTTCACTACAAAAGCTCAGTATTAGCCTATATAATAACATAACACATCACATCATATCTCTTTGTGTCACACTGTATTGAGAACAAGCGATCTAAAGTAAAAATTAAATGAACCTCCGCTTACTATCTCACGCTTATAGTGTATAGTGTAGATCCTGTTCATTTTAGCAAACTGGTTTGTTCTGACATTTCTTTTTTTTTTCAATACTTTAAAAACTAATTCAACTCACTATGTGAAATTTTATAGTTTTTAAGTAAAATCTTGTGATTCTTTACTGTTTAACTTCCAAGAGCTATGGTGTTATATTAGTTGTATTAGTGTGAATTATCCTGTGAAATCTTATTCTGTCAGCCTAATTGAGATCCTCATTAGTTCTGTCCCAGATACTGCCACATAACACAATTTATATATGCTGACAGTTATATATTTAACATGATAATGCTTCCAAAGTAATTAGCTACCGTCTAAAACTAACATGAAGTAACTAAAACAGCACTATTTTACAATGAGATCCAAACGCAAGCGAGAGCATTAAACAATCACTCACTCTATACATGACCTATGATAAGAAGAAGAGACAGCACGAAACAAAAAGGTAAGCTGGTGGAGATGTGTGCTTTTGTTTTTTAGTGTGCGTATGCGCACGTGTAGCGACTGAAGGGGAATAAACAGAGCTCAACCCCTGAGGAGAATAGCAGCACTCCAACTGTGTATCACACCAGCTATCAGACCACATCATTTCAGGCCCTCAGTGGTGAGAAAATCACACAGCTGCAGTCAACATTTACATCTCCAGTAAGACACTAAATACCACTTTAACCAGTCACACCATCTCCCCACAATGATGGAGGGTTCCTAAAATATTCAATGCCTTTTTTGACAGCAAAACAGCTTTGTCTCACAACCTAGCGATCACACACGAAAGCTGTTTCAAATTGTGGTCTGCTGAAAACTTGCTTGTGAATAAAACGGCACATAGTACTGTATGTATGTTTTGGGAATATACATTAAATGCACTGTGAGGAGTTTAGACGAATAATACGGCAGAAGGATATCAGGCATCAAATGTAATATTTTTAGGAATTTTTTTCTATTTCTACATCACTAATCAAATGAAAAAACATTTGTACTCATGTGTACAAAAATTACACTTCCTTTCTTGCTATGAAGAGCACACATGCCACTTGGAATGTTCTCAAATCATGCTGAGACAAAACGGATATTCAGGTTTTACACAGACTTGTGGAGTTCACACCAGCATTATTAGCTAAAGGTAAAACATAACAAATTCTAAGAGTAATTAAACTTTACCAAGACTTTTTTGTTGGTATTATAATGTTAAATTAAATTATTTAAAAGAGAAGCATGTCTTCTGTTGGCTCCAGATGTTTGGATCCCACAGTATATACAAATATATTTTGTGGGACATCTTAAAATATGTGATCCTGTTTGTGAAAACCCAGCTAAAGTCATTCTTTTGTGATTTACAGTTTTCTACACAAAATCATCCTACTTAATGTCAAGAACATTCCTTGAAAATATAACCCTGATATTTTGAATAGTAAGGTCATGTCAAAGATTGAAATTATAGGGAAACTATGATGCTCATTATCTCAAAATTTGATTTTTAAACTTTAGCCTGGATTTGACAGACAGGGTCACATATGTCAGCAGGTTTAATGAGATAAAATCTGTAAAAATATAAATCTTTAGTACTGTAGGCAATAGCCATACACATTAAATCACAGATACCTAATACATCATCAGTTGCATCACATTTGAGAGCAAAATTCATAGCCGTCCGCACCTTCAGACAAACTGCTCTTTCAGCCAAACACGAGTATGAGAGCAGTAAAACTCTTCACTTTACAACTTAGCATCCAGAACTACACCTTCAGCAACAATCAATATCTCAACTTCTGTACAAACCTATGCAACAATGAGGATAGCTTCACAGACCCATAAAGTGTGGTCCACACAGATCAAATGCATATTTTTCACACAAATCAAACCTTAGGTTAAAGTGTAAATCTTGCAGACACTTACGGTTTTGAAGTCCTGGTGGCTGCACTCCTGGCCCTGGAAACGGCAGTACAGCATCATCTCTTTCAGGTCATGGCCCACTCTCTCTGTGAACTCCAGCATGCTGAAGGGCTTGGGCCGGTAGTTAGTGAAGTTGGATTTCTCTGTGAGAAAGGCCAATACGTGAGGCTCGGTCAGGTGCGGATCAGGAATCTGCAGGTGCACGTCCAGCAGGGCCAACAGTTCCCCGGCGTGGTAGAGATCGTTCTGCGTGAGCCGTGTAAAACGGTAGGAGTTGAGATTACAGACGGTGACGGCAGGAAAGACCAGGCTGCCAGAAAGCACAGCGTCCACGCTGGTGACATGAGGGTAGGATAGGAAGTATGCCAGCCGCTCTGTGCTCTCCAGGACCAGCAGCACCAGACTGGCCAGCAGGGCGGCGCTCCAGAGAAGACGCCGTGAAGAGGAGCGACGGGGAGAGGAAGCGTAGGGGAAGATGAAGCGTAAACCGTGCAGTGTGCTTCTGTGGGCAAATGACTGCCAAGACGACGGGCCTCCCAGGCTCCCCATGTGAATGCTCTCGGCCTCACGACTGGTTTCGCTCCCACAGCTCTCCTTCAGGTCCATCGCTGTCACGCACACACCTGCGGGAAGATCAGCACACAGCGTTTGTCAGGTTAAGTCCAAGGCACCTTCTGGCATTTTATTCGGTCTGTATTTCACTTTATTAGAGTTTCACAGGCACATTAATAATATATCATGAAATACAGTGTTTCTTCAAGCAGCAGCTTTGACACAAACGTGGAGAGACACTGTGATACTGTAAGATGCTGTGGAAAAATGTAAACTGAATATAGACACCAGTGAGAGAGTGGGTTTTAAGTAACCCCACCCACCAAAAACAGCTGTAATATGGGTTTAGACAGGGAATGGATAAATAGATGGATGGATGGAGGGTGCAGTTATTTCAACAAACACGTTCCAACAGAAATACAAATCAAGGTACACACTCACACACCCTGAAACCATAGCCAAACTGTCTCCTGCCCATCAGGAAGAGATACACAGAGATACACATATGGAGAGACAGCAAGACAGGGTTAAGACTACAGGTCAGAGCTGTTCCTATAAATAAATATCAGTGGACCAGAGCTTACACACACACACACACACACACACACATAAGAGATAACTGGGTGAAGGATGAGCAGAAGAGATCTTGCTCCAGTTAAGCGGTATAAGAGGGTGGAGATAGAGTGGAAGATGCTGCCCAAGGGTCTCCCTCCTCCCACTCCTTCAGTTCAGCCTCTGCAAATGTCAGGATCTTCCTCTCTCTCTCTCTCTCTCTCTCTCTCTCACTCACCATCTGTCTCTCCCACTCTATTCAAACGTCTCTCTAACTTTCTCTCCCACTTCTTTGTAAATGTTTTGAAAATACATACAGCTAATACAGCAAAGATTTTAAAAATACAGAGAAAATTAACAAAAAAACATTACGCAAAAACTAACCCATCCACATGCACGTGCAAACACACACGCATACACACGGTCATTGGACATCCAGTGGCAATAAGCACCTCACGTGCAGCCTAACGACACATCCAGTCGTGCATGAGTGCCTGCCCTGTGTGAGGAGAGAGAGAGAGAGAGACAGAGAAAGAGAGAGAGACAGGGAGGCGGGCCAGAAAGGGCCGTAGAAGATGCTGTCTGTCTCCGGGTCCACGAAGTGCGCGAGCTTCTGCCAGTCCCGCCGCTTCCCGCTCTAGTCCAACATCACGCGCTTGTTTTCCGCTCCTCTCCACGCCGACAGCGAACAACAGCTGAACCGGTACAGATGTGAGCTACATCTATTGAGTCAGAAAGAGAGAAAAGAGAGAGAGGCTTCAGGAGATGCTTACTGAATCCCAGCCCGTGCCGTATTCCCTCTCTCGCGCTCTCTTTCCTCTGCTCTCCTCCCGCGTGCGCTCATACTCACTCCTCTCCGCTCTGAGGGTGATGGATGGATACAAGAAGCAGATTGTGAGTAACGAATAAAAAAAAGAAGCAAAAAAAATCTCACAAAAAAGAGAGGAGGGAGGCAGAGAGCAGAGAAGGGAGGGAGTGTCGCCACTTTGGTACAAATGACAGATACTGTATTTCGAGCCCGGCGGGCATCGATCATCACACGGCAACGTGTAGTAATGGAAACTGTGTGTGTTTGTGTGTGTGTATGTGAGAGAGAGAGAGAGAGAGAGAGAGAGAGAGAGAGAGAGAGAGAAACGTGTTTCTGTGTAATGCTTGCGTCTGCACAACATTCAAGTCACAAACAGTTGGGGTGGGGAACAGAGAATAGCTAAAAGTAAGAGAGAGAGAACTAAGAGAAAGAGAGAGAGAGAAGCTACAAGTGTGTGTCGTAATGCAAGCCGACAGGAATAAAGAGGAGAGGGAGAAGAGAGTAAGAGACTGTGAGATGAGAAATAAGATGACAGCATGAGCAGAATTTGGATGGATGCTAGGATTTGCCACAAGGGGATAAAATAACTTGAATGTTTGAGACCAGCTGGTGAAAAATCTAATATTATAACAATGACATTCATCTATCAACATATGCAACTGTAGATGATAAAGCAACAATACTTTTGGCATTTATTTCTCCTCTGACTGTCATGCTGCGAGGCTCTTCTGAACTGACATCCTGTGCGCTTGCTCTCCGTCACATTTTTCACGCCTCATCTGGCCAGAGCCGTCAGAGCGCATTAGGACAGCAGAGCCTTAAGAACTGGACGCTTCCTTGAGCGGTGTTCACCTCTCATAAACCTCCACACATCAGTCAGATGAAAAAGAGAAGCTTGTTTTTAGCTGTTACAACAGACCATCAATTTCTTTCTGGATTTTTTTGGAAGGTAAGGTGAGGTAAGGTGGCACAAATGCTTCTTAGGTTCTCTCTCTCTCTCTCTCTGCCCTTGACACCCATTTTATTCTTTCTCTCCCTCATCAGTCTTCTTTCCACACTCTTTCATTCCCCCATTCCAGTCCCCCGATTTTCTCATCCGTTTCGGCCCAGCCTACGCAGATGTGAGGAACAGAGAAAGGGAACGAACAAAGAGGTAATTTATGAACCCCTGCAAATACATTTATACAAAATGAGTGTACGGCTCTCACACACACAGAGCTCTGAGTGGAATGGGCACACAGATCAATAGGCAGGGCTGGAACTTTATACTGAAGCTATGACAGCCATTGGGAAGAGTAAAGGGCAATGTAACACATATAAACCTGACCTGAAGATAAAATATACGTATGGCTCATAAAGAATGAGATACTTTGACATTATCCTTCATATTTAACCCTCGTGTCAAGAATATGTGAAATGGTAGACTGAATTTAAAAAAAGAGCAACAGGACTGTGGTTGCCAGAAATTCAGTATATGGGGAGTTACGGCATTATGGAATGGAAGATTGGTGCTTGTTTATTGTAATGAAAATTATTTTTATATACAAATCTACTTGAACTACTGTATTAAAAAGCTGATAACCATAACAAAGGTAGAAAGATGAATAATAGCTAATTATCTAGACACATATTCATTCGAACAACTTTATCAAACTTGCCTGGCATTTCCTGATTTTTTCCTGAAGGAAGCCACCTGCTGTGACATTCATTTGCACACCAGCAAGCTGACAGCAGGCAGGGATGTTCATATCTCAGTCAGACAGAGACCTTTAGCATTACAACACAAGCAGTAGAACAGACCCTGCCAGAATACCAGAATAATAATTTTAATCAACTGATTAACCACAACTGTTTTATTCAGCTATAAAGTAACCCACTTGCTGAGCAAAATATAATAAGTGCATCAATCCTAAAAGATTTTTGGAGGTTTGGTGCATTTAAAATGGCAAAATGGATGCTCATGTGTTGAAGGCAGTGCAATCAATGCTGAAGACTTGGGCAATTGATCATTTAAGTGACTCAATATATAACAATGAATGCCTTTTAAAACTGACAGGAGACCTTATATACTGATTAAATCTGGCTTCCTTTCAAATGTCGATTAATTACTTGAGGCAATTCACGACGTTATAAAGAAATAGGACAGAATGGGATTTGTGAAGTAATGTCTTTAAAGACTGGAGCTAAAGACTTTGCAGAAGCACATTAGGCCCGTAATGACTCTGTAAACGTGCTTCAAAACGGGAATGTGATAATTAGTGCGTATGGCGCCCCCTAGCGACTGACTCAGAACCAGCAGAACGCGTTTATGCTTCATCGCCATCTATATATCAGCGGATCTTAACCTTTTTAACCCAAAGAATTTAAATTATCCTTCCCCCCATTGTCCATTACAGCATTTGAAGCCCCCACTCACAATTTCTATATTATACAGTTTAGCATTACTAGAAATATGTATATTTGTAAATCAAACTCTTTAAGAAATATCTTGATTTTGGGTTGTTTTATCTTATAAACTTGTATTCACAATATTTAATAGTGGAATTCTAATGTAATCATGACAAACTATACATTGATGAAAAGGTCTAAGACTCAAGAATAAATATTTGACAAATTTCCATAACAATAAATAAACTAAAAATGTTCATTTTATTTTTTTTAAATAAATACCTAAAAAATTAAAATAGTTTTTTTTTTAAGTATCATTTCTAAAAAAATTTTTTAAATTGTAGTTTGTCTTCAAATATTATTAAATAATCTTGGAACCAATGGTTGAGAAACACTGGTCTAAAGGAGATTGTACAGACCATTATACCGAGAATATTTTTTTACAAAAGTAAAAAAAACATCATTAATTTATCAGTATCTATTTTTATTTTAAAAAATCTTTAATTAACAAAGAGAGAACACATTTAAACTGGTTGTCATTCACCGCTTATCCCTGTACTGCCACACTCACACGTGTCATTTAAAGCTAGTCACTCACCGGCATCTCTGTGGAGCTCACCGATATTGCTGACAGCTGTAGGGTCTCCAGACTGTTAATGACTTAATGAAGCAACTAAGGCAAGATCCCTGTGCCCATCAACTGCAGTAATGAGCAAAGTTTAAACGTGGATTACTCGTCCTCTGGGCCCCGGATGAAACTCACACATTAATTCTCCAAGTAACAAGAGACATCTGTGACATGCTGACAGATAATGTTTTTACCCTCTTTGTTATGAGCTCAGTAGTCAACTTAGGCTGTGTCCTTCTGCTAAATAAACTCAAGAACAGCTTTATTATGGTTCGAACACACCCATGAGATGCCACCAGATTAGAGTTCAAATGAGATGCTTTTAAAGCATCTGTAAAGCTTTTGAAAGCAATAGCAAATACAGGCATGTAAAATTATTATCTGCTAACATAATGCAACTACTGTATATACACTCTTAACAGGCCATCCTGGATTATTTTTCATATAAATCAAACCATTTGCTATTATTTGTAACTTATTTCTAACCTACCTGTAAACCAAATAATGAGCTATGAAGAGAGAACAGATTTAATCAATTCAAACGTTCATTATTAGACAAGCCAATACATCAAGGTGGACTGAATAAGAAATCACACTTCCATGTCTTTATAATTGATGTGCAGTGAATAAACCTCACCTATGAATCAATAATACACTCAGCGACATACTATTGTGACAGCAGGGCCAAGAAATCCTTTGTGCGGAGCAATTCATAAAGTATTAAAATGAACAGAGATGAGTACAAATCTAAAATTAAAAGAAAGGGTGAATAGAAAGTAATGTTAACTAGTCAAAAGTCTAGTCAAAAGCTTTTAAACAGCGTGAACAAACCCATTATGGCAGCACATAAAAAATGACTAATTATGCCATTCAAGTCTTTTAAGAGTGAATCCAGCTGGCAGATTTCACTCTTAATGGTTGATTTAAATTCATAAGCAAAGCTTGCAACCAAAAATTGAACACATCAAATTAGCTGTTAATTTCAGCATGAACTGAACATTAATCTGTAGAGACACGTTGTTGAATAATACCAGGTACAAAAGCATGTCATATTTGTCAGCGAGACAAACAACCACTCAGGAAGAGAACACTTGTTTACAGGTCTCATTGTGTATTTATTGCTTCAATTTATGCTTGAGACAAGTGATTTATGTACATATTTACAAAGGTCTACATAAAATCTGAACAAAAGTGATGAGGCGTTTAATTAGTGGGGGGTGTTGTTTTCTTTTGTTTTGTTAAATAGTGTGTATGTTCATAATATGTATTAATCCGATTAATCGACTGTCTACTGGTAAGATGGTTTTAAAGTGTGTTTAAAGTATTCCACCATATGACTCCACAGGTAACTCCCCGAGCAGCTCATCAAGATCATCTTAAGAAGAGAAACATTGACACGCAGACAGATTAATACTCAATCCACTGGTTTGTCAGAGAAAATTACACATCCCATTTTAAATACGGTGATATGATAATACTTTACATATGCATGTGCAATCACAAACACACCTGTGTCCCATGCTGTGTCCTCTGTAGAGACAGCTGAAGTGTGATGTGAACCAGCAGCGGCACTCTTCAACTCAACAGCTTTTTCACCCTCATCCTCATCATCAAAGTGGAGCTCCATCCGAGAGATCGGGCCTCCCACGGGCCTGGCCGGTTCGCGACATGACACAAGCTCCTGTGTGAACACACCACAGCAGGGGCAAGATTTACACACAAGACAAAACCACAAACAGGAACATTTTTGAAGACGAGAATCTCCTCCGAGCTTCTACTTGTGCAGAAGATGAAACATTACACTGGAGACATCCATGTTAGATTAATTATAAGGCTGTGAGGATATGGGTAACTGGAAAAAGACATTATTTCAAGAATTTCTTCTGTAAATACAGAATAAGGTTATTTACCAGTGATGAATGACATATCTGAGAGTTGGGTAAGACTCCATCAGGCGAGTAAATCCGGAGAAGGTTATTAGGTGTGACGTTCAGATAATGATTTCGATGTGATGGTGAAAACACACCAACCTTTAAAAGCAAAAATTAAAGATGCAAGAAATGATGGATTTGTTCTCCCTTCTCTTCCAGCTTTTATGGCGAGAGCCAAGTTTAATAAGTAATAAGATACATTTTTCTACAAATCGTGTAACTGCATTTGAGTTGACAGAAATTATGGATATAAGTGGGAAAACTGGATTATTCTGAAACCGTAATTCATATTAATGTTTAATGTGCGTTACTTGTTTAAGTAATAACACGGCTCCTGTCTTGAGCTCGGCCTGTCTGTCTTCCACTAAGCGTCGATGAACTGTGCCCTGCATCTCACCTTCATAGTGAAAAAAACAAGATGAAATTTTAAAGAAAAGAAAAGCTTAAGCAAAGGCTTTACTGTAACAAGTACATGAGAGAGCAATCAGACACAAAACAGCCCAGTCAATGGCCGACTGATTTCAGATTTGGAGCAGAAAGAGTTTTTGTGAATGTGTGTGTGAGAGGGTAAGAAAGATATGGTCATCTTTAACACAAGGGCACAAATCTGTTTAAAAACATTGCAAGATGCATCTTAGAGGTGATGGAGAGTTGCTGCAGAGGTGTCATTTAGACAAAGAAGTTGCACATTTGCTGACGCACAAATGCAGAGTCCAATCAGTGTGACCGTAAGTACACATTACACATTCATTACCTGTAGGGTCTCTGAAAATGGCTTTGGCATCTGCATGTGTGTGTGTGATGCTCTTCAAGACGACAGCCATGTTAGGGACCTTATTCTTAGCCAGCTGCCTGAGAGCAGCCTACAGGGAGAAGTGAGAAAGAGACAAATTCACAAAAAAGTACCAGAAAAACAAGAGAACGAGAGAAAAAGCATAAGTAACAGCGCAGCCTTAAGGCCACTGGTAATGAATCAAGTGGAAGGCTAATCAGCATTTGTCAGCCTAATGAATATTTAACACACGTGTGCCATTAGCAGAGAGCGGTTATGACACACTGGGCAAAACATATTAAAATTACATTTATAGTCACTTTAAGGTGACTGATGACAATGGTGATTATGTTTGTGTTAATCATTAACATAGCCGAGTGTTTTCATTACTTTTGATTATAGTCTTGGACTTCAACTCAAGCAATCCAAATTTTATTTCCAGATCTGGCTTAAAAACAAAAAAAAAAAAAAAAATCCAATGGGCTAAACAAGATCCAACTGTAATGATACTGTGAGAGTAATACTTCCTTTTTTAGATAAACAGCATGCTCACCTTGCGAAGCACCATGACAACACTGTAGGAGTGCAAGAAGCAAGAAGGATTCTTCTCGTCCAATCCCATTTCAGCCTTCATTACTGCCCACGGACCCCTGCTGAATTCCTCTTCTTCACTTCCTTGAGAGCTTGAGACCTGTTGAGATAAAATGTTCACCATTATACACATAGAATGTGTCTCGTAACTGTAAATCATTAAGAGTAAAGGACATATACAGTAGAGAATTTGAAAGATCCAACATTTATGTACCTCACTTCGTAAACGAGCAACAGCTCCATGTGCAGGTGTCTGAGGAACCAACACAACGAGTTCATCGAGACTCCGCCCACTAACCTACAACACCATAATGAAATGATACAAATGTGCATAAATCATAAACTGTGAGTTAAATATGGTGATCTAAATGCTGGTTTGCTTACCTGCTGTGGTAGTGCACCCGCTGGCCCCGGGAAGCGACGGGTTTTGGCTCGCATCATACCGCTCTGTGGTCTCTGAGGTGTCTTATTGGCTGCAGACACCAGCTGGACAAGGTGATTGGTCAGGACAGGTGTATTGAGAGGACGAGGTGTAAGTGTGCGAGACGGATCAGGAGTGGAAGACACCGAGTGGAAGAGAGAGTCCCGGGGCTGCACGGGGGTCCATGGTGTTGAAGGTCCAGCTCGTTCTTGAGGCGACACAACTGGGGGTCTAGGAGTCACGGGTCTGGGAAACTGCGAGACAGGTGTCACTGGACCCCGCATGTGCCTTGAAATCTGCACTGGGGTGGTAGGGGTAGACAGATGTGTGGGCCCTTGCATGGTAGAAGTGTATGAGGTGTTTATCAAGGGCCGTGCCACTGCTGACATTGAAGAACTAGAGCTGTATCCGCCGTGAGACGACAACTCCGAGACTGCTCTAACAGATGCCGATGGTCTCATTCGCTTAGCAGGTGAAATGCTGTCTTGTGGCAAGTCTGACGCTGAATTCTTCTGTGGCTGAGACACCATTTCAGGAATTCTTTCATCCAGTTCATCCAGATCCACATCCCAGTCATCAAAGTCATCCTGAGCTGGAAGATCTTTCTGCGGGACACTGAGAGATGCTGGGGGTGCAGGGTTTATGTGGATAAAAAAGGGCTGCAGAGATGATGCTGGGGCTCGAAGAGAAGGAATAGAGGATGATGCTGAATAATGGCCAGGGATGGAGAGGTCAGATGTTGGGACACAGAACGATGTACTTCTCCCAGGGCCAGAGGATGAGCTAGCAGTGTTTTGCTGAACATGGGTGGATTTTTCACTTGATACTTTTAGGAATTTAGGAGCGGAGGCAGGTGTAGACTCTGATGCACATGACCAATCGGCTTCAAGCAAATCCTATCAGGGAAGAAAAATAAGCATGGAAAACCATGCATAAATAAAAGCATAGGACTCATCGACTTAATATGTAAACAAATTCATGTAATCAAAATAACATACATGTGCAGTAGTAAGCAAATTAGATTGATTAGTGAACATTGTTTAATCAGGTCATGGTTTCAAATCCCAGAGAGCATATGTACTTAAGGAATGGCTTGAATGCACTCGACATAAAAAATACTTCGGTATTTACTACAGTAAGCTGTACCGAATTGTAGTATACTATATTATGATCCTTTATACACTTTGTTAATGTATATTATATTATTCTAAAGTACCTACTACAGTGAATTATTGAACTTTACGTTGACATTTACTATGGTAAGGTTAAAAACATCAGGTGAAATTTTAATGACTTTTGCTTGTAATATACTGACGACTACTTTGTGGTCAAAGTAAATGACACGATGTACGATGCACACAAATCCAAGTCCAAACCTCATCATCAAACTCTTCTCCAACGTTGAACAAGCCCGTCCACTGATTACAAGCCTGAATCAACAAACCGTGGATAACATTAACAGCACATCAACACAAAAGCCGCAAAAACTCGTCTGAATGTTCATTACTGTATGACAATATGCATATCTAAATGATAGCAGCGTTTTTGAATAGCATGCTTCAGGCTAATGTAATATGTAGTCTTACCGCGGCTGTCATGTTTGTTCTGTTAATCATGAATGCAGATGTAACACAGAAAGCACGTATTCCTAGTGCACAGAACTATATTATAAATGTTTTCCTTTAATTAGATATGATTATATAAACAAACCACCAAGAAATGCAATACCCAAACGTATTTTTACATCTTGGCGCCGCCACGTTTGAACGCAGATGGCGTACGTATGTGACGTATATTTAAGGGCGTGTTTAACAACAGCACATTAGTGCCATCTGCTGGGTATTTCTGACTCAAAGCTACATTACCTTCATCTGTTGTGTGATGATTAATTGAAAACTTAGTGAGCAAGTCGTAACTTTAATAATTATACGACTTGATTGTTAATGTATTCATTTAAACTATACTTCTAAACTATATTTGTAACCTGTACTGACTAACTATTGCAATATTCTCAGAATGAATTATGTTGCATACCTTCTCTGCACAATAAAACATGTAAATGCACTCTGGTACAGCAATCATTAATCATGCACAATCAGGGTTCATCTCCTGTAAGAGAAGTAAAACGATTTCTCTATAAAGGGTTTATAAATAACGGATAGACAAGACAATATTTGGGCCACAACTACATTGGTTACATATTTCCTGTTTTTTCCCCCTCACTTTATTTGTCATGTGTGGAAAAAAAGAATATTTCCTAATTTTCAAAGAACAATAATTTAATAGTATCAGATGTTAATGCATACTATTCTTCAAAAAGCAACACAATTACTGTGAATCAAACATTTCTAGGAGATAAAGATATCAATGCCTGCTCCCACAGGTATTAAAAGACAGGACATTGTCACATGTAATATACCAGTTCTTACTGGCATGTTGAATCTGACGGATTAAAAACATCCACATTGAAGTGTTGGAGCCCTTTAAGCAGAATGTTTTTGCATCAGATTTAAAACACAGCAAAACCATTGATTGGTTGTACAATTAATAAGTCAATGAGAAACAATTTCTTTAAGTTATTTTATTTTTTCCACAATACAGCAGAGCCATGTAAAAACAACAGAACTTCTCGAACTGCTTTTCTTGGCGACAGCTGCCTTGGGAACCTTCGGGACGTTAAACCTCAGTCTTGCTTAGGGGTCGGTATTCGATTTCAACGACAGTCACGTCCCTAAAGGAATACACATAATATTAGTGACATTTAAAAAACAAGCACTAAAACTAAAGCAAAGCATGTCCTAATCAAAACATGGTCTGCTGCATCAGTAATGCCATAAGGCAGTGTCGTCAGAGCCTGACAGACTTGGAAGACCATCGTGAGAAAACATCATTTGCAGCTGCCTAAAAAGATTTTCCTTGCAGTTTATCTACACGCATTTGTTGCTTTAAGACAAAATGTAAACGCGAAATCATGCACGTTTTACTAACCACGCCGTTCGACCCTACGAACCTTTAAGTCCGCCATCTTCGCAAGCCGAGTTGAAAAGAAGACAACACGTGCGCGAGAAAGACCTAAGAACCGCCCTCTTCTTAAAAGTGGTTTTCCGGATATGACGAAAACGTGAGGGCGGGGCTGAAGGAAATTTGTTTAATTTCAACCAATGCACAAAAATGATTGTACGTTTTTAATATTGTTTCACGTGAATGCACAAAGTTGTGTAAAACTGATAAGATGATTATTATCTGTTTCTAATGTCCAGCTGTAACAATGTGAGATAATTCATACAACAATGTAAATATACAATATATAGATGTCATACTTTTTATTTAATTACACCAAGTTATAAACAAGTAGCTTGCTTATAAACACAGTTTGCTTACAAACGTGATGTACATTATTGAAGTTGACCCATTTCATGATTTATAACTGGTAAATATAATAGGTGAAATGCACATTAAAGTGTTGGGGCCCTTTAAGCAGAATGCTTTTGTATCATACAGCAAAACCATTGATCGAGTGTACAATTGAGTAGTCAAAGAGAAACATTTTATTTTGAAGTTTTTTTATTTTTTTCACAATACAGCAGAGCCATGTAAAAACAACTGTTCTAGAACTTCTGGAACTGCTTCTTGGCGCCAGCTGCCTTGGTGACCTTCAGGACATTAAACCTCACCGTCTTGCTGAGAGGTCGGCATTCTCCAACTGTAACGTTGTCACCAACAGTCACGTCCCTAAAGAAATACACAGAATATTAGTGACATTTAAAAAAACAAGCACTAAAACTAAAGCAAAGCATGTCCTAATCACAACATGGTCTGCTGCATCAGTAATGCCATAAGGCAGTGTCGTCAGAGCCTGACAGACTTGGAAGACCATCGTGAGAAAAACATCATTTGCAGCTCAATGCTCATTTACAGCATGTCTAAAAATGTCTTTCATGTTTTCTAAGGACACACCATAGAATATTTCACCTGAAGCATGGAGAGAGGTGAACAGACATATTCTTATGTCTCTTCTCAAAACGGTTGTACTTGCGGATGTAGTGCAAGTAATCCCGTCTGATGACGATGGTCCTCTGCATCTTCATCTTGGTCACCACACCTAAAAAGGGCAAAAAAAATTCACCAGTAAATACCAGTATACACAATCTAAACTGAATCACATCTAAACGAGGTCCAGGTTACAAATAAAGACACTGGAAAGCATCAGTGAAGCCATTAGGCATTGTCATCAAAACCAATAGTTCAGATGACCATCGTGAGATAAAACATCATATGCACCTCAATTCAGTTCAAATTGGCAAAGTGCAAACTCACCAGAAAGAATCCGGCCTCTGATGGACACGTTTCCAGTAAAGGGGCATTTCTTATCAATGTAAGTGCCTTCAATTGCCTGAGGAAGTAAAGCATAAGAACTTTAGTCATTTGAAATTAGAAGAGGTTACAACAACAACAAAAAAAAAGAGGATCTTTTTAACTGCATCAGCTTTGCCAAAAGGCATTTTCCTCAAGGGGTTTAGGAAGACCATCGTGAGAATAGACATCATATGCAATAAAAATCCGAATTTTGCATGAACACAAGCTCACCTCTCTGGGGGTTTTGAAGCCCAAACCAATGTTTTTGTGGTAACGTGGGAGCTTCTCTTTGCCACTTGCTTCACCGGTCAAAACTCGCTTTTTGTTCTGGAAGATGGTGGGCTGTTTCTGATAAGCCCTCTCATTCTGAAACACAACACATTCATGGTTACAAATGGGGAGATAAAAATTCATTTCTGTATTCACGGTATGTCTAATTGTTTTACTTTCATTGTACATTTTAGATCGTTTCGTTGATCAAGGAAAGGCTATCCATGGCCTAAAGTGCAATGCATACAAATGTACCTTTTCGATCTGTTAGTGTGTTGGATTCACCGGGATGAATATAGCTATGTGGCTAAATATAACTTTACTCTCAATATAAGAGTCGAAAAAATGATTAAACGTTAGGAAAAAAACACGTTTTGTTGGTCACATAGACCAGGCCGCTCCAGTTTCCGCTCACAATGCTTCCCACCCGCCCGCCGCAGATAAAAAGCCCATGTTGCGGTCTTCCAAATGAACTATGAAGGGATGGCTGCCTAGATAATGTTTTCCTCTCAGTTAATCTACCCGCATTTGTTGTTTTAAAATAAAATTGAATGCGAAATCATGCACGTTTTACGAACCACGCCGTTCGAGATTACGTACCTGTATGTCCGCCATCTTCGCAAGCCGAGTCGAAAAGAGGACTACACATGCGCGAGACAGACGGAAGAGAGGTTTTTCCGGATATGACGAAAATGTAAGAGGCGGGGCTAAATGAAACATGTTTGATTCCAACTAATACACAAAAATTGTTGTATTTTAAGGCACAACTTTGTGTAAAATTGTAGTTTGCTTATAAACGTGATTTAAATTATTGGAGTTGACCAGCAGCAACTGACTGTTTTTTCATGATTCATTATAACTGGTAAATATAATTCGGTAGGTAGTATATATACCATGCCTTTTACATAATGACCTGACGATCGAATAGGCTTACTGTACCCTGGCTAAATGGCATTATATGGATTGTATGTGATGATTTATTACATTATTTTAAACACTCTAAGAGGGTTTAATCCTCTGACGACGTTAACAAAGACGTTAATTAATTGCCAGGAATGTTTAATTGTTATTTGACTACGCCTATTGTACTATCGTATTTTGATTGTACATGCCTTTACAAATCCTTTCCTTTAGGGCTTAATGTCAACAGGTCATGGTTCATATAAACTTAATGTATGTCAAAAAAGTAAACAAAAACATACATTTTTATGTGTCTCCCTGAGGTTGGTGTTGCCCTGAGATCACATGTCGAACGTTCGACTTAAAGCGCCGTTCCACACGTAATTTCTATGTAGGAGATGGGAAAATACAAATTTTAAGGTACCCCAAGCACAGCATTAGCCTTTTGATGACTTACTTCCTGCCAAACAAGCTACGTCAGAAGGAAGCGTTTTCGCCTTATATTCATGCTAATATGGCAGCGCTGTCGGGTGGAGGCGATACGGGTGAGTGTCGCTTTATTGTTCAAATAATAATTTAAGTTGTTTTTTACTCGTAACATATACGCCTAAAAATGATTAAATCGAGTGCTTTGGTGGGTGTTTAAATATTTGTTTATCACGTAAACTGGGAGTTTGTTTACTGCCTATCAGTGTCACAACACTGCTGTCTGAGACATGTCCGTGCTTATACCGATCACCGGCCGATCAGCCGCCCAGAAATAAACAAACAGATATACCTAAATAGTTTCGAGCTGTGTCCTCTAACCCAATGAGCTAACTACATAGACAACATCGAGAGACAGCTACATGTTAGGCACAAAAAGCGCATTTTTAATATCTTACAAGCGTTTTAAATGTGCGTTTTGTTAAGAATTCGCACATACCCGGCAAATGCTGTCTAAGTAGGCAGCTAACTGGGTGTTAAAACACAGCCACTGTTCACATGCTCGATACCGCGATGTTGTTGATTTCTAGAAGAGGTGACATCATCGTTTCAGTTGAGGTGAGGGGGGGGTAATAAACACACATCCCAGGGATGTCTGGCCATATTCATCGAGTGACATTTTAAACAAATTTTTAACAAATGCTATTTTAATGATATATACTATTCATTTTAAAACAATACTGTAATAATAAATAAATCCAGACATGATATGTGTTTTTACACTTTTAAACGACTCACCACTACTGTGAAAAATTAAAAACCTAATGAGATGCCTACCTAGATATCAATTCAGTATATCATTAGTACAAACTACAGCTTTTGACATCATGTGATGTCCCACAATGTTGTTTTGACAGACAGTACACACAGTTTTAAGACACAATATAAATATGTTGTATATTGTGTATCTGTATGATGTCCGAGTTTAAGATCAGGTGTCTAATTTAAAGTCTTATTTGATTTATTAGCCTAAAAGTCAGAATCTTCTGGACAGCTCATACATATTAGTTTCTTTACATCAACTTAACTCAACAGGAAACTGAAACTAAATGTGTACTAAATTATACATACAGTGATGAGTCACTTCGACCACATTTGTTCTTTCAAAATGACACACAAGTGCTGTGAGATATATGGGGTGACGGGTTTATCAAAAGAAATTATTCCAAACTTTTGTTTTACGTACAGTATCTCTACAAACTTTGCGTGTAAGCTGCTAAAGTTCGAGACCGTACAATCTCATCCCCCTCCTTTACACTGAGTAATGTTTTTCATTTTTATTTTCTATTTGAAGGCAATGGCAATGACCAGATACTAGACCTGGGAGCTGCACTTCTCAATAAGTATGTATCTACTTCTTATTTCTGGTTCCCATTTCTCATGTTTTTTATTTGTTACTTTGTTGTTCATCATGACCTTGGTTATCTCACTCCTCTTTCCCAGCTTTATTTATGAACGGGTTCGTCGCCACGGTGACGGCGATGCTGAGGTAACCCGGAGTCAGCTGGGTAGGGTGGAATTATGTGACCCCAACCATAAACGTCTTGCGCAGTGTTTGCAGCAAATTGGAGATGAGTTGGATGGAAATGTTCATCTCCAAAGGTAAATCATGCTTAAATGAAAGTATTGCTGTAAATATTACAAGTCCAGTTTCTGTGGATTGTCTCCTGCTGTACTCAGAAACGCCCACTGGATGGCAATGTGTTGCAACTCAACGATCATTGTGTGTTGTCATTGTCGTTTTGTGTTAGGATGATAAACGACTCGGCTGTTCAACCAACTAAAGACGTCTTTATCAAAGTGGCACTTGAGATTTTCTCTGATGGAAAGTTCAACTGGGGAAGGGTGGTGGCACTTTTCTACTTTGCATGTCGCCTAGTGATCAAGGTAAGTACACACGCGAGATGTTGTTGCAGTGCAATTGAATGTATTTAACATTCTCCCTCCTTTGGTCACAGGCTATATCGACGAAAATTCCTGAAATCATCAGAACTATCATCAGTTGGACCATGTCCTACATTCAGGAACATGTGATTAACTGGATCAGGGAACAGGGTGGATGGGTAAGCTACTTCCTCAAAGAATCAGTTCCTTAAGCTTGTAAAGATTGTTACAGTCAACGTGATGTTTTCTCACATGCACCAATAGCATTTACCGGACACTCTGGTACTGTGATTTTTAAATTTGAAACTTTTTCTTTTTAGGAGGGAATTCGGTCCTACTTTGGGACCCCCACATGGCAGACCATCGGGGTTTTCCTGGCTGGAGTACTTACCACTGTGCTGGTGATCCGTAAAATGAGAGAGAGAGAGAGAGAGAGAGAGAGAGAGAGAGAGTGAAGACAGAGTTTAGACAGTGAATGGAGGGTGAAACAGACCAGCAAAAGGGAACAGAAAGATGAGGGGAAGAAGAAGGAAGCAGAGAGACTAAAAAGAGAGTTGAAAATGGTGTCAACTTTAAAGAACACAGAGAAAGATAGAGAGAGAGAGAGGTGAAGAGTGAGAGTCAAGCATGATGCAGATGTTTTGAGTCCTGAGCCTGTGCCCTTTCTAGTCTATACATCTATGTAATATTTGCACTGAAAATAAGCAAGAGATTAATTCATAAGTTCAGGTTTAGGTATAATTTAGGTATTTATTTTTGTGTTTGGGGTATTTAGGTCATAGGTTTAAAGACAATGACCATGTTGTCTAATTTATTGATTTTCAAGACTGAAATTTCTGTTAGGATACTGTCTCATACTCCATGTTAATTGTCTCCATCATAAAGAAGTTGTGCGAATGGCAGTTAAATTAAGATTTGATAAGATTTTGTAATAGTTCTGTAACTCTTGAATTATCGTTGTTTCTTAGGAGCAGGAATAGGCTCAGGGTGGATTCTGCTATTATCTGAATTTCTCCTCTCTTCCTCATTTCTCTCTTCTTTCTTTGAACGTGGTCTCCATTATTATGAAATGTCTGTTCCGAAGGCGTGAAGTGATGTTTGTGCTTCATTGATAAAGGTGCAAGGTTAAGCCTCTCAAGCATACATGCAGTGTTTGCAACAGCATTTGAGCATAGGAATACAACAATGCAGCCAACCAATCAGCACTCGGGTTGCAGTGTGTGGCCATAAGCATTGAGCCTTTCCTGTAATAGGAATGGACAGTACTGGTGACTCTTAAATGCATAGAATTTCTCTGAGCCGTGTTTTAAACATCAGAGTTACCTGCCTTACTATCCAAAGATAAAGGAAAATCACATGTGAAACTTGAATGATTTTTGCTCAGGCTGGTGCAAACACTTAAAAGCCTAAGGGACTGTGTGCATTTGTAGTACCCAGACTTGCAGACTGATCAGTTGAGCTCTTCCCCTCAGAAAAGTCTTCTCAGTACTGTATTTTTAACGTTGGTTAGTCAAACCCAGTGCTACCTTCAATCGCTCTTTTTACACGTTTCTTTAATTTTTGGTTGTTTGGTTCTTTTTTATTAATTCTTTTGTTGACAGTGCCTTGGCCTTTTATGATACTAGCCACTCATTTTTCATCTTTTTCTACATCTTTGTACATTGGTATGAATTGTGCACCCTAAGGATGTCTATGTGCTGTGAGCCCATGAGTTTGTTTTGTAAGATGTTAAATGAAACAATAAATTGTTTTTATGGATTTCAATTTAAATGTGTGTATCAGTTTATTGAACACAGCTACTCTTTTTTCACATTTTAGAAAAATAGGAACTCAAAGCTTTTCTTTTATTTTCTGAGACACCTAAACCTTTTAAAACATTTTCAGATTGTTTAGTCAGATAAATGCCAGTGCAGATCTGCCAACTATCTTATGTTTATGTTTGTTTATCAGATAAATGAGTGAACTGCCAACATCTTAAGTATGTTTGCTTTTATTACACATTTAAAGAATTTTAAAACAAGCTAAAACAAAGGCACCTGCACAGGCATCTATAAATGTCTCCACAATAACATCATACTGACAATGTAATCTAAATGCTTGGGGTTACGGCAGTGCAATCATCAGAGAGGGACAACTAAAAACACTGTCCTCTGTGATGATGGGGATCACCTATTGTTGAGTATATCCTTCCTCTTGGTCATGGATGGGAACCATATGTAAAAATATGTCCAGCACCCCCTGAATGTTTGCGGTGACAGTGGTTTAAGGCTACTA
Source organism: Beaufortia kweichowensis (assembly GCA_019155185.1). NCBI lineage: Eukaryota > Metazoa > Chordata > Actinopteri > Cypriniformes > Gastromyzontidae > Beaufortia > Beaufortia kweichowensis. The sequence continues at coordinate 6,331,992 of CM032804.1, forward strand.
TTTTACGAATGCTCATGATGTGTGAGGCAAAAAAACATACATGGTCATTTTATACAACTTGAGAATTATAAGAATGTAAACCAATAATATGACAATTGCTCAAAAGTTGCAAAAAGTTAAAAAGATGTCAACAGCAGACATCTGCAAGTTTTACAGAAACTGATCTACGATTGGACAGATGAGGGTCCAGTCTCAAGGACCCCGTCTCTGATCCTCCAGCTCCACGGCATTTTACAGCAAGGGGCTTGTCTGCAGGGCTTGTGTTCATACTGATGATAGTGGCTGCAGTCAGGAGCACGGACACAACGCAAGAAAAGTTTGCCGTCTAGGACTTCTTTTTCATGGGGCACTGAGCAACCATCCTCCGTTTGCAGACTGAACACTTTCTCTGAGATCTGCGTTAAAGAATAAAACATTACATACTTGCAAACACAAAAAGTTTAATGTAGAAATATGTCTACTACATTTGATATAGTCTATACACACAAACCTGATCACTGATTCCTCTCGCAATGTGGCCTACATTTACCCTGGGAGTCTCCCGAATATGAAAGCATTTCCCATTGAAGTCTCTGATGTAAACATCCACCCCTAAACAGACAAAGAACAGACACGAGTATAATACAAACATCTCTGCCTGATAAATGCCAACTTAAAATACTGTGTAAACTGTTCAAGGCTGTCCCAATTATGCATAATCTTTTCTATGTGGTCTTAAGGGTGTACTGAAGGTTTACATTTCTCTAACTAGAACTGGTTTACACACCCTCAAAGCAACGGGGAGGAGGCTGATGCGCGGGGACGAGCCAGTCCCGGCTGAAACTCTGGCCATCCTGTTGGCTGTTGTAAGAAAACACGCCCGAGCTGAGGTCATCGCCAGGACCGACTGACCAGCGTCCTGAATCCTAAAGTACAGAAAGTGAAATTAAAAGTTGAGAATGTTCTCCAGTTGGGTAGTAGCCAACAGGCAAGGGCTTTTCGGATGAGACACGTATCAGGTACAACTTGATGCCTGGGTTTGTTTACCTTCTTATCCCAGTATTCTCTAGTGGACAGACAGTCACTACTCAGACACGACAGCAGCTGTTCCTGTAACTCAGGAGAGTGAGGCTGGGAAAGACTGCTCAGGAAGAAATCTACATGAAAGAGAAACAAAAGTGTCACAGTTACAATCTGCTGATCACAACGAAACCACACACGGTGAGTTCACTATAGTAAAGCTCATTGGTCACTAAGAATTTCCTGTGGTTAGCTGGTAACTAACCTCTCTCTAGCTTCCATAGCTCTTTCTCAGTGGGTCCTGTGGGTTCTGGCTCAGTCTTATTGATTATCTGTGGCTCAGGTGATGTGGCTTGAATATGGATCAGTGACTGTGGAGAAGAGTGGCCATCATCTCTTCTCTCCTCTGTCTGTTTGCACCGTTTTATCTCGTCTGGTTTCTCATCATGTTTCTCGGCATCATCTCTCCCCTTCTGCTCTGAGCTCATCCACTGCAGCTCAGAGTTAAGAGAGGAAGTGGCGTAGTGGGATGTGGTGGGTGTGGTCAAATGGGCGGAGTCAGATCTGTCAGGCTTTCCAAGAGGTTTTTGATAGGTTCCTCCTCTCGCCGGGCTGCGAAGTCCTCCAACTACAAAGTATTGATGACAAACATTTTTAATTGTATTAAATTACTTTTTTTTATTTTCATACATAAATACAAAAAACACTCAATCTGCTCTTTATTGGTACCTTCTTTGAGTGCTTTAGCAGTTTTAAGAATGAGGTCTTTAGCAGAGGCTCGTTGGTTGGGATCTTTCTGTAGTCCCGCCTTTATGACATCAGCAGTATGTTTGCTGCAGTCGTGTGGGATTTCTCTCAAAGGTGGAGGTTCTTTAGCGATCTGTGACCAGTGAAAATAAGAAATACAATTTTTATTGCTATAACAATATTTGGAAATCTATATGATTTAAATTTGCCAAAAAACAGTGTCACAGGCGTGTCCAATCATGGTTTACCTTGAGGCAGAGTGGGCGGGAATAATAGCGGGTCCATGGATGACAGCCATTGAGCATGTGCAGAAACATACAGCAGCTACTCCAAATGTCTGCTTTTGAAGAGCGGGGTTCATTTAGCACCACTTCAGGTGCCATGTGAGTCTCTGTGCCTTTCAACCCTAATCACACACATGCATAAAAACATAATTCATGTTTATTTATAGTTGAAATATGCATTTGAGACTATAATGGCTATAATCTCTGAACTTACCCTGACAAAAACTATGTCCTTGTTTGTCCAATCGCTCCGACTGTCCAAAGTCACAAAGGAATGCATCTTTTCCATCCTCTGACAGCAACACATTATCGGCTGAAAAGCACACAAATAGGAAAACAAAATGTGAACATGTTTTCTAGCCACTACCCATGACAGGTCATTAAAAACTTGAAGTGGAATTCACAACAACAAAATTTGGTTTCTTTTTTAATAAATGAACTAATTTCATCCTGAAACACTGTCGATAAACTTTTGAAAACATTTTTACTGTAAAAGCTGATGTTTCCCAATAACTACGCCTCTTTTTTAATCTCAAATTTTTAAATAACTTTGAAAGTACAATACTGTACAAATTGTGCACCATGAGACCAGGTATTATGATACCAAACAGTCAATTTTTATTTCATGTTGACTGTCAGCTCTAAATGCATGAGATTTTGACACATTGTCCACTAGCATATCTCTTCCCATAAGTCTCTGCTTTAGCAAAGGTGATCAGCTGCTTCCAGGAAAAGTTAAAATTGGAGTGTAAAAGACTTTCGGTTTCTAAACAGTAATTTATAACTTATTGGCTGAAGAGCAAGAGTTCAAAAATGCTTTGTAAACATTGAGACACCAGATGGCGCTCCACATGACAAACTAGACATTTGCTTAAATTTAAATCCACTATATCAATTAGAATGTAGTTTATATTGAGATATAATGTGTTCATGTAATCTTGTTTTTCTGTATATGGTCAGTACATCTTTCATTCTCCTGTTTGTCTTGATCTCTCTCTCCCCTCCCCCCTCTTCTGTAGCCCATGAGTCACGCTTGGGAAATTCCCAGCCCCTGGTGCACACAATGTATTCGGATTCTCTCTCTCTCTCTCTCTCTCTCTCTCTCTCTCTCTCTCTCTCTCTCTCTCTCTCTCTCACACACACACACACACACACACACACAAACTACTTCATCACAGGTGCTATTTGCCCCACCCTATTCCTCAGAAAAACCAAATCCAACCACACAACAACATATTAATCCATTTAAATTGCACATCTGTAAATAATGCAATTTTCCATGTCGTTCATCCAACTATGCAACTCAACATGTGTCACATTTTACTGGTTTCTGTGTTTTGACTTTAAAAAGTCAAAAAAATATTGTTCAGATGTTGTTCTTTTATGGCCTATGAGACTATGGATTTGTTATTTAATCACAGTGGATCACAGCACATCATTCAATCATTTACATTTATATTTTTTCATTTTCCAGATGTGAAGCGGCATACAAATGGAATCGTTCAACATTTTAAGAGCCAACATGTGTGCACAACGCACAAAGCTGTTTACAAGTAAAACTGTGGAACTACATTTACAAGTAAAAACAAGTAGATCTGTACATTATACAGTACAACCACAAATGAGATCTTTTTAAGTGACAGCCATAAGACTGACTTGAAAACAAATGATTTTTACCTTTAACATATAAATCCTTGTTATAACCTCTATTTTCTCTACAATTTTATAAAAGATCTTGACCAAGCTTTAAACTGAGTTCAATCAAAAAGCTAAAAATTTAATGTGGTTTTTCATCATAAGTTCCGCTAAAGGATTGCTTTTAAAGTTTATTGTATGTCAACAATTGTGGGTTCTTCAAGTCTCTTAAGTCGAAATAAAAGACCAACAGCTGATCATAACTGAGCATAAATAAAAACATTATTTTCTATGGCTTGTGTTTTCCCTTTGTGTCTTTTTACAAAAGAGAAATACTCTCATACTGAAACATTTATTGTGCCACTCTTAATATCTGTGAAACAGGGTACTTCATTTTTTCTCAGATTAATCTCATTATTGCTTAGGAAAACAATTTAAAAATCATTTGTGATTTTGCTATCCTATGTGAAGTTTTTAAAGAACTGCTGCAGATCATCATTCCACAGCAGGGACTCTGGTGTCAATTTTCCACATAAACATGAGAAGCATGGGTAAGAAAAAGAGAACAAAAGCTTTCTAATTCATTTATAAAACTCGATTCAGCTCCTTTCATGACTGGAATACACGACTTTTCAACCAGTCAAATCTTACACAAAAAAGTTACACATTGTTCTGGACTGACCTTTGATGTCTAGGTGAAGGACACGCTTCTTATGCAGGTAATCCAGTCCTCCCAGTACCTGCTGAAGGTAGTGCAGGGACAAATCTTCAGGCAGACGGCCTCTTTCCTCCACCAGCTGCCCTACAGAACCTGAGGATAGTGAAAATAACACAGATCAAGACATGGAACCGTGGAACCTCTCCACAGCCCAACAAAATCCTTTATGTCCCGCGTAGATGTGGCCATCAGGTAGCTAAAAGGTTGTGCACGCAAATGAGTGAAATGATGAGCTCTTACTGGATTTGAGGTCCATGAACAGGATGATGGACGGGCCTTCACGCACCACTCCAAAGAGTTCCACCACCCGAGGAGACTGCAGGGCACTCCACGAGCCCACCTCCTCGCTGCTGAAACTCACCAATGGCACCTGAAAACAGACACATTTAGAAATGAACAAAAACCAATTTACTCAGTTCTGGAGAGAAGGATGGACATCAAGGTGGTCAATGCTCATACCTTTTTGGCGGCACAAATGAAGCCAGTGCCTTTGTCTTTGATGCTGTAGACCTCTCCAAATGAGCCCTCCTTTAGAAACGAACAGTGTTCATACTCCCGTCCTTCTCTATACTCGAAATTTACTGGTTGTAGCCCCTAAAATTTCAGATATTTGAGATATTAAGAAAAATATAATAGTACATTGTATGCATAAATGTTATAAGCTTTACTGTTTGGATTTTAAGGTGTGATATAACTCGCCATTTCTTTGTGTCACCTGAAAATGTGACAGATCAATGCACATGACTTCAAGTTCTTCATTGTTTGCTTATGTCTATTTGTGAGGAAACTCCCTAAGCATAACTAGGCTGGTGTGGTAAACACGAAACCCTACTGAACGCAGCAAAAACAGGAAATCGACGACCGCAAGACAACCTTTGGCTGTGTGTACACATGCAGGCCTGTGCGCTTGTGTTTCTCGCTATCTCTCTCTTCCTTTCTGTATTACTATGCTTATGTTGTCTTTATCTTTATTGTTCTTCTAAAGATGTCAAGCTGTGTGAGCTTGTATGACTGTTTGGCTGCGTACTCGTATGCAAATTTGTATGTTTGCACGCAAGACATGGTCATGCTCTTTCGGTATGAGGTTATCTGTGTGTCAATTTCAACATTTTCTCTTGCCGTGTACCCAGCCTATGTGCAGTTAGTTAATGCACAAACTCTATTGTGGTTTGAAAGTATGTGTTTAAAATCACCTCTTTAAAAAGAATCCCTTCGTTTTTGACGTTTTCCTCTCTTTCGTCCTCATCTCTCTCACTGTACTCTTTCGCCACATCTTTGACGAAGCCGTATGCAAAGCAACGGTCTTCTGTTGTGACGTAGTCCCTGAGGGCCGTAACAGCCAGGGGGCATTCGGTATCGCTCTCCTGAGTGTAGCTCTGACAGGAGGATGGTCTCAGGAAGGTTTGTCGGGTTTCCCATAGATGAGAGTACGACGGGCCTTCTGTTTCCTGTACAGACACCCTTTCTGTGCTGAGGGCACTGCTGCTGTATGAACTGATGCTGCTGCACACTGGGTCTCGAACCTGAAACAAGAGAGAAAAAAATACTTGTCAGACATGTATAAAAAAAAGACATTTATATTCATATAAACCTTTCTAAAGTTAGGCTGTGACTCTCCATCCCTCAAATCTGTGATAATTGCAGTAATAACAGACCTGAGTAAGCGATGAAATTAAATCTCCACTGTCCTGTTCGGGCACTCCGGTGAGTCCTCTGACTCCCTGTGTTTCAGCTCTTTGATGACCCTCTTTCTCCACCTGTGTCCGCCGCTGTCTCTTACGCCGTTTCTTCCTAGGCCTGCCGCGAGAGACGGGGCCCAGCAGGGACGAAGAGGACACGCTAACACGCAGGCCGTTTTTGTGGCTGAAGAGATTTTGTTATTACTCTTTGGGAACAGAAACACACCTGTGTGTTTGTGCAAAAGTCAAAATGGCCTTACCTGCCATTGGGACAGAACTCCTGTGAATCCTGAGACTCGCCTACACAAAGAAAAAAAGCGTTATTCAATACAGCCCATTCCTAATACAGGATAGATTATTGCTACCCTAAAATTATTAGTCAAACATGCGCATCTTATTGTTTCTTGGTACTTACACTCTGCTTGGGCAATAATGGATTGTTTCTCTGTCCCGGGTGTCCATCCATGATTAGCAGTTCCCTGACATATGACCTTCAACAGGAAGGAACTGGTCAACGGGTCTATTTTGTCCCGCTCGCCTCTTTTGCTCTCTGTATGAGATGATGGGCTGGAGCTGAGACAGGTCAGATCTTTGATATCACTTTGGGCCATATGAGAAAATGGGACGGTGGAGTTCAATATTCTCTGCATCTTTGAAATTCTACAAAACGACAAAAACAGAAGTGAGGGACATCAATCAAAAACACTGAAATGTTTTTAAACCACCACTGTGGGAAGGCTCTTTTTTCACACGCACACACATAGATTGATCGTAACCGCTCCATTAACAAAGATACCACACACCTGGGCTTCTCTAACTGACCGGTAGGTATTTTCTTTCAGACATGACAAGGTGATACGAATTCATTTATCGTTCGTCCTATAAGGGATTCTCTCACAACACCTAACCTTTGTACCTGCTAATAGACAGAGGAGACAGTGTTTACCGGGAACACAAAGACTCTATTCTCCACTTTAACACTTCCTTCTTTTTTCAAAGGTTGATCTTTGGAGAGGGTGGAGCCAGAAACATCATCAACATCTGCTGAGGATGAAATATGAGCTTTCTGCTTCAGTCTCTTATCAAGATAAGGGTAGGCTTTATGCGGCTCACACCACTTCTGCTGTTTTGACAGTAACTCGCCCCAAAAAACATGATGGTGCCCAGGACTCATCTGGGTAATGAAAAAGACCTAATTTAGAACATTATATCAGTGTTGTGTATCTCTGATGAATTACAAAACTGAGTGAGCTTGTTATCATAAACCTAACGTTTGTGACTATTTCTCACTACATCATTGCGGGTAAATGGGGGAGGTGGTCGTATCACGAAGATCTCTTACACGTTTAATTAGTCGAAGATAGATTTTTTAAATCCAAATCAGGCAAAAGTTCACAAGGTGTGGTTCACATTTTTTCTCTACTTCCTCGTTGGACATAACGAAATGTTTTTGCTAGTGTTGCTCGTGAACAGCTACTGCTAATTCTTACTTAGAAGTAACCAGACACATTTCACCTGGTTGACTAGTTGGGTAATGACTTGAACTTGAACACATCTGGCATAATTAAATGTCATACATTTACACTAGAGGAAAGACCTTGGATGTTTCTAGAAGCCACAATCACAGTTTTTATATGTTTTTTATTAACCTAAAAGCTATTGACCAAAAGGCAGAATAGTAAAGCATTTTAGTCTTCTGTCCAGCTGAAGAGTTCAACTTCAGCCTGTGCAAGATCTCACGCAGTTACAGCACATTGCATCAGTGAGCCTTCATATGACCCCAGTTAATCTGTCTAACACAGTCTCTCTCTCTCTCTCTCTCTCTCTCTCTCTCTCTCTCTCTCCTCCCTCTCTCTCTCTCTCCATCTCTCCCTCTCTTTACAGTTTGCAAACCTCTAAACTAAGAGAAAACAGACCTCCTAAAACTGATCTACAACTGATGTCATTCGTGTGGACGCAGCCAAATGTCTATTGGCAGCAAAGAGCCGAAACCTCCATTTTGAATCCCATTAGAAAGGTTGTTACATCATCAAAATGACTTCAGAGAGTATCACAACACTTCTTTCTGCTTTAGATTCAATGCATGTATGAGCAATGGAACAATGCAGCAAAAATGTCAAATTTCAAACAATTCAAGAAAAGTGACCTGAGAAGAAACTGAAATCATGAGTCCTGTCTTCATGATTAAAATAACGTTTCAGAAAGTCATTTGCATTCATCTTAACGACACACAGATGTGAATAAATCTCAAAGCACTTCTTATCTGAATAAAGAGAGATAAGATAACATACCGGTTACGTGTCTTACATACGGGCTTGTGTTTTTCCAATGCACAGAGCCAATGAATCTACACGCTCTTCTCCACACTTATTAACTAACACTGTAGCACAACCGGTCTCTCCTCTCTCTCTCTCTCTCTCTCTCTTTCAGTCAGTGTGTACCTCTCACGCTCGATCCCGCTGGCTCTCCGCCATGTCGAACGCGACTGCGCTCTGATAGGATAGGGCTGATTTACGGGAAATCCATCTCCATTTCCCCTCCCTGCTCTCCTCCTCTCTTAGGCAGCAGTGAGCGTGCTCAGCAACCTCACCTGACTAAAGGCGTTTACTGAGCTCAGCTCTTGGAGAAAGGAAAACATTGACGATCTGTCTAACGAGATCCTATTTATATTTTCCATTTGAGTGTGCCAGTTATCAGCTTAATCTTATAAAAACTTGTTCTCTCTTGTGGCAAAGTGGGTATGGCTAAAAAGTGTTAGGATAAAGCTTTTCCTGGTAAGCAGCAGCCAAGTTCAAAGTTCTTAACTTTAAATGAAGAAGCCATTAAGGATTTTTAAATACAAATTTTCCATACCTGACCCTACAACCAAAATGCTTGCTGACAGCAAAATATCCAACTTAACAACTATAACTTACTAGACTAAACAGGTTATTTAATGGTATTTGCTGCTGTACATTTTATTTGTTATAAATACAGGATATACACAATATGATGCGTATCTTGACATGTATCTTAATAGTAATCTTAATGTATATTACGCATTAAATACCTTCTGATTGTCGTGAAGCAGCATTGACAGACATCGTTGCTGATCAAGAGATGGTGTTTAGACTAAAGAGCCACAACTCTTACAAGAAATAAAAAGCTAATTGACTGATTACATGACACCTACATTCCTTACAGAATAAAACATTTTATAAAACAGGTTCAACTGCTTCATTGAATGGTTTGAAGTTGAAAATATGTTGTTGTATGCAGAGAGACATGCAAACACTGTATATTTAGACAACCTCATACCATTAAGAACCACTGGATCTAAAAGATTACTGAAAGCCACTGTTTTCTCCTTGAAAGCAATCGAGCAGAGACATTTTTATGACATGAAACGCATTCCTTTTAAAGACACAATGTCAGTTATTTCCACTGTTCAAAGATCAGACCAGAAAGTAGGAAAACACAACTAGCAAAGAAAATTTCACACTTCATATTTTTTCTCAGTTTTGACAATTAGACTGTTGCGAAACCCAATCTGTCACGTCTAACTAACAGGTTAGGGAAATTGTGTGGTTTGCCTTGTAACGATCGGACAATAATTCGTTATTGGGCGTTAACTTTTCTGCACTAGTTATAATACAATGGCAACACGCTGTAATTATCAACAGGTTAAGTCGAAAGTTTTTTTATATGCAGAAGTGAGAGCACTGAGCCATACACTGATGAGGAAGAAAGCAAACAATGGCTGACATTAGACTCGGCCAGCCATGGCAGAAGGAAGTGTGGATGTTTCAGGCAAGTTAAACAGGAACAGTGTGGTATTGAGGCCAGACCAGGGGCAAAGAAAGAAAACACACATTTTAAGAGCTATAATGACAGCCTTTACCACTGAAGTGTGTGACTAAACAAAATCTTTAACCAATGGGATTGTCCACTTCACAATTACTTCACAATGTGTGATTCTTATTAAAAGACTGGACATTAATTCTTGTGTAAGTTGTTTATTACAAGGCCAATTACAGCCAAAGTAATTCTGAGCTATATTAGATGCAAATCTCAAGTTTTTTGAAGAAACACTCTAGGAGATTAATTTATTCTTTATTATTACTAACATTTTTAACCATTTAAGCATAAAAAATGTCATTGGATGTTGTTCTCATGACAAAGAGCTATATTTTGCAATGCACTCTTGTGTGGTTTTATTATGGATGTGGATTAAGAATTAATATTATTATTAAGGTTAGTAATAATTAATAATTTAAAAGAATAAATCTTGGTAATAACATTACCAAACGCAGCATAAATGGCATCAGCGATCACTATTTACAGGTGTAAAAAGCAGAAAAACACATGTTTTTGCTTCTTTATGGGAGGAGAGGAAAAGACGCAACTTGATGAGAGTATTTGGGTGTGTGTGATTACTGCAATAAATGGAATGACAAAAACTCTGTTAGGCACTAAAAGTCTTTCCATTTCAATGTTCAAAAACTAAAATGGATGAAAGGGTAAACTGGTTGAGGCATGAAAAACAAGAGACAAGTTTTCCAATTTGGGGACTTAAAGGAAAACAGACTGCAGCACACACACATGGAGACATTAGGCAATGAGTCATCCACGCCCCTACAGATGAACAGGATGCTTCTGCCCTGAGTAAATCCTGCTCTAAAGTCTGATCACAGACACTTGAGCACACATCAACCTGTTGACCACCAGCCCACTGCATACTGACCCCTGAATACCTGCCATGGGCCCCTCTGCCCATGTTCTACCAGGAGACACACATCCTTTGTTATGAGACTGTGCATAAATCACATGCTAGTAGGTTTTTTTTTCTTCTTTTAATACATATGTGTGTTAATAAAACAATAAACATTTATTAACTATATCAAACACTACTGTTAATTCATGCACACACTCTTGCACATACTTAAAGCTATTCTGGTAAGTATATATTACGTATAATAATGTAAAAACTCAAACTTGAATTAACTTAAACTTTACATTATTAATCATAGAATAGGTTGTGCACCTCTTTTTGACACGATTATTACTTCTAAAGTATCCTAAAATGTACATTTTCATTAAAAAAAAAAAAAACTAATTTAAAAGCCTTTTTAGAGTTTTGCACATAGTAAAGCTTTTAAAAGCACATTTTGAAACGATGAAACAGTCAGAAGCGTTGAACTTCCTCCTCCGCGTCTCCGCCATTTCGCAAAGCGCAAAGTCTTTTTGACACAGAATGTCGTCAATTCAGCTTGTGTAATATTTAATGACGGACATTTGTGTCGGTCACTATAAGGGTAATACAGTAAAATTAAGGGGACTTACCGTAAGTGTATAAATCAGACAGCGGAGAATGGTCTCGTAACGGACTGTGTGTCGACTTGTTCTGATCGCAAAAGACAGGAAACTAATGGTGTGTCTCAAACCCTAGTAAGCCGACTACGTAGACAGCATCTTTGAGCGTCGCCTCGGTGTTTACATTGCTCTCTATATAGAACGTTCAATAGGATTTTAGACACAGCATATGACATCAACGGAGATTCATATCGAAAGTAAAGTTTTCGTTAAAATCAATATCTAGGTTGGGGCAATAAAATAAAACCGGGCTATACACCACAGTGTTTAGACCAACTGTACATTGTAAATTTTATACAGTATAATCTCACAATCTTTGACCTGTGCTACGTTTAAAGTTAGTTTGTAAAAAAAATCATCGATCGATATTATTACTTTTGGAGATAACGATCTATTGTGCATAAATCTTATTGTTCTCGCACATTGTTTTGTCCTGCAGCGCCATCTACTGGCTCATTAGCATATACATAAATGCTTGACAAAGATTCGTGGGAAAGAAAAAACATCCCATGAGATGCATTTTGAAAATGGACCAAAGACTGTTTCCAAGTTTGGACAGATGTCTTATCAGACAGAGATATACAAAATGAACCAAATCTATTTGATTAATCTAGTTGATTAATGTAGAATTCACACGTAGGCAACCACTAACAGTAGGGCTCAACTTACTTCCAACTGCTGTGGTGTCTGTTTTAATCACTACGCCATTTGCAGCCTTTTATTTGTCCATCATAGCAGGGAAAACGCTACCTGACGGCTGACAACATTCCAGTCTGATATGTCAGATATGGTTCCCCATGTTTCATAAGAGAGAAAGCTCATGCATGTCTGAAACCTGCACTGAAGATTTGTCTCATCCAAAAACAAGTATGTTGTGGTATTTTCAGGCTATTATTGTTCAATTTGTCCATCAAGAAAGGAAAATGTGTCTTGATGACAGAAAATGTTGTTGTAAGATATGGTTCCCCTGTCTTCACTGATAAAAAAAGATGTCAGGTAAGACTCAAACCTATATGTACGATAAAAAAAGATCAAAGAAACTAACTGGGAAAAATGAACGTGATGATTGTGGCGACCCTAGCGTTCTCTTGGACCCAAATGTGGCATACTCGGAGTCAGCACCCCCCCAACCCCTGTCTGCACTGCTGAACAAAGTAAAATATTTTGCTTTTCATTGTCATGTTATCTGACTGAAATGCTGCAAACCTTTTCATTTGATGAGTTGATTTATTGGGACATTGGAATAATGCTTACACTTGTAACATTAGATGAAATATGTAAATAAGAGAACATAAATAAAACAACAATCTCCTAAATATTTCTTTATTAAACATTATCATTTCATTTTTAATAAACAAACTGATTTTACTTCTCATACAACGATATGTTCAAAACAAATATAAGTCAATAGTTTACAGCTCGCCTATATAACTGAACTATTGTTTTATCTAGTGAACTTAACACTTCAGTCTAAAAGTGTCAGATAAAGAGGAAAAAGAGGCATATCTTATGGCAAGTTGGAGCAATGTGATGCTATTTCCTGGCACCAGAGGGGGCCATCACAGTGAACAAAACAACTGGTAAGAAATATGTGAATGAGAAATACTTTATGTACATGAATAATTCACACACGTAGACTTACTGTAGAAATCTGTATATATAACAAACGTTGGATTTTATAAATCAAATTTTGCTAAACGCAAGCACTGGCAAGATCCCATAAATATAATTATTTTGGGACTAATACACAAAAGAGATAAGACTGTACCATTCATACTATAAACAACAGACACAACTAACGATGGTTCAAACGCATTATTGTTGAGCTATTAGGCGCGCAGGAGTATGTAGCTCTTTGATGATTGGTCCGTTAGCACGTCAATCAATTTATGCCTGAAACCATTGGTCAATCGCTTATCCTCTTACTTGACTGGGCGTTTCAGTCAACAGAGGAACAAGTCGATACGCAGGAGACGAGGCGAGCTGTAGAGAAAATGGCCGACAGATTCTCTAGGTTCAACGAGGAACGTGATTTCCAGGTAAAATGTTATCAAAAGCAAAGTGTATTCGAAATATACTGGTCTAGTTTGCATTTTATAGAGTCGTGCTTTTTTCAGTGTTTTGCTTGCCGTGCGAGGCTCGTGCTGCTGCTGTGACACTGGAGCAGCGGTACTGTCCCAGTTTAGCATTGACAAGCTCGAGACCAGTGAGGTGTCCGTGTCACTTTACAGCTGACCTCATGCATTTTTAAATATATTCAATGAAACAGCACATGATCGTTAACGTTTGAGAAGTATTGTTATTGTAGCTCTTTGGTTTAACAGTAGTACGTTGTTCATTTGACGCTTTCGGGATGACCGCAGTTGTGCCCGGCCTGACAGTGGGAGATAAACGCCTCTGTCAGGAGAAGATGAGCTAATATCTACTTTACTGATGGCCACCTGGCCTTAATACCCATGATTTGAATCTTACATGTTCGTTTTTACTCGCTAAGCCTCACAACCGAATGCTGTGTTTTGAAGCTTTTATCAAGGTTTTGCGGGTTAACTTGGCTAGGACGTTAGCTGTGTTATCAGCAGTCGTGCCTCTGCTCGCAGAATAATGCATGCTTTGTTTGATTTGTTTTCGTCTCAGGCTGTCTCTTGTCAAGCACATAATGTCATGTCTGTGGTCTGTTTTGCATACCTAATTTGCAAGTTTTGCCAACAGAATAAACACTAGTTTCCTGCCAGCTTCACATACTGCTGGTAAATTGCATTCACGTACTGCTAGAGTCTAAACAAGACTGATGTTTGGACAAAGTGTGATCGACAGATCCATTGTTTATTGCATTGTGCTGATTTTAAGTTAGACATCTTGGTCATGAGAGTGTTGGTATGGCATTTGTTTGGAGAATTTGTTTGTATAATGTGTTGCTTGTGACATAAGCTAAAATTGATTTTCAAATTAAGTGTTTTTAGACTAAACTGTTGTCTGGCTGTGAAGACCCACATTGCTTAGCAAATCTGGAGGCATCTGGTGTATTAGGCATATTATGTTGTTATTTATTATATGGAGTTCATCTTAATAATCCTCCTTGATCCTTTAGGGATGGGTTTCTGTTGCATTGCCTAGAGACTGGTTAGTCTCATCCATCACTGTAATATGTGGACAGATGCAACATATTGTAAAAGTGTCCCAAAGAAAGGTTTCTAAAACTACCCAATAAACTGTCTTTTATTAGCATTCCCATGATTGGTGTGAAGTCCTTTGTTGACATTAGGTCCAACAGCTAAACTTAAAGTATATGTGATCAATGTGGGGTCAGCCAAGGATAGTATTAACATAAATGTATTCTTTTAGATTCTATTAAAATATCTTCATCTGACAATGTGAGTGGTCTTTAAATAATGTTTAGACACTTGTGTGGCTGACATGACTGTGCAGTGTTATTAGGAAATGACAATTAAACAGTATGTTGCTAGTGCTAGTAGAAATTGTCTCTAATGTTAGCGGTGGTTTTTGGAATACTATAGTAATAGTTTTTAAGTATCTAAGATCATGAATTTTCACTGCACTGTCATGGCTTTATGCTTTAATTAATTTTCTAGACTGCACTATTAATTTTGCCATTAGAATGTCTACATTTAGAAATCAGCGAGTGGTACTGTAAATAAATCAGAAATGATTTTTTTTTAAATACACAGCAGTGCTTTCCTTTTTTGCCATTTTAGGTAAGGCAATGCTTTATGGATGTAAATGTCTTGTCTGTTTACCTGTATGGACTGTATGTCTTTGCATTGCCATGCCTCTGTCTTTGGTCAGCATGCCTATGTGTACTTTCTTTTTAGCTTTTTGAATATCTGTTTTGTGTGCATGTTGCTTATTTTATTCTCTAGGCATGTTTCTATAGATCTGCTTCTCTCAAGGTTTATAACAGATGAAGCCTGTTATGCGGGCTTGTCTTTAGTTGGTTAGTGATGAGGTTTTTCCACTTTTGGTTTCAGTGGTTTGGAAAACTGTATGTTGGCTCATGTAGACTATTTAAAGAGACTAAATATCCATAAGTGTTTATGGATCAATGTTTTGTAAGTTTATTGTGAGCGCTTGGTCTATAGAGACAGATCTCTTCCTACTCTTAATATACCACACAAATTCCTTCTCTGCACCTTTTGTGTATCCCTGTTTCCCCAAGCCTTGCATCACAGGTAAGAGTGGTGTGTGGGTTAGACTCTAGCACAAACATGTATGCAATTTTTAAGATCACATCACCATGTATTCTATGTATGTTATATGTAGTATTCTGTAGCTTGCTCAAGGTTGCGTTGTCTTTTATTGGCTGATGGAGACCAGCAAAAATGGCATCAAATTATTTATTGATGTGTGGTTAATCTTTGCTGCGTTTCTCACTCCATGTTTGGTTGCATTTCTAGCCGGAGCATTGAGCTGTGTGTAGGATCACAGAGATGAGTCGCAGGACTGAACGTCAGGGGACAGCTTGCGTTCTAATAAATCATAATACATAGTCTCAGTAGCAATGTTTTGCTTGGTTGCTCTACAACAGAAAAAGATGTTCCTACAGGCTGTCTGTCACATTTCTGCATTGTTCTCCTTTCTTGGCTAGATTTAGCAGGCAGTCTTAGTTAGACGGGGTAAACAAGGGTGTCCACCAAAGTTA
This sequence comes from Beaufortia kweichowensis, assembly GCA_019155185.1. NCBI lineage: Eukaryota > Metazoa > Chordata > Actinopteri > Cypriniformes > Gastromyzontidae > Beaufortia > Beaufortia kweichowensis. The sequence goes on from CM032804.1 coordinate 6,348,063, forward strand.
GATGGTGGACAGTATAGCTAAAAAGAATCTCTGTTCTCTTTAAACCCCAATAATTATGTAGTTGTTATGTATTTGATTTATATTAAAAGCCTATTCTTCTTCTAATCAAAAGGAAACCATATAAATTTAACCAATTTGTCTAGCCAAAAATAGATTCATAATGTTACATGTAAGAAGTAAACCCAGTTGAAGTAATAAAGACATGTCTTAATGTTGTCATTTAGTAGTACAGTATTATACAGAGCAATCGTATAAATAAAATTATTTTTCCAGTGCAATCATTGAAAATTTGTAAGTTGTCAATGAACTTTGGAAATCCTTTCTGTTGTCACTTTAGCCAATTTTTTTGTCTTAATATTGTGTTTTATATTAGAATAATTCATATTGTTTCTGTGGTTGTCCTTTCTGTTCCAAGTTTTGCTGATAAGTTCAGCTTTATCTCCTGAAGTGACTTGGACTCAACTGTCTCTGATCCTGCTGTTGTCGAGGAGATGCCTGTACTACCAGCAGACTGAATTAGAGTAGGATGTGGGCAGCACAGAAATCTATTTCCCAGAACGGACTCCCTCAGGACACCCTGAGGGAGGTGACATCGTCTGTCTTTCTTGTCTTTCTGAAATTGTTTCTTACCATCAGCTCTTCCAGCCTAGTATCTCCATTGCATACATCTTCCTTTTATATTCCCTAACAAACCCAGAAAGTAGACCAAAATAGGCACAAGAAATGCCCTGTTTTCCCTGAGAAGTTTAGCTAAATTTGACGTTTTTTCAATGTTTGTGTTGTGTTTGCAACACGGTGTCTGTAGGAAAAACAAAATGACATTTTTTTCAGAGCTTGGTAAACCTGAGTGTCAAAATAAGTGCTGCCATTTTTTACATCACCATCAAGCAGTACATAAAGCTGGAAGAAGGACAGCAGGTCTTTCATAATGAGTCTAAGAGTTTTGGTCAGCTGTTTCCTGGGGTGTTGAACTTTCTGGGGGGCTAGTCCCCTGGGGGTTGATTGGTTTTTATGTGTATGAGAGAGCGGAGTGTTAATTCTCAGAACAGGTGCTGTTTTATGCAGCTTTAAACGGCGACAAGGGTCAGAGTTTAAACAATGACTGCCTTAGTTGGGACACTCCCCTCCCCTTCTTTCTTTTAGGGAACACTCAACATGGATCTGTTATATACTGTGTCCCCATTTGACTTGAGTTGCATCAATTGCTTCTTGATAATCCCCCTGCCTACAAATCTCTCTTCTTGTTATTCTTATTGACCCATTAATGTGCATTAAACCCTCTTTTTTGGAAACAGCATTTTAAAACATGTACATGTCAACAGATTCCCTTGTGGCCCCACTAGGTGTTTTTATTTATTCTCTATACAGTAAGCTATAAGATTGCACAGCATAGCCCTGAAATGTATGCGTGTACCTCCTTTAGTATCTTAGCATGTCCAAATAATTTTAGTAATTTAATTAAAATGTGATTTTATAGTATTTCTTGAGAACCTCACAGCTTTCAGTGCATTAGCAGCCAGTCCTGGTGTAAGTGGTTTGCATGCCGATGCATGTGTTTGTCATTGGTCTGTCATTGGGACTCGTTGCTTCCCTGTAGCAGAAGATGTGATGGCACACAGAGCAGGAGAGTGAAGCAAAACATAATGCCAGTCTAATATACAGCTGACAGCTCAACCAGTTTTAACTGCTGGGTATTTTAGTCTTTTAAACTATTTCTATTACAATTTTCTTTTTGAGGAGCATTTAAGTCCTTTTCTCAACATTTATATTTGTAGTATAAATGGTTAAGGAATTAGAAATTGTTTTACAAAGATAGTTGACTAAAGTTTTTATGGGTTTTGTTTGTTTCATGTCCTTGTGTTCTTGTAGTTCAACTGGTGGAGGATTGTGTTAGCAGCGCAAAAGGCTGTGTGTTCAAGTCACAGGAAATACAAACATACTGATGTATAGCTTGAATGTAGTGTTAATCATTTTGGATAAAGCGTCTGCCAAATGTGTACGGTTTGGTTTAATTCTTACCCGTTTCACCTTCTATACTTAGTTTTATTTCCTGCATGATGTTTTAATTAAATAGAAAGTAGAAACAAGAAAGGGGATGAGAGTTTCTTTCCTACGCTGACTGACCTATCTTTTAGGATAAGCAGGTTGATTGGAAATCATTCCTCCTCTCTTTCAAGGTGACCTTGTTTTATCATCTGATTAAATTCCAGCTGTTGGAATTGAGGCAGATGAACGATCCAGTTAGTGTGTAGTTTGCTTTGTGCTTGAACAAACCGGTCCAAAACATCCTTGGTTTCATTTTCTCTTAAAAAAGTGTTTTGTGTGTTTGAACTAAATTTTAATTTGCTCAAGATGCAAAAGACGGCAATTGATAACTATTTTAGAACATGTCCTTTTACAGCGACTGATTGCAATGCTTTGATCTGTCTTTGCTCTCTCCTCAGGGTGGAAATCACTTTGACCAGTATGAGGAAGGTCAGTTGGACTTGGAACAAGCCTCTTTGGACAAGCCCATAGAATCGGTAAGGCTGCACCCCTCACTTGGTAGTGTTGGACTAGAACAGCTGCTTTCTGTGTGTGAGAGTGGATGATTGGTCCAGACAGGGATAGCCACACCTCTTCAGTGGTCGGCCCCCTATTATGTAGCCAAGTCAAATCATGTCCCTTTCAGTAAATAAGTCAGCATGCCCTTTCTGAAGGCTTATGTCCCTCTGAACCCACTGTAGTCCTTTTCCCTGTTTTCCACCCCAGCCTTTAGCGAACACAGCCATCACCTGTGTGACTGTATAATGTAGACACAGGTGAAGGAGATCTTTTGCATTGTACCAATCACTGTGATCAGCCTTTAGGTTTTTTTCTCTCGATCACAGATACGAATGGTGTGTGTGTGCGTGGTTATGGATGTTAGTTGGTTTTCTTTTTTATGTGGAGTGGATGGCACACCATTGAAAAAGTAGAAACAGATATTGACAGTCGCACATGTACAAAATGTATTTGAACATTGAGCTGACTCTGGCCAACACTTGTACTTTGATCTAATACCCATGATTGCTCTATTTTATTTGTAATAGCTTTATTAACATTGGCTCAAAGTGCAGGCCCACTTGGTTACAGAAAGTGTTTGTTCGCATATACATGAGAAGGCCACTGTTGTTGACTTGGATGAGCTCCATTCAGCTGCTGTGTAGGAGGATGCCAAAGACCCTCACGATAACCTCACCATATATTGAGATTACAGTACAGTTAGTCCTCTTCAGTATTTGTCTTTATGCGTCTGGAGCTCCCAAAAGCTACAAAGCTAATCTGCCTATTCAAAAGTAGTGCATTGGTGTCAGCCTTAAACAGGGCAACCATAGTGCTTCCATCAACACACTGTTATTGTGACATAGACTTTCAGATAACACTGCACAAAAAACACATAGAACTGTTGATCAATTTACATGTTGGTCCAGTGGTTGCTTTCTGTCTAAGTGGGCAGCTCTTGGTTAGAATAAGCTGCATTGAGGACCTGAGTTTTTGCCGCAGTTAAAATGTCTGGCTACATTAGACTAGATGTGCACCAGCGCTTGTGGCCAGACTCCGATACTAAAGGACTGCTGGCTATACACTCAAACATCCAGTGGTTCAATAAAAGCAGGCCATCAATACTTTAACTTGCACTGTATCAGATTTGAAAGACCTCTGATGGACAGACACACTAGCAATTCAATTACACAACTGGTATCTGTGCGTTTGTTCATTTCCTTTGTTAATTTAGGCTAGACTGACCTGATTTAGATGTGAGCTACTGGGTGTGTCATCCACCCCACACAGTGGGTGAGATAGGAGTGTGTGTGAGAATTGAGAAAAAGTGACACAAAGTGTGTGTATGTGTGTAAGCACACCAGTACCCAGTATCGTGTGTGTGTGTGTTTTTTGTGTTAGTGTTTGTGTAGGACAGTTAATTTCAGATATTTTCAGTATTGTACACAACTTGGGGTGTTCGACATTTCTCTCCTGCAGCGAATTGGCCCCAATTAGCTAAGCAGCTCTGACCCGGTTTGTATCTGCACGCTCTGCTCTCCTCCTCTTGTCTCTTTAGGGGCTCCTTGTATCTCTCTCTCTCTCTCTCTCTCTCTCTCTCTCTCTCTCTCTCTCTCTCTCTCTCTCTCTCTCTCTCTCTCTCTCTCTCTCTCTCTCTCTCTCTCTCCAACACAGTGATTCGGTGTACAGTACCCTCTGTCATTATGTGCTGGCATGGTGCTTGTGCAACTGGGACTGCATTTTTCGCTGACTAGGCATGTAGATAATATCGCAGGCAGCTCTCGCCTCTGTCTCCGTTTTGTTCTTGTGGTTCACTCTGTATTTCAGAGGCTTGCATGCCTGATGCCTCTCCTCCTCTCCATTTTGTCCTCTCTGCTCCAGTCACACGACAGACCATTATTAAGACAAATACAATTATAATGCCTTCATTCCTAATCTTAATGCAGGAAAGTACAATTGTTGTTGAAAGAAATTGATTTTAAAGACTTAATCTAACTCATAAATGAGATGTTAAAATTAAATAAAGTGTTTCTTTTATGCAACTTAAATTTCAGTTTGTGAATGTGTTTTTCTTGGGGTCAGGAGCATCACCAAATGGATCTATAAATTACATTTACTGTTTTCAAACAGGTTTCTTGTAAACTGTTATTAGAGTTATTGCTCCAGCCCAAAATAAAATAGTGTCATTATTAATATGTCTGACAACTTAAAAAACAATAATTTAAGCCAACCTACCAATGTCATGTAATAGGGACAAATCCTTATTGATTAAAATTTGCCAGGTCTCATAATTAGAATTAGATTACACTAAATAATGTATAACACTCACCGTCCCAGATCATGGGTCAGAAGGACACGAGAGAGCAGGAAAGGTGGCCTGGCTGCGTGCCTGAACCAAATGATTCCTGCTCCTGCACTATTGTCTATGGTGTGTTTGTGAGGGGTGTGGAAAACAGAGCTGCCACACGCAGTGTTCGAGAGCAGAGACACTATACACTGCAGCAAATGATGGCTATCACTGTTAATTCATTCAGTATACTCGGAGTACAGAATATATATATATATATATATAATGCATCCTTAATATACATAAAATCCTTTAAAAAAAAAAAAGTGTAAAAATTAGCTAGAGGCATATTTGCCATTTGCTTTCCCGTTTTAGATCTGTAGTGTCATGGCTATTTTTCACCAAACACCAATGATGTATTTATGTAACTGAACTTGTAGCAGCTGCTCCGCATGCACACTGACAGCCATCACTGCGTGTATGTGTGTAATGGATTTGAGCGCTGTGTTTGTCATGTTCTTGTTTCCCATGCCTCTCCTCTGCCAATCATTGTGTGTGATCTGTAGGCAGCTAGAGTTCTGTGGTACTTAAATCGGGGTCTTCATTTAATTTCCTTAATGCTTTAATCTACTTATTCCTTTTTCTCTCTTGCTTTATCCACACCTTTGTTTGACTGTTTGCATGTTAAGTTCGTAGCATTAGATCTTCTCTCACTCACAATCCCCTTCATTTTACTCTTACCCTCATCTTACTTTTACCCTGTCCCCAACCCAAGAAGATGTGCACTGGGCAGTGATCACGAAAAAAAAGAATACATTTTGTAAATTGCCAACGTTTTACAGTTTTCCCTTGGCTTCACTTTGACCGCTGTGGGAAACCCAGAATGCCTCTTGAGTCAGAATACATATTACGGTGTGAGTCCTTTAAATGTTACTTGCACAGTTCTGCTTTGCTGTTACATGAATACACATCTTACACTGCTCTAAATGAAGCGTACCTCAATGAAAACGAAACCCAGGAATGTTCTGAGAGAAAAGGTCAAGGTTCGTCATTTTTATACAACCCTGACCTGTAGACTTGGTCCATTTGGTCCTGAGCAGTTTCACCTTCTGACGGTAAGGAATGAAATGTGTTAGATTTTCCACTCTTCCCTTTTTTCCATAAACACATTAACACAAAACCAGCTGTCCATGTGTCCAAACAAAAATATTCCAACACCCCCCAAACACCTCACAGCTCGCCTGCTACCCCACCTTAACTCGGTCACCTCTGGCACACTTTCCTGCCCTTTTTCACTTGAGCTTTTGTTGGTCGTCTCCCTCTGTCAGTTTCAGGCGCCTGACCTCTGAGCGTCCTGTTGTAGAGCATGATGATCATATGAAGGTCAGTTTGGTAGTAACACTGTCAGCTTATAAATAATCTCATTCTCAGCCACCAAAGACGGCCATTATAGCTGTCTACCGTTTACATACTCTTGCCTGATTTGGCATTTCCAGTGGGTGCTGAGTACCATTAAGTGCAGAATGTCACTGTGAAGTGTTGAAGTGTTTGTTTATTTTCAGTGTGTCAACAAATCCTTTAAGTGTGTACTATTTTTGTAGATTTTTTTCATACAGTTACACAGTAAGAAAGATTTAACATTACATTTGACAGATCCGTTGTGAGTAAATAAAGAGTTGCATGCACAAATCTTTACCAATGCAACAGTGTGCAGAATCTTGTATTTTGCACTATATACTGCCCTGCACATCTCTTCCTCTTTTAATTTAATCCCACCCTCCTTTCCCTTCCTGCTGTTAACAACACAACTCTTTCACTTTTTGTTGTGGGAGTGTACTTGTTTGGACAATATAACATAACTTTTTTTTATTAGTTTTTGATCAACTATATAAATAACTTCCAGTTAGTGGATGTGTAGATGTGTGAATTCACTGTTGTAATGTAGTGGATCAAAGAGACAGTGTGACCATTAGAAAGATGTAGAGATTGGCCAGTTTCTTCAGTTTTTGTGACGTTTGACTGTTTTTTTGACAGCCCAGGGTTTAAAAAAAGCCAGGTTCGTATGGACATGTTTTCACTCCACTTGCACTGCTGTTGGATTCTTCGGCGTTGTTGCTCTTCATCTGTCTGTTTTATTTTAGTGCATTCACCTGTTTGTCACCACAAAACCCACCTGCTTTCCACGTCTGCCCGACACACCATTTACCGAGCTGGTGATTGCCACCAGGCCACATTTAGCTGATTCCAATTGCCAGATATGAGGAATTAGACTAAACAAAGACATCTCTCTTCCTCAGTTTGAGTTTCCTGAACTAATGGTCTCTTAAGAAGGGAGAAGTTCACAATTACAATGTAAAGTGCTTCACTCAGCAAGAAAAGGTAATGTGGGGTCAGCTCAAAGTGCTGTTTAGATGCTTCACCAGCCCTCCGAACGATGAAATGCTGTGTGTTGTTAGCAGAGGATGCTGCAGAGTTACTGCATTGCAGGCCATTTGGGCTGGGCTTACTGCAGGCGCATCTGCACTGCTGACAAACTGAAGATCCTGGGACTGCAGTCTGTATCCGTTCACAATTACCTGATATGCTGTCACGTCTTCTGATAAGTTCTTTTTAGGTCATAATCTTTAGATGTATTCTTATTTGTGCATAAGAGACCCATGCTGGAATTGACTTTTCTGACATTGATATGCTGTCTGTGGTCTCCTCTGTCGAATACAAATTCAGCAGAGAGAAAGAAAATGAAGTGATAGGCTAACCGTCTAGCACAACCGTCTTGTTTCATCCCTGTAATTTGAACAGAACAGCACACACAGAAGCGTTTGGGTCTCCAGAGGCCCAGGGGGATATTTTACAAGATGAACATTAGTGAAGCTCCCCATGCGCTAGCCATCTGGAGAAAACATTTCCATATTCCCTCACCACACACACACACAGAGGTATTAACTAACACTGAGCTTCCCATTTAAGGATGATTTAACAGATGATTTAAAACCATAAATCCATAAGAATTATTCTATCCTCATATATATTCCTTGCCTACTTTTACTTTAATAAGAAAGTTTTGGCTAGGGAAGTGGCGTTATTCTTAATTCTGACAGAGATTTGTCATTTTAATCCTATGTAATTCTAACCCAAATCTCAAGTTAAGAAACCAAATATCTCACATGACCTTATTTTCAATAACCTTATTTGTCTAAAAAATAGACAAATGTAATCAAAAACCCATAGCGATCCTTACAGTGGAGAAAGAAAAGATAAAGTGAAACGGGTATTGTTTACAGATAACAGATCATAAATAAAACTGATGGCTTTGTTTAGGACGGTCAGTTCAGCATTCAGTGTCTAAACTGGTTAAAGGGCGTGGCAAAGAAAAGACAGTACTAATGGAAAGTGGGTGTGTCTTGTGGGGATGACCACTCCCTCCCTACCCATAATGCTTTAACCTAGTTCTAGCTCCACTCCTTGCCTCTTACACCAAACATGGCTCTGCCTGTTCCATCATAATCTCACCCTCTGTAGATCGTGACATCTGTTAGATGACCTTGTGCATCACTGCTGTATGCTCAGCCTCATCTCTAACAACATCGCTGCCTTCCCCTCCCTGTATATGCTTACTATTATAAAGTCACGACTAACACCGCCGTCTCTTTTTGTTAAAGTGGTTTAACAAAAAGCTGCATGCTGGTTAATGGTTTTGGTTTTCACCTTATTTTTTTCTCTTCATAATTGCCTTTTGTGGTGTGCGTGTGTTAGATAAACATGACAATTTTCCAATGCATATATTTGTTACAATCCATATTTTTTTTCTTTATGCTTGGATTATATTGTGTATATTTTTTGCACCTCTTTTTTTTTTTAATATGATCTCTCTTACTTGTTTACGTATTTGTATTAAAAGAAGCATCGGATCAGTGTAAAATACGCACACACGCTCAAAAACACAAGCAGATCAGGCCTCACAATGGTAACCCGAGGCCTCCCTCCTTTTACATTTCTTTTTGTCTCTCCATAAATCTATCGATCTACCTCTATCACTGTCTCGCCCCTCGACCTTTTCTCTCAATTTTGTGGTGGCTTTGTTGTCATGGTGATGAACTCACAAAAAAGCTTGTGAAAGTTTTTGGTTTTTCTGTGTATGCAAGCTCTTTATGTCTGTGCTGTTCCTTCCCTTTTGTTTACTCTTAGTTGTTTGTGTATTAATCTCTCTCCCCCGGAGCGGCTTATATATGTATGTCATAATACGTATATAACCGTACATTCCTCCCTTCCTTTACTGAGACTGAAAGTGAATTAGTTGATTCAGAGGTTGGTAGCATTTACATCTATTTTCCTGTAGCTGTTACCTCCACTATTTCTACTTTTGAGGAATGCCCCTTTTACATTAGATAAGTTTGCATTAAGGATCCCTCTATTGTAAGAGCACTGCAAAACAAATACCCCTATGCTGTAAGGGCTTTATAGTGCCTTATTTTAGAACCAAGTGTCTTTCTTTTCCTTTTCTTGTTCTATCCAATCTCTCCCTTTCCCTCCCCATTCCCCTTAAACAAGGAGTTTAAAGGTGTAGCAGATTATCTTAACACTGATGACGGTGAAGAGGTTTTGACAGTTTTTTTGGCTACCATGTGTGCTTGTGACTGTGTGTGTGTGAGTGTGAAAAGCGCTTCTTATTATTGGAATATTGTGGTCTTTCTTTCCTCTCTTCCTCACATCAGGATAACATTGGGCACCGGCTTCTTCAGAAACATGGCTGGAAGTTGGGTCAAGGCCTGGGGAAAACCATGCAGGGTAAGGAAGCATCTTTTTCTCTAAAGCACAATCTCTCCCACTCTCTCTGTATCTCTTTTTATCTTGATTTACACCCAAGAACAACCCAAGCCCTGTGGTTTGATCAGTTGTATAACAATTGTCTGATCTCTCTATACTCTGTTAGAGTACATTCATTTGTATTGGTCATTTGTACCGACGTAAGTGATATGTCTGTGAGGAATGTGTTTTGAGGTGTAGTGCTAATGATGTACAGTGAATGGAGGAGGATAGAGTGAGGTAGATTGAGGAAGGAGTTAGTAGGAGGGCGTGAAGGGCCATCAGATAGATTATGTGTATACACAACACTTTTATGTTGTCTAATCTAGAGTAGTTGATGGTGAGGGATGGCCATTCTTGACTTAGTTGGCTTAGTAGTTGACTGAAAAACTATATATATGTGACGTTTGACTGCATGTAAAAGAAAGGCTTTTCTCCACCCAAACCAACATCCGATGACGTTGATGTAGAAGGTGCTATCTGACACACACAACAGTCTAGCAAGATGCATGTGTATACCCTTAGTGCAGTTATGTAGTCTGCAGTAATTGGGCTCACAATGAGAAATGTTTGTATACATCATTCTCTGTGTATGACCATTTAGTGCAACACAATATTACATGTTGTGGTGGAAATCATAGGATCATAGCTTAAAAGGGATGTTTCCACTTGTGTTTAGAGTCCCAAGCACATTTTATCAGTAATATAGCATAGGCCAACTAATGTCTTAAAAGAGAAGTTCTTGACCTTTTAATGCACTTTCCTTTTCTTTATCACCAAAATATAGGAGTATATGGAGGTTTTGTTTGTTTGCACTGAAAATACCCTCATGATTGATCTGCCCACATACAAATCAGTACAAACTGTACTCGGGACAAGGTGAAAGAAGACAACTGCAGTTCTGACAATACTGGCTTGTTAAAAGAACCTTTACCAATCCATCGGTCTGGCTCTGTTTTTTATTTAAAAAGAAATTGGTCTGACTAAAATCAATGAGATTAATATGAATGAGTTTATTGGCTGTATAAGGCCTTCTGTTCAAGGTAAACAATTAAGATTTGTGAGTAGTGTCTACTCACAAGTAGTAGTGTGAGTAGATTTGTGAGGAGTGTGTAAGCCTTTCCCTAGAGACTGCTTTTATTGAACATGTACTCTGAGGACCACGACCCTGCAGCTGTTAAGATAGCTCTGTAGTTATAAGTGCTGAAGTCAGCGTTGTGTCCCGGATTTAAAGTAGAAAATGCACTATATCTGTTTTCAGATCTGTTTCCAATATCCACTTCCTCACAGTCCAATATCAGCTATAGTAAGAATGAAGTGCAGGCTAAAAACTTTAGCTCTTCCTGCTTTTATTCTTTACTTCAATATGGCTGAATGTAAGACTGTCTTATTCTATATTATCTTATACTATCTTTATATCTATATTAAATTATTAAAACTGAATTGACCTAAAAAAAATGAATCAGAGGAATCATAATTTAAAAAATAGACAGAACGTATTTAACTAAATGAATGCTGTTCTATCATATACCTGAAATTTTTTACTAAAACATTTTTTTTTTTTTTAAAGTAGAAAGAGCGAACTTCACTGAACAACGCTTTTAAGTACAGACAATGAATATCTACCATAATTCACTCACACTCATTGGTTGTAACACAAAGAGCATGATTTACACTGTTGTTATTTTATATTACCAAAATCATATTGAATAGCTATAGAAAAATAATCAATAAATTGCTTCGCCAGAGAGAGTGAGTTGTTTTAACACGGCAGAAGCTTCCTTTTGGCCTTCACCTTAGCAACAGAGACCCAATTGGCTGCTTTCTTGGAACACGCAGTGCGGAAGAGTCAGAGGAAGTAGCCGTAGCCAGAGGTTGTCATCCCAGCCAAGTCAAGTGTGTGACAGATTAGGAATGTTTCCAGTGCACACCGAGGCTGCCCTTACGTTTTGCAGTTTGGTACACTGACTCCAAAGTTTTTTCCTTTCATGGTTGTCGTCATTTTGTCATCATTGTGTTGTTCTTTAAACACACAAAGCAGACTGGGAGTGTCTGAAGTTTGTTTGCAGCAAAAGAGAGATTCCAGATCAGATAAAGACCTGGAGTTTGCAGCAAGCTTAGGAAAGTCGATTAGTTCCACCTTGTGATACAAAAACAAGATGGGGTGAAGTAAAAGAGATATTGGGGAAATCAAATCGATTTGAAAAAGTTAGGAACCTGTGTGTGCATGTATGCATCGAAAGTGAGCACGTATGCTTTGTGTTTGTGTGGCTGGTTGACAGAAGACACTTATCATAGAGAGAAGGACTTGGCTGCACAAACACACAAACCCACACACACAAAACACGTCTGTTCACCCATTCTGGTGCTCATGCCATGGTGTTAAACCTCATCCTTTTCCTTTTCTCTCTATCTTTTGGACAGAGCCTTGGTACTGAGTGTGAATTTACTGAAATGTCTCCCCAATGCTTTGAGTTTCCATTGTATTGACTCTGTTTTTTTACTCTTCTTTCTTTTTGTACTCTTGTTTTTTTAGGTAAGGTTTGTAGGATCTACCCCCATTGTGTGTATGTGTGTATGTTTGAGTAAGTGTGCGTGTGTGGATGTGTTCTTCAAATAATACAAAATAACTCTCCCCTTTGACATTATAGCCTAATGGCTTCTCCTAGTTCTTGTCTATATGCTTACAATCACTAAACACGCTCTCTGCTCAAAATACCAGCGCTACGATTTAAAAACTCATACCAAAATGAAATCAGTAAACATTTCCAATGTAGAATTAAATGTCATATGTCCATTTATTTCTTGATTGTGTTCACAATTATTGTTAGAATAGTATTTGTATATTATTTAATGTTTCGCTGCAATGGGGGTGTTTTGATTGGCTGAGAACATGAGATGGGGCCCTCTGATTGGCTGCGAACATGATTCTGCCTCTTTCCCATGATTCCTCTGAATGGCTTGCAGAATGAGCCTAAATCCCCCGCCCATTCTCCCCCTCCTTCCGCCTTTGATCGGTCTATCTGCCTGCGCCCACTTTTGTGAAGTGAATGTACACGTGTGGTGGGAGTGAAAATTGTATGTGTTGTGAGTGTGTGTGCGTGTGTATGTGTGTCACCAAACCAGGGGGTGGGGGCTCAGGTGTTTTAGCTTACAGGGAGAAGTACTCCCACCATCCCGCCTGCATCCCACTTCTCTTATAGTCATACACGTAAAAGCGTCACCTGACCCATCTCCTTCCCTCTCTCCTGCAGAGCATGCTGGCTGTAGAGACCCAGTCTTGTGATCCTGAGTTTTAAGCAATGCAAGAGACCCATCTAAATTTGATTCTGGATGAGTAGTGAGATGAATTAGATTTAGTCTTACAAGTAAGCCCAGAGAGAAGCCAGACTTCTGGCCAGTAAGAACGTTGTGTTGCTGAAAGCTCACTCACAGCGTATGCTTCTCATAGCTCGTACAGCTGCGTGAAGAAGTATGCATACAGTGGCCTCTCTTAGAACCACATTCACATGGAGACATGGATCCATATGGGGATTGTAGGAAGGGTGAAACAGGGAGGAGGGTGCTCAGGTTTTGGATTGTGTGATGGTTGGTATATAAATGTTGAAAGACAATCAATCAAGAGAGGGGAAACGAGAGGGTGGAAAGCTTTAGGAGGTAAGAAGCAAGACATCCGATTGTTACAGATGAAAGTCCACAGCAAGTTCTCCTTGCTTAATTTTAGAGGAGCTTGAAATTGTAGTATTGTTTTTATGTTCTAATATTGGAAGTAAAGAGGAAAGAAGGGATGTTAGGGATGGTGAGAGGGTAACCCTGTAATCACCCAAGCCCAATGGTAGGGGGTACACCAAAGCCCCTGCCCCTAAACCCAACCCCTAACCCTTTACCCCTTACCCCTGAACGCTCTCTTTGTGCCTCAATCTTCCTGCTTAACCAATTGGTGTTTCTTTTTTGCAGCATTATGATCCTGGCCATGTTGTGCTGATGGTAAACTTAGTGGTAAATGTTATTTTTACCCCTGATTGAATTGATTTTTTTTATTATTTGAATTATTCTTTCATTTTTATTCATTTTATTTTATTTTACTTCCCCCATTTTTTTATTTTGATATGATTCTCATCATCAGAGCACCAGTGTTAAATAGGCTTAAACTGTCTCTATCTCTCTTTGTATTAGTCTTCATTCCGCTGCCCGTCTCTTAGTGTTCAATATGCACTCTTCTAGAACACTCTCATTCTGTTTGTTTCAGTTTTTGGGGGGATATTTAGAGTCACTTCCCCTTTTTTGTTGCATTGCACCTTTTCGTCCAGTCTTGTTGTGTTCTTTCACTGGAATGCGTAATGCTAGCCTTGACCTTACATTGTTCCCAAAGACTGTGATTGTTGGGAATGGAAAGGATTGAAATCGTTGACTTTGGGCCTGATTTTGGGATTCCCCCCATCATTTGCAAAATGATCAAAATCTAGCCATTCAGTCAATTATGACAAGCAGATTAACATCAACATTTGAATTGCACTGCACATGGCACAGTGTGACCAGACACCATAATCATATTTCAATATCTAAAACCGAATTTATTTTGTATGTTTATAACTTGTTCTTTAGTGCACCCTGGTGGTACGATAAATCCTGCAGTGCATTTTCCTTTAAGGTATGATGGGGCTGGAATCCCATCAGGCCTTTACCATTACGTACACGCTCCTTTATCACTTCATTACAGGAACAATTATACCACTGGGCTGAAGCTCCAGTCTCTCACAGGTTAGACTGTCTAAGGTTTCCAAATCCTAATGTGCGTGTCTCTGCTCAAGGGCTAGGAATTAATGATTCATCTATGCTGACTTAAACATTTTCAATGTCTGTCTTCTTACTACTTTATTCTTTAATTTATAAATGATTTAAAAACAATTTACTGGTAGTTTAGCAGGTGAGAGTATAGTAATGTGTGCATTTTTTAATAGTTGCCTTACTTGGTTTTGTAGAGCTTTTTTGTTCTTTCATACTTTACTAACAACAGATGTTTATCACTGCACTGTTGAGAATAACATGGCTTTCTGTGTCTGTAATACAGGGCTAGTCAACTATGGTCCTATTTATTACTGGCAGGTGTGTTTTATTAGTGTTCCACCTAAATCCTTAAGTACCAGAGTTGACTAGTCCAGCTCTAGTAGTGGTAACTAAACAGATGCTCATGTGCTAATTCCTAGCCCTTTTGTGACGTTGTTTAAGCTATTGTCGAATTCAGAAATTTCTATTAATATCCTAGTGTTACTCACAAGTTGGTTCTCTCTCGCCTTCTGGTTTTCATAACATCAGCCCAAGGGTATGAACTGACCCTGCTTTTTAAATTGTGAATGACCCCCTAAAATATTGACAAAAAAGAGGAAGGCTGGCAGAAAAAACTGAAATCCAAACAGCTGATTGGAGTCTGATTGACTGTGACCATGGTGCTAGCCCATGCAGCTGCAAATTAGTATGACTTTTGTACTTGTGCCTTTTCTTCTTTATTTGAGACCCCCATCCTTTCCCTGTCTGTGTGTTTGTATGTTTGCCACCCTCACCCCATCCCCACACTGTCCCAGGTAAGTACATCCTTTCCCCACCCCTGCACTGTCACCATGGCAACCTCTGGCCTTTGACGTCACTCTGCTGCTGTAGCTCAGTGCTTGTGTCCTTACTCTCTCTCTCTTCTCTTATCTTTGTCTTCCTCTCTCTTTCTATCTCTCTGCTTCGTTTGGCTGGTTATGAGTGGATTAAGCAATTATGTGTCAATCTTCAATGTAGTTTTGATTGTCCTTTTTTGTTTTTTTCTTTTGTTTCATTCTGATTTGTGTTCTTTTTTCTGATGTTACTTTTCCTCTGATCTAGGTCTTTTCACAGCTTGTGTATCTAAAAAATGTGACAGAGTAAAACAATATAATTTCAGGATATTATGATAGGTGAAAGGGAAAACGAAATCAGCCGATTAACAATTTAGAAAGATTTGACCATTTTTTATTTGATAGAATGGATGAGCGTATTAAGAAAGACATACTTTGGATCAGGAAGTCAGTGTCGCAGTGCTGTAGAAAGATGCAGTAAATCTCCCCTCCCGCTCTCTTAAGCACTCCCTCTGGCAACCCAAATGCTCCCCTTCCCGTTAAAAAATGAACTGGACAGAACACATTGCGAATTGCAAGATAGAGAGAAATATGAGTAATATAACGGTGCAAAGAGATGACAGAAATCTAAAAATGAAAGAAAGGGAGACCTCAATTCGCAGGTTCAATAAAATCTTCCTCTCCTTGTTTGTCTTTATTTTAATGAAAGCTTTTATACTTTGTCAGTGTATGCCATTCGTGTGCATTTTACTCAAAAATCTTGAAGAAATTGGCAGCAAGTACAAGCCTTAGTTACCTTATTTATGTACTAGTCTTTATCATTGTCATATTGCAGCACCTGGATTGGCCTCTTAGAGGGGAGCTGCACATGAAGCTGTGAGAATGGCTAGAGTTTGGTTCACTGTAGCTTTCTGGTCTCTTGCACTTGAAGGCAGTCTCTCTAACCCAGCACCCTGTGCTCTAAGCAGGCTGTCCCGCCCCAAGTTTTCTGTTATACATAAAGATGAGTCTAACCTCTGTTCTATCTCTCTCTCTGCCTCTCCCTCAAACTCATAGGACGAACTGACCCTGTGCCAATCATCCTCAAATATGACGTCATGGGAATGGGGCGCATGGAGATGGAGGTGAGAATACAGTTGTGTGTGCTTCTTTTTGCACATGTTCGTGAATGTGAGTATATTTGTTACCTCTCTAACCTGTGTGCTCACCCACAGCTGGACTATGCAGAAGATGCCACAGAAAAGCGCCGTGTGTTGGAAGTGGAAAAAGAAGACACAGAAGAACTGCGTCAAAAATACAAGGTGAAATTTTGTAATAGGATCAAGGTTATCAGTGTCTGTCTTAAATGAATAGTTCAGCCCAAAATGAAAATTCTTAGTATGTACTCAACCTCTTGCATTACGTACTCAACTGTTTGAGACCTATTTTATTCTCATTTTATTTCTGACTTTCTCTCTCTGTTTGTCTGTTGGCGTTTGGCACATTGTCCCCCGTCATGCATGTTTAGGATCAATTTGTAACCGTTGCTAGCCAAGTTACACTATGCCCTAAAAATAGGTACTGTTTTTGTAGTGGGATGAATATATATTTGAGTGCTTAGCAAAACAGTATGTATGCACTGGGATATACTAATGCATAACAGAAGTGAACACATGCATATGCAAACAGACGCAAAAATATTACTGAGGATAATTGTAACCCGTAATGCTTACGCTGTGTAGCATAAGGTCTGTATGTAAGTATGCTATTGGAAAAGATGTAGGTGTTATCAACTGATTAACCCTGACAAAGTATTCTGCATTTACAGTAACTTTTCTTTCAGGTTTCCCATTTAACCTCCATCAGTTTGTTTGATGTGGTGTTCTGTATTTTGCAGGATTATGCAGAGAAAGAGAAAGCCATCGCTAAAGCTTTGGAGGATCTGAGAGCAAACTTCTACTGTGAGCTGTGTGATAAGCAATATCAGAAACATCAGGAGTTTGACAATCACATCAACTCCTATGATCATGCACACAGACAGGTAACATAGATGCACATATGCATGGGTTTACTGAATAACATGTTATTTAAAACATCAGTTTTTTTCTCATTTAAAAAAATTGCATTGTGAAATCATCTCATTCCGCCCATAGTAATTTACTGCTTGTCTTCATTTAATCCTACAGAGACTGAAAGAGCTGAAGCAGAGGGAGTTTGCCCGTAATGTGTCTTCTCGTTCCAAAAAAGATTGTAGGAAACAGGAGAAGATGCTCCGTCGTCTTCATGAACTGGCGGAACAGAGAAAGCAGCAAGATCAGTAAGTGAAGTTCTCCATCTGATTTCAGGGTCATCACTTTGATACTTGGTTGTCAATTTAAAGATAATGGTATTTTCATGATCACAATATTCTCTTTTTATTTACCCTGCCTGTCCTGTTTTACAGAGTCTCTGGTAGTGGCCCTATGTTTAAACCCACAACTGTGGCAGTGGATGGAGAAAAGGAGGAAGACTCAATGGACGGTGTGCCTATGACAATAGATTCCAACATTGAAGTTTGTGAAGATAAAAGAGACTGTGGTGTTGTTAATCAAGGCTCCCCTAGAAAGGGTCCTACCATCAGCTTTGGCTTCAACAAAACCAGCTCTTCTCCAACACCCTCTGGAGGCTCACAGGCTCCCAAACTCAGTGTCTCCTTCTCTTTTGCTAAGAAAGCCCCTGTCAAACTTGAGACTGCTGCAGCTGTCTTTGCAGACCTTGGCGAGGAGGCAATGGAGGAAGAAAGTCAGGAAGAGGGAGGAGAAAAGACTGGCAGTGAAGAAGGAGGTGTGCCATCTAACTCTGATAGCTCACCAATTGCAACAGAAGGTGGAGAAGGAGGAGGAGGTGAAGGAGGTTGTGGTGAAGGTGAAGTGGGTGAGGATGAGCAGTCACAACCAGATGATGGAGGATCCCTGACCTCCACTTTGAACAAACTAAAGATGATGATGAAAAAGGAAGAAGGTTACTCTGGACAGGAGCCGCAGTATTATCATTATGTACCTCCAGCACATTGTCGGGTCAAGCCTCATTTCCAGTTTCTGCTTTTTATGAAAGCTTCAGAACAGTGTGACAGCAAAGAGGTGGATGAAGATGTAGAGAAAGATAAGGTGGCACCTAGTGAAGATAAAGAACAAAAACAGCTTGAAGTCAACACTTCTGAATCAGAAAAAGACAGTGAGAACGAGCCCACACAAGTACAAAACACAAATCCTTCTCCCACATCAACCAATGTAAAAACAGAAGAAAAACCATGTAGTACTTCAGCAGAGAAAGGTGATACAGCAGTTTTAGAAATCCCGTCCCAGTCAGCTGATACAAAGCAAGTGATGTCTAAAAGTCCAGACACTGGTCCCCGAATGCCAACTGGGCCTTTCTTTCCTGTGCTTAGTAAGGATGAAACCACCACCCTGCAATGGCCTTCTGAATTGTTGGAGTTTACTAAGGCCCAGCCATCTCTTTCTTACAGTTGTAATCCTCTCTACTTTGACTTTAAGCTGTCAAGAAACAAAGGAAACTGGGCTGGAAAAAACAGCAAATCCACCAAGCCAGTTAGCAGTGATAAAGGAGAAGAATCTAAGCCTGAAAACACAGACAGCAATCCTGCAACTAGTGAAGAGACTTGCACTGCTGCACCAGTAGCAGGATCAAGTACTGATCAAAAAGAACAACCTTTAATCAAAGAAGTGGGTGCTAAAAGTGACAATGGTGAGCAGAAATTAAAAAGTAGTGAAGAATCGGCAGGGTCAAAGAAAAAGAAAAAGAAGAAAAAACACAAGAAGGCAGGCAAGCACTCCAAACACAAAGAGAAAGAAAAGGCAGCAGAGGAGGGCGGTTTAGAGAATGAGGCACCAGGAGAGAAAACTAAAAAGAAGAAGAAACATAAAAAAAAGAAAAGCAAAAATAAACCATGTGATCCAGAGGACAACAAAGAAGGGGGTGATAGTAAGGAAAAGGATAAAGACAAAGAGGACAAGGCTGGGGTGTCTTCTGCGCAGACATCAGGAGTTACCACGTTACATGAAGGAAGAAAAGAGAGAAAACGATCCCACAAGATGTCACAATTGTCTGGAGCTGAGGAAAGTGGTGGAGGAAAGCCCAGCTCTGCAGAAGAACACAATGGTAGTAAACGTCTTAAATCTGACCCCAGTGCTGCATCATGCTCTGCCTCAGCCCAAAAGAGCTCAAGTGGAGGTCGACCTCCCAGCAGTGACAGTGAAGAGGACGGTGGATCGTCCTTTCAGCGCTCCCGACCAGCCCACCATCGCACCACACCGCCACGTGAGCAGCGCAGACACCGCAGTGATGACTCTGGGCGATCAGGACGTTCTCGCAGTAGATCTTCTCGTCGAGGAGACCGTGACCATAGACGTCACAGGGATCAAAAGTCACGCAGTCGATCTTACTCAACCAGCTCTGAACGTTCCTCAGCAGGGAGCAGTGCTTACAGCCGCCGCAGCCATAGCTACACAGACAGTTACAGTGACTACAGTGATAAGGAACATCACCGCAGATCAAGAAGACCTTCTTCTGACTCAGATTATGAGAGGCGTGACAGTGGCCGGTCTCACAGACGACACTACTCCTCCTCCTCCTCAGATGAGGACTCTCGTTCTCGCTCACATTCTCACAGCCGTAGGAAACATCATCGACGGAGACACCAACGAAGCAGTAGCCGCAGCTCTAGTCGCAGTAGCAGGAGCAGCAGCGCTCGCCGCTCCTACAGACGCAGCAGCTACAGTCGCAGCCGCAGTTCTGCAAGCCGTTCATCTAGCTCTACTAAAAGCTCTCCACATCGACACGGTCATAGCCGGCGATCTGACAGCTCCACAAGAAGGCGTGATTTCAACCGCTCACGCATTTACCGTTCCCAGTCTCCAAGATCCTCACGCACACAGACGCGAAACAGCAATTCCTCATCGACACAAGGGGCTAGAGGTAGTGGTGGAGCAGCCTCAAAAGAAGGAGGAGGTGCTGCAGAACACAAGAATTCATTCACAGCTCGACAACTGCTGGAGAAGATCCAGTCTCGAAAAGGTGGGGAAGAATCTGGAACTGGCACAAAGCTAGGCATCAAGATCAAGGACCCTCCACAGGGATACTTTGGGCCCAAGCTCCCTCCTACCCTTGGAAGCAAAAGTATGTTGCCTCTTTTTGGCAAGCTCCAGGCCGGAAAGAAACCACCATTACTTTCTCTTACACGTTCAATTGAGAATGACAAGTCAGAATTGGGAAAAAACTCAGATAGTAGTGAAGTGATCCTGGTGGAACCCATTCGTGAGTTTCCCCCTCCTCCTCCTCCACCCCAGCCGCCAGTCCAGCAGCAGCAACAACAGAAGCATCATTTAGAAGAGACCATACCAAATGCTGAGGAGAACAGACATCCAAGCTCAGACCCTCAGACTCTTCATGATTCTCAACCACAGTATGAACAGGATCCAGCAATGATGATGACACAATATCAAGGTGAGCAAGGGCAAGACCCCAATAATCCTATGTTAGATGGGCATCTAATGGGCCCTGATATGGGTCAGCAGCCTACTATGCACGCTTACCCTGGTTACCCAGCCGCAATGGAGGATGGAGAAATGGGCATGGAAGCTGAAGAAGACGGTCTTGCACCCTTAGAAAGTCAACCAATCACTTTTACTCCAGAGGAAATGGAGAAATACAGCAAGCTGCAGCAAGCGGCTCAACAGCATATTCAACAGCAGCTGTTAGCAAAACAAGTGAAGAGCTTCCCATCAGCTGCAGCTGCTGCAGCGGCGGCTAACTTGGTGGCAGCAGCTAACCTTGCACCTGCACCACCGCCACCACCAGCTGCACTTCAGCCTATACACATTCAGCAACCCACAGTTTCTGCAGCTTCTGCTACCTCCATTACCACAGTACAGCATGCCATCCTGCAGCACCACGCTGCTGCTACAGCTATGGGCCTCCATCCCCATACCGCACACCATCCTCACCCTGCCCATGCCCAACTCGCCCAGGTGCACCATATCCCTCAACATCATTTAACCCCCATCTCCTTGTCACCACTGGGTCATTCTTTAAACCATTCGCTGGGTCACTCTTTAGGACACGCAGGCCTGATTCCAGCCCACCACACCGCCTTCCTTTCAGGCCAACCCATACATATTATACCAGCCTCTGCGCTCCATCACACCCCTCTTGCTCTACACCACATCCCCCATGCTGCTCTCTACCCCACTCTCTTTGCTCATCGGCCAGCCACTGCAGCAGCAGCAGCTGCCCTACAGCTACATCCCCTACTTCACCCCATCTTCTCAGGGCAAGACCTTCAACATCCTCCAAACCATGGCTCTTGAAAACATCTTGCTTCTCTCATAGAGAGGACCAGGCCAAACAACGTAAAAGGGTAAAGGATTAAGCTGCTGGGTGGCATGTAGTTGCTAACCACAATCCTCTGTACTCTGCTGTATTCTGGACAGTTTATGGGTAACTTTAAATGGAGGACAGAATAAGATATTCTTGGCTACTTTTTGAGATTGTAATGTGATAAAATCATGTGTCAGGAACCAGGATATTGTTTGGCAGGTACAGGTATATAACATCATATATAATCCCCCAAGGAATATGAAATGCATCCATCCACGAGCAAAGTGTTGATTTATAGCCCATACTAGGGTGAAAACACTGGTTTATCTTTTGTTTCCTGTCATCATTTTTATTCTTTGTCTGATGTGTTGCAGAGGCTCACTGGCTGAAGCCATAAGTTAAAATATTTGTTGAGGGCCTCAAGCGTGGATGGATATGGTTAATATTTGATTTAGAGGGCAGTCTTATTTTTGGGGACTTGTTTTTCTGTGTTTGTGAAAGTTGCTGAGTTTTTAACTTAACTCATTGTATAAATATGCAAAGATACACTTGGCCTGGTTCTTACTTAACCGGGCTCTGATAAATTGATGATTGGTGTACTAGAAAATTACCATAAAATTTGGTCATTTTCAGCTCTTACCAATTATCATAAAGTTGTATCATACTCTTACCAAAGGGTATTATAAAACATGAACAAGAGGATTTACAATTAAAAGCCATACTCAGCACTTGACTGTGTTAATCTAATTTTGCTGGTTGGTTGTAATTTAATAAATATGAAATGGTGAATAAAATGTAGACATCTGACATGTTGATGTCACAAGGTTTTATAAAGCTGTTGGAACTACATACCAGGTTACACTTTGGATTTTGAGGGTTCCTTGTTATTGAAATTGTGAGATCTTGCACTGAAAAAAATGTACATTTGAGATGCTGTTTTTGCATCTTGTAACAACTGTATGATTGTAGTATTCTGCAATAATTTTATTTTCTATTTGGTTTTAAATTATTTTCTATTTTTTTTGTTTTGTTATTTCTGTAAAATTAGTTTAATGTAAATAGTTATCGTAGTAAAACTGTAAAATAAAGGTTTGTAACACTCATTAAAAAGCTAATAAAATGGAATAATGAAATTATAAATTGAAAATATGTAAACGTGACCAGGGCTTGGTACTACAAGATCAAGAGTTTCTTCGGAAAGGTGAGGGACAAAAGAATGTTGAAAAACTTTTGGTGACATTAGTTGTACAGTAAATGGCAGCAATGAAGCTTTTTTAAATTCTTTGATGCATCAACAAATAAACCTTTGACTTGTAATTGTATGGTTGTGATTCTTTTGATGTTTGCTTATTTACATGAAAGTGCACATGTACAGTACTTGTAATCAGTAATTTAATTCATATTAATGATGTCTTAAAGCTTGACATACCTAGGTATAAAGGAGTGCACATCAAGCCACTCTTATATAGTTTCTAATCAAATGTTATTGGTTCGTAAATTTTGGATACTTTACATTTCTGTGAACCACCACAACCTGCCTCATACTTGTTGGGGTGTATCTCCAGAAAGACTAAAATGAGTTGCTAGGTCAGCTTGACAAATGACAAGAAGTAAATGGGACAAACTGATATAACCTATTTCTGCATTTATCACCACATTCACTAGATGGCATTGTTGGAGAATATGTCAGTAAATGCTGTAGACTTGCTTCAGTTCAATTTATAAAATGTGACAAATTTCAACATTTTTAACAAGATGTTTTAAAAGAATAAATGATTAGTGTTGGGTATCAAGAAATTGTGATCACCTTTTTTTGTGATTTTACATAAAATCATTCTAAATAATGTAAAGAACATTCTGTAGAAATATGACCCTGATATCGATAAGTAGAACTAAACGTTGGTGCTCATCATCTCAGAATTAGATTTTTAGACTTAAGCTTTGTTTTCACAGACAGAGTCACAATTATGTGTTTGCCTGCTTGTTCCAGATACTTTATTATGAACTTAACATTTTTCTCTCTTGATTGGCTAACTCCCGTCAACAGCACGTGCAGTACACACTTGATGCCCTGAACCCAAAATTGAGTTTGGCATTGAAAGTGGCAAACACAGAAATGAGTGATAACTGTGTTAGAAGGTCACAACTGAGGCTTATGCTGCTGGTTATGAGCATATGTCAATGTGCACAAACAGATCCTCAAGATCAAGCAGCAGCTGTTTAATAACATCTCTCATTTCCTGCTTGCAATGGGCTGTGACTCCTGCTGAGAGCTTTGTGAAGTTTATGAAACAAGTGTGCAGATTTGCATTTTAGGGCAAGGTATACTGTATGCATCCATGTGTGCGTGACACACATTTATTGCACAGAAATCCCTAAGTATGTATATACAGCCTGGTAAAACATCAAAAGCATTATAAACAATCTAGCTGATAGAAACCAAGCATTGAATAATGAAAGACTGACGATTTGATGTCCAGAAGGTGGTGTTAGGGAGCCAGAATAGGACCAATTTTCTAATCCTTTCAGCTAACATTTATTCTCCATGTTTTATATCATCTAATACCTTTGACATTACATTAACAGTAAAGGAAGAAATTTAGTTATGAATTTGGTTGCAGAAAGTCTGCTTTCTTTAGTTCAGTCAATATACTAAGGTGCAGTAATATCATTGTACTGATTCAAACATGTCATTCGAGAGGAGAAAAACTAGATCTACCTCACTTATTTAGCAGCCATCCTGCAAAGAGGCAGTGATGTCAAAGATGACATTTTTAAACAAGTGAGGTATATTAGAAATTAATTAAATATTAATAACTGATTTCTCAAAGAAAGTCCTTCAGAGTTGGAATGAGTCGCCGATGAGTTCATGGAGGCAGTTAGGGTCGGCTGAAAGTGGGACAGTTCAGCTAAGATATTTAACCACCAGAAACATGACCAAACAAGTAGCCAGCATTCCAGCCATCATGATGAATTTGTCCTGCGTCGCTCGTTTCTCAATCAAACGCATGACTGTGTTAGACAAACCCAACATGTTTGCAACATCCAGCATCTTTTTATGGGTACCCTAAAAGAAAGAAAGTACAAGATGTTACAAAGAATCTCAGAGGTCATCTCAGATGTCCTAGTAGAGCCATCTGATAAGAATCAACCATCTTCTACTTTTTGTAAGAAAGAAACCGTCACAGAGTTCAAAAACAAAATTATAGTCTGTCTTGTTTTAAAATGTACTAATGTTCTGTGTATATTGTCTAATCGGCCACTTTGCTCTTTAGGTGTCTGTATCGCATCTGCCACTGGTTGAAATGGTTAGATACACTCAAATGGGATCATAAATCTGTTCTTATCTCATCCACACCTTGAGCGTGCTTCTCTGGTCTCTCAGGCCGTTCAGGATGCTGGACCCTGAGCCCAGCAGGTCATCCATTCCTCTATGAGCACTGTGTAGACTGGTATTAAACTGCAGGGTCTCATCAATGGGTATAGAAGTGTCAGGGTTCTACATAAAACACATGCAAAGCACACAACACTGTCAAAACATTGCCTTTTTAACAAAGATGTGCTTAAGTGAAAACAGCTATTGTCATAATGTGTGATGAACAGACTGACGTTTGTTGTGAAACTTCGGCTCAAGAGCTCTTCTCTCTCTCTATCCTGTGCCTCGTGTGCGTAACGTTTGTGCTGGAAGTTTCTCAGGGCTGTCCGAAGATGCTGTACGTCATACTTCAACTGATCAACACGGCTAGAAAAATTTAAACAAGAGGATGAGAGTGTCTTCCTGACCACAGAATCAAAATTCTACTTTAAATCAAACAGAAACATGCTTCATTTTCATTAGTGATGGCTGGTGGCTGATGATGGATTTAACACTAGGATTGTCTGAAATGTTGTGTTTTGTTTGTGTGTTTGAAAGTTTGAGGTCACCCACACTGGTTCTGGTGCAGGCATTCTTTATGACGTGTCTATTGTTTATGGTACGTGATGTCTTGTGAGTGTCTCAGGTGTGTTGGCCTCGGGTCTGTTTGTAGTCTGTCTTTGCCACCCAGGGCAGGAATGTTGGTAATGACGTGACCACAGCTGGAATGTACTAAAGCGTTCACCGTCACAGGCCGCACATACAGCATAAGCTCTCATTTTATATCGCATTATTTCATGTTGGCTACAACTCCAGACAACCCACTCTGGATTGAGACAATGATCAGAGGATAGCTTTTTTGCATACTTCAGAAAGCCCATGAATCCTTTTAGTAGCATGCTGCAACAGTTGTCATAAATCTAGTTGTTTATGCACTTACAGTTTGGCATTTTGGCGGCGATTTAGTGGCTCTTTGCTGGCTAGAATCTCCAGACGCTCCAACAGGTTGAAAATCTGATCAATTCTGGCTTGTAGTTCATTCTCAAATACTGCAAGAAGAGATCAACATCAGCAAGCACACAAGTCAGAATTGTTTGTTACATACAGTGGGATCCAAAAGCTACTTTTATTCATTTAAATAACTAAGAAAAAACACAGTAAAGTAAATGCAAGTTAAAGCAAACACACACACACACACACACACTATGTATTTTTAACAGACAGAGTCAGAATTAAGCATTGACACACTGATCGAGAATGAGTGTCGTTTCCTTCGAAAGACACAGACTGGTGGGAAAACTTTTATCAGACGTTATCTAGACTCATGCACATGCATTCTGTCCTGTCCCCCACCCATTGAGAGAATACATTCTCACACTCTCTCTCACATGCATGCACACACAATCTTGCGCAACATTACGCATCCTTCCCGCCTATGACATCGCACATGATGTCATCAATATGAGTTGGCGACTGCCTGGCGAAGACTGTTATCTGTCCAGAGCTCCAGACTCGCCACAGAGCCACAACACCACCTCACACTCCTCTTCCTCCACCCTTCTTTCCAGCATCCACTCTCCATCCTGTGACAGCTTTCTACCCCCACCCCATCACTCCTCCCTGTCCTTCCTGCTGTGGCACCAGCCTGGCTCTCCACCTCCACAGAACAATCAGCTGACCGGTGGCACCGTGCTGACTCGGCCTGCCTATAACTACAGCTCTCAGCAGATCTGCTCGACCCGATTACACCTGGTATTAACATTTGTTTTGAGAGATCTGATCGCAAGTGGTTGGTGCTAAATATGGAGTCAGATTTAGTAAAAAAAGGTGCATGTAATAGAGTTTTAA
Organism: Beaufortia kweichowensis; assembly: GCA_019155185.1. Lineage (NCBI taxonomy): Eukaryota > Metazoa > Chordata > Actinopteri > Cypriniformes > Gastromyzontidae > Beaufortia > Beaufortia kweichowensis. The sequence continues at coordinate 6,374,833 of CM032804.1, forward strand.
ACAGGTCCAAACATTTACAGTCTTAGTAGAAAGTCAAGCACTGTACTCATTAAAATAATTATAAGCATTCTGTTTAAAATGCCAATTGGGGTGAGATTAAAATTATGAATATATTATATTATAAAGATTTCTAATTTAACTACTATTTGAGAGACAAAATATATAAACATGTCAAGTGATTTTACAGCAGGTTTAGATCAGGCAACAATACCAGAACTGGACTTTTACTATTATTCTAACACTCTCAAAGAATCATATTCAGTTATTGAACCTGGACCAGATCTGTGACTGTCTACATGCTTAGTAGAAAGTATCATGTTTGATAAATGTTTCCCATCGTCTCAACAATGTGATTGAGGATTGTCAGCCAAAACTGTGTTCATTCATGCTGTTATATACACACACATTGACTTACAGTGGACTGACTCTTTGTCTGTTGTCTCTAGTCGTCCCATTTGAGACTGAACCTCCTGGATTTGTCTGGGTGTGATGAAGACAATAGAGTGGGAGGAGAGAAAGGGTTAAAAACTTCCTCATAGAAGACATTCAAAACATGTTTCCGAGTGTCTTAAATTTACGCATATTAAATATGAGACCTTCAGTTTTTCGTATTTAAAGAACAGTCTAACATTACAGTGTCTGCCATATACAGACTGCACCTAATAAAATGACAAAAACAAAGATTCATTTTTCACCATCTTTATTTTTTATATATTTTCATTATCATAAAACCGAAAGAAATTTGATGAAGCTATATTACCATCAACATCCAGCTTTATTACTACCTTTAATATGGCACGTTTGTATTATTCTGTTGCATTATTACTGAGGTTGCGAAAAGACATTTAGCATTTTTTTGACAGTTTCGTCGGCAGGTGAGATAGCTAACTGGTTTGTTTCCGTGGTTAATCAGAAGTATTAAATAACTCACTTGTTGGTCTGGTGATAAAGCGTCTCCATCTTCAATGACGGTTAAAGACGCCACCAAAATGACGATAAAACCTCTGAAACAACAGCAACGCGATGTTTTCTTTCGTTATCGTATAGTTTCACATATCGCAGTCACAGAAACCCATACACGTCACCAGGAAAAAGGACATGTCTTCCGCCTTACTGAAAAACTGCACAAGAGGACAACACAGCGCCACCACAGGCTCGTATGATGAACAGAAACTCGAACGACACACATCACCTACAGTAGGCAAAGGTTTGAAAACACTTACTCAGTGTTGTTTATATTTTTCCACACATTTACGAATAGAAGTAAACTCAAAATAACACAGTAGTAACAATTGTGTTGTGACTAAAAGCATCCAAAATAAATGAACACTATGTTTTATTTTAGCATCTTCAAATGCAGTCACCCTTTGTCTAGGATTTATAAAATCATACTCTTGACATTTTATCTTCCAGATTCTTCCAAAGCCTTTTTAAAGGAGTTTCTATCTTTGCTGTAGATAGAAAAAAAGTAGCCCAGTCAAAGATGGTTTGCTGGTCTTCTAGTCTATCTAGACTAGTCTGGATTGCAGGTTTTAAAGAGAAATTGGGTACTTGTAAGTAGTCAAGCTTAAAAAAAACAGCTGGAGACCCGCTTGGCTAAACGGTAAGACCAGCCACATCCGTTTAAACCAGCGAAAACAGTAAATCTGCTTGGCTGAAGCTGTTTTTTCAGCATGGGAATCAAAGCTATTGACAGGAAAACCATCTTGAGACACTGACTGTTCCAGTAAGGTCCATTGTGTAATACTCTAAGGTCCTTAAATGTCGTCCTAGCCCCATGAGTATATGCAACGGCACTGACTGGAAATAAAGTTAATGCCTGTAAGGCAGATGTAAATGTTTGTATAGTGTGTAGCAATTAGTAACCAGCTTTAGTCTTGAACAATCTGAATTAAAGCTGTTTTGCCATAGGACCTTAACATTCAGCATTACCACAAAAATCTGCTTCATAAAATCCTTTAATTGACAGCTACTAATGTAAACCTCAATCCACCGTGAAACATGAATCACACAGCAATTGTAGTTTTATGAAAGCCAAATACCATCACTCTTTAGAATGATAACAGCTCGAGCCTGAGGGAAGGTGTGTCGACTTTTATCAGTTGATGGAGCGTCAGTGACAGGAAGAAAATAATGGCAAAACTTCTCGGGGCTACATTTTGTCAACTTATTTCTTTCGTCCCAGCATCTAATTATGTTGGCTTCCGCAGCGCTGTATCAGAACGCAACAGTCAGATCTGGTGCCTCCTGTGCCTAGAGACACAGACACTAAAATAATGATATCAAACTTTCCACAAGAGAGACAGACAGATGAGATGGTTGTTTGCTAACCTGTTTAAAACAGTTTAAAGCTATTGAGTGAATGAAATTGACATTGATTTCGCTACATTGGGGTTTTTTGCCCTGTGGTTAAACATCAACACTCAAGAATGTCATCACTGAATTATCCAGAGACAGGTTTATGTGTAGGTGTGAGCATCACAAGACAAGCTCAACATAAGAAACAGCCCGCTGGCATGGGGCCATTTTCAGAGACTTTCAGGCCAGTTGATGGGTTTTTCACATCGGGCTATTGATGCACTGTCATCACAACTTATATTCATGATGTCTCACAAATGTAAACACTCAGTTTTCTCTTCTGCATTTAACATTGACAAACATACAAGTTTGTGAACATAAAATTATTTTGCTGCATCTTAGGGCTCAAAACAATGCTCTTGATGACTCCATTCCAGCCAGTTTGCTTCATTTCCTGTCTCTTAAATTACCTATTATGCAGATTTTTGAAGGCAGCATAGATGTATCACTTACAGCCTTTGATATCCCACAATCCTTTGCATGTGTTCATGGGAAAGGTGATCAGACAGTCGAACAGAGTAAAGCTCATAAAATTAAAATAGCATCTGTGAAAGTGGTCAAAACCCAAAATTCACCAACTTTAATTGCATTTCTACTATGAAATTAATATTTTAGTTTTTAAATATTCTATTGTTTATCACCAACCAAAGGTGCCTTTGTGAACAAACACCGCCGTGATGTCATTGCCTGATAGGGCAGAGATGCACCATGCCCAAGCTTTATAGAGTAATGTTAGCCTAACATATGTTAACAAGGCATTTAATGCAAGGTGACCACAATAATCCTCAAATATTAGCCGATTAAAATACATAAATGATGTAACTATGCCATACACGTGTTAATGTGTTAAGTATTGTGAATTAATACAACTGCTAGGCCGACCAGACTTTCATAAAAAATGGCTACTGTTGAACACTGCTATATGTATATTAAGGAAAACGTGTAAAAAGGGTTTCAGGACCTGTTCAAAACAAAGTAGATCTCAGTCGTTTTTTTCCATGGTCAGATATGTGTATAATTATGGGTTTATGTCTATGTTCTTTGTGCGTGTGTGTTTGTATGTGTTACTTAAAATCAGGACAGCTACCTGTTTTGACTGGTGTTGATGTTTACCCCCCCAACCCATTAGTGTGTTGGGTGAGACAGGCAGGTCTGAATGTTGGCCGAATGAAGCTGCTGGTGGTTGATGTCTCTTCGGGCTACGTTTCAAAAACAGTGGCCCTTTCTAAACCCTCCATCCAGCTCGCCCCCAGCACTATTTCTCTTCATGCTCCTTCTTGCCCTTCGCACACCCTCCTGACTGCACACTCCATCCTTACTGTCATAACATCTCCTGAGGGCACGAGGATATTCAGAGAACGGGAGGGAGACTTTCATAGGAATAGGCAGACAGGAGCCATGATAAATGAAGATTGAGGAAAACATTGGAGAAGGGGCTGGATATTCTGGGAAGAGGAAGTAGATAGAAGGGAATTAGTCTGGCCGATGTTTGCTTTCAATTATTTATTCTGAGGTTACATATGTCAAAGTTGTCTAACCTCCAGCGACAGAGCATCATTCAGTCTTCTCCCATCACACACACAAGCACAGACTCACACACCTGAGGCGTCAAGGTGTGCTGATGATTTGCAGACTGACCCTGATGACCTGATGTTTTTCCTAAAAAATGCACATAAAATACAGTAAAATAAACAGTGTTCATGAATATTTTATTATGTTTCAAAAATTGACTAGGGCATGGGTCACTAATGTCAGCACAGACAACTGATATGTCATCAAAACACAAAATGTAACTGTAGTTAAAACATAAAATAAATTATGCTCAAAGAGGAAATATTATAGCTTGCAAAAATTTTAATTTTGATACTTTTATAAATGCAGTTTCATGGTAAATACATTACATGTATTTATAGTTTGGTCGATTTCTACTTTGTGTCTCCGTCTACATGCAACACCTTAGCAACAATACTGTTGTTTTAGACAAGATGTACACAACACAATAATGGTGTTCTTTTGACTTGTTTCATGTATAAAGAGAAAATAATATGTTATTAAGCCACTTAAGTTTAATGTCTGGTGGAAAGAGCTTCAGCCGGTGTGAGATTTGTTTTATCTTGACAGCGGGTAAAGGTGGCAATCTATGATGTCGTAATGAAGATGATTTTGAATAGCGCTGAAATTGCTCCAGGGACAAAAATCTTTGAATGCCAGATGCCTTTTTTCTTTATCTCATACATTTGTTTCTTTCTCAGACTCATCAAACGTTTGTTATTTTCAGGAGAACAATGAAGAATTTCATCATCTAAGAGTTCGTTGAGAAAGAGAGAAAATGAAGGTTAGACAGACAACTGTAAACATCTTATTTCCCTGACGTCTGCATCCCTGAGGGCCTATACATTGCACCACATCGCTCTCACACTTGAGAGTTTTGAGCTTGAGGAACTGAAGATCTTGAGCTTGAAGCTGCAGCTGCAGGTAATGCATGCTTTCACACACAAACACAGCCCTGTGGCCATACCACCTGTGAGACACCATCACTTTCTCCTCACCAGCATCTTCACAATACGAACATGCCCCCATCTTCCTCTGTTTCCATCTTACAGTTTGGTATCATAAACAGTAACAATGATTGTAGGTGTTCCTCATACATTCTTGCCACTTTGCAGTGTTTGAAAGTTGAAATATATACTGAATATGTGAATATTTACTGGCCTGGCTGAAGTAAACCACAAGCAAGGCTTTCTATCAGTGGATACCACAATCACTTCCTAATAACCAAATAATAAAGAAATATATCTAAATTACACATTTTTGTACATTTCCAATATTGATGTTGCTTTCACCTTTGCGGGGGTAGGAAAAACATGGAGACGACATTTCTTTCTCCCTTTTGATTATGTGTGAAATATGTCATTTCATTTAGATTTATGATATGATTTTCATTAGAAAGAGATAGAGAGATTTTGCCCTTTTGTTATCTCTTTTGTTAGAGAAAATGTATTGAACTAAAAACTGTAAAGTCAACACACATATCAGAAATATTTTATGTTCTTGTATGTCCAGTTAGTAAGTTACTGTTACAAACTGACTGTCCATAAAGAGAGTGCAGATGGGTGCATTACAGATAGGCCTGAGTAAGAAAGAGCATTCAAAGAACTGGTGAACACATGAGTTGTGTATGTCCATGAGAGAGAGAGAGAATGTTGATGTGAAGAAAGAGAGAGGAGTGAAGGCTCCTGCTTCTTCTATCTGCTGTTATCTTCAGTACAGTTGTTGATCAGTCTGGGAAACTCTTGTTCTCACTGCTAATGGAGGTCAGATCCAAGACTGGACCCATCACATAGTTTGTACATGTGTGAGTGTGTACGACTTCTTTATTGTGTGGTTTTCACTGAATGGGATTTTTGTGTTGCTCTGTTCTATCTATAAACAGTTATGCATTATATTTTAATATTACTTAAGGGGTAATTTTGTGGAATTAATATTACCCTGGATGGCTTTGGATTTTAACCCTACAAGTGTGTCTGTATGCCAAGGCTCATGGGAAATCCTCCCCTACTATTTTCCCAGCTCTCAAAGACTTGGTCAGGGCAGAAACACTGGTCTGTGTCTCCACATGAATAGATACGTGAAACTCAAACACAGGTCTCGTTCCACAGAAACTTTTGCCTGGCATTTGCAAGTTCATTCGTATGTTTTGATACAGTCTGCTAACGCTCCAGTGATGGTTAGAGTTAGGGGTGCAGCCTCATTATTGCTTTTTTATAAATAACGGTCGTTATTTTTTGTATGATTCATTTAGTACAAAATGAATCAGCCACATCGTAAAATAGTTATGAATGTAAGATCAGACTGGAATAGCAGATTAGATTTATAGCCATTTTCAGGAATACATTTATGTGAGCAATTGTACATGAAATGTTCATACTTAATCAGATAGAAAACTAAGGTGACTGAGTGTAAATGTTAAGAACTAATTCACTTACTGTAATTGGATTCTCTGTAGCTTGCATGTAACTAAATCTGTAACTGTAAGCACAGTCTGATACCACAAGTATACCAAAGATTAATAGATAATTATAGACCGTTAGACAAATGATTGAATAAAGAGTGCAAACAGTTGGAAGGATAGAAGGATGGAGATATGGAGATATGCAGTTAGGTTGTCATAGCTCCAGGCAATGTGGCTTTGTGATGTGGGTTGAGCCGTAACATTACTCATTTCACATTCCATGCCATCCTCTCTCTATCTCTCTCTCTCTCTCTCTCTCTCTCTCTCTCTCTCTCTCTCTCTCTCTCTCTCTCTCTCTCTCTCTCTCTCTCTCTCTCTCTCTCTCTCTCCCTCTTTTACAGTTTACAGACATGACCATTTTATTACTTTTCTTTTAATCTTTCAAAACAAATCTCTCTCGTCCCTCAATATTTCATATGCTACACAGTGACCCATAAAGTAGAAAATTCATAGAAATGTGTTCTTGCTCAAGGGGTCTAACCATCAGTATGTTCCAATAAGTAACACATTAACCAGTAATCTATGTAAAACTATGTAAGCCATTATGGATAAAGGACATTTTCTAAGCAATGGAAAATAATATTTATAAAAATGTCCGCCATACATGACCTATTTACTTACAGTAAATGCTCCACATCCCTCAAAGAGAGATTCGCCCTCTTGTATACACCATGCAATGTTTCATCTTGTCATGAGCTGCAAATGTGATTTAATTTACTTCTAATTTATCAAAGCGCTATCTGGTATTTTTTATGCAATGTGTATCTGTTTTCTATCCAGACTGAAGATGGTAGATAAAATGTTCTGTCCCCAGAGGGTAACAGACCTACCTGCTTGACCTCACTGGGCAAACAAAACAGTGTTACATCAACACACATTCAGTTTCTTTAAAACACACACAAATGCTGTATATACGCAAAATAAATAGCAACGGAAAGACAAGCACACTTGAATATGCATGTTGTACAAAAGCAACAAAATAGAAATTTGTAAGATGCACATTCATCAAAATCACAATCATTGAGGAACGCACACACTTTGTTGCAGACCTCTCTCTAGGGGATGTGTGCGTGAGAGGAGAGCTATGGACGCTGGGCTTTGGGGAAATGAAAGCTTTGGGATTCAATATTAAACTAGTGCTGTATCATCCCTCCCGGACCTCCTGCGGCTCTCCATACCAACACATCGATCTGCAGTTCTCTCACTTCTGCGTGAGACAAACGTCAAACAGTAACTTTTTTACACACTTCAGGCATTTCTCTCTCAGACATTTTTCATTTCTTCATCCATATGCTCACTCACTCACTTTTCTTTCTGTATAAACTCTACAGGCCTACCTTTCTCTCCTTGACATGCCCCAAGGGACAGAAATTCCTTTGTCAATGTATGCATGTGTAGTCTTCAAGGTTTAAGTTAACTGTTGTTAGACCGTTGGTTTCATACCAGATCAGCTTTTACTCACAAAGCCTCCGCTTGACACTCCTGTTGTCTTGAAAACATGAAATCGTTGGCTCGCTTTACCTCCTAATTCTCTCTGTGTCTTTAATAAAGGAAAGTACCGATAAACAGTCATTAAGGGAGGCCTGGGTTAAAGATCTGGCCAAACAGTGAAAAGAAGGATCTGTTTGATAGAGCAGAACCATTATGATCATTATGTCTTAAAAGAGAATGAGAGAGTCTTTTTATAGAGCTATTATGTCTACACACATCAAACACAGGAATACACACATATTTTAATGTTTAGACAATAAAGCGCTGTGTATGTGTGATGAGTTGACCTGTGTATGATGAGTCTCTTATGGGGCTCTGTGCTTCTGTATGCAAACATGTATCTTTTGATCATTAAGTTATTATAGAGAACAAGAAAGTGTTCATCCAAGGCCATAGGTCTACACTCTGTTTTGACCATTCATCCACACTGAGATGTGCATTTTGGTCAACAAAAATGAAGCTTTTTAAAGACGTTCTCCATGTGGACAACGTTGTACTGCTGCTGTTTTGGCTAAATAATGTCAGTAAACAAAAGTACATAAAGTCGAAAATGCCGTAAATGACGCTTTTTTGATGTTTCAGTGTGATGATGTGGACAAAGAGCATTTTTAAATAAATCTGGATTAGTGTAGATGTAACTTAAATGTTGTTGTAAAAATCACATTACATGTGGAAATTTGGTCACTTCAGTTGAGTCAAAAAAAAATCTATTTTCATCTATTTATCTTGAACCTTGTATGATGGTTTTTCTTGCAGAACACAAAAGAGCTACTGTATGTGCTGTATATTGTGTAGTGTGGTTTATATTAAATGAAACGTTAACTACAGTATTGTATACTGTATGTTTTGGAAAGATGAAAAGAACAGAAGACTCAGGTAATGGATAATGGCAAAGAAATAGGTCAGGATTCAGCTGGAAAGACTATTTCAGACCAGCTGGTAAAAAAAGCAGGACACCAAAACTCCATGCTGGAGACCAATATCCAAAACACAATATAAACTGGTGACCAGCAATGCAGGATTTAACTAGGGAGCAGGTGTTTGCATGCAGAGCTCTCAACAGGTGTACAAGGTGTACAACACAATGAGAGAGAATGAGAGAGAGAAAGAAATTAAGCCATTTACGTTATACTTGACAAATATAACACAACACTTTTACAAATGTATGCATAACTTTATTTGAATATGATATCTTAATTCTTAAATAAGGAAATGGGTCACAAAAGTAAAAAATTGGGTAAATACATCTTTACTTCAGACTTCAGGTTTTAAAAGAAGCATTGCCTGAAATATCTAATAAGAAAAATATCTTAATTTTTATATTTGCCCACAGGGTGAGGTAGTACAAAAAAATCCCCGGCATAAAATGTTCACAAAGTGAAACATTACTGACAGCTATGACAACACACACACAAACAGATCTTTATAACCCTCAGGCTATAAGAACGTTCATTACACACATTCTGATATACAACTTGTGCTTTAAATGTTTCAATATCAGCAGTCGCGACAGAGAAACATACACATGTACACACACTCACACGTACACAAAACTAGAGAATGATCTCATTTGGGTTTCCACGGCTACCGTTGGGGTTTCGGGTATTTGCATGTTCTGACTCAGCGTCTTCATTTAGCAAAGTCTTGTTCATTGAAACCAAAGTGATTTCTAGTGAAGCTCTCTTTCTGTATGTATAAACTAGTCACAACAAAACCTTCTTGCAACAGACGTTTAACACATTACAAATGATTCAGCTGACCGATGTGTTACTGAATGTTGAATTAATGAGGACAATTTTTCGGTTGTTTTCTCTCTTCCCAGAAACACCACACATGCACACAGACACACACACAAAAGTAGGCACATACACACTCATGCTTCAATTCAGATTTCAAAAACGCTTGGGATGTGTAATATTAACAGGACATGTATACAAGTAATACTTTGTGTTGGAATGTTGAAATGTGTCTTTACATAAAATACAAGTGCACCTATAGAACTTGTTTTGATGTTTTTCCTTAACTGTACTATTTCTCTCAGCGTTATCATTTGTAATTTGCGTGGAAACACAAAAGAAATCTAACTGTGGGGAAACCTGCATGCAAACCTTGAACACATTCTGGAGAAAAAGTACCGTTATTTTCTCTGATTGGTAATGGGGTAAATAGGCGTCTGGAATGAACCTTATCAAAGGCTTTACACACATTAAAGGGCTTATGATGAGACAGAGAGGTTCGTTTAATAGGAAAGGAGATGTTTTCCTTGTTCTGAATGAGACTCGTTCTCATTGCCCTTGCTGGGAATGTGAAGTATAGATACTACACACTTGATAGCCAGATGTTTTCACACACTATACACAGCTGTATATAAAGGGTATGTTTGGGTCAACTGTAATGACACACACTTTGTTAAACCCTCATGTTTTTTTAACATACTACTGCATTGGAAAGTGAAAAGAAATTTTATGGATGCAGTATGGAATACCGGCAAGTGTTTCGTGCAAAGATAATAAGATTTGTCTAACTGCAATAAATACATTCCTATCTACTACCAGATACAGCCATTTAATGGCCATTCAAGAAATTAAAACATGATTATATAACATTCATTTAGAGTCTATAAAAGTAGATCGTCCCAGTAGGATTCCAGTTCATCAACAGAACCCACCCACCTACCCAATTCATTGTATATATTTAAGCACAATAACTTTGAATATTGTAACAGATGCAAGTACTTTCTTCCTTACAAATAAGAGACTACCATAATATTTACAAAAAAGCTTTTAGAAGTGCTTCATATTCTCAGTATCACTTTGAAGCCCTTGTATGTGGACTCAATAAAGAGATATGCAGTAAAGGCAGGTAGAAAAAAGCAGTCACAAGGACTGTTTTACTCTTCGTTTGAGTATTACTGAACATTGCAAATGTTCAGTCCATTGCCCTTGAGGGTGTGTTCACCACAAACAGTTCAAAAGGCAATCTGGTGGGGTTCTTTGATGGCCATTGATTAAGCATCAGATTCAGCAGAATTAAAGCAAACGTGGCAACGTTTTTCTGTTTGAAGACAAGAAAGCAGGGAAATTTACTTCTCTGGTTTGGTTTCATTGTCAGCAGACAAACAACTTTCACTTTAGTCAAACATCAGACAGCCCAGTGTTTTGGAGAGTCACATTCAACATCTCATCTAAAGCATTTAAATCAGGTGAGACTGGCAGATATTCTCTCTTATCATCAACATATTGACCTCCAAACTTTTCTTCCTCCGAATTTCTTATCAAATTCTACTTGTTAACAATTCTACAGCAACTCTACCTTCCTCTCTTTCTGTTTCTTCCCCTCATCTTTAATGTCTTCCTCGCTCTCAGTGTTTCTTGCAGGTGTACACCTCCTCTTCTCTGACACAGGTTTCACACTCGACATGGCAGCACCATCGGACCTGGCAGTGGCAGGACAGGGTGGTGAGACGCAGGGCTGTGTTGTAGCCCCGCCCACAGCACAAACTACTGCAGCTGGTGTCCTTGGAACAGGTTCTGCCGGCCGTGCCCGGCGAGTAGCGAGAGGGCCTGCAGAAGCTGGGCGACTCCTCCAGAAACACCAGCTCGGTGGGTCGGGGGCGAGGACCCGCTGCTATGGCGACGTGGGCCTGCCAGTTCAGTCTCGCCCGTGGCGGCGTTGGTGACGCTGTGTACGCGGACGGCGGTGTCATAACGGTACTTTAGCAGGTGGCCTGTGTCGTGAAACGGGACAGCTGCTTCCAGCACGTCCTCACGGCACACGAACCGGAGACGCCGTGACACTTACAAGTAGTTTTGAGTCCACTCTTTACTGCCTGAAAGAAAAAGACATAAGCATACCTAGTTAGCCAAAAGAATAGTTAAATAAATGATGATAACTAAATGATGACAGTATTTTTATTTTTGGGTGAACTGTGGTCTTTCTGTGGTGTTTGATCAGAAGCGTGTGTTCTCTCTAAAATGAGAAGATATGACTGTATTTAAAAACATTTTTTATAAAATACAGTTAATAAAGTTATAATTCTGTTCACAATAGTAAGGTTGTGGAATTCTGGGAATGCTGTAGGAATCTACAGCCTTGAGCTAAAGATATTGGGTTGACATGGGGTAGATGATGGATGTAGGGGGAATGCCTGGGCTGGCAGTCTTTCAACTCTGACCCGAACCATCATTCCTGATCTATGTTGACATCAACACATTTCAATCCCCCCATCTTTTTTAATACATGCATGTGTATGCATGTGTTCCTATTCAATTAATAATGGTTATTTTCTATCTCTGTTATTCAATTCACTTATTAGGGAGGTAGGTTACAGAGTATTGCAGTCAATCTAAAACGGCCCTGGGCAGAAGGTCAAATGGTCGATGGGGGTGTTCCACCCTACACAGGTATGAGCACCCACCTCAGGGCCACCCGAAAAACGTACTAAAGTAGTAGTGAGGAAACGGAGGGTCTAACGAGTTCTCACCCTCCTCTGCTTGTTTTTGTTAACTTACATCTGTGGCCTGAGGTGTCTACTGTGGGAACCAACAAAACCGCAGTCTGATAAGATCCGAGTTTGTCCAGCCGTTCTTTTCTTTCTCTCTCCTTGAATCTCTCTTTCGTAAACCCTCCCCCTTTTCATTCTCTCTCTCTCTCTCTCTCTCTCTGCCTGAGGCTGCCAGTCTCCTGGTAACAGGACTGTTTTGGGGGTGTTATGAGGATTTATGAAAGTCTGTGAGCGTGGCGGCGCGACAATAGCAGTGAGACTGGTAGAGGCATACAGTAGGTGGAAAAAATGCTTGTATATTACAGAGGCCTCCTCTCTGTATAATCGCCCTGATGGGAGACCTCTAATTTTGAGAGGGCCCCCACAGCAAGCGCTGTCATGCCTGGACCAGAGGAAGGAACACCTGGCTCCAGAGGACTGGCCAATGCCTGCTCACCTACCTGCCTCGCCCTATTCAATGAACTCTCCTTTGGGCTACAATGAACTAGCAGACCGCACCCCTCCAACCAAGAAACTCCTCTAGTGCATAGAGGATGGGAATGTAAGAGTGAGAGTTAACCCTTACTGATGTTCTGTAGGGTGAATGGGAGAACAAAGTGCTTCAAACATCACCAAAACTGTATCAGAAATGTAATGTATTTTTGGACACATATAGTGACGAACCGAAACGTGTATTGCAGTACTACTACTACACTGTACTGTAAATCATTTTGGATAAAAGCATCTGCCAAAAGCATTAATGTAAATGAATGAATCGTGTTACAGGTTCAATTCACCTTGAAATTACACTTCTTTAAAATAAAGGTGCTTCACATTGCCATTGAAGAACTAGGCTATTTTTGCCTAAATGGTAACATTTCTGTTTCACAAAAGGTTCTTAGAAGTGTAAAAAGCTTCTTTAAACTAATTAAAATCTAAAAAAGAAATTTGACTGATTGGTTCTTCTATGAAATCACTGTGAAGAACCTTTTAAAGAACCTTATGAGCAACATGAGTTTGGAGTACGCTTTTGTTTGTGAATATACTTTTTCTACACTAAAAAGCTAATTTAATGAGAGTAAAACTTCATCAAAACCAGGGAAGTAAAAAATTCACACTCTGTGGCACAGAATAACAAACCAGGGCAGAAAGTTTAAACTATTGACATTCATTTAGCCTCTTACCCGAGTGCCAACATTAATGTTGTGAGCGTCGATCTGGGCACGCAGGTCCTTGCTGACGCGTTTTTGCCCCAAGAACTTCTTGAGAAACCTGGTGCTGTATTTGAGATTGTCTCCGCACACGCCCCACTGCCAGGCTTCGCGATGCTGCAGACCAGGAGAGTCGTCGCAGGTACAGCGCTCCATCCGCCCGGAGCTGCATGCTTTGGCCAGCGCGTGAGACAGCGCCGCAGAGGACACCGCCAGCAGAAAGGCTGTTTCTTTGAACCCTGATCGAGTGATTCATTCAGAAATTAGCATTGTACAACTTCGCTTTTTAATGCACACTGTTGTACATCGGTCGTATATTATAGAGTGGATATATGTATAAATATGTCCACACTTATTTAAACATGAACAATCCTGTATTTCTTATTTATAAATCGCTTTGGATAAAAATACATGTAAAAGTATTTTTTTTTCATCATTTTTTTTATTTCAGATTTTAGCTAAACTGGAAATAACTTCTATTCGCTCTCTTTATGTATTTTGCACACATTTTTAACCAAAAATACATTTTCCCAGGTGATTTTTTAAATCCTCTATTGTGTTCATTTACAGACTTTAACTTTCCCCATCAATTGTTTTGTCACAACGATTTAACCATAATCCAACCTCCGACCTCTTTAACTGATTGTTTGCTTAGCCCAGAGTTGAGGCGAGGGGTATTTTGATCCAATTAATTATTATTTAGACTAGGAAAAGTCTTGTGTCAGATGAAAGCGCGCGATCACTCCGCCCTTTTCCTTTGAGAACTGGGTGCTTTTCCGCGAGATAAAAATACATCAGCTGGCCCCGCGAGGCCTCGCCGCACAGGGACTCCGCGTTTCCCAACTCCCTAATTACCAGCGGACTGACCTGCACATGGCTTTCACATTCACATCCTGCGCTTTTACGCACATGTCGGTTTGGAAACAGGCACCACAAATAATGAGAACATAAATGGGGGTTTTGCATCGTTGTTAATACCAAAACATTGCACTCTTTGGCAGTCCTTACATAGCTAAGACTACCAAACATTGTCAGCAAAATTGTTCAATGTGATTTTGGACACATGGATGGTCTTGCATTTGTCGCATACCTTACCTCGTTTCAAAAGGCTTCCACGGCCATCCATGCTACAATTCCAGCGCTCGTTGCGGAACTGATAGCGGCACTCCATGAGGCTGAGGCGCACAGATTCCCTCAGAGTCTCCGCCAGCCCCGGTTCCCGCCGGCACAGGCGCTTCTGCCGACGAGTCAAGGTCATCTGCTCGCATTGCTTCAGGTGCGATTTTCCGTTCGGAGGCTCGTTAGAAAATGGACCAGGCAGAAAGACCAGAGGTTCTCGACCTGTAAGGCTAAAAGTAAAAAATACATAATACAGTAAATAAAACTACTCCCTTGATAATATAATACAGTAGGATCTTTTAGTTGTCTTTAAAAACAGCATAATAAGACACAATACACTATAATTTGTATTATGTCAGTAACATGTTTTTCATTCATTGAGACAAAACTTGTTAATGGCCCTAAATTATTTAGTTGTTGTCTTTTCTTTGTTTTTCTCTAAACGCGCACTCTTGGTGACACCCGTGCTTTGAATATATTTTGAAATGCATCATTTGAATAGTCGAGTTTGAATAGAGAATATACAGATACCAGTTTACACGTGTTATATCCACAGGCACAATTGTTTGGAAACACTACTGTGAAAACACTACTGTGGCGGATCAGAATGTTCAGTAACCACACTTAAATAAAATGCATTGCAGCGTGTTTATAGGATTCTTAATATAAACACCAGTGGGGCAACGTCCTGTGACTATGAGCCAGAAAGATCTTAATGATCAGGTAGCGCGAGGGTAAGCATACAGTGCCAAAACCATCGGACATCTGGATCCAAATACACAGCGCCGCTTTCAGCAGCAATATTTGGCTTGTACAGCATGCCATTTATTTAGTTCGGATACATAAAAGTTTTTTTAAGTTCAGAACTTCTAAAGGTTTTAATTGCGCAATGCATTTCACAGAGATATTTTCATGTTAACCGGTCATTTTACATTAGGCTACTTTACAATACCACATTTTAAAACATTACTTCATTTTGCTCCTTATCTGATCCTGTCTGATTATTTGTAACAGACAGCCTGCAATTTACTTTTGAAACATAACTGTAAACAAATAAACAACAAGAAGGCCTTTGCGTAATTGCTCATGGGATGTCCAATATCACCAAAACCTCTCCACCTGCAGCGACAGTTAAAACTCAGCCGGTAAATTTGTGTTCCTTAAAACATGCCTATTACTTATAAACAACACACCCAGAGGCTGTTTCCATTGATTCAGAAACGAGGGAAGATTTAAAAAGCATTGCTGACCCGAAATAGGCTGATGCGTAGGAGAGAAGGATGCAGAGGGCAATAAGTCGCAGCGGACAGGCAGTCCTCGGAAGCCCGGTGCACATGATGACGGGTCGACGCTGCTCTTCATTGCGCTATCTGTCCGTATAGAAATCCCAGCTGTGCTGGACAGCGCAACTTCTTAAAGGGGAAGAAACTTATTTTAGCCCTTGGGGTGGCGCAGTCCAGAGAGCGAGAAACGCGCGCCAAACGTATTGGTTCGTCTGTCATTTACTCCGCCCATTGAAACTCTTGTTGCGCTGCACATTGACAGGTGCACTTATCTGCAGAAAGGCAACTTTTGTGGTTTCTGTTTATTCAAGTGATGAAAGAGCCATTTAATTAGACAATTTAAATGCTTAATTACATCTAAATGTCACTTACACGTGCATCAGCCTACATATGTTGCTTTATTACTGCGTTTGCTAGGGTAGTTCTTCACAGTTTACACAAGGATGACAGATGTGTACAAAAATTAAACAAAAGATAAATATATAAATAGTGAACTATGTGCAGCTATTTTTTATTTATCTTACTCAATCTGTATTTCATGTCTTAAAATACAGCATTAAATTATTCAGACCTTTGCATATTAAAATCACTTGTTATTTTATTCTTATACCTTAACCACAAACTAATTCTCTGAGTTCAGTAAGCATAATGAATGTGCCTGTTTACTCTTGTGTAGATCTAAAACCTTGTTTACAAACTGCGGCTCCATTCTCATTTCCTCAACATCATTAACTATAGTGCTGTTGCTTTACTCTTGTCATCACTGAGCACAAGATATAATGAACTAATCACGACTGATCTTTCATCTCAGTTCCTCTACCCTCCATCTGTGACTGACCGACTGGGCTCCAGATTTCCCTTATGATGTCACCTTCTTTGTTTAAAACACCCACCTTTATGATATAGGTGTGTCAGGTGCACTTCCTGCTTTTGCTGTGACCAAACCAAACAGTATGGAGGATATATAAACTACTCATGAAATTTGAATGAATAGGACAACATTTGAATGTGCATGGGGAAAAAAAGTGATGAATTGACCTTTCTTACAAGTTATTGGGAACATATAGTTGTATTGTAGGATTAAAACGTTTGTAAGCAATAATGAATATGGAAATCCACTTCACACTACGTAGTTATCTGAATATCAGAATAATTTCGATGATATAGCAGACAGCAGTACAGACAATTGATATAAATGACAGTACATTGAGAATTTAATGTATATCACAATTACAAAGTGTACCTTTGCAAATGTTTTTTTTATCTGAGTTAATGTTTTAACCCAGATAAAATGTTATGTTTGAATCAAAAACTGAATGGTTCTAAGAGTTGCCACTAGTGGCATTAGTAGATGGCTCTTTGCAATGGCTATGATGTCTTACCTGTAGCACCCTCTGTCGACTACCCTATAACATCAATTTTCAATTTGAATGGTCAGAAAGAACATTGCACCATCTGGTGGATGGACTATTAATGTTAGGCTTTTCTCCTTTAATATAAACATATTGTTTTGCTTAGGTAGAATAATTTATTTTATCTAAATTTTTCGTCACACTACGTCCTTAAGACTACAAATGGCACAATGGAAAAAGTGTACATTATTTATTAATGCCGGCAGCATTACAAACAAACCTTCAATGGCTAGGCACCTGCCGCGCGGTAGTTTCTCTGCCACCAGAGAGTAACATCTTCAAACTCATCGATGAAACCAATCCGCCATATGTAAACCTTATAGCACTCTTTACACAAACGCACTCTTTACACAAACGCACGTTTATTCCTTTAGTTCGTAATTAATCAGCTATTTAATTAGCTCGTTTCAAAAAATACAATGACCTTACAGAAAGCATAATATATTTGCTAGACATCGTTCATCTTGTAATTTGCATGATAGGAGGCGGCCTGTTCACGCTTACCTCTGCCCTCCAAGTCCTCACGCCCACGAGGTAATCATTGGACGACAGCGTTAATAGGGCGGGTTTTCATATACAATTTGGACAATGTGATTGGGCAGCAGTGAAGCAAGGGCGGGGCACATGACGCCACCGTTCTCGGACTAGAGAAAGACGCCATTTTGTTTTTTAGCGGTGAGGAGGAGAACCGGAAAATTGTAGCGAAACTGCATTAAAAGGTAACTAATACTTAACAAATGGGTTATGCGCTGTCATTCTGTCTCATGTTAATCGAGATTAATTACTTTTAATGTAGTCAGCATTTGGCCAGCAGAATTTGAGAGCTCGAGACGTTCGTATCGTTTGAGTCAGGGAGGCTAGCAGGCTAGCTAAACGGATGTTTGCTTAGCTGATGTGGAACTGCAAAGGTAGCCCACGTCTGCTTATTCTTTTAGACATGTCTTTGTGTAAATTTTTTAGTGTAAAAAATTATTTGTCGTGTAGGCAGGCTGTATAGTTACTCGTGTGTGTTTGGAGTATAAGGTTTAGCAGCTAAGTAAACATTACAGTATTACCTTGCCTGCGCCCCTAGCACATTAGCAGAAAATGAAGCGTCGCGCTCGACACACATACAGCGCTTCCTTCACTGTCGTTTCAATTAAAATGATGGATGTGTTGTAGCTGTAGATGAGAGTGATTTACAGTCACTGTACGTTATCTTGATACGGAACTTTTGTTTATGGCGTATGTAACATTAGTGTGATGTTTCTTTTGATGTATGTTTAAGGTATTTTGCACCTTTGGTCGGAAGGTAAGACAGTGTAACTGTTTAAAGGAGTTCACCAGAAATAATATAAATGGGAATGTGAAGATGAAGGGGTCTGTTAACTCGGAGTCTAATTGTAGATGATTGTTGTAAATGATGATTCATTTTAAGTCACGTTCAGTTCTGTTCTAGACCAGGCTGACCCTAAATGAGAAATACACGCATGTGACGTGTACAGATGACTGCTTTTATTGGTAACGAAACATTTCTATTCAGTTGTAAGGCGTTTTGTAAGCAAGCATGGCTTCCTATTCTGGCATCCTTCTCTGTTGATTTCTGGTTTGGAAGCTCTTTTTGCTATACTTGGCTCGCTGTCGCAACGTTAAAATTCTGGATGTCATGTGACTTTCTTTTAGCCTCTGTTGTGCTCTCACTTCCTAGTCATGAATGGTTTGTGTTAAGATGAGCCATTTTAGATTAATGACTTTTTCTCTAGTCTTGCACATTTAATGGCTGTTTTGGAATCTGATGTGTGTGTACTTTTACCATACAGTAATTCCTATCACCATATGTCCCTTCTAGATATGGATTATCATCAAAGACCTAGACATTTTTTTGTTTTTGAAACTCGGTTTTTGGTTTGTTTGCAATTGGTCTTTTTTATACTTTGTAAAATACACATGATTCAAGTTGTCATGGAGGAGAATGAACGTCTCTTAATTTCATAATCAATTTTAAAGCATGATATGCATTTACAAAGGAATTGCTTTACTGCTGTAAATCTTTCTTGTGTTGAGTTTACAAAGCTTTAATACAGGTATTTCAACTGTTGTGTAATTTTACAGTATTTATAATATATAATTTGATATGTGTTAAGAAATTAAAAATTATTTTCCTTTGTTTTCATTCTCATCCCCAAATGCCTGGAATGTAATTTGGCAGTACTCCCTGCTAATAAAATAAACCCCCTCCATGTGTAAAATGTGTAAAGGTTAGTTCAAGGCATTAATTGTGGCATTTACTGCTAGTGAATATTATTGGTGGAAATCAAAAGGATGTTTACATTTGTTTTTTTATGTATGTACATAAAAAAGGTACAATGTGTGTGAAAGTTACAGCACTGTTGAGGTATAAAGCTGAGGATGGGGCCATCAAATAAGCTAGAGCTTAACTTTAAATGCCATCAGTTTCAGCATGAGTAGGTTATTTGTTGAAACCAACGGAAACAAAACAAACCGTCAGCAATAACCATCATATGTGAATCAGAGTGGAAAGAGATCACATTTTAATTTTACACAACATTCAGAAATTCTCAGTGAATAATAAACCTTTTGATTGAAATCTGAGTGCCATTTCTTCAGCACCAAGACTGGTGAGTAAAGGCATTGTTCAGGTACTGCACATTTATCTCTATACGATTACATTGTAAATGAGATAACAATGCATGTAAGATAAATATGCAGTTATTACTGCAAGAGTATGAGCAAGAGCTTCTCATTTACCTTGCCAATTTAATAATTAAACTTTGGTTCTTGTTAATAATACATGGACCGTAATCTGTGGCTTACATATGAAATGGTATCTTGGTTATGTTCTTCAACTTGTTCTTTAAAGACACATGGATTTCATTTTTGGTTATTCGGTGTTGGGTAAAGCCTAACTGTGGACGTTTTCGTAGATCTCAGAGTGAGTCAGTTTACAGCACTTTCCTCTAGTGACCCTGTTACACTGACGTGGCCCATAAAGGGTGTTTTTCAAATAGTTTGAGGCTTGAGTAGTAGGGGGTTTTTTAAGTGGGGAATGTATTTTCCGTGGTGTCTGTGCATTGTGAAGCCCCACCCTCACTTCACCTAGAGGGCACTGCTTTACCATCACAGTGGGTGTGTTCTCACAACATTTTTCAACCTTTTTTGTCACATTTAGACCTAGATGACAATACAGATTTTTCTTCACTTTTATTGCGCAGTGTGTTTGCTGTTTCTGCTCTTCTGCACTGTAAGTAATCAATCCCATTTGTCATTTTGAAAAGAAATCTGTTTCTCTGTGATGATGTGTTCGGTAGAACAGACGCTTCTGGGTGAAGCTGTTCATTGAGTATAGGATATACTTGGCCACAAAACAGCTTCTGATATTTTTAAGCATATTTCAGTTCCATATCTTTTAGGCAAAAGAAAAGACAACATGACTTGTTAGTGCTCTTCTGAATAGGGATATGGAAGTAAAACTGTGCAGTTTATCTCTTGAGTGACAGTTTGGATTAAAGTTTAATTCATTTGATAGGGACCAGCCTCACTCTGATTTATTCAGAGGGCAGGTGTCTCCTCTTACAGGTTGTTCAGGTTTCTGGTTACCTCTTGTGCTCTTCTTTCCACCGGTGGCATCCTGCATTCGTCTCATAACTAAGCCTATTGTTTCTTTGTGCTTCTCCTCCCTTCTCTTGTTTCTTCACATGGTGAAGCAGGTTTAAACTATACTCGTTTCTCCACTGACAGATGTGACTGAACCTCTTTTTATAGTGCTCCTAGTACTTCAAGACAATTACAATCAACCACCATGGCCTTTTTTTTAACCACCAGTTGACTTACGTTTGAATACGTTATATATATATATATACGTTATATATATATATATATATATATACATATATACATATATACATATATACATATATACATATATATACATATATATACATATATATACATACACACACACACACACACACACACACACACACACACACACACACACACACACACACGGTTGCACATGGCTGTTTATTTTGATCAGTCGTGTCAATTGAAATGTGACATGATTGAGGCATTTACCGTACTGCTGTATAACTCCACATACCTCCTCTGTTATTCCCTGCAGATCTGCCATCATGGGGAACATGTTTGCAGGCCTCTTTAAGAATCTCTTTGGGAAGAAAGAGATGAGAATTCTGATGGTGGGCTTGGACGCTGCCGGAAAGACCACCATCCTGTACAAACTGAAACTTGGAGAGATAGTCACCACCATCCCCACTATCGGTATGCTGCATTGATACACCCAATTTTATATCTAGTTTGAATAGAATTTAAATTAATTTTAACAAAATTCTTAGTATAGACTGTGAAAAATAGTATTATGCATCTCTTGATATTAAGAATTATAGTACTATACAATTTTGATATTGCAGCATCCACAATTAACATTTATTTTATGCTTTATGTTATCTGTAGTCTTTGACTCTTTGATTTGTTTTTCTTTAACCCAAGTTGTTTTCCAACACCCTCTTTATTCCACCATCCTACCTTTCTTTGCTCACTATTTGTGTATGGTAAAAAATTTTTTACCCCAGACACTGGTGTTTTGAGAGTGAGGCCCAACATGAGCTAGCTAGTTCCCTCATTCCTCTCTAAGCTGTTGTTTAACTTGCCCTTTGTCACTGTACAGGTTTTAATGTTGAGACAGTAGAGTATAAGAACATCAGTTTCACAGTGTGGGACGTGGGCGGTCAGGATAAGATCCGGCCGCTCTGGAGGCACTATTTCCAGAACACACAAGGTCAGTGTCCATATCTACAAATCGTTCCAGACATTGAGCATCTCTTGGTAACATAAAGTATGCTTAGTCTTAATCTCTCACCATCTCTTTCACAGGCCTGATATTTGTTGTGGACAGTAATGACAGGGAGCGAGTTAATGAGGCAAGAGAAGAGTTGACAAGGATGCTGGCGGAGGATGAATTGAGAGATGCCGTTCTGCTCGTCTTTGCCAACAAACAGGTAAGCGGAACAAAATTCCTGATCTGAATGCAAGCCGAGTCTGCAATTCCAGTTTATATTGGGATTATCTTTTCATTCTCATTTTTTGCTTTATGTTTACTAATGGGTGTGAGAAAAAGGTAGAGATCTAAATAATTAATTTGGGTTTTAAAGGGCATAGAACACTTTCATTTACACAGACTAAAAGCATAACAGCCGGCTCTGATATTAGTCTATTACTAATATTAATTATTATGTCTTTTTCTAATATACAAGTAGGACATTCAGACCAGTTATTTTCGTAAAGCTTTTTTCATTTGTCCATCTTTATACTTATAATATTTGTCCTTCAATAGACATAGTTACTAACCACACTGATCTTTCCATCTGTATCTCTACAGGACCTGCCCAATGCAATGAACGCAGCAGAGATCACAGATAAGCTGGGTCTTCATTCTCTGCGTCACCGTAACTGGTACATCCAGGCCACCTGCGCCACCAGCGGAGACGGCCTATACGAAGGGCTCGACTGGCTCTCCAACCAGCTAAAAAACGCTAAATGATCCATTCCACCCTTCCTTTTTCTGTCAGCGCTGTGTGTGTGTATGAGTGTGTGTAAAGGTTGACAGCATTGGTTTCAGTCTCACCTGGTTGCCCATTTCTTTTTCTTGTCCAGTCTTGTACACGTCTGAGGCTCTTCCCAGTGCTGTCTAGTACACATGCAAGAGTGTGTGATTGTGTGTGTGTTTGTGTGTACTGAGGGTGGGAGCAGCCTGGCTGTGCCTTTCAAAATAGACACTCGGCGTACAGCACGGCTTTCTCTTTCTCCTCTCTCTTCTCCCTCCTGATCCCCATGGTTTTCTGCACGCAAAGAATGACCCAGGATGTTTAATATTTCTGTTACCTAATACAATGAAATAAGACTATAGGCCTGTAAGACTATATTCCCAATGTTTAAAGCAATCACGCATGACTAAAATGTTACAAGGTGTGAGTTGCCATTTTTTGACCCCCACATTTGATAAAACTCATTGTAACCTGCATCAGGTTGGGAAACAGAAGGAAAAAACAGACAATAAAGAGACGTTTTTTCATTCATTCTTCTTCGCGTTATTTGAAAATCATGCTAAAGCTTTCAGGCATGTCACATGAAGGTTTTACCAAGATAGTTTCATGTTAACACCAGCTCACTTTCCCTGCTGCTCTCCTCAGTCAAGCGCATTAAAGCACAAGCGTGTGACAACTTTAGTTTACATGGAGTCAGTATGTAAAACGGCTTAATGTTGTCTTAAACCCTTGCCTGTTGAGAAGTCGTCATTTAACCATGTCTGTCTGCTCTAGTTGAATTTCATGGTTACATGGTGGAACCCTAAAGGAGGGGAGATGCTGTACTGTAATCATTAAATTGGTTTCCAGGCACTAACAGCCTTACATGCGTTTTGAATGCCATGTAAGAGGTGATAGCAGAAGTGATGTGTGTGTGTGTGTTTGGGATTGTGAGGGAGTGAGCGCCCTCTGCAGGAGCAGTGAGGCCTTTTGAGAGCTGCTCCCACTCAAGTGATTCTTTTAGCTCTGTTTCTTTATTTTATTGTTATTGTGATTTATTATATTTGGTTATTATGGTCTCTTTCAAGGTTCCCAGCATCAAATCTCATGAGCATTCTGGCGAGGCCACTAAGGGCTTTTAGGAATGTGTGCGTTTTTCAAATTGTAACACACTTTAACATACGCATAGATAAATAACTACAAGCTGATCACATCTGCGACTAATCTCTAACTTTGACCAGAGTTTGATCTTTGACCAGAGTTGCTCAGAAGCAGATTTTAGGGGTACCTGGCTTTGTCTGTTTAAATATAGAAAGAAATGCATGTTGGGTCCTACCAAGAGAAAAGCTGCAGTTCAAAATGCAAACTTCTACAGTCAATTCTAAGTGGACAAATGTCTACCTTCCATGTTTCATAATTTTTCCCCTCATGTTTCCCTTCTCATCTGTTGATGGCTGCTTTATCTTATGCACCTGTTCATTTAGAAATCATTGATAGAAACAAGCACCAGCAGAAAGATAGGCTGAGGTACCTTTAAGAGTGTGTACATGCATCTACGTACCCAAAACTGACAGGCGCATTTAGCTTTTCTTCATATTCCAAAGGAAACGGCAGTGTTGAATGCAGCATTGAGTATTCGTGCTGTGAAGATGATATTCTGGATGATTTCAGTAGTCCTAACCCTTTACTGACCTCATATGAGAATGGCTGAATGTTTCACTTTGTGTCATAGGCAACAT
This sequence comes from Beaufortia kweichowensis, assembly GCA_019155185.1. Lineage (NCBI taxonomy): Eukaryota > Metazoa > Chordata > Actinopteri > Cypriniformes > Gastromyzontidae > Beaufortia > Beaufortia kweichowensis. The sequence goes on from CM032804.1 coordinate 6,399,481, forward strand.
ATGTTTTGACACCTCCCATCCACTTTGCCACCAAAAATCAACAGTTTTCATGACTCTAATGTTTTTGGCCTTTTAGTTATAATTATTATGCAGTTCTGCTGTAGTAGGTAAGATTTATTTGAATAAGCATTTATGACGAGTAATTAAAGTGTATGAAAATGTATTTAGCTTGCAGATTTCATTCAGTTACCCTATGTTCAGACGTGAAGCTTTAATTTCCAAGATTGTGTAAAATGATATGTAAGGAACGTGTGCATATGTTTGTTTTCTTTGAATTAAAATGGTTTGTTTTTAGCTTTTTTTAAACCCATCTTGTAACATCTGATAAATGCACTATAATAAAGAGATCTCTATTACAATTGAATATATTGTTTCTTTATTTTATGGTCTCTTGTTTTACAATGTTCACAATTTATGTCTATACTGCTTAATGCTTGTTTGAAGACCTTTAAAATGTTCATGTCGTACTTCAGTTTGTCGTGAGGGGGCGCTGTGGGATAGTTACAACAAGTGAAAACTGTCAGAACGGGGTTTATTTTTCAAATGGAAAACAATGCATGTCTGTAAAGACATTTATCAAATTAACATTAGAAAGTGCCATTAAACAAATTAAGAACATACTTGACCACAAACTGTTCATTATTTAATACTATTATCTGCTTAAGCTGAAAAGAGACTTAGACAAAACATAAGACTTACATTTTAAATTATTAACTGTGAAAAGACATCTGAGGACACATTTTTCTTTCTCCTACAAAACTAAAGGGAAGTAGAATGTAAAATTTGACCCTTTGCAAATGCAAAGCACTGTTAAATTAATCTCATCCAGCCTGGCTATTATAAAGGCTGAATGTTAGTACCAAAACACCAACCTTTTTTCACTGTGGAAATATTGTCTGCCCATGATGCAGATATATTTTGGCAGGTTCTTCATGAAGTACTATGTAGATCTATATGTCCTTGTTTGCCTGTAAAATGAAACTTCATAACAGAACAAACTCTGAGATTATTATATGCTGGTATTGGGCTATATTGGGTTTCTGTTAAATATAACTTTTCTTTCAGGCATTAAAGTTAAAGGATTTCCCATTTTCTATTACCTTCTCTAGCTTTTTCTTTTTTGCAAAATCACCTTAGCATTCTACAAGCAAACCACAACCATTTTTATCTGCTTTGATCTGATAACTTACTGTTATTAGTTCAAAACAGAAAATGCCAGTGAAAATAATGCCAGCTAGCATGTGAACTCCATTACCATGACTGTTTAAGATTAATCATAGGATAGTTACTGTTTTCCAGTTAAACTGACCCTTTCACAGAGACACATGCATACATCAAAAAACATGTATACATCATTCCTCATGTTTGTGATTGTTGCAAGAAAATTGTGGTTACAGATTACACTACTAATGGCATTGTTGAACTGGTAACGGTAGTAAACCGTTGGTAAAGTTTCGTAAGGGCCACACATCTAAACATATTTCATACACTGCATCTCTGCTAGACAGACAAGAGCTTAATCTTTGTCACACATAACTCCTGACGACAGCTTGAGAGAAGAAGCAGTGGGTAGGGTTTGAAGAACATCTCATTACTCACACCACACAGGATACTGAAAGTCAATAAGGTGGGATTGTTTCCCAATGTCACACACACATATTTACTGCACTAAAGAACCATCAGTGTAAATTTGCCAAGAGATTTTGTCATATCATATTATGAGAATCCAATTTTCTTCTTTATTCTGTTTTCTTTATCCCTATTATTGTGTTACATCCTCTCATTTCCCCTCACGTCTCTCCGCCCATCTCTCCACCTTTAATTTCCCAATCCCCATGACTGATGTTTGGGATGATCTCTGGATAATGACTTCCACTGGACTAATTGTGATAATTTAATCGTGTGCTTTGATGTTTCCTGGGATCTGCTCGGTTTAAAAATGTTAATTATCATTACTGAAATGGAGTGGAGACTAGCAGGAATTTACCGCAAGATACTCTTCCCCCACAACTGGTGTGTGTTGTTAATATATTCTCTTCATATTGCGGTTCATTGCCACTCCTTTGGTGTGTTCTTCATGCGGCGCTGCGCAGTCGCAGACGCATTGCCACCTGACGTAAGAGCACCGTGAAGGCGGCGCAGTCTGCTCTCGCGATACTTTGATGTGACACCGATCAGTTCGTGCATTGCCGCAAATAAGCCATTGAAATTGGCTAACAAATGTAAACGTTATTGTGTTATTAATCCAGAAAAGACACAACTTCCCCATTTACGTATGTGTTTGTAGTATAGTCATGTCCTTTACAGTATGGCGGTACCGTTGACCGCAGCAGCAGATTAAAGCGTTCAAATGTGGAGTCTGCAGGTGTATATGCAAGCTACTATACGCATGTGCGCACTTTAAAAAACAGACCACGTCTCTACCAACAAATCGATTGACTGTTTAAAACGAAAGCGGGAACTTAATTCACGAAATGCATGAGCACAATGTGAAAACACATTTTTTATCTATACTATAGTCTTGGTTGTTACATTGACATCTTCATATCACATCTTAAGGAAGTTGCCCGGATTCCAAACACCCGTGTCAGAATGACCACAAGAGGGAGCAGAATAACACAGGTAAGAGTTTGTGCCTAACGCAAATAATGTAACATACAGTTAATAATGCTCAAAAGCACAGCAAATATCTATCAATATCTATTGCAAATCATGCAATTAAAATTTTACAACAGAAGCAATATTCAAGTTTCTATGGCATGGCATCGGTTCCCATTGCAAGCGACATGCTGTAGCCGTGTACTTGTAAATTCTCCACCCAGTTTATGAACACTTATTCATGCGTCTCAGCACAAAGGCATCCCCATATGCTGTGATTTAATGGCAGCCGCCAATGGGAAGCGGTGTTTTGGCAGCAACACAAACACAGCAGGAGGGAATGATGGGAAACGTGGGACACGTCGATAGATTTATGATTGTGGTTACACGGTGTCAATGTCTGTTTGTAAACGTTTGTGTGTAGATGGCGTGTAAAGAAGTTATAAGGACTTTATGAGACCTGTTGTGTGAGCCTGTTGTTTTATTTCCCACCTCTTCCCGTCTAATAGTAGAAAGGACCAAATCTCAAGGGACATGTTACCTTGGAAACGGTAGCTTACTTATTTATAGAGGCCGAGAAGAGAGAGAGAGAGAGAGAATAGAGTGCGATAAGAAAGAGAAAGCTCCTGTTTGTCCTTTTCCCTCTATGTCTGTGTGACGTTTGATTGGTGAGGCGTATCTGTTAAATATTTATATTGAATTCAACATCACAGACCTTTTGGTTAAAATAATACTAGTAACCCCACCCAGCCTTCATAAACTGTTCCCTCCGCATTATGTCTTCTAAGAGACAAAACACCTGCATTCGCATAGCAATAACCGTATTGATCGCTGAACCGATGGTCCCTTTTGAGGGAAATTTGAGGGAAAGATATTCATTTGAAAGATATTCATCTCCTCCCATAGAGATGCAAGGCAAGGTTGATGGATTGATGAAAGTTTATCTCTCCTTTATTCCCTACACTGTCATAAAAAGACGAGTATAATTGAAAAGATCTTTCATTTTGTTTGGTAGTGGTGATTGGTGTATGTTAAGCGTTGTGTGCGATTCACCTTGCCAGGTCATAATACCATGTATCTTATGATATGAAATCCCAAAATTGCAACACATCTTTTACTCTTTTATGTTAGATAGTATAGGCCTTTTAATAGTAATATCAGTCTTTGTGAGAGATTTGGGAAAGTCTTCCATATGCACTTTTGCACCTCTAACCATGAAAGGTTTTGCTTGAATTTTGTATTGATATAAAGTAAAAGACACGGTTTTGCTCCTTCTTCAGTCTGTGTATGTGTGTGTTTTTCAGTGAGCATTTTATCGGTTATGTGACCTTTTTTAGATTGTCAGATCACCTTTGTATCTTCCTCGGATCGACAGCTCACATTCAGGCTCACACGCAATCACTGGCACGCAAGGCACACTCTAGAGACATTAGAGATCACTCTCCCCTGGTGTATGTGCATTCGAGCTGTGGTCAGTGGCTTATGCGCTGCTATGAGATGTTTTCCACATCCCTGCATTATTTACATCCAGATGATCTTTTACCCTCTATATGTCTGTAAAAGTCATTATTAGCAGCAGCATCAAACGCTCCTTCCTGATTACAATTTCCTGTTCTTAAAATTTTATTATGACCTGGTCAGAGTCCTAGATATCTGTATACCCTGTGAACAGCTAAAGCTACAGTTTCTTTACTTTCTTCATGTCACACAATATTGTAAAATTACAGCACCCCTCCACCATCATCATGGTCGCCATGGCAACCTAAAGGTCTGGGATGGTGTGTGTTGATGCGTGATGTGCTTAAGGGTTATGATTTGAGGGAAAAATCCTTCTAGCAAAACACATATTGGGCAGATTCTGTAGTTTTATGGATTTCATATAGCTGTAAATAATTAGCTACCATTTTTGCTACACTAGTTCATTGTATATAAATGAGTATTGCATAGGAATTGGTCGACAATTGTTTATTGAGAGAGGACCTGTAAATGATGGGACATAATTTAACGAGTTGTATAAGTGTTAACTAGTCCTACTGAGTCACAATGAAATTTTTAACATACAAATGTTCCATGTAATGTTCAATATAAACAGAATAGACAACAATTCATATACATCAAATAAGATTTCCTTTTTCATGTAGACTAAAGAGACCAAAAAGTAGAATTTAGCAAATGTCGGCACATAATTGTTGGTAGAGCTGTGTAGAAAGAGTCACTTTATGGAGATTTATGGCTGAAGCATGCGCTGATCTCAGTCAAAATCCAGCTAGACAGTGAGAAGATGAGAAGCCAAGTGTAATGGAGATTTGAGGTTATTGAATCCTTTGTGCCTGACTGTGCTTTCCGGCACAGTTATCCATCACTCTGGCTACTATCGTTGTTTTATGATAAAGCAATATCCCCTTAACGGTCTGAGCAAAAATGTGAAGGTTAAACTCTAGATATTTGCTTGTTTATGTATCTGTGGAAGAATTGCAAAACTGTAGATATATGAGTTTATTTCTCCACTGAAAACTTGTTGCAGTAGCCGAAGGATGTGTGAAAGCAAATGCATTAGTTTGTGCATGGCATGTTTTCTGAGTAAGTGTGTTGGTACACAAAAGAAGCAGTAGGGAAAGCTGTGATAAATGCACAATAAATATATTCTTCTTTTTTACTCCTGCACAGCTTGTGTGTGTGTGTTGGGGTTGTACTGTCCCACTCGACTGCCCTGTCCAACTGTGTCTTCTCAAAGCACCAGCCAACATATCATATCGACATCTCCACCTCCGGTTGGGTAACGATTGCCATAGCAAGGCTGTCACTGGAGCGAGGAAATATTTTTAGTTGGGCTGGTGTCTGCTGCAAAGGTTTCTGGGTTAGCACACAGCTCTCTTCAGAAGGGGATTGCTGGAAACAGAAGATGAGTAGAATGGGCGGTGAAGACAGTCAAACACACACGCTCATACAAAGAGAACAATCATGTGGAGCTGCTTGTGGCCTCTCTGAGGGAAATGGCAGGTGGAGAACGAGAGAGCAGAGCGGAGAAGGAAGGTTAAAGAAACCCAGGCACTCGAATCCGTCCTCATCAATTTCACCGTGCAGTCAGAGCCGTGAAGGAGCGATGACGTGTTATTAGAAAGCAGGGAGGAAAGAGGGATTGCAGCATAGTGCCTGAGGGAGGAGAGATGAACCCGCTTAGTGCTTTATTGAACACAACCAGCTCACTAATTAGACAAACACACAAGGGTTGGGAGAAAAGCATAGAAGTTATGTATTTTAAAGGCACAGTGTAGATAGATTTTAGGAAGTGGAAACCAGAAAGATGTTGTGTGGTGATGCACATCCGTTGCTTTTGTATGATTAAGGTTAAAGCTGGACCGCGGGAATTCATGAGTAGCCAAAGAGCAGCATGGGAAATAAACACGGTCAGCAGCGGTCAGTCTCTGTCAGCCAAGCACTGTCGGATTTATATTTCCATATAATTTTTGCTGCTCAAGAGAGGAAAGGATTAAAAACAGTGAATTCTGCCTGAGAAGAAAGTCATAACCACTTACTTATTTGCGTTAAAATTCCCCGAAAAAATAATTTCATTGCTGGTTGGTAGAGCTTAAAAACTCCTGACGTTATTTAAATTGCCGTAATCAAATTCCTCAGTTGGTCTCAGCATGCCTCCACTGATTAGTGCTTTTAAAGAGTACAAATTACTGTCCAAAAACCAAATATGCTGCAATACTGCATAGTAATAGATGTTTCCCTGGAATAAATTACAACAGAATCTCATTGAGTGCAGACAGCTGCAGAAGTCTAGTTTAGTTACACAAGCAGATTTAATAGTAGGATTCATGATAATCACAATTTAATACTGATACTTTAAACAGACGGACATTTATTCCGTTTTTTAGAGACTATTCTTCTTGCAAAACAACTCTTGATATTTGTATGTAAGGGATTTCTTCTCTGGTAATTTAAGGTTCTCTGGTAATTTTGCTTTTAATGAAAATTGTGCAACAATTACTATTTCAGCTCTTATTTTAAAATTATATGTAAGGACCAAAAAGTCTCATTTACATCCTTATTGTCTTTTATAAATATCTATACATAGTTGTTGTATTTCAGGCAGCTTGTGCTATCAAAACAAATTTCTTGTGTGTATAAATTAGCCAGTAATGTTTTGTTTTTCACTTGTGATGTTTAACCATGGTTATCTCATTGACAATAATCAAAGTTTTTTTGGAAATATAATATAACTTTAAACAGTGGAGTTTTATCAATTGTTTTGAAAATGATTTCTAAGTGAACATTGCCTTCCTGGCAATTATGCAGTGTTTTCATGCAGAAATCTCAATAAAGTATTGGAGAGTTATGAGTAATTTGCTCATAGCGTCATCAAAGTCTTTGCTTTAGGAAATTATATTCTTCAAGTGACAGTGACTGAATGAGCAACAAAGAAACAGCCTTCAAAGAAAATGGAAGATTGCTTTTAATGGCATGTCAGAAGTCACTGAAAAATATGCTTTATGATGATTCTTTTGGTTTCAAAAGAAAGCGCTGCTCCTGCTGACATTCGTTTGACATTTTTAATGCTGTACAGTCATATTGTTTTGTTTTTATAATTTTTGAAAATGGCATTGAAGGTTCGACATGTGCTGGCATACAAATTTTTGTGTGTTACGTTTTCACATGAACTTGATTGTTAAATATACAGTAGGTTTGAAACAGAAAAAAGTCTTCTTGTTTGCAGTATATACAGATATTTGTACCTCAATGTTTTTAAAATTTATTCTGGACTACTGTTGTTATTGGCAAAAGCAAGACAACTACACACGTGTCTACGGGTCAGATATCATCCAAGCAAACCTAAGTTGTACAATCAGTAGGTATTGATTCATGAGGTTGTTGTAACATGAGGTGCAGTGTTCGCATACAAACAGACAGACTTGAGACTGACTACATTTGATACCATTTATAGAACATGCTTGACCCCTAGAACATAAAACTGACAAACATAAAACTGCTCCACTGTTGCTGGGTTTGGTTACTTTGTCCCAATAATGCAAACCAGAGGAGCTCTATTTCAGATCCATCAATATCTCAGTTGTTTTGCATTGTTCTGTACTGGATGTGCCTGTTTGTTTGTAAAGTCCATACTTGGTAGGGGTCCGGGGACCAGCCTGACCCTTTTAGAGATTTCCTGCTGTTATTTTGAGTAAATCTATGGTTTTCCTCACACTTTCTCATGCACACAGTTCCCCTTTCTTGAATTACTTTTCCTTTTCTTTTCTCCCTTGCTTTTCATAATAATAATGACCTTGAAAATTGCTCAGCTATTATAATCATCCTCATCATCGTCATGGTGCCTATCTGCTAGATTAGAGAGACAGTGAAAGATGAGCGTGATTGAGGGTGTGTGTTTGGAGTGTGTTTAATCATGCACTTGTATTTGAGAGTGATAGACCCCTGTGGTCCAACTGTACTGTGTGCAGTACTGCATTTTAATAAGTGTGTTCGTGGATCTGTCCTTATAATCAGTGAACAACTACTAACAGAAACTGCTCTGAGGTTGTGCAGATCAGTTTTAGTGGCCAAACTCATTTTTGGATCTTATATAAATATGCATAACAACTTGGCACATTGCTTGCGATCTCCCGTAATCTTTTGTGTTTTCAATAGAGGTATAGCAGCAGGTTAAAACGGCCCTCTTCCGTTTTTTTCTTTCATTTACCAGATGGACTGCAGGCAGGCAGTCGTGTTCCCCGAGTTGGAGCTTGCCTGACCATACATTATTAATGGTACAAATCATTAAGATCTCTCTTTCTTCCACTTGCCATCCCTTTTTCTGTTAATGTTCCGACCCCTTTTTGTGAAGCATCCATAAAAACACATGCACACAAACAGATCTGCTTGTACAAACACACCCACGCATCCACTTCTTAATCATGATCAGAAGGTTTCGTTTGACCTGTGAGTCTTTAATGTGCTAAATAACTGATTCAAAGCATGCTATTAATGTGACTCTAGCAGAAATTAGGTATGACCTCAACATGACCTTCAAGTAAACGTGCAATTGACATGCAGTATCCCACTGTGTGACATGCTGTACTTAATATATTTTAAGCTGTTTTTGGTAATATTAACTATATGGTTAAGAAGGGTTATAAGAAAATAGTATATTTTAAAAAAAAAAGTATAGATATTTGTCAATCTACAGGACCATTTATGTGATCTGTTAAAACACTAAAAGGTCATTTAAAAAAAAAAAAAAAGATTACATGAAGCATGATCAGTTCACAATGAAACTGTTGCTTTGACTTTCTGAATTTAATAGTGAAATAGTTATTTCATTAAAAAGTATAAAGTAACCAAAACAATTTAAGTGAAAAGTAGAAATATGAATTTATGAGCTAGTGTTAGGTTTGTGCAGCTAATGTAAACTCCACAAGTGTGAAACAATACATGTTATCACATCATGCTGAAAACACACTGATGGACATTATTAATCCTGCTAATCTTTAGCATGTATTTATGTGTTCTCTGCATGAACCGTGATGTATTTCCACCATCTGCTCCATGCCTTTACTCCTGTAGTGCATGATGTCATTGTTTGTCCACTGTTATTCTATGTAACCTTTGAATGACCTTGATCATTTTCACAATTGCTATAATGATGAGGAGGTGGATTGACTTGTGGTCTGTGATCATATACAGAATGGAATGTTCCAACCTGCGCTGGCTGCATATCTCTGCATCAGTCTGAGAAAAGCTTGTTTAACTTTGTGCACAATGACTGGCAGAATGTGTGATTGGTTAATGTTTTATTAATAATGTTTTCTTTGCATTATTTGTGTGTGTGTGTGTGTGTAAAGAAGAGACATAGTGTGTTTGAGCATTTCATGGCTGAGGGACACAAAGTCCTGTCCTTCACTGTCTTTACTGATCTGCTAACTTTGGCAAAAATCCCTCCCCTTTCTATGCAGAAGAACATGCTGCTGTCATGGCAACCTCGTCATGTTTCATCGCAATCACGAAACACTTCCTTGACACTTCAGTATTGCAATTCTTCACTGAGATCCCGACAAACACTCATGGGATTATTCTTTACTATGTGTTTTATTCTAAATACACTAAATACATTGTTGCACATCTATAAAACCCTATCTAGAGCTGTCAATGTCAACACCTTCTGCTCTTGTCACTCTAAGTCTGTAAATTACTGTCATTACCCCCAGAATCCTAATTCACGCTTATTGGCAAAAAATGTGTAAATAAGATATAAAGAGAGGGACCAGAAGATTTTAAGACTTGAGAATAACTTAATATGACATTTAAGATTCTACATTATTTATAGGTCAAATAATCACTAATAAATAAGCATTTGTGGCATAGACTATGTTAACTGATTTGTATGAAATTGTATGTCCTTGCCTTCCACTGGAATATTCTCAAATCATGCTGGAATAACACTGATAATCAAGATTTGCAATTATGGAGTTCATGCCAAGTAAAGCTTGAGTGCATGCTGCCAGTGAAGAGTGAGTTCACTCGAAAATGAAGTCTTTCATGATTTATTCACCCTCATGTCATTCCAAACCTATATAATTTTTCTTGTGCACAACATAAAAGAAGATATTCTGACGAATGTTGGTAAACAAACAACATTGGCCCCCATCGACTTTCATTATATGGACACAAAACCACTGAGACATGTCTCAAAATATCTTTTTATGTTCGACAAAACTTGTGATTAAATGATGATACAACATACATTTTAAAAATGTGGATAAACTATATACAAAGCAATGGACACACTTCATATTCATTGTTTGTCATCTATTGTAAAGCAATCCTGCTTTATTTTACTCCATCTAAGTGTTAAATTCAGTCACTTTTCTCTTTGATTGTGACTCTCCTCCCTTTCACAGTCTCAGCAGCACTGGTCCCACAGGCCCTTCCTGTGACTTTCAGCACCACGGAGAGCTCCAAGGATTCCTCCACAAAACAGTGCAGAGAGAGAGAAGGTGTAAAGAGAAAAGAGATGATCCCGCAGCCCAGTGCACAATCTCTGCAGAGAAGAGCCTGTACCTTTAAGAGAGCCACATGAGCGCGAGAGAGGAAGAACAAAAGCATGCTAATTTATCCCGGGCTGATTTTTTCACTCCAAGCTTGTATGTTTAGCGATCGCTCTTTGCAGCTTCACCAACACTCGTAAACCGTCTCGTTTCCACCGCGCACGCACACACATACATGCACACGCGACCGCACGCGCTCGTTCTCCCTGATTCGCGCGCGCACACACATCGACTCACGCGCGGACGGCACTGCCTGCGAGGAGCAGCTGGAAGAGCCCATCTCGCGCGCTGAGAGAGAGAGAGACAAAGAAAGACAGCACCGGCTCCGGGAGAGACTAGCTAACAGTACGGAGTAAAGAGGAGAGAGAGGCGGAGGACCGGAGGGTGGATCAGGAAGCAGGCTGCTGGCTCTTTATCGTAGGCAGCGGAGCACGGTGAAGGCATTATGGGAAATGCACCATCCCAAGGCATGTCAACCTTATTTTCATCTATTCTTATGTAGCATGTATTTTTAGTTGAGTGTGTTGTTCCTGATCTGCTGTTATTTTTGCCTTTGGAGAGGGGGTGGGGCAAGGTGGGGTTGGAAGGTGTATGTGTGTGTGTTGTGCTAGGCGCTCCTTTGGTGGTTTATGCTCATTGCTCTGTGTTTGTGCAATCCAAGGCTATGCTGGGGAGACTGGTATCCAGCCATGGGAGTGATGAGGTGGGAAGACTGGCTCAGTGGGTGTGGAAGCATAGAAATGGATGGATGAGGAAACAGGAGGATAGAAAAGAGGGAGGGAAAAAAACAATTGTATACTCTGATGTATTACTAAATTAACTATTAATTATTAATATTTGTGTGTGCGTGTTGTGGTTATATTGAAAAATCCGAAGCATATGAAAAAGCGTGAGTGAGCAAAACAATTTGTCTTGCTTGTTAAGGCAAGGTTTATTATTATTATTGCTCATACTCTGGGTTTAGTTATTTGAACGAAGTAAAAAACTTCTGTGTGTAACTCATCCTGCACCATTTGTGCACCAAAAACATCTCAGATTTGATGGCTTGCTAAAGAGGTATTATTTTACATTTTTAAGAATACCTTAGGCGTAACTGCTTAGCAACACCCTGGCAACCTTCCATAACACCAGTAGTGGGCTACTGTGCCGGTTTTGCACAAACAAGCAAAATTTAATTTTCTTTAGAAAATGTAAAAGAAATCTGGTTTTAGTGTTGTCTTTTGTCTGGTACATGACAGCATTTAAAAGTAATCCTTTACCCAGGAGGCTGAGCTACAGAGCCAGAGATGGCAAACAGATAGAAAGCTAGAGAAAGAGAGAAAAAGAAGCTTACAGGCATTTGTCCCTAAAGTCTTCTGGGAAAAGAGAGAAGAAATATAAGTGTTCACAAGCATGATAGAAAGATTTCATATGAGGCCTATGACAGAAATGGTACAAGAGAGGATGGGGGAATTCTTTAGGAGAGTAAAGACCATACAGTAAATGATGAGTGATAAGGTGAAGGACAGAAACTAAGGGAATGCTTACATGAGAGAGAGAGAGAGAGAGAGAGAGAGAGAGAGAGAGAGACTGGCTGCTGAAGGCATTACCCACACTCTCTTGGGACAGACCAGTTTGGTAAGCAAGATATTAAGAGCTGGTATACATGGTTTCAGATAAACAAAGCTGCCTCTTTTGGAAGTAAATAAGTAAAGCTTATTTAAAGAGCTTATCTGTAAAAACAAAAAATGGTGCTAGTTACAAACACGCATCTTTTTCTGTGAATCTGCCCTCTGACTATTTCAGATTTAGCCAGTATTGTAGTTTCAGTATTATCCTTTTGTGCAAATAGTATTAGCTTAATTCATCATACTGTATGATGCCGTGCTGTGAGAGGAGTTCACTTATGATGACCAGAAATATTGTCTTCACTTTAATCTCATAGCTACAGCCGGCAGATCATATGTGGAGCTGTTGGTTTACTGTGTGGGAAACAATCCCATTAGTCTGATTTAATAGATTTTACCTGTACTAAAATCAGCTAAGTCTGCTGCAGATATACACCTATTTAGAACTGAGATTTTACACTTGTCTCTCATTATATTGCCCCTGAATTTCTTGTAGCACTGCAGTCATTTTATAGCTTAACTTTTGCAACTCACTGGCAAAAAATCTTTCTATAAATATACAGAGTTATTGAAAGTGTCTTCTTATTTTCTTTATTTGAAATGAATGTGTAACTATGGTAACTAGAATTTGTTTCTCTAATGCTAAACCAGACCCAGTTTATGACGCACTGGCGCCTTTATGGTAGAGTAGCTCGTATAATTGTATTTATTAGTATCTTCATTAAATGATTAATCTCAGTCTGGAAGTGTCAGTGTCTAGTTGAAATAACAAATGTAAATGATGACACTTCATGGTGCCATTAGGCGTGCCACTCATCGCCCACAGCATGACATTAGGGATAACTAGGCAGGGAACTGTCTGTCCACTTTACGACCTTTGTATTTTGAACACAGGGTTCTCTTTTCTATACCACCTTTCCTAATTTTGCATTGTTGCAGAGCAGCTAAATACATACAGAAAATACATATATTTAGAGACAGTATGGAAATAAGGTAATAAATAAAAACAGGACAATCACAAGATTCATGGTGTTATTGTAAATTTCCACAAGATGTATGTTAGCTCTACTAATTTTAAAAACAATTATACCTAACTTATGTACCTTATAAATAAGGAAATAAAGAGGATAGAGAGCACTGATGCTGACTAGAAGAACATCACTACAGAGCAGAAGAACACATTTTTTAAATGCGTTTAACCAAGTTCTTCTGAATCTGTTTTCTTTTTTCTCTGCATGTCGTGGGAGAAGTCTAATAAAAAGTCTAAAAAAAATGTACAAATAAAAAGGTGAAAGTCGAACTAAACGCTGGTGCAGAAAGTGGAGGTGTAGAAGGTGTGGAGGATGGAGAGGCTAAGAGTTTCACTCCGAGAGGAGCCAAAGAGAACTAGGTGTCAAGAAAGACAGGTGGGCGTAACGAAAGCAAAGAGTAGAGATGAAAGAAAAGAGGGGGATGAAAGTGATGCTAAGATGAAAGTGAAGGAGAAAAAGATGACATAAGGGAGAAGGGGTTCCAGGATTAAGCTTGAAGATGAGACATTGAGGTATCTGCTGTGACCTGTGTTCTGTCAGGATGGTGAGCTTGTGTTTCAGGGTTGTGACATATTTTGCTGTGTGATGTACTTATGGGTTCATCAATGCAAGTACTGTATCTATAGTATAAAATCTCTAGTACAGGTATAGGTTAAGCATCTTGGGTAAATGTTACAGTCTATACCGTAGCATCACTAATAAGTTACAACACCATCTCTAGTTAAAGTGATAAGATTTTAATTGTATTAATTGTTAATTGTGCGACATTGAAAAAAGTTAGATTAGGTGCTAAGCTTACTAATTGTAAAGTTAAGTGTATATTATAGATATATTCATAATAGATATATTAAAGTTGTATCTCTTGCCACCATTATGATATAAACAACGTAGTGTCACCTTAACCTTTTTTATTACTCTACTATTTGTTACATTTAAATTTCATGTGTTAAAGGAAAAGTAAGTTGTATTCCTACTATGGAAAGACAATGGGATTCATTTTTGGGGGAACTACATTGATCCATTACTAAAGAAGATTATTTGTGACTTCTCTGTGACACGTAATCATCATGAACAAACACTCCTGACACACAGAATCAATTCTTCATATTCTACTTTGGTCCCATTCCTATCAATATTCCCTTTTAATTAGCTTCACTTCAAAGGTTGTGTTACAATTAAAAGGATATTATGTCCATTACATCAATTCTGACAGAACTTGCAATGGATCAGAATAGTTATCCTTATAGCATGAAAACAGACGGGTAAAAATAGTCATTCTGACACGCTTCTTTTGATTGTTTGAGAGTTGTTGAAATGATTTGAACTTGATTTGAGTGTCTGCACGTAGTGTGTCTTTTGAGTTGAATGGCAGTTTAAGGAATAGTTACAAATGGCATTTCGCAGTTTAGCCAAACAGCTGTTCAGAGGGACATCAGGTGGTTAGAGAAATATTTAAAATCTGGCAAAGGACTTCTTTTTTTAAGACAGATGTATGTGTGAGAAATTGACAATGTTTTGTAGGCTTATGCCACAAGGGCATCTTCTTATAGTCAGTGTTGGGGATTGGCAGAAGCATTACTAATAAGTGTAACTCTTAAATTGTCCTCTTCATAAAACAGTAGTTATTCCCGTTCTCTATTAATCCATGAGACTGTAATGACAGATAACAACAGTAAATATCAAGACTGCATTGCGTCTTAGATGCAAGAATTACATTTTTTTTATCCTAAACTGTTTTCAAGACTCCAGGAGCTTTCATCCTCATACATACAATGTGTTGTCATAAAGTCCCTGATTTCCCTAAAATTCATTCTTCCACCTAAAGATTTTGCAGGCGTTTTGTGTAACTGTACGACCACATAATGGCCCTGTTTTCTGCCATTCTTATAACCTTGGGGAGGTCTATAGCAGTAGCCCTCGCATTAGTGATTGACAGCAAAAATATATCCCTCACAGCATTTCTGCCATGTGTATGTCAATGATGTGATGGACATCTAGTCACTGACTAAAGTTTCAATCATTCCAGCACACATAAATCCAATTTGCTCTCAAAATTTACTTACGTAACATAGTCACACTGGGTGTGGCTGTATTTTACAAGCACACCATATGTAAAAGTAATTTCATGGATTAAGAAATCTAATTATATTTTATTTTTATGTCATAGTGGTATGGATAGGGTAATTGTTTGTGTTTATGTGTGTGAAAGAGAAAACAGCTTTGATGTTTAGATTTTATTAAAGCAAATCATTGATAATATCACTGTGAGAAAGAAAAGAAGCGTTTATGACACCTAGAGAACAGAAATTAAGTTAATTGTGCCATCACTTTCCTCAAACAACCCTCCTTCTATTAACAAATCAATTAAAAGCATTATTATAGTTAAAAATTAAAAGGTAATTACCTACAATGTATGTTTTGTATTTGAAACGTTAGCTGTGATGTATGATCTATAGCATCACTGAAAAATGGCCATCTATCAACAGGTCTGTTCATGGGTATCGCAGTATTTATGAGTCTTATTTGAGGAGGTGGTGAGAGCATTTTAATAATGTTAAATCAGTTTTTTTATTATGAATATATGCTCTGTGTTCGACCCTTAACGCCCACTTAAACACCAGGCATACTAAATTGTTACATTTAAAGCTGTAACGGTGAAATCACCCAGCATTTATTTCTATTAGAACTAAGGCTTGTGATATTTGTGTGATACTAGCCTAATGTTTCTATCCAAAATTACGTTTCATGCTAATCTGAGTGTATATTACTGTGTGTGTAGTAGTTTGCATCCTCAGGAGAACCCGGCTGTCATACCTTTTTATACTTCGTTTCCCTGTGATTGGCTGATGATAATGTAATGGACATGCAACATAAATATCTTAACATTGACGCTGCTGTGATGGGTCCTTGATGGACATCCATCTTTTCTTTCTTTCTTTCTTTCTGTATTTCCTCTGATCTATTGCAAACACACATTCATACAAACAGATGTTGTTAATACTCAGTGGGGTTTTATAACAGCAGGGCTGCTTTAGTGACAGTTATTTCTTTCCTGGCTCAATCAGAATTAATTGGTGCATCTTCTGTTTTTGTAGGATGTAGATTTTTCAAGATATTTCGTCTGGCCAGTGTTATAGCAGTAACAGCGTAGTTATGAGCATGTTGTGAGACATGTTTGTTTTTATGTATGAAACAGGATTTACTAGGGGCTTTAGGTCTTGGCTCACAAGATAAACCGTAATGTAAATCAGAAAATGACACCCCTGAACACAGCCGTGATTTTGAATGTGTGTGGTCATATCTACAGATTTACTTCATAAATCCAGTTCTTGGCTGCTTTTACATGTGCAGGATCTATATCAATCAGTGTGTAATTTGCTGTGGAGCACAGAAAAGCCCACAAATGCTTTCATAGCACTTTCCTCCTGTGAATCGATTTGTCTTTATGAATGAACAGCCGGATTCTCTTAGACATCCCTCTTGTCTTCTGTTTACCTCTCCTGCCATTCTCTCCATCTTTATCTCCATGTGATCTCTCTTTTTCCATCCATTTGTGGAAAAATAAATACACGTCTGATAAATGCAGGTGTAAACAGGGTCCTAAATGTTTTGCGATCTGGTTGCTAAAACCACATTGAGGTGTGAATGTAATATGTTGTCTTGACCTTGGGCTTGCAAAACCGTAGTCAGTTAACTTTCAATATAAAAGAAAGATTTGTATTTTTTAGGATTGTTTTTAACACTTTCATATAAAGGAATTATAGATAAGAAATATAAATTCTGATAACTCTTTCCCCACCTTGACAAAATTTCTTTGATTTATGCAACAACAATAAAAAAATTGATTACTGAATGTTTTGATCATCATTCTAAATTCAATCTACATGAAGTCTTGACAAAAATGCAATGTTTTCAGCATTTGTATTCAAAATGTTGTATTTTTGAAGAAACCTTACAACATTCCATGTATATATCATGCAATATATATATATATATATATATATATATATATATATATATATATATATATATATATATATATATTTACTTTTTTTTCAAAAATAGGCTATAGTCTTTCATCTGATACATGTTCAAATATTAAAAAAATATATATTCTGTGATTTTGTGAAAATGCAGGCGTGGAAAGGGTTAAAAGTAAGTTAAAAGTAATTAAAAGATGCAATAAAATATCTTACTAAAACTTACTAAGTCTACCCTCTAAACCTAGTTTTCTAAAGTCATCCTAAAACACAGAAAAAATCTACTCATTGATGAATCACTGATTTTATTGCTGTGATTCACAATGCTCCCTAATATCCAGCTAAATATGTCATTCTTCACTGATTCTTATCATTACCTGATATAATTGAAACCGTGAGGCAATCACACTGCACCACAGATGCCACACAGGTGCCTGAAACTGTTCTGATCTCCTGCAGGCTTTGTGCTGACTGTCTCTTTTAATACCACAGGCCACTTTGGCAGCTGTGTGACTACTCGCAGTCTTTCTCTTCTACATCTAAAAATCATCTGCCCATGTATCATTGTCATGTATTTATGTTAAACAATATGTCTAAAAATGTCTCGCTGATTATATCCTGCTGATATCTTCCAGACATAGTATTTGATTGATTTGTCTTATTTTATGAAAACATGTCATTTTTGATAGATTTTTTCTATTTTGTTCTACTGGTTTGAGAAGCTTTATATGTGTATTTATAGATCGCTCTCGCTGTCCCTTTCTTTCTCTCGTCATTCATCTGCAAGGCACCCTTGGCCTGTTCACCTGTCATGACTGAAAGTAGCACAGCATTTTGTGGCTGGACTAGTCTTAATTTTCTTTCTACCAGCAGCAGAACTAGGTCAGACCTAGCGAGCTGAAGTCTGTGTCTGCAGAAAGAAACAAGCAATCACCACTTAGTCTGGCCCGAGGAGCCCACAGTTCTGCGCTGTTAGCCATTAGTACCAGACAATGAGACTCCATCAGCACAAGCTCCATCAGTCAATTCAATGAACGCATGCAGTGAAGCATCCAATGCAGACACATATCTGCTTTTAAAAGCAGCCCATGAGATTTCTCCCCATATCTCGGTACTCTTAAATAAGAGTTTAATTCAATTGAATTCTGAATTCAGTTAACACATTAGTGTTTCTTCGCCCTTGATGGAATTCACATATTTGGAATGAACTGGCAGGATACCTTTATATTACCATGTAAAGTTATTATTTTAAGTAATAAAAACTACTGTCCAACTTAAAAGTGGGATTTTCCTAGGTGCACTTAAAGACAGGACAGATTTAGGGTGAGAAAAGGAAGTGGGAAGATGTTTAATATTGAGGAATAGTGGGAGGGAAACAGACAGCACCAGCAGCATATTTAAACACACTTGGCCATAAAAAAATGTTTTACCCTTAGATTTTCTTAACTCACACTCTACTCATACTCTGTAACTAATCTGTAAATATTTATATAATGGCCTTCAGAACAAGGTGAAGGATCCATGTGTATTCCTGGCACAGAGACGTCATGTGGGTGTGTGTGTTGGTTTACATGTGCACACGTTTGTTGTGTCACTCTGAAACTGTGAAAGTGTGTGTTTGCAGTGAAATGGTAATCGCCCGGTCTCCCTCTGACACTCATCTCCCTCCCTCTGTTCTTCAGACATCACTGCAGGAGAGAGAGAGAGAGAGAGAGAGCGCGCGGCAGTCGCTCCAGAATACAAAGCAGGTTGAGATGATGTGGGGGGGTGGAGGCAGAGGAGGTTATAGGTGGGGTGAGGTGATGCACTGATGACACCTTCAGTAATAATAATATTCCATTTATATTCCAACTATATGACCCAGTCTAAAAATCATAAATAAGATCTCATTCATTTCTAAATAGTTTCTGGAAACAGCAGTGAGACTAAAAGCAGAGCAAATTGGGTTTCCAGCATCTCAGATGGTGATCTAGAGACAAGACCATTTAATATTAAAATTTTATATCAAAATGTAATATATAAACCAGTTCCAAAAATGAATGCAATCAAACAGGAACTATTTCTTTAAAACATTCTTAATATCATAAAAGACCTAATTGTCTGGTTTATGCTTTCCACATAGATGTTATAGCTCCATATTGTTTCTTTACTGTACATAAACACTTGTCTGATTGGTGTCTATTTTATCTCCCTTTTTGCAAAAATGCTTGAGAAGAGGTTGCTATTTAAATAAAAACAGAGATTTCAAAGTCTCCAACATAAACAAGAACAAAAGAGCAACCTCTGAGCCAGACTATATTGCTCTTAACAAAATGTAACATTTTTAAGTAGCTTGTTTGCATTATAAAGAGCTGCTTGTGTAGTTTTTTACAGTATTTTTTCCACATTACTTTAAACTCATGCCCCATGCCTCTGGCACATGCCCCTGTTGTTTGTGTGTTGTGATTGTCATCAGTAATTGGCAGTATGTAAGCTCAGTAATAAGGACACCCGGGTTTTGTTTACAAGAGGAGCTATAGGGGTGTAGTCAGAGTATGTGAATGTTGGAGGATGGAAGCGGAAGTTCTTTCTCGCTCTGAGGTTGTACCAGTACCACTCCAACGCATCATGCAAATGCATGTCGGCAAGCGTTCATCATGTATTAGATACAGTGCTGGTAGGTTATTATTAGCAGTCAGACAAAAATGCAATTACTATTGCATCACTGTATGCTATCCAAAAATTTGAGTGGAATTGTGAAAGAAGGATGAAGAAGGAGAGACATGTGTGCATGTTGAAGAAAGTGTGTATTGCTTTTGTGTGTGATGGAGTTGAACCTTTTATTGTTTGACCTTCATCAAGATCAAAATCAGGAGTGCGACAAAGATTGATGCCAACACACATACACTCACAAATTAATTTAATTAGGGTAGATTTATTGGCTTCTCAAAGCAGCTACTTCATTGTCCATCAATTAACTTCTCTTCTTGTAGTACAATAATTGTATTTTTAAACTGTATTACACATAAAATAACTAGTCACATTTTTCCAGACAGATGCTTTGGTCATAGAGATGCTTAAAACAATGTCCTTGCTTTCATTTCCGCTGTTGTGTTTCTCTATTCATCTTTGATTGTAATGTTTTTGAGGGAGTGTAAGATGTTTAAGAAAGCACTGGATGTGGATAGCAGATGACACAAACCATCTGTTGCCCCCTGCTGTGTAGACAGGATGTGATGTCGGCACTGTTGGATAGGTATCAAAGTGGTGGCCTCTGAACTGCCTGGCATCTGTGGGCAAGATGTTCAGTGTGTGTGTGTTTCAGTGGTTAGACACTTCCAGTAACTTTTCAAGAGTTCATCTTTTTGGTCTCTCTCTCTCTCTCTCTCTCTCTCTCTCTCTCTCTCTCTCTCTCTCTCTCTCTCTCTCTCTCTCTCTCTCTCTCTCTCTCTCTCTCTCTCTCTCTCTCTCTCTCTCTCTCTCTCTCTCTCTCTCTCTCTCTCTCTCTCTCTCTCTCTCTCTCTCTCTCTCTCTCTCTCTCTCTCTGTAAATCTTTTTAGTGCACTAAATATTTCTCTCTCACATATTTTGTTCCTGTTACCATCTCAGGTATGAAATCTTCAAATATTCATGAACTTCTGGAATTATTGATGCAGCCCATGAGTGTTTCCCGTGGGAGGGTTTCTGTTTTTTACGGGTTTCATTTAAGCAGCCTGTTTTTCTGGTTGAAATGAAATGCCAGACAGTGTGAAAGTATGTGTGTGTTTGTCCACCGAGAGAAAAGGTCTCATGAGCGTTTGCTAGATGCAATTTATGACATTCTGCAGCCATTTCAGCGGAATTGAATAACCATGCACAAGAAGAAACTATATTGAAATCCATGTCCACTGTTTGCCAGGGTTTGAAAAGCAATGAGTGCACAAGGTGATAGAATGGAGGGTCATTTGTGTACAACCCTAACTGTTCAGGAGCATTTAAAACATAAATGAATACTCTCTTTACAGTAAAAAACACAAATGGATCCCAACAATTCAGATGTATTTCTTACAAGCAATTAACCTGCAACCTTACAGCTTGTTGTTTTGTCAAAGATCTTTCCTCAGAAATTATGTGAGTAATTTCTGTGAATAATTGTACTGTGAATAATTCAAGATCTAACTGAGGCAATGTTATTCACAGTGCTTGTGTATGTATGTGAGCCCAATACCCAGTACTTATTTCTGGCCTTAATTTCCTCTCCATACATCCTGATTATTACATTCAGGGTATATAAAGCAGTATTGATTTTTTTTTCTCTCTTTCTTTTTGGCTCTCCTTCCCTCCTGCCTTTCTTTTGGACACATGTGATATTGCTATCTCCCCTTCTTCTGTCCCTCTGGATTATTCCTTCCATCTTTTCTTCAGCGTGTATAAAGGCTATTGACAGGCACTGTCCACCCACTCTTCAACATCAGCCCTGAGCCACAGATCCTACTGTTCTGTACATGTCTGTAAGCTGTGTTCATGTAACTGCATTACATTAGAGAATTTAGCATTAGCAGTGCCTGTCATGGGATAGAATCTCATGGAACACTCAAACTGACAAAATATATATCAAATGTAATGTACTTCATCAGCTCTACCCTCTAGGCAGCATGATGTTTTGACATTTATGTTTATATACAGTACATAAATGCATACATACACTAATGGGAGTCATAGGTACACAGATTGTCACACATCATTTCAAGAAACCGTTTGCCACAGCCACACATGCCCATTTTCTATTAGCTGTAATCAGCATGTTATTTCTCTTTTCTCTGCGTACACACACACGGCACGGCACAGTCTCATAATCACTTTAATTGGAGGCAGTAGAAAGGAGGTAATTTGGCAGCAAGCGGAAGACGGGAGAAAGAGGGAGAGAGTGAAAAAGAGGGATAAAAAGAGCAAGATTGAAGGGCTGTGTTTGCTGAGCAACTGATGACTGGCTTTTGGCTGCTGTTTTTGTTGCTGTGTTTTCAGTATTGTCTCTGGAGTTGAATAGAGGTTAATTCTGCCATTTAAAAGCAAGGATCGACCTATAGCACGCATTTATGGGTGTGAATTGTCTTTTTTCGTGCATGATGCGAGCAGATTCTGTTGCTGTGTAATACCCCTAATATGAGCATTTTGTTAAGGTTATTTTAATTTTTTAATATGAACATTTTGTCATTATTTACAAATCCCCATTTGTTTCCATGTGACTTTCTTTCATGAGTGGGAAAAGGAATGAAAGAAAAAGAAGTGCTTCTGCCCCTTGTGGTTATGCCCTCTGGTGCTTTTTCTTTATCCACATCTTGAATAGACCCGCTCGAAATTGTGCAAATATGGACATACGTATGTGTGGCGTTTTGTATACCATTATGTATTTCCACTGGTCCTTTCTTGCGCACACCTACAATATACATGGACACACATACGAGTGGAATAATGCAGTATATGTGTGGGTATGAGAGAGCTGAAGCAGTTGTCACTGTAGGCACATTTTGCTGTTTTTGGACTTATAGTCACGATGCAGGATGACTGCCTGCTGTCTGAGCTGGATGTAGAGGACTTGTGCTCACCCGACTCATCTTTATGCAGTAAGTTTTGAACAGGGCGTGTCTGGATGAGGTCCAAGAGCTTTGAGAATTTGCTGTTATCCTGAAGGTTTTTATTTCCATGGAGAACTGCAGACTGACTTGGCTTGAACACAGTTTAAATGTGAAAGATTATTTCTAATTCATTGAGGCACAAAAGCTTTTAAGGCTGTTTTTCCACTGTCTGCTGTTCAGATTAGATTGTGCTATGTTTGGACTGCAAAGGCAAAGAAATGAAAAGCTTTTGTCTTTTCTTAATTGTTTGCTTGCATCATTAGCAGGTCTAAGATAAATGCCATTTTCGTGTGCGTGCGTGCGTGTCGTTTGTGTGTGTGCGTTTGTGTGTGTGCGTTTGTGTGGTGCGGCTTGCATATTCAGTGTAATATAAACTTCTCATAAGGAACTGAGCAGATTATGAATGTAAACATGGGATATATGCACAATTAAAGGTTAAATTTTATTGTAAAATAAAGTGAAAATGATTTGTAAGAAAAAAGAGGATTACCTTGCTAACTGTCACTGTTCCACAGGTAGAACTTTGGTTATTTCACTATTTACTTAAATATTTTATAGTTGAATTGTAATCTAAGAATGACAAACTATTTATTGATGGAAAGGCTCAAGAATAAATATTTGACAAATTTTCATAACAAAAAACATGAACAAATTTTTTTTAATGCTATTTATAAAATATCTAAATAATTTTTGAATGTTTTTAAAAATATCAAAAATTGTAGTTGGATTAGTGCATTTGCATGTTTATTCTCAATGTGCAGTGACAGTTATAAGGTTAAGAGTTTGAACTACTTTTTAAGAATGAAGGGTTAGGGAAAAAGAAAATCTGTGACCTGACAATGAATAATGATGGACTGAATCTGACAGTCAAGAGAGAGAGTTGGAATAGCTGTTTCACTACAGGCGTTCTGGATGATGTCTTTTGATGCCAGTAGTTTCCCCTATTATGCAGTGTGACCTTTGACAGCACAGGCCAATTAGTGCAGCACATCAGAAAAGTAGAGCCGGGCCAAAGTATCATGGGAAACCATGCAACAATCCACTGCTACTTCTGGAGATATATGTGATCCTGTGAGCTGTCATCTTTGGATACTTTAAGACTGGTTTCTCTTGCAATTTTACACCTGTTTACAATGAGTTTTATATTATGTAGTTTTAGGGAATTGTTCTATAAGCTATAAAATTCATGCACACATGAACTCAGAACGTAAGCTGTTCCTTTTAAACTGCATGATGAACTTCTCTCCTGGCAGCAGATGTTGTGAAGCCGGCACAGAGCTTGACACCAGCTGCAGTGTATTGGATATTCATTCATTAAGCATTTGGTGGAGGGTAGGGGGTGGCATAAAAATAACCAAGCATTCTTGGTGCCCTGTCAAAGCCCATGATTTCATGAGGTTTAGCTCACTTATTCAGCTGAACGATGTTATACGCCTATCATGTGCTCTGCGGTCTATCCAGGCTTTAAGACATGAGTCACGCTTTAGTTTTCTAAGCATTCGGCAGCAGACTGGTCATGACTGTCAGGGAGAATTACCGAACACAAGAAGACTTAACTAATGCTCCTTCACCTAAATTCCTTTCCAGGAGATTTCTGTTTTTTATGAAAGGATGGGAAATAATAAGGATTATCGGGGTAAATCAGGTGTGGATTTAATGTACTTTTAAAGGTTTTCAGATTTGCAGAGGCTAAGTGATTCAACATAATGTGTCATGTTGTGTTAAATGGATTGTAGGGATGTGGAGTTAGTGGGACATGCTGCCTGTGGATCTGTGGTTATGCAGCTCTTAGTCTTGGTGTCAGAAAGCCCGCCCACTAACTGTCTGATGCATATTAAACACAAAGTGGAAAGCACTTTTTGAGTGTTGAAAGCTTTAATCTAATTGGGTGACTGTGTAACTTCTGGAAGTTAGGGCATACAGGATTTTTATTGTCCAAAAGGGAAACTGTGTTTACATTATGGCAAGTTTAAGTAACCTAGTGGACAGTTGGGATTTCTGCACATTGTGTCAAATGTCAGGTTTTCCCACATTGTGAAAACAGTTTTCTTCCCATACGCAGCTGAACCTAACACACAGTATGGGTACTGTGTAATGATTGGCTGTCGCTACAGTTGTTTTTTGTTTATATCAATAATATTGGACAGAAAGTTTAATCTATTTCAAATCGACGAACAAATTGCTCACATCAGATCGAAGGCTTGAAGGTCGCGGAAACATTTCAACAACTTTCTACAAACTCTTTGCCTCTTTTCAGCATAATGACTCATGAAAGTATGCCACAGCATTAAACTGTTCAGTGTCTATCTATAGCAACGTGTGCGGCGTTCTGTGTGAAAGACAGCTGGGAAAAATTAACAAGCACTCTAAAATCAAAAGACCCCATCCATCTTTTCTCCCCAGCATCTTTTTTCTCTCCTCTTTTCCGCTTCTCTGCCATTTTCCGGATGAGTGACAGATTGAAAAGATGCAGAGATTACTTATGCTTTGTCCTAAAGCGAATAGAAAACAAAGCAAAGGAGGTGGAAAATGAAAGGAGAAACATTTTGTGGAGGAGAGGTGGGAGAGTGGGGGGGGGTGAGAGGGAGCAGAAGTATGCATGATAGAGATAAGGATGGAGATGGAGAGGTGGTGGGGTCTTTCTCGATATAGAGATAGCAGATACTAGAAATAAAAATAGAGAGAGAGAATTTAACCTACAAAAGAAAGGATCGATCAAATACATGTGTTCTGTTTTATTTGAACAAATTCCAGTCACATGAAATGCAACAATTGAACACTGCGTTCTTATCTCACAGAGGACATTAAAATATCTTCTCTGATGTGTGAATCACCCAAAAATGAATTTTTTCGAATTGTACAGAACCAGATAGAGTGCAGGCAATTTTAAAACACTTCAATTTCTACACTTTTGTAGGAGTTTGCATATAATTTTAGTCATTTCAGGTCTCTTGAACCTTAAAAAGTTGTAATTTATTTTCACATTTTCACACTTCAGTATTTTCTGCCTCTAAATTAAACAGGTCGCTTTTAGTCCTTACTTTTAAGGCTGCAAAATTACCTCTTATGATTATCTAACTCTCCCCATGTAAAATTGCCAACAATAAGTCCAATATACAATTTCCCACTCTTCAATAACATTTTATTTGCCAACCTATAATACATTGGAACAGGTTCACAAAAGAATCCATGTTGAACATTTAGTTTGAATGAATATTATCAGGATCCCTAACATGGACTGTTTCAACATCTAGATACTAACTGGAATGATACTTCTCATAACCTTACCACGACTGGGCAGCCCATGTTGAATATTAAGTAGCTGTTGATATGCATTCAACAGTCATATATGATCATAGGTTAATGTGCTTATGGCTGTGACATCACAACCAAATGACTAAACAGTTTGTTTTCAGAGCTTAATTTTCATAAATAGTGTGAATTTGGCAGTGAGCTTTTTAATGTGTAGAAGATATTTTATTTCAAAAGAGAATGCAAAATCTTTACATTTGGTATATGGCTGATTGGCTTTCTTAAAAAGGATCAGAAAAAAGAACAGGAGTTTGATGCAGTGAATTGAAGGGCAAGTGAAGGACAGCTCTGTGGAAAGACTGCTTGTCCCACTGAGAGTGCAATCATCCGATCTTTACATCATACACACCCACCCACTGTCTGAACATTCAGCACAATATTCCATCAGATTTCCAGTTGTTATACCATCCTAGTTATGCCCCATGGCAAAATTCTTGTTATCCATAAACGTGGGGGTTTTATTTCCCTCGGTGCAGGGTGGTATTTTGAGACATGCAGTGCATATTAAAAATGCTCCAAACATTGCTTTTGTGAAAATTTTTGCTTTCCTAGATCTGGTGCTGTCCATGGTTCTGATCTGCTGGGCTAACCAGGAACTGTGTCCTGAAAATGTGCTAACTCCCGTTACCATTAAAGCTCGTATTTATTTTTGCATTTGTTTTGTACTGTTGTTGTCTACAATTGTACAGTCTTACAGTATATGTATGTGCATTTTTGTTTGCATGTGTGGGTAGTTGATCCTTTTGAAATGCTTTCCTTTTCTTTAAGTGTTCCAGTAATAGTTTTCTTTAAGGCTAGAGTTTATCTGAAGCTATTATAATAATTAACTTATAAAAATAATAAAAATCTATTGTATGTGCTCAGTTGTGTGTGCGTGTATGCATTTAGCTATCACATGCTTGCCACAGAGAGGCGCTGTATGTTGGTCCAACACCAACATACTCCTCCTCCTTTCCACAGTTCCACAGTCTCTCTCTCTGTTTTCTACTATCTGATGAGAATCTCTCATCTCTTCCGCCTCATCATTAGTGGGTCTAATCAAATCATCATTGCTACATTACTTTTCCCCCTCCTGCTTTCGTCGTCTCATTTCCTACTCCCTCACACTCATGCTGCCCAGCCTCTTCTTCCGGGTTACTTCTCTCTTGTCCTAAAACTGGGTCATTCACTCTAGCATGACGGACAATCTCCCATTACCATGCTTTCCACTTCTCTTGCCCAAAGCAACAGAGCAACATAAGAAAGGGAAAAGCAGGTAAGAGAAGGGCAAGAGATGAGAGTAAGTCACAGAGCACCCAATGTACGCTCTGATTGGCTGCTCAACCCTCTGGTGTCAGATTCTGCCCTCTTCACATGTTCATGCATCGTCATCATCCTCACATGAGTGTAACATCGTAATGCACACGCACAGATGCATGATGGCCGCTGGAATAATGCCTTTTTTAGATTGGATTGTTTTTCTGAATGTCTCTTTCTAAAGCTAATGGACTAAGCATTCTATTATCCTTTTTGTTTGGAATGAGTAAGTAAAAGTGTGGTCTTCTGTAAAGATGCCTGTTTCTTATGCATGTGTGTGATTAGAGCTTCTTTCGGTAGTGTCAAACTGACAGGCACGTTGATCGCTCAAGCTCTTAGCTGAGCATCTGCATATAAGCTCTTATATTTGTTTTTGTCTCATGCTTTCTTTCCATTCTCTTCCATTCTTTTTTTTTGTCACTCACCAGTTAATCCTTGTTTTTTTTTTCTTGAAAACTTTGTTTTGTGTTATTTCTATGGCTGTCATGACGGTTGGCAATAGCAGTTCTTTAAACAAATGTATTGTATGTCTTCATTTCTTCATTTAGTTTTCTCTCACTGTCTCCTTCACATTTTTTCCAGATTTATATAATTAAAATATGAATTATATTAGTACAATAACCTAAACTTTCCTGCAAGCATTTGTTTTGTTGCTGAGAAGCCCAGCAAATCTTTTGAATTAGAACCAGATCTGATGTTTTTAATGTGTTATATTAAACTCACGGATGTAGTTTTGTCAAGATTTTTTTGTGATTGTAGTTGTCTAGCTTCTAATACTCTGTGAACCAGCTCTAGTCTGTGTGGTATTGGTCCTTTTGTAATTCAGCTTATCTATTTTGAGCTGTCTGACTTTATGTGTGTCAAGTGCAGCTCTTTGAGGATTTGTGACTGTTAATGTCACCATTATTTTACTAAAGTGAAAATGATGCTCTTATAATTCTCTAGCGCAAGTTTATAAATGCCAGATCACAGGTTTTATATTGTGATCAATAGATACCTACTGCATATACATTTACTGCATATTGTGCCTACACAGATACACATACACAGATTTCTAAATATAGATTTCCAAGCTCAGCATTAGAATTAAAGGTGATATACCTTTATACCTCTCCTTTTATATCTATCATCTTTATATCATCATACTGTCATAATGTGTGTGTATTTTGTGTCTGTGCTTGTAAATGTGATTAATACTGACCTAACATGACAGATCCATGTGTGACAGTCTTTCTCTGTGCTTAATTTGTTATTCTTGGCTTTCATAGACACTATGCCTATGCATGTTACTGTGTGTATGTCTGTGTCTTGCCATGAAAGTTTAATGCGATTACAGCGGAATTCTTGGCAAAACATCTTGAATAGGATGAGAACGTCAGAGAAAACAGAAGACTTTTAATAGCAGGCTACTGCTGTGCAAACACACACAAACAAAATTTGTTATTAAAGTTTAATAATTGCATGCTTTTTCTATACTAAAATCCTCCAAAACAGAATTCCTATTTCCTCTGGAATGAGATGCAAAGCTACTGGCCGTCTGCTGCCTGACCTTAGTCCCCACCTGACAGTAACACTCTCTGGCTGCTTATCTGTGCATTATAACGCCAATGCTAAACACATAAACATGTGTTTACTGATATGCTTACAGAAGGTACAGACACACATATACATTTATATACTAGCCAGCATTTATAGATATGCTTACATTACATCCACCCACACAGCTTAGTCAGACTCATTCACTGTCTCTCACATGGTCCTGCTGGACAAGCAACCTCTTGTGTTTTCACCATATCATTTGAATGATCTAATACTCTATTACCTACATAACGTCTTTTACCTACATAACATAAGTTCTGCATGCTTTTGGTCCACATTTGTAAGATATGGTTTCAGTCTATTGTTTAATCATTTAAATTCGAACAAATCTTTTTATAAAATGTTTTTGCTTCGAGAACGTGTTTATGCTATACACTTGGCTTATACTTTAAATGAAAGCGTCTGTGTGAGAGACAGAAAATGATATACCTTACATCAACTCTTTTTTTAAAAGCTGTTTTTCAGAAATGAATAATTATACGCTTGTATTAAATTAGGGTGGAGTGAAAGAGAAAGTAATGATTTCCAAAAGGTTTTATTTGAAGAAAGTTTGCATATGAGTCTTTGCACTTGTGTTATGTCTAAAAAACTATTCCCTTTCCTTCAATTTCCTTATAAAAATATCATTTTAGTGAACTGCCTCTCTCACAGCAGGTTTCCAGAGATCGTTGGCTGTAGAATCTCATGCTTTCAGGCAATAAATAGTTCTCAGTTTGAATATTCATTAAATGATATACATCAAGTGGATAAGCTGGAGGGTGGCAAGAGTAAATTTCTGTAATTTATGTGCATCTGCCTGTGTGCTTTTTAAGTGCTGATGTCTGTTGTCTTTTACTAGAAATAACAGATGATTCTTTAATTAGTGCATGACTGAAACAGTGTGAGTCCAAACTAACAGCTAGTTAATTACCACTCACAAATACACTGTGAGTAAATAGCTGTGAATTATCAGTATTATCACTGTGAATGTGTTTAATGTTATAGATATATTTGTGTAAAAAATGCAATACATTTAAAGTTAAATTCTCTCTGGAGAGAGAACTGTCTGTGCACTCATGCCTCACTGAACACTTTCTTTAAAGAAAAATAGAAATATATGTAGTTAATATTTAAAAATCCTTTAGTTGGCTGGTTTTATAATTATAAGGCTTTCATTTATTTATCAAAGTGCTGGCATTTTGAAAGCATTAACTATGCGCATACTGAGAATCCTGATTCTTCTCAAGGACATGCTAAAGAAAAGTAAGAGGAAGTATCAGTTACTAATCTCATGAAATAGCCCAATATATGCCACATTTATGTGTTTTATGTCCTGGCCTTGTGGGTAAAGCAGTTTTTAGACTTTTATTTCCATTGCTTTGGAATTAATCAGTATCAAAACACTCTTTCCTGCTGATGTATTGATTTGGTGTACATGCTTCTGTTTAACAAAATGGGCTCAAATCTATGGGTGATGAAATGATTGGTTGATTTAGGCAGAGGAGGAAAATCTGTTGACATCCAAAAGCTACTGCACCCTCCTACATTCCAGAAGTTCATTGATGAAGATCTAACGGAGGCTTGCGTCACTTAAATAGTATCTAAAAATAGCATTTTTTGGTTTGGTGACAAAATAGTAGTAAACAAAAGCTAAATATCTAAAGCTTTTTATTATGGATGTGAGTCAGTTTTGGTTGTGGTCAGGGGAGTCTCACCAGCCGACTGCTGAAATCTTACTTTTCTTCTGTCAGAGATCTCTCACTTACAAATATGGAAGAGGGGTGATGGATTGAACGACTGCCTTTCACATTTCTCTATGATTTGCTGCCATGTAAAGCGTGCCGAATAAGAGCAGAATAGTTGTGTGAACATAAACAATT
Source organism: Beaufortia kweichowensis (assembly GCA_019155185.1). Lineage (NCBI taxonomy): Eukaryota > Metazoa > Chordata > Actinopteri > Cypriniformes > Gastromyzontidae > Beaufortia > Beaufortia kweichowensis. The sequence continues at coordinate 6,430,405 of CM032804.1, forward strand.
ATAATGGACTAAATTAGGATGCAATTTATGCACAGCTTTAGTGAGGAAAATATTTATATTATAGTATCTAAACACAGACTGTTCTGCCTCTGTGTTAGTCATTTAGGTGTAGGAGAACTCCAGAATAACACTTTGTTAGTCAGCATGGATAACAATCGGCTTTTGTGATGTGGCTTTGTGCTTTCTAAAGAAACAGTTTGGATAAGATCAGAGCGAAACAATGGCTTGTCAGTTCTTTAGGATGAGAAAAAGCTCATTGATTTCTGACAAAACCATGAAAGTCCAGCCCACAACTGTCAGGGATAATTTCAAGTTTGCTGGAAGTTGTCAGAGGGTCTATAGGGCCATTAAGTCAGGATGATATTTGAGGATGAGCTGTTAAAATGCTCACCCGCAGAGAGATGTGGCTTACTTTGATTCAACAAGCCTGTATGTAAATTACAATGATTTTTTAAAAATCACCAGGCAATCTGTCAGCGTTAAGCTGATTATATAGCATAGGAGCAAAGTTCATTAAAGACTGATTTTATTTTCATAGTCTAACAGTCTATGTGATATGACAATAATTATGTAATAGAGAAGGCCTTGACTGTGTGTGTCCATGTGTTTTCTCTCAGTGGGACTGTAAGGTAGCCATGCCTCAGTGAGGCACATCCCACCTTATCCATCACCCACTGACTGAACAACACCTCCGTCTGTTCATCATGACACACACAAACGCGTTTATTCTTGCTTTGCATACACTAAACACACATTATGGTGCACTTTTTGGCTGGTAATAACTTTTCTACCCGGTTCTCCATGCAGTCAACGAGAGAGAGAGAGAGAGAGAGAGAGAGAGAGAGAGAGAGAGAGAGAGAGAGAGAGAGTGAGAGAGAGAGAGAGAGAGAGAACCTGCAAGGGTGCCAGCCAACTTCTCTCTCTCTCTCTCTCTCTCTCTCTCGTCTGTCAATTCCCCAATGCAAATCTTTAATGTTGTGGTTTGCTTTTCTTGAGACTGAATATATATGTGCAATGATGCCGGGCTAAAGCTGTACAGAAGAGATAGGGAATGTAATGAGAAATGAGGAACAACGGAAGTCAGGTTGGATGAACATTTTTTACTTCTTTTTCATCTTAAACTTGATTTTTCTCTATGATGTAGTTTGAATATTATGGTCATTTGGGTGTTTGACTTGAATCTGACTTATTTGTGAATATTAGTATATTATGAGTTAATGTGCTTTTAGAATCATTTTCAGATTTCAATAGAAAGCAGTGTATACTTTCCTAAAGTGTGTGCTTCAGTATTGTAGGCAGATTATGTGTAGTAATGTTATTTCCTATAGCTCTGAGTTGTGTGTTGCAGGTGATGTTTGGTAATTTGCTTAAGTGACTATAAAATCAATAAATGTGGCTTGTTTCATGCAACGGAAGTGTCGAGGAAGAAACTCAAAGTGATTGTGTCTCTAAAAAGAAAGAGAGCTTTACCACCAATTAGTGTATTTAGAGGAAAGATGGTTAAGTAGCATTATCGCTGGAGGGAGCATGTGAAAGGAAAGTAAAGAGAAAAATGCAATTTAGAGAGAAAGAGTGGTGGAGTGTAGAGGATATAGGGTATATTAAGACAACACTGTATATGTTATTGAGGTCATGTGTACTGTAGATATAAAAGGATCAGGACTTTTTTATGTAAGCAGATTATGTAATTTATGCAAAAAAGATTGTGGATGTATATTGAAAAAAAAAGGGTACAAACTGAATGAATTAGGTTTACAATTTTATTAAGGTGTAAATACACTAGATCTTAGAAGCATTTGACTTTGTGCTAGATTTAGGGAAACAGATAGTAGGAGAGAAAGAGGCACGTGGATCTTTGTTGGGTTTCAGACACCATGTGATGATAAATGCTTCAGTGCCACATACCAGAATACACCGTGTTCAACATAAGCGTGTGATATTTTTAGCCAATCACAGAGCCAGGAGGGTTGAGACTAACAAGACATCAAGCGCCCCATAAAATCCCCCAAGCCTCTCTGTAGGCTATTCCTTCAGCTCTGACCGCCCATAATTCATCCCACTTTCTCCCGTTGTTCTCCTTTCATGACCAGCTCTTCTCTTGCCCCAGTTTTATATCTTTCTTGATCTACACTCCATGTTGTGTTGTTTTCAACCCGAGGCTACATAAAATATGCACAGAGCACAATGTTTGGTGTAGTTTATACATAGTTTCTCTCTTTCTTATGGATTTAGAGGGACATTATGGTTTTTACTAAAACATGATTTTGTTTTTGTTGCTGTTGGTCAAATTCTCATTCTATTAGGATTGTTTACCTCAAAGTTAACTGCAACACACACACATAAAGTTACAAACCATTTGACATACTCAAGTAAACCATTTATAAGTTTGATGTGTTATCTTAAGAGTTGAAGTCACGACTACTATCTGATCATGACAGTATTTTACTGTCACAGTCCCTGTTGGTTAATTTACATTACATTTACATTTATGCATTTGGCACACGCTTGTATCCAAAGCGACTTAATCCAATTAATCCATGCATGTCTTTTATACGTTTTTGGGTTCCCTAGGATGAAATCCACAATCTTTGTGTTGTTAGCACAATGCAGCCACAGGATCTTCTCCTGCAGCAGGTGGCCATAATCATCTATAGCAAATAAAATAGTAAGCAAATCTTCCTGTAGTTGAATATTTCATGTAGTTTATTGAAATTGCAGATTGGTATCATTTAAATTCTAGTTGTTAGAGCAGGTGCTGAAATTAGCTGCAGCTATACCTGTAGAGTTATTACTTGTAGTTTGTTTAACAGTTGGTAAAGCAGTAGGCATGTTGCCATGTGGATTGTGGGTGTTGTGGGTGAGGGGCAAGACACGTCATCTTACCAAACCGCTGCCAGATGGCTCCTCTCCCTTCTTCTTCCTCGCATGTAACCACGGAAACCTACCCACCAGCCCATCTGTGAGGCTGCCCCACCCGATCTTCCTTCCTTGCACCACTCCCTATGGGCTACCACGAGGGACTGAGAGAGAGAGAAGAGCCAGAGAGAATGGAAATAAGTGTGAGATTTGGGGCGGGCTCATGGGAAATCTGCAACAACAATTAGAATTTTTAGTCTCCTAAAATTGGTCTCGATATGTCCAAATATTGACCCAAAATGGACATGTTTAAATAAAAAATGTAACTTTTTGCAAAAGGTTTTAATAGACAAAGCAACAAGAAAAAGGTAAATTCACCTTCACCTCTTTGTAATAAATTCACATAAGCCAAACCACTATAAACGGATCAAAGAAGGTGTTTTTCAGGCAGCACAAAGCCCCCATCCTAAAGAAACTTTATCAGCCAAATACATCAGTGAATCCTTTCCATTGCAAATATGGGACCTGACTTGCAGACAGTAGACATAGACTATACCTTAAGCTGTCTCCAAGCTTATTCAAACCTAGAAACTTTGTATTTGCAGCAAAGCCTCGGCCATTACAATACCACCCACCCACAGTCTTAAAGACTCCATACACAAGATCTACAGTATATTTCTACCTCAGTCTTATAGTCTGGAATTCATAATAGCTAATAACAAGCCTTTCTGTGTTTTTGTACGAGCAAGAAAAGGGCAAAGAAATGCCTTTCAGAATTCTGTGGGTTGTCATGGTGACCGAACAAGTCTCTTTTCAGCAAACAACTTGAGTTTTCCCCTTTGCTTTTTTCCCATTCCAATATTTGATTTTCCCCTGAAAGCATTACTCACCATTCAATTAAAACATTTCTTTTGTACAGGTGTGCTAGTGAAGTGCGAAATTTGATCATCAGATGTAATCACACACGCGTTTTTCACTTTATGCAAGATTTGCATCATCCTTTTCCTATGTAGAACTCCAGCAGTCTTTTCATTTCATTTACATAGACTCTGTCTGCTGTTTGTCTTCACAGTGACTCATTCTGACCTGAGCTCCTTATATCATGTTTATATTCTGATGCCCCACAATCGTCAGCCAGAGAAACAGCATTGTGATTATAATACACATTTACATCTGTTAGACATTAGCTTACATGTGCGTTTACATGAACATGTATGAAAGGGATTTTGTGTGTGTGTTGAATAATGAAAGCATTCTTATATTCATATCGCCTAGTCATATTCAAACGACTCATTGAATTTAATTTCACAGTCAAAAGCTTAATCAGGTTTTATCCTCAAGTTATGCATCATTATGACATCGGCTGCAGTCTGCCATAACAGGCTTAAATGTGTCGCCTCACATCTAATGAAGGAATAGACTAATCATCCACTTAGAATTAGTCATTTCAGTTGTTTTACAGCTAAATCTATATTTTAATGGATGGAAAAGCAATAAATGTCATTGGTTTAGCAACTAAGCATGCTTTATAGAAATCAAGTATTTTTAAAGGAAGATCTAACATAGTTTCCACTGTTCTGTGTTTGTGTGTGTGAAGTGGACAGTGTGAAGCAGGACCGCTTGTCTTTCTTGTGAGAGCTTGAAAATGGGTCGATTCTTCTGCCTGTTTTGTTGCTGTGAGGTGAAGAGATGAGTGAAAATGCACGCATAGAGCTTCAGCACGTCTGACCTGGCAGACCCTGTTATTTCAGCATGTCACAGAGAGAGAGAGAGAGAGAGAGAGACAGAGAGAGAGAGGGAGAGTGTTTGCCGCTGGTTATAATTTTATTTAAAATTGTAGATAAAATTGTAGGTATTGTAGAACTGGTATTGTAGAACAGTTAAATAACTGGAGTCAAACTTTGCATGAGGAATGTTTTAAGATTTATGAGATTCTATGATTTTGAAAAATGCTTGTGAAAAATAACCCAAAGCCTGCTGATGCCGTTCTCTCTTCATCACATCACACTTTAAAACTTTTATTTGACATACATAAATAGTTAGAACCACATTGACTACATTTACACTGTCTGTCCAAATTCAATTATTTGTGTATCCAACTGTAATCTTCAAAAGATTGTGTTTAGAAACTGTGTATAGCAACTGTTCAGATGTTTTATGGTGTGTCAGAATGTGACAAAAGCAACAAATCTATGCAAAATCTGTTTACACCGTAATAAATAGCATTTTACGGATCCAGTTACAGTACACATGAAACCCACAAGATCTCACCGATAAACAGTCGTTATATTTCATTTCAGTTTTGTTAGGTTGTATTTGATATCACATTACGGCAGTTGTCTGATGTTGGCAGTTATGTGAAAGCATTTGACAGTGAAAGTGTTCTGCTAGACTGAAGGTCTGTGAAGCGAGCAGATCTGAGAGCAGATGACGAGGAGTTTCTCACTCTGTGCCTCAGCTTCTTTAATGATGTCTCTGATGGTTTCCAGAAGCATATTAGAGAACAGACATGCACTGATTCACACTCATAAGCCAAAAACTCCTTTAAACACACACACACACACATAACATTCATATATAAAGTCTAATGAAATATTAATTTTTTACATCTTCAGTGCTCATGTTCATGGACTTACAGATAGGACGAGTCTCCACTGTGAAAACGAGAAGGGGGAGGTGGGGTGGCCATCTCATTTAGTTTAATTACAAACTATGTTATTAACAACAGGGGAAACAAACAAGCTGTTAATCTGTTCCAAGTATGGTGAGTGTGCATTTGTGTGTACTGTGTGTTCACTGTGTGTGTATTCAGAAGACCAAGGGCAAAACCAGATTGCACCTTAATCACACTGTTTAAATCTAATCAGATTTTCCAAGGCAGTGGTAAATAATGATCACTTACCAAACATTTGATGTTTGTTTAAGACAGAGAGATGGGCCACAGCATTGAGTTGGCGGTATGCTGCGTACATGTTTGTGATGTGTGTATGTCTGTGAGTGCATTTCTGGTTGTGTGAGTCATGTGTAATGGACTTGTTAGAGAAAGAGTTGTTTCCCAGTCACTTTGATTGCCCCTACTAGGCAGTAATAGCAATTATACAGCAGTAAGGAAAGGTCTCCACTCTCTGTTATTCTGATGCGTGAGAGAGAGAGAGAGAGAGAGAGAGAGAGAGAGAGGTGAAATAATTGAATAATTGCAGTTGTTTGACAACATATGATGGCTGGAACCTCCTCCCACACTGTTTTCATATATATCTGACCATTTTATATAATCTCTGTAAATCCACTGGACAGTCCTTGGTCATTCTGATTGACCATTAATATCCTTTAAAGGTTAAATCATGTTTAACCATAATTATGTTTTTAATTACTTTCTAGTTGTGGTAGAAGCAAAAAAGGAAATTGTAATTTATGGGATTTGTGTTTTTATTTATAATGTAATAAATTCATGTTTTGACTTTTAACGGTTTTAAAAATTTTATTGGTATTGTTGGTAAGCTTACAACCTCTAGAGGCCACTGTAAAACAGGCACTTGCTTTCTTAAACTAAAAAACTAGTTTGTGTCTACAGCTAGTTTTGGTAAATTGTTTGTTTTTATGCATATGGGCATGTAAAAGCAGGTATAGAAAGTGCTTATTGAATTTATTGAATGTATTTACCTCTGTTTAACTACAATAAATTGCTGAACTTAGATAAGCAATTTTAGGAGATATTATTTCAGATGTGATTTCAACAGATTTTTCTATAAAATAAATTTAAGAGTGAATTATTTTCTTCCTCTGGTAACCATATCAGAAAGAACATTTGACGTTTTATATTATATTCTGGTTTAAAATTGTTTAATTAGTAAGTTTCTTTCTAAATGACTGTTTCTCATTTGTATTTGAGTTACTCTTTGAGCTCATCTTCATTTATAAATGAGCATCACATGTGTTTGTGTTATGCAAGACACTTGAGTGCTGTCTGTTGAAAAGCAGATTTTATATCAATATGCATCAGCATTCCGCTTTCTCTCTTTCCCTCCAGCCCTGTATCCCTCTCTCTTTCCCTCGTTTCTCCTTTGCCGCCTCATCATTCATTACCCCACCTCCTCCCGTCTCTTTCCTCCATATGCTCCTGATGGGCTCACGGGTAGCAGAAGGCAAAGCGACTCCCTAATGGCAGCGTGTGTATCACTGTGGGTAAAGCAATAGCCAAGAGGGAAATGAGAAGTGAGGCATTAGAGCATGTGCGTTTAGGGTGCTAAAACTACAGTATGTGTGTGTTTCACCGTAAACTTCACAGCTTTCATTTTTGCTTGTGTCATGCAATATGTCTGTCACAGTTTTCTTTACTGTCTAGTGATTTAAAATGTGCCAAAGTGTTATTTTAGTAAATGACTACAGACAGTTTTAAAGTTTTATATCAACAATAAAGTTTCAAAAGAAGTAATACAAAATCAACAAGGGCATATACTATTTACATTGTGTATTCATCACAAGTATTACCTTTATACGCATGCACTAACTTTCATAGGTGTTTACTTTGTTAAGCTATCATTTTCTCTCTCTCTTGCTTGCTGTAAATCCTTGTTCGCTTGTATTTTTTTAAAAGGTCTTGCTAACACATTATTTTGCATTGATTTTGCCTGTCAGAGTAATTCTACCTTTAGATTCTCTGATGGATGGAGGCCAACGGCTCGTCCTTACAATGTTTTGTGCTTTCTCTCTCTGTTCCTCCATCTACGTATAGGAATCGAGAGGAATGTTTTGTTACTCACATTTTGCTCTTTCATTGCTCTGATGTTTGTTTCAGAGAATAGGAATAGACACAATTGAGACATGCTTGGCATGCATTTAGAGTATGAAGCTATAAAATGAATGGAGATTGAACAGGTTTCTTTTTTATGGGCATGCAGGCAACCAATGTTCACTATGCAACCCAAACTAAACGGCAATCAACAACTTAATGCTATCAGTCAATTATACAGCCTGGTATAGTTATATGTTCTTTCAGCATGCATTCAATCCGCTTATTTCTAACGCTAACACAGTTTAGTCAGATTGTCAGGGTATATTAGCGCTTACAATTCCCCAGAGCGAGTATCACGGTAAGTCCGTATCCGCTCTGTCTGCCCTTCATCGGGCCACTCTGTGAAAGGTAATGCTGCTTCTCCAGAGAGTGTGCGCTATTAAAGTATTCAATGCTAACAACATTAACCGCAAGGTCATTCAATTTAGCCGCTCCTCAGGAGCTCTGATGCTGTCTATTATAAAGGTGTTTGTTTAATGTGCCGGTGCCAGCAATGCTTCATAACATACCTGCTTTCAAATTGAATGCTTTTTATCACGTGTGCATAGTTCATTGGATGGTGATCATGTTTTTAGCCCTAAGCTTGCTGTAAGGGGGCGAAGAGGAAACAGATGGATATTGGTGACAGTTGAGTCAGTTAAGAGTCATTGCAATGCCATTGTGCTGAACAGAACTGAGGAAATGATATGATATTTCTTATAGTGTCTGTCTGGATCATTTAGAAGTTTGCCTACCAGAAAGTGGGCAAATACTTTTATATATACTTTTATTTATATTATATTAATTATATGATATATATTTTGTTAATGTGCTTGTGCTGTCTTTTTAATAGACATCACAGTTGTTTTATTATATGTAATATATAATGCAAGCACAATATTTTTTATGCTGATTTTTTCACTGTCACTGTACCTAGTTTGTTGCTAATAGATTTCATTTAAATTAAGAGGCATAAACACACATTACAGTTTAAGTTAATAGGTTGTTGTTGTCATTTGATGCAAATGTTTGCTACCAGTATTCCATTACTAAAGAAAAAGTGGGAACTATCATTAATGATAAAACTGCAGATGTGTCACAAATTAATATTTTTAGCTTGGAACAACTAACTAAATTAATAAACTGATTAATTAATATATGAAATACTGAATAAGTGAGCACAATAATATACATCTAATATATAACCTGCTGCTGTGCAGAAAAGTTGCAGTTTTGTTCTGCTCTGTGTGTTTTTGTAATCTGCCCTCAAGGTTTGTAATGGACTTTTCTATTACCTGCGGCTAGATTTTATCCTGCTAAAAATTTAATGGACTCCATGAACTTTTTATTAGCAAAATTGCTCCATGCAAATAAACACGACCAGATATCTCCTAGATTTGCCATTAGCCTAAACCTTTTTCGACTGCCTCACAAGGCACAAACTCATTCACACATATATAAACACAATATGTTTATTTGTTTTTTATACTGTTTCACCCATGAACGGTTGGAAAGTTAGAATTTGTCAGAGTTTACAATCTGTGACACGGAAAGAGAAAATAGTTGAAGGGCTGTCGCTCGGATGGTTGATAAAATTTCAATTTTTAACGCACAAACACATACCAGCAATGTGAGATTAATGTAAGCAACAGCTTTTCAGTATTGTGTGTACAACAGCTAAAGGTGTTGGGTCTCCATGTCGGATTTCATTTTTTGTATTATTGATTGAGCAAGATTCTTTATTCCTTTGTATAATACAGAAAAGAGAGATGATTTGGGAATCAATTCTTTCCAGCACCAAAGCTTATTATCATGTATGTGAGAGAGAGAGAGCGATAAAGCGAGTGAAAGAGAAAAAGAATGAGATGAATAACTCTGGTTGATGTTTTGTTTTGCTTTTTTCCAGCCAAAGTTGGGGCCTGCTTTCCAAAGCAAGGTAACCACACCCCTCATATCAGCCAATCAGAGCCGCTCTCTGGCCTGTCATTTGTTTCACTGATATTGTCACCTGTTTGTCAAGGTCTCGTCTCATGCTTACTGCCAGACACAATGAATGAGTTTGTGTGTTGTCATGTTTCACAGTTTATACCGGCTTGGCTTTATAAGCGAGAGAGAGGGAGTGAATGAGTAATTGCAAAGAGAATTGAATTTAAACATGCATTAGATTTTTCTATTGATCCTCTAAGGCAGTTTGGAATATGTGTGCATGAACGTGCACCTCTATTTTCAGCTACATCAGTGACAAATTTTATGGTGCTTGTGTACTTTATTCCTTGAAACTCAAAAACATCAAAGTCATTTTCAAATGCTGTGGACCTGCAATGAAAGTGCATGCATGGCTATAAAGAAAAATTAGACAGGAGCCATATTCACAGAAAATATCTTACTACTAAGTTTTCCTAAATCGCAGTAAGAGTTTTTAATTAGTGATTTAATCATAGAAATGTCAAATAAGTGTTATAGTATGTTGTCATATTCAAATAAAGATTTAAAAAAGAAAATGCTGCCATATTCCAATTTTTAAATATATTTCTAAAATATTTGCGTTCCAAGGCAGATTTTTGTAATTTGGTCCTTTTGACTACACCTACATTTTCACAGATTTAGTGCTAAAACACTTGTGAAATACTCTTACAGATAAAATTTATGAGTCCTTAAATAAGTACTGACATGCACATTATTTTTGGGTGTTTCTCCTAAAGTAGGAGTGGCCTTAAGAGGTTTTGTGAAACATGTTTTGTTGGAAACTGTTCCACTGCACTATTTTGTGAGGCAAAAATATACAGGAATAAATAAATGGGTTCCCAACGGTCCTGACTACTGTAGTTATCTGTTTTCAATACCTCTCTCTCCCAACTTGGATAAACATATTTCTCACGTGTACGTGTGACTGAGCATGCAGAGATATGTGTGTTTGTGGTCCAGCATGTGTTCTCTGAAAGCAAAAAAAATGTCACTTTAGATGACAAAGGCGACATGACAGGCAAAGCGAAATGTAATATCCTACAGAGAAATTTTGTCCCCATTCTTTTCTCTGATCTATAGCTCGGTGCTTTTACTTTTTCTAAGTTTCTTCTCTTTCTCTAAACCAGAGATCAATAGCTCTGCGGGGAGCAGCCACTCGCTCCTGTGCCTTTCTGTTGTAATAAGTCTAATATCTCATCCCATTCTCTCTCTCCCTTCCCTCCACATCTCTCTCTCTCCACCATTTGCCTGTGTCTGTGTTTTTGTGCTGTTGCATGCGCGTGTTATTGCGCATGGCCGATTGAATGTGCGTGTGTTGCTTCCACCCTCTTTACATTCCTCAACTCTTCCGTTTCATCATCCCCTTCATCTTTTTATCCAAACCAGACCTGGAGCGTGGCGGAGGTCACCTGATCTCCACTGATGATCTGGAGTACCCGCGCGAGTATCGCACGCTGGGAAACAGCACGCGACGCTTCTCCAACGTGGGGCTGGTCCATACCTCGGAGCACCGGCCCACTGTCATCGCCGCCCAGAGCCTGGAGGCCCTCACCAACCTGCACAAGGCTGACATGGAACGCAAGCGGGATGCCTTCATGGACCACCTGAAGAACAAGTACCCACCGCAGCACTCCCTACCACCCTCTCCATCCCCTTCACACGGCAGCATGAGGGGCACGGCCGAGAGGAACGCACGGGAACAGGTATGTACAACATTTCCCTTTATTCTTCACCACAAAAATATCAGTCTATGCATGGGTTATTTATTTAAGAGAAATTATGTGACAAAAAAGAACACACATTTTTGGGAGGCAACATACTTTGTAGGATTTTAGGATTTGAATTGAAATGCACAAACCAGAAGCAATAATACCCAGCAAATGGAAATGGGATGACTCTTCTAAGAACATAAATTATTATTATTTTATTTTCATATTAATGAGGAATATGGAAAATAATTTAAATATGGCAGCGCACTCATAACCTTGACTCTCATTTTTTTGGGGGGGGGTTCTCATTTATTTCATGATAAAACATGCCTTTGACAACTAGTAACAAGACAGAAAGGAGAAGACACCCAATGAGATTCAAAGTTATCAACATGGTGCCATATCCCTTTAAGAATGCATGGAAACGCTCTCTCAAACACATTAAGGTACAAAGACGTGGTTTCAAAATGATACCCATCAGAGAGATTTTGAAGGCACCATTGAAAAAATGTCTATCGAGAGCCAAACACTTTAGACACCGGTATAGACTTTACCCCTCCTTATCCACTGCTTGAAAGAAGCTGTCAAAATGACACAGAAACAACATTTTGTTTCAGCAGTAGATAACATCCAGCCACATGCTGGAGGATAATGACAGTGCAGTCACACTGTAAACGGAGCGACTGGATCTTTTGGAAGAGGGATGACGTAATGTTGATTTCAAATATGGGTGATGTCATCGAACCAAGCCTATATCAGTTGCATGAAAACGGAGCGAGAGACAAGGGTATCAGGCACATTTAATGCTAAAATCATTGAAATGCGGTTGATATTTTTTTAGAAGGATGAGCGTTGAAAAAGAGATTTTATAGTTTTAGTCATCTAATTATACTCTTGATCCATTTATCTCTCCATCTCTATATGCCCTTTGGAAATCATTTGATTTTTAAGCATTTTCTTGAACACACTGTCTATTGAGCTGCATGCTGCTTACATTGGCAGCTGGTTTCTAAGGCAGTATCCTAACGCTCATGAAAACTCATTAGTGAATGATTTGAGACGCTCTGTATAGGCTGCAATTCCACCTATCACAACAAAAGTCATTCGACTTGAAATTGTTTTAGTTTTTGACGTTAATTTGACGTTAGTTTATTGTAAAGCTAATGGTGCAATCCCTTTATTCTAAAAGGATAAAATTACATAGCACACATATTGAATAAAAGAATCAATTTTTAATTACACTGCACTGAGTATTGAATGAAATCTTTATTTATAATTGGCATTTCATTTGCCCTCCATATTGGATTTATTTTTTAGGTAAGATTGTCACAGTGCATTATGTGTCTTAAAATGCTTCCTCAATTGATTTAGAAATGACTCTTTGTTGCTTATTATACAGGTCTTTCTTGTATACATTTAAAATTTTCATCACAATATATCAGCAAAAATTACATTTGTGAAAATTCTGTCATCATTTACAAGTCAATATTCACCCACTTATCTCAATGGTCCTTAAACATTGTTTACAAACAGGTTTATAAAGTGTAAACTTTATTATAGTGTGACCTATCACTTTTAATGCCCTGTGAATGTGTAAGTGAAAGAGAGAAGAGTAGGATCAAATTAGAGAGCAAGAGAGAGAGAGACAGGGAGGTTGGGTGAGAGACAGGTGGAGTCCGTGGTTGCCAAGGCAACATCGCCCTTATATGGAAACTGGTGATATCATATTGCAAAGGTCAGGCTGAAGCGAGTGAGAGAGAACAAGGAATAAAGAAAGTGAGAGAGACGAACTGGGTGAGAAACCGTAAAAGCGGAAGGGTTCTGGAATAACATCACCTCTGAAAGGGTGACACAGGAAGACGCAGGATCACAGGGATTCCTCATTTTCTCTTCCGCAGCCTTTGCCGTCGGCACAGCGGAAAAATGGAAAGGGGGAGGGGAGGAAGAGTGGAAGAAGAGATGGAGAGCAGCGATAGATGAGTGCAACGGTGCGCAAACCGGCGGCAGGAGAGTTAATTACCCTCTGCCAGCTTTTCCAGCACTGAAGAGTTAAAACAGGCAGCCAGTAGCCAGCCGATGCTGTAATGAATTAAATAAAGATCCTGCCGTCGCATGTGCTCGAGAGAGAGAGAGAGTAAGAGAGGGCAGGAATAAAAGAATGAGTATTCTGTGCACCTGACAGCCAGCTGCTAAGACTATCTGAAGGCATCTAGCTGGTGTGCATGTGTGTGTGCAGGAAGGACACACACACACGCATGCACGTACAGGTGAGATTCGCACTAATGGCTTCATTTGTTTGGTTATTGTGAGCGTGGTTGTCATGGCGACTGCATGCAGATGCGCGATACCTGTGTTTGTTTTTTTAGCAGATGTGTGCGAGCGAGCTTAATTCGTGCTGTGTGTTTGTTTACCTGTGTTTGTGGTTGGATCTTTGTATGAAACATTTGTATTGAGCTAGTGTGTGAATTTGCGTGTGAGAGAATGAATGTGTACGTACGTCTGCGTGCATGTGCGAGAGAAAGGCGGATCTGTTTTGCATGCGGATCAGGCGGTGTGAAACTCCAGTAGACTCTGCCCTTCTGTCAGCTAACGCTGAATGTTGTCTTGCTGGGCAGACACATGTTTCTCAGGTGGAGACTAATGCTGGTCACAAGATCAGGTGCGACTGGGGTTTAGGCCTGATTGTTGTGCGCAGTGCTCATGAGGGTGTGTGTTTTTACTTGGATAATGGTTGAGTGTTTTTAATTTTGCTGTCAAAGCACACTTGGCATTTGAACTGCAAATGGCACAAACCAGAACATTAATCACAATGGCTTATGTGAGACTGATTACCATTTACACTTGATAGTAACATGTATATCAAATGTGTGACTCTTATGATTGGATTTCAAGGGGAGGGTTTCACGACTGCACGCATAGGGTAGTTAGTACATGTTGATAAGGAGTAATGGTTAAATACTGCTGATTCAAATTTGTGGTACATGACATCTCTGGATCTTTTGGAAACATGACTTTGGAGTCTGATAGTAATTTTTTATCCAGTCCCTATATTAACATGGATGGGTTTGTATTTTATATACTGTATGTGATGTACAGTATTAGTCAAAAGTTTAGACACAATTGACAAAAATGTCAATTTTAATCAAAATGTCTTTTAATCTGAAGGTCTATATTTCAGTGTTTGAAATTACTTTAGTAGACAAAAATATATTTGTGCCAATATGTTAATTTCTTTAATTAGAAAACTACATTTTTATTTAAAAAATATTTTTTAAATGGATTACTTGGACCAAATAATCAATTGTTTAATTGAAAATAATGTTTAAAAAGCTTCCCAGGTTGAGACCTCAACTTTTGACTGGTACTGTATGTGCTTCAAGTTGATATGCAGCAAACCAGAAAAGTTCAACATAACCGGGAAACATGAAAACTTTTTTCCTAGCACAATGGATGATTGACAAGCGTGTAAGTCTTGTATGATGTTGTCCAGGATGAATCAGATTACTATTTAAACTCAAAATAGAATATTTAAATGTGATGTGGTGACATGCCTTGTTGCTTCAGCGTAAACAGACTTCAGTTTCTCCTAATGGTCTGAGTGAACCAGGCAGGAAAATTTGCAATGTCAATGTTATAAACTTTAAATGCAAATCCGGTTTTACACAATACAACCCCCATTTTGTCCTTAAACTGCACCTATTAACCCTTAAGGGTGCTGCTGGTTTTCTGAAGACATCCAATTACCCCTCCGTTAGAGTTGTTTCTTAGCAACAGAGGACGCCGGTCTCACACTGCTCCATGAATTTTTGTGCTTAGGGGAATATAACATCTGCAAGACACAGCCCATCGGCCCTGCGGTGCATAAATTCATATGTAGCAGCTCCTCGATTATAATCTAATGCAAAGGCGTCAGTAGTTGTTGTACTAGTTAGTTATTTATCAAAAGCGTCGTCAAAAAGAGATTTATGGCTTGATCGTGTCTGTCACATCAAAGTGATTTAGAAGCAGTCTGCTGACTTGCTGGGAATGCTGTGACCACAGCACAAATTAAAATGACCATGAAGGTTGTATCTGGGTGACTGTTTCTAACCATATTTGCTATTAATATGTTGTCAAGAGATAACTAAATCTGAACAAACTTTGTGTACATTTTTACTCTTTAAATTTTAAAATTGAGTATTTTAAAAAAGTATTTTATTTAGAAAATGACACTTTTTCCCCATTTTTGTAACACAATTCAAGTCGTATAACAGAAGACTGCACTGGTGTGAAACTGCTGCTGGGGAACATTAATATGAGCAAGCACCTAAATCTTAAGCTCTTTTAAAGATACAGTTTATCCCCCTGGATTGCCCATCTTTGAGAATGACTCAAATGGCTTGGCTTCATCCAGGGTAAAGTTCAGTAGCAGAACACCACCTGACAGCAATGTAAGAGGTCCATCTGCCGCTCTGTAGCACGTGACATCAGGTAACCTAGAATAAATCCCTGCAGGTGAAACCCTGCCCCTGAATCCGACCCATATCTGTCTGGAGGGGTATGGAGCACCAGCCATTAAAAAGGCAGGGCACGGCAACCTGTTTAACCTGCTCTATACCAGAATAAAGACAGGATCATCTGAGAAGGGCAGGTGAGATTGCCAGAGATCAGTAGCACACAAATACTGAGCAAAAGAAATGTTCTCTTTGTGGAGAGGAGAAGATTGACCCTAGTGTTGTAGACCCTGTATGTGTTGGAGAAGCTACTTTAAAACTAGATTTACAAGCTATAAACCTCCCAAAAGTAGTTAATCTACAGTCAAGCTATCCCTAGTAAGTAAAGTGGCTTGCTACATTGCAAGATAATAACAAAAGTGTCTAACTGCATTAATAATATTCACCTGCAGATCAGCAGTCTCAGAACAGGAGTTAGGGTGGAGCTTATAGACTTGGTGAGATTAGGACAAAGAACCTCCAAGCAGGAGCCTACAAGGTTAGCAAAACAAAGTGGAAAATGCCAGTACAATGGCGAGACGCCCGGATTGTGTTTTTAAAAAATGTCAAAAGTGAAGATGCTTCAGTGAGCTTAATAAACTGCTTTTGTGAAGAAACATTTTATCACTTAATAAGTCATTTCTAATCACTGTTATATGGTCAGTGGCCTTATATAGAGAAAATCTTGTGTCTGTGGTATTTTTCCTGGACAATCAAACTTCTTTTTGAAATGTTTAATGTAGCAAAACCCTTAAAAAGAGTGACATCAAGTTTTAGCAGTAGATATGTGTAGTGTGCATATCTGGCTTAACGATCAGTGTGAACCTTCATTTGAAAATGTTTACCTGGTGCATGCTTTTCAAATAATACATTTTCCTTTCTAAATGTATGTTCACAACCACACAGAACAAAAAGACTTTTTAATGAGTAGATTATGTAGTCTAGACTTGCACATGAAATATTCAGAGGTCCTGATCTATCAGAGGAGGGTTCTCCAAATAAGCTGACTTTGTTAGCACTATTTCACACACGTGTATGATAATAGCTGTGTTTGAAATGTGTTTTGCCAGGTATTTTTTGAAACTGTGTGTATGTGTGTGGGTCATGTTTTGTCCATTTAGTGTGGACTAAATGTAAAACTTAAAAACCAACAGCCCTGCTTAATAAACATACATAATGCAGAATTAAAATGTAGCAAGGTTTTTATGAGGGGTGCAGAGGGATTCAAAGATAGAAAAATCATTAGCTCAGTATAAACACAACAAATGCCCCCATGAGGAAAATGCCTTAATAAATGTACTAACTATGGTTTTAATTAACATCTGTAAGTTATCTGTAAGTATCTAGGTATTGGGTTAGCAAATAGAAAATATCATTATCTCAGTAAAGCAATAGTCAAAGGCCAAAGATGCAAAAACAAATATGTTTCTGTGTGTACAAATGCACATACAGTCAATGCACATGCAACAATTATATTTGATTGAATTCTACACTCTCTGTTTAATTGGAAGTGAGAGAGACAACAAGTAAGCAACAGTTATGAAGACAGGAAGAAAAGAAGTTAAAGTGACAAGAAACAACAGACAGATGAAGAGAGAGAAAGACTACGACAACAGAATTATGATGGCTTGTTGGCGTCTCTGACTCTCTGTAAAAGTGAAATTCACAGATGTAATGGCAGTGATAGGTGAAGGCTCTGCAGACACCTGACCCATCTCATGATGATTGATAGGTCTGGGCTGCAGGCCAAGGCAACAGACAGAGGGGATCTTTTTAATTAATTTTTTCTCATTTGCTTCAATCCTGTCAGTTAGTCAGTCAGGCAGGGCAGCTGACAGGCAGGAGAGAGAAGAATAAGAATAAAGCCGATAAACACCTTCATTTAGATGCGTTCAGGGGGCCGCTAACACACATCAGCTCCATATGATGCCTTGCACTGAAGGATTTAAAGTCTGGTCAAAAGGTCCTGAAAACAACAATGAAAAGCTTAGGTTTAAAATCAGGAAAAAAAAAAAAAAAAAAAATTCATTTATCAAATATTTTATGTTAAATCATGCTGGGACAGAATGGATCATTAGGTTTTGGACAAACTTGTAGAGTCAGAAGGCAGACCAAAAATAAAAAATATATTTTTATTATCCATTTTGTAATATTTTGGATCCCACTGTATCTTACTGTGTGCTTTAAGTTACATTATTACTTCTAATTAAATGTGGTTTGAAATTATTGTGTCACAAAAACTCCTGAGATCTGAGATACTACAGATTTGGCTTTCCATCTTTCTTTGTTTCTCTCTTTCTCACATTTTTTTTATCACCAAAGATGTCAATTGGTTGGAAATGGTGGCTGTGCATGAGGTGTGGCCACACACAGAGATAAATGTCTAAGTAACTCTATCTTTTTCTCTCTCTCCATAGCAACAGCCAAACTACTGGAGTTTTAAGGTCAGTACTGTGATTATTTCTATGTGTGTGTGTGTGCCATTGTCATTATGAGGTTCTTATGTTGCATGTACATGGTGTATCTCAACATCTGTGTGGGATGAGCCTTTGCATCAGTTTTGTTTATGTAAGTTTACTTTTCTTTAAAACTTGCATTTAGGCACTCTGAGGGTTGTTAGTTTATTATTTTAATATGAAGTCCTCATATATGTGCTCATATAGATGTACCCTAGGTAACTGAATATGCACGTGGTTCTGTCATGCTGTGAATGTGTGTAAAATATGAATCATGGTATAGTCTAAAGCTGGTGTGTGATTTGTTATGATCTGCATCACTGGCTTTTATCCTCTAAATCTTATTGCAGTCATCTCTCTCTCTCTCTCTCTCTCTCTCTCTCTCTCTCTCTCTCTCTCTCTCTCTCTCTCTCTCTCTCTCTCTCTCTCTCTCTCTCTCTCTCTCTCTCTCTCTCTCTCTCTCTCTCTCTCTCTCTCTCTCTCTCTCTCTCTCTCTCTCTCTCTCTCTGATCTCTCTCTCTCTCTCTCTCTCTCTCTCTCTCTCTCTCTCTCTCTCTCTCTCTCTCTCTCTCTCTCTCTCTCTCTCTCTCTTCTCTCTCTCTCTAACGTCTTTTCTTATATTTGTGGAGAGCTTCTAGCACAACTTTATACTCTGATTGTTGTAAGAAATGTTTTTATAGCTTTGTGGAGAGCTTATAGGCACAGTAGATTGATGTTTACAGCTCAGATGATCTCAGAATTCTCGCCACTGGCTATTGTGGCAAATTAAATTTTGGTCCTTGTTTGTGCTGTTTTGTGTTATATGGGAAAAGTCTATTATAAGTAGATGCGGTTAGTGATATAGGAGGATGTCTGTAATTGTAAGAGGACACAGGAAGTGGCCTCAGGCTGTGTTGAACAATGTCAAAGAAGTGAGAGTCAATAATGTGATTCATCCTGTTCATTTAGATTCAGACTCACACTTATTACTCTCATTACACGCCTGTCAACAGACACACACATTTATTCTCTGTGTATGGCATGTTTTTAAATTGAAGTTCAGAAATATTTTTTTCTGAAAAATATAAAGTAACGGGTGCGTGGTGTGATTTATAAATCATGTTTAAGATGTTTGTTTCCCTAATATGTAAAATGTCACTGTCAGGGTTTATAATCCACATTATATACTAATGCTAATGGATCCCATCTGACCCTAACCTCCAAATCCCATATAACACTATATACTGTAAATTTGTGAGTCCATTTAATACTTAATATTTCCACTTTCTCCTCTTCTCTATTAGTACCCTAAAGAATTATTGACTTCATGTTGAAAAGGTCAGGAGGCAATTTTGGCCATGGCCTCTGGGATACTCTTAAAAGTCTAAAACTTGAACAGGATACATAATGAGCATAACATGTGGTTATGTGTTTTTGTCTCATCTCACCTCTCTGCTGATGTTCTGTTTTATTCCAGCTCCCATTTGCTTGTTCATGTCACAGTTAGATGAATTGTCAGATGCTTGCAAGATATTTCTTCCTTTAGGTGCAGATTCTGAGCCCCACGACAGACGCTTGTTAAAAGCAAACGTCTCCCCTGGCTGCTTACGCCACATACAATTAGCCTCTGTGCAAATTACTGTCAAGAGTTCTGGTTTGTTGGTTTGGTTCCTGTCTTAACCTCCGATCCTTGTTCTATACTTTAAAGTCTAGGCAGTTAAGCTGATTCATGAGCATTTTTCTCTCTTCTTCCTGGCATTAGTAGCATACATTTTAAATGGCTGGAAGAAGCCAAACTGCTCAGAATGGAGTCATTTTTATCAATGTGGACAGGGCTAGTGAATTTTTAAATCATTTTTAGATCAGATCATTCTTAGAAGCTTGAAATGTGTATAAAACTTGATAGTATGACAGAACCCTTTGGAAAGTCTGATTCTTTAGTAAATTAAAATAATTTGCCAAATAATTCACTGGATGTCATTAGCTATTTTTAAAAGGGTAACTTTTTAACAGGCTATTAATAATTTAAAGGTGTACTCGGTAAACTTTCCCTTACTGTTTTACACTCACAGAAATACATAGTTTTTCTAAAACAATAAAAAATGTAAACTGCATAGGGAACAAAAGTTGAAATCACATGAAGTACTACTCACTATATTTGAGAAATTCCCTGTTTTTAGACATTTATTAAATGATGGATGTGAATGGTGCATTTCTGCAAAGGCATCAGTCATACCAGCCAGTGTAACGTGAACAGAAACTGCCGAGTGCACCTCTGCACATTGTCACATTTATCCATACTTAAGAAGAGTTAAGGTGTGGTGAGCTCATCCATTTTCCCTCTTTTCTTCCCCAGTCCTTATCATTTTAGCATTTATCATTGTTATTAGTCCCCAATGATAAGCGCAGTGAATGCCGCCATTTTATGACCACCTACCAGCTTACCATTTTGCTGCTTTCTCTGCTTCACTCAGCACAGGACTGAATAGACCAACAATCTACTGCAATTTACAAGAGCAATTTCAGCTATGCCTTCACCAGCCTGTAGCTAACAATAGCAAAAGAGAGAGAGAGACATTATTTTCGAGTGCAATCATTTTCTATCTCTCCACCTTTGTATGTCTGTCTTTCATTTCTTGCTCGTCTCTATCTGTCTGTTTATAATAGTTAATATCATTATTGTAATGATATTATGCTCAATATTATTGTTCACTTTGCGTTCTGGACACCTCTTTGATTCATACAGTACCAATATGAGATAAAATAAACCCTTAAACTAAAAGAAAATGAACACAGTAGTCTCACATTTGTCTCACCTAGTTATAGATGGGAATGTGTTTAGATCTGCTAAGATGCTGAATTTGAATATTTCCAATAAAAACAATGAATTCTTTTTTAAAGCCCTATGCTCTTACTGTAACTGTATTAACAATAATTGTCTGTGTTTCTGCTGATCAATTTTTTGAGAGACATCAGAGAAAAAAATTGACACTTAAAATGAGGTCCCAAAGAAAAAGAAGTTCATCTAATGCCGTCAATCATATTACAAGACTGGCTTCTCACTTCATTCCCTTTCACCTTTATGTCTAATATCTCAATTTATTAAGCACTAATCCTCCTGTCATGAATATTATACTTTAATGAAGTAGAGCAGAAGAGATCATAGAGCTTCAGTTGTGACTTCTGCCCATGTCCCTTTGTGATGTACTGCAAAGCCAAATCCATTTACCATCATCACTCTGAAGGATTATAAACTAATGAATGAATCATTATCTGAGATTCTCATGAACTATAAAAAGCTATATCTAAACACTAAAATGTTTCTAAACAACATATGAACCATATTCATTTTATTACTACATTGTGAATTACACATGCTAATAATTAGCACATGATATTTTGTGTTTAAGTTTCCTTACTTGTTTTTAACAAATAGGCAATCTTTATTGTGATATTATAGTTATTGTCCATCCTTCAGTTTTTTTAGAAATTAATTTTTAGAATACAAAATGTAAAAATATATATTTTAGAAAATTAGTTATTTTTATTATTTTTAGATGCACTACTGTTTTATTACTTTTCATTTCTTATCTGTATCTGTGTGTTTACTAACAGTAATAACAGTACACATTACACAAATCCTGTCAGATTGTGATGTTTGGCAACGAGGGCATCCTCCTCACTACCACACAGACGTGTGTGTGATTGGGGTATGTTTGTGTGTGATGAAGGTGGAGATTTATTGCTCACTGAGGGCAGTGAAGTCTACAGGGATTCTGTGTAATTCAGAAAATACAGGCACTTTAGGCAGGTAATGTGACACACACACTGACACGTTTATTGATGCGGCTACAAATCTAAATGAAAAGTGAGAGCTTGTGAGTTTATAGCGTTTGACAAAAAGCTGTTTAAAAGTGCATTAGTGAGAGAGAAATGTCTCTTCATTACGTGAGTGATCTTGGGATCAAGTTTTAGTAGAGTAATTCTTTTTCTTTTTAAATACTGAAATGACTGCTAGTGTAGACAACAGAATCTTTCTGTTTGTTTGTTTATAGATGTATGTATGTGAGTTGGTGTATTTGTAGCACTCAGACTGGTCACTATTGTGGATAAATGACCCCATTATAGTTACACAAGGGGGTCATCCATCAGCTCACCTCAAACCCTTCAGTTTCTGCAAAGGAGAAGGCCACAGTAGTGTTTCAGCCTTTATGTGTCTTTTCCCTACCTTGTGTATATGTGTAAAGGTATTAGCTGCAAAAATGTAAATTTTTAGTGAACTTTACCTCGCCTTTTGTTATTTGTGTGATTCTTAGGAGCCTTTGACAAGAACTTGTTTGTGTTTCAAAGAAGAATTGATTTGATGTATGGGGAATGCATCCGCTCTTTGGATGTGTCTTGCTCCACAAACCAGCTTGCCACGGTTTTCCCATTGCGCCCTGGGAGCTCATTACAGGTGTCTCAGAGTAGTGAAGCTCACCATGAGATGCTTGTGTGAACCTCCTCTGTTAAATACTACAAAACAACCACAGCAATGTTACAGACTCATTTGACAACACTTCCAGAGATCTTTTGTAAAGCAATTTCACAGTTACCGTGTATACAGTATTATAGTGCAGGTGAGAGAACAAGAGAATGTGTATTCCATATAATTGTTAGCATGTCAGACAACAGTCTGTTGTGTGTTTTTCCTGTCATTGCACATTTACACAAACAGGCATCTGAAATGATTGTAATATTCAAACGTGTAAATCACAATATGCATATCGCATTCGTTTGCAATAGCTAAATGCTTTAAAACATAAAAAGGTTTTAGATAAATGCAGATAGTAGAAAGACTGGCACATCTATTGCATATCATGTTTTCCTCCATATCATGCAGCTCTATACAGACTGAATGTGTGCAGGTGTAATTTGTGGTGGTTGTTGGCTTCTGGCCTTTGCACTGTGAAACATTAATGTTTAGAAAATGGCACAATAGAGTATATGAAAATAGTTACTAACTGTAGGAAAAGTGGATTCATTAATCATTATGTAATATTTCCCACTTAACTGATAATCAGTTCATTTTTATAACTCTGCTGAGCCTTTTTCTTAAATTCAGTATATAAATCTGTTCTCACTTTTGTGACAGCACAGTACAAGCATTCCTGTTGCTCAGTTTTACCCCTGTCAAAGTCATGGGTTTGAGTCCCAGGACTTACAACATCTGTTTGTAGATATGTTATTCAAATATGTGTTTCTACTTGTGCCTGTGTAATATTACTGTCACCAGTAATAGTAATACCAATATTACTCTCCTAGATCATAGTATTTTTAGCTAGTGAAAGTCTGTTTTTACAGTGTGTGCATCTACAGTATGTTGTTGTGGAGTCTGATTCTTTTTTTGTATAACATGCTGACAATCGCTCTTTTTTTCTCACAGAGCCGCAGTCCACGTCATTCCCAGTCTACACAATCAGGTTTGGCAGACCAGGCATCTAAACTGTCGTTTGCCTCTGCTGAGTCTCTGGAGACCATGTCAGAAGCCGACATGCCACTGGGCTTCAACCGCATGAATCGCTTCCGTCAGAGCCTTCCCCTCTCCCGCTCTGCAAGCCAGAACAAACTACGCTCTCCAGGTAACACACACACGGAAGAATGAGTTAACACGTCTACTAGCATTAGAACTAAATTGGAGCCTTGGTGCTTCTTGGAGTCCATCTTGCAACATTCCCTCATCCCATTATTTCTCAGTAACGCATTGAAAGTCTATATCTACAAAAAACTACAAAAACGTATTCCTCTCATTTATCTAATTCATTGGCCCGAATCAAACCCAAGTTCACTTTATTTAAGTCTGTTGTATCTTTCAAACCCAATTAAAGTTCTTTAATATATTAAACTAAACTGTTACTCTACGACTCATTTAAATGGTCTCTAATTAACAAATTATTTTGCCCTTACTTTAACAGTTTTAATCTGATGTCTGAGTGAAATTCACACACACAGGAACTATTTTAACAGTTTCAGGGCACAAATGGGAATTAAGACGCTTTGTTGAAATGCAAAGATTAATTTGCTGAAGGTTTCAAAGGTTGTGCAGTAATGCACTCTGAGGTTTAACATTAATCAAATATTCATTAGGAAAAAAAAGCAATTATTTTTTTGGAAATATTTCAAAGTTAATAGAACTGTTTTCTAAACATCACTATAGAGTTAAAAGCATCTTTCATCACTGTAATATACAGATTTCAAATACCACGTGGTCTCACATGTTTGTAAGATGTTCATGTGATTGATTACTTACTGAAGTTGACATTTTGCTGTGCCACAATTAGATGAACACTGTTTTCTGCTTCTTGACAAGATGATAATAACAATGATTTAATTACAGCAGTAAAATCAGTCGTGATTAAGTGACCTTTTAATTTTTAGTCTTGGTTTCCATGGTGCAAAGAATTTCTTGGCAATGATGGTGCAATTTTCATTAGTGCGGTTTGGTTAACTATATAAAGTAGCTGTGCCTGTTAGTAGACAGCACTGAATATTTGCAGAAATTGATTTGTTTTGAGCTGTTTCCCACAAGAAGATTAATGCTTCATGATGTGCAAGATAATAAACTGTCTGAAGCAGATGACAAAACACAAAACTGACTGTCGTTGAAATCCTCAAACTTCATTTACTTCCTAATCTCTCCTTCACATTTACTCTTACAGATGTTTTCTTCTTACCTCTCTTGCTCTTTCTTTCTCAGGTGTCCTCTTCCTGCAGTTTGGAGATGAGACCAGGCGTGTTCACATCACTCACGAGCTCAACAGTTTGGAGACCTTGCACGCTCTGATCGTGCACATGTTCCCTCAGAAGCTGACAGCGGGAATGCTGAAGTCCCCCAACACGGCCATATTGATCAAAGACGAAGCAAGAAATGTCTTCTACGAGCTCGAGGACGTGAGAGACATACAGGACCGAAGCATCATTAAAATCTATCGCAAAGAGCCCATCTACGCCTCCTACCCCGCGGCACATCTGGCCAACGGAGACCTCAGGGTGAGTGTTTTTCGCTGCATTCAATGACTTCAGTCTGTTGTCACCATAAATCACAACTTTCATTGTCCCAGCGTGGGCTTATGGGTAAAGAATGCACCAAGTCTGATCCATATTTAAATAATGTTGTGTTTTCCAAGTCAAAATAACAAGAAACTGGAGTGTTATGAGTTTACATCCCAGCATGAGGCAACATCAGAGATGCTAACCTAACCTTGAATTCAGCGTCATGGCCATCTTTGACTGTTTAAAGTTTTAAAGGGCCGTACCCTTTAAAAGTGGCATTGTTTGATCCACTCAGCGACGTCCTTCAGATGTTGATGTTCTTGAACTTCAATGTTTTTGAATTTGAAAAAAAAAAATGTTCCATGTCATTCAGGGACTCTTTTTCCTTTGTAGGGTGTGTTAGCAGAGGAGCTTGATGTGGTTTGACTTTGAAATGTGACGAATGTTCATTTATAATGCTCTTGGGTGAGACGCCCTTACCGTTCACACCTCAGAGAGCGTCAAACAAACTCCATCAGCATTAGACATGAGTGGAAGTCTTTAAATGATTCAGTTTATTGTCTGTTAGTATGGTGTGTGTGCACCTTCATGTCTGTATCGTCTGATTGTGCTCACTCTTTGTTTGTCAGTTTTAAAAATAAGAAAGTGAAAAAAAACAATGAACAAATGGAAAACTTAAGTTTAATTACTACGTTCATTTTTTTAACCTTTTAAATGTCATCGTTCCACAGCTGTAACACTTTAACCATTCATTTTTATATTTTATAGTTGAATTCTAATGTAATAATGACAACTACAGTATATATTAATGGAAAGATTTGACAATTTTTTATAACAATACACATAAACAAAACAATAATAAAAAATGGTAATGTTATTTTTTAAAAATACCTCAAATAAAAAAGGTTAAAAAAATGTCTCAAAATAATAATTTATTTTTTATTTCATGCATTGTATGCTTAATATGTGCAATGACAGTTATTAGGTTAAACAGATTAACTTAAATTGCTGTGTTGAAACTCTAAAATCTCATAAAATCAAGCTGAAATTATTCCTATTGTTATGTTATAAATACTGCTCTGCTAATAACATTTGCACATTTGTTTATTGCAGGAACTGAACACTGTAGAACAACTGAACAATATGTTGTTGGACTTTTGCTGTGTATGTTGCCTCACAAACTACAGTCCTGTATTGTTTCAGTAGTCTGGCTTCTCTCATAACACTGAGAGCAAAGATGAAAAAAGGAATAAAGAAATAAAAAGGAAAGATGAATGATTACCCCAAGATAAAACAAAAAAGCTAAAGCACAAATGCAAATAGAGATACAAAACTTATGAAATAAGAAATGAGAGGTCAATAAAAAATACTGAGATTCTGAAAAGCAACAAAGCAGAGAATAGGAGATATTGAATCAGTGCAGATTCCTGTGTGTTTTGTGAATGGAGGGTTTATTGAATAAGTAAAGTATGTGTGTTCAGATGCGGCAGTGGAATCTGAATACTAGTGTCATGTAATCCAACGTTATGCCAGTAGCTTTAGCTGTGCAGGGCGAAAAGAGTGAATAGGTTGAATGGAGCTCACTGGAGTTGTATTACAAACTGATGAAAAGAAAGAGTGGGAGAGAAAAGGAGGACAATGAGTCTAGAGCTCATGTCTCGCTTTCTCTAAACCTCCAAAGTTTCCCTTTGACTTCTGCTGTTATTGAGACTTCATGGCCAGCAGCACATTTTCAATTTATTGGTAGAACATTTTTAAAATAAAATGGCTGCTGCAGTAATACACTAGTATTCACTTATATAATATAAGTGTACATACACTTCTTCATACCACATAAATTCAAACTGTTTATGAATAATGAATCTTGTTTTTACTTGCATCTCTTCATTCACACTGAAAGCAATTATTCACATGAACATACTCAGTGTGGCATGTTTCTTATTTTCATTTTAGAGAGAGATGGTTTACAGCTCCCGAGACTCATCACCGACCCGTCGCCTCAACACTCTTCCCTCTTCCACTGCCTCTCCGTCATCCGGTTCCCCTTCCCGATCCCGCCTGTCCTACAGCGGAGGCCGTCCCCCATCCTTTGCTGGTCAGGGTCACCCTCAGGGCCCTCAGCATTCGTCCCACCACCAGTCACCATCTCATGCACAAGCTCAAGGCCTCACGCCCTCTTCCTCAGCCATCCTGGAGCGGCGTGATGTCAAACCCGATGAGGAGATGTCCGGTAAGAACATGGTTCTCCTGAAGAACGAGGGGTTGTACGCCGACCCCTACAGCCTGGTGCATGAGGGTCGGCTTAGCATCGCGTCAACTCAGTCTCTGGCCACCATCGCCGACCCCTTCGGTTTCCCTGTGTCTGGCGGTCTGTATCGCAGGGGCTCGGTGAGGTCACTCAGCACATATTCTGCTGCGGCGCTGCAAGGGGACCTGGAGGATACCCTGTATAAACCTGGAGGTTCACTGTACTCCGATACCTACGGTCCCAGCTCTACGCTCGGCATGGGCTTTCGTTTACCGCCTTCCTCCCCGCAGAAGATTCCTGATGTGCAACTGCGTGACAGAGATTCGTTCACTGGGTCTCTGAGCCGGGCGTCGCCCGTGAGACAGACCTTCCGTAAGGACTCCTCTTCCTCTGTGTTTGTGGAGAGCCCGAAGTCCAGACCCAGCTCTAGCTCTGAACCCATAGGAGATTGCAGTAAGGGACCCGGGTTTGGATCATCACTATCTGGGGGTGAGACGGATTCACGGTAAGCATTGGTTAAAGTATTGATGGTATTGATGGTTTATGTAACTATTAAATAGTGTGGTACAGGCTGAAAAAGAAGGATGCCCCAGACCAGGGGTTTATACTTATGTTAATGTGTATATACTCTTATTCTTTCTCCATTTGTTTTTCATGTTGTTAGCAGGGATCGTATGGAGGCAATGGAAAAGCAGATAGCCAGTCTAACTGGGCTGGTTCAGAGCGTCCTGACCCGAGCACCAGGCAGCGACAGCACGTAAGATCTGATTATATCCATTAAATGCTCACTTACATTCAAAATCCATATCACTCATATGGACTCATATGGTGCTCATAGTCTTCTGATATGTCAGTCACTGTAACCTCTTTTTTATTTGATACATACAGTTACACCAACTTATTACCTATGTATATAATGGAGTGAATCATTTCATACATAGTTAAAATAGTCTTATTTTGCTGCCCTGTGATAATATATGTGCCTTCATGTTTGCAAATAGGGATGGTTCAAAATGGTTGACTGGTTCACTAGTTTCTAAAAGCAGATAAAGCAAACTGGTTTATATGTGTTTTTTATTATGTTTATATTGTGTATTTATTTACTTGTCTTTAAATTTTCTTTTTTAAACTACTACTGTACTACAGTCATGTAATGCACATTCAAATTATTCCAGTATAAAATCTTGTCTCTAGACCTCTACTTTCTGCTTCATTTCACTACACAAACTGTTTTTTAATAGACAAATGCATTTTACAGTATCAGTAATAATCCCCTAAGAAACATCAGACAGATTAATACTAGTTGTTTAGGCAACTAGTCGATTTTGAAAATATAGTTTTGCACATCCCTATTTGCAGTGCAGCCATTGGCTGTTCTTATGT
Organism: Beaufortia kweichowensis; assembly: GCA_019155185.1. Classification (NCBI taxonomy): domain Eukaryota; kingdom Metazoa; phylum Chordata; class Actinopteri; order Cypriniformes; family Gastromyzontidae; genus Beaufortia; species Beaufortia kweichowensis. The sequence goes on from CM032804.1 coordinate 6,459,276, forward strand.
GGTCCATGAGCTTGCAAAAATGTCTTCGCTTGCTGATGTTTGTATTGAGATTGTGTGTTGCTCCTTTTGTCTTGCGACGGCCATGAGTCTCTTTCTTCCACTTGCTTTGATGTTGCCAGACCTTTCAAATACAGTCATATTCATATTCAATTCCATCAACTGTAGAAAATAATATCTTAGAAATATAAAAGTTGGAGTTGGAGTGTTAATTATACAAGATTAAGTGATGAGTGTGTAGTATAGATACAGTAGTCTTGAGTAATGGCCATTGTAAATGTGATAACTAAGCCCAGGGTGAGTCCTGATACTGTATCTTATTGCCTTAAACAGAATGTTCAGTAAGCATTAGGTGAAAGAGTTGGTATTATACCATCAAACTCTTAGACTTTTTCAAAATGGTTAAGGACAGTGTTGTGGATTGTTAAACTGGTGTAAAGCACTGTAGTGTGTTATTATAGTTATGTAGTGCATTGTCAGCTAAGTTATTTGCAGTCTGTATAGAGTTAGTGTAATGTTAGGTTGTACAATTTTACTACTTATAGGAAAACAGATGAGTTCAGTTCATACTGAGTCCAGAAAAGTCCAAAATTAATATATCAGAGTGCCATATACAAATAAAAATTGAGTAATTGGAGTGAATAAAATGAAGCTATTGCCAGGTGACTTTAGTAGGGAGGGTTTTACACTACCTGATGTTAATTGAATTGTAGAACGAGAGATTTTGCCTACACTTCAAAGCAAAGACATACAGAACAAACCATCATCCAAAGAAAATATAGACTTTTTATCTAAAACAAAACGTTACAATTGAATATTTATTATATTTTTGTTTTCTCCACAACTCCCTGTGGTGACACATATGAGAATAATTATTTTCATACATACCAAACTGAAAATATAAGAAAGAAAATTATTTTGTGTCACAATGTTTCACTGGAGACTGACTCATCTCATATATAAAGGTGTGCCGTTTCTCAAAATTAAATGTTTACTAAAAAAAAATAATTTAGTTAATTAAATAAATTAAAGTTAAATTGGATTACAGTGTAATCTGCGCTAGTACAGAGAAGTGTAGATTAGTGTAGGTGTTGTAGTGCAGTGGAACGTACAGTAGTGTAGTGTATAGTATTAGCGTAGTGTAGGTGTTGTAGTGCAGTGGAACGTACAGTAGTGTAGTGTATAGTATTAGCGTAGTGTAGGTGTTGTAGTGCAGTGGAACGTACAGTAGTGTAGTGTATAGTATTAGCGTAGTGTTAGGTGTTGTAGTACAGTGGTAGTATCATGGCTGTATGATCCTCAGATGCGGCCTGCTGCGTCTCTGCATGATGGCGGGCTGCCCTCCGGACCAGGGGGCGGACTTTTCACGGCCCTTCCCTTTCTCTTCCAGCGAGAAGACCGAATCCACCAGCGATGGCTCCGGCACTGGAAGTGAGTCAAACTACATCCTTTCTGGTTGTCCAGAGCAATCATGAAGAAGGCAGTAAAACTTTTATCGGTTTCGGTGTGCTTAGCAGAGTTGAGTTGGCTTTGTTATGGCTCGTATTTATATTCATGCCGGCCCAAAGAAAAGTGATTTGACGTTCGGCGATCTCAAAGAATTCAAGCACAGGCCTTTGACACGCCGTGTGCTTTATGTGATACATCAAAACAAGTGACATCATTTTATCAGATCGCGTCTTGAAAGAAGTACCCTTCGCTGTGTTTACTCTTTTGTGCCTCCATGTCAAAATCGCCTTGATTTTTTTTTCATTGGTACTCTTCAGTACTCAACTTTATTTTTTATTCTCGTTTTTATTTTTGTTTTCATATTTTTCTCTTTGCTCTTACTCTTGTTTCTCCGGAAAGACCTCTCTTTCTTTTCACATCGCTCTTAAATCAGTGTCCTCAAAGAACGGCCTTTGAGTGGTCGCTCCTTCAAAGGCTAAATCCAGACTCTGGATTCGCCTTTGAAGGTTCTCCACAGTTGAGATTGTCAAGTCAAAATTGACTCGGTAAGGGCCATCGAGATGTTCCTCTTAAGTCCTGGTCACACCCGTTTAAATCTGATCCACGACAGGTCCAATCCAGCACTCTGTTTCTATACTTTATCACGTTTATTTAGGTAGTTCTTATAAGAAATTGGGACAAGTTGACAGCTTCTATTGTATGTTACAGCTGGCCGGCTAAAGAAGAAAGGTAGCTTTGTGTCTGCTCTTTTATATGTGATATAAATTGACCTCTCTTTCCCAGTGTATGTGGTGTGTGTGTCTGTGTGTTACTGTTTACAACAGTGTTAACCTGCTTTTTACTGCCTGTTTCCACTAAAGCTTTCTAACATCTCTCCCCTCTGTGATTTACCTGCACTTTAGGTGATTCTCTCCCTCAGTCTGTTTTCAATCCTAAAAACAACACATTTGCACATGAAAAATTAAGTCTGAAGTGAATGTGTTGGTTTCTATATTTCCTGAAATCTAAAGAATCAGTGTGCACACTTTAAGGACAAACAACTGACTGGAGAGGGGTGGTTTCTCTGTACTGCACACTAACAGCATGCTTACTTACTATATGAATGGACTCCGGGAGTCACAACACTCTTTGAATCTGTGAATCTGAAATGCTGCATTTGCAGCATAAAAATGCTGCATCTTTGACTCTCTTTGTCCTGTGTTATTGTTGTTAGCTCTGACTCCATCTGCTCCACTGGCACTGATGCCTCCACCTTCATCTGGAGGTTCTCAGGCCACAACTGTCTCCAGGCTACAGATGCAGCTTCACCTGCACGACCTGCAACAGAACGCCACCGACCTGCGCAAACAGCTCGCACAGCTGCGTAAAATGCAGGTAACATGTTTTTCACAAACACACGCTCATCTCTATCTCGACACGCTGCATGCTAACCAGGCATGACCCGATAAAGCGTCAAGTAATAAATCACTTCTGAGTTTTTGTCGTCTCTGTGGGCTACTGTGAAAAGTGTAGCACGTCAAGACAATTTGTCACTTGGTTTGTATTAGCTTCTATTTTCATCACGTCGTACCAGGTACCGTAGTTCCACCCATAGGGAAATGCGTGCAGGATTTGACTTTCAGTGAAGAAAACACATTTTTTGGGACTTGTTTTATTGAAAAATAATTGAATCACTTTATCTTGACATTGATTTGACATATTTATTGTGGCGAGTATTTGTTGAGTTGTGCAGGTAAAAATCAATCAACATTAATGCTGCACACGCAGCACTGTTTAATGCTTAATTCTGATTGGTTGGCATTGTTGAATTGTTACATTCTGATATAATGTAAGTCTGTTTAATAGATAAAACATCAATTACGCACCTACTTCACATCCTTATTTTGTCACATTACTGCTACAGTGCTTACTGGATTGAAATATATAACTTTGAAATTCCGCAGCAAGCTTTTTATTATTCTGACCAAAACTGCATTTAAATGTTGTTGTGTTCAGGGTAAACAGTGTCTGTACAGGTTAGAATGTGAATGTGAGCGAGACAGATAAACAGAAGCTGAAGAAAAAAAAGAGAGAGGAGAGATCATTGAAAAGTTTAACTCCCACTGGAAAGGCAAACATAACAATAACATTCATATACAGTATCAGTCAGGAATATACAGCAGCTGTCAAAATGTCAATTTTTTTAAAGATATGGAGCAATTGTCCCTAGGCATCTCTGACAAGCAGGGTAGATATAGGATCTGATGTCGAAATAGTGCAAAATGTATGAAATAAATGAATACATAAGAAGTATAAACCCCATGTACAGGCAGCTGTCAGATTGCCATGGTGATAATGAGGGTGACAGGTTGAACATGATTTTTATAGAGGGAATGTTTGTGTTATGAATGTGTGATGATGGAGAGACAGGCAAGAGCTGCAGAGAGAGTTCCAGGAATATGCTGGAAGCAAAGCAAAGGGAGAAAGAATGATAGGGATAGTTCACCCCCCAAAAATACAAATTATTATTTATTAATTATCATTATGTATTTATCTTGTTGTTATATGACTTGTGTGGAACACAAAAGAAGATATTTTGAGAATGTCTTAGAGGTGTCCATACAATGGAAGTCAATGGGGTTCAGTGTTGTTTGGTTAGAAACACTCTTTAAAATATCTTCTTTGTGCTCTGCAGAAGAAATAAAGTCATACAGGTTTGACATGGAGGTGAATAAATGAAGAAAGAATTTTAGGTTACCACCAAATAGTTTAACCTTATTACACTATTGTCAGTATGTGTGTGTTTGTGTATGTGAGCATGTGTTGAAGCAGGCATTAATTTCTGGCCTGCTCCTGTGTGTGATTCACTTCTATTGCAGGGCAGGCAATAACTCTTAATATTATACTCAATGATGAGATGATATGGGCCAGTGGGGACACATCACAGAGAGTGAAAGAGAGAGAGAAAGACAGAGAACACCACAGGTCTGATCTCAAATCAAGTCAACTATTTCAGCCAGCAGTGCTTTAATAAAAAATGAATGTGAAATGATAGCTACTTGTGTGATGTCATGAACTCGCATCTCATCTCTGAATGCTCAACTAACAGAAGTAGTAGGAAACCAGCCCAAGACGTATATAATAGTAGAAAGAGTGTATTGCTACAGATACAGTGTTGAAATAGAAAGTGCACAGGGGTGGAAAGCAGAAAGTAGAGGATATACAGAAGCATACAGACGATTGGTGTCAGTTGCTTTGGTGTCAAGAGCCAAACCTCTGGTGTCATGACAACAGCAGATTGCTGAGTTAGAAAATTACCTGCCTGAATGCCGGAGCTGGAGACAAGGCCCTTGCCCTCATGCCGTTACCTAGGAGACATGGATATGTTGAATTATGCATGAGACTCATAAATAATTCTGCTGGAGAAAGAACTGCTGCGGAACAACACTAAAACCTATTGGAATGTACATACATACGGCGTAAGGGAACACCGTTTTGCACACTTTTCTCATTATGGCTGTTCTGCGAGTCATCCTGGTATTCCACTGAGGGCAAACAAACACTGTCTGCAGAATGCTTACACATCACCACATAATGCCCACGTTTGGTACTCTTAAGTCCAACACAAAACCTCGCACTTGTTTTTAAGCAAATAATTTCAAGGACATGGATGCATGTTCACTAAAGGTTATTAAAGCATTCAAGAGATGTTAAATGAATATGATCCATCAACGCTATCAAGGATGTGCAGTGTGCATAGACTTATGGTTACTGCATATACACAGACATATGCACTTAGTCTCTCAAGGACAGTTCTGCATTCAATAATATCATGCCTTCACTCTCAATATGACAGCCGCATATGGTCAAAGATAGGTCAATGTTACGTTCGTGTATGGTCTGAAAGTGATGGCTTTGGGTTGATATATTGTGACAGCTGACCTTCTATTAACTTTTTGCAAGCAGTACAGCTATCCATAAAAGCTGCATTTTTTTACACTGATACACTTTAAACAGGTTGTGTATGTTTATGTGTTTAAAGACTGTAATGGAAATCTTTCTAGTTCAATATTCCTATTGAACAATAACTCTGTTGTTATCACAGTATGTACATTTTCATGTACATTTCTTTACATTTATACAATTATGCACAGGTTTTTATACAAAGCAATTTACAGTGCAAGCTGTATGTGTTCCCAGGGAATTAAACTCATGCTCTACCAACTGATCTAGAGCAGATCCCCATCCACATTAATGTATTTCTTATGTTGTGAGTGAAATGTATGCTGTTCTGAGAACAACAAAGGATGTTAATATAGGAACATGTTTAACTTGTTACAATTACATAAAGCATACTGCAATGATGGGTTATGTTTACTGTACATGCGTGTACTGTATGTGTGTAGTTGCAGAACCAGGACTCCATACGCAGTCTGTTGAAGAGAACCGAAACAGAGCTGAGTCTGCGTCTCGCTGATGCCCTGAGGAAACAGGAAGACCCTCTCCAGAGACAGCGCCTCCTGGTGGAAGAGGAGAGACTCAAATACCTCAACGAGGAGGAACTTATAATACAGCAACTACAGTGCGTCACACACACAACACATTTATTCGACATGATAGCATAAAATGTCCAGGCTGCATAATCTGCCAAAAAGTTCCCTTTCCACTGATAACTGTCATTGCACATATTGAGCTTACACGTCAATATATTCTATCAATATACAGTTTGTCATGATTAGATTCTAATTCATAACTATGAAATATTAAAGTGAATAGTGAAATAACCCAAGTGGTCCTCCTGTGGAATGGAAACAGTTAACAGGTTAAGGTCCTTCATTGCACAGCTCAATCCCAAAAATATAAAAGTACATAAATCTAAGGTAAAAAACACACAATCCTGCCTGTTTAACAGCACATCAGTAAGAGACCCACACCTGACCGATAGCTTGAACAAAAAAGGACAACATCTCATTGATTTATTTTGTTCCAATTAAAAGCAGCAGGGGTGACTAAATCCGCCTCTTCAACTCCCCGCCAGATCGGTTGTGTTGGTTTTAATTGATGGTGGTTATTAAGTATAGCTAACAGCCAGTTGATGTGATTCAATTATTAACGGGGTGCTGTTGTAACAAACCATTTGGCGGGGGGTGGATTTATTTGACGTGGTTAAATTGGATTTTGAGTGTAAACACTTCGACTGTGTCTTAGTCATTTAGCTTTAACACACCCCGCTGTACTGACACTTATTCAGATACGCTCTGATGCTGCGGCACACAGATGTGGGTTTTGGATTTTTCACACTGATGTTCAGAAATTTGAAAGGTTCAGAAATTAACAGTGTTCTTTACCATTTTAAAAGTGTAAGACTAGGGTAAGACTGACTTATTTATTTCAAGTAAAAGTCATAAGACTGATGAGGTGATGTTTGTGTTGGCAGCGATCTAGAAAAGTCAGTGGAGGAAATCCAGAAGGAGATGTCTGTCAATCACCGGCATGTGACCGTGCAGGAGCTGGAGGAGAAGACCTCACTGCTGAGGAAACTGGGAGAAACTCTCACAGAGCTCAAGAGTGAGTCTTAAACTTATCAATCTTCACACAAGCCATTTGTCTTGCAGAAGAGAGTCACTGACACCCTTCACTTCTTCACCCGTGTGTTTTTCTGCTTCTGTCACATTTAGATCAATTCCCTGGACTGCAGAGTAAAATGCGGGTGGTTTTGAGGGTGGAAGTGGAAGCCGTGAAATTCTTGAAAGAGGAACCGCACAGACTCGACGCCCTTCTGAAACGCTGCAGATCCATCACAGACACTCTTACCACATTGAGGAGGTAGACAAACACTCACTGGCGGCAGTGATTTAATCACATCACTTTAAGCAGACTCCAACATCCTTACTGCTTCTAATTCAATTTACTTTTAACTTGTTTCTACATCGTTTTGATGCTTCTCAATTGCTTTACACAGGCAGGTGAATGAGGGAGTGTGGAAAAACCAGGATTCTAACCCCTCCCCTAAACTCGGGGCAGGGGAGGAGTACAGGAAGAATGCAGATTTTGACATTCCTACCAGCCCACCTCTGAGTCTCAACGAGACCAGTCTGGCTAATTGGAGTCCTCACTCTGGTCAAAGCCACACCCATAGCCACGCCCACTCTAACCCTTCTGCACAGCGTGAGAAAGATTCTCATGGGGTGGGGTCACTGAAGGGGCGGGGCTTGGAGGAGCTGGGAGGTCGAGGGTCTGATAAAGCTTCATCAGTGGAAGTGAGACTGGTGAGGAGTGAGAATTTAAACTGTTAAGTTTTGAGTTATGTATATAGTTGTGTAAGACATTTTTAATCTAGTAATGTTGTTTATATATTTAGTATGAAGGCTTTTAAAAAAAAAAAAAACATTGTTTGATTTTAAAATCTTGTCATGCACAAAATGTCTTTTACGCTGAAATTTAAGATTTGACATAAATGGGTGTTAACAGTTCAGCTTTTACTGTCTTTGATCATGAATAATTTCTTGTTAAATGTCATGTTTGTGTGGGTCTTCAGGCAGCAGAGAGAGACTGGGAGGAGAAGAGGGCCAGTCTGACACAGTACAGTGCTCAGGACATTAATCGACTGCTAGAGGAGACTCAGGCCGAGCTCATGAAGGCCATTCCAGACTTAGACTTTGCCGCCAAGCAGATCAAACCTGCTCAGAACCAGAATCAAAACCAGAACCAAAATCAGATCCAGAGCCTTTCTAGTACCAATGCCACACCCGAACACAGACCTAATAAACCTCAGAATAAACTCTCTAGTAAAGAGGCCGGGTCCCGACGGGGCTCGGATGAGCTGACGGTCGCCAGGTATAGAACAGAGAAGCCCTCCAAATCTCCCCCTCCTCCACCTCCCCGTCGGAGTTTCCCCTCTTCACCTGGAATTACTACACGCAGCGGAGAGTCCATCATTCCTGGAAAGAGTATAAAGGTGATTTACACAAATATATATACTGTATGTGGCACACAAATGATTAGGCACTTTTTTTTTTCAAGTTGCACAAACCTTTTATGTAAACTGAAGCACACAAACACACTGCATCACTTTTAATTGAGTGTAGGGTCTCAGAATGTCGGGCATCTCATAAAAGTCGTCTGTGTTTGTGGGTGTATTAGTCATGGTTGACATTTCCTTTATGGCCTTGCTGTTGCCATGGTGATAAATCACCTGTGGGTCAGACCTGAGCGAGATTGTGAGATTTTCTTTCGATTACCTTTAAATTAAGATTTAATTACACTCACACCTCTGAGGCATTTTATTTACTTCTCCAAGAATCCACTAATAATTTTAGCTAAAAATAAATGATCCTTTCTAGATTGTCTTTAAACCTTGGAATTCAACTTCAATATTTAATTTAATAGTCTGGGTGAACTGCTGAGAGAGCTTTACCTTGTAAACATTAGATTATGTCTACATACCCTAGTTTACATCAAGCACCTTAGAATAGAAGAAAGAAAAATTGTTGTTTTCCCTGTCCTCTACTAAGATACATGTATATGTGCATAAACAGAAATCAGAATCAGAAGAAGCCGAATCTCAGAAGCCTCACGTGAAGCTGAGGAGGAGTATATCTGAAGCGCCCCGGCCGGCCTCCACTCCCCCGACCGTCACAGGAGGAGACCGAGAGGAGGCCAATGAGGAGAAGTTAGCAGCTGAGCTGGAGGTGAGCACACGTCTTACCTGAGGATACACACAAGACCTTCCCTTACAGCAAAAGTGTTAATGTCTGTGATTAATGTCCATATGTCAAGAGGTCCAGATGTGCCCGCTGTACACCCACTGAGCATTACAATTATCTTCACATATACACACACATTGGTGGGTGCTACCAGTTGGCTGGTTTGCTCATTCATTAAGTACACATTAACAGGCAGGAGATCTGAATTTCTTTCTCTGCTCCTTGGTTTATGACCAGTTAAGCTGAAATGAGTGCTTAGACAATGTCTTAAGCAGCGCTGATGTAAAGTGCTGTCTTACTGTTAGGTAGGCACTGGCACGCGTGCATTGTGGGATACCAGTTGTGACTAATATAACCATACACGGAACTGAAAATTTTATTATACGGCCCTCTGGAATGCTTGTAATTGGTCAATCACATCATTCCACGGTCAGATACTTTTGTGTAATGACCGTTACGCTGCATATGACCATTGGTTGTCCCTAACAACCAATTTCTTTGTACGCTTCTGTTGTTTCCTATAGGACTCCAGTCTGTGTATCATCGTAAAGTAATTTTATATAACTTAAATTAATATTTCATAACCAGTTGTTTATTTGTTTGGTATGTAAGCGTGTAATGAGGTAATGTGCGGTCTACAAATGAAGCCCACGATACATTATCCCTTACATCCCTTATCACTAACTTTCACATAAGATTTGTTATAGGTGCAGAGGTATATTCATACTCATCCTACTGATTTACAGCACTTGTGTTGATTGTGAGCCTGCTTGACCCGCTTCAGGAAGCTACATGCACTTAAACAGACCACAAGGCTCATTAACACCAACAAGCAGACAGATTTTTGTTTTCTTGGTTGAGTGGATGACAGGGTAAACAAGCAGATGCCTCCTGTCCTCCACACTTCTGTGTGTCTCTGATGAAACCCTGTGGAGATCTGGGCTCTGCTGCGATGACATCGTGTCGACCTCACTCTCAAACCAAAGGAAGCTAATGAACCTTCAAAACAAACCCATAACCAATACTGACTCCTCACTTTACATAACTTCAGAGTAACTTGAACTTTGTATGGTGTAATGTTTAACAGAAATTTCTAAAAGATTGTAGGACATAACGGTCCCTTTATTACAGTAAATACAGTAAATACTTGAGTATTAGATTTAGATTCACTGGTGTTTTATCACAAATCCTGAAATGTAACTAAAATTCTTCATCCTTTATTTTTATTTTTTTTCATCACTGAGCGCTCAGCTCTTTGAGCGATATCTGGCTCCTATGCCCTCTCCTAGAAAATACCTTCCACCTTCTAGTTTACAGGTGTTGCCGTATGTGCCCTCAGCTGGACAGGTAACAACCTCTACTGTAAGCTGGTGTGGACTGCTAGTGTACACTTACGCACACACCACGTGCATCTGTTGTTTGCCTCAAATTCTAAGTGTGTCTCTTTAAACATCACAACTTTAAACATGCACATATATACAGTAAACAAAAACCTTCACCCAACCTGAAGACCTGAAGTTGCTCTTCTCAGAAATGAAACGAAACACAATCACTTATCTTCGTACACAAACTTATTCTAGTGCATGTGTGTTTTGGGAGTGTGTATTGAAGTATCACTTAACATCCAGATTTGATCTGAATCTTGATGATGTTGTTTCATTTGTATGTAAGTACAGAGGCAAATCTCTGTGATTCTTGAGTGTGAACATGTGTATTTGTGTGTTTTTAGTATCATTTTCTATCTGAGTGTGTTATGCTACACATGTGTTTTCCTACCAGCAGTTGACTGCATCTCAGCGTGGTTTACATGATCACTCCAGTGATTTCACAGAGGAATCTCCAGTAAGATCATTTTACACACTTTCTAACTATATTAAACTAATTGTCCTACAGCTTTGTTTCACATTACATACTGTATAATAAAAGTGGCAAAACATGATGAAGGCACGGTTAAAAGTTGCCAAGATTAAAAGTGACCTTCATATAAGCAAGAAAAATCTATAAACTAACTTACTTTTTAATATAAATCAACCCTTAGGGACACAAACGTGCTGAAGCTGAAGCAACACCCATGAGTCACATTGAGGAATTAATTATACATATAAATCCTACTTCTATTCTGCAGATACAGCACGGCACGTCTCCTCCTCTGGTGCCTCAAATAGTCTTAACTGAATGTAACTCACTTCCCACGTCCCCGTCTGAGGACTCGACTGAGGCTCGACCGTCCGCAGAACAGCAGGACCTCAACAGCGCACAGACGGGGAAAGACAATAACTCTGGAAGTGACATCAGAGTAAGTTACTTTAGCCACATCGTGAGGACACCCAGTCTGTTGCTATGGAAGCAAGACTTGGCAACGAGCCATAAAGTCTCTGAGATACGAGATTTGGATGCGGCCCAGAGGGAGTCCCGAACAAGGCAGTCTCCTGTTCAAGACGTGACCCAATCTGGACTGCCCTTAACGAGGGAGAGATCAATTAAACAGACCTTGAGGAGAGAGCCACGGATCCAGGATTCTCTTGAGGCGGAGAGAGAGACGAAAGATGAGCAAATGAGGCCGGAGACACTCAGCCAAAAGTTGGAAACTACATTGTCTGCCTTGCCAGAAAACGGCTCCTCGGAGACATCTCAGGTCAGTTTGATCCGCACCCAAGGTGTTGGAAGGGAGAAAGAAGACATCTGCCATAATACCTACCGTCGTCTAGACAGTCTTGAGGAAACTATTCGTGAGCTGGAGCTCAGCCTGATGGAGTTTAACACTGATCCCCACACGGGTGATATCATCCCCAACGCTGCCCAGACACAGGGATCCTCAGCTGTCAACAGTTCCATCAAGAGATCCAACAGCATCAGTACTCAACAAACAGCACAGATCTCAGGAGAGGGAGGAGAAATACACAGACCTCCTGTACCGCCCAAACCTTCCTACATCAGCACATCAACAACCAAGGTTCAACCTAGCCTTCAATCTCTCTTCAATCTGAAGCTTTTTCTCTGCTAGATTTCTTCTCTTCTCTGGTGGTCTTTGGTTTCTTGCCTTGGGTGTCTCGACTAGAAAATCGGTTTATGCTGTTTTTGCGGATGCTTTGATGAATTGTTCGCCTCCAGTAGCTGATGTTTGTACTCTGTAGAAAAAACATGTTGTATCTTTCGCACACAATAAATTCTTGCATTTTCTTTGCTTCTTTTCTAGACTGCTCTTTTTCTCTTAAAATGACTGTGCAATTTGATTACCTTCCCTGTCTTATTTTCGCTAGTACGTGGACATTAAAACTATATTATGTGGGGTAATTAAATTATGAAGCATAAGGAAGTGTTTGGCTTTCAGCACTTTAAAGGTGCCTAAAATATGGCAATGAATTCAGAGCTTTTTCATTTCAGATGTTTTTATGTACATCCAGTCTGATCTCACAGAAAAGATTGTGTGTATGAATGAGACACAAAATCAAACATTTTCCAAGACTTTCAAAAATCTGTAAGGATCGTGTTCACAAGTATATTTGTGTAGCATCAATTATGCAGCATTTTCTGCACTTGCATTTGTCTCTGGTAGTCACGCTCATCTTTGGAGAGTAGATGTCAGGGTAAAAACAGCTCTGAATGAGTGCGCTGTGAAGCAGCAACCCACCAGACGTCATGTGTATTACTCAGGCCCGCTGAGAACAAACCTGATCTCCATGAGTGACAGTAAGGAAGGATTTGGACAGTCGCACTTGTGTTCCACTGCGTTCAGCTGCTCTCAGCCCACGCAGTTGTACGCAAGCCAGTTTTGCGTCATCCATTATAACTACCATGTTGTTTTTTCATTTTCAGACACTTACTTTTGTTTGCTTTTGCTTGGGATTTCATTGGACAGATGGAGCCTGTCAAGTGCACGTCCAGCTGATGGCAGGCATTAGATTCTGTTATATGGAACCTCACATTCATGTACATAAAACACTCCCTTAAAGGGATAGTTCACCCCAAAATAACAAATATTTCATTGTTTATTTACCTGCATGTGTTTGTCTGTTTCTTCTTTTAGTCAATGGGGACATTGATGTTTGGTTACCATTTTTTAAAATATCTTTTGTGTTCTGCAGAAGAAAGAAAGTCTGAAATGACATGAGGGTGCTTAAACAATGAAAGAATTTTCATGTTTGGGTGGACTATCTCTTTAAAGGTGACTCTAGGTCTAAAGTACAGTCATTTTGGTCCAGGTTCAGTAAGAGAGAGTTGATGCGTGATGCATGCATGCGTTCTGTTAAATCCCCTCTCCACTGTAAATCTTGCACAAAGTTTTCTTTCTGCACTTCATCTGACTGTGAGTGTTAGCAAATACACTGGAAATGGATGGGACTTTGGAAATGTGACAAACCACACACAGAACATCTGTTTCTCCCTCTCTCTTGTGTCTCAGACTGGCAGTGGTAAGGCGTTGTCTCGTCTGAAGCATCTGCAGCAAAGTGGATCAGATAAAATCAAAACAAGCAAACAGAGAGATGACTTCCTAAAGAGCCAGGGTCAACAGCAGGTATGAGTGTCCGTCCATCTGTCTGTCCGAATCTTGTCTCGATCCAGTTTTAGTGCTTGTGTAGTCTTTGTCTGTCTGTTGTCTTCCCTTTTGTGCTCATTAGGCTGTATCAACATATTTCAGATAGTTCGCTTAAAGCTATGAGCAAACATCTGAGGACTATTCACAGCCCACAGCTCAAACAGTAGGGACGTGTGCGTTATACACGTGTCATCTGTGTGTGTTAGTCACAAATGAAGTGAAGCAGGGGGAAACTTTCTAGCGGTGCTTTGAGATAAGCTGAATCGCTGTGTCAATCGCAGAGCATTTGGGACTATAAAGTGCACTTAAAACTCTCTAACAGAGCAAAGAAACCAGAGAGAAAAGTGTCTCCGGAGAAGAGGAAAGGAGAAACATGAAAACAGTGACTGGGAAAATGTGAGTGCCAAAACACAAGAGCAGTAAAAGAGAGAGGGATGGTTTGAAAGATGGATTAGAGGAGGAAAGACGCGAGCTGAGGGCCGTTGCGCTGTAGGTAAAGAGAAGTTAGATATGCTGATGTTCTGTAAATCTCTTCACTCGGCGTTTAATAATCTGGCCCCTGTTCAACAGGCCATGAATATTAGAAAAGAAAATCCTCCTCGGAAGAAAGAGAAAGGCAGATATTGGCGAGGGAGAGAGATCAGAGAGTTCACTGGAACTATAATTACAGAAGAGCATTTCTGCTGTTAAAGGCACTTCTGTTAAACTGGATATCATCATGGCTTAAGTCTTTGCCGTACAACCTCTAATTATTTTCTTTTTTAAGTGGACAGTCTCCTCTGTTCTCTCATAGGAGCACATGGATACAAGCAATATTTCAGAATGTCCTTTAGCTTTTCATTTGATTTTTTTGTTGCCTTGGTCTTGTCCATGTTTGTCACATTTATATTTGGTTTCACAAAGACACACATTTTTTCTATTCTCTCTTCTTGGTTTCATCAAACTAAATGTGAATTGAATCTGAACTGAGTGCAAATGAAATGTAAATGCTTGACAATTCGGATTCGTTTCAGAGAGGGCCACAAGATTTTCTGTTTGTGCTGTATCGATTCTTATATTGCTGTCTGCAAAACACAAGTTTTGTTGAGTTTTGTTTGTGGAAACTATAGTCCCCAAACACAAAACAATTTGAATTGCTTTTATATACTTTATAAAAGCTAAAGCTAAGACTTTAAGACCTGTGTTATGTTTTTGAATTTCATAAAGGCAGAGAAATACCCACATGGGAAAAGTATTCATTTTGACTGTTCAATGGCGGAAGCCATTTCTGTCTCCGGCCATGTTCGTCTTCTCCAGGGGCTTTTTGACAAGGCATGGACCAGCAGGTTTGAAAAAGAGAGAGAGAAGGTTAAAGGAATGAGAGATAGGGGTGAGAGAGATGGAGAGTCTTTTTCTGCTCTATCAGGGTGGAATAATTGGCACTTCAGGTGGAAAGAACTGGGCTCTCTGGACTCTCTTAACCATGTCTCTGTCCTCTTCACTCTCTCGTGCTGTCCATCTGTCTCCCTCACTACTGAGAAGAGTTTGAGTGGATTTCTGTGGAACACTTACAGTATTTCAACTGTCTAAGTCATGTCTTGTGCTACAGAGAGACCAGATGAGTGTTTGATAATGTGTATATGCTCATTTGTGTATTGTGTATTTACAAATGTGTATTTTTTATATATGTGAGGCTGTGTAAAACTGCTGTTGCATATTGCATTGAAAACATTATCAATTTAATGTACGTCATTGATTCGAGGTGGATTTGCTCTTATAAAATCCACAGGGAGTTGTATAGCAGGCTAGCATCATGCATGAAAGATCCTAACCTGAATAACGCTGTCCTGTGTTTGTCTTCATCTCCCCATCCCCCCTTCCTCTTGCATTTTTCTCTTCTTCACTGTTACCTGCCATCGTTCGTCGACCCGATGTGTTCCCTGCGTCACCATGGCAACCATTCACGTCCGACCCCACGACCCAGTGAGCAGAAGTGAATGATCTCAATCAACCTGACCTGACCAAGGCTTGCCCACCACCACTTCTTCATCAGCATCTCCTGACCGAAACCCACAATCCTCTGCCTGGTCCCCTCCTCCTTTCACTATGGTCCTATACACTCTTGGGAATTAATGTCATGTTCACCAGATCCCCATTAACTCCTCATTTGAAAGAGAATTGTTGATGTTAATGCATAAGAAGACGCAATATAGAAGACAAAACGATAAACATGAACTTTAATGTAGTTACTTTTCATAGTTTGTACTTACTGTTTCTTCTCTACCCACTCTTCTGTCCTCTCTCACCTCCCGGCCCGCAGGCTCTGAGCCTTAACATCAGCCGAGCCAGAGCAACAGAATCACTCCTCGCAAGCAACAGGGCTGCCAGTTTCTCTGGTCAGCTGCCCTCCAGGCTTCGTAAGTACCCCCAGGAGGGGGCGTTGTCCTCCCTGATGGCCTCCTCCAACCAGGCCAAAGCCCTGCTGGCGAGCCTGTCCGCATCCAACCTCTCGGCCGAGGCTCTGCTCCTCTCCTCCAGCCTCAGACAACACCGTTTACTCAGAGAGCAGAACATCAACTCCTCAACTCTTCCCATTCCCAACGGCCGCTCTCCTCCATCCCCAACCTCACCCACCTCCTCTTCCTCCCCCTCCTCTCCCTCTGCTCCCACCTCCCTCAGTCTGTCTTCACTAGTCCTCAAACCATCCACAGTCTGCAGCCTAGACTCTGACAAGGAGAGAAATAAGACGGAGCCTAAGGTTGTGACCCCAGACAACGAATAAGATAAAAGGGTTTTGCCTGAAATATACCGCACAAATACAAAAAGGATAACTTCAAGAAGTAAGAAATGATAGAGAACAGAAAGAAATGTGAGAGATGTAAATGCTTCTGTTTAGTTTTTGACGTTCCCTGGCCCTAAATTTCTGACCCTCCACCAAGACACCATAAAAATAACTTCACAGAGGTGGAAATCAGACCTGTTTTCCATTCAAGAGATCAGATTTAACCTCTAAACCCTACCTACCCTGTTCTTCTGCCAGTTCCCCAAAGAGAGAACCAACAGATGGGCTTGGACACTCACCACCAGCCTGTTTCCAGCTCCACTACACAGCCAGCATCACACCACCCACGGGAGGCCTGGGGAAGGACTCTTTACCCAAACCTTCATTCGTTTGCCAAAATCTCACATGTTGGAGATCTAGCTAGATGTCCATCAAGTGTAAAATCCAACTGTAAGACTATGTAATACCAAGTAGAGTTGCAATAATCGAAAAGTGAGTACTGTAGTAGTCAGTGTTTGTTCAGAGTTTTTATTGCTCATATGTATATCAACAAATGGAATGATAAAAAAACAGCAAAACCTTAATGTGGAACACAGGATCACTCGTGTTCCAATATAGATTTCTGGGTAAAAATTGTGCTACTTAAAGGAAAATAACTGAAATTGGTGCTATGATTACATTTTGGAACAGCAAAATCTCATATGGTTACAGATTATACAGTCCCTTATTGCACACACACTGCCGACACAATCCATTTTACTTTTCAGTAACTCGGATAGGTCTTCATACAGACATTTTTCACCTATCACCTATTTTCTGTTGTATGGCACAAGTTGTAGTAGCAATGGAGCTGCTTGCAAATTCATCACCTGAGTATATTGTAGGGTGGTGCTGATCATTGTTTACCCAAGGATTTATCAAGGCGAGATCATTTCAGAGGCATAACAGGTTTTAGAGATTAATCTACTACATTGATAATGTTCTTGAATGAAAAAGTACAATAATCTTGACAATCATCAAAAGAGTGGCACAAATGGTCTTAAACTTTAGGAATACCAGATTTCAAAAGGCAAGATTTCAAATGCACAAACAGATGGATAGGTTCACCATGTATGGGTTATAAAAACATGAAGACTGAGGGGTAATTCTTAGGCAGTGATCCATCGAGCAGAAGACATCTGTGCAGTAGAACATTCCAACTCATCCTCTCTCCTAATCAGCCAATCAAACGCTCTGCACACATTACTGTCAAAAACTAAAGATTCTTTCATTTCAAGCATTATTGGTCACTTTAAACGTTATTATTAGATGTTATTTTACACTTGAATTCAGTCTGTAATTGAATTATTCTTTACTTTCATGATCCTGCATAAATCTAGCACATGCTGAGAATATTTTGCCTTTGGTTATGCCCACACATCTTCTATTCTCATTCTAACACCACACAAGTTTATTTTCATCTCGCTGTGTGTTTCAGTCTTTTGAATTTGTCAGCATAACAGCCCTCAGGTTTACTTAGAAGCCCTGATAAGATATAAACGTGAGAAGATGAGAACAGAGTAAGATGAATAGAGAGACAAGAGAGATTTTTCCAGCTTTCTGATAAAGCGAATGCGTGAAATTGATCGCTCGTGGTTGCAGGGTTTAAAATAATGGCTTAAGCGTTCAGTCGATGTCGGGAGTAAATGGCCAGAGGAGAGATTAGTGGTGGAACTCCGTGTCTTACGGCCAAATCGGCCAGAAATTCATGTCTGGAATGTGCAATGATTCACACGGGGGTTTTGCAAGTAGCAGAAGGTCCTGTTTTGGTTGTTCAATGCAGTTTTCTTGATGCTATGATGGACTTCAGTGTTTAGTTTACATGTGTGTGTCATGCGTCAATTTAGCGTAAATGTCTACAAGTTAAGCAGCTGTTGTTGCACATAGCTTGTTTTAGGGTTACTCAAATGTTCACAGCTGTGCTGCTAAAGGCCCATTTAAGAACCCAAAGTACTTCTGCAGACTAGCAAATGAGACAAATCCAGAAATTCATGCGGCAGTGAGGATACTCAAGTGATCAAAACCCAAACCTTTCCCTTGTGACTGACGTTCCTCAGACAGCAAAAGTGGGTTTCATGCTTGAATGGAGATGCTAAGGAACGACATCACTTCCTGTCAGCCTCCCATCCACTAACTATAGCTATGGGTAGGAAAGTGGTACAATTTCCCTGTTAAAAGTAGGATCTCTCTCTTAAAATATTAGCTTAAGACATGACATTGAAATGTCTTTACAGTACATGCATTCATTTATCACTCATCACAGTTGGTAGAAAATGTATGATGCGAAATTTAAGTTTGTATATTTTTTTTATATTGAGATTTCTTTGTACATATTTTTGTTTTGTAATTCTGAGTACATATATAGCATACTAGAAAATTATTTATTCACAGGAGTGTTTTGTATATTGAGTTGAAAATATTACTGTACAGCCTAGTTCATATGTAATGTATAGCTGCTTCTTAATCCAGCACAGATTAATAATTTTGTTTATTATAGTTTTTCTTGTTTTATTTTAAAGTGTGGGATGAAAACAAAAAGTCCTACATCCAACTGATCAGTCAAAAGAATTTGTATGGTAACTGGGTGATTTTACCACATCTGGGTGAAATCAAGTTATGACTGATCAAGTGCTAATACCTATGAAGATCCAATCTGTATGACCTGAGAATGTAATTTATTCATTTGTTGTTTTGGGGAAAATTGACAGCATGGATTTAATACCAAAAGTACATTTGGGAATGTTAGATGTCCTTTGTCTGCCATCTAGTGGAAAATACTGCCGCTGCAATTGCTTACAATAGTGTTACACTAAACATACTCAATGTGTAAAGTGTTATTTTCACAATTGGCCCTCCAAGTTCTTTTTTCAAAATGACAGTAGGAACTAGGAGGAGCTGGATGTTTCTGCTATTGGATAGTTACGTGTAGTTAACCAGACAAGAAAACAGCACACAGAAGAAAGCACATTGTTTGTTAAATGGTCAATGGTGGAACAACCGTCAAATATATTTCAGAGCGTCTTTTATGTAGAATATTTTACCAGAACTCTTTAGTCCCTTAAATGAGATTTTTCTACATGATCGTGTGGATGTTACAAAATTATGGCATCAAAATAATACTATATGAGAGAAAATAAAAAAAGAATGAAAAGATAAACAAAACCATATAACGTGTAAATAAAAACCGTAATTATTAGAAAGTCCTACCAAATTGTTATGTCCAGAAAGAAGTTTTATTTAAAAGATGGAGTTATAATATAATAAAGTTTTAAAAATAATAAAAACAAAAGTTATAGCAATGCATGTACATTCTAAAAGCAATCGCACGATGCAGATGATTTTTAAAAACAAAGTTATCTACATGTTTTTAACAAAAAAAAGAGTCTAAGGAGAGAACAATGAGGTCAGATACACTGATGTAAGAGGCTCACAGCTATAGAGTCGAAGTAGAAAAAAATAGATTTTTATATGTCTGATGTTATGTGGCTCGGGCATGTTCAGTCTTACTGTAATCTGTGGACTTGATGGACAAGCTCTGAGTGTGTATTATTGAGTGACCGAGCAGATAGGACTTCACTCGAAGCATCAATACACCAGTGATGGTGTGAACCCTTTTACCCACGCTGTGACCATCCCATCTCTAGAGTAGAGTATATACTGTACCAGCTGAGAATAGCTCTAGATACAAATAAAGTATATAAATATAAACACCTATAGATAAAGAAAAACAAATTATCAGTGTGGATGCCATGATAACTTTGTGAGAAATGTAACTTTATTATTTTTCCCTGTGAGAAAACGTTGAGAGCCGAGACCTTTTGTACATACTTGCTGTGATTGTGTGTCTAATAAAGTACAGCTCTCTTCTACGACAACAGTTTCAGAGTCTTTGTGTGGATTTAGGGCACAAAATAATTACAAAAAAATACAAACCCGTTTCTTAATACACAGGTTATATAAAAATACTGTTTCCATCTTTTTGGGGCACTTTTTACAATTTCATTAGCTTAATAAACAAAAAAGCAAAAAAATAATGAGAACTGAAGCTCATAAAATACAGAGTGCATATTAATGCACAAATGTGATGGTACAAAATATTTTTATGCTATATTTACAGTTTTACGTTTTTTTTTAACATATGCATATGCATCAGGGGTTATGTAAGCGTGTCTTATGGGCAACAATCGCTGTACAGACTGAAAATGTATAGAATAGATGATATGGATATATGTACAGAACCGTCTCCTGTTTACTCTACGGTAACTCTCAGTTGTCCTGTCGTGGAGCTGCTCTCCGCCCATCAGCTCTTCTATAAGGTGAATTTCTCAAATCTAAAAATACAAATGTCAGATTAAAAGATGTGACTACTCTGTTTGAGCGATTTCCAGCCAGTAACAGTTATTATTATTGCAAATGCAAACGTGCCCCAACCTATTCAGTATACTATACAGTGAAAATATTGGTTAAACACTAAATATGTGTCATATCTTCCTTGCCAGTAGCTCTATTGTGGCTTCAAATGAATATGATGTTTTATGATTTTTTTTAAATGACTGCTGTGGTTGTAAGACATCATTACCTGTGATTATGTCATCGATGGCTCCATCTGTGACTTGTGGCTTCACCTGTCTCTTCTTTAGCTCTGCGATTAGATCCATCTGAGGCATTTTGGGCATCATGGGACCCTGAGCGACATACAGTATAAGGGGATTAACTATTGCTTTATTTGCATTTACAGAGCGTCAGCTGATGTCAACTAAACAGACGGGCTTTTGGAATATATAATATTGTTCACTATTTAATTTAGGAAATTTTTGATAATATGTCATGAACAATCATGAGCTGATTGAGAACTTTACTAAACTCCCAGTCGGCAGTAGCACATGATCACAGTGTGAACATGCAGATCTGAAGTGTTAAACTAAAGAGTTGTCAAACCTTTTGAGGGCTGTTGTCTTTCTTCTTTGGAGAGGGGGCTGCCTGTTCTTCTGCAGCACTTTCCTGTTTCTTCTTCAGCTCATTGTCCTGTTCTGCTTTCTGTACAGTCATTTATAATCATTAGCTTTGCTTTTGCATGCCAGTTTAATGTTCTGTTTTTAAACATACACTTCCCATTATAGACTTTCCATAATGTGATCAAAGGGCTTTGTAATATGCTTATGATATGAATATTTATAATACTATCAGAAAAACAGTGTTGTGGATAAATCTCCCACCTTATAAGCTTTGATAAACCTTCCGAAGAGTGGGAAGAACATTGAAGGCTGTGTTGTCTTGGGGTTCTCTCCAAAATATTCGACTACAGACACATACGCCTCCTAGAAACAGTAGTTTGCATCAGCCATGCAAATAATTTTTATGTGCACATGTTGCAGTATGTAGTATGTCTCACCTGTGCCGTCTTGCCATCTTTAACAAGTGAATTCAAAACATCACTGTTAGCTTTAACAAACTCTTTCAGCGCTGGAATATCATCCTGCACCAGGAATTCCTTCTTGGTCCCTTCCATTCCTCTCTCTAGAGATCTGACATCCTGTAGCACACCGTCCAGAGACACTGAGGAGAGGACGCAAATGTATTATGTATCTGTATCTTTCAATTGTAAAAATCACATATGTGGTATGTATAAACGGGATTTAATTATGATGATACCCATTGTATGTCTTACCCAGCGCAGCTTTGTCTATAAAGCGGAGTTCTGTGTGGAAGGAGGCAAGCTCAGGGTATTTCTCTTGCACCATATTTGAAATAAAATGCAGCAAAGTCTGCGTTCGGTCTGTTGATTTTGTGTCCAACAGCTGAAATACAGGAGAGAGAAAGAAAACAGAGACATCAGTGTTAGATTAGACATATAGTATTAGACATCTCGCCACTCACATTTATAATTACTGTTAACAAACTGGCTCACCAGATCAAGACTCTGCAGACGGAAACCATGTGCTGTTCCTCTTTTACTGCTGTTCATGTAGTTCCCGAATGCCAGGATGATCTGTAGCAGGAGATTGACATGTAGGTTTAAAGAAGCTCAGCATTATTACATCTGAATACAGATGTGATGGACAGAGCTACTCACCTCTAGCATCTTTTTAAGCTTAGACGAAGACTTGAGAGAAACAGAAGCTGCAATGATGGCATCCAGTTGCTACAGAAACAGATGGCACAAAGTGGTGGTTTATGAATGAAACTGTGTTTTGTGAAGTGAGATTGTGGAACAACAGCGATGTGATGTAAACCTACAGGCTGTAGGCGTTTCACACTTTCCGGGAAGTTGCCCATGAAGGTGAGGGTGTTGATTCGCTGAGCTAGACGTGGGATTTTGCCAAAGCGACTGATGAAACGATCCTCCTCACTCAGGTCTTCTAGTTGGCGTCCTTCTTTCTCATAGTTCTGGAGAAGCTTCATCTCATACTCTGATGGGATGAAACGTTCCAGGAGCTCAAGGAAGTCGAGACTCAGAGCCTGCTGATCATATCTGAAAGAGAAGATTTGTTAATTATTCTGAAAACAAATAAATGGATTTCCATGTTGTGTACGAACAAAAATACATACGTTTCAATAGCCGTGCAGATGGCATCAGGGCTCATGCCTCCTTTGCGGAGGGTGATGGCCAGGTTTTTAGCTTTGTTGGCCTCCAGCAGAGACACCTTACTAGGAGCCTTCTCAGCCACCTTGACCTTGACCTTTGAAAGATTTGCAGGAGGACCCTGAGCCTTGGTCTTAAACTGCTCCGCAAACAGGTCCATATTCAAGACCTGTGAAATTGACACAATTGATACATTTATTTAAGTAGCGATTCATTACACCATAAGAATGTGTGCATTATAAGATTTTTCTTTCTCATACCCCTAACACCTGCTCATCATCCAGCTCACAAAACACAGTTCCTGTCACTTGATTGGGCTTCAAAGCCTGCCAGTTTAACAAAGGCATCCTGAACTTTGTTTGAATCGGCTTTCGGCTCTTTGCTTCTATGTGAATTTATAGAAAACGTGATTACAGTGTCATCCGAGCTCACTGCATGTCCATATTTTAATGATTTTAATGTTAAAGTGTTCACCTGTATCAGCCCCAGGTGCAGGAGGAGCTCCCGGAGGGGGTGGCGGCCCACAGCCAGGTGGAGGTGGAGGCGGTGGTGGTCCACCACTGCCAGGAGGGGGAGGAGGTGGTGGTGGGGGAGGTGGAGCACCTCCACATCCAGGGGGAGGGGGTGGTGGTGGAGGAGGTGGTGGTGGGGCTGCAGCTCCAGGTAGTGGAGGAGGTGGGGGCGGGGCTGAGGCTGGAGAGGGCGGGGCTTGAGGTGCAGGCTCTGACACAGATACTGTGAATATTAAACAGTTTAAGCATTTTTTTGTGTAGGAAGCTACATGAGTTGACAGCTGACAGCTTAACTAGTTTGAAACATTTTTAAAAGATAGAGAGACTAATAGTCCTGTACCTGTTTGAGTGACAGTTTTCTCTATGACGACTGGAATGACTTCAATGTCCAGATCTCCAGAGGCGGTGCGCTGCAGACGGACTAAACCTTTCTCCTGCAGCTCCTTCAGCTTCTGCTCCAGTTTGGACTCCTCATCGCTCACTTTCTCTCTGTTCTTTTCTCTCTCTATGTGTGATGGCTGAGACAGACGCTCTTGCTCTCGTTCTCTCTCTCGCTGAATCTCTCGTTCTCTTTCTCTCTGCTGTAGTGTGCTCACCTGAGCACATGACTCTTTCAAGCTCTCCTGTTAAACACACACATACAGGTTTAAGGTCGGACAGTGGCTGAACTCTATACCTCTATAACTCAATGGTAAAGTACATGCTGTTGGATAGTTCCAGGTTTGCATGAATAGTTGCATGCTTTAAAATTCATCAACATACTATTTTACGCATTTTGTGCAGAATATAGTATTTACAGTATGCAATCTTGCAAAAAGCAGTGTGGTACCTTCAGCAGTGCAGACTCTTTTGTGGCCTGCATTAGCTGTTGCTCCAGTTCAGCCACTTTTTCTACAGCTCCATTCTCATATTCCTGTAGTCTGGCATTCAGCTACACAACACACACACTCATATGTGAGTACCAGTATTGCATTCAATGTACTTTCAGCTAATGTGAAATTTATGCCGTGTATAATTATATGCAAATGTGTTCATGCACAGTATATGTGTATATTTAACCTGTGCATTGGTATCCTGCAGTTCTGCTGTATGCTCCATTATTTCTGCTTTATTCTCAGCATCCTCCAGCAGAGCACCAACATCAAACACATTATCTAAGTATGCCTGGATCTGCACTTGCAACTTCTCACTTTCCATGTCTTTTAGGGACTGAAAACACACACATATAAACACACAGTTTTAAGGTGTGCAGCACAGATTTCATCCAGTGTTCGGTTTGTTTATACTGTTGATATGCTTTCATAAACTAGTGAACTGTATTGTACAGTAGGTTTACCTCCAAGTACTGGTCAAGACCCAGCTGGGTAAACTCGTATTGAAGATGTACACGGAAGTTCATGTTCTCCACTGAGTGGACCACAATGTTTATAAACTGCATGCAAGCCACCTGTAAAGAAAACCCATCAAATATCAGAAAACAATCCAGTGGTTATTCTTCATAACAGGTAATTCAGCTGATAGTTTAAATCTTACCATGAAGTCTATGTTGCTATCATCATGCATGAAGTACTCCATGAGCTTCTCAAAGCGGTTCTTCTCTCCACTCACCTGTATCATAGTGTGAGGTCATATTTAATGATGAATATATAGCATGATGGCAAACATGGTTTTACTTTCACTGACTGCGGGGTATTTATATAATTAATCCCACTATTTGTGACATATTACATAGACATTATGGTGAGACTTTACCATAAGATTGTGTTTGTTAACATTGGTAAATATACTAGCTAACATTACCAATAATAAGCATCAATTTTTTTCAGCATTTATTAATCTTTGTTAATGCCAACACAATTGTATATGTTAGTTCATTGTGCATTAACTAATGTTAACAGATAACTTTTGATTTGAAAAAATAAAAAATAAACAATGTTAACAAATACAAACTTTCTATAATGTGTTACAGATATTACGTGTGTGTGGGTCAGATTTCTTTCCTCCAAAAGATAATAGAAAATATCATTAGCTCTGTAGTAAAACAACAGTATTCCCCACTAAAATACCAAACAAAATGTATGTGTTTGGAAATGTATTAATTGTCTCTACACCAATCATCTTACCTCTTTAAAGTTGTCAAAGGCAGAAATGATGATGTCATGTCCTCCCCTAACCAGACACACCGCCGCCAACAGCTCCAGCACCAAAGCCTTAGTCCTACATGACATATACACAATGTATTACAACATAAGACAAACATCCGCTGACAGTCAATGTGACCCACACACACACCACATACCTGGGGGTTTTGTTGTTGAGACTAAGTGCAATTTCATTGACACATCTTGGGTGATTCATGACCAAGGTAAAACCAGACTGTTTCAAAAAAAGAACAAATTACTCATGTTGGGTTCCCCTAAAATGACCTTTCTAATAGTTTTAAGCAGGTCTGCAAATACCTGATAATTCATGATAGCACGCAGACACATAATGCAGAGGTGAACGTCATCTCTTTGGCTGGCCAAGCGAGCATTTCGCAGAGTTTTCCTACTATGGGCCAGTGAAGTTATTCTGATTTGGAGAGGGACATGATAAATAAAACAGAGAAGAAGCTTTTCTGAATAAGCTTGAAAAACCCTAAAAAAACATATTTTGTTAATGGACTTTATATATTTTTTGCATCTTCAGCATTTTACCACCTTGCAGATATGATCTTTACTCTGATCTAAACATGATCTATAACATTTTTCTTGTATATTTAGGTATGTTGTGGATTTACCGGATAGTGAGGGCTCGTGCTGCTCTGGTCATCCCGTGTGTCGTAGAATGATTGGCATTTTTGGCCAGATCTTCCACTGATCTTTCAGACAACCTCCTGGTGTCTGATACCGAGCTGCCATTTTCCACAGGGTCCACCTCAAACCTGAGAAACAGGTCAGGAATTCAGTTTATATCTGGAGAGTTTGAAGCTTGGAGCTACACGAAAGGTCTTCATAGATAATGTTGACTTATTAAATAACAGCCTAATAAGACATTGATGTTTAGTGTTAGTAATCAGAGTATAAACGTACGGTGCATCGCTCTGAGCGTAAGACAGGTAGTCCACCAGGACATCCAAACCTTGGTTTGTCTCATTAAGAAACTCTTGAGCCCATCTAAAAAAAATGAATGCAGAGGTTAAATGCAGAAAAAAGAGAATATCTGAAATATGATTCCTTCTGTTTTTGATAACAATACAAACAAGAAAAAATTGATCACTAACCCAATGTGATTTGTTCTCAGAGATATTTCCAGTTCTCTCAGGACTTGGGTTGACTCCTGCACACGTTTCTTGAACTGTGGAGAAGGAATCACAGAGATGAGATCACTGATATGACCTTTTTGAAAGGTGGGTGGTGGGTTATATGTCATAGACACATAAATGAGAGACGGTATGGAGGTGTGACGACAAAAAACTGTACTAGGGATGACTGTACTGACCCTGCGTGTCACTCCACCCTGATCCTGGTAAAAGCTCTTGATTTTAGTCAGGTAAGCTGAGGGAGGGTTCTTCACCTGAAATCTCTCCTAAAAGACAGAGAAAGCAGAAGAAGCGATGAATGTATTGTATACATACTATATCTATATTCAGATACTGTACGTGTACAATGTTTCGTCATATTGAAATTTATTGTTTGATTATTTAAAAATATACACCTCTAAAGATGCAGAAGAAAAATAATTTTATTTGTATTTCTCAGTTGCCATAACAACTTGCATTATGTGCATGCACAGCAAAAGCTTTCATCTCTCAGTTGTCTTAGAGACACAAATATTACACAGGAAGTGCATAGCCACAGTTTCACCTACGTAGGATTCTGACATCATACCATTACTGTTTCTCTGTTTCCCTTTAAGTCACATCAGATCAACCGCCAACACACTATCACAGTTTTGACCTTACTTCATTTACCACTTTTGCATCTCTTTATTTTAACAATAAAATCATTAAAGCTTAAATAATCTACATAAAAACATTAAAAGTGGCACTATCTTATCAGTCACTTTTTTATTAAACATTGTGTTTTTCCTAAATACTGTGAATACCGCATATACAGTTTGATGAGGTGAATCTGCTGATATAGAAGAGTGATAAATTATAAGTTATATAAGTTATAGTATTTTAATTGTATCCTCATACACATAATATGAAAAGAATAAACAGGTGAGTTAACTAATGAGTAGAGATAGTAATAATTACCAGTTACTAGCTATTTGAGATTTCTTATGGGCACTTAACTATGCTAAACTATGACTGAATTGTTGGCTTGATGTTGTTTTTTCTTTAAGATGCTAATGTAAATGAGTAATACACCAACCCCCTCCTCCTATAGAAACATTTACAAATCCTTTTGTATCTAAATGTGATCCCGCAGACAGCTACAGGTCACCCCTTCACTATAGACGTGCAGTATTTTAGTATAGCTGCTTAAAAATATAATTACTTTCTCAAATTAAAATAATGAACAAAGAAATGAGAGGAACAGTTAATCTACAAGTCAAACAAAGATTTAAATGATTCATAGAGAGCAGTGATACTTTAATGTCATGATTGAGAATGAAAATGACTCGTTCTGTGGGAACTTACCTGATCACAAACCAGTTCCCATTTCTTCTCATTGTCATATTGACTCAAAAGCTTCAATTTATCTGGAGGCAGATTCATGGAGCTCTGTGAACACAGATTAGAGAAGAGTCAATCTTTGTGCACATGAACACATCCATATTAGAATACTAATTTGTTTGTGGAGTTTTTGCCTTCAAGCATTTGCAAGACTTCCACAATTTCTAAACACATCTTATCTAACATTTATGCCATAAATATGTCACATTATTTATGTCTGATGCATGACATCAGTCCAGCTGATGAGCAGGAAATGTCATCATTCATACATGACTGTTCTGACAAATCAAAACATATAATAGTTTTACAGCATTGACAAAAACTTTGTCGCATATTACACATGTATTAAACGCTGTAGGCGTGTTGTTTTTCTGCTGTTGAAAGAGGTAGGCATGTTGTTATGACCTACTTTAATTGAGGGAAATTATTTAAAATCATCAACAATTTTTTATGGTTTGTGAATTATAAAATTAACAAGAATCTGTGTATAAACTTTCAGAGTTCATAGAAAGTGACATACATTTTGTAAACAAATGTTTTTCTGATGAATTTGACTAAAAGTAGGACACTGCTGTGAAACCTTATAAAAGATACTGTATGTTCTGTAATATTAATCTCTTCCTTCTGTCAGGACATATGATAGCCTATATAAAGTATTGAGTTATGGTTTGGGGGCATGTGGGCTTCAACTTTAGTGAGTAATTATGTAATCTCATAACTTTAATAATGTGAAAAAATTTAATAAACCAGTACATTTGTGTCTGATTCATTTCAAAATGGAAATTGTTAATTTCAGGTATTGTCTGATGTCTTATAACGATAACACAGTTATTGTTTTTTCTTTAGTCTACTTATAATTATTATCTTATCACTCTTGAAGATCATATGCTGTGTCAGTCATCAGCCTGATGCAATGCCACTTCCTGAAAAGGACCAAGCCGCTAAAATGTCTTAAAGTCTTACATCTAATACTAATTAATTTTTTACTCTCACGCCATATCTGTAAATGCATCTGTAAACCAAATGAAGAGTGGAAAAGGATGTTAAATAAAGTCTAGAAGCGTTGTGTTCTTGGGTGTTTCCTCCCGAAGCAGCTAGAAACTTCCGCTCTGAGAGTGGTCTTCTTTTTTTTTTAGCTTGCGTGCAAAAAGAGTGACAGCAAGACACTTAGCGGGTTTAAGAAGAAACAGTGAGAATATCAGGGTGGGGCTGGGGGGAGAATTAACTGTGGTCAACTGGTGTTATAACTGAAAAATGAAGAGAGGCTACATTATAATCATATTAATACGGTTAAGGAAATTACATGAAAATTACTGTATATTCCTTACTGTTGTGCTTACAGTGTGACTCTAATTGTGATGTATGTATTCAATAACACACAATGCTATGTTTATTGAGTCTGCCTTGACATATAGGGCCAAAATGTCTAGCTGTTAATTTGTCAAACTTACTTAAAAAAATTGAAACTAAAATTGTTGACATTGAGCTTATAATATGAATATGAATGATTTAAATAATTTGGTCTACAAAGAATTTAAAATAATTATATTTATGTTGACGAGTCTGACCTTTGATAAAGCTTTTATTAATGCTCAATTAAATGCCACAACAAATTGATCAATAAAGATGATGTCACATTTAAGTGGATAAAAGATTCATGTGACACCATTAAGACTATGTCCCTGCTGTCTTACAGCACTGAAAGATGAATGTCTCTCACAACACAGGGCCTCTTCTGGTCTTATGACTTCTCTTATAACGTTTCTTAATTTGTCATACTGCAAGTTCCTGAACGAAAAAACCATGTGGAACTAATGTGACAGTATTTGTATTGTGTTACACCCAGTCTTGGTAATGAAGCTAAAATAAATGGACATTAGTAGTGTTTTTACAAATAATAATAATAATGATGAATATTTGGAATTTTTGCTCATTTTAGGTGAATTATTTCATGTGTGACTGCATGTGTGAGTCTTTAATGCACTAGGCCCCAGGGTTTGTTTATTGCTGTAACTACTTCTGTATGTGTCTGTTGTGTGCAAATGCAAAAGCTATAGAGAGACAATGTGCATATAACTGTCTATGTACTTCTTAGCAGACTGACACTTTTTCATTAAAACAGAAAGTGTCAGTGTCCAGTTGCCGTATAAGAGTGTCACTTGAGTTAAATATTGTGTTGAATGTTTTCATGGCTATGTGTAATGCACACTCACCAAAACCACACTGAATCGCTCCTCCAGCTCCTCCTCGGGGGGCATGGGTAGTTTGGGAGGAGCACTTTTCTTTTTGGGTATGGAGGGAGCGGGGTTAATCCCACCTGTAGATCCCTTGGTCTCCTGCCCATCCTCCTGCTCCAACCCTCCTGCTGCATTACCCATCACAGCCTTCCTTAGGAATTCCAGGATATTGATCTGTTTTGGGAACAATCACTCGCCAAGGTCCAAAAGCCTAATCTCTCAAGAAATCCCAGCCAAATCACTGCAAAACAGATCCTCAATGTACTGGTAGAAAAAATACGCTGAAGCGTTCAAGGTCAATCAGGACCTGAGCTGGTGGAAGCACATGGATGTGCTTTCAGTACAATCAGGGGCTTAGAAGTGACTCTTCAAGACAAAACTAAGCAAAAATTTGAAGATAGTAACCTTGTGCACTCCAAAATGGTGTAAGTGATTATGAAGGTCTTAAAAAAAGGAAATTCAGAATGATCAAAGTCACAAACAGAAACCCCCAAAGTATTGAGTAATTTCCTTTGATTTTAAAATGGAGGATAAAACACACATGTACCTTTGCTTAGTAAAAAAAGGAAGAAATATTTCTGTTGATACTTTTTACAATAAACACAGTAGAAGTCCAAAGTTCAGCTCCTCCAGCATCTCAGAGTAAAACATGTTGATTACCGGTGTAACAGGCCTTTATCCAGGAGTCTAATCCAGGACTCTTGCTTGAGTGTTGAAGCATCTTTCTCAAAACTCTTTGTGTCCGCACCCTCCTCTGTTCAAAGGACAAAGGTTTTTTCGACAGAAAATGCAGATGTTTGCGAAGTTACATAAAGGCACCTGTCCAGACACACTATTGTGTGTTGCTGAAATGAAAGAGAAGCAAGTGTGCAGGCAGAAGGAAACCACAGAGAAAAGCAGAAGCATCACAGCTTCCTGAACACCTCGCACTACAGAGAGAGAGAGAGGGTGTGTCAGTTTGTTCTTACAGATACTAACATGTTTGTATTTAAAAAATGGCCTTGCATCTGGACATGTGTTTAACTGAAAAATAGCATAGTACTAACATAATATGTGGATTATGTAATGCCCGTTAAGGCCCTTTAATTGTATAACCAGTTGAATACAGTAGATTATATTTTCTTACATGATCATGCCATATAGCATGACATCTCAAACCACAGGGTTATAGTTTAAACATGTAATCTCACTATACAGAATTGTTTACTGATGAAACTTTGTTTACTATTGGACAGATAACTCCTCCCCAAACTCACATCATTGGTTGACTCAAGTCAATGTTAATTATATTGAGCTGGTCAGAATGCTCAGAACCTTACAGTATATGGCACACAGACACAGCATTTTTTTTCTTACATTTTAACCTACAAACGACTTTCTCTGTGTATTAAGGTGGGTTAACAGAAAAATATCCACTTCAGCTTTCAGAAAGAAGTCTTATCTGTTGCAAGAAGTTCCTCAAGCGGGCTTTCAGTTTATCTGTTAACCTCGAGTAGATCACCACCACGTGGAAAACATGAACATACACACTTGTGCTCATCTATACGAAAATGTGTCAGTATTTTCACTCGTGCACATTTAAATAGTTATTACGTAATACGTAAATTAATATGGATGGACGAATTTCTGGTAAATGAAAACTATGGACATTTTCCTCACAAATTTCAAGTGATTTTAAGCATTCAGATGTTAAAATTAAGACATTATATGTGGGTCACTTGGAATGACTAGAAACAATACAAACATTTCCTAAACTGTTTTCGCTATAAATCGGTTGATAACTGTAAATTAGTTTGGGCGATTGTGGTAAAGGTCAGACTGTCATACCAGACGATGACCGCTAGAGTTCGCTGTTCATAACATCCCCTCATTGTTTACTCCAAAATGACGGAAAACAACGCATCGCCGGAGGATCCCTGGCTTAAAGTAAGCAAAACTATTAAAATAATTACTGCCTGTTGACTCTCTCAGTTGTTTTCTCTGATCAACCCTCGTAAGAGAGTTTCTCTTAATATGTGTAGGTCTGTAATAGTTAGTTTCTCTCTTTAGCTCAGCTAGCTAATCACAAAGATAAGTAAGTCTGAGGAACAATTTTCCTGCTTACCACATGATCTAAACTTTAAGTGTAGTTTCTTAACTGTTATTTAGACAACATATCACAGCAACAACATTGTCAAGACTGTTCTGAGATTAAATGAACTGTTTTTGTAGCTGATAGTAGAATGGAAATTGCGTGACAGATGTGAAGGAGTTTGTTCTGCTAAGCTAGCGTGTTGGCTAGATCGATTCCTGCTGGGCGTGTTTTAAAACTTATTAAGCGGCCTACCTAGAAAACATTTTGCATTATATTGACGGCCAGTTTCTTCATATAGACTTGACGTTCTCTTCCGATCATGCTAATTTGCGAATATAACGTTGGGAAAAAACACGTGATGCCCTAACATGCTGTCTAGATAGACAGCTCACCAGTTTTTAAGACGGTCTTTGTGTTTGTCCAGTCACTGTATTGTTCAGTACATTATGAGTTTCTGCTGCATTTATATGCAAGTTTCTATCTAAAGCATGACAAGAATATAAAATATCCATTCATTTTCACAGGCTGTAAATGACAGACTTACAATTTGACAGTGATTGCTCAGTCTGAGAGCTTAGAAAAATATTATGCATGTCATTTAAATGCCATACTTTGTCGGGTTATTTGGGACACATCACAGTAGGGAGTCTGAAGTGTCCTAGATAAAGGTGGGACAGGATGGGTCACGCTATTTTTGCAGGTTGTTTGATCTGTGGATGTTGGTTTTGGGAGAGAAGAAAATATATTTCAGCTGTGTCTGACTGTTCTTCTCTTTCTACATTATGTCTCAGCAGACAGATGGCACATTTAGCGACAGCGGCTTCGACCACAGTGAGTACTTGGACTGTACAGTAGAATTCTCCAAAAATGAAAATTCTTTCATGAGTTTCATCATTTATTTACCCTCATGTCATTTGAATATCTTTAAATATCTTCTTTTGTGTTTAACAGAAGAAAGAAAGTCATACAGCTTTCGAACGACATGAGCATGAGAAAATAATGACAGAATTTTTGTTTTTGAGTGAACTATCCCTTGAAAAGATTACTAACACTTATGAAATCATAAAACTGTCCTAATGTTAGACTTGCTCTCCTTTTCTTTAGGTTTCTTTGCAGAGAGCGCTCGCAAAGGAAGCGTGGTGTCAAGAGCCAACAGCATTGGATCCACAAGTGCCTCTTCAGTACCAAACACAGGTAAAAATGCTACTGATCTCCAGTCATCTAATGGTCAAATTCTATGTTTACTGAAGTTTTCTGTGAAGACATACCATTTTCTGGATAGTTTACGAGAACCAGTAGCTAACAGACCATTGCTGTTTGCTTTAAATCAGATGATGAAGACAGTGACAACAGACACGATACTCCCTATAAGGAGTCATACAAAGACCGGAGGAGACAAGCACACACTCAAGCAGAGCAGAAACGCAGGGATGCTATAAAGGTACCAGTTCATTCTTCAGTGATTTCATTTTAGCCATGAAGAATTTTTATCATTGTTTGCATGTGTATCTGTATAGAAAGGCTATGATGACCTGCAGTATATAGTTCCCACATGCCAGCAGCCATCTGAGTTCGCTATGGCTTCACAGAAGATGAGCAAAGCTACAGTCCTGCAGAAAAGTGAGAACCTCTGATCTTTATTACCTATTTATATTTTCTCGCTTATCACATGTCTTTGACTGTGGAATGGAAAAACATAGCAAATCTTATGTGTCTGTGCGATTGTAGCCATCGACTATATTCAGTTTCTTCACAAAGAAAAGAAGAAGCAGGAAGAGGAAGTTTCAACACTTAGGAAGGAGGTGATGGCATTGAAGATTATGAAAACGTAAGTGGTCGGTTAAACGACGTGTGGAGTCTGTTGGTAACTGCTTAAGTAGACAAATGTTATTTTAAGAGGGTCGGACAAAGAGTTAACAAACCCAGTGTTAAACCCTGCTCTTATACTGATGTAATAACTCAATAATCATATTCAGAATAGAACATACTCTAATAATAATAGGTGAATATACTGTAGAATATACTGTATACTATAAAATATTTAGGATTCTGCATTACTTCTTTGAGCAAAAATCATTTAAATATAGATTGATGTAATTCAGTATTGGTATTTTCGATCTTACATATTTTATGTGTACTTTATATTTGTGGTTGCACAGGAACTATGAGCACATTGTGAAGGCACATCAGAATAACCCTCAGCAGGGCAGCGAGCAGGTTTCAGATCAGGTGAAGTTCAGCGTGTTTCAGAGCATCATGGACTCCTTGTTCCAGTCCTTCAGTGCCTCTGTCTCTGTGAGCAGCTTTCAGGAGCTTTCTGCCTGTGTCTTCAGCTGGATTGAAGAGCACTGCAAACCTCAGGTAGCACTTAAGTGCACACATTTATCTCTATTCATCGTAGGCAAGAAACTCTAACAATGCACAGGATTCAAAAATGTCTTTTTTTAAATATTCAAAAATGTATGACAAAAATACAGCATAATCACTGCTTGCTGTGACAATTGTAGTAGTACTGTAAATGCTATGTTGAAAACATTCAAACTGCCAAGTATAAACAAACTTGTACCAACTAGAGACCACGTTAAAATGCACATCATAACATTAAAAACAAACAACTGAAAACGCTGTGGCAGCTTCTATCTGGAAACACAATCTTAACTTTAGAAAGAACCACAGAGTTTTCTCATATAATAGCAAGTGAAAAGTTATTGACTGACCGTATTTTGTGTTGTTGACAGACGCTGAGAGAGTTTGTGCTGACTGTGTTGCGGCAGGTGAATGGGCAAATGTACTAAAGCTCTAAAGACGAGGGTGTGACGTCTTCACACCCATCTATTTTCCCTTTCAAAGACACAGGGACTGTCTATCTCACAAATACACACTATGCAGCAGGGAGTAAAGCACACTAATGGACTGGGGTGCATTCAAGAACTCCAAACAGTGATTGCATGATTGTATTTACAAGTATTGACCGGTTTTACCGGAAATACAGGTATTGGGGGTGATTTGATGCGGACAGTTCCGTTATCATTAATGTGGGAATTTTAATTGTGCTTTTATCATTTATAACACTAGCAACTGAGAGGACATCTACATGTTAGCATATAACTTTGTTTTCTTTTTATGTATTCAGTTGATTCAGAAGGACTTTCTTATCGATAGCTTTTAAAGGATGAGGAATCGAATAAGCGGACAAAATGTCTTGTCCACAGTGCTGTTGATGTTGCTGAACACACCCCAGTTCTAAAGTTTAATCACACATTTAGATTTCTTAAAACTAGAGAGTTTTATCAGTATTTATATATTTGAATAGGTTTGTGGTTGTAATGCTGCTTCACAGGTGTATTTCACACCTGGAGCTGTTCTAAAGATTGTGATACATCTATCAAATTGCTAAATTACACACCAAACAACTGTCATCTTATTAAACTTGGTGTGCTGAATTCATTTCTTTACCTCATATTCAGATAATTTTCCAAAGCACAACTTAACCTGCGTACAGCATTTTGCTGGAAAGGGGAGCCGAGACGTTTGTAGTTACACTGTGATGTATTTATTGTCATGTACGACACGGTTGTATCTTTTATTTGTTGAGGTTTTACGTCCAAAAGTCAGCTGTGCCACATGCTTTAATACTATCAGGCAATGCTGAGCCAAGGCCAAGACAACGATCGGAGTTCCTCTTTCCTCTTTGGAAACAAAGTGACCAAAGATCGCAGTGTCTACTGTATGCACAATGAAACGACAAACCTTTAACTGTTGCATCATGTCTGTTTTTGTTAAGCTGTATTACAAGTTTATGTAGCGCAATCATTTTAAGTGTTTCATTCTAAATGTATGTTATGAGTTTGGGTTTTTGTGATCAGTATGTTCTCTGTGCTGCATAAACTGTAACTTAAGACACAGTCACATCCGGACACAGTAACAGCTTCATGTGGTGTGATCACTCAGATATATTTATAATTTAATCAGACAAAAGAATAATGACATCACAATTGAGGTCTTCTCAGGAAAACAGATATTTTTCTGTATTAAGACTTTGAATAACAGATGATTGTACAATCAGCTTTTTGAACTGTGCTGAAAAGGGACATCTTTACATGTTAAGCCATAGTGGAGAGACAAGCCAGCCCACAGAAATAAGGCGAAATCATGTTATTAGACTCTAGTGCTTTTGCATTTCTTTCGTTAAGAGAACCTGGTTGAATTATTTTTGTATCAGTATAATTTTTAATTCAAAAATAAATGTTTAAACTTATTTACAATGTTTATCTTTCTTTTATACATAACATTTTTTTCAACAATGCCTCTCTCTCTCTCTCTCTCTCTCTCTCTCTCTCTCTCCCCAAAATCCTTTCTGTCACTGTCTTAACTATTCAAGACTAGCTCCAAATACTGGGTTCCCAGCACCAGTATCCATGACATCTGAATGAAATCAGTAATTTCCACATCAAATGTTGGGTATTGTTACTTTGTGGTCTTCATCTGTTTCAATTCCAGCCTCCTCCTGATTTTAAACACAAACACAGAATAAATTAAGGCCCAGTCAAAATAAAAGGAAACATTCACAATGAAAAATAATCAGATGTTGACAGGTAATTTAGAAATAGCCTGATGCTGCAATGGTTTAGTGTCTTTATTTGGCTGCTTAAAAAAACAAAATATTTTAAAGCAATAACTCACCATAAATTGCTTCTTGCTCTTCGGGTACCCTTCTAAAATAGATCCCATCATATCAGTAACCTGTCAAGAATAAAAATCACAATTTGAGACTTTCAATCTTACTGTATGTTGTGCATAAACTATAAATATTTTAAAATTACCAGTCTCTTCCTTTTCCTCCACTCCTTCACATAAGTCTCTCGCTCTTTGTAAACCTAAGGGAGAAAAATACATTTAACTACACAGCGACATAAGTATACACTGTTGACTGCCCATGAGACCAAGATTAGTTTCTCATAATTTATAACTAAGAGTTCTGAATTATATTAATACTATCAGACTTTGTGTCAAGGACATCAAATTAACAAGCACTAGAGAAACCAGACAGACCTTTTCCCTCTCCTCTGGGGTCACATGGTTTGTAGCTGATGTGATTTTATTCAGGCGTTCTCTGTTTCCAGAGCACTCTGCCTGCAGCTCCTGAATCTGGATTTTCATCTCTGCTGTAGTTAAAGAGCTGTTCAACTCCTTCAGCTCTATGGACAGAAACATGACATCGATTTTTTTCAAATACAGACTTTTTGTTTATTAAAAAAGTAGAATAGACTTTTTTTTAATGGCAGGTGAGAAAAAGGACAGATGTGTATAAGTAGATACATCACACTGAGCACACACCTGTATCTAGCTGTCTGCAGCTCTGTGAAACGCTCTGTACTTCTGCATTGAGGTCTGCAATGTGACTGTCCATTGACTTCAGGTCAGCATCACTCACATCAGCAAACTGAGACTGGAAGAAGTCATGGAGACCGTCATACTGATCAACCAACAACTGTCTCAAGATGAAGGACAAATCTTAAACTTGTTTATAGTGTCACGTAGTTTCTGAGGAGCTGGACCAACCTGATCTGCAAAGTAGATCTTCTGCTTGCCATAGACTTTCTCTCGAATCTTTCCTTCCTGGGCCAGTTGCTCCATTGCTTTGACCACTGCCTAAATCAGTGCGGAGAATCACATTCCTTTTTAGGACTACTGCATATTCAGTCCTTGACACCATATATCAAAGCACACTTTAATATGAATTGATCGTGGATGCACATATAGTGAACCGCACTAACTACGTGTAATTCAAAATAATTATGATAATCACAAATGTTTAATCAGAAACACACTGTACTTTACCGTTTTACCCAAGCCACATTGTTTCTGGAGGTTGGTAAAGACATCTTGCGCACTATATGGTCTGTTCTTCTCGTTCAGGTAGGCGAGGATCTGTGTTACAGCTGTTTGTGAGAAAAAGATCGTTTTGCTTAGACTTATATAAATGTTAGACTTAGATAAATGTTAGAGCACAACTACTACTAAATCAGTGTTACGCACCTGAGTTGTCTTTTTTACTCATGGTTTATTTTATTCAGTGTAAAGCTGTCAGCGATCTGCACTATACTGTTGTTTACCTCAGTTTTCGCGCGCCGAACTGAATTGTGGGTCTACCGATGACATCATATCCGCCAAAACGCTGGTAGTTATAGAAACGTAGTTTTTTTCTTTGCGTTTAATTTGTGTGTTTTGTGAAGTACAGAAAATATTTGTCTTTACTAAATATATCTTAATAATAAGGTTTTATGTTTAACATTTAACACTTAAAATGCTACATCTGCGCAAAGGATTTCTTTGTATATTTTCAGTTGAGTTTGATGAAAATATTTAAGTATTCGAAATATTTTTATTTATAAATATCTATATATGCATTTATAAATATTTATATACTTTTAGTATAATTTTTATATAGTTTTTTGTGTATTATTACATTGTTTAAAACCTTTCACATGTTGTCCTTTTAGTATTATTTTGTTGATTTGTTGTAGATATTGTGCAATTTCTAATTTTGTATTTCAATAATAATAGTATTAGTAATACACATAACAATAGGTCATAGTTAAATAAATTGTACATCAACAAATAATGAAGAGCAAACCTTAAATATGTTCATTCATCAGTTTATTGTTTTGCACATCAAAAGTTATCAAAAAACGATTAAAGAAAATGGAAGAAGAAAATACTACTGTACAGAAGAGAAAATCACTGCAATTGCAAAATAAAAGTACATAAAGAATCCAGTAAAAAGGCTCAGACAAAGAGAGGAAAAAAGTGATTCTGTATTTTCAGCCTCAAAATGACAGACTGCTAATTGATTCATATTTAAATCACTGACAACATCAACAGATGATACTGAATGTCATTTTTTATGTATAAACCACCACCTTATAGTGCTGTTGCTGGTGAGTTTTGTTTCAACTGACCACAAATTAGTGAATAAATTGGGCAGAAAGTCCTCCACTGTATAGTAATGACATGACACTCACATTTATGTTTTATCGAAATAAAGATGGACATTTTATCAGAGTGCATAAAAGATGTGTTTAAAAAATCGCAATGACCAACACAATATTGTGTCCACATGAAAAGTATTTATAACAATACAGAATTAAAGTAAAAATAGGACAAGATTAAATGGTTTTGCAGTCTATAAACTAATTACGCATCACAACTATTTTCAAGTAACAACTACTGCAAATTTGTGAATCTCAAAGAAGGACCAAACTTTTTAAACACAGCAATCCATGAAATCATCAGCAATTAAAAACAAAAAATAGAGCTTAAAAAAAAGAAAGAAAGTAAAACCACAGCAAATTATCATAAGCATTACACTCCGAAGAATGCCAACAACCTAACTCAAGTTGGATGGATAAAGTAAGACATTTGTATGTAATAAGCAGTCTGGTACAGCAGATAGTGACAGATAGAGAATCAAAATGTTACCTTTTATACTTCAAATTTATGCTTAAACGCTCACAAATTAAACAAAATCTGAATGAAAACTTTTCCTTCCTTGCATTCAAATGATAGAAAGATATAATAATTGATCTATGGTAACATATGACTTTTTATTGATATAGCAGTTGGAAGGTCTTCTACTTTCCAGCAGACACAATGATGAAAGCAATAATAAAAGCCAGCAATGATATGTCTCATCAGCATTAGGTTAAAGATAAAGAAGTGGATCTGGGTAAAGTGCTGAAAGAAAAGACTCAGCATCTACTGAAAAACTAAAACAGCAAATAAAACAGCCAAAAAGGAAAAATTCTCATTTTTTGTGCTTTATTACTGAATGTTAGACAATGTTCTAAATCTCATACCGGACCAGAAGAGAAACCTCAGTGGGAGATTTAGTTTTCCTGCTGCAACCTGTATAGATCAAACTGGTTAAAGGTGTGTTTAGAGAAGAGGCTGTGTACAGACATGTGGCAGTTACAGCCAGATGGCTCATTTGAGGTAGAGTCATTACAGACAAATCCATGTACTGCCATATCAGCCAGCGATGTTGAGCTGTCAAACAAGTTGGTGTTTCAATTGTATGTTTTTATTTCTCATTTAAAGACATAAATGAAAAGATGAACAGCCATTTGCATGACAGTATACTGTATGCATGTTATAAATTGTGGGTCTTGACCATCTCTTTATACAAGTTTCGAACCATATTACGTTTATAGGGAAATGGATGAAAATAAAATGAAATATATATATATATATATATATATATATTTTTTTTGTTTTTAATAATTATTGGCTTAATTGCATTTCACTGCTATCAGATAGACCCGATTAAAAACGTGCAGCACTCAAAAATAAAAGAGAAAACAGCTCCAGTGCCAATGTACAACAAAGCAAAAAACTTTGACAGCCGTACACACTGTGTGCTTCTAAAAAAGCTCACATCTCCAGAGTCTTAATAACATGAGAAAAGACTATGGACTTAAATGTCACTATTGCTTTATCTGACTCCTCTTCCCAGTGACGATTTAGCTGAGGATTTATATTTGTATACATAGATAGTCTTGACTCAGCATTGATGATGGAATGTCTCATTTGGTCCCATGTTAATTATCTAAGACACAAATAATGCTGCCTGTGTTTAACAGAAGCTTCAGATGCCAAATATCTATAAGACTCTGTGATTTCATTGTTGTTTTAATGTAGTAAAAATGTCTGGTGTTGATTTGCTGGTTTATAAGTAGATAAGAGATAAGTATAAGAGATTACCGGGTTATATTTTTAATGTTTCTATGATTGTTATCCTATTGCTTGACCATACAAAATAAATTGGAGTCTTTCGCATAGGAGTCTCACCCACATACCCGAATGAAAGAGGACATGGAAAGCTCACAGAGCATAAAGAGAGATTCAAATTAAAATCAAAATTACTTCACAGTGATATCAACTTTAGCCAGTGGAGGAAACCTGGCAACTGGAACATATTACATTAAAGAGACAGTTCACCCAAAAATGAAATCTTCACCCTGAAAATTACTAGAGGGTGAGACAAGAGGGTAAGAACATTACATAATTTTCATTTTTGGATAACCAAGCCTTTTAACAGTGCAAACCAAAA
The DNA here is from genome assembly GCA_019155185.1 of Beaufortia kweichowensis. Classification (NCBI taxonomy): domain Eukaryota; kingdom Metazoa; phylum Chordata; class Actinopteri; order Cypriniformes; family Gastromyzontidae; genus Beaufortia; species Beaufortia kweichowensis. Next base: position 6,500,925 of record CM032804.1, read on the forward strand.
ACACACTCTGTCTCAATCATTCATAGATAAAAGGATAAAATCTAAGCATTTCAATAGACATTCAAACAAACACTGCAAACTTCTACATGGATCAAGGTGCAAGGGACAGGTACATATACGAGGAGCAGACAGACAAAGGAAGTATCTGCAAGCAGGGTGTGTATCACACACAAACACACACAGAGCTCTCACTGTGGCTTCCCCAGCAGATTAGACAGGAAACTGGATCCCTGGGTTCTGTTCTGGCCACCCTGACCCGATCCAGATGGATCTAACTGGTTTAGCTCTGACTGATCCAACATTTCAAAGTCTTCTCCATCAAAGTCCAGGTCTGTGTCCAGCTCTGAGCTTGATTGCTTTCTGTAGCCCCTTGGAGGTCCTGCCCGTGGGGCATTCTCTCTTCGACGACCTTGGGGTGGGCGGGGCAGCAATGCCCCTGCGATTGCTGCCTGGATCATGTTGCTGGCGATGGCTCCTGCCAGGTTACTAGTGAGGTCAGAGGTAGTATTTATGGAGCCTAGGGACAGCTCAGGGTCAAGGTCTTCCTGATCAGAGTCCATCTGGGCATCCAGGTCCAGCAGGGCAGAGGTAGAGATGCGAGGGCCAGAGAAAGCGGCTGAGTTGAGACTCGGCAGCCCGATGCTGGCATCATCATCATCCTCCATAAGGGTGGCATCTGGGTTGATGGAGGGGAAATCTGGAAGCCCACAGGCAAATGATTCCTCTGGATCACTGTGCCTGTCCAGATCTAAGAAATAAATGAACCAATTACCACCAATAATCCTAAATATAATATCTATGGTAAATGTTGTTTTATTTTATTTTATTCATTTTTTGTATAAGCGCATTCCCTAATACAAAACTGTGTCTTACCCTCCGAGCCCTCAGTAAGGGGGGTCTGACCCCTGGAGATGTTAAAGGTGCCGTTCTCCATGTATGACACCTCTGCATCTGAGTGCTCAGAGTCAGTCAGGGCCAGTTCCTTAGCAACCACAGCTTCATCAAACTACAGGTACAGAATATTTAATGACAGATCAGTTTAAAAACAAAAAAAAAACAAGATCCATAAAGATCAACAGACTATGTCCTAAACCCGTCTAACACTGGACTTACCGTGGGGCAGAATGCAGCCAGTTCCTCTTCACTGTCGCTGGCTTCATCTGAGGCTCCTCTCCTAATTGGCTTACGGAGAACTACAAACACAGAAGACTTAATGGTTAATATTAATTCAATCATGTGATATGTAAAACCCTGTACACATTTCCCTTTTCTGTTTAGTTATCAGTGTTATAGCAGCCATTTTACACTAACTAATCAGATGTGTGTGTTGATTTCAAGATCATTCTGTATTCTGTAAAATGGACATTCCTCCTACATGACAGAGGAGAGACGTAGGCAGCTAGTTAGCATTTTGATGGCTTATTTTATGTTTATTTTTGCTCCCACTTCCCACTGCCGATTTCATGGCTGTTTCCTTTTTGTGGCTCTCTTTCTTGTTAAAGACATTCAGCTAAAGTCTAGCTGTCTGTGACCATTCAGAGCATTTTCTCACATGTGCTCATGCTGGATGTGTCTTGTTGACATGCATTTGCTTTTTCTTATAGATTTATAATGACAATTTAATCACATCCAAGCCTGACAATTTAAATAGTTTGCATACTAGTATATAAGAATGCTAATCCTGGACCAAATATAAAAAAGGGGGTTTAAAGCTTAAAACAACACTTAGCAGGTTTTTCCCTTAGTCAACTGCATACACACTGTTTTACTCTACTTACATTGGTTATCTATAGGCTTTGACATCATGTATCCTTTGGAACTGAAATCCAGCCACTGCAGGGCCGGCTCCAGCTTCACACACGCACGCTGCCACAGCCGATAATACAATGCCAGTGGGCAAAGCAACACACCCATCACTAATAGAAAAAGGGAGAGGCAATATTTAACAGCTGTTCAGGCGCTAGAAAGTATGAGTAAGCCTTAAGGATTCCTGCTACTCACAAGCCACGTATGAGAGAACCAGTCCAGGGATGTTGCGCCCCACCATGGCCAGTAGTGTGAACAGCCCACAAACCAACATGCAAAACTGCACAGAAAGATGTACATGTCATAATTCATATGGACCTGATAACATTATGTCACTATAACAAACTTCATTTTGGGTTTGAGAGTAACCTCACCTTTCCTGGGTTATGTCGTTTGAACTGCACAATGTCTGCTGCGCAGGAAGACCCTGAAACCCAAACTTCAGCCATGTGGTGACATAACTCAGGCACACTTAAAGTCCCAGGCTGCACCACACCCCAGCTGCCAGCCAATCAGAAAAGAGAAAATTACATTAATGGATTTCTTCTTAAAAAAACCTTAACCTTAAAAGTGAAAATGCACATATACATAGACATTACCTTTCATTCTCACCCTCATCTTGCCTTTTAACTGCAGAAGCCAAAACAAACAATGTTAAACATGTGTGTAAGCTCTGTGTTAAGGATTATCAGATAATAAAATTCAAAACATCTTAAAAGAACAGATGAACAATCTGGGTTAAGAAAACAGTGCAAATACAGTGTGGCTCCAAAAAGAAACAGTTCTTACTAATCTTATACTGGAAGAGTTAATAGTTGAACTTATTTGTTTATTATGCATTTCCATTTGTTAATTTAGCTTTTTTTAGAGCTTTTAAAAAATGGGGCATCAGCAGCCTTTTGTTCAAACACAGCAGCAGTAGCAGTGGTAGTAGAAAAGCAAGAGTATAAAGTTCACACTTACCTTTGATCTTGGGCCAGATTGTATTCCTCCAAGTGTCAACACAAACAGCCAGAGCCAGACCTGATGCCAGAAGAAAGAGCACCCTCAAAGAGCTCAAAGCAAAAAACCTGAAAGAACCATAAAGATGGAAATGTAGCTATGAGTGGAAATCTACGGTTAATATTTTAAGAGGACTATTATACTGTATACAGGTCAGTGTCAACATTACTGTGCATTTCATGCCAAAACACCAGCTCTCACCAGGTCTGGTGACGACATCTGTTATGTATCTGTCATGCTAAATGAGGGAACGATCGCTCCACAGGTGTTTCCGGTCTTACTCTCTTCCTGTGCAAATCTCAGAGGTGTTATTCACTGCATGTGATGCTGCTGTGAGGATGTGGTTTTCGACAGCTTCACAGTATGACTAATTACCAAAAAACTTGACCAAAAGGTAAGCCTTTTGTAAGAGACTAGGCTGATGACATGAATCTTCTGATATTGCTGTGATCATAAAGCATACTTCACGTCTGAATGTTTCGACCTTGATATGATGTGATTCATAAATAATAAAATACTGGCAAAATTTAGTCACAAGCTAAAGTCAAATTAGCAATGTGGTAGATATTCTTTAGATTTATTAGACGTCTAGTTAATGAAAAAATAATCCAAATGCCTTTCAAACTGAACCAAAATGCTTTGTGACTAAGCATAGACTACAGCATCTGTCTTCTCTAGAAAAGTAATGATCATCACATTCACTCATAATTCCTAAGACAAATTAATGTCTTTACAGGGACTGAAACACCATGTCATGTTTCTCTAATAAAAGAAGATAATAAAATCAGAGGGAATGCATCTCTGGTGTGGGTGACTGCACTAAGTGAATGAACACTGCATGCCTGAACAGGAAAGAAGAGAGAGACCCATCCAGCCTATGACAACTCTGTCTTCCCAGCACATCTTCAGCTCTTGAAGCATCTCTACCATCTTCATGTGTGTTTTTATGCTCTCTATCTGGGCCAAAACCTCATCTTCATATCAAAAATGGCAAAAAAGTTTGATAGCTCAGATGTCAATATTTGGTGGTTTAAATACCTATGTGAGGTATCTCTCAATGTTTTAAAGCATTTTTTATGTTTGAAGCATAACATAATGGTTTGTCAGGAAAAGTGCTGTTTTAAAATGGTCAGATCTATAACAAGTCTACATTTCTCATAAATGAGCACAAGAAGATTAGAATAAATTATAATAATTTAATAACTCATGCATAGACTGATTAAAAAGATGGTTTGACTGAAAATGTCTATAATTGTTATAACGCTGTTTAAGCTTGGATCATGGATGTCTCCATGTTTGTATCAAAGCACATGGACTCCAAGCTTAGACTAGCCCAAGAGATTTAATAAGGTATGTACAAGAGGAATCAACTGTATGTTCAATCCAGGCAGGGTTCAGATCTGGCCCAACCAACCGGTTTGGAAACAAATTTGTCATGTTAAAATTAGGCACATTAATATTAAGTAAATTAAGATGAGTTTAAAAGGATAAGTATATATATACATGTGTCAACAAACATCAATTGCATACATCACTCTGGATAGTATGAATCAGTTCAGTTATTCACAAAATTACACAGTATTGCATGCAGCACACAGCATTGTGTATACAGTAACACCAACACAGCCAGAACTCAATGTCTAAATATAGACATCCCTGCCATCTGTTTCTCATCTTAAATGAAAGGAGCAAAAGTCTGCCAAATACACCCAGCTAAAACGTAAAGCATTTTTACACGATGCACACAATGTCAATGAATAACGCAGAAGCTAGACGTACAAGGTTGTAAACAGAATAGAGATAAATCATGGAGATAAAGCTCACCAGAAGACGACATTGGCGGCGGTGTAGAGCAGTACACTATGGAGGGGTCTCTCCCACAATAATACAGACTGGAGATATGTGAGCAGGCGTTCATGCGGTCCTAACCGATCCATCAACATCGATTTCACCGCGCAGATCTGCTCCCAGTTCCTGTCGGAGCACGAACTGCTCCTAAGGCCGACCCTCGAGCGCAGTTTCCCCGAGCAAATGCTGCCCTCGGCCACGTCTTCCGCTCCAGCATTATGAGACATACTTACGGGTGTTTTACGAAGGTTACAGCAAAAATACCAGCACAAACAACAGCAAAGTGAAGATGAAACTAAAACCGAGCTTTAGAGTGTGTATAGGTCGCTGGTTAGCTTAGCCCGAAAGCGGTTCAGGACAGCAAGGTGATAGCAGGCAGACCTCGTGCGAGGCTGCCGACGAGCAAAACAAAACCCATAATTGAATTTAAATAAGTATGTTATTACGTTTAAGTGCCGTTTCGATTTAATGGTTTCGTCGTGGCACTGTCATGTCCAGCCGTTGTTTTTGTCTTGAAATGACACAGGCACGACGGGAGCGCGGAGGACGGGCTTGATCTGGCCAATGGCATCAGGATTATCGTTAGAGCTGGTGAATAAACAACCAGCACTAGCACTACCTCACTTCAAATGTCGCCGGCAAATCATTCACAAAATGCTGGCAAAATGTTTTAATGCAAGATTTTTTTAAACAGTTTTATTTTTGTTTTACATAAAGGGTCTTTATAGCTCAGCTCGGTATAAATTTTTCAGTCAAACAGTAGATAGATAAATAACTGTAGATAATTACTATACTAATTACTATAATATCCACATATAATATATATATATATATACTTACTAACTTAACACAAATAAACCTATTATTTTATGGAGTGAACAATGTCATTTTGCAACTACTGTACTGTTTATTATATATCGCATTGATCCTGTATATGAGTGAAAATAAAGACCATGAAAAGAAAACAGATCTTTGTTTGTAGTTGTTGCTAGACACGAATAAATTTAAGTGCTATTCAGAACACTTGTACCCTAAAGTGTCATTTAAACGTGACCTGAATTTTCTAAACTCTCTGCGGACAAATTTCCTCTATCTGCGTAAATTGCGCGCAGCTTTGACGTTGTTAACAAGCGCCTTTCATTACGTCACTAACGCTTTCTATTTGTCAGTTCGGTTTGCTTTGTATACGTCTCAATCGGCCTCTTGTCTACATACAGTTCCTTTAGTAAATTTTACAAATATTTATAGATTTACTTTAGTTGACATTGGCCGTGATTTTAAAGGCTGTTGATCTGGGGGCGCATAATTCTGCGCATGCGCAGTGTAAATTCGTTAGGCCCTTGTGCTGTTGGAGCGGGAATACACACACGGGAGAGTGGCTGACTGACAGCAGCACATCTCTCTGTTTCCTTTACTGTTCATCTAATCAAAACAACAGGACAGCATGCCTCGAGAAATCATCACCCTTCAGCTCGGACAGTGCGGCAATCAGAGTGAGCTTATGAAACATTCCTAATATTATGATAATTATTTGCAGAAGAGATGGGCTTCACCATAAACAGTTAGCTAGCTAGCTATCAACATGATCAGCTTTACATAGACTTCACACATATTCTTAAGTTATGGAATCGTTTTTGTTGCATTGGGGTTTTCTTTACGTGCAAGAAGCCAATAACTCTTTCGTAAGTTTTATACATTGTCTCCATTATGTTTGTTAGTTTACTAAATATGTAATAATGATAAATAATTCACGTCACTTAGAGGTGGTTGTAATGCAATAAATGTCAATTAATTGTAGGGAATCCCATTTTGTCAACAGTGTGTATTTTAAAACACAAATCTAAGCGTTTTGTTGTTTGTTTATGTTTTGGTTACAGTTAGATTAGGTTCAGATAGATGAAAGCTGATGCTGTTCATACAGTGTGAGAGGAGACAGCTTTGTCTTTGCCACAGAAATCTAAGATTGTGAAAGATGTTTATGCAGACAATAGCAACTACTATCATAATCATAACATGATATTTACTGTGTTTCTTAGACTTCGTCATTGATATTTTGAATTATGTGTCTTTGTTTTTCTTTGCAGTTGGTTTTGAGTTTTGGAAGCAGTTATGTGCTGAGCATGGCATCAGTCCAGAGGGCATTGTAGAGGAGTTTGCCACTGAGGGTACTGACCGGAAAGATGTCTTCTTCTATCAGGTACACAAAAATAAGAATGGATTTACACTGTAAGATCTTTGAATTGAATATCATTTCCTGCTGATTTGGTAAGAGCACAGCCCTAGCAATGCCAAGGTCATGGGTTAAATCCCAGGGAATTGCACATAAGGTATAGTGCAATGCACTCTGTAAGTCACTTTGGATAAAAGGGTCTGCCAAATACATAAATGTTGTGTAAGTCTAATACTATGTTTATATTTTACTCACTGACACATACATAAATGTTGTGTAAATCTAATAATATGTTTATATTTAACCAATTTTTTTCATTTTATTTAGATAATCTATTTTATTTTAGAATCAGCATCATCAAGACAATTGTAAAAACCCAAACACACAGATAATAGTAATACAACAGCAATTGCTGCTGTGCCAGTATGGTCAGTGTAAATTAGGGTTGTAACGGTATGAGATTTTCACGGTACGATAATCGTCTCAGAAAATATCACGGTTTCGCGGTATACAATATTAAACTATCATTATTATTATAATCATCAGCTACAATGACCCTTAAATGAATGAAAACAGATATTGTTTTTGGTTTATTGTAACAAACTTTTTAAATGAAAATAAGAAAACTTTATGGAAGTATGAATATAAAAATAAAGCTGCACATCTCCCATTTGAACAAAATAAGGAATAAGTTGAATTTTGTTAAATCAGCGCTGTAAGGTATGGGTAGAGCCTAAGCAGTCAAGCTGAAAGAAGCTGCATATATGCGGCTGCGCGGGTGAGATCTGGTTTAATTTTTTTCCCAAAACCGCGGATAAGCAAATGTGCACGATATGATAATCGTACATGTCAATATCGCGATAAACCGCCATACCGGTATACCGTTACAACCCTAGTGTAAATACCTTACAAATATTTTAAGCTTGAAAGTTCATAAAAGAGTTCATATAAGTTACCACCAGGGGGAGCCTAAATCCATTATTTGCAACTGTTTATAAATGCTGTATTCATCGGCAGTCTTTATATGAAGGCGGCAAGACCTTTTTAGAAGCAGATGGAATTAATGGTTGAATTGGAAATAAATGGCACAGCTTTTATTTTTGGAACAAAAGAGCTATTCTAATTGCAGACCAAAAGAAGCTATTTCCGAGAAACTGCAGTGAAAGTCTAATGTCTTTAATAGAATGTGTTATATTACTTTTGTAATGAGTATATACTTCTGATGTTAATGGATTGTGTGCATTGCTGTATTTTGAGTTACTCTATTTTGTTGTTAGTTGTGTGGAATTGGTTATGGAATGGATAAGGTGGCCATAATCAGCTTTATAATTTGTTGTTGTTGTATTACACAGTGGATATCACACCTTTTTAGTGTTTTTAGTGAAAGAGTGATGGATATTATAAGCATCTTGTATTTTCTATGGATATTTTATATACTGTTGCTGTCGCCCCCTGCAGGCAGATGATGAGCACTACATCCCTCGGGCTGTACTCTTGGACCTGGAGCCCAGGGTCATTCACACCATCCTAAACTCTCCCTACGCCAACCTGTACAACCCAGAGAACATCTATCTGTCTGAACACGGTGGTGGAGCTGGTAACAACTGGGCCAGTGGCTTTTCTCAGGTACACTGAGTGATACTACTACATTATTGCTTTTTTGCAGTTCACTAATTGAATCCTGAGTTGTGACATTTGTTTTATGTATAAATATTTAATTTAGTCTTTTAATAAGGTAATTAAAAGCAGAGTAATTAAAAGCAGCATGTTTAATGCAAGAATTAGACAAATTATAGTTTAAAATAGTTTTAGGTGCCTGTCACTGTTTGAAACGACATCATATTAAATACTCAAATACTTAAGTTAAAGAACAGGTTCAGTCTCAACTGTCTCATTATTACCATATAAGCAACACACCCTGTAGGGAATGAATTAGGTTTTTTTTACTTGTTTGAACATATTTAGCGCAATACAAAGTCAAAAAGGTAAATGTGTATAGAAGTTCTTATATAAAACAAAACATCATGCACATCTCTAAGACCTGCTTGTACCTATTATCTAACCCCTTTGCTTGTTTCAGGGGGAAAAAATCCATGAGGACATCTTTGACATCATCGACAGAGAGGCTGATGGCAGTGACAGTTTGGAGGTATGACTCTCGTTAAGACAGTAGACTGCATTCATTTACAGCTCAGTTTGTATCTGGAAGAACTCGACAGGAAACTGGTCACTCATATAGTTGCATAAAATAACAGCACACGTCAGAGTGCAGGATAAATACAGAAAAACAACAAAAGTTGCATACAGTAAACTTAGAATCTAAAAGGAAACGTATTATGAATGACTTTTTTTTATACTTGTGTGTCATTCATTAATGCTGTCTTCTGGAGTACAGGTTTGGGCTTTTTCTGATTTGATATTTAAACAGAACTAAACACTTTCTGATGATCTCCAGATGGTTGAGTGACGTACTGTTTGACGTACTTTCATTTTTTTCTTGCTCTTTTCACTTGTACCCCATCTTAAAGTGCTGGCAAGACACTTTTAGCATGAAGGCATGAACAGAACTATATTTAAATGTATCTACGTATATTATATGTATATGTATATGTATAGTATATATGGTTATATGAAAAGTGCCAGTTTATGGTTTTTTGCCCTCTTAATTTAAAAGCTGCAGATGTTCCTTCCGTAAAAAAAACACAGAGAGAGACCCACCTCTTCCCTGCGTAATCCGTGTTGTATATTTTATTACCCACAATTACTAGGGTGTGTGTGTGTGTGTGTGTGTGTGTGTGCGCGTGCTTGCGTGTGCAAACACGTAACTGTATGTTAGTGGGAGTTGATTTAGAGCAGTGGTTTAGAGAATAAAGTTATCAGACGTGTGTGTGAGGTATGTCATGCTAATTGTGAAAAGGTGAGTGACACGCACAAAAATGGCCAGTAGGTGTAGTGTGTGTAAGATAATATCGCAGATTATACAGAAAACTGTTTTTGGAAGACCCCCAAAAAACACACGTCTCCCTAACTAAACACACCTGATTCAACTTCAATAGTAGAGAAACAGAGAAGACAAAAGACCTGAAATGGTTGTGTTGGTTAAGGGAGACATCCAAAATGTGTTCTGTTGACAGTATTCCAGGAGCAGGGTTGGTAACCACTGTAGTCAAGACATATATCATTTAATATAGAGAAAAGACAATTATTTAAAGTTTATACAAAAATACAGTAGTTTAACACTTATGGAAAACAGTTATTGTTATTTTACACAAGAAAAGTAAAATCATGTGGTGGTTACCCACAAACCTGAAGGTGAATTAATGAAGGCAGAATTGTTATTTTGGGTATGTTTTCTTTAAATTAATTTTAGTCTTTATTGTTTAGATTGAAAATTTATAGAAATTAATGATTTAGGTGATTTGACATAAATGAATGAAACGTTAAAAAAAAAAATTCCTGACTGACTGACTAGGGCATTTCTGGTATAAGTGGGTAATACAACTTTGGTCTATTTGAGACTAAAGTGCAACTAGCCTTTCTGGTCTCGTTTACCACCCTCAAGTGTCTTAGCTGTACTGTGACACACACAACACACACACACACACACACACTTGTTAATGTGTTAAATGTGTTCTCCTTGCCTTTTTAGGGATTTGTGCTTTGTCACTCCATCGCTGGGGGAACAGGTTCTGGTCTGGGATCTTATCTTCTGGAACGACTGAACGACAGGTGCATACTCATAATATAAGATGATGAACTGTCCTAGAAACTGTAAAAATTCTTCTGCTGTGCTCTTTATGGATGATTTTTGCACTCAACACTCCCTCTGCTAGATCCACACCCTCTATATTGTTCATGTAGACGTGTAGCTGTGAAGCGTTTGGGTGGCAGTATAATTAGAAGGGGATGCAGTCAGCTATTACAGGCTGTAATTACCTCTCTTTAGGGCTGTGTTTTATACCATCACTCATGCAATCTCAAGAGCACCAGCAGCGTTCCTCGCATGTTCCTATGCTTTAAACATCTTGCCGCTATGTTCTTTTATCTTTCAGGTATCCCAAAAAACTGGTTCAGACCTACTCTGTCTTTCCCAACCAGGATGAGATGAGCGATGTTGTCGTACAGCCCTACAATTCTCTCCTGACGCTAAAGAGACTGACCCAGAATGCAGACTGTGTGGTGAGAATAAGCACGCACACACACACACACACACACACACACACACACATGGTCTTTTAACCTTTGCAGCTGGCCTAGAATTTTAAAAGAAGTGTCACACACACACAGCAGGGCTTTGGACGTTAGATGAATGTATTTCTATGTGAAACAGAGCCTCTCTCATAAACACAGCTTGCTAGGCTAACTGCACATTTCCTCAGTTACACAATCCACCTTTCCAGACAGACCTTCTTTCTTCCTCTCATGCTTTCATTCCCCAAACGGCAGCGGATGGAGAAAAGAAGGACAGTCTTATGTGATTATCCACTTCTTTTTCTCCATTTCCTCCTCATTAGCAACAGCTCAGACATGCACTTCATTCAATAAACTATAGAAAGGTTTGATATACTGTCGATGCAGAGAGCTGTTATATCTGTATTATATCTGGAACATAAGATTTTTACATAAAATCATGGTTTTTATAGTTTGTGTTACCAAAACAACAGTAATTCTTGTGCGTAGTAGCTGAAGAGTTGTACAAGATTATAAATATTGTATCAGATTGGTCAGATTTTTTCAACAGGTCTACCTTACCCAAAAACTACACTTCTTCCATCGTTTACTCACTCTCATGTTATTTTCTTTTCACTGCATGACTGTCTTTTCACTGCAGAACACAGAAGAAGATAATTTGACCCCCATTGACTTCCATTGTATGGGCACAAAACCACTTTTTCCACATTTCCCAAAATATCTTCTTTTGTGTTCCGCAGAAAAAAAACTGTCATATACAGGTTTTACACGACATGAACAAAAGTGAATAAAAGAAATAAAGTATAATAATAAATAAAGTAAACTACCCCTGTAAGGTATTACATCATCTTTTAACATTATGCACATCTCCAGCAAATCTCCATTGGTGAGAGCTACAGTACAGAATAGATAGGGCATTAGTGTTGCAAATGTCATTAGTAAGGGCTGAGAAGGGTTTTGTGCATATTGTGTTTCTTGCAGCTGTCTGCTAGCTTCAGTCCTGTGTCAGGCTTATATAATAACTTTGGAAAGAGAGAGTCGGCATTAAAGTATAGAGGTTAATCAAGGGGAAAGAACTTCTGCCTTTCTTTGATGAGAAAACTCTCCTACACAATTCATGCTCATTCATGAACACTTGCTAATGCAGTGTTCTTACTGTTCTGTAATAAACCCTGTTGCAGCATTTGGTAAAAAAGAAACATTTATTCACAAGCATCACATGTGTGCAGATGCGCAATAAATATAAATGTGATAGTAACAAACAGTGTGTCTCTGTTCTGTCAGGTGGTGTTGGATAACACGGCATTGAACAGGATTGCCACAGACCGGCTGCACATTCAGAACCCCTCGTTCTCTCAGATCAACCAGCTGGTGAGATTTTTAGTGACATTTCGCATCTGATTCTTTGCGTAGTAAATCACTGAATAATAAAAAAAGAAATTGTTTGCTGTAAAATTAAATTCATCATCCTCAGTTGTATGACGTACTGTGAAGAGAAATGATCTTTTCTCTTCACACATTAGATAATATACATGAGTTAATGACATGAGTATAATACAGAACTGGGTGCATGTTTCTTGACATAGTGCTTTAAGATGATTTCACAGGGGTAAATTTAATATCCGCAGTTAGGATTACTTGACCGACGTCTCGGGCTATATTCAGTGTCTGAACATGTTCTATAAGACTGAACCAATCATGATCTAATGGATAAAGTCATAAGACTATCCTCCATGACCTCCGTTAGAGACATACCCGTGACTTGATTTAATGCAGTCTGACGTATTCATACTTAAATCTAACATTTACAAAGAATTTTATCCAAAGTTATCCACATTCAACATACTGGGTTTGTTTCAGTTGATTTATAATGGTTATATAGTCAGATATAATATTGAATAAGAGGATAAATATTAGCATAATGGTGTAATGCTTGTGACACTGATTTTAAATATTTAAAGCATTTAAACACAAAATCCAAATAGACACCATTTATTTATTTATGCTGTAATTTGATTCAATTTGTTTAGCTGAAATTACAGGGCCTTGTTCATCTGTCTTAAAACATCTAAGCCAAAGTGAGTCCCTGTCATTTTAAAGCCCATCCTTAAAGCAGAGAGGAAGTGGCATGATTGTGGTTCATCTAGGGACAGTAGAGTCACTTCTCATATATAAATCAGGGTTGGGCACTGGCACTTCTACTGCAATAAGCCACACATTATTCTACTTCATACAATCAGAATGCAGACCCTACTGTGAAAGTTTGGCAGAAGAACAGACATGAAAGTGATTTTGAAAATTGTAAGCAACTTCGCAAACACAGCATTAAGAAGCTGTAATCTGTAACTTTTTCCTCTGTATCGGCATCTCTGTTTAAAACATGAAATTGTGGGTTACTTTATGTACTTGTGTTTATGTTGGTTGAAGTAAATCATAGTGAAATTAATAGGTGAAATCAAACTTTGATGCTCATTTTCTCAAAATGAGATTTTTTGACTTCAGCCTGGTTTTCACAGACAGGGTCTCATATTTATTTTAAGTTATAAGTTATAGATTGCAGATTAAACCAATGAAATGTTAATGGTGTAATGCTAATTCTGCATGCGTAGTATAAATTTAATCGGTTTGAAAGTACAGATATTCAGTCGTCCATTAGAAGGATGAAATAAATGTGGAGTTCAGAAAAGCTGAACCAGTTGAAATCATCACCCTGACATGCTGTCGTGTTGCATTCTCACGACTAAATGATGAGGTAATAAATAACCAGTGACACACTCGTCATCAGCTGTGCTTCCTTTCATTCACATCTTCTTAAACCTCTTCCTCTCGGATGTAGAGTTTACCTTGTCAACTCCATCACTGGCTTCTTTGCCTCTAATAGTCTCCATTATACGAAATGTGTCATGTGGTGAACAAAACGGTGTGTCCATTTACATGAAGTGTGACCAGAATGCCAATACAAAACCTGTTGCACCAGTACTGGCTTTTGTGACAGATTTCAAGTGTACAGTTAGCACACCCAAATAATTGAGAAGACACAATGTGACGAAATTGTGAAACAGCTGCTGATCTCAGTTCAGTGCATTTTATTAATATTTCTTTGAACAGGTGTCTACTATCATGTCAGCAAGCACAACAACTCTCCGTTACCCTGGATACATGAACAATGATCTCATTGGTCTGATTGCCTCACTCATTCCCACTCCTCGCCTCCATTTCCTCATGACTGGATACACACCACTGACCACAGATCAGTCGGTAAGTTGAAACAAGCTGAAATGGAAATATGTTAATACACTTTAGACAAACTAGTGACACACTTTCTGTGGAAAGCATGTTGCTGTGCTGCTTATAATGGGAAAATATTGTACGCTTTTTCAATACTGTCCTTTTTGTTAGGTGGCAAGTGTGAGGAAGACTACAGTTCTTGATGTGATGAGGAGGCTCTTACAACCCAAGAACGTCATGGTGTCCACAGGCCGAGACCGGCAGACTAATCACTGCTACATTGCTATTCTCAACATCATCCAGGGAGAGGTTGACCCCACACAGGTGTGTTAGAAGCATGTGTTCTGTATTTAATGGTCCTACTGGTTTTCTCCTAAGGTGAATGCAATTTAATGATATTTTGAGCTATATGTCATATGTAATTTTTTGTTTCCTTTCAGGTTCATAAGAGCCTGCAGAGGATCAGGGAGAGGAAGTTGGCTAATTTTATCCCATGGGGTCCAGCTAGTATCCAGGTGGCACTGTCTCGCAGATCTCCATATCTGCCGTCAGCTCACCGTGTCAGTGGTCTTATGATGGCCAATCACACCAGCATCTCCTCGGTCAGTCTTGACCTCAACCCAAAATATTATTGTCTACACTACTCACAATGATTTTAGATTCGAAGAGTTGGTTTAAAGATTTCAGTAGATGTGGGCAATTCCAGTGTTATGAACGTAACATTTTCAGTCAGAACTTAAAATATTATTTCTCACAGAATCTGTTTATCATCAATATTTGGAACCATCTCTTTATATTTTACTAAACTGATCTGTGCTCAGTATGATGAAAACCTTAGGATGGTAAAAACTGTATTTTGTCATGGTATGGTAGACATTTGTATTTCTAATCCTTGTAATCTCTCTCCCTCACTTCAGTTGTTTGAGCGCACCTGTCGTCAGTATGATAAACTGAGGAAGAGGGAAGCCTTTCTCGAGCAGTTCAGGAAGGAGGACATTTTCAAAGAAAACTTTGATGAGCTTGATAACTCTCGTGAGGTGGTCCAGCAGCTCGTGGACGAATACAGCGCAGCCACGCGTCCCGACTACATTTCCTGGGGTACGCAAGAGCAGTAAAAACACGTTAAAGCTCTTGATCCACATCCAACAAGAAAACGGCCTGAAAATAATCCTGTCAAATGTAAAATTATTTCAGTAGCAGATAGCAGTGTTGAAGTGGTGAATGCAAATCATGTTCATGACTCATCATACTGTTACTCCCGAGCCTTTTCATGTTCATCTTTAACACTGCATTACTGCTATTAAAAGATCCTTTTGCATATGTATATACTTCAATTTCATATGTTTACAGGCCTATAGACAAGTTCTTTATAACCTGGTGCCTCTTTCTCTTTCCTTCAGTTCTTGCTTCTTTTTTGATGAGACAGTTTAATGCTCTTGGTCTATTTTTGTAATGCACTCTGCACTCTTCTGCACAAAATCTACATCAATCTATGTCAAGGTGATGCACCGTGGCCTGCTCACAAGCTTCCGTGACCACACACACGTCGGGCAGATAAGACTGGGTGGTCTTAGATGAATGTAACTGTAGGAGGGAGCGTGAAAGATTAAGCTGCTTGGAAAAAAAGATTTAAAAGTAGCTTATGAGTACACAATCTCACTCCCTCGCTTTCACGCATGCATGCTTTTAGACAAAAAGCACTTGCTTTCAGGGGATAGACAATGATTGTGTGGTGCTTGAATCCATTTTTTCTGAAAGCAATTCTTACAGATTATCTTTTAGCAAAGTCAAGTGTTATTCTGTACCTCAATAAGCCCTTTTCATTAGAGATTCCTCTCCGGGGGATACTTTTCTCGTCAATCAAATCCGTGATGTTACCTCAAAGTCTGGCAGACACGATCATAAATCCAATGCATTGTTTATACAAGTGCTTATGTACTTTGAAAAACCACCTTCTGTGTGAAACTTGCTTAAATTCTTTCCCTAATCTTCTATGTGTTCTTGTTATTATTGTTATACTGTGTATATAGTTTGCCATTAGACTTGATGCATTTACTTGAAGATCACAAGATTGAATAAATGTTTTTCTACAAAGAACATTTCTATGAAATCTGGTTTAATTCTGGTGTGTTAGAATACTGGTTACTCTTGAAAACTGTCGGAGGTGAAGCTGAAATCATTCACAGCAGTCATCTGCCTGTAAAACACAGATAACAGACTCTGAAATGAAGGTCTTCTCTTATAACAGCTCTATGGTCTTTCTCATCTCTATGATCCAATACCTGCTGTCAGGTGTCTACTGACATATTGTCTAAATGTCTTCGAAAGCCATTACATTTACATTTATTCATTTAGCAGAAGCTTTTATCCTAAGCAACTTACAAAATGATTTACATCATGCATCAGGGACAATTTCGTTATCATTTAATGCTTTTGTTTTGCACTGTTGCAAATGATCTGAATCAGATAACAACATATTGTTTATATACTTTGGGGGTTTTTTGCACCAAAAGCATCTGCCTTTTATATTTAATTAAAGAAATAGCAAAAAATAAAGTTAAAAACATTTCTTTATACAAAAAGATAAATACAGGGAAAAGAAAATATATTAGATTTTAATACTAGGTAACGTATAGCTATTTCATACATCAATAAAATCACACATTTATCTCCACACAGTACAACTGAAACTCAAGCGATGGTGTAATGGTGCCACTTTTATTACATACAGTATTCATCATTTTGCATTATTGCACATTTAAGTTAGCTGTACAAACAATAGTGCAATTGACTATTACACATGTAACATAATGAGAAAGGTACCATGCAGCTTAACTAACGTCTAAAGCGTCAGAGGTCATCATTCGAGTTCACACGCGCATGACAGTGGGCGGAGCTGCCTGCAGCTGCAGAGTGACATTGGAAGAATAACACAAGCACTCCTGCCGTCACAGGGGCTACAATAGAAACACGCTTCAGTTTAGCAGTGGGGCAGAAGACACATTTCAAACATTGATGTAAAGAGAAAAACAAAACAAACAAAACTTGCGATTGCCCTCCTTTGAACTTCAAGTAGTTGGTAACCTTTTTTCAAATGTGCATTCAGACAGACAGACTGCCGTTTAGCAAAGATAGTGCACACCAACAATACTCTAAGTATAGAGAAAAGAATGAGCCTGATTATAGATGAGTGTGAATTCTAGATTGTACAGGCTTTATATTTCACAGGCACTGGTGGCTGCTCTGAAGGCAACTTTAAGGGATTTTAATAATGGCCTTATGCTCAGGATCATTGGGCAGGATTTATTGCTCTAGTTTGGCAGTCATTCAAGGGGAAGACAACAGAAACTGACGAAAAGAACATTTTCAACTTTTTTGGTCCATGTCACTTTAAATGGGGCGAGTGACTCTTGATGAACTTGATGACAAAAATAAATCAAAGTAATTCTACATAATAAACGGATTATTTAACAGTTGCAGTTTCCACACCTCTTGCAATGGGGAAAAATAAATTTGACAAATAAAAAGTATATAAACATTATGACGTCATAATTTAACTATGACATCATCAGCACTTTGTAATTATTTTAATAATAGCACTAAAATACAAATACAGGTCTTTATGAAAGATATATAAAACAAAAGTTAAAAAGGACAATAAAAAAACTCACATCCACACAAACAGACGGTCATAAATAAACTTGTAGAAAGTGACACGCATGATGGGACAATATGCGCTCTCAGCAGATGAAAGACAGTGTACTTGAGCTGTTAGTCATAAAGCTAATGTAAGCAAGACGTACGGCTTCATAACAAAGCACAGTAAAGGCTACAGGCTCTTACGGAAATGTACTCATGGTGTGATCATGTTTTATAATAATAGTGTTTGATTACAGTATATCTTCAGTGTTTTAAAACAAAAAATTGTCAATGTGTTAATCACCCACATGAACCAGAATGCAATTGGCCATCAAAATGAGTTTGTCTTATGCATATGTAAGGATCAAAAGCTTTTGTGGCTACAAGTCGTGCAGTGTAAAGTTACTGTAAGCTACCAGCTCAGTCAAGCAGCACCAGGCTCAACACGTTTTACAAATACACTCATCATACAGTCAAGCTAAAGATCCTTTGGTTTCAGTTCTACAGCTTAAAAAAAACTTAAATCTTTCTCTCTCTCTGGCACACACACGACACCACCGTCGTTCGATAATGGACAGTTCTGAAAGTCTGCGCAATGAAATGTTGCTTGCACTTGCTTTTGTTTTAGAGTCATGTAGGTTTGATCAGTTTAACTTCATGAGTCAGACATGAAGTTCTTAAAGGAAGAGCGAGTGTGCATGTGCTTAAGTGTCATGGCAGCTTGTGATGCTGGAAAGAGTGATGATGCTTTTACAGTTTTTGAATCCTTTTTTGAATCCGTTTGAAGCCATCCTCTCTCTTTCGCTGGAGGCAAGTACTTATCTCTTTGGTTTCCCCGAGCACCATCCATTCCTCTTCCACTTGCACTACTCCTCCTTTATTTCTGAGTTTGTCGCAAAGCTCCTCATGAAGGGCAATCAACCAGGAAAGCATCAGTTAAGAGTGTGTGCATGTGTGTGCGAGAATCATTCTCTCCTCACACCGGGTGAGAGGGCAGCTCAAGTAGGGAGGGGTGGAGCTTAGGGTTGGTGATGCAGTCGTCCTTGCCTAGCTGGCGACGGGTGGCACTGAAGTAAGCATTCATCAGCTGCATGATCTCAGTCAACTGAGAGAAAGAGAGAGAGACAGAGAGAAATTACATTAGTAACTTTCCATTGTGAAATTTTGTCACACATTGTCAGCGCTGAGCAATTCATGTATTGTCTTCATGATGATGCCAATAAACTCTAAAAGGTAGAGATGTCAAAAGCACTTCCAAGTAACCATTTCAATAATAAAATAAACAAAACAGGACGATACTAGTCGTGTCTTTCTTTCTTACAGGGATAGGTTTTTTTAATTACGTCATTATTTTTTCACCTTTATGTCATTCAAACCCTGTATATGATTCTTTCTTTTGTGGAACAGATATTTTGCAAAACGCTGGTTACCGGCACCCATTGACTTCCATTGTACCTTGTGTTCATACTATGAAAGTGAATGGGAGCCGGTAACCGGCGTTTTGCAAAATATCTTCTTCTGTGTTCTGCTGAAGCAAGAAAGTCATACAGGTTTAACATGACATGAGGGTGAGTAAATAATAAAAGAATTGCTGCGATGTTGAGGTGAAGTCAACTAATTTGGCAAGAAAGCGTCAGAGAGAGACGGATTCATCAGGTTAAACACGGAGGTGTGAGCCTGCAGCTAATATCAGAAGACAGACTGGTTCTCTCAGTGTTTCCACATGTGTGTGCACTGACTGTCACAGCTGGTTTGACCTGTATTCTGTGAGTGCTGCAGGGATGTTAGCAGTAAATTACAAACCCTCTGACATCACTGCTGTTCTAGAGATCTTGCACTACTGAAAGTTTCATGTTTAAGATGTCCTGTTATATCTTAACTTTAAAAGTCAGAAAACATGGAACTCAAGGCAGGTCAGTGTGCTATTTCAGTACGTAAAATGTCCAAGATAAGTTGCCTCGTACCTTGGTGGTCTCAAAGAGCAGGTCGCGATCTCCTGCTGTGATCCTGAATGTGTTGCTATCAGAGACACCGTAGGAACAGATCTGACCAATCGGCAGAGACTCCAACGCGTCAGCCTCCCCCTGACGATATAGAGACACGCAGGAAGCAGCCACGCCCAGCCACAACTTCTGAGAGAAGCTTCCTGTTGAACTCTGAGAGACACAGGAGAAAGTCAAACACAACTGTGTTAAAAGACCTTTTCTGTGATCAAATTATATAGCAAATGTATTCATTTATAACGCTGAAAAACGATCCAAAAAAGATAACCTAACATAAAAAAAGTATGACAGTGTTCAGTATCCTTCATGTTTCACTCACTATGTAGAAGTCCACTTCATAAAGCGTGCAGCCAAACCCCGACCATTGCCGAGCGATGGTGAGATAAGCGGCCATGCTGTCTCTGCGACCGTATCCCGCAAGGGCTTTCCAGCGCTCCAAAACGGACGACATCACCACGGCCCCCTCCTCCCTCAGCCTGGCCCGCAGTCTTTGGTCCTGTTCTTGACGGCGCTTGTGACCCCACAACGTCCCGGCCAGCAGGCCCCCGGGGAAGGAAGGGCAGCCAGGTGGATCTACAGGAGCCAGCAGGGCCCGGGCCTCCACCACTTCAGCTGGAAAGAGCTGCTCCAAGGGCGGGTACGGAGAGAGGGCGCTGAAATCTCCCAGAAGACACTGCAGTCTCAGTGCAGCCAGTGAAAGGAGGTCATCCTCACAGGCTGGCAGCTGCCCTCGCACCACCATCTCATGACACTGAGAGAGAGAGAGGAAGAAAGTTTACCAACATCATCATTCCTTTATTTCAGACACTTATGTCCATATCCACAAAACATAACAGTATACAAAACAATAAAAACAATACAAACATAAGTATACATACCACAACACTTTAAAAAACATACAAATATTCATTCCAGCGCTTCCAATACCAGGAGGAGTACTTAGTATCACTTAATGTGGGATCACTTACAACAAGAGTTTTTTGAATTACTCAATCTACACATAAAATTATACACATATTTCCTTAAGACAGCATGAAGAGTAGGAATATTATTATATACAAACATCTGACTTGCACTCGTCCACTGACTTGCACTTGCACTTGTGACCCAAATATTTTACTTTATTCACCACATTTAATACTTGATCCCCTAGATAAAAAGATGGGAAATTTAGCTTTAAGTCCTCTTTAGTTTTAACAATCATTACCGAGTTCACAGGCGTTATGTTTGTATATGTGCTTTTGATTGAACTGATAAAGACGTTACACATACATCCGTCAACGCGTGTGAACCTAACAGAAAGAGAGGAATTGGAAAATCCTGTTTTCTTTCTGTGGCCCTGAACACTTGTTTGCTGTTTCGTGCAGATATATAACGTCTTAAATAGCTGTTTGCAGACAGATCGAAACTGACTTGGCAGCAGTTGTGTTACCCTAACCCTGCTTTTATTATCCAGCAGGAGTGAATGGCTTTTATTCTGGAATTTCTGAGGAAGATATTCAGTATTAGACTGAAATGTTTTGCCTCTTAGAAAACACATTCTCATTCTTTAAAATGCCATTCTTTCAGTTTCTCTCTATTACACCTTATATTTTATGCCAACAACCTAACTTTTATCTGACAATTGACAAATTTCCCCTCAGGTGTTTAGTTTTTACCTGCTCATAGAGGAAGAGATACTCAATGCTGTCTGTGCTGATGTTCTCCGTGTCCAGCAGACAGTAAAGTTTAAAGCAGAGTCTCCACTGACAGTCAGAATCTGGCTCTTTAGCTGACAGACTGAAGGAGAAAGAATAGGTTGTTAATGGAAAATGTATCAGATATATCAGATGGAAAAGATGTCAGATATACATGTCACGTGTAAGCAAAGTTTATACTACAAATACTACAGTCCCTGAGTAATAGACTAATTTAGTTAAATGTAAACTAGAGCAAGTTACAAATAATGGCTAAATTAATGGCTGCAATTTTGCCAGATTTATGTGAATATTAAAAAAAAATTACTTTCCGAATGTCTTATTTGCTTGTTTTCTAAATGTTTAGTTCAGGTTGATTTTAATTTAAAAGTTGATGATTAGATTTAGACATGTCAAAGATTGAAATCAGTGTTTAGGAAGGCAACTTCCAGTATTTTTTTTGTGCAAAATAGTAAAACATAGTGTCAATAAAATCATTCATTTCAGTATTATAGATGAAAATCTTGGAATTGTATCTATGAAATCTATCATATATTCTATTATTTACAGTGAATAACACATTACCTGGGCAGTGTTTGAAAAAAAAAACTAATTTTTAATCAATCTTAAAAAATATACATTATACCTATTTTATTATTTTTAAGGCTGTGATTACTTTAATGCTTCAAATGCTATAATTAGATTTTCAGCCTGGATTTTACATACAGGGTCACATTGAAGTTCACATGAGTTCATATGAACAAGGGCATGACAATAACAAATGAAATCCCTAACACTCCCTAAACACACAACTAAACTTAACCCAACACATGACTCACCCTGATTCACTCAGGCTTTTCTGCTATATGTGCACTTTTGCACGCGCAAGTTTGTGTTTGTGTGTGTATACACGTGTGTCTATGAGAGAAAGACAAGGCGCATGTCCATGAACCCACTTCTGGGAACAGCTGGCACAGAAACACACACAGACAAACACAAACACACTTCCGAGAATAAAGCGGATGCACTGAATTCTGTCTGGGTTTGCTTATCTCTCCTGCAGCTTGCTTTTCATATCAGTTAATGCTGATGACATCACTCTCACCTTGAGACCCACACTGGAACACTGAATGCTAACAAAGGCCTGGTTGACCCATGTCCTTTCTCACAGTGTGTGTGTGAGAGAGAAAGTCGGGTTTGTTTAAAATGTGCTAAAGACTGAATAAATCAAAGATAAAAAGCTACAGGCCTACAACTACTACAAAAGGGGACTGTTGCGCTATCATATAACAGTGATGACATCAGATGGTAACACAAGTCTAGTCTGATATATACCATTATTACTAGTAAATGATTATCATTTATATATGTGAATGGTGTTTACATAGTACCCAAAGTTATTAAAATGAAACATAGTAATAATACATGTATTTGAAAATAGTTACTTTTCAAATCTGGTGATGACATCAGCAATTATGGTGTTTCCTCCGATAGCTTTCTCCCAGCATCCATTCTGCTCAAAAAGAGCAAACGTGTTTCGGCTGTCCTGCAGCCCAAGACGCTCCACCATCCTCTTCACAACCTGAAAGAGAAACATTAAAATCCATGTGAGATTTTTAATTAATAGATGTTGTAAATGTCTTAGAAATGTTCTGCATGTATTAGATCAACTATGTATTAAACAATGTGAACAAATGAGGCTGGACCTCTCAGAACTAAACAATTTTCAAATCTATTGTTGCAATTACTTTTAACCAACTTTCCCACAACACTGCAACCCACCACTGCAAACAGTAAACTTTGTATTATTTGCATTAAGCAAAGAGATCAATCTGTGACTTTTACGTCCTGTAATTGGTCAAACGACTTTTTGCCCTGCAAATTCACAGTTCAGAGTTCACCAAATGTGAACTTTGGTATTACAGCAAATATACCCTAACACCAATGAAAGTCAGTTGTAAAGTTCAGGTGAGGTAAAAATAGCTCGTAAAAGGTACAACTGTATATTTTTTTTTTACAGTGCATATTCATTGCTTAATGAAATAAAATTGCTTTACATTTACAATTTTTTTGTATGAAATGATAAAAAACTTTTACTGTATTTCTGTCTTGTCTGTCTAATTCTATGAGTGTGAATTGACATGGAAGTTGTATTAATGGAGCTGTCTGTTATAAATCATTATACAGGAAATGGTCGCGTGTGTACCTCATTAGCTGTAGTGTGCGAGGTGATCGGCATCTGGCAGCAGCCTGGTCCAGGGTAGTGCACAGTACAAAGTATCTCCTGCCTTCCCATCAGCCCCTGGATCTCCTCCCACGAGGGTACACACTCACGGCCTCGTGTCTTCTCAAGAGCCTGCGCTATGAATGATGCGTAGCTCTCCACCTCTGGATCCAAGCACAAACTCTGAACCCTGACACATACAGGAGAAGAAAGTGCAAAGAGGAGCAATTATTGTTTGATGTAAAACTATGTTTTGTGAAAAATGTAACCCAGTTCAAAAAATATGATTATAAATTTTAAGGGATAGTTTTAAAAAACTAACTAGAAAGTCATACAGGAATTAAATTTTTGGTGACCAATCCCTTTCAAAAGCTAAAGTTCAGCCAAATGTTTTATCTTTATCTACCAACAGTTTCATACCCTGAAAAATCCAAACCACAAAATTTCCCTCCCAAAAAAGGAAAAAAAAAACAGTGAGAAGTTGTGTGGCACCTCTGTTTAATGTGTGTATTTGCTATAAGAAGTGTCGGACATTTGGTAATCACATGGATGGCGTAGGGCCCTAATTGTGTTAAGTAAACACATGCGGGAAGCGTCTGGTGGCCCAGAGGAACTGAGACTGCTACAGCTGCCTCTGTAATCAAAGCCCTGTGGTCAACGAACCATTTCCTCACTCGTTTATTTAGCTATTCTCTTATTTGTCTATCCTTCTCTCCTGTCTATCCTCTGGGCCTGGCAGTACTTTACGACTCAATTAGCCGTGGGATGCAGAATGCATTGTGCCCCTCGAGGAGAGATGGGAAAAGAACGAGCTAACAGGAAGTATCCGATCTAGTCAACCTCAGGCAGGCGATATTTCCTACATTCTCGGTACTGCATGTTTATGCTCAAGACATTCTTTTAAAAGAAGATTGTTTATGTGTGTATGTTTGAATCCTGTTAGCAGGTTCAAGAGTGTATACATACAGTACGATGTGTACACCTTTGCAGTTTGACAAAAATCCATGCACCATTTTTTTAAAGCGCACTCCCCCTATTTCCCCCATATATACACACAGTCTTTAAAATTCTTCCTTTTGTGTTTAACAGAAGAAAGTCACACGCATTTGGCAGGTACATAAAGACAGATTTTTGGGTTAGCTACTCTTTCAAGCCGTGTAACTGACCTCTTCAGGTGAAAGCGCAGGTATTTGAGTATACTGCTGCTGGGCAGGAAGGTGCAGCTCATGCAGGTGAGCAGCTGCCAGTATCTGAGCCTCAGGTTAGGCTCCGTCTGACTCTGTGTGTTTGAGTTGGTAACGCTGGTCTGTTTGATGAGCTGGCAGTACAGCTCGTCTCGGAGCGGCCGGAGGTCGAGGCAGGTCTGAAGGATTCCCTGTATTAGAGGAATGGGCTCGTGAGCAGACTCCAACTGCTGTAGGCAGTTAAACAGCCTCACGGCCTCTTCACGGACAGATGTGTAGCCTTTACTGGCCATATCTGCAGATGGAGAGAAAAAGAGATGATCAACATTCTTTGCCAGACAAGACAAGAGACAGTTTACAGTCAGTACAGTAGAGTCACTTGACTCACGTGTGTGATGGAGGCTGCCGTAGGGGAAAGGCAGCAGCGGGGCGTAGAGAGGGTTCTGCGTGTACCTCAGGATAGGATTATGCTGATAGATGTGTTCAACAACCTCTGGATTGAATTTGTTCTCCTGAACAAACACCAATACATACAAACAAAGCCAATTAAACACCTCTATATAAACACTCAAGATGGATATTCTCTGCTCTGTATCATTATATTAAAATACACAGACGTTTTTTGGGGTGTGTAATGCAATGATGAAACTGCATTTTGTTATGGATGGAAACAGTAAGAGAAATAGATTTTAGCTTACAAACTCGTTGACCCTGGCCTAAGGTGAGGAAGGTCTGATGTGTGTAATGAAAGCTGTTGTGTAAAGTTTTAGGGTGAATGAGTGCAGTTTAGGTTTGTTGTGGGATGATTGGAAAAATCAAATTTAAGAGGCATAGGAACCTGACACGCCAACCTGCCATAACCACTGTGTGTTTATATTTGTTCCTGAGGGATCATCAAAACTTTTAAACTAAACACTCGGATATGCATAAGACTAAGAATGCCCTCCACTACAAAATTATTTGATTGGTCCATCCAATCCGATCCGATTCCGATTCTGGGACTCACGATCCGATTCCAAAACGATTCTTCATATAATTTTTGCAAATATGATAAATTTGCATTTTAAATAAATAAAGAGTTTTTATGCTTTTTGTTTATAGTTAGAATCTCTTTGACAGTATTCCCATCTTGAAGTTTAATTTTATTGCTTTTATTTTAACAAAGTTATATTTAGGATGAACAAGTTCTGACATAGAATCGATTCTGAATCTTTGAGAATCGATTCAGAATCGTTAGAGAAAGAATCCCGATGCATCGATTTTTTCTCCCACCCCTAGTTAAAAATAACACTAACCAAGCAAAACACTTTAGAAAAACTAAGCAAAAAACTAGCCGGGACTACATTCACAATAATATTCACAAAAGTATTAAAGTAATGGCCCAGGTCATTTAGGGAGCTGATGGTCTACCATTTCAACACTGTCTGTCTGTATCGGTCCGTCTGTCTGTCTGTCTATGTTCAACCTCAATGGGATTCCGGAGAGTTCTGTGGGCTAGCAACTAGCACCCTATTAATACAGATCTCGCCCAGAAGATTACATCATAACAACAGGGATATTCTGAAGCGCTACACGCTGCCTTGAGAACTATTTCCAGAGACACGAGATACTGAGGAGCACAGCTATTAGTGTAAAATCACTAGCCAACAAACTAATAATAATATACTGGGGCAGAGAGATGACAGGAGGTTTAGATAGTTTACAAACTGTGTGTATACATACGTGTGCTATCCCGACCGGGGCTAAGCTGACATCCACAACTTATATACACATAATGGGATCCAGAATATATAGAATATATTGAATTATAAGCACATAAAGCATAGGAACCATATAAGTATATAATATAACATCCTTTTTAATGACATCATGAAACTCTGATTAACAATATCAGCAATTTCAAGGTCAAATTTTTATGTTTAAAAGACATTTTGAATCCCATATTATCAATGTGGGTGTCAGATATTTGGACATCACTTTGTATATAAACATAAAACTAAGATGTCATTAAGATCTATCTTGTTATACATTATGTTTATGTTACAGTGTGTGTGTCCAGGATCTGTCGTGTTCACATAGGTATGTGTTTCATTGTCTCACCTCAATGTCTCGTATGAGGAGTTGTGTTGGCGTGTCCACTGGGGCTTTGCTGTCAATGACTTTCTGCACGGCACACGCCCAGTGTACAGCCTCATTATAGTGCTTGGTAAAGAGCCTGTAGCAGTGCTTTCGGCCGTACACCGTCAGACTCCAGTAACCTGTCATTCACACATCAAAGTGTCTCTTTAAAATGAGTCAAAAATGAGTCACGCTACAAAGCAATGTAATACAAAGCTCCTAATAACCCTAAGAGAAAAGAACATTTAAACACTGCAATAAATCCTACATCTACTGGTTCTGATTAAAGACACTGACTATAGCTCCAGCATTTTGACAAGCTCATAATTCACATGTCTGGCCTGCTGTAAATGTATTCAGATGTTCGTAGAGAGAGCTGGATCTTTAATAAGAATCTTACCAATATCTAATTTCTCTCTTGTTGTTAACTTTGGCAGTGAAAATAATGGAGCTTTAGTTTAAAACTGGGGCTTCTGAAGACATAACTTTTTCTCAATTTTATAAAGCCTGCCATACTCTCTATGAGACATGGTAAAAGACTCAACATGAATAGAAAACAACTAATTTTAGATTTGAGAGTTTCTGTAGATCATGATGATCATGGTGGTAAGTTGAATTTCCAGATATTGATACACGTATTGATATACTGTATTATCTTGAATACACTGTATAGATAAAAACATCAGCCAAATGCTTTAAATGTAAATGTTGTCAAAAACATAAATTGATATATTTCGAAATGTCAATTTAATTAAACTTTCTATAAATTATTACAGATTTTTATGACTGTTGGATCCCTGCATTTCTTAAGATTTTCAGGCAAAAATATTTGGTGTCTAACTGTAAACAGCTCAGATTTCAGAGGCATAAATGCTGCCCATTAACGTTTGATAGAAAAAAATTGCTTTTATTTTGTAAGTGCCTGTAGGCTGGCAAAAAAGAGGTTAAAAGTAAAAAGTACCACCATGATCAACACTGACCAACTGCTGCGCTCTCACACACACACACAAAGATCCACTGTCATCACACACACTTTTATCTAGGAAAGTCCCTCAGCCTAATCTGGGAAATGTTGCGTTTTGTGGAAGAATGTGTTGGTTAGAAAGTTTGTGCATGTGTGTTTCAGAAACGCAGCACACACAGGCTTCAGTATGACTAAGCTTGTCTGGTCACTGGCTACAATTCGTCCAGACAACAATGCCTTCATTTCTCTTTCGGTCTTTTCTGTGCTTTTGGTCTTTTCAAACAATCCCCCATTTCATTTCCCAAATCAGGAAAAGAATTTACACCATTATTGACAGTAGCCAGTAAACAGATCTCACGGTTGCCCGTGACCTGTGAAGGTCAGAGCTCTCTAACCTTGTGGCGATACAGAAAAATCACGTAGTGTGAACACTGAAATAGCGTGTGAAAGAATGAGTGAAATATTGTGTTTATCTTGCTGGGAAACATTCCTCAGTACAAACTGATTTCATGACAACCAACATGAGAGCTTAGAGGAGAATATTTCCATTAGTCATCATATGTCATGTATCGGGTTTGTGTGTGTGCTACCTCACTGCCTCTAGGTGTGTGTGTAACGTGACTGTTTGTAGGTGTACTGGTCTTGTGAGAGTAGGCTTATTATCTGTGTGTCAGTGTGTTAGCAGTTTATCTGCAGGCGTGTGTGTTACCTGTCTGTTTGTAGGTGTGTTTGTCAGGCCACAGAACAGAGCATAGAGAGGTGAGTACGAGTGTGCCAAGTCTGCGAGCGTCCTTCTCCGGGCCGCTGTAGTAGTCGAGAGAATCGGACGTCAGCACGAACCAGAACCTCCTTTGCCTGAGCCAGCCGCCCTGCACCTCCCGGAGAAGCCAGCCTGAGAAACCAGATAACATATATAAATCAAAAATGCATTTACATTCAATTTACATATAAGTTATTTATTATCAGTATGTGTTTCCCAGGATCGAACCCATAACCTTTTCGCTGCTAATGCAATCCTCGACCGAGTTACAGGAATACAAGCAGTTAGTGCTGATTCAGCCTGAAAGCTCATGGAAAAGGCAGAATGGCACAAACCAGAGCGTCCACATCCAGCCGAGAGACCAAACCAGCGCTCACCCAGTGTGTTAAGGTCACCCCAGGGATAAAAATCTCCCTTAAGACCTTCAGAAAGTTTGTGTCTGTATGCACAAGAGTGTATCTAATAATCAAGCTAAGCTGCATGGGAAACGTTTTTCGGTAAACCCTCATCAAAAACTCTGGTACCCGGACCATGTTACTGTTTTTCCGCTGCGGCTTGCAGATGCATACCACCTGCCTTCTTTCCCTTTGAATATAGATATATATATGTGTGTGTGTGTGTGTGTGTGTGCCAGACAGACTGGGGAAAGACTGTCTTATTTAGCAGCTCTGCAGACCAGCATGAGACAGGCTGGCGGAGTATTTGGACTACTCTACACTAATATTACTCTGCCCTGCTTATTATTACTCATTACATGTGATTGAGTATTATTACCGCTCTACTGCAGCAAATACCGCACAGTGCTCACATTCACACACTGTGAGATCATAAGAGACTCATACACACACACACACACACTTAAAGCTGTGGTCAGCAGCTTAAGTGCTGGTTAAGTGATGTTTAACGGGCTCAATTGGTGTGCGGTGCATCGGACAATCAGAGTGTCATTTATAATATCTCAAGAGCCAACCCACACGTGTGTGAATGTGCAGAATAAAGCATGCCAATATTGTTCCGAACGGCAAGGAAAACAGCTTTATAAACATACAAAATAAATGTCTGAATGAAAAAGTTAAAAATGGTAGGGTTGGTTATAAAAATTTATATTATAGCTAAACATATGTGAGTATGTGCCAAGTTTGGTAACAAAATCCTCAAATTTAAGTTAAAATATGACAAAATCTCTTTTTATTTTTATAAACATCACAAATATTGGTTTCATTTTTAAAGAAAGAACAACAGAAAGAACAACAGAAGTCTTTAGTATGTCCTCATAGATAGCTATCCAAGAGATCCAATATAACATGTATGTATGTATGCATGAATATGCACACAAATATAGTTTATCTGGAGTCTAATTTAAGATTATCTGATTATCACATCTGCAAAAGTTTTAAAACTAAAAAAAATCTAATGAAAATCTAAAGAAATCTAATTCACTACAGATCGATTTGACAAAAATGTAACACACACACACACACGCACAGACATGTGCAAACACATGCACCAGTGCATGCAAACAATAAATACAGTCACAAATCCAGCATAACAGATATGAAACAATCAAGCAGAAGAACTCCATTCTTACCCTTCACGAGCACCTCAGGCTCTTCCTCCATCTTCATCTTAATCTTCTCTGTGATGAGGCTTCTTTTCTCCTCAGAGACCCCTGACAGACTGAACAAAATACACACAGAACACAACACATGTCAGCAATATTCATACTGTAACCCAGTAAGTACAGTACAACCCCCCGTCCCAGGCCCCACACACACATACATACGCCCCCTGAGGAATATTGGGGTCAACATCACACTTCTGCTGCTAAAACTGACCCTAACACAAACCCGAACCCCTTCACATATGCAGACATTTCACATCTCGCACACACAAACAAAAAAGCACACACACATATCCCCCTCCACCGCCACGGCCAGGCAGGCAGGGCTTTATCGGTCTGGCAGCCAGGGAAAAGACCGAAAATAAACGTGACTAAGAGACGCCAAGGACGCTCGCACGCAAAGAAAGAAATAGAGGAAGAGTCGAGAAACAGTGGTCTGGGGCAGTGAAGGGTAAAGGCACCCCAGTGGTATTTGAGCAAGTTCCAGAAGTTACTTGGAAAGATTTCAGTGTAGCTTAGTTAACCTCCTGAGACCCAGAAATTCAATGTTTGTTCTCTCGAGAAGGCAGAGATCACAGATGTAAGCTCTGGTGTTTCTTAAAGAATACATCTTGGGCCTTTTAGAGAGACCAAACATTTTGTAGTTGGGCAATTCCAGTGTTATGGATGTGACATTTCCAGTTAACACTTAAAATATAAATTCCCACAAAATGTATTTTATTATTATATTAATATATTTAACAATCGGTTTATATTTAACTAAAGACTTGTTAATAGAATCCAGACATTAAAAATCATTAAAAATGAAAAAATACTGACATTATCAGTATGGTAAAGACATTTCGTAAAAATGTAATTAGTTTGACATCTGCATGGAATTTTGGCCCAGTTCTGCCTCACACACACAGTGAGGCAGCAGCAAAGCATTTAAATGTGACCAAATATGTGACCAAATAAGACATTACTAAAGCTCCAGGTGTCTGAAGTCAGTAGTAAGTACTTCATTTGGCTGTAATGATCTCTCTAATGAGCTGGACTTGCTACTCTCACCCTCTAATAAACCATTTGTTAAGTCAATCATCATGAGTCCTAAAACCTCATTTCCCCAGCTGATATACTAGAAGAAAACATTATGGTTGTAACCAAGGATCATATGATCATTGATTGGACAGATACTGGTCTGGTGTAGGGATTGGATCGGATGGTCAATCTGATCAATCATGCACACACAGACACAGACACAGACACACACACACACACACACACACATTACATTTAAGTTTAAATTCACATTACAGAGCTGAAATAGCTTCAGATTAATCATGGATATGCATTTATTGCATTGATTTATGCATTGTAAAGACTTTCCATAGACATAATGAACTATAAAAAAAACTATATGTTGTATCCTGTAACCCTCAACCTACACCTTACCCTCACCAAACCTTTCTGGATTTGAACATTATCAGACAAGCATTACTTACGTACAGTATGTATAATAATCAATTTGAATGTATAGTACACACAGATGCAGTATCTGACGTGACCACCAGGACACAGAGAATGTTGCCTTGTCATTGACCCCTGGTATGGCATGTATATGTCTGAGTATTTTTGTGTTCTTTGAATATCTGTAACCATATTAATGCTCTGTACATTTATTTACAGGTCTGTTTACGAGTGTGTGTGTGTAATGGAGATTCAGTGGCAGATCACTGTGGATTTGCATCACTCTCTAATTTAAGTTGAAGCACAGACGGAGTCAAGAGTTTACAGACATCCATCAGAACGAGAGAGAGGGAGAGAGAGAGCATAAAAAGAGGAAGCCTTCATTCGCAGGAGCTGTGAGAGCTGGAATCAGCCGGTCAGAACCGGTTCATGAATCCGAGCGGAGCAGAGAGATGGTCTTAACAATCCAGTTCTTTAACAAAAAACCTTTCCTGTGCCTCAGGCATGAGAATAACCCTCATCCTAATCTAGACGGCATTAACAGAGTCGGATAAAATGAGCAGAGGTCTGTCTCTGGAAACACATTCTGCTATGTATATGCTGACTTCAGAGGGCAGCAGGATCTCATATAGATGGATATGGGGTGTAAAAGAGGAGATGAGCTTTATGACTCATGTCTCAGGGGCTGCAACTGTTTTTATTATCCGTCTAGACTATCAG
This sequence comes from Beaufortia kweichowensis, assembly GCA_019155185.1. Taxonomy (NCBI): domain Eukaryota; kingdom Metazoa; phylum Chordata; class Actinopteri; order Cypriniformes; family Gastromyzontidae; genus Beaufortia; species Beaufortia kweichowensis. The sequence continues at coordinate 6,533,528 of CM032804.1, forward strand.
TAAAACTAAAAATGTTTTATGAATATGCAGTTAAGAAAAATCAGTGATGGTGACCTAAAAGGATTAATATTTCAGGTCTAGACTCAAAGCGGAGCAGTCAGGACACATGCCTTTTACTTTAAGACGGTGAAGAGATCTTAACACAGACTGCTAGAAATCTTGCACTACACCGATTTTTGCCAAATGTTTTTCTTTAAGACATCCCTCCACCTAATACCCGAAAACAACTTCACACAACTCTCATGTAAACTAAAAGGCTTTGGGCTATTTAAAGAACCATTTGATATGTTCTGCCTAAACTTCCTGTTTCATTTGGAAATACTGTACATTATCAAACTATTTCACAGGGTGTTTATAGTTTGTTTTCAATACAAACATACTTTAGATAATAACTCAGGTACTCTGTGGGCCTTTCCACACTGTGCTTAACCCTGGGTTATCTTTCTCTAAACCCTGCTTTTAACCCTGGGTAGAGGAACGTTACACACATACACTTTTAAAGTAGGGTTATACCTGTATTTAACCCAGGGTTACAAAACACTACTATAAAGCAGGGTTAGCACCGCTTTGTGACGTCGAACGTGTGCAGTGTGGAATGTACCGGGGTTAAAATGTTACGGTTTAGAAACGAAAACGTAGCAACGAGCATGTACCCCACATCACGGGCAGAAAAACAAACGCCTGAATAGGAAAAAATCTGGTTGTGCAGTTTTTATTCATGACTGATAACACCACAAATGTTTAAAAATAAAAACCTAGGGTTTTGCGAAGTAAACTCTCATGTTATTTTAAACCTGTATGACACTTTCTTCTGAAGAACAGAAAAGGAAATATTTTGAAGAATGTTGGTTACCAAACAACATTGACCCCTATTGACTTTTAATGTATGGACACAAAAACACTGAGACATTTCTCAAAATATTTTCTTTTGTGGTTCACAGCAGAAAATGTCACATACAGATTTTAAATGACATGAGGGTAAATGATTAAGATTTTTTATTTTTACAATAACAATATAAAAAGACTTTATATTGTATAGAAAGGTTCTTAAGGTAAAGGGTTCTTTGTACACACATAATTGCAAAATCACATTATCTGCCCTTTTCTCTAAAAAAAAAGTACAGTTAGTACATAAAAATGTCAAAATAAAGGCAGGAAATAAGGGTGACAGTAGTCTTTCAGTAGACTTTTGGCTGTCTAAACAGTGGTGCCCTTCACGAGTGAATAAGCGACTCCAGATCAATACGAACCTTGGACCCTAAGAGCCAGATAACGAGCAACACAATTACTTCTCGTGAATTACCCAGCAATACCCGCTCCCAAATGACAAAGTAGGTCAGGTCTGTTCAGACCTCACAATATACACGTGCGCACTTACGCAGTCATACACACACGTGTCTACAGTCATTGTGTGTCTGAACTTGAAATGCCACACCTACATGCAATCACAGTGATAAAGCACAGGCTTGTCTTTGGCGTGGCGTGACTATTTCATCTATTATATAGGATAAGAGTGGCCCACAGTGACATCGGCTCGGCACTAGGCCAAACCTATATGACTTGGTCATCCAAATGACTAAATAAGTGCCAAGTAAAAGATACTTCCTTCTTAAGAAAGAAGGTGTGAATTACATTCTGTGAAAAGTATCATAATACCTGTGAATCGGATCATGTTATAGTAATGTATGTGTGTGGGGAAAGTAACAGTGGTGTTTGGAGGTTGAATTTTGATTACTTTATAAAGTTGTAAATTGCATTTCATTTAAGTATCAACTTTGTCTCAGATGCTTGCTTAAATATTCCTTTGGCCAAACAAAAAACACGACAACTGTTGAAATACAGTTGGAGTTTATTGCTACAAAATTAATTTAGATGATTTGGATTTCTTTTTCTAACTTCTTGTTAGAAATAAATCCAAAAATAGGAGTACTATTCATTCTCTCTGAACTAGCAGTTTTCTGTGTGTGGGACTAAATATTCTGGTCAGATTTGCGTTGTGTGTATCAGATGTGGAGGCGTGTTTGAAGTCTAGCTCTGGAAATTGTAAAGTAGGGGTTTATTCAATAGTCACAGCTGGAACACATGTTTGGACGGGCGTAGTGCATCTGTAAAGTGGGTGGATGGGTGAGTGGGCGAGCAAGAGAGGTGGAAGATAACAAATGTGTATTTTGAGGTGGGGGGCTCTAAAGTTTCCACAGCTGTCCAATCAAACTCATCCAAACCTGAACTATGCTGCCCACTCTTTTCCCAGAGTTCACCGCTGTGGCCCCCGAGAGAGGCCTACGGGCCGACTTCCTGTAAGAGGGAGAGCAAAGCAGGAAGCAATTTGTCATGCGGGATTAAACCACAGGAATAATAGAAGAAGGAGTGCGCCTTTCTCCAAATCTAGACATGGGACCCCTGAGGGTGAAACAGCAAGAGGGAAATAGAAAAACAGAAGTACAAGATAATGCGGGTGAGAATAAAAAATACACTGTTTTGTCAATCAAGTGGGATGTTGTCTTTTTCTAATATGTCCCCCAAGAAAATTAACCATGGTTTTATTATAGTTAAAATGTAGTAACCGTGTTTTTTTTGGGGCAGATTACCATTTGCATGACCATAGTTTTACTACAAATATCATGGGAAAACAATGGTTCTCATGATGAGTAAATTTGTGGTTATTGAGGCTTCACTACAAATAAACCTACATGTGAAAATCTACATGTGGATTAGAGAGAAAAATCACAGACAAGACATCTCATTCTGTAAGTGATAAGTGCGAGATGTTGATGGGAAAGTGCTATTGAAAATGTAGCTGTTGTGTAATGAGATAATTATATGTAAATTGAAGTGACTGTCTGATATTATTTGAATATGAAACAATATGTGTGAACTGAAAAGGCAGAACATAGCAGTTGTTTAGTAAGACAAAAACTGATTTAATAAGGGAGAGAAAGCAACATTGTGTTTAAAGGGATAGTTCACCCAAAAATAAAAATTATTTTATCTTTAACCCTCATGTCATGTCAAACCTGTATGACTTTCTTGCTTTAACAAAACACAGAAGAAGATATTTTGCAAAACTCTGGTTACCGGCACCCATTCACTTTCATAGTATGGACACAAGGTACAACGGTAGTCAATGGGTGCCGGTAACCAGCGTTTTGCTAAATATCTTCTTTTGTGTTCCACAAAAGAAAGAAAAAATACAGGGTTTAAATGGCATAAGGGTAAAAAAATTAAAACCCAAAAATATCCCTTTAATACAAATCCACTCAGAGATCTTCTGCAGTCCAACTGGTTAAAAACCTCTGCAGTATGATTCTTCTCTCCTCACGTCACACATTTCCCTCAAAACCAACACTTACTATTTACTTAGCTCTTTCTAACAATCCTGCACGTGAACCAACAACCTCCACAAATGACTGTATGTTTTCAGTAGGGGAACGTCATGGAACTGGAAACTCAGGAGTTGATAATGCAGTCTGGCAGGGCGGTTAATATGAAAAGCGTGTGTGTAAAGTTTTCTGACGCTCTCTGTGGCATAGACTCGCTAACTTAAACCATCTGTGTGGTCCACATTGACAGGAAATTGATCAAAGAAATGGAGGGATGTAGAAACGATAGAACGTTAGTATTTTGCACTCTTTTCTTACATTTTGAGTGTGTACTATCTGTAGTTTCATACCGAGTGTGTAACTTCAATATGAACAAGCTTCAATACTCTTAATTCTGTGACACATTCAACTGTAGTCAATAGGTGATTGAGTTTAATCCAGTTAAAATGAATCACCGCATATTTAAGTAAGCAATGCCTGTGTGTCAGTGTGTATGTGTCTAAGAGGGTCACGTTTCACTATTTTTCTGTATTATACTGTATGACATTGTATATGATCTTCTGTTTTTTCTGTAGTGATGATTGTCTGGCTAATGCACAATTATTTTCTACTGTATCTACATATCTTCAGCATCAGAGCCTCTCTAAATCCTATACAGACGATAAAAATGAGTCCGCTTTAAAATACAAGAAAAGCTATGTGAAAAAAAACTAGAAAGAACAAAGTATATAAACGAAGCTAAGCAACATATTTAGCCTGGACATATTTTATTCAAAACAAAACAATACAACAAAACAATAAAAACTGTGTGTCTCTCTCTCTCTGTGTTGTGACTAAAGATTATAGTGATGTCTGACCTTTGCTAAAAATAATCCAGTTTACTTAAGAAAACTGCCAAAACATTACACATCCAACCAGCTGAGCAGGACAGAAAGCACTGACTGAATGTGTGTGCGTGCATACTGGTTTTACTGTATTTATTAGGGACACGTTCTTTAATAAAATGTAATTAAACATGTCAAAAACTGCTTAAATGGATCTGAATAAGCCAGACTCATAATTTGGCTATGGTCTGTGTGTGTGTTCAATTTGTGAGGAAATTGACTGACGTCTTCTACTGCGATAATAAACTGAGTCACTGTCTGCCTGAAGCTTTCATGCAAATCTCATCCTGCTAAAACACACACACATATCTCTTCTTAATGCTTCACAGTCTTCCTAATACACCAGTAACTGCTCATTTACGCTGGGTTTTGATAAGGATGGTTAACATCATTCAATCAGAAGCACTTCATGTTTGTCATATGACACACCCAAAGTTTGACACAGTCAGGCTGGCCCACATACCATCTGACAAGTGTCTGTATAACCTGATGTGTGTGCTGTTTTAAAGCTTCTTATAGTGATTAAAGCACATGACAGTGTATGATTCAGAAAATAAGCAAACAGAGATTGTGCAGAGAGTACTGTAAATCTCCCAACTCTACACCCACAATGCACAGGGAGAAATAAACTTTCTGAGAAACACAAATCAATACACATCCAAAACACATACACACACATGTATTGACATAAAACAAATGTTTTCTATTACAATACAGTGCAGTTCAGAAACATAAGTGATTTTACACAGCTAAGAGTTATTCCAAAGTATTTCTGCAGTCAAACTACACTACACATACAAATAAAACAAAAAATGATTTTGCTAAAATAACCATAATAATTTTTTGTACACACATGCACACACATATACACACTCAAGCGTAGCAATATTTGAATACTTATTGTCTATCCCTAACTTTTACAGAAAACGTTTTGGGTTATTCATTAAGACATTATTTGTTCATTATCTGACATTATTTGCTGGCTCCACAATATATAGATGCTTTGAGGTCCACACACACCATATAATGAACATTAGGTCTGAACTCACCAGGGAGTGCCGTTGACTGAGCGGGTGGTGGAGTCATGGTGACCTCTAGCTGCCCCTGTAAAAGAAAAAAGACAGAACATATGGGCATCTGGTAGGTATTGATCTGTCTCTTCCAGTAAACAGTACTGTACATATTCTCTAAGGATCTGCAGTCCTTGGACAACATTGATGAGTTAGTTTCTGTCACTCCATTGTTTCAATCAGCATGAGGTTAAACAGAACATGTACAATATGTTCCATTCCAGATAAAAACTAGATTTTGAATTACGGTTTGGCACATTATCAAATAACTCACATCGTCATGTAACACAGACATGAATTAATTTTGTTTGACGCCCTGACTGGTTGTAAATACCATAAGACAAGGTGTACTCAACAGAGCACTCAAAAACTAGCGCATGGAGTTGTTTTGTCAGTTGACGTCAGGGCAGGTGATTGACAGCACGACGGGCAAGGGTTTGAGAGAACATCCGGATTCTTCAGTACATTCCTTGGGTCTGGCTTCCCCTCTACCTACTCAAAGCTCATGCCGAAGAGCGCAAGAACTCTGCAGATGGAATCCAGGAAAGGTCAATCTGAATGACCTGGAAACCCTTTGATGTAGCTCAACACGTCTAACCACAAGCAAACTTACCATTTGGTCTCCAAGTAATGGCAAAACTTTGAAGTTGTTCAAAGGCAATCAGTCTTATCTAGCCAGACATTGGTGCCTTTTGCAGCTGAAATTGGGAACCACCTACTTAGACAGAAAGAATCGGACTGACTCTTAAACCGGCCAATCAGAGTTTATGACTGGAATAAAAAAACCACAAACACAGCTTACCAGTTTTTCATTTACACATAAGAAGGTTCATACTTCACATTCTAGCCACAAGTTCCTTTTTTGAACTCTAAAAGTGTCCCTGCGTTGGAGAAATGTCCATCCCTTGTGGATATAATGCTGAGTGATACGAAACTGACCACACTTCCTCTTTGCCACACAAAACCGATAATTACAATGCCACTATACACACAAAACCTACATCTAAATGGGGACTTCCCATTGACTTCTACTGATCTGAAACTAAGCTAATTATAATTACGGGTGCTTAACACCATAGACTGGCATTGGAGTGAAAAACGGTCATATCTAGCCACTTTGACATGGGCTCTTTTGGCCAAGCAATCAATATTCCCCTAGCAACCAGACAGCAATGAACTAAAAACCAACCAGCATCCATGACACACCATGGTGTTTTTTTTGCAAAAAATGTAATAATCTAGTATCAGCAAACTAATCCCAGACACAACCTTAAAAGCCTTTATGATAAAGAGACAATCTTGTTATGAAACATTGGCTCTTGATGTAGTCCCCCAATAAATGTTTCAATTTAGCTTACTTATGTGGAGATTTTTCAGCAACACTATTACTATGCCAAAAACACACACATCTATACACATTAAAACAAGTGCACTTAATAACAGCCCCTCTTCTGTGTTACTTAAGTTGGCAGTGGATGCAAGCAACCGCACTTAGCAGTCCTGAACACTTGACTGCTGCAGGCGAAACATAACATTCAAAACCAGGGCCGACAAAGAAACAGAGAGAGCTTTTGTGCTCAATTCGGCTACGCGCAACACCAACCCAATTGAGCCCCACCCATCCCCCTTGGACCAACTCTGGCCTGTCCCGCAGCCAGACCCTTCACACCCAGTGGACACTAAATACATCTCACTGTCCTTCACTGCTTGGGGATCTGGTGTTGGCTTTAGTTTCCTTTCATACCTGTCTCTACTTTACATCTTTCATAATGCTTCAGAAGAGTCAAAGTAATGCCAGAATTGTCCTTTTTGGAGTAAACTGTAAATGTGCATATTAATGGAATACGTGAGAAAGAGAGGAAATGTCACACAGACATTAAAAATAAAGGAAACATTTTCTGCTTTGAACTGTGTTGTCTCAGTCAACAGTACTAAACAGAAACACACAGACAGCGAAGCGCCTGATACCTTCTGGGAGGTGATGAGAACAGACCACAAATAAGTGTCCGGAGGGATTTACTTTGGCTCTTGCAGTTTCACCAACAATTTTCTTGTGAATGGCCCCGGATTCAATAACGCCACTGTTTCACCATACAGCCAGTAAGCAGCCTGCAATTTGCAATAAATACTGTTTATGAGCAGATTCTAGTTAAAGTTGATTTCCAGGAAAATTACAAGGAGGATGGTTTACACAACCGTGTATTTCTGCCCACTGAGATGACCATCCCATCTGACCCCATCAACCGCCCACCCACTGGTAGACATGGGCTACAGTGCCACGCTTGGCTTTGGGTTCCTGTTAATGGCTGGTATGTGTTGGCTCTTATTCAGCCCTTTGGTCTAGTGACTCCGTGAGGTTAATCAGAATCGATCCCGGCTGTAAACCGACTCATTCCGGCTCTTTCACATCAGCTGTAACTCTAGCCCCCACACCTTGACCCCTTTCACAGACACACACCTCTGTGTGTATGTGTGCGTGCGTCTGACACTGTGTCGTTCTGCGGAGTCATGTTTCAGGGCTTTGGCAAGGCCTCGAAGGAACGTTCCGTGCCGGGCCAGGGGCTCCTGGGGGTCAGGAAGCTAAAGTGCCAGTAAGACATTTCTTACACAAATACTTTCAAAGAAACATTTCGTTGTAATGAAAATACAGTGGGATCCAAATCGTCTGAGATCACTAGTAAAAATATTTCTTTTTACATTGTTACAATAAAATAACATTTTTTTTATTTGCTTTTAGTAAAACAGTTAAAAATTCCATTCATTCACTTCTTTGATCCTGCATTTAAATATAGATTTTATTAAATAATTTTTTAGTGGTCTCATACATATTGTATATATTTCAAACTGTATATTCCTGTTTATGTTTTAGATGTAATCTAATGATAATCCAATGATAAAGTTCAGCTCTAGCAAGCACAGAAAGTTTCAGGATAATCATCGTGGCAATACTACACACATGATAATAATGTATAATACAGCACCAGTATCTGACACAATAACACCATTTACAACACAATGATCTCTACAAACTCTCTCTCTTCTTCACTCAATATTTTTAGAGGGACACGTAAAGAAAAGATATCATCATGAACTAGAGAATATATAATGCTATTTGGTTCACAAGCAAATATATTTCAAACTATGCACACTAAAGTACATAAAAAGATAAACATGCAAAACATATCTGAATGCAGAAACAACTGCTGGAACATGCTAAGGAAATGTTGCTTTTTATAGATAAACAGACAGACTGCAATTTGAGTCATTAACATATAATATGATACATTTTGACATTCAGAATCACAAACTACTTTAGTAAATTCTTCATTTGTGTTTAACAGAAAAGACTTAATACAATGGAATGGAATGACATGGGTGTGAATAAATAATGACAAAAAACATTGAGAGAGAGAGAGAGAGAGAGAGAGAGAGAGAGAGAGAGAGAGAGAGAGAGAGAGAGAGAGAGAGAGAGAGAGAGAGAGAGAGAGAGAGAGAGAGAGAGAGAGAGAGAGAGAGAGAGAGAGAGAGAGAGAGAGAGAGAGAGAGAGAGAGAGAGAGAGAGAGAGAGAGAGAGAGAGAGAGAGAGAGAGAGAGAGAGAGGCAAAAGTGTGTTACAGAGTGAAAGAGGTGTGTATAATGAGACTGGGTTAATGTTTAACCAGGGTGGAGAGGTACCATAAATGTCAGACAGGCTCAGCAGGAGAGACTGAGATGTGTCATTAAACCTTTCTCACCATTTCCCTTTTTTCACTCGTCATATACCGATGTGGTGTACGTGCTTTTCTTTAGAAATTAATGACGTCCTTTCAGCTCAAATGTTCAGACAGAGTTCAAATACAGACAACTTTCAGGAAGGAACATGTATAAATACCTTTTCAGGCCACAGCAAAGTCCATTGCATTGAAAGTGACTCTTTCTTTCTCACATCGTATCTCTAGAATGGCTCGACTGTGACTGGGGGGGTTAGGAAGGCCGGGAAAGGTATGGCGTGTGAGCGGGACCTCTGGCAAGAGCATAGCGGGATGAGGAGCTAGATGAATCATCCGGACAGGAGATGCTGTGATGGGCTCGTTCCGTGGCTCACTTCCGTTCCTGTATCCCAAGAGACGGAGTTGAGTAAGCGGGTGGAAATGCCGCCGCTCTGCCAACCACGGGCCACTGGAGCAGATGTTAATGTGTGTGTGTTTTTTCTTTGGTTCTAGCCTTAGGGGACTTTTGGGGACAGGCGAGACTATTCAAACAAAACGTCTAATTTCTGATTCGTTTGCTACATCAAATAGTACCACTACATTTTTTTTGTCTTTTTAGTTTAGCGTGTTTATGTTTACAAAACAGTTTGTCCGAGTTACTGTGTGTTGCTGGGAAACCACGACTAAAAAGTGAAAACATAAGGGGAAAAACATGCAGTTCACAACAAATGTAGCGTTATGGAAAATTCGTTTATTTTGCCCATATTGCTCCAGCGAAAAAACCCTTAAACCTCAGCTTGAGCCTGCATAGCAGAAGATTTTGGCACAACACGGAGGGTGTGGGGGAAATACCATTACAAGCGCTCTGTGGTTCTACCGTTATACATTAACAGCACTGAACCTCTGCCAGCGAGCCCTGCCAGTTTGTGTTTCTTTCCCAGGATGCCCTGCTCCTCACCCCAACAGCTGCAGTGGGCGGGTGTCCTGGTGTCATAACATCTTCAAGGCACAGAGTGAACGTCAAGAAAAAGAACATTTTGTGTCTCCTAAGAAACGTGGAAGACTGAAGTGAGCGATCTCTCTAAAATAGGAAAGAGGGGGAAGAGCGTGAAGGACAAACAGAAGCTGTCTTTCAGCTGGTCTGCTGTCTGTTTGACCAGCTTGGTCGGGGGCCGCTGTTGACGTCAGAGCTTTACACATGGAAGGGCAGTTCCCTGAACCAGCACTGTACCACTGTAGACACCTAACCTATAGTAACACACTACAAACAACCTGAAACAATCGCAACTGGAAATTTGACCATTATTTACTCACCCTTATGTAGGTATAAACCTGTATGCTTTTACTTTTTCACAGAAACAAAAAAGAGAAATTTCTTGCTCCATACAATGTCAGTATTCATTCTTATGTGACCTTTCCCTTGTATGTACATGTGAGCCAGCTGAAGGTGGATCTGTCAAAAGGATGCATTCAGCTGCGGTCTCCTGCGGCAGAAACAAGGACCGTTAACAGACGCTTATACAGAGGAAGTATCCAAACACACACACACACATCTGTGGGGTCCAACCACCTGCTCAAGTGCGGCGTATAGTGGGCTGGGTGCAACGGAGGAGGTCTCTTTATAAACACGTTGATGGAAGTTTCCGGAGAGGACTTTTCCAGATTTCATCCAAATACTCTCAGTACCCTTTACACCTCCAAAGCATGCATTTCCAATTCAGCAATTATCACTGAGAGTGAAAGCTCAGCTTTCTCAAGTATCTGATTTTGTGTCCCACCAGGGAAAAAAGCTTCCCGCTAATATTTCGCTGAGACAACAGCAAGCAATCTGGCTACATGATGAAACATTTTTTAGTATTTCTGTCGAGAAACTTTCACTTCTACTCAAAGGAAAATTGCCTGATTTTGCTTGCAAAAGTCACATGACAATGTTGTTAAAGAGACAATGCTAAAACATTGTTGTAACCATCAAAGTGCAAAACAAAACTGACCTTAAAAACAAAGTATGACCTTAAAATATAAATCTAAAATAGATTTTTAATATCTCTTTAAATATCCTTTAGGGGGAAAATCAATTCACTTAAATGTAACTAAATTAGAGGGAATCAGCAGACAAAAAACATTTGGAGACCCCTGATCTACCAACAAAAGCAAATTATAAACACATCCATATAGAGCAAAACATTATCCACCAAGACAAAGTGTAAGTAAGCAGCAACCAGCGAATCTCTTCTCCAGAGGACATCTGAGGCCTGCTGCTCAGGGTTATTGATCCTGCTGGGCATGAGCAGGAAGTTGGCTTCGCAGATGCACTCTAGATATCAATATCTTTCATCAATAATCAATGATGGCACTGTGGCAGCCTGATAAAAGCAAAAGTAAATACTGGTACAACAGCAAAAACGGCCCTGATAAATCATATCGAACAGCCCAATATAGCACTACTGTGATAAACGTGACACTTCGTGTCCTAAAACAATGACTCAATCAAGAACTACTCGCATCACAATAGACATTCAAACAGTTAATGATTAAGCTGATTAAGTCTTTAAGCTCCTTTAACACTAGTATATGTGACACCTAAAGATGTCGGTTGACTTTGTAACATTATCTAACGGTTACATCACACAGAACGAAGAAAGACCGGTTAAATGAGTGTACTCCAATAAACTGGATTGGGGAGGGGGTATATTGACCTATTAACCTCTTATATTCTACACCCATTACTCACACTGACACAGGTCCTTTACATAGTGGGTTAACAGCGAAAGACTTTGAGGAAATATGGGGATTATTGATTTTAGGTTGATTCGTCTATAGAGGATAGATGCAGTATGACGAGTTAAATATTGAGTTGGAGTAAGATAAGAGGTCAGTCCATAACAAATGGCCCCTTAGGCTGTTTCCTATTGATTGGCTCTGTGTATGACTGAATCATGTGTGTAACACAGTTACACAATATGTGTCCTGATTAGAAAACCAACGTGAAACTCATTTGTGTGTGTATAAGTCCAGACATGTCAATAGCTCTTCGTATCAGCTTATCATAGGAGTGATATGGACTGTATGCTTGTGGTAAATCAGGGAATACATGGGTGTTGGGAGTGTGTATTTTACCCATCATAAGTGTTACATAGTGTCTATAGTGCGGCAGTGAGGCGTGTGTGTATGGGGGGTACTTATCTTATTTAAAAGTGACCTAAATCTGACAAAAAACTCACATTGGGATGTCTAACATCAAAATAAAGGAAAAGGTTATTTTGGTATGTTTGATATAAAAACAAAGCACGTCATTAAGTATGTGATTTTTTAAAGATATCTATGTGTCCTTGTGTGTGGGAGACAGGTTTGCTGGCTGTTGAAAATCTCATTTAGTCTAAAACTGTGGATCCATTGGAGTATCCATAAATAAATATTTGATCATGAGGATGTATTCAGTTGCGCAGAGGCGTAAAACAGACGGGGAATCGGACTGCTGGCTCAGCTGAATCTACTTCACTGTTCTTTACATCTCACAGTAACCCTTCATGTTCCCTGTTCTTTCATTTGTACCTTCCCCTTTTCATCACACATGGTTCTCATACACATATACAGGATACCACACGAGCTGTTAATTAAACATATACAATAGACTATTTTGTGTGTGTGAGATCAATGATGTGTGTGCATATGTGCAGATGTCTAACAAATGAGTGACTACATGATTTGTTTCATTCATGTTATCAAAATTAATCACAGACTACTTAAGCCTTCAAAAGCCCTCAAAGCTCACCACACATACATTATGGATATACATTAAAAGCCTTAATAGTGACTAAAGCATAAAAACCCTGAAAATATGACCTGTAAAACTAGTTTTGCTAGAATAACTTTGGTGTCCTTTAACACTTTATTTCCAATGTTGCCAAATCAATTCACTAAACAGTTTCAAGCATACTTATGTTACTTATTTGTATTTGTGGTGTGGTGTGCTATATGATAAATAATAATTTAAGTATATGCATAAACCATTTATTAAGCCTGTGGATGTGTCTCATAATCTACTGGGCTTTCTACATTAAGTCTTTGAGCAATACAGGTGGGTGCAGCGTGCGCCTGTTCTGTCCAAAAATGCTGTCTATGTAGTCAGCTCACTAATAAATGCAATACAGCCTTAGTTTTGTCTACATACCCGTCCCGTGTGCCCGTCCTGATTGCGTAACTCGAAAGACTCTTCCTCCTCTTTCTCCCCATGATCCCGAGCCAACAAACTGAAGCCTTGTCTGCAGCACACAAGCCAGCAAAGTCCCGGCAAAGGCATTCAAATTACGGCGTGTAGTCCAGTCTCAATCCGTAAATGTCCCGTGTTATCCACTGTCCCGGTGCAGTCGTGCAGATGGGCCAGATGGAGTATGTCTAGTCGCATGAAAGTCCTAAAGATGGATTCCGGATGTCCAGAAACAAAAAATACACAAAAGAAACGAGAAAGTATAGAAAATTATACGCGGTCTAGATCATAGCGACGAAATGTAAGGCTTTGTCGTCTCTCGTTACAGGATTCGGATGGAGAAGTGGTTGGTTTGTCTGACAGGGTAAATCCAAACAGATGTCAAATTTAAGCAAATAATGACTAAAATAAACTTTTAAACGGTGTTTTAAAAAACAGCACCGAGCTGCATATGTATCTGTCTTATCCGCTTCTTTCTCTTCTGGTTCTTCGGGATATCAGCATGCAAGCTCGCTCTGTAGCGTGAGTGACGGGGCGTGGCCAATCACCCCATGCGTTGGGACTCGGAAGATGATTGGCTTATAGCGCACACGCCCAGAAAATGCTCCGCCCTCTGGCTGGCTGCGCAGTGCACATGTGAAGCAGCAGCAGGCATTTCAGGAAATGGGAGCAATTCGTTGGTTAAGGGATCAGAAACGTCTTGTCAAATCCCCGTTCTGTAACCTCAAAGACCATAGACAAGCAAATTGCACGTTTTTACTAGCTTGTCTGGAGCTTTTGCCGTGTTTACAGGGTAATAACTGCAAGCTGAATGCTAGATTTTAACAGAATCTGCCCTTTTACAAAGTATGCGGGTTAACTGAAATGAATGGCAAAGTAAGTTTCAGCTTTTTTATTAGGATAGTAATAGGAGGTGAAGACTGTGCAGTGACATTATCAAATAAGTGTGAAGTTCTGGGTTCAGGAGTGAATGAGCACTTTGTGTTTGTGTGTGTGTTGAGGGGTATATAGTCTCCTGAAACGCATTACGTGCCTGAATGAAAAGCAGATGGACTCCTTTATACCAGGAAACTCCTGTCACGAGAGGCTTTGAGCAAAGGGACACAGAGAGGGAGAGAAATATGGTATGATCACCAGAAAGACTTTGTTGTGTTGCTTCCAACAGGTCTGATGATCCCCTTCCCTTTTTTGTCTTGTGAATTTTTTTCAATTTTTTTTAAGAATTTAACACAAAAATCCTGTTTACCTCTCTTCCAGGAAAAACTGTCAGCATTAAGTGAAACAGTGTAAAAGTGAAGTTTAAAATGCAGAAAAGGTTCATAATTAGATTAAAACCAGTTTGCAAAATACCAAGCCGATTTAATTTGTATAGCACTTTTTTAAATGCTTCAAAGCAGCTTTAAGGGGGAAGTCCACAGGGAGCAAACCAAACATGACAATGACATAAAAAATCTCTGTGAGATGTTTAGGTGAAGCAAGAGAAACACCTTGAGAGGAACCAGACTCATCTGGAGAAGCCCATCCTCCTCTGGTAAGTAATACATTATAATAAATATCAGTATGCCAAATATTTATGTGTAGAGTGCTAGTCATTAAATAAATTATAACATTTTGCTGAATGTTTTTAAGAGAATGATTAAACTGAGACTCTATGTATCACTACTATAACTATTGCAAGTATATAATTTTTACCAATTGTGCCTCAAAGCTTCGTTTTTCCATCACACACATTGTCAGTTTTTCCACTTTTACCCTAATCCTTATTTTCCTTCAGTCTCACGCATAACCCTGCTCACTCACTCATGTACACCCATAAATCAAGCTTTTGAAAAACACACCAAACACACACTCTCGCTCACACATATGCACGCTGATGACACATGATATTTTCAGGGCCCCTCTGTGCCTGCGCGCTCTCTGTCTTTCTCTTTGCCTTCATTTCCTCTCGTTCGCTCTGCTTAACTCTCTGCTGACTCTCTCCATGCATTCATCATTCTGCAAGCTGGCCCTGCTGTTTGTCTTCAAGTCTGCCAAGGCTTTACCAAACACACTTGCACGTAAACGTACCCTAAAACACACTGTGATGCACGCAGGAGCACGGCTGTCCTGTGAGAGTCCACCTGCGATCTCTATTTTTCTTAGCAGTCTCTCTCTTTCTGCTTTCCTGTCTTCTCGTTTTCCCTGTCATGGAGCGTCAGACCTGCCTCCCACCTGACCTGCTCCTGGAACAGATGTTTTATTTTTAGAGCGCTCTCTCACTTTCTCCCTGTTTCTTTCTCTCCCTCTCTCTCTCTGCCCACGCTAAGATGAAAAAGGGAGTCTTGTGTCTATATATGGCTTGTGAAAGAATGAGGTTTGCAAGAAAAAACAGACTGTCATTATCACACCCATCTTGTGTGCCTGAAGACAAGGGAGTGAGAGGATTTTGACCACACTGATGTTTTCAGTTTTCTGTCTCAATTTCACATCGAATCCACCTTTGGGGCCCACGAATCTACTTTTAGGAGTCTTCTTTCAGTTTTCGCTTTTGATGTCACAGGTTTGCCTCCACACCCTCTGAAATGTTTCATTTGATTACATTTTTAATAGAATTCAACCCAAGTGTTGCAACTTTTTTCGATTAGTGAAATCTGAAGTCAGACACATCATAAAAATACAGATCTTAGATCCTGTAGTTTTAGACTTTTTTAGTCTTTTCTCTCTCATTTTCTCTCCTGCTCCTGTAGTCTCTGGTCCCATCTCAGTGTGATTGACATTTCCTGTCTGTGAGGTCTTTTCAGGCTGTCATGTATGAAGTATGCAGTATGTATGAAATCAACACCTGATCCTGACAGTCACCACACTCCAAATACTCATTTCTTTGGACGTCTCCTTCTGTTTAAAGACAACAAAACCATATGTTTCCATTTATACCTGATTCTCCAGGCCAGCTGTTATCAAGCTGGTATGTGGAATATCCCCTTCATGCAATTAACAATAGAAAATTCTACACAAATTGCTTTTTTATTATTCTGTGTATTGAAAATTAGATCTAACTCCAATATAGCTAATAAATAATAAATATTGTATGTAATAATCCAACGCATCGTTTACTTTCTAACTTTTGGGCTAAAATTGTATTTTGCATAATAATAATAATAAGAAGAAGACATAAGAAAATTAAGTAGATCAACAAATTATACAAAATATGATTCTGTTTTGTTTAAAGTAAACTTCATGAGGCAAGATGTATTATTTTTACTTTGTGTGTGTGTTTTGGTGTAGCTATACTAACTGAGCATCAACATTTTTCAAAATCTTGTTGTAAGATATTTTACCTTGTCCTTCACTTTGTATGAATGAAAAAATAATTTTTTTCCCCTAATATCTACTGATGGAAACAATGGTTGTCTGTGGGATGGCCTTACTAATATACTGTGTGTGTGTGCGTGTGTGTGTGTGTCTTTCCCCTCTCTTCATCTCTCTGAAAGGAGGTGAGAGGTCACATAGGAGAAAAAAATATTCTCCTCTATAAACTTCTGACCTCTCTTCCCACCCCCCCACCTCCAACTTTAACCCTAGCTCCTCCGACTCTCTCCCCCTCCCGTATCCCCCCTCACTCAACCCCATTTAATTTCCGTAAAGCGTATGAGCCCCCTTAACCGTCTCCCTTGTGGACCCTTCTGCTGCTTTTATCAGAAAGTTGTTTTACTCTTGAAAAAGTCTCTGAAGAAAAAGTTTCTTCTTGTAGTGTGAAGTTAACGGCATTCAACGTGAACATCCTGGCATTTCCTTCAGATAAATGTTTCTTACGGTCACAGCAGTGACAGAGCAGGATCTGAGATACGTCTCTGCTATCAGATAATGGCTGATTTCTGTCCATTGTGAGCTGGCCTAGAAAATTAAAGGCAGAAAGCAGGACATAAAAGCGGATCTTATCAATGTCTCGCATCAGAGTCGTACAACAATAACCAGGAAGAAACTGACAAATCTGTAAGTGCATAAGCAAACACAGACACATATATTCACATACGGTTAGATGAAGCACAGTAGGAATAAGACAAAACAGTGGCAAAGCAAAACAATCAAGGAGAGAGAACCAGCATCCAGACGCCCTCATGCTGCATGGTATGTGCGCACTAAAGAGAGGGAAAGATAAGCCCAGCGAGAACGCTCTCCTGTTTCTGTCTCCTCTCCTCCACACCTCTACTTCTCTCCTTTGCCAAAATGTATGTCAATATGGTTTTGAAACTACATAAAGATTACTTTATCATGACAGACGTGTGTGTAAACTATAATGAAAACAAACTTATTTTTGTCATCTGTTGTACATGAAACCATATAACGTTTCTTGCAGCAATCAAACGTCTGTTTATGCATGCAATTGCAATTACACTGATATTCGTGGCGTATGCTTTCCTAAAAGAGCCTTTCTTACTGGTTTGCGTGTGAGCAGAAGTGCAGGGCCTGTAACTGTAGGGTAGACCCACTGGTTATTAAGAGTTAAGGAAGGGTGGGCAGTCATCCAGAGGCCTTGCTCTATTTATAACCTTCAGACTGTGTGAAAGTACTCAGAACTCGTAAAGAGCTGCCAAAATCCCTGAACTTCTCTGTGTGTGTGTGTGTGTGTGTCTATGAGTTTTGAACCATGTCAATAGTAAAGATTTTAAAGATTTAACTTTTAATCCATGGGCTGTCTGGAAAAAAAGTAACAGAAAAGAAATGCTGGCACATCAGAGATAAGAGACCGGGGGGTTGAATGACTGGCTTTTTTCTTTCTGTAGCTCTGTTAAACTGAGTGGAAATCTTTATGTGTTATGTTTGTGTTCTTTGCCAGATCTCCTTTAGCTGCCATGATTGGGCTGTAATTTCTTCTGCATAAGTCCTTACTAAAACCTTGCCTTATGCCTTGAGGGTAGGGTGGCCATTTGAGTGAATAATCATAGAAACCTGCAATTTCACCCAGTGCACACACACACGCACACACACACACATTAAAAATATGGGTGAATGAAACCTATTTTAGTATTGAGGTTGGACTAAACTGTTAACCATCAGTCTAGTGTGTTAAATTTACAAGCTATTGTGGTCAAAATCCTAAGCACTTATGACTGTTAATGAAAGACATTAAGTTTTTGCTTAGCCTGCAGACATTCACACAAGGACACATACACAGTAAATCCTATTGAGCTTTCTACAGAGGCAGCATTTTAAAGCATCATACAGTATACACTTCAGATGCAAAGTCTTTTTTAAATGCACGCATTTTAATATACTACAAGGGATAGTTCATGAAATTCTGTCATTATTTACTAACCATAATGTCAGGTCGAAACATGCATGACTTTTAAACAGAAAGGTGGTTATGGATATCCAGTGTGTTGGTTTTCATGTCACAACTTACGGTATCACATTTTGACCAAATTCTCAAGCAGCATATCCTTGCCAAAGAAGACAATCCTATAATACACTGTGATAAGCTCAGGTGATTTCTATGCCTATTACGGGATTGTGCTGCTAACTTAGCAGTCATAACTTTTAAAATCAATTTAACTATAGTAACCATAGTTTTTCGGTTTTACTTAGTAACCACAGTACCTTAAAAGGTAGCTGGGAAGTGGAATAGATTTACATTATATTCATAAAGCGCCGCACACACTCTGAATTGCCAAGATTAAAGATTCTGGGTCAAAGAGTTGGCAACGTGTCTGCATGCTCACTGGATCAGTTTGCACTAGTAAAGTTCAGGGAAACTTGAAGCACACACAGACAATCACACTGCATTTGCACAAATACAGATTTAGTTTTCACATAGACCATTTTACAAAGGTTCAAGCACCTGGAACCGATTCAGTCAGAAGTGGCCAAGGATTCAGGATTAACGCTCAGGCCGCTTTTATTTCACATGTTTACTCAGCAGGTCACAATGCATACATCATATACAGCCATTCCCTGTTCTGCTCAATTTGCATGCATATAGACAGTGACACGAAACAAAGACGTCTGCTCGCTGCTGACACAAAATATACCCCCATGCGTCCCTACAGCAACATATATATGTACACAGTGTCACAGCACACACATAAGACAGGTTGCACATGTTCGGTCTGCCCGTTTGTTTGCATGCCAAAGTGTTTGTTTGATATCGACAGCGCCTGCTGACTATCATATTTGGCAGCAGTTACTAGGATTGTGTTTCAGTTAGCAAGTCCAACTTGTGTGGTTGTGTGGCACTGTGTTTTAAAGTGTGTGAAGATAACATTTTGCATGCTCACGTATGCATTTGCAAATGTTTGCAAATTTGCCCCATACGCAATAAATACCGTTCCGCCGGCTTGTGTGGTAACATGCGATTTAATTCATTGGGTGAATGTATGCCTGCTAATTTCATTTCAAAGGTGTTGGTTGATGGCCATTGACACCCTGATAAGGCAAACACTATTCTAGCCTGTGAGCTGAGCTGCAGTCATGGTTATTTAAAACTGTAAAGTGGAACTTGATGACAGAACGTGTCTGGCCTCTGTAAAATACAATACTTGCTTACACCGCTTGTGCACTAATGCTCCTGCTATTGAAACTCTTGCTGACAGAGCTAGCACGCTAACCACTTCCACATCTGAAGAGACTAAAAACTGGCCTGTTAGAATAATTTCCAATTAACAAATGTGTGGCTTTGAAAGGAAATTTACAGATTTACGGGGAAGCAGTTGTGGTTTTTCATGTTTAGTTGGGAATTTCTCTTCATTGTTTGATACTGGAAAGGTTCCAGCTCTGTGACTGACTGTGACAGGCAGGTGGCCGACGATTGCGGTCAGGGTATTTATTTGTTTATTTGCTCAATAAACTCCTCAACAGCAAACTTGTTTTAGCAGCTGTCCTGTCAGTGGATGATGAGGCTTCAGGTAACCCATCCTCTGTTTGTCCCTGCTGGGCAGCAGAGCAGCTGAAGGGTTTGAGAGTTAAAGGTTTTGCTTTACATGCATAAATTCCAGTCATGTAAATGTTTACAAACTGTAGAATCTTAAGCCAGAACTTGATCCCCCTAAATGTTTTTGACTTATCTACAGATCTACAAAGCATCATATCCACAAAGACTTTTGTCCTTGACACAGACAATTAACTCAAAGGTCACGCAAGTTTTGTCTTTGATTCATCTTAACTTTGACAGGCACGGCAACTATCTTGGGAATGTTTAGAGAATGATTCTGGGATAACCAGTGAGTAAATCATGGGACAGAAATCCAAATACCCATATGGAAAATTCATACACAGAGACACACACGCATATGTATGCGTGTACATAGATTTTCAGATAGACTGCAAGTAGCCATCAGATTAAAAATCATGTTTAAGATGGGAGGAGAATAGATCAGAAGAATACATTCATACTTAAGTGTAATGAAAAATATGTAACATGCCTGTGAAAACCCAACTAAGACATTTTTTGTGATTTACTGTTTTTTTTTTTTACATAAAATGTACATTCTAAAGTAAAGAACATTCTGTGAAAATATTAAGTTGATATCTTTAATATTGACTGAATAATGACATGTCAAATATTGAAATCATACTGATTTTTATAGGTGAAATCAAACTTTGATGCTCGTTCTCTCATAATTTGGTTCTGAGACATTAGCTTGGTTGTCACATAATATAGCACATAGGTTAGTAACAAAAAGTATACGTGTAAGAGCAATAGAGATGAGGGAAACACTTGATAAAGGGAACAGGAACTGCATAGATTTAGATTTGAAGTTAATTCGTAATGTCTCTTTAATTGCTTGACTCGTAAGCCTGGCTGAAAGCATCTCATAAATTCAGTGGTTTCATTTCCCAGCCAAAGGTATTTTACAGCCTGGTATTAAAAAACAAATCAGAAACAGTTTAGCTGGTGGTAAACCTGACACATAACCAAAGCAAACCAAACTGTGTGTACTGTATGCCTCAACGTGACACTTCCCTCACATGTAGAGATCAAAAGACAATCAACTGTTCCTCATTGAGTCATTATACGAACAGTGTTATTTCCTCTTTATGGAGATGTCAGTGATACAGAGAGGAAACAGAGAGGGGAAGTACTGGAGCTCTAATGGAAATTCTGAATATTTTACTAGTCTGGTCCTTGGAAATCATTTGTAGTTAGCATTTTATTCTCTGGCTTACATTTTACCAGACTTTATATTATGATGTATGACTGCCATCTGGTGGTTATTGTTGTTTTTTACGATATGCAGTGTAATTAAGACATAAATGCATACAGTATAGGACAGCTGTAAGTAAGTAACACTTATCTGCATGTTAATCAGTTAGCTAGGCCTACCTTGCTATAGTACCTTGTAACTGACAGCATTCTTAGTAGTACTACACACCTCAGATATATTAAAGCTGGAACATATTCAAAGGGTTGTGACACACTGACAACAAGAAACATATGGTGATTTGATGGACTTGATTCAGGGATGGGATTAGGATTGTCAGCATAGATTGTGTGTATATGTGTGTGTGTGTGTGTATGACTAAGGAATGCAGGGAAATAAATCAATAGAGGTTTTAAGGTTATTTGTGCCATTTATCACTTAATCCTTTATTTATTTATCTCTTCAATTTATTTTCTGGTAAACCCGTAACTGGTGCTTTGAAAGTAATATTTATATTTCTCCTAACTAGTAATGTATGTACAGTAGTTTTTTTTAATCAGGGAAAGATTGTGTCTTAAATTAAAGGAGGTGATTATGTTTATATTCATGGGTAAGTATTGATGTGTAGTGTACAGTAATTGTGAGGGGGAGGGAGTTTGGCCAAACACCAATCTTATTTGATTTGAAACATTGCAAATCCCCCTCTGGCCCTGTATATGCCCTGGCTTCCACTCTGCTGCCCTACAAACCCACTTCCTAATCCCAAAGCCTTTTTATATCACAGATTCATAAACAGGCTGTCTCTTCCAACACAAATCCGGCTTTCCCCCAACCTTGTACAAACTGCCCCCACAAACACAATCTGGTTGTAGACAGTCAGATTGAGTGTAATAATAAACTCATGCCCTCCCGGACAACCCGCCCTGCGCAGAGGGGAGGCACCGGAAATGCGGACTTGATGTGACTTTTGTTAAAGTCATGACGTAGATCCTTATAGCCTCATCCCAGGACAATTACACTCTACTATATTGTTTCTCAAATGACATAAATAGAAAACTATCACGATGAAGCTTCTTGCTGCAGTACTGCATAATGAGCAAGGACAAGCAGCTCTAGTCCAAAAGTTTTTTTTCTCTCTTCTCTTCGTGCGCCCCCTCCCTCACCTAAACCCGTACACTAAACTCCTGGCCACTTTATACCCAAACCGTGCAACTCCACTCTTTCAATGAAACATTTCACACAGTGTTAACGTATTTATTACGACCAGATTTTCACAACGTTCCTCAAGTTCCGAGGAATTTGGTTTAATGAAGGTATGCGCGCTCCCGCCCCAGCGCAGCATCAGCACCACTCTCGCGCGCGCCCGCCTCCAGCGAGGGACTGTATCCTGGACGAGAGAGTTGGAGCCGCGCGTGTTAAAGTTGTCTGAAAAGACGGCTAAACGATGCTGTACTGTCCGGTGACGTGGAGAGGATAACGTTTGATTTATTAACTTTAGCAGAGGGTCGAGCGCGACTCCGTCAACCGGAGGGGATGGATATCAAAATTCTTGGCCCAAGCCTTTTACTCTTTCTCGCCTTTCATCATTGCTCGGCACGTAAGTGGAACTGCAAGTGCAAGCATGCAGTGTTTTATATTTGTCATATAGGTGTTATTTCCTGCAGAGGAATTGCATCAGTGATCAGAGCAAGGACATGGTTTTGATGTAAAGCAAAATTGCGATTAATGAGATGTTGATGTTCTAAATCAGCGAGAAATTGTGACGTAACACCGATCTGTCAACGTTTTGTCGATAGTCTAGATGTTTTTTGGTGAAATAAAGCATCGATGTAGTCCTGAGTCCGGGCACGCGACTCTGTCTGTGTCAACCGGGCTCTTTCTGAATCTGCATTGCAGTGCTTCCGCGCGCCCACTTGGGCAAGTTTCTGCATGGAAAGGTGCGCCTTGCGCACCTCCCAGCGCAGGGGACACGCGGAAAGGACACGCTCTTTTTTCACATCATGCAGATCACGTATATTTGCAGATTAAAAAAGTTAATATTTGGTGTATGTGCAATTCCATGAAGTTCAGCTTGTTGGACCACCCTGATGCGGAGAGGGTGGACGCATTACTGTCCACGAACTCCCAAATTCATATGACGTAGAAGCGCTGCATGCGAATTCACACGTAAGGTTGAATACGGAATAGAAAATGGAAATATGAATATAAAGCATGCATAAATATACCATGCATACATGCTATTCTGTTATTTCAAATTCTATTAAGTCATTTGCATAGTTACAGTATTTAAATAATAAAATGCTAAAGGAATGCTTGCAGAATTTTACTGTATACATAAACGTGTGTATGCTGCTATGATCAAAACATTGTCGGATTCTATAAGCAATGAATGTTCTCTGTCATCACGTGAGGTTTTAAAATAGCAATCCACACATCTTGTAATGTCACATAATGTTTTAGGTTCTGGCATTGTAGACTTGCAGCATTAAAGTTAAGTGACTTTTGCTCTGTGTGGCTAAAATTAATTAATAATCCTAATTATCCTAATCCTTCAGGGCATTAAAAATCCTTTGTTGTCCTGTTTCAAGGCTTGCATAGAGTTCCCTGTGGATATTTGAGTAAGAGTCAAATGTACTGCATGCAAGAGCCTCACAGGTGAAATGTTGTTGTCTGTGCTAGAGAGTTGTGGAGATTGTGAAGGTGTGAAGATTTAGGTGCATGTTTGTGTTTATTTTTAGTCTGTGACAGATGAGTGTTCAGGGATATCATGCAGAGACTTCTTGGATTGATTCAGGTTTTTTGGTATTTAGGTCCCTTTTGGAGCTTATCTTTTGTGCTTTCAAAGCAGCTACCTACAATGCTGCCAGTCCTGTTCTGAATAATTCATACCATAATGTCACCCTTGTCCACAGCTGGCCATGCCAAAAATGCTAAACACACCTCTATCCGGCCCAAGTAGTATTCAAAGCGGAAGTCTAGACCTATTTCTAATGCAGTGTCTTCTCCCAGTGATGAGATGAAGCTCACGTGATATGTGCTTACTTCTCCTATAGCAGAAGTGCTGCGTCAGCCTGTCGAGACTGTGGGAGTGCCTGTGTAAAGAAACGTGTTACAGAGAGAGGGGGGGGGAGAGACAGAGAGAGAGAGGGAGAGAGAGATGCATGGAGAGGAGAGAGCATGCCTGTTCAGATGTGTTCATGATGCTTCTTCACTTTTGTTCCAGCTCTCCCTCGCTGTAAGTACAAATCTTTCAAGGGCATTAGAAGGAAGGAGAGAGACAAAGAGGAAGCTAAAGGCAAAAATATCACATCACAAGAGAGTGAAATTAAAGAGTTTAGCATTTCAGTTAGGCTGTTATGGAAAGAATAGAGAGACCACTTTGTGAACAGACAGCATCATTGTTCTGATTTAAGTTATCAATAGGTTTACATAAATAAGAATGTAAGTTTATAGCAATGAGAAAAATTGGAAGAATATAAAAAATGGACAATATATGGAAAAATATATTCAGAATATATACTAATGTTATGAAATATATCTGCTTTAAACAACACGTAAATGAGAGGTTGCTAACATACACGCACACACGCAAGCTCTGCCTTTGTCTTTCACATCTTTGTATTCATTTTGCACAGTTGTGTTTATGTATGTGTCTGTGTCACTGTTTTCCCAGTTTAACCTGCAGCACTTTTGCACCGAGCACTTTAATAACAGTGATGCTGCTCTTGCAGTGCACTCATCTCTGCTCTAAACAGCTTCCAGGGGAAAGAATAGCACAGGGTGAAAACCAATGATCTCAGAAATCGCAAAGAGGGTACTGCAAACATCAATTTAGAGCACAGTCACAAACAATAACCCCTGCAACCCAATATTAAGCAGTGATTGATGAGGGTGGGTCACATTTAGTTGATTCATTTATTTCCTCAATGTGAATAAAATATTGTGCTGGTGCTGTCACTGATGGGAAAATATGGAAAGACCATAAAAAGCTGAGTGTTGGGGTGATTTTTATTGCCATTTTATAATGTATTTGATCATGGAATCCTAGAAATGTCTTCAGAAATGTACGTATTTGATATTTGACTTATTTCGTATGTGACATTTATTTAAAATTCTTAAGTTAGGCCTAAATAAATAAAATCTTGTTTTTGATATTTGTAATATAAATCACATATCAATGCTTAAATACTACAGAATTCCTGTAATCTAAATCTAGACACCTTAAATTGTTGTGGAAGTAATAGTTTGTTTTCCCATGTAATTCTCCTATTACAGTATAATTCAACAGCCTAATTTATTCCCCTTTAGCAGTGGTGAATCCAGTCCACAAGAATATCCAGACGTCTTCCCCTGTCCTGCCAAGGTCAATTTCATTTACTTCTTTCACTGAGTCATATCTGAGATGACTGGCTTTTGCTTCTCCATGAGATCAGGCTGGATGAGCTATGATGAGATGTGAAATCTTTACTTTTCTTGTTCTAAATGCTCTTGAAGACAGTAAATGTGAAGGATTACTATAGATTGGGTGGAGTAACCATTTCTCTCATTCAGTCTTTTGATAAAGGGGATATTTATCTCTGCACACATATGTTTAATGTTGTCTTGTTTATATTCCTTCTTGGTTTGTGTGTCTGCTCGAGTTAGTGAGGTGTGCTGGATGACCTATAATGAGATGTGAAATGGCATTTGCGCAGGAATAAAGAAACACTTGTGATGTGGAATGGCATTTGCGCAGGAATAAAGAAACACTTCACATAATGTTTCCACCCCTTTTGAGTTCATGGCGTGATGATTCAGACTAGTCAAAGGCTGAAAGATGATATCAGAGAAAAGGGGTTTTCTCTCTGTCCTCAATCAGATTCTCAAGTAAAATCAGTTGGGAATAAACTCGATGAGTCATGCTGTATTTTGTCATCTCTCTCTCTTCCTCTTCTCTCACTGGCAGTTGCAGTGGTTAGAATACTAATACTGTCTCTCATCTCCGGATGTTGAAACTGTGCAGTCTGACCCCTGCAGTCTCTTTGTGGTTTCTGCAGGACTTTGTTGTGTGGGTAAACTGTAATAATGGCCCTGTAAACAGACAATCCCACATATACATATGCCACCTTCTATAGTAAGCATTGCAGAGTATGCATTGGCTGTTGGTATTTTTACAACATGACACTTTAGGCTTGCTTACAGTTAGTCATTTAATTTGAGAGCTTTTCTTGATAAGATTGATCAGATTGGGTTTCCATTTACATTGCATACATTCTACTTTTCTTTGCTCTTGAAGACAGTAAATGTGAAGGATTACTATAGTTTGGGTGGAGTAACCATTTCTCTCATTCAGTCTTTAAATTAAGGGGATGTTTATCTCTGCCTACATATGTTTAATGTTGTCTTGTTTATATTCCCTCTTGGTTTGTGTGTCTGCTCGAGTAAGTGAGGTGTGCTGGATGAGCTATAATGAGATGTGAAATGGCATTTGCGCAGATGACTTTATTAGAGCTCTGTTGAGAGGGTGAGATTGAGATGACTTTATCTGACGCTGCTGTTTAGATTAGACTGAAATGTTGCCAGGTCTAATTGAAGCAGGGATTTGTGTAACAGAATGACCAATGAAACGTCTGACCAATGAAAAGGCAGAGCAAAGGCAAGAAATAAGCTTGATTATTCTTGTTTTTATTATTCTTATTATTGATTTTCTTACCTATCTATCTATATATATTTGTGTATCTTTACAACTGTAACACAAATTGTTCTTCGTTACTCTTGCGATGTAAATACATGTTTACTGGAAATGAGATTCTCACTAACACCCCACAGTAAATCTGACCCTCACACCAAACATGTGCACATGAATAGATTTTAAACACAAGTTACCAATTTATTTACGTAAATGACTTTTTTTATAATATTTTTGCAGAACATTTTCAAAAAATGGTTTATAGTCTATAGGGAAATAGTAAGTATACACCAACAAAGTGAGTTTACAGAGGTCAACTTTGTTTGGTAAATGTTGTCAGTATGAATATAATGCACTGTGCCAGTGGTAATTTTGTCTTTTGCTTTGGCACTGAATACAGTAAGCTTTCATGATAGATTACATGCCAGATTCGGTCCAATGTCAAACTGTGCTGTTTTTCATTTGGTTTAGTAATGACCACAATTTATTTCCCCCAGCTAGAACAGCCACAATGTTCTCTCTCTCTCTCTCTCTCTCTCTCTCTCTCTCTCTCTCTCTCTCTCTCTCTCTCTCTCTCTCTCTCTCTCTCTCTCTCATATATAATGTATATGCATATACCATGCCAGCTTGTAATGCTTTTGTGAAATGCTGGACAAAAAGTTGCACTTAATGTTTAAACTTCAAAGCAAATCTTTATCTTTTGTTGTATTCAGGGCCATGCTTAGATCCGCTGGTGTCTCCGCTCTATGCCTCCGCTTTCCACGCATCATCCAGATATAACTTTCTTTACTCTGCACATTTTGGCAAACTGTACGGTAAGTTACACTACAAGAATATATGAAATGTCTTACCTAGTTTTATTTGATTAATTTTCTCAAATGTTTGTGTGATGATATAGGGAGCAGTGGCTGGTCTCCTTCCCCTCGGGACAGGCAGCCATGGATGCAGATTGACTTCTGGACAAAGTATCGTATCGTGGCGATCGCTACTCAGGGTACCTTCAACTCTTATGACTGGGTCACTAAATACATGCTGCTGTATGGAGACCGATTCGACACATGGACTCCATATGTCATGAAAGGAGGCAACATGGTAAACATTGTCTGTGTTGATCTGTCTTTAAAATTTATGAGAGCTGCACTAACTGCACTAAAGCTGTAGCCATTTGTACATTTATGATTGAAGTGGTGTATAAGGTTCATAGGGGATTAAAAATTAGATGTTTCTGTCTTTCAGACATTGCCTGGCAACTGGAATTACTACCAGGTAAAGAGGAACGTCTTTCATTATGCTTTCACTGCCAAACATCTGCGTATCTATCCCATGGGATGGAACACTGAAAATGGAGGCAAGATTGGCCTCCGACTGGAAGTCTACGGCTGCCCTTACGGTAAACTGAGAAACGTCAGCACGTTTGGGCTGGGTCACTAAAAACATAATATAGAACTCTTCATTGTCCTGGAAGATGAGCTTTGTTTATTTCATGTTAATACATTTCCAGATACAATCTCTGACTCCATCTTTTTGACTTTTGATATCTTACAGACTCATACGTGATGCAGTTTGAGGGGGATGATATGGTGGCATACTCATTTCCAGAAGGCCAGATGAGAACACTTCAGGATCATTATGCTTTGAATTTTAAGACTCTGGAGAAAGATGGCATTCTGCTACACAGTGAGGGTCTGCAGGGAGACTCCATCACGCTAGAACTGAAGACTGGCCGGCTGTACTTGCACATCAGTCTGGGTAATGCAGAGAAAGACTAATGTACAGATTCAGTGTCTTCAAAAATTAATTTGGAGTTCGTTAGAATAGATATTAAGTATATGGAATTCAATATACATACAGTATATTCAGTAATTTATTATATAGATTTTTTATATAGAAGTTGGATATTAGTTTGATAACAGAATAGGACAAAAACTAACCTTTTTTGTTATAAAAAAGTTTTGGCTCCTTGTTCTTAATATCAAGTTGCATATAAATATGTTTATAAATAAATATAAAATTTTTGCATTAATAATGGTGCTAGGCGTTTCTTATAGCGGTGTGTTTTCTGACTGACTTCATGATTTATTTAAGGGAGCAGCACAGTCCATAACACAAATGGGATGACCACAATGAGATTGGGAAACCTGTTGGACACACAACACTGGCACTATGTCACCATCAAACGCTACGGCCGAGAAGTGAACTTCACCCTGGACAGTGAGACTGAGACTGCCATACTTAATGGAGACTTTCAATACTTGGATCTGGACAAACAGGTGGATCTGCTTGACACTATTAAACTTGATTAATAATATATTTATCTATATATTATTATATATTTATCACATTTATCTGAATTATTGAGATAATTTGTAAATATTATTTATTATATATATGAAGTTATATATATATATATATATATATATATATATATATATATATATATATATATATATATAATTTTATATATGCCCTTAGTTTTGAAAGTTCTATGAAACCACAATTTTTACCATCTGTATATGAAGAGGAAAATGTATTTCCTTTTTTTCCAAAAATGTGCATTTTACCTTTAAAGATAAGAAGTATTTACCTGAATTTGCTTATTGTTTTTTACTCTCTAGATTTATGTTGGCGGGGTGATTGAGAAAGACTTGCCTCACCTCCCTGGTAAGGTAAACTTCCGTGGATGCATGGAGAATGTCTTTATCAATGAAATCAATATCATCTACATGACTCAGTACGAGGATCCAGAAATTCGACTGGCTCCCAAAAAGGTATGTGATGTTTCCATAAAGAGAAAGCAAACACACAATGTGGTCTAAATAATATAAATATATGAACATACCAAACATGCCAGATTTTTTATGTTTGTCATCCTTTCATTTTCTTTCATTTTCTAATTTGCCCTCCATTAGAAAAAGATGCATTTTAACTGCCGTGACCTCCTCTGGAAGCCCATGACCTTTGCTGGACCCAATAATTACCTGCAGCTTCCCGGGTTCTTCCGGAAGAACCGTCTGGCGGTGAAGTTTAAGTTCCGCTCCTGGGACTACACAGGTCTGCTGATGTTCACCAGGTTTGCTGATGATTTGGGCTCTCTGGAGCTGGGGCTCAGTGAAGGACAGGTCAACGTCACTCTCATGCAGCCTGGAAACAAGAGAATACGCTTTGCAGCAGGTATCATTTAGGATCAGTGCCTATAATATTAGTTAAGATACTTCTCACATGTCACAGCTCTTTTGATTTTCTTCTTGTTCTGTCTTATAGGGTATCGTCTGAATGATGGCTTTTGGCACACAGTGGATCTGGCTGCCAAAGACAACTTACTGTCCATCACGATTGATGAAGATGAAAGCTCTCCGCTGAAGATCACCAACCCCTTCACGGTCCGTACAGGAGACCGTTACTTTTTTGGGGGTAAGTGACTGTCTAATATTAGTCTTATATATCTCTTTGTATAACATCTGGTGTAAAGTATAAGACATAATGTACAGCGGCACTACAAAGCACATCTAAATGTTCATCATCAATACGAAATGAGAATGTATTTATTATATAGCTGCATAGTAGATAATATCATAAATAAATTATATCTGTTGACTCTCCTGCAGGTTGTCCTAAGACCAATAACACGGTTCGCTGTGTCAGCAAGCTAGCTCCCTTCCACGGCTGCATGCAGCAGATCTTTATAGATGATGAGCCTGTGGATGTAGATGTCATGCTGCAGAGAAAATGGGGCAGATATGCCGAAATCCTGATGGGAACCTGCGGAATTACAGACAGGTGTGTGTTTGACCAAATGTCCCCACAAAGAAAGTAATACCAGTAATTTTGATCTTGTGGGGACTGGGGACTTTGGTCCCTAATGAGGAAAACAGTTTTTAAATAATTCTAAATGTAATCCTGAATCATTAAACTGTCTCTTTCATTCAGGTGCACACCAAACCCATGTGAACATGAAGGAAGGTGTATTCAGTCCTGGAATGACTTTTTGTGTGTATGTAACAACACAGGCTATAAGGGAGAGGTTTGTCACAACTGTAAGTGTCCTTCACTGACATCTATTGATTTTTGATGAAATTTCAGAATCACACAATTTAAGTCTCTTTCTGTCTCTCTCTCTTCATTCCAGCGGTCTATAGAGAGTCATGTGAAGCTTACAGGCTGAATGGGAAATACTGGTCAGGAAACTACACCATAGATCCAGATCTGAGTGGACCGCTAAAGCCTTTCACAGTCTACTGCAATATGTGTATGTATAAACACAATTTAGTTGTTTTAAAAGGAGGTTTACAAATGTTAACCGTGTCATATTTTTAGTGCAAAAAACATGGACTGTAATCGAGCACAATCGTATGAAAAGCACCAAGGTGAGCGGGTCTACTGTGGATCGACCGTATATAGGGAACCTACAGTATGTAAATGCATCATGGGATGAAGTCACCGCGTTGGCAAACACTTCACTATACTGCGAACAGTGGATCGAGTTCTCATGCTACAAGTCACGTCTCCTCAATACTCCACGTAAGGGTCTGACTGGACTTTAATAAACAACATGCGCAGTTGGTGGTGGAATTTAGTACATTAAATTCAACAAATTATTAATCTTTGGTATTTTCTAGATGGAAGGCCTTATGCTTACTGGATTGGTCGACATAATGAGAGTCATGAATATTGGGGCGGGGCTTTCCCTGAGAGTGGAAAATGTGGATGTGCCGTCAATCAAACCTGCACTGACTCCAAATACTGGTGTAACTGTGATGCCGACTACCGCCAATGGTGAGACAGAGAGTTGAATAATAAACGAACAACCCTTCATTTCAATCTGCTTTTGAAACATTACCTTTATAAGATATCGTCAAAACTTCTCTGTTCATTAGGCATTCAGATAAAGGATATCTGTCATTTCGAGACCATCTGCCCGTCAGGAGGATAATCATAGGTGACACAAACCGCACTGGTTCAGAGGCTCGATACAGTGTGGGAGCATTGTACTGTCATAGTGATAGTGAGTACCGGCTGTTACACAGATCAAATCTGTCTATACAGTATGAACTGTAATGTTTGTGTTAAATCTTTTTTAGGGAGTATCTGGAACACCATAGGAATAACTAAGCCACAATATCTGACGTTCCCCACCTTCAAACCCGGCACCAGTGCCGACATCACGTTTCACTTCAGGACCTATCGCACTAACGGAGTCTTTGTGGAAAACTCAGACGACCACCTCCGCAATTTCATCCGGATAGAACTGAACTGTGAGTGTTCGATTGCAGCTCATTTCCAGCGTAAATACAAAACATGATGGTGTTTAAAGTGACTTTGACATTTGGGTAAGTTTCTCCTTCAATGTCTCCCTCTCACAGCCACAACTGAGGTGGTTTTCATTTTCATGGTGGGTGATGGGATTCGAAACGTGACACTGCGCTCTCCCAAACCTCTCAATGATAATGAATGGCACTACGTAGAGGCTGAAATCAATGTGAAACTGGCACGTCTCAAAGTAGATTTCCTGCCTCCGGCCATACATAAGTTCCCAGGCCAGACTTACATCACAATGAAATTCACACAACCTCTGCTTGTTGGTAAGAATCATATAGCTTGAGAGATTTGATGTGAAAAAACATTGATTTATAAAACATACATCTGTATTCAGGAGCGGCCAATCACACCTTAAGGCCCTTCCTGGGTTGTTTACGAGGGCTGCGGATGAACGGCGTGCCTGTGGATCTGGAAGGGAAAGTTGACGAAAGAGCAGGAATACGCAGAAACTGCACAGGAGCGTGTCTGAACGCTTCCATACCATGTCGTAATGGAGGACAGTGTATTGATGGGTACGCGTCATATGCCTGTGACTGCAATAACACGGCCTTTGATGGATATTACTGCCATTTAGGTGAGTTAACACATATTTCAATATGAATCTTTCAGACACACACTGACAAGCAGTCAGAATCAAACTAACACAGAGGGATTTGTTTGCTCGGCGTATTGAACTCCTTTCATATGATGATCTGTGGGAATATTTCAGAGCTTAAGTTTGTTTTACAATAATCCTTAATACACGGTTATTATTTAATAAATATATTGGTTATATATCTTACAACATGATTAAATTAACATTAATGGTACACACTATAAAAAACATTTTTAATCAGTATTTAAGTTTTGCTAATACAATTAAATGTATTTTTGATCCTTACAGTATATCAATATCTATTTACTGAAGAATCAAAATTATGCAAGAAAATTACTACTAATTGTATTCAGACAATATTTCATGAACTTATTTGGGTACATACTACTTTTCAAAAATTTGAAGTCACTTAGTTATGGAATGACTCGGATAAATAGTGTCACATTTTTGCAAATTTTCGCATTTTATTTTAGACAGTAGTCACCCTTTACTTAGAATTTGTAAAAATGTACTCTTGGCATCCATTTAAAAAAATATTATTTTGTAATGAAGTAAAACATTAATATGTTGTCACAATTACATTTTTGCCCACAAAACATTTTAGCACATGCCTTCAAATTAAAAGATTTTTAAGATCATGAAAAACTCAATTTTTTTCATGTGACCCGAAACCGAGGTTTATGCTTAAATAAACTTTCTACAACAACAATGTGATCTCCGCTTTTGTTACATACTTTCAGATATCGGGGCATTCTTTGACGTGGGGGCGTGGCTACGCTATGACATCCGTAAAGAGCCGATTTCTTTTGACGCGTGGTGGGCACACTTCTGGATAGAGCCACACTGGCACAACTTCACCCTCGGCTACAACACGACAACTGATGACATAGAGTTCAGTTTCAGCACGCTACAGGCCCCAGCTGTGCTGCTCTATATCAGCTCATTCAGCAACGATTACGTCGCTGTCCTGCTCAAAAAAGACGGTACACACACACACACCATTGCATTCATATGAAAGACATCAGGATACTCTCATATAAATGTAAAGAGTAGCTTTAGCTTTCTGAACTTCCTGAATCTTTTGCAGAGTAATTTGCATCATATCCAGTCAGATTTTAATTCTGTGCTTTTATTTATTTGATACTTTATTTGCAGGTACACTATCACTGAGATACCGTCTCGGCATAATAAGCTATAAATTTAAGTTGACCGATAGAAACATGGCAGATGGCTTTCCTCATTTTGTCAACATCACCCGACACAACTACACTATATGGACACAGGTACAATGTGATTTCAGCATGTAAGCATAACAGCATGTAACACTTCTGTAAAACACAGTCTTGTACATTTCTGCATAGGTGGATTACATGGATCCATGGATTGAAAGGATGGTACCAGGAGAGATTCCCAGATTTGACTCCCCGAAATCAATATTTTTAGGCAGAGTCATGGGTGAGAAAAGCATTCTTGATAATCTCTAATAAAATCTTTTTAATTATTTGTGGATGAACTCATTTTTGTTCATATTTGTCTTCACAGAGGTGGGAGGTGTAGACTATGAAATTCAAAGGCACAACAGTCCTGGTTTTATGGGCTGTATATCAGGAGTCCGATATAACATCTTTGCCCCGCTAAGGGCTTATTTCCGACCCAATGTGACCAACCCACCCGTGACTACTCAAGGCTATGTGGTGGAGTCAAACTGTGGGGCGTTTCCTCCTGTCTTGGGATATGTCCCTTGGGAGGATGACCCGTGGTTTACTGGACTGTGTAAGACTATATTTCCTAACATTTAGATTAAGATTATGTCTGCTTTTAGGATCATGTCAGTTTTGAAAAGGGGAATGGTTTTCCGTGAATGCCCTACCTTTAATAACTGTTAAGAAAGTTATTAATATTTTAGTATAGAGGACTTGTTTTAACAAATGCAAACTGTGATTGTAAATATTGTTTGTTTCTTTCTTTCTTTCTTTTAGTCTTCTATTATATTCATGATGACGTGACCCCACCCTGGATGACATGTAAGTTAACTAAAACATTCACTTTATTGTTGTTGTAGATGATTTTTAATGGCTGTAGCTCCTGGGCTCAGTGGCCATGACCATCTGCTTTGTGAATGTTCTCAATACATTCTCAATACTTTTCCTGTTAGCGTATACTTAGTAGTGCTAAGGTATAAATAACTATTATTGCTCATATTTTATTATTGCTATACTTTCTGTCTGTCTCATTCCATGTTACACAATCTGTTTCGTCTTCCCACTCTTAGTTTTTCTTATTTTATTAAACAACACTGATCCTCTGAATGTATTTATGATGCTAAAACCTATTTTTGAAATCCTTTTGATTTGCAGAACACAGGATTAGTGAACATTTGTAATATGTTCTGTAAGAATATAAGCTCGCATACAGATAAAGCACTGTAGTCCACTGTTATCTACTACAATATAATCAATCCTCATATTTATTACACTGTAAAAGTGGTAACCTAAGGTTGTTACCAGAAAGAGCTATTTCTATCTGATCTAACTAAAATGATAAGTGATGTACTGGCATCTTCAAGACAAACTTAAAAAATTCTATGGTATGGTTTATGTTGTAACCTTTGAAGCTTTCTAAAATCATAAAACTTTGCTATAAGAAGGATTATTTATCTTTTGCAATCATTTTTTTCTTCTGGTTG
Source organism: Beaufortia kweichowensis (assembly GCA_019155185.1). Lineage (NCBI taxonomy): Eukaryota > Metazoa > Chordata > Actinopteri > Cypriniformes > Gastromyzontidae > Beaufortia > Beaufortia kweichowensis. The sequence goes on from CM032804.1 coordinate 6,569,080, forward strand.
ATTTGTCTCTACTGTATGTGTTTTATGCGATGGAGAAATTGATGATCTTGTCACAAAAAGATTAACCACTATTTAGAAAACAATCTCCCGAAACATATTATTGTAATATTGATTGTATTTTTCACTTTCAGGTCTCTGCTAATGTGTTTCTATTTTTCTCCTTACAGTAATCGTAACCATATCTCTGATGCTTCTCTTCCTCATCCTGTACGGCCTGTACATTTACCTATACAGGTATAAAGGCAGTTATCACACTAATGAGCCCAAACAGCTGGAGTCTCCCAGCTCCTCTCGTCCCCTCACTGACACCCTGCGCAAGGACAGAAAGAACCTGCCTGAAATACAGGAGGAAAGTCCCAATGAATAACATACAACTACAAACTAAAGAGATATGAGGACTGAGTTACAAATGTGTTTTTTTCTAAATCTTTTGCCTTTATGGTAACGTATTTAAATTTCCTTCTTTCCCGTTATTTTTACATTGTAATCTGATATCTGGTGCTTTTGGCAGGGTTTAATCAGGGCAGATTAGAGATCATTGAGCATTCAGTCTATAAGCACTGGCAGTGTGTGGGTCAACTGAAGTGCCTCAGTAACATTACAGGAAGCTTTGAGAAGATCAAAGAGTAAAGTAGTCATTTTGGCTCATTATTGTGTATCGGCAGAAGCAGTGTAGATTTTAGTAAGTTTGCTAGGCAAGAGAGAATCTATACAAAATGCACAAAAACAACCTTGAACAATTTGAAGTTGTAGATATGTTTACACATATCTGTTTCAACATCACTGAAACTATATAGTATAAAGGCAATTGTTAATACTAATTACAACTGTGTTCTCGTTGTATTGTACTATACAGCTTGTTACAGCGCTTACAAAGTTGAAAGGTCAGATTCCATTGAATGACCTTGGCTTCTTTAGAGCAATGTGCTGAACAGTAATCTGTCTGGGGAGATATTATTTCTGTGGCAAATCAAAAACATTGCTTCTGACAAACATCAGATATAGCATTCATGATGATAAAGGCATTTTTTGTCATAATCACGGTTGGCTGTGTGTCTCAAGGCTGGTAACATGGTTTCCTCACTGCTGCTACAGTAACACACACCAGCCTTTTTAAGCCAATATCTGTCTGTGCTTTTTCAAAGCATTTTTGGCACTGAAGGTCTAGGAATCTTATGAAGAGACTGTATGTCCAATCAGAATGATGTTACAGTGTGATAAAGTCTAAGCTGTGTTATGTGTTTTTGTAAAAGTGAGTCAGAAGGCCAAAGCAAATACTTGTGTACATACATTTTTTTTATTTTCTGTCAAATACACATCATGTTCATATTAGGTCTGTTATTCAAGAAAAATGTTATATAGGCTGTATGCAGTTGGGAAGTGTCTTACAGTATAGATACGCTTAAAATGTATATATTGCATTGCATTTAATAGTGAAATATCAAACCAGGTGGATATAGAGGAAAACAAATAATGTTAAACGTCACTTAACTGCTGTGATTTGGTTATTTGAGATGGAATCAGGAAGTTTTGTTTCCAACAAATTAAGCAGAGAAACAGCAGGTGAAGTTTATCACAATCCATTATTCATGGACATGTTCAACCAGAAAGTGTCTTGACTGTAAGCAATATATTGTTTTATTGTTTTGTCTGATATGGTTTGTTTGTGCTGTACCACTTGCCACCTGATTTCATTATAAAATGCAATGCATTCATATACAGTACATTTATATATTTTTACATTATTTTAGATTAATGTAAAAATATTTTTGGGCCCACTGTAAATATTAATCAGCAGAAAATCCACCTAAATAAGAATTTTAGAATTTTAAATGACATCATTAGAACACACAAGTAAACGGTAAAATGTGGTCTAGCCTTCGTACAATGCATAAGGTTGTTTAGTTTAACTATCTAGTGTAAATATAGATGGTTTAAATACATAAAGTACAGAAACAGTTCTTTAGCATCAGGAAACACACTGGACACAATCAGAAAGTTTGTTTGGCTTTTGACATAAACACTGAGCGGTTCAGCATAAGTCTGTTATTGAGGTCAGTTGGCTTCACCCATCAGAGACAGACAGAGAGTCTTTGGATGTAAAAAGCTATTTTTATAAAAACAAATCATGCATTTGCCATACTGTAGGAAACATCTATTGCTGCTGCTTGTTCTCCTGTAGCTGCTTTTGATGGCCGTCCTATTCAGAGCTTAGAGCACTTACATCATTTTCAGATGTAGAAATAGCCATTTAAAAGAAAAGAGCAAATAAGATAGAATATGATAATCTTTAGAAGCTATGCATTTTGCATGACTACTGCACTTTTTCATCTGAATGCAATAAGAAAATAAGAATCAGCTGCTTCCAGTGCCAGGCACATGTTCTTGTTTCTTTAAAAGAATGCTAAGAGCTTTTATTAAAGATCACATAATATTCACCCACAGATACTGTTCATGTATAAATAAAGTGTACTTCTCTTTGTATCATTATAATTTATATAAAAACAAAAGGCAGGTAAGAGTATTTTGATCAAATGTAAGTGATTAATGGTGTTTTAGGCCCAGCTTCCAAACTTCATGACCTCTGCCAGGTTTATAAATCATCATTTACAGTATGTGTTTGCTTTTGTGCAACTCTTTATTTCTAATGTAGACATCATTCTTACTTCTTTGTCTTTATCTTCCCTCTCTTATATCCTAAAAAACAGTGAAATATAGACTTTCATTTCATTTTCACTTTGACAACAATCTTTATATAAAATGCTGTTAATAGTACAGTAACGTATTCCGCTTCAGTACATTGTGTCAACAGTCCTCTCATACAGTACATGACATTTTTTATGATCAGTCATTTTGTTCAAACATATTACCTGGCAACCCACAGCCTATTCCAAATGAATGTTAATGAAAACTAATAAACTAAATGTTGGGGTGGTGTTTAGCATTCGAGTGTATAATGTATGTTTGTATAACTTATATATTTTGTAAAATCTCAGATGCAGTTAATAGGAATGTGACAATTTGACTGAATGTTGGTGGAGACCACATTGCTTAGCTTCCTTTACAAGAAATGTATCACTTATATCACTTACTTTGTAAGAAAATAATTTTCTGTGTATATACACTGTGAAATATTTTCTTTATTCATGTTTTCCAAATGCACTACATTTTTTTTAAAGTCCTTCTGTCATGTTATTTAATGACTACACACTACTGTAGCTTTAGTAACAGAAAGGTTATATGTTCAGTCCTACATAAGAGGTGATATTCATTATTCTTTATGACCACTGTGCCCGTGAGCACTTTAACACAGACTGCTTCCGGTTACTTTGCATACTGCAGGATTTCGAATGCATATACTCTTCTGTGAAAGGCCAAAGCTGAAGATCAACTAGTTTTATGGAATCCCTCAAAGACTTACAAGCAGGCAATTTCAGTTTGCTTGAGCACTTATTTATGTGAGTTTTCTGTTAGTTTTGTTATGGTTTTGTTTGTGTCAAACCTATTGTAAATGATCATGCCTGTGTAAAATCAACACAAATCTCCAAATGACACTTTAATAAAAGCGCCTGAAGGAACGAAAAACTTAGTGTTGTGTAGACCTCCTAAATTTATCCTGATTTTTGTTAAGAATATAACATTTAGGTAAGATGAATACCCACATGGTTGCCTCTGCATTCACAACACTTTTTAAATGAATGAAGTGCAATCTAACAAAGTTTGCTTTAGCTCTTTATTGTACATAAATTGGTACAGATGACAGGGGAACCAACTTGTTAGGCCTATTTTGTACACTCAGTCTTACAAAATCCTGCTAAACAATGCCCTTTAGGTCACTCTTTAGCACACATTCAGTCTGTCGGTTTATACGCTTACTTGTTTTGTTTTATTATTACAGAACAATATTTGACCTTAAAGAAAAAATTAATTAACTGCCTTGGTGCTATGTTAGCTGGAATGCTAATCTTCACGAGCCGGCTTTGTGCAATACAGCAAGCTGCTTACAGCTGATAGATAGATAGATAGATAGATAGATAGATAGATAGATAGATAGATAGATAGATAGATAGATAGATAGATAGATAGATAGATAGATAGATAGATAGATAGATAGATAGATAGATAGCAGGCTAACATCAAATGACACCTACTTGCAAAATGACTTTACTGTGTTGACTGTATCATTAGTAAAGTTTGTTCTAGAAGGAAACTGTATTGACTACAATAAGTGCAAATCTATGAAATATTGCTTAATGAAACATCTGGAAAACAACGACAGGCTTGAAGCGTTCCGTTTGCAGTTACAGTATATATTGAGCATACAAAGGTTATAACTATTTATGGTGTGTGTCAATTGTCTGAAGTGGAGTTCTTCCTGTTATCTTGGCTTCAGTGGACAAAAGACCACCATAGAAAAATGATGTTTGTCTCATCATCTTCCTGTGATATTGACCATATAGTGCAAATGTGGAAAAGTGAACTGTTTCTTCAGGTCTTTACAAACGTCACAAATATGGTAAACAAGACCGCTTGTTCAGGCAACTCAGTCAATTCAGCCACACATTAGATCAAGGTAGTGACATCACCCTTTGATGGCATCTTTAAATCCCTCTGTGATGTCATACGAACAATGACAAATTGTATGATATCACAGAATCATTTGCATTGGGCATTTATTAAGCCCAGAGGGTTGAAAACCAATTTGATTTTCCTCCACTTAGTGAGATGTAAACATTGTGGGTAGCCAAGAAATGTTAGCAGACAGAGGACACGCGTCTATACCATGTCAATTTCTCTCTCAATACCCACATACTTCAATGCATCGGCTTGACTGTACCTAAGAGGAAGAGGACGATAAGACTAAATCACTAAATTAATAATCCCATTCCAATGTAATTAAAGCTCATAAGTGTCAATTTGTGACGTAACAGTTTTCTGGAAACAAAACATAACATACCTGTAATCAAAAAACAGCTCCTCCCCGCGCTGTATGGCTCGCTTGGCAAAGATTCCAATGCGGTGGTCTCCATTTACCATTACAACTAAAACAATAATCATTTGCAAGCCAATGTCAAATGTGTTAAATAATGTCAGATTTGTGTTATTTTTGTGCTTTCATAATTTGAATATATTAACTGTACCTTTTGCATAACAGTTGGGGTTTACGGAGTGGTTGGCAAATCGTATTTTATTTCCTTTACGAGTGGCATCCACTACAAAGTCTGTTACAAAATATAAAAAATTATAAAAATAAAAATACTTATCAAAATCGAATTCAGATCTATAAAATACTCAACAATTCAACTGGAAATAAAATCAATACCATTATTCAAGTTGAACAGAAAGCTGGACATGTATTTATCATAGATTCTGCCTCTCCTGTCTGCCTCATCCTGGGAAATCAGCTTTACAAACACAATGCATAAATCGGATCACTAAGTGTGAGTTTGTTCACATCATTTAATACTTATCATATCACATGTTCGTGATTTTCACAGACCTCTCCACAATATTCAGAGATGAACTCGTTCTTCTGGACTGGCTCTCTGATAAATGTACCCCACCCTGCAACATCAGATGGTGCCAGGAGCAAGTGCTGCAAAACAGGTTTATGAGCTTGCTACTTACAGTACATTCAAGGTAAGCATTTTTAGTAGGCGTTCCCTGGGATCTAAACCCATCACCTTGGCATTGAAAGTCACAATTCATACCTTTTTGAGTCCTCTCTGGATGCTGCAGTTCTTGCAGGAGACCTGTTTGCTGTCCCAATGCTCTGCTGCTCCACAGGTCATGCAGAGGTCAGGGTCACACTCCCGCACAGCCAGGTAACACGGACACTGCTTGGTGTTACACTGAGTCTTACAGCGACAGCCGGGAAACCGATTCTGACCTAGAACCAAACAACGAGCAGACTGAAGTTTAAGTGAGGGCAACAAATGAAACTGATGTTTCATTAACGATTGTTAGATTAACACGCAGTCTCAGTCTTATCTCAGTCAGTGTTGCTATGTTGGTGTATGAGCTATAGTGTTTCACTTTATACTGCAATACTGTTGAGAAACTATGTTAAAAGGATAGTTCACCCAAAATAAAAATGTATTTATTTACTCTCATGTTTTTGTTGTTTTTTTGAGCAACATAACAGAAGATATTTTGAGAAATGTCTTAGTGGTTTTGTGTCCATGCAATGGCAGTCAATGGGCTTAAATGTTGTTTGATTACCAATGTTCTTCAAAATATCTTCTTTTGTGTTTTGCAGAAAAAAGAAAGTCAGGTTTGGACATGAGGGTGAATAAACAAAGGAAGATTTTTTGGGTGAAGTATCCCTTTAAGATCCAAAAGTTTTAGAGACTGAACGTGTTTTCTTTGCATTAGTGCCCTCTTGTGGTGCACAGACATTGTACCACTACCATTAATAAAATGCAAATTTGAATAAAAGGTTTAGCTCCTTATAAAATCAATAAACAAATAAACATGTGTGTCTGCTTGGGTGCATATGCTTTGTGTTAAACTTACACTCATTATCACACTGACAAAATTTCTCGCAAAAATTCTGGGTTATCACACACGGACAAGAGGTGTCGCATGGGTGCTCAGGATGGTCACATGGCTGATAATTGTACACCTGATTGGATGAGTTGTCTACAAGAAAACAGAAAAAACACAAAAGGTAAAATGCATCTATGCAAAAATACCTTGATGAAAACAGCTGAATCTCCTTATTTTCTATATTTGAATGGATTTAGATTGCAACCTACAACAATCTGTTATTAGTTTTGTACTGTGCTTACCTTTCTTTAACTGTATCTTTGCCCATAATCTATCAAGAAAAATAAACGTATGTCACCTCTCGTGTTACAGTATTTTGCTTGTGTAACATTCCCTTTGATTATTCCAGCAGGAGGGTGAGGATCTTGCCTGTGCTTTCTTTTCTTCTTTTGTGGTGATATCGCACCATCCTGCAGTGGGACGCGGTGAATCAGGACCTCTTTAACGGCAAACTCATATACCTGACACAAACAAATACACATGGATACGTGACACACACAAGACGGTGCATTACACATGTTAAACCCCTCCGTCCACGCAGAATTCCTGAAACATTTAATGAAACAGTTAATAGGAGTTAGTCAGAACTTTGAAAGCCACTTGAGACATAACTGCTCATTATCATGTTGATCTTTGCCATATGAGCACACGCACACACTGATACATGTGTGCACACACAAACACACAATCAAAACAACATTCTTCTAGAAAAAGATTTGGCTCATTCTTTAAATGCAAGAAAAACACATGATTTGAGGTAATGACTTTTCCAGTTAGCCAAACCACAGTCTTTCTGGGAAAAACACACAGACTCACACACACACACAGACTGGTACTTTTAGGCACAGAGTTTTTGTTGTCTTGGTCTTTGAGTAAAGAAAGGTTATATAGCTTTCTTAACCACCCCTCATTCAATATCATAAAATTTAATGTAGATCTACATTTAGCAACTTATTGTGTTGCATTATTAAACAGGCAGATCAATACACAAACACTTCTGATTTTTAATTGTGTATGCATGTACCTCTCGACATGTTTTGGTTCCAATGAGCCGTGCAATAGAGCAGAAGTTATTGAAATATGTGCCATGAAGAACTCTAAACAGAGACTCCTCAGCTCCGCTCCACTGTGGAGGTGAATCAGACTCCTCCGCTCCTTCCTCACCTGCTCTCAGTTTGGTGGGGCTTGGACACCTAGAGTTACTCTCTGACACACACAAATGACTAAATGAAAGGTTTACATTCAAACACTGTGTCACCAGTCTACCAATGCCTTGTTACTAACCAGAACTAAGTTATGCTTCTGTTAGTAATGTTGCCTGTTTGATGCAATACAAACAACTGTGTTGATCTTTTTTTTGCACACACTTCCAGCTACTTTTATTGCAAAGCTATTTTTGGGAGGAGAAAAGTATGTCTGTGTGTGTTTTCTCAGTCTGGATCAACTGGCATTGAACTATCATGTGTTATTATAGTAAGATGTTGTCTTTGCCGAACTTTGCCGAACATTCTCTAAAAGTTCTAAAAGTTATCAAAAACATTGCAGTAGTACATTAAAACACTGCGTTGGTATATAAACATTGGTATAGAAAACAACATTGGTATAAAAACATTATTTTGTGCCTGTCTCTGCATATCTTCTTCAGTATGTTTGTACCTGATGAACTGGTGGTCTCATGGTCGCTGTCTGCATGGTCTTCTTTTCCCTCCTCACCTGACCCTGAGGGGGTGGGGCCACTTGAACTTGAGGGGCGGGGTTGTCGCCGCTTACGACGAGGTCTTTGAAACCTAAGCATGTTTTGATCAGCAAACTCTTTTGCCCCTTTCTAATGACCGAAAGGGAAGAAAGAGAGCAAGAGAGAGACGGGAATGTTTAGCTGAAATTTCATAACAATTTAAATTAAACTAATTAAACAAATTTACCTGCAGTTTTGCCTTACCTGAAGCAGAAAGCAATCCAGTCCACAGGGTTCTGTTTCCATTCTGATCTCTTTATTCTTCCTCTTATATACATTAGGAGATGCATGGAATGCTGTACACAGAGAAAACACGCTTAGAAACATTTAGATACGACACTAGCGATGCTATTAAACAATATGAAGTGCATTATGCATAATTTGCATCAAAGGTCAAAATTCCTAATTAAATCAGATGCAATGGTAAAAAGAGAAACATTAAATATCCTGTAGAGTAGAGATGGGAAGTCTAATTTCTCACGGTGAAGGAAACAGTCGTATTTGAAGCAGCGGCGACAGAAAAGTGTGTGAAAAGAGTGCAGACTTTGTTCCCTCTGAACTGATTTGGCGAAGGGGCCGTCCATGTTGGGCGTACAGAGAGGAGGTAACTTCACATGACTGGAGGGCTCCAGGAGGTCCTTATACCTGCGGAAGCCAATGAAAAATAACATTAATAACAATCCTATTATTTGTTAAACATGTTACAGTGAGGGCTGTAAATCAATATGTATTTGTTTTTTATCTGTATTGTTGTCAGAAAGACTATTTTCTTTGTTTTAACGTTATTGAGTTGCATCTGCTCTACACACATAACAGAGCATAAAATACTTATCAAGCTGAACAACTCTCACCCTAAATTTCGCCCCCGCCAGCGGAAAAGATAATAAACATGCACAGCTGGTGAAATGTACAATACTGACATGAAACAGTAAACAGTTGGATGATAATACAGACTGTGACCGCCTTTTGTTTCCATTGCAGCGGCAGCTGCACACCCACTGACAGCACAGCTTCCCATGAAGCTTCATTTGACAAGTAGAAAAATGAGTGCTGCCTTTACGATTACATAATCTGAATAAATGCTTGAGTTGTGGAAAGCTGCTTTTATAGTGTCTGCGGAGAGCCAGAGAATTTGAACCAAACTGAAGTCCTTTAAATTGCATTCATTCCAAATTTATGCATTTTCGCAGACGCTATTACCCAAAGCGACTTACAGTACATTACACTATTTATTTTTGAGTTTTTATGAGTATGTGCGATACCTGGGATCGACCCCATGACCTTGGCATCGCTAGTGCCATGTTCTTACTGCTCCTCTCTCTCCTCACAATGTTCGGCCTTTGCCAGAAAAGGTGTAAAAATTCCACAAATAAAATCACTAAAGAAATCAAATAGTTTATAGTAAACCCTACTTGTCCTTCAGCTCCTCCATTGTGCCTTTGTATGGAAACATAGATGCAATAGCTCTGAAAATCTTGTCATGGGGAATCTTCTTATTGGTGGTTAGTTCTCTTCCTAGTGATGGAAAAATAAGAGACAGAGGACAATCATAACACAATTGCACTGAATTTCACTTTTAAAATAATTAGTTTTAATAAGAATAGTTCACCTGAAAATGAAAATTCGGTCATTGTTTACTTACCTTGTTTTTCTATGTAATAAGACAATAAGGATTTTTAAAATTGCTATTCAGCTTTTGATATTAAACGTCAGGTCATGGTAACAACAAAGACCAAAAAAGCACCATAAAAGTATAATGAACAGCCCTTTACTGTAGTAGGTAAACATGTGAGCCTGTGTTTTATTTTGGGGTCAGAGTGTGCTGTAACTGGATACTAAAACAAAGTGAACGAACAAAGAGGTTTAGCCAGCGCTCACTGAACACAGGTGACACTGCACACATTACGCAACTGATCTGAGCGAGCAACACTCTGTGATCTCTGATCCACCTGTTCACTTAAATTCAACTTCATGTCTTATATACTGCTGCATACACAATTCTGTTTTACTGTAGATTCAATTCAATTCTATATTTTCTTACATTTCTATATTTTACAGACCACAGACTCACCGTCAGCAGTGCTCCTTCTCTTCCTCTTGAAGAAGCTCACTTTAGACTCTTCTTGACCTTCTGCAATATTCTTCTGTATCTCTCTCTCCTCCTTCTCCTCTTCTCTACTCTCTGCAGACTCTTCCTCCTCCTCCTCCTCCTCTGGATCTGAGTATTGACTCAGTGCCTCCACCAGCTCTTTAAAGATCTCGTCATTTATGAAGCCCCCCTCTGTGTAATATAATATAATATAACTATTAGGGCTAGGTGATATACTGCATATCCCTAACATATGTGCAATTTTCTAGTATTAAATGCATTATTGGTCTAGTTTCATGATCGTTCCTTTGAGACCATTTAGACAGAGATGTTTTAGTAGCAATTAAACTGCTGTAGAAAATACATCATTAGAGCTGGTACATTTATTTTGTGAATCAGATCAAATTGTTTGTGTCCATGAATAAATAAACATTTATTTAAGAATTAATTTAAATCATCATGCATCACAATGTTTTCAAAAAATATATAAATTGCAATGTTATTTTGAATAAATGATTAAATGTGATAATTTATTAAAAAAGCTAATTTAAAACTAGAGATAATACAGATTTTTGCAGCTGTGTTTTTCTTCTAACGTTTTCATTCTACATGGGTACAATAGCTGTTGGTTTAAAGGTATAGGTTCACTGATTAATACATCAAAACAGAACCTTACTAATTCTGTGCAGAGTCACTGACCTCTGTCCCCATGAACCCCATCATAATTATCAATGAGTTCCTCCAGGAAAGCCTCATCCTGTTCCAATACCTCATCTCCCATGTAGGGAATATTGTGCAGAAATGTCTCATCTTCCACCTTAGAGAAAGAAAAGAAAAAGAACTGGAGTGAGACAGAGAGAATTTGAGAGGGGGCTATGATTTCATAGATGTCTTACAATCGATTTCCATATATGTTCATGCTTCCTTTAAATCAGAGATAAATGCACAGTAATATTGTAAATGTGTGTGCATGTTTGTGGGTGGATATTTTAGTTAATGCCTATATTTTTGTCTGTAAGTAAGTGTGGGTGTTTAAAGATGCACATCCTCTACCTATGAGATGATTTCAAAAACACATGCCTGGCTGTCAGAACATGTGAATTCACTGCTGCAGGCTGACCTACTTTCGAAATGACCAGTGTCATAAAATAATGCTTTTTTTCTCTCTTGCTTTCGCTTTCTCTCTGCATGCAATGGTCATGATGAGTGCTTTTTACGTGTGTAAATGTGTGTGCTCAATTGTCTGTATCCAGTACCATGAAGTTCTGCTGCAAAGGGGACCAGGAATACATGAATGGTATCCCAGCAACAGTTGTCAAGGGACGCATGGCAACTGCCTGGTTCGGAAAAGATGGAAAGCCAAACTCTACCACGCACAACTGTGAAAAAGAAAAAACAGGAAAACATAGTAAGCATGTTACTTAAAATTATGAGAGGATAGTTCAGTTACTGTAACACCCACATGTGTGACATTATTCATTTTTTGTTTTAAAATTTAATTTGAATACATTCCTAACAAAATGTAGTTCACTGCATCTGATTTATTTACTATAGCTGTCATTTTATTGTGTTAGGAGCAGTAGCCTACTTGTGTTTTTGTGCAAGATGAATCTCAGCCAAATGGGCCAATCATTTGAAAGATGCTTTTTTTAAAAGTTGAACTACCGTATTTTTGCCCTGGTACACACATCTTAACACAGGAAGATGCAACTCAACATCCAAAGATGCCCAATTGCTTTTTTAATTGAATAACAGCCCTACGATTAACATCCTGCGTAAAGGATTAGCCCCATCAAATCATTCAAGCTTCTGTCATAAGATCATAAAATGAATGTAAAATTTTTGCATGCAATGACCAACATCATAATACACTAAACACAATGTTTGGTTTCGGCAATTGAAAGTACAGTATTGTGTTGGAAAACTGTGCTAGTATGTTGAGAAGTCTCTCTGTATTCCACAGAGAACACAGCTCTGCTGTGCCCACAGGCATTTAACTGTGAATATCACAAGAGCTTTAGTTATTAAGCTGCTGCTTGGCAATCATACAAATACCGTTTTGGCAAGAGAGTTACTTTATGAAAAAAATTATTTTGCAGCATGTCTTCTTAGTCTTCTGGTAGTATTTGTCCTGTCTAATTAATTTGAGGTCAACTGTGACACAGTCAGTCTATTACTAACATCATTAGACTGATTTAAACGCTTGTCAGATAGAATATGATGAAGTGGGTACCAAAGCAAGTGGAAGGTGAACTGTGGCACCTGATATTGAGTCACTGCTGATGTTTCGTTAGAATAAATTAGGTTTGGGAAATGGTTCGGCACAGCGGACTGTGTATTGATCCAGCTAATAAATCAGTTGGCGGGGAAGTCTTGTGCTGAATTAATACAGTCATATTGAAGTTATGACTGTCAGGACCACTGACACCTGTCAAGCCCCTTAACGTGGCTGTGATATTCTTGCCTTTTTGTTGGGCAGAGAGCTACTGGGGGTGGACAGAGGGATGGACTGGATTCTGAGCTTAGACCATTCTTCATTCAACAGCTCCGTTCTTTCTTCAATCTTACGCCGATTAGACTGGAACAAAGCCTATGAGAAAAATACACAGACACACACATAGACATAAAAAATCAATGTTAGTGAATTATGCACAACACAAACAGAATTGTGACATTAGAATGATACGGAACAACATCAAGGGAAGATGTAAATGATAGTAGTCAAAAATCATAAAACTTAAAGTAAATTAAACATTAAAAGACCTTTTACCTTAACTTCCTCAGCTTTGCGGAAGCGTTTTAACTGTCTTAACCTCATATACTCAGACTTTACTCTCTTCTTCCATTCCAGCAGACTGCGGGGGGGCTTTGCAGTGCAGGCCCGGGGACCTGACACCTCCTCCATCATCACTCTCCCCTGGGATCAGCACACGGGATCAATATTTATATATGAATTACAGAGAAATATAGGGCAAGTGCAGGCCAATATCACATGCAGTATAAAGTGGCAGTACATTTCAAAGTAAATAACACTGATTCTAAACAAAATGTTTACCCAAAAAATTACCCATAAAACTGAACCACATTTTTATAAAAATGTATTATCAGCATCAGCCACTGCATCTGCATGTGAAATATAACACATTCTCTGGGATGTGAACAGTTCCTGTAAGGTGTGACTCATCTTCTCTTTCTCTCTCTTACACACACACACACACACATTAGGGACCTATAAATCGCATGACTCAAACTTTATCATTCAGTATCATACAGCGTTGACTTCATATACTACTGACCGCCCCCTGCAGTTCACAACAGAACTAACATTCCGCATTATAACACCATTTAAAGGGCCCTTTAAATCATCGAGTACTTTCAACTAATAAAATTGTTTAAATACATGTTATTAAACCTGCTTATTTCACACGAAACAATGGCAGCGTGGCAGACAATCTGGTTATGCAAACCGCACACAAGTGACACTGTTTTTAGAAAAACACTCGCGCGCACGCACACAGTGGAAGTGGGCGTGTCTCTCTGGCGAGCCCATATCACCACGGTGCGGATAAGTGCGTAGTACACTTTTCTCCATTTCATAACCCTCCGATGCAGTTTTCTCGAACTTTCGACAAACTGCAATGAAATATAAATGATTATTTAGGTAATACGAGCGTAAAGCTTAAAAATGTCCATCAGCAACCGCTGGAAACATGGTGCTCGAGCGAAGGCGTTTCTAATGTGGGACGCTTTAATCGTCAACACGCTGAAAATACTCGCACGAGATGCCAGTCGCTTGACACCGTGAAGCGAACTGAAGTAAACGACACAAGCCGAGACGATTTACGTTTCGTGTGCACATAAGCACGTACATGCTATCTCCTGCACATGTTGGGTAACGATACTGATCATCGCTGTCGCAGTTTTAAATACCTTAAGAGTCCCTGCTCCTTCCTTTTAAATCCTTGCGAGTCGGGTTCAGCTTCAAGTGCGCAGCAAAGAAGCCCAAAACCGTCCTGTGGTGATAAACGGTGTCCTGGCTACCGAGCCGCTGCAGATATCGGCGTCAGAGTGTTTGTGTTGACGGATGCGAGGATTCCTCGGTCGTCCGTAAGCATGTGGAGATTGTAGTTGTACAGTTAAGAGCTGCGCACTTGGTTGGCACGGTCAAAGCGGAGGGTGACGTCTCTATTATGAACATACTCCAGCTCTCTGGCTGGACCACAGGCTACTGTACGAGAAAAAAAACCTAATAATTCTCAATAATGAATAGCCTAAACGTAAACATGCCTGCATTTAATAAACATTATACAAGAATAAATAGCAAATAATAATAATCGTAATAATAATACACAGCACATTATTATTATTATTATTATTGATTGTTGTTGTTGTTGTTGCTCAATATGAGTTCCGCAAGTTTATAGTAAGAAGTTAACGCTGATGTACCTAATGTACGTAAATACTGCTGACGGAACCGTTATATATATATATACAATACATAATAAAGTTATGTCATTTTAAATTATAGACAAAATATATACACGTACAAGTAGATATTAATAAATAGATCCATAGAAAGTCCCATAGAGGACCCAATGTCTGTTGATTTTGCCCTGTTCCCTTAGGATCCGCAGAACATACAAATAGGGAGCGAGCTCTGAGTGAGACACTACCCTCGATGCACGTCACGTGGCCCAACGGGAACGCGCTTTTGAAAGAGTGATGTGTAAAATATTGCACGTTTTGTGGTTCCCCTGGCCCCCAATAACATCTCTAGTACTTGTGCCTAGCTGTTGCTTCTACTACTGCTTCTGTGTGCTCCCACAACTGAAATTACTACAAGCTAATACTACTACTACTACTACTACTAATAATAATAATAATAATAATAATAAACAGTGTGACAATAATTATAACTAATGATTCAAAATCAATAGAAATAATGAACATATTTTAAATACCTACTTTGAACAGATGTTTTGGTAACAAGCAAACCACAAGATGGCGACATGTAGCCTAGTTATTACGTGAACTCTTCACTATTACTACATAACCAGAGTATGCAAAAAATAGTACCTGTGCATTGTCTGTTTTTGTTGACAACAGACGCATTTAAAACTGATTTGCTGGCTATTTAAAATAAAAGATCATTACTATTAATTTAGATTTTACATTTGATAATATTCTTATACCTCTTAATGTGTATTTGGTTTAAAGAAGTAGACCATATATTTTGATTGAACATGATTTCATTCTAATGAATACAGTTGTTGTTTATATTTCAGTATATAAGAATACAGAAAATGTATATATTGTATATAAGTTCTTTTAGCCAATGGCTGTAGCTTTAAGGGAATCAGATTCTGTAATCAGGTTTACATACTGCACAGCATCTCTTGTTGTGTGATATTGCTTTTTATTGCTTTTTTTATTTATTATTATTATTATTTTTTACAAAGTATCAAGGATAAATTCTGACATGTGTAAACATTTGTCATAGATTTTAAAGTTTCTTGTTTTGTTTACATTTATATTAAATTTTTTAACCAGTGTTTCTGTCTTACATTAAACCTTGTTCTTTGTCTCACATGGGCATTGTGTGTTTGGGGTTATGTCAGCTTGGCTAAAGACTGGATGTGTTATTTTAACTGTGTATGCAGGGATGCGACAGTATTGCTCAGCACTGTAGTATGTAAGTGGTAACATAATTTTTCCTCACACCCTTATCCTACTAGTGGGCCCATCCTGCAGGGGTTTTCTCAGGCTGACGCAGTGTTTATATTGGAGCTCACAACAAAAGCAAACACACGCAGAAAAATAGACATAAGAGGGAGGTCTTATCTGTGGAAAGTTTTTAATTATGTGCAGTGTAAACCCTAGATGTAGTTTTTGGCTTGAGAAATGACGGCTGGTATCTACAAATGTGAGGGGGAATGAGGGATGGGCTTCTCGCTCTGAAGTTGCTGTTCAGAGGGTGAGATGAAATATAGTCGGTCTGTGACATTTGACATGGTGTTGAACATCTGCAGATACAGAGACTTTAAAGCTTATAAAAAAAGCTCTCTCTCTCTCTCTCTCTCTCTCTCTCTCTCTCTCTCTCTCTCTCTCTCTCTCTCTCTCACACACACACACACACACACACTCACTTCACTCTACGGTTTTGCATGGTTTATATTATATGTGACCTAATTGCCAGTTAATTTTCCAAATTTTGCAATTTCATGTGCATTGATATATTTAATAAATAAACATTCTTTCATCAATCATCACATGAATCACATGATCTACAATAAAAGGCAGTGTCAGCATTTTGTGATCTTGGCTAATATCAGATGACTTGATGGAAACATTCAGTGTTTTCTGCTTACTTTTTCCACCTTTAAAAATGAGTAAACCAATCAATGTGGGAAAACAAGCCTCTAACTAATGTGAATGAAATGTGGAAGCAATTTGTGTTCACAGAACATCACAAGGCACAGGACCAAGCCCATCTAAGTGAAAGAGGGGGAACCGCCAGATGACATTGACTTATACATCTGTGCCTGTGTGTGCCTGTGTGTTTGTATGCACAAACTCCAGGGAATGATACTTTCTCCTCTTGCATCACCAATGAGCTGTGCTAAGCGTACACCAGTGGTGGTCATGGCGCACATGCGTCAATGGAAGTGTTGTAGATCTGTTTACGTCAATAGTGAGGATATACGCTCCTCCGAGCCAATGCTTAGGGGGTGGATTTGTCATCAGTCTTTATCTCCTCTCTTCTCTCTGAGGCAAAATTCGCTATCCAAAGCACCTGAGGTCAGACCCCCTGTACAGCCCAATGAGGTTAGCAGAATCCCTGCCAGAAACATTAAAAGAAACAATCTGTTTGCACTGGAAGGGGTCTTACTCAACTCTGTTGACCTACCACAGAAGCCAGTTGTGGTGTAATATCTAAGAGAAAATGATACTTAATAATTTGAGATACAGTATAATTATCCCAAATTATACATGTTTACATAATATGCACATACAGTGTAAGTGAGTGTGTTGTCTGACAGTTTTTTCCTAAATATACAGTTTTAGCTTTACCAAAAAAAGCGAATGTGTCCTTTACATAACTATTTTGACAATAAACATTTTAAATATTTGACATTAATAAATGACATGCTTGGAGTTTTATACAGAGATACAAAAAGCTTTATAAAGGTAACAAATCAGTTCCAGGGGACACACATTTTTCTCCTAACAAAGTTCATTTATGAAATCCCAGCTAGTGTGAGACCAACTGCAATGTCCCAAAGTTCTGTTGCTGCAACTTTGATTCTTTAGTATCCTGACAGAGAGATGAACAACATTGAGATATATTATATAAAACCCGCCCTATTTGTAGTGTATCTCCAGTTGTGTGAATCCACCACCCATTTAAGGAAATGAGCACATCCTGTTTTTTTAATAGTCTTCCTGTTGAAGTTCATGCATGTGATTTGTACACCCTGAAGTAGACAGACAGACAGTTTGTGTTCAGGATTAAAGCATAATGGCTCACATACCAGCTCCAAAACCAATGGGAACTCTTCTGTTTTGGGGTAAGTAAAATCTGAACATTCATAAAAAGCCAACTTTGGTTTCATGTACTTGAAATCTCAAATAATATATATAAAATAAGAAGAAAATATTTGTAAATACTGTAGCCATCATCAAAATTGTTCAAAGTAAAATGTCACTATTTTTCATCACTTTATTAATATCATGTCAATGATGTTGTATGACCTCTAGATAGACCCTTTTACATATTAAGAAAAACTCTATTGAAGCTTATTGCTTTTATGTTTATATGACTGTATAATGGATTATAATGCAAATAAACTCTATAAACTTACTATTTAGGTATTATAAATATAGATATAGATGGACAGTTAGAAAGATAGTCAGGAAATGAATGTCAAGATTGAACTGGACTGAACAATGGGAGGATATGCAGATGGGCTCCTCCAGTTTCATCTCCTCCCTTCCTGACACTTTTCCATGCCTGTCAATATTCTCCAAACTGCTTGTATTTGTTGGGTGTTAGTGAATGTGACCATTGTGCATAGTGTATTAAAACAACTTAAAGGGATATTTCACCCAAAAACAATATTTTATTATTTACTTACCCTCATGTCATGTCAAACCTGTATGACTTTCTTGCTTCAGCAGAACACTAGGTACAATGGAAGTCAATGGGTGCAGGTGACCTGCGTTTTGCAAAATAATAATGATAATAAAAACAATAATGACGTAATTGTTTATTTTTGGGTGGACTATCCCTTTAAGTAAGTTTGCCTTATCAAAATTCACAGCAATGTTATTTGACTTTGTTAACTCAGTAAGATAGATACATGTTTTTAATGGTATGAAGATTTCACTATTGATAAATTGACCAATGTGTATGTGTTTTTTATGACAGTATCTCTGAGTCTAATGATCACAGCTTTGCAGACGCTGCTTCCCAATGGACAAAAACACACTGTGGTGAGATGTGTTAACATTGTCTCTGGAAATAATGTGCAGATTTCAAAATCTGCAATAATTTAGTAATATAACTAATCTTTCCTTTTATCTGTTTCTTCTGTTGTTTATTTGACAACTGATATTATACAACATGGTTCTAAAAGCAATGTGCCGCAAACATGAACTTCATATATTACAAACCCTGAAATTATTATTGTCTGTGAAATATGTTTTGTGATTTAGAGGCAAATTGCATCGACCCCATCGACAGAAGTTCAGACCCCAGCATACACCAGACCAGGTGAGAGTCACAGCTGTATAAATATGACTGACTTGTCTGATGATATTTTTGAGTCCTGTTGTGAGGTTGTTTTCACTAGTTCTGATTTGTTTGTTTATAAGTGAATTGCTTTTCTTTGTAATGTGCACATTGAGCAGCTGTTTTTCTCCAATGTCAAATTATATATGGAATCGTAGAGAATAAATGCTTAGGGCGACAAAGCTACCAAAGTTTGGTAATCAGTGAAATGAACATTGTGCTACAGTTGTCCATTGCTGTGAAAGCTAACACTTTCAATCAGCTTTTGTGTAATATTTTTGGAAGAGTCTGAGTAACAAAGAATAAATCAACAGGATTTTGAATAAACACATGAACACAGAGGAGGTTTGGATTGGGTTGATCCTAATTACTTTTGGGGCCTGCAGAAAAACATATTTTGTATTTTTGTGCCTGTACCTCATGTGTGGCATGTTACTTATGAAACATGTTTACAAACAATGCTTAGTCTCTCTCTTGAGCTCTCATTTTCCCCTTTCTCCCAAAACTGTGTGCACATTTAAAAAAACAACTTCTACTAGCCAACAAACATGAACCCAACAACAACACAAAAATAAACCAGATGATATCTAATATATAAGTAGATTATCATACATTTCATATTAATCTAAATATTAGAGTCATGCTGTATCTCCTCCCTTCTTCTTTTATCCTCATTCAGCCTTTTACAAAAAAAAAACATTTTAGGTGGACAAATCAACACAACACTGACCTCAGCTTGCCATTTGACATTAAAACTTCTAATCTTATCTAACATTGGGATCCTTTGGAAGGATATGCAGAGTGGCAAGCGACAGTGCCCGGCAACTGTTTTCAAGGCCTTGGTTCCAGAAATAGTTTTCCGCATAGGCATTTCTGAAAATTCTCTAGGGTTTCATCCCATAAACCAAACAAAGCGTTAAGAAGAATTATTTGGTTGCATGGTACAGTATGCGACAAGAGTATGAAGGCCTTTAGTGTGAACAGAGGCTTTGGAGGAGGTCACTAGCAATCCACATGTCTATACAGCACTGGTCACTGGTCTTTTTTCACAAGAGAGTAGTTTTGGAAGTTTTCCATTAGACTTATTGGTACCAATTGACTCATATGGTCCACATGGGAACCACAAGACCAACGTGTTACATAAGCTGTTCCAGTCCACCCTCATCCCCAGATTGGCTTCTTTCTTTTCTTTTGAAGTGAGTGAGAGTTTGTTTCAACCGCAGCAGGGCTAAAAGCAAGTTCGGCCCTTCAAGCACAGATGGGCAACTCTGATCATGCCGTTTCCCGAACTCGAGCTGTTTCATTTGACCCAGTTCTTCCATCAATACACCCTGCCCTTCCTTTAAACGCTCACTTATGTTTCCTGTTTGGAAACAGATGCGAAAAACACAAATAAATCAGAACCAGTGAGCAGGCGAGGAATCAACCTGAGAGAGATGAAGTGTTTTTTTAAAGGGGGAGACCCGTTTGCAGATGTACATCTGGCGTGGGTGTGCTCGACTCAGATCCGCGCCTCAGGGAAACACGGTCATCTTTTAAACAAGACCGTATTTTACGATAGCACGACTGACTGGGAGAGAGGGAGACGGCCAGAGGTGGAGCCATATTACGTGGGAAAATGAGCGAGTTTTACTGCGCGAACTCGGTCAGCAGCGTCTGAACATCTGCTTAGCGCGAGTCCACATGTGCTGAGGACGCATCACATCACGCGTTTCCTGTTCCTTATGCGTCGCGTCCCGCGGTGGAAAAGTTCAGGCACATTGAGCGGCGGAGTGAGAGCAGCTCGCCGGCCCTCTTTTGCTCTGATATGAGGGTATCGTTAAGCTTCTTTGGCGTGCTTCTTTCTTTACTCTGTGGTGAGTTTTGCGTGCGTCGATAGGTTGCAGTTCGGCTTTATTTTAACCATTTGTTCTGTTGATCAGATCAGAGAGAGACACTGTAACATTGCACATGACCAGCATGTAGTTGCTTTTACAAGAAATAGTTTTTTACCAAATAAGTTGTTTTGTATTGTTATTTTTACTAACAGAACAGACGGTGGATTTTGTTGCAAAATGCAATTTATTCTATTAATTCAGCTATTTAACTTAGGCCTATTTATTTATTTATTTATTTACAAATGTATTCATAGCCGGTATTTATTTATTTATTTATGTTTTTGGGAATATATATATATATATATATATATATATGTGTGTGTGTGTGTGTGTGTGAAAACCATTTTTTGTGATTTTTCTGTTGTCTACATAAAACCATTCTACGTAATGTAAAGAATATTCTGTCTGAATTTAACATTGATATTTGTAATATTTTCTGAGCAATGTCATGTCAAAGATTGAAATCATAGTGAAATTACTAGGTGAAATCAACCTTTGATGCTCCTTATCTCAGAATTATATTTTTAGACTTCAGCCTGGTTTTCACAGACAGGGTCACATATCACATATATATGAAGCTTGTTTTTATTTCATTTATATATATATATATATATATATATATATATAAATGTATTTGTAGCCTGTATTATGTATATTTTTTATACATAATACAGTATACGTTCATGTATGTGTGAACGTATATATAAACTTGTATTTATTTATTCATGTGTAAATGTAGCCTATTTATTTATATGTTTTAGATTCTGTCCATGGAGATGGAAAGCCATTCAGTAAGTACATTAGTTCTCATGGAATGTAAACAAGCAGTGTATGTAAAAATGTGTTTTAAACATTTATTGAAGAATAAAAAATATAGCTGGGTCATTGCATCTAAATGATACATGACTACATTATACATACATGAACTTATTCCAATGTCCATTATTATTTTTGTTTCATTCACCTTAATGTATTTTCCAGACTGTTCCAACAAGACTGTCTGTGATATGTACTGTTCAATCTGTGTGGGCAGTTCCTTGAAGCCTCAAGAATGCTATGAATTACTGGTTCAGTTGTGTCAATTTAATTTTGACGTTGCTATGGATGCCATGAACAGTACAGACTGGTGTTCATTGGAAAAAGTAAAGAGGTACATTCTAATGCTTTAGAGTTTTCAAGTGCCGGTTAAAGCATTGTATTTATACTTGTTTTTTTCTGTTTTTGCGGCAGCGCCTACAACAATTTTACTGTGTGTACCGAGTCCATTGCTGACTGTTTGCTGCTTCCCTGGCCTAACAATTTTGTTGAAAAAAAATTTGTGGATATCCACTTCACCTATTTTCAAGAATGTCCCACAGAGGCTCTGAGAGACCCTCCTCCGAGCATCGTCCTGGCTTTAGTCATGACTCCCATATGCCTCATCCCTGTTATGGTGGTTCTAGTTGTTCTCAAGACTAAAAATGGAGACAGGAGGTCCTAAAGAAGATCCATAGAGGCGTTTGCTTTCATTTCTATTTTCTTCTCCTTTGGGATAGCATCCCACCTGTGCTCCAGGATAATGTCCTGGCCCAACACTGACCCAGTGAATTAACACCTGATCATCTCTAGGTTTGAATACATCTGAATGGAGGATAATGTTTGTTCATCTATCTTACAATGGAGCTGAGTAAACTCATACATGGTTTGAAAAGCTGCAGATAATTTACAGTGTGCCATTATGGTGACAATCAGATCTCCGAATTGCACACATTTTTATAAGTGCATAATCTATTTAAATGTGAAATAGCAAAAAGGTTGAATTGAAGCAATCAGACACATACTGAGATGTACAAGACCAGAATCATAGGCTGACTGAGTATTTACTTTATGCACTGTAACCCAGGTTTTAATGTAGTTTCGTTTGTTAGTTAAGCGACAAGAGCTGTTTAGCTGGCTCTGATTATAATGAAGTCTTTGTGATTTTATTTCTGTTTTGACATAAGTCATAATGATTTGACTTTTTAAATTTATTATGACAGCTGTTCAGGAATTAAAGTAAATTTGTCAGTTTGTACTGTATGCATGACGGAACAAAGCCAAATGAAAAATGTAACCCCTTTCAGCTGGCAGCTTATTGAATGTCTGTTTATTTATATAAGTTAACAATAAAAGACACTGTTGAGTTGGAAGTGACTAAAGGAATAGTAGAAACTAATGGAGGATTACTGTATATATGTTGTCCTCTTTACTGGCATCCATATTAATGTTACAAACTCCACCCCTTCCACTGAACTCCATAGCAAAACTTTGCTTAGTTACATCATTACTGTATCAATGTAACAAATTTCATGCTTATTGTTGGTATTTGAAAACAAGCCAATTTTCATGGCATTTATTAAGTTTTATTAGAGTATTGTTTTATTTTCTGGACGTCTGTATCAAGCACTTTGCAGAACCGCTTTTAAGAGCCTGTAAAGTATTATTTTTACTTTTGTGTACTTTTTATACCTCTTTTTTGGCACATAATGTTTTTTAGTGAATTAAACTATGTTTTACCAACATTTATGTGTTTAATTGTGATTTTAATAAAGGTGTTTTTTGTAACATTTCATATTAAGATTAGCACATACTGTGTAGCCACATGTTGCTTGTTTATTTAAAAACTTTAGATGCTGTTCAAGCCCAAAGTTACAGTCACACTTTGGAGGGACAGAAATATATTTAAGTGGAGGAGGGAAAAATGCTGGCGTTACGCAGCTGTTTATATCCATTTATTTTTTGTGCTTAATGTGTCACGTTCAACAGCAAAGGTGCTAGTTTGTAAAAGACCCTAGAAACACAAAGCAGAACTAAACACACGCTTAACATAACATGTTTGTCTGGACTCAGCCTGGCAGGGTGTGGTGTGGAGGGAACATGAGAATAATCAGGAGAGAAACCCTCCTTCTTTGCCTCATTCTTCATCTCTCCTCCTCTTCCTCCTATAGCTCAGGTCTTCCATGCACCCTCTCGCCCTCCTCATACAGCTCGTCCAATCCGGCGTCATTCCCACAGGTCCCTGGAGAGAGGACACACCTCTCATCTTAACCATTCAGCCCTTCACAGCTGGCCAGATGCTCCAGGCCTTCATTACTGTCACATCACAGGCATTGATCCAAAACACAGATCCAGAACACGTCTGTACCCATCCCTGCCCACTGACTTACGTCATCTAAAGTCTTACATTTGACAGACCTTTTGAATTAGTAGCAGTACATATGGAGTTTACATTATGTATTGTATAAGTGCTCATAATAGTCTTAAGTCTCGGTTTGACTCCAGGTAGCAACAAACTAATAAAGGAATACTTGTAAAATTGGGACAAAGGCATCTGTCAAATAAATAAATATAATATGTCTTTAGGATGTGATGGAGCATATGCTGTTTTTGTTTGTTTATTTATTTCCCTGTTTCAGGCCTCTTTCACACAAAGTACCTGACTGGGCATTACTGCCACCCCGTGGTTTAGTTAGTCACAAGCTTGTCTGCACCACAGCTGTATCCATTTATCCATATCCACTTCAACATCTGTTTCTCGGTCTCTGTCCATGTTCTCATTCTGATGCAGCGCTATATCGTCTGTTTCAGCAGCTGCACCACAAACACAGACAGTGTAGTTAGCAGTGAGTTACTTCAAAAAATAATAATTCATTACCAATGACCTCATTTGCATTATATAAAAATTAATCATTCATTTCACTAAGTAAGTGAATTACACATCATTACTAATTACTTTTTAAAAATCTTTACATATGAATTAAAAATATTAATATTAAATATGAACTCAATAAAATAGACTAATTTCTAGTGCGTTTCTAACTCATTTTAATGTTGTAGATTTTAAAGTCAATGTTGTTTTATTCAAAATTGTGAAACTGTATACATTACTGTATGTAACACAAAAGCATCATAAGTATTTAAATGATTTAATCATGAAGAAAAATCCCTTAATTTACGTCTTTTAGGGTAAAGTAATTTAATTTAACATGAATAGTAAGCCATTAATCTATCCATCACTAGAAGTTAATAGTCAGAACAGTCTGTTGATCTAATATCTAAATGGATCAAATCATTTATGACACACAATTGTCTGTGGGATTTATGAAATACTCATAATAGTTACAGCTTTTGCTGTATTAAACCAACAGATGGCAGCAATACCTCAGAAATGTTTCCATCTCTCATACCAGCAGGGTTTGTATTGTAATACCTTGACCATAACGTTCTTGCTTATTTATTTTTCCTTCTAATAATATAATACTATGGTATTAGTTGGACAGAAGGTAATGTAATATAAAAATATGCCCTCACAATTTCTTTTTATGTCATTTTATATTCTTAGCTTAATCAAACAATACAAAAGAGCAATCACACTATTTGCTCCTATTTCACAACCGATTCCAACACTTAAGTGTACTTAACACAGCATCTGTAATGCACAGTCAGGACTGAACAGACTGGTGTTTTCAAATGGACTAGATCAGGGTCATTGAGAAATCCTAAAGCTATTGTGTCAAACTAGACTGTTGTTGATACAGGCAATTACCCATACATGCAGAAAGTGTTGTTGGCTCTACTAGTGCTAAATGTGGCGTGGTCTTGGGGTGAGCTGATGTAGTTCATTTGGAGAATGACTGCGGTATGGTGGTTTCAGACAGACAACAGTGGTCAGAGGAGGAGGACGGGATTCCACATTATGAAAAATGTCTTTTACCAATGGCATGCTAAGAACTGGCTGTTGATTGTCATGGTGTTACACAATATGTCTTTCCGCTCTTGTGAACACTTAAGGAAACGGAAATCTACACAAAAGGCAAATTATCTAATTTTCCTGGCCTGATGAAAACAAACTCACTTGTGTAATAACACTGTTCCAAGAAAGTTTTGTTCTCTTTCTTTTTCAGCCTTTGCATAATGCTATAACTTTTTATAATGTAACTATTTTATACAATTTATCTAGTGCTATGTTGTAGTAATGGTTAACGCATGTAAATTGCCTGCAGACATTTTGCTGCTGTAATTATACCTATATAATTATGTCACTTACCCAGAGGCAGTAAAGCAGCTATCTTTAATTTTGTTGAAATGCTCATATCTCAAATGGGTATATTCTCACTAAAAGTAATTTTACTCCTATAGATCCATGAGCTCATTAAGGAGACAATGTAAAATATTCCACCTGAGCTTAAACAGGCCATTAGCTCTGTCGACACAAAGACTTTAATAGCCCTGACTAGATAAATCCTCTGATGGTTTTACTCTTAAGCTCTGTGGCATATTTTGTCAGAAATAATCCATTTAGCTAAAACTTTCTGCAAAATGTCTCTCTTACATCCGCACTGCCTAATCCTACGTGACGTATCCATAAGACACTAATCCACATACAGCTTAGAAAAATGCAGAAATGTTTTCGTAATGATGAGTCAATAAATGTCATGTAATAAAAATGATTTATAAGACAAAATGAAAGAGTTCTGTACATGTGTTTTCTGGTTTCGTGTTTTATATACATTGCTACACTTGAAACCACAGAATGAGTAATGTAATGAACTGTATTTACAGTAAGGAAGCTCAATAAGCCCATAAACTGATTGCTTGTTCATAAACAATAATCTCATATGACCATATTCTTTATCATCCGAAATAACTGCATTAAAAGTACTCATAAATGACTACAATGTTTTCTCTAAATCCCTGTCATGAAACTGTTTTCTGTTCTTAAGAATTATTATTTTTTACTTTTTCCCCTCTGTGTCCATCTAATGAGAGTATATTTACACTTTGTCTGAGAAGTCAAACACAAACTGGCACTATTATTTTGACTAGACTGTTTTTGCTGCAGCTCAAGAAACCAGAGGAAGTGTAGGTGATCTGCGTCTGGTTTACCACGGTCTGGAGGAGGATTTTTTCACAGCCAGCCAGAAGCAGCCCAGCCGCATGCTGTAATTCAGACAGCGGGGATGGCAGAGATCCAACCAGAGGAAACAGTCCATCTCCACACTGCATCCCTGCCGCTGGTGAGTCACCTCCCACAACATGTTACGCAAACAGACTGCTTATGTTTTTCCTTAGCAGAGGAGTTTGAAGGAGCTATATGTTTCCAACACTCAGATGTGCCTTCACATTCTCTGTCGGTTCCTCCCTTCTGTTTTGGTTTGGAAAGGGGCTCATGCATTAATAGGAGTACAGAAAGATCATTAGGCCGACATGGAATACATATTGTGTTGTATATACATAAAACCACCATAAAACAAAAAATAGTCAACATCTGTATTATATTTCAAGTCTTCTAATGCTAAACAATAGCTTTGAGTGTGTTAATTGCTAATCTTATCCATCCTCCTATTCACAAATTGAATTTACTTTGCTGCATAATTACACTTGGCATACAGTAGTGACTTAATATCTGTAAAGAGACCTGCCCTTTATAAATAAGATGCCAACTTTAATATCATACAGTCTTAGATGCCAGAAATGGGATGTAACCATCAGCATAGTGTTGTTTCCATGCCAATAAAATGCATCATATTTATGCATTAGAAATATCTTTGTAATTTATTATTTACTGTTATTTACATTTGACTATCCAAAACCAGAGTACACTTATTAACTTAAACATGCCAACAAATCAGCAGCAGAAACAAAGCCATTTTCAACACACAAAGCGATCATTGTTTTGATCTTAATTCATGGTTGACAATGCCAAAAGCCATGGCCAAAGCACATAAATCTAATGCAATATTGTTACCCTGCCATACCATTATGTATTTAGCACACATGAACAATAAATCACAGGGAAAAGTTGCAATATATTTTAAAACCATATAACTTCTTTTCATTATTTCTATACTTTTTTAATATCTGTCCTGCTAAATTGAATTTTGAATTAAATGAAAATTCCACTGTCAACTCCAATGAAAGGAGGCAACAATGTGGAAACTGCAACTAAAGACAGAAACAATATGAAACATTGTAACACTTACGAGAAGTGACATCAATTTCCATTTCAAATTAAAAGTTTTTGTGGTTGTTTGCTCCAGATGTTTAGACGAATATTAAATGTACTACCAACCAAAAGTCCACTATTTTTATTTTCCAATGTACCAATAACATTCCCTGTGTTTGTTTTGATGACTGTCTAAAGCCTAACCACAAGAGAGAAGCTTATGTCACAACTCCACCGTGTGTACAGAAGCAGAGAAAAGTGTTTTCTCTATTTGACAAGCGGAAACAAATTACAATTAATTGTTACATACAAATGTTTAATGGATAAAAAAGTTGGGGGATTAGGGACTCGGGAGGTAATTATGAATACAATTATACAATGCAATACAAAAAGTATTGTTTAGGCTGAGATTTAGGGTTCAGAAACCCCCAGAGATAAAATAAATGGCTTGCAAGCCTTAAAAATACATCAATTCTACACAATAATATGCACATAAATGCACAGTAGTTTTGAAATACAGGACACTGAGATGCTGCATTCCTCACACTGGTGTCAGATGCTTTAATACCTGGTAAGTGACATTCAGTAAAACCCCTCAGTGGGTCTGTATCTCACACGGCTGCATTAACACAAGAGTCTGACCTCCGGCAGAAACCCTGGACAGATTCACATCATCTGAGTCTCTCTGATTCTCAGGTAGGTGCTGGAGGAGACGACAAAAGCCACAAAACAACTCATACATATAGTCATCCGACATACTCAATCCTTTCCTATGGCTTGCACTTGTGAGAAAAAGTAGTCAAGACCACAAATAGAGATGAATATTAAAGGCACAGTTATGAAAATACTTGGCCTCATGTTGCTTTAAATCCATGAACTGTTACTTTTTTTTATGAAACAAAAAAGGAGAATTTGGGGAAAAATTTTGTTCAGAGGTTGTTTATTAAAAGTTCTAGAGAGTTCACAGTTGTGTTTCATGTAAGTATAAAAGTTGCTGTAAAATTTGTTAAGTAATGTTAATAATGAGATCTTTAATAATACTATTTGATTGCAGACTTGGCAAAGCTAAGCTCAGTTTGTGACATTGAGATCTCTTCTAAAACTCTAACAGATACATCTTTGAGATCTCTTCAGGAAAAAATATCTGATACACATGATCCTTAACTATAGAATTTGGTTTGCTCTCTAAATAATCACATTGATGTCTAGGATGAACAATTGAGACATAAAATAAATCTCATCTTTGATTTTTCTTTCTTATGAACTACACAGTATCATTAGCATCACTTGTAGAAAACTGCATTTATATTCCTACACTCAACACAAACAACATTTGCCATAATACTGCTTTCATTCCTATTAAAAGCCAGGATAGAAGGATGAAGTTGGGGGAGTTAACAAGTGCTAGACCTGAAGGAGAATCAGGGTGTGGCCATGACTGCGGCTCTCTCATCTCCTCCAGGGGAGTGTCTGTGGTACTGTGGCCTCGGCACACATGTACCAGAGTGAGGAAAGAGAGCAGGGAAGCAGCCCAAAACTTCCACCCACCTGGCCAGCACTCATAAACAGGACACTTACACAAACCTGCTCTCAGACTGAAGCTTTGACGAAACTCGAGGCAGGAGACGAAAGGCTGGCTCTGGAAAAGGGGCTGAAACACACACAGCTACTGTCTAATACACTTACAGTGTCCAGCGACTACAGAGACAGGAGAGGGATACACTGCTGAGACTGATCGGCAGGGATTTACTACAGGACGTTTGCAGGAACAGAAGGACCCTGGATGGACACCCTTTGCAGTCTCAGTGGTTTGGATCCACTCTGGGTGAGTCTGAACTGACTGAGAATAAGATTCAGTGTATGACTGTACTGAAATAATCTCACATTGAAAGAGATAACAGCACTGCTTGTTTGCAACATAACTGAACAAACTGCAAATGAATCAGTTTTTGTAAAGACTATTAATGACCTTTATTCTTGGAAGTGATCAATGTTTTTGCCAATAACAGCCCCTTGGGGTGAGTCATGAATTTCTCACCCAATGATTCATTCGATGCACGGCAGAAAACTCATAAAATGTTGATGTGTTAATTCCGTTTTCACCCTCACATTACCTATAAGTGGAGGTTACCTGGCTGCTCTTTAATCCTATAGGAACATGTTTTTGCAGATGTTTATGTGCATGCTATGAGCTGCTCAGTGGGTTTCACTTCCAAAGGCTGATTTGGCTCACTATTATTTACAAAATTCTTTACTCAACATTTACTCAGAATCTAAGTGCAGTGCTATAAACATTTAACTGTACTTTAGCCCATATTTTAATCAATGATTACAGATTGCAGATCTGGTTTTGTAATTCAGGTTAATAAATAAAGATTTGTGATGGCCTAACCTTATTTGTGCTAAGGTTGTTGATGTGCATGAGGTTGATATGTGACAGAGCAGTGGAGATAATACTGTCCCGGGCCCTCTGATGAGGATGAGCAAAGTCCCTTTAGGGAAGTGGGTTCACTCAACAGTCATGTGCACAACGCATCAGGGCAGCTATTTCAGTTTTATCCGCTTGAATAGGGAAAGAATGATCTCTCTAAAATTTCTGGCTAAAAGCACAATAAAATATTGAAGTTCTGACCAACAAATAAACCAGACATCAACTATGTTTCTTAAGCTCAAATTGTGCAAGAAACACTCTTCGGGTTTGCTTGAGCTACTGCACGTGCACTCAGAAACATCTTGATTTTTTGTTGTTTCGGTTTATTTTAATGCTTGTTTTGTGGTATATTTTATTCACAGGGCCTGGCCTGTCCGTTAATATTAAGTCATGGGCCCTGTAAATTTTAAGAATGACAGAATAAGATAGCAGCGAAGCAGAATTTTTTTTTTACTCCACAACAGATGATATACATATCTAACATAATTTTGTAGATTTGAAATGACAGTGATGAATGTGGAATCAATGTTGTAACTTTATACCTACTAGAGCTCGGCTGGTGTCATTTAAGGGTCTGATCTGATTTACATAACTGTTCATAACTCAGCTGCTTGTGCACTTTGAGCATTTTATTAGGACTTTATTAAGCTGATTGTCATCAGCCTTTCATCAGTCAATCTAGACAGAAATGACTGGAGACTTGTGCATTACAAGCCATCAAATGCTAGGTTCTTCATCATCATTCCTCAAAATAAATCCAAACATCACTGCTGTCATTTTTAAACTGTTTTTAACATCATTTGTGCTGACCGGCAGTCTGAACTCCTACATCTTCAGAAAAGAGTACACACAAACACACCACCCTGAATCACTTCCTGAGACTGTGGTTAGCATTGGGTTCAGACCAGTGGAAACATAGTCACACATGCAGCATGGGTACAAGCTGTCTTTAAGGGTCATTAAACTCCCTGTGGAAAAGTTTGACAGTGTCTTGTAAGAGAAAACGTTTTTCTCGTTCATAAGCCAAGCTCAACATGGCATCCTTTTCAATGTAACAGAGCGAGTCATATATTCTATCCTGTTCCTAGATATTGATAGTTTTAATGAAAGCCAAATGTTAAATGAAGCAAAACCAAGAATGTACTGGAGAAAATAAGATCCATAAAAGAGAAATCTGTCAACCAGGTAATGGCTGTATTTTGTACGTGAGAAGACAAGCCTTCACAGAGCAGTGCTGAGAGTTTGTGGCTTTACCAACACCCCTTCTTCCCACAATATATATGAGGTTTACATTGCGTCTCCACACTCCACAAAGCCACTGATTGCTTGCCAAAGGTGCACATCTTATATAGTGCCATACCACAAGACTCCTTCAAACCAGCATGCAGTATTTATCGGAGCTGCGCTATTGCCGAAATAACCGTGCCATAAAATACAGCCAAACAAGTTCACATCAGTACAGAGAAAGTTTGGAGGGAAAGTAGGTGACTGCTCTAAAACAGTTTATGGACAGTAAAACTTTCATTTTTTCAGATAGAAATAGCTGAAGAGGTTATTTAAAAAGATTAATTCAGTGTGAATTACTGAATGTATTGAGTCTGTTAAATGCAACATGAGTGGGGTAATTTTGGCAATTTTATTCTGGGTTTGTCAAGTAAATATTTGTAACGATGTAAATATTTCAACATTATTTCAACATTACTTCAACAACATTTCAACGTTTTGCGGTGTAAATCACTTTGTTACTAGCAATGATTTTGCAAACAATATCACTATAGAATAAAATCAAGCTGAATCTGTCAACATGATTGAGAGACAAAGTTTTGATGTAGTAAACATTATTATGTTTTTTATTTTGAGTTGGAGATCTTAAAAAAGGTCAAATAAATAGTACCTTAAAATCCATGATTGTTTCTCAAAATGATGTGGCACATTGCCCCCAGATAAGGCTGAATGTTCTTCTGGAAATAATAATGATCTTTACTGTTGACAGTAAAATTACATTTAGACATTTCCAAAAAACATCCAATCAAAAACACACTTGGCAAACAAAACAAGAAGGCCTTTCTAAAGCACAGTAGAATCATAGATTTATTACAGGAGCTTTAACTCTCACTCTTGTGTTACTTGACAGCAGTTTCTGTTGCATATACAACACTGCAAGACGGCTGTTATAAATCACATACTGTATGCAGAAAACCATTTGGCCTGAACAAACACTGAGGAACATAAATAAACCACTAGCAATTTGATTATCTTTAATTCCACCAAACCTCTTTAAGTGCAGGGAGGTGTGTTTTCTCACAAGCCTGTTGTTAATAATTAGGGTCAGTCCTGTTGTAAACGGTCAGGTTAAGCCTGATATTAGAGTAATGGTTTTTATTTTGTCTTCACAGGACTGGAATCTCACATGGTATACACCACACCCAGATCTCACCCAATGCTTCCAGCACACGGTACTGGTGTGGTTCCCCTGTTTCTATCTCTGGGTTTGTGCCCCTTTCTACTGCCTGTACCTCAAATTCTACAATCATGGACGTATATCAATATCAAGCCTTTGCTGTGCCAAAACGGTAAGGTTTAGTAGCAATAACATTGTCAAGATATTGTTAACTTGTTTCCTACATGGACTGGAATAGGGAATCAATCAGTTAAGAAACTCGGTGGCCAATGTAATGAGCTTTGAAATGTATACATGGATGTCATTGTTATGAAGAATTTATGTTATGGAGAGTCAGTAAAATGCAGGTCTGTTTGTAAAAAAAGGTAGACACCAGAATTAATTGAGAATTTTGTAAGGAGTGATTATATGTGTGTGTTGTAGGGTTTGGGACTTTGTCTGGCTTCCTTCGGTATCTTGGAGTTGGTCTACCTGCTGGTGGAAAGAAATAAGGAGATTGAGCATCAAATGGTCTTTCTCTTGAGCCCTATCATCCGCAGTCTTACCATGGTAATTCACTCTACTCCTACATCTCCACAAAGATGCATATATTGGGTAATGAAACATATAATTATAATGATATTATATATCATTATATATATGTTTTCTGTTTTTAAAAGATTCAGAAATATTATGGCCTGTTATATTTAAAGCTGAATGAAGAAATCTCTTTGCGGCTAGAGTCTGTCTGGCAGACGCTCCCTAAAGGAATCAGAATAAATAAGCTTCTTTTACCTCTAGTTACGGCAGACACAGTGTCAACAGCGCTCGTAGTAAATGACTTTTCTTTGCCAGATCTAACCAACAAGATTACTATAATAATAATTTCACAGTTTTGACACAGACTAAACATTCTGTGCATTTCAGTATACTGTAGAATCAATGTAAAAATCTCTCAACCAAAAAGTCTGCCAAAGATCCTTTATGTGCATACAGCCCCATATGTTAAAGGTGCTGTTTTGCCATGTGACTGTTGTCCTGCTAACTGATGTGATCTGTGTGCTCAGATACTGACAGTGTTTGTGATTCACCTGGAGAGGTTGTGGGGATGTCGTTCCTCTGTATTCCTCTTCCTGTTCTGGACACTGACCGTAGTGTGTTCACTGGTGCCACTCAGAGCCAACATCCAGACCATCATAGACCAGGTATAATCTGTTATTAAAAACAAGCACTTTTCATTCATATGTTCCTTTTATCACAGCCTTTCTCTGTGATAAATATTACATATATGCATTATAAAATGGTCAATATCACAAATTCTGATTAGTAGTCTAAAAAAAATTTCCTATTCATTTTTATACTGATTCTAAGGATATTTCACACGGTCTCATATTCTCTGAATTACTGGCACTATAAACGTTTACAGTCTGTTATTCTCCCTTCAGGCAAGTGTAAGGCAACATGGACCTCTTATGGCTTTTTTAATGAATGCTACCCAAACTAACAGCTAAATTTATCTGTGTTGTGTCTGGGATACTTACAGTGGTGAATAAACAGAGTGCTTACAGATGCTTAAAGCAGCTATATAACCTGTCGTCTGGACAGTTTCTCCTCCCATTTCCCTCAATGCCCTCTTTGTCTGGAGCCGCCGGCTGCTGTCACAATCACCGCTGGTGCTTTTTCATACAGATAGGAGAAACCGCATACGTCTGCGGACACCGATGCTTCTGCAGTGTCTCGCCTGGCTTACGTTATAATTATCTTTACTGTGTCCTGTCGCAGACACAACAATCAACTTCATTTTACAAGGACATGTAACTCATGTGCAGAGACAGTATACACGTAATGAACGTTGGGATACATTATATAGGCCTACTGTATGTGCATGTATATACAGTATATACATTGACAGTATTAGATACACCTTGACCCACTTACTGAATCTACATCAATTATCTTTCAAAACAAGCAATAATGAAGCTCACGCAGCAGGGTGACAACAACCCATACGATTACATAGAGACTGCAGTTTTGGTTTGTGGCAGGATACGTTGTGCTCTATTTGAGCCCTTAGCCAATGAGCAACACGTCCAAAAGCAACAAAAAAATAACAGTTTTGTCCTCCTTGACCACACTGCGGATAGACATCCCTGACCAATTTAAGTTTCTGCAAACTGTATAACTACACGGTACGGCAGAGAAATATTTACAATGTATTTTACATTGTGGCATTTGGAGTTTGGACTGCACCCGTGTGAGTAAATGAACCTTGTGTTTACACATGTGCTGCCACTGACCTACATTTCTTTAGCAGTTTGGCCATTTGACACCATTTCTTGGAGAAGTGTATAGGAATAGATGCCCTCTATGAACCGTGTGCAGTTATACCTTCAATAACAACTCCAGAGTGCTATTTTACTCTTGAACTTGGACCTCGGCCCATTCTGGCTCTAACACATGTATCTTGTACCTTGTTGCTATTTCACAACATGTTTTGATCAAGGGAAGGGTAGTGAGCATGCCCTAAAGGCACCTTTGTCCTAACAGAGTATAATTGCACTTTTCTTTTGCTAGTTAATATGCACCAGCATCATTTCTACATTTATTGAGAGGTTTGATGATCAGAGTCTGTTTACGGCCACAAATGTGTATGTGTAAAAAATAAACATACAGAAGAGGGTTTGTTGTGTCATTCTGGTTTAAGATCACTTTTAGGTCATTACAGTATCCCTGTCTTTTGAAGGAAGAAAGGGGAAAGCAGGGAATATCCCCAGATGGACACTCCTCTCATCAGCCTCCAGCCCTGTGGTGAGACAAAGTGGGCGACTGATCTCACATTAATTTTGCTGCCATAGAGAAAATATGGTTATGGTTCCACAGGAACATTGCAGTTTTGTGGTAAATGTCTGTGCCAGTGGGCACTGGGAAATCCCTGGCAAATGTAAATGCATCAGTTATGGGCTTGTGTGGTCATTTCCACAAAGTGGGAGAGTGGAAACATACAGCGCTCTTTGTTCATTAAGATTTCTCTTTTTATTCTTTTTTAATTTTGTGTTCTGAAAACAAGGGTTTATGGTTCATTAGAGCTTAAAAATAGTTCACACCAATAAGAAAACTCAACCTCATGTCAGTGCAAATCTATATGACTTCCTTACATGAGAAAAACAAAGGAGAAACGAGAAAAGCTGAAAAATGCATTGGCAATTGATTACCAGTCATGTGTGTTTCAGGGTTTCTTTGCCGATGCGATGAGATTTGTGGCGTTTTTCGTGTTCTTCTCCCTTCAGCTGGCTCAACTCATCCTCAGCTGTTTTGCTGATCAGCGTCCAGAGACTCTTAAACCTGTTTATGTAAAGGTATGATGTCATCATACACAAAGGCTGAGTTACAAAACATTATCCATCACAAACACATTTAATTTCTATTTCAATTACCTGTACATGGACAGATAGCATTTTAGGTTAGTGTGTTTTTAATATTTAGTAAAATTAATTGCAATCTCTAGCTATACATGGAAATATTTTGAAAAGACATTAGACAAGCAGACTGATGATTGGACATGTCTCCTTCCAACAGAACCCATGTCCAGTTGAGGATGCGTCTTTCTTATCAAAACTATTGTTTTGGTGGTATGGCAGGTATAAATCATCTTTTTTCAGTTTTTATAGAAACCTTAATTTCTGAAAATTCTGAGAGGAAAACACAAAGATACTGAGATATTTGTGCTTCACAGATTAGTTGTGAAGGGCTATCGCTCCCCTTTGAAAGCTGAGGATCTCTGGTCTCTACGAGAAAAGGATACGTCTGAAAAAATCATCCGTGATCTAGAGAAAGAATGGGCAAAGCAGTGGTTTAAACTCCAACAGTACGTCACAAGCCATTAGCACTGCTGTCATTAAAGACGATAAAAGATTATTCAGAAAAAAAGACATTCTTCAAAATATCAAAATATCTAGTCACAATGATACAGATTTGTTGCTTACTCTAAAGTTGGATTTAAAATGCTGTTTTTCTTCAATAAACACAGGCAGGAGTGTTCTCTGAATGAAGCACAGGCTCTTGGTTATAAGATAAGTGAGCAGACCCAGCTGCTCAGAAAACTCCATAAAGAACAAAGCTCAGGCTTCTGTCTGCTCCGGACACTAGCCAAAACCTTTGGCCCCTATTTTTTGACTGGGACTCTCTGTCTGATCATCCAAGATGCTTTCATGTTCTCCATCCCGCAGGTGTTAAGGTGAGAGAGGTAATCAATACAAAAATGTAGACATATTAAACTGTATTTAGACATTCAAGTTATACTTACAGTACAAAAACCTGTGAAATGTTTGAAGACATTCATGGATTTTAGAGTGTGGTTTGAGTGTCCAAGTACATTTTTGGGGCCATTGCATGTAGAAGGTGTGGACAGTAGTTGAAAAAAGTGATGACAGATTTACAACAAAATTATACTGCCCCACACTAGACCTAAGAAGCAAGATCGTTGTAAAAAAAAAACGTCCAGAAGTGTAAATAAGAAACAGGTTTCTCCATAAGAAAACCCCTAACCATGTCTATGAACTGCTTGACCTTTTCTCTGTGCTGAATAGGAATAACAGCATATTCTGCTGTGGTACAGCCACACATTGCCACT
The DNA here is from genome assembly GCA_019155185.1 of Beaufortia kweichowensis. Classification (NCBI taxonomy): domain Eukaryota; kingdom Metazoa; phylum Chordata; class Actinopteri; order Cypriniformes; family Gastromyzontidae; genus Beaufortia; species Beaufortia kweichowensis. Next base: position 6,606,526 of record CM032804.1, read on the forward strand.
GTTAATTACGTCCCACGATGCTCAAAAGAGTCTGATCCCTGTAGCATTGTATTCTCTGTGGCCGAGCTAGCTTTGAAACGTCACAGAAACTTAAGTTGGATGTCTGTGTCTGCTAGAGAACTAGCCAAGAACACTGGTGGTTTCACTGCTCCATAACCACTGAATGTGGGCCACAGGAATTGTAGATTTACCACCATCACAACACCCCTGATCATACGCTTAGAAAATCTTTGATCCATGCACCTAAAAATAATCATCGTTACAGTTAAGATATCATGAATGTTATATTATGGGTTATACTTATGCTCAAGGTGTGTTTGTTTTTGTTACAGTCAGCAGACAAACAAAATGTAAAGAGTGTGTCTACGAAGCTCATTAAATCATTATGTATTTTCTTGATTCTCAGTCTTCTGCTTGGCTTTGTGAGGGATGAAGATGCCCCCTTGTGGAAGGGTTACCTCTTTGCCTTTCTGATGTTCCTGTTGTCTTGTCTTCAATCCCTGTTTAACCATCAGTACATGTATACCTGCTTCACGGTGGGCATGAGGGTTAAAACAGCAGTTATGGGTCTAGTATACAGGAAGGCAAGTATTTTATCTTTATGCAAGGACTGGTATATTATAGTGTTAATGATGGCATCTAAAATCTCTCTCATCCTTCTGATCTCCTAAGTCTCTGGTCATCAACAGCGCGGCCCGTAGAACATGTACAGTGGGAGAGATAGTAAACCTGGTTTCTGCTGATACACAGAAACTGATGGACTTCGTGGTGTACTTCAATGCAGTTTGGGTAGCTCCCATTGAAATCGCCTTGTGTCTTTTCTTCCTTTGGCAGGTGAGCAACAAATGCATTCAGAAATGTAAATAGACCAGGTTACCGCTCAACTGTATTGTCTACAAAGTAAAATTTATTTTACATTTTTAATTTCTTATCCATGCAGCGTCTCGGACCATCTGCGTTGGCAGGCATTGCCACAGTGATTCTCATCTTTCCTTTGAACGGGTTCATTGCCAAAATGAGAAGCAAGCTCCAGGTATTGTCCATGCTGTTCCTTTGAGTCAAACAGATGACGTTTCCATGCTAATGTTTTTGCCATGGCGGCTGAGAAAAGCATTGTTCCATAAACAGCTTCATGTCTTCAGCTGGTTTAAATCATCCAAGAGAAAGTGACATATGTTGACAGTCTGTGGGCTTTCTTTTCTCTTTGATGGTTATGGACATGGCAAAACAATAACAGAGAGTTTTGCTTTCATGTAACAGTGAAACGTCTTTATTTGCTTCCAAAGAATTGAAGCTATGGGCACATAGCGTCCATCTTTCTGGTCTGCTTGCTTTATGGTTGGAGTGTGTTTTGAGTTTGGTGATGATCACGTTTAGGTACAAAGAAACTGAATGTTCTGTTTGCTGGTTTCAGGAGGTTCAAATGAAGTACATGGATGGACGAATCAAGCTGATGAATGAGATCTTGAGCGGAATAAAGATCCTGAAGTTTTACGCCTGGGAGAATGCTTTCAGAGAACGTGTTCTTGGCTACAGAGAGAAGGAGCTGAACGCTCTGAAGAAATCTCAGATCCTGTACTCCATATCTGTGGCCTCCTTCAACTCCTCCACTTTTTTGGTACGTTTCAGAAAGATATCCCAACATGTTATTGCAGTCCTAATTACAGTATATCATTTTAACTAGCAGAGATTGAGTATCATTACTTTATCTTCAGATTGCATTTGCCATGTTTGGAGTGTATGTGCTGATAGATGATAAACACGTGCTGGACGCTCAGAAGGTCTTTGTGTCCATGGCCCTCATCAACATCCTGAAAACTCCACTCAGTCAACTGCCCTTTGCAATGAGCACTAGTATGCAGGTGAGCTTGACCACAACATTAAATATGACTCCTAAACATTATAAAAAGATTGTTATGAAAGATTTTATACCTGTGTTTGTCTTGGTATTGTTGCTTTAAAGGCGATAGTTTCCCTCAAACGTCTCGGGAAGTTTCTCTGTCAAGATGAGCTAAAAGCAGATAATGTGGAGAGAATTCCTTACGGTCCTGGTGAGAGAATTAATATTGCTTTCAAACGTTCTTCTTTGCAGTAAAACATTTTATAAGCCACAGATGGCAAACATTGGTTTACATGTTAAACAATAATGAGCTATTTTCCCTGTTATTCTGACGGAGGAATCCATATGCAAGATGCCATAACAAAATCTGATGATTTAAATAGCTTTACAAACATTCCCGATGTGCATCGTAAGACAAAAATGCATTTTAGTCAGGGACCAGGCTTCAGCCTTGTCTGTGAAATCGGGTCTATAAGTTACTGTATTGACCTGCCAAAAAGCTTCAGATTCAGAAATATTCTCTGCAGTTTCACTGTGACAGGAATCTATTTACCCACACCTTCATTACATCAACTTAAAGGCTGTAATTCAGCACACAGGATGAGGAAGTAATGTGGGCATGAGGTGGGTGTTGGCAGCGGGTGAAACATATACTAGTGACATCATGCGGTGGTCAGTGAAAGGGGATTTTCAATTTTGAAGCTGTAATGATATTTGTTTAACATTTTCCACATTTCCTTGTTATAGACTTTTTCAAATCAGGTTTATTTAAAATAAAACTTGAACTTTACTATTTTTATGTTGGAGGTCACAGAGAATGTTTTATGTTTTCTCTGTTCTACTTCTTTAACTAAATATCAGTTTGATTAGTAACATATCTAGAGCGATAATATCCTATGTATCGTGGCTATAAAAAATAATACAAAATGTATTCATTAAAATGATCACTGCATGACCTGATGGTAGAGCAAATGCAAGCCATCCTTAAAATACACTGCCCAGCCTACCGTACACCTACTTTTCTGCTTTTTTCAGATGTTGATAGTGTTGTTATCGACAACAGCTCATTCAGCTGGTCTAAGGATGGCCTACCATGCCTCAAGAAGTGGGTGCCTTACATCTGTATCCAGTTCTTGCTTTGTTCCCGAGTGTGTTATAAGATGCTAATGTCTGATGGTCTCTGCAGGATCAATGTGAAAATGCAGCACGGCTCTCTGGTGGCTGTGGTAGGTCATGTGGGCAGTGGAAAATCTTCTCTCCTGTCTGCACTGCTTGGAGAGATGGAAAAGAAAAGTGGTCATGTCACAGTAAAAGTACGAAGATGATTTCAACAAATACTGGCATTACTCATGTAAGTTCCACATTTAATTTTGCTAGCGCTTCGTTTTTTAGGGCTCTGTGGCTTACGTGCCTCAGCAGGCCTGGATCCAGAACGCCACTCTCAAAGACAACATTTTGTTTGGACTGGAGAGAAAACCCAGCTGGTACCAGAGAGTGTTGGAGGCCTGTGCTCTTCTACCAGACCTGGAGATCTTACCTGCAAGAGATGCCACAGAGATTGGAGAGAAAGTATGATTCCTCAAACATTTAGTGGTAAAATTATGTGGACATTATGATTACAACAGATGTAATTTTAACGTAATTTATGTTTACAGGGTCTGAATCTCTCAGGAGGTCAGAAACAGAGAGTGAGTCTAGCACGTGCCGTTTACAGAAAGGCTGATGTCTATCTTCTGGATGATCCCCTGTCAGCTGTGGATGCACATGTGGGTCAGCACATCTTTGAAAGGGTCATTGGACCTAATGGCATTCTTCAAAATAAGGTATTTTATAATTAATAATAACAATAAAACGTGCTAAACATAATACTGTATGTATCATTAGTATAGTATTTGTGGCAAACTTTGCTTGTTTAATGATATTCATCAGACTCGTATTCTGGTGACCCATGGGTTGAGCTTCCTGCCACAGGCAGACCTGATCCTGGTGATGGTGGATGGAGAGATCACAGAGATGGGCTCGTATGCTGAGCTTCTGAGCAGGGAGAATGCATTTGCTGACTTTGTTAAAGCCTTTGCCATTAATGAACGCAAGGAGAACACCACCCACAGAGGTAAAAGAAAGGATTCAGTGAACACTTGGTGAGTTATACACTTTTAAGGCATATGTTCTCCAGTTCACCGTGTTAAATTATTTCAGGAACCAGGAAATCTGTCTCTCGTCTAAGTATGACAGACTTTATTGATCTTTCTCAAGAGCAACTCATCAGGTAAATAGCGTCCTCATTGCAGCATTTTTCCGCACAACAGAAGAGCACAGATTAATTTTTCTGTCAATTTTGTGTCTTTTCAATAAAAGTGGAGATATGGGAGTTGCCAATATACAAACCATGGAGGCCATATCTGATACAGAACAAGAGCAGGACCAGGAGGAAGTCGGGAGACTCACCCAGGCTGACAAAGCCCATACAGGCCGGGTAAGATATAAAGTTAAAGATCTAAAAATGTAAAACAATTTAATGTGGCAGGTCTAAAGTTCATTTGCATGTCAGTGAGGAGGGTTGTGTCAAATGCCACCACAGAAATCTCATTTTAACCCATGATTACATACTTCTGAATTCCATTGTTCTGTGCACCATAATACCATCTTATCATACACTATATCATCCGGATGACTGTTCTTCACTTCACACAGGTAAAGCTGGAGCTGTATGTGGAGTATTTCAAGACCATTGGTCTGGCCCTTATCATCCCCATCATATTCCTCTACGCATTCCAGCAAGCCGCCTCGCTGGCTTACAACTACTGGCTGAGCATGTGGGCGGATGACCCAGTTGTGAACGGAACGCAAGTGGATACCGATCTAAAGCTTGGTGTTTTTGGAGCTCTCGGTTTTGCACAAGGTTGGATGTTGAACCCTCATTGAAGATCTATGTGATAAGGCTGTGAATGCATCATTAACCATGCTATTGTATTTGTGATGCAGGAATTGGGATTTTTGGAACAACTGTGGCTATTTCACTTGGAGGAATAATTGCAGCCCGGCATCTTCACTTGGACCTTCTCAACAATGTGCTTCACTCGCCCATGTCTTTCTTTGAAAGTACACCCAGCGGCAACCTTCTCAACCGTTTCTCCAAAGAGATCGATGCCATTGATTGCATGATCCCAGATGGTCTGAAGATGATGCTGGGATACGTATTTAAACTGCTGGAGGTTTGCATTATCGTACTGATGGCGACACCTTTTGCAGGAGTGATCATATTGCCACTGACCCTACTTTATGCCTTCATTCAGGTATGCTACTATAAATCAAAAGGCATGAATCACATGAGAAGGACAAGTCATCCATCTGATTATTACTCTCATGTGTTATTTTCAGAGCTTCTACGTGGCAACATCCTGCCAATTGCGTAGACTTGAGTCTGTGAGTCGTTCGCCCATCTATACTCATTTCAATGAGACAGTCCAAGGAGCCAGCGTGATCCGTGCCTTTGGAGAACAGCACAGGTTTATTCTGCTGGCTAACAGTCGAGTGGACCAAAACCAAACATCCTACTTTCCAAGATTCGTGGCCACCAGGTAAGATCATGTGGTTCAAGTCAATAATATTTATATTATATTTTTAGAATGAGTTCTTAAGCAGTTTTCGGATGGGCTTTTATTAGGTGGCTGGCAGTGAATCTTGAGTTTCTGGGTAATTTGCTAGTCCTTGCCGCAGCTATTCTCTCCGTCATGGGAAGAGCGACTTTAAGCCCTGGAATTGTTGGACTTGCTGTGTCCCACTCCCTTCAGGTAAGAAACATTATAAATGCTCAAAGGAAGGACTGTATACAGCAAATCTCTCAATAAAAAATACATTACAGGTAACTGGGATTCTGAGCTGGATTGTGAGGGCATGGACAGATGTGGAGAACAATATAGTCTCTGTTGAGAGAGTAAAGGAATATGCCGAAACACCAAAAGAGGTAACCATTCTTTTATACAGATAGTAACCATTTTTTATCCACTCTTGAGCTTGCTTAGTTTGTCTTTGATTGCATACAGGCACCCTGGACATTAGAGGAGAGTAGACTGCCATTAGGCTGGCCCAGAACTGGCTCCATTGAGTTTCAGGAATATGGACTTCAGTACCGCAGAGGTCTTGACTGGGCATTAAAAGAAATTACACTCAGTGTTAATGAGAGAGAGAAAGTAAATATCAACATTAAGTAGATATAAAAGCTTAAGTTTTAAGTTTTAATGAAGTACTAATCCATTTACTAAATCCACATGCAGGTTGGAATTGTGGGAAGAACAGGTGCTGGAAAATCATCGCTTGCACTGGGAATCTTCCGAATCCTTGAAGCAGCAAAAGGAGAGATCTTCATAGATGGGGTAAACATTGCAGAGATTGGATTGCATGAACTGAGGTCTCGTATCACCATCATCCCACAGGTACATCTGACAATGAAACAACACATTTACACAAGGAGTCAAATTGAATACATTTGAAAATGTCTTAATTACATACAACCTCACCTTTTTGGCTCAGGATCCAGTGCTGTTCTCAGGTTCCCTGCGTATGAATCTGGATCCCTTTGATGGTTACACTGATGAGGAGGTGTGGAGAGCTCTGGAACTCGCACATCTTAAGAGCTTTGTGTCTGGACTGCCTGACAAGCTGAACCACGAGTGTTCAGAGGGAGGAGAAAACCTCAGGTATAAACTTAACTTAATGCTCTATTTATTACTATTACAAACAATATCTGTCCTGATATTTTCTGACTGGATGTTCTGGGTTCAGTCTGGGTCAAAGGCAGCTGGTTTGTCTGGCTCGAGCTCTTCTCAGAAAAACCAAGATTCTGGTTTTGGATGAAGCCACAGCTGCTGTGGACCTGGAGACGGACAATCTGATTCAGTCCACCATCAGAACTCAGTTTGAGGACTGCACCGTTCTGACCATCGCACATCGTCTCAACACCATCATGGACTACACTAGGTAAAACAAACAGAGCACATGTGGGAATATTCATAAATGGTAATATTTATAAAGTTATTTATAATTTGCAAAGTGTGCTCATTTTAGATAAACATTACATTAACTCACATATGCAACCAGGGCCAATATTTCCACTGATGAAATTTAATAGTACTTTGAATCAGAAAACAACAGTATGCTATAGTGTCGACAGTTCAACACAGTACCATTTTATGTTTCTACAGAGTGATCGTGATGGACAGAGGTGGCATCACAGAGATGGATACGCCATCCAATCTAATCTCTCAACGTGGTCACTTCTTTGGAATGTGTTGGGAGGCGGGACTAATGTGAACCGCACTGCAAAAAACACCTGAAGTGACCACCAGCAGAAATCATGTCAACCTCTGAAGAGAGAGAAACAACTGTAGAGCAGAATACACCTTCCACCCTTAGCCTTTTCATCACAAAGCTAACCATGTACAGAAGTGGTGATCGGAAGTGTATTCCTGTATTTTCTACTACGGATGTCTGAGGTGCTACAGAATGTGAAGACTTGTGTAAGGTTAACTTACCACAAAGGTATTCAGTGGCTGTGCACATGTCAGACGGTCAGAGATTGTGCTCATCCATGTTCAACATCTTTCGTTGCTGCCAAAGTGAAGCTTGAAAGGAACTTTTTTTTTTATTTTATTCTCATAAATCATAATGACAGAACACAACTGTAGAACTAGCCATAACACTTTTTAGGATGTTATTAGAATTTGAGGATCATATCAGCACATTCGACTCTGAAAGATGAAAGTTTTTTATGATTTATCCATTTTTGTAAAATGCAAAACCTACAGTATCATTAAGAACCGTCTTTTCCATATTCAGTATTTAAGTATTTTGTACTGTATCATTTATGTATTTTTAAATATTTATAACATGTTTCTATGCACACTTCATGTGTCAGACTTGAATTTTTTTATTTTCTGCAAATCTTAGGGAAAATAAATATTGATAGTACTTATAAAAAAAATCTCCTGTCTTTTGCTCATCGAGCAAAAAAAGTGTTATATTTAATGAGCACAAAAGATTAGCTTTTTTCTAAAGTTAAAAAACTGACAAAGGGCTCTTAACAAAAATTTATTTGTATTTTCCATTACCACACGTAAAACTAGTGCTTTTATACAAATATCAAATAATAACTTTATGCATACTTACAAATCATATAAATATGTAACAAATCAGATATATAATGTATTATTTATAGAAGTCAGTCTTTATCAGTTCCTTTAAAAAAACTTGATTGGCCTTAAAACAACTCAAAAGGCTTCATTTTCTAACAGAACAAGAGCTCCACTGATAATGTGGCACACTCAAGCGTACATTGAACAGATTTATGATATACAGCACACAGAGTAAAGTACACAGCACTCAGCAGGTAGAACCATCTACCACACAAACCTCCTTTGCAGAACTATTATGATTTCGATACATGACCATACAATGGTAAAGGACAATCCCACCCGTTTAAAAACAATGACATCAAAAATGGAAAACAATAAACCCACACTTGACCTTTGTTTTTTTTTACACAGAACAGTAAGTGCATTTATAGTTTTTGGTGAAATAATCACTGAAAAATAATAATATTATGAATCAACTAAGCTAAATACATTCCCCAATGAATGCAGAAGATTAATGTAGCCTCTGCTGCAATGATATTTGTAAGACAGGGCTTCATAAGCCACTTCATAAGTGGGAGAAGCCTGATTATAGCTTATGTGATAAAATCATTTCATTTAATAAAATAATATTGTAACAGATATTGTTATTCTTAAAGCTATAAATAAAGATCACTGAAACAAAAGTATGCAATGGCCATCAGATGTACCTAGTCATTAAAGACTTCTCTTTGATTTTAAGGACTTTGGATTGAGGTAAAGCCCTTTGTACACTCATGAACTAAGAGCACAGAACACAGAGGAGTGTTTCCCAGCAGCTGGTTAAAGATCTCACTTCACAACTGACCACTGCATTGCACAAGAGCATTTTGTTCTGTACTCTATTAAAACAATGTTGCAATCATTTGTTTTTATAACTAACAATCAACAACTAGCAGGAGTGTTTCCAAACTGAAATGGCTATGAAGTAGCATATATATTCAAGCATCATAAATATTGGCATCAAACAACCCTTTAAAGCAGCATTTGCAACAAAAGCCAGAAAACTGAAGGCTACAGTATCTGTGGAGCAATAGAATCATAGTCACACTGTATATGATGAGCTCCAGGCCTAACGCAGGTTTTTTTCTCCACACACCCAGTAATATGTCCTAAATGCAGCTGAAAGCTTTTGGCTGCTCTCATTATCAGACCAAACCTGAGTCTTTGGCCATCTTGTAGAATATTCCCTTCTTGGCAATTAAATCGGACGGAGAACCAAATTCTGTCATTTCACCTTTATCCAGAACCAGAACCCTTTAGAGAAAGAATTAAGAAATAAAGGTGATGTAAGTGACAGACAATTTTAAAATATTTTAGCTTGGCTTTGTTTAGGCAGGTATTAAAGACTTTTTTGTTATACAGCATACTATGCACATTAATTAAGTAGTGAATAATGATTCACACCAACAGACAGTTTGATGGTTACATCATTACTAAAGCAGCTGATGCATATTCACCAAATGCTGACTACACCGTGGGAAAAAGAAGATGTGGTTTCATTACTTAAAAGTGCAAACAGTCGGCAGATGCAAAATGTAGTATGAAGAGGTCTTCTGTTTCTTACCTAGTGTAGTCCATGATGGTGTTGAGACGATGTGCGATGGTCAGAACGGTGCAGTCCTCAAACTGAGTTCTGATGGTGGACTGAATCAGATTGTCCGTCTCCAGGTCCACAGCAGCTGTGGCTTCATCCAAAACCAGAATCTTTGTCTTCCTGAGAAGAGCTCGAGCCAGACAAACCAGCTGCCTTTGACCCAGACTGAACCCAGAACATCCAGTCAGAAAATATCAGGATAAATATTACTTTAGTCAAGTGATGAATAGGGAAGGAGAGGCTGAACTTTAAGTTTGTACCTGAGGTTTTCTCCTCCCTCTGAGCACTCGTGGTTCAGCTTGTCAGGCAGTCCAGACACAAAGTTCTTGAGATGTGCGAGTTCCAGAGATCTCCACACCTCCTCATCAGTGTAACCATCAAAGGGATCCAGATTCATACGCAGGGAACCTGAGAACAGCACTGGATCCTGAAATATAAGAGCAAAGTTGATTTAAAAAATGAGTAACTGAGTAAAAAATAACAACATATAAAATAATAAAAAAATAAAAACCATCCTGACATTTGTAAAACAAAAATTAAACAACAGGCAAATCAAACAAATGTGCAAATGCTTGTTTGGTAAGCAGAGTATGTTACTGTAGCAAATTCCTTGTGGGTTTATCACATTATGTTATTATATGGGCCAATGTTATGTTTCAATAAAGCATTAAACCTTCATAACACAACCTGTAAAAAAGAAACATATTTTGCAGTGGATCAGCAGCTGGCCGAAACAAAAACATGCTAACTAAGACAACATTAGACAATAATATCATACAGATACTCATGAAATTAATGTTTTGGAGGATGTAGATGTGATACCTGAGGTATGATTGTAATCCTGGACCGTAGCTCGTGCAGGCCGAGCTCAGAGATGTTCACACCATCTATACGAATCTCTCCTTGCGCTGCCTCAATGATGCGGAAGAGTCCTAATGTCAGAGAAGACTTTCCAGCTCCTGTTCTTCCCACAATTCCCACCTACAACACATACACACGCGATTCAACCTGTGAAAATCGTTTACGAGAAAAGTTCTTCAGTGAATAATGGTAATGCTAATAATGCTCCACTCACCTTTTCTCCTCCCTCTATGGTGACCGTTATATCACGAATGGCCAGCTCTAAGTCCTCTCTGTATCTCAAGCCAAAGTTGCGGATTTCAAGATGGCCAGCAGTCGGCCAACCAGAAGGAAGAGTGGAGTGCTCCAATCTCCATTCAGCCTGTGAGGAAACACACCACATACAATTACAATCCAAATTTATTTATTAAATAATAAATAAGGCATTTCAAATTAAAACATCAATGAAACTAGCGCCACATTTGTACCATCCCACCCTGTACTAGAAAGTTAAAAGAGGAAACGGGGCTAATCACAGATTTGAGTCTAAGTACTGGTTCCCTGACCTCTTTCTCTGTGTCTCCATATTCCTTGACCCTCTCCACCGCCACTATGTTGGTCTCCAGCTCAGAGGACATCCGCACTAGCCAGTTGAGAGACATTGTGACCTAAGTGACATATAAGAGTTGTTAGAAGGGGCAAAAAGTGTATTTTTGAATGTGATATTTAGGTGCCTCACATATAACTGACCTGTAGAGCGTAGGAGATGGACAGACCCATTATTCCTGGACTCAAGCTGTCCCTGGCAATGACAGCAAAAAGTGCAGCAAACGTAACAATACAGTTACCCACAAACTCCAGCCTCACAGCCAACCACCTGCAGAACAGAGACAATCACTAAAGGTCAAATTTTCCCAGAACCAGATCAAGCCGGATACATTCAGACATGCAACTCTAATCTAAAATGAAACGCACCGGTTGGCAACGATGCTAGGGAAATAGGCTTTCTGATTATGGTCCACCCTGTTGTCACTCTCTCTGATGAATCGCTGTTGCTCTCCAAACGCTCTGATCACGCTGGTCCCCAGCAGGGTTTCATTGAAGTGTGTGTAAACTGGAGAGCGACTCACAGACTCCAGACGCTTTAGCTGCCGCGAGGAGGCCACGTAAAAACGCTACGAAAGAAGCATGTCACAGCATTACATCAAAGACTTATACAAAGTAATGTTTGCAGGAAGAAGTAATCAATTACCTGAACAAAGAAGTACAGAAGGCCCAGTGGAGGGATGATGATGGCTACTAGCGGTGTGGCAATGAGGATAACAGCACATGAACCCAGGACGTTAAACATGGAGCCCATGAACATTTTGATGATGCTGGGGATGACTGAGTCAATGGTGTCTGTCTCTTTGGCAAATCGGTTGACCAGGTTACCACTGGGGGTGCGTTCAAAGAAAGACATGGGGGACCTCAGGACGTTGTAGAGCATTGTTTGGTGCAGGTAACGGGATGCCAAAATCCCACCAATGGATACGGAGACAGAATAACAGAACACCGAAATACCTGCCAAAGAGAAAGAATTACTAAATGAGAAAGTTTACCAAAAAAGAAATTCTCCATGTCAGGACAATTTGCAAATAAATTGAGATAAAACTTAACTAAACTTAAGATATAATTAGCTATTTAGACGTAAAAGTAAACTGATTGGAGGTCAGTTCTTTTAAGTCACCTTGTATGAGTCCAAGCGCTCCATACACCCCTAAACGCATGTCTCTGGTGGGCTGGGTGCCATTGACAACAGGGTCATCTGTCCAAAGACTGAGCCAATAGTTGGAGCTCAACGAGGCCAGATGATGACAGAAGAACAGAAGGACACTGAAGCAGGACAGGGGCAGACCGATAGCCTTCATGTACTCCCAAAACACAGCCAGCTTCACCTGCTCAACAACATCACAGTAATGCAATATAAATGATCAATACTTTTTCATTTTTATCAATCTAGTTCTAGTAGCAGTAATTTTAATGGGTAGTAATCAATTGACATTGTCTTACGTAATATGAACTGATATAAATAATTAGCAGCAGTATATTTAAAAATGACTATTAACCCAGAATGATAAATGCAGTACGAAACTGGTCATAATACATGCATCAAGTTATGTTGGTTAAATAAATTTTATTGTAAAGCGTAACATAAATACAATATAAACACATGTTCAAGAACACAGATGGCAAACTCGTACCCTTCCAGTGTTGGCCTTGTCTGCCTCTGTAAGTCGGGCGGATTCTGCAGATTTAGCTTTCTTTGCAGAGACATCATTGGCTTCAGTCTTTTGAGGGTTTTTGCCTGTACCTGCTGCATTCAGAGAGTTTTGACTATGTCTGCAGGACACAAAGAAACACCAGGTCAATCAATCAGGACAATATATCATTACTACTGGACGAGCACAACACTGTTACAATATTACATAAACAGCATTAAACATGTATGCCAAAGTGAATCAGTGACAGCGCACCGCAGCACAGCAGCAGGGCCTCCGTTCTCTAGTCCTTTACGTGGAGCCGCATCTGTGGATGAAAGAGAGAAAGTCAAATCAGAGAGAATTCAACACAACATCCTGCATGCTACAGGCAACATGCCAAATGTGCAGTTTTCTCTCTATTATCTTATATCATTTTTTAATGCAAACCTGCATTTGCAACATCACAACCTTTCCACAAAATACAAAGGTCTGTTTAATATGTAAATGAAGCCATCACAATGCCCTTCTAAGCAACCACACGTTTAATTTTCAGAGGTGTGGTTGAAGTTAGAAGAATCACCAGGCTGGGCTGTAACAGAGCCCCACACATCTAACACACAAAAGTGGAGCGGGGATCTGGCACAGTAATAGCACTGGTGAAGATCAAGGTTCAGATAAATGAAGTTCCTGACAGCGCTCCATTCTGGTAAAGAGTAATAAACGTACATGTTCCCTGCTCAGAACTGGGGTTGAAACTGATTCCTCGCAGAAACACAAATTGTATATTCAATCAAAATGGAGCACAGTTCAAGTTTGTGTAAGACAAAGTACATCAGGCCTGCATTACAGAAACTTCCTATCTTAAGTCCTTATTTAAAGATCTGACAACTTTGGTTGTCTAACGATGATCGCTAAACAGATACAAAGTTAGGATGTTTCTATAATATGGCCATCCTAGTGACGTATGGTCCAAAGCTTGGGGTTAATCTCAGTTTGCATCTTACATGTTACATGTATTACAGGCCCGAATAACAAGCTTAATTCTAACATGCATTACTTTCAGACCTAATCCATTTATATGGGCCAGGGGCCAATTACACCCTCAAACCTTCAGGTTTCCCCTTCACATCCTCTGTCTCCCCTCCCTCCTCTAAGAAGCCAATGGAATTAAAAACAAACAGAGAAACAGGAACATCAAAATGAACACAACAGGAGATGACATACAGACAAACACATAAAACATTCAGAGATTAAACATACATTTTTAAGAGATTAACTTAAAAAAGTCTAGTATCATGTGACCAACATAAATGACTTAGAAGGAATGAGATGATGATACTGACACTCGAAATATAGATGAAAATAATGCATCTTACCTGCCACTGACTCCTTCTCCTCTTCCTGCTCTTTGTTGGCGTAAGTCCGCAAGAACTCAGCAAAGGCGCCCTGTCTGCCCAACAGCTCAGTGTATGAACCCATTTCTGTGATCTCTCCATCGACCATGACCAGGATCAAGTCTGCTTGCGGCAGGAAACTCAGCCCGTGGGTCACAAGAAACCGTGTCTGTGGGAAAAAAATGTATAGCAGACGTAAATCTGTTAGTATACACATCTTATGTATATTTAAAGAATAAGTGAGATGGCCTTACCCGGCCCTGTAGCACCCCCTGAGGGCCGATGACCTTCTCAAAGATGTGCTTTCCTACATGAGCGTCCACCGCAGAGAGCGGGTCATCCAACAGGTAAACAGCGCAGCCGCAGTATACAGCTCTAGCCAGACTGACACGCTGCTTTTGACCTCCAGACAGATTTACTCCCTAAACATTACAGTATCACATGCATTAGATGTTTATTATTCACTTATATGACTCTATGGTTGGTACTGGATTAGGACAATCTACCCAAAATAAAAATCAGATTTAAGATTCTGAGCATGAAACATTTTGAAGTGCTGTTTTACCTTCTCTCCAATCTCTGTCAAGTCTCCTCCAGGTAAGATCTCCAGGTCTGGTAGTAGAGCACAGGCCTCCAACACTTTCTGGTACCAGCTCTCATTGGCTTCCCGTCCAAACAAAATGTTGTCTTTGAGAGTGGCGTTCTGGATCCAGGCCTGCTGAGGCACGTAAGCCACAGAGCCCTAACAAAAACAATGTGACCAAAACTTTGACATACTCGTATAAGAAAAGTTCTATGAAAGAAAAAGTTTATGAAAGAATAATGTAGTAAAGGTAGCTAAAGGGGACATCCCAAAGGCAAAACTGGGTGTGTAATTTTGCATTTCTTGTTTCTGTACCTTAATCGAGACAGATCCTTCCTGTTTCTGCATCTCCCCAAGCAAAGCTGAAAGCAAAGAGGATTTCCCTGAACCCACATGGCCTACCACAGCAACAAGTGCACCATCTGGGATCTGCATATTAATCCTGGAGAGAGAGAGAGACAGAGAGAAAGAGGAGAACAGAGACAGAGAATCTGAGACATGACCAGGGCGGGTACCAAAAAAAAGCTGAACATCACGTGCCAAACGATGGCATTGTTTAGCTGTCAGACCGGTCGTTCATTCGTTAATTTGTTCATTAATTTATTCAGATTTCCGCATTATTTCATTTTAGATTTCAAAATACGGACAAATCCTTTAGGGTTTCTTTATATTAACAAATGAAATGCAAGGCAAATCCCATGTCAATGCATGATTTCAAGTAGATGAGGTAAAAATCACATTAAAATTGAAGAAAAAAAAAATTTCTATGGTAACCCAAATTTCATGGCATTTTATCATCACCAATGGAGATTAGCCAGATTATGTTTCCTCTGGCAATTAAAGTTCTCCTGGATCGGCGTTCATGCACATACTTGCCCGTCATGTCCTCAAGCAGCCCGTTTCACCAGTTTTGCACTATGTGACCGCAAAGCTTAAAGTCCTTTTGATACCTTTAATGTAATGTCAGTTTAGATCTTAACTACATTTGTATAGAGTGCTTAGTTGTTCATTGTATTATCTTAGACTTTCAACATCTTGTGAAGACACAAATAAAATAAAGTTACCTCTTCAAAGCAGGGGGGTCATCTTTAGACCAGCTGAAAGCTCCGTCTACAATCTTGATGCTGTCTGAAGCTGAATGAGCAGAAAACAACTGTAAAGTCTCTTCAGTGAACATCAAAACACATCGACTGTCTTTTAACCCAGAGACAGCTGTGCTGCTCTCACAAACAATGATGGTTTATGTGAATCTGTAGAAACCTTCTGAAGACTCTTAACACATCAATTTTATAAACTAAATCTGAATTGTCACTTACATGCAGTTATGGCTGGTCGCTCTACATTGTCTTCATCCAACTCCTCATGGGACAGAAACACACGCAGACGCTTCATAGACACACTGGCCTGATGAAAACAATGTATTTCTCAGTCAGAAAAATCCTAATCAAGTTGATAAAGCAGAAAAGTATTCTCTGGATCTCAATCATACCTGCACCATACTGCTAATGACCATAGGCAACATGTTGAGAGGGAATCGCAGGATGTTGAACAGAGCCAAAGAAACAAATGCCTTCTGTGCATCCAGAACATTGTGTTCGTCCACCAACACATATACGGCAAACGTGGAGAGGGCAACCTTCAGGAAAGATCGTGCAAATGTCAAGTCCAAAACAACATGAGGTTAGGGTAAGCTTAAGAAAGAAATTAGAAGGAGCATTGTGTAAACCACACGCTCTAAGGTACCTACCAAAAACGGTGCGCAGACCCAGGTAAATGTGGACACGGCACCCAAATAAGCAGTCTTCTTCAACACACGCAATTCGCTCTTTCTGATGTCAGATACTTTGTCTTTGAAGGCCAGTTCCCATGCGTAGAGTTTAAGCACTTTAATGCCATTCAGCACCTCATTCATAAGCTTGATCCTATTGTCTTTGCTCTTCATCTGGGCAACCTGTGGTCAATTGTGTCACATTAACAACAGTATTACCAACAGTTTGAGGTGAATAAACGAAATAATCAAATCTGGTAAAAAAAAAAAAAAAGAATAATTAAAAACCTGGTATGTTTTAGTTTTCATTGCAATGACTGCATTTAACGGAACCATCAGCACCATCACGGCAACCCCAGCAAGCACTGAAGCACCCAGATTCTGACAGCAAAAGAGGACAGAAACATATGTTATTAATGTATGAAGCATTAGTGAACAAATTAAACAGGTCAAATCTAAAGAAAAGCCCATTTGAGTGGTCACCTACCTGCCACAGGTAGTAGAGGGCCAGGACGACTTGCAAAGGTGCTGACCAGATCATGTTGATGTAGGTGATGAGGTCCATGAAGCGCTGTGCATCTACGGACATCAGATTCACAATCTCTCCTACAGTGGATGTTCGTCGGGCAGCATTGGTAATGACTAAGGCCTTAACACAACACAAGACAATATTAAAAATTCATATGTAATAAAATCATAGCTAAAATTTTGGCCACTAACCTTCCTGTAAACGGCACCAACGATGGCTGTACGCAACCTCATGCCAGTCACAAAGCAAACATGGAAATACTTCTGCAGAATGAGCGTTTGCACACAGGTACAAATGAACAGTAGGGTGGTGTAGAAGTATCCATGCCAGGAGGGGGAGTCAGGATCATTCACAAACTGAATCAGCAGCCTAAGACACAGAAGACCAAACTCACGTGATTGATACGTCAATCCTCTGCCATTGGAATGCTGCTCAACTGGAATTTAATTACACGACAAGTGGTCTAACTGGTTAAAGGCACAGTGGGGCAGGTGTCGAGAGTTCAAGTGGCACTTTCACAGGATTAATGGATTTATCATGGTCTAGCGCACAGTTTGATGGCACAAGTTCAGTATGCCAAAACAAACTCTTACTGGAGGGTTACAGCTGCCGTTTACAAAGTGTGGCCTTTCCACAGAGTTGCAGTTATTCAAAACGGTATGACTGTGAAAACTTCCCCTTCCCCTGTAGAGTATTATCATTATACAATATAATACAGTATAATACAGTACACAATTGTGAAGCTTACAAAAGTAATCAAACATATCCAAAAAGATATAACCTGTTCATGCTGGCTATTATACAAGTAGCATCACCAGCAAAACATATGGAAAGTGTTAACCTTTTTAAACCTCTTTAAATATGAAATTCACTATTTTTGCTATTTTAACTATGTATAATTAAATGGTTAGTTGCATTTTATTGTTTGCTTTTATTATTTGACCAGTTAAGAACTAATGCTCAACGCTGAAGATATTCTCACCCTGAAATTGCAATACCTGAGATATTATAGATTCATAAGAAAATTAAGGGTCATACCTGAGAATTTCTGGTCCAACAAACATCAGGATGTCATGGATAAACTTGTAAAGAGAGCTGATGAGAAAGTATGGGCCAAAGGTTCGGCAGAGAGCGCAGAGGAGAGAAGGCTCGCCGGATTTCTGTAGAGTTTTTGCGAGTAGAATTTCCGACTCTTCAACTGGTTGTCCATCTTTCTTTTCTCCCCTTGCTGGTTTTTTTGGAGAGTAGAGTGTCTTATCTACTGGCCTAACAAAAACAATAACCCAACAAAACATGAGTGTTTTCCAACAATAAATCTACAGACTACCTTTGAAATAAATGGTGAGATCTCAGATCTTACCTTTTGACCTTGTTGCATTCTTGGTCCCAACGCCGCACCAGCTGTGGCACAACTCTCTGAGACTTATCCTCTGTGTTGAGTGACCACAAATCCTTTTCTTCCAGAGGTCTTTTATAACCCTGAACCATCAACCTGCAATTAGAAGAAAAGAATGTAGGAGTAGTGTAACAAACCTTTCATTATTTTTGAATAATGAAACCTTCATCATTATTATCCTTTTCCACACTTTTAATGTTACTGATAGTACAGCGAGGACAGGAAATAAAAAAAGGATTGTAAATTGATGTAAGCCAGACTTAATCTCACATTGTTTCAATGTGCTGCATGGCTCCATGTGTCACATACATTTTTTTAAATACCTTAATTAATTTTGCTTACCCTGTAATCCACCAGAAAGTGATCTTGGACAAGAATGAAGCTCCCAACTCTGGACATGGATTCTGTACACGAACAATTTCAACACTGTAATTCATAGTAGTGATTCAGTGAGTGCACATCTATCATTTTTACCGTGTAAAGTCAACTAACCGAGTCTTTGACAGCCTGTGAAAATAGAGGAGGCTGATCGGACAGACAGGACAGGATAAAAGAGATGAGCAGCAGGGTGTAATAAATGTAGAAAGTGGTATATCTGAACACATCCACACTGGCAGGCTAAGAAGAAATACATAAAATGTTTAATTAACTAATTTGTCACAACAACAACAACAACATATAATTAAGAAGAAACAGTTTCAATGTAAAAGTCATGTTTACTTCATTCAGTGCATGAAGGATCTTGGAGCGAAAGGTGACAGTAGCGCACACGATGGCAACCAGCCAAAAATTGAGCATTACCCCTGAGGACTGAACCCCCTTCATCCGCTCATACTGGATGAAAAACGTAGCCAGCAACTGCAAGATATAATAAACCTCTTTAACTATAAACAAATGTGTGACTTTAGAGCACACCAAACTGGATTTTCCTTTCAATGCCTTAAGCAAAGAAACACGCTCAGAAAAGTCATTTACAAGCAAATTAGTTTCATTCAGAACTTCCGTTTGAGAAAA
Organism: Beaufortia kweichowensis; assembly: GCA_019155185.1. Classification (NCBI taxonomy): domain Eukaryota; kingdom Metazoa; phylum Chordata; class Actinopteri; order Cypriniformes; family Gastromyzontidae; genus Beaufortia; species Beaufortia kweichowensis. Next base: position 6,625,900 of record CM032804.1, read on the forward strand.
AGCAGATCTCACCATTGTGATGCCAAGCATCGTGGGGCTAACTAGGTATATGGGGGCTACGGCAGCACCTTGGTTTCTTTCCCAGAAAGAGTAGAAAACATCTGCCCAGCAGATAAGCCACAGGGTAAACCCGATAACCTTTAGGAAGAAAATCACATGACCTTGAAACAGCCTGATAACCCAAGCAGTTATCAGCAAAGAAAAGCAAGTTGTTTACTAATGTGGTGTGTTATTGACTGTAACACTTACTGTTTTGGCTCTGTTTAGGTGGGTCATGCATATGTATCCACGATTATGGCCTTTGAGGTATATAATGTAGAAGGGCGCAAGCAGCCAGAGGTAGAAGCAGGGGATCCACACCAGCACTGTGTTCTGGAAACATGGTGTCAGGTCTGGATTCTGTGTTTGCCATGTCCGGTTCCAATCCTGCAGACGGAAAAGGACAAAAGAGTGTTTCATTCTTTTCCACGTTTTCAAAGATTCTTTTGAAGAAACTTAGAAACACAGTAACAACTGAAGCAGACAAAAAGCTCTCTGTCGAACGATAAAGCACACAAAGATCTAATGATGTGTGCGAGGAACAAACACTCCAGAATGGTTTGAGTGGATCTTTGAAAGAACCAAAGAGAGAAGTCTCTTCTGTGTTTTGGAGGATAGTAAAGTGTCTTCTTGTAAGCAGTGACTACAGTACTAATCAAAAAAACGTTTTCTTTTCTTCTTTTTTCTCTGCAGGAAGCACCTCCATCCCATCTCTTGGGGCTTTCTCAGGGTTTAGCTATCTTAGTTACTTTCTTAATTTTATTTTATGGTAAAATGCAGTTGTTTTTTTCAGTGACAGACCTATTCCATTTTTATTCTATTAAAAACAGAAGGTTCAATTAAACCTTCAGTGCTGTCAATTCTATAGCAAGTTGCTTCATAAAAATCGAATTGTTTCACATATTGTATTGATTCGTAAACCCAGTGTATCTAATATCGGGGTAAATATTACAAAACCTGTCAAGAATGTTCAATAAATAAAAATATATCAAATTTTGAAATAAAAAATTATATCGATTTTGGAACCCTGTATAATCTGGATATGTTTTTGACAGGTTTGACTTAAAAACATTTAATGACCCAACCAACCTGTTAATGTCATTGCAGTGCAGTGTATGGCAAACAAAGCACCAGCAATGTAAACATTAAACAGCTGACAGCATTTCAAGAGAAGCAACACACTTTCTTGGCATGTAATAACCTTTAAGAGTTTTTCATAAATCAGTGTGTTGACCTTTTTATAATGAAGGACAAAAACTCGTCAGACATCTGAAATCCCAACCAAAAAACACATTTAAACACAATTAAATTATGTCATAGCATATGACAACTAATTATTCACGTTGTAGCTGAAGGCAAATTAGCTGGTATTAGCCAACCAAAAACAAGTCAAGTGGTCAACTATCCAGCTTGATAAAAACGCACCTAAAACACACCTACAGCAGGTGTCTGAGTTATGTATCGTATATATTAGCATTTAAATACACTAATGCAACGATTGACTGACTGTCCTAAAGAAATATGAACACTACAGACTGACAGTCCACAGAGAGTTTTATGCATATATGGTAGTTCGCTGTCTAGCTAACCGGTTAGCTTAGCAACAGTGGCCGTGTCTCAAAACCTACTGACCGACCTATCTAGACAGCATTAGTGGGCATCACAGGAGCATTCAAACCGAGTCAAACTCTTAAAGCGAGCTCGTGATGCTCAGAAATAAATCATGACTGTCGATATTAACATGTGAACGCGCATACGATGACAAACACATGTGTACACAAGTCAGCTCTGTGTTTTGAGACACATTTAGTGTATCCATGCTGTAAAACAAAAACCCGGCGAACCTTGACAATCTGTTGAAAACAATATATCGTCAGAAAAACGGTTGTGTTTATCCACTTACCCAGAACGGATCAGAACCGTCCAAACTGCAAAAACTGTCAATACCCATTAGCCGCAGGATAGGCTGTGTTATAACGTGCTGCTGAGTTACACTGCCTCAGTTTCATAAGCAGCGCTGTGTGTTATGACCGGAGACCGGCGTGTTGCATGAGCGGAAACATAGAGAGCGCTGTTGTTTCATCAATGCAACATGTGTTCGACTTCACGCAGCGCAGACCGATCGGCCTATGACATCAAAGTACCGCGAGAGCCATTATCGAAAGCATCCTATCGCTTCGAAAGCTCTCTCGCGATACTTTGTCAAAGGCCGTTTGGTCTGCGCAGAGCTGCCTGAAGTGGTAGGTAATTCAACCTGTGCATACCGACGCAAAAGTGTCTTTGTGTGCCAATTACAAAATTAAAAAAAAATATTAACGATCAGCCGTTCATTTCTAAATCGTTATGCTTGCATTTTTTGGGAAACAGCTTTAAAGTGCACACTGGTATCTGCATCCATCAATTTGTCAACACATGTTAGTATCCTAAAGAATTCTTATCTGAAAGTGTACAGCATTTATGTTTTGGGTTGTGTATTTTGATGCATTCATTAGAGGAATTGCCCTTACTTATGTGCTTTAATATATAGTAATATAATATATATAGACTTCTCGCAGGCTGTGAATTAAAATCTGATGCCTTTGCCATACATGGAGTAATCACTGTGTGCATAAAAATTTAAGTTGTTTTTGGAAGGATGAACTGAAGTTAATCTTACCCTGTACTCAATTTAGAATGCATGAGATTTTGCAGATGGGGACCTCAAGTAAACAATAGTTAGGTTTGTGTTAAAGCACAAGGGTGCTGTGGATGGAAAGATGAAAATTGAAGGTGATCTTCTCATTATGGAAGATCAAAACAGCAAATTGCAGGTTTGTCTTAAGTTTGACCTGAAAGAATATTTTATTTATCATTACTATTTCTTTAGTGAAAAATGGATATTATATTAATGTCACCTCCTGGTGTGTATTTAGGAGAAGCAACATTTGGCTGATTTTTGCTCTAACTTTGCTGAGGAGGAAGAAAAATCTAAAAACCTGACTAAACTGAAGACCAAACATAAATCTATGATTTCAGATCTTAAAGGTTTGTCATTGTTACTTTGTGATGAATGAGTTTATGGTTTGAAACATATTTTAAAACACACAAATGTTTAGTTTGTGAGGTGAAAACACAAGAAAGCAATGGTTCTTTTAAGAAGCTTATACTGAAAGGTAGTTCAACAACAAATCATTATTCTATGGCATCACTGCAAAGAACACTTTTAGTATTTATTTTAATCTTCTATCTTTTAGTCATTGTTTTGTGTGTCTGTTCAGTGACGAAGGAAGAAAAGAGTCAGCATGATCCAGAGAAAGCCAAACGCAAACTGGAGACTGAGTATAATGATCTACATGATCTACTACACTTATAATAGGTCTTATGGCAGCATCTCATACAGTAAACGGTTAATATTTGTCACTTGTGCTTTTGTGACGAAGTGTTATTAAAAGAAAAACCTGTTTGGGTGTAGAAAGACTTGCTTACCTTGAAAAATATAAATGACTGAGATTGAAAATCACATCATACCACACAAGGGTTAATCTGCTATGATTGAGATTTATATTACTGCTTCTACACACACTGTTGATTATCAAATGCACAGTAAATGCTTTACTTTTACAGTTATTACAGTTTTTAAATAAGAGTCCATTTTCATCCTGTTAACTAAACATTTTATTATGAGGTTATGGATTAACCAACAATAAAATGATTTTACAGACAGGAGGAAAGGCTATGATGAAAAATGCACAGACAACGCAAATGTTAAAATTAATTAACGGCAAAGAAAACGTGTTGAGAAATACATAATTGGCAATAATATGTGCCTTGTGCACACTGACAAATATTTTACATAATTTGAATAGTAATGATGTCTTCAGTGAGGTTATTGCTTACATGAGGCCCTGAGATGAATCTGCTGCAACATGATAAATCTTTCTACTACCCACCATAATATCTATATTAGTACCTCTACGCAAATGGAAAATATATTTTTAACATAAAAATATTTGTACCCTTCACTGAAGTGTTCATATTGTTTTCTACTTAACTAAATCTACAACTCTAGCATGAGAAAAATGTGAAAACTAACAGGAACAAATTCCAGTTAGAATTCAGTTTCTCTCTCTCATCCCTGACATATCAGAGAATTAATTCATTGGGAATAGTAGGAGAAGCTGCAACTCCCTTCGGGCTAGTAAATACCCCAATACCCAAGTTAACATTTGAGACAAAGCTCATTATGGCCACAAAAATAAGGCACATTCATTTTCAGTTCACATCAGCTACTCCAGTACTGTAGAAACAATCTTTGAAATCAAAGATGGCACTGACGCTGCAAATACGGTTTCATAATTTGCATTAGCTATTACTAGTAATTTACAAAGGCCCCAGAGTGGCATTTCTTCTGCTACTGGTTGCTTAAATCAGGCCCTAACAGGGCGACAACAAAACAAATAGCAGTTTCAGTCCACAACAGCTCACCTAAACCCCTTGTAACAATATTTTCAACTCCAACTACTAAAGACATGACATCAGTTAGTAACAAAATCCTACAGTTCTCATTAAAACAGCTAGTTTTTATAAAAATAAAATAATGGCATATCTGCATTAAAAATAAAACCAGTACTCTTATTGATAATGCGCTTGTGCGATAGTTCAGTAGTTCAGTGCCACATAAAATGGGATTTCAAGAGTAATTTCATGGACTTTTCAGTCACTTGAAACCATATCCCATTTTACGGTTGAAAAAAAAAAAAAAGAGCAAATCGTTCCAAGAATACAGTGCAGATAAGGTTAAAAACTGCTATGTTATCAGATACCTAAAAACAACACAAACAAAAAAATCTATATGTGATATTAATCATTAGTAGAAATGAAATGCAAAACAAAAAAAATAAAGGTAAAACAACAAGTAGAAAAAGTCATTCCAGAGAGCTGGTGAACAGTTATATAATAACAGACATAATAAAGAGTGTTGATATGACTGTCAAAGAAAACCCTATAGAAGAACATGAAAGACTTGGAGGGCATAAGATGTGCATCAGCTCCTGAAAATAAAGCATTCTGATATTAGTAAATTAGAAATACTGTTTTTCCCAATTATACGGGAATGAAAGACACACTTGTGTGGGAGCAGATAATGCTTAATTCACAGCATTATCTTGGATCCTGTTCCAAAGTCCAACCGTTTTACCATCCTGTGAGAAACGAGCAAAAAATATGAAAAGATTTAATTATAAACACGCTAGATACGGTACAATCTGCATCAGTTCAATCAATGTGCTGCAATTAAAGCAGAGACTAACCCCTTATCATAGAAGCCATTTGTGTTGGATGAGTTTTCTGGGGTGTCCCTTGAAATACTTGGTGTGCTCTGTGCAATGGCAGCGCAGCTGGGTGTTTTCTGATGCACATGTAATTCTCGGCATGATGCCAGTTTGGATTCAAGGTTCTGAAACAGGATCAAATCGACATAAAACATACATATCACAACTGTTGGGTAAATAAAACACTATGAGAATCCTGGTGAAAAACACCTGATAATTAAACACCCTTAAACTAAACTTACCCCTACTTTCCTCAACAACTCTCCAACAATGTTAAGGGCAGATATCCGTGCAGATGTGGTAAGTGGAGTTCCAGTCAGACCTTCGACTGGACATGACAAGAAAAATACTATTTACTACACTTACATAATTATTTATTAACTACTTTTCATTATTTATGGTGGTCTTTGCGTGTCTGTTTTTAACAATGCAAACAGGGTTCTTACTTCGGCTGTAGGAAGCTGGAGGGGTGTTAAATGCACTCCCTGAGCCTGGAGGCCTAGAGGGCGTGGCAAGGAGTGATGGAAGGGTGGGGTTAACAACCGAGGGGAGTCTTGAGGGCGTGGCTTCAGGCTTTTCCATTTCTTTACAGAGGGTGATTGAAGGCTTACGCTCATGATTCTGTTGAACAGCCAACTCTTGTCTTAAATCTGCCCCAAGCGGAAAGATAACACACAATCAACTCATGAACACCATTTATTTAGATAAAATCTGTTAAATCATCTTTGACTGACAAAAAGTGATCGATTATATTACTGGTTATTGTCAGTTAGATCACAGCGAATGGTGTATAGACAAACAATTATGCTGTGAATGATTCAGGTTTACCTCTGGCTTCATCCTTTAATCTCTGTACTGATTCTAGAAGATTCTCCTTTTCGTCAAGCTCACTCTCAAGGAAGGCGTTTCGCTCGATGGCGTGATTCATTCGCTGCTCAAAGTCCTCAAGTGACATTATAGTGGCACTAAAGAAATCAGCATTAAATAAAAGTTAAAAATGTTAGTATCTTAAATGGAATACAACATAATATATATGTTAAAAATAGCAAAAGCACTGTACACACCGCTTAGCTCTTTCCAGGTCATCATTGGCCTGCTCCAACTCCCGGATATATTTATGCAGTTGATCCTTGATGGCTGTGGTCTCTGCCAGATCACCTTCTAAAGTCGAAATCTGTCTTACTGCCTCAGAGTGCTGCGTTTCATACTTCTCCTGTTAATTAACAAGAGAAAAAAAACGTCTACAAATCCTATATACAGACAAATATTTAAATGAATATGAATACATTTGAATGTAATCCAACTTTAGATCATGTAATATGGTATTACAACTATGGTTCCAGAATATGAAAGTAATAGCTCCTCTGCCCTCCAGACACTGATGCACAAATAAGCATCAGCTGCTTTCCTGATGCTGAATTAGGGCTCTGTTGTTTTTCTGTCAATGTGGGACTGTGTTCTCACAACCAGCACAACTCGTACTGAATTTAAACACAGAGATTGTGAACATACTCGTTTGCTCAAAGATCACTCAAATGTCCTAGTGTGTCTTATCATCAAAATTCTGTTTATTTTATACAATTAGTCATTCTAAACCTGTATAACTTATTTTGCTTCTGCAGACCACAAAAGAAGATATTTTGAAAAACGTTGGTAACCAAACAACAATGACCCCCACATTGACTTCCATTGTATGGACATGAAACCACTTAGAACATTTATTAAAATATCTTCTTTTCTCTTCCACAGAAAAAAAGAAGTATACGGGTGGTTGACATGAGTCTAAGTCATATGGTGTGACGTAAAAATGTAGAAAAAAATCCTTCTCATCCTATTTGTAACTCCAGCAAAGAAGATAAAGCTCTCATGTTATTTGTATATTTTTACACCATAGGACAGTAACATATTTATTTGTCAACTACCCATATACAGGTTTAAAGTAGCATAATGGTCAATAAATGATGACAGCATTGTTTTTTTTCTACCACACATCTTTCAAAAATGGCAGTATTCTAACCACAGTACCTTGTAGTTTTCTAACTCCATGCGTAGTCTGTTGTTGGCTGTCAGCAGCTCACGGTTGCGAGATTCATATTGCTTCAGTTCAGTTTCCAGCTCCACCTCATAGTCTCGACTCATCTGCTGAAACTCCTGCAGCTCCTCTTGTGCCTCTTCAGCCCTGAACAGAGAAGCCACTGCTATGATTAAATGATGGAAAAATAGCACCGAAAAGCAAAACGGAGCACCAAACAAGACTGATTTCTGAAAAATCTGACTATGTACTACCATGTTACAAGATACAATCTGTGTGTTCAGCAACCACAATGAAATTTACATGACATTTCAATTGTAGATTCACTTAAGTGTATAAAAGAAAAAAAGGAAAGTGTACCTCTGCTGGTATTTGGCCGTTTGCTCCTTCCAGTAATCTCTCTCCTCTTCAACAGATGCAAATGATGTTGGGTGAGGGTCACTCATTGCTTTTTTCAGTCAGACCTACTGACATAATATGACAATCAATACGATATTAATTATATTTTAAATGGTGTATTCATCAACCTAAGGTGACATTGTCTACAGAGTGGGTTTAATACAAATCTCTCAACAAAAACAAAACTGTTTTTATAGTAAAAGTAACTTTTAGGACTAATATTAAAGCAATGTGTAGCAAGACAGTAAATTAGCCGAACCTGTTCTAGTCAATAAATCAGCCTCTGTTTGTGTGTATAGTTTATTGTAATAGTCAGGCATAAGAGAAGAGGAAGGGCGTGCCATGTGAGGATTTTAAAAAGCAAAGATATTTCCCTCAGGCACAAAAATTATTTTTACGCTATAGTTTAAAACGTAAAATGGGCTGGATGACTTAAACTATCGAGTGGTGAATTAGAAAATACACCTACAAGCTAACGACAACCAACACACAAACTATACAAAAAAATTATAATGAAAATAATACATGTGACATGCTACTTTGTTTCTGATAAAAGGAACAAATGGAACACAGTAAAGTCATGTTTGTTTTGAAGTAAAGGGCAGAAACATGCGAAGATTTGAGTCTTAAGCTATGTGGCTAACAGCAAACACCGGCTACTTCAAGTTTTATCAACGGCTGGGCGATACACTCTCCGAAAAAGATAACTTCCAAAAACGTAAACCAAATACAGTACTGGCATAAAATACTGCTAAACAATCTTTTGAGAATTACATAAAACACGAATTCAAGAGAACATCACATCTGTTAACTGAGCCGAACTGACCAAACTATGACCATTATCACGATCCATCACGCTACGCAACAACTTACCTCTGTGTGATGCTCAAAGTTCCTTTTTCCTAAACTAAAGATTAACTGTGAGAGAAAATGTGCACACTGTAATACTAGATTCCTGTAAATAACATAACAAAGGTATACGCCGATAATTTACTGTTACGTTAATGACAATAAGATTCTTCCTCTGTTGTGTAAAAACTCTCAGCTCGTGGTTTGTTTCATGCTTCTGATTGGTCAATTTGTAATGACGCCAGCACTTTCAGGCCCATTGATTGGTTGGTTAGATGCGCTTGTTTCAAGCAATCCGCCTTATATTCCACGGCCGCTAGAGGCGCTGCAAAACTAGACATGATGGCATTTTAATTTATTGATTTGTATTAGCATTAATGTTTTTAAAATGTAAGAGTATGTGCTTAACATTATGAACAAAAAATCCTGCAACCAACACAAAATGATAGACAAAATAAATATGATTTGACAAAAAATATGTGCATTTTGTTTTAATCAAAGCTTAGAAAATGCCCAAAGCTTATTTACAGAGCTGACCCAGATATTTGTGCTTTTCAGTATTCTGTGTACCTCTATTATTCAGTATGACCTGAATTAATTCTGTCCTATGATGACATCAGCGTTGAACATCTGAAGCCATTTTAATCCAGTTGTAGGGATTTGCCAGAAAAAGAAAAAAAAGCACTTACAAAACAAGATCTAAAGAATGCAAACAAATATTTCACGTTACAGTATACAGAAACATGTTTTATAAATGCCATACTATAGCATAAATCAGACAATGTTACTTGACATTTGAGTATTGTCCTTATGATATGGTAACACAGGTCTGGGTATGAGTTCCATGCTCTGGTAGTAAAGGTCTGCCATGGTTCATTTGGGTCATGGCTGCATGAATCATCTTCTGCTTGATAACAGGCACCCAGACAAGTCCAGTGACCAAAAACATCAACCCCACAGACAAGAACACAGGTCCAACTAAATAGGGCACATTGCCCAACTGGGTGAAATACAAAAGTGACAGCACAGTGCCTGTGCCAAAGAGAAGACCCCCAATAAATATGGCCAGGGCTGGTTTTTTGAATTGACTCCAGACACATTTTACTCCTTTATAGGTCTTTCGTGGACATGAACTCGACTCATCCATTCTCGGGCTACTGACCTCATTTGGGACAGCAGATACGTTGGAGAGCATCTTAATCTACAGAAATAAAAAAAAACTATCAATGAAATCAGCCATACATAATACAGAAAATAATAATAACATAATAAAAAACATTAAAATCATATTATTCAATAACACCAACTCTTAAAATTACCAGAAAACAGGTACACTTACTCAGCAAGCTCAGAAGCCCATCAATGGTTATACCAAAGCTCTTGCTCCACGTCTGTCTGCCAGTTACTGTATTTATCCACAAAATACAGTGGAATGAAAGCCACTCCCTGTGGGTGTGCAAGTATGAACATCTGGAGCAATACCACACTGCCCTATTCTCAGAGCTATTGAGCCCACAAATTCTAAAATCACATTGCACTAACTTTACCCAAAGGGTTAAATTTAAGTAATCAAATTCACATTCAATTTTCAAAATGATATTGGTTTTACTACAAACACATCATCATTAGCGGTATTTAATGTTAATGTAAAATTAATACATAAAAAGCTGGATGCTATAAGACATAATGTGGCTTTATTGAAGAAATAAAAGCAATAATATTTAAATATTTATATTTGATGAGTGGATTCAAATATCCCCAAACTGGGTTTTACTTCATGATATTCTTTTAAAATATATCGGCTTTACTAAGATGCACGCTCTAACCTAATAAAAGATGTTACCTAACACAACTCTTAAGGTCTGTACATCACATTTTCATTTGTGGCAAACTTGAAAAAGCACTACAAGACAACTTTTAAATAATGAAATAAATAAATACAAACTTGTTTTTTCCCCAATTTTATATTTTATTGTCATAGAAGATGCTTTAATAATGAACACGCCCATGCACTTTGCAAGAACGTTATGTGAAGAGAGAAACCAAAATGGGAATAAGCAATGGGAGACATGTACTACCAAGATATTGACATTTTGGTTTCAATTGGTTAATCATTCTTTACTGCTCATAAATCATTTTTTGTTAACAAGCAAACCTTGGTCCACATACATTTACTGTATCCGCTGCCATTATATTTCTCTGACGGAAGCAAAAAATTATAAAAAATAAAAAAGTTTGGAAGAGAGATAAATCTCTTGCCAACAAACATGTGCAGACTGATGGGGATGAGGTCGTGGGGAAGAACCTAAAACAATGGCATCGCTGAGCTCTCAATATGAGAAAGCTGACACATGTGGACTTGATTTCATTTTCATTTGCTTAAAAACAGATTTCTTTTAAGAGAAGTTTTTTAAGCTGGTCTTTAGGAGGCAGAGGGGAGAAAGGACAGGAGGGCTATGAAGTATGCCGCAGCTCAAGCAGCATCTACCTCCGCCTCTGTCAGTCATTTCAGATCAATTACACGGTTTTTAGTCCTTCTCAGCAACAAGTTTCAACACTTTTCCAATGGCAATGGTTTTCCCTGAAAAACAAAAAAAATATTATAACATTTTTTCCTTAGAGAAAGATATGCAACCTCATAAAATTCAAGGAAGAAGTATAAAAGCATGGCTTGTCACAAAATCATGTGCCTCACTGATAAAGTCTCCTTACCCTCATCTCGTAAAGTGAAGCGTCCCATTTGAGGGAAATCTTTGAAGGTCTCAAGGCAGATGGTCCCAGCTGTTCTCAGACGAGCAATGCACACTTGGTCCTGTTTGACGAAGCGGGGTCGCGTTTTGCTCTTTTCCCCCGTCTTTTTGTCCACCAGACAGATTAAGGCCTATGAAGAAGCCAGTAGAACATTAAAATTATTTTTCAAAGAAAAAATAATAATAATAAAATCACACTTATATACACACACAACACTTGAATACTTTCATTTCTTTTTCCACCTCTTCTGTATCCTGTGGTTCCACTAATAAATATCAGCATACATGCAAACATGAGGTTAAATAAACGACAATTTACATCTGTTTGGTAAACCATTTCTTAATTAAGAATACTGTCTATTACCGTAATTTGCACTTCTTCAATGCAGGTGTGAATATGAAGAACTGCGTTGTAACCCGGGCAGATGATTGACTTGTGTTCAATGATGACTATCTGTAACCAGTAAACAAAAACACCATGTGTGACACTGCAAAACACAAGTCCTCTCTATTTCAGTTCTTAATTATAGGAATTTTTCATTTACCTGGGCATCAAAGGTACGCCCAGTGTGGCATAGGTTCTCAGCATTACAGAGAATGAAGCCTGGCAGGATCTCCTCCTCTTCAATGCCCTTGAGCCGCAACTTCAAGTTCTCTCCAGGTTCAACGTCATCAGTTTCAACATCATCAGAGAGCAGACTCAGCACCTCTACAGTATGCTGCACACAGAACACACCAGAGATGAGTGATACAGCCAGTTCTGAGAATTAGCCTGTTGTGTAATGCCGTTATGATCATCTTACCCTGTTGGGCATCATCACAAGTTGCTGAGCTTTACTGATTGATCCTGATTCCAGTTTTCCCAGGACCACAGTGCCCATGTCCTGCAAGAACATGCGCATAAACACAAACACTATTAGAAATTATACGAACATAATTTCAAAATTATGAATTAGAATGGAAACATATGCAAACATCAAATGGTATTAGAACAATCATTTAGTTTTAATCACCTTATATTTGTCTACGATGGGTAACCTGACTGGTCCATCACTTGATCTGTTGAAGTTCGGTAAACTGTCCAGATGTGGAATGAATGGTAACCCTCTGTTCACGGTAAAAATAAAACATAAACACATATCCTGGTAGAACTTATGTACATCATTATAGATGTTTTGCATCATGATTGCTTTGAATAATTCAACAACAGCTCAGCATACTCACGTATACCAAGGGCAGAATTCTGCTGGCTCCTTTAGATTGGCCCCAGTGAGTCCTGAACATGGCATGAAATGAACATCTTTTCTGGGATTGAACCCAACTTTCTTCAAAAATGGAACAAGTTTCTCCTTGCATTCTTCGTACCTACATTGCAAATAAAAAACAACATTTGATTAAAACCTCTTACAATAAACAGAACATTTGCTCAATATTTAAAGCTTTAAAAAGTTAAGAGTAATGCACAAAAACAACACAAAGCCATTTTAAACACGCATGTTCATTCACTGACCTCTCTAGACTCCAGTTCACTGTTGGGTCATCCATTTTGTTTACAAGTACAATCAAATGCTTTACACCTGCAGTTTTGGCCAACATGGCATGCTCTCGCGTCTGGCCACCTTTCTCAAAGCCAGTCTCAAACTCTCCTTTCCTTGCAGAGATCACCTTTAGAGATAATGACATGTATTAATTCAGGGTCAATAGCTAATGTTCTGACATTGGCATTCAAACAGCACCCTCTACTGTCTGTCCTTAAGAAATCCTCCATGCCACAGGTTAGAAGCAAGTCTACACAAATTTTCTTGAATTACCAGCAGAATGAGTGGACATTTTTAATGGCAGCACTTAGGTGCTAATCAATGTTATGACTCACCAGAACTGCCAGATCAGCCTGAGAAGCTCCGCCTATCATGTTGGGGACGAAGCTTTTGTGGCCTGGTGCATCCAGAATGGTAAAGTGCTTTTTTTCTGTCTCGAAATATGCACGTCCAACCTCCACTGTCTTTCCCTTGTCTCTCTCCTCCTGATTTGTGTCAAGGGCCCAGGAGAGATACCTGAAAGAGATTTTATTATGAAAATCATACTACTTGTTGACACAAAAGCAGCTACAAATTTCAGCTCACCATGGAAAACATCTGTGTCTGACTACAGGACATTACATTTAACATCTTAAGCTAAAACTACACAATTACCAAGTTTCTCTGTTCTTCTCCTTGGCTTCTTTCTCATACTTCTCCAGAGTACGTTTGTCCACCATTCCTGTTAAATACCTGTGGAGAAGCAGCAGATGGCAGGGCTTTTAAAACTGAGGACTCCCTGAAGAAACTTTCAATATTTACCATAAACACGACATGTAAACAACAACTCACATGATTTGTCCTCCAATAGTTGACTTGCCAGCATCTGGCAGAACAGGAGATAAGAAAGAGAAAGGGTGAGGCCAGGAAAGATAAAAGTAGTTGACTTACTGTTCTCCAAATCGGTTTAAAAAGTGCCTGCCACGTGGCATGAGAGTAATGAAATTTTCCATTTCTTTAAGATAAAAAGTAAATTCAATCACAACTCTTGGCAATGGTGCTGTAAAGTACGAAATACAAACACTAACCGACATGGCCAATGAAGACCACATTAACATGTTCCTTCTTGGGGGCATTTGGCTGTGTTGGAACTACTTTAGGTGTTGGCACAACTTCTTCCTCCATTTCCTCTTCCTGTGGCGAGTCTTCTTCAGGCTGACCTCCATCTCCTCCAGGACTGCCCCCCGGCTCAGCCTCAGGCTCGCTCCCCTTCTGCTCCCACGTGTCATCAGCCGTCATCTCGGCATCACCGTTTTCCATTGGTGCAGCTGAAAATCAACATTACTTTTATTTTACTCTAGAAACTCCACAGAATGTAAAAAACAGACCACAGGCATTTTAAGCATTATCATTTTACTAATACAGCTGTCTGTGGTGTCAACACAATTATTGTGTCTACACATTACACAGCAATACATTCCTGATTCAAGACATCCTGATTCATTTCTGTTTTGTGGTTTAACAAGCAAAGTGGCTCCAGTTTATGCTGACCTTTCAGTTTATTATTAAGCTTAGTTAGATGGTTGTCAGTAGAAATGTGGACAAGCATGAGCAGTACATTTAGTTGTATAACTGTTATGGGGATGTTAAGCAAGATGTGCTTGTGTTTCAAAGTTTACTTACCCTCTTGCTCTGATACTTCCACATTGGCATCTGTGTTGGGTCCTGTAGGAGAAACAAGGCCAACTTTTATACTTGTAATTATACAAACTGTCTAGTTACAAAGAAAAAAACCCTTAAAAAGGATGATGTGGGACCATATAGCTGTTTAGGCATGTACTGACAATAAACTGCAATATGTAATGATAGCATGTGAAGGGCAGATTCTCTAGTTTCTTTGTGGTAAGACAGGCCATAGCATGAGGGACAATAAAGTAAATAAAAGGATTCTAAACCCACAACAAACTCACACGTTGCATTCAAAGGTTTTATATCTTGACAAGATGTCATATGGCTGAAGGGTAAATTCTCTAGCTGAAATAAATCTGGATTTAGAAATAAATAAATGGAGCACTACACAGCCATTGATTGATGCATTATTTTTAAATGCTGTATCCCTTAAGGTTAAATATGCAAATTGTTAACTTGGGAAGAACAAAAACCTGATAAGATCATACCATCGCATGCTACACTAAACTTTCTTATAAACTTCTTGTGTGTACCTTATAAACACTGTGTTCAAGTACAACAACTAAGGCATGGATTTACAAACTAACTTAACCTAATAAACAAATTTGAATAGTGTATTACATTGTAGAAACCACTTTGTGGTGCCTAATATATTCTGTGGTTCAGTGATTAACATAAAACCACAGTTACATATTAAACACTATATAGGTTGTCACTATTAACTAACTGACTTCCATTGTTATACCAAAACAACACAGCACATGGGGGTACATGATGTTTGTGGTAAAACAACACAGGGGAAACCCCACCCAAAATATATAGCCAAAAGAATCCTATACAAAAGCGTATATCCAACAAATACATTTAATTATAATAACGTCCTGCCTTTTTCTCACTTGTACCGATGGTGTGTGGGCTAGTGTTCATGGACAAAAACGCAGTCACATGACTTTAATTATCCAGCTAACCAACTGAAGACACTTGAAAGTACAGACAGCCACGGGTTGTTAAAATGCCTTAAATTAGCTTTCCAGCACTTCCATACTCAAGCTGATTCACATGCCCTCTCTTTCCACCAAAACAGCTGTTAAAGCCATATTAGCCTGTTATCTATTTAGTCAACACAGTTTTTATGACAAAGTCCTCTGTCAGCTTCTTTAAACTACAGATCTCGTGTAATTCTAACACGTTGGCCCCGTTTCCGCCTGAGTCGCTGATGGTAACTGTAAAGTAGCATCGATGCTAACCAGCCGCGCTGAGCTTATGCGAACAAGCGTGTGTGAGGCTAACAGCTAACGCGGCTAAAGACTGCCGATCACACGTTAAATAACCGGCGAACTTAACCGGGAACTCACCCGCTGACTCTACCGTTTCCGCCGAGTCCTTCTGTAGGAAGGATGGGACGAATTCTGCGGCGTGGACGTTGGGGACAAACGGCTTGGCGTCCACGTTTAGGCTGGTAGTTAAAGCGTTGGAAAGTTGCACGTCGACCTGGGCCTCGCCATCGTCCTCCTGATCCCAGGAATCAGGGGCAGTGTCTCTCGCGTCCATCGCCACACAGCTGTTACACAGACACACTTTAAAGCCACGAACTCGATCGCGTCTGGCCTTAACCGTCGTTAAGGACACCCCTTACGTCGTCCAAACTTTCTGTTCGTGGCGTGTGGCCTTCTCCCAGTTTTGTTAAAATCAAACACCCGGTGTCTCTCAGCAAGGGGCGAGAGAAAGGGAGGTTTGACTAAGCACTCGGAATGAGTCCTCGTGTGCGCTGACGACTGCCCTGACCTCGTGGAGCAGCAGCGGGTGGAATTCTGGGAAATGTAGTACTTTTGAACCAGGAAGAACGTAACGAATAATATGAGCGGTTTAGATCATAAAACTACATTTCCAAATTATAGACGTTTGGTGACCTCGTTTAAAACTACAAAATAAAAATCTTTCGTTTAAAGACGAACCTGAACGAAAAAGGAGTACTACACGATGAAACTATAAAATGGATTATTTGACGCTAAAGTTGTTAACAGGACTAAGCAGCAGTTTTAGCTGGTTACATCTCGTCTAACGTGGTTTTGTTTAAGGAAAGTAAAAAAAAAAAAAAAAAAAAACAGACCATTTATTTTTGCTTTAGTACTAGTTTCTTTATTGTCATTTACATAATAGCTCATTGTAAAATAAAATTATTGTAATTATAAAAACCACTCTGTTCTTGACACAATATTTCAAGTTAGTACCCCCCAAAAATCCCAATGATTTATTGCACCGTTTAAGACAGAATAATTTTGAGGGGAAAAAATGATGGGCAGATCTACAATTAGATTAAGTAAGGAAGCACTGATACGAAAAAAAATAAATGGATAGATGTAGTGCTTAATCTTCATATGATCATCATGAATAATATTTTGAGTAGCAATGTTTTTATGTGCTAAAACATTCAACATTGGTAAACAACATATAAGAATCTTCATCTTGTTTAATTTTGTTTAGCCTTCATAAACATCCAAAAATGTAACATTTAATCAAAGAAATATCTCTGAAACATTCTTCACAGTGAGAGCAGTATATTCTTCATTTCACTATTGGTAAAGCCAAAATTGCTGGGTGGATTTCTTTGTCATTCGGAATATTCACACTTCAATGGAATTACAGTATGTTTTAATATAGCAAATGTTACACTTGTATCTAAATAGCCTTATGTACTCCAAGGGAACTGTTTATAGAATAAATAAATATTCAGTTGTTCTCATTAAAGTGTAACATTATGTACATAAAAGTGCAATAAGACTATCCATTTGATTAGAAAGAGCTGCGTGAGTCTTCAAGCACCACAACCCAAGTCTCTATCTAAGAAGAGTAGGCAAAGCAAACCAGCTTTTGGCAAGACATTTTGACAACTGTTTTTGACACTAGCATTTATGATAGCCAGGCCACAACAGCCCTTTCGTTGTGTAAATAAAGTATAAAGAAATTTTGAAAAAACTTGCCAAACAGGCCTACAAGAAAGAAATAAGGGAAAGCATCCAAAACCAAAACCTGAAGTAAACTTAATTCACCCATAACACAAGGATATGCTGGCAGTGCACATAAAGAACTGTGAGGAGACCCCTTTACCAAAATATAAAAATGTGCAATTGCTTATTTAATCACTAAGGATAGGGGATGTGAGATTTGGACGTATATTCTGACTGTATTTTAATGAAATTCCAGTGTTATTTGCGTTTAAAGCTGCTTCATCATTCCTTAATTTTAGAAGTGGCTTGCTCAAGGCATCAAGGTCACAGATGTGGGTTTCTCTGTAATACAGAATACAACTGCATTGACATCCACCTGAGAATGGCCTTATCTAGGAGTATCAGGACTCTCGGTGTCCTGGCCCTCGGGTACACGCTGATCTAATAAGGTTGTTTCATCTTCTGCATGTGAAGGACGCTCCTCAGGGACCTCTGCCACATCCTCATCAGCAGCCTGCATGGGTGCCGTGTCCCTGAATGATTCTTCTAGCTGACTAACAGAGCTGGTATCACTAATAGAATCAAAGCCTGGACCATGACGCCGGAAGAGTTTTTGGCCTGTAAATCACATGGCGTGATTAAGTATAGTTACATTTCTCCAAGTTTTTGCAAAACTGAGATCCAGTATTAGTGCAGATTGAATTACATTATATTACTATATTTGTAACAAGATGTACTGTTACCTGGGAACCGTTTGGTGCTGGATGTGGGGGAATCTAATTGGGAGAGCTCTTTATTCATTTGGGCTTTAACCGAGTACACAGGCTCAGTGCTGTCCAGAGAACCTGCGCAGGAAATATAGATCATTAACTCTACAGATATCATAAAAAACACTACATGATACAACTAAAGTTACCTAAACAATTCTACTAGAACACATTTTTATACTTTACAGCAAACGTTTTATCACATATCTAATGAATCTGTACCTTCTGCTAGGTTGAAAGTCCTTCCCTTCACAGAAGCCTGTACCGGAGAGAACCAGTTGAGCACAGAGCTCACCAGAGGGATCTGTCGAAGCACACCCTGCCAAATAAATAAGAAAAAACATGACAATTATTTGCTTTTTTATATATTTTTAATTGAATACACTTCTGCATTGATACATTTTAATATGTATATAAATTATTCAATACTTTTTTAGAAATTAAAACTAATTATTTTAATTTTTTTTATTTTACCTATTTCTATAAACAGCATATACAGTTTACTAACGTACAATATCAAACCACTTTTGAGAAAGCTTTTATTTTAATAATGTCATTCTGTTATATCTGTATGATTCAACAATATTCCATGAATGTCCTGTGTGAATCAATGAAAGCAAAGACACTAATATGCTTATTTGATTAGACAAAGCAGTGCAGAAGCATTTTCCCTACATTTTATTCATTCAATATTTTAGGTCTTTATTTTCAGATTTTTAACATGTTTTAGACACTGTAGATTCACACATACACACACTCACCTCTTCCATGAGCTTCTCTTCATTAGATTTCTGAAGCTGCAGCTCAGCCTCCTGAATGCCTCGTCTTACCACTTCTGTCATGTTCTCGAATAACTAGCCACAAACATAAACAACTGCATTATTTCTCATAATTTACTGGATTCTAACTTTAGTTATAAAATACATTTCAAGCAGCTTTAGTAAAAATCAATCTATACCTTTCCACTTTCCTCAATGTCTTTGCCAACAGACACTATAGTTTCCACCAACTCTGCCACATCCAGGTCCTCTGTTGCCATTCCAACAAAAAGGCAATTTTGCTCCTCACAAAACTCAGGTCCTGCAAATAAGACAAAAGTTTTAATCATGGAGCTGATATGCATTGCAGCAGTGTTATAACCATAACACCATCATAACTCATACCAGCAGAGAAGTTCAGGTCTGTATCCAGCTCGTTCAGTTTCTTCAGCAATTCACTGTTGACTCTCTCCACTCTCTTTTTTCTTTTGTCTTCATCAAGGTCTGTGTTTTTGGGCTCATACCTGGTAAAAAAGACTTTAGTTAGCACTGAAAACTACAGCCAGGAGAGTCCCAAAGAACCCACACATTGAACAAATGCATACGTGAATATATTGCAAGTCATTTTGGATAAATCTACGGCAGGCGAATTCTACCACAGCTCAGTGCTGACTCCTACCTCACACCTCCCAGACCGGGCCAGCTCAGATCCTCAATGTAAGAGAGTGAAGCTTGTTGAAGCACCTCATCTTTGAAGTCCTGTTTGAAGCGCAGGGTACAGCTCAACACTGGTATCATCTCTCCCAACTTCTCCACCAGTGCAGCCACATCATTCTCCTGAGTGCCAAGCACTACAAACACCACAATGGTCAATGTGAACATTAGCAAATCAATTGTCTTGTAATTGCAAAATATGTCTGTCAAAAATGTATGCAAACTTTGGCCTTGTTCAAAAATGTCTCTTCAGTTTTCTGGTTAGGAAAAGCTCTATAGTGTTAGCAGCCCATATTCTTAATAACCTCCCAAATGTCTTACCTGCAGCGGTCATGAGGGGGTTGAAACGAACACATGTGCCCTCATCTTCCAGCTCAACCACATCCACACCACTAATGGGCACTTCCTCGCCAACTGCTCACCCAACTGAAAATCAAATGAAAAGTCATGTCATTCTCTCCTAGTAACTACAGCATTTCCTGAAGCAAATACTAATGCTAAATAAATAAAAAAATATAGATGGCTAAATAAATAAAAAAAGACAAATATTACAATACAAGATGACAACTAACTCAGGGAATAAAATTACTGTTTTGCAACTTGTAGTTACAAGACTGACTGGTTTTTAGACATGAATGGTTTTTTATAGGTTGGAAACTTGTAATTATGGTAAAATGACGTAAATGGACTAAAGTTAAAGAGGTTTAGTCATCAACTAAGTCATACTTTATAAAGACCAAAAACAGCACATCTCAAGCAGAAATAATCCACAAAAGGCTTGAATTATATACAGAAAAATGTGGAGATTAAAATAAAGTATTCCTGTCTTTCAAGTCCTTTGTAATTAGATTAAAAACACTCACAGATCAGCCTGTTTTTTTACTTAATTTAGTGTTTGTTAGTGAAAGAAGAATTTACCCATCTGTTGAGAGCATCAAGAATCTCTTTCTCATGTGCACCATTTCCCTCTACTGAGCTGCCACTGGATGCTGAAAAATAAAACATCGCCAGCCATGAAGCACTGCCACGTTTATAATATATCATATCTGTAATGGACAATAGTGTTCATTTAAAAGGAAAAACTTACGTGCACTGTTGTCTTGTGAAAATCTGAACACCACCACAGGGGAATTGAGTTCATCCTCCACCTACAAACATTACAGAGACACAGAGGGTGAAGGCAGTGTGTAATAAAACCCATGACACTTGTGATCAAAAGACAGTACAGGAGATCTTAATGTCATGCTGTGAGAACTACCATGTTATTGGTTTAGTATTAAATGTTTAGATGCGATGTCATGGAGAGGCTTTCGTTTGCTAGCTACTGGTTTGACCAGTCAGTCTGAACAATGTAGCACATGACCTAAAGTCATGCATTACTGCTGAAATGTCTGTGACGCTGGAACCTTTGTTACAATAAAAGCTTGTGAACATGAAACTCACTGTAGAAATGCCCATTATAAAAATGATCAAATTACCTCCATGAATAATATAAGTTTCCATTGATTAAAAATATAAACAAATTTGTGTGATTATTGTCAATATCAATGTTTTTCAGCCTTTAAGGTGCACTGAGTAATTTGTTTATGTTTCACTAGTCGATATAGCACCTAGCAGCATAAACACATGAGCCTGTCATGCAAAATATACTATTTTTAGTTTCCAAAGCTTTTACAGAAATGCCTGTTTGCAATTAGTGTTGATTAATTTATTCCATAAGCTAAAGTCACCAAATAGTATTCTGCTGGACATTAGTTCCCAAAAGGAGAACAGCTTTTGATGTAACTGGATTCTTCTCTAGAGTTTACATGATTTTACACATATAATACTGCTACGTGTTCTTCCTGGCTTTTCTTTAAAAATTACACTTTTCTACTTTTTTATTTTTACTTAGAGTAGAGTACAAACAGAACATTCAAGTAACTCCTTTTTGTTAGCTCTTGTTTGGAGACAAAATGTTAAATGCCCCGTAAGTCGCTTTGGATAAAAGTGTAAGCTAGGTGAACAAATATAAATGTAAAATATATGATTTGACTATATATGACTATATGAATTTATTTCTTTGTGTGTAAAACTTTAGAATGTCTTTTAGTGACTTAAAAATACTGAGTGCACCTTAAGGACCCATGATCAAAATATATATTGACACTCTCTCTGTTACATTAAATATCCAAACGTTCCACTGCGGTGCCTGTTCTGTAAGTTAACTTAGGAATACCTCTATAGTCAACCCAAACTCTTAAAGGATGAGTGTTAGTATTAGACACTGGAACATCACCGTTTAATTTTGCTCCATCTCTCACATAGGCCATATTAAAGTTCCCTTTTCAAGACTTTTCATCATTTCTCCATAGTGAGGTCCAGCATTGATGCCCAACGAGTCATCAAGCTCTGTGAAGTGACATTTTCGAAATGTTTTTGCACATGCCTGCAGCACTGGTAGGCCTTTAATTGAATAAAGCACCAGCACTTATGGGTGGACATGGTGAGGGAGGGAACAGTGGAAAAACAGCGCAAGTGAAGGGGAAAAGGAGTGGAGTGGGTTCAAGCAGGCAGAGGGTTGGTCCCACCTACAATAGAGAGTATAAGAGAGCCCAGCACGTCCCGCAGCGAGCCCCCGGAGATGAGAGGGACCCGGGAATGACACACCACATCCTGAAACCAAGGCACCCACGCTCACTACCACACTAATATATAAGAGCTGCACACATTGCTGACGGTCACAAAACCACAGCGGCAAACATGTATATATGACGAACACTCTGCTCTTTACCATGCCCAAAGCCTCGACGAGAGATACTTCACTGTCAAGGACATCCTAGAACAGAAGTGTTTGCTTGTAAGGTTAAGGCTTATGTTGTCTTACTGAAGGGAAAAAGTGGGCCAGTAACATGGATAAAAGAAGTGCTTAAAATCTTAAATTTTAATTAATTTAAAACCGAACATTTTGTCATCATTTAGTCACCCCCATGATGTTTAAAACTTGATTTTAAATTTGTTTTGCTAAACACAAAAGGTGATTGTTTAATAAAAATCCAGTTGGGTCAATACAATGGCAGTACATTATGGCATATAATTCGACTGGTTTTGGTAAAAAAAAAAAATCAATAAAGTATATAGTTCTTCTCTGATGTAAATGTGTGAGGTAAGCAAGGGACTTTACAAGATATCAACACCCATCACCATAATTTTACTGTAAAATTGCTTAAATATCTGAGTAAATAAAAATGGAAATGTACTGTCATTTTATTGAATCCACCCGACCAGTTATTTAAAGTTATTTAGTAAGGCCAAACAACATAAAGGTAAATAAATGTTGATAGAATTTTTTTGGCTATTTCATTTTGGCTAACAAGTCCTTCAATGTTAAAAGTACAATTTGTATTTCAGATTTGTCAGTAATCAAACTAAAATGTGCAATGTGATGTTTTCTGGTTGTAAATTTAAGAAACATCTGCCATTGTTGGCAATTACACAAAGACTTTAACAACGGAGATAACAGACCACACACATCTGGACAATGAAAATATTTATAATCAACCAAATTCCTTTCTATTCACATAAATATGTGTGGTGAAGGTGATGTAACTTTTTTAAGATTTTGTGCCAGCATACATCTTAACAGATCACCTACCGAGGTTTTTATTGAAGCCAGTGTCTTTAAATGCTCCAGCAGCTGTTGACTCTACAGAGAAACAGATCAATTATGTCCAATGAGGTCACAGTAATATTGCTGGGCTGTTTAAAGCACTTTATGATGCAGCACATCAGATTATCTCAATGAAATTGGCATGGTACTCACAAGCTGCGAGGCATGTTTAATCCTCTGCACAATCCCATCATGTCCAAGGTACTGCAGGGACAGCCAGAGAGGCAGAGCCCGCAGCTTCTCTATGGGCTGGCTGGATGTCAGACCAGCTGAAAGAGACTGCCCCAACAGACAGGGAGGACAAAGAGCCATGAGGTTTTACATCAAAGAACACTGTATGCTCATCGTAACCCAAGACATATCTGAAACCACTGACCAGGGCAGGATCCTCATGTCTGTAAAGAGTGACAGCGGGCACTGCCGGCAGACCCAACCACGGACCTGGGGTTAATGTCATACTATCACACTTGGTGGCCGCCTTGAGAGACAAGGAAAGAGAATATGAGCACATTCTTAAACAGAGAGAAGCCATCTCAATCTAATGCCAGAAAACAACAACATACCGCGACAGTGGAAGAAGCTTGACCAAGAACAAGGGTTGCCAAATTTACCCTAAAAGAATGCAAAGCAAAGTTAGACAAACATTACAGCAAAACAAATCGTGATCAGGATGCTGAAATTATTTTTATGTGAGAAAAAAGAGATTAAGAAATTAATCTAGAACAGTGTTTTGGTTGCTAGGGACAATGGTAAAAAATAAACAGATTAGTGGTCATTACACAAAAATGTTTGAATGCAGGAATCAACCAATCACAACCAAGTATTTAAAATATCAAGAATATGAAATATTCTCTATGAAGGCCTTGAATGTAATTTTTTTTTAACAAAGTTATACAACAAAGAAAATGCTATACAAATAGAACTGCGAAAACTTATACTAACCCCTCTACATGAAGCCACATGTTGTACTGAACACAAAGCTCTTTCAGACGATTGAGTTTGTCAGTGTGACCTGCACCTGGTGTTCCTGAAAGCACAATTTAATTTTAATGATTGCCTGCAAAATTGACAATTAACAAATTCTTGCAAGAAAATATAGCGTTTTCATGAATGACTGAAGCATTCAAATGAACTGACCAGCATTCGCTATCAAAAGCAGTGGAACCTTTGCTGACTCGCAATCATCTTTAATGAGCTTGTCAAGCAGTGCAACATCCTGTGAAAAATTTGATTAAAAACAACTTAAATTTGGCCACATAAGTTATTCTTACATTGTTAGTGGAATATTGTTAGTGGAACAAAAAAAATCCAGAAACCAGAAATCCAGAAATGTTTTCATAACTTAACAGGAATGTTAGCAAAACGTTCTTTGCAAAACATTCTAACATTTTTTAAGATAGGAAGACAGATACCTTTAATACTAGTTTTAAAAATATGTTTTCATTTTCTCCAATAAATAATTCCTACCATTTGGTGCAATGAGCCGAACATTGTGTTACATGGCACAATACAAAGACTTGACAGAGGCAGACCCAGCTGAAAAACAAACACAAGAAAAATGTTACCTAATCAAAGCAAACAGTACTCAATAAAAATAAACATAGCCATCTGGTAATACAGTGTCACTATGCGAAACATTTCACATCGTGTAACACAGACAAATGATTTGGAGGTGACATTGTACCTGGCTGCAGAGATGTTGTCCCAGGCCAGGTCTGCATGCAGCACTTTGGTAAATAACCGGCTGTTTAGAGCTAAGCACAGTAAAGCCCTCAGTAGCATAGTCCTCGTAGTGAGTGTTAATAACCAAACGACACACTTTCAGCAGTCCATCACGATCATCTTCATGGTAATAAGCTGAGCCATTTTCATATCTGTATAAAACATAATTGATTCAAAAGAATTGTCCTTTTTGTTTAATGCTGTTTGCTACATCTGTTATGATGGTAGTATACTGGTAAAATCAACGACTAAACTAATATTACTCTCCCACTGTTGTTCAGCAATATATCTGTCATTGTAATAAAAACTCAATGTCTTGCTTCCTAAGCTATTCCAGCAGAGACACTGCCAATAAAAATTTGCTGAGGTGAGCCAATGGCCAATTGCAAAGCCTGTTATATATGCTGTGGTACAAATTTCTATAAAGAACTTTATGTAACTATAACTAGTGACAGTACTAAAGTGATTGGATAAAGTGAAACTACTGTATGCCTGGGCAAAGAGCATCAGCCAGAAACTGAGATCTCACGCATACTTGAAAAGCCTGCAGAGCCAGAGAGTGGTATCCGACAGGATGCGTGTGGTCAGCTTTCTCAATCTCTCTCGATCCAAGACAGAAATATATGCTGCCAGACTGTGTCCCAATAGAGCCATGTGTCCCTGCTCTCCAACATACTGCATCCTGCTAAAGAGATGATCATAGTTTTATTACACCACGCAGTGGATCACATATGGTCTCAAGGGTGCAATATAACAATGTGACCTACCGTTGACTCTGTTTGTCATCATCTTCATACATCAGGTTCTGGACTAGCTGTAGTATGTTTACAACATCCTGTCCACTGCAGGGAAAAATAAAAAAACATATAACCAATAAGAGGTGTTTTAAAGCAAACTTAAACACTTTTACTTAGTTTAAAGGTCATGACAAACCTATAAAATTCTGATGAGGGCAAGATTAAAGCACAAGAATCAGAGTTGCATTGCAATATATAGTGTAAATGTTCAACTGTATGACCACTTACTCTCCTTGCAAGGGTCCAGGAATTTCTTTCCAACTCAGCTTTCTTCTTCCTTTCACCTGTTCTGTATCCCTAAATATAAACAGAATAAAAACTTATCCACTACACATGTGTTTTCAGAGTGTTTCATATATTTCTGATGTACTGTCAACATATTATAAAGTAGAAAGCAATTACAAACGTCACAATAATAGTAATTGTATAAAATGAAATTAAAGGAGAAATCTTACAATTTTCCACTTTCCAAAATCTTCATGGCATCAGAGAGATGGCTGCCCATCTCAGCAAGTGTGGAGTCCATCATCTACATTTACAGAGTAAAATGCACTATAATTACCCTTGAAGGGCACCTCAAAACGTGATGACAATGGCTTGCCAAAATATCACATTTCTTGTCACATTAAATAAAATGATTCCTCAGACTTTAACAGAAGTCATCATATTTCACATGTGGGGCAATCTCATGATAAAGGACCCATTTTAGGCCTCTGTGCTTTGTGATAATATGACATTTGACAAAACAACTCTTATTTGGCAATGACAACAATAATAATAACAGTAGACTTTTATAGTAGAATAGTAAAACGTTTTTCTATTTGAAATTGTGCCCAATAAATCCATAATGTTCTTTGTGATTTCTGATAGTAACACTTCATCAGTATCACAGTAACACTTCAGATACCTGATATTCAGGATACAGGGTGTGTTTGTACGTAAACCTGTCGTATGACAAGCTAGTAGCAGGTAAAGTCATTGATCTAAGCTGCAAACGTATTTGTCTAGAATAGATAAGGAAAGACTGAATGTCATTTCTCGTCTTCGTGCGCGTGATGCGTGATGCTCTGCACAACCCTTTAATTTATATTAAAGCCACTGACCCCTGATCCATTCATATTTCTAATCATTCGTCCCAGTAGGTAATCATGGACCATGACCCCCCAAACTTCGCATATTGGAAAATATTCCTTTTGTCAGCAACACTGGATATATTAAATATGACAGCGAGTAAACCATTGGGAACCATGAGGAAACACTTGATTTGTATGGTCGTGTTCCGCATCATTCCCTAAATGACAGTCTGGCATTGATAAGCAATTTTCTTCCTGCACTTTAATCAAACGATCGAGTCCTTCAGGAAATGAAATGCTCATCTAGTCTACGTTACCTTTACCGGTGGCGTATCCACGCAATGGTGAAAACCGAGTCTCAGGGACTTTCTGTGTCCCCGTGCGTTGTCACAAGCTGTATATATTTAAGGGGATAAATCAAAAACAGCACAAAAATCCTGCTTTCCTTTCTTCGCGTATCGCTATTTGTATAGTGAATTGAATGGTGCTACTTCCTGGTGTCATGCCTCTCCACGCTGGCAGCGCTGACGTAGACTAAACGTAACATACGCCCCTTTGTCCGATTAACCACATAATTATTATTATTCTTTTAAATTAATAACGCAGTTTTTTGTTTACGGTGCATGGAACATTATAACATAACAAATGAATTTCCTATTAATAAGCATCTACAGTTATTTAATAAAATATTCCACATCAGATAAAAATACAAATCCGGGTTATTTTGGGGTAACAATTGTTCATATAAAATTCCGCCACAAAATAAAGAAATAAACAGTATTCCAACTCCATGTTTTTCGTTCATATTTTAAATATTTCTTAAATCGTATGCACTGTAAAATTGATTAATTTAGATACATTTTTTAAAATTCTTAACACCCTACGTATGTTAATGTCGTAAACTAAAAATAGCTGAATATCACTATTTCGAAAAGGTATAAGCTATTCAAACATTTAAATAAGTTAAAATGCACTTATTGGTAAATGTTGATCTATTAAGCATAAATAACTCAATCACTTGACCGATCTTGTTGTACACGGTGGGTCATTATTATATACAGATCAGTTAAGCGCGCCGCCGCCGCTGAACGCGCACGAGTTTGCGGGCAGATTACAGTAGGATTTTGATTTGAGCACCTGACTGAGTAACGGGAAACTGCTGATGACTGTATGAACGACTGGAGCCTTTTAATTTAATTGCTAAATGGATTAATCAATCGTAATTCCCTTTTTTTGCCTTGCTGTCCTTTTTACACATACAGAAGACGGACTGAATACCTAAAGTTACCCGTTTGGTCTTTGTTTGTAATTGCATGGGCTGTGCTTTTATTGATCGTCTGATGTTTCTAAAAGATGGTACAATGAGCTGTCAAACTATTAATCTGTAATTTATTTAAACACCTTTTATATATACACAGTCATATTGACTAGAAAGAAGTGGGAGTGCTTATATAGCCTAATTTGTGTTTACATTGCATTGATCAGAAGGTCATATTCAATGTCAGTTAAATTTTTATTTTGTGTCCATCGATAACATTCATAAAGTTGCGTATGTGAAGCCTTTTTAAGTGAATTTGAACATGAGAAAGTCTTTCTTCAAACGAGCGAAGGTTTTTCCTTGGATAACTAATGTGACGCTGTATGGGTGTTTGTTTGCGGGTGGAGATTTTGCGCATCAGTGTCTGGCGCAGAGGGATGAGATTGACTGGAGACACACGAGAAACGTGGCGATCGTGGCCCTCAGTTTCCAAGGTAACTTCAATTACTTTTGGTTACGGACTTTGGAGCGTCGTTTCCCGGGGAGATCGGCTGGTATGATCTTTCGCAAACTGCTATTGGATCAAACTTTTGCATCACCATTGGCGACCAGTGTCTTCTACACAGGTGCTGTATCAGTGCTCAATATCACTAACATATAGTATAAAAACAAGGTAAATGTATTGAACCGTGCACTTAATCGTATTGGGTTTTCTGTGGATTAGGTGATTTTAAGTGCTGTCACCTGAATTTCAACTGTGTAATCTAATAAAGACTGTCACTAGAATAGCATGATGATTTACTGTTAAAGATACAGTATTATACTCGACTTTGACAAGGGAAAGAGATTGTTTGGTTGTATGTTTAAAATATTCTGAGTTTATTGTCTTCACAGGTGTCAGTTTCTTAGAAGGCAAGGAGGACATATTCGAAGACTGGCGAGAAAAGTTTTTCAACACATATAAGGTTGGTCCTATAGATGGACATAAAGGCATTCCTTACAAACTTGCCACCATTGTCCTCCTCCTAGTATCTGTCAAATAATTGTTTGAGGGTGTTCTGGTTGCTTTAAATAGAGTTGATACAGAGTGTTCTGTGTGGTTAAACTGTTAAAGCTAGTTGCTTAATGGTCAGAATCAAAATCTTATCCCAGTTTTCTGTATATTTTTTCATTTTAGACTGGACTAATGTATTGGCCATTCATGCAGGTAAGAACCAGCATTTTGTCACAATATATCTAATAAAGACGATATGCCAAGCAGTGCTTTATCCTCCGCATTGTCAATATCCTCAACTTTCACTTTCTGTATTAATTTACCTTAAATTCTTTTCATTTTTTCAGTTTTTGAATTTTGTTCTGATGCCTCTGTACCTGAGAACAGCATTCATGGGCTGTTCAGCATTCCTGTGGGCCACGTTTCTATGTTTCTCACATCAGAGCGGAGATGGAACAGCAGCAGTGGCCTTAGCCTGGGTCATGTCACCCAAAAAAGCACTGTTAGCTCGTAGTGCTGGTGAGGAGAAATAGTCAGACAGTGGCACGTGAACGCTGTGCCTTTGCTGATGAATGGTTCACTGGTGGTGTGTTTTATGGCTTATTATCTTAGGAATTATATTGATATACCTCATTTATTCAAGCTATTTGATTCAAATAACTATACTGTAAAATGATTTATTTAAAGAGTAATGATAGTGGTTAAGTGAAGTAGCAATAACGTACTATGAAATAACGACTACATGTACCCACTAAATGTTGTGTATTATTTTATATGGACATACTATATAAGCATAAATAATTTTTAATTAAACATTTAGTCAAATTATTTATAATGTTAATATTACTGTTGATTCACTGTGAGAATAGTATCTCTAATTGAAGAGAAATAAGGACCTATTCATGCATAAAGTTTACATAACACGCACAATTCCACATGTTGGATGCAGTATGCAAAAGCTGTATATTTAATCTTATTTACTGTAATAATTTCTTAGTTTATTTTTTCACAGTTTACACATTTTTCAAAGTTAATAGCTTATATAAAGCAGTGATTAACGTAAGCATATGAGTTGTGCAGTTTTATGTGATGCTGTTCTTTAGATGGTATATAGGATGATAGATGTTTAACATGAAAACAGATCAATGTAGATTGTGGGAGATATTAGGAGTGGTGCTGGGTAACATGGATAAACAGCTTTTCCTGTGCTGATTGTCTGTGTGGATTAAGCAGGATAACACACTTGCTAATCTTTAAAGGACAGAAATGTCTGGTGTGCGTTCTGCAATATATAACCCTTGACAACTGGGCAAAAAAATCTTATTATCAACATTTGTGTTACGATTTTGGCATGTAAGATTCAGAGATAACATTATGTATTGGTTTAGTTTGATTATTGTAAAATAAATGGAGAAGAATGGGACACAAAATACTTTTTATTACATTTTCTTGTTGTACTTGCAACATAGCCACAAATAAAATACCCAACATGTATCTTGCAGTCTATAATGCTGCAACTTGTATCTTAGATTTTTTACTCCGTGTTTTTAAAACAGATATTAAAGGCCAAATAATAAACCCAAAGTATGTGTTTGTTTGCATATGTTTTAAAAAAAAACTTTCAAAAGATGAAAGACTTAATGAGTTTAATGTCATATGTCAAAAGCCGTTTGGCCAGAAATTAATATGACCACAATACGTTTATTAATTTTTATTATTAATAAACAGAAAGTTCCATGGTGTCAGCCTTATACAAAACAAACTCCACATGTTATATACGTAACACACATTGTGTGTGTCATTTAGATCTTATTCAATAAAATGGTGCTAACAACGCTATGGTCATGGGTTCGATCCCAGAGATTGCACAGGGATTGCGCATACACAAAATGTATAGTATAATGCAATGTAAGTCGCTTCGACTAAAAGCGTCTGCCAAATGCGTAAATGTAAATGAAAAACATTGCAACCAAAATGTTTTCAACAACCAGCACAAAATCCTACATTTAGGATTGTCAATGTGTCTGAAGGCTGTGCACGAACTTGTTGCATTACACACTGCAGGTCAACAGCGTATAGGTGAGTCTTCCTGTGTAGTTAAGACGCACCCACTGCTCTATGCCACTCCCTTTCAGGTGCGGTACGGGAGTTGATAACGGAGAGCTCTTTTTCTCGGCTCTCTTACCTATGCAAACAAACGGAAATCCTTCAAAACTCTTCTAAACGTTTGTTTCAGGCGACTGATTGTTGCGGAAAACAATTAAACAATCAGTCAAACAGTCATTGGAGATGGAGGCAGCGCCGGGTGGTCTCGGACGATGTTCTTGCGCGTTCTGGCTCGCCGTGGCTTTTGACGTTCTTGGTCTCATCATATTATTGCTGGGCGTCTTTGGCGATTTATTTTTCTACGATTTTCTAATATATGCAGGCGCCATCATCATTTTCCTGAGTCTTATTTGGTGGGTGTTCTGGTACACGGGTAACATTGAAGTTGCCCCGGAGGAACTCGAGGATGATGTGGGTCTGTTGAAGAAGGGCAGAGGTTTGGCAGGAGTCGTCAGGAGGTTTTCCAGTCGCCTTTCGAGTGGAATCAGAAACTCTATGAGGAGAAATGGAGTGACCCGAGGTCAAGGTGCACCACCTGGTCAGGCAAAGAACAGAAGAGAAGGCTGTCGTCAAGTACCAGTGGCGCTGGCAATGACCTCACAAGATAATGTGAGCACTGTGTCTGCAACATTGACTGGAGAAACCATCAGAACTGAAACACAGGCCATATGATTCAGCATGTACAGGTTATTACCACTGAATTATTACCACCAACTTATTATCTGTGTCACAAATGAAGTTAATAACAGTTTCCAGTACTATAATCTTTTTTGTTTGATAAATACTTTGTGCCCTCATTTTACTTAAAGTATAGTATTTATTTAATATATTATGTATAATTTTTTTACTTATAAAATTGGTCATACAAGAAAAAGGACATTTGAAAGACTTTACTGGCTCTAAAGACTCTAAAGAACTATTTGCATTATAAATTCAGGCCATTCTGTTAAATATCAACCATGAAATCCAAGACAATAGTTGTGAGACCTATACTGTGTGGAAAACAATATATGTTTTTAAAGTAGGTAAAAACATCAGTAAAATCTGTATTTATTCTAGAATATTGTTAGCTGATATAGACTTAAACTTGACAATATTTTCGAGTGTATTGTGTATTGAATGCTGCTGTAAAGAAGGCACTTAGTACACAGGACAAAATAAAAAATCCAACAAATGTTAATGACAAAATAGAAGCACAAAATAAAAAAAAGTGGTTCAGTTAGGTTGAATGAATATAAGTTGTTCATAGAGAAATATATAATGAATTTAAAGCATTTCTAAAACATATAAAATGAAATGTTGTAACATTTGTGTTTCTTTTACTTTATTTTGACAGGCCACAGGACAGAAAATTTCACTTGTGACACAGCCTAAGTGGATTTTCTATTTGTTTTTTATTCTGCATGTTAAAATATTTTTTCGTCTGTAGTGTTTTTATTGCAAATGTTTACAACTGAATTGCATTTTTTTTTACTTTTTTGTTGATTTTATTAATTTTGTGCTTTGTACTACACACAATTTTGAGATTATGCACATAATAGCTGAATGACAATATAAATAAAACTGTGTATTTTCCTACATTTAAGTGTGTATTATGAGTCTCTTTTAATGGTGTTTTTTTCAGTGACCATGAAATTGAAACTCTGACATTTACTTGCCTGCTTTTATTGAATTTTTACAGCTCAACTGTACAACCTTTGAACAGTGAAGGGTGTTATTAGGTTGACTTCCTCTTATCTTTGTTTGCTCATACCAACTTAGAATCAGCAGGTGTAAATGAACCAGCAGGTTGGTAACAGTTTGATTGGAAACTCACTCTGCAACAGTATTCTTTTTTTGCACATCAGTTAAATATGTTAATTTAATTTAATGTATATATACTTTCAGGTGTATCTTACCATAAAAATAAGAAATAGTTTTGTATTAACAATTAAACCAGATTTAACATTTACATTACTTAGCAGTTACATTTAAGTTTCCTTTAAATTATTGTTTTCGTTTTATTTACCAATATAGACTAACAAAAGGTTTTTGTTAATTTTGTATGCCACTATATGCCTAGCAAACGTTCTTTCAGAACGTGTAGGAAATTATGACGAGATAAGGTGTGTTGGACTTCTTGCAGGGCTGCGCAGACTTTAGACTTAAAAATATCGCGAGAGTACACCTCTACATGCGCTTTCTGAAGTCGCTCTCGCGGCACTTCGATGTCACACGTCGATCGCTCCAAGCAGCGCTGCATCTGTTCTATTACACACCAAACAACTAGGTGGCAGTAAATGTCATTTCTTGCCTAGATCTGACTAAGTACCCTACATCCGTGAAAACAATACAGACTGAAGAACACACTTCCTGTTGTGCTGAGCGCGGCATGGTGGCGCATGTGACATTTTCATTATGTGACTTATAATGCGTAGTTTCACAATAAATCGTATAAGACTTCTTTGGTAAGATATGTTCGCTCAAGTTTTTTTTTGCATATAGACTACATCATGTGGTCATATTGTTTTTTCACGTAGTTTATAATGAAGCATATTTATAAATATAATCTATGGGGTCGTACATCTTTTGTGTCTGTTGCAGCTTCACTTGCAGCAATGGCTTATTAACATCTATGTCGGATTTGTGTGTTCACAGAATAAGAGTGTATGTTATACATTATGGACGTGGATAGTAGAGATTTCCTAAATTCACCTCCAGTGAAGACTGTGCGCTTTGGAGGGAGTATTGCAAGTACATTAGCTAAACTAAAACAGGTGAGTTGAGTTCATGTATAACTGTATAATGTTCAGAAAGCTGATGCTGTACTTTCGATTTTGCGTCTGTAACACGTCCTAACATGTCTGATGGGACTCTAATAGGGTGACACAAGTGACTACGAACTGATCAAACATCAGCTCTCAGATCCTGATATTAAGGCAAGTATTGTGTTTGTGATTATTTATGTTTGAAGCGAGGCATTTGGGAAACCTTACCTTAAAAATAGTTTTCTATACTGATACAATCAACATTTTTGTGTTTGTTGTAGGATGCTCAGATTATCAACTGGTTGCAGGAACTCAGGAGCTGTGTTATTCAACTTGGCAAAGATCATGAACAGTTAATCTATGTTGTGTTGGTGAGGAAAACATCAAATTGTTATATAATTATCAAATGGAGTGGGTTTTGCTTTACGTATGAAATGTTTTTGTCTGTGTAGAGGCTGCCTTGGCTGGATCGCAGTCAAACTGTTGTGGACGAATATCTGGCGTTTCTGAGTAACCTTGTTTCAGCCCAGACTGTTTTTCTCAGACCATGTCTTAAAATGGTCATATCTAGTTTTATGCCAAGTATGTCTTTTGGTTGTTACTACTACACTCAGTTCAAATTGATCAGATCTATTCAATAATACTTTTCTTTGCTTTTCATCTAGGGAGAATACAAATACAAGAGGGAAATGTGGCGATTTCAGATTCTGATGACGAAGATGAAAGTGGGTGTTTTTCTCTGTACCATTATTGTAACCGTTTGCTTGAAACCATTATTTATGATCTACACTAGTGTTTGCTTTTAATGATCTACTGTAGACCACCGGGCCAGGCTGCAGAATTTGTTATATAAGCCATCAATCACACTGTTATTTGACCATACCATCTTTCTTTTCTATTTACAGATCTACCAAGAATATTTAATCGATGTCATCAAGCCTTGCAGATGATTGTAAGATATGTTCCATCGTAAGTATCTTACAAACCCTAATACTTCTTTCTAAGTTTTCAAAGCTGCTCCATTACTTACATCCCTTTTTGTTTCAGAACCAGCCGATTCCTGATGCCAATCCTCTCGAAAAAGTTCCCGTTTGTGCAGAAATCCTCAAAGACACTCGTGAGTTACAAGGACATGATTTAAGTCTTCAAAATGATGTGTGCTTTTACTAAGGCTGTATTATTTGTGCACACAGGAATGTTATGTGCACAACCTGTTAAGAGTTACAGTATACGTGCCCGCCCTGAGGAGAGACGTCCTGGAGCTCATCATCAGCAAGATGCTCACATTAGATGTAAGAGCACCGCGAAATGAGATTGAAGAAATGGAAAGTGAAGCGCAGCATAACGCCGGTGGAGAATCACGGGATGACTGCCTCTTTAACATGGTGATTAGATGCACTGAATAAACAGCAAAATGCCAAACACTGACATACAGAATATATCCACACTGTTGAAACTCGATGAATAATTTCTTGTGTTTTATCGTGTATTAAGGATGAGGACTTGGCACTGGATTCATCTAGACTTGTAAATAGTGATGTAATGGTCCACCCTGTGGCAGATAGACTGGACACACTCATGACAGTCCTGCTGGCTTACATTAAAGACCTCTGCCATGTTAATGGTAAGGACAATGAAAGTTTTTTAAAGTTTAGGGCTGTCAGTATGAGCACACTTGTGCCAGTAGTATTGTTGACATGAAAATTCATTGTATTGTGTGAAAACCATTTTATAAAAGGCTAGTAGTTTTGTAGAAAATTTCATACCATGTAATTTTTATGAATAACAATTTTATTGGTTTTATCTCCTTAGGCTTATTGGATATTGAGAAAACCAAAGCTCTGTACAAAGACCTGCTGTGTGTGTTTGATAAGGTGGTGCTTCCCACTCATGCTTCCTGTCATGTGCAGTACTTCATGTTCTACCTGTGCAGCTTTCGCTTGGCAAGTTCCTAGTTCTCCTAGTTCTATACACCTTGACATTGAAACCTTTCACTGTCAAACCATTCTAACATTTTAAAATGTTTTTTTTAGGGTTTGGCTGAAGCTTTTTTAGATCACTTATGGAAACTGTTGCAGAGCCCCTCACATGCTCCCGTTCTGAGACAAGCTGCTGCTGGATACATGGGCAGCTTCATGGCAAGAGCAAACTTCGTTCCAGTATCGTATGTGTCTTGCTGTAATCTCATATCTTGTCGATTTATCTTATAACAATCAAGTCTTATACAGCAGAGTTTAATATTTAATAATTTTTCTTGACAGGGGTTTGTTATGATAATTAAGTGATTAAACATTAATCCGCCTTTGCACAATTAGCTTTCTGTATATCAAAACAGGTACTGAAAAGCATTCTTTCTTCCACAGAACAGTCAAGGCCTGTCTGGACCTGTTGGTTCCCTGGCTGCATCTTTACATTGACAGCCAAGACTCGGGATCCAAAGCCTTCTGCGACGTAAATCTGCACGGCCCCTTTTATACAGCCTGCCAGGCCATATTCTACATGCTGATCTTCAGACACAATGCTTTTCTGGAGGGCAACATGAAAAAAGGTCAGTACCCGTTTCACAGTTTTTGTAAAGATGTTCTGAATGTGTTCTTCATTACCCTGGTGCTGTTTTTGCAGGGTTGGCTTACTTGCAGAGTTTGAATCTAGAGCGAATAGTGATGTGCCAGCTCAACCCTCTGAGGGTCTGTCTACCTGCCGTCACCAACATGTTTGCAGCCATCACCAGGTACAGTACAGCGGAGATCGTTCATCAAATTACACGCCTTTATGAGACGAATAAAAGCATGACAAATGAAGCCTGTTTTACCCATCTGTTGGCAGGAAGTATCAGCTGGTGTTCTGTTACACCATCATCGAGCGGAACAACCGTCACATGCTGCCGGTGGTGAGGAGTTCAGTGGGCGGCAGCTCTGTGGCCACTAACGTAAACCCTTTGGATACCTTCTTCCCTTTTGATCCATATCTCCTGAAAAGGTGCTTTGAGACTCACATCAGTCATGTCGTTCTCAGCATTGGCGTAGTGGGTTAGTGGGCTCGAGCTGTTTTTTTTTTTTGTCTCTTAACAGGTCTGGAAAACTTATTGAGCCGATCTTCCAGGTGTGGGAGGAGCCTTCTGATTGTGTGATGGATGTACCCAAGAAGAATGTTGTAAAGGTGATGACCGTATTTATATTTAACAGCTCGGTCAAGCTTATTTGGTTCCCCTGACCCATCTCAATAAGATTCTCATCTTTGTACATTTAAGTCTAAAGATCTGGTTCATTTCGTCTCACAGGGATCCATGGAGGACGAAGATGATTTTCTACATGGAGAGACCCCTAATGGAGACATAATAGTGGGCATGACTCCAAGCTCCTATGACTCCAATCTGCACAGTCCACGGAGCGTAGGCTCTCCTCCAATCTCCTTCTTACAGCGGCCGTTCTGATCTGCTGTTGTACTGATCATCTGGACACACATGAGCTGTCACACCGTATGGCGGTGCTTGAGGAACGTCTGTGCTTGTGTCTGCACACATCAACAAACTCGATTCCAGAATCCCCTGACACATCACTATTACTGAACTCTTCATCAGTAGCTTGTCTAAACCCTCTATCACACTTAAAGACCGCATCACAGAATAGATTTGCACATTTTAGTTATATAACATGTTAATTTAAAGAAAGGAAGGTTTATCACTTTGTACTCTTATGTTGAGTAAATTGATATTTGTATTATGTTTTCAGTTTGTTCATATACATTGAAAGGTTGGTTTTATCAGTCCCATGTTTAGTTCTATGGTTTTCTTTATACAAAACATTTAACAGGAAGTCAACATACTGGGAGAATTAACGTCTCTTAAATATCAATGTTGTTGAATTTGAAATTTATAATATAATCTGGCTGTTAATTGTCAGTTATAATCTGATAATGCTACACTTCATTTAGATAAACATGTAAAGATTGGTTTAAGTCTTATGATTTGTATTAAAGTATTGCTGTTCTAATTGTTGACTGTTTGTTTTGTATCTATTTGTGACATAAATGACTCTTTAAGAAATGATCATTTTTGCTTCATTGTTATATAACTATTAAAATAGAATGTGTAACCTTTTCTCTTAATTTAACAAAAAAGAGAATACACAACATGTATTTGTTCTGACTTTAATAAAAACATTAAAAGAATGATATTTAGGCCACACATATGATGCACTGAAGTTAAATTACAGGACTATGTCAGCATTTTCAGAGCATGTGTTGTTATTTAGAGAAACAAACCTGTTCCACCTTAATCGTCAGGAAATTAATATTACCACTTTATTACACATTGATATAAGTGATTGTAGATCTTATATTCCAAGATAAAACAGTTGAGTACAGTATGGGTATGATGATAGTAATCTGAACCCTGTGCATTGTTTAGCTAAATGGATCCTTTCGAGGTGGAAACGTTGCAATATGACCTCTGTTGCATAGTGCCATGACAACCAAAATCCTTTCAGAACAATCACACAAGAAGAGATACACTTCTGATACAACCAAACCATGAAGGATCTTTCATAAAAGCAGCGGACAGGTCATACCTGATACTAACAGAATGGATGCTATGACATCGTACTAACCTGCACTGCAAACATATGACAAATGACATCATCAGAGAAGACGTGAAGACACATCAAAGGGTTTGACTGTGAGATTTACAAGGTTCATAACAGCGACTGCGCACATACTTACACGCGAGCATGTCTCAGAATAGTAAAAGATTCAGACTCAAAATATAAAATCTTGAAGCATCAGAGCACTTTTCATAACGGATATAAATAAGCATCATATCAAATGATGAAGTTTCTTAACTGAGATGTAATACATGTACTGTATATTACACCTAACTCTAACAGAGAGGTCAACTTTACAGCCACATGACATCTGTTTGAATGGGGAAATGTACAGAACTCAAATAAAACCTTCTTCTCGTTTGGAAAACTGCATCTTCATAACTGTGCGCAGTACCGACTAATAAAGTTAAATGTTGCACATGGCACATGATAATTTGAACAATAGTCAGAATGAATTCATGTTTTGTTTGATCATGTTTTGGCTTAACAATATGACACCGAGTAATGCTACAGGTTAAATATGTACATGAAGTGTTTTCTTGACCAGTATAGATGTCGTGCCAGTTCTCTGCTATATCACTTGAATTGAACAATGAACTGAACGCTTAAAAAACACACTGGAAAACTTTAGTCTCTTATTTTCCACAGTTTTGATTCAGTTCAGTCTTTGTCCACCCCAGATCCACTACTGGACACTCTGCTGCAGGAGCTCAAAGGAGAGGAGGCTGTGGCCAGTG
The DNA here is from genome assembly GCA_019155185.1 of Beaufortia kweichowensis. Classification (NCBI taxonomy): domain Eukaryota; kingdom Metazoa; phylum Chordata; class Actinopteri; order Cypriniformes; family Gastromyzontidae; genus Beaufortia; species Beaufortia kweichowensis. Next base: position 6,665,355 of record CM032804.1, read on the forward strand.
ACCGAGGCTACAGGAGAAAAATAACAAGAAATTTTTCTCAGAAAGAAATCGTGCCCAAAACCCTACAGTGTGCATGTGGCTTAAAAATGACTCATGTGACATCTGCATTAGTGTTTTTTAAAACTCCTTTTCAATCTAATAGACTTTGCAAGGCCAGCGGTTACAGTGAGGAGTTCAGTGACAGTAAAATGAACATTTGGCTGGATTTAAACCCAGCCGACAGCAGCAGTGAAGGAAATGCTGATTGTATCGTAACCCAAAAATAACATTCACTCACTCTGAATCACAGTCTTCTCCAGCCTTCATGCCGCTTCCCTCCACATACTGCGGTAATGCTGCAAAACACAAGAGGAAATAACTTTGCAGATGTGATGACACAAGGTCAAATGAGCTCATTACAACTGAGAGTACAGAAACCGTCCTAAGCCACGTGTAAGCGATGAGGTGAACGGATTACATAAGTCACGCCACACTTAAACTGATCAGATAATCATAGTGAAAGAGTCAAAGCTTTGAGAAGATTAGTTACTTTCAGCAGTGTAGATTTGATCTGGTGTACATTATGTCATGTAGTTCATTCTCACTTACTGTGATCCTCAGCGCAAAGTGAACAGACACCATCCACAAGCTCTTTGGCCTCAGCTGCGAGCTGGCAGGCGGGGTCAGGGATGGGCGAGGGCGTGTCTGGGCTGTCAATCGCCGGAGGTGTCTGCATGCTCCTGTAGGATGAAGAGGTGATGTCATGATGTCACAAAGAGGAATCGCTATCATGTAGAAGGATTGCAAATAAATTATGTTTGTGTTGAGACTCACCCACTTTCAGTCCCAAACAAACTGGTGCTGGTGAGAACTTTGTGGACATTCTGATGAAATAACGTAAAAAAGTTTCAACTTTTCTCAATATATTAAAATATCTCAATATTAAATATATGTAATCATTTATATGAATCTTACAGTTATAAATGGTCATAAATCTGTATTCATAGAAATTCTTATCATAAATTCACTGACCTTATAATCAAATTTCCAATCACAAATTTGAAGTTTTAGAAAGTCAATCTATATAGTTGTCCCAAAATGGTTTTAAACACTTAAGCTAGAAATGTATTAATGACATTGCAATGATAACATAACATTTCTGGAACATATCCTTAGTTAATATAATACATTTTTCATACGTCATGTCAGAAAATGTCATTTTTACAGATGCTATTTAACATTTTAAAGGAACATTTTTGCCACTCTATATTTGATTAAATGTAAAATTAGTAAATGAATAGCCACAGACACCCAGTGTATTTTACCTGTGCAAACCCAAGGAGCTTCTTGTTAGATATCTCCAGGTGTTTTCTGGTCAGTTCAGACTTTCTCAACTGGCTGTCAATGATTGTGAGTCTCCTGTTAAGATCCATCACATCCTCCTGTGTGGAAAATAACTTTTAACAGCTACATCTTTACACAAGAATGTGCTGCACTTGATCACACTCCTTTCACTCCACTGTCTGCTGTCATTGCATTATCATTACAAATTATGTTAAACTATTTTTTTAAAAAGAGATTTGTTTAAAGAGAAATGTTTACTTTGGTAGCACCCAGGCTTCTTAGTTTTTTTCCGGCTAGCTGGCTCTTTAGATCTTTGATTTCAGCTTCCAGGAGGTGAATGACCTCCTCATAGTCCTGTTCAGCACTGTTAGTCTGTCTCTGAACGGCCTCTGCAACCTGCAGCTTGTTCTTCAAAGACTTGTTCTCCTCCTCTGTGGCTGTTGCCTTCTGTTTAACAATCACCACAATAATTTGTTTACAATAAGATTGTATTTGCTGACACTACGAAATTCATGAATTATCGTGAACTAACAATGAAAAATACAATTTATCAGCATTTATTAATCTTTGTTAATGTTAGTTAATGCCAGTGCATTTGTTTATGTTAGTTCATGTGCATTAACTAATGTTATCAGATACAACTTTTATTTTTTCATTAATAGTTTATGTGAGCTAATGCATTAACTAATGTTAAGAAATGCAACATTACTGTAAAGTGTTACCATTTTTGTTTATATTTGAGTCATATCATTTAATTTCTGTATCATGATTATATGTATATTTTTCAAACAAGTTACTGTTCTATAATAAATAATAAATTGACCTCACAGTACAGTTAAAGCAATATTGGGATGCCAGATTTGGAGCCTTTTAGGCTGAGCTAAAACCTAACATATCATCAATGTATCTGAAAGTGTGCAGGTTTTACCTCAGATGTCTTGTGCAGTTCCTCCTCCAAATTCTTCTTAGTGTCTTCTGTGTCTTTTAATAACACCTGTTAGTATTGCAATAAACATTCAGGTCAAAGTGACTTCTGCTACAGATGTTCTGCTCTGTCCTGCAGCATTTTCTAGCCAGTCAACTATCACGCTCTTTCACACCAAAGCCAGTAATCCGGTTATACTCAGCTCATTTAAGTTCTGTTGCTCACCTTGAGCTGCTTCATTTGCATCTGAAGTTGTTTGGCTTCAGTCTGAAACTCCTCCAGCTCTTCACTGCTGTAGCTGCACTCTGACTCATAGGTCTGAAATACAGCAAACACCACTCTCATTGTCCCTACCGCTGGGATTTCACCAGAAGTGCTCATACATCATATATTGACGCAGGGTACAGAACTCTGACAATCAAAGCTTTTTAAGCTCTTAAACGACCGCTTTGATAACTTTCCTGAGAGGCAGAAAAGCTCCTTTTAAGAATGCTGAGTAAATCTCCTAACTTTGTGAGAAAATGAAGTCTCAATTTGAAGAGGTTCTGTGAGGATTCTGAAAAAGTTTAACCATAATTAAAGTCAAGCACTTTATAACTAAATCCTGCAGGTTTACTCACTGGAGAGTGAAAGGCAGAGGTGTCCATCAGACTAGCTGCTTCTTGATAGGAGAACATAAAGGGCCCTTGTCCTAGTCCCGCCTCCTCCAACTTCTCCTGATAAACACTGCGAGTGGCTTCCACAAAGTCTTATTGGAGAAATAGAGACACAGTTAAAAATACGTATGTGATAGAGTAGGATTACACCAAAAATTGATCGATATAACAAAGAGAGGTCAACATTTGCCTCCAGAAGATTAAAAAGAGAGAGAGAGAGAGAGAGAGAGAGAGAGAGAGAGAGAGAGAGAGAGAGAGAGAGAGAGAGAGAGAGAGAGAGAGAGAGAGAGAGAGGAGAGAGAGAGAGAGAGAGAGAGAGAGAGAGAGAGAGAGAGAGAGAGAGAGAGAGAGAGAGAGAGAGAGAGAGAGAGAGAGAGAGAGAGATACTTTAAATATACTTTATACTTATATAATTTATACTTTGTGATCCTTACCATTTCGCACATAAATACAATGAGTGTCAAAGTGAAATCATGAAGGGAAAAGATGAAGTCATCACTGTGATGCATGCTGGGAAATCACAGTGTTTCACAATTTAAAAAAGTAACTTATACCTCCATATGAGACTGTCCCCTGAGGGTCTGTAGTCAAACTCTCTCTTAACTGCCGTCCTTTCTCTTCTGTAACATCTATACCTAGATATGACAGAGCCTGTAAAAGAATCACAGTCATGTTACATCTGTATACACAAGAGGGCAGTGTGGTAACAGGTCAAGTTCAAGTGATGCACTTTCAATTCAGCCTTATCAGCCATATGCATAACCAGTAGTTTAAAGCTGCAATCCATAACTTTTTTTGTTGAAAAATAATTAATCAGTATTGAGCAAGAACATAAAAACTGTGTTGAAAATTGTCTCTTTGACTTACCCTGATTTACAATGGAAAGCATTTAATAATGATTTATAACTTGAGCTGTCAGTTACTATTAGGAAGAAATGTCAAACAGAGATGTTTATAGAGGCAAAAGCTGAATTGCAGCTGTACATTGATTAAAAACTATGATGATATCACACAAAAGTATTGAATATGTTTTAAACTATTCGCTGAAAGAAAGAGTTTACCTAAACATGTGAATTATTATTCTAAATCTGTTCGTCTTATATTCTTCATAAAACACAACAGTAGCAATGTCTAATTCAGCTACAGTTAATAGGGTGTTTAAATGTTAAAATTTTAAACAACATTTTGCGTAAACAAAGGTGTATTTGACTTCAAGCACAAACTTTTCTACCAGCTAATAAATACCTTCTAACTATTATTGGTTCAAGACAATGACATAATAAATGAGCTAAGAACCTGAATATACCAGAATCTTAAATATGAGTAACTTAAATATGAGTAACTAATAAATTCTGTCATAATTTATTCATCCTCATGTCATTCAAAACCTGTATATGACTCTTTGCTCTGTGAAACACAAAAAAAGATATTTTGAGAAATATTATTTGAGATATTTTGTGTCCATACACTGGAATTCAATGGGGGTCTGTTATTTGGTAACCAACATTCTTAAAAATATCTTCTTTTGTGTTCTGAAGAAGAAAAGTCATACAGGTTTGGAAAGACATGAGGGTGAGATTTGGGGTGATCTTAAGAATTTAAGAAATCTTAATTAACAGTGCAATAAAGAGTATAAAGGCACTCCATCATGCACAACTTTGAACCTTGTTTAATACCTGTTTATACAACACTTATTGTAGAGTGTAGTGTGCATTTAGTCCACATTTAAGTGCTCTTGTCCATTGAGACCTAATCCTATTAATGGTCCGGTAGATTAGGGTCAACCCCAGGATCAGCAGGATTAAATTAAATCTCTGCTAAATAACTGCACCATAACAAAGAGCAGGGACAGAGATCTGAGAGGAAAACCACACTGGGATACACAAGGTTATCTTTATAAACAGTCTGTCAGTGACTTTGCACAGAGATACAGGCTCCTTTAGAAGTCAGTGGTACAGATTACAATGAGGATTAACCCTTTTAACTTCCCTTTTTTTGCTTTTAAAAACCACTGGGTCAAATCTTATCATTAATAATTTGTATAATTATTTGAATAATTTGTGATTAATCTGTTTCACATATTGACTGTCATTTGTAATGTTACAATTTGTAACTATTTTACAAGGTGGCTAATTTGGTGTGAATCAAATAAAACACACAATTATTAGAAAAAGCAATAATGAAGCCCTGCCCCTAAACCTAACAGGCAAATTCAGATCAGCGATATCGAAGTTTAATCATAAGCCATTTACAAGCCAATCGCATCCATGTTTTTTATTCTATAATAGCTTTTTACTTACATTATTTAATAATGAAACTTACCAGATCAACTTTCTCTGATTTGAGCCGTATGTGGGGGTCCAGTGAGATCTTGGGTTTGGAAACAGTGGCAGGTCTCTGTGTAGTGGACGCTGGGGGCAAATTAAAACATTAAATCAGCTGCATTAAAGCATTTAAGGTTCATTGCTAGTTAACTGCACTGCAAAATGTGGCCTTAATGATTTTCACTGTCTGGGACCTCACATAATTACGCATTGATAAAATAAAGATTATAAACTGTGGGTAAGGAAATTCTAAACAATAAAAGTATGTATATTGTAATCAGCTTGTTGACAGTCTCTCCAGATCACCCGCACTCCTTCAGAGGATTTAACTGCCTCCTGATGCTCAGATACGTCAGACTCACACACAGACTCATCCAATGCTGGTAATACAGGAGCAACACGGCACAGCAGGGAGGAATGGATTTAACAGGTGGGACTGATGGGTCACGCATTTCCTCTCTGCATCTCACAATCCAGGACAACTAAAACAATCCAGATTAATGCCGCTACTGTGAATGTTTAAACAGAATTGCACGTACATGGAAATGCCAAAAATATTTATAGCCCAACTACACAAAGATTTCCAATGAATGTGTGCAAAACATGCTGACATGAGCACTTATTATAAGCATGTCATGTTTCAGAGATGTATAGTAATGAAGTAGAACTACTTCACTACTGTACTTAAGTACTAAAAGGCGGTATCTGTACTTTACTAGAGTATTATTTTTTCTCCTACTTCCACTTTTACTTCAGTACATATTTTCGATGAGTTTAATACTTTTACTCCGATATTTTTTTATGTGCTGCATCGTTACTCATTACAATTATAAAAATGTTACAAATCATTCCAATCCAAACCCACATTACCACTGCCAGAACGGTAGATGGCAGGTTTGATGAAGCTGGCACATCATTGAGCGAATCAAGCTATTAAGAAGACTGCGCGTGCTCCCGTTCTGCCTTTTGATCCCTACTTAGTGTCCATGTTCTTATATGTCGGAGTGAAAGGGGCGCATATAAGAACGAGCAGCAAGAGAGAGAGAGAGACATTCACCGTCTTTAAAACAACACGGCCTTTGAGATCTTTTAGTTGCCCTAACAAGTTGAGGGTGAAAAGAAAATGTGTAACTTCCAAAAATGACTGATTTATGCACACTAGTTTAAGAAGGTAATAAGCTGTGGAGAAAAAAAAACAAGCAGGGAAGAGAAGGGAGGGATGCTTTAAAGGGGAAGGGACATACTTAATCTGTTTTTGTTTACAAAAAGTTACAGCCAAAGGAATTGTGATTGTCCTTTAGGTTAATCATTTGAAATAATAAAAACAATATGATGTTCAAACTTTTGACTAATTTCTTTAGTAACTACATAACACAATACTTGTACTTTTACTTTCAGTACTTGAGTAGTAAATTTTAAAATAAACTACTTGCAATACTTTAGTACTTCTACTTAAGTGTGGTGCTTAAAGAGCACTTCAACTTCTACTCAAGTCACTTTTTTGATAGAGGACTTGTACTTTTACTCAAGTCTGGGTCTCTAGTACTTTATACATCTCTGTCATGTTTAGACTACACGCAATGTCATGTAAACGACATTAGAAACGACAATTCAAGGATTACATTTACATTTAGGCATTTAGCTGATGCTTTTATCCAAAGCGACTTACAAATGTTAGGAGACAATGAAGCGACATTTGGAGACAATGAAGACAGGATGATGCCTGAATGTCAGTGAGCACTATGTACTCACTACATAGTACACTGTGCATGTAAACACCACCCCAGTGCATCTTATATCACCATTATTTTCAGATAACACAAGCGAAGAACTTTCACCAAAATATTTATTAGGTTTCACATTTATTCATAATTTAAATTTTCTTTCAAAATTTACTCAACTTCATGTCATCCAGATGAACATGACTTATTGTTTTTTCTCACATACATATTGTTTCCTTTTAGAAGAGACTGGAGTTTTAGATAACTTGGGCTTTATGTGCTTTTAAAAGCTTTACTATTTTAAGTCTCATATAAGAATATAATTTTAATTAATGATTTGTTTGTGTTCAGCTGAAGAAAGGAACTATTCCTATTTACTGACAACTGTTACTGCACATATTGAGCATACACATACAAATGCACTACATTTAACTATCTTTTTTTATTTTATGTATTTTTATTTTTAATCTTTCTTTATTTTTTATTTTATGTATTTTTAAAACATTTTTTATTACATTTTTTTTTAGTTTTTATTTATTGCAAATTTGTTAAATAATAATTCTTGAGTCTTTTCATCAATATATAATTTGTCATGATTAGATTAAAATTCAGATATGAAATATTAACATGAATAGTGATTTCACCTGTGGAACGATGACTGTTAACAGGTTATGCAATATCATTTATACATTTTAAGTGTCTGAAAATGCTCAGATATTGTTTTGGGGACGGCTGTATATCTCAGAGCTTGGAAAAGTGACATAACTTCATGAAAGTATCTGAAAGCATAAAATAGAGTTAAGTGGCTTGCTCTGTATGGTTTCATTTTATTAATCCTGTTGTTGTGCCGCAAGAAAGGATTACACGCTACGCACTGCAAACCAATCTATACTCAACAGCTATCCAGCCACTGAGAAATGAGATAACAGCACTACACATGACTACACATGAAAGAGGGCTTCCTCTCTTATTTTGTTACATCTTTTAGAATTTGATTGTGTCATTTAAACACCTCACACACATGCCTGACCCCTGGAGCACCAAGAGATTATGTTTCAACTCGTTGATTAAAATCCAAACAGTGCGACTGACTAATCCTCAATCTTTTTCTATCATAATAAATAACTGCTTTGCGAGAAATCCTTTTTTTCAGATGCTGTTTTTTTGTTTGTTTTTTGAATTAAGAGAAAAGGTGCAATGCTTTGGAAACATAGCACGTGTGCTATAAAGGCATTGTGAAAATAGAGTAATACATCTTTTAATTACTTTGCACAAAATCAACTTCTTTTGAAAGGTCATGAAACAGAAGAAATATGAGACACATGAATAACAAATCCACCACTGTCCAAAAAGGGACAAGGTGCACAGCTAATGTAAAACAATACAAAGCTTATTAAGATTCAGGTACCTGAAACTTGTATGTCTGGAGGGCAGATATCTGGGGAGGATGAAAGCACCGGAGCCGTTTCCTCTCGTCGCATCTGTGAAAGCAAAGCATGTCAAAAAGTTCAAAAAGGTCTTAATGAAATCACACTTGTTACAGCCTCTGTTACAATTTAAGGAACACATTCTCTGTTCGCTGAATTCAGTCAAATTTTGGTGTCGTATTATCACTGATGTAATCTGTAGACCACTCTAGTAAATGCTCACCTCTGGAGATCGGACATGAACCTTTAACCGGCTGGCACTGTATCCGTTCCCAACCCCTCTCTGAACTCCGTTATGTAATGACGTGCTGCTGGTGAACGTTCCTTTACCTGGAATGAAGGCAATATCCACCACTTGCTCCTGACTGCACAGGGAAAATATGAGAAAAAAGGAAAACAGTGTTTATGTCAGGAACTATACAATTTAATATTTGTATGATTGTACCGTAATGCCCTATAATATAAACAAGAGGACATTTAGCAAAGGCTAAATCAAAAGAGCAAATACCTGATCTTGACTTTATTGAGCACACTTTTAGCCTCTTCATATGTGACGCCTATCAATGACTCCTTGTTAATGGCGATAAGCTGATCTCCAGGTCTAAGCCGTCCATCCTAAAACCAAAGAAATTGAAAACGTGCTGATAAGTCACAATTCATGGCAGACGTTCAGTCTGTGAATAGCATCAGCAGGAACATAACCCTCTATACTATTCATTAACAAGCACATCTCTTATATCACACACCACACCACTACACTAACACCATACCTTCCTAACAGTAAAAATTTAATTAAATATTAATATTAAATATTAAAACTCTAATGTGAAGCACCATTAGAAATATTGGGAATTATAAAGTTAAAAAACTTTTTAGGACACATCACTTTCAAGGACTTTCAGGGTTTAAATATCACAACGCAAAAAAGTGTTCGTATGATTTCGTATGATTTATTTCTAAATCACACACACTATATCTATTTGTATGACTTCTATTACATCTATTACATCATACTATATTTATAAACAGTATAGTATGACTTTCAAGTGAAATACAGTATTACCTGAGATGACAATCTTCTGAATAACTACAAAACCAAAAATGACCTTTACATTTTTTTCATTTAGGATTGGACTTATTACTGGCATACTCCTGACTTCTGGGCATTAATTGATTCTACCAATAAGCGACTTTATATAATAAGTGTTAAAGACATCCAGCAGTCTGACAGTGAAAATCGGAGCAATATTAAATATCTGCATTTCAGCACAATAGTCCTGTAGGTGAAAGGTACAGATCCCTTCCCTATTCTGGGTTTTATATTCCACAGAGAGGGTGATGCCCTAGACAGCCTTCTGTACATGTGACCTCTACAGTCTCTCTCTGCTGTGACAGCACTTTCCATCATCCGAACAACACCACTTATACACCCAGCAGAGTCTGTCGCTATCCCTGATGTCTCTGTTGGGGAAATAACTCAAGACTGGGGAATACACAACATACAGCAGGGCAATAAACCACATAGACGGTTCAACGAGAGGTCTATCTACTTATCAAAAACCCTTGTCATTGGCTTAACACAGCAGTGACATCTTAGGATGTCATAGTCTGTTTAACCTAGACCCCTTTGCGATTGCTAAATGTGTGGCAGCTTAATAGAGAGGTGTTAAAATCGGAGTGATCCGTGACTGTGGGATGATTCCTGGAGGTTCATAATCTTCACAACAAGCTAAACACTTCCTGGAATCGTGTGAAAAATCTCATTTATTTCTGTTTGGTAATTTCAAACTCTGTAACTATGTTCTTACTTACGTGCACAGTGCAACAGATGTCCACAAAACACACACACAGTTAGTAAATGACACCCTTTGTCTCACCCGATGGCAATCTCCTCCAGACAGCACTTCCTGAATGAAGACCGCAGGGCCATCGGGCCTGTTAGAACCACCACCGATGGTAATACCAACACTGCAGGAGCGAGCAATTGATATGAGCTGAATCACTCCTTCACCTGGGTGACTGAACCCACACACACATAAACACACATAATGTTACATGAGTAAAACACAATGTGATGTTAAGGTGTATGTTGGTTAAAATATTGTAATAAGTGATTTGGAAATTTTATTATAGTGTTCAGTACCTTAAAGACCGTAGCAGGGGTCCGGTACTGTTATAATTACTCTGAGATCCAGCAGGACTGAGCAACAGTGGACTCTGAGATCTAGATGAGGACCCTGATGATGTGCTGTCCAAGTATCTGCCAGCTTCAGCGAAAAAAGACAGGTGTTGAAGATAAACTGATCACTAAGATTAATGCTTGAAACATGATTTAACATATTGCTTTTATGCATCAGTTAATAAGAAGTAAGACACATTTAAGACACAATATCTATAGGTTATAATGTTTTTGTTCAGTTTAAAGTGCTGTTTTTAACTGAAACTATCCATACTAACTTTAAAAAGCAAATAAAAGCAGTCCTTCAAAAGCTGTCCAAAAGATAATAAGCAATGAGTTTGCAAACTGAAGACTGGGAAGCTTTGCAATTGTTAAAGAAAACCGTATAAAATGCCAAGATGAAGCTATCTGACCACGGGTCCTGTAAAACTCCATCTCATTTGCACATTTAAATTAAAGCGTCAAATTGAAACTTTTTACTGTGCTTAAAGCAAGTTCTATCATTATACTGCACTTCAGGGGCAGCGGGGATAAGACGGCATCTTCATGAGGATGTTTTCCTATTATAAATGCAGTGGGTAAAAAGTCAGGAGATGATGATGATGATGGTGAAGAAGAAGGAGTGAAGTTAGCAAAGAATGACATTTAAGAACACCAGAAATAAATTATTTTGTTGATGTATTAATTTGTGTATTTTATGTAAACTTAAAAATGACAGACAGATAGAAACATACTATGCTGAATAGGTGAATTCCTGGTGGATCCTGTGCTGCCATTTGATCCGTATTTTTCTAGAAGCTCAGCAAATTCCTGCCTACACAAAGACAAAGAATAACAACAATAACAAAGCTTTAAAATCAATCACATCATACAAATTCAAAACCCCAAATTCCTTTAGACACCTAAATGACATAACAGTGCTTACCGTCCTCAGCTTATGTAAGAACAGCTTGCACTCTTCCAAAATAATATCACGCAGTTAATTCGTTTAGGATGCAATAGTGAAGGATAGAATAATACCTAAACAGATAGAAATCCTCTCCAGAGGCCTAAATACAGTGAATACAGTTCTGCTGTATTTAAGTAAACAGCAATGCTAAAATCTACACTTTTTTGTGAACTTCTTTCTTGTGTATGACATGCATTATTGCCTTTTCATTGATTTTCTGTCAGTGGTGATTAGGTTATTAAGTAAAAACAGATATGCAGATTCTCCCTTTAGTTCATCATAGACCATCATCCACCCTCCATATAAACATTGCCCTCCATCCAAGAGCATCTTCCCCTGACACTACTTGAGCGTCAGATGTAGGTCAGCAGAAATGTCTCGTCACCTGTTCACTTATGGGCGTGTGTCCATCATGCACTGATGCACTGCTGCAGACATTGGCCTATTTTAGAGAGCCAGTATGAGTTATTGTTTTATAATCATGGAACAGAATTTATAAAAAAAAACTATGAATACTGTAAAAATAAATAAACAAAAATTGGCAGAAATTAAAGTCCAATCTCACACCTTCCACAGAAAATTTACTTTAACCTGTAAACTGTCACCAGTCCTCAGGTGGAACACTTACTTAAATATTTTATAGTTGAATTCTAATTAAATCATGACAAACTATATATTGATGGAAAGGTCTAAGACTCTAAAATAAATATTTGACAAATATTAATAACATAAACAAACTTAAAAAAAGAATAAAAAATGTTAATAATTGAGTTATTTAAACAAATATATATATATATAAATTCTTAAATTCATAAATTCTTTAAGAAAAATATTTAAAGAATGTTTAAAAAACTAAAATATCTTATTTTTTTTGTTTTGTTCAGTGATGTTTTATCTTACTAAAGGGAAACCAAATGAGTAAAAACATTGCCACTGTTTCCATTTCAGATTCCATTTCGTGGATACAAGCATCTGCTAAATAAAATGTAAAGGTAAATGCATGATGCAGTGGCATGATAACAAATGTTAGGTGTACTTTACGTGAAAGCTTTGGAAGTGCATAATGCAAAGCAAAAAGTGCACTATCCTCCGTTTTCTTCATCCTTGGGACAGGTTATCACCGCGGATTAAGGGAGAAGAGAGGTCGGGCAAGGTTGCGATGCATAATGTGGTAAGGAGCTGAGTCAAAAACGGCTGAGCTCTGTGGATACAAGCACATTTTAAACAGCCTTCCTCACGTATACACGCAATCCGAAAGCCCCAGAAATACCACGATCAGTCATTCGGTCCCTGAAGACTTTCAGGTTGTTGATATGCGGGTGAAGGCAGTGGAGGGAGAGGCATAATCCCCTCAATGCGCATTGGTTAAGGGCAGAACGCAGATTAAAGCATGGAAACGCGAGGACTCATCTCATCATGGTCACAGCTTAAACTGTAAGTGCTCTCTCACTTACTTACAGCGTATCAGCATGCACGCAGTGCAATATGGATTTTCATTCATACAGATCCTGTGCGGCTGTTATTACTGTAACAGTCTCCTGCTGGTCTGTCTGTATGAAGAGTTTTTCAAAGGTCAAGACACAAATTCTCAGTAAAGTCATCTTCACTGGTCACCGTTCCTCAGGAGAAACACTAAATTCTCATTTAAACTGAATTCTAATCGAATCATGACAAATGGAAACGTCTTGATGGAAAGGTCTAAAATGCAAGAATAAATATTTTTACAATAAACATAAACAAAGAAAATAAATAAAAATGTTAGTGTTAATGATATTTTTAATATTAAAGAAATAAAAAAGAAATTTCAAAAATAATTCAAAAAACATCTAATTCGAAATGCTGTTTTGGAGAGGTCTTCTAGAGAGGGAAGTTAAGGACAGCGAAGGCAGTATGACAGAGGATCGAGTTATCCTACTTATAACCAAACACCTATTTGAACTGCACGCCAAGAGACTGACAGGCACTGCCAATACACAGTCAGATCTAGTTTATGAACAAAATTATTCATCTTTCATTGAATTATTTAACACGTCTTCTAACTGGTGGACATTTAAATGAAAGATCCTCAGGTCACACATCCATAAATCAATAAAAGTAATCGAGGATGAGAGCGTTTAAGTGATGCCAAGGGTTTGGTCAGTGAGTAAGCGGGAGGTTGGGAATGACAGGAATCATCAGCTGACTCTAAACAGAACACGCTTGACATAGAGATAGAAGACAGCAATAACACAATCCAATCTAAGACCTCGATTTTACAGTGATTTCAAAACAAAAATGTTCTGGGCTGCTGCGTTACTGTAACAGTGAGTATTTGTGTTGTTATGACTGAAAGTTCAGTGTTTTACCTGGCTTCCTCATCTCTGGCTATCAGAAGGCGCATGTGATTGGTTAAAGAAGCTGTTCTGAGAATGTCCACCGCTCTGAAATCAAAGACCAACATCAGACACAAAAGTTCAAAGCCGTGATGAAAAGACGACCAGTCTCTCAGAACTTTTCAAAAGAAAGTTCGAATGAAGGATCTACACATTACAGATCAACACAGACCTTTTAAAGATCAATCTTTACACTGATATGTTTAGCAAATAAATACATTTGACCAGAAATGAAAGTACATACCTCTCACTTGTGACGCCAATCAAACTTTCACCATTCACTTCTAAGATTTGGTCTCCAGGCTGAAGATTTCCTATAAAGGTATTAACAAAACAAACCTTAAATGCAATGTGATGTAAAATTGTTTATGGATGAGAGATTTTCTTTGTGTTAACTATTTGCGGCATAGCATTTCATAGCCCCCATGGACCCGGGCTAATTTGATCGGACTATTTATTTTTAAATTGACATTAACATTGTGCTACTTGGACACTATAGGGTGTGAACACATTTTTGTTGTTTGTGAGAAATACATAAATATTACCCTTTCACCATCACATGTTTTACAGTCATCCTGGAATATCTGTCTTCCAGGTAAAGGCTAGCATGTTTGATCTGTGCAGTCGGAAAGCATGCTGAGATCACTGAATGGTGGCTTGACAGCTGAATAGCGTGAGCAGGCTAAAAACAAGTCAAACGGCTGGTGTACGCATGCGCTCACATAAGCTCTCCTATAGCCCATGCATGGCAGCAGGAGAATGGGAGACAGACTCTAATTCCAACCCGTCAGGGGCATTAACGCTAAGCACAGGGATGATGCTAAACTCCCCTTCACACGTGAGAGACTTAACCAGAGGTATACACAGTGAGACGGACAAACTGTTTCCTAGAAATGTAAACAGCTGTACTGACATGGTTTCTCTTCTGAATTGTTTCAGAGAATTTTGGTTGATACAGCATTCATTTAATTTTATCCTAATTTGCATAAAATATGTAATTGTGACTGCTTGGTAATAGGACATGCTGTGATTCATAAAAACAAGACTGATCGGCATTGCTCATCAGCAAAAGCTGTCCAAAATAATCAAAGCAATGTGAATTTATCACTGGTTGTATACACTGCAATCCTGTTTAAAGTGTTCTTACATCGTTTACAATATTTTATCAGTAATCTTTACAGATAACTTACCATCATTGGAAGCAAGGCCACCAGGTAAAATCCTCTTCACATAAACGCCATATTCTTCTCCTGTTAGTTCTTTCACACCTCCAATCACTTTAATACCTTTGAAAGATATAAAATATGCATAATGAAAACTTTACAAATAATATATGAAATATCATCTTTGCAAACATCTCTAACCCTAATAATGTGATTTGTGTAGTGTGTTTGTTAGTCACTTACATGGTACACACATGTATTTGACAAACACTTTAATTCAAATTAATTCAACAAACAGTGCTTTCAACAGGATTTCTAAAGGGTTTTTATTAAACAATAAGCTTGTGGGTTGAAATGTATCTCTTGAATGCATCTTCCAAATGTGTAAACATTAGTCAATCTTATGTGCACACAGGTGCCCATAAGGTAAATATTTGCAGGCGACCTGTGTCAGTATTTACTTCTAAGCGTTCTATATATGAACCATACTGTAAGTTTCAAAGCACCATGTCACCAAATGTCCCTGTACTTTAAAGTCTCCATTATCCATTACACTGTGAGTTTACCTTAGAAAAACAAAACAGGATTTCAATGTGATTACGTTAGTCCGGGATAGTTAAACCGTCAACTAAGAGGCAAATCATCTGGCCAATTGCACCTTATAAACACCTACTTAGACAGAAAGACACCAAGCAACCAACCACAGATTGTTTTGGTTTTATGTGTTGTTTAGGGCTAGATTCTCAACGGTTAAATCATTACAGCAACCCTGGTTTATACACAAAACATGTTGTGTAATATTTCATATACTCTGACATAAACGCAGAGTAAGGACTCCTTAAGGGCTTATGACAGTACGACAGTTTCACACTTTTAAGTCTGTACATGATAGCGCTGCAAATATGTTTTGTAAAAGGTTTTATTTAGAAGTGCTGTTTTTATTTAGAGCGCCACTTCCAAAATCTGTATTCATTAAAACGTCTCCCAAAACAGAATCTCCCCTCAGCACAATAGATTGTTGACTGTGCAAGTTAGGATGTAAGAAGGACAGGTTTAAGGAGATTAGTGATCCTTTCAAATAGTGTTTTTCATCTATTGTGATGAGGAAAAGCAGGCTGTGGTATAAATATAACAAAGATATTGCAAAATTGGAAAACAAGCATACAATAACCCTATGCCTTCATTTCCATCCAAGACACCACTGTATGTTTTATCCATGGCCATTAGAGATCAGAGATGTGCATCACACAATGACACTCATTAATGCTGACAAGACAATGTTTCAGTCTGTATTTTTCTTACATTTACACATTTAGCGGACACTTTAATCCAAAGTGACTCACAGTGTGATCAGTGTATACTTTTGATCAGTATGTGTGTTCCCCGGGGACCAAACCCGTGACCCCTGTGCTGCTAACACAATGCTTAACCTGTTGAGCTACACAGACAATTTATTGTGTCCTGAATGTTTGAACAGATTGTAACTGTTATGTGTCAATCTTCACCCTTTTTTGATGAATAAAAAGAGGATGCATTGCAAGGTAGATTTCACAGAATGACGCTGACTTTTGTGAACTTTAATAGAAAATTTAAGCATAAAAAATTCATAAAAAAGTAAGCATTTTAAATGTTTAAAATAGCTTTTTGATAATGAAACAATAGTGTGTAGAACTGCTTCATTATAATAAAAGCAGAAAAACTATTTATTTTAACATGCAATAATACAAACTTACCTAATCCATTTTCACAATCTGTAAATTCCATAGAATGCACTGCTCGATCTACTCCATAAGGACCCATCAGTGTCCTGTTCAGGGATAAAAATGCAATATTTAAGAAAATATAATTAAAGATTTAGTCAGAGATTATCTCAATATGTCACATTCTGATTAATAACTAAAGTGAGAAAATAAAATGTGTTTAATATTTTGCATGTTAGCTTCATAGTGAAATTAGAGGCCTGTTGCTGGGAAAAAAACTATTCTAAAATTCCATGTCACTATCAACATTATAACCTTGCACCACCTGCACCATGTTGACTTAGTATCTCTGTATACTGCCCATTTAGTTTGGGGAGTATTTGTGGGACCCACAGTGTTTGTGGATTATTAGCTGGAGCAAGATCAGCTCTTTTCACTGGGGAATCAGCATTAATTATTTAATATGTATGGCCTGCTTTAGACAGGCACCTAAAAACAGAAACTGTGTGATTCAGATTTTGAGAACTTAGTTACATCGTAGTGAATACTAAATTATTTATGTAATTTAAATTAATAAAGCATTACAGCTAGAATATTTAAGAATACTAAAATTGATTACAATTATTGACAGTTTTGAAAAAATAAAATATATGAGGACATATTGTTGAGCAACATACAAAGCATCAACTACACAAGAAGAATTACTCTACAGAAAACTGTACACAAGAAGAATTACTCTACAGAAAACTGTACACAAGAAGAATTACTCTACAGAAAACTGTACACAAGAAGAATTACTCTACAGAAAACTGTACACAAGAAGAATTACTCTACAGAAAACTGTACACAAGAAGAATTACTCTACAGAAAACTGTACACAAGAAGAATTACTCTACAGAAAACTGTGCTGTACATTACAGCACCTGCAAAGGAAAACAGTTATATTTGCATTGCAGCCATAATGCATTTAAATCCCTATGAAATAATTATTATAAACCTCCTATTTAATCTCTAAACATACTTTGGCATCAGTCTTGTGCAGGAGCACACTACAGGTAACCTATACTTGTTTCCAAAAGTCACCAAACCTGTCAGAAACGCAGAGAAAAATGCCGCTCTTCTCGCGCAGTTGATCGCGCGCTCTCCAAACCAAACGCGCACCGTTATTTTTCCCACATTTCGCAGCTCAACTGTCAGAAAATTACTGAAATAACATTTTACCTGCTAATCATGACAGCTCCTTTGTACATGACGGAAAAAGTTGGCATTTTGAGGAGATTTTTGCGCATTCAGCGACGCGTGCCGTATGCCCATTCCTCTCGTGATGAGCGCCTCGCGGAGGTCCCGTACAGCGCGAGCCACATGATCCACTGCTGCAGCCCTCTAATACCCCTCATCCTAAACAACACCAACTTTGCCCACAGATTAAATCTTATGCAATAAGGCCACAGAAATAGTGGGCAGCTGTTTTTATATTTATATGAAGATTTGTTTATTTTATTTTATGTATAAATGATCGTAACAGGTGGCTCAAAGGAAAACTATTACTGACGTCTACGAGTGGACTATATAGTGCCTGATGTTCAACGCTACATGTATATTAATCCACTGAGGCTTTTAGAGATGTCAGGTTATAGCTGCACTCTAAGCCGTCCAATATGTCTTTTGGTATAAAACTATAATACTCCTCGAGTTTTATCACCTATACTCGATGAATTATCTCTACAAGAAAATAATACTACTAGAATACCAAAACATACATTTAAGAGTAACCATCATGTTAAAACACATATCATAGTAAACAAATGATGGAAATGTGTTGCCAAAGTCAACACTAATAAAAAATCTATATTATGTCAGATATAATAAAAAGTGCAGAAAATAAATATAAATTTTAACTGCTTTTATTTATGTCACTTTTCGGTACTAACAAAATTATCTTTTCAGATTTAGATTCAGCTTATGCACAACTTTATAAGGTATCTTCTTAGGATAACAACTGCATTTCTTCACTTTATGTTTTTAATAAATAAAACTTGAAACTAAATGAAAATCCTTTCAAAGACTTTCTATAGTTACCATTAGTCATTCCCACTGTGATTGTTTCAAGAGAAAAAAGAGAAAATAAAAATTGCTGAAGGTTTGGGGAGCACAACAATTATTCCCAAGTAGAAAATCCTTGTCAACTCTGCAAGACATATTTAATCTCTTAAACCATTTTCTCTTTCGAATTTTAGCCAGTGTCATTGTCTGTGATGATTTGATGCAAAGCTAAATGCTTTTCTCTCACACAGCAATCAGATTTACACAAGCATGTTTGGGGTAAAATTACACAAATGGAAATTATGTTTTGTGTATTCTTCTACACAAAATATGTAAAAGTTATTTTAAGGGTTTTGGATCAAGTGTTTTGGAATATTTTAGGGTCTTTAAATAAAATGACATACATGCATAATGTAATGTAGCGACTGTACCTGTTAAAGGGGATTACCGTCATTTAGCTCTCTAGTGGTGCTGGTGCCCCAGTTAGAGTCAGAGTGACATACTGCTTTAAATAAATTGTCACCCTGTAACTCTTTGCTGTCATTTCATTTGACACATGTCCTGTGACTCAGGTAGCACTTTTTTATCACAGTCAAAAAAAAGTCACATTAAGTTGTTCAGAAAACTGCTCAGAATATTGCTTGTCTGTAAACTTTATCAATTTCAAGTATCTAGTATATGCAACATTTTGGATAATGTTAGATGTCACATGCAGATTACTTAGATTACCCTCAATAACCATGACAGAAGCACATTATAGTAAAAATTTACTATAGACTTCATAAAAACATAAAGTAAATGTTTTTGCCATTCCTCACATTCTGCCAAGCTGCTGTTACCAGAAAAAGCCTTTCTTGTGCCAAACTCACAGCCCAAAATGATGTAATTTGAGGATTAGCTTCACACGTCCCAACATCATAAGCTTTATTTTTAAATTTACCACACAAAACTACTCTGGCTTTAAGCGTCTTGTAAATCTCCCTCCCTGTATATTCTCCAGTGAATCTTCTCTTAAGGTTAATATGTCAAGTGTGGTTTGCAGATTCACAAATAAAGCCATGACTGGGCAAAATACTTTAATGTACTCAGTAATCTGCTTCTAAGACAGCATGAGAGCACTTCTCCCAGTAAATTGGTGAACAGTGTGTACTATGAACACGGGCATCATTGGGGAAACCAGAATTATAATTTCGCATTAACATGTGAAATTTATATTAGGATAAAATTTGTCATTTTAGTTCATTCTTACTGATTCAAGAAATTTCAGATGTCTTGTATCATAAGTCTTTTAACTTTAACCTGCGTACCATTGCCTAAAAAAGTTTTGATCTCATTTGCTCTAAAAAGCTTGGTTGTGCCTACATTTGTAAAGCCTGGTGCAAAAGTGCTAAAAATAGTATATCAGGGCAACGTCTGTGATACAAGAGACAGCTGTTCTTTATTTAAGAATCTGCCATGCACATAAATAGCAGAAGAAGAAAGCTTAGGCAGAATGTCAGATATTTCACACTGGAAGGCTTACTATAAGACAGTGCAAGATTTAAGGTATTGAAATGTCTCCAGGAACATCCTGAAAAAATCCTGCATTGTGATAAAAATAAACTAAATTCAACTGTTTACACAACAGAATATATTCATGTGTCTATATCCTGCCTGCCTGGGATAAACGTTCATATAATGTTTATCTTACAGTTCTATCTGCGCCAGTACTCCACACAACATAACATACTCGCATCAGTTACTGTTCAGTTCAGTTGTTCAGTTACTGGCCTTGCCATTACAGCCGATTCAAGAAGTGCCACATGGTGTAAGAGCTCTGCGGTTTAATATAACAAACTAGTGGAAATAGTTAAAAGTTAAAGATGATCATCATTAAAATCATATCATTTAAACTCTAAAATTATGCAATAAGTTATAAAGCTCTTAAATCAAAGGTGTTTTTATTTTTGTAAATGATGATTCATTACAGCTTTCTGTCCATGTAATTAGTCGTAATGAGGAAAATAGAAGAAAGTGTTTATATGGAAGCAGATATCAGCAGTTTTTCTATTCGAATTTGTTTTTTATAGTCTTAATTGGCATGTTCAAAGTGTAAATTATGGTAAAATACCTTTTACAGCTCACAACAAATGTCCATGTGACATGAATATTTGTAACTGGACTATATTTGAGTCATATGGAGATCTGGTAAACATTTATTTTTTAATGTATGATTTTTTTTATTATTATAAATGTTTTAGGAATATAATTTGCATTAGGAAGCTTTAGGCTTTAGGTCTGATTGATTTTTAATAAATGATTTTTATCTTACACATCGGTTTAAGTGTGACATTTAGATGTTATCTGTTTCTTAACTTAGCTAATTGTCAAAAAACTGTTCAAGATTGAAACTGAAACTGTATAATCAACTAATAAATTTTTTTTAATAAAAAGTTGGGTATATTTTTTTTTTTTTCAGAACAATTTAAAACTCCTTTTATCTATTTGAAATACCATAAACACACATAAAAACGTGTCAACTACTAAAATAAGAAAAGATTTACACATACATGGCACATGAATGTTTACACATGTATGTGCTCTGTACGCAAACCACCTCATCTACTGTAACACAAATACAAAAACAGAGACCAAAAACAGAGATCTTTTTTTTCTTTAGCAGCCATGACAACCACCTATTGCATCAGAACTTTAATCACCAAATCTGCACAGTGGGTTGTTATCAGATTATAGGATAATCCAGTCCACGTTGAGAAATCATAATAGCTGGAGATGCACTGGAATCTGTTTTTACTTGCTTCTTTTTCTTGGGTTTCATCAGTTAATGAACCACTCATTCCACAAGTGATGGATGGGAAATGAGGGTGGCAGCTTTAGTCAAGCGCCAAGTTTCCATGCTGGAGCACTCAGTGTGGTGAAATGGGTTAATCTGAAACAGTCTAAAAAGCCAGTCTGACCTGTTTACTAACAGCTGTGTACTGGGCTCATGACTGCCCTCTATAGATAACGCAGAGAAAGACATTACAGGGAATGTCAAAACATACTCTTGCCGTCTGCAAGCCTGTTTGTCTGTAGTAGTCTAATACATTAATCAATGTTTCAATTTTTACAGAAATCTGAAAAGAATATTAATTTGTTAACAGAACAATCAAATGCCAAAAGCTTTAATGGTTGTGAAGTTTCAGATACTTTGTTTATGATGCACGGGTAGTTAAGTAGAAAGATTTATAAATATAATAGAACAGCATACTTATTCAATACACAAAGCTAAATGTAAGTCAAATAACATACTAATTTATGCCTGTTTTCTTTATGAATCCAGCTTTGTAAAAAAAAGAGAAGTTTTCTTAGATATGTGGGCGGAAATCAATCATCCACAACAAAGCTGACACAACAAACAGGTTTACACTGCAAGCTCTCGTTATTATGCAGGATTAATAAAACCAGGGCAGATTTGAGATTGGAATCAGCAAAAAATGATTTATTAATGATGGTTACTAGCAAAAAAAACTCAGTAATAAACAGTCATCATGTAGATAAATAATTGCTGTATGATGCAGTATGAAAATACAAATAAAGTGGGAAATTTTATGATACTTTGTTATTACTGTTTTTGTCATTAGTGTTTCTAAATAATTTATTCCTAGTGATGGAAAAATATACATGATGATAAAGATTAATTGGTTTAGTTGATGATTTAAATGTATTTTTAGGGCAAAACCAGGTTTAGTCAGGCCAGCTCTCTATTGTCTAGGCATATACAAAGTGTTAATGTGAGCCATAATAAAATAATAAGTTGTATACTGTATTACAAAACACTGAACATATTATATGATATGCATTATATGTTCCTTATTATATATAAATGTTATATTAGAAATATGTTTAAAAACAGTGGGATTCAAAGAAACATTATGCGCTGTTTGACACAACTGAATTTAACTGAAGCGCTAGTCTTAATTCTACTAATTAACCTGCTTCTTTAATTGCATTTATAAATCACTGAACTGTGCAAATGATGACGCCACCTTTTTATTGTAGCCAGACCTCATCTTCATTAAGTTTCACATTACTGTAACAGGCACATCATTGTGGCCATAAAAGCCGTTGAGTGTTTCTACTACAAACTTCTGCGTGTTCATACTGCCTGTCAAGATCTTCTGCACTGGCGAAGCAGTGTGTCCCAAAAATGTATCTGAAGCTTCAGTTCTCATCTAGACAAAAGGGAAATGCAAACCTGAAAGATTGAGATGGTGTCATATACAACTAATCCTGTTCTGTGATTGGTTAGTCAAAGTCTAAGCCAATAGAAATGCATTAATTTTCATAATGCAAAAGCAGTGCAAATGTTCAGAGCACAGGGACATGATGTGCCTGGCTGCTTGTAAAATACCTTTTGCACAGGTGCCTTCCCGATTAACATTAAACCACACTGGTAGTATAGTTACATGCCAAAGATGCAAAGATTTGTTTCTTTTTACTTTCCCCAACACTATAATGTTAAAGAAAGTGTTAAGAATGTTGTTATTTCTTTAAATATATTATTTCATATATTTTAAAAATTTCACCAAACCAAGAATTTGACTAGTCAATTGTAAATGGAGTATAATATTACTGTACTGTACTGATGTAGACACTAGCTATCCTCCCATTAGTTTCTATATGTTTAGATCACATGAACTGTTACTTCAGGTCAAGGGACAGCATCATTTCACTGCTACTCTAAGTAGCCTCATCTGACTCTTCCCATAGTCAGCTCATGTTCTGGTCTCCAAACGCTAAATTTAGCACATCACTGGGCAGATATTATTACAGGTACAAGCGACAATAGGTAGTCTTCCCATTAGTTATTATAATAAAATCTCCCATCACGGTATAACATTGAATAAATGTGAGAGAAATGTCTCTATTCCACCTGTCACACCTGCAATGATGCGCATCTAATATAAAGCAATAAATAAGAGAATTGAATGTCAAGCTGAAGAGTAAAAACCCGTCGATTTTAAAGAGTTTGTTTGCTGTTAAAACTCTCCAGCGTCACCCTATTTAACAAAACCTTCAGCTGTAAAACTAGTGTACTTTACTTAAAACTCTATAAACTTTGAAGATGTGCTTTGCTTTTGAGAATAATGTAATGTTTTCTTGATATTTTCATCAATTTAAGTGTCTTCGCATTTTGTCTAGTTTGCTCAAACTTTACGCGCCCACATTTCACTGCGTCTTAATAAAGCAAGAGTCGGAATTCACTTTTTCTTTACAATTACCAAAGCTTTAAGAAAACATGAATATTTGTATATGTCAAATGTGTCTTTTAAATGTTTGTAAAAGGTTTAAAATGCCCACAGAACGCTCTCACTGAAAACACGATGCTGTGGACTAGCGGTACCTCAAGCATCCATCATTAGGAACGTGAAGAGATACTCCGCTTTCCCCAAAAAACTTTCACACAAACAGCCTACACTGCAATGTATATTCATTTAGTAATTATTGTTATTTAGTAATTATTGTGAGTTACTATGTCAATATTACTAATACTACAAATATATGTAACAGCGCCGTCAGAAAGTGATAAGTAACGGTAAAAGATGCAAAAAGACAATATTTATGGCAAAACTCTAAAAGCGTTATAGAGATCTTACCAGTAAATCAGCGAAAGTCCATCAAAGCGCTCGAGCTCTCTCCCCCGTGGGTTCAGATAGGACATTGCATCCAACACAAACGTTAAGGTTGAAATATTCAGCTCGGAATCCTCTTTAATGGTATTAAATGTTGCCTCCAATTGTTTGCCTCAGACACAGAAGCGCAAATTCATGTCATGTCTCCCGCTTCTCAGCATCCCTTGTTGAGCACGTTCAAGAGTCAGCATTCATTCAGCATTAAATCAGTCATACAGCAACTGCCAGGCGAGACAGGGACTGCCAGTTTCTAATCTGTAAGACACGTGGTTTTCATGCTGACCTGGCCGTCTGTTAGACAGAGTCTTGCCGACAGCCCTCAAGTTACATTACTTTGACTTTTCATAAAATCAATGTCTGTTTATGTATACTAAAACAGTGGGAGACTCTAACTTTCTGTCTGTATTTCAAAAACAAAAGCAGGATGGCATTTGCCCCAAAAGATGCCCAATATGATGTCTAGGCAGGCAACTTGCTACAAATATATATTTATATATATATATACATACATACATACATACTTGTATGTCTTAAATGTAGCCTGTAAAGGATAGGTTAAAGCTCACTCGTGTGTATGTGTGCAGTCAGACTTAGGTGAAGCCCGGTCATGTCGTTTCTGCTTCAGGTAACTGTGATTAATACTCAAGCTGTTGACCTGTCCTACAGATCCTTTACACTGCAGTCTAAACACCAGGGGGTTTCCAATTTCCTTACATAGACATTTGTTTGCAACACAAATATCTGAAGTCCTTCTGTCCAAACCTGTCTACATTTATTCATAGAGTGGTGCACAAACCATGTTATAAAACTGCTTAAATAAAAAAACAGATGTTGTTTGTAGTGCAGTAAAATATAATGAAGGGGAAACTATCAATTAACTCAACTAAACTATTAATTTTGAGATTTTAAATTTTCTAAGCCTTTCTGAACAAACAATTCTATATGCATCAGAAACACAAGGATGTCTCATCAGGTGCAGGATTTAGTTTTTTATGTACTTAATGTACTTAACGGAATAAAGACTTTTACGAGGTCATGTTGGTATTAACATTTAAAAACCTAAAAACTTCTGAAAAACGTACAGATATTTTATAATATCTATTTTTATAATTAATTTGCATGTGATACTTTAATAATAAATTTTCGTCATTGATATTCCTGTATCTGCAGAAGCTTGTTTGTAGATTTAGCTGTAAAAATGCATTTGATCTTTATGAATGATGCATTATTGTTAGCCAACAAGCAAAAATAATTAAGGAGAGTAAACACAAAATTAAGCCATCATTTATTCACCCCCCTTTCATTTAAAACCTGTATATGACTCTTTTATCTGTGGTACTCTAAAGAAGATTATTTGAGAGATATCTCGTCGGTTTTGTGTCCATACAATGGATCTCAATAGAGGCCATTGTTATTTGATTGCCAAGAATCTTCAAAATATCTTCTTTTGTGTTCTGCAGACGAAAGTCATACAGGTTTGAAATATCAAGAGGGTGATTAAAATATAAAAGATTTTTTATTTTGGGGTAAACAAGCACACCTTTTCACGTCTCTTGTTTATCGAGGAGGCTCCCTCTAGTGATGAAGTTTGGTAACGCCAGCAGCACAGCGCAATGATTCACCAATGGAGGCGCTATTAGTGTCACATCAGTACTGTAAGCCACATGCTGCAGATCAGTTAAGTTCAGCATTTTATGTCACTGTATTGCATATGCATGTTTATACACCGCTTAACTTGCATTAACTGACATCACACAATCTTTATACCCATGAAACAATACACCCTGCCTATATTAATCAGCATAAATTCCCTAAGAAAGAAAAGTGACACTTTATGGAGTTTAGTAGAACAGACTAGCGACTGCCTTACATACCTTGAATGAAATCAGGAGGTGAGGTGTAAAGTGAAGAAAACAGTGGGTTGAATGGGTGCGGCAGCATGCTTCAGATAGCATAGTAGATCAGTGAGTATTACTGCACTTTCATGGCCATTCTCTGTCAACATACTTTTGCTTATCATAAAGTCAGCGCACCTTCTCCATCTGAGTCAGGCAAATTAAATTTGTATCTCTTTGTCTACAGATGGTGTGAATGACAGTCATTTCGATATATTAGCATCATGAAATGAGTAATAAAACTTTCAAAACATATGTTCAATACTCCTTTTAATTAAAATATATGACTATGTGCCAGTTGAAGCTAGGCAGGATTGGCTGGTTTTCACAGACCCTCCCCGTTGTAGAATGTAGGTGGGGCTGCACTGTCTGCAATGTTTGACCCAGCCAAGCAGGTTCCTCATATCTGACCTGGGTGTGGTTGTCACCTGTACATGTCATTGCCACTGTTTCATACACTGACAGCTGCTTTCAGCTGAACATATTAATCTGATTTATCTGGCCACTGAAACAAAAACAAGCAAATTGTGATGAAGTGATAAATAGAGTGATTCATAAATGGTGGCTTATAATCATGTTGAAATGTTCTGCTGGGAACTGGGGACTATGGCCAGACTGACTTACTGAACTGTGGCCGGGACAAAACAAGATTGCTGCAACACAGCAGTTTTATGTGTCAGAGGGTCTTTGGGAGGTTTTCAAAGTCTTTCAAACTCGAGCCTTTGCTTCCTGCTTTATACACAGTTTCAGGAAGGATTCAGCGTTGGGTATTCAGTGTTTCTCTGGATTCGCTTTGCATGCTTAAAAAAGCTTCCCAATAGTCCTGTCGTGTAAAAAGTAAACTGCTCATCCCAAACACACTCGTAAATAAAATATTACAGTCTGCAGTATAGTCACAAAAAAGGAAGTTTTGAGCAAGAACTGATGAACTGCAATTTTTTTCAGGTTTTCTATGCTGATTTTAGGGGGAAATTCTGTGGATCCTAGCTGAGATTTCTTACACTTTAATAGCCGTAGTATTTAAATTAGCCGATTATATTTTATAAGCAAAAACACGAGGGATGCGAGTTATATGGAAATGTATAAATGACAAACATTCAGATTCATTGGAAATCTGTTTAACTTTCTGTGGCATGCTGAACTCATGCAGTAAATTCCATCTAGGCCGGCTAAAGAATAGGTTAATGGTGCAGATAGTGTGGCGCAAAATTCATCACAACTGACATGTGTTGAAACAGCACTTACAGCAGTTGTAAATGTTTCTCTTTGACCTAAAGAGATGGGGCTAAGGCTAAGATACCTTCATGTCACTGTTATCTGCAAGAAAAACACCTGTTAAGTAAAGCTGCTAGACTAGGCCTTATCCCCTACAGAGACAAAAGTCATATTGTCACCAACAATGTCTTAGCATACCTCAGTGGATAGCTAGCATATTTGTGTTTTATGGTTTCTATGTGAATTTTTTGAAGTGTATGCATATAAAAACTGTGTGACACACCTGTAGTGGTAAGAAAATGCTGTTGTGTATATAACAATGCAGGTGCTGACACTCCTGTCATTGAGCTTTAAGTCTTCACACCCAGAAAACAGACACTCCTGTTTCAATTGAAATCAGAAGAACAGTCATTTCCTTAGATATCACTTGTATACATTTTGCTTAAATTTGATCTTTTATTGTTATAAATCTTCATTTCAACTACATTAGTTACTATTGTAGCCTATTAGTAGACACTTAGTGGTATGTCATGCATGCTTTAATCTAAAGAATCATAAAGAATGAAACTGCCGAGTACAACGATCACACTACAACTACTTATTTAAAATGCCTTGGTCTCTCCACCCATGTTTGAATAATGCACCTTGCACTAAGAGACATGCTCAGTGTGATGTAGAACACACCCTGCAGTTCACACTTGTACCACAGACAAGAATCTAACCTTTAAAGAATGAACTTTCGTTTGTGCCCCACACTACTATGAAGTCTATCAGACCATGTCTGACTGCTCTCAAGACCATCATTACAGCTGTGGAACTCAGCACACCCTATGCAAAGTAGGCCCATCCTGACAGAAGAATGTGTAGAAACCAAGAAGCACACTGTGGTGTCAGTCCTTCACAAAATAATCCACGCATCAGTCAAGACTTTTGATCATTACCTCCATACCTCACCTATGCCATGGGTGTGTAAGGGAATTCCTCCCTTTCACATGTTACATACATTCCTGGTTAGAAACCTACAAAGACAATATTTCTCTCACACATAGTATTCATTATCAGCAAAGCATACAGTATAGTTATTCATTTGCATCTAGTACGATGACAGAAAGTAAATTTCTTGCCCTTTTTACTTGGATTGTGTGTAGCAGATAGAATGTGGCAATACCGGTTAAAGGGTGAATCAGTACAAGCATATTTGGTTGAAAAGAAACTCCGGGGGCCATTAAAGAAGACTTGTCCAAATGATCCACATGTAAATTATAGGGAAACCCATTCACACTTATGAAGCGTTTAAAATTAGCACACCAGAGAAGGTGTTAATGCTGCTAGGGAGGTCTGACTTTTTACCAAAGTTAATATTTAAGCCTTAGGAATGGACTGTGTTCCTGTGTAATTCCCTAATAGTCTTCATAGTTGTGGCTTATCTTAGTTGTGGAGTATAGAAGTGACAAAATCTCATTGCCGTGCAGCTAGTTCAGTTTCTTCAAAGTAAGACATTACTATAACAAATTTAATGCCTTTTTAAAGTGGCAGCCATCATGGATTTGATCATGTAATTTATTGGTGTTCCTTTAGCTTACTTGGTAAAGCATTGTGTCAGCAATATAAACATCATGGCTTTGATCCTAACGATTGCAAATGTATTTTTTGAAGCTGGAAAAGTAAGATGTAGGATGCTCTCGGTTTTACCTGTTGACTGAATTTCTGTCTTGCCTCTCCTCCGAGGTCTTTTTATTTGATTTTATTTGAAATATAAATATATTCAATCTTTTTTATATTGTTATTAAATTTTTCTCTCATACTTTTTTTGCTGTAAAAGTAAAAAAATGTGGACTGTTTTCATTATGTCTCGTGTTACCACTCAATAGAAAAAATGTGAACAAAGAAATATACAACTTGAAGGCACTGTAAGTTACTTTGGATAAAAAGGTCTGACAAATGAAATTCTAATGGTTACAGTCAATATAGTAATACTAAATATGTTCTCTCTATTTTTCACTTTTGCAATATGTTCTGTACGCCAAATGCACAATAATGGCACTCACATACTCAAATTTCATACATTTTTGACAGTGTTGCAAACTTTAAGGAATTCATTTAAAGGCTTTTTCACCTGAAGGGTGCATGGTTCATAAGAGATGGTATAAGTTTAATAAGCACTTTTG
This sequence comes from Beaufortia kweichowensis, assembly GCA_019155185.1. NCBI lineage: Eukaryota > Metazoa > Chordata > Actinopteri > Cypriniformes > Gastromyzontidae > Beaufortia > Beaufortia kweichowensis. The sequence continues at coordinate 6,695,090 of CM032804.1, forward strand.
TTTTGCCTATTTTTGCATTTGGTTTGCGGTCAGTGCAGATGATCACTGCTTTTCAGAGTTGAAGCAAGTGGACAGCTGTGAACAGTATATCTTAAATGACACTAATCTATTTTTGCAGTCTGTTTGATGGACTTTTAAAGTTAACCCTGCATCATGTTGTCATAAAAGTATTGTTTACCCAAAAATTATAAGTCTGTTGCTACTTACTCACCTATATGTTCCATATGATGTTTTGCCATTAATGGAACACAAATTAAAACTTTTTGGAGAATACTAACGCTGGCTTTTTGCCATGGTCAGTGCCTAACCTTTTGCCTAATAACTACTTTTGTGTATAAGAAAAGTAACCATAACATACAGACTTGGTACAACATACAGGTGAGTAAATGATGACTAAATCTTCCTGTTTGAGTAAACTATTCCTTTAAGTGTAACTTAGAGAAACTGAAATGCATTCGGTTTCATTGTAATCAAGCACTTGAAATTACATATATAAAATTTGCTCACTGCTTTGTCTGGTCATGTGTACATTTTCATTCACGATTGTTCTTACAATCTTTACTTAACACCTGTTGAATTTAAAAAAGAAAGATTTACTATTTATATGGTGTTGGGCCTAAGGCGAGCAATAAAAATGGAATAGTAAGGAAGGGATAACCAAACCAGTATTGCTGTTTCCATCTGCGTTCATTCAAAAACAGACACTGAAACACACAATAATGCACACATACACACACCCCCTGATGACTCATTGTTTCTGCCTATCAAACAATGCCCAGTTCCCATGACTTTTCCTCTAAGAAACAGGATCCCTATTGACGGTTCTTAGCTGCTGTCTGTGCACAAGCCCCTGTTTTGAAGTTTAGAGATGCATTTAAAACAGATATAAAACTGTGCAAACTAAAATTAATCATGCTGACACTGTATAATGGATCAGGAATGTGTGAGTCTCAGTGTAACTGAATACCAACAAAGACTAAACTGGTTATATAAACTCTCTGTTGATCTCACAATGAATAATAACAAAGAAAATAAGATCTTTATTATAGAGCATGTTTTTACACATTAACATTTATACAGCTATTATGTTTTAAATATTAATGTGCATAATGTATAATTCATGGTATACTGGTAATTAAAACAGTCCGCATCCATTTACACTTCCCTTCCTAATCTTTCAATTATAAAATATGAAATTATACTGAATAATTACATCTGCAAAATAATAATAAATGGCTTGACATTTGCGAATTAAACACAGTCCAGTACGAGTCTACTCTGACAGTCGTCGCATGAAACTGTGCCGGGACGAGGGAGGGGCAACGCCTCTGTTTTGATAGGCTGCAGGTACGTTTCACAGAAAGAGGCGGACCCCCGCTCGTACTTTAACAGCAGATGGTGTTTTTAAAGCGTAACTTCTCTTTAAACGGACAGCGAGAGCTCGCGGGAGGGTAATTGATCTGTCGGTTTATGTGAGCTGTACCTGTCCTGTCAAACGCTTCAGGTAGTTCACGGAAATCCTCCAGAGTGGAATCTAAAGCGTGTCATCTTTACAGACGGCTGTTGGAGAAACTCCGCAACTGTCAACATGTTTAGCAAGAAAAAGTCAAAGAACACGGTGACCATCACGGACACTAAAAGGTCGGTGCCAACGGGATACATTATCCTCTCTCTCTCTCTCTGTGTGTGTGTGTGTGTGTCCTGTATGTCGTGTACTTTGTATCGATACAGAAGAAAACGTTGCGCAGTTATTCATCATTGCAGTACGTTTGGATTTGACGTGTGTTTTTATCTCGTATCGTTTCATTTGTATAGCCAAAAGTCAAACTCTTCTACAACATTTCGCATTTGTTTAGTGCTTGCTTGAGGTTGTTGTAGTAAGGGTGTGGCGCAAAGTCGCTGTAACAGGTTGGATAGCTTTTCTCTGCTCGGACACAAACTGAATATGTTTTATCTTCATGTTTAACATTTGGGTAGTCTCGCGGATACTTTTAAAGGATGCTTTGATGGTGACCAATTCAAAACACGAATACAAGTTTTATTTTTAGCCTTTTTTAGTGTGTGTGTTGAATGATGACTGTGAATGGGAAGCAGTGCTGAATTGCCCTCATCTCTTACAAACACTTGAATAACCTTCATACTGACTTTAGTTCAGACGATTCATTACAGGATAGAGACTCATATGTGAGTAAGATATCACATTCTGTCAACTTACAAAGTAGGAGGTTATATAAGCTATTCTGCATTAAGCAGTGCAGTAACTGATACATGCTTTTGGAGAATTAGTATAATTTTACTATATTAATACAAAATATTTTTATCAATGCATTAGAAAAGTAAAATGAACAGGTTCATTTATAGGGTATAGGAAGTGCATTAGCAAAAAGTAGAAGTTCAAGTTCAAACAAGCTTAAATTACTGCTGGTTTGACAGCTAATGTAGCCTTGAGCTTTCTCTATAGTAGTCACAGATATACTGAAAGCAGCCCAGAATATTTCACAGTAACTATGAAGAATATGCTCTCAGTTTTGTTGATTTTTCCTTTTTTATTGGTTACAGATGTAGAGTAAAAAAAATCTTTACCCAAATACATAGTTTTGCGTTTAGATCATCTTTGGGTGTTCTTTAACTGCACCACACACATTGTGTCACACAGTGTCAGATCTGCCAAGTTTTCTGACTTGTTTGTCTACTTCTGCTTGTGACAGAAACAAGACACGTCAAGAGGTGGGCAGTGTGTTTGCCATGACTGAAAATTGACAAAACCTTAGATTAACGCTGTTCTTGAATGTCCAGATTTGTCAGTCATAAACATATATGCTAATGTTATTTTAGATTTGTTTATTTGTTTTATTTGTGGATAAGGAAACACCTGTAGCAGGGAGTGGAACAGGGAGGCGAGCATTAAGTAATTACTTGCCACACCTACGTACAGCTATTAAATCAGATGCTTTTCTCTAGTGAAATTTTGTCCTGTAGTCTGTATTGTATCAATGAGGTCATTTACATGCATGGGATAATTTGTGCATAAGGATTTATGATTAAGTTATTCCTTTTTATGTCTTTTAACTAAGAAAATGGGCTTAAAAATAAGAAAAAAAACATTGTCATAGTCTTCCACTTTAACAACAGTCTAGCTATACTTTGCCACACATGTTAAGATGTTTTTACAGTAAATGTGAATACAGAGCAAATGAGACAGAAAGTCTTTGTAACCTTCTTACAAGAGAACACATGCATAGTGGTGCATGTACAGTGAAACCTGTTAGACCTGTTTGGCCTTCAAACACCCTCATTAAAGCCATTTTCTTACCACAATTATTCTCATTTACATATCACACTTTAAATAAATGAACAACAGACAGTTTAGCAGTTGTTTGCGCTTCTTTCATAAGACAATGGTGTCATTATAGGTGTTATAATTGCTATGAACATACTCCTTTTAATGCTTTGTGTTATTGAATGTTAAATAATATGTCTTGTCCTTGAGGCAAATATGGGCCAAGCTGATTATTTCAAGTTTAGTCATGTCTGTCCAACACTGTAAAAGACATTTTTTCAGAATTTAAAGAATTCTTGCCTACTATTCAACACTGTACATCGGTTTTGTCCAGTCATCTATTAATAAATGTAATTAATGCGGTAACATCTAAAGTGACTGGCTTTAATAGAGTGACCTACATTACCAGCAAAAGTCATTTTTAATGTTTAGATTAAATACGAATAAACCTTTAGGATAACTGCACATAATCACTTAGGGCACATTAAGCTTTTTTCTTAGCATCAGAGAACAGATCTGAATGAGATTATCTGGAATGAAAGTTTATGAGTTTGTTTATTCTTAGTATCACCCCATCGAATGTGATATTTTGAGTCTATATTTATTTCTCCGTCATCTCCGTCAAACATAAAATGGAGATGTTTAGATGCCTAGATGTAGTGATATCACATAACATCTCATTACCCTCACATCAGTTGGAGTCTGTATTTTGTCAAAATACCTAAAAAAATCTTGTATATCCAGATTAGTAAGACAACTAAGTAACCAAACGCATTGTATTTGTTTTAACTTCAGGCCAGGTGACAGTGATCTGGCCGCTCTGATTGACAAGTTGCAAAAGAATGCAGACAAGGTGGAGAAAAACATCATTGAGACAGAACAGAATCTCAATAAGGTAAGAGCAGCACACACATCTGTGGATTATAAATTCAACTCAAGATCAATACAAATTCAACTGCTAAAATTACAGATACTTGCTGTATCCTCACCATTAAGTTGAGGCTTTTTAGGGTGTAGGTAAAAATAACTATCATTCCATAACAATATCCTGTGGATCACTGATGCTTCTAGGACATCAAGAAAATCAATGAAGGCAAGCAGCCCCTGTACCAGGAGGACACCAACAAAAGGATCCTGAACTCGCTGGATCTACTAAGCAGCCTGGATGAGGATGCAGCCCAAGCCACCCGTCTGAGACACCCTCAGGCTGAGATGATTGAGAAAGAGTGAGTATATACATTATACCTGACCATCTAAGTGCATGTTTATCTGAAATAATCACTGTGTGTTCCATGCCAGCCAAAAAATTGTATGCTGATTAGATGTGCTCATTTTCTCTACAGTATGAAGCAGCTGCGTGTGCGTGTGATGAAGCTTCGCGAAGAGCACGATCGCATTTACAACATCCAAAGATCCGAGCACGTTCCCACTGTCAACTGGGGAAAAATGATCGATGAAAAGCAGGTGTGTAACGAAACATTCCTTTCTTTTGACTTTTCTCTTAGTAGTATGATTCATAAGGAACATGATTCATGTACAAAAATGTTTTGATGCAGGCGAATCTGAACAACAAAGGATTCGGCCAGGATCTACCAACCATTGAAAATGAAGTGGAGGAGCACAACATTTTCCAGAGCGAAGTGGAGGCACTGGCTCCATACATCAATGGAGACAAGGTACATTTGTTACTCTTTGTTTTAAAAAATTCAATACTACAAGTACAGAATGTTTGTCCTTAAACTGACATCTGTGACTCATCCTCTTGCTTGCATAACAGGGCAGTGATGGGCAGCAGGCGAAGTACAACAAACTACTGGTGAGTCTCTGTGGATTTGACTAAAATGAGCTCCATAATGTGCAAGCGTGTGATTTATTCTCTCTCATCTGTTTTTCCCAGGCGGCTTCCACGGCACGTCAGAAGAACCTGCTCAGTCTGAGGGATTACATGCAGCGCTGCACCAACGAGCTCTACTGGATGGACCAGCAAGCGGAGGAGCGCATCACATATGACTGGAGCGACAACAACCTTGACTATCCTGCCCGAAAGAGACAGTACGAGGTAAGGCTCAGAAATTTGCATACTGTAAATGAGTATTCATGCTATAAATATGCAGCAGCACTAGATGGCAAAAAGAAGAACCTAATCTGCAGATGAACTGCTGTATGGGGGAACCTGTGTGCAGTTTTTCTTGGTGTAAACATTAAGGACTTTATTTCTAACTCTATTTCTGCTTTGTAACAATAGAACTTCATCAGCAAGTGTCTAGAGTCAAAGGAGAAAACCGTCACCCAGCTGAATGAAGATGGAGAGCAGCTTATTGAGCAGAATCACCCAGGGAAAAATGTCATTGCGGTACTGTCACAAGCCCTTCGCTTTATAACATTAACCTGATAACTGTCACTGCACATATTAAGAATACACATGAAAATGCACTCAATGTTTCATCAATTTTAGATATGAATTTTTTTTTTACATTTTTTTATATATTTTTTTTTTCATTTGTAGTATTTTTCAATATAATTAACATTAACATTTTTATTTATTTTTGTTTATGTTTATTGTTATGAAAATTTGCCAAATATTTATTTTTGAGTCTTATACTTTTCCATCCATATATAGTTTGCAATGATTAGATTAGAATTTAACTATGAAATATTAAACTGAAGATTTTGTTTTAAGTTTGGATTTTAGTCAAACACAAATAACAGTGTGTAAAGATGCAACGTGCACGTTTTTAAACAAGTCTTATTTTTAGGCACACATGGAGGCTGTCCATGCTGATTGGAAGGAATATCTCAACTTGCTTATTTGCGAAGAGAATCACCTCAAGAACATGGATGACTATCACAAAGTCAGTCTGCCATATAACCCGATATAAATACAGAAACCTGTCTCCCCTCTACTTTCAGTCTTGTTTAATTGTGGCTTTTTATATTTCCAGTTCCACAAAGATGTTAGAGACACTAATGATTTAATAAAGCGCCTGGACACTGAGATCAACCAGAAGTATAACCCTGAGTTTAAAGACATGTACCAGCTGGAGGGCCTGATCACAGACCTGAATGTAAATACATTGTTTTAGTTTGTGCCTATTGTATTTTAACATTTTACAATTTTGCTGTCTTCAGTATCTGAGGGTCTCGGTGTTTGTATTGACAGGACCAGTCGAAGGCTATGGATCATTTCGACGAACGTCTCAAAGCTCTTCAGAAACGCAGTCTGCAGGTTCTCCCTTTGAAGTACCGCAGAGAGACTCCTCAGAAACTTCTCCCTATCGAGGCTCTGTGTGAATATGAGGCTAATGAGGTACAGGGTTTGAGCTCTCTCACTCTTTGCATGCAGCTTAGAGCTCCTCTAATTCCAGTCAGAGAAACATCAGCTATTATCACAGAAAAACGTTACACTTTGGGTTTCGGATTCCCCATCTAATGTATTTAAATCCTTAAGGCGACCAAATCTAAACCTCTGAAGACGTGTGTAGGGGATTTTGTACGGATTTCACATTTATTTAAAGAATCACAGTTTTTTGTGAGAGGGACTGAAACTGCAAGCAACTTGAAACTGAGCTCACTTTGCTTATTTTGCTCACAACGCAGGGCTCAATTTTGAGAGGAGAGCGCTACACCCTGCTCAGGAACAATGGGCCCAAATGGGACGTGAAGGACACGAACGGCCGCACCATGAACGTTCCAGGAGTGTGTTTTATTATCCCACCCACTGACCCAGAGGCTGTGTCCACTGCTGAGAAGTGAGTCCTCAGTTTGTCATCTTTACAACTGTATCAGTTTAATACTGGTCTAATATAAAAACATTTTGTTTTCTGCAGTCTGATAAACCAGCACAAAGGCATTAAACAGAAAGTGGCCAGCAGCAAATCTGCATTACAGACACGGCTTGGGGATCTCAGGAAAGAGAGTCCGAGCGGTCAAGGTTTGTAAAGTTTATGCCCTTGTTTTACCTACGTTTTACAAAATGATTAAGTATCATTCTTCACAAAACAAACAAATTGATGTAACTACATCACAAACCTATAATAATCTTTTTCTATAATAAAAGTTTATCTTGTAATAAACCTATATTAATCATAATACTATAATAATCTTGGCTTCCAGTTGGACATAAATACTACTTATGATGACTTATCGTTTAATAAGTGAATCACATGTAATTTAGCAATTGCTCAAGCAGATTCAGTGAAGAGATGCTACTCTTTTACATAATACATTTAAATCTACATATTTATAATGAAACTACTAAATCTGTCCAATCACAGATAAACAAGAGCAGCAGTGCCGTCAGCTGATGGCAGGACTGGATAAAGTGATTGGTGATCTGGATAAGCAAGAGAAGGGCATTTACTCTCAAGTGCGCCCCCCGCTGGAGCAGACACGACCTGTGCAGGACAGCGCTGATAGACGACAAGGCATGAGGGTACAAAATGTTTGATTTTAGTAACTGTGCCACTAAGCCTACAATGAGGAATTTCTGCATTAAGTCTTAATCCATCAATATCTTCGCAGGACATTGCCGCTGCTGTTCGTAAGATCGAGCCAGAAAAGACAACAAAAATACAAGAGGCGGAGACCTTCCTCAAATCAACTCCCAAATGTGCAAGTGCCCCACAGCTGTATTCCAAAGTGGATGAGACTAACAAAAAATACAACAAAGTCGATTTGCTGCTGAAATGTGCAGACGAAAAGTATGTCATTTTTTTCTCGTACACATTTTGAGAAATAAAATCATGCCAAGTGAGAGGTTAGATTTTTATAGCAAACTTTGTGTGTTTGTAGACTGCAGAACTCCCACAACCTGGAGAATTCTTTGCAGAATGGTAAAACTCTACTGTCCACCTATGAAAACAAACTGGCAAGAGAGGAGGCTGCTCCATCTGATCCCAGTTCACTGGATAAGACTCAGCGCGAGTTGGCGGTAAGATTCTACAGTCTATATCTAGTATATGATTAGACGTACTGTTGAAGGTTCAACAATTTCCAATGCATTCTCTTACACAGGATATTGCATCTGAGCTGAAATCAAAAAAAGCTGTACTCACAGAGGCCGAGCAGAACCTGAGAGCTGCCAAATCCAGCTGCAACAACATGGCCACCAAAGTGCAAGAACACTGTCCTGATATTGAGAGACAGGAGGCTGATGTTCAGAAACTAAGCAAACGCTTTGACAACCTGAACAGACAGATTGATGCAAGGTAAGTTAATACTGAATCTACGCTAAGCTTCAATCAAATCATGTTTATTGTTGCATCAGATTACAATATTTACAGGTATAATAGTGAAAATCAATAGAAAATCAAACATATTTGTAGTCTTACAAATGTGCTGTGAAATGTAATAGTTTTAAAATATATCCAATAGAAGAGTGAAAGTGTAAAAACTGACCTGAATTTACATCATGAGTTCTCAGTTTGAGTTTCAACAGTTCTTTCTTTATCTTTCTTTTTTAGAGAAATACATTCTTATTGTTTCAACTGAAAGTGTACAAATGCACAGCTACACCTTTAATGATTTCCAATATTTTAATTTTACAGATCACAAAGTCTGCAAAAAGCCAAAGTTGCCTATGCGAACTATCGCAATGATTATGACAACCTAAATAGCTGGCTTTCCCGAGTGCCAAACTATGAGCCACGCGAAACTGATGATATCAAACAGATTGACACAAAACTGAGAAATCAAAGGGTAAGTCTTCAGCTATCATTACCATTATTCCTGTTGGATTATAGCGAAATGTGATTTATTTATCAAAACTATGTTTAAAATGGACAGAGTCTGCTTTCTGACATCGCAAGAAAGGAATCAGACCTGAACAATGTTTCAAGAAACGCACAGGTTTATCAGCAATCAGTCAAGGTATGAAAACAATATTGTATTACTTACAGTGGATTACCTTGTGATCTTGTGAATGCAAAGAAGTGTGAACATTTTGTGTTACTGCTTTCAGGACTATGAAAATGAAGCTGAACGATTTAAATCCATTCTTGACCTTGAAGATGGTTTGGTTCCTCAGACATACAAAAGGACCAGACTTGAGTCTCCTGCAATGAAAGTGAACAGAGAGGTGATTGTTTTTTCTTTAACATAAACCAAGTAACATAAATCAAGTAATTAGTTCCTCTTAGTATTTTAGGACAAATATTTATGCTGGCTAAAGTTAAAACATTTTTTTTTTGCATTCAACAGGAATCTGCTATTGAGGCTAAATTTACTGAAGTGAATGCAGTAAACAAACAGAGACTGCAGAACTTAGAGTTTGCCCAAAGTCTTCTTAACCAGGTACAACACATTATCAAAGGCAAATAATCATTGACTTAAAGCATAAACATTTCTATAATGCTTTTGTGTATTTCATCATACGTTTTAGCAACCAGAGGTTTCAGTTATGAGGCAAGAAATTCAGACTGTAAGATCATCAGCCCCAGGAGAAGAGCCCTGGAGAATCAAAAAACAGCTTCAGGAAGAAGTTCAGCGTAGGGAACAACTAGAAAGAGAAATTCAGTCAATCCAAAGTGACATTTATTTACTGGAGGGCCAAAAACCACAGGACACAATTATCAAGAATGAGGTCATCAAAAAGGTGCATGATCCCCAACTGGATGAAGAATATCACAAAGTCCAGCAGAAACTTTTGGAAGAAAGCAGGACCACTCGTGTCTTGGAGAGTGAACTGGAGACCCTCCGTGTAAAGCTCCGTGGGATCGAGACCGAAATGAAAGAGGGAGCCCAGCAGTATACAGTCAAAGAGGTGCTCCGCATTGAGAGAGATAGGGGACAGGAGGAGGAACTCAGGAGATTAAGAGAAGAGCTCGAAGAAGTTAAGAGGCAGAAAATAATCAGAGAAAATGAAATCACTCAGATCCATAGGCAAGTGACTATACTTGCAGAGGAGAAAAACAGGGAGCAGGAAGTCATCCGTGAGGAGGAAGTTATTAAGGTTCAAAATGACCCTCAACTGGAGACCGAGTATAGATTGCTGCTTGACAGAAAACAAAAAGAAATAGATAGCCGAAAAGAACTTGAAGATGAGCTTCGATTCCTGCAGGATAAACTAAGGCGTCTTGAAAAAGAAAAGGCAATGGCTGAAGAGAAGATTACCATCAAAGAAGTCTTGAAAGTTGAGAAAGATATTGCATTGGAGAGAGAGGTAGGGAACCTAAGAAGACAATATGAAGATGAAAAAACAAAACGCAGCTCCTTGTACAGAGAGAAAACAGACCTTCAACGCAAGATTACTAGTCTGGAGGAGGAGAAGTCAAAGGTCATCATTCAAGAGAAAGTGCGTGAGATTGTTCGACCTGATCCTAAGGCAGAAACAGAGGTGGCTAATCTTAGACTTGAACTTGTAGAGCAGCAGAGAAGAAACAAAGATTCAGAGTTTCAGCTGAGGTCCTTGCACGATGAATTAACAATGCTTAAAAACAGAGGCCCGCTAATTGAATACAAAGAAATCATCAAGGAGGTCATCAAATACAAGACTGACCCAGAAACGGAAAGAGAACTGGAGAAACTCAGAAACGAAATTGTGGACAAAACTCACCAAACTGAGAGATTCGAGCTGGAGATCATTCAACTCAAAGAGGAGATTCAAAGATGGAAAGACACCAAGCCTCAGATTCAGACTAAAGAGGTTGTAAATGAGATCCTGCAATACAGAGAAGATCCCAAAACCAAGGAGGAGATTGAGAGTCTGAAGCGAAAACTGGCTGAGGAACAGAGGAAACGTTTGGACCTGGAAAGCGAAAGGGCAGCCAACGAAGATAAAATCAGGATCAAGAAGATAGACTTATCGCAGGTGAGGGAAAAGATCGTCCAGCAAGAAGTGGTCAAGGTTGAGCAGGATCCAGGTTTAAAATCTGAATGTGACACCCTTTCTCAAAACATCAACAATGAGCAGAAACAAAAGGAAATCATGAAGGAAGAGCTGCTCCGGCTGCAACGTCAAAAGACTGACTTAGAGCTTCAGATTGAAGAACTGGAGCGGGAACGCAAAGCTCGCAGAGAAGCCGAGCTTGAAATTCAGAGGTTGAGAATAAGGCTTAATGAATTAGAGATCAGGGACAAGGAAAACCGAGAAAAGGTTACCGTAAAGCAAAAGGTTGTGCTACAACAGGATCCTCAACAAGAAAAAGAGTACTCTATCCTACGTCTTCAGGTTGACGAAGAGAGGCACAAGCGTATGCTCTTGGAAAAGGAGTACAACGTCTTGCTGCAGCAGCAGCTGACGCTTGAGAAAACAGAAGTTCGTGAAAAGGTTGTGCGAACTGAAAAGGTTCAGGTGGAGCGTGACCCCGAAGCAGAGATTGAGATCGACCGGCTGAAGAGAACTCTCAGAGAAGAGGAAAGCCGACGCTCAGAGTTGGAAATAGAGCTTAGAAACATAAACACCAGGCTTTCCGAGATGGAGTTCACCAATACAAAATCATCCAAAGACCTCGACTTCATTCGTGATGAAAGCAACAGATTACAGCAGGAGAACCAGAGGCTACAGAATGAAATAAGGAGGTTTCAAGCCGAAATCCAGATCACGACAAAAGAAACCAGACAAATCACAGACAGCGCTCCAGTGGAGAATAACAGAAACCTGGAACTTCGACTGGAATCCTTGCAAAGAGAACTTTCTGAGCTGCAACGTATCAGAATGGAGAAAGATGCAGAAATCGAAAAGCTTCAGAAAAGTCTGTCCGCAATGAAGGTCAAACGAGAACAAAGAGAAAGTCACCTCCGCCGTTCCATCGTCGTCATTGACCCAGACACCGGCAAGGAGATGAGGCCTGAGGAGGCTTACAAGCTCGGTTTGATCGAGTGGAAAATGTTCGTCAACCTTCAGAGTCAGGAATGTGACTGGGAGGAGATCACGGTCAAGGGTCCCAATGGCGAGTCCTCTGTTCTTCACGACAGAAAATCAGGCAAGAAGTTTGCCATCGAGGATGCTCTGAGGGCTGGAAACATCACAAACCACCAGCTGCAACAATATCACAACAAAGAGATCAGTATCCAGGAGTTTGGTGTCATGCTGTCAGGCACAGGCAAATAAATCTACTAATCCAAAAAAATCATTATTTTTATATTTTGTTAAAAAGCTCCAGTATGCATACACAACTGTATGTGTCGCCAGATTGTCATTCTCTTATGGATAAAAATGTGTATTTATTTTCAAATGCATTCTTATATCAATGCAAGATGGTGTTCCTTTGGGTATGGTGCTGAATTTGGGTTATTGTTTTTATCATTAGTCCTAAAGTGTTTTAATTGAATATTAGCAAGTAACGCTTTAAGAATCTGATCTAATATATGCATATAAAGTGTGTGCCTTAATGAGGAAATAAATAAAGTATCTATCTATCTATCTAAGGTTACAACCCTATTTGTTTCTTTTTGTCAACTTTTTCACTTGTGTCAGATCTAATCTATGTTACTTTCATGTTTGATTTGAGATTAAAATAAAATGTGGGTAAACCTGAGCAGTGCGTCTTTATTTTCTTGATATTTTTTGTAAAGGTAGAACTCAATGCCAGTTCAGACTTCTACTCTGATTACTGATGATATTAAAATAATTAAAATGTATAATGGATTAAATGTGACCCTGTCTGTGAAAACCAGGCTAAAGTCTAAAAATCTAATTCTGACGTTTAATTTTACCTCTTAATTTCACTATGATTTCAATATTTGACATAATCTTACTCTGTCAATATTAAAGATATCAAGGTTATATTTACATTTAGGAATGATTTTATGTAGAAACCAGTAAATCACAAAAAGAGAAGAGTTTTTACAGGCAGGTTCCCAAATACCTAAAAGATATGTATGGTTTTTTTTGCAAGAATGTGTAGTTTTAATAAGTTCTGAATCTAAAAAGTAAGACAATTAATAGACTTAAAATTATGTATTTAAACAAATAAGTTGCCCTCACCTCTTAAAGGGATAGTTCGCCCAAAAATGAAAATCTTCATGAGAAGCTCCAGATTTTACACTGGACAACAACTGCGTCTCAAAATGGCCTTTAAACTTGCTTAAAATAAAAAAGTTATTAATGACATTGAAATGACACTGCCAAAAACACGGCAAACTAGCGCTTCAATTACAATGCAAACACCAAAGCGCTATTCATTTCAATGAAAACGTTTGTAGCTACTTCGTTGCGTTGCGTCACCTTGCGTAGCTGGTTTGCGTGGTAGATGTGGTGTAAGTGGGTGTGTTCATTCCCTGCATTCAGTGCGACGTTTCTCACTAACAGTTTAAGATGGCGACCGTGCATCTGAGGATCGGGGATTTGGTTTGGTGAGATAACAAATTTAACTTTTTATTGTTTGATTCAACACCTTAGTAAAATACATTTTCGTGCTCAGAGAAGAGCAAATTTCATATTTGTGCGCGGTTCTATAAAAATATTAGTTTCGAAAGCCGAACATATGGCCCAGCCAGAGTGACGACAAGACAAACATTGAGCAGCAGGCTTGAGAGAGCTTAGCCTGTGAGCTAACCATAACTTTACATGTTTATAGAAATGTTATGTGCTGTTGGGATAGTTAAAGCTTTGGGATAGTTAAATCTGATGTTTACATGTGTAACTGTGCGAATATTATATTGATTACGAGTTTCAGGTCTGTTGGATGTTAGTGTGAAACTGGTTAGCGTCAGTAGCTAGCCTGTTACGAAGCGCCACAGCTCTCTTCTTTAAAAACCCTCGATCGAGCCACAGCTTCATAATAAACATTAAAAATAACTTTCTTATCTTAATGTATATTTCAGGGGCAAGCTTGGACGCTATCCACCTTGGCCAGGAAAGGTAAGCTGTGATCAAGTAAAAGATTAAGTTGAAGTTGTATTTCTGAGGTCAGCTATGCTTGTTTGTTGCCTGTAGTTGTTCATGTAGACAGAGGTCGAGGTCACTAGTTGTTTCTCAACTTTGTAATCTATCTACTTAGAAAGTGTTTTGATTGCTTTAAATAAAATAAAATGAAATGCCCCAAAAAAATGGCCAAAATGCTGTCTAGGTAGGCAGCTCGCTAGAATTTAGGACATGGTGGTACTCTTATGAGCAGATTGTTATGGTTAACAATATGTTCCTTTTGATTGTTTGGTAAATGCATTCATTAATCCTCTAACCATTTCTGTGTTGTCAGATCGTCAGTCCTCCGAAGGATCTGAAAAAGCCAAGAGGCAAAAAATGCTTCTTTGTCAAATTTTTTGGAACTGAAGATCAGTAAGTGCAAAGATGATCCTGGGTTACTTCAGAGGTCAGTCGTTTTTTAGTAGATCTTGACTTTTTTTTTTTACATGATTTGCCCTTTTAGTGCCTGGATAAAGGTAGAACAGTTGAAGCCTTACCACCCCCACAAGGAGGAGATGATCAAGATAAACAAAGGCAAGCGCTTCCAACAGGCTGTTGATGCAGTTGAGGAGTACCTGAAGAAAGCCAAGGGGAAAGATCAGGTTTGTCAATTTACAAAACATGTTCAGTAGGACCTGTTGTAGCTGGTATTAAAGTTATTCTCTTGATCAGAGTAAGTCTCTTCTATACTTGCAATCTAAACAATTGAAAACAATAGTTTTAAACTTGGAGTTTAAGATGCTCATCGACACTAAAACTGCTTATGCTCTTGTACTATGCATGTGTAAAATGCTTCACCGTGTCATTTCTGTCAAGCCTTTATTTACTTTTTTCCTCTTTCAAATGTTGCAAAGCTGTAGAGGCAAAGCAGTTTCTACTTTTCAATTTTTTAAACTTATCCACTATTTTTGATAGCTTTGGTAATGTGGACAAAAACACAGTCTCAGTGCCAAAATGGCAAATTAAACAAAAACGGGTCTAATAGATGAGTTGATCTTTTGGTGTTTGTGACACAGTTATGAACAACATATCTTAAAATGATAATTTTCAACATTAAAGGAAACTGTTTATTTTACAGACACACTCTGATGACAAAAGCAAATCAGAGAAAGGCCGTAAACCAGCGAAACCAATGAAGATCATTGAAGAGGATGATGAAGATGCCTTTAAGGGTGGCTCATCAGACAAGGTTGGAAGACAATTTTTTATTCTTAAATGACACTGTTGAAGGCGTGAACACAATTGTAAAGCTTTTTTGTCAGGTTCATCAAAGGCCATTTGCTGTTGCACCTGCTGTGGACTCAGGTTACATTTGTATGGTTTAGTCTTGGATTTGTCTAGCGGGATCCACCTGTTCATTGAGACTGTTGTCATCTTTTGCAGTGAATCTCCCAGGCTGTTTTTAAATGGCTAAGTTAGGGATGATAAAAATAAGACAAAGCCATTCTGTACACCTGGTGAATGTGTCTCTCTTTCCCTTAAGGAACAGACTGATTCTGACCCAGAGCCATCCTCTGTACAACGGCTGGTCGCTGGAACAGTATCAGGATTCAAATGGGAGAGCAGTGTAGGTCTCATTCAGTTTGTTTCTGCCATATCTGCATTTTTATGTGTTCTGCACATAATATGCCTTAGATAAGCTTTAAATAAGGCTAATCAATGGCGAGGCTGAAGTAGATTTTGGTGCAGTAGCAGATTGATAAAGGTCATTTTAACTCAAATGAGATGGTTTGGAAATACCACTTTGTCAAATTTCGAGCCAATACATCCTTTACTATATAGCTGCACCTCGCTGTAAATAGTCTCAGATTACTATTAGGTCAGTAAGTCTCTTTGGAGAATAGTTTCCAATTTAACTTTTTTCCCATTATAGCCAGTAAAGGATGACCCACATTTCCATCACTTTCTGCTCAGCCAGTCTGAGAAGGTAAGGAGATATTTTGCTGGGATGCTGAATGATTTTAGAGTTAGTGCAACCTCACCCCTGTCTCTTGCACATTGCACACAATGGCTGCTCTGAATAATTCCCTTCACAAACTGCTTCGGGTGATGCTTGTAGGGAGAATCTGCAGCATGGCAGTTGGACTGAGTTTATTATGTACCGGTACAAGCCACGTTGAGCTTTTTGATCGATCCTGAAGTGACATGTACTGATCTTCATAGTCTTCATATAGTAATGATTAAAGGGTATTTGTTTGGTCTGTACTCCAGGGTCCAAAATTATCACTTGCCAAGCAATGAACACCAAATTAGATGTGAATTAATTTCATAAGGAACTACAACAGAATGGTTGCACTACACAGCTTTGGTTACATATGATGAAAATCTGAGCTGTTTACTAGAAATAAAAATGAGAAAAGGGTAATACTGCCATTGTCATAGGGACAATATATTTTTAAGAAATAATACTGAACATTTGTATTTATCATGTGAACAATGTATTTATCATATCACATGCAAATTATAATTTTGAACCCTGCCTGTTGTTGCACCATTTGTTATAAGACAGGACATCTAAATAATTGATTAGTTTGTGGGGGTACAAAAAAACGAATCAGGAAAGCTTGTTTTCAGCCAACAGAGAAGAGATGTCCTGCCAAGATACTGTTGTGCTTCTGTTCAATTGCCAGTTACACTAGCAAACTGTTAATATGACCTATCCTTTCCTCTTGGCACTTCCTCATCGGAGGAACATTTCCTTCTTGCTTGTCTTCTGTCCTTTCGCTTTCAGGCACCACAGTCAAAAACAAATGGATCTTAATATTGTATCTCTAAAAAGGAGTGTATAAGATCTGCCCAAGGCTTTTCCCAGAAGTACTTTGTGTTCGTGAAAGCTGTGTCAGCCATTGTTGATCTGAGTATAAGTGTCAGTTAAACTGAAACTGAGCGTGTGGCTGAGCATGATAACTTTATTTTCAGTTCCTAACCCTGGCTTTGCTCCTGGTCCTGTGCTCATGTATCAGATACAGCAGTTTGTATCTTTATGACAGACTGCAGAGAATAATATGAGCCAGCAGAGCAATGACAAACAAGATTTTAAGATCATTTGTGACTGTTGTGCCAAAATGTTTCCCCTCTCACTTTTTACTTGGTGTTTTACCCCAATCTGCACCTAGGACCCTTGAGTGAATTGCTTTATGGTTTTTAATACAAGATAGTTTGTTTTTGTAAACTAAATGCAACATTCACTTCTTTCATTGCAGCCGGCGTCATCAATGGAGCCTATCACCAAACGCTTAAAGATTATTGAGGAGGTGAGCACTGCCTGAGAAATCATACTTTACGGTTTATTCAGTAATTTACTACTTAGTCAGCCGATAATACGTGGTTATTGTAATAATTGACTTCTTTCTCGCAAAGGACACAAGATCGACATCAATTCAGGCAGCGGACAGCACAGCCATCAATGGCAGCATCACACCTACAGACAAAAGGTCAAATAAAAGATGAATCACGTACTTCAAAAGGCTTCTAAAGTTTTAAGAGCACATTGAAAATATGAAATATGGAAGTTGTAGGTTTTTGGAGAACATCTTTAGATCATGTTGATATGACATGGATCGTTAAGTCAATGCTAAAATTTAAACAAAAGGGGACATTTAAAAAATGTTAAGAAATTACTAGGAAGTTGATCTTGTCACTTAAACTGTTATGCTGATTAAATAACTTTGTATTAAACTAGCTTAATGCTGATAAAATTATATATTTGTTTTAACAGGATAGGGTTCCTTGGACTGGGGCTGATGGGAAGTGGTGTGGTTTCTAATCTGTTGAAAATGGGGCACGTTGTGACAGTTTGGAATCGCACAGCAGAAAAAGTTAGTTAAAATCTTTAAATACAGCCTCTTCAGATATTGAATATGTGCTTATGTAAACATCATATAAAAAATGTGTTTTTCCTGCAGTGTGATTTGTTCATCCAAGAGGGTGCCAGATTAGGACGAACGCCTGCAGAGGTTGTGTCCATGTGTGATATCACATTTTCCTGTGTGTCAGACCCAAAAGCTGCCAGAGATGTAAGTTGATGTCTTTGTTTGCAGTCTATAAAGCAGCTTTTTAACTTAGGGTTTATCCATGTACAAATGTTGTTTCTATTCAGTTGGTTTTAGGTCCTAGTGGAGTGCTACAGGGAATCAGACCTGGAAAATGTTATGTGGAGATGTCCACTGTCGATCCAGAAACCATCACAGAGCTTGCACAGGTAACCAGCCTGTTTTATTTTTCCATATTGTTCTGAATTTGACAGAGGAAGCATGTAACTAAGGTTTATTTAAATCTGTAGGTCATCACATCCAGAGGTGGCAGATTCCTCGAAGCTCCAGTTTCGGGCAGCCAGCAGCTTTCCAATGACGGTATGCTGGTCATTGTTGCTGCAGGAGACCGCAGCGTTTATGAAGACTGTAGCAGCTGCTTCCAAGCAATGGGGAAGACTTCTTTCTTCATAGGTACCTGCATCTCTCAGTCATGGCATGAACATGTGTGCAAGGTTGATGTGGCATGGTGTTAACTTTATCCTTTGTGTGAAGCAGGGGAACCAGGAAATGCCTCAAGAATGATGCTGATCCTCAACATGGTTCAAGGCAGTTTCATGGCAACCATCGCGGAGGGATTGACCTTGGCGCAAGCCACGGGACAGTCACAGCAAACGTTTTTGGATATCCTTTGCCAAGGACAAATGGCAAGCACATTTGTGGACCAGAAATGCCAGAGTAGGTTTATTTCAATGTTAACAAAAAAGTTCACTCGTTGTGCAGCTTTGTGGAAATGTTACCTTGTCTGTGAAAACCCAGCTAAAGTCATTTTTGTGATTTACTTTTTCTACATAAAATCTTTTGTATGTATAATTTTTAATCATTTTCTACATAAAACGAACATTCTGTAAAATATTAATATGATGTCTTTTTTAATATTGACTGAGTAAGACGTTGTCAAAAATTGAAATCATAATGAATTTGATTGAAATCAGACTTTCCAGCTCGTAATTTCTGTAAATATGTAGTTTGTTGAACAGTTTCCTACTATTTAGTAACTGTTTTCCACTTAAGGATGAAGAAATTTTATATCGTAGTTGCCAAGTGAAATTTTGTGGCACTGAAAATCTTTTGATGACTTTGCTCTGTTTCTTTTCAGATATCTTGCAGGGCAACTTCAAACCGGATTACTACCTGAAACATATTCAGAAAGACCTGAGGTTAGCCATTTCGATGGGAGATTCAGTTAATCACCCGACTCCAATGGCAGCAGCTGCAAATGAGGTGGGCAAAAGATATATTTTTATAAAATTGCTTCCTGTGCATTAATGTAGCTGCAGTTTTAGTAGGAGTCTAAAATAAAATGCTGAACTGATTTGGACATGCTTTGTTTATATAAATACATATGGACCTAAAACCTTTATTGCTTTCTAAATTTTAACTTCTGCCTACATTTTAAGTAATGCATTTCTTTATCATTCTGCAGGTATACAAGAGGGCAAAAGCATTGGACCAGTCAGACAATGACATGTCCGCAGTCTACAGAGCTTACATTCACTAATTTTGTAGATGTGCTCTATGTCCTGGACCATACACCTCACCTACTTTTCCTTTGTTTCTCTCCCTCTGTCTTTCTCTCTTCTGCTGATGAATTTTGTTGGGCACCAGTGATGTTTTCCCATGTGTAATGGGATCTCTTTAGCAGCCTAATCTGAGCATTGCACTGACTATTATATCTCTGCACGTATGCCTAATAGGAGGCGATTCATCGTCTTGCAATTGATTATTTTATTGTGAACGTGCAGTTTATTCTAACCGCATTTCATTGAGACTACTGCGTACAATGCAGTCTAAGGTTTTATTTATCAGTCATATCATAAACGAATTCCCTTAGTGTAGTTTCCCCACGTTCAAAAATCTGCAAAGAAGCTTAAGGAGCACGATGAAGAAAAGCCACTGCATTGCCTTAATACCCATATATGATAGATGTATTTATTTATTTTATCTCTGAAGATCACCATCCTGTCAGGTGCATTTTGGCCGTACATTTTTTTCTAATTTTTGCTCTCATTTGTGTAGTTCAATAGTTTGTTTTAGCGTCTTGTACGTGCCGTATTTTTATTGGCCATGTAAAAATCCCACAGAACATTCAGAAACAATACATCACTCAGTATGAAGTACCTTATGCTGAAAGCATGCAACAGTTTTCCCAAGTATTAAACCTGTCAGTAAAGATTTTTTTAATGTTGTATTGGCCAGGTTTGTGTTACAGTATGGAGATCTCTTAACAGGGCTGTGGAAAAACAAACATTTGGAATCATTTTATTTTACTTTCTTTATTTGAAAACTTTTAAATTAGACCTTGTAAGTGCAAATGATTTTTTTGCACAGGCAGCTGGCAGGGTAATCTGTTGCCTTAATTAGATATTTTCTTTCATATGATTTGTTTGAAAGACTAATTGACTGTTGGAAACATTTTATTTTACCTACCCTTACGACATGAAGAGAAAAGTAAAATGCAGAAGTAAAAGTTTAAAGTCGAAATGAATATAAAATAATTTTGCAGCTTTTATCCCTAAATTATAATGGATTCATGCGTTTATTTTAATGTTCAATATGTTTTGGCCATGTATTCAGTGGCATATAATTTGGTCTTTTTTTTTTAACTCAAATTACAGGGTGATTTCTACAAAATGGTTCTGCCAAAAAATGAAGTGCGTGTAAGGAAAAATATTGGTTATTAGGGATTATGTAAGATTAAGATATTGTATATATCCCATTAAAGGGTTGGGTTATTTGAATACGTGGAATAACATGCTTTCAGTTTGACTCTACTGAATTTATTAATCAACTGGTGTCTTAATATTGTAGGTTGTTCTGTTGTCTTTGCTAATGGGTTTATTTACTGTAAATGGTTTATTGATTTTGTGGCTTTCAGAGTTGGTTTTGACATACTGGCAACTTCTTAATAGTTGTGCAAGGAAGGTATTGGTGTTATAATTGGAGTTATTTATAATTTCATGTAAATGTGAAATTTCTTTTCTTTTGTTTGTGCGGTCAACTGAACCCTCTGAATAAACAAACCGAATGTCCAACTTTATTGTGCCGAGTAGTTTATTTTAGCTAATGCATTCATGTTATATATAAGCTTCATGTAATAGTAAAACTTAATAAAAGTGGTGTTATAATAAATAAAATCGTTCAAGAAGTTAAAATGGCAAGCGACAACCCGCGTAACGCTGCTGCTGCACCAGCGCTCTGAAGCGGGAAGTTGTAACCCGGAACATTTCGCTGTTACGCCAGCCGGAAGTGATGGAGAGGGAGGCGGTGTCAATGATCATTGTTTATGAGCGATCACCTCACTACTCATACTAAATAACGGACTCGGCAGGTTTCATATAATCTCATTGAATGGTAATGCTCGGAGCAGATCGAACTGCTCTGTCTGAAGTCGCAAAGATGACCGCCGCCAGTCAAGCAGAGAGGACTGTGCTGGTAAGAGATTTATTTTTATAACATGTACCAGACGTTAAACAAACAAATGCAAGGTCATGCTGATATAAAGGTTATAATCAGGATTCAGGTGTGTTGCAAGTACAGTTGTTTATACGGATTTGCTTTAAAGGACACGATGCTTGTGCATGCAGTTTTGCAGAGCAGATGGTGGGACAAAGTTCAAATTTATCTGTGTTCATAAATGGTTTAACAATTTAACCTAAACAGTGATTTGTCCTGCTGTCTTCTGTTTATTAATGTATTAGCGGCTTTGTGATATTTCAATAAAAATTAAAATCATTAAAAGATGTTAAGCTTGCAAAAAGGTTTATTTTCTATTATAAAGATGCAATGTAATTAAATGGTTAGTCAACCAAAAATGCCATTGCCTCACCAATGCTCATTGTCCTAACAGCAATACTTTCCATCACATGCAATTAATTAGTTATTGTGCTTCTTAGGAGGACGAATTTAATTGGCTGCTTAAAGAAGAGGTGCATGCAGTGTTGAAACAGCTGCAGGATATTTTAAAGGTATCTCCAGTCATCACATATTGAAATGAAAATGAATTCTGTATTATGCAAGTGCATAACTAATATAGTTTGTATGATTTCTCTAAAGGAGGCATCAAGACGTTTTTCAATGCCATCGCCGGGTCTGGAAGGACAACTGAAACAAGAAAATTTCATTCTGGGCAGTTCCACGTAAGTTCAAGTTTATTTGTATAGTGCTTTAACAATGTAGCACTGTTTCAAAGAAGCTTTACAGTAAAATAAACAGAATGACACAAGCAGGGAAATATAAAATCTAGCTAAATATTTAATACCAGCAGTCTCCTAGTGAGCACTCCAACACAGCGACGGTGGCAAGGAACCCAAATTCCATTAATGAATAATGAATATATATGTATGTATGTATGTATGTATGTATGTATGTATGGAGAGTTTACGTAGATACAAAAATTTATTATTGCTTATTGTTGTATAATGAGAATGTGTTTGACATTTAAAGACAGATACAGCACAGGAGAGAAAAAACAGTTTTTAATTTATTGTACCATTTCCATTTTATTAGGATGGACCAAGTTAAAGGAGTCTTGACACTACAAGGAGAAGCATTGACTCAGGCTGTAAGTATGTTTCACACTGTGGTTTATTATGTCTGATCTATTAAAAAGCATTTCAATAAAATGGGGAAATAATTCATTTTTACTTTGCAGGATATTAATATCAAAGTGGCAAAAAGCAGTCAAGTCATGCACTTTGCATTCCGTGATGATAAACAGTGGAAATTGCAGCAGGTAATTTTTCTTTTCTTACTTATAATTTTGTGGTGGCTTGGTTTTACACTATACTATAACTATAAATATTAAAAATATTAAAAACAATCCTGCCCCGTTTCAGATCCAAGATGCTCGGAACCACGTGAACCAGGCCCTGCAGTTACTAAGCAGCCGTGATGAGAGTTATTACTTCAAAACTGGCGCTGAAGTTAATAAGGTTTGTCATCTGCTTTAAAAAGCTCTGTTGTTATTTTAAGCTTGTTACGCAGGTATTTGCAGAGTTAAATGTCTGAGGTTTTATTCTTATGTATACAGTTCCAAGAATCAGACAATTCATCTAAAGCTGTTTGTTTATGGCCAGGAGAATATATGAGTTTTCATTTGTATTCATTTTAAGTCATTTTTAGTCTTATACAATATATGTATGGTTTTATGGCAATAAGTTGAATGCAGGGTAACAGTGCTATTACTTGTATTTCAGCTTATGGATTCAGTCATGCTACAGCTGACCCGAGCCCGTAACAGACTCACTACCCCAGCCAGCATGACTCTTCCTGAGCTCGCCTCCAGTGGCTTAATGGTTAGTATATGTCTTCACAATTCAAGCTTGTATTTATAAGAATTCTCTGTTGTCTCTGCATCTGTCAGTATTTCCCCTATTCTTTCAAGAAAATGTTCACACCTCCAATGCCTGGAGACGTGATGGTTAACTTTTACATCAACCTTAGCAAACTGTGTCTGACGGTGTATCAGCTTCATGTATTGCAGCCTAACACTACTAAGGTATCAGCCACGATCAAATTTACTATTGAAAATGCACTCAAATCATCTTGTTTGCATGGCCTAGTTACCACGAGTGTGTGCAAATAAAAGTTGTTTTGTTTTAGAACTTCAAATCAGCCGGAAGTTCAGTGCTGCATAATCCAGGAGCGATGTTGTAAGTGCTTACATTTCCTCTTCCATGTTGCAACACCTGCAGCCAGTGTCATAATATCTCATGTACTTTACTTTTAAACAGACTGTTTGATAAATTGTTGATAAAATTGTTTCTCCCTCTAGTGAATACAACAACACTAAGTTTGAGGTCAGTCATGTGCATAAGGTGGAGTGTGTTGTGCCGTGGCTGAATGACACTCTGGTGTTCTTCACCATTTCCCTGCAGCTCTGTCAGCAGCTCAAAGATAAGGTGGGTGTGGCCTGTTGTCACCTAGATACAAACCAAACTGCATTTCCATAACAAAAGGTGACTTTACAAGCTCCTTTCTTTTATTCACAGATTTCCGTGTTCTCTAGTTTCTGGAACTACAGGCCATTTTAAGCTATATCTGACCAAAACTCTTACAGTGAATGTTGATAAATATATATATGTAACTATTATGCTCTAGGATGCATTAGGAACAAAGCATTCTATGAACAAGTTCCATGAAGTGATGATCTCTACTATATGCCTATGTATTGTGTTTATTTGTGTGAAGCATCCAGAGCTTTTACAGTATGTGTACTGCAGTGTGTTGTGCATGTGCTGAATCCGTTTATTTAAAACAAGATTTTCAGATGAAGGTATTGAAGACATTCCTTCCTTCATGTGTTCATTCAGTATTTGTTTATGTCAGTGTTGATTTATTTGTCAGTAATCTATATTATAGCTCACCTCATTATCATAAGCTTTTAGGAAGAAATGCTTCATAATTGTCACAGTGACTGTGAAATAATCTATTGTCAAACTCTATAGTTTATTTTTTTCTGTGTTTTTGAATTCAGGGAATTAAGTTTAATATCTGAACTCCAATATAAATAGTTTACATTTATGGGATATTTATGTCTAAATGTATTAAGAACATTAACATAAACCTCACATAATGCTTCTATATTAATATCCATAAATGACCAGCAGTGTATTTGCCACTGTATCGCAACTGTGGTATGATTATTAACACTAAATGACAGATAACAAAAACATTATGTCTGTGCTTTCATATTACAGCATTTTACTACCATGCACACACATTCCTGAAGATATAATGAAGAAGCCATGTGTGAATTTAGCTCTGGCTTCCTGATTATTTGTTACAGGTTTACTCTGCGACTGTAGGTTATTTGCTCTATTATCAGCCTTTATTTATTGATCATCTTTATTTATTTCATATTAAATGCACTTAATTTGTGTCCTCAATTATTTCATTTGTGTCATTTGAATATTAAGTAATGTAAAAGTTAAAGCCATGGTCATGGTTTATTTATGGCTTAATATTATTTTGTGCAATAAACATACTATGTGAACACTATCTTGCTTATGTTATGTTTGTATTATTATGACGTACAGGCAACATAACGTTTTTATGTATTTATTTGGCCACTAAAATGTCATCATTTGTTTTTCTCATTTGCTTGCTTTTTATACATATAATGCAGTGAAAATACACACTTTAAAATTAACAAATGTTAGTTTCCATAAACAAAACATTGATTAAAATATTTTCCGCTGTTCTACATTATATTGCTTATATCAATAAAGTTAACTATTTTTATTTGTAATACAAAAGTATGAAAATTCTCAGAAAGTGCACAAGGTCTGTAAATGTCTCATTATCAGTCAAAATTTTGACAAAATTATGTAGTTAAAGGAATGCACTGGAAACATTTACATTTTACACAAGGTAGAATAAAGTGTTGGCTAAGCAAAACCTGGTATAAGCAAGTTACAGATGTACAAATGTAACATATTTTTCATAAACGAAATAAAAGGAAATGTGTCTTACTTGTCAATTGAGACCATTTGTCTTGGGTGTGCATTTACATTCTATAAAGTGCAAAATACAACAACCCCTGGGTAAATATTAAACAGCAGTTTTACACTATATGAAATGTGTGAATTTCCTTCTTTTAGTTCCCTGTTCAAATGTGTGTAAAGATTGGTATTGATTCACAGAGTGTATTACTTTAGTAGGTGATTCATGTCAGGTGATATGTTGTTCTTTTTCTGGTAGATCATGGCTCCATGCCCATGTTGTCAATGCCCACCTTCTGTCTTTCTGGCTGTAATGTGAAAACAGTTGTCATCACATACTTCACATATTCATCTAAAGACATGTTATCTATGTAGTTACACCAGTAGCATGTTGAACAAACCTTCTCATCACAACAGCAGCAGCAACAGCAGCGGATAAGAACCAAGATAACGAGCAGCAGGACCATGCCTGAGAATAAACAGCAAATAACACTGTGTTTATTACTTTAACTTCTTTTAGTTTCTTACTACTGCTCAGTTTTACATTATAACTTGCCGATAAAGATGAAGAAAACTGCAAAGGAGGCAATGTCCCAGTCCGACTGAAATAATTTCTTGGACTGAAGTCTTGAGACCACATCATTGAACTGGTTCTCAAAATCCTGTTGAACGCTCTTATCCATGACTTTCACTGAAGACTCCTAACTGTTGGGAATAATATACACGCTGTTGGAAATAGATTATCATTTTAAAATATTTAGGCCATAAAACAAATCTGCAATATACGCTGATACTATGTACTTTTGATGAAAACAAAACAAAAAATTAGTCATCTATCCCAGATAGCAAAGATAACTGATTTCATTTTAAATTCATCATTCTTAACATTGATTTAACATTAATTTAATTACTTTTGCTATCTGGGATGAAAGTTATGTTTACCTAGTGATGGTACAAAAAACTTTCTTGAAATTAGTACAAAACATTTGTATTTTCAGCTTCATTTATCTCACCTTTGTTTTATTCATTTATATATTTAATTAACAACAGACTTTGAGCTTTGTGTTTAATTATTTTAAGAACTTTCATTTGAACTTTTCCTTTCATCGTAATCTTACAACGACGGAAATCGAGAAACTATACATCCATCTTTTATATAAAACACAAGTATATAAAATAAATTATTGTAACATAAACAAATGTTTCGCTAATTTATTAAATCAAATGTTTATTTCAGGAATTGTTTTCATGTATCTTTTGGAGCATATTCGCTATCACTCACCTTCTGTTTTCTTTTCTTATTTCCGTGTTTCTGCGCTACACCTGTCGCTGTGGAGTCCAACTGATAGATCGCTGAGATAAACAGCGGAAGAGAAGTGTGTTGATCGCCTAAAAACTACACTGCCAACTGTCACGTCAGCGGCGTTTAATGTTGACTTCAGGCAGATTAATAACTACATAGAGTACACCATAGTCTGTAAAATAAATAATGTAAAATCAATATTCCACACCTTAACTAAATAAACGACAAAGGTTTAGCCAAAGAATATAGAAAAGGACAAGACCACGCAGTGCTGTGAATGGCCAAATGCGCAACACTTGGGCAAGATTGGAAAAGTGATTTTAGCGCAATTTGTATTAACGAAACAAAGTAACTGTACAGTTAGCGTCAGGTTCAGTTGTATGTCGAAAATATGTTACATTATTGTAATCTAGGCTATTGATTTTATGATATCAATCTTCCCCTATAACAAAGATAGTTGCCCGAAGGCTTTTGCAAATGTGACAGCCGAGTGCGATGACTTTGCTTAGAAGGACTTTGGATTTGCCTCTTAGTTCTGTTGTAGTACCAAACCTCCACTAAAGAGGTCGCTGTCTTACTTCATCTACACTAGAGCTGCGTTTATCGAGCAAACCGGGGAATGACCTCTAACCTTTTGTTTACGTGGAAGGAGAGCTGGTCGTGCTTCCGGGTTTTATTTCTGCTGTTGTCAGATCAGTTTTAAAGAGATGGCTACGGTACCAGCCCAGTCACTCAGGGTCTCGGAAATCAAAGATCCCACCGGTTTATTCGAACGCTACGGCACCGATGAGATTCGCGCTATCGAGAGGAAAGTGCGAGGGGAGATCGAGCAGAAGAAGGAGGAACTTCGACAGATGGTCGGTGAACGTTACCGGGATCTGATCGATGCGGCTGACACGATCGGTGAGATGAGACAGTGCTCGGAAAGTGTGGTGCAGTCCATACAGGACATGTACCGGTACTGTCATAAACTGAAACAGACGAAACAAACTCCTCCGTCCAGCGGCAAAGCAGAGGTGACATGCCTGTCAAAACTACAAACACATCCCTAATAAACAAAAATGTGTGATAATGATCATAAGTGTCTTTGCCTCCAGCAGGGCCAGAAACAGTCCCAGGAGAAATTTTACACAATGGCATCGCAGATAAAACTACTTCTGGAAATCCCTGAGAGGATCTGGAGCTCAATGGAGTCATCACAGTACCTGCAAGCCACACAACTCTACCTGCTGTGCTGTCACCTGCACAGCCAGTTACACTTGGAGGGTGGAGGTCATCATTACAGTCCTGTTCTCTCTCGCTACCCCATCCTTGTGCGTCAGGTCGCAGCTGCTGGTCACTTCAGGTACATTATGGAACTGCGTAGCTGTGACTGCTGTTAAATACCAGTTGGTTTGATTTTGTGCATCTTAAAAGCTTGCCGTCTTTATTTGTAGGTCTACGATCTTATTGGATAGTAAGTCTGTGCTGCGTGGCAGGGCAGTGTCTGATCAGGCTATCGCAGAAGCGCTGGTCTCCACCATGCTCCTGGAGGACAGCTCACCTCGACAGGCGCTTGCTGATTTCCTGCTGGCTAGGAAAGCGTCTATTCAGCACCTGCTCAATCAGCCCCAGCATGGTGTGTTACCGAAGCAGGATGGTTCTTGTGGTCGAAAGGGATGGTTGAGCCAAAAATCATTCCTTCACCCTCATGCCATTTTAAATCTGTATGACTTTCTTTCTTCTGCAAAACACAAAAGTATTTTGCTGAATGTTTATAATCAAACAACACTGGCTCCCATTGACTTCTATTGTATGGGCACAAAACCACTGACTGAAACAGTTCTCAAAATATCTTTTGTGTTTCGCAGAAAAAAAAGAGTCATATAACAACATGAGGGTGAATAAATGATGACAGAATTAAAATTTAAAAAAGAAAAGTTGATCTGAATAAAAAATGTATCGAGATATACAGTAAGACTGCTCTTCTTCTAGGTGCTGGTGTTAAAGCACAGGTTTGTTCTTTGGTGGAGCTGCTGGTCACCACTCTGTACCAGGCGTACGCTGTGTTTTATGTGCCTCCCGATGGCCAAGTGTCTGACACTGGATTGGGCTGTGGCTTGCTTTTCACCACCCTGGAAAATGTGACCTCAAACACTACTGGTGAGTTATCAAATGTGTATTTATGTGTTGTGATGCTTAACGGTTGCATTACATCAGCGGTTCATCCAACAACTGTAGCTGTGTTTCATTGTGTTGTTCTGTGATCCAGGAAAAGAAAAGAAAGTTCTAGACAAAGACATGAGCACAGGAAGCTGGTTTAAATACCTCCCTTCATCCGTAATAAACTTCCAGCCTGCCCTTCGGACACTGGCACAGCCAATACAGAGAGAGCAGCTCAGAGACACGCTGCGGCAGTGGATCGATACGTACGTCCTGTTATTTAAACCTGTTGTGTGACCTGCAAATTACATTTGTGTGTGTGTTTTAAAAGCTGATATTTCTTGTGATAGCTGTAAGGAGGACATCCGCAGCGGGGTTAGCAGTCTGCTGGTCTATGTGAAGAGCCTGAAGGGTCTGGCTGCCATCCGAGACGCTGTGTGGGAACTTCTCAGCAGTGAATCCATCAGTCAGCACTGGAGTACGGTGTGCCAGAGCCTCCTCGAGCGACCCCTGGCTCTGTGGGATGATCTTTTGCAGCATCTGTTTCTGCAGAGACTTCAGGTGCTTATTATCGCTTTAACCAGTTTAACTAGTCTGGTAGGTTTGCGTTATTTGGAGCTGTTAGAACCTGGAATTAAATTTGGGTCATCGCTTCATGTGAGCCCATTATGACCTTTCCTTGATAAAAGAAAACTTGTGTGTTTACATGACCTGCCGTGGTATCCATTTATTAAGCATAAACAATACATCATGACTCTCTCATTCTTGCTCTGTCCAGGCGATCACTCACGAGGGCACAGAGGAGATCTCCAGCAGCTCAAGACAGCTTTTGTCCTCAGCGCTCCGGGATCTGCACGGCCAAGTCTCGGCTGGAAGTTTCAGCAGGGGCGCGCAGTACGAGAGCGACGTCGCAGCTTTCCTGTGGTCTGAATCTCAAGGTGACCTGCTTAGCGACGCAGCCTGGGTGAGCGTCTCTCAACGTAGCCCACAGCAGAAGAGCGGCCTGTCCATGAAGACCCAAGCCCTCACCCCCTGCGTCCAAACCTTCTGTTCCACCCTGGACTCCAAACTTAAAGCCAAACTAGACGATCTGCAGCACTACTTACCTTCTGAAGAGCCATCACAGACCATCCCGGTGACATCCACCTCGTCCATCAACCGCTTTATGGATGCTGGAGCTGTGCAGGACATTCTCAGAGATCACTGCCTGGCCTGCGTGAGAGACATCCTAAACAGTGTGCGCTCTGAGCTGGCTAATGCCAAGGCTAAATCCACCAGCCCCAGTCAGTTAAGTTCGGTACTTTTCATGGCCAGGCTGTGCCAGTCAATGGGCGAGCTGTGTCCTAGTCTAAAACAGTGCATTCTGGGAAAACAAGGGTGTGTGGATTTTGTGAGCAGAGGCACTCCAAGACATGGCAAAAAATTGGGCAAAGGGAGCACAACAAAGGCAGCGGAGGTCAGCCCGGCTCAGGCTAAGTGGACTTGTCTGAAAGAAGAGCTTTTATCATGTAGCATGGAGGCTTATGGGATCTGGAGCTCTGCACTCACTAAGGTAATATTATGATGATACTATTATTCTTGGTGTTCTGGTTAGAAAGTGGGACATGTGGGAAATAAGCTGAATGGTTATTAAGTTAATCTAAATAATTATAAATAAACAAAATAAATGCATTTCAGGCCCTTGTGGGCAGCTTTGCGGCAACTCTGCATGCAGAAACAGCTGGCTCCATCCTGGGTACTGCAACCAACTGGGAGGAGCTTGAAATACAGGAGGAGACAGAGTCAGGAAGTAATGTCATGTCTAAAATACGCCTCCCCGTGCAGGTAACTCTAACAGTAGTCATTTTATTACGACTAGCTTATTATAATTTTCTAATGATATAAAATGTATTGAAGAATTTTAACTAGGAAATGGTTTTGTTTTTATTTCTTCTCCCATGCAGCCATCGTGGTACGTTCAGTCCTTGCTTTTCCATCTGTGCCTTGAGGTTAATAGGGTCGGAGGTCACGCATTACCAAAGGTCACTCTTGTAGACATCTTAAGGGGATGTCTAGATCAGGTAGTGAGCGAGTATGAGAAACTCACTCAGGAGTCACAGAGCAAGGTGAGATTAAAAATTAAATTTGTCACTTATCATAACTTGTAAGATCTTCATTTATAATTTATATTCCAATGTGTTTCTCTCTCGCTCTCTCTCTGTCTCTCTCTCTTTCTCTAGGATGGAGTCCTCCCAATGACCCAGAACAGAGCTTTGCAGTTGCTGTTTGACATTCGGTATATCAGTATCACACTATGTAGCCGCCTCGACGAGGGCAGGAGTTCCCGCTCACAACAGGACCCGAGGTAACCAGTTCACAGGTGCAAGAAATACTAGAAACACAAATTTTGAAGCAGTGGTCAGATATGTCAGTCTGACGCATCTGTAGATGTGGGTATGTGTGTAATTGGTTTATTCATAGATGGAAAATGCCTATTCTTATTACAAACACAATAAACAATTGCAAATGCCTTTGCCTAACCATTACACAAACATCTTTATACTGCTTCTTCATTCATTTCTGGTGTTTGTTAAAGGATCCAGCAGGTCTGTGACACCCTGGAAGGTCACATCGATCCATTTGACTTGGATGTTTTTACACCTCATCTGAACAGCAACCTGAACCGACTCTCACAAAGAAGCTCTGTGAGCATATTTGTTTAATGATCATCATCCTTTGTGTATTTAAACAGAGTCGTGTGCATTCTCATGTTGACACAATGTGATGTTATTTCTAGGTTCTTCTAGGATTGTTAACTGGCACGGAGAAGCAGTTCACCTCTAGGACCAACAATATTAACTCTCAGGAACCGTACAACATCCTTCCTTTGGCCAGCAGCCAGATCCGGTGAATATAAAGTTCTTATCGGTTTACTGTTTAAATGTTTGACTTTTATAGCTAGTTCATTTCATGCTGCATGCTTTATTATTTGGCACATATTAATCTATTTTTAATGTTTTTTCTTAAGGTTTGGATTGCTGCCTTTAAGTATGACAAACTCTCGGAAGGCTAAATCAGCCACACATGGAGCAGATATCATTAGACCGTTGGTAAGTTATTTGGTGTGTACACAAGAACATCACCATCATCACCATTGTTTTTACTGAAGGAGATCAGATGTTATCTTTTCTTTCCTTATATCATTATGACTTTGTAAATGAGTTGTTTTCTACCAGTGTTTCCAGTTTTACGTGACCTAGAGACCTAGTGTAAGAGCTACTGGATCTCAAGGCATTGGGTGATCCTGTGTTGTGTGGTTTTGCAGTGAGCTTGCAGTGCATAGATAAGCATTGACAGGATTGAATGCAGCTTTAATCACTGACTGCATCAGCTGATATGCTTTGCGAATGTTTCCCATTGTATTGCAGAATAGCAACTGATAATGTAAATATTTATAATTTCTAATAAATGCACTGAAATCTTTGTTTTTGCTTGTGTGTGCTCTTACAGTATAAGAATCAGTTCACAACTGTGTTACTTGTATGCTGTGGTATCATGGCATCATTGGATGCAAATCATTGTTTAATCCAATTTTTTTCTCCTTTGATTTTTGTAGGTGGCTCCCATCTCTGCTTCTGCTCCAGAGAACAGCTTCCAGCCAGGAAATCTTTTCAGACAGTTAGCCAGTCTTCAAGAAGAAGAATCTGCAGCTCCCTCTCTCTTTAAATTAGGCTGGCTTTCTGGCATGGCCAAATAAACTTTTAGTTGTAAAATTAATATTTTTTAAATGCATAGTAAACTGTGTAAACTCTGTAATATAATATAAAATACATTTTGAAATGTAAAATTGGTGTCTTGTATTGTGTATTGCTCATGATATCTGTTAAATTTGATATAAATCAATATTGCAGTGCAAAACAGATTAAAAGGAAAGTTTAAATGAAAATTAAACTTGTATGTATGTATAAAGCACACTAAGTTTTATTTTATGACATTTTCAATTCTGATTAAAGCTTTGATATTGGGTGAATTTCGAGCTGTTTTCAGGTATTATATGCAATTATATGCAAAATATGCATACAACAGCAGTCTTTTACATTCTACATGTTGGTGACCAGATAGCAGTACAGTGTGCTAAATTTATACTATGTACATTTGCATACCATGGCATATTGTTTTGTACTACAGTTGCTTACTGACACATATACAAGTACAGCACCCCAAATAATTTAACCTTGGTCTACTGTTAACAGTCCGACAGTGAGACATTACATTTCTATTCAGCATTTCCTGCCCTGACCCATGGCCTCCAGTTTTCTATTTGCGATCTAGTTTGCTGGCCATTTCTTTCAGCTTTTTAATGTCCACTGGTCCACCTGCTGCTGCAGCCTTTGCTTTTTCTTCCTGTTCCTGTTGCCAGGTGATGATGGGATGGATGCTGGACCTGCGGTTCCTGGCGTTCTGCTGCAGTTGGTTATCACTGAGAGGTAGAGAAGAAGAGGTTGTAGATATTACATCTTTTTGTTTTATGGCAACTGTTCTATTTGTATAATTTATAATGAGGTTTCATTTAAAATGAAAACAGCAACAGCATGTACATTTATTGACATGACGAAATGAATTGTTGACTTACGTGAAAGTGTGTGGTGCTGGTGAAATGGCCTTCTTCTGAATGTCCTTGTATACTGGCGACTTTAAATAGCGATAAAATGTATCCTAAACAAGAAAATACGGTGTTCAGTGCTATTAAAATCAGAAATGTTTAATATGCTGTTATATTAACGAATAAAAAAGAAACATATTGAAGTGTTTGAAGTGTTGGCGAGATTTGTGTTTTATAATCACATATCTAGGTGGATTTTTTACCTTTTTCATCAGCATGAAGATGTGGGTCTGGGCAGCATCCAGCACATAGCGATGAGGATGTTCTAATCCTTTCACTGTAAGACCCATAGTCCTGCCATCAATGTTGATCCAGCGTGGTGCTCCTGGTGCCAAAAACATTCTGCAAAAAAAAAGGAAATGCTGTAACATAGAGGCCTCACTTGCAACACACAAAACTATACAGAAAATTATTTCTGCCAGTTCTACAAATTGAATTTCTCACTTGAAAATGCTCTCTGCCTTCTCTGACATAGAAGATGCTGTGCCCCATTTCATTTCTTCAGCAGCTTCCCAAAAAGCCAAATTCTCACCTACATTGAAAACGAGAAACATTTAATAACCAGTATTGCTGTTTCTCAATTAACAATAAATAGTAAAAGCATTCACTGATTGTTTACGAACCACTGAATTCCTTCTTTAGGAAGATTTTGAAGTCTGCACGACCCCGTGGGTCACTGAGCAACTCGTAGAAGCTGAAGGACCAGCGCTCAACTCTCATTTTTGTTGGAACTTCAACACTGTGGAAAAATATAAAATGGCAGACTCACTTTTTGTTTGGTTTATATTAAAGTTGAAGCAACATGACAAAGTAACAGAAATAAGGTGTCAATACAGGTTCAGCCCTGAGGACGATCTTACGTTGGCATGTTTAGTTCCCAGTACATGTCATCGTCAGTTTGCCATGGGTTGCTAGGGAGAGAGGGGACGAGGAACGGGTCGTGGTTCATGTATGTTGTCATGTACTTGACGAGGCTGAATGCAAAAAAAACAGGTTTTTAGAATTAAAGTTCATTAAAACATAATTCAACGTGTAAAAATGTTTTTGTGTCATCAAAACTTCTGAAAATCCAGTTGGACTTACGCTCCAAGAGACACTGAGGACTTGACCCTTGACCTCATGATGGCTTGCTGTGTGTAGATGATCTAAAATATAAGATCAGGACCAACCACTGTTAAGCAAAACAAATACATTTAAAAAAAAACCAGCCTGTTCTCCAAATGTTTGTGCAGATGCAATTCCACTTACAATTCTTCTGTAGTACTCAAGGGTTTTTTTCTGAAAGAGCAAAACAGCATCCGGTTATGCATAATCACAAAACCATGATTATAAAATATACCTGAGGTATATTCCTGAAAATATACCTCAATGATCTTTCTCCTGCCAAACACAAGCAGTATCTACATACTATCCTGCCAAACACAAACAAGCACAAGCATTTACTCAGGCCACAGTCTAAATGGGATAGTTCACCCAAAAAATACTGTCATCATTAATTCACTCTTATATCAAAACCTGATATTTTGAGAAATGTCTGTGGTTTTGTGTCCATACAATGAAAGTAAATGAGGGTCAAGGTCAATTACCCTTTTAATTTAATGGTGTAGTGAGTTATACAATGATGTTAATGGGTGCACAACCCAATGGGGTGATTTCCAGAACAAAGTGAAGTTTTTGTGAAGTACAAAAACAAATATGATACAAACTGTGGCACACTATTTAACTCTACAAGCACATTTTTGTGTTTGTTTGTTGTATATTTATGAGTGTCTGTGTGGTTTTAGGCTTAAATGTGTGTAGTGTGTGGTCTCGAGTGAGTGCATGAGACTCTTGAAAACTGAAGATGTATTAGAAGCACAAATCTGTGTGGACAGGAAACAGAGAAAGAGAAAAGAGGAGGTTACCGATATTATTACTTGATTACATCAAATTGTCATGCCTGATTATGACACATTTATCTTTAATACAGTAAAATCTGACAGACAAAAACAAAATCTTTTGGAATGTACTGTATATACAGTTACATTAACTGCACTAAAGATTCATTTTGATGGGGTGTGACAAAATATATATAATGTTAGATATCACAACACAAAAAATTTAAGATATATATCATATATCTTTGCTATGGCTAACATGACTTGCCACTTGTCCTTTTGCTGTTTAAAGTAGTTCTCTCTAATGGTGTGGCTTTTTTAATTAATTTCTTAAAGTTGTATTTTTCAGTGACAGACCTATTAATTTTTTATTCATTTACGTACAGAAGGTTCTATTAAACCTTGAATGTTGTCAGTTCTATACCAAGTCGTATGTACAGCAAAAGTTTTTATTGAAAATTGTTAATGCTTTAGAAATAAATAATTTATTTGAATTTTTGTTTAATTTTTTTTAAATATTTTAAAATAAAATAAAATGCCCTGGAGGAGAAAGGGTGGGTGGAAGGGAATCTCTTTGGAAGATCAGCAGGATCCTCTTATACAGCAAAGAAGATTGTGAGAGAATCTACATGGCCAAGGCAAGACTGAGACAGACACACTGCTAATCTGCACTATAGTTAGAGCCCTACAACCCACTGAGTATTCTGGAGTGCTGTTGACTGTCCTGCCAGTCTGACAAATGCACAAGTCCCTCCCAAACTAACATGTGATGTGTGGTTTAAAATAGAATCATCATGTGTCACGATGTCATCATGTCAACACACATTGATTGATCACATGGAAACTTACCAATTACCTCCTCGGTATTAGGATCAATATGACGATCCATGCCATAATCCATGGCGCTGTGAGACTGTGGCTGTTGGGTAAAAGAAGTCAATAAATGTACCATGATCACACACACGATTTTCAAACTGTGCAGAATGCTATTGATTTTATCTCCAGTGTCTTTCAACCACTGTCAATTAGATTTACACAGAAGACAGCTTGATTAGAGCAACACCTAGAGCATCTACATGGAGCAGATCTAACACCAGCAAAATCTGGCAGCTTTTGTCAGCTGTTTACCAGAGGTCTGTGGACTATCCAGTAGGCTCTCTCCTGGCAGTCAAACACCACTCTGTCTGGCTTCTTACGTTCCTTCCCAGCACTTGAAACGTAGAACACAATAAAATAAAGCAAGTACTCCATGTATAATCATCTTATAACCTCAAAGTACTTCAGCATGAATTAGGAATTACAGTAAGGGATTTGATAAGATCAACCACATGATATAAATATGGATTATAGATATTGAAAAGATTTACAGTAAGCAAATAATTTAGTGTTATAGGTCAGCAGGGGACTGTATATAGACTCACTGGTACTGCTCTTTAGCTTGCATTACAATAAAATCCCATTTAGGGTTCATCCATTTATGAAGTCTGTTGTATTCCTCCTGTTAAAATACAATAAATATAACTGTTTATAACTGAATGTAAACAGTAACACAAGTCATCAATAAAAGTTTTAGCATACCTGTTCATAGATGTCAAGAATTCCCTTTTTGCGGATGTTTCTCTTTGCCAGATAGATCGCTTTAGTGTAAAAAAAACTTTCATTTGGGGAAATACTATGGGATAAATTAGGTCCCATAGTTAAATGGATATTCAGGAATATGCAGAGGAATACACACCATAATCTATGTCTTCAGCTCTCCATTTCTGCACAGGCCAGAAATAGGGGGTCTGCACAGAAAACAGACGTCACTTGATTCTTATGTTCCCTTTTTAAAACATTCTGAGGCACTACTAACACAATTACCTGAAAGCGGTACAAACTGCCATCTGGCTTTAGCACTAGCTTTTTGTGGTCCTGGAGAGGGTAGATATACCCATATGCCACTAACATTGTGCCAAACGCTTGAGACTCTGGTACAGGGAATTAAAGATCATTGTGCAGACTGCAGAGTAAAGTATACTTAAAAATGTTAGAGCTAAATTTCAGATGTTGAATTATTTAAACACAGCATTTTTACAATTACCTTCATTGTTTGTCTTCATATGGTTGGCGATCCACGCAAGGATGTTCTCACCTGTCAAACAAGCAGGAATTACAAATAGCTAATTAATATGTGCAGAGAAGAAATCACCATTATTCAAGATATGCTGAACAAAAACAAAACATCTGGGAAAACAAAGATTAGGCATTTCAGTGTATGCCCAAATACTAAATTGATTGAAAGACCAAAATGATTGAGCCTTTGATTGCCTTTTTTGTATTATGGACATGTGTATACTTCATAAATTATGTCTGAAAATTATATGCATAGTTGAATTTCCTTGCTCATTATATTTGTCACTTAATAGATCCTTGCAGAGATTACAGAACAACTTTGGCACCTAAGGTAGACCTCATCCAATTGAAGGCTGCTGTATATAGTCAGTAGCATGAGATTATGATCAGCAGCAGCACAAAGCTTTTCTCTGTATATAGACCTACAGGACACATCTTTTGTGCTATAACAAGGTTTCCAAGAGGAGCATTAGAACTACACCTTTTAGATTTCTCCCTAATCTAAATTAATCATCTTTGAGTATGTCAAAACAGTACAAACTCACCAGCCATGGCATGGGGAATTGTTGTAACATTTAGCTTCTGTTCTGATTTCTTAACTCCATTTGTTGGGTCCTGCATCTGAACCACTATGTCTTCCACCTGAGAAATTTAGGAAAGAAGTTAATGTGAAATAGATGTATAATAGCTGGCTGTTTATAGAAGGACCATCACTTCAATCTGGTTTATTTTGGTTTCGTTTTTGCTTTATGTATGCTTATTTTTGCTTTATGGATGTTATATTGGGTACTTTATGCATGGGCACATTACAAATTTGAAAAGGTCCTAAAAGTGCCTCACAACACCAAATGAGTTTGAGACAGCTGGGTCTATGGCATGATGTATGGCCCTTGAACTCTTTTGAGAGTAAAACATAAAGCTCAGGCCAAGCTGTCAGATGTGGCTTGATGCCAGACTAATTGGCTTTGATGTCAGAAAGCTCTTTTAGAGAGAATCTCAATGAATCCAGCATCTCTCCTAGAAGCTCACAATAAACAGAACACAAATATAATGTATCAGATGGAAAGAAAACGAAATATAATGCGTTAAATAGGTGGTTATGCGTCCAACAAGGGCCAGTGGTGGAAATGGATTCTAGTTGGGGACATATTTTAGATTTTTAACAATAGATGCAAAAAATAATCTATACATATTTGTGAAATTTGCATAGCGTTTAAAGGTTATTACGTGGATAAAAGATGAAAATCTTCTACATTTTGAACTGGAGCTCTGTCCCCCTTATAATTCACTTGACTTTGTCCCCTGTGTCCCTCCCCCCATAAAATATGATCAATGAACTAACATCACACACAGAACATACAGAATCACTATTTACTCACTATGCCTTCAGAAGAAACTTACCTTTTTAAGGCAGGCCATCCGTGGCCGATAATGTTGGCCATGGTCTCGGTCTGTTCTTATCGTCATTGCGCGAGAAATTATTTCAAGTTCAGAAAACAAATCCTCTATTCAAAAGCCTTCGTCAGAATATCACTCAACTTTTATTTAGAGGAGGTGGACTGTGCTGCACGTCACACACTCAAGTGCTCGAGCAAACATATTAAGAGCGTGTCAGCGCACCAATCACAGCGCAGCTCTATTCCTGCAGCCTGTTATCCATCAGTGAGGGAATCAGCGGCTACTGCAATGCTCCAGCACACCGACAGGTGGCGTCATTGAGACACCGTTTCCCATCAGTTTTTATCAGGGCCTATCTTAATTGTTTTCTGTATTGGCATACAAAAGCTGTATTATTACAGTCTAAAAATTAATAACAAGTCCTGGCAGTAAGAGTCTTTTTAATACAGTAAAGTACCGCAGATATATCGTACTGTATTGTATTATTAGAGTTAAGACGCACGTGTAAACTAATTCTGAGATTAAGTGTCGCACATTTCCCTACACTTTTTCTCGAGACAAACTTTCGTCCGTATTTATTGGTACCCGCCCCAAAAACTTTCTTCATCGAGCAGAGCACTGCGCGCGCGCCAGTGTTATGGTAACGGCGCCCCGCCCGCCACTAGCACTCAGGCGCGCGCTGTTTCACTCCCTACTGTATCGATGAAGTTGCCCAAAGATGGCGGATTTCCTGCCGTCCCGGTCCTTTCTATCCGTTTGTTTTCCAAACTGTCTTCTCAACAGCAACGAGGCGGAACAACTAAGGAAATCTAAAGAAATAGACAGAGGTCTTTTGAAAGACAAAACATATGTGAAACGGTTAGTTAAGATACTTTTGCTCGGCGCGGGGGAGAGCGGCAAGTCCACTTTCCTCAAGCAGATGCGCATCATACACGGGCAGGACTTCGATCAACGGGCCAAAGAAGAGTTCAGAGCCACCATTTACAGTAATATTATCAAAGGTAGGAGGCACAATCTTCTCCGGCAGACTTCTGCAAAGTGTGGCGTCGGGTCGAAACTTAACTGCGTGTGCGGGAAGTCAGTTTCAAACGGGTCGGAAGACACGAGAGGCCAGTGAAATGAGGTTTAGCTAGCGCTAGCTGAAGTTGCGCTGTAACCTGCCCAGGAGAAACGCCCATGTTATTCTCAACTTTTCACCGTCGTGTTTTTTAACAAAGACTTCAGTGAAGAACCAGATTTCCGTTTAATATCGCTTCCTTACTTGCCGTCAGATTGTATCTGTGAATTTAATCCCAATTTTTTTTCAGTGGTCAATAAATCTCTAGTGTGAATTTCACCCGAAATGAATGTTAGTGTTTGAGTCTTCTGCATTTTTAAAGAGCACAACTTTTACTTATTTTAATTAAGCATTAATGGTGTTTTGGAGCACTAAATGTTAATTTCAGAAATACTGCATTTAATGTGGACTTTCTTTCAACATTTAATCAAATTGCCAGTGCTGTGCAAAGCGTCTCCCTCTCTGCACTGATATTTAGTCTGCTCGAGTTAATGCCATACCCAAAACTGGATTATGAAAAACAAACCAGCCCAGTACGAAAAGTCCGGCTTAAATTGTAAATCAGCTCTCTCTCTTGTTTGTTGGTATGCTGAGCCCGTTTCATAAATAACAAAGAGACTCGTGTCTAGCGAGAGCACACTACTGACTCCACTCATTTGCCGTGATTGTTTTATTCAGTTCCTACAGACCGTAAATTATTGGCGTGCATTGTAACCTAAATTTAAAATCCGAGTTATTTCTGTTAATATTGAGCTGTATCTGTTAATATTTCTAAATAGCATCTTTTAAGAGGACATGTCTAAATGCACGTGTTTGGGGCATTTGTGAAAATGGGTGGTGTCCAGAGCTGAGCTTGGCACATGATAGGAAGGCAGGTTGACAGTGCTACTAAACCACTCACTAACACCTGTTATGAAAACAAACCAGCTTTACTGTTACTGCCATGCTTTTAGACAGAAAACAGTTCTTGATTTAAAAGCTTGTCAGTTTCTCCATTAAGAGTCTTTTACGTTATAAAATTGATGGTGGGAAGGTTATTTGAATGCCATGTTGCATGCATTTTAAGCATGCTTGTCTTTTCTCCTAAAAAGCCCATTTTCAGATTTCTGACCGCTTCTCTTTATTTTATCTTTTAAA
Source organism: Beaufortia kweichowensis (assembly GCA_019155185.1). Classification (NCBI taxonomy): domain Eukaryota; kingdom Metazoa; phylum Chordata; class Actinopteri; order Cypriniformes; family Gastromyzontidae; genus Beaufortia; species Beaufortia kweichowensis. The sequence goes on from CM032804.1 coordinate 6,736,363, forward strand.
AGGGATGTGACAAATAATCAGCACCCACCTTATATAATATGGGGCTCCCCTTGGCTTGCCGCATTAGGGGCTTTCCAGTGCTTATTGCTATGAAAAGATTTAGAGATTTCCTGTGCGAGATTAATGTTTCGCATTGGTTATGTACAGAGACTTCACGATGACAAATGAATAGGTCAGCAGTGATCTTGTAAAGACTGTCTGTAGTGGTCACCAAAATCATATCCTTCCCTAGTTCAACTTAAACAGGAAACATTTAGCGAAATGGCTGCTTGGATCTAATCCTAAGGCATTTTAGAAAATTGAACATTTCTCTTTATGATGTTTACAGAGACAGAAAAATTGCACTTTTACAACCATAGCAGTTTAATCCTTTCTCATGTTTCACTCAAGAACAAACTTGCACGTATCTGTGGCGGTGTGTGAATGGTCTCATTATTTGGCAGATTCATTTGTTGTATGACCATACTGTAGACAGAACCAATCAAATGTTTTTTCTCTAAAACTTGGCAAACCTTTTTTAATGTTATGCTTCATTATTTTTGCATTATATAATTAATACAAGTTTCTGTTCATAGTCATGCACAGCCCATTACGAACTTGCACATATTTTTTAACTTATTCACTGGGGAAGAGAGTGTTTATAATAAATTACTGGACCAAAACACCAGCTGTGTAGTAATGTAGTTGATTATTTTGTGAGTTTGCTCAACAGTATGGATCAAGACCTTGCCTTCTGTGGTAACGCTTCCAAGCTGTACCAGATTGTTTATCTTTTCTAACTCAGGACTGATCCTGTTTATAATCTTGCAGAGTTCAGCTCGACATGCGTTTGTTGCATCCTGGTGTTGTTTATAAAATTGATTAATTTGATAAAATAACATGATTCAGTGTTTAATAAGGGATGTTTCGTTATTGCTAGATCCTTTTGCGCAGGGTAATGGTTTCTAGTTTGTGACTGAAGTGTTTTGAATTTAGTTTTATTGTAAAGTGCATTTAAAGTCTGTATAGTAAGGAAACCCTCAGACCTACTGTCACGTGGACACACCACTTTACAACAAACGTGGGATGTGTCAGAAGGGAAAGGCTTTTTGCGCCTCTGCTTTGTTGTTTCCTGACACTGTATTTCTCTGTAAATCAAAATCTCTTTCTCTTTTGTGTGCTGAATTTTCTATATGCATGCATTGTTTTATATAAATATAAATGTGTGTTTGTGCATAAAATGTAGAGTCATTGGTGCAGTGGATGGCCTTGTAATCTGCATGCCGTTGGACTCTGAATTTCCTGTGTAATTAAACTGAGGAATGAAACTGTGAGTTCTAACCGACATGCTCTTACTCCATAGGGACAGGACAGAAAACGGTCTATATGCAGTGCATGTATATTTCAGATAGAGTGGCTATTTGCTTTCACTAATGTTCATCTATAGACTCTTGTTATTGATTCTGCTGCAGGACTTGCATTCAATAGAGACAGCTGTCTTTACATGCAGTCTTGTGCTGCTCTAATGGGTATCTACTTGGATGTTGCTGATGTCTCAGAGGGCCCTTTAGTTAAACAATCGTGACCTTCCATCACCTCACCCCAGAATGTGTGAAATGAATCTTAACATTTCTTTGTACAAGATGTACAAGATCCTGAAAATGCCTGATTACCATCAGAAACCCAGTCTACAGCAGAAGATGGTGATATTGCTTATTGGTTTATTTCCTTATTGGCAGCATGACTGACTGTAAACAAATGGCTTAGAAAGAACAGTTAATGTACATCTCCAGCTTGGATTATTTGTTTTAATGCTGTATATAAGATGGAAAGTAACAGCATTCATTACAACCACAATACCTGGTTACCAAGAACTACAAACCTCTTCACCAAACCAGCCCACAGACAGTATTTAAAAGATCGTATAAGCTTTCAGCCGTTGTCTATGTCAATGTGAGGGAAAGAGCGGTAGTGGAAACGGGTCTAGCAGGTTATTAGTTGTATAGCTGCTGGGGACGCCAGTTTTTGAAAGAAAAGAGAAAGCAAGGTGTGAAAACCAGCTTACAATAAGACTCTCCTACAATGGAAATCTTGAGTATACAGTATACTGCAGAACAGCACTATTGATATTGAAACCCTCATCCAGGTGTGGTGGAGGAAGCTGATGAAGTGGTTCGGCACTGCCACATGCTCTTATGTGTTGGTGTGCATTGAGAGAAAATCTATTATGTTATGTTAATCTTTTTATTATTTTTTTTTAAGTCTTGACCGAAACGATTTTAAATGCATTTTTACTGCCATGGTTATTCAGAACCTTGACCACAGATCACCTGAACCAGGTGTTGATGGCATGGTGCCTTTTATCTAAAACTTTATTTTGGTATGAGATTTTGCCAGGTTCTGTTTACTACACTTAATACATTGTCAGCAGCAACCTAGACAAATGGGATCATTTCTGCAGACAGTCGTAGTATGCTGTCATAGTATGCTGATGGTGACAGCACTGGTAGTGTATGAGAGCAGCATAGACTGTGTACATATAGAAAACCACTGCAGACACTGTCTTCATCTCTACTTTTCTGTGTCATGTTTTTGTTAAAGAATACTAGGGGAAGTAATAAAAAGAATAAAAAAATCAGAATTTTATTTAGATAAATATGTAAAAAAAAAAAAAAGACCACAAGTATAACTGACATAACGTTGCACAATTATAATGCATGCAGATCCTTGTAAGGGTATGTTATAAAATTTACATATCAAATGCATCTTGCTAGTTTATAGATTTGTAAACTATGTAAACACCAATATAAATGGCATTGCATTAGCATTTCTCCTCAGAATCAGTGCACATCTACATAAAGCAGATACACAATCTTTAAATTCTTTAAGATGTTTACTGTATTTCCTAATATTGACATTATGTCCTCTCCTATCACAGGTATTAGAGTGCTTGTGGATGCCAGAGAGAAACTGCATATACCATGGGGAGACTCATCAAACCAGACACATGGAGACACCATGATGGCTTTCGACACACGCTCGGCTATGGTATCACAAGGGCTGGTGGAGACCAAAGTTTTCCTGCAGTACCTGCCTTCAATCCGTGCCCTTTGGGCTGACAATGGCATACAGAATGCATATGACAGACGCAGGGAGTTTCAGTTGGTGAGTTTTCCAGTGCCCATCAGTGATCGAATTATGATTTTAAAGACATTGTAATCACAATATGTTTATTCCTTGCCTATTTGAATAGTGTGTAATAAGACCAGAGACGTTTATTAAGAAAGCAAATAAAGGCTGAGCTGTACAGCAGTTTTTAAATATTCAGCTTTGTCAGTTTATAATATATCAGTTACAATGTCATGTTATTTGCTGGGCCTTTTAGCAAAGGGTAGTTCAGGTCACAGCAACCCTCTTTGCATTATAGGGTTCAATGTGTTTTGTCTTTTGACATTTGACACGTCTTGGCTCTCTGTGATCAGAAGCACTTTTACAGACTTGAGGCTCCAACTGAAAGTTTTGTAGATTGACTTGTCAAGATGGTGTCTGTATATCTAAAGAGGATATGTAAACCACATCACCACTGTGCTTAGGCCATTGCATAGATAGATAGATAGAGATTCCTTATTAGAGTCGAACATTAGAGCAAGTATTAGAGCAAGAAGGTCTCAGTTCCTAATGCTTTACTTCCCCATTTTAGAAAGATGAAATTCACAAAAAAAGGCTTCGTGTCTATTAGCCAATTTCATTATTACGATTTGTAAAGATTAAATAGTATAAGAGGTTTCTGATCTTTTTGTTTTCTAAGAATGTGCAGACAAGTCGAGGAGGTGACATTGTTGTGATTCCAGGATTTTCCCCTTTAGATAGTAACTCTTCCAGTAATTCTACATTTTATTTCCCTGTGCATGAGTGATACGAGTACCGGTAGTTTCCATGAGTCTTATTTTCATATTTGCCGTCACTTGTACAGGGTACGTGGAAGTTTTGTGCTGGTGGTCTTCGATCATCTGTAGTGATACATCCAGCATGGGCATGTTGCGACTTACTCCGAGCATCAGATGCATACTAGTTAGGACAAGTTATGACACTGCACAGTTTTGCTGCGGCCCAGATCTATGGAGATGATAATAGAGTTGATCTACTGTTCACCAAGTTCAGGAATCTCTATTCACTCGCATCCATGCCTCCTGCTTTGCTTTCCAAATGCGATGTTTATGCAAAGGCAAATTTGACTGTTACTGTTGAGGACTGAGGTTTGTGTGCAGCTTTCCTACAAGGCAAACAGACTCTTCCCTCTGTTCTACCACAGGCTTTGGTGATTTGCATACTGCCTTGTAAAGCCTGTGTGAGTAAAGGGAACAAAACAAAACACTTTTGTGCCCTGTAATCCACAAACCACGTGTGTCGGGTGCAAAACATTAACAGGCTTCCTGCTTTCACAACCGTGCCCCTTCAGCCTCTGGGGGTTATGGTATGTACCCGATGTGCAACAAAACAAAACTTGTTTTAGATTTTAACAGCCAAGATCCATGTGCTGCTGGCCACCCCCCTTTTTAGACCTTATTGCCCCACCCCTCTTCTTATTTCCAGGTCTTGCTTAATCCTAATCCACCGCTTTAGCTTTTTATGTGCTTTCCTCTCTACCACCAATATTTTATTATATTACCCTATATTTTAACTTGTTTTTTTTTTGCACATAAAAGAGAGCAAACTGTTCATTACTGTCAAATTGAGTTTGGCTAATGATCCCATGATTTACTTGCAGTCTATATGAGACAGACCTCCATCAGTGAAGTTCATTTCAGGCCCACTTACTCGAGGCTTAATCTGATATACCAAATGCTTGTGGGATGAAGTGTTTTCAGGCAAGGATGCTGCATTGTAGAAGTAAAGCAGATTTCTGTGCTGTTCTCAGCTGCTGTTCCCACAGGATCCATGATGTCTGCAGATTGAAGGCACCGGAAAAGATGTTTTGATAGGATACATCCACCCAAGTGCGCTCGCTTCTGTTTTCCAAACAGTGCTTTCTGCTCTCGAGCCACCCAGTATAAGTACATCTGGGTGTTGCAAAAGTATATTTTTTATTTCTAGAGTACTTTACAGTTTTGTTAAAGAGAGAGCTTTTTAGAGACTGACAGGCCAGAGGTCTAAGATTGCCCGTCTTCCCCTTTCTTATATCCCAGAGATTACCAGGATCCGGGGGAGGGATTATATGATCCGTGAAGGAATGTTAAGATGTGATTAAAACGATGGCCCTCGTGTAGGCAGCAGATCTTAACGCCCATGGAAGAAGCTGATAGTTCACTTACCGCCACTCGCTCATTATTATTATTATTATTCATAATCTTGTATCACACATGGCTCCAAGGCTTTTTGTCTGGAAGTTTCCTGACATTTATCAAATGTGGGCAATGTTTAAAGGAATAATTCAGAATTCTCTCTTAATTTACTTACCCTCATACCAGATACATGCACATGACAGCTAGATGTTTGAGAACCAATGAGATTCACAGTGCAGCCATATTTGAATTATATATTTGAAGTATTCAATGTAACAATTGCTAAATACGATCAAAATGTTAATCGTTTTCTCATCTGGCATTACATGGGCGCAAGTAAATTATAAGAGAATTTTCATATTTGGGTAAACTTTTCCTTTAAGATGTGGTTTTATTTTATGATGAAAGGAACATTTCTTTAGACTAATTAAAAGTCTGCGATGATGTTTTTTTGTTAAATGTGGCCAGACAAGTTTGAAAATACAAAATGTATTTGTAATCTTGTATGTATATTAATATAGGTATTTTAGTATATTAAGGTAACTTCCATCCTTCAGTCACCTCTGTTGTGTTCATTGCTCAGTGGACTAAATTAACAGGACTTCCTTTTTAGCGTTGCTCAGAAACTGATATCCTGACCTGCACTGAGTGTGTTGTTCCTGTGTGCCCACACCCTCCATTGAAGATGAACAGTGAATGTGGCGTCATGCCCAGCTGGGGGAGGGTTAACGGGGGGTTTCTTATGACATAATACCCTCTGTACTGAAAGCCACCTCAAAAGACCTGTGTGTATCCCTCCTAAACCTCAACTACCCCAAACATGCAAATAGATGTTTTCATGTGTCAGAAGAGTTTCTTTACGTAGTAAATGCGGAAGGCTCAGACAGTTTTTCATCTGTGATTGGTCTTCTGTTCAGCTTTGCTATACAGTTTCATCATGTACTGAAATAAGATGAGGATCATGCAGAGAGGGAAGCAGAACAGAACTACTTCCTGCTTGTAAGCATGCCAAGCTATTGTAGTTGCACCAGTCTGAAAAGCTGAGCGGTCCGTTATACATATGAACGTTACGGAACATTAGCACAAGGTTATTCGTTGTTGCCGTTTCCTGGGCAGCTTGCTCCTATTACTCAAGAGTTTAATTTTCCGAACCAGACTCGACACCTAGGTGTTCTCTTTCCTTCAAACCGTGTTTGTGTATCTCCCATGCTGTTTTTGAAGTGTCCTGTAGTGTATTGTGCTGGTGGCATGCCGTAGTGAGACCATCTGTCATAAATATGGAGCTGAAGCAGTAGATCCAAGTATGATCTCCTTTCCCATCCAAGCTTGGGAAATGTTCAATCAGTATTGTTGCAGATGAACAGTAATACTACAAAATGACCTTAAAATATGCCAGTAATAGTTTTTGTCGTCATCTGGTTTTTAATGTACAGTATGTCTTTGATTACTGAAATCCTGTTCCGTCATGAGGGTTTCATGAGATTCACATCCGTCTGTTCTTTTCATGTTAAGAGGGGCCCTTGTTTCTGTGAGCGCTGACTTCAGCACATTTATTTTGCTTATTAGAAGATGACGTGGCTATTTGGGAACATTAAACTATAAAAACCTTTCTGTCATCAACATATCCAAATACATCTGCATACAAATAACGAACATTGAATGATTAAATTGTTTTGATTATTTTGTACAATAATCTGAAGTGATAATTATTGTGTGTAGATGTGTTGTTACAGTTCCTTGATACCATGACTGATTTTCATTGCTCTTTGTCTTGGTCACAGGGTGAATCGGTGAAGTATTTCTTGGATAATTTGGACAGACTGGGAACACCGGTAAGCATGTAGCTCTCTGTTATCAGACATGTTATTTTTGTTTGTCATTCATAAACATTGCAAAATGTCTTTACAGTTTTAGTGTTTTTACATTACTTTCAGCACAGTGTTAGATGAATCATTTAGCAGCAGTATTAAGTTATTAAAACAGAGGAGGAAGGAAACATTAAATGGCCTTGATGGTGTATTCTCACATAGGTAAGGGGCATGACCAGGCTGTGTTCCTAATTAGCGAGCACAGACAAGAGAAGTGAAACTAGTTCTGCTTACGTCAAAGGTCACATGTTTTACTTGCAGTCAACCGTTTCCCATAATATTTTCTATAGCTGCATTTTCTTGAACATTTCACCCAAGAAATTCCCTTATCAGTTTGTGTGCGATCATTTAAGTAGATAATTGAAATAATCTTTCTAATGGAAACATGTGCTTGTTGTGTCATGATTGTGTGATGCACATGGAATAGTTCCTCATTTGCTTATGAAGGGTTTTGGTATGGGTGTGCTCATGATCATGATAAATGGTCAGAGGTGGATGATGGCCATTAGTTTTTGAAATTTCTCTCGTAATAGTTTTTTTAAAACAACAAAATAAATTTATACTAAAATGACAGTATTCTTTTAGGGGACCTCCAAAAAGTACATACACAGATCATTAAAGTAATCTAGACGACTCCAGTGGGTTAATAAATGTCTTCTAAAGTGAAACAATACGTGTGTGAAAGAAAATGATTAATATCTTGAGCTTATTATAAGGAAATTAAAGCAAAAACCAAATGCATATTAGCGCTAATATCAAACAGGGTGCCTCTTTAATAGCTATCATTAGTTCTTGCGTGTCTTGTGATAAAGTATATAATTTAACGTCATGGGAAGTAAGTAAATTGAGAGAATTTTAGGTGAACTATTCCTTCATTTGGTTGTAGCATTATCAGAATAGTCATTTTTCAAGATTCTTCATGCCAGTTTTGATGTCACAGCAAAAATGTTTTGTTTACAGATTATAGATTAGTCATCACGACCTGATGTAGAACAGTTAGAAAGCACCACCCTTCTGCTTTTCCTCAAGATAACCAGCTTTTTTGCAATAGCCACACGTCAATATTTTAGTTATGACTGCTGTATTTAGTACAAACATTGATCGTTTTTAATCACTTGTATATTTCTTGGTCAGAAAACAAAGTAAAAATGAGATTTAATCTTGACTAGTCGTGACAAACAGATCTGTGTGTGTTTTTGTGCTGATGTGCCAGTTGTGCTATAGTCGTCAGAAACGTATAGCTTCAGGTCTTGTTAGGACACAGTGCGATACATGCATCTGTGCAACTGTCACTGTGCACGAGGGGCCAGCGCGGTTCCCCTAGAGTCATGTGACCTGATGCCTGCTGCTCATGTTCTCTCTCAGTACTGAACGGATGTTTGCGGTTTTGTGCTCTTTCTAGACGCTGCTGACTGCAGTAAATGTGACGACGATTAGTATCTCAACTTTTGACTCGTATCTTCAGACAGCTCTGTTTTATCAGATCATTTTACATTGATTCAATACTATTTTGATTTCAACCCATGCTTGTAAGTTTAATTTGCTGTTTGCTTGATAAATTAGTCATAGCTAGTAGTTCAGAGCAACTGAGAGGAGAATCAATTTATTTCTTTTCTTATCTCACTTTCTGTATTATACGTCTCTCTCTGTCTTGTTTGGCCTCTGTCTGTCATTCTGTCTTTCTCTTCTGAGAAAGAGGAAGCTGGGTTGAATGTGTTCTGGTCCGGGGACACGCCTCAGATAGGCCTTGCTTTTTTGAGCCAAACGGCTACTCTTTCCATTGCACAAGTGGGTCCACACTGGTGTGGCTTAATCACGCCACCAACAAACAGGAAGAGGAAATACTGCACGCACATCCGAGTGTGCTCAGAGGGAAAGGCCTCTTGATGCTGTCAGAAAATATGTTTGTTTCAGTTTGCGTTCATTCTTCATAGGCGGATGTAATGAGGGGATTAATGTGGGTTTCAGTTGTTTGTGTTGTGGCCCAGAGTTGTCTCAAACATGGAACAAAATAAAGACATCTGAGACCAACTCGGATTCCACCAAACGTTTTATTGGTCACTCATGTTGCTATTGAAAATGCGTTAAGATGTTTAACTGTACTGTGATCAGGTTCAAACCTTCCGTCAGTCAGGTTATGTCATTGTCTGCAAGCACTGACTGCTGCCTCCTGGCACTGGGCCCATGTCGGATGGCTTTTCCATTAAAGGCAGTTGCCTTTGATGTCATCCCGTCTGGAATTTCAGAAATGTATCTCGGGCCTTATGTGCTTGCACTGAGTGTTATGCTATTGCTCTAATTGACTTACATTTGCTTTAGTGGAGTCAGAGTAGTGTTTCACATGATGCATTCTCTCTGCATTTCCTTCCACTCTCTATTGGCCTGAGCTTGGATTCAGATTTACCTTTTCCCCTACCCCCATCTCTGGTATGCCAGAAATGTGAAGAATGGGCCACGAGCTGTCCATCATAGTTGTTTGCTTACCCCACACGCACAAATTTGGTGCGACACTGTGTAACTGATAAGGTTAATGTAAAAACATATTTTTATGCATACAAAAATGTATGGTGTGTAATTTATGCTGCATATTTGTATGTTAATAGTTATGCACTATGCAATGAGTGCATATCTGGCAACCCATTAAAGAGATACTGAAACTTGTTGCCAATGGCTAGTATGTTTTTTACTTTTTCCAGTGCACAAAAACAAGAACAATTCAACTGAATTAACAAGTGTTTCGTAATATGTTATTTCTTTTATATTTTAATTATGTATTTATATTGTTACTGTTCATATTAATACAGTTACAGAACAACATTAATGGGCACATTGCAACATTTATTAAATTTTACTGAAAAAACAAACCAGATAATAATGAACAACAAAAACACAGCAGTATAGATAACCGTTTCAAACTTGACTGCCAATTATTTTTACTTTGTTATGTGAACTTTTTCATTTCTGTATTTAGCCTAGACAACTGCATTTACTTACAGGTCGTCATTTATCTCAAGTATAGTTTACATTCTTTTTATCAGGAATGCAAACTACTAAGGCTTGATATGATTTTATATCAGGTCAACCACTCATTTGCAAATCCCATTTTAGCATGAATCACTCTTTAGGACTAAAATTTGCCTGTCTGTGCTTGCCGTTACTAGCCTCAAAAGAAAACAGCTCTTTTACTTTTAATATTTGGTACATTATAAACATACTTTTTCAACCCTTCAGTTTAATGTTTTTATCACCCTGTTGTAGATAAAAACGTGATTCCTCTTCAGTTTTATGTCTCATCTATGATTGAAAGGATTGATCATCCCTGTGTTTTTCTCTCCCAACAGGACTATCTTCCCTTACAGCAGGACATTCTGTTGGCCCGTAAGCCCACCAAAGGCATTCACGAGTACGATTTTGAGATCAAGAACGTACCGTTCAAAATGGTGGACGTGGGCGGGCAGCGGTCGGAGCGCCGTAGGTGGTTCGAGTGCTTCGATAGCGTCACGTCCATCCTCTTCCTCGTCTCGTCCAGCGAGTTTGACCAGGTACTGATGGAGGACCGTCAGACCAACCGCCTCATGGAGTCGCTCAACATCTTCGAGACTATAGTCAACAACCGCGTCTTCAGCAACGTTTCCATCATCCTTTTCCTCAACAAGACAGACCTGCTCGAGGAAAAAGTTAAAATGGTGGCCATCAAGGACTACTTCTCCGAGTACACAGGGGAGCCGCACAGCCTACCCGACGTGCAGAACTTCCTGGTGGAGTGTTTCCGAAACAAGCGTCGAGACCAGCAGCAGAAGCCCCTTTACCACCACTTCACCACCGCCATTAACACAGAGAACATTCGACTGGTTTTCCGGGATGTCAAGGACACCATCTTGCATGACAACCTCAAACAGCTCATGCTGCAGTGATGCTGGTCCAACCATTCCTTTACAGTTTCTTCAAAATAACCCTCTTCAGCTCAGATGTTTGTACTCCACACAGTAACCTTTCTGAATAGCTCTGACATGCTTTTATGTGAGGATGCAGGTCTAGCCTAGCGGTCTGTCAGGAGCACAGAATGAAGGGGTTTCTTCCCCAGTGGCCAGGGGTAGTTAATCCCTTAAAAGCGTGTTGTTATTCAGCCTGCCAAGAGAAGCTGTATGTGTCATTAAACATTACCCTCCATCAGTGAAGCCCTTCACTGCAGGTGCCAAAAGCAATGCATGTTTCCCTGTGTTACTCATAACGGCAGAGAGAAAAAGTTGGAGAATATGTTAGCACTGTCCTGAATCAGTCACCTTTTGAGCCTTTTATTACTGACCAAACAGCAAATGCTTCTGATGTTTTAACCTTTTAACAGGAACTCTGAGCCTCTCCGTCAATACCTGCCTGGCCTTAATATTTTCCCCTTTTCTTGATTGGTGTTTTTAACTTGTAGCTGTCTAATCAATTGTTCAGTTTTAGAATCGAGTTGTTTTTAATAGATATATGAATATATGTACCAATAAGAATCTAAGTTATATTTCAAAAGGTTTACACATTTTTTGCTTTTCCTCTGCTGATGGATAACGCTCACGAGTGAAGATTTCTGAGTGGAAAATGTTTTCACCACTATATACCATAAACTGAATTTATACTGTGGTTAAGCCAATGCTAGGCAAGCTGATAAATACAGTGTATATGGCATAAACTCAGGGCTGAATGTAGACCACTTTAATGTATCGATGAAACTAACTCTGTTTGCCTGACGCCTTCAGGAACATTGACTAACTGTAGCTCTCCATCAGCGGTTGGAAATTATATTTCTTTGCCGGCCTGCAGACATCCTCCTTTAACTCTTCCCTAGCTCAATCAGGAAGATTCCTCACGAATTTATTTGTTTGTCCATCAGGGAATGAAAAACGGTGTCGTCTTAATTTATTTGTTGTTTTGTTTTTGTTATTTGTTAACAAGCAAACTATACTGCCTTTTTTTTGGTCAGACCCAAACATTTTTTATTTTTTTTATTTTTTTTATTTTTTTGAGTTTCACAAGTGTGGTACCAATAATTAGATCGCCTGTCTGCAATTATTGCATACAAAGGGATAGATCTTACTTGTGAACCTTGTTCCCTGTCATTAATTGTGTATAGCTACTTTGTATAGTGCCATGTCCACCCCTGAATACTACTGTTGTAGTAAGTATTTTATGTAAATAGTGTGTATCTCACCCACCTCACTCTTTTCTAACAGATATGTAATCAACACTGAAAATGTATAGCTGTTTTTTGCCACTGTGTATTTACACAACCAACTGCCTGTTTCTTTTATAAATTCGGACTCCCTAATGTGCTCCTTTCTGTCTATTCAAATTTGCTATTTTGTATTTTTTGGTTGGTTCATCTCTATTTTTGGGGCAACTTTGGTTGTGAATGGTGCCTGTATATGTGTCTATGCATTTAGATGCTGCTGTTTTTTAATGGCTGCAGTACTGGCCGGCAGTAGAGGATTCATTGTCTGGTTCAGATTCTGCCTTATACCCCTGGCTTAAGGCCCAGGAGGCTTGTGAAAGCAAGTATTACATCTTCACACTCCACTGACAGTATCCTGTGTCTTCTAGTGCCAGTTAGTGCCCAACCGATGTCTAAGCAAATCAGGCATTGCAGTTTCTTTCAGGAGCACAGATATGTACAGCGGCTTTGGTTTGACGTTAGTCTTAATATTTGCCTTTCACCATCCAAACCTTAACAGCTTCGAGCACAAAGCACTCAAGATTTTGAATGATGAGTTTCAGAGTTTTTAAAATTGATTTAAAGATGGTGAAGCAGTAGTAGTATGATATCCTCTCTAGTATTTGATGTGATCTTCTGTATTGTCATAGCTGTCTAGCTGTAGTGTGGTGGGTCTTAAAACTCAAAATCAGTTGCTGACCTTGTATTACTTGACACCACCATACACATGACCTCTGAGCTCAGAAACCTAGCAAAAGTATTGGAAAGACAGAGGAAATGGTTGAGAATGCTCATGAGTCACAGCAGGTTATCCATTGACCTTGTGCGTGTGTGTTTTGGCACTAAGGTCAAACCCAAGTTCTTGTGAAAGTGATGTCACTGTCTGCTTGTGAACGATTTCAGTATGACAGGTGGAGGACAAACCACTGTTCTTACTGCAACACCAACCAACACGCACACTTCCTTAATGTCTTAATTGTAGTGCATTAGGGCACCTGTAGTGCATTTCTTCTCTATGTGTATATGTGTTGTTCCCCCAATTGACATGTTTAAAAGAAGGATGATGCTGCACACATACAGATACACTACTTAATTAAGCTGTATTTCTTCTCTGTACACTGCTGAGCTGTGAGAGATGTAAACTGGGCTTTATTCTTAAAGTCTTTGACTCCTAAAAGTGTTGCAGTGGGTATGAGTTATATCCCACGACTTAAGAATGGCTGATGATGGTGTATAAACTCACTGTAGCATTCTCTGAAACATGATTCTGATCAGAGATTAGCTGTTTTTTTTCCATTTGTGCCCTGATAATCAAGGTTCAATTGTAAAATTATGCCTGCCTCGAATCCTAGTGCCTCCTGTTTGATGCTTCAGAGCTTTCCAGGCCTTCTTTTGTACTTAGGCTTTTTAAATTGTTGATTTATGTGGATATTTTTGAGTCCTCGTCAAAATAATTCATAGTACTAAAGATTTCAAGAGAGACTCCTGCACTCAGTACTGAATATAGCTTTCATTGTACAGTCTAACCGATGCTTCCTCACTCTTCATCATTGACTCAATAAAATCATTTTTCAAAAAACTTTGTCATGTTGATGTTTTGTGGCACAGACATACTTCGTTTCAGCAATACATTGTGTTCATTTTTACCAAGTGAAATGATAAACAATAGACTCTCATTCACGACATTACCGCCAGGAGGCGCAAAGGGACAGATTGCGACTGTAGCATTTATGGAAATTAGGATAAAAGTAAATAATGTAAAATCATTTCATATTGACAAATTATTTGTAATGCATGGGTGCAGGATATCGATATTTAATTACATATACAGTGATTAAATACGTCATAGTCTTACTGCGACAGGAGAAAACAAGAATTTATGCACTTTTTATGCAGTTTCACTTCACCAACACTAGGCTGCAGTGTTAAGCTACATGTAAAAAAAGAAATTAAATTGTATTAGGCAAATGTGCTAAATATAGATGTTAAAGTTATTATGGTTTTACTTATAATAACCATAGGTAAACTTTGGTATTTGTAATAAAACCATACTAAGCACAAATTTAGCATGATCTTACTACAGTAACCATAGATAACAGTGACATTTGTATTCAAATCTAAATTGTAATTATTCTGCAAAAATGTCGTTACTGTACTTGGAAAATATCACAAATATTGGATTAAGTTAACACATTAGTGCATTACAAACATACATTAGTCTTTATACCATTCTTGTAAAGTATTCACTGACATTTGTGTGGTGTGGCTACATCACAAGGGTGTAGAATAGAGCAACATGACTCAGCTCATTTTCAGCTGTCTACAAAATCTGTAAATGTACTTTAATATTGATAAACGAAATAATCACTAGGACACAGGATTTTAAAAAATCATTGTTTATTCTACTGTAATTGTCATATTCAGAGGTGCACCATGATGCAGGCGTAAATCTGCATTACAGTATCATTACCTAAAAAATACAAATCAAGAAAAAAACATCCAAAATCAAATGTACAAAACCTAAATATACTGTATTTAAATACATTGTGTATGACAAATCAAGAGAGTTTACAGAAGAGTTCAAGTTATTAGGTAAGGATTTTTCATGGGATTCATCCACAGACCTGTCTCATATGCAGCAGTTCTTTTGCATTGTAAAGTCATCCCATTGCTCATATACTGTCATTTCTTTTCATCATATTCCCCATTTACTGAATGACATTATAACTTCAATGCATTATGTTCTCAGAGCATCTAGTTTCGAGCCACTATCTCTACATGATTCTGCAAAAAAAGGCACAGTCCAAATTTCAGCAATGACATTCCAACATTTTCTCATACAGTAAGTTACTACTGAATGTGTTTGTAAGCAGCCTTCTTATCTCTTAGCAGAAATTTAGAGAGAACAAAAAGCCTTTGACGTCCGGTCGACGTCATAAATCCCTCATCAAACATTACATTCGATGGAAGACGTGCAGGTGCAGCAAATAACACCCTTATGTAGAATTCAACTCATAATCTAACAGGAAACTTTTGATATGGATTTGTTTAGTAAATACGAAGTAACAAGGTGTTATGAAACTGAATCCTCTCTCTTACTAAGATGAGATGTTGCTAGTTTGCATGTGCAACAGCACTAATAGTTAAAGATTAAACCATTAAGCAGGTGGCTCTCAAAGGAACCCCTTAAACAAACGGATGAAACATTAGGCAGCTCTCTCTCTATCACACCTTTAGCTTGGATGAGGCAAACTGTATGTAAACACAATGTAAGTATCTTGGTCACCTGACTGTGAGCAGCAAAGTATGGCCTGAGGTTTCATTTTTTTGACATGGCCATTAAAGCTGTGAGTATGAAAATTATTAAAACTGTTATGATTGTTTATGGTATTCATAATTAAACATAAATAGCAAAGTTGCATTTCACACTAAGACTATAAGACACTAACAGACTGTAGTGTGTCTGTATAATACCACAAAATTACAGGAAATGAGCTTTAAAGCTTCCTGTAACTGTTTTAAATAAATAACAATGAATGACACATAAAATGTAAATGTGTTTTTGGGGTAATATGATTGGATGCTTAGAAGTGCAATACAATGTAATTAAACCTTTCTTTAATTTGATTTATGACTTTTTAACTCTATTTGTAAAGGTTTTGTTTACAGCAGTCTTTGGGTGTTTTATTCAAGTGGAGGATAAAAAAGTGTGTGCATGTGTCTAGAGGTGAGGCGGTATTTATACTGGCCAAGGCTTGCTCTTTGCAGGACAGTTTTCAATCTCTACGTCCATTTCTACAAAGTCAACGGGGGCATCATCGCCACCCTGTGAGGTGGAGTCTCTGTCTGGTTTTCGACATTCATTGTTCCTCTTCCTCCCACGACAGAGACCAGTTTTGGCAGGACGTACCAGTCCAAGAAACAGGGCGCCCACTCCCATGCCAGCGGCACAGGAGTAAAAGGCTGATCCATAATTCTTTGTCACATCTACCAGAACACCTAAAAACAAAAAAAATCAAGAGGTAAAGTAATACACTATAAACCATAAATATGATCAAAACTCTAATAAATCATTTTTTACCTCCAAGAGGTGGACCAGCCAATCCTGCGAAGCTCTGAATACAAACATAAACCCCAACAGCTGATGGCATTCTCTGAATACCAATCACGTCATCTTCAGCCAGCATTGGGATGTGACTGGAGGCCACGGTACCCAGCAAGAAGCCGTAGAAACAGGAACAGGTCATCAACCCCCAAAACTCGGTGACAAATGTGAAGATGACCAGCACCGGACACAGCAGTACCGTGCAAATCAGCAGAATGTAGATCTTGCGTATGGGCCTGCGATTAAGCACCCAACCCATCGACAGACGACCTACAATCTCAGCCACCGCCATGGCCGAGAGCGTGTAGGTGGCGGCGTCTCGCGACACACCTCGGCTTACGCTGAGCTCAATTATGTAGAGCTGTGGAGCGAAGAAGCCCAGCGTGGCAAACAGGCCGAACAGTGCGTAGCAGTTAAAGCTGGAGTCCCTGAGCACAGAGAAGTCCAGCAGCTTGGAGCTGGAGACCCCTGACGCCTCTTTCTCATGTAAATCTTGTTTAAGTGGGGTCTCGGGCAATGCCGCTGGCTCTTCTTCACTTATTTCTCTCTTTTCATTCTCCTTAAGCGATTTCTTTTCTGCAGAGCCCTCAGCGAGGTCAGTCTGAGAAGAGGTGACCGACTGAACCCCAGAGTCCACGGAGTTAATGGAGGTGCGTGTGAATTCGTTCTCCAGGTCGTATTTGGAATCAGGTTCTTTCAGCGGACATGTGGGAGACTCCGTGGTGGAGGGTTTGGGTTTAATTATTATTGGCTTTAACAGAGCTCCACAGATGATGATTGAAGTCTGCAAAACCCCAATAACAACCAAGCAGTAGCGCCAGCCGATCTGCTCCTTCAATCCATTCAGAGCTGCAGAGTGGTTTTATATGAAAAAAGGATTATTTATTATATTACATAAACATGTCTATAAAGCTTTGAACTTTCTATAAAAATAATAGTTCTGCCAAATAATATTTAAATACATTTGACTTCCAAATACACTGCAAACTGGAAAACAAAGTTGTGGAGTTTAACAGCCATACCTGGCGCAAGGGCTAATAGAGAGAAGCATTCTCCTGTAGATGCGATAGACGTGACGAGGGAACGGCGCTTGCTGAAATACTGCGAGAGGATGGTGACTGTAGGCAGGAAAGTGAGGCAGTAACCCAGGCCTGTAAATAAATAGCAAACAGGGAGATGACAGCCACTGGTCCCTTCAACACAAGGGGCTTAGGTCAGTCTGAGGGCCGGGCTCAAACACGCCGAGAACCAGTTGCTCTCTTCGATTGGACAAAATGGCTGAAAGAAAACTGTATTTAAAAGAGACAAAAGAAAAGACAAGGAGAAACAAAGATCGGCAAGGTTAGGATGCGTCTGCTAACAGTGAGGGAGGGAGTGTTTTGAGTATTGGGGAAAACTAGCAGTGCATCTTGTGTGAAAAGCACTCACAATGTCAGGTAATGGGCTTGATTACAGACATCTGAAAAGCAAAAGAATTATATGGTCAAATTGTCTGCCATTAATATTAAGGACACTCCACCCAGAGAACACTATGATAAGCCCATGCAGTTGTATAATCAATGTAAGGGTGGAAGAGAGGATTATTCAACAGATTTTCAGCAGTGTTGATGAGTCATGTGCCTGCATGAACATGTGGCCATTGTGGCTTTAGTGTATAAAAGTAACAGAAATTAAGGGATTGCTTCAATAGAAATAGTCACTAAGGGATGTAAGTAAAGGTGGTGCTTATAGCCCTGCTCACAGCACTGCTTGAATTCCCTTTCTTTCATTCATTTGAAAAGAATAAGTGAACAGAAAGAATCAATTATTTAAAAGAAAATAAATGAATTATACAGTAATGAAGCAGAGAAAATCAGAGTAATTGATGGAAGCGATGATCATTGTTTATTTATTGATACAATAGCAAAATAGGTCACTGCCATTTTAATCTGAGATTGTGTTTTTAACAAACACAAAATTGTTTATAAATTTATAAAGTTTATAAATTGTCTATTTGCTTATTTATTTTACAAACCTTACATTTACATCATTAATTGTTGGAGGGTTTCCAAAAATGTATAATATCTATAAACTCACACGCATACAAAACGGGATGTACCTGCAACAATTCCCATGGTGATGTACATCTCCGTGATAGATTGGGTGAAGGCTGTTGTGATGGTACCCAGGCTTATCAACAGTCCACCGAGCATGACAACTGGACGATAACCAAAGCGGTTGCTCATCACTGTGGAAAGTGGAGCTGTAGGAATCACAATAATAAAAAGAGTATGTTCATTATAACACTCAAAGAACATGGCACAGATTTGCAGAGTAACAGCACAAAATCAAACAAAAACAGGAGTTGCTTTATGAGTGAATCCCTATAAAAGCCCTTACACAACACAAATCAGCACATCCACACAATGGATGGGGCTTTGCCTAGTCAGACGCACAAACAAAAGCTGTGCCTGCCAATCTGGATCAGTTTGACATTATAACACTGAAACGCAGTAAGGTCTGTATTTTAATGCAAATTTACAAGTAAATAACACCATTGAAGGCTCTTCTTTTGTTTACTCTGTAATATGTTTGAGTGAGATGTTAAATAATATGTTGATATAGATGTAAGACTGTTAATGTGATATTTGTTTATTTCTTGGCTGAGGGTTGGCCTGGACTTATTTTCTGACCTGGATTTTTTTGTGTGATGTAGCCTTAAAGTTTTAGGCACTGAAGAATAAAACCCTCATTGATAGGCATGAAACAAACTTAAAAATAGGACATGATGGCTGGCAACAGGATTTGAAAACTGGAATATCCAGCTTTGATATTAATTAGATCACTAGTGTTTTAAATTATGAAAAATCAAGCCACACTGTACCACGTGACATAACATGGTAAATTGTTTTTAATCTAGCTCTCACTAAACCAATGCTGTCATACTGTATGATTAAATGTTGTAAAGCTTTGCATTACCTGTAAAGGCCATGACAAAGACACAGATGGAGACAGCCCAAGACACTCTGCTGTTGGTTTCATTAAAGCAGCTCATGAGGTCCTGAAGAAAGATCCCAAAAATCTTAATGATGCCATAGGTGAAAACCTCCACGAAGAAGAAGGCGACGGCCACCACCCAGCCCCATCCACCATCCGGCACCTCTGCATACACATTGGGCCTTGTGAAGTCCTTTAGGGTAGACATGAATCCTGTCATGATGGACACTGGGATTTCTGTAAATGTGAAAAGTGAAAAAAAAAAAGTGTGATAAAATGCAGATCGTTTAGAGAAACCCATCAATGCAATGTCTTCATCTGATTTGCATACATAATACAAAGTAAACACAGACCTGTGTGATTTATCTAGGAGAAACCTTTTAAAACACTTTCAAATGGATTTCAATTTACTAAAAAAATTTTAGATACAAATGTTAAACAAGTGTAACATTTAAACAATTTACAAAAAGAGTAAAATGCCAAATATGTATGAATGTAAATAGAAATTTAAAACGATAAGTCTGTTTTAACTTTCAAGACAAACTTGACCTACATCGTTTCGAGTTTAAGTAAAAGTAATTAAGAAGTGGTGGCAGTAAGTAATTTTCATCATAGCAGCTGGTCGCACTGCAGTAGGACTGTATGTCCTCCTCATACCGGTGACGTCTAAACTCCAACATCTAAAGCTCACTGCATGGCAACGTGCTCCACAGCGCCTTACTTTACTGTATGATGTCAAAGCATCGATCCTCTAACAGTTTTTTCTTATTGAAAAAGGTATTAAAAGCGTATTCGTTATTAAAGGGCTGTGGACAACAGTCTGAGGTGGGAACGGAAACGACGAGCTCCGCGAATTTCTTCATAACTTAAGAACACATTGAATTTTACTTACCGAGACGTTGAAGACCCGTTCACACCGAGGAAAAGGCTTTTGTTGAAGTGCTAACCGCAACACATATTTACTAAAAGCATCAGATTCTCAGAGTCATTTGGAAGAGTCGAAACGAGCTAAAATCGCTCCGTTTAAATCAACAGTTTCCTATCGTAAAACAACCTTAATATTTTAAATAATGACTATGTAGTTTGATCCAGTCTCATCTGACAATTCCCTGTCACTGTTTCCTCTGACCGTGGCATCTCAGATTATATACCGGCTGGAGCCGGTATTCGTGCGCGGGCGCGACACAGCTGCCTTCCCTTCTGTTGTATTACAGGGTATCGGGAGTGCGCACTGTCTTTCTAGTTAAACCTGTGCTCAAAGATGCCCTTATATCTTGCCTGTTTGTTTACACAAAAATAAATCCCCTGAGCAAACCGGAACCTTATTACTAGATATCGGTATATTAAACCATTTACAACTTTGAATAAGATTATTTGTAACTGGACAGTCGCCTTATCTCTTTCGTGACAAGTACAAGTATTTCGGAATTGTAGTGACCAGTAACTTTTTTCGTATGAGCAACAATGAACAGCTTTATGAAAATACCATTTATGATGAATAGGACTTTGAGGCAGTGAAAGCGCGAGTGCGCGCGAGAAGAGCACTGGGAAGTAATGCACGTGCATGTGGTGCATGTGAAGCATGGCAGCTTACCGGGTAAAACAGGCTCATTCCAGTTCTGTCTTCAGTGCAAACCAACATAACGGGGGTATGTTCAGCGCGTTTAAAGTAACCCTATGCCAAAGATGTTTTTCCTTTTAAAATGACTTCATAACCGCTTAAAAAATCGTAATGTAAACCTAAAACTCACGTTTTGTTATATTTTATATTGCCGATTGATGACGTCACACGCGTGATCTTCCTCTTTTCAAGGCCACGTGGAAACAGTGCAATGGGATAAATTGCTGTAAATAATAATAAGAAGAAGAAAAATCAACTTTTAAAAACTTCCACAACGGCGTATCAAACATTTAAATTATATGTTTTTACTTTAGTGCATGAAAATCTTGTATTTTAGAGTAGTTCAAAATAATGAAGTCACATAAATTAAAGCAAGAAAACTCTTAATCATTCTCTGCCAGTATTCAGATTATACATTTATCCTTTCAGATGGTTTTACATAGAAATTGTCTTTTATGTTGAGTGATTATTACGTAACCAACTAACTTTGAAAAGACTTTCATCAGTGACTTTGGTAATATCTAGAAGGGAACTTTTTTCGACTTTGAACACATAGTAGTACCCACTAGTAGGTAATGCTTGTTTGATTTTAACCTGCAGCTGATTAGATATAGACTCAAATTTAGGAAGAATAAGTCATTGTATTTGTCTTTGTCTTTTTTTCTGGTTAAATTATACCACTCTGTATCCTGTTGCAGAGTTACAGTGCAACCTTGCTGTGTATGCTTCACAAAATGAATTGCTGACCACCCTGTCATTTTAACTTTACTGAAATGTGATTGCAAGGGTGAAAATAAAGTATTTTTGTATCAAAAATACATGACCATTAAACATCCAGGCTTTATTTCACAGTAATAGGTAGACTGATAATAGATTACTTAGTGTCCTTGTGAAGAATTTTTGACCCTTGCACAGTGATAGCAACTTGTAAGTTACTGTTTAAGTGTTATGATTATCGTTTTAGTAACTTCCAGGTATCACAGTTATTTGTGTACCATGCTGGTTTTGTATTTGTAAGCAAGGCATCACTCTGAAAGTGTCCATTCATAGCAGAAGATTGTTTAGTACCATGGACAGCTCATATACCAGACACAATATAGGTCCAGCCTGGATTATTAAAAAAAAACTATAATGTATATTCATTCTAGTGCTTTGAAGATAAACATAAATTGCTTCAATCTAAAATTACTCCTAAGCAAATCATGTGTACCTTTTATGAATCTTACCACATTTAGATGTATAGATGTTCATTTCACATTGAAAATATTCACCTTATGTCAATTACTCTGTCATTTGTTACCACTTGAAAGGTGCTAGTGTTTAATAATACAATATACTGCAGTAATGAACATGCATACACAGAAGCTTATTTTCCATCAGCTGGTTTATATTTATTTATGTTTATAAGCAGCTGACCGAAAATAACATTTAACACCACATTTTCAGATGTAGAAAAACCAGGAGCAAGCATATGTAAAATAAATCATTTTCATTTATCATAAATGAAAATGAAATAAATCATTTCATTTTATTTTGATGTTATCTTGGTGTATTTGAAGATATATAATGTTAGCTGCTTTTTCATTAATACTACAGAAGTTTATGAACTACTTTTCAACAACAACCAGTTTCAGCCAACTACATATATATCTTACTAAGCAGAATGTGCATGTGTAGACTTTGATCAGAGTACAGGATTATTGCACATTGCTCTGAGAGAGTTTGTTTTATGTAACTCGCCATAATTACATTGTCACTGTCATGTCATGGTGGAACAATTGTTATTTGGCATGTTTTTCTTTAACTCGCATGACATTTTTATCAGAGCACTTTTTCCCCATAAATGATTTTACTGTATTATTTAACCCGCTTTAAAACAAATAATAAATAATATCCATTAGAATTTTAATAATAAGAAACTAAAAATATGAAGTATCAAACATCATACATGAGATAAACTGAGTTGTTTTGACTGGATTTTGCCCAAAGCCCAACATGTTCCATCGACTTTCAAAACAAATACTTATCAGTGTGTACAGGCTAACTTTTGACATTGTTCAGGTCACTCAAAAACAATTTGTTATTGTACTTACATTATTCTTTTCTTACCATCTTATTTAAAAACTGAAGTGTCCTTTGCCGTGTACAATGAAAAACATTCTGTTCTAGTCTTGATGATATTTCCTAAATAATTTTACACTTTATGACCTTATTATTTCTTGACATGTTATATGTGTAACATTTTAAGTCCTTGTTAGAATAACGAGCATCTCAGGTTAGTTGTTATATTACACTTATAATTATGTACAAACCTCGTTTTTTTTTTACCAACTGATCTGTTTCTATATAAACTGTGGTTAAGATCATAGAGTCAATGAGTTAAACGATAACACAGTTTCAATGACTTTCACCACAGAAATAGTCATTGTGTACTCATTCTTTTCCGCTATCTTTAGATTTTTGTCTGCCTTCAGGCTGGCTGTTGATAGCTCTGAAAACACACATTTTCCAGTTCAGATCACTTAAAATCTAAATAAAAAAAGACATCTACACTAAAACATTGTGCTTGGTTAGTATAAGGGCAACTAAAAAAGTCAAACCTTTAAACTAGATGTCTGTTGTGAATGCATGTTTAGCATGAGAAAACACTAGTTAACAAACTCAGTAGTTACTTTGCTTTATCTCTGTTTTACTGTATAGTGAGATCATCTATTATCATTGTAACCAGATGAAGAAAAGTACACAGGAGACGGGAGATGCTTTGCATAATTTCATTCCTAATATATTTCCTACATATTCATCTGTTTTTTTTTTCTTTTGGTCTTGAGCAATCCAGCAAAACACTTTGCACTCTTACAAGTAATATCATAGGCACATACATACAATACATCCCGTTGTATTAGTATTCAGGATGGTAACATGTAAACATATTAGGTATCAATACAGCAAAAACAAATATATAAAAAAGTAATTCCTCTCCTCTTATGATTCAATATGATGGTGTTAAAATCGAAAATAATAAAATGCTACAATATTTTGACTTAATTAATACAACATGTCTTACGTAACTATAACAATATGTGGTTATATTTCAGTCATGCACCTCATTTATAACACACCCTTCAGGGGTTTGAGTGACAACGACCCAAATCCCTGATCAACTCAAATTAAAATATTAGCGTTTTAACCGTTCCGTTAATAAATTAGCACCCTGAAGTTAATTTTTTTATTTGTTTGTCCTTGATCATGCACTGAGGATCCTCCCGTGACAGCTGTGGACTCCACCTGATCTCTACCCTCTCACGGTCGTCTCCCTTTGCCTCTCCCAGATCCGTCACGGCACCAATTTATCTACCGGAAACCAGAACACAACTTTATTGTTCCCTCAGACATGGGTGTGTTATAGACAGATACACATCCTAACAAGAGAATAATTGAGAACATTCCACTTGTGTTAGTGACTATGATGAAGATCAGAACAACACAATGTTTGCACAATGATAGTACTTACATATAAGACATATAATAAGAACAATAACTGATCTAAGTATGCATTAGTCCAATTCAATATCATATCCTTAATATAATCTTTTTGATATCTGAGTCCTGAGCTCTTTAATTTAACAAACGGTTATTAGGTTATGCAAAAGCTCTAACTAAAAACAAATAACTGCCAGTCACAGTCTCTGAACAATTTCTGAAGAATTGGACTGTTAGACAAAGACATGCTCCACCATGTGGAGGTAATTAAGAACTTCACCATATCTGATGAAATCAGTTAGATAAAGTAGTATTCTTGATATTTTCAAAACCTTATTTCTTGATTAAAACCTAATGAATACCTTTGACACTTATGTTCTACACAAGTTGAAATGCTTTATGTGTTGTGTGTGCATAGACAAAAATGTGTTTGACATCATGCCATTTCCATCCAAAAACAGTTGCCGTAGTTCCATGTACCAATGATGCTAAATGCAGCATCAAAATGTGGCAGACAAAGAGCTGAACTGAATTGCAAAACAGGCTGAAACACACAAATTACTTTGTCCAATCTGTGCACAAACAAACAACTGAGTCACCTTACTTGTGCTCATAGTCATGTCTTGTATAAAAAACCTGAAACACAAATTAGACTAAACAGCAACAGCTGGTTTAGTGTCAGGAAATGTTTGTTTTGTGTGTAGAGACAGTTAAGCCAAAAATATTAACCATTTTTATTCAACCTCAAGGCATTCTAAACCTATGCGTCTTTCTTATTTTGAAGAACGCTGGTAACCACACAACATCAGCCTTCATTGACTTCCATTGTATAATATTTTCAAAATCTTCCTTCGTGTTGCACAGAAGAAAGAGTCATATACAGGTTTTGAACAAAATGAGGATGAATAAATGATGACAGAATATTTATTTTTCAGACTACTGCAACTACTACTAACTAGTGTAGTATCAGTCTAAATACAAAACACACACTGCTAAATACTAAATATAAAACTATATACTAAATTATTTCATATATTAAAGGAGTAATGTTTGAAATTAGATTTTACAATTAATATCATAATTCATTCATAATTATATTTATAATATTCTTATGTGGTTAAAACATACCTAAAAGATTTTGCTCTATAAAAATGTGTATTGACATACTATTCTCTTTAACAGGTTTGTTGGTTAGTTAGTAAAGATAGTAAATCACACTTAGTTTGAGTGCTTGTGGACAGAGGGACAAAACAACCCAATACACTGGAATGTAACACTGTGTAGTCTGGTGCTCAGACATGGGGAGGTTAGCGAATGCTCACGGGAGGAAATTCCGTTTCGTCATCCAGGCACACGGGCCCCGCAGCAAACTCATGTTCAGGAATCACCTCGCCCTTTTTAGCTCCCCCGTCTTCTGAGTAACCTGTAAAGAACACAGATGGGTTATATACAGTAAATGTATACAATGACTGTGTATGTTTATGTGTTGACAGGTACCTGTAAGAGTGGCCGCGACGGGTCCAGAGGTGGGAATGGCCACAGTGGCAGCATAAGACTGACATGCTTGTGGTGGCTCTGAAAGTTCAGATTCGTCAGTGTCCTCCTGCTCCTTATCTGATCCGAACAACCTGGGGGTCAAAGGGGCACTTGGTGAGTTTTGTTATTCCATAGATTACTAGATAGTCATACTTTTTAATAGTAAAGTGTGTTACAAATGACAAATTCAGTTTTGTTATACAAGGCTAATTTCTTCTAACTGCAGGTTACAAATCACATTTCTTGTTACATTTGAAACTGCACAATCTAAACATAATAACATGTCTCAAGATTAAGGACTCACCTGTGTTTCTGCACCAAAGTGCACTCACCCCCATCTTGAGGATCAATATTATAGATGAATAGCTGCCCATCAGAAGAGGACACAAGCAATCGTGGAAGTTTCTGGATTCTGATTGGCCAAAATATACACAAACCATTAAATGAGTTATTTTTTCTGAGTTAATGCAATAATAAAAAATCATACTAGATAGATGTAAACTCACATTGCCAGGGCACAGACATTCTTTTGACCGGCCATCTGGAGACGGACGGTAGCGAAGGCTCGGTCTTGACTCATCATGCCTGACACCTGTGCAGGGAGGTAGCTGCTGGCTGCTGTGAACATCTTACCTACATATGTTGACCAAGAGGGAGTGTCCTCCTCCCCACTATGAGAAACACATACATGGACAAACACACACACAAATATCGACAGTTTAGGCATGTCTGTAAAACTGTCAGGTAACCTAAAAAATGTACTCACTACTCCAAGTCATTTCACTGACTGTGAGTCTGTGTTAAAGGTCACATGAGGTCAAATGATTCTTTAAGCTAACAACAAAGTCAAACAGTGTGTATGAGTTTCCACTACCTTGGGCTGTGCTGTTCCAGCTTGAAAATGTGCACTGTCTCTGTATTGCTTGAAGCACAGAGAAACTGAGCATCCGGGCTGAAGGAAAGGGAGCTGATGTTGACATACCTTTGGTGATACAAACACACAAAGGTCAAAAGCTGAAAACAGAAACAGGCACAACACTGCCACAGTTTACACAAATGTCTCCAGCTGGCCCTTTTCTGCTGTACAGTCAAAAAAATAATCACTGATATGCTTCATACCGTTTCATCCCTCGGCGAAACTCAAACAAACGCAAACCCTCTGGAACAGAAAACACTCGGATAACAGTGCCCTGCCAGAGAAGAAAACATTTTTACTATACTGTACTGTAAGGAAATGACACATCACAGAAATAAAAAAGAGAATTTGGTAATTGTGGAATTATCTATAAATATAAAATCTTAATACTCATAAAAATAAGCATTCATAAGATTATGTAATCATTAAAATCATATTTTGTCTTACCAAACCCGGACAGGTTTGGTAAGTCACCTGTCTTATAGGTCTATACCTCTATGTTTCTACATACACATGACATTTACCCTTTCAGAAGCACTGGCCAGTTTAGTGCCAGAGGCGCTAAAGGTGATAGCAGCCAGTGGACTGTCATGGGCTGGAATCATCGTCACAGTGCTCTGAGTAAACAAACAAACACACATACAGCAAAGAAAAAGATTTAGCTGGTGGAGCAATGCAGTAGTTTAATCTTGCTGGTGAAAATGAAAAAAGCAAAAATATTGCTTTGCTGGTATTTTTACCAGATTGTTGGCGTCGTAGACAATAATTTCGCCGATGGTGTCACTGCCAGGGTATGCCAGAAAAGAGTTGGAATGGTTGATAGAGAGAGCACACAGACCTGGGGAAACACATGGGTGGGTTACAGAATTACTGCATAGTGTATCCAGAATAACAGATGTAATATTTATTAATATCTAATTATTGTTTTACCTGAAGGGTTGGATGGTGTGTTGAGAAGGGTCTTAAGAAGTTTCATGTCCTTTATATTGTGGATATAGATGGATTCCTCTAGACACACAACCAGTCTCTGCAGAAAAAAAACCCATCTTACAACCTACCACATAATTTCGAATAACATACACACTGTAGAACAAAATTATTAAAAAGCAAACACAATCTTGCCCGATCAATCTTTATAATGCTGCTGCACATCTGTGTTGTGTTTACCTGTCTGTTCAGGCGCACTGCAAGAATGTTGTTCGAGTAGCTGTAGTTGCAAATTTCTGTGCCCTTTTTGAAGTGGTAGACATTCATGCGACGTGGCATGGACTGACTCACCACCACCACCAGGCTGCTGGAGAAAAGCCTTTCCACGATATACACGTCTGGAGTTTCTGCTAAAGTGCAGCAGAAAAAAAAACACATGTTTGCAGCAACAACACACAAGCCACACGCTAATGATTGCAGTAATTGCACAGGAACACTAGTCGTTTTAAAGGCCTAAATTCTTTACAATTATAAACAACATTTAAAGGGATAGTTCACACAACATAACAATTTTGTCATTATCTCATAATCTGCATTTAAATGAGTCAATGTTATGTTATTTAAAGGAGTAGTTCACACAAATATGCAAATTCTTTTATAATTTACTCATCCTCATGTCACACCAGATTCCTTTCTTCAGTTAAAAACAGACAAATAATTTTAAATAAACCTAGCTGTGTTTAAATGTTTTATATATTAAAATGCTGTCATGTTATCTTCTCATACAGGGCTCAAAAATGGCAAAGTTAAAAAAGCACATACATACTGTATATCAGTAAAGTAATCCAAATGACTCCAGTGAGTTAATACATGTCGTCTGAAGCAAAACAATGTTTTTGATAAAAGTATATAACTTTATTTGTTTATGTTCAGCTGAAGAAAAGAAATCATATACAGCTGCGATGGCATGTAATAAAAGTAAATTATTAGAGAATTTTCATATTTCACCTCCATAACACCTCCTTTACTCCTGAATATCGACTTGAATTTCAGTCTGTTCTTCACACAATCTATATTTATGCTGTCTTTATATACTGCTTTATACAATCCTTCTACTGCCAACTTTTGCTGAGAAGATCAACATGAATATTCTGTTCTATGGAAGAAATAAAAACATACATTTTCAAACAACATGTTATTTAAAACAACAAGGTTATTTAAGAGATTTCACTATACTGTAGAGTATATTCTGAACCTAAGATCTTATCTCATAGAATACATTAGTATTTATCTCAATATCTTTATGTTTCACCTTCCAGAGGTCTTTGAATCACTTTGTTGTGGACTGCAGGCACATAAGGTGTTTCCACAGTCTATAAGAATCAACAGACTATGCTGACCTCAACAAAACAGGCATGACAACTTTAGTGCCATTTGTGTACGTTTATCACAACATAGATTCTGACACCACAACCCTAGGCCATAAACTTGTTTTGAGAAAGTATTTTTTTCTAATTTCTACTTTGCAAAAGATGGAAAAATACCAAAGTGATGAGATGACTTTATTTATTTGTTGTGTGACTCATTATAAAATTGGTAAGTGCTACACCCTATGACGACTACAGTACGCTTCCTCCTCCCAATGATGACTACAGTATGCTTCCTCCTCCTATTGCACAGTAGTTTGGCATACAGCCATATACCTGCCATTGATAATACATACCACACATCCCATACACATATATGCAGATTTTATAGATTAAATATATGAAATGGGATTAAGTCTCACTGCTTTCATGAATGCAGTCCAGTTTATCCACTGAGGTCACAGAAAACAGTCTGTATCCAGTTTTGGTGCCCACAGCCAAAGACCTGAAGAAACACAGGATGTATTTTTTTCTTTAGAAAGACAATATTAAACGATTATGACTGAGCATTAAAAGTGCAATCATTAATGCTCAGTAAACCTGAAATCTGTTTCTAATTTACATAAAAACATGTGACACAGAAAATGCAAAGTACAGAAAAGATACCAACTGACACAGCACACAAGCTACTAAAATAACACTGATAGTTCATTATTATTGACTGGGCTTTGTAAGTCCAAATCTAAACAAAATATATAAAAAATATATATAATACATAAGCAAGCTGTGTGCTATGTGTGTAAGCATTTTTTTATTGGGATGATACTAAATGTACTGGGATAATCTTTTAAAGAAATAAGTATTTTGGAAGGCCCACATCTGTTTGGCAGGCTCCTCATTCTTCAACATATCTCTTCGTGTCACATCATGTGCTTAGCATGTTCCTACCTACTTTTATTGGAGAATATACGCATGTTCCCACCATCACCAGCCACACCCTTAATCGTTGTTTTATTACTTTAAAAGTGTAGTAATCGTGTTTTGCCATATTGATAACCATTTTGTATTACCACAAATGTATACCATGGTTAGACCGTGGTTATTGTAGTGAGACAGTAGAATATTTTTGGTTCTGGTTTCAATACAAATCAAACAACAACAAAAAACATGATTACTATAGTTAAAGCATAATTAATGTCTGTAAGGGCACAGCCACTGAATATCAAAACAAATTGTAACCTTTGTATGTGACACATAGTTTAAGAGAGAACAATAATGGTACAGTAAATAACAAAACTGTGACTCAATGTGTGTTTTCCAAGCAGATACAGCTGACTTCAATATATCAGGTCACCTGACTATCACTATCATTTTTGTTGATTTGCAATACTTGACTATCAGACATGTATGTAAGTGAAGAAAACAGTGTGATCAAGTAAAAAGACAGATCATTGAGTTCACATAATCCTGCATCTACAGTTCCACTTGAGAGGAAAACAGTAAAAAAAAAACAAAGGCAAACATATTATAGATCCACAACAAACCTATAAATAATCTTTGTGGATAATGATATGTAGTTTATTTGTTTTTTGAGATTTTCTGGTGACGTTTAAAGCAGTTTTGGTTAGAAAAACATTGTAAAGCAGTACTGACAAATCACTAACTAACCTACTCAACCCGAGCTCTCGCTTCTCTGTTATGACAAAGTACTGTTTGTTTTATAACACATTAAGTGTATTTTTATAGACGTGTGATAGTCAGAATTCTTGTAAGGATTTAGCGCGTATAATAGCATCTTAAGAAGAAGATGATGCAAGACTGATGTGCAGATGTGTAGCGCTTACGTGGAGTCTTGGTTGAAGGAGGCGCAGCAAAGCCCCGGGCCGCCAGGACCGTCGGCTCCCTCTCCGGTCTCCATCCCGATTCCCAACGACCTCCTTCCCTCCCTCCGCCCTGGATCGGAGGCCTGGGATCGGTTGGACCTCTCCGAAAGATAGTGGCAAACCGGAGACCTACTCAAGAAAAATCGGGTCTTCCGATCAAAGTGGAGGGCAGATACACTCCGGCACTTTAAGTGTCTTTTTGTCTCACATGAATGAATTAAATCGCAAGGTTATGTACGTTTACGAATTCAAGCGGAACGTAGAGATACGAAGCAAAACAAAACCAGCTGATCGTCGTTGCGTCACATCAACACTACACACTAGTGGTTGAACAGAAAGTGCCGTATTGTCGTCCGGCAGGGCGCTGATTGGTCGAGAGAACTACGATAGACGCTGGTTGGCTCTCAATGCGGAAGTAAGCAGAAAAGGGGTGTGGTTTGGCTTTGCTGGTGTTGCGTTTAACGTTATCCAAAGAAATGTACTTGTCATTAGCTGCATATTTGACAGATTTAATGACAGCTTTTATTTCCTGCCTGTAATTTTTACCAGTAATTGTCATAATTCTAACAAATGCTTGCAGCTGTAGCAGGTGTTTCAGTAAAAACATAGACAGCACAAAAAGAAAAAATTTCAAAAAGACAAAGTCACCCTAATGTTTTAATAATAAACTACCTTTTAATTGTATAATAATTAGTTTCATTAAATGTTAAAACCAAATATTCTACTTTCCTCTAATTCTTTTTTACAATAGCAGCACAACTGGAATACAAAATATTCAAATCATAATTCATATTATTATAATATTCAAAAAGTAAATTCACACAAACGCAATGCAGTTTATGCTGTCAAAATATCATTTATTTCATCTGAAAAAGAAATCTAATATATGTCCAATGGTTAAAACTGCATAACAAAGAGATTGCATATCATAGACTACGAATCAGTGTACCACAATTATATTAGCAGAATCACCTCATATTGTGAAAACTGTAGTAAAGGCTAAAAGTGTATAAGTAAACAAACAAGTGTGTCACAGATTATCAGCATAAACTAACAAAGAAGACTTTGACATTGTTTTCCATTCTCCTCAGATCATGTGGTGTTTCAGTGCTAAGAAAGGAAAAATAAATAGTACATTATCATAAATGCCAACTTAAATATTGACTTTATATACATATATAAAGAGTTGTATAAACAATAATGTTGAAAAGGATCACAAAAAAGTATACATATTTTTATTACAATACAATACCTTGAAATCCCACAAAACCATGGCACCATCCAAGCCTACGCTGCTGAATTTTTCCACTTTGGCCTTACCTCCTTCCAGAATGCATAGCTGGCTATAGTTGAAATAAAGTTCATATTATCAAGCCACAGTAGAATTTGTCTTAAAATGCTGGCATAATGTGAAAGGTCACGCCTTACGTGATGCTGTTCTGGTGCAGACTGCCTAACCCAGTGTCTTCCTCCTCAGTCGTAGCTCGTTTGTCCAGATTACGAAAGTGCTGCATAGCAGACATGTTGCCTTTGGATGTCTGCTTGGGAATGTCTACTTTCTTTACAAACTCCAAGCATCCGGGACCCTTGTATGAGAACTGATAAGGGCAACAGTCGTGGCCCTACAATTCCCATTACAAAAATATAATAGGCAAATTTGCATTTTTTACAGTCAATTTTAGTTTCTTCCTAAAGTGCAAATCTTTAACAAGGTGTGGTGGTATGTATTTGTATAAATGAGTTGATAAACCATGGAGACCAAAGACTTATATAGCTCTGATAAGGACAAAAATGGATATGCAAACCTCCTTACCGCAGCTACAATCTCAGTCTCACTGACATACAGCACACTCAGCAAAGGAAGGTGCTCTGTTGTCAGCTGTGTAACCCTGCAATGCAAAAACATTCATTTGTAGGCAATCTCAAAAAAGTGACTAGTAAAGGTCATAGTGTGGACACTAATGGCGTTTGTAGAGGCAATCAAAAACATTTCAACAATATTTCATATTCTGTGTATCTGTGAAATGGAGATCTACAAGGTTATTGTATGTTCTAAATACATTACTCTTTTCCTTGAGTGGCATCCACTACACTGATGGCACTGTTGTGGCTAACCCAGGCTAGAGTGTCACCAGATGGAGAGAAACCGACACTGTGCACCCAGCCACCACACTCTTTATACTCCAACAGCACTTCTCCAAAAGGCATTTTGGCTCCCCAGGCTGTGGGTCCAGGTCTGTCCTCAATGTCCTTAATATATGCAGAAAATACTCTATAACAAAAACAAGGCCTCTGTTACAAAAATGATGATGGTTTTAATAAATAGATTGTCTTAAATGCACAGCACTTGTATAATAGCTGGTATATTTAAACCTGCAGTGGAGATCAGCAGAACCAGCTGCCAGCAGCATGTTGTTGGGATGCCAGTCTAGACTCAGTACTGTTGAGTTAATGGGCTTTTTGATATGCTTACTCAGCCACCTATAGATTAAATGATAAACAATGTGGGAATAGTACCAGCACGAGAGAGCTTGAAAAGCTACTTAAAGGTTAACAGACATAATAAAATGATAGAAATGATTATGTCTTGGGATCATTATGAAAATGTGATAATCTCACCAGTCGTTTTCTTTTTCAAAGTAGCACACTGAAATAAGTTTGGCTCCACTTCCTAGAGCAAACTTGTTCTCAAGGGGTGACCACTTGACACATGTGGCAGCTCTGTTGATGCGAACCAGCACTAAGGTTGGCTTCCAAACCCCATCCTTAAGCGTCCATACATAGGCATTTCTATCTGAGGCACATGTCACAATACGGTTGGACTCTGGGGCCCAATCAATCCCTAAAAATAAAATGAACAATTAGTTGTTGTAAGTTCTATCACTTTATGTACACATGTGATCATTGTATATCAAAACTTCTTTATGTAGATAAGATTTGTGTTTTTAGTTGAAATCTCATTTAAAAGTTATAAATAAATGCCAGTTAAATTCAGGTAGAACTCAGAAACAAAAAACTATTCAGTGTTCTTATGTAAATAGTTATTTAGTCCCTTTCCTTTATTGGAATGCTAAGATCAATATTTGTGGGTTAATGACTAATGTGGCAGTTATTTTCCTATGCATTACCTGTTATACGCCCACTGTGTTCTGTCAGTTCATGAATCTTTATCCATTCTTTTCCTTTATTTTGGTAAATATGCACATCATTGTTGTTGGGGCTAAGAGCAATCTCTGAGAAAAAAGTTGCATTAGTAAGATTTTGATGTTTCTATACACTTCAAATATAACATCTGAAAAATAGTTTTGTTATAATGGAATTGTACAAAAAAAGCGGTAAAAAGTGGAAAGAAAGTACATTAAGTAGCAAACTGATATGTTGATGGTTCATTGCTCATATGAATGGGGAAGTGCAGCTTTTCTCTCAAGGACAATCTGATATTTCTCTGAGTAGATTTTAATGGATAACAATTACCAGAGGATATTGGAACTGCAAGCAGCAACATTAGGAGCCTAAAGGGATGTAATTTATGTTGAAATGTAGCTTAACTGGTTTGCTCTTACGTGTTCGGTCTTTGTTCCATGCATGACAGGACAGCGGCTCCAACCCAAAACTATAGAGAGACATGTTTCAACAAGGAGACCCTGGAATGCACCACAGATGTTAGGAACAGTATGCAATCCTGGAAATGTACAGTGATTAAAAAAGAAAGACCAAGTGTTTGTGGCTTGGAACACTCCACCCAAATCACATTGATTATAATTTTCAAAGTAATTTATAACGATAGAGTCTTATTTATTGATATTATGCACATTTACAGTTTACCTGTGACTTGGATATCAAAATAATCATATCCACAATTAAAGATATTTTACATTAGTGTAAAAACGTCATTATACCATAATCATAACGATTACGTTTACAACAGTGCAGTGATTGCAGATTTGCAGAGCAAACAACAACTCTACCTGACTATAGAAAAACTGACCATGCCCTTACCTCACCTTTCTCTCTTCCTCTCTTTTTGTAGATATAGTGGTATATCCTGTATTGTTGTGCTGTAGAGATGTAAGAAGGTTATGTTCGTGGACTCTGGGCAGTCGACACGAATGAGTTTGAGCAGTGAGTGGCAAGAAGGCTGCAGAGGCAATAAAGAGGAGATAAGGGAGGGTGTGTCTTCATCTTCTGATATAAGTACCTGGCCTGTAATCTCAACTCAACTAAAAGTTCTCTCTACGCAATTCAAGTTACTGGGATACATTTTTACCAACCGGTTTAAAGTATTAAACATCTTAGATATCTTCTTACATTTGGACTTTTCAAACTTGTATTTTGCGTTTTTATGGCAGAATCCATTAAATTAGATCTATTAGTGCCGTGAAGTATAATTAAAGGGATAGTTCACTCAAAAATAAAAATTCTGACATCACTTATTTACCCTCGTGTCGTTAAAACCTGTAGGCTAGATAAGAAGATATTTTGAGATTTATTTTAGTAAATGGGTACCAGTGTTGTTTGGTTTCACATTCTTCTTTTGTGTTCTGCTGAAGACAGTTATACAGGTTTCATTAAGGGTAAAAGTGAGTAAAAGTAATGTTATATGAATGATTACAATGACGCTGTTTGGATTTATATGCAGACACATTACCCATTTTAGCTGTCGCCATAATCCATTGTCAAACTGCAGAGAATCTCACATTTTAAACAGATGGCCGAGAAGTACTGTCTTTCAGCAATTTAAGCACACATTCAGTGCATGCAGCATATCGTGTTTAGCAGAATCAGTTGGTTAATATAACCTCTCCCATACAAAAACAAGCGCTTGCCCTTTAACGTTGTCAGTAGCAACGGGCTTCTCAGATCGAGGCGCATTGACGTCAATCGTTGTTTGTGATTGGTCATAACCTTTTCCGGTGAGGCATCCATCCATCCAAGGACTGTGAGAAAGCGAGTGTTACGGAACAAAACAACGTCGACAAACTCTTCGAAAAGACTCAGGTATGAACATTTAACGGCTAAACTTTTCGCTTTAAGTGTCTGTGACATCGAAGCTTCGGTTTACAGGCCCGTAGAGAGGTTAGTGTAATGCCGTCGGCTTCCGTTGTTGTGGTAGTGTAGCCTGCAAGATGGCGTATTTTTCATGCTGGACTAAATGTTACATCGGAAGAGGCCACGGGATTATGCTGATTATCCTTTAAACACGTTTTATATAGTGATTACGTGCTCTGAAATATGTTTACAGCGACCTAAAATGTTGTTATTTTCACACCGAAGAATAGCATTACATTGAGAGATGCCTTTGGGGGTGCGAATTGCGAATGCTTTTCATAAGCCCAGGGGCCACGACACAGGCCATGGGTTCACATAACACCTGTCAAAATCCAACACTGTCGAGAAAATTAGGTGATAGTTGAGAAAAAAGATTATATTTGGTAAGCTATGTTTCTGATTAGTGTGTTCACAAGCTGGGTATTTCCTGAATGTTGTGTAACATGTTCACAACATGGGTGCGATAAAAAGTGTTTGAATTAGACAACAGATAGTGTTTGACTGCAGAAAGTTATTAATGTTGTATTTGTTTGCGTGAATAAGTTTATTTATTAACACTGGCAAATGTTTATCTTTATTATTTTATAATGACATTGAGGGATAATCTGAAAATGTCAAATATTTTAAAACATTGATTTCCACACATATGGTATAGATTTTTGTCTGAATTTTTGTGGTTTCATAAATGTCTTGTCTGGAGGAAAGTGTGATTTTTATCTCATCTTCCCAGTTTCTTCGCATCTCATGAGCTAACATCTATTGGATTTGTTAGGTCAGCAGGTCAACATGGCGTCCAGCAGTACGAGCAGTGAAGAAGAGAGGAGCTTGAGAGAATGTGAGCGCTATGTGCAGAAGCACAACATCCAGCAGTTGTTAAAGGACTGCATTGTGCAGTTGTGCACCTCCAGGCCTGATAGGCCCATGGCTTTCCTCAGAGACTACTTTGAGAGGCTTGAGAAGGTTTGTGATTTTTCTTTTAGCTATAGAGACAGAATGCTCACTATTCTTTGCTTGTAAGTTTCAGTGTAATAAACAGTGTTTGTATTTCATTAGGAGGAGGCTAAACAGATGGTTAGCCAGCAGAAGTCAAGCTCTCGTTCAGATTCTCGTGAAGATGAGGTCTCTCCTCCTATGAACCCTGTGGTTAAGGGTCGCCGGCGCCGTGGTGCCATTAGTGCAGAGGTCTACACGGAGGAAGATGCGGCTTCTTACGTCAGGAAGGTAACTGGGTCTTTAGTCAAAATACAAAGGTTTTTGCGTTTTGATCAAGGTTTACTTACTGGGCTTCTCCTGTTTTTTAACAGGTTATTCCTAAAGACTACAAAACTATGGCTGCCCTTGCTAAAGCAATCGAAAAGAATGTGCTTTTTGCCCATCTTGATGACAATGAAAGAAGGTAACACATTCAGCTCTTGTGATTAGTTGATTTATATGTTCCCTGTAATGTTTTTTTTTATTATTTTTAAAATGATTTATTTTTAATTATTTTTACAGTGACATTTTTGACGCCATGTTCTCAGTCACCTACATTGCAGGAGAGACTGTCATTCAACAAGGTAAGACTTTATATAATTTTCTAAATTTGTATAGGAGAAAAAAAAAGCAGAAATACTAATGATTTGATTTTTCATTTCAGGGGATGAGGGTGACAATTTCTATGTTATTGATCAAGGTGAAATGGATGTAAGTGCAATGCTCTTATAGTACGATAAGTGAAACAAGAAGTGTTTCAAGGTTTTGGTGCATTTCTGTATTAATTGACGTATAAAATCAGGATGATCAGCAAAAGCACTGGCATTTTGGTAGGTGTATGTTAACAATGAGTGGGTGACCAGTATTGGAGAGGGTGGCAGTTTTGGTGAGCTGGCTTTGATCTACGGCACTCCGAGAGCAGCCACCGTCAGAGCAAAAACCAATGTCAAGCTGTGGGGGATTGACAGAGACAGCTACAGAAGAATACTTATGGTAAGTGTACTATTTACCTGAATTGCACGTGGCCTGCCGTTATTGTAAACATTTTTTTTTCTTGTGTGTAGGGAAGTACTCTGAGAAAGAGGAAAATGTATGAGGAATTCCTTAGCAAGGTCTCCATTTTGGGTGAGTTTTCTGTATTTATGTACATTATCAGGCCTATGCAAGTGGTAAAAAATACAAAAAAACTAATGGCATCTAATACAGGTTAATAAACCAATGAAGACTAATTGTGGAACTGTTGAAGTATTGCTTTGATAAACTGCTAACATGCCGTGAACAGAGTCGCTGGATAAATGGGAACGTTTGACTGTTGCTGATGCCCTTGAGACAGTCCAGTTTGAGGATGGCCAGAAGATTGTTGTGCAGGGTCAACCTGGGGATGAGTTTTTTATTATCCTTGAGGTATGTTTCCTTGTTAAATTCACTTTCTATTTAAACTTCATTAAATATTGTGTCATTTCTCAACTGGAACTCCAGCAATACCAAGTCGTATAGTTTTGTACTTAAAATGTTAAACTTTTAATGTCCACATTTTGCATTTAGCACAGAACTTTATTTAAATGATGCCGTTATTGGAGAAATTGTTGTTCTAAAACAATTGTGAGTAAATAGATGTAATGATTTAGACTTGTGTCCTCAGGGGTCTGCAGCAGTCTTGCAGCGACGATCAGAGAATGAGGAATTTGTGGAAGTTGGAAGACTTGCACCATCTGACTACTTTGGTAAATTGGCTATTGACTAAAAAACAGTAATGTAGTTATATATTGGCTTATTTTTTTAAGGTTCTTCACTAATCTGCCTTTGCTTGTCTCAACAGGTGAGATTGCCCTGCTCATGAACCGGCCTCGTGCCGCCACCGTGGTTGCTCGCGGCCCGTTGAAGTGTGTAAAACTTGACCGTCCCCGGTTCGAACGTGTGCTTGGCCCCTGTTCAGATATCCTGAAGAGAAACATACAGCAGTACAACAGCTTTGTGTCACTGTCGGTCTGAGATGCTCCAGGCTCTTTCCTCTTCTATTGCAGGGTCCACCAATGCAAATTCGCTTTATTTTCGTACTTTTTCTTTATGCATTTTCCAACACCCAGGTGCCCATTCACTTCAGTGTTCTCTCTCTCTGTTTTTGATTCGTGCTGTACCCTGTCGCATTTGTATCCATCGTAGATTTACTGTGAGGCTGATTGTTAGATTTGCCTGAGAAACGAGCCAATTAATGTGCCACAGATGCCTGTCACGTGAACAGATGTTGAATTAACAAGTCCATCAAGATTTTTTCTAGCCTCCTAATCGCTTCTCGTTTCTTTGTAACAGTGTTTAGAATGAAAGGGTAACAGTGGCGAGAATGACAGCTGCGTAGTGTATTCACACAGTATATTATGGTGTATCTTAATTGAGCCATTGAAGTTTCAGATTCAGTTTTCCCTCATTCATTTCAAGCATTTGAATATAGGGAAGCCAAAGGCAAATCCTTGTGTGTTATGTTGTTTTCTTGAGGGTACTGAAGTTTAATGTCACCGTGTTCATCATGGTGATCAGCTTTGCTCTTATTGTTATAGCTGCACATATATAGTGTATGTAAATGATTATATATTAGAAGTAAATGACCATAACCATATTTTTTTGCACAGTTTGATATCTATATATACATATATATTAAGAACACTTTATATGCGCCTGCTGTTTCTCATTGTGGCATTTGATCCTATTGCGTAAGGGAAAGGCTTGTTTCATACTCTTTTGGACATTCTGTTCTTCCCGTGAACTCCATGCTACATACACAGGCTTGCACTGGACTCTTATGTAGAGCAGACCAGGATTAGTCAAATCTCCTTTTGAAATTACACTTTTCACATTTCCTGCGTTCTAATGAGATGCTGGCAAAAGCTTTTGTTTGTATGACCTATCACACAGAAAATAATGTTATTTTAATGAACTTATTGGATGTTAGCACAGAAAGGTTGAGGTTATATTTGTTGATAAAGTTTTTTAAATGGTTGAGATCAGGTGAGTTTAAGAAATTTAATAGCTGTGGTTAATGGAGTATCTTTGATACTCTGCTGTTGAGTTGGTGAAGCTTTGTGATGCATTGAAAATGTGAGCACAGCAGGAGGTGACTACTAGATGACCTTGATTTTTATGCCTTTCCTATTAGCTTTCGAGTGTGTGTGAATTGCTTTGAAATGTTGTGCATCTCCTCTTTTTCACACTCTTTTTAAACGGAAATAAACATACACATGCAAGTATGGGCAGGGCAGGACTAATAATCTGAAAGTTGTTTTCAAATGATCAGTTTCCTTTTTTGAGTTACAGATTTAGATTATTCACTCTACCCATACTGTAGTTAAATTAAGTCTTAAAATGGACAGTATTTACCATTTGTGTTGATTTGTTGGTGTCTGTATACCATTAGGGTTGGGATCCATACAATGTTATGAAATAGATTTGTGATACAGTACTGCCACCACCTAAATCTCTTATCAGTTTTATTATCTAGGGTTCTCTGAGTTGTGTTGTAGAATTATACTGGGTGATACAATATAGTGTTAACCGTTGCTACAGGTAAATTTTAATTGTTTTCACTCAGAGATACTTTTGTATTATTTTAAGGTAATACATTTTTTGTCCAACACATCTTTAAGTTATGTAATTTATAAAGATATCCAGCTTCTATACCACAGACTCATGTTATTGGAAACTGTTATGTAGGTTTGAAAAGTGCCTGGTTTCTGTATTTTCATGGGCATACTTTTTTCCTCTAGTATCTTCCTAAATGTTTTGTCAGCTTGAAACCTGCATTAACCTACAATATTTTATTTAATCTTTATATGGTCCCCTTAACTGTGTAATTTGTTAATAGTTTTAGATGCAGTTAAAAATCTCCACTCTTTAAGAGTTTGCACTCTAGCTCTAAGGTATGATTAGAATATCAAACTTAATGGGCTCTTGGTGCTGTAGCTTTAAAACACAATTTGCCACCCTTAGAAGTAATGTTTTAAATATTATATAGTCTTTGAATAACTGTTCCACTGTATTTCGAATAAGTGGGTTATGCATTATAAGGGGGATAAATAAACTCGTTAAAATAATTTGTATTTGGTATGAATCCTTAATCTAAACTGTGACACTCTTTGTTGGAGATTGATTGCCATTGAATTGCAGTAGTGCACTCTTAATTAATGCTCATACACTATTCATTTACTTTTGATATTTTTGGCAGTGCAGGACTGGAACACAACAATAAATCTTTCTCAGACATCTGTAAAAATTGTGGTTTTCTCTCTCGTTTTGTTAATAGATTAAGAGATTTTGTGCTATCACAAATACAAATTTCAGCTTATTTTGCTATGATCAACTTAAAGCCCTCTATCTTAAAGAACATTTACATGTACAATGATACATTAAAAGTGTATTTGGATTACCTTCTACCTTGTTTAGTAGTTTGCTTTTAATTCTCTGCTTGTGGCTAAAAAGGGTGTTTTTAGTTTTCAGTAAAATTATGTTCAAGTATGTACATCTAATTGATATATTTGGTTGGCTTTCTCGTCAGGGCTCTTAGATTTCTGTTCACTTGTTTTTAGCTGTTCAGTTTGTAAAGCCCTCAGCACAGAGAGTTGTAAAATGTCAGAGGACCATTTTTCTATTATTCTTTTTCTATAACTGTACACTGTTTTATTTCATTTGATGTGCTCAAGTTGTAACCCTTTTGGTATAGATTGTTCCAATGGCAGGTCAAGCAATAAAATGATTAATTCTTGAATTTGTACGTCTCTTGTGTTTGCATTCTGTGTTTTTCACACATTAACTGAAATATGTACAGTAATGTGTAATATTGTTAATGTTAAAGACGGAACACTGTAACACTTACAATAAACACCATATTGCTTAAAATATTAATAACTAAAAAAGCTTTAATAACTAACTGTTCAGTTCAACAGACAAAAAACAAGTTATCACATACTAAGAGTCACTTTATATACCAGCAGCTTCACTGTGACCTTCTTCCCCGTATAATTTGCTCCACATTCGAAAGACAGTAATTCTCTCCCAGCCTCCACTACTCTTTGTTCTCTTTACAGATTTAATGTATTTTTATTTCTATAGGATTTTTTTATCTCTGTTTCACCTATAGGAATATTAATATCTATGAACGACACAAGGTACGTGCATCCTACAGAAAAAGCCTCACGAGACCTCCGGCAAAGCACGAAGCATGTTCGTCTTTTTTCGGAAGTATCGTGAAATGCGCCCTGTGCTGCTGCAGCTCAACGCCACTGGTACCAACCCACAGGCAGGCTAGACATCACATTTCAGCCTATTTCCTCAGATTCTTCTTTCGTCGGATACTATCTGCACCACAAATGCAAGCTATTAAGTGTGTTGTTGTCGGCGACGGGTAAGATGTGAAGAATAAATGCCAAAATTGCTGATGTTTTCAGGAATAGGTCTTTTGCAGAAAAGCAATTGTTGCGAGAAGGAGCTGGGGATTGTGGGCTGGCTCAATGGATGAGTGAGATCGGCTGAATTTACAAGCAAATCAGAT
Organism: Beaufortia kweichowensis; assembly: GCA_019155185.1. Classification (NCBI taxonomy): domain Eukaryota; kingdom Metazoa; phylum Chordata; class Actinopteri; order Cypriniformes; family Gastromyzontidae; genus Beaufortia; species Beaufortia kweichowensis. The sequence goes on from CM032804.1 coordinate 6,779,057, forward strand.
ACGGATGTAATTAATAAGCTTACCTAAATAGTAGCCTACCGATCTTTTTCTAACACACTTGGCGTTATCGTCGTTTTAAACGTGATTGTAAAGAGCTATAGGTTCCGTTCCGTGGTGGCTGTTTTGTTTAATTTAGCCTTGTGCTTTTATAATTTTGTGTTTTCTATGAATAAATTAATCGGTAGCGATATATTTTGATGGTAAAATAAGATAATATTAAACGGAGCTCTTCGGTGTGATTTGAGATGCGCGTGTCCGCCGGAATCGCTATTTAATGATGTAATGTTTTCACACCTACTGTTCACTGATGCTCCGGTGAAAATCATCCATTCCCCTACATCGCACGCTGCTGGTTACTATATAGCAGCTTTAACCCTTTTAAAATTGTTTTGTTTTAGAAAGCATATGCATTTTTCACAACCGTGGGTATTTTATACATCCAAAGATCGCATTGACTGAAATGCACAGCGGTTTTTTTATATCATTGAGGTGTAAAGTATAATACACCCTAGTGTAATATAGGCTACCATCATACTGTATAACGAAAATATATTATAGTTGTTATGTTATCGATGAAAAGTCTTGTAGCAATGATAATATGAATGTATTAATTTCACATTCCTGTCGTTTCACATAATTTAAACATGCAAATGTAATTTTATGCATTTTTAAATTAGTATTTAAATTAGAAAATTCGTGTTTTTATTTTTCAGAAAATTGCTAAATTCATTATTTCTTTTATGTTGAGTGTTATTGTTTAATTAATGCAATTAATCCTATACGCATTTAATGTTTAGTTCCTCTCTCATGGTACATGCTCTCTGTCATTTGTCATGGGCAATCGTATTTCACAGCCCAGTGGTCAAAACAGAAAGGGCGAGACACTGCATGACAGGGGCACAAATTCTTGTTTCTCAGCTGTGAATCCTACTTGCTATTCACTTAACATTTTCGTTTTTTACCCTATATGCTATCACATTTCCTTACTCTTTTCCTAATTATTATCGCTGATCCTCCTTTAGTCTTTTCTCCTCTACTGCATTTCCTGCTGCCCCACTTTCTACATATATGTTGTGTGTGTTTTCGTATGACAAGATGCTGTATTCACTAGTTATCTGGTGGGGCAGTTAAACCAGCATGTGAAAATGCATCTGTCAGCATGCCATCTAGTTTAAAAATGATAATAATGCCTTACAAACTAGCTACTATAGATGCACTTACCCTTAACATCTTTTGTATTGTAGTGCTGTGGGTAAGACATGTCTGCTCATCAGCTACACCACTAATGCCTTCCCAGGAGAGTACATACCCACAGTGTGAGTACAGTTGTATACATTGCATTGGGTATTATTAATGCATTTGTTCTATGTGTATATATTTCTGGAATGTTCCTAGTCTGATAAATTGTCTTGTATTTGTTTGTAAACTTAACCCCAAATTCTCTGTCCTTCAAGGTTTGACAATTACTCTGCTAATGTTATGGTGGATGGCAAACCTGTCAACTTAGGACTGTGGGATACAGCAGGACAGGAGGACTATGATCGTCTAAGACCACTCTCCTATCCTCAAACGGTACTTAAATGTCACAATTATGGTTCTGTTATCCTCTTTTTGCGTTTTAATATTAATGTAAGCTATAATTTGCATTTTATATAATATAATATAATGCAATGCAATCTAAAATGAATAATTAATGACATCGATTTTTATAAAGATCTTTCTGCTTTGATTTCTGCAGGATGTATTTTTAATTTGCTTCTCACTGGTGAGCCCTGCTTCATTTGAGAATGTAAGAGCAAAGGTTAGTATCCACTGTATTAATAGACATTTTTCATAAATATTTTGATCCTCAACAATACATATGCCAACAATACTGATGTAATTGATATTGATCAAATGTTCTTTTTGTAGTGGTACCCTGAGGTTCGCCATCACTGTCCAAACACTCCCATCATACTTGTCGGCACCAAACTTGATCTGCGGGATGACAAAGACACAATTGAACGTCTTCGAGATAAGAAACTTGCTCCCATCACTTACCCACAAGGTCTTGCCATGGCTAGAGAGATCGGTAAATACATTTTCTTATATATGTTGTATTATTTTTTAAACTTAGATATTAGACACAGTGGTTACTATAATAGTTTGCTCATTTGATCTTTTGGCTTTGTAGGTGCTGTTAAATATCTGGAGTGCTCCGCCCTTACTCAGAGGGGTTTAAAAACTGTGTTTGATGAAGCCATCCGTGCTGTGTTGTGCCCTCCACCTGTAAAGAAAAGAGGCAAAAAGTGTACTGTGTTTTGAAGAACACTACTACAACTAATTTCTTCATTTATATGTCATGTAAACAGTTTTGCTGTTTGCTAAAACCAACATGTGTGATGACAGACTGTAGTGGCATACATTTCAATGGTATGTCTGAAGTAACAGATATATAAACACAGATATATGCCAAATTTTCTTTCTTTGCCTTAAATGATTGGATTAACATTCAAATTTGTAGGAAAAGGACATAAGGTCATGATGCGTGTCATGGTAAATAATTACTTATTAAAGAAAAAGTTAAGTTTATTAATTAAGTTTTTATCCAACTTTATTGGGCATTATAATACACGTTACCCTGTTGCAACAAGTTTGACATTTTTTCAGAGCTTCATGTGTGAACATTGTGGAAATGTGGATATTCATATTCTATCTGCAGGTATGTTCCCTTTTGGGAAATTTTGTGAATGTGTCAGAAGACTGTGTAAATACATTTTGTGAATAGCATTAGTGCGTTTAATTTGAGACCATAGTAAGCACTCTTATTTGAGGCGTGACAGTACATTTTAAGTATTTTACTTTTAGCTTTTATTGCCTGTTGAACATTTCATAGTGTACCTGTGTTTTAGTGTGTATTGTATGTGATGATTTTTAATAGAACAAAAGATGCAGTTGATAAAGAAAGAGGAAATATTACACAGGAACAAACATTAAAATATTTGGTTGCCTATAAAATACTGTAGGCACAATTGGGTATAATACGTAATGAAGGTATACTGCAACCACAACTTAATGATAGTGTAATGTACATGGTGTACATCTTGCTCAGAAGTCATTGCTTTGTCTTATATTTTGATATTCTTTCACTTTTATATACAATTTGACATGTTTAAAACATGATAAAATGTGCCATTACAGAGTTTTGTGCAAAAATGCTAAATCTTTTAACACTCCTAAGTGTTAATATTTGTTTTCATTTAATATTATTATTATTTTGTCTTGTCAAGTAAACGTGTGTATGTGTGACAAATGAATATTTATCTTTTATTTAATATGCATTGGCATCTGCATTGTTTATATGTTACTGATCTGATGACTGAAAATTAAACCTAAACCATTGGCAGATACATAATCTCAGTATTCTTGTTTAATAACATTTCCAATAGCATTGCACATTTCTAGCTAATTTCCAAAGTATCATTAAAAATATATACTATAAACTCTTTCACTGTATAGGTTGCATCATACATGGTTATGTCTTTCAAATGATCTTTAGGAGACATCACCAACAAATACACCAAGGCAAAAAATGTTTACTTTAATAAATACTGAGATATTACAGTAACTAACTATTTACAAGATTTGTCAGTATAAAACCAGACAAACAGCGTAAGTAACAAATGTGTTTTGCTACAATTTCTTTAATACTTTATTATTAATAATAAGAAGAAGAAGAAGAAGAGGAAATATGTTGTCATTTCTAAAAAGTGACTCGCCAAACGTCAAGGTTGTGACGTCTTCGCGCTGCAAGACGTCGAGCACGCGCCCTCCTATGCCCCGGATGTGTTTGTGTGCTGTGTTTCTGCAGAGGAGGAGGAGATGCCACTACCCGTGCAGGTCTTTAACTTTCAGGTAAATTAAACCTTTTAAATGTACCGTCGACAGCTTGCAGAACACGTGAGTGGGATAAGATGCATAGCAAGCTGTAGTACATTTGTTTACGCTGTTTATTTCTCAGCTATCGCGGCCGTATTTAGCTGTTAGCTCGTCTAGCATGAGCTCGTAAGTCAGAGCGGCCCTCCGGACACGGCAGACACTTCTCAAGTTTAGCAGCGGCGCGCGTTTATCCGCCAGAGGAGCGAGACATTTACACTTTCCACAATGAATACCTCCAATAGCGTTGTTTTGGTTTACACCCGAGGGGGTCTTACGGGTTTTCTTGAGGATGTGTGCGTAACACTGAAGTAGAAACTTTCCTTAGCCGGCTAAGTGTTATTAGCAAGCCAACTCGTTAGCAATATACCTGTTTAATACGAGTTAACCGGTGTTCATGAAATTCATGATGCGTCTTAAAACCTAGAGAACTGTATACCTAGAAAGCATTTTTCAAGTGCCTGTGATGCTCAGATATGCTGTCTAGATAGACAGTTCTATAGCTTTGTCATCAACTGCTCCTCAGGTGCACATTAGAGATGAATATAGACCACTAAGAAAATATTTCATTTCAAGTCTGATTAAACACTGTCGAGATGTTCATAATTTATTAAAAGCTCTTTCCATTTTCAGAACACTGCGTATATTTAGTCACATTAGGCTCTCATTTATCACTCTATGTATTGTAATGTAGTTCATCAAGAATGACAAACCGGACCAAGGCACATTATGAAGTGTTATGTAGTCTTGATGATATGGGGTGTGGTTAAGTACAAGTGGTAATAAACAAGGGGCTGTCAACAAGCATCAAACTGTTCTGCATGCAGGGATCCAGTGATTCCATATGTACAGTACTTGTGACAACTCCTTTAGTGATGCTGAAAGAACAGGTTGAATGCAGAATCAGTAATAGCTTGATTTGCCAGACAGATCCGTCTCATCCTCTTTGTTAGATCTGCATTTATACCCTCAGAGAGCCTGGTCTAAAGTGTTAATGGAGTTTATTACAGGATGCCTTGTGTACAGCCCGGGCCCAACTTTGTCATACTTGGTAACCACAAAGTGTAGGCAGATCAGATGTGCAAGCTATTTCAAACCTTGCAGCGGAGACTCTGTGTTGAATGCCTGTTCCATCACATAAATCATTTAACAAAGTGCATAGTTTGTTTCCACATGGGATGTTTGTTGATTGAACTTAAAAATCATTTTTTTTTAAAAGTTCCTTGCATCTTATGTTTACTTTCATCTATGTCCCAACGTACTTCCGTAAAGTCTCCTATGCTTAAAAGTTTACTGGCATGGCATTCAGAGTGTTTAATATAATGTTATCTGTATTAACAGGGGTCTGTAGAGCCCATGCAAATAGATGCTGACCCTCAGGATGACCAGCAGAATGCGCCTGACACCAACTATGTTGTGGAAAACCCGACTTTGGTATGCTGTGTAAATGCTTTAATTGACAGTACCTTATGTGTTTAACAGTCCAAACAATAGTGTCTTACTTAAACTTTTTTGGAAACTATGCATGTTTTTCTGTATAGGATCTAGAGCAGTATGCCTCCAGTTACAGTGGACTGATGAGGATTGAGAGGCTGCAGTTTATTGCAGACCACTGCCCCCAGCTGCGAGTGGAAGCTCTGAAGATGGCTCTGTCCTTTGTCCAAAGAACCTTTAATGTTGACGTCTACGAAGAAATCCATCGCAAACTCACTGAAGCCACAAGGCAATTGTTTTTATATGCTATATTCCAGTCTTACTTTCCCTCATGGAAATATAGCATGTGTGGCTCTGACTAAGTCGGTAAATAAAACATTTGTTTTAACACAGGGAGGTGCAGGGTGTTCCGGATGCGGTACCGGAGGGGGCAGTAGAACCCCCACCTCTTGACACAGCCTGGGCAGAGTCCACCAGGAAAAAAGCCCTGCTCAAACTGGAGAAGCTGGATACCGACCTTAAAAACTACAAGGGAAACTCTATCAAAGAAAGCATAAGGTATGGGCAAACTCTGTCTGTCTGTTTGAACATGCCTTTGATGCTATTCCTGATGCATTAGCGGAACAAAGGTCATAGGTTCAATTCCTAATGAACACACAGACTAATAAAATGTACACCTTGATTGTACAGTAAGTTGTTTTTAATAAGATGTAAATGTAAAATCTCTGTGAAAAATCTAAAAATGAATGTCTGCAGCATATCGTGCATGATGTGTTACATTCATAATTCTTGTTTATCAAAATGCTGTCGTTTCCTTCTTGTGTTCAGGAGGGGTCATGATGATCTTGGAGATCATTATCTTGACTGTGGTGACCTCAGCAATGCCCTGAAATGCTACTCCCGAGCCAGAGACTACTGCACTAGCGCCAAGCATGTCATCAACATGTGTCTTAATGTAATCAAGGTATGGACTTATTGTCAATGTATGTTTTATAATGCCATTGTTTGTATATTTGTGTTTTAGTTTTATGCTTAAAATGTTTAAACACAGACAGTAGATGATGGAATATTTCAGTTTTTCTAAACAAAATCTTTTTGATGCGGATAGCTTAAATATTTAAACATGCTCTTATACAAATAACTTGAATATTTTATAGGTTAGCGTTTACCTCCAAAACTGGTCCCATGTACTTAGCTATGTCAGCAAGGCTGAATCCACTCCAGAGATAGCAGAGGTAGGTCGAAACATCCATTGAAGCTTTTATATGTATGACTTCATGAATCAGTGTTGGTTTTAATTTGTGTCTCTCTGCAATCTAGCAACGAGGAGAGAGAGATAGTCAAAACCAAGCTGTTCTAACCAAACTAAAATGTGCTGCAGGCAAGTGAATTATATTGATTAAAAAACAATTGATGGATGATTTAGTAGGATATATATTCTATAAATGTATGTGCTTGCTTACTGTCCAGATAATAGCCATTTGTGATTTTTGTAATCTGTAATTTTTATTAATTATTAAAGTGTTAATTATGTGTCTCCAGTATAGGTCATATTAAAATGGCTTTGAACTTTGTTTTGACTTTGTGACCTGATTATTATCTATCTATGATTACATTAGGACTGGCAGAACTTGCTTCAAGAAAATATAAACCGGCTGCCAAGTGCTTTCTGCAAGCATCTTTTGATCACTGCGACTTCCCTGAGGTAGGTGTCATTTCATTGCCAGTTCAAATATTTCTAATAATATTGCTGGTTTTGTGAAGAAATCACTGAAATCGGAAAATAGAAATTACAAAATCATTATGTCGAAATAGGTATTTTTGTTGTGACAATGAGATTATATAGCTTTATGCTTATGTGCTTCATTGTCACTCTTTTATAATTGGCAGTTTGGCCTGTGGATGGTAGTATTCTTGCAGGTTTTAAGAAAAATCCTCTATTTGCCTTTTAGCTTCTTTCCCCCAGTAATGTAGCGGTGTATGGGGGCTTGTGTGCCCTGGCTACATTTGACAGACAGGAACTGCAGCGAAACGTCATCTCAAGCAGGTGAGCTGCCCCAGTTTGCCCCAATCATACTTCATACAGGTGATTTAATAAACATGACAATGTTTAATGGCTGTGATTTCAAATCCCACTGATTTCATTTTTCTCCACCTCATTTTCTAGCTCCTTTAAATTATTTTTAGAGTTGGAACCCCAAGTCCGTGATATTATCTTTAAGTTTTACGAGTCAAAGTATGCATCTTGTCTGAAAATGCTGGATGAAATGAAGGTAGGTTTTTTTAAATGCTCAAATTTCTGTTGTCCTTTTTTGTTTGGTAATGTCATTCCTCAGTGTATTTTTCTGTATTATAGGATAATCTCCTCCTAGACATGTATCTGGCCCCTCATGTAAGAACACTTTACACACAAATCAGGAACAGAGCCCTCATACAGGTATGTTTGTTGATTTGTGGTGTACAGATAGAGGACGTTAACCAAATAAAAATTTTACAGTCATGCCATTGACACTTTAAGATAAGGAAGTTGTTACATTTGAAAAAACATGTAGTCAAAAGAATGCTTTAATATTTGGTCTGAGAAGTATTGATGTAGTAAGACAGAGATTGTGACCAATTCATTAACGTAGTCTTTTCTTTCCTCTGGGCAGTACTTTAGCCCCTATGTGTCAGCAGACATGAACAAGATGGCCATGGCCTTTAATACCACAGTGGCAGCTCTGGAGGATGAACTAACCCAGCTGATCCTGGAGGGCCTGATCAATGCCCGAATCGACTCCCACAGCAAGGCAGGGCTGCTTTCTGATGACCCAGTTATCCTCCTTTCTCCCTCATTTGTCATCCTAATGCTTCGTCTGCTAGAAAAATATTTATTTGAAAAGTTTTTTTTGCTGTATTTCATTCTGTGTAAAGTTGGCTGCCCCAACAAATACCAATTGACATAACTAACAAAACAACATTTGGAATTTACAATTGGAGCAGTGTGAAAAGCCCCAGCACACACACAAACATGCACACTGTTGACTGGTTTGGAGATGAGCTGTGTGCCTGTGAATTGAATGTTGTGTTTTTCACCTCATTTGTAGATTCTGTATGCCAGAGATGTGGATCAGAGAAGCACAACCTTTGAGAAATCGCTACAGATGGGTAAAGAGTTTCAGAGACGAGCAAAAGCTATGATCCTGCGGGCAGCTGTGCTTCGTAATCAGATACACGTCAAGGTAACAGGGTCCCCAGGGTAACGTGTCCTCGCTCTGCTCTGCTCTACACCTCACCATCCCCTAACCATCTCCCTTCCCTTTATCATGAGTGTCTCAGAGCTTTACACTTCAAATTACTGCTTTTAGAAGTGATCTATATGTAAGTTTTGGTATCAGATAACACTTTCACGGAAGCATGAAATTTGATTTTGCAGAAGTACTAATCACCACAAAAAATGTATATAGTACTCCATTAACCAATGTTTTAAATGAAGCTTATCTGTATGTACAAACAAGCGAACTGTGAGCTCTTAGACGTTCTGTTTCCTGAAAAGGAATCACAGATGTTTCACCTCATTCTTCATCCCCTTGCTCACCCTCACCAGCATGTTCTTCCCTCTCAGTGTATTTGTGTCATTCCATGTGATGCTTCTCACTTATCGCTCTCGTCCCTTTTACAGTCCCCTCCAAGAGAAGGCAGTCAAGGGGAGCTCACACCTGCCAACAGCCAAACACGAATGAGCACCAACATGTGAAGACTCGACCAGATGCCTCTCCTAGGAAAGTACACGGGGCCACTGCCGCATCTTAGGCCCCCGTATAGAAATCAATTATTTCCCTGCTGAAGAGAGAAAATCACAATCTAAAGACTTTATTTAAGTTGGGAAGAAGATGTCTGTTGTCTGTATTAAAGACAAGCACACCCTGTTGCTCGAATGGAAAAGAACGTTTAAAAAAAAAAAGATAAAAAGAGAAATGCGGCACTTAAGCTGTACTGGCCTGTTGTTCTTTGTAAGGATGCACTTTCCTCTGTATCTTGTGACAAACCTTGATTACACATTGAGAAACCTCATCACAAAACATGCTTTTAAAATAAACATACATTCAAAAAGAGGACCCACAATAGAAAGATTTTTTGTCTGTGTGTTTCCCAGTTGGTGAGATTTTCACTCAAATGTTTTAATTTAAATGCAGTTAACGTTCATCACACACTAAAATAATTCAGCCTCATCTCAGATTGAATTTAGCAATGGATTATATTATGTCATGTTTAAACAAAGTAGACTTTACATTCTTGAATAAACTATACATAGAAAATGTACATGAATGGTTTTGTAGTCATCTGTAAAATAAGACGTAGGACAGAATTTGTTTTTAGAACTTTTAGAAAAATTTATTTAGGCAATAAAATCCAAACTGCATGAATAGCAAGCACTGGGTGGGACAAATGTTGGTAAACTGAGAACAGAATAATCACAACACACTGCCAACATGTGTACGTTTAGCAGCAACACATTCACAGATGTGCTTTTGAAAAACAGACCCATGGTTTTTAGAATAAGGCACTGAGCTGATCGTTGCTTATGCTAATACAAACAAAAAAATACCACTCTTATCATGTTTCAGTATAATACATGGATGGAAACTGTCGGACCAGCATAAATTCTTTGAAAAGGTAAGGTGAAATCTGAATAAAACACTCAAGGCAACACTGATGGAAAATAAACACTGTTAAAAATGTTTACTAAGGCATCTGTATCAGGCAGCATCATTAAAAGCAACACATTACAGGACCTGAAAGTAGTAGTGACCTTTGTAGTGTCATGTCAATATGAGTTTAAAATAGTCCAAATGAGCATACATATGTAAAACGACAGTAGTCAAAACATCTCCCTACAGTAAAAATTAATTTAAATGTTTAAAAAATTTACAAAACGCATTAAAAGCCAGGGTGTTTGACTCCATACAACTGTGGGAAGACAATAAATATAGTTGAAAAAAGTAAAAATGCAAAATATGCATAAAGTCTGGGTAAAGATCAGTGTTTGCACACAATGTCCCAAGATAAATGTCCAGTTCCTATTAGGAGACAGTCACAGAATAATGGCAGGTTGTGCGTTTAGAGTGGCTGCTTTTTTTAAACACCAGTGATCTTCAAGTAACACACTATTTTTATAAGCAATCTTAAAATACTAACAACATGAATACATTCACCCAAAAGCAATCCTAAAGGTGGTAATTGAGCCAAGAGACTGATGAACAATAACTCCATCTACTAGTGTAGATATCAGATGAAGTAGCAGTAAGTAACAGCACAGGTATATCATAACTCTCTATAGGAATATAGAGGAAAACAGATGTACCTTAACCATACTGGTTACTGTATACATATGTATGACAGAGATTCAGCTGCATTTTCAGTTAAGGTGGTGTCATGTGCAATTAAATCACAAATATATCCAAAAACAGTCCGATTCACATTTAAAACCTGGTTTGGCACCAACTACAATCTTGGGATTCAAATTCAGTGCAGCATTAGGAACCATTACAGACAAACTTCCCAATAGTAAATGATAAATCAGTTAAATGAAGGGTTGAGATGCCCGAAACCAGTACGAAGTCTACTTTCAGGCCACGTGATGTTGATCAAGGACTGAGATGGAAAGGTCCGTCTGATTGTCAGGTTTTCCATTTGTTAGCTCACTGCCGGTCTCCGAGTTGCACTGTCTCAAAGCTTTGGTTTTGAATTTCAAGCCATGACCTATAAACAAAAACTTATTTTAGGTGGTAAAGCTTTGCTTTTTGTTTTATGGTTACATTCTGCTACTGTATTGGTAAGGGAAGCTCATATACGTTTTTGATACGATAAAATTTCAAAACAAAGCAATTATTGCAATCTAGTTACAAGTGTTAGCATTTTAGATTTACTATATATGGCTATATACTAATAGAAAAGTGTAATAACTGTTAAAAATATTTAACAGAAGCCCCAGAAAACATGACAAAAAAAAAAAAAAAAATCACAAAATAAAACTGATAAACTTGAGACAGTTGTTTATCTTAGGTGTTAGACTCCTGTGTAGAGCTACTGCAAGTGTCTTTGTGGTTTATATTCAGTGTAACACAACAGCGGTCGACACTAACCAGGACAATCAGCCACTTCCTTGAAAGCCTTTCTCTTGCAACAGCCACGACACAAGCTGAACACACATTTATTTCCCTTTTAGAGAAACAAAACAAAATTTAGACATATGAATTTGACTTAAAAATGGAATGGTCCTCTACATTTACTAAAACTATTAAAACGACTGTTAAATAAAACATTACTTACTTTAGGGTTGCCACACTGCTCACACTTGATGTATTTGGCTGTGGAATACAAATCAAGTTATTCCTCACAGCTCAAATTTGATTTCACTTGATCATATCTCGAGCGATGTCAAAATGTTTCCTTACGTTTCAGTTCTAGACTGAAGTTCTTGTACGGGTTACGGGCTTTTTTCTTCTGTTTGTTCTTGGACAGCGAGTCGTTGGGGCCGTCACCGTCTTCGTGTGCCCTCTTCACGCTCACAGCTTTTGTCTTTTGTGCTGTCTGCCCATTTTCTGAGTTTGGATCCTTTGGTCTGCAAAATATATCAGTGTCACATATAAATGTCCATATGAATGACATCACTGGCATTCTAAAATGGAAATTATGTTTGTTGCTGAGAACACAGAAATATTATATTGTTTGAATGATTAGATATTATATTATATTATATATTATATTAGTATTATTGTGGCTTTAACATCATGTTCACAATTAGATGAGACCCAAACTGAAAATATGTGGTTACGGTGGTCTGATGTAAGGTTGACAGATCCAGTGAGGGAAAGGCAGTCCAGTTTGATTCCATTCAGACTTATCTTTAGCCATCTCCTCCTGTAACAGTAAAAAGAGTCTGATTTTAGAGGAAAATTATAATTTTGCAACAAAGTCAAAGCAATTTCCTTGCCTGGCATCGTTGTTTTAGCTGTCTGTTAACCTCTGCTATGCCAGCTACATTTTTTACTTTGGCCAACTCCTCCCGCAAGTCTTGGTGTATCTGTAGCCTGTTGTAATAAAAAGACATTATTATTCTAGAAGTGACCACCACTCACCTTCTATTTCTCAATGGATTCAATCACTCCGACACAAGCAGATAAAAATCACTATTATGAATCAAAACTGATGAAAAAACATACGTGTGGTGCCACAGTTTGAAGAGATGGGCACGGACATAAGACAGACTGCAGGGTGGGTGTTTCTGCACCACCTCTAGGTATTCTTCAGCCATCTCCCAAACAGGTGGACTACACCCCTCAAACAGGGCAGGGTTGTGGAGATTTCCCTCTGTGAATGACAAGGGTTCTGGTTTACTTTATAGTATCATGACGAACCACGGATATTTTGCATGTGTGAAAACAGCTGTACCTGCACTCATGACTCCTTGTACTCCAGTCTCCTCCATGCATTGATGCACATCACTCAGGTGATGGATGTTTCCATTGGCAAATACTGGAATGTTCACAGCCTCTCTATACATGTAAGAAATAATTTTACGAAGTGATGCAAACTTATGTACAAAACTAAGAACTGCGTTACTAAGAACAGCCAGCAGCAAGTTTTATACCTTTCTTATGGAAATACAATGTGGTCCATTTCTTACCGTACAGCTTTGATGTGCTTCCAACTTGCAATGCCAGTCAAAGCCCCCTTTTGATCTTTGGTTCTTCCATGAACTGTGAGGAGCTGAGAAAAATACAAAAGCTAAGATCTAGGCTGGTAACACAAATACTAAATGTTTCAGATTGAAAGACCTATGACTCATTTATTCAATCCATTGTGCCCTATGAAAGGCACTAGATTGCAAGTTGCTCCATGGGCAAGATTGCAAATTATTGACAGTACTGATCTGCACATCATGTTGGTTAAAGCATCTGATATATGGCAATAAGACAAAACCCTTTACCTGACATCCAGCCTTTTCCAGCATTTGTGCATACTTCACGGTTTTCTCAATCTCTGGAAAGATCCGAATTTTGCAAGTGATTGGCACAGAGAGTTTCTCATCAGCCAGTTTAACTGTAAATGACAGCAGCTGCATAAGATACAAATTCTCTGCATGACTCGTGTTTTTAATCACACTATCAAGATTTAATCAACACTTACCCATTTTCTCAAGAAGGTCCCATTCATCTTGAAGAAACACACCATAATGACCTTGGAGAGAAACATTAAATAAACAATGACATGGGCACATGTTGCTTAGGCATGTTTTGGCCAAGAGATCAAACTAATTTCTAGGTACCTCTTTTTGCAATCATCTGGGGGCAACCCAAATTCAGATCAATGGCATCGCAATAATCTTGGGCAAGCAGAGCTGCCTGGAGAAAGACTTCAGGATTGTTGGCACAGAACTGTAATGAGACACAGAACTGATTGGATCAGATACCAATACAAACATTTATGTTTAAAAACATAAAGCCATGACCCACCTGTGTGATAAGGGGTCGGTCCTCCTGGTTTACTTCATTGTACAGGTTCTCACGGCGGTAGTTTGCATCCCTTACAAACACCTGTGCGTGCAGCATGGGTGTGTAGCAGAGCTCTGCTCCGTGTCTGCGGCTCAGCAGCCTCCAGGCCAACTCACTCTGATCCACCATAGGGGCAACCACATAGCGTGCACCCTTCAGAGTGCTTCTCCAAAACTCGAACCCCCGAGGTTTTGACATGGCAGCTGCCTGAATAGAATAAAATAAATGAAACTAGATTTAATGAGTCTCTAGGTTTAGACAGCATGAAAAAAGTTAGCATAGCAATCTATCTTAACTGGACGAGATTAAACATTATTTATAACATATTAGTGTTAGCGTAATTTAATTAGTAGTAATTTAGGATCTGTCAAATCGGTCTAGGTTCTGATCAGACATAAATAAAGAATCTGATCATCACACACGATCTGTTATTTTCCACAAAACAATAAAGTGTAATAATCAGTTTATTTAGCATGTCTGCCAAAGCTTATAATGACATTATAACGATTTGTTAAACAAGAAACGTCAATGCTTGCAAATCTATTAAAAAGAGTTGAAATGAGATCAAAGTACTTGCAGTATGTTATGAACCAGCCACAGGCAGCAGCAGCTCTATGCGGCACATGAAGCGTTATGTGTGTGTCGCAGTAAAATACAACCGTGTAGAAACAATAACACTGTGGATTATTTCCTGGTATTTTAAAAACATAGGCTCCTGCTTTCCTTTGCTGGATTGGTTTTCCAGTTAATTATGTTCTTAATGAAGTGTAAAGATTTATGGTATATATCTAATTCTTCATTGCTTATATTGCATTTATACTGCATACAGTTTTTTTTATTTTGCGTCCAATAAATCAAACGTATTTTGGAAAATCAAGCTGTAATAAAAAAAATAGTTTCGGTTTCTATTTCAACTATTATTTATTAATCTCCAGTTGTTTCTTAAATAAAGCATTTAGATAAGCATATAATTGACCACTAGATGTCAGTGTATACCAATATTACATTAATGAGTTCTACAGTCGGGCATCAATGTCCATGTTTATGCTTTATATTAGAAGACATATTTTATAGTGATGTAACAGAGAAATTTTAATATGAAAATACAAAAACGTTTGCATGTGCAGTGCCTAATTTTTCTAATAGTTTCACAGTTTAGTCTGAATTAAACCTATTACTATCTGCACTAAAACAGCAGTAAGGACAACTTTGACATGTGGTGTTTTTATTGGCGTCTATTGTCTGTTCTGTGACTTCCCTAGAAAAATATTTTGACACTTCTCTTTATATGAAGAATAGAATTAACAAACAGGCTTTTTTTGTTTCTCGTCTCCGAGGACATTGAAGCTGAAACCTCTTATGCAAATTTTATAAGAGTAAAGGTGTAGTAACTATGTTTTTTGGCAGATTGATTACAATTTATGTAACCATAGCTTTACTATAAATACCATGGTTAAACTATGGCGATTGCTGTGACACAATAGTAAATTTGTGGTTACTATGGTCTTATTACAACTAAAACCAAAAATCTATGGTTAGCATAGTTATACCACAGTTAATTTAAGTGAGACCACTGGTTGAGTATATCTGTAATAGCTACAGAAGAAGAAACGTCTCTGTAATTCCTGTGTTCATACACTATCTTACAAAGTGTTGTTTATCAGTGAACCAGTACAGTCTTTAAGGAATCTGGTATCACTTAGAGTGGGCGTTCACAAACTTTTCTGGCGCATTGCTCTCAACGTGACCCAGAACATGCAAGGGAACGATGAGTAATTTGGTCATGTGACTATCACCTATGCTGCTTCAAGCATTGGCTGTTCTCTGGCCAATCATAGTCGACTAAATACAATATCAGCTTTTGTGGGTGTTTTTTATTTCAGAAAGTCTAAAATTCAAAACTGTTTTGCAAATCTGTCTGCCAAAGAAAACTGAATTCTATGTTCATACTTGATATTTTGTAATTATGAAAAGTATTCTCCTAAACAGCTAACACAGTTGGGCAGCAAACTGCCTCTTACATTTACAGGTATAATGTAATAATTAAACATTGTTTAAACTTTGTCCTTGTTTATCTTAATCTACTGTACAGCTAGACATTTGAGGATTAAAGTTTGATTTTGGACATCAATGCTTTGTTTTTGTATTTTAAGTCAAGTTAACTGTATTTGCATGGATATTATTAGGTAGATAAAAGTATCCTTAGTAAAAATGATCCAGTAAATGGAAATGTAATGAGATATTAACAATGAGATATAATACAATATTTTGGTTCTGTTATTTATTTAATAAATTAAACATTTATAATAACCTTTTATATATGTTTTTATTAATTAGATTTCTTCCTGAATACTGATATTTTGAGCTGCTATATTTTAATACTTTCATACAAAACAGCAATTTATTTATCAAAGTCTTCACCTAAACTACTTACAATCTATTAATTAGTCAACAGCTAGCAGAATACTGTATATATTAGTCTTTATCTGCACATCTATTCCACCAAATTAAATAATAGGGATGTTACTTATGTGTTTATAAGCCATGACTTGTATAACAAACTGGTTCTGCAAGTTATCATAAACACACCTAGTGAACACCCATTGATGTATTATTAGTATTAACAAAAACACAAAAAGAAAACAATAGAGAAACTTATAAACCTAATTGAACTGTTACCGATATAAATTGACTAACATAAACTGGTGTATATTTATACACATTTTTTTTTATATGTGTTATTTTACCTTCTGAGCACCGTCCAAAATAAAAACAATAATAAAACGCCTAATTAATAAATCATATACATATTTTATATATTAGCACAATTATCATTAGTTAAACTAAATGTTTAAAGAATGTCAAAAACTAAACAATAGACAGCCAAGCTAAGGTTTGTTATCTCGAGATTTTCCACTGGTCCGCTGTTTCTACGGGAAGTGACGTCACTGCAGGACTGGATTATTCAACTGATGGAGCTTCTGTTCTGTTGTAGCAGAAACACACAGAGTCAATGGTAGAGTAGGGCCGTCAGAACTAGGAGGGAGTCGTCCGCAAAATCCGACTTCATCCTTTTAAAAACAAAATAATTTCAGGGTAAAAATTACGAGAGCATAAAGTTTACACTTTACTCTTTTTATTAAGCCTAGTATTTTGATAATCCGCCGTTCGGAATGTTAGGTAACTATTGGTGAAAATTGGATAGCTACTGTGAAGGGAATTAGCAAGCTAGCAAGCTGATAGGGGATCCTGGCTGTAAGAGACAGAAGAATAGACGGTTGACAAAGAAGATATTCTCGCTGTTTTTTTGCTTTCGTTAAACATTCAGAATATATATACTCGAAACGGTTTGTGTTAAAGCTAGCCTTATCGCTAGCTTTGTTATTTAGTCGTTTATCATGGAACTGAGAGTAGGAAACCGATACAGACTGGGAAGGAAAATTGGTTCTGGATCCTTTGGTGACATTTATTTGGGTAAGTAATAATTCATTTTCATTTTTGTGTCAGTACTAACTGTGTGTAGTTGAGACGAGTGTGAGTACACATCATATTTTGTTTTGAAACGTCAGATAGATTTAACCAGTTCCCTTGGAACAAACCAGTCAGCTGCTATTGATGATCCTTTTCAGTATAGCTTTAAAACCAGGAAACCCCCACTAACAAACACTATATTTATGTTTAACCAACACGTCAGTGAGATAGTGATTTGCTTCAACAGGTATTGGGCCCGTTTGTGTGAGAAAATACATGTTATTTTAAATATAACAGATATTTTCTTTAATGATAAATGCTGTCTGTCCAGCAAAACCAGCGAGCTTTCATGGACTACGATTCATATTATAGATCGTTTTATATGTTGTAGATTAATATTACTAAGAACCTTGTAAACAGCTGCTGATAAGCATTTGTGGTCGATGTACATACTAATTATAACATCAAAGAGGCTGTAGGTTCCCGACCAGTTTTAGATGTAATACAGATTGATAGTAGTAAATACACAGTTTTTGTGTTGACTGCTGTCCTGTCAATGGTATACAGTGTGGACATTTTAAACAAATTGTTTGTCTCACGTTGAAAATGTGTAGGGTTACCCTTAAGATAATCAGTGTGAAGTGGATATGCCCAAGCATATCTTGTCCAAGGCAGTCCAATGTGGGGTTAAGCCTATATGCATATGTGTATGTTTAAAACATTTTGTGTAATATTGTCTCTCATTTTGGTTGTGATGATTAAGTTCCCATTATACTGACATTTACATTTTTGTAGAACACATATTGTCATAGCCATTGTATTACTTAGTATAACAGTGAACTCATCTGACAGGAGGATTTCAATGAATTGTAATGTCTGGGATTTGACTGATCAAGCATAAAATGAGTCTGCCTCGGGCAAACACTTGAGGAAGAGAAACTATCTGATCAAAACGCTCTATATTGTATGTGTACTACTACACATTGTAGCATGTGTGACCAGATCTTTACAGTAACTAGTCTATATGATTATTTTGTACTGCAGAGTTGTTTCTACATGTTGGCAAAAGTCTAAGTATCTTTATAAAAGGACTGTTATGCTCGACTTTACTTCCTGGCAACTTCTCTTTGCGTGCAAGTTTCAACTTAACATCCACAGGGTCTTGTGAAAGACTCTAATGATGTAATATTTGCGTTCGTCATTGGTTTTAGGGGCCCTGAGGCTTTAGAGTATTGTTGTAGGCAGCCCTTTCTTATGTCATTACAATACAGATATTGAAAGCATGCCAGTCCATGGCATAGCACCAGTTTTAAGATGTTTGGTTCGTTTTTGTTTTGATTTCTACACGGGTCTTTGTAGATTCACTTTGGAGATAGGATAGAGAGTTTAACAAACAACTCATTGCAATATGGCATGCATATGGGATGTTGGTGCTTTGTGGTCTTGATCAGCTCTTTCTTCAGTGTTTTCTTTGTTGTTTGCGTGATCTCATCACTGGCTACAGTTTTGTGTTTATGATACGTTCTCTGCAGTAGTTCCTTTGATTTTCGCTGTACTTTTCTCCAGCAACGGCTTAAAAAGCCATTAGTTTTAAAGTGATTCATCAGCCCGTTATGTTCTTGCAAAATTAGAAAAAAACCCTCTTGCGGAAGTCCGTTGGTGTTTGCAAACACTGTGGCAGAAAAAACTTGATCAGCTGCTCGTTGTGTGGTTGGTTACATTAAAACCAGTTTCTGCTAGCTGCAGGATTGTACGTTTTAAACAGCCGTCATGTCTCGTAGTGTTGGGTTACAGATCTTATTCATGTTGCTGTGGCGTTCATTGTCATCCATACACAACCCAAATGTGTGACTTACAAAGCTCCTAAATGTTGTTACGCAACAGTGGTGATTCAGCTGGTGTACTGGAAACAGTTGTGTCCGTGTACTCAGTAAGGGGCTTATGTAAAGACTCCCAATATCCCCACACCTGGGGATGCATAGTCTGACGAACTCCAGCTGGAGCTGAAGAAGGCCAGGCTGATCAACAACACATGCCATCCAAACCAAGCCTCTTAAAAAGTACAGTATTGGCCTGCATATGCAAACCAGGTAGGGGATATTGTGTTTGCAGAGCTCTCACAAAAACATTGAGCCATCTGGTGGAATATCCAGTGGCTTGCTAAATCACAAAACCTATTCATGGAGTAAGTCCAAAACTTTTAAGTGTCATTTGCCTGCATGGTTCTGAGGTGAAGCCAGCTTAGCAAAGTGGCCCACTGTGACTGTAATGTTTTCATTTTTCTGTTAGCTCTAAAAACTAACCTATAAAATGTTGTCAGGTTTTTGGCTTTAGTACATTAACTTATATGCAACTTGAATTTTTGGTAAACACGTCGTCACAGTCATTAAAAAAAATCTGTTTTCATCAAAATGTTTTGTGAAACTTTTTATGCATGTTGGCTGTTTGTTTACATGACAGCTGTGTTAATAAAAAGTATTAAAAACATCTTTAAGAGTTTTTGAAAATTATACTGTTAACAACAAAACAACAAAAAGAAAATTTGAAATTTCTGAAAATTGCTGTGCATACATATTACATGTTTGTACTATTCTGCATTCTTATTAACGTTTCTCCAGCAAAGTGTAGATTTACTGCATCACTATGACAAGTAGAGACATATTAATTACATTATTAACATGCTATTCTTTCATATACAGCGACGCATGTTAAGCAAATCATGTTAGCTAATGATTCGAGTCTTGGAGCTAAAACTAGTATCCATTTGTCTTCACACTGCACAAACCAACAAGCTTGTGTTTAGGCAAAATAAATTTGAGCATATGCACATGAATGAGATGAGCGCAACCAATTTGTTCTCCAGACAGGCTCAAGTCCTCAATCCCTATGGAGAACCCTGGCTCTGATGTGAGGAATGGGGGCTGAGAAACATGCCAGCTGCCTGCGGTGGGGGGTTGCTGACTTTTATTGATCTCCAAGATTGCATCTTGGAAGGCTTCCCCAGGAAATTATTGAATTGTTATCTTAAAGCGAAAATTAACCATATTTATATAGGAACCAGCAGAAAGAGACAAATAGATGATTTTGTTCATGTAGAATGCATGTCTAAGCCTAAAAGCTTTAACTCTGGTGTTAAATGTGTGATTAATATGCAGTTACTAGAAAGTCACCATGGGTGCTGTAATGATTTGCTGTTAAGCGGCATGCATGTAGTCAGTCAGTTTTAAGGGAGGGCTCTTGTGGCGTTTTCTGATGTATTGAATGGATGTGTCTGAACATGCCTGTGTGTGCTGTCAGTATAAGGGAGGAATAACATTCTCGCTGTTAAATGTGCCTAGGCATATCAAATTCCACTGAACATACTTCTAGTTCTTATGCAGTTGTTGATATATCCTGTAATTGTGGCGCAACATGTTCATAGGTGCATGAAACGGATAAAAATCATAAACAAGTACATTTTTCAATCATTGTAAATTTGCTGAATACATTATGATAATATTTGAAAGTGTCAGTATTTGTTTGTATAAGCCGCTGGTTGTCTGAGATTTTGCTTGTTGTATTGTCTGATCAGGTGTATTGTCCTTGCTCATGCTCATTATGATAATACGCCTGCAGTCTATCTGATGTGTTGCTGCTTCTCTTTCCTTGTGAATGCACTCGTAATGCGAGTCAAATAAAGGAAGGGCAATCAGGGATGTGCAGCCTGGCCTTGCTGGTGTGTGACGGGAAAATCTTGCCACCCCAACAATGGACTTCAATTTAGATGGAAAGAGGGCTGGTGTGAGCAGTGGTCCACACTACTCACAAATGGCAGTAAATCCAGACAGGAATCATTTAAATAATCCCTGCAGAAGTTTGTTCATACCTGCAAACCTTAGTTAGAGAAGTTTTGAGGTCATTGTTACTCATGTGTTTCTGTTGACTAGTTCTCATGTGGTTTTATTTGCTTTACCGTTTTGAGCATGTGAAATAATATTAAAATAATATTAATTTGTGTTCATCTGAAGAAAGGAAGTTGTGTACATCTGGGATGGCATGAGTGTCAGTAAATTATGAGGGAATTTTTGGACATATTTGGATGAGCTATTCCTTTAAACTTACTAATTGTGTGGTTGTGCATTTTTATTGGCAGTAGTGCTAAGCATTATAGTATTGACGGTTATTGATTTTTATACCACTCTTTCACACTGCAGTACCCACAGGATGGGTTTAACGTTTCAGGGACTGTGGGAAAACCACTACAGCTTTGACTGGGTCACGGCCACCAGAGAAAATGTAAGTGTTTAGCTTGCTTGCCTTTTTTCCTGAGCCATGGCTGATGATGGCTTATGTCTGGCTTTGTAGGGTATGTTCTGTGAATCTGGTGCCACCTGTGCCTCAGGATAATTCAGGAAGAGCAAAGGATTGAGTTTGCAGTGTCTGGAAATATATAGACCACACAGCACATGTATGGATAGATTTTAACTACTCGAGAACTAAATATATACAAATCATATTTTAGTATATAAACAACATCCAGCAACATTTGTTGGAAAAGCATTGATATGATCATCTGCAATAGTGCAGTTTTCCTTAACATGGTGCTAAAGGTGACTGGTATATATACATATATACATTACAGTGATATATATATATATATATGTCATATATGTGTGTATATATATATATATATATATATATATACATACATATATATATATATATATATATATATATACATATACATATATATATATATATATATATATATATATATATATATATATATATATATATATACATATACATATACATATACACATATACATATATACATATATATATATATACATATATACATATACATATATACATATATATATATATATATATATATATATATATACATATACATACATACATTACATAATGTATAATGTTGTATATTGTGATTAATGACTCATGAAGAGGCAGAGCATTACACATCAGTCATATTGTTTAGGCTTAATAACTTGCATGGTTGTGTTTACACACATGTGAGCCAATCCCAAATATAATAGTATTTTAAGCATGCAAGAAATGTAATTTATGACTGTCTAAATCTCCACAACATGTGATCTCACTTCTTTATTTTACCTTGCTTAGAAAATTAATTGATAGTTTTCACCTGCGCTATAACTTTTGGGTTTTCTTCCTTGTTAGGAAGTTGTAAACCTGGAGCTCTCAAAGATCAGTTTACTCTCTCAGAGGGATTTAGGCATTATATTACACTTCTGCCAGAGTAGGACTGGCATGATTCCCTCTGGCCAGAAGAGCAGGCCTGGGTTTAGTTCATACGTCAGCTCCTGAACTGCAAAAGGAAGGGAGAGGAGTTCATGACAGCTTTTTACCAACCAATTCATCCTGCCTTTTACGTCACATCCCTTATACTACATACGCTTAGCCTTGGAAGTGCTACTGTGTTCCTGTTGTGCCATTTGGCTGTTTCATTGAGTGTCGCTTACAGCAGATAACAGCGAGTGAATTTCAGCATCCTCTGCTCAGGTCGTTGAGTTGAGGCAGATGGTGGGCCGGAAAAGAGTAGGTATAGCTGCATGCGTAGATAATTGTGCCCACTCCCTCACCCCGTGTGTGTGAGTCAACATAAGATAGGCAGAAATATTTAATCACGGATGCATTTTTTATTTTTTGTTATTTAATTGTATCTCAATGACTCATAATGCACTGACTGCTTATTTAGATACTGCAAAGCCTCTCCACTTGAGTGGATTTTTTATTCTCATGCTTGGGTATGCATGAATGTTATGTCACATGAGGTACATGAGCAGGTGTATTAAAGCTCCCTCGCAGACACGGGAAATAGTTCTCTAGATAGTTCTCTAACCACTATCAGAATTTCACCTTGTTTGATATTCATATGTAATTGACCTTCATCTCTTCTCTCTCTCTGTCTCCCCATCACTCCCACCCTTCTGATCCAGGCACAGACATCTCTGTGGGGGAAGAAGTAGCCATCAAGCTAGAATGTGTGAAAACGAAGCACCCACAGCTGCACATCGAGAGCAAGATCTACAAGATGATGCAAGGAGGCGGTATGTGTTTCCACACTAAGTCAAAAGCTTCTCGTGGTCTTCATCCGGCTTCTCTGTTACAAAACTGAGTCATACATACACACTGCTGTCGCACACACAAGACCCTGTTTACATGTTCATCTGTTAAAAATAAAACTTACAGAAGTTATTATAAACGTATTAAAATTTAAGCTTCTTGCAATTTGGTACAGGATAAATGGGAGATGTGAGTTTCTCTTTGGTTAATGTTACAGAATTGGGGACAATGAATAGTAATTTTATGCTGTACCACTTTGAAACATTTTAAAGGTAGTTCACTTAATAGTTCCCTTAAAAATAAAAATTCTCATCCTCGTGTCATTTCAAACCTTGTTTTTTGTGTCCATACAATGAAAGTCATTCTTTAAAATACCTTCTTTTGTGTTCTGTAGAAGAAAGTTATACAGGTTAAAATGACATGAGGAAGAATAAATGATATTTTTTATGATTTATCTTTGTTTATTAGTTTATTAAATTTATTAAATAGTGGTTTTCTAAGTAAGCCCTGTTTTACGGGATCTCATTTTCCTAGAAATGTGTAGCAAAGCTTATTGAGCTAGGGATGTTGCAGAATACTATGAGAACAGTGGGGGTGGCAAAGCAATCGTGACCAATCCCTCTCGCATCATCAGTCAGTGAGTCAACACATCCTTCTCTTTTACGAGCAGCGGCATCAGATCTCTGACATCTTACAACGTTCTGTCGGCTTCATTAAGTGACTGCTCATTGGCTGAATATTTAGCATTGTGTGGAACTAGAGGAAGGGAGTATGTGTGGGCCGCAACGCATGCATCACAAAGTGGTGCTTTTCATTTTTTCATCATAGAGATGGTTTACTCGTACAAAGCAATTCTTCTTTTAGTTATGTAGTTCTGATTAGGTTTTAATTATAGTTTATTTATGCATTGGTTTGAAGACTGATGAAGATGTCAGATGTTTGTCATACTATCAATGCCTTCATAGCTGCTGCACAATATAGCCATAAATCGCAAAATGAATAAACATGAGGTGCCTGAAGGATGTTTCCCCACCCACTGGCCCCAGCTGGGGTTGGCCCTGAATGCTTTTGTTGTAGATTGGTGTACGGCAGTCTTGTCGGGTACATTTTGTCTTCGTACAAGCTGACGTCTGTCCGCTCACTCCCAGCATGACTGAACACGCGTGCCTTTCGCACAGCAGCACCCAAACGATGGCATCCGTGCCACAACAGACCGTCATTCTCAGTGAGCCTCTCCCACCGCTTGTGTTCACTGTGATCACATGGATCCGGGGCCAGATGGTGTGTGCAAAGGGGAGTGGGTCTAGGGGGAGGGGCGGGCCCTCTGAATTCCATCTCCTAACTGGGTCTCTTCCACCACTCCCAGCCTTATTTAGCACAACGTGAACAAGCATGACATGCCACTAAATTTACACAGAGGAACTGTGTATGCGTATGTTAGCGTGCATCAAGGAAGCAAACATGAGAACCAGTGTGGTTTTTATTTTTTTGTCATTTCAGAATTGCATATTTGCTCAAGTCCATACATGGAAAAACAGAGTTTCTTTTTTAAATCCTGCTAAAACAGACCATGTCTGAGCCGTCCTGGAGTGTGGAAAGGCATGCTGGACGGCTCAGAGCAGGAGATATATTTAACCTTTTGAGTTTGCGCAGGAATAGCTGACCTGGAAGATGCTTCTACAAAGTGCTGAACAGCAAAAATACTGTGCCGTTAAAAGCAGTGGCCAGGATCAGGGTTGCATGTTACGGTAGAAATGACAGCAGCTGGTGAGAGAGTACTCTGACCCTCCAGAGCACTGATGAACCCTCTTCCTTGCCCCAAATAACCCTGAGTGTGTCTGGTGTATTGCTGACATTAACTGAAGTGTTCTAGGTCTGTCATATTCACTTCAACATCATTAGTTGTAATTCCTCATTTATTCACACTCAATTTTAGTGTGACATACAATATGAATTAAATAAAAATATTCTGCATATAAAAGATTCTAGCTGTATTTGTTTTGCCTAACATTGTGTAAATACATTATATGAAAGGATTCTTTGTTAAACTTCATGATCAAACATCATAATCAAATTTTAACAGCTGGCTTTTCTGGTCAGCATGCGGCTAAATGGTAAGCGAGAGCAGTAATGGTCTACAGGTGATCAAATTGGGTATCAGCTGTCCTTCCAACAGCTATCTTTCCCTGCCTCAACTTCAAGGTCGTCCTCGAGATGTGCTTTATGGCCAGTGCATTAAAGCCCATACTGAAGGCAACCAACCAGAGCTGCTGGTTCATACAGGTTGAACCTCTGCCTGGGTTTTTATCACATCACTGTGCTTACTGAAACAAATGGGCTCCCAACCCCCCGCCAACTGAGGAAACAAATTTATGCTGTAGGTCACCTTCAATCTCAGAAAAGCACGTAGGACAGTCAAGCTGTCCAGTAAACTAAACTTACAAACCACTTTGGTTGCCATGCTTTTACTTAAAGTTTCATAATGTAGTAATGGTCATTTTATTCCTGTAGTTGGTATTCCAACAATCAAATGGTGTGGAGCCGAGGGCGATTATAATGTGATGGTAATGGAGCTGCTGGGACCCAGTTTGGAGGATCTCTTCAACTTCTGCTCTAAGTTCAGCCTTAAGACCGTTCTTCTCCTGGCTGACCAGATGGTAAGGCTGTAGACCTAATCATCCATAACCTTTTCTCTCTCCACCCTACCCATCTCTTGTTATAGGAGACAGAAGACCAGATAATGACTCCAGGAAGTGGTGTTCTCATGACATGACAAGCTTTACTGTTTCCCTTCAGCTGTTTTTCATAGACAACCAGTATCCTCTTTCACTTTGTGTTTGACTGAGTACTGAATGCCGAGGTGCATTGTAAAAAAGGTTTAATGTGAAAGGATGTCTTGTTTAACGGTTGCCATGAATTCACTGCTTTATTTGAATTAGTATGTTAGCTTTGTGTGTTTTCTCGAATCATTTGTCACTCGACCCGCTGAACTCGTCCTGTGTTTCATCCTTAGATCAGCCGTATCGAATACATCCACTCCAAGAACTTCATCCACAGAGACGTTAAGCCCGATAACTTCCTTATGGGCCTGGGAAAGAAGGGCAACCTTGTTTACATCATCGACTTTGGCCTGGCCAAGAAGTACAGAGACGCTCGCACCCACCAGCACATCCCTTACCGCGAGAACAAAAACCTGACTGGCACCGCTCGCTACGCTTCCATCAACACCCACTTGGGAATAGGTACCCTATTAAACCAGCTTTTAGAAACCTTATTTTCTAATCTGACATTTGTGATGCAAGCCAATTCTAACTACTATTTATCTTTGGTATTTAATTTCACAGAGCAGTCCAGACGAGATGACCTGGAGTCTCTTGGCTATGTGCTCATGTACTTCAACCTGGGCTCTCTGCCATGGCAGGGTCTGAAAGCTGCCACAAAGAGACAGAAGTATGAGCGAATCAGTGAAAAGAAAATGTCCACTCCTATTGAAGTCCTGTGCAAAGGATATCCATGTAAGCCATTGTTTTTTCTCTTTTTTTGTCTCATTGTAGCTGGTATCACCTGACAAACTTTTGGTTTTCTTACCTGTGTTGACATATTTTATATTGAAACAGGACTGTTGGGACATATCTAGTGACTCATCCCTTTTTTAGTTTTTGGAGGTGGGGGAGGGACATCATGTTTTTGTAGACAGATATTTTCTCAGAAGATTAATGTTATAAATGTAAATGCATCGTTAAACTGAATTGTATCATGTAGCAAAAACCCCTGCAATAATACATTTACACTGTTGTTTATTTCAGCTGAGTTTGCCACATACCTCAACTTTTGCCGCTCCCTACGTTTTGACGACAAGCCCGACTACTCTTACCTAAGACAGCTCTTCAGAAACCTTTTCCACCGACAAGGCTTTTCATATGACTACGTCTTTGACTGGAATATGCTGAAATTTGTGAGTATTTCTAGTTTGAGTAGTTTTTGCGTTGTTGTGTTCAATTTGCATTCAGTTCTTGCGTTTCTTGGTGCCATTTTATAGACTTGATGTCATTGTTCATTGTAATGTTCAGGGTGCAAACAGAGCAGCAGAAGATCCAGAGAGAGAACGGAGGGATCGGGAGGAAAGATTGCGGCACGGGCGGAATCCAGCTGCCCGCGGCATGATGCCTTCCAGCTCAGGTAGACCCAGAGGAACACAAGAAGTAACACCTCCCACGCCCCTCACGCCAACCTCACACACAGGTAATCCCTTCACTGCTTCTGTGGCACTCTGCTGCCTGTTGCTGCTTGTTTGTACAACAAACAGACTGTGTGTTTGTTGCACCTGAGGGATTCGTTGCCTTTCGTTTGTGCATGAGGATTTAGTTTTAAAAGTAGTTTTTTAAAAGTAGTAGTTTAAAAGTTTTTCACTCTTCACTGTTTTAGACTGAGAGATTTTTATTTTTGTTATAGCTTGAAAGGAAGTGGTTTGGAGGTTGTAAGCTTTTTCACTTGGCAGGATGCAGGCGAGACATCACATAAGTTTACTGACATTTGCTTTATCGAAGAAGAGAGGTTCACACACACAGTGCATGTTTATCTGTCTTTGTACCAGCCGCCTATCAGCAAGTGTTCAAGTGTTGTGGCATCAATTAACAGAACGTTAGGCAGAAAATCTCATAAAGGAGAGATTTGTCTTCTCTTACCAGGAGACCTGTAAACTTCACTTCGCCTTGCTTCGTCTCTACTTCAAATAACACATACTTGCTTCTGGACCCTAAGTTCATTATAATGCCGTTTTTCCAGTTTGGTGTAATTACTTTGTGATGCTGAAGTTCCAAGCTGGAAAACAGAAGCATATTATTGTTTATATGGATGTAATCCAATGTGTGTGTCAGTGTCCACAATCTTTCCATTTTCTTTTGCCAACACGTGTCTTCCTTGTTTTCTTAGCAGGAATGGAGCGAGAGCGGAAGGTTAGTATGAGGTTGCACCGAGGAGCCCCTGTTAACATTTCCTCCTCTGATCTAACTGGCCGACAGGACACCTCACGCATGTCCACATCACAGGTACTTTTCTGACTTGCCAGCATTTTTGTCCATGTGGTGTTGCCTGTGTGTTGGCCGGCAGTGTCAGTGTCTCAGTGTTCTCAGCTCCGTTGCTCTTAAATGGCCCTCTGTTACCAATCAGACTTGCTTTGGGTAAAAAAGCTTTATAAACTGATTCTGTCACTGTCACATTTACTAGTTCATACTTTTTAAAACTTGATACATTCCTGAAATTCTGCCCAAGACAATTGTCAACAAAATCTCTATTTAAATATTACTTTAAATAGTAAGAACAATTCTGTTCAGATCCAAGTGTTGACGTGCTGTTGTTGATTTCTTGACATAAATATGTTTCCCCCTCCACCTACCCACCCACCCGCCTCAGAATAGCATTCCCTTTGATCACCACGGCAAGTAGATGCTGGCCCTGCTCTGGTGTGAGAGACAGCATTGGGTGAGTGAAAGTTAGGTACAATTTTTCTGGACCTCCTCCACTTCCCTGCACTGATAAGACTGAATGATAGACTCCCTGTCCCACATCACTGCTGTATCACTACTGTATGGCTGTTACGCAGCACATCGCTCACGCAATAACCACCAACACTTCATTCCTGGCTGTGATTCAGTTCGGTCAAATGTCTTGCAAATTATGGTAAAGTATGTAATTAAGGATTCAGTTAATACAACTAAAACAGATTAAGTAGATTAATACATACTTTATTCTGACTTTATCGAGGTTTGCAGTTTATGACCTCACAGGCCCTCTCTAATGACTCTGATGATATTTTTAATCCCTGCAAAGAGAACTATTCATAACACCAGATGATGTGATTTCGGTTCTCACAGATGGGCGGTATTATCACAGTTTATACCCGAGTATATATATATCTGTGCTATTATCATTTTCATTAAGTGTGCAATTGTCCCACACTGTTGATCAAAAGCTCCTAATGTATATTAAACATATGGGCTTATACATCATTCATATTCCAGTGTCCAAGTAATTTACAGTGGTTCACTGACATGTACAAAGCCACAGGAAGTTATACAGTAATATATATGAATACAGTGACAATATCGAGCCCACCAAAACATCTACTGCAACCATTTCATTAATGTAGAGAACTCAATAATTATTAAATGTTTATCAGGTTCACCGTAGTGTTTGATAAATCAATGGTATAAAAACTATAAAACATACAGGAGTGGTGTGGCCTTACAGTTCATTGTGTGCTTTGCAGCGCCCTCTGCCTGTGAGTGTGTGTTTCTACACTCGGTTATGTGATGCGTTTATAATCTCTAGCTGCCTGGTTGTTCATGCCTATCTCTGTCTCACTTTTTAACCCCCAGCGCTTGGTTTTGGCCTGCTAGCATGCAGCGTGATGCACCCACTTTATAATGCAGCTTTACACTTGCCAAGCTTTTTGCTTTTAATTTGCAAGCGTAAAACTGCTGCTTATTAAATCAGATTACAGGGAAAACTGCTTCCTTTTCCCTATTATCATTTGTACCTTAAAGTTTATTCTGATGTGTCTTTACTAGTAGAGGTATTTAATGTGATCCTGCTGCCTTGAGCAGGTCTCAGGTTTGCTTAATGGCTCACCTCCACAGCTCTTTTGTTCTCTGTGTAACGTAAGCGATGGATTCACCCCCGCCCTGTGAGAGGGGCGGTCATGTGATTGGCTGGATTCAGTGCCCCTTAGTCCTCATGGGCTCCCTGCACTGGCTTGCCTTTGACGCAGCATCATGAAAAATATATCCACACCTAATTACTCCCAGGTTTAATTGTACATATGATGGTACAATATGCATTTAGATGTGCCCTTCCCCCACTTTTAAAATGTAATTTGGTTTTCCTGTGTGGAAACAAAAATGGAGCACAATGCCTTTGTCCTTTGTGTATGATGATGTTAACCTTGTGCCTCATGCTGTTTCCTTTCACTCCATTGTGGCAGGCCATGAAGGGAGCTCATAGGACGGCCTCAGGACCTTCTAAAATATTTACGGTTCAGAGCATACTAATAAAAGCAAACAATATATGGGTAGTTGACAAATAAATATGTGACCCTGTCCTATGGTGTGACAGCAAAAATGTAGAAAAACGTACAAAATATACAAGTAGCATGAGAGATTTATATTTATTGCTGGAGTTACAAATATGACGAGAAAGATTGATCTTAATGGAGTTTTTTTTCCAACATGTTTTGTATGTCACGCCATAGGACACAGTCACATATTTATTTGTCAACTACCCATATATCTCTAGAAAGGTTAAATGGACAGGTTCAATGTTGTGGGCAAATTGGAAAACAAATGTATTACCCTCAATCCCTGGACTGGCACTAACCTAAAAATTCATGATGATTATGCAGAACCACATCATCATGTATCTGAGAATGTGGGTTCTGACTTGGGGCACTGAATAGACTGGAGACACTGCCCTATATATTCCCATGACACAGTCGAACGGAGATGACTTGTTATCAGAGACATACCACAGACAAGGTTTACACAGCGGTTTAAAGTTGTCCGTTCTATTTGAAATGCTATATACAGTTGACAAGCAGTCTGTTGATTTACTCTTAATGTGCAATATAATTGTTGATGTTGATAAATGCTTAGGGAAAAGTGCATTTTCAGTCAATCAATAATGAGGGCTAATCAGTCATAACCCATATCAATTTCACAAAGGTTATGAACAATTACAGAGATTTGTGTGTAGCATGATCATATATTAAGGATGAACTCCTGTGGGAAAATACAAAAACACATGGAAAGGGTTTTACATTTACATTTAGGCATTTAGCTGACGCTTTCATCCACAGCGACGGTTTTCCCTGGTATCTGTATTAATATACTGAGTCCTTTCCTAAAGACACAATGCAAAGTTTTTATTTACTATCTGTATCTTTTGATTTGTTGACTGCTATGATATTAACTATAGTTACCTGCCTGTACAAACATTATTTGGTCCACACATGTTATATGTACAGGACAGTTTCAACTTAGTAGCTGGGAGTCTGAGGAAGTCACTGAAGTTTCTTTTTGATCTGAAGTTAATGTATTGTAATGTAATGTCTTGTTTTCTTCCCCCTCTCTAGGCTCTTTCTCGTGTCACCCCCAGTGGCCTGCAGTCTGCTGTACCTCGATGAGACCCTACACACGCCTAAAGAGCAGACCAATGACGGCCCTGATCTGCACTAGGACTTCTCCAGCAGCCTCTAACCATGTGTGAAATCAGCCTCAGCAAAACAAATCTACAGAGACTTCATTTCCTCCTTCCTCTCAATGCAATTAAAACACTTGAGTCACACAAACTCAAGACTCAAAAGATGGACGTTTTTGTTGTTTTGGCACACACCACACAACATTTTCTCACCTACACGCACTCAATTCAAAGACACCTAGGCACGTAAATTGTGCTCGTTAACATCGCTTTTTGCCAGAAGATCGCTGGCGGGATGGGAGGGACGGGTGGTGTGACTCTTGGCCGTCGCTGCCTTTGCCTCTTTGACCCTCCAGGAGGAAGGGGCCGTCCTCCTGTCATCCAGGGGCCTCTTCACAAACAGAGCGTCTTGGCTTAAGCCACGTACAACTGCTCTGATACTCTATCCTGTTGCAAAAAATTACTTTTAACGCAGCTTGGAATGCAGCTGTACTGATAGCCATTGACATTTTGCTAACCATAAACTTTTTTTGTTGTGCGCAACAGAAATTACAAAAATGAATTGTACACTGGCTTGATTATTTGCAGGTAAATCTATCCCTCTCTTTTAGTTTAACCACATTAAGCTTATTGAAATTATCTTGCAGAGCTTGTTAGTTTGTGTGACAGGATGAAGGCAATGGCCTTTTTGTGTTTAGTTTTTTGTTGTTGGTTTTGTTTATTATTTGGAAGGCCAGGCTCTGAAGCAAATCCTAAGTTCGTAAATGAAAAAAAAAGTCGTAAACCACAAGACACCCTTTATTACCATTACTTATTTTTAGATTCGATTATTTTTAGTTTCATCTGCACCAAACAGCCTGGCCCTTATTATCAATTCTAACTTACTTGTTGATTTTATTGCATTCCCTTAAGCTTTTTTGTTTGTTAAAAGCTGTGAAACGCCTGTATTGTAGAGATGTTGATGTTATTAATGTTGCTGTTTGTTTCTTTTTACCCCAAGTTAAGGTTAGTGCTTTTACAAAAATACAGGCACGTATGTGATTAAGTGAAGATTGTTGGACATTTAGTCCACATTTATTAAAGGACATTTATAGTAGGTTGCAAGAATTCTTTAATGAGGAAAAGGGCTCCATCTTTTTGACTGGAGGGGTATTCGTTTATAATCATGTTCTAACAGGACAGATTTGGGCATATGTTGAGACAGACTGGCATGATTTTTGTTTTTCATTTTGTTTTAATCATTTAAGTATGTGCGTTTAATGGATGTCTTATGCCCAGCTTGTCCCACTGGAAATACACCAGCCAACATTTAAGCCATGTCTGATTTTTTTTGTGACTGACACTTTTAAAATTGAGATGCAAGTGTTTTTTCTTTTCAACTTTGATTTTTTTTTAGTCCTGCTTTTCCCTTATTTCAAAAGTGTGGTTGCTTGACTTACCGGTGCTATAAGTCACAGAGGAAGCGGAGGGCAACCTGCCTGTCCATATCATTCGGCATAGTAGAGCGTAGGCTTTTTTTCCTGTAGTCATGGGGTGGGGGGCTAGTGGTGAAACTCTTAAATTCTGTTGTCATGTATATAGGATGTTTCTAGTGATGGCAAAGTACCATTTTTCATAGCCACTGTCTGTGTGTGTGTGTTTTGTGAGTATGGGGAAAAGGCTAGTGCTTAGAGAGGTGAGAGGGACTTGGTTCCGTTCTAGATTTGATCAGTTAGTATTTTTTCTCTCCACTGGTGGTCTCACGGAAACAGCCGCTCCAGTACTGGTGTTGTTTAAATGTGGGCACAACTACACTTTGTCTGGGATCGAGCTATTATGGATTTCTCCATTTCATTTTCTGGTTCATTCTACACACGACTGCTTGGCCAGTCCTTCTGCATCACACAAGCATCACACTGTGCTGTATCAGGTGGAATTACGGAAATCTTCCTTCACCGGAAGATTTTTTCCTCATTTGTATTGCCACTGTATTTGTGTATTTTAAAATGTGTAAATAAATTAATAAGTACTTGTACATTCTTGTCATCTTTTCCTCCACATTAAAAGCGTAGTTCAACTGATACGGGCTGTATGTAAGAAAATACTGGTGTGCTCATAAATTGAGTTCATTGCATCTCCTTAATCTTATTAAATACTCAAATTCAATAATATAGTTTTATACTATAAAAAAGAAATGGGTGAAATAGTATTTGTTTGTGGATTCAACGTTTATTAAGCAGATTTGGTTTGGTGTTTTCGGCAAATAGAGATGAGGTCATTGTTAAATTGTACAGCAAAGTACCTTTAAAGTGATCCATAAAAATACAAATTTCCAAAACTGTAGGCACACTGGAAATAAAACAAATATTTTGCTGTATTTATTATGCTGTATTTGACTGAATCAAGTAAGGGTTCTTTGTTAAAATTGATCTCGAGATTGTTTTAGTTTCATATGAATATATAAAGAGAGATGCCTGCTCTCTACCTCACTTCACGCTATCACAAAAGCATAACAGTAGTAATAAAGTAAAATCTAGTTCCAGTTGAGAAATGAACCAACTGAAAGGCAGAAAGTAAATTCACAGTACAATTAATACTGACTAATTCTAATACAATCACATTCCATTTTTATATATGAAACTAACTGTATTCAGCTGACCTATTTCTGTCCTGTGGAATCATCAGTGAATGTAAAGTGGGGCAGTGTATGTAGCAGAACAGGATTACAGATATCAGTTTAGTGATGCATTAATAAAAATAAACAAGTGATGCTTGACTGAATTATTACATTATATTAAACAGTAAATGTTACATAAGAAATGATTAATAAAAAAGGAGCTGTATTTTAATGTGTGCTGTTTCATACGTTAGCATGTCCCAGTGTGTGCATACTCTTTTGTTAAAATGTGTATTATTTTCCATAACAAAAACAAAACATAGTGTAAGTAGGCAAATTGGGACCCATATCTTTAAATTTCATGTACATAAGAATTACATAAGCACTTAAACCGAAGTTTTGTATTAACAGTGGAAACTGTTTAGATATCTAATCAGACTTCAAGAGAATCACACTTTCACGTTTTGTGACATTTGCAGCACAAAACCTTGTTAATGAACAGATCTACCCTATCCCTGCTTAAACCAGGTCAATAAATTAAAGCCTGATTGGCATAACCTGGCTTAATCATGTTAATATTGCACTTTCTTAACTTGGTTAACTTAAGTAGAAGTCTGTGCTCAGCGAAATATGTGTAAAAAATATGTGTAAAATATAAATCTAATTCTGAGATAACGAGCATCAAAGTTTGATTTCACTTATTAATTTCACTATGATTTCAATCTTTGACATAATCTTACTCAATATTAAAGATATCAAGGTTATACTTTCACAGAATGTTCTTATTCTTACATATTGTAAGATGATTTTATGTAGAAAACAGTAAATCACAAAAATATGACTTTAGCTGGGTTTTAACAGACTGGGTCACATATATGCACTTTTGTATTTAAAGTGCACCTTTATTTAGTATGGCAGTGCTAAATGTAATAATATTTGTCATATTGATTAAATATTACTCTGTCAATAATAAGCACACACATTAGGACATCACCACTACAAAATACCATACATTAATACTGCTATGCTCCTCAATTCTCTTATTATGTAGTTTCTGGACTACAGGCAATGTTCTGCTTATCTTTTTCTTTGAGGAAAGTTTCCACCTCTGTTGCGTTTTCATCTAAATCCTTTGGCTCTTTTGAGTTTCCGTTGGACTTGTGCGGCTCCTCCGTGAATGATTGACTGGACTGATTCTCCTCCTGTGTCTCTCCAGCTTCTACTGTTGCTTCTGGTGCTCCTGGCTTCTTTTTTATGAACAGAAAGTTACATATGGCCAGTACTAATGCAGACATCACAACTTCACTCCCAGCCAGCAGGAAGACATACATGTAGTTTTTAGTGAAATCCAAGAGACGCCCTTGTTATAAGAAAGTGATGAAAATAAATTTTAATAGCTTTAAATGGTTCTCAATAGATTAGTGTTAGTCTGCCAATGCTTATTACATCAATATACTTCATTTTTATAAATTAATAACGACTTACCAGCAGAAGGAGGTCCAACCAGCACAGCAATGGCTTCAAGCAGGAGAACCAAACCGATGGCACTCGAGAACTTCTCTGTCCCCACGACAGCCATAAGAACCTCAAACTGCAAGGCGCCGACCATACCATAAGAGATGCCGAAGAAGATGCAGAAAATCACTAGAGAGCCATAGTCTTTAGACAAGGAACCCACCAGATCTGTGATGCCGTTAAATATAAGAGCAAAACTGAAGAGGTAGACACAGCGTGGACGAACCCACTTGAGTCCCGCGATCACGCCACACGTGGGCCGTGCAAAAATGTCAATGAAACCCAAAATGGTAAGCAGGAGGGCAGATTTTGTGTCCTCGTTTCCTAGCTCTTTGGCGTAGCTTACCACAAACACCGGAGGCACAAACAAACCAAGCACCATGATAGAGGCAGCCACGGTGTAAATGACAAAGCCACGATCTCTGAAAACACTACAGTCCAGCAGCTTTGGTTTAGGTTTTGACTTCTTGTCCATGTCATCTGCGGTGGATTCAGTTCCAAGAGTCTCTGTCTTCTTTGGTGAGATCAGAGGCCTCATTAAAGCCCCACAGGCACAGCAGTTCAGCAGGATCCCACCCAGGATGAGGAATCCTCCTCTCCAGCCATATTTATACTGAAGAACCTGGCCCAGAGGAGAGAGACAGCACAGGGCCACCGGGCTCCCGGCCGCTGCCAGGCCGTTAGCCAGCGGCCGCTTCTCACTGAAATATCGATTTAGCATAATGAGTGATGGCTGGAAGTTCAGAGCCAAACCAAGACCTGAAATCAGAAAGGCGGAGTCTAACTGTTTACAATCACTCTCATAAATAAGAAATACGTCAATGAACAAGAAAATGATGTACCTGTTATGACTCCTGTACTCAAGTAAATGTGAATGATGCTTGTGGCAAATGATGCCAAAATCATTCCCAGTGATGCAAAGAGACCACCCACCAACATCACCGGTCGACACCCGAATCGATTCACAAGAATGCTGCATAAAGGCCCTGCAGAGAGTAATTATATGCATCTATACTCTCTGGTTTCACTTCAGGCTAACAGCAGACAAGAGAATTGTTTATTTTTAGCATCAACTGTAGCCATGGAGAACATACCGGTCCCATATAGCATCGCCAGAAGGATGGAGGAGATCCATGCTGTGTCACTGTAGCCCACATTAAACTCTCGAATCAGCTCTTTGAAGAAAACACTCACAGCTTTTGGAAAGGCATAAGAGAAACCCGTGATGACGAAGCATCCAAAGAGCACAGCCCAACCCCAGCCACCATCAGGGGCCTTAACTCCACTGCTGCCCTCATCCACTGCCACTCCACCCATGATGCTCTACTGCTTCCCTCTGCTCTCTGAGGAAACACAAGCCATACCTAATGTTCTTATGGGAATATGTTGTCACTTGCTCTTAAATTAGTGGAAACTTTCTGTCCCACAAGATGATTTTAAAGGGATAAAACATTTT
This sequence comes from Beaufortia kweichowensis, assembly GCA_019155185.1. Taxonomy (NCBI): domain Eukaryota; kingdom Metazoa; phylum Chordata; class Actinopteri; order Cypriniformes; family Gastromyzontidae; genus Beaufortia; species Beaufortia kweichowensis. The sequence goes on from CM032804.1 coordinate 6,816,261, forward strand.
AGTTACCACAGCGGTTGAGTCAAATGCTCAAGAATTGTTTGTAACTATACCATTTTAATCATACCACATGCATTTCAGACAACCCGGATTTAGGATATTTCCTACTTTAAACCCAAAAATAATGCCTGGATTTGGTAACAATAAAGTATTTAATAACATATCTTAAATCCGAGATTTCTTGAATGTAGCATTACATTTTTTCTGTAGTCACGTGACATTTCGATGACTTTATCGTCACGTCAACTTTGCATTCAATGTTAATTTGAATAAAACATAGTTTAAAGAGGTGTATACGTGTATTATTATACTTTTTCATGTCGTATTTGTCATGTTTTTATTATCTTTTCGTTAATGCTATAGTGTAAGGGTATACTGTATTTTTATTTATATGAAATAAATTAAACGACGTATTTTGTCTATTTTGATTATAGTGTCTCATGCCATATTAACTGCTCGTCGTTTAAAATGCAGCTTTAATTGACCAGCTACACCTGTCATCACCTGAGTTTAACATTGACCTTCCGCGTCACGTCTAACCAGATGCGCAACCGCACGCAGACGCGTTTCGATTCTTTATTGTACAAACGAGCCTGCAGTGATTCCTCAAATCCGGTGTATTTAGTATCGCATTCTGCTGCTTTTAAATGTTAAATGCTGTTTACAACGTCAAAGCGTGTCGTCGTTTTTAACCAGGCTCGAGTATACCTGTTACGTTTGCATGATGCCGGCATGGATGCGGAACAGACTCATGCGCAGTCACCATTTATCCGTGAGGTTTAAGACTATTTATTAAGTTCATAAATAGGCTTTTGATTGTTTATTTTAGATCATCTTAATCAAAGCAACACACTTTAATGATATGCTACGTACAACGTGTAATATATGTTAAATTCTTAATATATGTTAAAAGTGCGAAGACGGTGTTCTCGTATATATTCACACGCAAATACCCTCAACTCTTAAACTTGTCCTTATTATATTTTGTAAACTATTTGTCTTGTAGTCAAGCCAATTAATTTAATTAATTACTCGTTTTTGCGGTAATGTTAATCCGGTTGTTCTAATATGTGATATTAAATCGAATTGTTAACTGCAAAAGGTACTTACTAATATAAATGATGCTTTCCAACCTTCAATTTTCAGTTATTCCATCGGAACCCTCTTCTACCAGCACGTATGACATTATAGACGTAAGTGAGAACGAGAAACGCGACTAACAGGGTCTGTGGACTGGGTCCTAAAGTCTGCTTCTCACATCATATCGCGATGCTTTTTAGCTGTTCATCCAGGCGTTTGTCTGACGCAATCATTTCGTGCTTCCTTTGTTACACTGTATGGAAACAACCTTCAGTCATTTCTGCCTACAGTAAAGTTCTACCTACAGAAAAAAGCTGCAAAACTAGAAATTCTCCTGTCAGTACAAACTGAACATTTTAAGGCAAATATGCCAGGTATCTGTGTCAAGGTACATGCCTAAGTTCTGGGAGCTTATTGGCAGACAACTTGGATTTATGGAATTGGCCACCTTAAACCTGGACATAACTAATTTAGTATCACTTAAAAGATTTTTTGTATCATTAAACATCAGTTTTACTAATGATTTAGTGACATTAAAACATTTTGTCAGCAACACTAAACTGTATGCAGAATTGTAAAAGTACTCATGAATGCGCTGCAGGGCCTAAAAGGGAATTCATCCACAAATTCTGTCATCATTTCTTCACCCTCATTCAAAACTGTCAAAAATATGACTCTTTCTTCTGTGGAAAACAAAGATATTTTGAGAAATATCTGGTTTTGTAATAAATGGTTTTGTTTCCATACAGTGGAAGTCAATGGGGGGCAATGTTTATTTGGTTTTTAACATTGTTTGGCATTGTTTCTGCAGAAATTTGGTGGACATTTTAGGCTGATATCTGTGTGGTTTTACATTGCCATTTTCTGATAATTAAATCATCAGTGTCCAATGGAGCATTCTAACAGTATTTATCAGACTGTTCCACAGAATATTGTTCTCTAATTTCTGAAATTAAGGAGGTAATAATGGCTTTTAGAAAGGGCTGTTTATAATCAACATAACTAGGCCACTCACATTTCATTGGCAAAACATTGCATTTTGTTTTAAGCTGTTGTAGCAGGACCTACACTTACTCCTAATATTTGTAAGTCGCTTTGGATAAAAGCGTCAGCTAAATGCCTAAATGTAAATGTAAATGTACTCTGAAATCAGCCTGCAGGGCATCATGACATTGATCAGTGCTGTGCTGTGGTATAGCACAAACACACACTTACTGCTTTTCAACTGCCAAATAGATCATGTAGGTCACATATATGTTTTGTTCATTATATTCAGTAGCTGTCATGACAAAATAGGAAGCCATTTCTTTTTATGTATGCAAACACAACTAAATAATGTAAATAATATAAAATAGTATAATAAAATAATATAAACATAAAACATATATAATGGCTTTTCAATGAACCACTGCTTTAATAGGCCTAGCCTAGTTACCTATATGGAAGCACAACCGCAAAACAACAATTCACAACCTTATAAGGAAAAGAAAGGGAGGAAATGTCACACAAATAATGGTGATGACTTGGCATATTCTTGTGAAAACCAGTTACCCTACATTATGTTTACTTTGCTTGAATATGTCTGCTGTTCATTTAAAGCTCTATAAAGAATTATGGAAAGACTGATACACAGTTACTAATAAACAATAAAAAACAAGATGTGCCTCAAAGATGGAAATAAGCTTGTGTATTGAATATGTGCATGTGTTTATGATTTTGTTGACATTGTCTTGATGTATTTATGTTTGACAACATTATACATTGTGCTCATAGTGCAAACAAAGCTTTAAACATTTAACTTACTGTTTTAGTAAAATTCTGTTAACAGTTCTTAATTGAATGCACAGCCCCATATGACCACTTAAATAAGAAAAGCAAATCAATGTAGCAATAGCACAGAGAGGGAGATACTATTCATGGACTGATGTATATCTGTATGTCTCTTATAAAGTTTTTGTTAGATATATATTTTAAGTCTGAAAACTAGAGGCTTTTAATGAGTTTAAAATGTTAGTATAACTTTCCATATATCATAATATCGAATAACTATTCTTATAATATAATATAAACACGAAATAGTTTTTGTTATACAGCTTACAAATCGTTGTTTATTCTAATATGCAAAGAAATGGATCATAAATGACAAGTACACGTCTCTTATGCGCTCATATTAATGGTCTGCTGTACTGCCCTCTAGCGGAAACACACGGCAAACGCGTGACGCAAGATCTCTGTGCAGCACGTACAGTGTCATTCTCCAATGAGAGCGGAAGCGGAACGCACGTTTGCGCTGTTCCTGACTGAAAGCTGTGTTGTTACAAGAAATTGCAAAAGGCAATATCCATTCAACACTTTTAATAAGGGGAAACAATGACTTTATTAAAACGAAAAAGAGAAGAAACTGCAAGCGACAGCAAGAGTCCTAAAATCGATGGGATAAGGTAAAGTCAGTTGTGATATTTGTTATTTGCCTTGTGTGGTCATTGGGATTAATGTTAAGTGTGTTTTTGTTCAGTTTTGAGTCTTGCCTGGACCAGCCCGCAGATCAAAGTGTTCACGAAGTGATACGTTTTGAACAAAGCAGATTGCCAGGTATTGCATTTTATCGTTTAAGTGTTTATTTCAGTGTTTGTATTGTGTAAAATAGTTTAAACACTATTTTTGTTATCTGTCAGCAAATCATTACGATCCTGATACAACCGAGCCCATCAGCCTCGGTCTGAAGTCTCTCGAGGAGCTGTTGCTATGGAAACGACATGAAGCAAGTACATTCAATGTGGCCACTGTACCTCTGGCTAGCAGGTATCCTCTACTAGCCAAAACACCTAAGAGGACACTGGTGTCCCATGACATGATGGGGGGCTACTTGGAAGACAGGTACAACCTGAAGTGTATTTGATCTTTTTCTTATTTATTACACCCTTTAGTTGTAATAAATAACAACGATTTGTTTAGTTATTTCACGATCCTTTCGTTTTTACCGAGGTTTATTCAAGGTGCAGAAGTAGAGACGCCATACGCCTTCTATCACTGGAAGTATATTGACATCTTCAACTACTTCAGTCATCAGATGGTAACAATTCCTCCTGCAGTTTGGACTAATGCCGCACACAAGCATGGAGTGCTGTCTATCGGTGAGCCGCTTTGATTTTAGTCGACCTTGAGAGCAAAAGTTTCCTCTTTCCTCTCACACAAATGAATTATTCTTTTGATACATTCACACACACAAGTGAAAGCAGAATGGATCTATTAAAATACTTTTATTCCCCTGTAAGGCACATTCATCACCGAGTGGACAGATGGAGCGAAGGTATGCGAAAAGTTTTTAGCCAATGAGGAAGCTTACCGGGAGGCAGCTGACAAGTTGGTTCAGATCTCCCACTGCTACGGCTTTGACGGATGGCTCATTAACATAGAAAATGTGCTGAGTGTGAGTAAACAAGCTGTAGACGATTGCTTAAAGGACTGTTAGGTCACAATATGAATAATAATTTAATAATAATATTAATATTTTAGTCCACATTTTATTCTCTTTACAGGAGACTGCTGTGAAGAACACTGGTCCCTTTCTGCACTACCTCACAGATCAGATGCATGAGCGTGTTCCCAGCAGTGTGGTCATCTGGTATGACAGTGTGCTGAAGAATGGCTCACTAAATTGGCAGAATGAACTCAATGATAACAACAGGCAGGTCATGTACTTGGGATAAAGAACTGACATAGATTTATATTGTTTGTGTTCTTGACCGAAAGATTTCTCTTCTCATTCTTAGAGTGTTTTTTGATGCATGTGATGGAATATTCACTAACTACAACTGGACAGAGCAAAGCCTGGAGTGGATGAAGTCATACTCGGCCGCTCAGGGTCGCTTGGCTGACATCTACGTTGGTGTTGATGTGTTTGCGAGAGGGAAGGTGATTGGAGGGAAGTTTGAGACCAAAAATGTGTAAGATTTAGAAGATTTAGATAAGGCTGTGAGATGAGAACATTTATTTTTTATTTTAATAGGTGCATAATATGTAGTTTGTTGTTCTTGTGTCTTTTTTAAACCTCTTATTAGGCATTGGAGCTTATTCGCAAGTATGAATTTTCAACAGCTATCTTTGCTCCCGGTTGGGTTTATGAATGCCACGAAAAGGCAGATTTCCGTCAAAACCAGGACAAGTAAGCACAGTAGAATATGTCTAAAGACAACGACGATACCACTTGGTCTCCTCACGTGCAAATATTATCTCTGTTGTATATCATCTCGCCTCTTTCCATAGATTTTGGAACTTGCTGTTTGATTACCTTTATATCCACCGTCCCTCATCCAATCTTCCATTCATTTCCTCATTCTGTCAGGGCTTTGGAAAGAGCCTCTACTGGAAGGGACAGGTACTCTCAATTATATAGCAGTGTGTCCTGCCCTTTTCACTGTAAAGGGATAGTTCACCCCAAAATCTGAATCGTGTCATCATTTATTCACCATTATGTTGTTCAAAACATGCGTATGACTCTTTCCTCTGTGGAACACAAAAGAAGATATTTTGAGAAATGTCTCAGTGGTTTTGCGTCCATACAATAGAGGTCAATGGAGGTCAATGTTGTTTAGTTACCAACATTCTTCAAAATATCTTCTTTTGTGTTCTGCAAAAGAAAGAAAGTCACATGCACTTTGAATGACATGAGAATTAATAAATGATGAAAGAATCTTTTAGAGTAAACTAATCTTTGAAACTAAATTGTTTCAATGCTTAGAATTTATGATTACTCTAAAGTCCACAAGCTTCAACCTTAGATGTTTTGATCACAAATTAAGATGTTTATTACATTCTATTACATATTTTGGTAAGATTTTTAGCACATGTTTAATAATGTATGCCTCTATCTGAATGTATTCTTTTAAAGTCATCTTGCTTTGAGGGCCTTGTTTCCCATGTAATTTCTGACTACCTGAATTGTGTAGGTGGAGAATGAGAGAAGCTGGTTTAATCTGAATGCTCAGGAGATCCAGCCTCTGTACCTGTCTGAGATCATTGGGGAGAAGGGCTGGCTGAAAACCAGCGGCTGCTCAGAAGATGCTTGGATAGGAGGCAGCTCTCTGATGGTGGAGGGTGTGATTCCATCTGGACTGACTGATGTCTGTGCAAAGTACAGAAGTTCAATTTTAGTTAAGATAAACAATAAATAAATATATTTGTAAGATACAATAAAAAATATTACCAACACTTTTTTTGTCCATTTGTAGGATATTTTCACTCCACGTTCCTTTGGCAGCCAAGACGTTTGTCTCGTTTGTCTACAAGCCACCTGTGGGTGTGAAGGTGTCTCTACAGCTCAAAACCATAGATGTTCCTCTGTGCACATTTGATGGGACGGATGAAATACCATGTGAGTGGTCCTTCTTTAGACATGTGTAAATATACCTAAATGCCTTTACACTATTTCCATAGTGTTTGATAATGTATAATAATAACCTTATTTGTCTATTTTTGGTGTGTGTGTTCAGCTAGCAGTGTTTCTCCAGAAGCATTAGCAGAGGACAACCAGCTGGTTGAGCAGTTTACACAGAGTTGTGGGCGGTGGGCTTTAGATGGCTGGACAACCCGGTGAGAGTCGGAAAATGATTTCAATAATACCAGACATCCTCAGGTTTTGTTATTTAAACTCAATGTGGTTTCATACATAGATGCTTCCTTTTAAAAATGACGGGCTGCTCTCTACGAGAAGTGTGTATCCGTGTGTCCCGAGATGAAGGGGAGGAAGATGTTTCTTTTGGCTGCAGGGTTGGAGAGATAATGGTGATATAGATGCAGCATGCACATAATGGCGAATAATAGAGATGTTAAATCATGTGTAAACTGCGATAAACTTAAGTTTTGTTTTTTGCACAGCTCCTAAATGCGGAGAGCCTTCAGAACGCCCCCGACTCTGTCCAGGGAGTGTGTATCAATGATGTGGTGTGGCACACGGCTGCTTTGAAGGGCGATGGACACACGATGAAGGTCTTCCTGAATGCTTCTTTACGCTGGCAGTATCCAACCCAGCAGTTCCGCCATTTCCGGATACACTGGAGGCAGCTCCGTGGTCCAGACCCTCGCATCCGCGCAGGACCCCTGGCTTTGATAGGCCGCTCTTACTCTACCCTGTACCGTGTGGTGGAGCTGGAGGTGCCTGATGCACCAGGTCTCATTGAGCTGGTGGTGGAACCTGTGACCAGAGAGGGATTCATAGTGCCTGAGGCTCACTGGGGTCGACGTACACTCAGCTACAGTGCCAGTTCTGCAGGAAACCCGTGAGGACAGAGCACTATTGCTTATTTCTATACACTCTGATGGATCTCTTGTCTATTCAGTATGCCAAAGATTAAGAGATTATTTGGTGCTTCTTTAGTTCAATATTTTATGATTCACTGCAGTAAAGCTAAACATATATTATGCATCTGCATACATTTAGGATACATATAACATATGTGCATACATGAATGAAATATAAATTACAGTATTATATGCATAATCATGTGAAATCATATCTGTTTGATTAATAATGTGAATGGCATGTTATTATTTATGTTTATGCTTAGGCAGATGCTTTTATAAAAAGTGACTTGCAGTTCATTTACTGTTTTTATCGATATATGTAACATTTATTTTTTGAGAATCAAACTAATTACCTTAATGTAGCTAGAACCATTCTGTACCTGTTGAGCTGTGGGAACTCTTAAGGACCCAAATGTTCCTTGGAGTTCTTTATAGTGTGTACAGATTTAACAATCATGATTGTTAATAAAGATTTAAATAAGTTGTTAGATGGTAATATTTTGCAAATATTAATATTTTTATTTTTGCAAAAATTACAGCTCTAAAATGTGACCCATACATAAGACATACTTTCCTCATTTTTAACTATGCAAATGTTATTTTTATTCATTACTGTGATTTAAGTATGAAGTGGTATGTGAATGTCTTTCTTTGTAACAGTAAAGCTATTTTAATTCCTAATTGTTGCAAATTCCTAAAAAATGAAATATACAGACACAAAATTCTTGTTTGTGTGGCATATGTAGAGTCTAGGCAGCAATTCAAACTGTATAAAAATGACTTTATTGGTCACACAATTTCCATTATACAATTTTTACAAGACAAAAAAGACAAACAATGATTAAGATCTGAACCAAAAGGTTTAAAAAAAAAAGTGTTTTGGTAATTTTGAGTGTTGATTGTCTAAAAGTGGATAGAAAGCTGTTTCTGTTGGTATCTGGATAAGATGCATCACTCCTGCTGAGTCACCATCTTCAACATCCGTAAAGCCATTGGCCCCTGGTCAGATGGAATCTGTCATAACAAATGTATGTGAACATATCTATTTATTAGCAAAACTAGGGTCAGAAGTCACTGCTTAATTAAGAATATGATTTTGACTGTATAATCTTTTTCCAAGTATAAGAAGTGGAAAGTATCTGGTACCATATGTCCTGCTTTGAGGATCCAGTAGAAGGCAAAGTTCTTGTAGGTTTTATAGAAAGCTCCAGTTTGGTTCCCTGTTTGTGGGTCCTCTAGTGCTGTCCATTTCATACTGTTGAAGTATTGGAGCCCATCCCATTTCAGCTGTTTCACCCACAGCTCCTGACCTACCCACACAAACAGATACAAATTCATTATCACAAGAGTGCAGAGACTGCATTCAGATAATAATGGTCTTCCTAAATATCAAACCGATTAGTAAAATCTATTTCAGCTTAGCAACCAAAGCCTGATTTACATTAACACATAATATCAAACTCTTCCAAGTCTAAGAACCTACCCACTGTATCCACAATAAGATCCAGCTGGCCATTGTAGACAGTGACATTAACCCCTGCAGCCAGAAGCTCATCTACAATGTCCACCACAGGCTTCATAAAATCCCCTGCCATGCTGCTAAATACAGCGTCAGATTGTCCTGAAGGAACAGGGAAAACGCATGTTTTAAACTTGCCCCCACAGAAATGCCTCTATAGATCATAAAAAAGGTCATTACCTCCCCATGTGACATTCTTTGGTATGACACCAAGCTTTTGTCTGATTGGTCCATTCATCAACTCTGAAAGAGACTGACGGTGCAAAGGGCGAATGTGACGTCTCTTTAGTGAGGCTGCAAAATAAAACATGACCAAAATATTTTCATTTGCAAGTCCAACCAATAACAATATGGACAGATTGAATGTGCGTGTTGAGTTTCTCACAGAGAAATCCCTCTGAGCTTTGAACCAAATTGGTTTTGACCATCTCATCAGTCTCTCGAGTGAGGATGTTGTAGAAATTGACTCCATTTGTGTTCTGTAACAAAATGTGTTGAAAAAACATGCCTCAATTCTGAGCTTAAACTTGATCTTAAGTTTAGACAAAAACATCTATTCGAGATGAGAAACACAACTGACCTGTTCTACTACACTTTCTGTAATGGACCACATCTCAGTGGCTTTTTGGTACTGGCCCTGTTCTAGAGCCTGCTGCACCTGCTTTGCTGCTTTGTTGACCTCTTCCAGACCGTTGTCATCCAACAAAGACTTCACATAACAGCACAAACACATACATAAGCAGTATTCCTCTGACAGCAATCAGTTAATTATATAATGTTTCAGTGTAAATTAAGAGATGCTAGATTAACAGCAGTTAAAAAACATGCACTAATCAATGATATGCTATGATTAAATCATTATTGATTTATATGTTTTGATTACACTTAATGCAATCATGCTTGATGCAAATGTAATCCCTTCTAAAAAACAATACTGAGGTGTTAATGATGAATTACTCACTGTGCTGTAGAGATAAGGACCCCAAGTCATGACTGAATCTGCAAGAAAAAGAATAATAAACTTTCATTGCTGTATTGTAATGCATTACACTTCACATGTAAATGCGATATCATTAAAAACAACTTAAGTTATCACATCAACAATCATTGTACCGACCTATAGGAGAGATCCAGGAGTCTCCTAATGCAACACCAGCAAAGTTACACTTGATTGAACCTGCTTGAATTGCCTAGGGACAATAAATTGGTTAAAAAATAGCATGAAGACACCAGAAAGCAATTTACTTTTGAGGAAGTAGAAACTGTTTCGGTCTCATTCTGTTCCTCTTTTAGATTAAACAGTGCGTGACTTTAAGTAGTCTTGGCAACTCCTTACATTTCTACAAAATTTCAGACATTACCTTTGCGAGCTCGAGAGAAATAGCTGCGGCCATTTTGCCTCCATAAGACTCAGAAAATATATAGAAGGGGATACTCTGTTGGGGCAAAGTGCATAAGTGAGATACGACGACAAATAAAAGTGACAAATTATACAAAGTATGTTTGTTCTACATACTTGAAAATCTGTCTTCAGAGAGAAAAAAGACTTGAGGAGGACCATCATGTCTGACGCCACCATTGAAACGTCCTTGGTGAGGGCATCTTTAGAGTCTGTGTAACTGTAGCCGGTGCCCACAGGGTTATCCACAAATAGCACACTGGAGGCATGCACCTGCAATGACACAAACATTTGGGTTAAAATTCTAAATATGTGAATTTAAAATGTAATGTGTTTATTGTGTTAATACAGAAACACTGCATAAATACATGATTAGTTTACACACCCAAGATGTTTCTCTCGTCTTAAGGTCTACATCCAGAGGTCCGATTTCCTCAAAGTTGCCAAAACCACAGCTGGATCCCCCAGGACCTCCCTAAAATAACAATGAGCATGCTTGGGTTTCTTTGCTGGGAATACAGAAGGAAATGTGATGGAAAAGAACAACACATGACAGCTTAATGTGAACTATGGTATCAGTGAGGTCACAAACCTGCAGCCACATGACCAGAGGTAGTTCTTTATAACTGGCGCTGGTGCTGTTGGCGTAATAAAGCCACCAGAACATATGAGCTCCATCACGAACATCCACGTAACCCCATGATTCTTTGGCTTGAACTGGAACACAACTACCTGTTTTTACAATAAAATCAATGAAAGAGTCACTTTGTTTTCAGTTTGTTTTACAAAATTACATAATTGCAACCCTTATGAAAATGAACTATTGTTTTACTTGAGTAACTATAGTTTGTGGTAATGGTAATCAATCTGCCAGAAAACATGATTGCTACACTTTTTCTGTATTAAAACCATGGTTTATTTAAACTACAAGTACACTATACAAGTAAATCTCTAGTAAATATTACAATAAACCATGGTTAATATTTCAAAGCGAAAAAAATGTTAACATGATCCCAGTGTAACTGTTGAGTCAATTACATCTTTCACTTTCGTTTTTACGATGTTATTAGGATCTCAACTCGTTCTGTAATTACGTCTTCTGTAAGACCAGAAGCACTTCAAAGAGATCAGCAAGAACGCCTGAAAACTACATGAATAGTAGTCAAAGTACAGCAGCATTATGTATCTCTGACATACCTTTATGGAAAGCCACAGTGAACAGCAGCGATACAGCCACTATGTCGATCCACCGCCGTGCCATTGTTAATAAAGTCAAGATTGCTCAGTGAGACTGGCACATGAGTTATGTTTGGACCCACCGGCGTTATGTACTGAATCCCAATCCTTTGAACTGCGAGATGTTTTAGAACAGTATCATATGACTTCTTAATCAGCTGACTTTAAACCTGTGTTCGTACAGCGCACGCGCAGAACGATCGCGCCGCATGAGGTACAAACACACCAGACCGGAAGAGGGCGATCGAGTGACTAAGCCCGTCGTTTAAAACAGCGAGCGCCTCCATCACCTCATTGAAAACAGTGCTCAGACATGGCCACCTCCAGTCTTAACACCATCAGGGTTAGATTATATTTTGATTATCCTCCTCCTGCGACACCCGAGTGTCGGATGTGCTGGTTGTTGGTGGACTTGAACAAATGCCGAGTGGTCGCAGATCTGTCCAGCATCATAAAGGAAAAGTTTGGCTACAGCCGTAAGACTTTTTAGACTTGTTCATTGAAGACTGTTATCTGCCCACCACAGAAAGTATCTATATAGTTCGTGATAATGACAGTATACGGTAAGTTAATTTAATATGACAGACATTTTTGCAAAGGAAAACGTAATTTCACCTATAAGCTTCCCTTATTAAAATGAACCATGGTAACTATAGTAACCATGTTGGTTTGGCTGTACTTGTAGGTTAAACTAAAGAAACCAGAAAATTACTATTAGTTTAATCATGGTGTTTGTAGTACAAAATTTGGTAACGCAAAAACTGTGTTTACTACCCTTTTAACATATTTTCTCCATGCTTATTTATAGAGTAAAATTATCCAGTTCTGTTTTGGTTAATGAAGCTGAGGCTTACCATAACTGTGAAGTTCATGACTCCAATGCCAAGAAGAGAGGGAGAGATGACGAGACGCAGATCTATACTCAAGGTTCAAGCAAGAAAAAGAAGCAAGAGGATGTTCAAATCAATGGCTCTGCACTAGCAGAGAAGAATGGCAAGAAGAAAAAGAAAAATAAGAAGAAAAAAGAAGAGAAACAGCCATCCAACAATTCTCAAACCCCTCAAAAGCCAATTTCACTTAAAGAGCAAGCAAGCCACTCTTCTAGCAAAACAACAACAGAAAAAGCACTTCCAATGTTTCTACCTGTGACAAAACCATCAGAGCAAATAATAAAGAATCAACTTCAAGTTCTTCAGACAGCAGTGATGATGAATCTCACAGTAAACCACCTCCACCAAAACCTAAATCCAAACAGACTGACTCCACCAAGAAGCCAGCTGTGGCTGCACAGAAAGAAACCTCATCGTCAGACTCTGACTCTTCTGATGATGCAGTTAAAACAGCTGCCTGCAAAAGCAGCATCCCTGTTACACCTAAACCATCCCCATTTCCTGCTACACCCAAACTATCTACCTCTACAAACTCTAAAATCCCATTACATACACCTAAACAGAGAACAAGCTCTACAGATTCTTCTTTGTCATCCTCTTCATCATCATCACCCAGCCAAGTCAAACCTTCCAATAAGAAATCGCAGATAGCAGCTCAACCCTCCCTAACCACTCAGAGTTGTTCGGCACAGTCTGTTTCTGCCTCTGGTTCTAAAAAGCCCCAGAATGAGGCAGAGAGCTCAGACTCAGATACCAGTGAAATAGAGCTTGTGATTAAAAAGCCAAATTTACAGGGAATGGGTTTGAACATTGCTGGTTTGAGCTCTGGTACTCGTGAGGCGGCAGGCAGGACCAGAGGAAACACAAGAGGACAGGAGAGAGGCAGAGGTTGGGGTGGAAACCGAGGCAGTGGAAGAGGAGGTTTTGGTAGGGCCAAGGGAACACCATGGAAAAAAGACTTTCATTTTGATTATGAGAATGGAGAACATCAGAAACATACAGATTCTCTGGCTAATGAAAGTTTTATTCTGCAGGTGAGAACTAAGCTAAGCCTTTTTTACTTATCCTCTAAATGAAGCATTATTATTTCATTTTTTCTCATTATTTAGTATTTGACTTTTTTGTGTTTTTGTAGAATCCACCAGAACCTGAACCAGCCCCCAAAAGAGACTACATGACATTGCCTCTGCTGGCAGCTCCTCCTGCAGTGGGCCAAATGATTGCTTTTAAAGTATGATTGAAATTACACCTGGGTTTTCAGACTCGAAGAGGATAATATTATATGTGATTATTATTAGAGTTGCTTGGCTAATATTTCTTGGCTAAAAGTTCTCTGTGATTGGGTTTTAATGGGGTATATACATTAACTGCAGATTAATTGCTTTCTTTTGTTTCCCCAGCTGCTGGAGTTGACAGAAAACTACACACCAGAGGTGTCTGATTATAAAGTAATGTTGAAAACTATTTTCCTCCTTCATTTAAAGTATTTTTAGACTCGGTAATTGTGCGTTTTGTGCTATTAAAATGTCTGTTTTCATTAGGAAGGGAAGATTATTGCATATAATCCTCAGACAAAGATGATGGAGCTTGAACTGCTCGCAAAAACTCTAGGTATTAGCAAAGCTGTTTCTTTATTATTTATATGCATTTGAAACAAAGAACTTGGCAACAGATTTTACTTCTTGCCGTACAATTTTGTTTATTTGTGTCTTTCAGCCCCAGCTGAACCTGGGAAATTTGACCTGGTGTATGAAAATCCTGATGGATCTGAGAGAGTAGAATATGCTGTCACGCATGGATCACAGGTACATAGTGTGCTTGAGCTCATAAACACTGTATTACAGATTAAAAATGCAAATTTTGTAGCACCATGACATAGTCAAAAGACCAGGGAACTTAAGCAGTGTTATTAAATACATCCTGCACAGTTCTGCATAAACTCTTTTGAAAATATCATATTCACTTATATTTGAGTTTGAAGCCCTAATCCTTTTATATGATGCTTTCTTATAATATTATAATGATTAGTTTGTAATGATTATAATGATTAGATTTACCCATTTAACTTGTATGGATCTAACCCACTGACAATTGTGATTAATTAGTACCATAGTGTGAATAAAAAGGACTCTATTCTTTGGGAACTGTTTTTGATTAATAGCTGTTATATGTATTAAGCTGTTAATTATATTAAATTATATAAAAAAATATAAAGCATTTAATAATTTATTTCCCTTTTTACTATACTATTGTAGACATTGTGTGAAATATACAATTATTTTACAGTACAAAATCACAGTATTAAAGCAATTCATACAACACAGAAGCTGCAAAAAGATTTGGTGCATACTATACTGTTTTTAACATTCTGGGACTTTCCTGACAATTTTTTTTCTTTTGTTGCTTTCTGGTTATCCATTTTAATTGTTGATGTAAAATAGGGCAGTTCATTGTCAAGTGTGCATGCTGTGGTAAGCTAAAACAAGTGTGTCTTTGATGTCTTTACTGCAGCTGACTGAGCGCTGGGATTCTCTTCTGGAGCCCCGACTCATTGTTGGATGAGAGTTTGATAAAACAAGCTGTCTGAGCCAGATCCATGCAGATAATGATCTTTTATTTTAATTATATTTTCATATGATGATTTTTTTATTGTCTCATTGTATTAAAGTTACATTTTATTCTCAATTTCAGTTAAATAAATTTTTGTTTTTATAAAAAATGTGTGGGGTACATGATTTATTTTTTGCTTTGGATGTTTTCTGTTTCAGATCTGTACTGTGGTATTGAGGGTTTTAAGTAGTTGTGTCATTTACTTGATTGATTATTTGCATTTCTCATTCATAAATTTATTAATTGTAAAACTGTGTTATCAATACTATTTGGTTCGATAACTGTCTAAAATGACGTCAATTTGCCAAATTGTTGACATCTATGTGCGTGTACCAAAAACGTAGGTGACGTCAAACCTCTTACAATAAATCGCGCTTACCTCCTGTAGTAAGTGAGAGTGTGACCCTTTCGCAGGCGCAGATGCCTCATCTTGCTGAACTGTGTTGAACGTCATGACGTCAAAGTACCGCGAAAATAGGGCTTTCTAATCATTCTCGCGGTATTTGATGTCATTCTTTCGTCGGTCTGCGCAGCTCCTCGTGAAGTCGAACAGACCTCTAGTGATGCTGCTGATGTCAGAGCCCTGAGTGAGGCTGAGACGATGGCGAGCGCGCACGCAGACTATGAGTCTCCCTGATACATAATAACACATCATTGTAAAGATGGATGGAAATGTCTTCCCCGATCAAGAACAGCTGCTGGTGTTTCTGAGAAAGCTCAAAGAAGTCTTCGACGTGTGTGATGACGATGCGGACGGCTATATTCGCGTTGAGCACTTCGTGGATCTCGGTCTACAGTTCGGCCAGAGTGAAGAAGTAAGATGCTTCGAGTGTTTGACTTTATTTCTTAATTCACACAAGGCTCAAATTTATTTCATTTAGCTAATAAAACACGGTGCTTTTGCGTAATCTTCATCTTCGTGTTTCCTTGGGAAGCATTTCCACTAGTATTATTGTGCAAACAGGTTGACATACACATACACTGTTTAATGTTCTTACAGAAATAGAAATGGTGCCAGATTTTTGTGGTACTATAATGTTCTGGACGAGCAATTTAATAATAATTGCATTTCCGCCAAGTAACCAAGACAACTGTCTCCGCACTCTTCTACTTCAGCTGTGATGTCATCATCAGGTATCGCTTACAGATTTTTAAACAAACAATGTTTTATTGAATTGGGGCTGAATTTGTTTTTTATTTTATTTTGTTGAATATTTATCCTGTTTTTTCATTAAGCCATTCGACTGTGTAACGCAATAGATTATTTAAAGTGGTAGCGGAACTATTGCAATGGTAACCTGACTGAATCACATCAGGATTTATTTGATGTGAATCTAAAACGGGTTATTGCTTTGCTTTTCTGTGCTTCTTTTCCTGATCATTGGCATGATCTGTCAGTTCAGCTTATCTGCTCCAGAGAATTGGAGAATTGCCTGTATTTAGAGCGTGACCAAAACAAACAACATAATGACAGGGAATCACAGCTGCTTTGACTAATCCTCATTAACCTTTTATCGTCTACAGAGATGCCATTATTCTGCCCGGTTGGGCCACAGTGTGTTTGTCAGCAGGCCTTTATTAGTCACTCATCATGTTAGACTTAACACGAATAATACTGGACCTCTAAATGTTATGTCTAATGACACAACCAGCAAAAATAACAGCTGCAGTAATGATCATTTCCTTCACTGTCACCATGGCAATCACTGATATGACTATGATGAAGGCCTTTCCTTTCAGTGAATATATGGTTGAATCTGTAGGTGAGTGCAAGAAATGTCTCTTGGGGTAATCTTGGTTGTCAGTTTAAATGTTTTCATGGTCACACATTAATTTAGGGGTATAAATGAAGAATTCTTTATTTATGCAGATTTTGTATGCTGTTGTCTTGTTTAAACTAAATGCATTAATCAATGGTTAATAATTACTTATTATTTGTAATTCTTATTATTCATATATTAATTAATATATTAATTATATAAAATAATAAATATTATTTTATTACTGAAACAATGAAGTATATCTTGGTTGTCTAGTTGGCAAGGTCAACTAGGTCAGTAAGGATCATTTTTTGCTGGTTTGATGCTGTTAGTTTACCTCAGCAGAAGTATTTACACTAGATGTATGTGACAGCAAGGTCTTTTTTGTGTCCTGTACAGCCATTCATGATTTAATTCAGCTGATTAAGATGTTTAATTGGACTTCTTAACACATTCAGTTTAATCTATAATGAATTGTGGTACCTCAAGGCTCTTTGACATTTAAAATTAGGCTCATTGGTCAAACTGAACGGCAATAATGAAAACGCAATGAACAAAGCTGCTTTTGTCTTGCAGATTTAAATAATGCATTTACATTTAGGCATTTAGCTGACGCTTTTATCCAAAGAGACTTTAGGAAACATTCGGAAATAATATACAAATATTACAAATATTAGGAGACAACTAATAATGGGATGTTTATTTGTCTACATATACTGCACATTTTTACATTAAGCATTGTTCTAATGTTTTCGAATGAATTTACATTTATGTATACTGTCAAATAATCGAATGCCACACACATAAACTAATTTTAATTCTCCCATAAATCCCACACCATCTTATGAAGTCTCAAACAGCATTGGATCCTGTGACTGTTTTGCTTGCCAATGCTAAACATGGTGAGCAGTATGCAGAAGTCAGCAGTGATGACAAATGGGTTGATGTTATCTGACTGATGCTGGGCTCAGGGGTGAAGGACCCAGCAGAGTTTCTCCCCAGACCTTCAGTCCTGCAGTACAGAATCAAACTCAATACATTACTGCTGCCAACACATTGGAGAAACTCACGTTTAGTTTCACAGTAGTAATAATAAACAAGTGTCATTGTTGGTGTTTTATAATGAGTTTTATCAATTGTATTATATGTATATATGTTTTATACAATTATATATTTCATTGATCACTTTTTTTTTATGCTATGTTTAGCTATTGTGTCTTATTTTTTGTAACCATTGTGTTATATTACATGTTTTTATCAGGTTATGGTTGTCTGATAGGTGTCTAATGTACTGTAATCAATAGAATAATTGACAGTCTTAAAGAGAAACATAATAAGCCAGTTTGAAAATTGTACCATGTAGTGCCAGTCACAAAGATACTGTTTAGTGCTTTGTGCTGTAGGAAATGATGTAACACTGTGAGTGTGTGAGCGTGAGATACAGTCAGAGATGACTGTTCTCTCTGGATGGTGCTAGTCACAGATTCTGAATCATATGAGAAACAGTCATGATAACACCTCACAGTGTACAATGACTTTTTTACAGTCCTCTCACCAATTTATCTTCCATTTATTTAAAAAAAGTCACTCTTTAAATGCTACTACATTCATTCTGCTATAAAGTCTGTGTTCTTGTTGTAAATGGAACCTTCCATTTCCCTTTTTTGTGTATCTCACATTTTTCTGTCTTAAATTTCTCCTCATCCTCCATCTGTTCCGATGTTCTTTCATCATCTCTCCATCTCATTTCTCTCCCAGTGACGCTGTGCGTGGTTGCTGTGATTGGTACGCACACAGAGCACGAGGATGGTTCGAGCACAGAACGTGTGGTGAACATGTGTGTGGGCCCTCGGGCTCTGCTCTCCTTCCCATCCCACAGGCTGCACTGTGGTGGCCTTGAAGAGCAGTTGCTACCATTGAGCCTTTGATACAACACTCATTAACAACAACAACACTGCTTCATAGTAATTGATAGAACACACTGCTGCAAAATATATTGTGATCTGAGGTTCAGCTGTTCAGTTCAGCAGAGTGTTTGATCTAGATTCTTGCATGTAAATGTTGCATGATCCTGAATTTAAGATTTAGGATAACATTTTTAATTAAAAAATATTTGCTTGGTGTACAGGGTGAGTTAATTTTTTTGTAAATACGCAGCAGCTATTTTGGACGTGGTTTGAATTTTAAATTTTTGCTGATGTAATCTTTTAGTTTAGGTTTCATCTTAAAATAGATTTTTTTTAAGGTGTAGTTCACCAAACAAATATGTTAAATTTCTGTCATCATTTACCATTTTGTCTTTTCAAACACATATGACTTCTTTAATGCTTTAAAGTACTTTTGTTACATTTTTGTTACACATCCAATTAATCAATGACATGCGTACGAGTTAGCAGAATGACAGAATTTAAATTTTGTGTAAACTCACTTTAAGATCAGGATAATTTGATAGGTAATTCATGCTTCTAATTGCTATTTCTCTTCAATGATGTCTACTAGTCTTTTAGCATAAATCAGTATAATCTGTAGCATTGCAGTCATGGAGCTGTGCCACTATCTTCCATCTTCATATCTGTCTCCCCTTCTCTCTCTGGCCAACCCTTCCTCTGCAACTTGACCTATGTAAGCCATTTGGGACAGAGCCACACAGATTTTCTCTTGAACATCCATCTGATGTTCTAGCAACGTGTTCTGGGATTAAGACATTTAAGGCAAGTGATTTATTTTGCACATGTATGCACAATCATTTGCATTTATAGTCTTGCGTTTTAACGCGTCTGCTTAAATTGTCTTGGCTCTCTGTTAGGTCCTTTGCAATAAACCCTTTTATTTTTTTTAAGGAAGTATGGATCATTTTAGCAGGTTTTTTAGCAGAAGGTGAGGGCTGCAATACAGAGCAAAAGCACTTCTTATCCTCTTAGAGGTGAGTATATTTAGAAAGAAGTGACGTTGTCAAGGAGCTGTGTGAGGGGTGAGGTGTAAATCACAGCTATGATGATATGCTCTGTTACCAGGAGATGTCTCAAACATCTGGCAACCATTTTGCTTGAACAAAGGGCAATGCTCCTTGCTTCTTCAATACTGAAAAACCTCTTTATACAGTATATCAAATGTGCCCTTAGTCCTGAAAACCTCAGAGCTTTACTCGAAATGCATACGTCGGTTTAAAAGATACAGTTCAGCTCGAACAGGCTTTGAATTCAAAATATCCACGAGTTGAATAAGCAAGTCTTGTCATGTGTCAGCAGCGTGACAGATCGGTCTGTATTACTAATAGACAGCTGTCTATCACAAACGGACGGAGAGAGGAAATCTCGTACACCCTGCATCATCAGTGTGAGGTGTAATACTACACATATCCCATCATGTATTCTGAACATGTGATCGCCCTTCTTTTCAAGGTGACTTTGTGGTTTCCGTTCTCACGATTGTCCTCTTTATTTTTTTAGGTGAAGAAGTTTGCCAAGTACCTGGATCCCAATGCTCACGGCAGAATAAACTTCAAAGATTTCTGCCATGGAGTGTTTGCAATCAAAGGTAAGACTGGGCGTTTTCCCCCTTAGCTCGATAATAATACTATGGATGAATATGTTGTCACTTGATCAAAGAGATTCAAAGAACATTCTAGACCGAACATGAATATGACTTCAGTTCTATTATGGTGATACCACAAGATTTTTTGCTTCCTCATTTAGGGTAAAAAATTCCTTAAATGCACCTTCCCTTTGTCTTAATTTACCACAGCATGACACATATAGAACGCATGTTTTTTATTCTGTCATGCATCGTTTTAGAAATAAAGATATTTCCATAGTTGTATTAAGCCACAGTTTGCACAGAAATTCATACTACTGACATGTAAATGGAAAAAAGAGGAAATATGTCATGATGGCCTTTAAAAAAAAGCCATTAGGTTGTAAGTAGTAAGTAGTGATGAAAAGTTTAAAGGGATCTTTGCTTTACTATCAAACACTCCTGATTTTATGAATTGATGATAACCACATTCGAAGAGAATTACAAACATCTCTGTCTTTAATTAACTGGTTATCAGATTTGTAATTTCTCTGTCTATGCAACATTTTTTCAAATAATGACAGCATAGTAATTTACTTGTTTGTGTGGGTTGCGTAGCTCAGTCACAAGTTAGGGGATGCTAATCCTGATTATAGTGTCAAACATTGCTAGAGCACTTTATGTAAATGTTTTAACTTATATAGTGACTGTGTAATCATAGTTCAGCAATCTTGGCAATATAAATCTATATTATTATTGTTCTAGGAGACTTAATGTGATTTAATGGGCACATTAGATCTTCCCTGGGAATAATTTTTTACTCTCCTTAAGAGGACAATAAGCAAGGATGCATTTGTCAACCAGTGTTGCTTGGCAAACACATTGTATGAGCAGTACAGGGACAGAGACCCAGGTGGCACATATGGAAGACAGATAAAAGAGGACAGGCGGGATCCTGGGGAGCAGAATGCAGGCCCTGTCCCCCAGTGCCCTGTGTTTAATGAGACCCAGTGGTCTTTCCTTTTATATCTCTATTCCTAATTCCTGTCCCTGTTCCCCAGCACGCAAACCAAGACAACACAACAGTGTGTTTACAAAAGCTCTTAACACTACATTTAACCTAGGGTTAAAGGCCAGTTTTAACCCTGGGTTAAGCCATGTTTGAAAGGTGTAGTTATAAAAGTGGGTTAGCTGCACTAATAATTTGAAATGATTAAAACTCTTGCCAAAGCAGAGTTAATTATTATCAGTTTAAAACTTGGAATAGGATAAACCTAGATTATGTTTAGTCAGGGTTATAGGTGAAAATTTCCTGTATTCAAATGTGATGAACTTACTGTTTTCCATCAGTCTGTCTTTTGTATCACTCAAAAGATTCAGTCAGTTCAGCCCTTTGTGCACAGCTTTATATATTTATGTATTACCCACATTGTGGGACCCATTTGGGACATTCTTGGTGCCAATGCAAGCTATGGTCCCTTTGAGCCGTCACAGGGAACACTGTATCTTCACTACACTTCACGCTATGTGACTATAAATGGAGCTCAGGCCTAGACTGCCCTTCACTGCCTTTCTCAGCCTGTTATTTATTCATGTCATGTTACTTCGCCTGTTGTATTTCTGCAGATGGGTTTGTGTATGTGTAGGGCATCTGTGTTGAGAGTAGATAGTCAGTCTCGGAGAATAATGTTCCTTTGCTACATAATATCCAAATGTTGAACGTGGATATTGATGTGTTTGTGGCTGTATTAAATGGAGCAACAGAGGCATACATTTTGAAAGAGAATGAGCTGATTAACTCTTGTTCAGGTTTAATTTAACACCTGCCTCTATTTACTAGTACATGATTTTTCTAGCTTTTTGTGTTCTTTACAGTATAACTATTGCTTAATTAATACTTCTGTCTCATTTCAGGCTGTGAGGAAATTCTGAAAACTGCACTTGGGCAAACCAACACTGGAGCACAGCCATACCAGACAGACAATGGTTACTATTATCAGGTGGGTGGAGTTTTAAGTGTTAGGCAGCATTAGGTTGATGATCCCCTAAACCAGAACATTGAGTTCGGTCAAATGGAAACATTCTGTTCTGTGCATGTGTGTCTAATTACTTCTTGTTTAATTAGTGTCCACTGACCGTACCAACAGGGTTCAATGATGGACAAGGTCTCTCAGATACTAGAAATAGTTGTATACTACTTGATTGTTTAGTTTAGTCACTCTGGCCAATGATTTGAATGTTATTAGGAATTTAAGTGTTGTTTTACTATGGAAATATGTATGTGAGTATGTGAGATTAAATTTATTTGTGATCAGACTATCTGTTATGTATGTGGTTGGTTTGGAAAATTAGCTCTATAGGTTTCAGTTCATTCGAATGGGATTTTATTTTTCTAACTGTGTCCATTATAGTGCATTATGCAGAGGCAATAACCCAAAGGCACGTCAGGAACTGTAAGCACCTTCTGTTGGCAGTATGTCTAAACGCATTAGAACTCTTAGCAGGAAGAGGCATCTATTGTTTAACTGATATTACATTGAATAACCTTACCTTTTCCTCAGGCTCAGTAATACAGATTCAATGCTTAGCTCGTGTGAACTTGATGCATTACAGTGAGACCTCAATCAATCCATACTGCCACTGTTTCATAAGCTGCTGCTTAAGTTACTATTCAAGCCTTGTAAAACATAACCTGACACAGGATGTTTTAATGGCTGGTGTCAACATGCTGAATGTGACTCAGTAGATATGTCAGTCAAATGACCAAACAGACTTGAGCAGATTCCCGACATTTAAATTCACATATAGATATATAAATGCATGGAAGTCCCAGCTTGTGGATCTTTTCTCTCTTGTTTCCCCCTTTTACCCCCATATCACACCCTTGTTCTTCCTTTACTGTTATATAAGGACAAAACATCTTAAAATTGAAATGTACATATGTATTATTATTCATTTAATCCATATTAATAATTCATTTAATTTTATAGACCCCATAGCAACTGATGCTTTGTGGCTTTTTTGTATTTCTAATAGTTTCTAATACAAAATAAACGTAACATATAGATTTAAACTGAACTTACTTCTTTTCCCGTCATCTTTTGTGTTTATGCATGTAGGTAGGATTTCAGATTTCTGTATGGGTGGAGAAAAATTTGTTAGTTGTAACACCCCATGTGTTATAGCTGTTGCTATTTCCTCATTTAGTCTTTAAAATATTTTACTGCTTTTATTTGTATTGCTTTTATATTTTATATTCTATAATATTTTATAGATTTAGCTTCACACCGTTAGCTAATACAGGGCTTTTGTAAGGCTAAAATGAAGCACTTGTAACTATTGGTATGACCACAAGGTGGCAGTGTTGGAAAAGATGTGATATTAATAAAATATTCATATTATTCACCAGTTGTAATCCACAATAGTTTATTATTTACAGCCATGTGGGTGTATAAGTCAGTGTCTTACAAGGAATTACAGAAAGAAGATTTGTTTTGCTGCATCAAAGCAACCCTGTGGATATTAAACACTGCACTTTGAGTGTCTGTAGCTAAAAAACACTGGGAATATGATCATTAGTTTTACATTAGCATTCATTTTAGGACACGCTAATTAGATTGTGTGATGTTCAGATAATTACTTTATGAGCAACATAATCTGATGAGAGTTAAAATAATAAATCTTGGGCCTGATTCTTGTGGTGTCTCTGAACATCCTCCAGTAACTTTATGCTGCTAAAACAATGAGATAATTTAAAACTATTTGTTTGCTTATGATTTTTGCACAAGCCACATTCTCTACAGTAACATTAAAGTGATGTTATTTATGTTACAGTATATATAAGAACAAGTATCAGAAATATTAGTAAAAATGATTAAAAAAAAAAGATCAGTGTCATGTAAGGAGGTGTAAATATGCTGCATCATGTGTTCAGCAGTAAAGAGTTATATTAGCACTTTAAATGAGAACAGCAGAGAGAACACAAGCATTGCATTGATCTTCTCTATCCACACTGCAGCTTTCTCTCTTTCTCTCCCTCTTTGTCTCTTTCTTTCTCTCCATCTCTCTTTCCAAACCAAAAATAAAATAAAATGGTAATTTTCTATTAGAACACCATCAGATTTTTTGTGTGTTGAAAATAATTCTTTACAGTGTATTTACTGGAGAGTTATTGGTTTTTATTACATAGATTTACTAGAATTTAACATGGATTTCTTGCCAATATGTTCTTTTTAGTGACCCAGTGTGTGCACTGAATCTGAATTAGGGGTGTTGTTATAGCTGCTATTGTTTATATTGAGTGTCAGACGGATCTTATTTCTCATCTGTCAGTGTCAGGTGAGCACATTTAGTGAAGGGTTATCTGATCAAACTGACTGTTCTCTTAAAGTGGTTTCTCTTTATTGTCTTCATATTTCATCACAAGCCACTAGCCTGTTTTTTTTGTAACCAACTTTGTTACTTTATTACAGGTAAAATTGGTTGTTGTAATTTAGGTTGTCAATTGTAAAAAAATATTTATATAAATCGTTGCCACAAATAAAATCTTAAAATAGTTTCTTAACCTTTATTATAGTCTTCATTTAGATCGTCATAGTTTCATCACAAATCTTTATATAAATGCATGATATATACAACTAAAGATGTGTCTGTAAAGAGGTGTACAGTGTGTGTTTTGTGTTGAGGTCAGGTCAGTTATTATTGGGTTTTGAGATGTTTCTTCTGAGTGACTGCTGCTGAATGATAGTTGAGTCAGAGCACTAATGAGCCTGTCACATTGATTATACTGATGGATAAGCACAACACTCAGCACTACACAGACTATACGGAGAGAAGGGTTATTGCTCTTTTATTTGTTGTTGTTGTTAAAATGCAAAAAAGCATTTTTCAGCTTTTATTGTAATCATAAAATAATCATACTGTGTCTTCTTATTTACTGTGTAAGTGAACCACAGCTGATTGGCTGAGCTGAATAGGTGGAACAGAGACTTTACTTTTGGTTTTTGAGAAGGTCTAGATTGAATGTCCTTTGATGTCATTGAGGCAGAAGAAAAACTGCTCCAAACACACACTTTATCTCTGTAAAACACTTTTATTAACATGCATTTAGAATTGTAGGTTCCAGATCGAACCAATAATATTCTTGTTGCTAGCACCATGCTGACCACTAGAGGGAAAGCTCTGGTTTTGTAGTTTACATGAGTTGCTAATGTACATTTGTGGTTTTGCTGTTATGAATTCTTTGTGGTATCATTTGACTATATGAGCAGTCTTCAGATTTGCTTATTTGTGCAGGACTAAAACAAACAGCACAGGTACATATGGGCCAGTGTTTTATCCTCTCAGAGCTTCTCAGTGGAGAGTCTGTGAAGCAGGTTTGTGCTTGAGCAGGTGGAGATTCAGGCTGTTGGTATTTTTTTTCTTAAGATTTTAAGGTCTTATGACCCCTTCTGTAAAAACATTTGGAGTGAGTGTGATGGAGGTAAATTTATTTAGAGGAATTTATTCATGATTTGACATGCATATAAATAATGCTGTTTTTTTTCTCATGGCATTTTGTACAGTGACAGAGCAAGATAAAAAAGGAAACGTTAACAGATTGTGTTAAGGTTGTACATCTTGAGGTATTTCTTTTTGCTGGTCTCTGTGGTCTCTTTCTTTAAATGAAAGCGTGAACACTGAGTGGCACGATATTACAGCTTCCTCACAACACTATCATAGCTGAGACTAGCAAAAATACTGATTAAGTGCTGGGAATACAAAAGAGATGATCAACAGACTGTCAACACAGCTACACAGAAAGAGATGCAAGTCAAAAATGTATCAACACAGGCCTGGGTCAGATGAAGGCAACCCAAATTTATTGCGCAGTACAGTACTACTACATAATGATTTCGATCAGGCTTTTAACATGTCAGTAGGTGCTTATCAACTTTATCTCCTTTTTTATCTTTCGCATCCACTGAATAAAAAATGTAAAATAGCATCCTGTCATGCGCAGCTTGAGCGTGAGGTTGCTTGACATCACTGCTGTTAGGATTATTCATTGACCTAGGCTGATTTGCAATTACCTGCATTAATTAAAGCCTGCATTTTTTCTTGAATATGACCTCATTGCACTGTGTGTTCTTTTAAATAAATTCAAAAGCTATTTCTGGCAAGTCTTCACCTCAATGTTACGGCCATTACATAACGCAGACCACAGTTCGTTTTGTTGAAAAAACGCATAGCCGACCACAGAGAGCTTTTAATAAATCAAATGAGTTGACATTATGGTCATTGAGCTCTATTGGTCTTTATAATAGCTGTTTACGTTGCTTTAGTTCTGTGAATTTCCTTTGATTTGGCAATGGGGGAATGCAGTCATTTGTATTCACACTGTGCCCGAACTGCCAAGTGTGTGTTCACTGTGTCCTCACTGTGCTAAGCTTTATACTCTCACTCGCTTCTTTTCCTTTCCCAACCCTCTCCGTGTTACACTGCTATGATCTTAAACATTTAAAGCTTCTGGCAACTGTCGTACGCTTCATGATTGTTGACATTTGTTTGGATATTGTTCTTGCACTGATCATTATTTGCTGTCTGATCTCTTATGCCTGTTGGCTCATTGGGTCTGATTAAAGACTTGACCGTTTGTGACCCCTCCCCCATTCCCCCCTTACTCTCTTTTCTGCCCCTCATTCTCCATTAAGCAAATTCCAGAAGTCTTCCTAATCTACCACCTGTCAATCACAATAAGAGTAGAAAGGAGAAAAAAGGTTAAAAAAGGTTAAAAGAGATAAAAGTCCTGCTGATGCACTCGCCGAGTGGGAGGCTTCAAATTAAAGGGACACGTCACTTACACTGTTTTAATGCAGCAGAGTACTTTGGGTTAAAAGCATATATGTACATCAGGATTTTACCTGGATTTTAGTATTATTACTTGTATTTGGTATTTGAAACAACCCTGGAACCTAAGTATTAATTTTAAACTTTTATTAATTATTAACTAGTATTCATTTTAATTTGAAAAATTTGTCAAATGGACAAATTGTGTTATGTTCTAATTTTGTCTAATGAATGATGAATATCTGGGACTGAAATGTCATAAGCTGTTTTTCTGTTATTAGGTGTAATGGTTCCAGATGTGTTTCCAGTTGAGCACATTTTAGTAATTACTAAAATGATTTCAGCCTTGATTTCATTGATAGATATAATATAATATAATAATAATATAATTAAGCAACCACCTACAACATGCTAGCATTGTGTCAGCGACCTTTGCATTTATATTTTTCTTTAGAAAATGTTCAGTTTAGTTGTATAGGTTATAATGTTATAATTAAAAGGTTTTTTTCTGCAACTGTAAGTTGTGTGTTTTTTGCAATCCCCTGGGACTGGACAACAGGAAGTAAGTGGCGTTGAACCAGACCTGCTGTAATAACAATAGTCTCTGACAAACAGCATTTTGAAAATCTACAATCCAACTAAAAGTAGTAAAAACATTGCTGTAATAGAATAGATTTGGCTATGTATATACATGATATAAGTGCAGGTTTACGCCTGTGTAAACATCTGTTCATGTGCCGGCAACACCCTCATGTTCATAAAACATCACCTGTATTTTTCCAGCTTTTCTCTTTGTCTGTTTTTCTTATAGCATAAGCTCAGGCTGTAGCAGTGCATCGCAGATGCAGGGATAATGCATAATACATTTTAGTCTTGGATGCTTTGAAGAATGGTTTGCAGCTTTTACAGAGACAGAGCAGATGATGTGAGAAGTAGATGGGCCGGTTTGAATCGTTGGACTTGAACAGTCTGCTGATGATGCTGCACTGAGCTCATGGGAATCATGGGAAAGTGGGACAGCACTGATAGAGGGTGTAGAGGAATGGAGAAACATACACATACACCAGCACAAACCTGCATGTTGAACCTTATTTTCAGTTCTGTTTCTCCTCCGTTCTTTATTTTTATCTTTAACACCTACAGCTCTGCTTCTCTGTGTATAATGACAGCTTTCACACTTTTCACACATATGCTTATATATATACATACAGAGGCAGCATGCATGTGTAAAACCTCTCATGTGCTGCTCTGAAAGTGTGAAAATGCTTGTCAAAATATTCACCATTGATTAGACCTTCATGTCACCCGCCTGAAGCAAGAGCTCACTGCAGATGTGAGTGTATGAGACATGTTGAGTGAGAAAGTGATTTAGATATTTCATCATTTAACAGTCATAAGACTAATGTTGTAATTGAAATTTATTTTTCATAATAATCTAGGCGTTTAACACTATGCTTATCCCTGGATTAACGTTGGATTAGCAGTTAGATTATGTTTTAACTACAGCTTCTTTTTTAAAGAAATTTTAACACTAGGTTATGTAATGTTTCCTTCAGGTATAATAATAAACCCGGGTTAATGATATCAAATGTTAAAAGCTCTTGAACTCTAAAAATCCTGGGTTATTTATGAACCCCCATGATTGGGTCAAACAGGGAAAAACATTATTATTGGATTATTTTAGCCCAAAATGTTGGGTTGGTTTAACCCATGGTTGGGTCAAATATGGGCATTTTGTAGATTATTAAACCCAAAGGTTGGGCTTGTTTCTGTTTGACCCAACCATGGGTTAAAAAACAACCCAGCATTTTTTTTAAAGTGTGCTTTTTTATTTGTTTTGCACCATTTCTGTCCAATCAGACCTTAAATATTGTAACTGGCAATAAATTATTTTGCATAACTCTCTTGAAAGTCTTCGTTATAATGTTTTACTGTGATTTTGACGATGTACTAAATGGTAAGCTTTATGGTTTGAGTCTAGGAACATAATTTTAGGACATCATTTCCTATATGTCTGACAACATCTAAAAAACAAAAACATTTTAAAGAACATAAAAATGTTTCCAAGGCATCAGATTGGGTTTGGTATAGAAACACTGTCAGGCTTTTGGGCCATGTGAACATTGCCTGATTTGTTCCCAAGCATCACATGACCCATCTTGATTCACTTACGTTTCTTATTTATCTATTTGCTTTATTTACTGTCGTGCCTAAATGAGCAGAGGGCTAATTATCTGTAATTGTGCATGAAAATAGTATTATCCAGCAGGGCTGAGGATAGGCTTAAGATAACCGCGTCGGTACACTTGCACACTCTGCTCGATGTCACGGCTGTGGGACGGCTCAGCTGAATAGTTTCCTAGCAACAACCTAGAGAGCGAGGGAGGGAATGTGTCAGGAGTAAGGGAGGTGATTTGCTTGGGAGGAGTGGCTAAAAACCCGACAACTGTTGCCAGATCAGTAGCGTCTCTGTATGTGTGTGGCTGGACGTGCATGATCGGTCGGTGTAGGACACGGTGAGCGTGCGTGAGGAGTGTATGTGTATGTGGTTTAGGATCATTTGGAGCAGTGCTCGTGAGGCGTCTTCCGTTCGGTGGATGTACTGAACCCACACGACCACAGGAAGACAATCTGCCCGGAGGAATTTGATTTCACCTGTTGGACTGTGGTGAGGGTGGGGATCCTGGAGGGAGACGGGGATTCCTGGATGTCCTCAGCTGATGGGGGCAGAGAGGATGGAGAAGGTGGATCTTCAGTATTGAGCGGCGGGGTAAGAAAGACACTGCGCTTTGATCAGAAATGGGAGAGAGAGAGTGCTGAAGGGGAAACTAGCATGAGGGAACGAATGCTGCGGCCAAGTGAAGTCTATTGTCAATGCTCAACATCATGGCTCATCTTTCTATCTATTCTCAAACCTCTTTCCTTTTAAAGATCAATGTAGATGACATTTATAATAGTCTTTCAGCATACATTATCTTCTTCATTATATGATGCTTGTCAAATGTAAACTGTTTTTGTTTCACCAACGCCAACGTGGATAATAGTGTGTTTTGACATCTAGTGACTTCATTCGTTGAATTTTTAACATGTAAGTGTAGAATTACAAGATCAGCTGAGGTTTGGTACATGATCTGGAGGATCCAGGCAATGTGCTGGAATTCAGTATGTCTCTTTCTGAAAGACTACACCTGCACTTACACGACAAGTTGAATGAATGACCAGAGCCAGGCTGGATTGTGTGGTAATCTGTTGTGAAGGGAAAGAGGTCATGCTATTGAAATGCTAATCAGATGTGTGAGGGACTATATGTGCGGCTGGACTGTGTGTATCCATGTGCTGATGCATGTTCGACGGTGTGTGTGTTCTCATCTGGCTTTGCCTGCCGAAAAAATGTGGTGACCCAGTTGTTCTCTGCTTTTTCTTCTTAAGTGCCTAATTGGCAAAAGTATATGAGTACTTGTTTGTTTTTTGCCTGTTATGAAGTGAAATGGAACTAATAATCTAGAAAAACCAGCAGACTAATTGATTGTTTTATTAGGTTGTGCTTGTCCTCATAAACTTTAACAGTTAATTCTCTGTCTCTTGGGAACATGGCTAACGGTGTGGTCTGGGAGGGCAGTTTCTGGGGGTTGGGGGTTGTCTAAGCAGAGACATGTCTAAAGTGGTTAATGGGGGGAGGCATTATGCAGTTTTGAATGCAGCTAAAAGTTGGATGGGAGTATATAAGAGGTAATAGGAGATATTGGGAGTGTTGGGGCGGTTCGGGTGGACAGTTAATGACCACCTGCTGGTAATATTGCTGCGTCTATATTCGTTTTTTTTAAATGTGTGTTTTGGTGAGTTTCTTAGTGTTTCTATGAAGTTATTTTTCTGGCAGAGGACGGTTTGGAAAGGTCAAGGAACAATAGCAAAGACGTCCGTTGAAATTCTTTCCCCTGTTGTCTTGGTGCTTGCTTTTACTCCTCTGCTGGCTTGTTTTGCCAGTAAGTCTGAGTCAGAATGTTATGAAACTTTTTAAACTTCATCCTCTGGGAAAATGACAAATATATACACTTGTTATGTGTCATTAGACAGCTGGAGTTGAGTCAATGCACAAACCAATTACAAAGCAATTAGTGCTGAATCTCTCCTATACCATAAATGCAGCATATGAGTGATAAACACTGTATAAAATTCATTTTTATATCTTCACTGTGTCATACATATTTGAAATGTAATAAACTTTTGTCTTTAACTGTATCATGTAATGCATTAACATATTGGAATTTCAATACACATTCAGCACATGCTTATACATTCCTATACTGAATTTTAATCATCACAATTATCATGTGAATGTCCGGGACATGTTTTCCCCTTTCAATACTGACATGTTTTTGTCAGTATTGTCTCCTTTTAATGATTAATGAATACCATTCATTATTATCATTCATCATTTAATGTAAATATCATAATGAAATGATAATGTCCATAGGTTAGCTCCAGTTAAACAAATTTAAACAATAAGGTAATGCAATACTATATAAGACATATTGAACAGCTAATTTTTGCTATTATTTGGTTTGTGTTACAACAAATTGATCCTATTCACAAAAATGTGGTTGTTTTTGTCATAGCAAATTATGAATTTAACATCCCCCACTTAGAAAATAAAAATGACATTTCAGACGTTTCTGTAAAAGTAGTCCAGTATAACTGGATAAGTGGATCCAGATCTTCTGTCTATTGCAGTTATGAGCAGATCTGACAGCTTAGATATTGATGTGCTATGAAACGCTGTTTCAGCCCTGATTATTGTGCAGCTAGAAGAGAATCGGAAGACCAAGGGCACTTTCTGTACTACCATTTTATAGACGCCATAATGCTAAGCCTTGCAAAACATATAATTTAGCGTTATAGTTTAGACAGGAGGTTAATTGCAGTTTGGACACCCTAAAACCCAATAACATGGTGCATCCTAAACGCTTCCTCTAAGGATCTCTGCAGACAGAGAGAGAAAGAGAGAGAAAGACAGGGAGATGATGACATCATAACAGATCTTTTATAATAATCTGTACATATTTTCCTGTTATCAATATGTTACATTGGCTCTGAATTGATTCTTTCAGGATCTTTGAACCATTGAATGAGGAGAAGTATTTTAGGCAATACTTACACTTTGTCTCAACATATCTTGCTTTTAGAGGGACTCCTACACATATTGCATCACAATCAAGTAATTTACTTGGCACATTTACCAGTTTACCCTGCAGTTTTGATATTGTAACTGCAGCTTCAGATGGTCTTTCTATGTGTGTTGGTTGAATTAATGACATCAAGGTCAATAGGACTTCAAAGGTGTTTTGCATCGATATCGTCCAGAGAAAGGTGACAGCCCTCGGTTCTAAAGCCCTGAGCGCTGGATTATGACTCATGTCTCCCTGTAAATCCACACTGTCTTTTGTCTGCTGACTGTGTGTAGGCAGCGAGCTGGCCAGCAATCCAGCTGCATCTCAAACACAACCAACCAAGCGAACTTAATATGGAAAATGAGCAGTTAGTATGAATGTTCCCCTTCATACCTGTGTGGAGATGATTCAGAATATTATCAAAGTCTCCAAAAATAGCTGTCAGCCTTGTTGATTAATAAATGTATAGTTGTTCACTGACGACCAGCTAGACCAGAATGTAACCAGCACTAATAGAAAGTTCATATTTTTAGCAAGATTGAGTGAAATGTTTTACAGTCATGTATATGTACACTTGACATTTTATGTGGGCTACACTTGACTATGCTGGTTCTCTTTGAATAATAGCCAGCATTGAGTGCTGTGTGTTTATTTGTGTGGGTTGCTGTAATCTTGAGATGAATGATCAGCAGGAAAATAGATTAAGAGCAAAAAATGAGATCGTATCTACAAATTAACGAAAATGATTGCTCCAATCTTACAAAGGAAACAAGCAATAATGTATGCGCCCTGTCTCTGTGTGCTCTGTTTCATCTATTCATGTGTGATGATGTGCGAGACACTGGAGGTGGGATGCTTCATCACACCATGCTCTCTATTTCCATTCTCCTCTTGGACTTCACAGACAAAAACTTCTCTATTATTTATAGATCAAAATGCTGTGGGGACATGTTGTGCTTTGCAATGTTTTTAGACATAATCTAAGCTAAAAAAAATAACAACTTGCTATCAAGCACATTTAATAGTGTGACATATAGTGTTATTGAGTCCCGGGACTCCCAGGATACTGATTGTGAAAATGTAAAAAAATTAGAATTTTATGATCTGTTATGTAAGTATGTATTATCTAATTTACATAATATATGCTTTTTATTGTTAAAGATGTTACCATAGATGTGAATGAAGGGCATTTCGCTTAGCTAGGGAATATGTTGTTAATGTTGTTACACAAAAGAGCTTTTCCTGAGCACTTTCTAATGCAACAATGTCTTCATTACACCATCCACTCACACCCAACACTACAATACATCTCAACCTTATTCATTATCTCTCTGGTGGTAATACAAGCAGACATTTGAGATGGACTAGGCAGATTATAGTATACACTTGTTAAAGCTGATCTAAAAACTTTAAGCTGTGTAATAAAAGGAGATTGCCGTTGTTCAGTTAGAACACACAAAAGTGTGATTACACAATAAAAATCTATGAAATCCCACTTGCACTGCACTGCAAGTATACAGATGATTTTGATCGTCTAGTATATCACTATCTGGCTAAATGTTTAACAGTAGGAGTCACTTGCTTTTTAATAATGATTGTTCTTTACGTGGTAATGGGCAGGTCAGTATATCATAAACAATTTGGACACTTTGATATAATTTAGCACTTGATCTCCCAGATTTTGGATGCTTCTTAGATTTAAGTCTGTATTCTAGATTTCATGTAATTTAGTCTGTACTCAGCAATACTGCATGAAAGTATTGAGGTGTGGGTGTGTCAGCAGTACTACAGCACAACCGTATTAGTATATCTTAAAACTGATGTATGAACTAGGGAATATGGGTTTTATTTTAATATAAAAAAAGCATAGAAAAAGAAAAGGCTCGAGGGAAATAAATCATACATTGTTATTATTTTGTAGTCGTTTTCCTGAGCTGTCTTTATAACCTTTGCACTTCTTTGCAATGCTAAGCTTTACACTCCAAACACAATTATGCAACATAAAGTTTTTAATGCATCTTTAATTATATATTTAAATATAGAAATACATCAATTAAACATCACTTTTGACCATGACTGTACATGTGTGATTTCATAACCGATTTCTGAAATGTGTGTATGCATACATGTTTAGGATTAAATCAGTAACAGCATGTAAATAATGAATGTTAAGTCTATTGCAAACGGTGCAGTAAGGGGAGCAGATTCAGGTCGGTTTGGACCAGAAGGATCTGAATTTAGGACTCATTTATCTGGGCTCTCACTGCAGGAAACCCCCGCTTCTCATCTCACATTACTAAAGTCCGAGTGTATCTGAGAGCGCTACATTCATCACAGTCTGTTCTCAGCAGGGAAAACCTCTATTATACTGTCAAAGCTTTACTGTAAGACCATGCAGATGTCAGTATCTTATCTGCTGTTATCTTCAAAGATGAAGTCCTGTAAGGTATCAAAGCTAAGCTCACGTCTATGGCTGGTCCTGTGATGTTTAATCCTGTGGCCATTATTTACATTTCCTTTCCTTAGGTGTAATAGACAAAAAAGCATTTTTCTTCAAAGACAGTTTTATATGGATGCTAGTGCACTGGATTAGATTAAGAAGGAGATCTGCTTTAGCTATCCTGCAGGTTTAGATGACTGGTTTCTGTTCACAGCAGTGCTTCCAGGTCTCTTGTGTCTGCCTTGTGTCACGGGTGGGGAGGTGAGCGAATACCGCACGTGACCTACAAAGGACGTTAACGGGGATTGCTGAAGTGTGAATGTGAGAGAGAATCGTTTCAGAAACAAGGTCGTGGATCATTTGGAATTGAGAATTTCTGTGCCATTTCTAATTGATATGTGAGCCCTAACCATTTTTCATGGCATCTTTTAGTAATTGTGGAGAAGATAAACTTGATAGTTAAATGATGCATTATGGGATAAATAAATTGCTTGCTGTGACTGAGTATAATCTTCTCTATCATATTGGGTTGTATTGGGATTTCAAGTAATGTTTTGAAACAGATGGATGTGTATTCGTTTTTCCGTTGTTCCCCAGAATGGCTGCAGACTTCATGAGCAGCCATAATTTATGCATTAATGCATTAATGAAGCCTGAATAAATCTTCCAAGCCATGCAAACGTTGTGCAAATACAAAAATATTAAAAAGACTGTAAAGCAAATGTTTGCACACTTATGTTAAGACTCAGCAACATTTAAACAATCCTTCATTGTGTGATTAAAATTCTCCACTCTGTCTGTGAAAATAACAATGACACCGGGCACCAACAGAGTGCCATTGTCCTGCTGCCATTGAGATGTGACGTGAATTTTAATAAGTAATATTTTGGGCTGCACTTGTGTGTGTGATAACATTGATTTAAACAGTTTCCAAACCTTTAAGAGATTTTCACTGTGGGAGAGACACCGTATAAATTTCATTATCTTACAATCCTTTCTGAGTCTATATTTAATTGCATCCTAAATGTACAGTGCATTTACAGTATACATTTTTTCAGTCCATACATTCTCTGGAAATCTTCTACCAGTTGATCTAGCTTCTCTTTCCTGTGTGTGGCTTGCCATTTCTTTGTCCATGAAAAGGTTTCACACCACTTCACTATGAGGGCCTTTGTCCTGTCCTTGCATCTTCTGAGGTTAATGGTCAAAGTTGCCCTAACCTTTGACCTCTGCCTCTTTCTTTGTTGTATTCATTTCTCATTCCAATGAGTTAACCAGTTTATTTGCTAGTTTGAAACTCCCTGTTTTGTTGC
This sequence comes from Beaufortia kweichowensis, assembly GCA_019155185.1. Lineage (NCBI taxonomy): Eukaryota > Metazoa > Chordata > Actinopteri > Cypriniformes > Gastromyzontidae > Beaufortia > Beaufortia kweichowensis. The sequence continues at coordinate 6,852,317 of CM032804.1, forward strand.
ATGTGAATAAGTTCATGATTTATCAGCAACATGACTTAACATCTATTTGCAGCATGGGGACGGAAGTGTGGGACCTCCGATCATCGTGTGCACACGGCCGTACCCAGAATGCCAGCTGTATTCTGATGAGGAAGGACTGGGCGGACGGGACGCGCAAGAGTCAGACATGGACAGTGCTGGAGACAGCGGAGCTGGATCAGAGGTGTCTGAAGGAGGTCGCCATGATGATGTTCTTCGTGGAAACAGGTCTGTATCACGGGCGATGTTTTGTTTCTCTGTGGTTTAGCACTACCTCATGTGACGTGTCCCTGTCTCTGTTTGCAGCTGTGGTCAGATGATTTCATCAGCAGCGGCTTCAGTGATCTCAGTGGAGGAACAGTTTGAAGATTATGGAGAGGGAGAGGATGTGGACTTCACACCCAGCAGCCCCATGCCTGATGATGACACACGCACTAACGGTTTCTCTGACCTGGGCTCCTCCCTGCCTTCCAGGTGGGTACGCTGTCAAAAATGAGCTGTTTGGCCAGTTTGTATGGCATTTCACTAATTATTATTCTTTTTTACCAGACCTAACATACTAACTATCAAATTACCCTTGCTTGAAATCTGTAACTATTCCAATAATCACAAAAAAAACAAGAAAATGCAGAAACAGAAAAATGCAAAACAGTCATTTTACAACCAGTTTAATTAACCATAATAATCCATTAAATCCTAGTGTTTTCGAGCATTATACACCCTCTCTCTAGTACGCCTTATTTTGTGTAATCTTTTTTATATAACCCTATGGATGTCACAAGCATGATATGAATACGGCATCGCTGGGTGTATGTAATCATATCATCATTTAAATACCATTTTCTTAGATCTTTTTCAAACTATGTAAAATGTTTTTGCAGTGCTGGTCAGACACCTCAGAAGATCAGGCATCTGTACAACAGTGAGCTGCTGGATGTCTACTGCTCTCAGTGCTGCAAGAAAGTCAATTTGCTCAATGACCTAGAGGCCAGACTTAAGAATCTCAAAGCTAACAGGTAAGAGTAGACAAACATTACACTGCAGGTACTGCATTTAATATTGAACCTTTTCTAAATAGCCAATGGTGTAGGTTAATCACAGCCATAGAATTAGGTAGGTAGTTTAATGCTGGTGGTACTAGCAGGCGGTAGTGTTTAAACAAGTATTGCATTCATAAAATGTTCACCACACAATACAAATGTTAAAACTTTCATGTAGTGAAATCACTAAAAGCTTTCCTTTCGAAAAAAAAAGTCCCTGACCGACTGTGATATATGTTTATGTTGAAAAGGATGCTGTACTGTGCGCTCATAGCTGTGCTTTTTCCTGAATAAAACAAAGCTATTGACCAGTTCGAATCAACTGGAACTAACTATTTTATAAAGCTGCAGTACATTACTTTGATTGGTGAAGAAGAAAAATCAGAGCAATGAGCAAGATATTGGCCCAATTTAGAACAGCAAGCTTAGGGTAACAGTAAGGAAAGGTAATTTCACTTAAACCCATGTAATAAAAAGGGGAAAAAGTAACCTGCAGTTGTTTTCTTTCAAAGCGAGATGACAAGAGTAACAAAAGTTATGGATTACAGCTATAACTAGACTAAAATTTTGTAGTGCAAGATGAGTCATAAAGACTTTTGGCCTATTTTTCAAATGATTTGTTTAAGGTTAATTTTGTCAAGTTGAAGGTGAATGTGTGTGTAAATCTCCAGGTCTCCGAGTGACTGCTCTCTCTTCAGATCCTTTACCGTACGGTGTCTATAGTTCATGCTGAATGGTGTAGCGTTGCACTTTCAAATAAGATGTCTTAGTTGAACCATGTCGGTTTCTTCTAGATAAAGCGAGCTACAGTATATTTTTATGAGTCTCTTTAATCACTGTGGTCTGTCAAAACCAGAAGCTTTATCAGGAGAAGGGTTTCATGAGAGCACCGGTTACCATAGCAACAACGTTCCAGTCAGGGGTTTACTAATCTTTGTGAATGTTATCAGACACGGAGGAAAAACTGAGACTCTCAAAATAAGCCTGGGGTGTTTAAGTGGGTGTGTGTGGGGTGAGATTTACCGGAAACTGCTGAAGTAATACTTTCATTATCATGAGGGTACCTAACAAACTTTAGTAGTTTGGAAGAGGCACTGCAATCTTTCATCTGTAGCATGGCTGCAGTGCATCATGGGAGTGTTGGGGTTGCTGACACACTGAGGCATTATACTGCAGACAGAGAGGGTGCGTACAGTAAAGAGCTGTGTGATTTCCTGCTCTCTGTGTGAATAGGTATGATGAGGAAGTGGGATCATGTGGAATTTAGTTGCCTTTCGCATGATAATCCCTGGGCATTTTCATCTAAATGCTCAACCACGTACTCTGCGGCTTAATGCAAAAACATTATTATGAAATATAAACCATACTAAACATTTATGTTACGAACACACATGCATTGACAGGAGATATTTTGTTGTTAAATGACAGGTTGAGAGTCCCCAAAAGATTTCTGATTATTTTGAACCAATGAAAACCAAACTTAAATGTTTATTTAGTGAATGTCCAGCTGCTTTAACAGGTGACAACACATGACATTGATTTTTCAGCTGTCAAAACAAAATTTTGCTGTGGGTGTATCAGGCATGGTTTGCAAATTCTCTGCATGTGTCTTTGTGGGTTTGGTTGGGTATAAGTGCAGGAGAGTTGAGCAGTCTGGTCTCAGACCTGTGTGATGTAACAAAAGAAAGACTTTAAGGAATGACGTGGGTTACACAGTTATATAAACACAAGGTTTATAATTAGCATGCAGATATTTTATTTTTATCGAGGTGATTAAAGCTTGCTGATTATTAATCTCATGACCCAGGACAGGACCCAGGACATGTAATCTCATGACCCAGGACAAACTGACTGCAGCTTGGTTAGTTACGGCAAGAGTGAAACAGTAATTAGGTTTTAAACTAAAGCAGATAAACACAACTGGAAATAAAAAACATTATGACTGCATTGCAGTGAAGGGAAATGAAGTTAATGTTTAGGTTATGGAATAAAGTTTTCAATGTTGGGATAATATTGTCAAACAGTATTAACTGGAAATTGTGATATTTCAAATAACTTTTAATATAAAAATATACAGTATGCTTATATGATTTTACCACTCATCAAAAGTGATTATTGAATACATTACCATATACTGATGTTATTTCTGGTAAGATCTGTGTTTTTCTTCTCAGGTGCAAAGTTAACCTCTCTAATTCTGCTTTTGTTTCATTTTACAGCCCAAACAGGAAAATATCCAGTACCGCATTTGGTCGGTAAGTCTCTCATCTGTCTTCATTTCACAAGATTTGTGTAAAATTAGATTACAAAGTACAGTAAACATGTTCTCCTTCATTTTCTACAGCAAAGATAATCATTCCCTGCTGATTGAGTTTTTAGTAGTTAGCATACCCACTGCTAAGTCACTAACTGGCTTTAGAGAATCCAGTTACTCACTTAACTTGGCCTTAATCTAGTTCCTGAAATGGAAAAGAACCCTGTGATACCTGAACAAAATTCCAAGTTGTTTACCTGTTTTGTGCAACTATCGACAATTTTACATATTCTATATTTCATTTATTTTTTCCCGAAACATAGTGTCTTGTTCAAGATAAGCAAATAATTCAGATTGAAAGATTATATCATTGCATTATTTTACGGTCTAATGTTTATAAGGTCCAGCATTAGTCAAAGCTGTTCTGGTTAGTTGCAGGAGATTCATATACCATTTTGTGACGTGTGTGTTTGTCTGTGTGGTCCACAGTCAGCTCTTCCATCACAGTAACTTCAGCAGCAGTCAGGGCAGTACAGAAGATCTGTTCAGAGACAGCATCGACTCCTGTGACATCGACATCACTGAAAAGGTCCTGAAAGTATCTCATAGAAAATCATAGTTCAATGTGAAATTTACTTAATATGGTAAATTACTATAAGAATAGAACAATAATTCAGATTTATTGCCGATATCCAGTGAGTGTGACTCAGAAAAGTGTGATTTAAAACTTTCATTCAAATGCAGGTAAGCTATTTGGAGAAGAAGATAACAGAGCTTGAGAATGACAGTCTGGCCAGTGGAGATCTGAAATCCAAACTTAAGCAGGAAAACACACATCTAGTTCACAGGTAAAGAGGAGACAGTCTGATTGTTTAAAACAGACAGTACAGTATACAGTAGATACTAACATAGATGTTTTTAATGCTTAATTTGTATTTTTTGGTTATCCATCAGGGTACATGAGCTGGAGGAGCAGATCAAAGATCAGGAGACACGTGCAGAGCAAGGTCTGGAGGAGGAACTGAAGAGACACAGAGAGGCCTACAGCAAGATGGAGAGAGACAAAAGCACTGAGATTGAATTGCTTAGTAACAGGTACCTAAATCTCCCTGCATGGACCTTATTAAAGAATATGGAGACTTTTTGATATAGAAAATTAAGGTGCAAAGTTATACGTGTTAGTCTTTATATGTCAGTCAAACTGCCAGATCTTATGTTGTCTATTGAAATGTTACGTGCGTTATGTGGGACTACATGCAACATGCAACAATCTTAATTATCGTCTGTAGGGTTCAACAGCTGGAGGAGGAGAATGCAGAGCTGAAAGTGAATGTGTGCCGACTAAAGTCTCAAACTGAAAAACTGGACCAGGTTAGTGATGCATTGAAACACAAAAAAAATTCCACACAACTCACATGATACATTATAGTGTTTGTTAAACAAATTATACAATTTGTTAAGCAAATCATACATTCTAGCCCTCTATCCGTCTCTTAATTAAACACTCACCAACACACATTCACACACATTGGTTTTGCACTTCGTCACATATGACCCCACATCGCAGCAGGCAATTTGAAGGTGTCTTAACAGCACATTGATCCATACTGCTTGCTTAAGATGGAGGAATAAGTGTGAAAGCTTCTTCCTGCATGATATTAGCAGTGTTGTATTTAGACTCTGAGCCTGTGAGACTTTGATCTCTGAGATGAAATGTAGAAACAATGTAGAGAAAATGCAGCAGTTGATGCTTTTCTCTAAAGCTAAAATAACTGGGTCATTGGCTGATAGGGCTTAAAAATTAAAGAGCCTCTTTATATTTTTCAGACACAGTGGGAATGAAACACTTGTGGAAAAATTAACATGGTGGTTGTATGAATGCATTGTGTGTTTGTGACATACATGCACATTAACTGAACCAGCATGAAAATGAGTGTTTTTAGATTTAATTTGAATCATTTTATCATTTAATATTTAACCAGGTTTGTCAGATTTGTATTTCTAAATTTGACTACTGAAACATTACCTGAGATTTTGGTCTTTTGGTCTCTAGGATTTTAAGCAGTTGTGGGCTTCTTGTTTACTTCTTGCCCTTGTAATAAATAGCTAAATGAAAAGATGGCCACAGGGTAAAACTGACTTGCCATTAAAGGACATTTTTTCTCACTGTGTGTGTTTGTTCGTAGGAGAAGCAGCGAATGACGGATAAGCTGGAGGACACCAGCCTGCGTTTGAAGGATGAGATGGATCTTTACAGGAAAATGATGGATAAGCTTTGGCAAAATAGACATGAGTTTCAGAAGGAACGAGAGGCCATGCAAGAGGTATTTCCATTGCAGATTTCACACAAACATAATTCTTCCAAGAATTACTTATTTATGCATTTGGCAGATATTTTCATTCATAGCACCTTACAGTACATTACAAAGTACACGTTTTTTCTCAGTTTGTGGGGATCAGCGCAGTGCTCTAAAAGCTGAGCTAGAGGAACCCAAACCTCTCGTGCTAATTTTATATGTGCATTTAGCTGATTGAAGACCTGCGACGTGAGCTGGAGCACCTGCAGCTCTTTAAGCTGGAGACGGAGAAGCCCGGCCGTGGCCGCAGCGCTGCGGGACTGTCTGAGTACAATGCCAAGACTCGTGAGATTGAGCTGGAGCATGAAGTCAAGCGGCTTAAACAGGTACAGTGAAAAATTCTGATGTTGTTACACCTACACCACCATAAAACACAGATATCTTCAGTGATATCCAAGATATCATTGTAAATAAATTTGGTGCATATGGAGCAGTTTGAAAAAATAATGTTTAAACTTTCAACAGGAGAACCACAAACTCCGAGACCAGAACGATGATCTGAACGGACAAATTCTCAGTCTCAGCCTTTATGAGGCCAAAAATCTGTTTGCATGTCACACCAAGGCCCAGTCACTGGCGGCAGAGATCGATAACGCCTCCAGAGATGAGGTGAGAAGAACATTTAGCATGTACTGTAGGAGATTTGCTACAGAATGCAAAATACAATAGCTGGTCCTGTTAAATTTGTACCTACAGGTTAGTCCAAATAAGTTTTTATTTATGCAATAATACTCATCAAGTTATATTTACAACTGTCCATCTACTGAGTAAGAATACTTTGCACCGCTATTTGCATTTTATTATGCGAGTTATATATAAGATGTTCATTCAGAGCAACTTAAATAAGGTGTTTTAGCTTTAATTTGTGGATTTTCTTTCTCCATCCCTGCAGCTGGTTGACGCTTTGAAAGAACAAGAGGAGATCAACTTCCGTTTAAGGCAGTACATGGACAAGATCATCCTGGCAATCCTAGACCACAACCCCTCCATCCTAGAGATTAAGCATTAGGCTCATGATCATTTCTCTTGAGCTGATGGATATAGGACTCACACTTGGTAAAGAGCTCCCCCTTCAGGCCGGGGGTGTGAAATGTACCCACACGGCCCCCTAGATGAAGTCACCTTGTATTTACAGAGCTAGTTACTGCTGAAAAATATCTCACACACAGATCACAATTCCATTACCACTCATGTTATCATGCTATGAGCTGTAGAAATGACAAAAACAAGTGATGAAACTGGAATATAGTATAGAAATGTACTTGTCACTCTCAGTTATATTTACACACTACCTCTGAGTATATACAACTCAGTGTTGTATTTAAACTTATGAACAAAACAAGTTCAAAAGTGTATTAAAAATCACAACGATCACCCCATAGAGGAGATGGAAATGCACTGACAGGATATGGCAAGTGTTATTGAATTTTTTCCTTTCTTATTTTCACAAATTCAGATGTGCCAGAAGCCCTCTAGACTTTCTCTAAGCCTTGTTTTTGTAGTACTGTTCACATATGAAGTCTTCACAAATCTGCGCTGAGCCAGATCTCTATTTGCTTAAGAATAAATGTCATCTAATGATACCAGCTATATGGTTATAAAGATCAGCAGATAAGGACATTTCTTATGTTTTCCCTTTGATTTATTGTGATTATAGTTACATTGGCAAACATCAGTCCATTGTAGGAACTAGGCTGTAAAATACATTGCTGGTAATGGATGATGCTTTGGTCGCTGTAGTGATTAGCATATATCAGGGCTGTTCTGGTCATCAGTGTTCTTAGACAGAGGAATCAACAAGTAGTTATAATAAAAGCACAAGTGTGATGAACAGTGTGAGCACAGTCACATTTGTACAATATAGTATGTACATAAAGAGAGAAACGTCTAGGTAATGTAGAAAAGAAAGGTTTATTTTTCATAAAATAGTGTACATGAAATGACCCCTTGAAGTCTCCAGTCTCAGAAAGGGTGAATCAAGAGTAAATGAGTAAATGATATTAACAAAGTTATCTTGCTTTAAGAACCACAGAAGCTCCCAAAACTATAATAATAAAACACAATACAGTGTGGTTAAAAGCATTGCTAAAGAATTACAGTGGACCTAAATCTCTTTTAAAAGAAATATTGTTCATCAAAAACATAAATGCAAATGCATTCGTTCATAATTCACATTAAGTAATATCTTGACTATACATCAGTGCCATGGGTACAAAAAGCTGCACATTAAAAATCTTGTTCATTGTACATCTCATGAATGTATCTCCATGCACATCACAATATTAATAAATCACATTTTCCAGTAAAATCACTTGAAATCTTATGTGAATCACAGTATTTAAAATTAATGTGTAGTATGGGAAAGGAACCAATACTGCTACATGCTTGATTGTTACAAACTAGTTTTGCTTTGTTGCACAAATTGTACTGAATCTGTTTCTTGGCATGTTCTTAATTTCTTTCTGTTAGTGCTCTTTATTTGAAATGTAACCGTTTTGGTTGTTTCAATATCTATTATTATTATCAGTTATATAGAAGCTTTTTATATATTTCTGTTTTATCTTGTGTTGTAGCATTTTTCATCCATTGTAAATGTTGTACAAAGACTAGTTCCTATTTGTATTGCTGTGCCACTCATTAACCTTAATGAATAAATGAAAGGCAGTCTTTTATACAGTTTTATGATAAAATGGCAAGTTATCTTAGATGTTAGACATATTACCCAGTAATGTATAAATCATTTTGAATTGTTTTGTCACTACGGCATTTGAAATAGGTTACATCACAATTACTGTAATATACTTTAAAATTAATCATCATTAGTTCATAGTTATTTATTAAGAATTCAAACTAATAATTCTTAATTATTAGTCTAAAACTTATATTTGATCACAGTATTTTACAGAAATGCCCATATTAAACTACTACTGTTATATAATTTGAGGTTCGAGTGTTCCCTGTTACCCTACATAAAATAAACAGTATAGAGAATACATGGATATTATATAATTTGTTATATAATAAATTGAAAACTTGACCGATCAGAAACACCCAATCCCAGAAGCAATGTAGTTTTTGCACATTTTTAAAGAGTTGTGGTTTGTCTGTGTCCACAGTTACAAGATAGAGGTTACGAAGTATAACACTTTTCTATAGCTAAAGGTTTACACAAGTGTTTTTTTCTTTTTTTTGCTGTTGTTTACACCTTTTTTGTTTTTATAGGAAAAGATGGACCTTTTTCTTGTCTCATGTATGGGTATATAACACAATGTAGTATTATTTCTTGTTTCTAATCACACAAAATAAGGAAGGACAAAAACACTTTCAGAATATTACATAATAGTTTAAAGGCCTCAAGAGTTATGGCAAATTTGAAATATATATAATAAATGACTTTTTGGCATGATTTGGGATGAGAAGCGTATTGACTTTGTTTGTCTTCTCCATCTAATCACTCTTAACACATGATATCAGATTATATCTTTGATATTGATATAGATTTGATTGCTTCGACTAGAATTACACATACATTTGTCTCCATCTGGTGGTGCCTGTCTCGACAAATAATTGTTAACCTGCTTATGATATATTAAAAAGTTGTAGACCTATATAAAATAATAAAATTCTGCAATAATTAAATGTAGGTTTTACAAGTGATTTTAGGAATAGCAACAAATAAAAAAGTGAAAGTCAAAGGACTTTATGGCTAAACAACTTGATTACATGCAATACATGAGCATTTGAAATATTAGGCATTTGAGGATTTACATAATATATTTATTTTACAAACAGTAGCACTGCAGATAGGCTATTGTGCTTACAGGTAATCAAAGAAATGCAACTTCCTTAAGGTTGTTTAGCCCAAATAAAAACTTGGTTTATAGTAGTTTTGCTATGAAATGGCACATCTTTCACTTATTACAACTACAGTAATTATGTTGTGACTAAAAACCAAAATAATTATATTTGACCATATTCAAAGTAGTTACCCTTTACCTAGAATTTGCAAAACTCTTGGTGTTTCATCAGTAAACCTCTTGAGGTCTCACCCTAGACAGTACTGAGGGAGTTTCCATCCATTCTGAGCTCCTATTGGCTGCTTCTTCGGTTTTTTTTAGACATTTCAAATTTCAACACATTTTGTGAAAGGTAGTGAAAGTAATAGATCTTTTTATATTGTAGTTTTGTGATGAAACAAATTATGAGGTTGGCACAATTTTATTTTCCTCCACAAAAACTAACTCAGATAACTTCAGATCAGAGATTTGAAAAATCACGAAAAAGTTCAGTCAAACGGCATTATAAAACCAAATATTATTTATCATAACTTTGTTTTAACTATGTAGGAAGATGACGCTTAATACCTCAGTATTTTTACAGTATGTAACATAAATATAATTTACACAAGCGCATCCGATATTTTAGCGCTTCTTCACAGGTCATCCAGCAGGGGGGGCTGCTGTTGCGTTTACCCGCTCATTTTGATTGGACTGAACCCAACGAGTTAAGCCTCTTCCTATATCTGTGTGACCGATACTGAGAAATGTCTTTAACCTCACAGCGACATTTGTGTAAGTACCTTCTTCCCTAAGCAAAGTTATTATGCTTTAATTGTCTTTAATCGTGATTTAGTCTGTTCCCAAACAGATACGAGCCACATGGCAATCACATGTGAGTGTGTATGGCCTTCCCAGCATAAAGCCTTTGTATTCAAACAGTATCCTCATTCTTCACATTGCTTAAACTCTGATAAGCCAGTCACCTCCCTCACAATTCTCATTAGACACATCTAACAGGAATGTGCTCCTCAAGAATGACTTACATGTGTTTTATCACAGCTGTCCAAACACAAAATCTCCCAGACCTTTTCTCCATTTAGTAAATGTCTCTTTGTCTCAGGTTTGGGTTATAAAGAGATGTATTTTGCAATAGAGAACTGAGAGCGCTAGCTAGATGATCCATTGTCTTGAAGGCAGTTTTATCAAAGGCCATTTCATGACAACAGAATTTCATTCATAGCTTGTAGTGTTTTTATTAAGCGTGAAGCAAATATAACATTGACTTAACAAGTTAGTTTGGCAGTGTTGCTACAGTATATCCATGACACGGTCATAATATGTGCTGCATTACTGCTGTGCTAGGGGAATATAGTGCTGTATTTGGGCCAGGCGAGGCTGGTGAGGCTGGTCGTCATGACTGAACACCGCAAGATGTGAATGACCTCCTTCTCACAAGAGCAGCAAGGACGTAAGTGAGGAACCTGAAGTACAGGGGTCTGTCCCACTTTCTCTCAGGCTTCTCAACTCCCATTTAAAGGAGCTTCTTAGACCAGCCAGACAGTTTTGTGATTTTTGTTATTAGTTTATAGCCTGCTGGAATACATAAGCAGAAATGGTTTAATCTATCATGTCTAAAGCATATTAGAATATCAGATCAGTGTGATTAGATCATGTCTATTTAGGCTAAACGAGACATTTTTAATATCAGATTGTTGTGATTTTGAATTACGCAAATAAAAATCCATATATTATACAATCCATATGTTAATATAATATATTATATTAAATAAATATCCATATAATGCTGTTTCAGAACATTTTATTTAAGATTTGTCATCAAGAAGATGCTTGTTTTCTTATTTCCTTTGCAGCCTAAATGGTAGTTTCTATCTTGCTGCAAAATCAATGAGGATATGAGGCTTGACTTTCAGTATGTGGGTGTAAGAAATCCTGAAAATAAGGTAAGAAAATAAAAAAATATTCCAAAGTTGTCCATGACATTTATCTAAATTTAGGTTATTTCCTTCCCCCAAAACACAGCCCATTGACTCTATAGGATGAAGCTATAGGTGCAGGTTTTAATTTCTGAGCGGTTTGTGAGCTGTTAAAGGTACTTGTAATCCTTCCTCCTGGAGATCACTGCTGTTATCGATCGGCTGTGTGTTAATTGCCATTCTCTGCGTGTGGTGTCTGCCTTCTGGCCATAAAAAGATCACAGCTCTCCCGTGTGTCCACTGGTGGAGGAAGGCAGAAATGATCATCAGCAGGTCAGTGTTTGGTTTCGCTGGTGTTTGTTAGGGGAAAAATCAATCTGAAGGCCTCTTGCATTGTCAAACGTGCTGCGTGGTGTTAACAGGAAGACGAGTGTGCATGAAGGAGATGCTGTAATATAATGCCTGTGTGTGTGTGAGGCTCTATTGAGTTTAATGCAGGAGGTTACTTTGTTTAATAAAGATCAATACTTGTAAGTGTTGTGTTGGATGAGCAACATACATACTGCATGAATAGTAGTTAACGTATAGAAGCTTTATGGACATATGGCATCAATTAGGCTAATACTAGGGTCACTGAGGTCTGCATTAAAAACAGTTTTTGAATAGAAATAGCGGTAGAGAAAAGATAAAGACAGAATTTGCAGCCAGAATGACACTTTAATAAAACTTTGTTCTCATTGTGGAGTGTGTGACTCAGCGTGTATGTGTGTGTGCTGTAAAGGGGAACTCCAATCTGTCCAGGCATGCCTCCAACACTCGCTTTTTCCCATATGATGACTCATAGAAACGTGCTGTTTAAAGTAGGGGAATTCTGCCCTGGTCTGGCTGTCCAGCACATCGGGGATAATGTAAGACAATGCCTTATGGAAAGCCCATGCTAACAAACATTAGCTAATGAGAGTGAAGCTCACATGAATTGCTGCTGCGGTGTTTTTGGCATGTTGCGTTGGAATGACATTTGGCAGTAATCTGTTTGTCAGTCTAAACTCTGAATAGAAACAGACTGCAGCTTGGCATTTCAGGTTCTCTGTAACTGATGGAAAAACAGATTGCAGTGTTGAGAAATTCTCTATGTTCTGGTTTTGCCAAACCAGCCAATGGGGAGCAGAGCGAAAGTGTTGCCGGGCAACTGCGCCTGTCCTGCCCGGAGAGAGTGCCAAGCTTAGGGAGAACTGTGTGGAGCCATGTGGGTCGTGTTAGCCCTGGCATTCCTGTTCATCTACCTCATCTACTGCCACCGGGCCTGAGACGAGGCTGTGGGGAGCATAAGGTTCTGGATATCTCCTGAGATGGCAATGATGCCTGGTTGATGACGTACAGGAGTTGCTTTGTGTCTAAGTGGCGAAACTCTTGAATATCTTTGTGTGTCGTAATGACCCAAAACAAGGTGAAAAATCTGTTTATTCGATTTAAACTTTTACATCAGATTAATATGCATAGCAAGTACAATCTTGCCAGTTATTGTGCCTGAAGGTATCCATTATCATGTAGTGTTACTACTCAGGACTTGCACGTACATAGATAGATAGATACCAGCAGGGGCTAACCGGACCATGCTAACCAGCCAATACCCTGAGTGAAAACCAACAATTTGAAAGTAATTTTATGGACTCAATACAGAACGTAAGATGTCTCTTCAGAAGCTCTCAGTAAATTAAACTGACTTGGTAACAGTGTCCACTTCTGTTGCCTATGTTTGTAACTACAGAATAAAACATGTAAAGAGTCATCACTTGTGAATGTCAGGTATGGCTTTGGTATGAGTGGAGCAAATGTTTGGAAGTGTTGGAAATGTGATCACTGATCTCACAGTAAAAATATCTTGTTCTTCAGAAAAAATCCTTAAAATAAGATTTACTTCAGCAAAACTTTTATTTATTTTGGTTTCATTTCTGCTATTTGTTATTATTTGTAGGATTAATAAAACATATTTAAAAAAAATAATATTTTTTAAAAAATATTAATATTTTATGAATATAAAAAACTGTTTATCATTACAACCAAAAACTCGTCTTAAAAATCAATGGCATGAAAGAACCATTTTTGGCTGAATGGTTCCATGAAGCTTTAACATCCAAAGAATCATTTTGGTTTCACAAATTGTTCTTCGTTGCGGAGAAAAGTTTTTTTCTATAAAAAATAAGAAATTAATGGTTCTTTAATGAACCTTTGATTGAAATGTTCTTTGATTAACCTAAAATGATTCCTCAGCGGCATTTCTAAGAGTGAAGAAAATTCATAATTTAAGATGTTTTTTAACATTCTTCTTCTTTTCTTAGACAACCTTTATTTTTAAGTAAGTGTCTAAAAGTATTGGTAAAACATTAAAATACTAAAAAGAACATTTTTGAAATTGGATTGGAACATAATGTGGAGATCAGTGGCAGAAGCACGTGCACTTTTGCTGTAGCTCTGACATACATTTGATTTTATGAGAACAGCTCACAATGGGACATTTAATTTTGTGGAGCTTTTGGTTCTTCTCTGATGAGTTAGAACTTCACAGACCTGATGTGCTTGTCATCTTTGTTTTGCACACCCGGCCCATCCCCTTCAGTCAAACTAAGTAGTCAGAGCTCTATTCTTATGTCTTCTGGTCATCTGGACAGATGTTTTCCAAGACATCATTGTGTAAAAATCTTTTGCTCTTTGTCTCCTATTTGGCCAAGAAGAGTTGACAGGATGGAGAGTTGATTGTCGAGAAGGTGCGAAAACTCCGCCTTAATCAACAGCCCCGCTAGAGACACCCAAGACATTTATCATGTATTTTAATACTATTTGACCATTGTGTGCTAATGATGCTATTTTGAGATGCTAGCAGATGTTAGCCATTTGAAAATGTGTTTTGTTTTATAGGTTTTGGCATTTGTGTGTTACTGTGAGTGGGAGGGGTCTCATTAGACTCCCTTATAGATATAGATGGAAATTTGGCTCGGGGTAAAATGAGCATTTGTCTCATACAGTGAAACCTGCAGATGCTGTGGCTTAACTACATAAGTCCTATGTTAACATTGGCTCAGGACTTTGCATTGCCTGACTGTTTCATCATCATGATTTAAGGCCATCATCTCTCACTGGCTGGGCTGCTTTTACGGCACACAAGTGCTGTGTCTGTGTGCAAACTCTGTTGTAACAGATATAGTTCTTCTGTTGCTTGTGATACTGCTGTAATGACTCCTACAGTTGTTATATACAAAAGGGCTACTCTAATAAATGTTATTTTTATCTATATAAATTATATTTATACTGTTTAGGTAATTATTTAGCTATTTTAAATTAGCATTAAAATAGAATGCTTTTATATTTATGGCTTTAATCTGCTGTATGTTCCACTTTCTTCTTTTGTTGTAAAAATGTTAAAATGTTCAACTCAAATGTTAAAACCCAGACCTACACTTAACATGAAAAAAAATAAAATAAAGAATTTTACTTTTTTTAAAATGTGATCTAAAATAATTTAATATTTAATCTAAACTAGTTTAAAAGTAGTACTAGTAAACTAGTAGTTTAAATTATTTCTATATTTTCTGTTTGAAGATGTGTAGGTGTAGTATGTGTAGTAAGTTGACTGTTCCAACAATGTTTCTTATAAATGAATACAAAAAATAATAATAAGTTCATAAGAAATTAATAAAGAAAAATAAGAAAAAATCAAGGAAAGTAAATATTTTTAATATTTGAGTATTTTTAAATGTGCATCGTTGTCAAATATAAAAATCATTTTAAATATATTTTAATAATATATTTGATCTTTTTCAGGATTTCAGTTATTATATTTAGGATACAGTACATCAAATGCTAGCTTTAAACATGTTATTAGCTAATTAGCAACATTTTTCCAACGTTTTATTTTTAAAAGATTTCCACCACCAGCATGTGTAATGTGAAAATGACATTTGTGGTGGAAATGTATGTGGTGTTACAGAAAAATGACAAATAACACAATTTGTCTTCAATGAATGAATATACTGTGCTTTATATACTGTTGGGTGTTGTTAGTGGACGAGTTTAATCTAAATCACGGGTCTGTCTGTAAGAAAACCATGAGTCATGACTGACATCTATTTCTATTGGTGATGCAGTTCCTGAATGACTATTTCCCTAATGTGTGTGTTTGTCAGAGACTATGAATGAATGTGTAAATAACAAAAAAAGATATTCTGGTAAATGACAAATTAAAGAACCCAAAAGCTAGAGTTTGATATTGCACTAATTCATGTTTTCAAAAGTTACAATGTATCCTATTCAGTGCCTTAATATGCCTTTTTTATATATAACTAAGAGGTATAGATGAACTTCTCTGAAGCTTCTCTGCTTGTGTGTAAAAATACTTCCTGTGTGCTGAGTTTGATGGGTCAGCATTCTGATATATCTCCAGCTTATATGGAGGCATGATTAGCTTTGTCTAATGTTACTGATAGTTCTGCTGATTTATACCGGAGCTCTGTGCCTAAGACCTGACATCCTGAAGCATACTGCCTCTTTAAATCAGCCTGTCCTCCATCACTGTGTAATATACACTAGATTAGCGTGTCAGAAGAGGATGTAAATAATTAGGATAAAGATTGTAATCTTTCTCTAAAAGGGTAAAGTTGAGTTTAAGGGTGTGTATATGCTTCAGTTTCCTCTCCTGCTTGTGTATATCTGGTCTTTTTAACATCAGCATGTTCCTTACTATATATTAGTGGGGACCACATGTTTAAAAGCAGTTGTGAAAATACGTGTTTTAATTTAATTCAGTTTTTATATACAAAATATATATCAGCGTAACAATTGTGGGAAGAGGTTTAATTGATCAAATTAACATGACATTTTAGAGTTTTACTTTTACTCAAGTAAGCATATGCTTTATTTTATTTTATTGATTGGTGAGCCAGAATTTATTTTTTATTTTACTTAATAAAGTTACATTGTTTTTAAAATGTGGGTAGTACTTTACCACAAGGTTCTGTCTGTTAACATTAGCAAATGCATTAGCAAACATCAATAATATTACATCAAACATCAATTAATAATAAGCAATATAGTTTCAGTATTGTTCATCTAATACTTCTTACAGCTTTTGTTTTTAAAAACAATATTATTAAATACTGAAATTATAAACCGAGACTAATAAATGCTGTGGAAGAGTTGTTTATTGTTAGTTCATGCTAGAAAATATACTATAATAAACTAATGCAAATTCAACCTTATTGTAAAGTGTTATCAAAATGTGTTTTATATTTGCTGTGTGCTGTCCTATACAGAAGTGGGGTTTCGGTCATTCAGTTTCTCCCGTGCCGTTTCCCCCCGTGTCCTTTGTCCTGCTTACCCAGACGGCTGCTCCCCTCTCTCTTTTGAAATGTTTTTGGAGAGACCTGACCTTTTCTCATACTGACTCCTCCATCCATGAAAGCCTTTTCTCCAGAGCACAGTATTGCTGCACAGTCTCCTTAAATCATCCCTGGAATGTAATCTTAACAGAGTATTAATGGCCTTTCTTTAAAGCGGGTCCAGCCCAGCTTCATTAATGCACGGTTGCCTGCAGAAATCCCTCTCCCAGGCCAAATACAGGCCAACACAGGAAACCTTATAAATGAAAGCGTCTGATAGATTTGTAAATATAGACATCGATTGCTGATAAGGTGTATTTTGCTTTTCCTCAGCGTTGAGAAGGTCTAAACATATCTACTTGGTTGGATTGTCTAATGAATGCATTTGAGTGCTAGAGTATGTCTGTGAAACGGGTGTATTTGGCATTTTTATAGTTGGATGGTATGCATGCGAGTCTGTGTTTGTGTTAAAGCAATACGTCTCCGTGGGTCTGTATTTGTTATTGTGTAACTGTATGTGTGTGCTTGTCAGTTTTTTGGGATAGGCCCATGTCTCCAATTGGGAAGCGTATATAAAAGTACTGCAGAGCTTTGTGAAACCGTCATCTCGGTGTTCCTGTAAGGAATCCAGGGCTGTTGATCCAGGGTGTGTCGGCTCAGGAGGAACCTTAAACTGCCCCTGTGTTCCCCCTGAGCCCCAGGCATGTCACTGTGGCTTAATGACTGACAGACTTTTGCCTACTGTTAATTAAACATGTCTTCTGTTTTTATACTGACCCAAAATGCAGTGTTTATAGTTCTCGTTTCACCACAAAATTGATCCCATAGGTAAATGTGGGGATATTTTTCATGTGCAACCTCTCACAGTTTATTTTTCATTTGGAATTAGAAGAGCCTTCTAACATAACAAATTATGTGGGTTACAAATTGCACGTTTCCATCTAATCTTGACTATTTAGAGAAATTGTTGACTCTATATTTTGCACAAACACAAAAAATATGGATGCTGTGACATGCAGACATCACTGAGTAATCACATTTGAAAATCTTGAGTTATTTATTCACAGAATAAAAAATACTATTTTAGAGATTTGCTTTTATTAAATTAGAAATGATAAATTATTGTAAGTTTACATTGGAATTGGTTTCCTGGCTGTTTAACTTGTTGCTTCTGGTTAAAATGAGCAGGCGTGTGACTTGTGCCCGTGTGGGTGTGAGGTCTGGAGTTGAAACAAATACCAGAGATATTTTTATTAGCTTTAACTTTTCTTACACATGAGTGGGAAAGTAATCTGAAACCGTGAAAACATGTTTCCGCTTAACAAAAAAAGGTCTCTAAATATAAACAAAATTAGTGATCTTAAATTTGCAGTTGGCTAAATAAAGTTTCTGCTAATTTATTCGTTTTTGTTAATTATCAATAGTGAAAATTGATAGTGAAACTACTTTTTTCTGTTTGGCTTTAAACAGAAACACATTTGTATTTATGCATAGTTTAATAAAGGTGGAATATCAGTGTGATATTTACATTCAATTGTTTGTGGCATACATTTTATTCAGCACTTAATTTTAACCTGATAACTGTATGATAACATATTGAGTATACACATTAAAATCTGAACTACATTTAAAAAAATTTTTTAGATATTATATATTTTTTTAAACTTTCTTAATCTTTTTTTATTTTAAGTATTTCTATAAATAACATTAAAAAAATGTATTCAGTTTTGGTTTATGTTTATTGTTATGAAAATTTGACAAATATTTATTCTTGAGTCTTCAACTATGAAATATTAAAGTGAATACTAGTGAAATGTTCCACCTGTGTAACGGTGACAGTTGAAAGGGCAACATTATTATTAAAAATACTACTTAAATAAAAGTAGTAAGGTGCCAAAAAGGACATAATAAATTCTATATTTTATTCTTTATTATTATTCGTAAAACTGCTTTTTACAAAATAATGCTGAACACCTGGTATACACTTTTACAGTTTATTATTCAGTATATGAACCCAGAGGAATTGTGACCTTTACAGTGCGGAGCACCTGGTGTATGCCTTCCATATCACCAACTTGTCTCCTGTTTCTGACCTCAGCACAGGTTCAGGAGGCCTGAGAGGTGACACACACAGTAGATGAAGTGTGCAGAAGGAGGTCTTGTTCTCTGTATCCCATTAACATCACCTTGTAAAACGCTCCTACACGACATGCGCAAACTGACACCCGTATGTTGGCTGGCTCAGCTTTCTGCAGGTATGGCATATTTGGTTTTCATTTAGCCCTTGGCTCACACGTTGGTGATGGATTGTCTGAAAACCGCATGGCTATGGGTGCAGGGCATGGAAAAATCCTCCCCGTCTTCTGTTAAATGTGCATCGATATGTGTTGTTTTACTTTGGCAGAAGCAACTGCTCATCTGTGTCTCATATTAGTGTCAAAGGAAACTCACACCTGACCAGCCTGAGTGTCCGTCACATTTTTGGAAAATTACTCCCCTCCGGAACTTTAAATAGAAGTAAACTAACTGTATAACAGCTGATGTATTCATTAGACTTTTTCTCGCATCAACTACAAATCTAGCTGGTATTAAATTACAAATGAACTAACTGCTAATTAAAGCCATGTTAATTTAGGCATCTGACACCACATGTCCACTTAGAATGCTGATGTTAACTGCCATTAGAGTCATGGGTTGAGTTTCACATGAGCAACAGACTCAGGAGGATGTTGGTGCTGTTTGTGTGTGTGTTAAGGGTTGTGTGGCTTCTCCATGGCCTCTGTGATTAACACTGGCTTGTTAATCCTGCGGGTCACATCACTGACCTGTAGAAGAAGGGTGCGAGATACTGAGAATATCTAGCTATATTAAGCCCTTTATCAAAAACATCCTCTCTTTCTAATAAACAGTATTACAGAAGCTTTGCAGAGTGCTGCTGACTCCTTCTAGACAGTCTAAACCATTAAATAAAGATTCATATCACATGATTGATCAAATGCATTTACGGTCAGTAATCACAACAATATTGATTTTATATGGTTTTATATATTTAATTTATTTACATTGTGCACCGCTATTAAATTATATGCTTTTAAAACTCGAAACTTTAAAAAGTCTCCTGGAAATAAAAAAAAAACCATTTTGAAAAATTTTAAAAATATTAGCATTGACCTAATACATGGTATTTTGTACAGGTTATGACTTATGACAAAGAGTTTAGTGATACACTCAGCTAACAATTCAACACAATACAGTATTTATGACACAATAGTAAAAAATGAAACTTGAAATTCAAGTAACACATTTATTTTCAGAACATTTTCAATAACACTTTGTTGCACATACAACAAAATTCAAGGTTTATTTGAATCTTTTGTTATTAATAAAAAAGATCAATGAAAAAGCATACAACTAACATGCAATTAAAGAAAGAAATTAAAAACTAAACCTAATGAGAGAACTTCACAAACGTATATACTGACGCAGGTCACATGTTGGCAGCTCATAAAACAGGATTAAATAGATATTTTTTGTCGTGCCACTATCATTACACCCCTAGTTATGACAGTGAGTCTGCAGTGTTTGGGGTCATCCTTTCTCTGCACCTGTATTCTGTAGTGTGGTTTTGAAGCTCTCATATGGTTTGTTTAGCATGATCAGTTTCCACCAGTCTACATGGCCTGGCCCACAATGGGCTAAATTTGGGCTGTGATGCCCCTCTTTATCGTCCTGCATCAAAGATTTCAACTCCCCTGATGTGCTCGTTCAGCACAAGTGGGTCGAGGTGCTGCTTAATTCACTTATCCAGCCCGCTCAAGCAGAAGTGTGTTTTGTTTTTAAGGGTTATTTAAGGTTGAACACTGTCTTTCAGTTTGTAATTGGCTACAGTTGGCAAGCACATTTGCCAAAAATTAATCAACACTTTTACTAGACAGCTCTGTTGGAACAAGAAACCAGCAAATGTTTTTTAGTTCCAGGTTAATACTGGTTTATTAAATAATGTTCTTATTCTGTAATGAAATGATTTCTTTTAAGATAATTGAGATTAAAAAATATTATTTAATTGTATTTTGTTTGGCATGAGGGATTTTGTAAACTATATGTTATTTAGTAAAACTTAATGTTTAATGTCTTAATGTCAAATGCTAATATAAACAATGTTAATTAGTCATTGCAAAGTCTTTTTGTTAAACCTAAGTCAAAAAACTTTAAATTCTATTTGGGTTTTCAAAGAAGTGCTCATATTCATGTCAACACAAATCACAAATGTGCACAAAGATGGAAATGTACAAAAAAAATGTTTGTTTTTAGTCAGAAACACTGCTGTAGTCACTGGTGACTACAGCTGGTATTTATATTTTCATAAAGAAAATTCTGTTTACAACTAAGTTAAAGCCACATTAAACATGGTGTTAAGGAAGAATAAACTGCTCTTTTCTTTTACCTCTGTTATTTTGGTGCTGTCAGTTGTGTACTCTGGAACAGAGACTGTACTGCATGTAACTGTAACACTGTGCCAAATGTGGAAGAGCATGATTTTGGCAAGAAATCTCTACTTGGTTCAAGAATTGTGAACACAATGAACATACTGACCCCTGTATTTCTAAAATCTCTACCAACATTTCTAGCTATGATTCAGGCAATGAAAAGGCACATTGTTTGCCATTTATCACATGCATCATTTGTTCCAGTGAAATAAACACTGTAGGCTATATGAAAGCATGTGATTTTGAACATTTATATAATAAATTTATATATTTAATATTTTGTTAAATAGAATTTAACAAAATAAGTGAAGTACAAAAACCTTTCAAACAAAACGGACACTTATTTTCAGAGAAGTGCACTACATTTTCAGTCTCATCCAGTCTGAAAACAATGCAGCAATCAAAAATGCAAATATAAATGTAAAACACATGTCTGTTAAAATCTAATACATTTCAAAGATAATAAAAAATAAATTAATAAACATAAATTGACAGTGTGCAGTAGGGCTTTTAAAAGTTACTGCTGTGGTATAAAACTGATAAACAAAAAAATAAATAATATATAATAATAATGTATAACAAATTATGCCTCTTTGTGGTTCCCATGATAGCGTTAAACATGAATTCATTTTGATGTAATGTAATTAGAACAGCAGTAAAACATAAGAGAACTGATATAAGAGACTGTCATGGTGAACAGATGTCCAAAAAATTTATTTGACAATTACAAGCTGATTGACCATTTTTTATTTCATCATAAAGTTAATGTAAGCCATGTTGCATGTTAAGGGTTTGGGGTTATGATGATTTAAATCAAGTAGGACCTTTTCCCTCATTTTCTTTTCTTTTCTCTAGAGACTATTTCTTAAGTAGAAGTTTGCACATCAGATGTCCAGCTAGACTAATGCAACTGCTGTTACACAAGCATATCAGTTGTTTTTACCTTTGTCCTACAGTTGTATTAATCAACATATTTCCAAAATGGGTTACTGTATATTGCGTATGTTAACCTAATGGTCTTGAAGATAAATGAGGGTTGATATTTAAAAAAGAAGAATTCTTGGATCTCTCTGTCAAATTGACAACAAGAAACATTTATACTTGACCACTCCTGTCTGGGATCTGAAATACTCTTGGCTGTAGCCCAATTTGTCTGGATTGGCAATGGTCAGACATTGTTGTGTTTATGACTGTTCATATTTCATATTGCTCAGATTGTTAAGGACACACAGCTTTACCACATCAGGGCTTTCAAAAAGACCAGTTCTCAGAAATTTGTTTTGATCAATTTCTGATGATTTGGGATGTCCTTGCTGAGAGACAGACTAGCTTTAGGATTATATTAAATATTGATCAAATGTTTTAAGTCTGTATAAATTCATACAAATGCTATTTTCATGTGTTCCGCTTTATAAAAGCAAAGGTCCATTTTGTGTTTCATTTCCAACTTCACTTTATGCTACAATAATTTTTCAGTGGATTTAACCTTATTTGATTTCACCTTATTATTTTCATTATTTTCTAACAGACTCATTTTTTGAAGGACGGCCTGTCACTTAATCTTTCACTAAATGGACGCTCTTCAGACACTTTCTCAGTATCTGTGTGCCAGAATGATCCTGCAGTGGAAACCAGGTAACACAGGTTATATTTATGCCAGAATACAAGAAGCATATGTTATGTGAAAAATAGATGTTTTGTCTAAAATTCTTTTTTTTTTTCTTTACGGAGGCGATATACTATTTTTTATCTTGACAGACATGCCAGAAAGGAATACAGAGAAAATTGTTTGCCTCGAACTAAAAATAAATGTAGTGGTAAAGCACACCACAAGGCTAAAGACTGCTGGCTGGGTCTGTCTGAACGTGTCATTTCTATCCTGTTCCACTATAGGACTTACAGTAGTAGTTTACATTCATCATGTATCACATTTATCATTTTCTTAGCATTTGTCACTTTCAATCTCTCTGCTTCCTGCAGGACACAAAAATCACTAATACGATCTCTACAATGTCTTAATTACATGTCTCCTGTCAACAAAGAGTGTTTTAAAAAGTGTTTTAAGATTTGCTTAAACAGCAATATTTGACATCAAAGATTTCATTAGATTTCAAACATTTCCTATCCAAACAAATCACCTGAGCATTTTTTTACTATTGTACTCCAACAATCAATTGTATGCCAACAATCATGCATATATGTATTTCTCCTAAGAAACATCTGAAACAAAAATGAAACATAACAAACAGAAGTCTTCTGAATTATGAAACAGCGTTTTTTAACAATATTACTTTTCTCTTGGTGCTTTAAAAAGCATACTTCTCCCATTCTGTTGGAATACTTGTCTTTTCTTTTCTGAGTACGTTTGATAGGATCTTTGTTTTTGCTGGCTGATCTTTTACTGTTCATATGCAGTTTTGGCTGAGCTCTATCAGACCACAGGGCATGTTTGTGAATGATTTTAATCATGAGGTGTATGATTTATTCTGGCATTCCCAATCCTTGTTACTTTTAGCAGAAACTTTAGTTGAAACTATCCTGGGTATGTTTGCCTAGCATTAATGCTTCTAAGAATATGCATGTATACATGTATACTTCCACACATATGAGGACAAACACATGCAGACTACATAAGGTTATATAAAAATGAATAATTACGTAAGTGACCTTAAACGGCAGTGTATATACACACACACACACATTCACACACTCTAGCCGACACTAAAAACAACATTACACTGAAGAAATAAAGGATTGAATAACCAAACTATCTCTGCTTTTAAAATCAGCATCCGTATTTAGTTGTTACAAATCTACACAAGCGCAACTTCAGCACATGTAAAGCATTAATATCTAAACTGTTACCAGATAAACAAATTCCTCAATGTGATTGTGAGTCAGTGTGGTTTAGGAGGTGTGTCAGTGCTGACTCATCAGATATCTGTGTCACCTTTCCCCACCCAGTTACAGACCACTGCCTCTTCACTCCTCGACAACACACAGCTGCTGATTCACACACACTATTCATCAGTCTCTGGGATCTCTCGACAAGTTTTTTCTTGTCGTTACAAAAGATGTTTGTTTGTAAAAAGTGAATATGTGTGATTCTCTGGTTTGGGTGTATAGAGCTGTGGTTTTCCATTTTCCAGTTTCAACTGAAATTTCACCAGTGTGCACAGATTTGCCAAGATCCCAAAATCATTGAGATTTCAATAGGAACTCAAAAACATGTCTCATTAATTTCTTCGAAGACCAAACTATAGGAAGTTATGCTATCCAAATCGATTTTAGTTTTATGCTCCTGTATGTCAAAAGTTGTTTAATTTGTGTCTATTGTGTCTATTTCCATTTCTCTTAATAAAATTAGGAAAAACATCTGAGACAGTAACTAAATGAACCACAAGTTAGGACCCGACACAGTATCAGACGTTTGTATATTAAGTAATCGTTTTTTACAGACTTAGTTTACATAGTTCCATAAATGGTTTTGGGGTTGAGTGTCGCCCAACAAATGAAATTGAGAACTCATATAAAATCACCAAAAGCATGGCATTACCTTTGGCATTGTTATATTATAAGCAATATCACATATTTTAGTCACCTATAAGTGACTAAAGGTTAAATAGTGGAAAACTCAACTGCTTAAATTTCAGTATGTGCAGTTCTATCTAATATTAATATGCTCTATAATGTCCATACCTCTGCAAACCTCTTTGGCTTATTTTGGCACAGGGACGTCCTGGCCTGAATCAAGTCTTGCTCTCAGCAGAGGGACATGCACAGTTTCCAGCATGCTGTGATAATGGCAGATTATAAATGAGACGCGTGGGACAGCAAGCTGAGATCCGCAGGCTCACACCCTCACGCATACATCCTCTCTGAGCTCAACAGAGTCACTTCATCTTCAGCTCCTGTGCAGGCTGTTACCTGTCCCTTACCAAAATGTGCCAGAGCGAATGAGAAACCATTGACCTTTCATTTTGTCAGTGTGATTTCTCATGTGAGATTATAAAAATGAGCTCTGGTTTTTCTCTTTTTGGCCAAGCTAAGAATGCGTGCAGAATAATACAATCCCTACTGTCAGAGGAACTTGACTATCGGGTTTTTGGATAATGCATAAGCTCAAACTAATTTTCAAAGAGTACTGCATAACAACTTTGTCTCGAAGGTCTCAGAACAAAGACTTAACCTCAAGCCGGGAACACTTCATTCAGCATTTACAAGGCTTACATTGATCAAATGACTTAACCAAAAGCAGTCAGAAGTCACTTCTCTGAATAGAGTTTGCTCTGTATTGCTTTGAAAGAGAAAACATACACTGCACTGGATTAATGAAAGCCAGAAGTAATTGCTAAACTGCTCTTTTACATAAAACACATATAGTATGTTTTGCATCGTTTACATGCATCTTTTGACAGGGCTGTGACTATGTTAGAAAGCTAAATGTGAAAATAAAAGGGCATGATAAAGAAATATCAGAACTATTTTCTTAGTTTGTTTTCTGTTTTGTTTAAGTCTCTTGCTTTTTAGTTGTTTTCCTCACCTAGACCTTCACCTTTGTCCTCTTCAACCAAACAGTGTCTGAAACTGTGCTAAGATTTGTTGAGATCCCATAGAGATTTTAATATGTACTCAGATTTCACATAAAATTTTTATAAGACCAAACTATTTGAAGTTACGCTATATCCACATTCATTTCACAGCTCTATGCTCATTGTGTGTATTTTTCCATTTCTTCTGGCAAAATTTAGGAGAAACATCCGAGACAAAGATACTTAAAGGAACCACTTCCAACATCTCTTAAGCTTTTAAAAAAGCCCAAAACATTTTTTACAAGATGGATGTCTCACTCTCTGTGTGTCCCATTGAGATTAGAGCATGTCTCTCCATTAATCCCTGCTCAGTTACGTCTGTCCACGCAGGGACGCTGAAAATTGCAAGAGCAATAAGGATTTTTAGGGGCATTATGACTGGGTTAATAAAACACAGCTGCCCCTAAAAGTCCCTCATTTTTCTTGCTGCCTTTTGGGTCCTCTTCCTAGACTCACATTTCAGCCGGCTTTCAATCTGGTGGCTGGGTGTCGGTAAAAGTTGGACACCCTTCCCTCCCAGGGGAAGCGCAGTCATGGAGCTGCTGTATCGCTTCCTTGCCTCTGTCTGCTGGAAGTGAGCAGACCCTGTTTGTCAGCCATCCAACAACTGAAAAGTTTAAATTAGGAAGAGAGTGAGGGGAATTTTAGCCTCCCTCTTCCCCTCAAGCATGCATGCCAGGGGTTTATAAATTGCACTAAAAAAGGGGGTTTGCTTTAGGATTTAAGTGGGTAGCTGAGAGGGGTGAATGAGTTCAATGCATTTCTGACCAGGATTGGTTGGTATTTCTGTGTTTATACATGCACTACAAACATGCCCATTAGACAGTGTGGGGGACCTTTCAATATTACAATAATACGTTGTTGAAATGTCTATGAAGCACGAGGATCTCGTTCCTACTTAATAGTTTCATAAGTGTGCCAAGTGGTTGAAAGGAGCTTTGCTGTTTTTACAAAGGAATAAAACTAATCGGGATGTTGTATGTAGATTTCTAATGGCTTATTTACAGCACACACAGCATTGTGATTTTTATAGAGAATTGTTTAACTTTGTTACTATTTAATAGTATCACACTCAAATTAGCATTTCATTACTTCTTATCAGACAAAATGTAAAACTTCCATAATAATTTGTTAAACTAACTACCAACACTGAATAAATAAATAAGTAACAAATAAATAATAATGCATTTCTAGTATATGTGTGTTATATTGTAACTGCTTGGACAGAAATTTAATTGAGGATTTTATGAGCCAGAAACTGGGACTTTGTAGGCCAGTTGAGAGAGTACATTTAACTACTCACCTTGCCCGCAAAGACCCAACCTCTAACACATTAATGTTTAAAACGATTTCATTGTTAAATAATTGTATATTAATTGTATACTTAGTAACTAAAAACATGCAATTACTAGTTTCACAATACTAAACCACTACCACTAAATTGTAATTATGCTTTGCCTGGCCTGTTTTGGTTCGTAAACAGAACTGTGATTTGCATATAAACATAAAGCCAAATAATTAAAACAAATGCCTCTTAAATTTAACAGAATGCTAAATTATGTATTTTTAACATTGGCATTTAACACTAAAATTAATTAATTTACCTCTGCTGGATTTCCACCGTTCAGAGCGTTGTAAGGTATGTACCAGTCCTGTTTTTTGATGTTTTTTCCATAACCGTGATAAATCGTATTAACACGGTACTAAACGAGCTGGAGAAAAGTTTGTCGGTCCAGTTCCAGTTACGATTGCTGTCAATAGCTATGAAATAAAAATGCAGCCTTCACTAAACCACACATATAACTTTCTTACGAGAAGAAGGCTCCACTTCTGAATACGCCACAGTGTTGTCATTCATGGAAATATCCTCTTGAGTTGATCGGTCAGTAGTGTTGTCCTGACTGTCAGCACTGCCGTCCGCCTTCTTAAAGACTTCACCTGGATCCTGCACACACTCGCGTGCCATGTGCGACTGCAGCTGAGCGCGAGGACGCGGCTCGTGCTGCTCCCTCCCTAAAATGGAATTCTAGGTAGCACGTGCGTTTATGACTGTCACACTCACAGACTGGCCATAGTTTTGGCACAACTTGGTCATCTTGGTTATTGCTTGGTCATCTGCATATTCATGAATGCGAAATGTCTGCGTGATGCGCGAAGCATTGAATGAATGTGCTATTTAAAGTGACAAGAAGGCGCCGAGTTCCTCGTAGGTTGGAGCAGTGAGTTGTTTCATTTTTATTGGTGTATACCAACGTTCATCTTTTGAGCGTAGACATTCACTGTCTTTGCATATACTCTACAGTATGTTGCGCAGCATCGTCTTTGCACAGATCGGTACTGATGTTTAGTTAATTTGGAGCGCCATCTTGCGGTCTATGTATTGCATTGCCTGCAGACACCTTGACATATATTTATTATCATTCTGCCATTTTTCTGAAACATATTTCTTTCTTTCAGATATACAATATTAAATGTAACACATGTATGAATCAACGAATATTTTATTCAAAAAGTTCATATTAGACCTATTTAGCACACACAGATTTATGATCTGAAGTTTCTAGTCATTTAAAATCGAATGTGACTTAAATCTACATTACAGTATTTTAACTGGTGAATATTTTGTAAAGCTGTGTTCGAGTGTGTTTCAAGTTATTTAAAATAAAAGCATAATTCCTCCCCTTTGTAGGCACGGACGGGGTTCGAACCCGCGATCTTCGGTTTACGAGACCGACGCCTTACCACTTGGCCACCGCGCCTGATAGCCGACAAGGCGGAAATAACGTCATTTGATTTGACTGGCATAACGAATTGCCTTCAATGAGCAAATGCATCTCATTTATACATATTTTATAAATGGTCTATCGTCATATTGGTATTTTAATGTAATCTGCTCAACTGGAGCTCATCTGGTGGATGTAACTTGGCCACGAGTTGTGCTGGCCATGGTGTAGCGTGTGCTGGAGTGTATTATTTAAAAAATATATATTAATCGTAGTAGATACAGTACTCAAAGTGGTACTTAGATGGTTATGCGTAATATATCGTGAGCTCTTAAAACGATGGGTTGTTAAAACCTGTCGTTCCCACCTACCGGGTGGAACAGGAACTGTTCAACAGCTGCCTGTACGAGCGTCTATTGCTTTCGTCAAATTCATCAAACATATCGTGTCAAAAGTAAACGTGAAACACCTTCAAAAATAAGCACTTTTGAGGTGTTTAGCAATACAGCAAGTAAGGAAAAGGGCAACCAAAGATGTATATTTTAGCTTTAGCGTCTCTAGGGAATATTAATATAGATTTATAAACATTCTTTGACATTAACTGTAATAATCAAGTGGGTATGAATACAATGCTATGGTATCTATAGTGCATATGATCCAGACGCAGATCTAATAATTGATGCTGCGTATCTATACATGCAATTATATAATGAAGAATGTAATAGAAACAATGTTTATGACAATAAACATTATTTTGTGCATACATGACTTTCTTGATTTGTCTATTATTAAGTATGTTTGTTATTGTGCATTGTTTATTCTTTCATTTTTCCTGGTTTGCCTTTATTGTATATAATTTACAATTGTTCTTGTCTATGTCATGTATGACTTCATATACTATTCTACCTCGTCCTTGGGAGAAATCGACAAAACAATAATTTAAATTCGTATTCTACTAAACAACAATGTGGCAATAAGTATATTGAATCAAAGTACACTCGCATGAATTATAGATTTAATTTGGTCAACAAATCATACTGGATCGGGAAGCAGAAGTGTCTCTTATGAAATTACAGAAAGCAATATTTTCAGATACGAGTTCCAGTTTACTCATTCTCCAACTAATAAAAACAAAGGCATTGCCAATTTAATATGTAGGCTACCGGTTTTTAAATCTCATGGTTGGTATATTTCTGTATAACTCGAAATAGGAAACATGAACAACCCAAACGTCTAATGATTATATTTACAAACCCCGGCCTTCCTCTCCTCCGTTAGCCTCTACTCCGAGTCTGAGCTGAGGAGGGGAAACAAATTTCCCGCGAAAACGTAATAAGCGAAACGGAAGGCGGCGTGAGCTGAACAGCAGCACACACTCTACCAAACTTGACTGTAATTTTCAACCTCAAGCTTTTATCAGCTGTGCGGAATACATTCAAGAAGGAGGCGGGTAATATTCCCAGCACTTTCGCCTTTAGGTTGTTTCCTATGGGGCGCAATATTTCTCAGATTACGTGTATATTCTTAAAGATTAAACGGTAGTTTATGTGAATATTCCGATAGCGACGCGATAGCGAACGGCTAAGCTTTTCTAAGCTATTCTCTGCTGCGAGATAGCGGGAGTTTTTTCAGCCGGTGGGGGTTATATTAAAATATTGTGTTTACTATCAAGTCAGCGATTCAAATTACATATGATCCGATAAGACATGTAAGAGATTTCATTAGGGGTTCAATTCTAGCCGTGGATGAAACATTGTCGCGCTGTTTTCTGTGTATACATACACCGTCGTATCGTCGCGAATTCCATCCGGTGTGTAAAACAAACTGAACTGCCGGCTTGTTGATGTTAACTGTTACTTTGTTGAGGGGGCGAACCAGTCTCGGCTGCTGCTTTCCCTTTGTTTGGGCACAGGACTCTGCTGAATCCACTGGAGTTCCGTTTCAAACATCTGATTCAACCACGAACGCGATTTTAGGATGGCTCCACAAAAGCACGGCTCGGGTGGAAACGGTTTTTATGCCAGCAGCACTGCTAAAGCGGCTAATGGAGGAGCACACATATCGTCCGGTGTTGTGATGACTTCAGTCAAGCGACCCAAGATGGAGCAGATCCAAGCCGACCACGAACTCTTTCTACAAGCCTTCGAGAGTAAGTTCCTCTGGGTTTGCCGCCAATCCGACTGTAATACAATGCAATTCATATTTCCGCAGTTTTGCGGGGTTTTTTTTTTTTGCGCCAACCGTGTTTTAAATATAAAGATTTGACGCCGTTTAGCAGGTTGCTAACATTATCGCACCAAACTTGTGGTCACGTACGTGCCTTTGTGTTGAGTCAAACCACTGCCCTGTGTGTCAGTAATAAAATATGACCCTAAAGCCCCAAATGCTGTCTAAACACAACAAATTATTGTTTATGTAGTACGATTTCCAGTATCCGATTGTTTCACGACATTCCTAGCTTGGAGGCTAAACAACGATACCGACCACAAACTGTCTCCAGTTGCCTATAAAATACCAAAATATGTCTTCGGATGTACGGTATTTAAATGATTTTTGGTATAATTTTGTCATAAATAATACGACTCTTCTTTTTTTGCCTAGGCCACATCCTATATAAAAATTCAACACGTGCATCAGGAGAGATGGCACGTGCTTTATGGTGCCTTTATGTCTTTTTAGTTAGATTAAAAAAGAGAGAGAATTAATAGTAATGAACAACAGCAATTTCAAGGAAAATTACGTTATATATTTTTACGTTATATATTCTCTACAGCTGGTGGCTACAAGTTGTCCTACCAAACTGCTACCGTGATTCATGTCAAAAAATGTCATTATAAGAAGTAAATGACTGTTTTGGTAGGCATTAGTATGATGAAAATCATGTCTTTTCTAATTTGACCCACATCTATCAAAAACTGTTTATGTATGGCTTTTTAATGCCTCTAAACTTCTGTTCACAGAACCAACTCAAATCTACAGATTTCTTCGGACAAGAAATCTCATAGCAGTAAGTAGACCTAGACCATGAAGAAATTATATAGTAACGTAATTTAAATAATTATAGCAATAGATTAATATATTGTGTCTTTGTTTTCGTTTTATCAGCCAATCTTCCTACACAGAACTCTTACATACATGTCCCACAGAAACCCGAGAACAAATGCAAAAAGGTAAAATGATTTCTGCTTGTAATAGGAACTTTGTTACTCTTTTTCTTTTTGTTGATCAAATCACCACACCTTTCATTTCCTCGTACCTGTCTGACATTTATTTGCATGTTAACAGAAGCATTGTAACTGACGTAGGTTCTTCAGTCTGGATATGTTGGTTAAGGATTAAATGTCTTAATATACGACAGATACCAAAATGAAACATTGACTCTTGTTTTTTGGCATCTGTTGCTTCAGAAAGTGCTTTAATGTGAATGATCTGCTGTTCAAAGTGGAGAAATCAAAGGTGGATCAGGAATCCCACAAGTAAGATGTTTTTTAATCGGTTTTATTTAATTCCCTTGCTTTAAATATGCCTAAATAGAAAATGAACGCAAAACGTTTCAAATCCTGTGTTTTCCCCTACAGCATGGCTTCAAATCTTCAGCTCACTTTCACTGGATTCTTCCATAAAACTGGTAAGCTAACATAAAGCATTTCAAGCCTTGTGAATAATATCATCTGAATAATATCATCTGACCAGACAATTTGTTGTTTAATGTATCAGATAAGCCATTGCAAAACTCAGAGAATGAAGAAAATTCAGTGTCTGTGGAAGTGCTGCTTGTCAAGGTCTGCCACAAGAAGAGAAAGGTAAAACTTTGTCCTTGTATCCCAATCAACACAAATGTCCCTTACAGTCTTTATTAAATGTTGCATCTGACTAAGGTCAATGTATCAACTTAGCCTGTTCTCATTCATGAAATAGTTGGTTTTCATCTATGCTAGCTAGCACATTAGTTTTAACTCTTACTATTATGGTTGTGTTTAGGATGTGAGTTGTCCAGTAAAGCAAGTGCCTACAGGCAAAAAGCAGGTGCCTCTGAACCCAGACAGCAGTCAAACCAAGCTGGGAACTTTCCCCACGCTGATGGTGCCCAGCCAGGAGTTTGAACCCAGTAACAGCCACATGGTGAAGTCTTACTCGCTTCTGTTCAGAGTGTCTCGTCCAGGGGGAAGAGACATCAGCAGTGTGACCAACAGAGATACCAGTATGATTCTGAGCTTTTATACAGAACTTATAATAGCGACCTTGCGCCTTTTAACAGCAATGTGCAGTTCATTTTAACATTCGTTTCATTTTTTGTTTCTTCTAAGATGTTATTGAAGAGCTTTCTAACAGAAAGAAGAGATACTTCTCTCATCAGGATGATGGAGAAACTACATTTGTGGCACAGATGACTGTGTTTGATAAGAACAGGTATACTGAAATGTTTAATACTTGTAATATTATTATATGTATGCTTGTTTTTTTGGTTTGTAAAATATTATGCGTTCTGTTAACAGACGACTTCAGCTTTTGGATGGCGAGTATGAAGTTTCCATGCAGGAGATGGAAGAGAGTCCTGTAGGCAAGAAGAGGGCAACCTGGGAAACCATACTAGATGGGAAGGTCAGTTATAGGAATTGTGTGTGTATTAATGCATGTCTATTCAGGATTATTGTGGGTTATTAATTAAACATTACTGTGTGTCTCAGTGGCTGCCACCCTTTGAGACCTTTTCTCAGGGACCCACACTGCAATTCACCTTGCGATGGACCAATGACACTGCTGACAAAGGAACGGCACCTGTAGCCAAACCACTGGCCACGCGCAATTCTGAATCCAGCGCAGTGGACAACAGCAAATCAAACAATATAAAGCCTCCA
Source organism: Beaufortia kweichowensis (assembly GCA_019155185.1). Classification (NCBI taxonomy): domain Eukaryota; kingdom Metazoa; phylum Chordata; class Actinopteri; order Cypriniformes; family Gastromyzontidae; genus Beaufortia; species Beaufortia kweichowensis. Next base: position 6,885,732 of record CM032804.1, read on the forward strand.
CAGGCAGTAGGTAAGATCACAAGAAGACTTTTGGGGCAGTAATTTCTCTTCAAGCAGCTGTTTTTAGTTACTGAAGAAAGGTACAAAAAGTTAATGCATTTAGTTTAATTCTGCACATTAATATGCATTAATGATGTAAGGTTGGTGTTTTTATCAAAGCCCAAAATCTGATTGGTCTGATATGTTTTGAGGTAAAGAAGGAATCTTGAAATATTTATAAAGATTCTGTTTTACATGATTCTGTTTGTGTGGTTGCAGCTGTTAATGATCCACTTGGAACTGATCTACCAGTAAGAAGAGAGCAAACCCATATTGAACCTCGCCAGAAACTAAGAGTTTATTATCAGGTGGGTAACGTGCATGTATAACTTTATCTAATGACACCACTGATATTTCCTTAAACTGTTAAATAAGATGGAATACGTAAATCTTAAACAACTCGTTTAGTTTTATTTATAAAAACTAAACCTTGCTCTTGCCATAAACATAATACAGAAATAATACATACAGAAGAAAGTTTTTTTTTTTTTTTTTTTAATCCTCCACTGTGTTTGATTTGGCAGACGAAAGACCTGCTGCCACATTGTGCTATGACATTCTCAGATGTATGTGATGTGCTGCTGTGTGGTCATGATCTGAATGTCAATCCATTTCTTTTGCAGTTCCTGTACAACAATAACACACGGCAGCAGACAGAGGCCAGAGACGACCTGCACTGTCCCTGGTGCACGCTGAACTGCCGCAAGCTCTACAGCCTCCTTAAGCACCTGAAGCTCTCGCACAACCGCTTCATCTTTAACTATGTGGTGAGCAACATCTCCCAAATCACATAGATTATATAGTGATAATCAGAAGTATTACAATACTATAAATATTTAAAGGTGTGTAGTGTGTCATTCTGCAGTTCTGGCCAACATGTTGGACAAAAATAATGTCTGTTTGCAAAGTTTTGGACAGCAGTCCTGCGCTAGACTCACACCATTGGTTGAGCTAATTTTGCAATCTTAAGATGCTTTTTTTTTTTTTTTGGCAAGCTATTTTTACTCTTTGCTTATCAAGATGGTTCAAAAGGAAGTATTTTAATGTGGAAAGAATCAGCTTTAAAAACACTGACCTACGGTTTGTGTGATTCACGTTTGGTGGAAGTGTTTATACTGATATAGCTTTGTTGATCTCATCCAGCCTCACCCTAAAGGAGCCAGAATAGATGTGTCGATTAATGAATGCTATGATGGTTCTTACGTGGGCAACCCTCAGGACATCCACTGCCAGCCCGGCTTCGCCTTCAGCCGTAATGGACCAGTGAAGAGGACTCCAGTCACACACCTCCTTGTCTGCAGGTCTGTGCACCTTTGAAAATAAAATAAAAATGAATCTATATTCGTATTGGTGCTCATAGCTGTTTTTATACCAAAGCTAGTGTTAGAATTGTGTGTTTATATTTTAAAATTGCATTTGTTTTCCTGTAGGCCCAAGCGCTCAAAGCCCAGCCTCTCAGAGTTCCTGGAGTCTGAAGATGGAGAACAGGAACAGCAGCGTACTTACATCAGTGGCCATAACCGCCTTTACTTCCACAGTGACAGCTGCATGCCGCTCAGACCACAGGAGATGGATGTGGACAGTGAGGATGAGAGGGACCCGGAGTGGCTCAGGGAGAAGACCGCTATGGTGAGAAAATAAAGAACATTTAGATGTTTCCAATTGTCTTGCATTGTTGTTCAGTCACTGTTGGATGTTCTGCACCTCCTGCTTTTAAAATCCCAAAAACTGAAATGTTTTTATCTTCCTAATCTTTAGCAAATTGAAGAGTTCACGGATGTTAATGAAGGGGAGAAAGAGGTGATGAAGATGTGGAACCTGCATGTAATGAAACATGGGTATGTATAATCACTGCTTACTCATTGGAGTGTTTTGATTATTGCTGAAATGACCTGATAACGTGCTATCTTTCTTTGTTTTTATATTACTGTGATTTGTATTGTTCATTTTTTTGTCTTCCGTGTGGCATTAATGAGCTTATCACTTTGCTTGCAGATTCATAGCTGACAACCAAATGAATCAGGCCTGCTTGTTGTTTGTGGAGCAGCACAGCAGCATCATCATCAAGAAGAATCTGTGCCGAAACATTCTTCTCCATCTGGTCAGCATGCACGACTTCGGCTTAGTCAATACTGTGACCATAGACAAAGCCATGGTTCTCCTCAGAGATTTGCAACAACTAAAAGATGGCGAAGAGCAGTCTCAAGACAATGACACTAGCGGTGCTGCAGACAGTGGTGGTTCCAGTGGCGATGGAGAAGTCAGCGTATAAAGAATCAGAATCTCTGAAACCTGCTACCAGTGATGGATCCATTTCTGAATCTGGTGTCAGTGGGCGTTACGTGCCCCCCGGATATGAGAAGCAACGTTCTGCACAGGCACTGAGTTAAAGGTGGTGTAGAGTTAGCAAAGGGTTGTGTGGTTTGATGGTGCCATGATTATAATACACAGATTGTGATTTTTGGCCTGACGTCACCCATTGTGAAAAGCAATTCTCTTTCTAGATTGGAATTACTTGAAGATGTCATTAGTCTGTGTAATGGACTACATTAACGGGTAATTTCCAAAATCGCCCTCTGTTTTTTTTTTCTCCCCACACAACCCTGTAGCTCTAGCGAATTTTTAGCACTTGTTTTAGGTGCCTGTTTTTAAAAGAACTATGAAAAGATTTTTTTTAATATATTTTGAATATGGATGGGTTGAAATGGCTCCTGCAAGCTTGCTTTTATTGTATATTTTTACAGGGGTCGGTGTACTTGTTCTGAAAACTTGAACTTTTTAGTTTTGCTTGTGTATAGTTTTTTTTTTTTTGGGGATACTTTTCTTTGACACTGTGGTTTGGGCCACCCCTACATCCATTTTTTGTCTTCGTTTTTGCATTTCATCTGGACCAAAGTTTCGTTGGTCGGTTCCTGGTGACTAAAGCAAATTATCCACATCAACCACACTTGAGGACGTCACATGACTCGGATCAAGGATTGATGTCAGGATGGGGCAGTGTTGCAGACTGTCTACATTGATAAGACACTGTAGTGTTTATAAAGTTTGCTGAGCCTTAAGAGTTCTGCTGACCTTGCAACACGGACACATACAGGTACAGGGTACGGATAACACAGCATGGTGAAACGCCTCGCAGCAATGTTTACACTTGCCTTAGCCATGAACACATGGATTCTTACGCAGAATTTGAACCTTTGGTGAACTTTATGCATTTAAAGCATGTGCAGATTTAGATAGGCAAGCACTGCTTTCAGTGACATTGTACTGCACACAACGCTGTGTCCAGTCACATCCAAATGCATTAAGTTTATCACCATGCATCTGCTCTGCATAGTCCTTATGCTTACGTTTCTCTTGGATCTAGCTGTCCATTAGTTTTAATTTGCTTTCACATGTTTCTGAGCAATCCTGTTGTACTATGTAAATAAGTTTAGTAATATGAAATGATGGCTTTGCTGAAGGTGATTATATTAAGATTATTTTAGACCAAAGTGAAATGGCTACAGTTTTTCTCTAGTTTTCTCAAGATTTGAAATGAAAAACGTATGTCCTCATAGTTGTTTTTTGTATGCATCTGACTTTTAATTCTTTCCTGCTTTGCTAAGACTGTACACTGGTTAAAATGGTCATCACTTTTGATCCGTGTTTGAGATTACATGATGAAGTGGTTATGTAACTGCTATCACATAATTCTCCCAATACTTGCATACAAAGACCAGCATCAGTTACACACAATGTTGTTTGATTTAAGTTGATGTCAAAAAAGAAATCTATATCATGAATATGATATGAACATTATGAAACCAACTTGTTCAGTCTGTAAATTATGCTGAGACAAGTGATATTTAGGTTTTCTATTTAAAATAAAGTTTTTTTTCTGCAGTGGATACCTCACAGATGGTGTTTTTATTTTTTTCAGCTGTGCGGTCAACATGGTAAAACCCAAAAGATTAGTTCCAAACAGTTTATTAAATTGCAGATGTTCAGTTGAATTCTTACAGCTTTTCTGAGAAGGCACAAGCAAATGAGGTAAATACACATTAAACTGTCACAGTTTTATAAATAGAGTTAGTAGAACAGACATCATGTGGGTGTATCATTGTCTCGTGTGTCTGCGCAAACAAAAGCTAAACAGATTAGAAATGTTTTCTTGATAAATTACATAGTACCTTGTAAAAAGGATGTTCTGTCTCAGAAAAACTGAGTCTCAGATGTCTTTGTTGGGGCCAATTTGTAAAAATTGTAACACTATTACTGTATGGAAGGATAAGCCAGCCAAAAAAAACATGTACAGTATAAGAAGGACAAAAGACACAAAAATATGTGTCAATAAAAACACTCGATAACATATAAATGGCACAACATTGCAAACAATCACAGTTCCTCATTCTCTTGGAATCTACTGAACAGTATTGTGTTGTTGAAGCTGTGAAGAAGAATCATTTGCACTACCGTTGGATGGAAAAATTCAAAACAGTACTTAATAACACTGAGGTCAGTACCGGGCAAACGACAATAAAGAACATGTCTGTAGATACATCACGCTTACTATTATATGATAATTGGATCAGCTTGTAATATTTAAACAAGTGAAATAGGCTACAGATTTGTGTATATTACACAAGTGCGCTCCACATATGAACTACAGAAGAACGGATTGTCTGAGCATTGAATATAGTGCACTTATTTGCTATTATTTGTTAAGTACGCATTAACTAGTTTGAATGCTCAGGAACTTCACATTAGATTATTCTTTCTGTGGTAAACCAGACCAGCATGCTTTGCTACTCGTTATCTGCAACAAAAGGTCTTTACTGGACTGTATTAACATGTCTTTTGTAAATTTGTACTGTTATGCAAAGATCAATACACAACATAAAACAGGTATAATAAGGCCATAGAGTAGTGACTGGCCTCATATCACAGAATAGAGAAAGTGTACTGTTATTCTGTGATATGTGGTTCTCATAATACAAAATTAGAAACGGCTTAAAGGGCAAAATGACAGAAAATGTGATGTCAAAACACTGTAAGTGCTGGGAGGAAGTTTGACAAAATTAAGGAACTTGAGGTCTTGAATTCAAAACTGAATAGATTGATGCGGCACAGTCCAGCACACTGGATCTTTTATTATTATAACTTAAAAAAGAAAACGGAATCAAAACACCAGCACTTTCCATCCAGGGTGTGTGAAGGAGCATCCGAAAAACAGGCTGTCTACAACCTGATCCAGCAGCCAATCAAACACCACTTCTCTGTTTCCTGAGCCAATCGTCACCCTTAACTTGAAGTTTCCCCTATCGCTAGGGTTGTTGTTGTTGCTCACAGGAAAGATGTTGACCACTTCCATGTCAAAGGTCACAGATGAACCAACAGTGACGGCTGGCAGCTGGTTGGTCATTTCTTTTCCATTCACAAACACAGCACCTGAAAGAGCAAAGAACATACACATGGCCATTCAATAATGACTTGTTTATTGATACATATTAATACAAATAATTAAATAGCAAATATTAAATGCATCTTTCTGTTTATTTAGTGAAAAACAAGCCTCATGTCATACCATTGGTGGAGATGCAGACAGCTTGGTCCCTCTGCAATGAGTCTGTGCCGGTTCTACTGTCTGCACACACACCTAAAGTATCCCGCTTATCTGTTGGTCCCGCTGCTGTGATCCTGCAAACCCAACAAGAGGTAAGACATCACATAAGCTTACAGCAGAATTTTGGTGGAAATAATTACTACAAACATTGGGTTACTTGTTCATCATATTCCTTTTTTATGTAAAAGCAACATTCTTTAAACGCAACTTTGTCATCATAAACAAATAATGTGATATCTACTTTTGCTTGTGTAGATTTCTATTCCACTATGACACGTAATTGTGAGTCAGTTTTGACTCCTCCTCTGACTGCAGCTGCCTACTCTCAAATGCGTTCAAGGTGAGTCGTTTGGCATTTCATGAAATCTTAATGAATTATGATGATGTACTTGAAAGTGAGGGTCTGGCCACAAAAGTAGGTGGGGGAGTTGGAGTAGAGCACACCCCCGTGACCCGGTGTCGAGTCATTCCGCATGGTGATGTTTTTCCTACTGCTTAAAATGTAACCATCCACACCTGGACGCCATTCTGTAAAGCACAATAAAACACTGCGAGTTAAAGAAAGCGAATATAATGTTTGAGAGCATTCGCCTAGTAGTTGCTCAGTATGTACCGTGAGGTGCGAGCGTGGTGTAGCCGGTCTGTGGGATGCTCCATGGGCTCCACTCGGTTCGGCCCTCCCCTCTGGCACACACGCGGAACAGGTGGTCCATATGCGGGTCAAGGTGAAGCACCAGAAACTCTGAGTCTTTACCGATGTATGCGTCCTCGTACTGAGAAGAGTTACCACGACGATACTGTAATCGGTAATCTTGAGGGGTAAAGTCATCATCCACCTACAGACAAAGGGTGGGATGTGAAGATAAATCCGCTTTGCAGCTCAACTGATTTTTTTAAAGAATATTGTGTATTTTATAAAGTATGAATGATCATTTTTAATTAGTATGTAAACAGACACTAACTAGAAGACATGGGCTGACCTTGCACCAGCGCACTAACACACCGCCTGGTCTCTCCACCAGCTCTTCAATCTGAACCGGCGGATGAGACGCCACGCTGCCGTGACGAGCCACATGTGTACGGAACATATGCAGCAAAGAGTCATCCAGCTGCGCAGACAGACAGGGCACATCCACCAGCACAGGTACCTCAGGCAGGCTGAGGACACACACATGTAATGATGTATTCATATAAACGGTCTTTCAGTGTTATGAAATACAATATTGGTTTTCTAGATTATTGCAAATCAGGCTTCAATTATGTAACGTTTACTCCAAATTGTTTTTCAAAAATTGTTTTATAAATAACTTCAGTAGTAAATTACTGCTGTAATTGCAGTACAGCAGGTATGTTTATTCTGGAAAATCAAGAATATGAACATGTTTTCTTTTATTGTTATTCTCAAGAGTTGAATATCTCTATTAGTATCTATTCAGTGTTTCTAGATCCGAACTATCCAAACTCTTCATTCACAGCCTAAGCTGAATCTTGTTAGGTGAATGAGTGTTTGTACTCCTCACCTGTCCAACTGGATCTGCAGGGCTTTCTTAGTAAAGGTGCCTAGCTTGTCCTCCTTTTCATTTATACCACAGCGGATGGCAGCCTCCCCTGCAGGGACAGTCAGACAATAGGATTATTATCGTCATACTTTTACAGAGTGCTATATCCATTGTTCTCTAAAGGAAATTTAAGTGATTCTTTTGATCTTGCTAACCAAGTCAATTAATCTAAGAAAAACAGGGATGGTACGGTTTGTTACTTCACTTACACCTTTAATCAGCAAATGATTTTAATTGCCAGTTATTACCCAAATGACAGGTCCAACAAAAAGGATTGGGCCAACAGATAAAATGTTTTATATTTGCCCTGTCAATATTTTAGTGGCCCACATTGGTGAAAGCATTAAGTATCAAATGAATAACGAATAACAATTTTATTAATTTTATTTAATAAAATTTGTCGTATATTATTAATTCAAAAGGATCTTCTTTTCTCTGTACACCAATTTTAAAAAAAAAACTGTATCACTGATATAGTCCCTCAAGCTGTATATGATAGATCTCACTGACTACCCTAAAATAATTAGGCATTTTCTACCAGACGACTAAATCTAAAAAATACTTTCTCATAACAAATTGTGATATTTACATACTTCAAATCCCATTATTATGTGAATCACATCTAATTGTAGCTTATAAATCACTGCAGTCTATTGTAGTGGTTGACCTCCAGTGCTGTGGCTGTGAGCTCATACACACTCACCCTCTCTGAGCAGCTCATCAGCTGTACTGATTCCATGTTCAATGAGCTTCTGGCAGTCGTCTAAGGGGCTGACGCTGTCCAGCTCGATGCTGTCCACCTCCTGCAGCAGAGCGTTCAGTCTCTCAGTCAGCAGTCGGCTCACTGCCGTCTGCAGATCCTGATAGTGCCGTTGCAGAGTCTCGCGGGTCTGGCTGGCACTGCCCCGCACCTACACACACATGGCATATTCCAATCGAATTCTATGTTCTTACAGTACATTTATTATGCAGGAAACATTTCCTTTAAATAGATTAATTAAACAATGAATTAGTGCAAAATGCAAATACATATCAAAAACCAGCATGTTTATGTAAACTACTAATTAGATTCACAGGCTAAATTACATCTATCAACTGGGTTTTGTTTAAACTAGTGCAAGTTATTTTATCATGTAAGGGTTAAAGATGGTTATATTACACATTTAAAATGACAGATTATGTCTATTAATAGGTTTATAAATTAATGCAAAAATAAGTTGTAACTGTAAATCAAATATTTCTTAAGGTTACATAAATCAAATTAGCCACTATTGGATGTTTAACAGGCACATTTATATGAACGAGACAGTAGATGATGTTTAAGGCTGAAAGCGGATGTGGTTATGACTGGATGGTACATTTCACTTTACTTGATGCATGTTTCAGAGTTACTGCTTCACCTTCAGCAAAATGGAGTCAAGAGTGACAGGAAGCCTGGTGGTTTACAATGAAAAAAAAACACTCAGTTCCTCTTATCTTGCGAACATGAAACTCAGGCTTGTAAAAAGAGTAACGCCTCTTAAAGGCTCCACAGTGCCAAAAAGCACTGGTACAAAATGATTGAAATTACTGAATCACTAATTGAAATACACTGAAAAAACAGCTTTTAATATTTCAACTTTCACTGTACCAAAGTTAAAACCGAACACACTCTGAACACACTCTGAACACACTCTGAACCACTCTGAACCACTCTGTAATTCTGAGAATTGTTGAGTCACATTTTTGGAATGAGGAATGTTTCAGGCCTTTATAATCAGTGAAATGTGACGATGGCTCATGCGAAAGCACGCTGACATATGCATGCACAGTGCAAAAACAGTAAAATGGGTCATCATGCGGATTGACAATCATGACGACTAGCACAGTGGTACTCGACAGACTGCTGTCGGAGTGTGTAGGTAGGGAGATAACACTCCAGGAAGTGAGAAGACAGTCTAAAATAACACAGATAACGTAGAGCAGGATAAATGCACAAAGCCCAAAAGAGAGACTGTTATTAATCAAGCCTGCTGGAAAGTGCTTTGTTTGCGGCTGACGCAGGAAATGCGTCTGTCCATAGACGTGCATTATTCCTCATACGCTTAGTTCTTATCATGATCGATCTGAATACTTTGAGCCAGGACAAAATCTCTTGGCTAAATATTGTTATTCGTGACAATGCGCTGTTAGGGGTGTGTGGAGGCAGGATCTCAGAGGAGCTGCTGGTTTTGGATGGGGGCGATTAAAAGCGCAGAATCCCCATCACAGGATGTTTAGACTTAGCTCAGGACTTGGAGCTTTGGGATGAGGCTAAGGTCATATGGATCTATGAAACTCTGTATTTTGATCTTATTTGTTACTTATCACAGACAGACATCATACGCCATTGGTTCGTATTTGACTAGTGGCAGTCTGCCTCGCAGGTAACAAAAACAAAAGTCACTTGTAGGTTTTAGGGAAGCCTCAGCAGCTGGGAAGAAGTAAAGAAGTTAATCGAAGAGGAAGCGAACAAGAAAAGTTTACTAAGCTAAAAAAGGTATCCGGTAGACCAAAATCTTATATTACAGATGACAGTAATGGTACTTAACATGATACATTACACAGATGGATTTATGCATTTGGCATCTGTCTATTATATAATACTTTGGTTCAAAATGAAAGACTAAAAGGAAGCAAATGACTTAAAAGCCACCTGCAATATTTTCTAAAAATAACCTGCAATTTTATGTTTCAAACAGAGTTGGTGATGGACAAACAAAGCTTTAAGTGTTGTTTAAGTGCTGTTTAAATGCATTAAGCACATGAATCTTCATACAAAGAAGCCTATACAAAGACAAGAAATAACACAGGAAGTAAACGGTAACATGGTCAATGTACAGTTCATGCATTGACCTATAGACCACACCGCTGTGTCTCTGTTTCGAGCCTAACGGTGCATGGCATGTGACACGATCAAATCAGATGGTAAGCACATATGGGATCTCGCTCAGACGGCTACACACGCTGTGAGGTTAATCACAGAGCACCATAGGGTGTCACAAAATCACTAGTCAATGAACAGAGCAATTTAGGATTTAATTCTTCATCTCGTGGAGGACGTGGTTAAACATTTCCAAATTTACTGTCTCTTATGAAGAGCAGGAAATAACAGGCTTGTTTATGCTACGAATGCGGCATTCTGGGAAGTGGGGGGGAAGGAGGAAGTTGGATAAGATGCCAGAAGCGGGAGTCTGCAGATAACAGCGAACAGCAGGCCGGCTTTGCATCCTACATCCACCCCGGGAGACACGCAGCATGAATCAGCCCTTCTGTGCTGACCAACAGGCATCCTGGCACTGAGAGCCGAAACACTTTACCAAGATGGCAGAAGTATCACTTTTGCCTTCTCGAAAACACCCATGTGTCACATTATTTTAGTACTGTAGAGAGAAGCCACTATCTTTATGAGTGAGATTGACTTGATGTTGTTTTTTACAGTGTGTTTGAGGATATTATGTTATTATTGTAGGTGCTGCATGCTGGATGCGATCAATAGCAATCTCATTACGGTCAGAATGGGTTTGGCATAAATGTAATGGTGCCTTTTAACCGAAAATGACACAGTGTCATATTGTATCGCCCCACCCATTTATGATATATCTCTGGTCCTTGACATAATGTACATTCAATTTTCTCATTAGTTGAGATTGTGGGATGTCGTGCAGCAGTTTCACATTCGGTGTGGACAGACAAACTGCACATCATTGAAAATGGTATTATAGATTTAGTTTTTTCACAGCAGTACCTGTTTGCGTGCCTGGCTGAGCCCATGTAGTCTCTGCTGTAATTCGCTCCTGTAGTTCTGTGCTGCCTCGATGCTCTCCTTCGCCTCCTGCAGCAATGCCTCCGCCTCTATTGACATCCTCGTGGGCTCTGCCAAAGCACAAATATCAAAGTGTAGGAAAACATTTTCATTGATAGAGATTCAGTTTGGATTTCTCATCCGTGACGTTATAACACTTTAGGGACAAAACAGAACCCAGAACACACCCACTGTGGAAAATGTCACGCTAACAAAGCTCCAGTAATAATAACAGAAGCATGAAATACCATACTGGCTCCAACAACAGAGCCTGTTCCTGAGAGACTGCAATCCTATGAAAAAATGTAACAGTGACAATAGCAGAAAAAGTGAAGGATATCTTTAACTATGTCATTTCCATGCGTGTTTTGAATCATAAAACACATCCTCGATGTCTTATCTGTATTCTGAGCTCATGCTGCAGTCACATATAGTTATGACTACAAGTCTCAGCCAATATGCAGCACTGTAGCCTTGAGAAACCACATCCATGTCATCTATCACATCAGTGCAAATATCACAGGAGTCACGGAAATGATTCACTGTAGGCTACATTTCACTTTATTTCTGTTGAAAACAAAACCTCATGTGAAGTGTTTGCTGTAAACGTACTTTTTTAAAACACAAACCGTAAAAATATGAGGTATGTTGATAGATATCTGTCACTTCTTTACTGATTGGGTGAAAGCTGTTTACAACTAACATGCTACAATGAAACCACTTCCTTGAATGTTGAAATGAAAGTAGTCACATTTCTTTCATCTGCCCATGTGGATTAACTTCACACAAATGACTGAACCTATCCAAACAGAGTTCCCTGATGAAAACTACACCTCAAACCTGTACAATAGTGAAAGCATTGGTACCATTGTACAGAGAAGACAAAAGCTGCCTGGTTGTGTATTTGTGTAAGTGAAAATGAATACAGGAACAGGTGGATTGGCAGCTCTGTTCTGTGAAACCTATTCAATTTACTCTCATTTTTCACAAAGACACACACCTTTGTGAACCTAGCAGAGAATGACTCAACTCTCATCCCAATGCACAACTAATTGTGACCTGCACCAACAAGCCTGTACATTCAGATTACACACTCATAATCTTATGATCAATGGTTTCAAAAATGATGAACGGGAGTAGCTGCATATTTAGCAGATTTTGACATTCAGTGTGACAACTGATCAAAGTGGGTTCCCTAAAATAATTTGCAGTTTGACAACAGGGATCCCAGACTTGGGGTTAGTAATCTAGGCAAAGAGACTGATTCTTTCCCACAAGCGAATACATTAGGGAGCACAGCATAGGACTGGCTTTCACATGGATATAGTGACCTAGATTCAAAGGCAAAATAACAAATCTGCCAAACAACTTTATAGCTCTGATCACAAAATTTGTGCTTTGTTTCACAAACTGTATCCAGCCACTATGTATCCACTGAACATGCACTGTATAAACAAATGTTGATAAACTAGCATAAATCTCTCATCCTGCTGCCCTTAAGCTTTAAAGTCTCTTATAAAAAGCGTATTCCCTTTTGGTCCAGTTCCAGCACTACAGAAGAGACTGTAATTCTCTACGGGCCGCACAAATGCATCGTACACAACACTCAACATGTTCATACATGCTTAAAACAAACAAAAAAACAATAAAAGCCTGACAAAATGACGATCAGCAGAAATATATACACTGCACATATTATAAAAACAAAAGCAAAGACACATGAAAGTGATAACGTTTTGCATTTATCGGAAACTTTATGAGTAGCATTTCATAAGGCACTTCTATGACAACCGCATACTCATCACTTTACATTAGTAAATTACAGTAAGATCGTCAAACTGCTCCACCCATAAACATCATCATTAAGAATTAGGACTTTTAATTAAACTCTAAAACATAAACGTGTCAAGATCATAAACTACTAGTTTATGGTTTCAGGAATTTTACCTTATGCGATCCTGTCTTGTGTCATATTAACTTCTGCGGTGTAGTTCCGCCATTGACGTTTTGGCAACAGCCGAGAGCTGCAGGCGAATATTTTCACTTTGATACAAACCTTTCAGCCAATCAGATGGCGAATCAGCCTGTTTTCCTACTGTCCGCTGTCATTTACAGCCAATCAGGTGACTCTAGGCTTTTGACTCCCGCCCCATTTTGTTAAAACCCAAAGCGCATAAAGGAAGCTTATGGCAGACAAAAAACTTACCTTCTAATCACAAAATAAGAGTTGTTGATTGTTGTTAATGGCTAGAAAGTATTCAATAGTTACCCGAAGAATACCCACATAGTTAATGAATGATCAGCTTAGTTAAGTGTTTACTGAACTTATGTAAACTGAGTCAGAATACAGCTGCATTATATACAGTAGGCTTATCTGGGAGGTCCAGGAAAGATCAATAAGGAATTATTTTAAAAATAGTTTAATCAATCAGTGCAAACACATCACACTACCTTCTTATTATTTGCCTCTAAATTAAATATACTGTTTGTGATGATAAATTGTTCTGAAATGATCAATGTTTAGTTAACATCAACAACATACCTTAGCAACATACCACTCCATCCATTCTCTATACCTTTTATCCCTATCTAATTGTAACACAAATTATAACACAAAATGTTACAGTCCGTCTTTGGCTATGCATCTTAAAAATATATTTTGAATGATTTTTATTATTTTATTTTCAATATCCAAATAGCATGATGTGGCAGATTTTTCCTCACATTTGAAAATATGTTGCTTTTAGATAGGGTGTTAACCACAATCCAAACTGTTAGTTAAAAGTAGTTCTCAAGTTAGTCACACTAGAGGTCTTGTCTCCACCCATTCATTGCCTTCTTTAGTCGAAATGTGGCAGCTGAACTGTAATGTGAGTAGTGAACACTAGATGTCAGTGTCTGCAGGATGTACAGTGCATGATAATGCGTGTTTGAGATGGTCTCATAAATCACCACTGGGTGGCGCTGAATCAAATTCCAGGAGGATGTTCTGGGCGCATGTTGATGGACGTGCAAGTGGATGATATCATGATTTGTACGGCGATATTGGTGAAATCAGGCCAGTGAAAGCTACATTTATGGTTAAAACAGAAGTGCTGCACAATACCTTTATTTGAGTTATAGCTTAAAGTAATACTTGAAATATTCAGGCAGTGTTTACATTGAAATTGCTGGACTGCTGAAAGAGCGTGCTAGGGAATGTTTGTTTAGATAATTAGCATGTATTAATAGCCGAATCTGAAAGATTAGGGCTCATGTAACTCCCAAAGAACGAATAAGTAAACACCCTACAGCTTACAGTACGTAGTTTTCAAAACCCATGCCACACTTAAAATATGCAGCTTTATTTCAAAGATGGATGTAGTTGTGAATAGGGCACATCTTCATAGGGTGAATTCTTATGTTAAAAAAAGGTCAGCATGAATCTCAAAGAGACCCCGCGTAGTTAAGACAATGAGACTGACTGGCATTCAAAAAACAGTTTTGTATTGTAGACACCATGCCGCCAAGCTCTTTTTGTACCCTACTTAGTAATCATCAGACTACTTCTGATAGTATTAGCTGAGACTGAGATGTAAGGAAACAAAATCACAATGTACATCATATTTGCGTTTAACTTTTAAAGGGATAGTTCACCCAAAAATTAAAATTATGTCATTATTTTTTCCCTTACGTCATTCAAACCCTGTATATGATTGTTTCTTTTGTGCAACACAAACGATGATATTTTGCAGAACTCCACCCATTGACTTCCATTGTACCTTAGGTGCCGGTAACCAGCGGGTGAACTATCCCTTTAATAATAAACACAACAAATATTGCTTAATTTTGTCTTGAAATTAGATCTCCAGGGCCTTTACTGTAGACATATCTACTGTAACATTTCTTTCGCGCTGCTGTCCATCATTAGCAGGTGGTAAAACATGACGAATATCCTCCCTAGTGCCAAATGCAGAGCAGGACCGTTTTAAAACACTGCGCAGATTGTAGTGTGGTAGCATGTGGCTGTCAGCACTGGAATGGGGGGTGTTCCTACATTCAGGGACCGCCTTCTGGATGAAGGGGAGCCATTTACCACAGCAATGTTGTCAGCCCAATCCACGACTGGTGTAATGCACATTGCGCGCTCCTTGTGTAAATCTATCACAGGACAGAGAATAAGAGCGCGAGTACTACGCGCACGGAGCTATGGCATCACCGACTGACGTGTCTTCGGCACAGCCTCTCGGAGCCCAGGTGAAAGCGCATATGGGAATTTAAAGCAAAACGCGAATTTGTATTTTAGTCGCTCACGCCACCAAAACGTGACTGGAGCTGATCATCTGATACTGGTTTTCTAGAAGGGACGGACCACAGCTATCACCCAGATATCGGACTGAAACCCGATTCGCCTCTTACGTGTTTATGAATGCAAGCTCGTCGCAGTGGAAGCTAAATCGTGCATCACGAAGTCGGAATAAAAACATCTGTGATTCACAGGAGCCAGCTGCACCATCTCTGTAGTAATCGAGCATCCTTCCGCCAGTGTGCGTTATCATCATCATCATCCTCATCGCGCCCTGCAGCTCCATCGCAAGAGGGAGGATCCGCAGAGGAGCTCTCTGGGCAACACTACACGCACATTCAGAGGATGCTTTGGATGTAAAATAAACAACGATGGGGAAAGATCAGGAATTACTTCAAGCGGTGAAGACCGAGGACCTGATGACGGTGCAGAAGCTCCTGCAGAGGCCCAGACCTGGAAAAGCAAGTAGGTGGTTTCAAATCATTGTCGTTATTGCATGCGTGAGTAGTTGGATCACTTTTGCACATCTGAGGAGATCCCTTGCCCTACCCTTTAATTATGGCTAGAGATGTTTACTGGTTTGATATGAGAGAGATCCCAGTGCCAGATGCTGTGATGGGCCAGACAAGTCACATCATTATAAAGCACAAGTGATGATGATGATGTGCGCATCTGCATAGGTTCACGCTGTTCTTTACCGCGCGGGCATCCATCATTTCTCGCATGCCATGGCTTGTTATTTCAGCTGCAAAATGTACACCTATTGTAGCATATTTACCTGGCCAGTTAGATTTGTTGATTAAATATGCACAGGGCTTTATGAATATTATGTTGGGGTTGTTTGTTTTGGTAATCTCTGTCTTGCATTTGGTGGAAACCTATAGATACAGCTGTTTATTAAATTAAAGTGTAAATTGTTGAGTGGATTGAAATATTTATTGATGCATGTTTTGGGTTTTATTTTAAACATCTACTATATGTGTATATATATATATAGAGAGAGAGAGAGAGAGAGAGAGAGAGATTTTTTACATGTAGTCCTCCCACTTAAAGATTTGCTTAGCAGGTCTAAGCCATCTTCAGCAAATCAAGTGTTAACATGATGCACACCTGGATTTAGCATCTCATTGCTGTTCTCCTTTGCATGCCACAATCCAAGAGGTAGCTACACTTTGAAATGCATTGTGCAGGTCTGTGTTTCATCTCATCCGCCACATCTGTGACATTATCAACACTGTCTCCAGCACAGCTGCTCGGCTGTTTTCTTTGTCTTACATGTTCTGAGCGTATCTAGATTAGAATAACCCTGGGGGCTGGAGGCAGAGAGCCACAGCCATGATGTCGCTCATCTGAGCGTCAGGCTCTGTCTCAACACTCATCTCCCATCCTCTGCCTGTTCTCCAGTGTGGCAGAAACGCACTCCTGCTCAGCTAAACACCGCCCCCTGTAACGATGGGGTGAGTGAGCATGAGGTGCATTCACATCGCTGCATTTTTACAAAAGGAGAAACGAGAGCGAGGTGCCAATGAGCTTCAGCACTTGGCTTAGTGCCATGGAAGCAACACGTAGATGTGTGCTGTAAGCGATGACAGCTTTTGCCATTAAATACTAGTGGGGTTATTATTATGTCAGAATGCTGTGATTGATTAATACGATTGATGTACTTGTTTACTATACAATTGAATGTTATATCCTTCAAGGTTTTGTTGGTTCAGGTTGTGTGTGATTACTGTGCGTAAGTAGAATTTGGGACTATGAGTTCATGTGTATATGCTATGTAGTAAAGCTCTACAGACAAATTAAAAGCATTTCACACACAAACAATGAATCGGCTTCTTCAGACAGAAAGAGTGATAACCGTAGGGAGAGTGTTTGTTAGGTTTAATGTCAAGCTCCACCTCTGTATTGGAAATACAAAGCTACACAGAAGCCACAGCCAAAGCAACTGCAGTTACCGTTGACAGTGATTGGTTAGGCCGGATACTAACTAGGCTTTGTAACAAAGTTTTGGTCAATTGATTGAAATACAGAACCTATTATTATTTGTTCTGAGATACTATTGATTAAAATTGTTGAAGTGCCTGACAAACAGTCGAGGATATCCTTTGTTCTTTATATATACTGTTCTCTGCTACTTATGCCAAAACATGAACTTGCTCAGTGATTTGTGCTTGTTTAACAACTACATGATCTGATGAGGTGTTTTTTTTAGATACACATGCTCTAAAAAATCTGAAGAAGCCACTTCCACGGCTCATATTTACACTCACTGCCAGTCAATATTAAGATAGTGGCCTGGAGTCCTGTAGCTAATCCAAGTAATCATTATTTCCAATGCTTAGTCTGATGATTGAATTACAGTGCAGATGGCTTTAAGTGAGCCAGAGAGAGAGAGAGAGAGAGAGAGAGAGAGAGAGAAAGAGGTGGAAAGACAGAGAAGCAAAAATAAGACACAGCCAAAATGCAACACATCAGTTTTGTTGAACTTTTGCATCCCACTGATAGTTGGCAACCTTTGGGGGAATTAAGTGGTGAGACTTCTTCTCATGCATGTGTTTCTATCCCATACAGAGAGGTTTGTTTCTCAGTGGGGTTGAAAGTGTTTCTCTGTTCGTTTAGCTGCAGAACTGAGGTCTGCATACTGAGGTGCAAGTGTGTGTTTAAATCCGAAGGGAGAGGGAATTGGAAAGAGTGTTTCCAGACGATATCTGTGCAGCATTTGGCAAATGTATTTCCACATATTCAGCACGTTCTTCACCTTTTCCTCGAGCATTCGCTACAGCAAGAACATCTGGAATACAGTGTGTCTTATTGCTGTTAATTGCTGATTGGTTTAATTTGAGGATTAAGTGAATGATACATTGTTGAGCATGAACTCACATGATATGACGGGATGGGTTATTCATTCTCCACCTCTACAACCTGTTCACGTATCCCAGCAGCAATTAGAGCTGAGCTATTTTGGCTGAGGAAACATATGGGGTCCCTAAGGTAAAAGAATCGTTGAGAAGTCGCCTTGCTCACTCTGTTTTTTCCACTGTCTGAAGTTTGAGTCAGCTTGTAAGTAGTACTATTGTTACTAATATTATGTAAAACAAATTCATTTCTATAGTATATATGATTTGCCAAATTTTTGGATCAAGAAAATGTTAACCACCCATTGTCAACCAACCCATCCTTTGTCCTGTTTTTGCCTCGGTCCCCTGGAGCATTTACAACACATGACCTTAATCTGGGGACCTGACCCACATAATCCTGAAGGTAGAGGAGAAGGCAGAATTCTTAAGCACATTAACTGTTGATTATTTCACCCTACCGTGATTCTGAATTACTCACGCATGACTAAATGCACTTATCACAGTCATTTTGATCAGACTATCTCGCTACACAACCTGTTTATGTTTTGATAATGTAGCCTTAAGTGAGTAAGTGTTATTTTCTAAGTTGCTCAACACATAATATTCAAAAACTACACATAAAAACAGCAAATTAAAAGGATATGGATACAGGTAAAAACAACCATACAGGTCTAAATGTCTATGAAAGCTTGTGGCATTGTGAAGATGAATGAGAGGTGTGAATTGAAAGGGGTTATGAAGGCTGACAGCCATTATATAACCTCACACAATGGAATCGTGGGTACAGTCATGGTGGGTGGACAGAGAGAGAGAGAGAGAGGCTGGAAAGGTGACTGTGTATCTGTCTTTGCTTTAAATGCTGCAGTGCTTAAGAACATTACCTGAAACATGAATAATATCAGAAATGAGTTTCTTAGTGAGTTAAGTTGTGCCTATTAATGTATTGTAGCACCTGGTTATGAAAGTTTATAATCTATACTACTGTTTCCACATCATTTTTCTCGTGTACAACTAATGTTAAAATATAACAGACCATCACTGTTGAATAGATCTAATTCAATAAATCACTCGGGTAAATGTATGCAAGCCTGCAGTCCTGCAATACTTTTGCTTGACGTTATTATCAATATGACTTTCTGACCACTGCAAGAGTCATTCTCATCATAATCCTTAACACAAATAGTGTCTCACAAACAGTAAGTCCGAAAGCCTAATTCGACTGGAGATGAGGAATGTTAAGATATGTTGAGAAGGTTTTTCAGATCCAGATGCTGGACCGATGCGAGCAGGCAGACAGGCAGCTGTGTAAAGAATTGCAGCTTTCTCATAAAAAGCCTGTGGAGATGCTTCAGCAGACGTACAGATTAGATCCAACAAACCCAATTCTGTCTGATTCTAACAGACTTGGGCATGAAGGTTCTAGTTTGAGCTGTGGATGAAAATATTCAGACAGATAAGCTTCTGTATATGAGAAGTAAAAATAGACACAGAAGAGTAAATTGTTGACTTGCAGTATAAATCCTCCATGTGTTCTCTATAGCACAAATTAGATCAGTGGTGGGAGTATTAGATGTGTTTCATATTCATATTGCAATCTACACA
The DNA here is from genome assembly GCA_019155185.1 of Beaufortia kweichowensis. Taxonomy (NCBI): domain Eukaryota; kingdom Metazoa; phylum Chordata; class Actinopteri; order Cypriniformes; family Gastromyzontidae; genus Beaufortia; species Beaufortia kweichowensis. Next base: position 6,905,500 of record CM032804.1, read on the forward strand.
TTAAAAAGAATAGTGAATAGTCTCAATTTGTTCTCTTTGATTTTATTGTTGTCTAGGAAGAACAAGTGAGATATGAAGCCATCTAATATATGGTTTTTTTGGTACTGTTGCTTACAGAGGTCAGTATTGGGTCACTGTGTATACTTAAGCCATACAGTATTGCATCATATAAGACCCACTAAGTATCTAGTTGTGCTATTATGGTTCAGAACAAATAGGTTTGTGGATGGAGCATAATATTTGTTCCCAACAGTACGTCAGGTGTCTTGTCAAAACACTCCAAAAAAAACATCTCAGTCATTTCTGTTTGCTCTGAGTGCTGATTTGTCTCTTAAATGAGCCTTTTCCCACTCACCAGATCACTCTCTTCCAGAGGGTGGACTGGAGCCAGGCGTGTGTCTGTCCGCCAGGACCCGGTGGAAATGGACACTCCCTCCTTCCTGACATTAATCTTCTCCTCAGTGTAGCTCTGTTATTTCAATCCAATCTAGTCTATGAATTAATTTTCCCACTCAGGCACCCTTTTAATAAATCATAACTCATTTTGGTTCCGTCTGTGTTAGTCGTCACACTTACAGCAAAGGTTTTAACTCTGAACTGTTTTCTTTGAATATCTTCTTATGGTGATAATGAGTTTTCAAATGAATTCCTGATGATGCCATGTATTACATACCCATCAAACAGAAACGTTAACACGCTTTCCCAAGACTTTGCAGTTTATTAGCCCTTGCTTGAAATTGCAGTGAACATTTGTTTAAAATTCTGTTCAGGTTTTTTTATAATTTTGTACAATTTTGTTCTTCTTGACCTTCTTATCTTACCATGCACAGACCATAAAAAATTCAATTTTCCTGTACTAATAGATGTAATGAACCGCATGGTAAAAAGTTTTAGAGTGCCCTTAAGATTTGTCTTTTACTTGCATTTTGGTTCCAAAAAAGTTCCACAGCACAAATTGGTCTTAATTAAGTTCAAAGAGTTATTCTACTGCCATTGTTTCCAAAATGGTGAAAGGACCTATAAACCCTTTGATCTGATTTCAAATAAAAACAATCAGTAGGATGTTTGCATAATGACCATTTACTTTGTATTGTCTGGACATGAAGCTAAAAACAGTTACACAAGTCTAGATGCATTTTGAATGGATGCATGGTTCTTTAGAGAGCTTTAAAAAACTGGCAGTAAATAGCTAAGCCATCAGATCTCCAGCAAACCCTTCAATACTAATCCTGATGAAATGCAGTGCACCATAAATACATGTTAATTTGTAACTTTTCTCTGTATCTGCTGATTTCTAAACTGTATCTTGGTTTGTTGTATTCTGCATAGCCAAATCAAGGATTACAGTCTACTGTACATCCGGTTATTATTGAGGATTCATTTTATGGCCAGTGACCCACTGACTGTTTGCAAAGTTAATTGCGCTCTGCATTGCGGGTCGAGGCCGTTTCCAAGCTCTAATGGCACAACTACAGCACTGCTCTTTTGGTGCACTTTTGTACACTTGGAGAGCGGTTCAAAGAGTCAATCTGCCTCTCCTGTATGTGTGTTAATGGTGCCCAACAGGACAGCACAGAGCAGGCAGATGGTCCTTGGGTTTAAAGGTGAGAGTAGGCTATTCAGAGATTATGCCATGAGAACGCTTAAAGATATTTAAAGATAAGGTTGACCATTGCTTGATATCTGATGTTCCAGACTGCTGTCGAGATTCTCATATATTTTTGGAACAGCTAAGAAATGAGTCTTCGTTCATCACACTGCAGCCCCACATTATTGATAAAGTTTAATGCGTATTGCATAAAGCTGTGCACATGGTCCACAGTTCCTTCATTTTAAAGCATTAATCAGAAGCCGCACATGCCGCATCTTAGGTCCTCTATTGCGTCTTGTTTTTGGGGACCAAAAGCGTTGTTCATTGTAGAAACAAGAAATGAATGGAGATGTAGCATCCAATTAATTGTGGTCGTCCTGGGTGTGTCACAATGTAATGTTGACAAAACCCTTAACAGTGTTATATTCAAGAACTGACATCATATTCTCCTGCTCATTTACAGTGTACTGTGGCACTTTTGACAGATAGCCTCATTGCATAATATCTATTGACATTACCCTGAGGCCCGTATTCATAATTTGCTAACTGGGTTATTTTGGCATATTTTACTTTCAGTTTATACTACAGAGAGTTAGCTTCACTGTCAATGGCCTTGTTTGGCAAGATGAGAAACCACACTGATAGCGCCGCATGAATACATGATTAGTAAAGTGATGCTAGCTCCTTCCCAGCATCAGACTATGAGCGTGTGTTATCTCAATGCGGCTCCAGCTGCTGGCTAAAGTACATAAGCGAAACCTCTTGACAGGGTCTATGAGCCGAAAGTTAAATTTAGTTAAATTCTAAAACTGCTAAGCCATTATTCACAGCAAAAGATATGATTTAAAGTCTGTTTTAGCAAGGAAATATTCATTGTTATAGTCAGAGAAGCCCTCATGACAGTGCGATTTAGAAAGTATAAAATGGCCAGACTGTAATGTACATGATACGTAATTGTGTCCTGACTCCTGAGGGCGAGATATGTTCCACAGACGACGTTTATCAGCTGAGTTTGAGCGCCTGCTGCGCTGATGCAGCGTTTTAGCACTTTATTACATGGATGAGTGGTCTTAATCTGCCAGCCCTTAAACTAGTCCTCAGTACTGCTACTCCAAGGGTCCAGCCTCCTCAGTTTCTGTTCGGCATGACCACTGCCTTAATGTCAGTCCAAAGTACCGTTTCCTCCAATAAAACTATTGGCCAGATTCCACTTTCACTGGCTTACTGTGTTCTTGGAAAATGGGAACAAGGTTGAGTGGTTCTGACCCTCAATCCTGTGCGGTACAATGCAACAAACCCCATCAGAGTCAGGAAGAAGTATGATTCCTGGCTGATGGAAAAGCTGTTTTTGTTCCTAGTGTAAGCAAGGAAAGGAGCTTGAATCTCCTTGCTGGATGAGTTTCAAGGGCAGGGCGTTTTAGTGGTGTTCGTGAAGCCATTTTCACGATGATGAATATCTATGTACAGTACATTTCAACATGCAGTTCAAACAAGCTACAATTTGGTAATAGAAAATTAACTTTTTTTATTTTACATGCCACTGGAGTTTAAGGAGTTAAGAATTGATGGGGGAGTGTAATATTTTATATTTATGTACAGTTTGTTTGTGTATGTGCAATTTTCTTTAAATGTGCAGACTATTAAAGCAGGACAGAGAGATAGTTCCCCAGGAGTTTGTTAAAACATGAATGTTGACTATTTATGTAAATGTGAACCAGTTGTACAGTAACCTGCTGTGAGAGACAGAGATCAAACATGTCTCTGTTTTATTTCCTCTCCTCCCTTGTCTGGCTCCACTGACTGCTGCTTCCAGGGTCTAAAAGTAACTCTTTAGTAATTTCTCGAAATATTCAGGCCATAAAGCTGTAGTTTGTATTATTATTTATTGAAAAATTACATTTTGTTTCTGTGTGGGATTGGTAAGATGTTACTTAGCTTGTTATTTGTGACTGTATATTTATAGATGCTGAGACTATACATTTAACTGTGCTGTATATTTGTCAATATATGTGACCTTGTCTTTGAAAACCAGACTGAAGTCTAAAAATCTAATTCTGAGATGACGAGCGTTTTACTTTATTTACCTAATAATTTCACTATGATTTCAATCTTTGACATGACCTTACTCAGACAATATTAAAGATATTAATGTTAAATTCTCACAGAATGATTTTGTGTAGAAAACAGAAAAATCACAAAAATATGACTTGGGGTTTTCACAGACTGGGTCACACATATTTAATAATGTAAATTTGTGCTGTGTACTTATTGCTGTCATAGTCATATAGGCAATGAGAACACTAATGGTTACCATATGCAAACCATAAGTACTCGATACACTTACTGGAAGTCTGTTGTAACTCATCAAAGCCAGTTTTTACTCCTGCTCCACATCTAGTGCCCTGAAATCGACCTGCTACCTTGTCGCTTACAGTGTGTTTTGACACTAAGCATATTTTGACACTTATCCAAGTGGCTTCATATGTTGTGAGCTGATGGTGGGGATTCCCTGGCATTTAAGCGCATTACAAATCGCTGCAGGAGTTGCCTCCAGATGGTGTGCATCATACTCACTGTGTGCACTGGGGCAAATCTGCAGGGGTAAAAAAGAAAGAGACAAAATTATAAGTACCAGACAAGTAGCGCTGCAGGGCTCCCCAGTTCAGCGATGATTTCCTCTTTCCTTTTGTAGTTTTTGTACCCGTTCACGCAACGAATAAAACATTGACTGCAATGACCTAGATGACTGTGATTCTTCACAGGCACATCTTTTGGCCCAAAGCATGTGAATGGTCGAGTTAAAAGCAGCCACTTTTAGAACCTACAGATTAAATGGAGTCCTCAAAATTGCTGAGTGTCTATTTTCATTCACTGAGGAAGTCTCAGCCGTCTGTTTGGCACAAGCTTGTTTGACACACTGTCCTCAGATCTGTAGAAGCTCACAGACTGTTTCCAGCACAGTTGCCATTAAGTGAATACTTTCATTGTGACAATAACTTGGATGAGTTCTTCATACTTGTACATCTTGTCAACTAATGGAATTTATGATTGCTGATGGAAAGGTTCTGCTCAGGGTGACCTGTGGTGTTGGTGCTTCGTTGACATTTGTCAGCCGTTCTGTAATGGAAATGGAGTGTCAGTATTTTGAAACAATTCTGACGGATTGCAGATAACAAGCCAAGTTCTGCTAATGTGTGACTTAGGGTGATATAATCCAGCTGTTAAAAGAGGCTTGCCTTCATAAGATCTTTAGGAATTGGTAAACAAAAATATTGACTGAAATAAGAATTATAATGTGACATGCCCCACACCATGTAGGCTACTTAAATTATGTGAATGCTTTCATTGGCCACCAAAATGGCAAATCAATGAAATTTTACATTATGCCTGAATAAATTATATTTTTTAATATAATTAAAAAATGCAGCTAAATATCAGAAAACATACCGTTTAATTATCTCTGAAAGTTGACTATGAATTATAAGGTAAGATCAATTTTATGCTACAAAAACCAGAGGTGCTTGTGTGTATACACGCACAGGCCTCTGTAATTTAAAGTTGTAATTTTAATTAGCAGAGCATTAGTGCTACAGAGGAGCTGTAATTTACTGGTGGGTAATAGATCTATAAAAGAAGTATTACAGCCTCATTTCACTAGATGAGCACTTTCTTTCATTACAGATGCCAAATAAACTAATTGACAGAAGGGTAAATGTTTGGATGCCTCATATAGCCAGAAATGTTCCAGTGCACAAGATTTAACAATAGCATTATGGAAACAAACCTCAAGGATTCAAAGCTTACACAGTATCAAGGCTGTGACATCATAAGTCATGGAGGTGACAGTGATAGGGTGCAGAAGTCCAGCCACACATCAGGATCGATCTATTAGGGATGCAACGATTAACCGATTTCACTATTAACCGAGCTTTAAATCGCCACGGTTAATTAATCGTAAAGGCTCCGCAACACCGTGTTTCTGTCGCACGGAACGGAACTGTTATGCCAGTGGTGCGGCAGTTTAAAGTTCCGAGTTTATCAGAGACACAGAGGCTATTACGCACACACACTGAATTAACAATGGCAGAGGCACCTAGCAGCGAAACTCTGTTTCCTCCGAAGAAGCGCCTGAAGTCGGCAGTTTGATCCACAGATCTGGACCTTGTTTCTTTATTGATTTTCATTGTACTGTATTAAAAGGCAGCTATACTGTTGAAGTCAAAAGCCAGCTTGAGTTTTTTTTTATTTTTCACTATGTTTCTACTCTGGTCCAAAAAGTTGTGGGAAAAAAATACACAAAATGAAAATACAAAACAATTTTGTAATATAGTTGATCAAAAGAGCCTTTCAGACAGAGGTCCAGCAGCCTTTGACTGCATTTGTTTTCTTTAAAAGGGAAATACTTAGCTAGTATGTAGCTTATATTTAATTCCAAATAGACAGACTATTTTTTATTTTGATTGTTATTTATTATCAGTGTTAAAGGTTTTTTTTTTTTGCCTTTATCATTTTTCGACAGGAAAGTGTAGAGAGACAGGAAGTGATTTTGGAGGAGAGAGAGGGTAACGGGTTGGAGCGTTGTCCACTCATCCACAGGCTCCGACACAAAGTACTACTTATGTTTAAGTCAAAAACCTTTTTTCACTTTTCTTTAATTCCAAAGAGAGAATGGAATTTTGTTTGTTTTTATTATTTTGTGCTGTATTATATGGTTACTGAGTTCATGTCTGTTTCAAAAGGCAGCAATAAATAACACATTAAAATATAAGGAGTTTTCATGTGATTTTATAAAATAGTGTTGTGAAATTAATGAATGCATAATCGTGATAACCGTGAAACTGTGATTATTCCTCAGACTATAATCGTACCAACAAAATCTATAATCGTTGCATCCCTACTATCTATCTCTTATGGCTGGCTGGTGTCATGAACAGTTGGGTTTGCTTGCTTAGTCAAGTAATCCCCAAAACGATTAAAAAGGTTTGTGTCTCAAGACCCTCTCTTTTTATTATTCATCGGTGCTGTCTCAGTTTTGTGTTTTCCACTCCCTGTCTTTCTATTTTTCTCTCCCAGTGAGTTGTGTTCTCTCCATGTGATTTCCTGTATTATCGTCAGTTCTCTGTGACATTCCCGGGCAGAAATCCTAAACCATCAAGTGCATTACTTTAACTTTCCTTTTGATCTGCATTCTGAACTTATTAAGTTATTTACTGCAAAGCCATTTGTTTCAAGAAAATTCCAACTTTTAAACATGTGGCCATGATTAGATGTAGGGTAGCATGTTTTTAAAATGCCCATTTTTGTGTAACACGCTACAGTACCGTAAACTAAAAACAGTTTAAATTAAGAGAGAATAATCAGCTGGAAAACTTTTTTAAGACTGAACACTATTGTTCAGTCTTAAATTAATTATCTTTATAATGATCTTTCTAGGTTGTGAATGGGCTTTAGGTCTATGTGTCCTTACAGACAGGGCCTGATTGTGCTGATGAGATCTAGCAGACTGTTTCTTGTAAAAGTGTTTACTTTGCCCACCACTCCATGCCTGTTTGTGTCCATCTTTCATTCTTATTTGCTTTGTCACTTTGATGATAATTGTGGATGAGATTGGTGAATGGTTGTGACCTGTGGTGGTTGTTTGCGATGTATGTTTAAGTAGTCTGGCATTCGGGGATAGAGTCATTTTAACACACTTAACATTAAACATGCAATTCCTCATACTAGAGAGATCTCAGAGACAGTTTTATCTGTTTATAACTTAACCCTTTCCAGTCAAGCTTAAAGTTTTAGTTCACATAATGATCCATAAGTTAGTATTTTTTATCCATCTGTCATTGACATTGATCTCCAGATACAGTCAAGTTCATGGAAGTGTGGATTTTGGATTTGTATTTCATCTTTTAAGTCACAGCAGACAGGTTCTTGTCTTATTATTGTAGTGTATTCAGTGTAAGAGATCCTGTGTAAGAGTGCTGGCTATTACTGTCACACCTGACATTTACAATGATGAGGATATTGCACTACCTGGGAGTAACACACACTGAGAGAAATGGAGAGAAAATAACTAGGCAGCAGTCAGCACCCAGTAGGTGCTAACTCTATTTTTGTATTTTGCATAGAAGAATCACTTTCACTCTTATCAGAATGGTTCAGTCTCCAGCGTCACATCGATAGCAAACCCTGCAGGACAGATGGAAGGCTGTGTGTCAGAGCAGTAAATGAGGACTTGATTTATTTACAGCATCTCAGAGGATCTAGAGAGCTGATGTTGCATGTTAGTGTACCAGATTATCCCCCAGCCGGGCTGGCCGTGTTTAATTTAACCAGGAATATATTTCTTTAAGGGTAAGGAGAGTGTTGTGATGAGGTGGTTTAAGGAAAAGGCCTCCGGAGTTGTGTAGCATGGCTGCCCACATGGCTCATTCTGTAGCTGTGCTGTTGGCACATGCTATGCTAATGTGCTCTTTATCTACACTCATTAGGACACTGTGAGCACTCAGTCGAAGAGTCCCGAGTGACAACTGAGAAGGTGCTGTGTGTGTGAGTGTCTGGCATCATAACAAGGAAAACAAGTAGTAAACTCTTAAAATATGTATGGATTGTTTGTCAGGTAGTGAGTAGTGTATTGGTAATGTATACTGAAATTTAAAAAAAAAAAGTTTTTCTAACTGTGAAATATTTTTGAAATGCAAACTCTGTTTTAACACTTTAATAATTGACATTATGTGTACATACAAATATAATTTGTAAAAAAATTTCAACTATATGTGATCTATCATACCAAATGGCATCTTAATAGTTTAGCCTAGAGAAATATGAAAAAAATTGATTATGCTTTTTTCAGTTAAATGAGTGATTAAATATAATTGCATTACAATTACTTTTAATTTCCTGCAAAATGCTTGTAATTTCAATACCATCTACTCAAATGTGTGGAGTTTCCGAACTCTTTAGATCTGCCTTACAAATCACACTGTTTCTGTTGTTGTTTTAATGCCTGTAATGCTCTCATTTTGCACAGTTTAAGCAGATGTGAAGAATATGTGTGGTGCATTTCTTTAGTAATTTTTGGCTTTCAAATAAATCCAGTATAAGACATGAATAAATGCTCTCAGAAATATTTCTGCAGGCCTGACATTTACCCAGAGTTCAGACGTGCAACTCTCTCTGTTGATCTCTGCTGTGTGAAGAGACGCGATGACCCCGTCTTTCTTTTGCTCTTTTTCTTCCTTTCATACTTTTCTTTGCCTGAAGGAGAATAATGTGAGCAATATAATGGCGAGTTAGTTGCCTGTTTAATCTGATTACACTGATGCTGAATCCAACAGTGAAATGGAGAACCTCAGATCAGTGAATCGCTGGACTAAAGAAGAACCCCACCTGCCATCCTCTTTCAAGGCCGAGTGTCCTCTTTACCTTCAAAGACTCTGAGGTCTTTGATGCTTGTGATGTGACTGTGAGAGCCAGAAAGCCGTTTAGTTTATCATGAGCCAAGAGGAACAAAAAACGAAACCACAGTAAAACCCAACACACATTGAGAAAAATAGATACTTTTATTTTATTATATTATAGTCAATGTGGTGGTCACTGAATCGCTACACTAGTTATGTTTTGGCTTAGAAAATGTTTACCAGACCCTTTTCTGTATGAGCTAAATTGTTGCTTTTCTGTGTTTGGTGTCAGGTTTTGCTTATTAGCCAATAGTCCCTATGAGAAACAAATGGCTTAAAAAACAAAACGATGTCAAAAATGCAAATTTAGGGTTAATAAAAACAAGTCAATGGTAAGAGTTATCACTATAAGCGTGTGTTTTGTACACAAGTGTGATATTAAAAGAGTTTAGTGATGATGGTCTGGGTAATGAGATTATTTGTTGTTTTGTTTTATTTATTTGACCTCAAGGCTTGTCATTTACCACACTGCCTGTTTGTGCCTGATGTGTAATAGCATCTCTGTGCTAATCTTTCTGTCTACATACAACAAAACTGCTTTGAGTACAGTACAAATTAAGCTAGATGAAGCTGAAGTTTACCTTGGGATAGAAACAGCCTGTGTTTATTTAAACAAGGATCGTGAATCAGATGATATTATTATTTGGAATTTTCTATATTAACTGTTTCAAGTTTACCATTGCGTATAAGCAGTTATACTCATGCTTGTTGATACAGTTGATATATTCACTGGCCCGTGTTTGACCAGTTAGTGGAAGGTTTGAAGGTTAGTCATCTGATGGGTGCAGAGCGTCCTGCAGAGTAGCAGATGGCTATTTATAGGGATACGCTCAAGACTGTTTTCAATCCTGAAACAGCTGGAGATGTTTAAGGGAGACCTTATGTAAGTGTGCTCTCTCAAACCATGCACCGATGTGTGTGTCTTCCACACTGAATTTGCATAACAAACTGCAATTTCTAAACTGAGATGTGAAGGAACCTGAGACTGGGTAGATCACTGTTAACATGATCTGGCATCTGCTTGTGGCTGTTAGGAAGGATGGAGTAAAATTCATGTTGCCAGCAATCTGAATTTTTAAAAGTCTTTCTCTTTCATTCTGTGGTGTTAGATGGATAGAGCTGTGTGTGTTGTGCTAACTGGCAGCTGTCTCAGCACACTGGAGTCATTTTGTGCTGCCGTGGCCTTGCTGCACCTCCCGTCTCTTCTCTCCCTCCATGGACATCAGAAATGACAAAAGAGTCCCTAACCCCATTAGTGAGTAGTGAAGAAAGGGCAAAGATGGGCCGCATGGTAGTGCAGATCTTTTGAGGCCACACATTGACCTTCTGACCTCCTGAGTGTTGAATGCTTCTAAACCCACAGTATTGAAAGTAATAAAACATTATAAAGATATTTTATGCAATGCTTTGATCCTAAATGACTTAAGGTGCATTTAAGCTGTACTGTACGTTAACGTGTTTCCTGTTGAGCTACAGGGGTTGTCAATTGGTCTTGGAGTTGGAGTTGGTTTGGAGTTCATCTTGGTATGCATTTCTTATAGGCTGTTTAAATATGACATGTTTTTATCTCATTTAAAACACCTACACAATTTGCAATTTGCAAATGACTAAAGTAAAACTCACAGTTAGTACTTTAATTAAAGCATCATCACTGCAAATGTCATAATGCCATTATGACCCACGCCCAGCAAAACTAAAACAGCTCTTTTGTAGCACATTATATTATGCCTTTCATTTATCTGTTCAAGTTTTTCTCAGCTTTTTGCATTCACTATTGCATTTGTTCTCCCTATGGGAATTCCAAGGTCATCAGTCCTGATTAGGATCTTTTAATTGGGGATGCTAAGTCACACTAGGAATAGAGAATGATGTAATTGTGTTTGATGGATAGGCTCTATTTACGTCTTATTTAACCCTTTGTTGAAGTTCTATGTACGTCATGGTAAAGGCCATGGCCTGCACTAACAGATCTCCACTATTTTCCATTATGCATTTCGATTGCTTGCCTTTCATCGTTGTAGTTGTAGATGAACTGATGCGATTATGTTTTATAGTAAATTTGATTAAAACGTGTAACATTGTAGTACAAGCTTATGCCCGATAACCTTGACACTGAAATACAGTTGCTAGGAGACCAGATCTATGCTCTTGGCAGGATCAGCACAATCTGACAGAAAAAGATTATTATTGGCTGAAGACAAGTTCAGATTTCTAATGTGATTATTGCGTTTGTGTCATTTGTACATGTCTAATTGAGTTTCTCTTTACATTAGCTGAGATGGAGCTCGCTTTCAGCAGTTGGCAAATCTGTCCATGTTGTTTTTTCTAGCTGAATGTTTGTCTAAAGATAGAGAAAACATTTGTATTATCCATGCTGCTATCTGAAAGCCTCTGTGGTTTTGCTTCACTCCGATTTCTATTTTTTAAGGCCATTTTCTTATTGTATTATGATAGAGCTATTCCTGATTTCTGGTTTCATAAAGGCAAACTCTCCAGGGATGATACTTTGCCTAATCGGGTAATAGAGCCAAAATTACAGTGGTGACATTAAAGCTCATATCATAATTAAACCACACTTCTTTAGTTGTTGACATGGGAATTGTAAAGCTTACAATGTATCTGACTAAGATAATGGAGGAAAAACATGCATGCTTTTAAAAACACTTGTCACTGGAGAAGAGAAACTCTATACTCCCACTGCTATCGTAGAGTAGTTCAGACCAATACATCAAGGTCAGGGAGAAAGGCCCATTCTTCCATTTAACATTGATGCTTTGGGTGTTTCATTTTGTTATGCACCATTATCCCAGAAATTGCAGGTAGGGTCGAAAGAGGGTGCATCCCTTTCTGTTAGAAATAGTCAAGAAGAAAACTTGACTGACATTTGGTTCAATAGTGCGAAAATGCACATTCAAATTTTGAAAACTCTTGTAACCATGGAAACCGCATCCCTTAGTAACCTACAGGGTTAAAATATAAAGATAACCTCTAGTCAGAAGGTTAGTACGGTAGCCTCATACACATTTGTGTTTAAAAACACAGCACGTCCCCACCCACATGCACATGAATAATTTACATGTGGTTTGATCAGAAATGGAGCCTTTGCAGGGGCAGACATTGATTTCATGGCTGTGCAAAAGAAATATCACAGAATTTTTTAATTGCATTGTTTCATCATTATCATTCTTGCTTCATGGTACACAGCAGTCTTTATTGTAGATATACACATATATATCAAAACACATATATTCATGTTATCAGGAGCACTGTAACAGGGCCGTTGACCCGAGGAGACCCCGGCTGTGTGCGGGTCACAGAGGCAGCAGCTGCATGTGACATGTTCTGCTCTGAGAGGCGGATCACAACACAAACAATATGGCAGAAGTTAGCATGATGAAACAAGCCCAGGGCCCACCCAGACCTCTGAGCTGCAGCATAAGGCATTTGGCCCCTCACATTCACATGCTAATGGTTTCCTTGCTGCAAGGACAGGAAACAGAGACCCTTCAGAGGACGACCAGCTCAGTCAAAGCATCCACCTGCTGCTTAACCAGTCTCAGCTGCATAGGAATGCTGTGGAATGAGCCCCTCTATCAGTTACATAATCCCTCAGGGTGTTGGGGACATACAGGATGTGATCTTGTATTCTGTCTGCAGTGCAATTCTTTTTATTTCTTGCATATGCATCAAGCTAAGGCATTTACCATCAATTGTCATTAGCCATTGAATCACTTCTCGCTGTGTTGTTTGTGTCTCATGGCTCCGTATGACTCAAGTGTGGCTTAGTGTTTATGTCACTTACGAAACAGAAATTTTATTGTATGTGTTCAATATAGATCTTAAAGTTAACATGAAATGGTATTCACAAATCATTTATGTAAATATTTGAGGGGTAGAGACAGGACACATACGTATTTTCTTATTTGTTCTCTTTCATGCACAGACAATAATATGGTTCAGCTGTGTTCACTACTGTCACAAGCACACAAACTGCTGTATTTTGTTTGGCTCATGGTTTTGCATTACCCACAATGCTGTGCTGTCAGAAATAAGAATAAAATTCTTATTTATGAGTTAAACCATATGCGTGATTAAGACTCTCGTTTCCACTGCAATACATTTCTAATTGCATCTAGTTGCAGGAACACAAACACACACACATTTATTTATACTTATATCCATATTCTGGGGCTTTGTGTCTCTCCCTAACAGATTTGCACACACACATATTTTGTAAAAGTCCAGACTTTTTTATATTATCTTTGTACCTGCTTGAGCAATAACTTCAAATTAGCATTCCCCCATGAATAAACTGTATTATAAATGTTTAAAGGAGAAGTTTTAGTCCACTCTATAAAAAATTTTTTGCTAGAATAACTGTACCTGTTTTTAATATAATACACTGACTGTAGAATAGGGATGCAAGCAGAAAGTATGATATATGATGTCTTTTGTATGCCAGAGTCTATGTATGTGTATAGTTTTTAAGAAATTCAAGTTTTTTAAGAAATTTTGTTCATAAAAATATTAATTCAGTTATCGCTATCTTAGTAGGATATTTGGATGTTTAGAGGGATACTAGTGAGGAAGTAGAGGAGGAAGTTGTTAATTAAATGAGGAAAGAAGTCTGGAGCTCATCACGCTCTGTTTTCATTTATCCGGATGTAGGCGTCTGAGACGGGCCTGTGCAGACTCGTCTGTGTCATCCTCACTAATTACATAGCTTTAATCATGGACAAACTATAAAGATCCCAGAGACCACTTTAAAGTACCACTAACCTTTACTGTAAACAACACTCATTCCTGCTCCACAGAGCCCTGATGTTCACTCATCATCATGTGTGTAATGAGAGGGGACATGTGGTCAGGGTTTTTCTGCATCCTGTCTGAGAGCCGCCCCTTTGTATCTGTGACCCATGAGAGGAGGTCTACTTGATGATCACTAGTTGCAGGTCAAGTTTTGGTCATGCAAATTGACAGAAGTGGCTGTTCCTATCATAGATATATATATATATATATCTCATTAGCATCTCTTTCTGTGGGTCGCTATACATTAGTCGTCCACCATATTGAAAAGGTCCAACTGTTTAACAGACAGGACTTTAAAAAGTTGCCATAATTTTAAAACCTGTAATGTTAAGTTAATGCAAAACACAAAGCAACATGTTGTCAGCTATGAAAGGTTATACCATTTATTTAAATCTCTGTGTTTTTTACAGCCAGGAGCTGTACAATGTTGTGGCATCCTGGTGATTTTTACTGTGAGTGACAACAGCAACTGAAATGTTGACAGTTTCAAGATGGCAGATACACTGACATGACGAGAGCAGCCAAAAATGGCATCTATGTAAACATATCTATGGTTCCACCTGCTGTGAGTTCCAAAATCTATCAACAGCAGCCTTGCCTATGGATAGGATAAACATGTATAAAGTGATATGTTTTAAACACAATAGATAGATGATCACTTTCTTGATATAAGTATCTGCTATTGAATGTATTAATGTACATTTTAGAGCTATGAGATATGAGTTTTCCTGACAAAGAAGTGCCATATGTTTTAGGGTATGGATGCTATTGAAGACAAGAGATGTGCTGCTGTGAGACGGACACCATTTTTGTATACAGTTTATTCTCCTAGAGACCATTTTGCAGACTATTAAAATACCTCTGTAATGATACATGGACACAAGGTGTTGTGTTTTGTCATTGTGTCTGACCTGTTTAAGCTCAGAATGAGAGTAAGAGAGAGAGAGCTTGCTGGCATTGTATTGTACTCTGGAAGGTTAAAGTGGGAGACAGAGATTATGGAAAGCACTGAGCAGACCTGAGCATTAAGAGTCTGTGCCAACTAAAGGCCTGATCTTGTGTTGGCTCCTTTATACACACACATAGTCATAAAGAGAGAGCCAACCCAAGCAGACTGCAGCATTGAAATCCTTATTTAAAGTATTTATAATCAATGACCAGAGAAATCTGATACTGCTTATGTAAGACATTCCCATTTAATAACTTCCACTGACTCACTTTTTTAACAGTTGCTTTACTTAATTACTGACTTTCAGAAAGGACTACCTCCAGATTGTTGCTCTGAAAACTGCTGTGAATGAAGAATAATGAAGAGATGGTCTGCTGTGTCAGTTTGGGTACTTCAGGCTTTATTTATAGTAAATGAATTCACACTGGCAGGGCCGTTGAGATCCTCCTGGCTTCCGCTACCAAGTCGTAGAACAATACAGTCTCTGTGTGAGTCTTTAATACTGTCTCTGGCCTGAGCTCACAATCTAAAATGGACCCTCACTCTTCTGTTCGGACTGTTTAGCGCTTCCTTTGTGACTGTTGCATACTGGCACTGTTGTGTGCTGAGCTGATCTTATGTCTTCTGATATTACACTGGGTCTGGCATGTGGATCAGAGGGACAGAAATGAACTGTTTTGTTGTCTGCTGTAATGGACTGATGCAGAGCAAATGTGGTCCCTGTAACAAAACATGTGGTGTGTTTGTTGAGATGTGTCTATGTTTGTGTAACTTATGTGATGAAATGATGTAAGATGGCTACTTGTCCTAACACTTCAGAATTAAATTACTGAGTGTTAAAATGCCTTTAATCTGTCTGTCAGTCATTTGATATGGTTGTCATTTTTTGTGTACATTTTTCGAAAATTCACACCATGAATTCCAATATGGATGGGTAGTGGTAAACAGTTGGTGAAAATATTGTAAAAAATCTTGTTAGGTATCTTGTTTATTCAGTTTGTTATATTTGTGTAAGTGCCTTACAAACAAAAATAAAATTATAAAATAATTTATAATATAAATTATTAAATTATAGTAAAGAAATAATAAATTGTATAATCATTAAATTTAAATATAATATACAGTATTATATATCAATATAATCATGCAGAATAAAAAATACCTGTTTTGGACACTGGTTGTCCAGCATGGCATATATTTTTTGGCAGTAGTGATTGACTAGAATCTTGGTGTTTAAAGGTATCGTTTACCCCCCAAAAATAATTTATTATTTATTCACCCTCATGCCATTCAAAAATTGTATATGATTGCTGAGCACAAAAGAAGATATTTTGAGAAGTGATTTTATGTCTATACAATACAGTGTTCTTTCAAAAATCATATTTTGTGTTATATGGGTTTGGAATGACATAACGGCGAATATATAATGAAAAAACTATAAAAGTAAACTATCCCTTTAATGTTGTTAAGACGTCTGGCGGGACACGAGAACATGACCATATTTTGAAAAGTGTGAAGTGGTTTTTGTGTCTATACAATGAAAATCAATGGAAGCCCATTTTGAAAAGACCAATTGTTGGTGAACATTAATGCTGGTCTTTTCAGCAGGGTTATGAGACAAGAAAATGTGTCAGTTACACTGCTGTTGTTTTTACGTTTCAGGTTATTATTATTATTATTTTACTGGTGTAGGTTTACCTTACTCGAGGCAGCTCTGTGTAATGTGGTCTTTTGATGCCTTTTTAAAGAAATCATTGCAAAGGCAGGCAAACTGTACCACTCACACCACTGTGAGCTGTAAACACTCAATGCATAGTGCTAGCCTACACAAAAATCTGGCCTTCTTGGCAAACCCACACGATTTTAAATGTTCTGCCTTTTGCAGAGATATAGCAGAGATAACACGATGGGCTGATGCATACTGGCTACACAGCCTGTGTAATTTGGGAATGATCAATGAAGCTTTTCTACTCTTGGCAGTGGTGTTGTGGGAAATAGATTAGCTATCAGTGCCTGAGAAGGGGCAGACTCACCTGTGGGCTGCGAATCCCTTGAGGAGACACTGCTTTGCACTAACACTTACAGCTAATGGTACTTGAGAACTGAATGGCAGGATACCTGTGTGCATGTGCTTTTAAAAAGTGTTGTGGACTGTTTATTTGGTTGTATGTAGCAGATTGATCATGGGGAAAGTGTTTGTGGGGAAAAAAGCTTTAAAATGCATTCTGTTCTGTTTTGTGGGTGTTGAAATAGGATTGTTAAAGGGATTGTGTGGGTGCATTGCACAATTTTTTTGCCCATGTGTAGGAAGAGGTAGATGATGCTTGTTGCCTAGCAACTCCATTACAGCTCTACATAAGAGCCTCTTTGTCGAAAATATTGCCGTACTGTTGCATACTACAATGTCGAAACCTTTACGATACCCCACCACCTTTACTTTGTGATTTAAGTCAAAAACATAAAGGCGGATTGAATTTAAGATTTTGCGTTATAAAATTGGAGTATGGGAGGTTGTGTTTGGGTTACAGGAAGGTGAGATCCCGGAATAACCCTACAGGAAGAACGCCAGATGGTCTCTTCTGTTTTACCTGGAAGGGAAATGGCTCCACAGGAAGTTCAGGAAGCAGGAAAAAGAGAGGTCAAACAGGATCAAACGCTGCACACAGCAGTCAAGCTGTGCTTTACCTCCAAGGAGTAAAGCGTTGTTTACATGCTGATGCGCAATCATACACGTCCTCCATCAGAGCAAATTGTATGGCTTTTTGTTTAGAGCAGGACAGATGAGATATTTTTGGGAGGCAGATGATGAAAGCGGTTAAGGAGGAGGTTCCAGGTTTATGCGCTGAGGAATTATAACATATCAAAACAAAAGCCCCCCAACTCCTGTAATAACACAGTGACATCATTGTCAGACTGGTCTGCCATCTTACAGTTATACAAAGCTGTCTGCATTTGTACAACATATTAAATTTAATATTGATCTTTAAATATTTATATTACACTGTCTATGAAAACGTAGCTAAAGTCATTTTTAGACATAAAATCATTCTACATAATGTAAAGAACCTATTGTGAAAAATAATCTTGATATTTTTAATATTGACTTATTAAGACCATGTCAAAGATTAAAATCAATATTTTGAAAGCCAACTTCCAGTATTTTTTTGTAAAAAATAATACAACGTAGTGTGTGTACAATTAGTAATGTAAGTATTAAAAATAATTAATTTCAGTATTACAAGTGAAAATTTAAATTTAAATGTATTGAAATCTATCACATAACCTTTCTTGTCACAGTAAGCTGTCAGTAATGATTAATAATTTGAGCTGTCAGGTATGATTTTACAAGACATGTCAACTTGACGTCATTTGACTTCAACTTATGTAAAGAGAAGTATGTAAAGTAACTTGCAAGTTTTAAACAGAATATGTTGATATAGAGGCAAAAGTTACCGATTGCTGCTTTAAGCTTGCCAACATCCCATCCCAAAACACATAAATTCCTCTTTTTCATTAAAGTTTAGTGCTTTTGTGCAGTGAAAGCAATACTGGCTAAAAGCATATGGATAGAGTGTGCATGTTTCAAGTGTATCTGTGACTGGGTAACAGTTAAGCAGAATAGAGCAGTTGGCTAGGGAGCCATCGGTAAGAAGCCCCACCAACCGCTAGCCAAGAGAAGAGGCAAAGCAATGGAACTGGGCCAAGCTTTGACTACTCACTTTCCATCTGGTCTGCCAGCGCCATGGAGACTCAAACGTTACTATTAGCCACCTGCCAGCCCCGGCGGCACCAAGCCCCGATATAAGGATTGGCTTTGCCCTAGTTCTGTTTAAAATTGGTGTTAAGGGTGATCACAATCAGGCCAGTCCATGAGCGTGGAATGGGAACCGCTCCCGTGATACTTTGACACTTGGAGCCGGTCGGTCCCCGGGCTGGAGTCTGTGCTTCCTCTGCCCGTTTCTGATCCGTTTCATCCCCTGTCAGTGTTTGGCTGATCGG
The DNA here is from genome assembly GCA_019155185.1 of Beaufortia kweichowensis. Taxonomy (NCBI): domain Eukaryota; kingdom Metazoa; phylum Chordata; class Actinopteri; order Cypriniformes; family Gastromyzontidae; genus Beaufortia; species Beaufortia kweichowensis. Next base: position 6,924,299 of record CM032804.1, read on the forward strand.
ATGTTTTATGTTCATCCCTGTGTGTATAAGGATGTAAAGATGTGTGTCGTGTAGCTCACGCAGGGACCAGAAATGACTTTATTAGAATGCTTGTGTGCGCTATGTAGTGTGAAAGCACCCTTCAGACCCCAGCAGTGAATGAAGGGTCTCATTGTGTGCATTCTGGGAAAACCCCAAAGTGGCCGTTTCTAGAGGTGTGGACTTTCCTGCCACCACTGCACAAGCAGAGAGTTTGTAACTGGGGAATGGGATTTGATTTAAAATAGTCCTCCATATATTGTGGGTGAAACGAAGGTTTGGAAGTGAATTGGGATATGAAAGAGTGTTATTGCTAAGTTTAGTTTAATCATTGTTGGCTTTCCCCGCAGGCCATTTTCCTCAGCTCTGCTGAAAGCCAGAGACACCAATCAATACCTGTGAGCCAATAAAAATGCAGCTTTGTATTGTGCCTCTTTTGCTTTTTAGGGCCTTTCTTCACTAAAACATTTTGGAGTGCTTGTAAGTGTTGTTTTGATTGAGGTTACACATCTTTATAAGCAGTCAATGGCAGAGCTGGCAGTAATTTACTGTTATGTTGGATACATGATATACTGTATGAATAAAAAATTCAGCAGGATCTCTTTGATTTCTTATTGTTTCTCATAAATCTTAATGAGATGACATGGAATTATTTATTAATTCAGTTATTTCTCATAAAATTCTCATAAAAGACAAAATGATAAGCTGTGCTATTCACATTAATTTTATAGTTGTGTACTGTAAATTATGTCGTCAACTGTCTCATTTGTGTCTTTAATGTTGACAAGTGTAAAAGAAGTTTAATTTTCCATCTTCGTCTTGCTTTGTGTCTTCAAAATGACATAAAGATGCAAATTTTTTTCTACTTGTTTGCTCCTTTTTCCCTTACAGAAAATATAATTTAATTTTTCATTAGTATTATGTCACATTCTTCTAAGCTAAACCCTGAAACTGAAATGATATATGTGTGATATATGTTGTTTTATAGGATTTATTATAGGACTATAATAGTAAATATTATATATTTTTATATATTTTTTATATTTTATGTAGACGAATGACAGGTGTAGTCAGGTAGCATTCAAGCATTTTATAAATGTATAAAATAAACCTGTCTGGAAAAATGTCTTTGAAGGCTTAATTTGAGTACATAGTGAATATACTTTTCTAATCTAATGCGGTCATATTAAATGCTTTTACTGGTTTCTGTGTTGTTCGTTATACGGTACATGGCATTGTAATCCGATTATCATCCGTCCCAGTACCATAGTACCATACTGCCACGATATTTTGTTCCTAGAAAACGATTACCTGAGGACAAGACTGTAAATCTGTATAATACAGCACTAGACTAGATGAGCAGACCTAGTCAACTAAATTAGCATAATACTTCATTTCTCTTTGCAGGAAAGCTTGAGGCCTGTGTTTTAGACTTTTTAATATCTACTTCAGATTATGCATCCACAGCTGCAGGTCTATAAGATACTTTCTTCTTTTCTTACTGTGGACTCATCTGGCATCCAGATCTCTCAAAGCGTTTGACCCGTTGCCACTCTGATTTGTCTCTGAAATCTGAACAGCTGCATATCTCTCTACAAAGCTTTTGGACAATATATGAGGCTCTCTTTCTCAGAGCTTTCTCAGTGACCTCTCACCCTGTGTTTTCTGTATGCCAGCCATCTATACTACTCTTCTGCTCTGCTTTGTACAGATTGCAGTGATGCAAGGATGAGTCACAGAGAAACCTTCATTCTTCTCTCGTAACATTCTTCTGTCTGGAAGAACGGATATGCAGAATCAATCATGGCTGGGCAGCATTCTGTGTTTTCCTCCTAGTTGCTGTCTCCAGACCAAGTCGACTCTTTGATTTTTCTATTAGGGCATCTGTCTCTCTTGTCCGTTCCAATATTTTAGTGCTTGTCACTGTCCTTTAGTAGGAGATGGCTCAGGCATGTTAGATTCACAAGGTATAGTCAATACCCACCTTAAACCAGGTAGTAAATAAGTAAATAGCTGGTTAGACTGATTTGTTCTGATGGTTTTAAAGGTGTTTAGGATACATCTTAGCTGGCCAGACCAGCTAAACACTTGCTTGGTGACAGCTACATTTTGCCAAGATTTTGCCAGTTTTTGTGTTCCTTCTATGTAAAATCCATGATTTTGGCATTGCTCTGTCCATTTACCTACAAGAACCCCTAACACATCTGGGAGACCAGATAGATCAGCTAAAACCAGCTTGTTTATGCTGGGAAACCAGGTTAAACAAGCAAAAGAGACCAGACAAAAAATGTTAGACAGTTTAGACTGGTTATTTTTCAGCAGGACAGGTTGCACAGCTGTTGTTTACCTCACAGAAAAATTAACAGTACATGCCGAGATTCTTGTTTGGCCTTATTTGTTGTGCTCCATTAAGAGCTCTCATTAATTTTTACAGAGAGGCAAAATTCCACCTCTTGTTTCCAGTGCAAACAACTCCAGGCGTATGCTTGTACCTCTTAATTTTTTCAGACAACAAAGCAACACAGTTCTGTGTCGGCTCTAAGCGAGTCAGTGTGATGTAAGATTTTGTTTTTACTTTCAGGGCCAGATTTCACTACCCATATTAGTCCCCAGGACCTATTGGATTAACTGTATGCACTATAAAAAGATCTAAAAACAATCCTGAGAGACACTGAGGCAGATTTAAGGTCGACACAATTTCTACAGTATGTGTAAACTTGTATTACTGCTATGTACTGCAAAATGAAACCTGCAGCTCCTATAAATTATTACAATTAAAATATGTCTGCATTAGTTGCTAAGCAGTTGCACACAAATACACGCACACTACTAGAGATATTGTGCATTTATTACCTCTGCACATTTTTATTACCACAGTTTTACTACAAATACCAAAGTTAAAACATAGTTACTGTAGTGAGATCTCTAATTTAACTTTCATCTGGTCTGTTGAGACTGTTGAGTTCTGATTACAGGCCAAAAGGATGATGCACAAGAGACGGAACACAAAGACGGTGGTTTACTATAGATAGCAATGCTTCTCTGTAACCTTTGTGTCTTGAAATAGATCACCCACTTGCTTCCCCATAAACCCAGACAGCCAATGACTACAGACATCCCTTATTTTATGTAATATCAGTTCTCCCCATGCTCAGTTTGGACATATCAGGTCTGGCCCGAAAGCTAAAGTTAAAAATATGATCGGAGAAAAAGACTCACAGATGTTCTGTGTCATACCGAGCAGCAGCTGTTGAAAACAGCCCTGGATTCAGTTTGACTGATGTTGTTGACTGCGAGCAGCTTCACTCCAGATGGAATATGGACCTTATATGACATTCTGATCTGCTTCCAAATTTTACTGTGCGTATTAAAGGCCAAATAGAAGCCCATATACCAGGTGTGAAAACTTGTTAAATCTGTGAGATCTCAGACATGTGAAGGCTACAGGTTCTGTGTTGTGAAGGTTTTTTTTATTTTATGAAGCTCTCGCTGCTGATCACTAGCATATGTTGTTTTTTGGATGCTCAGCGTTGTATGCTTGTGTCCCATATAGTCATTTAGAATCATACATGTTATTCCAAACCTGTATGACTTTCTTTCTTCTGTAGAACACAGAAGAAGATATTTTAAAGAATGTTGGGAACCAAACAACATTGACTCACAATTGACTTCCACTGTGATATTTCTTAAAATATCTTCTTTTGTGCACCACAGAACAAAGAGTCGTATACAGGTTTTAAATTGCTTGAGGGTGAATAAATGATGACAGAATTTTTATTCCTTTAAATATAAACTCACAATAGAGTGCCCTTCATGGCAGTGCAGTTGGTCTCTGCGACGAGAGGAAGTGTTACTGCTATTGAAGTGTTGGAGAGTCCGGCCTCTGGGGACGGCCATTTCAGGATACCCCATATCTGCTGGGAAATAATACAGTTTGCCTTTCACTGTGCACGGTGAACTAAAAATGGTCATGGTGTTCAGCCTCAAATGTGCGGTTGACACTAAAAGAGTATCTGTTGTTGTGTCCTCTCCCAATTTTTACCAGCAATGATAATGTTGTTTTGGCACAGGGCTGAGAGTAATGATTAACCTCTTGTTCCTTGAAACTACACTTACTATATGTTGTACACTCTTTAACTAATTATTATGCACCAGAATATGTATAATATAGTGTTTGTATAATTGAAGGCACCTTTTTTAATGCCTGTTGTTACATTCTGTTATGTAACTTTTGCTTGTGATGGATTCGCCCAAACGCGGCAGTTTGGAATACTGTAGTGCAACTCTAACCGCTAGTTGCTAGGCAACCATACATCCCATCCATCCCAAAATTGCACAAAATGCAATTAGCCCTTCATGCATGCTAACCTCAGTAAATTTTCTCTGTAGAGATACAAAGTTAAAGCTGTATAAAGTCAGGAAAAGTAAAACACACAGGCCAGAGAAAAGCAAGTTTACAGGATTCTTAAGATGTTCAGACAGCGAGTCCTCATAGTGACGGGCCTAAAATAGTGCATTTTCCATTGCAAATAAGACGTTCAAGTCTTAGACCAAGTGTACTGTTTAATATCTCGCAACTCATTTGTGACCCTGCCTGTGAAAACCCAGCTAAAGTCATTTTTTGTGATTTACATTGTTTTTTTGTGTTTTCTTTATAAAATCATCCTAGATAATGTAAAGAACATTTTGTGAAAATATAACCTTGATATCTTTAATATTGACTGAGTAATGGCATGTCAAAGATTAAAAGCACAGTGATATATATATAGGTGAAATCAAACTTTGATGCTTGTTATCTCATCATTTGATTTTGAGACTTTAGCCTGGTTTTCGCAGTTTTGCCTGTTGCTTCCATAATGGTATATAAAACAACAGTAACATAAATATGTGAAATTGTTTTTAATCATAATTTTTCCGTCTTCTTTCTTTAGAGTTGCTGGGCTCTGCCAAGAAGGTGAATGTCAACTTCCAGGACACTGATGGGTGAGTGGGACATATAAGGGCTTTTAATTAAAGCATGCTTCAGACTCTTGTAAACAGGATCAGGGTTTCTGTCTGGCTGCCAAATATCCTCCGCTTCTGTCTGAGGTCTAGAGCACTTGTTGGTTAATAACTTGTACTTGTTTTTATAGTCTTTGTTTTCTTGTTTTTCTGCATGCATTACATATATTTTTGGTGCCACTGTATATTTCACAATACAAGTCAAACTACATTATGACTGCATGACATACATGTATGTGTTGTGATCAAGAAGGCTATATCTTACAGACAGAAAGCACTGTTTGAAAGCAATGTGTTATCTGTGCTACGATCGTAGAGACCTCTTGCTTGTCTGTTTTGTTTTGCAGACACCCTAGACATTTCTACAGGATACTGTGATAGCATAAAGCCGAAAGCATAAATAAGCTATTAGTCATGCACTTAAAGTTTTACCTGACTATAGCACAGCTGATGAAAAGAAGATGCTGTTGTTGTGCGGTCTGTGTTTAGATATAAAGCAGACTTAGTGGTTTGTGGCTTGGCACGGAGCAGTAAGCCACCTGGATTGTTGCTGAACAAACGTGGCCATTTCTAATGCTTCATGGTGTTTTATTTCCATTGACACAGCTGAATAAAACAACGGTATGAAAAATAGGGATACAACATGGTTCAACAGTAATCGTGAGTTGGGGTTTACTTATAGTGACATGTGACATGTGACAATCACAACCAGTCTAAGGATATTTAGTGTACAATACAGTTGTAAGGAAAAATAATTTACACCAATTAAATGTCAAAGAAATACAGAAAGTTGTCAACAACTGTTCAGGGCATTTAGTTAGGAACTGTTTTCGCACCTAGTAAGCTCCACAGATTTTGCACCTCACACACACGAGGTGGGTGAGTGGATAGGCGGACAAACACTAACTCACACATTCTGGCATACACATATAGATACACACACACACAACAAAAACAGGCAGTGACGCATTCTCACACATATGCATTCGGCACAAATACACAAACAAAATCTAACAAACCTACCCAAAGTGGCAGCAAGGGAGACTTAAACCTATCACAACAACACACCCACTATTCATACCGTTTTAGATGCCCTAAAAATACAGCATGGCCCATCCTGCTCTGATCTCAAAGATTTATAAATCAAAGCCGTTTTTATTTTGCCATTGTCTGCCAAGCTGTAAAAACCACCAGAATAATTAAAAAATGTCTTCTGTTGATCACTGTCACTGAACAATGCTGGCATTCATCATCATCAGCTCTGCTTCATGGGTTTTCAGGAAATGAAATCTGTAACTTTAAACCATCGGATACCTCAGTGCAGCACCGATCCTCACACACAGCATTCATTTAAACATGCAGTTGTGTTCGGCCCAAACTCTTGTTTGAATCAGCAAGATAAATGACTGGCACATTAATTCCTCCTCTGTAGTCGATTGCTTTCTACACGAAGATGAAACTGTTGTCTGTGCGGAGTGTAGAATATAGCTGCAGAGAAAACGAGGTTGCGGGCTGGTCCCTCTTCTATCAGAGTAAACTGCCAATTTGGATGGGTTGCGGTGCCAAACACCCCAGAAATAACAGGCAGATGTCAACAGCTCTTATGCTCGGCGCCCTCCCCTCCGGTCACTTTCGTTGCTCACATCCCGCCCTGTGTGTAATCGAGACGCCCCATGAAGATAATGTTCAGAAGAGCTGAACGTAAATCGGCTACAGTATCCTAAATTGAAGTTATTAATGGATATTTGGTTTAAGCCATAGCCTTGATTCAACACACTGAAATGTGGGGCGGGATGTTGGTTCTGATTTGATAGCATCATTGTTAATACATTTAATAATAATAATAAATTACTTTTAGGTGGCATACAAATAGATTACTTTTAGGTGTCTATTCATTGAGATTTGTTGTATGGTGTTCAAGTTTTTCTTACCAGTTTTCACGGGTCTATTGAGCCCACAGCATTATTTGTTTTTAAACCAATAATTTACGTAACTATAGCATATATATGGTTAATATTTGTCATTAAACTCTGTTTAATCATATTTATGAATAATATAGTGTTATTTATTTTGTGATAAAATGTGCTCAAAAATAATAAATGTAATAATTTTAATAAAATTGTATACATTTTTATACATTTAAATTAGTAAACTTCAGGAATGCGTCACACAGACCCAAACACCACAGAGGGTTAAAAACTGTAGTATTTAAAATTATATTTAATATCTGCCTTTGGACTTTCAGACCTGTATTTCAGGGCTTTTGGTGCCCAGGTAAGTTGAGATGCATTGAGAGTACAAGAGGAACAGCAGCGGCTGTGAATCACGTCAGGTGTATGATGTTGATTTGAGGATTCCGGCCTTTTGGCAGCATGTTCCTTCAGGCGTCTACAGAAACAATAAAAACAAAAGCAGCTCTGGACAGGGCACACACTAAAGTCTGATTTACTGGCTTGTTGTGACAATGTTTCAGACAGATTTGTGAAAGCAGTACATCTCAGTGCCACAGGCACATCGTGTGAAGGTCACGGACGCTGATAGTGTCACACTCTCATCGAGGCCCAGCAAAGCCAAAGCAAAAGAGAAGGTTTTCAGAGATAAGCTTTATCTGATATGAGATGGAAGAACATTGCAACATGACTGCCATCTGCTGTGAGGCTGCCCATGTTCTTAATGATAGTCTTACCTGGTCATTTCTCCTGCTTTATCGCACATGTGTTTTTATCACAGCTGTGTAAGAACTTTTAATTGTCAATGGATCAAACTAGGCTTGTGCTTTTTATTGTTTCCAGCTGTATTCAAAGGCTGTCTCCCATGACCGTGTAAGGTTTAATCTATGATTTCCAGAAAAATTTTATTTGATTGTAATCTGTTCTTTACTAAAGTAATCAGATACAGATTTAGAAAACTTGAAATAAGTCTTATGAACTATTTTTACTTCTCTTAAGTCATTTTTAAAGCTTGTATTACCCGCAACTTTCCTTGTAAACAGAATTTCATTTTGGTTTATGGAAAAACTGCCGAACTGGAAATAATATGGGGTCGGTAAACTATTCCCTCTATTGTTTTGGATTGTTGATACAATATGTAATGTAATGCTTGTGTTTTGAGGATCAAACTCTTCACAGAATCTCTTTTGTAAACCTGCTTCTGCATTGCTGAGGTCTTGAGACTGAGAATAGTGGGATTAATTACTGGATTAATTAATTTACTGGATTCATCATCACACTTTTATTAATGCACAGTGAGCATTAATAAAATCCTAATTGTTCAGTCTAAACCAAATAAGTAAATTATAACTTTTCATTTCCTTAACTGCAACTCTGCAGTTTCTTACTTGCAGTTTGTCATATGACTTTTAATATACTAAGTATTTTGCTAATGCTGCCACTGCCAGTCAATATATCAGAATGAATTGATTTAGTGAAAGCAACTTTGGCTTGCTTTGAAATCATAAAACACATTTTTTGAAAACAGAATGTTACTTTTTGCTTGCAAATAAATAAAATAAATGAATAAAAAAACAAACATCAAATCCCATAAAAATGACCCTATAGTTTATAGATAAATAACCTCAGAGTATATGTGCAAATAATGCCATCCATAAGTGCCGCCCATCATGAGTATGGTGGCCATAACTATCAATAAAGATGACACGCATCTTGCACTAATAAATACATTTTAAGTGTTCTCATAAGAGGCTTAATGTTCCTCCTAATCTGAGATCATACCCTTAAATGGGAACAGTGGAGGAGCGATGTGGAGGTATGGATTTATGTGCTGCCTCCAACCTTTAATAAAAGGATATGAAATCTGGCTTCATTGGAAAGTGAGAAAGAGAAAATGTGAGATATATGGTAGTGGATTTCCCAGAAACGGATATTACCAATGTAGGATTGTCTTGTCTGATGAAATTTAGTTTGAGATGAATGAATGTGATGCGGAGAAGTCAGTAAAGGGGTAGCCATGTGGATTATTATACATGACCAGTTTGTCAAAAGTCAAGTGTGTAAGATTGATGAGCGAGTAGTTTATGCCATTTGAACAAATACAAACTAGTAACCAAATTAGCAGTGAACTTAATGTGGACGACAGCAGTGGTTACTCTAAAAAAACAACAATTACAGTAAAATGTGTTTTTGTTTATTTTGCATGGATGCCAAATGCCAGAGTTGTAGATTTGAGGTTAAAGGCATGTTTAGTAATTCTACATCATTATGAGTCCCTTGATGGATGTTATTAATCTAGTAAAGCCTGGTAAATTGTTTAAGTCTGCCTTGAGGATGCAATTGTTATTCCAGTATTAGGTTTCACAAGGGTTTATATTCTATAATATGTTCCTCTCTGTTATGAGATGAATCACTGTACGTTCAGTGGTTTCTGAAAGTCTGAGGCACATTAAAAATCTGGGATTTATTATATTTCAAATCTCAATTATACCTGTAAATACACAAAGGTTTTGAATTTAACAAAAATGTAAGAAGCATGTTATAATGTAAATTAAAATGTGTGTAAATATATGTAAATTGGCCGTGTTTATTTTTATTTCTAGTTGTAAATAGCCAATGTGTCCATTGAAGCTTTCAGGATGCTTACTGTAATATTCTCAGATCATACTGAGATGCTTTTACACATACACAAATGAAATTTGTTATTAAAATAGAAGAATAATTTTCAAAATACTAAGATTCATGAAGAAACATTTTTACAGGACCTTTTAGACTGTTTGACCTCCACTAAATCTGACCCGGATAGATTTTCACTAAAACACAGAAAAACATGGAATTGACCATGTTTGCTTTTAAAATATTTTGAATCATGTTTTTGAGTCAATAAGCTTTATTAGCACGTGATGATGATGATGATGATGATGACAAGGAGGATGGTAACAGTATCTTGTCAAATCTTGATGAAAGTTCAGCTGATGGCTTCATCTGAAGGGAATGCCTCAGGCTATAGTATCATCATTAAAAAAACTAGGTCAGACAGCGAGTGTGAGTGTATCTGTGTCTAAAAGAGAGAGGGAGATCACCTCTGTTTTATCCTTTAGTCACAGGCAAATAAGACAGACGTGGATGCATATATAAAGAGACGGGCCTATTGTAACCAACCTCCTAATACAGTAAAGAAAACAATGAATATTGCATGGCTTGTGTTTTTTAAGCCTAAGAGAAGGGGGAGTTCAGTGGGGGGAGTGGGGTTTTCTGGCCCATCCCCCAGCATGCAATGCTGCATTGGCATATAACACAAACCTGTTGTGCCAGTGGGAGAGAGTGAATAAGAGAGCCAGGTCAGGCAGGGTTCCTGTGTGTTTAGTATTCTGCTCCGAGTCATCTTACTTTCACTCTGAGGGTTTTACATTCACTGTTGCACTGGCAGCGAGGTCCGTAGCCATGGTTACAACATATTTCATGCACCAATCACAAAGTAAGCTGTAACTAAAAATCCAATGAGGGCTATTTGTCTGCTCCACTTAGAAAAAATAATTTGCACTGCTAAGTTAAGGGCATTAAATTTACCCCATTTCATAATGAACCTTGTCTCATAAAGCATTGTAGGAAAAATACCTGAAATTAGGTGTATGTGAGGATATCTGATGTGACCAAAGCAGCAGGACAGAAGAGAAAGCAGAAAAAACGAGAGACGGATTAATATCTCTTAAATGCTATTTAGCCTGTTTCACACTGCATGTCAAGTGGCAGATGTTTATTTTGGTGCTCATATTAACAAGTTACAGATTTCACACTGTGCACATGAGAAGCAGGATGCTGCATAGCAAACGTGTAGTGATGTTGGAGAGTTTTGGCAGTAAGCCTGTTTTGCATGTGTAGCACTGAATTGAATGTGTAGTATAAGCTTATTTATCAACATGATCTTTGCGATATTGGCTTTGGTAAAATAATAATAAAATAATGGAGCCACTATGTGAAAAAAGATGCCTGTCAGACTTGATACACACTCTGTGACAGGCACACAAATTGCACAGCCAGTCTCCCTAAATTCTCATGATTAAGCAGTTATTGCTACACTTTAGGGTTTGATTTCCGATCTGTGTACATTCATTATCGTTTGAATGAAAATGTGGTCCGTCTCCTAATGGAAATTACATTTCATGGCGATCAAGTAGGCAATAATTCTCAATTGCCACTCCTGTTAACCATATCCTAATTTATGACTGTAATTAAAGAAAACACTTAATGAAGAAAACTCGAAATTACTTTCTTTTCTGTAGTATTTTCTGTATAACAGCTCTGTTGTGTGGCTTAAACTCTTATGAATTCTGTGTGGATTAGGCTTTAGACTATGTTAGCCAGAGGTAATACTATCACACTTAACACCTGGATGATGTACGGCCAGATGGCCAGATTTGTGTTGCCAGATGCAGATTTGTGTTGCATGTTACACTGTTGTAATTCTATGAATCTGTGTACTGATTGTGTGTTTGTTCTTCACAGGTTTTCACCACTGCATCACGCAGCTCTTAACGGTAATGTGGAGGTTATATCACTGCTGCTAGATTCTCAGGCCATAGTGGACATCAGAGATCAGAAAGGTATCACCAGAAAAAAACATTACTAAAAACTGAACACACATATACAAAATGAATGACTTTGCCTGGAAAAATAATTTCAAACAATCTGACTTTTTCCAGGGATGCGACCTCTGCATTATGCAGCATGGCAGGGAAAGTCGGAGCCCATGAAGCTGCTGCTAAAGTCATGCTCTTCAGTAAACGGTCAGTCTGATGAAGGTCAGATCCCCCTGCACCTGGCTGCTCAGCACGGACACTATGACGTGGTGAGTACACGCCGCTACGCCCACTGTTCTTCAAAGGCTTCATACAGAACCTGTTGTGTGAATATAGATTAGGCATATGTTATGGATACTGACAACCTGGAACCAGAACTTGACAAGCATATGTTCCCACACATTTAATTTATAAATGAGCTTTCAAGTCCGTTTCTAAAAGAGAGGTTCATCGTTTCTCTGGCTGAACAAGAGGAGAAGTCTAAACGAGATGTAAGGCTTGACAGAAAGAGGTTAGACAGGAACTGCTCTTTCAGTTTCAACATACCAGACTAGTAGTTTTACAATTGCTTACAAATAGCGATATATTTTATAATGTTCTCATTTATGTGGTTTGGCTGTGATCTTAGAAAATGTGTGTTTAAACTGTAATGATGCGTAAACTCTTGACTGCCAGGAGTCACTGTAAAAACATTGGTGTGTTATATGCCGTCAAGTCAATGATTTAATCAGGTGTCTCCTGTCTTATGTAATGTCCAGCTCACTACTAACATCTGGTTATCTGCCCTCAGTCTGAGATGCTTCTGCAGCACCAGTCGAACCCCTGCATAGTCGACAACGCTGGGAAAACTCCATTGGACCTGGCTTGTGAATTTGGCCGTGTTGGGGTGAGTCACATGCTGTCGAATTACTTTTATATCTTCTTCTTGTCTCTAATTGGCTTGTGTGTCACTTGAGTGTGTAATGGTACATTTTCCCTGCAGGTGGTCCAGCTGCTCCTGAGCAGTAACATGTGTGCAGCTCTGCTGGAGCCCAAGCCCGGAGACTCCACCGATCCAAACGGCACCAGCCCGTTGCACCTCGCAGCCAAGAACGGGCACATTGACATCATCAGGTGAGGCCTCTGAGCTCAGAGATAAAGAGAGAGATTGAGATGGAGAGACAGATGCATGGCTTAAATGCTTTTCTAAGAATAGAAGTCACACTTCCAGTGTACATTTCTAAATCTGAGTCTTGACAATGCGGGATTGGTGTAGCACTTCTGTTTACCAGACACTGAAAGTAAATCAGGCCACTTTTACAAGGTACTGAAGATCTCTTGGGATGAGAAATCTTTTAATATTGTGACTTGCATGAAATGATTCTCTTGGGAAAGAAATATCAGAAATCTTTATAATACACTTATAAGTGACTTGCATTAATAAAAATCCTATCATCATTTATTTTCTTTTAATATTGTGACTTGCATGTAATGATTCAAAATCTTGGTACAAATTTATTGAAAGAAATATCAGCAAAGGCATGCACTGTACTTTATAAGTACACTGTATAAGTTATTGGCATAGATACAATATGTTAAAAAACTTATTTACTCATTAATAAAAATCCTATCATCATTTATTCCCCCTCATGTCATTTAAAATTTGTATATGACTCTTTCTTCTGTGGAACACGAAAGAAGATATTTTGAGAAATGTCTCAGTGGTTTTGTTCAAACAGTGAAAGTCAACAGGGATCAGTGTTGTTTGATTACCAACATTCTTCAATATATAGAAAGTCAGGTTTGAAATTACACGAGGGTGAAAGAATTTTCATTTTTGGGTCAACTCTCCCTTTAATAATGATTCAGTGCTATTTGAGTTTAATTTAGAAGGAGGCAAGTGACTAAAAAAAGCTTTGCAGCTATTTCTTTTGAGCTTAAATGTTGAGTTTGATGGTTGTTCAGTTGTAAAGGGCTTATTAAAGCCCTTTAATGGTGTCAAGAGCAGTGAGTGGTTTTCAGTTTTCCCTGTCGATAGTGTTGTTTGCTTAACAAAACAAAAAGTGGCTATTAGGCTGCATTTACACTGCGTTATGATCTGATCTTTTATGCATATTCATTATTTGTGTCTCGTCTGTATATACTCACTTAAATACAATCATAACACTGATCTCTCCAAAATGGCCATTGTAAACCAAAGGTCATTTCATCATTCACAAGCATAGGCACATTGTTGTAGTGTGCATTTGAAGTCAGTACTGACGAAAGATTGGTACGGTTACATTTTTAGTATCGATTTAGTACTAAAATTTACTAATTCTGAGACTGTTTTTTAATACTGTATCATGTTTCAAGGTCATATGACTGAATGCATGTACTGTACATGTGATCCACTGAGGGAAAAGACATGCTTACACAACACATGCTAAAAATTCTAGCATGCATGTTATTAATAACATACACAAGAGACTGCTGGGGGATTGGGGCCACTGTCATCTAGTATGCTGTACAGCAGCAGCACTGGCATCACTGTAACACAGGGGAATTCATTAAATGATCATGCAGGCAGTCTCAGACATTGTGTGTATCGACTAGAAGGTGTTCTGGGATGGGACAGGAATGTTTGTGTGTTATTATAATAGAGAATCATTCATGAGTTTGCACTTGAACAAATATGTAAATATTCAAACTGATAAAGTAAGATAAGCTTTATACGGTGGTTGCTGTGCTTGTTGTGATTTGAATATACTGTGTGGACATGCCACTTTCAAACCCCTATTAGATAGTCCAGACAAGCAGTCAAGGTTTACCCCCTGCTGGTCAATGCTGGTAAATACACCTGGTTCCAAAATAAATCTATTAATAATTATTTAAAAATATCTGTGTTTTAATATTTGTAGCAGTAGTATAGTAGATCTACCACTGCACTATGTGAGATTTTTCAAAAATGTACTTTTCCATATTTGCTGGCTTTGTTATCACAGTTTAGGATAGTGGCTTGCAAGGACTTGGGACTTGCGGTGCCATTACCCAACCAGTTCTAGATTACGCACACAGCATTCATGCCTTAAAAACACATATCACGATTATATGAAGCTGATACGGAACTGTTTTTCAGCTGTCCTTTCATTTATCGTCTAAGAATGCCTAGTAATAAAGATAATCAAAGTGTGTCCTCACATAGCATGATTGACTGGAGCTCTGGATCACGACTGTAGAGAGGCCGGAAACTCTTAATCATGAAAATGTCAGTTTCTTTATGAGCCATTGTGTGTGATGATGTTGGGTGTGCTCTGTGTGTGTTAATGGATTCATGTGTTTATGACGTGACATTATGCAAACACATGCCCATTCACTGATAATGACCAGCCAATGAGTGTGTGATAATGGTGCAGGACAGAAGCCCTGAATTTACCGCCTGTCAGGATAGGAGGGAAAACTATATCCATATATCACATCAGGTTCAGCGAAGCCATTTCTGCACTAGATGCACCAAGCAGAAAATGATGAGGCTTTTTAAACAGTTTTTTTTGCCCCGAACTCCATTTAGTTTGGTGTGAAGTTTAATTCAAACAAATTATTTTATAGCGCCAATGTTTTTAAGTGCATTTAATTTGGGGTTTATTTTACACAATGATTTAGTGTGTAGAGTTTGTATCAGTTATTGATCTCTGTATGTGTAATATGAGATCTGTGCATTATCAAAATTGGCCTAGAGCTCAGAAATCAGCAAATTAGAGAAACTCGTTGAAGAGCTTTAGGTTGATTATCATGACTTTCCACTGCATTATCATATAGATACTCTGAGGTCCTTGTGCTAATTTTCCCACATGTTCAAACAGGACTGATGCATTTCCTGTTTCGATACACAAGCTCAGTGGATTCGGTTACTGGTCAAGTGGTCTCCTCAGCATCATCTACCGTATCTGTGCACAGAAAGCTGCACCTCTTCATGGTGAAAGGCTCTGTGTGCACATCCCTGACCATATTACTCTGAGTACATCAGGCCCCATTCACACCCTGATACAACCCATGTCATCCATCACTGTGACAGCAAGACCTCCTACATGACCAGAGACTGGTGTTCAGCACTGTCCAATTCTTCTACCTATTCTCTAAATACTACACTGCAGCCATTGTTGGGAAATGGTTATAGCTATTTTTTCATTTGTTTTCACAACATTGCAACATTAAGTATTATGTTACAGTTAGCCGTCTGTGAACGGTTCCCGGCAGTAGGTATTATTAGAAGCTAATTCATTTTTTATTGACAATTGTGATCATAATTTAAACAGTATAATGAATATGACTGTAAATAATAGGCATCTTAATATTGGCATACAGGCATTTATTTAAATATGTCTTGACAGAGGATGGATGAGGGAGAATAGGTTTCCAACACGGAACTCTTTTAACAATGAACCAAATGAAGATTTTTGCAACAGAAAGTTATTCTTAACCCCCCTTTATTAGTCATTTTCTATTTATGGTGTAGTACAGAAATTAGTTTTAAACGTGAACTCTGGCCATGAAGGAAGGAAAGAGGAAAGAAGAACGAATGAATGAACAAATGAAAGAATTGGTTCAAACTCAAGCCCTGTGGCTAGCTGTACTATGAATGCAGTAGCCAATAATTATCAATACTGCTTGTCAATAAAATGTCAGCCTAGGACTGTTACTCGTCAATGTATGTCCTGTAGACTCGCCTCATCCAGATGACATGGATTTAGGATTTACGTTCCGACATCACTGTCAACTAACTATTAAAGCACATAAAGCATTCAGCTGCATGTTGAGACTTTGCTTTAAATAGCTGTAAATTATCCTGTCTGGACAGCCACGTGTTTGAATAAAAACCACGACTAGAAATGCCTGCACCCACACCAGCTTTTTTCAATTCTGATGAGCCTGGAGCTAATTAAAAGCCATGTGACTGTGCAGGTTACAGCAACATAGCGAGGGCTATCACAATTACGTTAATTACATCATTAATCCAACAACCCCAGAGGCTGAACGCATGCAATGGGCACCAAATAGATTGATGCAGTAAAGGGAAAATCTGACAGCAGGCTTTATTTGTTGCGGTTACCTTTATATTAAAATTCTGTCGCCTAAGCTGAGTGTCATGTTTGTGTGTTAATTCTTTTATGTTGTTAATTTGCATATATGAATATGGCCATTTGCCCACTAGCAGGCGTGCCTGTCCAACCGCCTTTGGTGGTCTCCAATGCGAGCCAATGCTCAGCGACATCTCGGCCCCTTTCTGACACAAACAGTCGTACACGTGCGCACACGCTCACCCAGCCAGTCAATATGTTATTAAACTCTTGTGTTTTCCAAGGGAGGTCATGCACCAGAGGATATTATCTAAAGCTGAAACAGGCCATTTTGGCAGCTAATTATGGAGAGAGGTGTCTGATGCTGCGTCAGGGCTATGATCTCTGTTCTTGCGCTGTTTCCCCTCCTCCTCTCATGAGCAATGACTCAGACCACCTGTGTTTGCAGATGTAATTGAATTTTCTCTAGCGTTACACACTCACACATAAAATGTCCTTCATACTAGAAAACAAAATTTTTTGGTTGGCTTAGATTCCTTCACGTGACCATTGGACAAAAAACACTAATTAGGTTCTTGTTACGCTCTAAGGACCCCACAAAATCTGGTGTCCGATGCATGCAGTATTATCACCGTTCAGCATCAAGCCAACGGTTGTCACTAATTTTGTTTTGTCCTCCCATAACAGATTGCTGATTCAGGCTGGCATTGACATCAACAGGCAGACTAAAGCAGGCACTGCCCTACATGAGGCGGCTCTGTGTGGAAAAACTGATGTCGTACGCCTCCTGCTGGATGTGAGTAGACAGACAGATTTAATTTATTGATTCCCAAAGGACAATTTAATACACAGAAACAAATAAAGCACTTTGTGCAAAGTGTGAAGTATTTTTCAATCTGTCAAAATTAACTTAAATTAAACATCACCAGTAATAAACATCAGCAAATGTCAACAAAATAAACTAATTTCTAATGCATTTGTAACTCATTTTAAATCAAATTCTTAATTCTACTAAATTTTTTACAGAATTATATGTTTTTTATATTTGTTGATATACAGTATGTAATGCAAGTACATCATAATTAACTGTAATTAAATTACTTGAATGAAATGTAATCCCTTAAAAAATTTATTACTTGAAAATTACTTGAGTATTCAGTTACAGCCAACACTGGAAATAATATAATCTTATTCTCAAATTATTTCTTACTATCTGTTCAGGATAAATCAAGCAATAAAGAATAGATTTATAATATTACTATTGAAAAACTATATTAAAAACATTTGCCCAAACAATAAAAGCCACAGCCATTTTGGTAGCCATTTTGTTGTCATGTTACAAGAAAACTGAAACCATCCCAAAGATTTAGGCAAAGATTTTTTGGGGGATACTTTGACCTTTTTATGAAAGATATGCTAAGTTTAGGTTAAATTCATGACATTGTAAGTTTGTCAAAGGCTCTTAAACATTACTCATTATTACATTACCTGCACCCAACAGAGTGGCATCAATGCAGCAGTGAGAAACACATACAGCCAGACAGCGTTGGACATCGTCTACCAGTTCACTGCTACCCAAGCTAGCCGTGAGATCAAACAGATGTTACGAGGTGAGAGAGAAAAATAAAACCATTGAAGATTGTGAACTGGTGTTTGGTAACATGAATTAGAATGTACAAATGATGTGCATATATGTGGGTATGTTTTGACTCTGTTTGTCTTAATGCAGATGCCTCGGCAGCCTTGCAGGTCAGGGCTTTGAAGGATTACTGCAACAATTACGACCTGACTAGCCTTAACATAAAGGCTGGAGATGTTATTACGGTAATGCTCATATTACAAGCCCTAAATGAATTAATTACATGTAATTACATTTACTACATTTGTTTACTTATTTTTATTTGAGTGCATTATTATACCATGTTTTGGTTGTAAATTTCATCATCATGGCAGATTTTCCGTAGTTACTCAGTTGAGGGCGCTGTTGCCCATGTTTCATCATGTTTTCTACTTCAGTTTTTAAAATAAGACAAAACAAGCATTAAAGTAAGCTTAAACAACTAAAAATCATACACGAAGAAATAGTAAAACTGAACTGTGCATTTGATGTTACTATTACACAGTAGATCTTGAATGAAAGTGCTGATTGTTATAATCAATTATTGCTAGGTGCTGGAGCAACATCCAGATGGAAGATGGAAGGGCTGCATCCATGACAACCGCACAGGAAATGACAGAGTGGGCTACTTCCCCTCCAGCATGGTGGAGGTGATCAGTAAGAGGCCTGGGGCTGCGGGTAAGAGAGGACAGCAGGCGGGTCAGTGCTGCTTCTTGCTGACAGCTCACATACACTCACTTTTGCATAAGCAAGAATGCTGAACTCACATGACCCTGATTCTGTTTGCAGCCAGCTGTTTCATGTGCACTGCAGGGACATCTGTTTTTGTGGCGAGCATATTTCGCTTATATCTTATTTCTTATTGCTCATTTTATACTGCTGTCAGAAAGGGAGTTGGGGGGCAAAGGGTTGTTAAGTGGTAGCTGCTACGCTGTGGTTGGATTGTGCCCTTTACTGATCAGGAGAAACACTTGGAGTCTGTACTGTATATAGTTAGTTTTGTCATTAAATACTGTTAATTGACACAGTTTATCCACATGTCCAGAAATTGGGTAATCTGACATAATCCTACAGTGCAGCTATTGCAATATGTTGATATGGGCTTCACAAACAAATACAAAACTGGGGTAAATATGGCTATGTAAATAAATCAAAGTTAGGCAAGGAGAAGAAGAAAAGACCCTGAAATCTGGCCTTGAAAAGAAAGCGAAACATTTTTAGTTTTCATCTCACAGGAACACTTTCTGGTCATCCAAAGGTTTAGTGAAGTGCTCTGCTCATTTAGTATGGTTTATGTCTATGGCTCTGTTGGGGAATGAGAGCACTGGTCTAATCTGTGTGTTCATTGTGTCTCATGCTTCACTAAGTGTCTGTGTCTGCATCTGTACAGCTCTGCTGCTGAAGGTCCTGCACTTCATTTACATTTTCTCTTCATGTGAAACACCGCAGACACGTCACTTTTTAGAACATATTTAATATTTATAACTTTAACCACATCCCTAATTGGTAATTTTGCCTTGTTTTTTAGTTTCAAAGCAGAAAACAGCAAAAACTGTATGTTACAAGCTTATTAAACTATATAAACTATTAAATTAACAAATGTTAATCACAAATGTTAGCAATTGCAAACTAGCCTTGAAAGCATAAAAGGGAAAAGATTCAGAGAGAAATAATCTCTCGAACATAATATTACAATAATAATGAACATAAACAACTTAAACTGAAAAACTCATTGTTTATGCCTAAACAGCAATGAGCTGAGATATGCAAATACTGTGTGTAGGACCAAATGCAATGATTTGACAAATATTTTATGGGTCTAAGACTTCCACAGGAGATATGCATTTATGTGTATATTTTAATATTTAGGCCATTTTTATTATGGATTGCTATTAGGATGTAGAGAGACTTTCAGCAATAAAAATGTTAGTGAAAAACATTGCCTACAAAAGCTTGAAAGATGTTTAGATATTTTGAAAATTATTTTATGCAGTGATATATATTAAACGTTTTCTGTTGTATTTGTGTAATTGGTATAAGGAGTCCAGTTCTCCTCTGATAAACCTCCACTCAGATAAACCTCCACTAAGACCTGCTGTACACGTGATAAATGGTCAATCGCCTGCTCACATGTTCACCCACACACAGACTTGCTGAAAATAATCACTCATACCAAACTTCTCATTTAAGGAGCTGGTGAAGATGGAAATCTGTTAATTACTCTCTTTTCCTCCGGCACTTCTAGAACAGCCCTTAGAAACAAAATAGGCTTTGCATTTCACAAAAACCATTTGCAGTCATCTCAAACTCATTCCACTATCCCGGAGTCCACACACAATGCTTATATTTCAAATATATATGTATATTTTCAGTGTACACATTAAGCAATAACGTCTAAGAGGAAGTGCTGTTTCTATTCATACATTCACATGGATTCACACTGAACAGCTCAAAAAGACTAACAATTAGGCAGCTTTCTAATTCTTCCTTTTGATTTGTCTTTTATGGTTTTGCCGTTTTGAATTTTGTGCTTTGTTGTGATTTTTTTTTTGTGTTTGGTTAATTTGCTTTCCCTCTCTTATGTGTAATTGTTTTTGTTTGTTGTGGTGGTGGGTGCTGTGTTGGTGTATCCAGGTTCATGGAGTTCAGTCACTTGTACCCAACAGTATCAAAAGATACAGCTCTGTGCGCCGGTGTGCGGCCCTGTGTCGCCCGCCGTTGCCATGGTGAATGGGGACTCGTATCATGAGATTCATATCCTGCCGCCTCCTCCACCTCCGCCACCACATTCCCATCTGCCACTTTTTACTTCCTTTGGCTATAACAGGTCCCTAAACACCTCAGGAGAGCCACACAGTGGACAAGGTACAAATGCCCTAATCTGTCTCCACTGTATTATTCTTATTATTATTCACAAAACTTTAAGGAATATCTTTAAATGTAATATTTCTGTGATTTGCATACAATAGTTCTAGTAATTCCTTAAAGTTTTCTGAAATGTTTATTTTTTGTTTAAGCAATACATTTTAATTTTATTTTCTTACATTATTTTGGTCTTTGATTATTTTATTTATTTTTTTAGATTCCAACAATGACCCAGATCTTACTAGTAAGTTCCTAGTCCCAGCACAAAAAAAGTGTCTCCTCTATTACTCCTAAGTTTTCCCGACCTTATGATCTCTTGGTACATTTTCCTTCTATCTCTGTGATGACCACACCTGGGATTCACTTTTTCACACGTGACTAATAGGGAATGCACAGCCACTCTCTCACCCTCCATATCTCCTGCATCACCGCAACCGTCAGTCCATGTGTGATGTCGGTGTCTCATTTCTTCACTGTCTCTGCTGTTCTGGTCTGTTCATTCAAATACTAACACAGATTCTTTCAGCGAATGTGTATGGAGACATTTTAAAGAAGCATGAGGATATTCTGACATGGGTCAATGTGAACACTTCTGTGTGAAGATACCTGCTATAGTTAAAGTTGATCTGTAATCATTTGGCCCACATGGAATCAGTGTCATGCATAACTAGATTTCTGTAATAATGTTCTGCATATTTCGTACCACTTGTGTGTTTATTTATTACATATTATTACAAATTTGATACTGCTTTCGGCCTACAGTAAGAGTGTATTATTCTCATCTCTGTTTATCATGGTTGGTCATCTTGAAATCCATTCATCAGAATTTTGCAGATTTTTCTCAATACAGAAACTTTTTTGATATAGTCAGCAGATTCCATGTGGACCTGGTCATTATGAATTGAACATTACAATGTTGAAAACTTTGGTAAGACATTGTCTCTGATATTGTTAGGAGACAGCACATTATGTTATTGATCTTGTCTGTGTATAAACACATTAAACTACACTTTTATGGTTTATGTCTATGGATCCCAAATGAACTGTGCTCCTGTAATGCACTGCAATACCTCTTGTTTTTATGCCTATTCACATATATAATCATATATCACTGTATATATTATATATGTTTTACTTATGTGTATGTGTAAATCAAGACATATGTATATATGTATGCATTTACACATATTTACAATACATGTTTCTTTTATATATTTCATGTGCTTTTGTATATAAATGTTCATATGTACTTGCCCTGTGCCATTTAAAGAGAGAGGTTTACAGTCAAAGACACCTAAATTAGCTGTTAGATACAGTTTAGGTTCCCTCCCCGGTCAGGTGGTCAGGTCAGGGCACAGTTAATGTTGGTTTCTGTGTTAAAGGTTCTCGAGGCTCAGACTCCAGTCCTCATGGCTCACCCACCCCATCCGGTGGTCCCCAGGGCGGCAGCAGCGAGGAAATCTGGGTGCTGCGCAAGCCTGTGGCAGGTAACAAGCAGGGCTGGCCGTTCCTCCTCCACCTTCCTCTTCTCTCATAATTCCCCCTGCCTAGCCACACTCCAGATGCAGACCCCAGACATTTAGGCGCATTGAAAGTCTTTCTCTAGTGACGAATAACATCCATGGAGTAGGCGCTCTTTAGGAACACACACGCATATTGTGTGTACAAACTACATTTTCAGTGAAGACAGAGTGGGCTGTTTGTGATTCTGCTCACATGTTTTGTGTCCATCAATCACCTCGTCTCTGTCACCTGTCATTCTTCAGGCATGTGTATCTGATTCCTGCATCAGACGTCCATCATTTGTATCCAATCAGTGCATTGCAGTGGGGAAGTTCAGAGTGGTGTGGTGGGATCAGGGTGGTGCGGTCGGACCGGGCTGACTGTGTGCGTATCTGCGGGCGGTTGTTGTTGCAGGTGGAGATCGCAGCAGTGTGGGCAGCTCGGGCAGCGTGGCCAGTGCCCGGTCCTCTGGCAGTGGACAGAGCGCAGGCAGCAGCAGTATTCTTCATGCACAGGCCGAGGGAGTCAAGGTGGGTGAAGTTAAATGTTTGCATTCTAAGAAGAACCTAATGTTCAAGCATGTTCAAAATTAGATTGTGAATGACATGAAAATGAATCTTTTGGCTAGTTTTAGTAGATGTATTACACTAAACCACTGCCCTGCTGGAAAAAACAATGTTGGATGTGCTGGTCCACCAGTTCAAACTGGAATGTGTAATTTGTTTAAACTGGTATCCACCCACCAGCTCAACCAAGGTCATCTAGTCCTAACCATATTGACCGAAAAAATCTACAAGTCTGACGTTAAGCCCACTAAACCAGCTTGGACCAGCTAATGATGATAAACGAATATCATCAACCAGTTAGAAACTGCACAACAGGGTTTTGGACATAGAGAACTTGTTGCTCATTCTCCTCTCATCTCAAAGCTAAACATAAGGGGTTGACAGATCTGCCTTGATATTTTGATATTTATTGTTTGATCTTATGAGCTTTGTTTATCCTGTAGCTTCTGGCCACAGTTTTGTCGCAGTCTGCCAAAGCTAAAGAGCACCTGTTGGAGCAGACCAAGTCTCTGGATCATCCTCCAGCTTCTACCGCCAAAGGTTAGTGTGAAATTTAAACAACCTTTCTAAAGGGATGTCTGTGCCTGTTTCTTCCCAAATGTTGCATCATTCCTTCACAAATTAGAGACTTGGCTACTTTTTCTGTGCCAGATGGTTGCACTAATAGCTGTGGGTGGGATCATCGCAGAGATCTGATTGGCTGAGAGGGTTTGTTGGTTGGAAGGATAGGTTGCGCGATGGCGACGCTCCAATGTGTATGAATGATCTCATGATTTTTCTAGGACCCTCCTCACGTAGTCAGAGTTTGACAAGCTGTCCGCTTCACGAGCAGCCCTATGGAGAGGCGGCGTCCCAGAGGAAAGGGGAGGCGCAGTCCGAGGGGAAGGTAGGGAGACTCCAAACTCAAATCTAATCACACCGTCCTCCTACATCACAGCACGCACGCATTACCACACGCATATATGCACTTCCACCTGCACGTCCAGGATGCTTTCCCAGCACTTCCTCTCACAGCTGGCCTCATCGGTGTTGCGAGCGCTTGGTTGTGGTCAGGACACGGTGAGTGAGTTTCTTCACAGGTTTCCTCGCACCTGTGTCTGCTACAGCTGATTAATGTTGACAGCTGTCATTTTCTCTTTGATCATTGCGGATCATCCATGAAATTTTCTTTGCTGCGTTTTGAAATTCCATTTCAGTTTTTGCTTTATTTGCTGTAATTTTCACTTTTAGTTTCTTTTCAGAGTGTACCCAGTAATGTAGATGTGTTATTTCAGTGTGAAGTGTATTTTAGAGGTGATGGAGTATAATAAATAATAATAAATTAGAACCAAAATATATAGTATAAACAGAGTACACGGTATAATTATTGTAAACAGATTAAAGGGTTACAGGTTTGTTTGTCCTGATTTTAACTAGAGGAATTAAAAAGCTGTAGCCAGTATTTCACGAAATACAACAGAGCAATTTAATTGTTGTAAGGAGCAATCGTTTGTTTCTTCATTGTCCTATTAATTCAATTTGTAAATGGTGGTTTGGTCACACAGATATAACCATCATGTACTGCCTGTATCTGTCTTTTTTGTGATTGCCTTAAATCAAATTGATCTACAATAGATCTGACTCTACAGTACGATCATTAACAACCTGTTTAATGAGTTTCTATGTTTAGTCACATAACAGTGAAGTGTAGCTGGCATATTTTCCCAGCAGGGTTTTGGAGCTGCTGAGTAGAGCTGCTTCATGCTGGACTTCTGGTTTTAAGGACCATCTGTTCAAAGAAGCCCTGTTTTCTCTGCTGCCCATCTCACTTTTTGTCTCACACAGAATTACAATGCATTTTTCCACCACTAGAAAAAATTTCTTTTCAATGCAGATATAGCAAGTAGCATAGAATCACAGCGGTAATAATAAAATCTGTCAAAAACATTTGACCATTGGCCACACTGTGTGCATATTAAAGAAATTGCAGCCGCTATAATCATTCCAGTACATATTTGGTCAGAACCAAGATCCCGGCTAGAAGAGTTGTGGCAGGATTTGACTCATTTAACTAAGTTTAGTAAAGAACGTCAATTAAACCAACTTTTTTTGTTTGCTGGCCTGGACTCTATCCTTAATCTCCCTTAGCCATAAGAGCCAAACAGTGATAGACTGCCACCTATCTTCTCTTCTAGAGCTCAGAGGCTGTTATCCAATGGCTGAGTGAATTTCAGCTGCAGGTCTACGCTCCAAACTTCATCAGCGCTGGCTATGACATTCCTACCATTAGTCGAATGACCCCAGAGGTAAGAGTCGTCCCCCACTCGATGCCCTAAAAGCACCCTAAATAATTCACACTCTCTCCCCTTAATAAAACAAACCCACAGATACACACAACCCAAAGAAAAGATGCACAAACCAGTAAACAAATTCCGCACAAGTAGTAGTGTGCATGGAAGGTTGTTTTTGCTCTTGAAGAAAAATTATATTAGTGTGACTGTCATGGACCATGTGATGTTCTGCATATATTTTATTCTTCTAGTCTGTTTGTATTTTATGTTTTGAGAGTATAAAAGTGAGGTAACAAGATTAATAGAAACAGAGACTTTGTGACCCAGATAGTAACTTTCAACCCCTGTGATTAATGTTGTGATTATGTACATGCTGTTAGAAGCCGTGTAGTTATGTGAATCAAAATCATTAAAGGAAATTGAAGTAATGTCTTATAAAATTAAATTGCTGTTACAAATTTAGCAAATGAAATATATTACTAATGGTTTGCGAAATCTTTCCTCTAATCTTTGAGATATTAGAATTCAGAAAAATAGGCTCTTCTACAGCTCTTCTTTATTATATTAAACCACTAGCTTCAGAGATTTATATATTATCATTTTTGAATCAGAATTATCCAGAACATTTTGTGGACATGCTGAGGATGTGCAGCTGGATGTGTTTGAAATAGATAGTTATTTTTGGGGTACTCTGAAAAGGCTTCTTTTCACTTGCTGCTGGTATTATGTTCCTTTACCCATTTTTTTTTGTTTTTCCCATTGTGCATCAGCTTATATCATCCTGAAGCTTGTTTGCTGTGTTCTAAAATGTTTTATAGTATGTTTATCTTGTTGTGTGTATAACCAATGATTTGTAATATTTTATAGTGTGTATATAATGTCAAAGAGACAGTTCACCCAAAAAAAATGCTGTCATTGGTTATTCACCCTAGTGTCGTATGTGACTCTTCTACTGGGGAACACTATCTTTTGTCTAATATCTTATAGATACTGTATTTTGAGAAATCAATTTCAATATATGTACTTTTGTGTTCTGCAGAAGAAAGGGTGAATAAATTATCAAAATTTAGATTTTTGGGTCAAATGTCCCTTTTGTATGTATAATATATTTCACTTTGTTGTGTATGTGTGTATTATGGTCATATGGTACCTGAATATGACTATGGATCTGATGGGTGGTGGGGCTGTATGTATCCATTTTTAGGATTTAACGGCCATTGGAGTGACTAAACCAGGGCATCGAAAGAAGTTAACTTCTGAAATAAACAAACTCAGCATCAATGAGTGGCTTCCTGAGCATAAACCTGTGAGTACACAAACACAGAAACATTTACATACATTGCAACTGTATTTATTTATTATATTTTTAATTGTGTTTAATGAACAGGCAAATCTTGGAGATTGGTTAGCCATTATTGGACTGAGCCAGTACCACAAAGTACTGGTCCAGAATGGATATGAAAACATTGAGTTTATTACTGACATCACATGGGAGGACCTGCAGGAAATTGGCATTACAAAGCTTGGTAAGATGAGATTTAAAGGTGATTGTAACATTGTCAAATCAAGAGAATAATATTTGGATCACTTTTTTGTAAATGTTAACATTATCTTTTTTGTTTCTAACCTTGCTTAGGACACCAAAAGAAGCTTATGCTGGCCGTGAAAAAACTAGCAGAGATTCAGAAGGCCTCAGATGGTCGCAACACATTGCGCAAAAAGCCACCAGCTGCTCAAGAGGTGATGGCCATTGAGAGTCCACCCCATGATAGTGGAGAGTGTATGTCTCCTAAATTGACCACGTTCCAGGACAGTGAACTGAGTGGAGAGTTACAGGCTGCTCTTACTCGGCCTGCTGATGTGCAGGATGGCCCAGAAGTCAGAACCAACAGTGCCCTGAGTGCACAGCAACGTGCCCGCAGCCTGCATGAGAACAGCCTGAATAAGAGCAGAGACTCAGAAGAACTTAGTGGGCCACCCAGGAAAGAGGCACGTACCATGCGTCAGAGCAGTCAGGGTGGCCAGAGAAGTGTCTCATCGGCACAGGCAAAACCCCGCCAGTCCTATCCCCAAGGTACAGGACCACCCTATACTCCACCACAAACTCCCACCAAAACAAAACCTCCCACTTCGCAGACTACTGGCACCTCACAGGGAAAACCAAAACCTAATCCACAGCTTGTCCATCAGACAGAAAAGACACAGTCACCTCGTTCTCACCCACAGTCCAACAGTCAAAGGTCCCATCCCCATCAAACCGCCCAGCCTGTGGAAACTGTAGAGCCTACACCCCCAGCACCTGTCTCAGTTCCACTCCTTTGCCTGCCACCAGAAGGTGATGAAGCTTGCGATGAGCGTGGTCTGTCTAAAAAGCGTGCACACACTCTGAATCGCTATGCTTTATCTGATGGTGAGCAGGAGCGTGATGAACTAAACGTGCCAGATTCAGGTGGAAAGTATGCCACGGTGCAACACAGGGTGGGACGCAGCAACTCAATGAAAGGGCAGGCAGACAAGAATGTCAACAGAAGCCAGTCTTTTGCACTCAGACAGAAGAAGAAAGGACCACCTCCACCTCCTCCCAAACGTTCTAGTTCAGCTATCTCAAGCTCTAGCAGTAATCTGACTGAAGTGCCCAAAGAGACAAGTAGTGGACCCTTACTGGAGGTCCCCTACCAACCACAAAGACGTGCCAGTGATCTTGGTGGCACTGTGGACACTGTCAGTGCAGGTAGTGTGAGGAGCATTGCGGCCATGTTGGAAATGTCCTCCATTGGTGGGGGTCCCAAAGGTCTCGCTTTGCAGAAATCTTCAGGTCACTATCTGCAGGTAAGATAACAATATTTAAAATAGAATATTTTATGTCAGTATCAGAGTTAGTTGAACATGATGTGCCCTTCAACAGGTGGGTGGTGCAGGAGGAAAGCAGCGAGATGCCATTGGATTGGATGGAGAGGTTGTGAACCGCCGCAGAACCATCAGTGGACCTGTCACCGACTTGGTAGCAGCTGCTAAGCGAGGACCACAGCCTGGACCAGAGCCAGTCCAGGATAGACCGCCTACTGAAACCCCACCAAGCTCCAGTGGAAGCTCAGCAGAGAACCTTCCATTTGCTGAGGATGGAAACCTCACCATAAAACAAAGACCCAAGCAGGGTAAGGATGAGGCTGAGGATGCTCCAGACACGCAGTACTCTTTACCCCAGGAGCAGCTTTCACGTGTGGATGCCACAGCTTCATTGAAAAGGGAAGTCCAGGGCACCAAACAACATCCAAATGGCACCAAGTTTCACCTTACAGAGTCAAATACAGTTAAGCGCCGCCCCAAAAGCAAAGACAAAGAGGGAGAGGAACTTCAGGATGGGCAGATGCCTGTACCATACGAGAATGGGACTGGGACCATTAAACGGCGCCCTGGGTCAGAGGTGACTGTATCGGAGCAGCCCAGGCCACAGGAACATCCTGAGAACTCGCCTCGACGGGACAGTGCAGACCTGGATGGCCACACCGCTGAGTCTACCCCTCGTAAGAATGTCAAACCCCCAGTATCTCCCAAGCCTGTTCTGGCCCAGCACATGAAGAAACAAGGACCACCAGCTGCCATCACCAAGAAAGTCCCATTTCCTGGACCATCTGGGGCACCTGGCAGTCCAGGTACTACACAGTGCGGCCCATTCACTTGCCCTGTCTTTACACAATTATGTGAGTATCCAAAAGAACCTTGTAGCGTTTTGACCATGTCGGATCAAAGTCCGCTCAGTCAGTCTCTCTTCCCGTCTCTTTTCTCTTTATGTACAGTTGAAGGAAAGAAAGTACCTCCTCCAGTTTCACCCAAACCTACGCCGCCTCCTACGGCTCCCAAACCATCCAAAAATGTTTTGCAGTCCTTGAACGCAACACCTAACCCCGCTCCCACACCCTCTCCGGCCAAGCCAACAGTCACTAGAATGGCCAGCACAGCTTCTGCCCCTACCAACAATCCTGTCAAGGCTACAACTCCACCGGCCCAGAGCCCTCACACACCCCAGACTGCACATACCCCACAGACACCCCAGACACCCCAAACCCCACAGACGCCCCAAACTCCCCAGACACCTTCAACCCCAACTCCCACACCTCCTCCTGTAAAGCCCCCTCGCTCTTCAATCAGTGGGGTGTCCATGGACAATACATCTGGATCAGGATTTGTGGCGGGGGTAATGACGGCAGATGCAGTGCACCAGAAGATAGAGGAGACCAACGCCTCACTGGCTGCAGCTTTGCAGGCAGTGGAGGAGAAGATCAAGGAGGATGGCAGGAAACAGTGAGTGTCACAGGCTTTAAAACACTTACAGTCAATGAATCAATCAAGTTGTTTACATCATGGAGTTAAAGGATTGTTTTTTCCACACTCTTAATATTCATGATGGATTTCAGGTAACGTTAGCTCAACATTTCCCTAATTTCACCACTGGGGCGCTCTGACCAATGCAACATTTTCAACAGTATAGTATGCATATCATTGCTGTGCATGATCCCAGAACTGCTGCTTGTATCTACATTTCATTGCTGTTGGGCGAAAACCACATGTGTTTTTCTAAAAACCTTTAAGGAAATTGGAAAAAAACGCTGTGTTGTTAAAGTTGATGAGCACCTTTTAATACTTTTCTTTTGTTAAATACTTGCGAAACCCACAGACAGACATGAAGAGTGACCAATAGTACTGATTAATGATAAACAATTTAAGAGGTTTCTGCTGCACAGCAACATTTAAATGTTATTCCAAAATTTTGATATTTAAATGTGTGCTTCTGATCCACAGCTCAATGGCTGAAAACAAGAGCACAGTGAGCATACTAGACGACATCGGCAGCATGTTCGATGACCTGGCTGATCAGCTGGATGCCATGCTGGAGTGAAGAGCACAGCCGGTGTCTCTGTGACACAACCTCAGGGCTCCGGGAGAGCACAAGGGCACAATGACCAACCACAAACCCCTTTCCTGCTCCTCATCTTATGCTCTTTTCATTTCTTAGCTTTCCAGCTCCTTTCCCTGTCAACACCCATCTCTCCTCTCTTCCCCCGAGTTGGTTTGCACAAACCCTAGCAGATGTACCTCAGGACTGGGCAAGAAGACCTACCAGGGCTTCAGACATCCAGGACGGAGCAGAGGGTGGAGAGGCAGAGGTTGTCTGTTCTTTTCTATGTAGAGTCCTTGGAAAATCTCAATCTACCATGAGCAATGACTAGTAAAATAATATGAAAACAATAATAACTGTATATGAAAAAAATAGTATGGTATGTGTACATTGTAAGCATGAGGAAAGTTTGTATCTATAAAGAAAAAATCTCATAGTGAGAGTCATGCATTAGTACAGTTATATAAATATATATATATAAATATAAATATTTTATGTTTTTATTTCATGTTAAATGGTACATACAGTGTTAAAACATTAAGAAATCTATAAACTTTGATGACAGATATGTGGATTTTTCTAAAATTATAATGGAGTTTAAAAAATATTATAAGGCTGTCATAAACATCCTGTATGTTTGGCTGTGCTCCGCTGGAGAGTGTTGTATGTATGTGAATGAAGCGGCTGTTTGAACTCGTGCTCTGTGCTGCTGTGACCCTTTCCCATTCTGCTTGTGTGATCTCAAACATTCCTGCTCCTGCACAGCCGTTCCCCTTTATCTCATCTCTCTCTTCCTGCAGTCATTATGTGCAGTGTCCCGTGTGCCTTAATGTTAGAGGTGACCTCAGTGCTGCCAACACACGCACTCAAGCAGTGACGGGCCCCGTGTCCGTGTGTGAGGCATTGACTTAAAGCCTGTGGGATGGGCATGTGTGCTCTGATTTGGCAAGTAGAAATGACCTCATCTTTGGACATCTCTATGCCTCAGCCACCTGGAGCAGGGTAGTGTACAGTGTAGGCTTTTGTGGACCGTACCAGTGGTCTCAAAATTACAGGTGAGCACAAAAGGAGTGTTCTATAGTTGAGGTCTGATGGAGGGGCTTTAGAAGGTGGGACATTAAAAGGAAGCACAAAGTGAGAATGTGTGTATAAGTGGCATTATTGAGTCATAGTTCCACTTAGGAAAAGCAACCATGGTTCTATTATAGTAAACATTTTTTGGCAGATGGATTACAGTTGTATTTGTATATGTAGTTTTACTACAAATTTTATGGTTTACCTGATAACTGTTACTGGACATACTGGGCATACACATGAAATACAAATCCGAACTACAATAAAAATAAAATTACATATTTCTTTTTTTTTAACTTTTAAAATATTTTTTATTTAAGGTGTTTTAAAAAAATTTTGTTCGTTTTTGTTATGAAAATAATTATTTATTATTGAGTTTGAGTTTTTTCCATCAATATATAGTTTGTCATGATTAGAATTATGAATACTATGAAATATTAAAGTGGAACGGTGACAGTTAACAGGTTAAATTATGGTTATTGTAATAAAACCATGGTTAATTTTCATTAGAGACGCAAGCAACAGTGCAATTGTACTGAATTTTAGCATGGCAGGACCATGATGGCATGTGTGGTAACTTTAATATGAAGTAATTGACATATTAAATAAAAATTGGCCAGTTTCTTCAGCAATTATTTTTGTGCCATTGTAAAGAAGTAAAGGCAGTAAAGGCATCGAGAAACACCACTCGGCCAATCAAATTGAAGGTTAAAAATGGTTGTTTTAATTAAAAACAGGAACACAGAAGAATCATGCATGTAAGATGTTGTGGGCTGGAAGTACGTCATGGTGTGTCTGAAGGATGTGCTCTGCAATACCACCTACCCATGAGATGTTATTGCTGTAGGGTTTGTGTGCTTAGACAGATGTAGCTCCATAGAAAGCCTGCATGCTGTCTGATGTCAGCGCATTGCTCAGTGGCTGTTTAAGGGTGTGAATGTACCATGGTGTGCCTGCTTTGTATTGCATTCCCCCAGTATCGTCCAGACTGACATTTCTTTAATGACCAAAGCAAGAACGCTAGTCCAAAATGCAATTACGCTTGGGTATGTTATCCATTAGTTATTTTAAAACGGTATCTAGGTTAAACAAATTCACACAGAGGATCACATTAACTTAGGTGGTCTTGTTGAGAGTACTAAGCAATGCTTTTTCAGTCAGGAGTGCATTAATGTGTATTAATCTCTATGAACATTTATCATGCTTTTATTTGTGGTGTTTCTGTCTTTAAATCTCTGAATATCATTATCTCATCACACAGTCTCACATCACTCTGCTAACCATCCGTAATGTTGCCATGACAATCTGCCTGCTCATTTTTAGAGTTGTCACAGTATCCAAATAAAGGTCCTGAAGTGGTTGGGTAATGATTAAGGCCCAAACATTTGTAAGAAAAATTATTTTGTCTCACTCCCACAATGCTTCACACACTTGCAGTAGCTACATGCGCTTAATCCCTTCCCTGGTTCTTCAGAAAAATAAATATTTGTAATATTTTAAGTTATGAACAGAGATTATTATAAATGTTTTCAAGTATTTAATGATGCGGCATCAATAGGGCTTGATGATAAAACTGCAAACATTTGAGAGTATAAAGTGTCCTCTTGACTCAGTGTTTTAAATGAACTGTAAATGGTCATTTTTAGAGCTCCAGTTTTCTTTTTTAAGATAGCTTTTTGTGATAAGTTTTTTGACTGCCATGTATTCAAATGAAATAAGTTGTATATTATGCAATGTTATGTTTTTTAAACATGTATGTGCCTTGCATTAGTTCTTTTCATTTCGTCCTGAAGTCTTAGATGATATGTCGTCTCTTTCAGCTTTGTCCACCAGATGTTCACAATTATATCTTTTGTTGTGGTCTGTGGACAGAGCGCAGATGTCTGGCATGGGAATGGCTTTTATAAAAGCTTTATCATGCCCACTACTTCAAAGGACTGGGTCTCTATCCAGTGTTAAATCAGTAGTTAAAGCCCCACCCCTTCTTCTGTTGTATATAGCTGGATGTTTGTTACTGTGAAACGTCATCTTTTTTTTTTTTCTTTACATTTCAAAGTGCATTCCCAACGCAAATCTGCTTGTTTTCTTTTGTCTTTTTTAATACCTGAGGGGAACCATGAAAAAAAAGATGTTCTGAAAACACTGAAGTGAAAATTAATGTTGGTGCAAGATTTTATTTAATAATGAAAGCTGTTTTCAATTCCATCCTATTTACAGAGACATTTAAAAAAAAGAAGAATCTGCACTGCTCAATGTGTGCAGGCTGTATATTGTGTTGATGTTGTATGATACCTGCTGTGACTGGCATTGAGAACAGTGGTGTGCTTGCAGTGACTGCATCAACAGCCACCTGCTCTAAATAAACATTATATATATAAACGCTCTCATAGCTGTTCATTTACTGAACACCAACAGGCCCAACTGGAAAATGCTTAACACCATAGTGTTTAATTACTTCACATACATAAAACTGCACTTTTCAAGAAGCTAACAAGCTGATACTGAAGGGCCAAAAAGTCCCTTGCAAACATATTTCTGCGAAAACTCAATAATGTATTAAGGACACTAGAGGGAGTCAACGGCACTATATTGTTAAAGAGAGCATATGAATATAAAGGTATAGTTCACTCAAAAGTGAATTCTTTAATTTATTCATCCTCATGTGATTCCAAACCTGTATGACATTCTTTCTTCTGCAAAACAAAAATATATATCTTGAAGACAACATAGACCACCATTGACTTCTATTGTATGGACACAAATAGATAGACATTTTTGTGTTTCACAGAACAAAGTCATGTACAGATTTTGAATAAGTGTTGACAAAAGTTTTATTCTTAGGTGAACTATCCCTTTAAGTAGACCGTTCGCTCAATACAAGCATTAAAAATGTGTAGTGCATTATTGGTAAAATCTGGCTAATGTGGTTCATACAAATAACTGTTTTCACTTTACTTTTCTTCAGATTTAACCTTTCATGATAATATAATCACTAAGTGCTTTGTATTACACTTACACTAATTCAAACTACTGTTATTCATTTGAAATTGATTTAAAAGCTACAAACTTCAGTTACATTGTCAACATGATAGTAGCTTGATTCCCATGGCAAACATGGAAACTGCATGAAGAACGTGTGCCTTTGGCAAGGAAATGTTGCATTATTTACACTGAGATTGATGAGTGGTAATTACACCATCATACAAAGATTTCACATACAACCGTTTATAAAACGTCTGAGCAGTTATGGATGACCAGTTGGCACTGTCAAATTGTGGGATAAAACACGGGCACTGTGTTCTCCAAAACAATGCTTTGCTGTTGGTTTAGTGTAGGTCTTCATTCAGCCCTGGGATGATGCTGCACAAACAGAGCGAGTCCACATACATCTTCATAGGCATCAGACTGAAACTTAGGCACTCAGTCGTGAGACTGCGGCTCACAAAGGTCAGAGTTCAAAAATCACTCATAGAAAATACAACGTTTGTATGACATGTTGGCTGCGCTCTAAATGGGTTTTGGACAACATGATTTGTGGCGCACTTGCATCTTTGCAAAATTAAAAAAAAGCAGATGAACGAGTCCAGTTGAATGACAGATTAAACGAAAACTATAGATGAGTTGAAAGTAAAACATTTCCAATCCAATGCAGTAATGTTCTCTTAAAAGATGATCACATCTTGTTATTAGCCTGCACATCAAAGTATTGATTCTGCATTTCATATCAAGTTGACTCAACTAACATTGATCAGCTGTCACAGGTTTAGCACGTCCACACCTAAAAAGAGGAAACAACACATTATTAGCGTTGAGAAGGAAAGAATATCTTTAGCAGAGTGATGTAAGTACATCTGACCTTTACTGTGCTGTCTACAGCTCCAGAGAAGAGTCTTCCTCTGGACACGGCGAGTGCCGTCACACTGCCCTGGTGCCGCAGAAGAGTCTGGGTGCAGATCATGTTGTCCATGCTCCACACCTGCACAGGTACAATAATCAATGCAAAGCAAGTTCCAGAAATTTCAAATCACATTTCAAATGAAATCTGAGCACTATCTCTCACCCTAAGCGAGCGATCGTAGGAGGCGCTGAAGACTTTGGTCTGATCCGGAGTGGAGATGACCGCTAGGGCGTATACTGTACCCACGTGGCCTGTCAGTGTCCGCACTTGCTCTTTGGACTCGATGTCCCAAACCTAAATCATAGGGAAGGAATCAGACAAAGAATGAGTGAATGAAAATAGCCTACATTAAGGGTTCCCACATTATATTTACATGCCCTTTCCGATTATGTGATTTCTAAAGAAATTATAATTTTTACAGTTTTACAGAAAATATTTACAATTTTTTAGTTTAAAAATGTTACAATGACATTTTGTTAGCAGGCAAGTTTAACTAAACATACCCACAAATACTAAAACTTTGTCAATAAAACAATTATTTTTTTACATATATTCATTGTTTATATATTTTAAATTATATATTATATTATGCCATATTAGATTAGAAAAGATTCACAGTCATTTCAGTTTTACTATAACCATGGGAACCCAATACACAAAGGTCTGCATGGCACATTCAACACCACCTACATGAATGAGATTCTCATAGGTCCCACAAACAATATGGTGGTTGGTAACGGCAATGGAGTACACACTGCCCCCAGAGGTCTGAAGCACATGAACACACTCCAGCGAGCGGATATCCCAGATCTGAGGGGGAAAAACACAAAACATCACAAATGTATAACAAACTTTCGAGTAACCCTTCCATCTATTAACACACAACAGTTTGCACCATGTAATGCATATACTGAAACTACTGCTCAAACTGTGGACAGATGCTTCATTTAGAGATTATTTTATTTCATCACTCATTGATATAATTTACAGCTACATTCAGTTATCTTATCGCTATAGTGATAGTGGAGTGTTCATGGTCTGCACCAATCAGAGAGCTCAGTCATAGCCCCTCCCACCAATAAGCTCAGGAATGCAGATCAGTGAAATACTGTGAGACTGACCCTGCTTTTATACTCCCTCTTTTCCATATTTATTCTTTCTGTGAGCATTAGCTGCCTAGAGATGCAAGCAGTGAGGACAGGGCTGTAGTTTTCCTCCTGCATGCTATCCCTGGAGTCTTAATTAAGCAACTTAAAATGACAAGGATCTTGGATTTAAGTCTTGTTAAACAAAAGGCAAAGCTTTCTGCTCTTTTTCTTCACCATTTAGACTGAACAATGGAGAAACTCATGGCAACAGCATCTCATCTGTTCTTGTTAAAGAACAGTGCTAAATCTGAGTAATCACTTAGACCTTCGTGTGTGTCTTTATGATGAAATCTGGGTGTTTTTTTAAGCAACTAAAAGTGCACTCCCATCCTTTCTAACCTTTATGGTCTGATAAGATCCGCTGTACAGATGATTCTGAGATGCAACCAGAGCTCGAACCCAGTGATTCAATCCAGTCAGTTCCTTCTTTAGCTTCAGCTCCGTGCCAACAATATCCCACACCTACAGAGAGAGAGAGAGATATCAAGAGAGAGAGAGAGAGAGATTCTATCATCCCAACAACATCCAGAATTGGTAAACTGGAAAGTCCCAGAGAGATGAGATCATTGTAATGTTAAGCTTCCACTCCCTCATTCCACCCACACATCACCATGGCGACACAAGCTCGCCGTGAGCTCTTCAGACGGGCTCTCAGAGCCGACGGAATCTAATTCTGCCCACTCGTGCATCAGCTACCAGAGTCCGTGGAGCACCAATCACACTATCCACAGCACTTTAAGAAACGTCACCTCAGCAAATGTGAAAATGCTGAAAATGATCTGCTTGATTGAGCTCATGTCTGCAGACATGCACATCATCATCTCGACAGACGGACACTGACCTTAATGGCTTTCAGAGAGCCGCTGAAGAGCATGTTGTGTGAGGACACCAGGGTGCACACCGGGTTGTCGTGCGCTCGGATGGTGTTCACTTT
Source organism: Beaufortia kweichowensis (assembly GCA_019155185.1). Taxonomy (NCBI): domain Eukaryota; kingdom Metazoa; phylum Chordata; class Actinopteri; order Cypriniformes; family Gastromyzontidae; genus Beaufortia; species Beaufortia kweichowensis. The sequence continues at coordinate 6,961,656 of CM032804.1, forward strand.
CTGCAGGGTCTGGATGTCCCAAACCTGTGCATATGGTCATGTGAGACCCTGATCAGTACAGTTCAGTGTTCCTAAGACAAATGCAGTTCAAGGACACTTACGATGATTGTGCAGTCTGCCGAGCCGCTGTATAGCTTGTTCCTGCAGCAAAAAAGAACAAAAGAATCAAGTTGAAGTATTTAGATAGGACCTGTTGACGTCAACACAGCAGTCGCAACACACTTCATTTCCATTTGACTTCAAAGGCAGTCTATTTTTGCTCAGAAAGCTTACCCCTGAATGCACAATGCCAACACTATGCCGTCATGGCCCTCTAGAGTCTTCTGGCACTTGTATGTGGTGCACGTGTCCCAGACCTGTGTAGAGCATAGATGTACTGAAGACTTATCTTCATAACGAATAGATGATACATAAAGTAACCAGGAACAGAATTAAAGTGAGTGGTAACAACAGGTAGATTCACCTTGATGGACTTATCTGATGATCCACTAAAGAGAAGATCACCGGTAGAATACACACAAAGACACCACACTGGACCCTGGTGGCCCACAAAAGTACCCTTGCACTTAAAGATCTGCTGGGGGTCGTAGGCTGGAAAACACAGGCATATAGTTTAACAATGTCCGAATTCATAACATGCATTAAAAAATTAAGTAGCATAAACCAGGAAGAGACACTCACAGCCCAGTATACCCATATTGAGCCTGGCGTTGATGTGAGAGAGTTCATCCTGCAAAAGAAGAGATCAGTTAGAAGGTATGTATAAATATGTGACATAAATAATAAACATGTGAAAATACTCAAAATAGACCAACATTTAGCATAGAAGCATCTCTTCTAAACTCCATCAGATCTTCGCTAAGCTTGCTCTGATTCTCATCCAGCACATCTGACAGAAGAAGAAGAAGAAGGTTACACATCTTTTGGCTTAAAAACTCGAAAGACTTAAGATGGGTTTAGTATACTTACCAAACTTCAGTTCCAAGTTCTTCTCCAGCTGGTCTAGTTTTTCAGAGAGTTTGCCCAGCATAGAGCGCAAGAACGAGATGTCCTGATCCTTCTGTGCCAGTGTAACCTGCATCTCATGGAATCGATCATCCGTCTGCTGCAGAAACTCCTTCAGCCCCTCGAACTTACACACCTCCAGATGCGTCTCATACGTGTCCTGATTACCAATGAAGGTGCAGCTGGGAAAAGTCAACAGAAATAAATTCAAGGTTGTTTTTATTAGAAATGCTACTAAACTATCTGCATAAAGACGTTTTTAAATAGTCCATACCCATATTTGGAATGAGGGCACTTAATGTGTTCACATTCTTTTAGATGGGCTTCCAGGTTCATGGTGAGCAACGGAGGGCAGTTGGGGTTGTTGGGGCAGCGCACAGGTCTGTAGTCACAGCTTACTTCATGATCTCTGTCACAAACACAACCCAAATGATCACGTATGTAATGTAATACTGCGTATAACAGCTCATGTACTGCATGTCGCAAGAGATTCTATAAACCATAAAAACAACAATCTACATTGTGAAAGACCATAAAACTGTTCTCTTACTTCCTGGTGCTGAGCTTGATGGTGAAAGGACATCCAAGTGGGTCAACCTCAAAGACACCGAGCTTGCCTGAGGCAGCAGGCCGACAGCCGTACTTGCAATGGACGAAGAGCTCACCGATCTGCTCGGCCACCGCTATGTTATTCACAACTACCGTGAGCTTGTTATTATCCACCGGGCATTTCTCTGCAAAAACAGATTATTAATAAAGCGAAGATCCTGACGAGTGTTGAAAATCATTCATTTAAAACCAAGAGTGTGAAATAAAGAAGAGGAAGTGAAAGAAGAATAGGGCTAAAGACATTGACTTCCCTGCTATAATGCAACACTGAACGTCAACTCTTTCAGTCGCTTTTGCATTGTAACTATTTTTTATTTATTTTGGAAAACATTTAAAATTCTTTAATAAACACTTTAACCAAACCAACTACTTTTAAGATCAACCACATTAAAAATGATGGATCTTAAGCAAAAAGTCTTACATGAGGCAATAAACCACACATTCAGAACTAAAAGAACTAAAAAGGAACTGTACATTACTGTCGTTGTTTATAAGTATAATTTATAATTTATTACGTTTATTGTTTAATTGTTCATTAAGCTATTAATGAAGTATGTAGGTGGCCTCATCATGTCATCCACAAAGCTTCATAGGAGTTTGTCTTAACCCAAGTTACTCACATGACAGACAAACGTTTGGTTGAAAAATACTTTCCTTACCTGAGGTCAAGGCACATCGCCTGCAAAATGTGTGCTGAAAATGAGAAAGAGAAAGACAATAGAGTAAAAAAAGGGAGAATTTTACATTTTCATCTACTCAGCTATTTCACATGTAATTCATCTCTCCGCAGACAATTGTACTATGGTGTTCAACAGCTCTAGGAAAAAGTGGGTCAATGAGGCTTGCTTTTCACGACCCAAGCTGACAGGAAATCAATGCACGGCCTGCAACCAGATCGTGAAAGACAGCTTTATCCTGAGGGGGAGGGACAGAGGACGGCGGACGGACTCACGCCACAGGTGGTGATGACGGGGTCCTTGAACACACTACAGCACAGCTGGCAACAAAGCTTAACCGAGGGCTGTTCGGCAAACACCTGTGGCTCCTGGACAGGAAAGGAAAAAGAGAAAGAGAGGCAGAATGAGAATAATGTTCATCTTCTGACGTGTCTGTCACTGTACTATACTACATAAACATATGAATAGGAAACAGTAGATCTGCTGACACTCACTGTGTCTTCCTCTTCCTCATGCAGGGAGAAGGTGGAGCGCAGTGACATGTTGGACTCGGAGTGCAGGGAACGAACTGAGATTGCAGAGTCTGAGCGGCGTGGGGTACTGATGGGTGGCTGCAGGAAAACACTTTATATTTAAACCATTTTTATGGATTATTTAAAAGGCATATAAGTGTTAAAGGTGGCCTGCCCATACTGGCCTGCCCAAATTGTCCTCTTTGATATATAACAGCACGGAAAACTAACTGAAAATACCCGACCACAGATGAATGGCTGTATTCACTTACAAAATATTCCATACAAAGTATTCATACTTCATCACAGACATCATGCATCAGACATCACTAAAAATGCAGGTCTTTGATGTCAGTCCCTCAATATGTAAATGTGATTGGCTAAATAGCGTTGTGATTACCATGCCATCATCATCATCACGAGGGGAGTAGGTCAGAGTGCTGGAGGATGATGGGGTCCTGCGGTGCTGTTTGTAATTGGCTTCTGCTGAAATAAAAGATCACAGTTATAAGCAACTGATTGAATCTCATTGCTAGGCAGATATATATCCATTTCTCTCCACTTAAATCTCATTCTGGACATTTAAAGAATGAGTATAAATAAGTTACAATCAGAATGGCCTCAGAGATTGAAAGCTAATCCATTTTAATTGTTTTTTTTTATAAAAACAATTTCCACTTACTACATTAGTATATTGTTTTTACCAAAACTGTTATATTTTCTTTCTTCATGACCAATTAATAATGCATTCAGAACGAAATATTAAGCAGTAAACAGATGATACTGACCTTTTGCTACTTGGGGGACTGCTGGAAACGTAGATCCAAAACTAGTTTCCATTCTGGTCTAAAATTAGAGAGATATAAAACTAAACATTTTATTTATTTATTTTTAAGCACTGAAAAAGCAATATAACTTTAAAAATGCATTACGTCCTTACAGCGACGTCAGGTGATGCTTCAGGTACAGTGATGGTGGCTCCTGCCACAGATCCTACTGTAAATCGTTCAAAGCGTGTTGGTTTACTACAGCTCGTAATACAACAAAGCACTGTAGAAAAGATCAGCTGCAGCCTGTAGATATAAAAAATCAATTACATCTAAAAAAACTAAAAGTATTAATAATTTCATAGATGTAATGGCAGCAGTTCAGGAAACTATCCAAACTTTTCAGTTAAAAAATGCTCATATAAACAGGAATGTTGATATATTCATTACTACACAAACTGGGAAATCTTGCACGGTTACAATAAATAAAATCACCTTAAATCACTGTCACTGATTTAATCACACACACAACAAAAACATGAAGGTGAAGATGATTTATTGTTAAAATATTTAATGCTTACATTTAAAATACAAAACCACAAACCTATTAACAAAACAATTAAAGACAGGTTTTGGTTAATGCCAGTGATGATGGGTTTTTTTTCCATCATCTTTGGCTGTCTCTCTATTTTCTGATCCACACAGAAATCTCGTCTTCAAAAAATCGTTAAAGGTAAAATTATAAAACCCGTTTATTATCAAACGTAATCTTGATTAAATATCATAATATGAGTGATCAGTCTTGCTTTAAAAGCTAAACAATGTCAGAAAAACAGAGAGATTTCTAGATACAATGTCAAAAGATGTCACACACATTGTCCACATTAGGATAAACAAACATGGGGGAGTCTGAGCAGCAAAACGCTATTTAATAACCATAAATCATACAACATCAACGCGTTATATCTCGTTGATTTGTTCTGTTTCAACCTCTTTAAAGTTATCAAAGGTTTAACGCGTCAATGACGTCCAAACATGTTCTCTAGCTTGTCAGTCTACTATGTTTTGACACAGAGCCAAGATTTTGTTAGCTGGTGGTTGCGAAAAATGTAGACTTGGCTCTATCGTCAGCGATTACTCAGAAATAAAAACACAACAAATTTTGTATTATTTACTTCTCTATATAAACCACGACAACCCCTGTTTAAAGTCAAATAAAGAGACACGTTTGGTTATGTACTTGTAATTCGCGTGCCTGAAGTGAGCTAGCTTTTTGGCTAGCTGACGAAGTTGCTTTTCCTAGCAGCTTTAAGAAAACATCAGATTTAGCTTTACTGTTAGGACAGACCTCTATCTTATCTAGATAAAATACAGCATAAGATAAATCATACACATGTATTTAGTCAAACAAAGTAGATTCTTACCATTGATGCTAAATCAAAGTCTACAGATGATCCAGTTTTCATCTATCTCACACGCCCTTAAACGACACGCAGGTCATTCTGGGAAATGTAGTGCGGAACAGCTTGCTACATCATTTTCGGGAATTGGCCTAAATTCCGGTCTGAAGGTTATTGAATATTCATGAATGGTGTTACACTTACACTTTATTAATCCAATTTATCTGACTTTTATTATATTATAAGGTATTACAACTTATTTTTTAGTTCAAAATGTCAAACTTTCCCAGCCGATAATGTCATGTGCGCACTGTGTTGAGATGTATTTTCATTACTTAATTATAAATTCAACAAATACTATATGTAAAATGTTTAATTATATGTGTAAGGTTGATATAATTGATTTGTTTATAATTGCCTAAGGTTTTTAGTCAACAGTTTTATTACATTTATGAACCTATAATGTATTGTTCATTAGTTAAACAGAAGGGGGCGCTGTTTGCTTAGGTCCTGAATCGTGACAGGAATTCAACTATGCACATGGATCAATATTCTGACAGCAGATATGGGCCTATCAGATACTACTACATGGGAAACGTTTCAGTAACTATAATCATATCCATGTAGGGTTGTATGTCTCATTAAATATGAAAAATGTAAATGACATCCTAAAATTAGTTCTCTTTCTGCCTTTTTCTGTGTAAGCAGTAGGTGTGCATATGATTCAACCAGCATTATGATGCACTTAGAGCCACCAATAAACCACATGGGGTCATTTTGAATGCTGAAATGTTTTGAATATAGAAACTCTTAAGCTGCTACGGTCTTGATTCCTTTCAGCTTCCATTAGAGTAGCTTTGGGCTCTCTGCATTTGCTCTTTGTGTTAAAGCACTAATGGCAGTTTCTCGTGTACACCCATCAATTAAGAACACATAGATGTGTCTTTATCTACAAAACGTGACCCCAGGCTGTTAAGGGTATGTCTTTGATGAAGCATCACATTCTCTATGAACTGTTGTCCTACCTTCCACTTAAGACATACTTTGCACTGTTAAGCCAAAGAATTGCTAGTGGACCCATCAAAAGCTTGACCCCATCTGCAAGCCATCCAGGGTGTTCTCTATTCAGGATCCATTAGCCATATTCAGAACACAGTTACATTCTTCCCGTATGCCTGCGTAATAAATGTTGGATGCAATAAAAATAGGATGTGCTAAATTTAGAACGTAGATGGATGAAGGGAGAGCATGGTCAGTGGCTATTATTCATTTTCTGTTTATAAAACAGCTCTCTGCAGATAACTGTCAAATGAAAATGAAATGCAGATCAAATTCATGTAAAAATGAATGTTTAGCAGTGCAATCATGGGGTGTGCTAGAGGTGGACTTTCCCAGGCCCTGTGATGGATTTACACTATAGCCACTCATTGTTTTTTCACTTAAATCAGGCTAAACAAAAACACAATAGCACACCAGTAATGGCATAGATGGAATATTTCTGAATACTCAACATATTAAATAGCACTAATCATCCCACAAATTCCAACACATCCTGATGTTGCTTTTCAGGTTAAATATTTCTATATGCTATGAAATGAGTGCTGCTCCAAATACTGAAATGGACAGATGACAGATGATCTTATATACCAGCCAAAGGGCGAAATTTAAAAGTCCTTATCAACTGCTTTGATGAGCAGTCTTCTTTCCTGTGTATTTATTAAAGCAGGAAGTTGACATTAAAGTAAAGGACTCAAATAATGTAAAGGAACAAATAGCTTTTAGTATTTTATCCATGAGCATGTTTGGCTGTTGCTAGTCACAAATAATTGGTATTATTGAGATATTCTCATAACTGGACAACAAGAGTGAGTCATCAGGAATGTTTCTGTAGAGAAAAATAAACCATTTAAAATGTGTTTTTTGCAATCTATGTGTGATGTGTTATATAATTATTACAAAATGTTTTATATTTGTTTTCATTTTTTTATAAAAATGTATTCATTATTATTATTTTGCATGGCTAAATAACGTAAATTTCTACGTTATTTCTTTATTTCTTTAAAACTTTGCGTAATAGCTTAACCACTGCTCAGCATAAGTAATGCTGGAGATCAGTTTCACCATATAAGGGCATAAATACCAGACAAAACGTATGAGAAGACTACAACCATATGCGTAGCCTATAGAAAATCTATGCACTGAAATTTCTAGGCAACAAAGCATGGTTAAAGCACCGATACACCGGGCGTCCTTTTGTCTCAGACGTTAGAAAAAGCATTTAGACTTTACAGCATATATCCACCACCCTGAATCTCCCCCTCCCATGCAGATTTTCCCCACCACCTCCTCTAATTCGCTCTTACATTGGCCCAGCAGCGAGTGAACAGCGTCCTGCACTTTAGCACTGCCATCAGCTCAACTTCTTCAGCATCATTTCATCTTTCCCTGCTGCCGCTGGAGCTTCGCAGCCTAAAACACATTAGTCTTACAGTCTTGTCCCTTTACAGTCTACAGCGGATACACGGTCGTCCTTTGCATCTTCGCCAATTGGATACGGACGAATTTTATTGTCAATCTTAGGGACAATTTCGAAATACAGAACAGCCTGTGCCAAAGACGGGTTGGGTTATACTACTCAGAGATAGAAAGATCACCTGAGGTAAGCGACAGCAATGTGAATTCATATCGATCTAAGCTTTTCCTAATGGACTCTTGATGACATAACTTATGATGTTACCGTGATGGATATTCACATATTCTTAGATCGTTTCTTTTGTATTATTCATATTTTCTCTGCCATCATCACCGCTGTAAACGGAGGCGATTTTGCCGGTGTTATATAAAACTTCGATTTTCTGCGTCCGGTTTATCTCTGCCATTATTTCACTGATGGATCCCTATAGTTTGACAGGAAAGAAGAAGAGACAAGAAATCAGCCTAAGCTTGCAATAGCTTACTTACTAGTTTATCTGTTAAAGGCGTTCCGTGAAACCGATCAGATTAAACAACAATTACAGGTACAGTAACACACGTTCATATCTAATGATGTTTCATGGTCGTTGTATAGAAGCTCATCACATTTAGGATGTGGGCGTTTATATGTCATACACTATAAACATTGCAGTAAATACATTTAGCTGTTTTTTGCACGTGATACCTTTTAATTATTGTATTTAAATAAACTAAAATGTAATATTTTGAAATGATGTGTGGTGTTGACCTACATCATGGAACGACCTACATGAACTTGTCTTGGGAAGTTTGACATGGACCTCAACCTAAAATGATTTACTGTCAAAGCGTACTGATGTGTACCGTACACACAATATTAAAACAAATAAACTTTAATTTAATCACAGATGTTTCATGCATTAATAATATTTGGTTCATGACTAATGGGTGAAGGGAAAAAGAGGGTTATGCCTTGCGGCAAACGGCTGCATATTTTGGGACAGTATTGATTTAAAGAACTGTATTTGTGTAGGGCCTCGGTAAAGCACTGCTGAAATCCCTCTGGCAACAACTCATTTCTGTGTCCATTATATTTGGATGAATGTCACAGTGTCACATTAAATAAATTATTTTCTGTATCGCTCTGTAAATGAATGATGCATTGAGAGATGGTTTGAGAGGTGGAAAGTTTTGGAGCAGTTCTGTACCCTCAACCTTTTTATAAACCTCATTGTTATTTGGAAATCAGCACAGTTTCTTTACTGCTCTGAGTGTGTTTAGTCTCAGATAGTGAAATCAGAGCTTTTAGAGTAAGAGGCTCCAGCATTTGGCTGCTGTTGCTCGGAAGCGCTTAAAAGCCATTATGGGATGGATGTAGTTGGACAGCAGAACACCTGCATGCAGAACTGTATTTAACTGTATCTGTTGTGTGGATCACTTATGTTCTAATGCTGCTCTCCTCTCAACACTAAAGCTCTAAAGACACAAACTCTTCAACCCCTGCACAAAGTGGAGGTAGCAATGGCCAAGCATCCAAATTATAAATTACAGATTTATTTTAAGCATACATTCATGTAGAGTGCCAAATATTTTTCCAACCAATTCATATTGTTCAATAATTGAATCTATTCATTAAATAATAAATCTAAACAACTATTGCGATGTAAGATAACATGGTGGCATTTCTGCCCCAACCCTGCTTAATGTGGAACATAGATGATAAAAAAAATAGATGCTATTTCGTATATAATTGCTATGTGCTAACAATGTGCTATGGGAATCACAGAGTCATGTAAACGTCCACTTAAGCAACAAGATTTATCTCAGTATCAGCTCAGAGGAATTAGCATAATCCATTCACAGGGTCTTTTTTCAGACAAAAATATCATGCAAAAATATTTCTTTCTTGTTTTAATCTTGTTGTTTAGGTTTGATTTGAGCACGGATTGAACACATCAAGCTACAGTCATGGATGAGATGGACTTGCCCCAGATGAAGAAGGAGGTAGAAAGTCTAAAGTATCAGCTGGCCTTTAAAAGAGAGAAATCCTCAAAGACAGTGACAGAGTAAGTTTGATCTTTTCTGTTGATAATCTCACACTGCACTCTCTTTTCCAACCTATATGCTTTATTGCCATGCACATTTTTAAGGAAAACTTTTTTTCTTGCTTTACATTCTATTAAAACCAGCAATACTTTTTTTTTACATGTTTTTGATATAGCAACTAAATTATATGTTTGATATGTCAACTAAATATATACTTGATATAAATTTGCTCTTTTAGTTACTTATTTTTAGTAACTCTTTTAGTAAACGTATCAATGCTACCTCTTTATAAACAATTCAGCTACATTTTTAAAGAAAGGTTTTCCTGGGTGAATAACTCTCACACCATCGACCTGTACTCAGTGCAGTGCTAAATTTGCAGGTTTTTCTGAATGTGACGGTTCATTTCATGTCACAAATTAGGCTGCCCAGAGGCCAGGTCCTCCTGCTCTGATTGTTCAGGGCAAAGCTAATGCTCTCATATCTCTGGTGCTTTACTTCTCAATTTGAGAGCAAGTGTGGCCTGTTACTCACAGTGCCTCTGTCACATTACAGTGACATCTCATTTCCCTCTGTCCCAGTGCCCTCTTCCTGAAATATTCACCATGGTAATTTCTCTGTGATAAATTACATCTTACCATGCAGTAATGATAGCCCAGTTTATACCGGTGTAGCAGTTCACTTCTCACATTATAGTGGAGTTTTCTAAGAGGACAATTTTGCGATATTGCTAAAAAATCTCTAAAAAAATATTTGTTGTCCTTTTGAACAGTATTTAGTATATACACACACATACTGTATATATAAAGGATCACAAACGAACAACACAGTCTTTAGAAAAACTTATCTGGCAAATGATAATTAGGCATTTAAATATTCAAATTCACAATGTTGCTTAATTTTATATTACCAGTAAAATCATCACAAATGTATTGTGAATATTCAGTAAATGGTCCAACTCATGATGACATCAGATTGCATTTCATGTTATGATATGGTCGGATGGAGTCCAGTTCATCTTTTCACATATCAATCTAAGAATATCACTCTTATTCTGGGCACAGCATTAGTATAAATCATCTGTGATGGATGGCGAATTAGCGAAGAGTAATTAACACCCTCATTTATTTTTTGTTTCACATGGGTGGTGTGATCTTGCTTGGGCTTTTTTCCTAAATCGTTCAGCATCCACGTGCAATGTCCGACAACACAAACAACAGATTTTTGCTCTATTTAATTCAAATATATACGTACATATTTAGTTCCTTGCACATAATAATTCAGGACGAATGTCATGATACAATCCTATTGCCATTTTTTGCATATTGTTATTCAGATCAGTATATATTAGATGTTTTACTCAATTGTTTCTCTTTGAACTTTGATGCTTTGTGAAATATTCCAAACTTATTTTGTAAATAGATTTTGATAGAAATTACATTCTTAGCGTTTTCTGGAAATAGATTTTGATTGGATAGAAATAATAGAAGGAGCATTGACCCAATGCTACATGTAAACTGTACGGTAAAACTTTTCCTTTCCTCTCCTAAGCCTCGTGAAGTGGATCGAGGAATGTGTGCCCGAGGATCCTTTTTTGAACCCTGAGCTGATGAAGAACAACCCATGGGTGGAGAAGGGCAAGTGTGTGCTCCTATAAAAGAGTAGCAGCAGTCGGCCCGGCCCCCGTCTGAGCCTTTACCAGCCTGACTGGATCACATGGCGCTTGCTCTCTCTGTTTCATTCCCTCACCATGAATGTACAGCAAAAATAAAACCACACACACATACACACATCGTGACATCTATATAGTCACACGCAGGATTTGACACTTGCCATGCATTACTATTCGAATTATACAATCGCTAGATCTTTATAAGCAGTTAGTGCATTCTCTCTTGCCTATTCGACTTCAATGTTGTCGTGCCGCTTGCACGCTTGATCTTCAGTTCAAGCATATAGTGTCGACATCTAAATGCCAGAAAAGGCCTGTTAGGTGACAGACTGCATGACAGGAGAGAAAAGAACGCAGCATGTCCAAAAAAGCCTCTACAGTTGATGTTTCGTGGAGCCAGAAAAGGCAGCAAGTTTGTACGTTTCCCTCTGTTATGCAGTCAGTTAATTTGTTCTGCAGGCCTATGCACTATTTATACCACACTCAGCACTCTCGCCTACAGACCATTTTTGAACGTGTACAGATCTTTTTAATTTATTAACTTATTTATGATCATTAATTTATTAATTTATGGTTTGATTTAATATTGGAGCTCTCGCCGCTGGCTGCTTTAGAAGCTACAATGAATCTGCTGTTGTTTAACTACGCCCTATATTTCTTGAAACCAAACACATCTTGCCATTTCACCGTCGAATACTGCCTTGTACACAATTTCCTTAAAAAGAATGTATGTGTCTTGAGGGATTAGTACCATCAGCACCCTTAACCATTGAATGGATATGCAAACAGAGAGATGTGCACTGGCCAAGGCTTTTTTTAGATTAATAGCTTATATCTGCACTGATGTGGAAAGGCAAGGATGAGGGGTTAATTTATGACTTTTGATTTTGTTCCATGTTTTTATATATTCAAACAATAGAAACCTGTCTAATTATCTAGAGGTGTGTTACATGAATGCTTTGAGAAAATACTGTATGCATAATATTAAGTACTAGTTTAATAACAAAGCAATAAGTGATGACATTTTTTATTGAATGTTTTACAAAAACATCATATTGAATAAAGTAGAGGATTTTTAGACAGCTTTAATGCTATTTGTGTGTTTCAATTGGTTGTGTGGCATGAGTTCTTTACAATAATTGTTTGTCTACACACAGAAAGAATTTAATTATTCTTTATGGTAACAATCCTTAACAATCAAATGACTTTTCAATCATTGAGAGATGACCAGCACTTTAGTTTTCAGATCTGAAACCTCTTTTAGATGTGTCCATCACTCAAATTAAAACAAAAAAGCCAAAAAACAGTACATCTTTTATCTGCATTCTCAAATCGCTGCAGAAAAGCATTACAAAGGTCACTGTGCTAAATAATAAAACACACGAGAATCTATTCTTTCCAAGGAAAACTCTGCATTCTTTCCCACTAAGGAAAAGAATGTAGCTCTGCTTCTTGCATGCTTTATTCTGTCCGGACCATCTGTGTATTGCAAGAGGTGAAACTTTGTCATGCATTACTGTTATAATCAAAGCAGATACATCTACATGTGCTTAATAGATCTGCGTGTGTTAGACCGTGTAGCCATCAAGTGTCTACCAATCAAAGATGCCATGAGTGCTTTTCTGTGGGCTATGAGACTAATGCATTGGATAATGGCTCACACTCTGAGATTAAGATTGGTAATCCTGATGTCCATTGCCATAGCCAAGCTTAGCCACACATTCACATGATTGCTCTCTACGCTGGTTGAACCCGCAGCAGATGACGCTCTAATCTGCCCAAAGTAATCCACTCTTTCAGCCCCCATCACAAATCTCCATTTCTAAATACATATGGGATCACATGGGCCGATGTTCTGCTCAATAAATGTACACATCTGGGGTAAAAGCGATACTCTGACAATAGCTGCAAACCTGCACAGATGACATAGAATAGAAGCTTGGAGTCTTTTTAATGTAAATAAGGCAGATGCATGCTTTTTATGTCTGATTCTGAGATGAGAGTGATTTAGGATAAGAAGGGCATGTGGGCTGTGAATGGATGTGTTACAAGAGTGAATAAATGATTGGTTCTGACTTGTAAAACCACATGGTGCTCTAAACACACTCGCTGTTCTCCTTTGAGAATACTAAAAAAGATGTGTTGTGCAGAGGGAATAAGAGCGGTGTGTGAACGTGTCACCTAGACAGCGTTTGACCCTTTAACAACACATTGCTTGCATTCAACTGCATTTAAGGTTGCATTTATTAGAATTATTTTCAAGTTTATTATTTTGTCTTGTTAGCAAAAAAATACTTTAAAACAGTACACATAAAGAAATTATTTGCTAATAGGGTAAAAAATATACATAAAAATAATATAAAAAGATAATATAGAAATAATAAATATAATATAAAAAACACAAAAATAATTGGCTCTATTCTGATTTTAAGCATTAACCATACTAACATTTGTTACATCTAAAAAAATAGTTTAATGTTTTAAGTCATTTCGTTACTGAAGTATATTGAACTTGTTTTAAGGATGTTTAGATATTTTTAGATTTATTGCAACAGTAAACTAAAAAACTAAGTTTACCAAATATTTTTCTGGATTGTGGTAATAAAAAAAAATCAGTGTTAACCTCACTTACAAATTTTATTTTCATATAACCACAGGCCATTGTTAATCTAACTGTCATTTAACCTTGTTCGTGCATGACTGTGTTTTAGGATATAATGAACACAGTGTAACCAAATAAGGCAAAACGTGTCACATACACTCCATCACTGTAAACAGATCACATATTTTCTCGAAACAACTTGAACCAGTTTCCGAACTCCATCGTTTGCTCTTAAGTAATTAGATGTTATCAACCTACAACACATACAGACAATGCAAGCAGATCTTGCATCTCTCATTCTGGTATGTGGGTCTAACTGATATGAAACTTCTGAGGAGCGCAAAAATTAGTTCAGTAGTGTATGCATGCAGCATGTGGCCATTTATGAGCCATTTCTGTCTGTGCAGTGTGACTTTTGTCCCCTGACAAAGACGGCTGATCCAGTTCTGTCAGCGGCCTGTTATATAGTCAATCTACACATGTATTCTCGTACAGTCCAACACCTGCACGCTTCATTCCATTTGCATGTGTGCCAGGGGAGACGGGTCAAGTTAAGGCCATGTTTCATTTGCTCAAATGAGGACAGTGTAAAGATTCTGGAGACACCCGTTATTCCATCTCCCCTCCAAACTTTTCTGTTCTGTGCTCCGGGCTAATTAGAACGGATTGAGTGAGTATAGACGTGTGCTGGGATTGGGATTTTTGGCCCACTTTTGGCACATGTGCAGACCTGTTATGTGGTCGTTGAATGTACAGCGTCTCTTTATAACTGTATGAATAAAGTGAGAAACGCCTTTCAAGGTTATATGTCCTCATAATTAAGAATCAGCCATTTTAGAAGACAAACAAAACCAAATTGAGGCTGGGTATTATTCCGCTGTGGTGTCATTACATGGCTGAGTTAACCCCAGTGGGCCTGCTGTGTTTGCACAACGATCTGCATGAACAGCCCAAGAGGGACCGTATGCTTTTGCTTCCACACACTGTTACACAGCCACTCCTATTATCTCTCAGGCAACCGAATCAAAGCCACACCTGACCTGGCAGTGTCTAAGAAGCTCTTAAACTTGCTTTAATAAGCAAACAAGCCTCATTGCCATTCTGCATCAACTTTTGAGATATAATGTTGTGAATAAACGCTGTCACCACCACTCCTCCTTCACACAACAGGCAATGACAGGAAGTTGTTGTTGTGACGTGCCTGTGTGCCCCAGTGGTCCCTCTTTAGGAGATTAAAGCCCCGAGCTGACAGCTCTTTAATCTCTGGTGCTTTGTTAGCAGACCATGTGGTGGAGAAGCAGCAGTGTCTTGTGGGGAATAGGGTCTGGGTTGAATACACCCACAGTATTTCACATCAGCAGCAGCTGAGGCAGAAGTAAATTCATCAAAGAAATTATTAATATTAATTGCTGAAGTCACTGATTCTGAAAAATGCATTTGCAGGGGACAGAAAATGTGCAGTTTAGTCTAAAATTAAAAAGAAATGTTTTTGCCAAAGTCAACATTTTAAACATTACAAAGTCTACAGAAAATGGAAACTATGTATGTATATACACACACACACTTGTACATAACTGTCCTAGGAAATATTGTAAATGCTATAGACATTAGGAATCTGAATATTTTACCCACCCCTTTTTTAAAAGAGAGTTCACCCAAAAAAATTAAATTATGTAATTATTTAGCTATTTACATGTCAATTCCGACTTTAATTTTTCTGCAGACCACAAAAATATTTTCAAGAATGTTAGTATACAAATCTGCTCCAATAGACTTAGTTGTATGGACACAAAACCACTTTCACATGTTCCACAAAGGAATATACAGATTTTGATCTCTTTACCATTTAACTTTACTTTTCCCCATCTTTAAATATTTGGTTACATCCTAGGTCTTGGCTTATTAGCATTTACTGTGGAAAAATACTGACTCACTCATACTGATAGTGTGACATAAGAAGAGGCAGTGACACTTTGGGAATTCCACTGACCGAGAGGAAGCAAGATTCTAGAAAATGGCAAAAGAAGAAACACGGGGTTGGTCCTTTCTTTTATCATGCTTTCTCATGTGCTTGCCGAAATGGTATTTTTCTACTTCAGCAATGTTTATGTTATGTTTCTTGATTTTGATTTTTGCAGGAAAATTCTTTGACATTATTGAAATTAATTTACAGTTATGGATTATTAATGACAAAAAAAAACATACACAGTGCAGGCACAAGCAACAAAGCTTAAATAAAATATTTAGCAATACAGGCACTTTTTATGTAAGCATGCTTTAGAATCCAGAATGCAAAAAAATTAAGACCACCTCATCTAAACCTCATCCAGCCTAGTGACATCTCTATCCACTATGTATGCACTTCACACCAATGATGTCACTTCTGTCTCTATGTCAGTATTTTTCTCTCTTGCTGCGTCCCATAGGTCTAATTAACCAGCTCTAGCTCAGAAAAGCCCAGTCAGCCTATTCAAAAGCATTAACAATTTATGGACAGACGTCACAAAAATAGACCAACCTTCTCTTTCTATTTGGCTCTTTGTTGGGGGGTCTGGGAGGTCCCTGGAAGACAGTTCTGTAGTTCCATCACATAATTCATTCTCTCTCTCTCCTTCAATTCAACATCCGCTCCAGTCATCCTTTCGCTCCATCCCGTGAGATAGTTCATGCTGGAACGCTCTTATGAAGCTGGATTCCTGCCATTGAGAATGAATGCAGCTCCCTCTGCACCATCAAAGCAAAAATATCAACACAACATGCTTCTCATTAATCATTAGACCCTTTTTAGTGTTTCAGTACAAAAAAATCTAACTTGTATCATCTTTTGCACACATTTATGTTACAAGCCTACATGACCCTTTTCTGAACGCTGAGATTAAATCTAGTAAAATGTCCATGCAAAAAAACAACATGCAAGATTGGTAATTGAGTAAATGATGAAAGAAATTGTTTTCTGTCTGATCAAAATCTGGTAGTTTTTGGTACATTTTAAAAACACAAACCTAATCCTGCATCAGTGGTCCTGATGCAAGTTGCTCTTTCATAAAAGAAACATGGATTGTATTTAAACTCAAACACAATTAGGTAATTTTTCATTTAAATGACAAGATCTGCATTTGCTCTGACATCTATTGCTTGGCTTTTGGCATCTCCCAGTCCACAGAAAGCTGCTCAATAAAACATTGCTGTCATGCTAAAACTTTAATGGCTCTGTCTTCGAGCATTAGCCCACATGAACACACATTTAGGGCATCTTTTCTGCATAAGCCCTATCTAGAAAAGCCACCCATCCCCCAACTCCTAAAATCATCAGAAAAGATTTAATAGTCATTTAGGAAATAGATTTCCACCCCAGATGAAAAAGCATTATTTCTGTTTAAATGGTATCATGGATGACAGTATTAACTATTTTGCACACGTTCATGTGAATGCAGCGTCATATAGTGGCCAAATATATTTATTACTAATATGATTGCTACTCTTAAAGCTGGAATAAATCTCAAACAGTTTTTGTTACTGTCTTGTATAGATTTTAATAATTTCTTTAAAGGGGTTGTGATTAAACATACTTGATGTGTCCTCATCAATGTTCTGCATCTCTATGACGCAGGTTACTGGCTTTGCCGATCTGCAGGTCAGGCCTGATTTGTTGACATTCTGTCATAATTTCCTAAATTATTATGAAATTCCAAACACTTAAACTACTTTAATATACAGCTACAGACCATAATGGAGACATAAAAAATACTTACATGAATAAGAGAGAGTCATATGTGATACACTGCTTTCACTGCCAGACAAAGATAGCGAGAGGGATTAAATGCTAATCTGATGACATGGCCCTCTTGTCAAATACAAAAAAACCCAAAATAGATATTTTTATTGAAGATTGTTGATAAAATCAGCTTACCTCACTATTCAAAAGCAGAACGATCCCAGAAATCCACTGAAGCCTTTCTCCTATAATGTCTGAAGCACTTCAGAGGATAGGAAAATATTGCTGGAGGCATTTACTAAGAAGCTTAGACTTTCAAATGCATTTATTAAATTGCATATGTCTTTGTTGGTTTAAATAATGTTTTACAATTTCAAACAACTTCAAAGAATTTGTAATTATTAAAATTTGTGACATGTTTGTAAATACAGTAGGTGTTAGTCAATTAACACTTAAAAGGATGAAAAACATAAACATGTTTTATGGTTTTAATTCTTTTGAGTACACAACCAAAAATCAATATGGTTCTCCAAATTTCTCCAGTCACTAAGTTTTGAAATATAGTTTGCCAATTCCAAGTAAATATTCACTTTATTAAGCATGATATCATCTCTCTCTCTACACACACACACACACACACACACACACACATGCTGCATGACCCTTTTTTACATCACTGTGTAGTTTGCAGGACTCCAGTAAAGAAGAAGTCTGCCCTCCATCGTCCCTTTGCATGAACATGTCTGAACACCAATCTCATCACAGTCAGCTGTGCCACATTTAGTTCAGTGAAAAAAGATGAAGAACCAGCTTAATATATCCCCAAATCACATCATTAAATAACATCTGTAATTATTACTTAGAATCTTATTAGAGTAAGTGTATCTTGTAAACTGTAAATGTAGAAACAAGTCATGTGAACACAAATCCACCAGTAGATTAATGATATACAATATTAACTAACAATTAGTTCAATTAGTTTCAAATGTGTAAACACATTTTAAAAAAGGGGTAGAAGGGCAAACAGACACTCCACATAAATCTTTACAATCCTGACACAGTCTGATTACCAGTGATGACAGACAGTTTAGCCAATCAGAATCATTTATGTATAATTACATCTGCACAACCTAACATATACACTTTCTGTGTGTATGTCATCTGATGAAATATAATTAATGGTTTATCTCTTCTTTACAAAGGCACCCACCTTCCTTATGCTGAAAAGACTCTGGGCTGGATTGATTGAGCAGGGATTTCAAACAAAATATTTACAAACTCTAATATCATAATGGTTCTTTCAAACAGACGTGATAAGCTGCTATGATGACGGTATGACTAATTCCTCTCCCTGGGGCTGGACTGAAAACACAAGGCTGTCCTGTGTGGTGAGAAATCACAGTCCTCCTCCTCCAACTGTACCAAAATATGATTCATTATTCACATCTCAAGAGACATTCCTGGAGCTGAAGTCTTATAATACATAAAACTAAAATGAAAAGAAACGCTGGGTCGCCTTGTTTGTATCATCTGATCAAGATTTAGCATTTCACAGTTTCAAGGTTTACTTGCTTTGAAGGTTTTGATGTTATAATTGATTATCATATAGTTGCATCTAAACACAAACCTCAGTACTCAGTCCTCTTTTGGAAGCAAATCCAAGTTGTTGCTCTGGTTGGTGATGGCTTGCTCCAGCAGGGCTCTTTGTGTGAGAGCAGGAAGGTAGAGAAAGCCGTAAAGGAGCAGAAGAAGAGCAATGACCCCAGTCTGTGGTCATGATCGGCTCTTCACACCGGGCCTGAAGGAACGACCCCTGCATTGTGCTGACAGCTGATCGAGAGAGACAGAGAGAAAAGTTTTAGTATGACTCCACTGGTCAGTGTTCAGAGATTGCTGAGATGTGCGTGTCTGGACGTTTCCTCTTGGCGGGACCCACATGCCACTTTGCTTGGCACCGCAACACAGCTGTCAATATGACTCACCAGCCAGATGTCAACAAATCAGGCCTGTCCTGCAGATACAGCAAAGGCAGAAACCTACGTCAGAGAGATGCGGAACAATGATGAGGACACATCAAGCAAAGCCTGTTTCATCACAACCCCTTGTAAGGGTTTTACCTGTGTATGATTGTTTACCGAAATCATTCTCAAAGAAACATAAGGGTAAAATTGAGTGTGTTGCGGGATGATTTGAGATGTTATGCAACACTGTTTGGACACAGCACACTATGCTAGAACTAATACCTGAAGTCAACCCTTTCTCACTGCTTGCATAATATAATTATGTAACTATTGGTAACAGTTTATGGTACCTGTACTTTTTGGTTTTTATTTTTAGTTTTTAATTTAAGAATATTCTCACAAGTAATGTCTGCATGATGGTCTATTCCAGAACAATCGGATGTGCGATAATTAAAATAGTTTCATAACGTACTTAAGAACGCACTTAAGAAATGTGGCAGATTATTAACCCTGTGCTGTATGTGTTTGTTTCAATGCAAACATACAGTAAGTTTCTCTGGTAGAATCTGATCTTGACTAAATTACTTCCGGAAGTGCATCACGTAAGCAGCCAACTACTGTAAATTTTTGTACAGGATCATTTGTTATAATGTATAGGATATTTTGTTATTACTTGAAAATTCTTACTTGGAATTCTGCAAATATTGGTGCAGATTTATTGTGGGACTAAATAAAAAAGGCTCTTTTAAAGATTTGATTTTGTTTGTCATTTCACAGATTTAGCAAGAAATGCTTTAGTCCCATAAGACCACACGCCTTTGAATTGCCTGTGAATTGATGTTAAAACAGGAAAGGTACGTTCAGTGTGATAGTGCTTATAAAGGAAGCAGGTATAGTGTCTGATTCAGATGGGCTGCCTTAACCTCCACTGAGAAAGGCCCTTCCCTCAGTGCCTGAAAATCAGGTCACCTCACTGTGGAGCACCAAAGCAAGGACAGGACACACAGTGTTGGAGAAACCTCAAAGGTGTCCATTGCTTTTTAGAAAGCATGTTTAACATATTTTTTACCTCTGTGTTGGATGTTGTGGTTAATAAATAATACACTATATGAAAACATTAATACAACACTAAAAATTAATTATTCATTTATTTATTATTTTCCAAAATAATTGAAATGCTAAAATGATTGGACAGGAATAACGTGGGGTGTGGTATGCAGGTAGCAATGATGTAATAGTTCTGTATAATTGCTATTCTCCAATCAAATTAGTTTAACAGTATGCCAAATGAATCCATATTATTATTTATTGTTATGTTAGGTATGTTTATGCATCAACCTGGTCTCAACATAATGCACGCATGCCATGTCAGCCGGCACAACAGCAAAGTAATATGAATCGATACATACGATTTACTTGCAAAGGGAATAACATTAGATAGTATTTTCCCAAAACAGAAAGCATTGCATAACAGCTCAACAGAGACAAAAACCTACACAATCTGAATCAGGATGGGGGAAAATAAAAGAGTGAAAAAAATAACATTTTAATAATAATAATTGAACAGAGAGAAAGGAGGCATGCAAACAGTGCATCCAGATCTCCTTGTCTCGATAAACATAAGCAGAACAAATCATCCTGACACACCAGCACTTGATGTAGTCTTGAGTTTGGCTGCACTGGCACTTTGGAACAGATTCTTGCGGTTCGAGTCGCCCACAGACATGCATTATATAAAGCCCTAAACCCTGACCATTGAATTCCTGTAGCATTTATCTATCACTATACTAGAGGATGATAGAAATATACAACACATACCTTGTGTTGTTCTAATACAGACACATAAAGTACCGAAAATTACATTCTCCTAAAGCATGATTCAGTTCAAGTAATATTTTGCTAAACAGACAGCACTAAGACATAGAAAATACCAGATTTGGTCATGAAAACAGTGAAAGGATGACACTTACAAATCTAAATATCTAATCATTTATAAAGCCTGGAGGTATTTGACATGTACTTACAGATCTGTTATGTCTTGCTTATGTTAAAAGACAGTCTCATATACTTGGAGACATATAAACAATTCCTGGTGTTGTTCATATGGCAGACAGAATGCAGTGTAGTGAAGTGCCACGTAGTGCTCATATCACAACGTTTAAGACTTACAGTAGCTGGACAAAAGCGTACTAGATCAAATTAAAAAGTCAATACAGCTTCTGATTCAATACAAGAGCTGTGTAACCTTTGCTATGATCTTTGGTATTGTATAACAATTAGAATTTCAACCTGACAGATGTGGTCAGCAAGGGATTACAGTACTGTCTTACACAACGCTGCACTTCTGAGCAGTAATTTTAGTCCAGTTTGAGTGTTCCCTATATAGAAATACTGCAGAGGTTATTTTAACTGGACACAGTCAGTTACATAATAAGACCAAATAATTATGAAAAAAGGTGGAGGCCAGTTAAAAATTATTTTAATGATTAGTGGATACTAAAAATATGGTGCATACAAACAAGGCCATCGTCAACTAGGAATATTGTCCAAAGTAGTGTGACAAAGTGGGGCCCACTAAGATCCAAAGGCCCAGAGGAAATGCGACACACCCACTAAACATTAAGACATTTAGTGATAATGATTACGCATTTATAGTACACTGTGTACACTATTGTGTGATAGTGCATACTAACCTTCTAGTATTTTGACATAAGCCTTTTACAGAGTGGTCTTTAGAGCGTCCAAAGCCAATCAAAATTTCGGTTTACGAATGCAATGAATGTTACAATAGAAATACCGTCTCTGTAGCTCGGAGTATGTAAACTGCGGCACGATGCGGCAGCGCCATCTTGTGGTCCAATAGAGTATGGCAGATTGGAAATATGCACGTTTATAAAAATAATTATATTATATTATATTAATGTGTCTAAATATATACTATTATCTAAAATTATACAAAAAATTAATATATACATTAAATATAACATATTACATATGATACATATATAGATATATGATACAGAAATATCGCCAATTCTACGTGAGTTTAAAAAACCCTAACAGATTTATGAAATTATGCTCTTCTAAATAAACGAAGATCAAAAAAACGCAACATTTGTATATATCTTACACGATGCTCTGCCACAAACGCTGCTGCTGCAAAAACCGGAAGCGGAAATAGCGAGGGAGCGGTTGACAGCTTCTGGTCATTGGAAGAGACTTGCTAGCAAAACAATACCGTTTTGCAGACATGGAGCTGTGCGAAATGTTATACAACAAGGCAGAATACATCGAAACGGTACGTAAATAAAACCGATAATTTAGCCATAAATTTGCAAGAAATACATTTAGAATTATGACGTATTCGGGCGATGTAAAGTTCTCTCTGTAAGGCCACTGTCTGTGTTTTATGTTAAAGAAAGATGTTGTAACCAGCACGGTAAATGTCAGGTTATCATAGCACTTCTGTCAGTAAGCTTCTGTATCAATGGCTCTTCATCACATCACAGTCCTGTATTTGATTTGTGTAGGCATCGGGCAATAAAGTCAGCAGACAGTCGGTTTTATGCGGCAGTCAAAACATTGTCCTCAATGGAAAAGTGAGTTTTTTTAGCATCAATCTATGTGATGTTGTCATTCTGAATTGTCATGTTCCTCAGTTCTCTCAGCAGGTGTTTTAACTGTTTTGTACTCTGGGCTGTTGCAGACTATTGTGATGAATGACTGTATTATCAGAGGAGATCTTGCTAATGTCAGAGTTGGGCGACATTGTGTCATTAAAAGTCGTAGTGTCATACGACCACCCTTCAAGAAATTCAGCAAAGGGTGAGTAGTGCCTTTGTCCTACAGCAGATATACTGCTATATAAGTGCACTTTAATAAGCAAGTGTTTCATTTTGTGTTTATTTGCCTTGTTTGAATACATCAGGGTGGCTTTTTTCCCTCTACATATTGGGGATCATGTGTTTATAGAGGAGGACTGTGTTGTGAATGCTGCACAGATAGGATCATATGTGCACATTGGCAAGAACTGTGTGATTGTAAGTAGCCCTCATCCATTGTAGCCTCCTATTTGTTTGTAATAATGACTGATATCATGACTTGGTGGTGTCTAAATGGGAAAACATGCATTTCAGGGTCGACGCTGCGTCTTGAAGGACTGTTGTAAGATATTGGATAATACTGTTCTTCCTCCAGAGACAGTAGTTCCTCCATTCACAGTATTTTCTGGTTGTCCAGGTGGGCTGCAATATATTTATGGATGTGTCTATATATTTTATGTATTTATATTTTATGTATTTTAAAGGTGAACTAATTTCTTCTGCAAATAAAGTCTAAGTTTCTCTTTGATTCTATATTTCAGGTTTGTTTTCAGGAGAGCTCCCTGAATGTACACAGGAACTGATGATCGATGTTACCAAGAGTTACTACCAGAAGTTTCTTCCTCTCAGTCAGATCTAGGACTAAATTTGGGATTTGTTTGTCTTTGGGACTAAAGGCACTAATGGACTATTCCCCCATTCTGTACTCTAGGTTCCAGTTAAAAAAACATGAACACAAAATACCATCTTTTTTATACCATAATTTTTGTTCTTATGCACAGTTGTATTTGCAGTATAAATCCCTATCTATGATCATGGCTATGCTAACATAGAAAATGTAAGTAAACAGTATTCAAAATAGACACACCATATCTTACAGTACCTGAATTTCACATAAGCATGTGCAGATCTGTTAATGGATTCTATCTCATGCCGATGAACACAGCAGGCTGCCTGGAAAAATATCACAAGACTCCATGATCAGCTGATAAGCCTGAATGGCCTTTATTTATTGAAATGCTTAGCTTTACCACCTCTGCAACACTAAATGTTTTCTCTGTGCATAAACAGATTATTAGAGTTGTTAATAAATGTTTTTTGAATGTATATGTACTGAATCATTTTAAGTGACCCCAGCAGTGTCTTAGGGGCTTTTTATGAAATACATTTTCCAGGTGTTTCTGTAGTAGTCCTTCAAATATGTAATATCTATCTATAAGGAAAAGGGTGACATGCAGCGAAAATACAGTGTAGGCATCAAGACAAACACTTCATTTTTTATAGCTGCATTTTCTATTTACTTGAGGTAGGGATTGCCTGAACTGCTGTCTTTTTGCTAATGCAAATAATGTATTTTATACAAATATACAGTTCAGCTATATGGAGCACCATTCCAAATATAAATGACAATAATTTAAAAATGGTTATACTTTTCACATGCACTAAAACCTTTAGAATCTACTCCTGTGTACTATAATAGATAAAGCTAATAGATACAAAAACAAAACCATAAAAATGATATAAAATCTCTTATCAATTTAAAACCATAAAAAGGAAAACGGGCCTCTTTCAGCTGAGGGGCACTGGATACAAGCTGCCTTAATAAGTAGAGGTAAAATATAATAGTTGTACTCTTTGGAGCTGGGAAATCATTGTGGTGTAGCATCCATCAGTAAAGTTTCTCAAGCCAAATAAGAGTTCCTCAGTCAAAGATTCCATTCACATAGCCACTGCTGACACTGAGCCTTATGCTCCTCACTCTCCATTGGGCTGCTTCTTCTATGCACCATGTCTGGTTCTTCTTGGCTCTTTTTCATCTCAGCTTGTGGCTTCGTTAAAATATTCTTCAGTAAATTATCCAAAGTGTTTACACATTTCTGTGGTGCCCATTTGGAGTCCAGGCTGGGCAGAAAGGGGTCTGGGGCTTTGACTTGAATTGGTTCATTCTCTAGAGGAATATGCAGGAAGTAGGCATGTAGCATCATGCGATAAGGACTGTTGTCTGTCCGTAGACTGTAGGTGTAGTCTCCTACTATGGGGTGACCAATAGCACTACAGTGGACTCTGAGCTGGTGTGTCCGTCCTGTAAAGCATTTGCATACTTACTTAAAGTAGAAAGTATAGGTTTATGTATTTTATGTGGATTTTATCTGTACATTTACATTTGCAATCTCAAACTGATACCTGTCAAAGGCTGCAAAAGCACTTTTGTGACTGGATCTCCTTCATATGCTCCATGCTCTAAAACTGTAAGCTCTGTCTGACACGGTTTAGGATTCTCACATCCTGCAGCATAAAAGAGGAAAATGGGTAAATGCATATACATTTTCTTTGGTTTTTAAGGAATAGTACTCAACCCAAACCTGTATGAATGTCTTTTGTGGAACACAAAATGAGATGTTGGGCAAAATGACTGACAGCCTCAGTGACCATTTACTTTTGCTGTATAACACCAGTCAACATTCTTTACAATTTCCCTTTTGTAAATGATGACCACAGTTTTAATTTAGGTGAATTATTGCTAAGGATACTAAGCTAAAGGATACTGACCTTCTACTCCTTCAATACACATCATATGGGTCTTGCCCTCTGTGGTGTTCTTGCCGATTGCAAAGTCCAGAGTCATTCTTTCCTCAGCAACAGTGCCACGGACCTGCACAGAAAGTAAAAAAAAAAGTTATATGTTTGTGTTTTTGTATTAATAACCTTACAGGTTTATTTGCAAAATATTGTATGCCAAATCACCAGTGCAAGGTAAGCTTTGATAACTAGTCTGTCTTTAAAACAGCGGTACGCATGTCCTGCTCCAGCTTTATTCAGTGCTACACACAAAGCTCCACTTGTAGAGAAATCCAACTGATGACAAAACCTGAAAAAAGGAGAATTTACACAAACATAAACTCTGTTACAGATAAATGTTGACTAAAAAAATTACTCAATGTGGCAGATCACAGTTAAGTAATAAGAAAGTTAAGGTAAATGACCTGAAGCCATAGTAAGTGCCAGGATCTGCAAGCTCTGGGAAGTGATGCTTTAGTTGACTCTGGACTGTCTGCTTCTCGTACCACATTTTGCTGTCAATACGAATGTCCCAGTGTTTGTTAACAACAATATAGTTTGCGCTGTGGTACAAAACACACAGATTCTCCAGACTCGCAGGCTCCATGTTCACTTTCTCCTGCAAAACAGCACCAGTAAGTTATCCTATACTGATGTTGGTGTGATCCAGCTTTAACTGTTTCATTTAGGGTTTGCAGCAGGACGCATGCTGGATGAGCTACGTTATTTACATCCAGTTTTCTTCTACTGATGGTAGAAGCGTGAAGCGAATATTTTAGCGTAAACACTGAATCGTGCAAACGTGAAAGCGTAAAACTGACTTTAGAGCAGATTTAATAAATATACACTGACATGTCGTTGAGATTCAATGAGTAATATGCGTGCGTACGTGCTTTTTTTCAAAATAAAAGTCTCATTTGTTAAACGCATTCATCACACGTACAGTATTCATCATAATTTACAATAATAGTATCATGACTTTTAAAAGTAAGATATAGATATTAAGAAATACATATTTAACTAATTACGCCCTAATTAATTAATTGCCATTTTAAATTGTAAATATGGAAAAAGGAAAGCCAAAACGCGCATGCGTACGTCAAACTTATGCGCAGTTGTCGCAGTGAATTGTGGGACTGATCTTCACAAACATGGCGTCTCGTGCGCTCGTACAGTGTATGCGCTCCATCGCTCGCGCTTCTGCAAGGTTAAATCAGGGAAATGCGCTCACGAGACCCGCCTGTGCGTCCCTCGTCTCAAAGAACCGAGCTCTCTCTGTCATGACATGCAGTCAGAGGACGAGGTGGACTGAACTAATGCGGGTGAGACTTTTGAAGAGCGCCAATGTTTGTGTGGCCTGCTAGTGCTGGATTACCATTGACCTATCCGTGTCTTTCCTACACACCTATACGTGCTTAAGTGCTGGCGACGGTTCTGCAAATGTTTATGTTGTGTCATTGAAAATATACATGTTTTGCGTTCAGGTGGAGTTTTGCGCTGTGACTTGCAGTACTTTAAAACCCTTTCATGATAATTATGTAATACGTAAATGTTTATCATGTAGACTTTTTGGTACTTTGTTAATTGTGATCTCCCATTAACTGTCCTATCTAAGTTAAGGAATACAGCCTAACATATATAATGGAGTGTGGCTTTGTGTATCTTTACATGCATGAGCTGCTACTGCCGTGCATCTGTTTTGTACTTGAATACAATAATAAAGAAATATGATATTCGTCTTGCATGTTTCTAGGTTTTAGGCCCATCTGTTCAGCTGTGTCGGCAATATGGAGATCTTCCACCACTCACTTTACAAAGCATCGAGGACCGTGTTATGTACGTCTTCAAACTGTACTGACAAGATCAGTCCTGAGAAGGTGAGCTATATTTTGTTTACTGCATTATTGATTTATTTCTATCCATTTTATATTTTTAAGCCATGAGTGTGTACCAGCATCAGTCTATGATATAATGAACTTTTCCCCCCTCTTTAAGCTTCAAAAAACATCTCATTTAATGAAAGATTTGGGACTGGACAGCTTGGACCAGGTGGAGATTATAATGGCTATGGAAGATGAATTTGGTTAGTATGAGTTTGTCCTTTATTTTTGGTATTTGTGAAATACCATGTGTTATTCATTTTCAGCTCATCTTATTTCACTGCTAAGTCACAAACCTCATCTAAAGTAGATCATCATTTGATTGATGGTGCTCAAACATGATCATCTACAGGATTTGAGATTCCAGATGCAGAGGCTGAGAAGCTTATGACTCCCGCGGAGATCGTACAGTACATTGCAGATAAAAAAGATGTGTATGAATAGAAGCATGTCATATGGTAAGTATGCACAGTATAGACAGTATTTATGATATATATTGTGAGTGACCTATCAAATTGACAGTTGTCAAGTCTAATGCGTTTTCATTTAATTTCCTCAGGAACCGAAGATTGATTCTGCATTAAACAATATGGAGATGGATCAGTTTCTGTCATACCATGTTTTGTCTTTTACTGATGGAGTCAACTGCCTTGTTATATGTACTGTTGTATTTAATAAAAATGTCATTATAAACTCTTGTGAGCTTGAGCTACCAAATAAATCAAGACAAATGGTAATTCATTGTTTTTTTTGTCACAAATGAAACTTCATTATAGTTCCCTCTAGTGGGAAAAAGTATTACAGCAACCAAATTTCAAGGTCAGTGCCTGCCATAATGACATTGGCTCAGCCTACAGTAAAGTTTGAGATGGGACAATCTGTTTAAACTGACCAATGCAAAAAGAGTTAAAAATGTTTATTTAGCAATGTTGCTATTAGAGAAATAAACAAATGTAATTATAGCAAAAATGTAAATTCTCTTGATACATCTTAACTTCAAATTTAATCGATTCTTGTATGTCATGAATTTTGTTATGAGATGTGACCAAAGAGATCTTTGAATGAGACGATTTGTCATCTTTGATCTTGGCACCGTGTTAGTTTTGGATTTAATTTATTAATACTTCTCACACACATTGTTCTTTAAAGACATTTATTAACCCACTGAAGTTTGGATTACTCCAATGATAAATGTGCATTGTGCAGCTTCAATGTTTTTGCATTTTTAATGCCCTTGTATTATATTGTACTGGAAGTAACAGCTAAAGGTGGATTTTAGCATACATGCAAGATAAATCTTTTTTTACCTTGAGTATTATAAAAATGGAAAATAATAAAAACAAAATCACCACAAGTCACTGTTAGGCTTTATTGCGGGTTGTACCCAAGTTATACAGCTTCGTATTCAGATATCAAGATCAAGACTTTACAAACAGTTATTATCAGTCTACAAGTACAGCCAACGAAAGTCCTAAAAACTACTTTACTACCTCAACTACCTCGTTACATATGCACTTAATGGTACTAAAAATGAAAACCAAGCAACAAAAATAAAACAGCATTACAGGAAACATTCATCACTACACATTTGAGTATCTACCATGTATTATTATTAGACTAAACCTTGTGTCAATTGTTACTCGATCAATACAAATAAAGGATTGTCCTTCAAAAAGTGCAGTTCCCCAAGTTAAAATTCTAAGATGACCCCAGGAAGACACAGAAAAGAACTTCCTGCTCATTTAAGTAATCTTATTGATGTTTATTTCTATTCATTTTCAAACAGTCTACCAAAGCAGTGTGCATATAGGTTACATGTGAGCAAACAATTTCTTGACAGACCTCTAGAAATGTTGGAGTTGAGAATTTGCCATTTCACAGCCCATTGTGTGAGGAGTGCTGAGAAAGAGAAAACGTTAATGCAACCCTCCATTTGCTACAACTGGCCAAATTTTGTGACAAAAATAAAATCAATTTCAATCATGGCACATTACAGGAATCGTATATTTAAATCCCACCACTACCGTGGTTAGGATTTTATTAAGCAGACAAACATGGAAGCCTCACCATACACTGCATAGACTTTCTTAGAATTTCTCCATGGTGGAAGTTTAGATTAAAACTCTCGTTCATCCATTTCTTGTGCTGGTTTTACTAAAGCTTTTAGGGTTTATAATGACATGACAGCAATACTCACAGTTTGTTAAGTCAATTGCCTTAGCACATTGTTCAACAGTAGGAACCATTTAAAAGACATGGGTATATTTGCTCACAGGATAAATCAGAAAACAAAGACATTTTCAGTACAAAAGTAGAACGTCAGGCCAAGCCATTTTTTGTCTACGCTGACCTGACTATAAAAATGGGGATTGTACATTGCTCATGAATATCCTCAAAACATCCATTTTGCAAGTGACATTTGAAGCATATACATTGTCCAGCTTTTACAAAAGAACAAATCCCTTTCCTCCCCCAACTCCATAATTTGGCATGACAGTGAATTATCAAAATGTCTCAGCATGACAACACCAAACAGCTGCACATACATAAAACAAAATTAAGAGGAAAAAATTAGATAAAAGAAAAAGAAAACAAATGAATAATTAAAAGTGGAAATAAACTGGGTGCCAATGGCTTTTCCTAAGCTTTTAAAGTTCACAAAGTCACAAAGAATAGGGAAACTAGCACGGTTGCCAAGACAGCACGGAAGAACCTATTCAGAACCATTGTTAAAGCTCGGCGCCAACTTTCAGACAATAACTAACACAGACAGACATAACTCTAAAGCACACAGATTTAGAGCAATCCACATTGAGGGAGTAAATAAAGTCACGGCAATCTAGTCAGCGATACCTGCAGTTGCACGCCCCCATTACAGACCGCATTAGTAGCCTATACGAGAGGAGAATACTAGGGCTCCTGATGCGCAGGAATGGAGTGGACCACTCAAGCACGCAGGCACAAACACACACAAATGCTGTCTCACACTTAAAGAGTATAGCCAATGTACACGAAGAATAAAAGATAAACAAAAGGCAAAGTTCTCCAACCAAGACATCCAGTTCTCCAAAGCTACACTCTGCCCAGAACAAAAATACAGTACAACCTTTATAGTTTTATTATGTACACCAAGTGCAATTCCAAGAAATTATATTTTCGCCTTTCGTTATGTATTTTCTCTCTGAAACAATCAGTTTTTTCATGTTACACCTAAAATTTGTCAAACAAAATGAGATAAGTCAGGTCTGGAATTAAGTAAACAAATCCTTTGATTGAAGTATATTTGGTAAAGCGGTTACTTAAAATGGTTCAATACTGGCACACAACCATAAAGTCAGAGTAATACTCAGGGTTTTGTACTATATGCTTTCGAGTCATTAAATATAGATAACTTAACACACCAAGCATGTTCTATTTCTCAAATAAAATTAAATGGAGAAAAACAGCTTAAACAAATATTAAGGTCCATGGCTTAGCCTAATGCTGACATCTTTCTCTCCCTCTCGCTCTTTGAAGCGTCTCATAAATTGTGCACCTAAAATATAGTACAATAAAAAGGTAAATAGTCTGTAAATCTATGCACATTATTTAAATGCATGTATTTAAACTACCAGCAAAAAAAGATTACATTCACCTCTGATCCAGCCTTCCTTGGCCACAAGTACAGAGGCAAGCCATTTTCAATGACAAACCAGCTTTAAGGAAGGGGATAAAAGGGGGAAGGGGATAAAAGGGGGAAAGGGAAAAACAAAACAAAACAAAAACAAAACCAAAATAAAATAAAATGGTAATGAGCAGCCAAAACATTGATTTATTAATATTGTAAGGAACTTCAGATTAACACAACCAAACTGTACATATTACAATCATTTTCTATTTGTAAACAGTTAAAAGCCACTTGACTTGTTGCATCTTCGGACACAATTTGAATCAAGGCAATGAAATGTGGACGACTTTTGCACTGTTAAAATAACCAAACAAGATTTTCTTGAACACCAGCTCTGGCGATGAGGAAAATATAACGTATACGCAAATGACTGAAACATATAAAACATTACTTCAGACAAAGAAAAAGCGATTCTGTAGGCCGAGTCACTGGCTACAGTATGCATAGATACAGATTTCTGCTTTTTCTTTTGACATTTGACAGTTACTTCGACAGTCACAAAGCAAAAAACATTGAGCCACTCAGTGGGAAAAAGGACTAGATAGTGATTCTGCAAACCATATCCACTCATTAATAAAAAGACAGCATATTTGAAAAGCAGTATGTAGAATGTCTCCAGCTTAAAGCAGTTATTTGGCAGAGAAAAACTTACAGACCTATAAGTAGTTTCAGTGCTAAAAGTTGGATTTTCCTACAAGGAGTTTCTATGGGGGAAACTGGCTATATTTCCTGAGAACCATGCTGGTTATTTAGCAGACAAGAGGAATAGATAAAATAACCAATGACATGGCCAAACACTGATCAGTATTCCCAGAGATAGAAAGCTTCGTCTTCATCCTCAAGATTTTTTTTTGCAACTTTTTTTACTTTTGTTCTTTTTTTGTACTTTTTCTATATATTTTATAATTTTTATCTTTTTTATTCTTTATGCATTTTTGTAATTTTTCCATTTAAAATAAAGGAAGAATGACCATACTTTCCCCCTCAAAAAGTTTTGTAAACAAGAGGGCACAATGTGATGCCTCCAAATCAAAATTGAAAGCCTATTTTGAAAGTGCTGTTCCCCCTGGCTTGCAGGTTGGGTTTGCAAGTCACAGCTGTGGCTACAGTTTACACTGCAGAGCTAAATTCTTTAGTTTTAAAACAAAATTGGTGCAATACTTATTTCATCAAATAATCCTAAGTCAGCATCTATATCTTGATCTTGAACTCCACAATACCACAATAAGGTAGGCGTACATCAAGGCATAGTAGAGCGCACACTTTAAGAACATCCTTGAGTAAACAACTACACTGGAACTGTCGGCTCCCTCCATATTGCAGATTATACTGAGAAAAACCACATTCAGTGCAAAGTTAAAAAAAGCTCAAACTCCAACATTGTCAGCAAACAAAATGCAAATAATAAAACAAAAAGAATTGGAATTCAAATAAACATGATGAATAAACAGATGAGCTCAACTGAAGCTTTTTTCTGTATGAAGAGCACTACCTGGAAGTGTAAATACATCCTTTCACATTATAGAATTGGCCTGCATGATTCAAGTATTCAAACTGATATGTTTTGGGCTAAAACAAAGTGGACATATGTGCAGAAAAAACGTAACTTGTTTCCACAGGGTGACCCCGCATTGTTTTGTTTTTTTGTTTTTTGTAAGTGAAGAAAAGTCTAACTAGTGCCATTTGATTTTTTTCATATATAATATATATATGGTCATATGATTATGATTAACTACTCCACACTGAGGTCACGGGTTTGTATGTTTTTTTTTGTCGTTTTTTGTTTCGTTTAAAGTCAGAAGGTGAAAGATGCACTACATGGACTCCCCACCTCCAGTCAGATGATCAACAGGAAGGAAAGAGCCAATAGGAGAGGGACTGTTGATTCTCCCCCCCTCACCGCCGCTGGGGTTGCCCCACAGGCTCGTGGAGTAACTGGGAACCCCCCAGAGAGACGAAGCATGCAGGTCTCCGCTGCCAGCTCCCGACAGCCCGCTGCCGTTCCATTGATTCGGATCGGCGCGGTTCGGGAAGGGGTGTGAACCCTCAATGGATCCCATCCGGTTCTGAGAAGAGCCCAGCGTCTGCCAGCTGGGAGAGGCGGTCATTGACTGACCTTGTGCAAAGAAACGATTAATTTCCTCTTCACTGGCAAACTCTGCAAGAATAGTAGTATTCCCTAAAACACACCTGAGGAGGAAGAAGAAGAGCAGAGCTGTCGTCAGTATAACACACCACTGTCATTCAACTCTAGCATGGGTTTCTGGAAATGACCTTGTCATTATTTAGATCTGAAATTTCAGAGGCTAAAACACAGAAAATGCCTTTCATGGTTTCCTGTCAGTTTTAATTGGACCCAATCAGATTTCCCATGACTAGAAAGCAATCCCTCTATTGCTTTCTTATGCTTGAATAAATGCTGAGCCAAATGCCAACCTGACCTTTAGAAAATGTACATTTAAAAGAAGACATGAACTTACATGTGCAGTGACTTTTGGGCTTTGGCCGCCTCCTCCTTAGAGCTGTAGCAGACGACGGCGTTGCCATGGGGAAGGTTCAGATGGAATGTGATCAGTGGACCGTGCTGCATGCACAGAGTTCGCAAAGTGGAGCCATCAATCTGTAAAACACGATTGGGACTCTTGTCACTTGGAAGCTGACATGTGACATGATCTAAAGACGGCAAAGTGTTCGTGCAGTCCAAACCATGAAACTTTTCCTACCTGAGGTGTGAGGTTTTTAAGTACAAGCCAATTAGTTCTCCCTGAGCTGCTGTCACCCCAGCTGGAACCTGTGAAAAACGGTGACTGTAAGTATCCATCTGTAATCTCTACTGCACTGATACTATTACCATAAGAACTGCAGGTGACTAACCAGAGGTGAATCTGGATTCAGAGCTGCCCCAGCCTGCCAGTCTCAGAGAGCCGTTGTCCCAAGACGAGGGCTGTTTCTGGCCCGTGAGGCCAGGTGGGGGGCGGGACGGAGCAGAGATACCTTTCGAGGGGAGAGGAACCTTCCACAGCTCATGAGCCAAAGAAGTGTTGGTGACTGTACCAGGAGACCATTTGGAGTCACTGTTTCTGGCTATAGGGAGTGAGAGGGTAAATAGACAAAATTAAACTAGCCAGTCACGTCACATCTACAACTAACCCCATTTTGAATGCAAGAACACAAACGTCCCAAAAATGTACATTTTTACACCCCTAATAGTTGCCTGCTAACCTGAAGTGCTTTGTGCTGTACTGCTGAGGGAACTATTGTGGTTGGAGGCACGAATGGATGTCCAGGCACTATTTGAAGGCAGCGTGGTGTTAAGTGATGAGGATGGCCCTGAAATAACACAAACATGATATTCCATCAAAACACTAATACATACTTCAAACGAAAACCAGCAAACTATACCGATATAGTTCATGCTTACCATTGTTCCTGTCCCTGAGGTGATCAACATCCCGGACTGTATTAATGGAGAGATTATTAATCACACTGCCAGGAGTGACAAATGGGTCAGTTTCAGGATCGATGTTTGGATATCCTTTCCAGGGCTCACCAGGACGAAACTCTGCCAATCAAACATGACTAGGTGAGCTTTGATCCATTACATATTGTCTATTTTTTTACGTTTTGAGATTTTATGTGACAGGAACAAGTGGATAATCTATAAAGCATTCATGAAGTGATAGTATCCAAACCTGGTGGCCAGTTGACATTGGTGGAACCATGAGGTGATTTGGCACGGCTGGGCCAGCCATCTCCCACAGAGCCAGGAGGACTGATGGGAGCATTACTGGCATTCATGAAGTCATATGGACCAAAGGGCGAGTCGTCAAGCCTCAGGCCAGATGTTATAGCACCTACAGCAAGATAAGAACCATTACTCTCAAAATTACATTATGAAGATGTGTGATTATTTAAAAAGGAACACTAAGAAGGAAACCCACCAGTTTTGCTGGGGTTTTGATCAAGTGGCGAGTTTACGGAAATGTCCATGGCAGTCCACTTCTTTAGACGGGACTGTGGCTCTTTGAAACCAACATTAATGTCAAGGTTGCTTACATTCAAGTTTGAGTTCAGGCCTAGAGAAAGAAACCAAAGTTTAATTTAAAAACAACTTTCACTTTTTTATGAGAAAATAAACGGTGAGATTAAAAAGTCTGAGAGCACATTAAACATCTGGGATTCCTTGAAAAAAGATATTGTATAAAAATGTAAAATTGTATTGAAAATGTAAAATTAAAAAACTTTTTGTGACCTAAAAACAGTGAATAATCCTAAATGAACAAATTTGTGACAATGATCATGTCAATTTGTACAATAGGTCACACTGGAATACACAAAACTCTTTGGAATTTGGAAAATCATGCTGAGATTACATTAATTATCCAGCTTAAGCATATGTTGTTAATAATGGGTAAAACTACTTTAGGGTACAACAATTTACACTTAGACTTTTAAATCCCACTGTTCATCTTGCCAGAAATAAATTTAACATTTGAATTGTCGCAGTAGCTAAAAAAAAATCAAATTTAAATATAAATTAAATATTGAAAATGAATGAGGGCAGCATATACAAAAAAAACCTGTCAAGCAATTGAAATGCCAGCCAAACATTAGATTTCCAATCAAAAAATAACAGCCTAAACTTAAAACGCTTGTGACATGGCTTTTCCTCCCTTTTCCCCTAAAAACGTAAAATGCATAGGGAAATTCACTAGGGACAACAAATAGATTGTATTCACCTCTTGCTGGCAGAGAGCTGCTGTCAGGACAGAAGTTCTTTCCTACCCGAGGGTTCACAGAAGAGCCTGGCACCATGTGGCCATTGCTCAGAGGTGGGGCTAGGAAGCTATGACTTTGACTAATGCCAGCTGGCTGACAGCCTGACATGTCAGAGGCAAACATCGTGTTGGGCTTGGCAGCTTGGTGCAACACAGAGTCATTTTGCCCTACATGAAGATGGGGAGAACACCCACCTAAAGGGAAATTACTGAACGAGCTCAGGGAACTTTGTTCTTTCTGCAGGTCAGAGGCATTGGGGGGCATGAAGTTATCCATGTAGGACTTGAGGCTGGGCTGGTGCAGTGAGGGTGGCTGGGGGGAATTCTGCTGCTTCATCAGGGAGGGATCGAGATGACGGGGAGGCTGGATCATCTGTTGCGGTGGGCCCAGACCACGACCCTACACAACGCGTCATCACAAAAGGAAAATGACACGTCAAGCGAGGCAAACTTAGCAGAAAACTGGACGTGTAAGGGTGCAGGGAGTAGATTACAAACCTGTTCCTGCCGGCTGTTAACAGGCATGGCTCTCTGGCTTTGTGGTTTTTGCTGCAAGAGACGCTACACCAGGAAAAAAAAAGAGAGCTGTTAGTGTGACCCGAAGTTTGGCAACTTTTCTGAAGCTTACTACTGTTCACTTGCAGCGAGATCAATACCTGTAACTGATTAATCTGAGAGAGCTGAGAGAGCTGGTTAAGCTGAGAGAGCTGGTTAAGCTGGGACAGCTGATTCAGCATAGCCACCTGCTGTGGGCCAAACAAAGGGTTCAGACCTCCATTATTTGAAGAATACTTCAACAAGGGTGGCGGGACCTGATAAACAAATATACACACTTTCCTTAGAAATCTGCACTAACCAAACAGTTTAGGTGCACCATATTTGCATATTTAATTAAAGCATTTTGCTATCCAACATGATAAACCTCAATGTGATCTCATCTCAATGTCAGGTGGGCCATACAGTCCCAACGCTGTTACCTGAGAGGGAAGAAGTGGAGGAGGCACTTGGTTACGTAGATTGGGCTGAGCGGAGTTCATAGGTTGTGCTGGAGACTGCTGGGCATTCCGGCCTTGTGCTGCTGCATTACCCACACCGTACATGTTTACATTCTGTGGAGAAAAACACAAATACATTAGACATAATTAGACATAAGCACCCCGTGTTCCCATTCCGTTCACAGCGTCAGCACACAGGGAGCGGCATGCACTAACTCACCTGCCTAACAGAGGCAGAGTTTGGATGGTGAGGCCCTGGCAAGCTGCACTGGTTTGGTTGAGCACTATTTGGAGGTGAAAAGCTGATATTCTGCATGGAAGTGATCTGTGAGTTTTGGGGCTCCTCTGCTACAGTGCTATCATATACAGGCAGTGAAAGCTGAAGCACAACCACAGGCCAAGCAGAGAGAAGAGCAGGATGCAGAGCACAACAGCAGTGAGGTGGTCAAAGAACAGAGGGAACACCAGGTCACCAGAGAAAGGCACATCAACAGCCAGAGAAAAGGAGAGAGAAAGGCTATGTTAGCATCTGCTTTGGCATCGTTAGGTAGCTGGAGAGCTTTTTTCTATTGAAATTAGTAAAGCAAAGAAGTAGAAAAAGGGAAAGTGGCTACTACTATGGAGAGGCTTTATGTTCAGACATAATTCAAGCTAACGGATATGGTCTAAAAGCCACAAACCAATTATGATTTCATGGACTTTTTAAGTTTCGTTCTCTTCCTGTAGAGGGCGCTAATGTGCCCAGCAAGCACTCCATTACTGCTATAAGAGACTAGAGAACAACTGACCTTGTCAATATAGGGATTGCGGTCTATGGGTGAGTCTTTGTGGATCTGGTGGCGTGAGGCAGGATTTTTTCCATATTCTCCCATATTAAGAACATGCTTGTCAACATCCATGCGCTTATCTGTCATTCCTGCAGAAAAGAGGTATCATTAAATGCAATGAACAGCATTTAAAAAATATGAACACAGAAACGGTGAACCTGACGTACCTCCAGGCATATCCATCTTATTGCCCTTCATGGAATCTTCAGAAGAATCCCTCTGTAAAACAACACGTGTGTCATCATGTGAACTAATAACATTATTTAACATAAGATTTGAATATATAATCATGTCATGAAACTTACAGGGTACATGTTGTTGAACTGTTTCACAAACTGATTCATCCATGGAGAATCATCCTGCTTGTTGGGTCCTTTATTCATCTGAAAAGAAAGGTGACCAATTCATGTGATCAAGCACATTTTGCCACGTTCTTTCACAAAGGAAGATTCTTAAAAACTGAAAAGTTCTAGCAGGCTAAATCAGTCCAGTAAATTATTACCTTTGGAGGCATCTTCTTGTAGGACCAGTTTCCAGTTTGGTTCATTTCCTGTGATGGATTGTTGTTCCACATGCCTATCTCTACTTCCTCTTCCTCCTCCCAGTTGGAGTGCCCAGTCATGGACATCTCCTCTCCACACCAGCTGTCTTGCATAGGTTTGGATCCTAAAGACAAAATAAACCTTGACATTGTACACCTAGTTCCATTTAAGAGAACAGCATGTAAACTGGTTGCATTTAACAATAAAACAGCAAGTAAGATATTCTTTTGCTAGTTAATGACATGTTTTTGCATATTAATTCAAACTTAAACAGTGACATACCAGACTTGTGCTGTGACTGATGTCCTACAGCAGCATTGCTCCAGCCACTGCCTCCTGAGTTTTCCCTCCCCGGCTCTTCCCAGCTGGAGCCTTTATCAACAGGCTTTCCCCAAGCAGAAGTGCCATTGTCCACAGGGACAGGTGGACCAGCAGGCTCACCCCAGGTAGAGGACTCCATTTTTTGTGGCCCACCATATGGCTCTCCCCACCCTTTGACCAGACAAAAAACAACCATGATTAAAGACCAATAATGCAAAATGCTACTATGCTCATAACATAACTGTATACTGTACAGTCAAAACAAACACAAACCAGAATTTCCTGTATATTAGAGCTAATGGTAATTAAAAATTGTAATTCAGTAACAGGATGGGGTGTTATTTAGGAATGTTACATCTATTTACAATGATAATACAATTAATATGAAAAAAAAACCTCAAAGGTGTGACTGGACAGCACTTGCAAACCTTCCACTGGCCTAAATGTGACCCTTACATAAACATGCTTATGTAAGGTTTGTTTACTCTGGAGATGGATCAGCTTACATTTAAACCACTAAGATTTTTGCACTTTCACCATGCAGCATATGCCCTAAATACTTCTTTCAAAAATAGCCCTGTTCATGTGTGCCCTCCTGCTCAAGTTCCTGCCATATGACTGCACCACCCATCAGAACGTAACCCAAGCCTATTTTTCCCCTG
Organism: Beaufortia kweichowensis; assembly: GCA_019155185.1. NCBI lineage: Eukaryota > Metazoa > Chordata > Actinopteri > Cypriniformes > Gastromyzontidae > Beaufortia > Beaufortia kweichowensis. The sequence continues at coordinate 7,001,125 of CM032804.1, forward strand.
AGCACTGCTCATCCACAGCCATTTTCAAATGAAATGGAAAAAACATTTAAAGATACACCTTTAGTATACACTTTCTTTTAGCCAATAATTTAGGGAGACAAGGAATTGGATAGTCTCAAAAAATAGCTGCATTTCCCTGCAATATACACATTACACAAGCACTCACTTGTAAGTTCAAAGCTTTTCAGTGCAACTCGTATTAGAGGAAAGGGGAGGGAGGGGGAAAGCACATCCAGAGAAATTCCAAAGGGATGACTACACAACTAAAGATAAATATAAAGGGTGAGTAATAATTGCCAAGCCAGTGCAAAAAAGAAGACACCCACCTGAGCTGCTGTTCTTTTCTTTTGGAGCCATGGAGTTTTGGGGTTGTGGTGGCTGTGAAACAGCCATACCATCCTGCTCTCCAGCAGTGTTCTTGTTCCACATGTTTACATTGCTGTAATTATATTTCTTGGGATCTCCCCATGCTGAAGTACCATCATCAATTTCCATTCGACGCCTGATCGATTCTGGAGATGGCTCTTCCCATCCAGTAGATTCTTCTTCTTTAGAGGCAGTAGGCATTGGGCCTCCCAGCCAACCTGTAGGCTTGTTTTGAACAGGGCCTCCAGTCTGAGGGGTGTTTCCACTCCTGAATGTTCCCATGCTGGATTCTTGGGATTTTCCCCACTCTGAAGAGTTGTTCGTTTTTGTGGTGTCACTCCAAGTAGGGTTGGAGTGGGTAGGTTTGATTGGCTCACCCCAGGCTTGGTTTTGGTGGTTGGTCTTGGTTGGTTCTCCCCATCCTGTGGTTGGACCACTCTGGTCAGGAGTGTTTGTGCCTCCACTGCCTCCCCAGGTGTTGCTCGTTCCACAGCGACCAGTCTCACTCCAACCTGATCCAGAGCGATCACTGTCACTGTCCCAGCCTCCAGAAGCAGATTTCTGGGGCTCTCCCCAATGGTTTCCTTTGGGGCCATCTTCACCCCAACCCTCTCCAGCTGAGGGACCTCCCCATCCCTGCTTTGCCTTGTGTGCATTATTCCAAGAGGACTTCTCATCATTGCCCCCATTCCATGAGGAACTGTTTTTGTTCATTGTAACAGAAGAAGCATCCTCCCAACCACTTTGGCCAGCAGGGCCTTTGGTTTCTCCCCAGCCTGTTGAAGGTTTCTGTTCAGTCCACCCAGACACAGAAGAATCGCTACTGTTGGTGCTGGGTCTATCTCCCCACCCACCTGAGTTAGAAGGCTGAGGTGGAGCACTGCCCCAGCCCACCTGCCCGTTTCCTGGCTTTTTATCAGGGTTGGTTACATTCCAGGCAGTGTTCTGGCGGACTGGGGTTTGTCCCCATCCTGTGTTGGACAGGACCCTTGGGTCCATGTCAGTTTTATAGAGAGCTGCTTGTATCTCTTGATTACCCCTTCTTCGGTTGCTGCTGCGCTGTCCATCTCTATCACTCCGACCTCCTGAGCTCTCTCCGCTTCCTTCACTGCCTGTAGATTTGTTCCATGTGCTGCCTTGTGACGTCTGACCAGAGCTCCCTATGCCGAGGGCATCATCTTCCAAGGACTTCCATCCATTTGTTCCCTTCCTGCCTCCATTCGTGCCATCATTGGAATGCTGACTGTTGCTGGGCAAAGTGTTCCACTCTCCATTTGAGACCTTAGTGCCAGTGTTTGAAGAGGATGATGAAGAGGAAGAAGAAGAGGAGGAGGCACTCCCCCAGGGGCGAGGGATCCCAGCTGGGCCTATACCATTGCCAGCTCCCCAAGACATATTTTGTGAGGTAGCGGACGTTGAGTCCCAACCTCCTCCACGACTGCCCATCCCATTATTATTATTCTTTAAAGAAGCAGCACTCACAGAGGAACCACTGGCTCCAGACTGCATTAGAGTTGCATTCACAGTGTCGCCCACAGCTTGGCCTTTAGGGATGGGACATTTGTCTCCAGAGTAATTAGTGCTGGGCGGAATGCCCCATGCTGTACCATAAGGCCCGCTGTTCATTCCCTCACTGTTGCCATGTTGAGAAATGGAAGTGCCATTAGAGACTGAAGAAATAGGGAGCTGAGGGGAGCCCCCTGTGTTCACAGGCCAGGCTCGGTGCCCTGGGGGCTGTTCATTCAACTGTATTGAACCTGTAGAGTTTGGTAAACTAGAGGTCATCATGTTAGTAGTGTTATTTGGTCCATTAAATTCAGTGTTAAGGTTTTGAGGCTGCCCACTTGGAACCTTGCTTGTACCATTGACTTCAATTTCGGGCATATTTTCCTGCAGGCAAGCCCAGGACATCTTAGAGTTAATACTCTGCATGCTGGGTGTTTGACCTATGGTGCTTTGTTGAGTGTTGGTGCCACCATTCCCAACAGGCCCATGGGGGTTGGCCCCAGTGTTCTGAAGAACGGGCCAGGCACCATGGTTGGCATTTGGGTTCAAAGTGCTTGGATTTATACCTCCATTGGTTGAGGAACCTTGGGTACCCCATGCATTCATTTTGCCATGGCTGCTTTCTACCAGCTTGCTGCTGGGGCCTTCCCCGGAGCCTTGACATGTGCTTAGCATCGAGCCATTGGATATACCCCAAGGCCCCTTGACACTCCCATTACCCATATTATTGCTGCCATTTGCAACCATGAAATGAGAACCTTGACTTCCTCCTTGTCTATTGCCATTGTTGTCACCGCCAGTGTTTCCAGATGCCATCATACTAAGATTTTTTTCAGACCCAGAGCTGGAGGCAGAGTCAGCATCCATACATTCTGAGGCTAACTCTGGGTCACTACCAGTGATGGAGGGCCAGGGTCCCTTATCTACAATGACTTTTCCCCAGTTGCTGTTTGAGTCACTGCAAGGCGAACTAGAGCTCCATGGTGAATTTTCATACTGAGGTTCCAGTCCAGCATGTTCTAAACCTGTGGGTGCAAATGAAAGGTCAAATCAGTTCTGAAGCCAAACGGAAACAATAACTAGTTTTGCAAGAAAACTAGGTAAAGGATAACTTGAACGTGTGTGTCAGTTTTTTTTGTTACAGTTTTGCATTTCATGGGTCTGAAAAAGTTAACTGAATAGCAACATGGACAATTTACAACACTAGATTAAGGAGCAGGATTTGTCAAGAATATGTGTGACCCTGCCTGTAAAATCCAGGCTAGTCAAAAAATCGAATTCTGAGAAAACCAGCTAATGGTTTAGTAAGATTTCAATCTTTGACGTAAACTAGACAATTTTAAATATCAACGTTAAATTTTCACATGTCTTTTAATATTTTTCTCCATTACATAGGATGATTTTATGTAGAGAACAGTAAAACACAAAAATTTACAGGCAGGGTCACAAATATAAACACTTCACTAAACGCTTTGGATTTTAAACCCACATTTAAAAAAATATCTAATACACTAGGTGAAAACACAAGCCAAAAACATGACACACCAAAGACCTTTCTTGGACAATGCACTGGAAATTGTGACATTTGTAGTAATTTGTCCATTTATGGATTACTTGACAATGGCTAACTGCCCATAGACACCATGTCTGTCCTGCTGAGAAGTGTCTCACTCAAGCCAGACTGAAACAGTAGTGGAGCTGCCACCATTTTGTAGCAGCAGCATGATCATGCTGCATGCCAAGAGATAGAGGGAAGGCGCAGAGAGCTGCTTTGCAGTAAGACTGTAGCGGCTCTGCAAGTTTGTTCATTTTGCATGGATGCGGCAAGTAAGGGAGCACTAAACTAAAACGCTAAGGAACTGCTCTCTACATAAATGAGCTTTTTCTGCTAGCCTGCTCTTGTCTGTAAGATGGCTGCCAAGCTTCCTGGAGTGCTGATTTTTTGCCAAGTCTGAGATCTATCTTTCTGGCTTTGTAACAAGTAGAAATAAGACGAAGAAACAGACACAGTCTCACTGCTGGTCTCAAGCAAACTGTTTGCTTAACATGATAAAACCAGAGATTCTGTTGTAGGTTACTGACCTGGGTAAATAAAAATGGGTTGTCTTGCATCATACACCATCTTATAAGAAGACAGAAATAACTTACCAATAAAAAAAGAGAATAAAAAAAGTACTCTCTCATGGCAAACTGAACAATGGTCTGGGTTATACTGTACTAAATCAGAAAAGTTAGTAATGTGAACCAGCTAACAGAAAACTGGTTTGGCCTTATATAACACAGGAAAAACTGAGGTCTGGCAAGCAAAAAGGGCAAGTCAGGCTACCTATGCCAAGATCTTATGACATTTTTCTTACAAGGAGTGCCAAAGCAAAACTCTATTTTTAGAACGTTTCAACATAACATTTTCAGCTCTTCTGTAACACAGTCTATTCAATTAAATTCAATTCAATTTTATTTGTATAGCGCTTTTCACAAAGGACATTGTATCAAAGCAGCTTTACATGTAATAACAGATAGCAGTCAGTGGTCAGGGATATATACAGTAGTCTGTAGTGCAGACTACTGTATAACAGCAATTATCTATAGAAATAATGAATGCTGAACAGGTCTTGCAGGACTTTTGGACTTAACATGCATGCTACACAAAACAGTAAACAAAAGCACAGTGTGGACAAAAAAGAAAATGTGTCACCTGTTTGGTTAGGGGAGTGGCTGACAGAATCCCGAATGGGAGCCATGCCTATAAAATAAAGAGCAAAAACCATAAGACACTAGCAAAATAGAAAGAGTTTAAATAAATAGATAAATGCAAGCTACAAATTTGTCTCTGACCTTTCCCAAATGGCCATTAAAGGCCACACAGTAAGACTATGCAGCAAATACCAATGTGCTTAACATACTGTAATTAACTAAAAAGACCTTAAAATCTCTTGTGAATTTACCTAATTCTAGATTTTGCTGCCGTTTCATATCTTGCATTTCATCACTTGAATTTCTCATTCACAAAATGCACATATATGATACTATGTTATTTTTTAGTGATTTAGTGAACTGGTACCTGAGAGGTGGCTTTGGGCGCAGTGTAGGATGGGCCTCTCAGTCGTAAGCTCCCCTGGCTGGCTAGAGTTGAGCTGCACTTGAGTTCCCAGGGTGGCAGCAATGGCCGTGAGAGGTTGCCCACAATTCAACAGCTGTTTCTGTTTGTGCTGACAGAGATGCGACGGAACTTCACAGAGCGGGTACCGAGGCAGGGCTTGGGGCTGGCCGCTGGCTTGGGCCCTCTTGGCATTGCTGATGGCGCAGGTTACAGTGGAGATGCTGCTGTTCTAATTGGCAGACTGAGGCTGGCTGAAACTGGACTTGATATGTTCTGGCACTGAAATTAAAATAGCAATAGAAATTCATAACTATATTGATTTCCTATTGTTTATCTTTTCCATACTGAAGCTTTACTATTACACCAGTCTACATTTACGCATTTGGCAGACGCTTTCATCCAAAGTGACTATATTATGCTATACATTTTTTAAGGACTATGAGCAATTCCTGGGCTTAAACCCATGATCTATCTATCAGATGCCAAATGAAGTCAAACAGTCAAATCAAAATATAACAACAGTAAAGCAAAGGAATATTTTAAACCCTTAATATAATGTATGCGAAAAGGAAAGCTTATTGAAACCTGCATTATAAACTGACCACATTTTAAACATCGTAAAGGTTAACATTTAGAAACTAAAGATAAAATCCATCAACTTAGAAAAAATAATCTTCAAAAATTTCTGGAATAATCATATTTGCATGCAAAACATAGAACTATTCCATTCATATTCACATTTATTTACCTTCAGGCATGTGCTATTCATATTTCTGTTAATGCATTTTATTCCCATTACAATAATACAAATTTGTCCTCCAAATTTACCTCCAGTATTAACATACATTAAATGTATTGCATCTGTATGGTTATATTTGAGCAGTTTCTCTTATTAGCTCACGTTATCACAATTATTGCTAGTGGGTTGTAAACTGTGTGCGTCAGAGTCCATGTAAACAACCAAGTTTAAAAACATTACAATTTACAACTTTACGGTCTCATAAAACAATTCAATTAGGAATTCCACACGAACTGCAGTTGTGACTACATTTATGACAAAAATAGGGTAATATCTGAAATGTCCACAATTAACATACAGACAACAACAGAAATTTGAAATATCATTATTGAATAGCTTGCTCTGCCTAAAACCTCTTCAACCAAGTCTCACAAAATCAAGTCTCCCATTTCTTGCTGAATATCCAGTTTTACTTGGACATGAGGATAATAATACCCAAGTAAGAAATATGGGTAGTTAATCCTGTTTTAGACTGACTAAATATTCCAGGAGTAGTTACTTTTTTAAAGCACTAATTTAACACTAATCAAATAATTTTCCTGATGCATTTTACAACATAGCGACCAAGCTGTTTGAAGATACACCCGAATAAATACAACATTTTTTAAAGCATGCATTCTTCTTTAAAAACACCTCTACTGTCAGCGTGCGATTCAATACTACAATAAAACAGTACCAGTAGCAGACAAAACAGAAACCAATCACACACAAATTATGAATTTAAAAATATTATGGAAAAGAGATTCCAGACCGAAAAAAAAAAAACATATCATTTGTAAACGCTGCTAGTACATGTTGAAAAACAATAAACTTTTATTCTTTAATTCTAAACGGCAGAAAGCCAAACGAGCCTTAGTCTTAAGCCTCAGTTTCAACACACAAAGCAATGCTCATACTTCAAGCTTAACTGTTTGCAATGGCGACCAGTTTGTCCATAGATGTTGTTTTGGCTATGGAATTTCCTCTGTAGGAGTGACCTCACGGAGCAGTCATGTAGTTTTTTATAGAAAAAACCAATAGAGGACCCAGTGAGTCCTATAAATGTCTCCAATAGAGAGTATTTTGACCTTTAGAGGTAGACAATTTAGCTTATATTAAGCACAGATCACAGCTTATAAATGTAATGAAAAGGCAGAATTGTCCAATTTTTTTAATCCTCTTGCATAACAGCTGTAAAGTAATTTATAAAACTACTACGAATTTGGCAACAAGAAGAGCTTAAGATACAAAGCAAAAGAATACTACATGTAGTGCGTTAAAAACTGAACCTTCAGGTAACAGCTTTCTTTTCCTCTCAAAGTTTTAAAAGCACCCTTCACATTTCATATGAAAAACAGAGGCATGGTGTCATTTTACTGCTTCAGAAGAATCTCCTGCCAGCTCCTCCAACTGCATGTATTGGGGCCCCGAGAGTGACTTCAACCATGGGCTCTGTAAGGAAGTTTTTTTCATGCTTTTCCTTTAAGTCAACTGTATTATTTGAATTGCTTTAGGAGGAGGAGATCATTGGAAACAGAGGTGTAAAATAATACTGCTACTATGCAACAGGTCTGTGTTTTCTTAGAGGCAACTTCCTGTTCAAACAGCTTCGACTTGCTTGCTGTGGAATGACAACTATCAGGAAGTCAGGTGGTCACGTTGCAACAAGTTGACTACCATGCAGATCTTCTGCACTGCAAGAACCCGAGGAGCATTACTGACTAGAGAATCTGAAAGTATGAACACTTTCAGTAACTGACTTGACAGTGTATCATAAAACAACTTTCAACAGTGCATTCCTCAAGGTCAACTGCAAAAACAAACTGCATGCCTAATGTCTGTTCAAATATTTGTCAAACACAGATCCATTGAGCAAAAACTTCAACACTTCCAAAAAGACTTCTACAACGTTAGGAACCAAAATGATCAGGTCTGCTTTTCGTCTTAAAATGACAAGTATGCACAAACAGGTCTTGACTTGAAATGACTTTCCATATTTGGTGCAAGTCATTTCAGTAATCTGTAACTATTAGAGCCTACAGGACAGGCTAGTTTTTTTTTTCAGAACAATGTAGTCTCTAAAGTTATGCTTTTGGCACATTTAGGACTTTTTCCAGCTCAGATGAGTTAATGCAGACCATCTCTGCCAATGGCTCTTCCTCGCAAGCAGACATCTGTATTGTGCACAGCCATTGCCAAGCAACAGCTAGGTGATTTAGTCAACAAACTAAACCTTCTTTGCAGAGCGCAGACGCTACAAATCATTACTTGCAGGTTTTCCATTTTCTGACCCCAAGGTTTTGCCAGCAAAAAGACCATGAGACAAACTTTTGACTTTTTACAAACTTTGATGTCAGGAAAAATGTAGACTTGTACAACTCCAGACTTCTCAGCTTAGCTAAAAAATATTTAATAAACATTCAATAACCATAATTTTATGTGTTACAAAAAGTAAAACGGTAAAAGGAAGCTAAATGTTATTGTGCAGAAAGTGCCAATAGAGCCAAGAGTTCATTGCTCAGTATCACGCCAAAGACACAAGGCCATCTGGGCCAACAGATAAGTTAAAAGTCACCCGGGGTAACCAGGGAGGGGTGGAGGTACGTACTGCAACATGATTCTTGTATTTTTGCCCTGTGGATCGCTGAGTATCAGCGTTTCGTGGTGTAATGCAGCAAGTGCACTGTAAAAAGTCTTTTCACATGGTAAAACCAGACTGTATACACATGCTACATTTCCATGACCACACTAAAAAAACAGACTGTTTATCAACAATATAGCAAAAAATCCACACATTAGACTGGTGACATTCGCCAGACTGAACTAAGCGCCAGTAACGCTGCTGGCTTTAGCCCTAAGCTACTGCGAGAGCGAAGACAAGGTCAAGAGATAAAGACCGGAGCTATCAGCCTTTCCACATCGCTCAGTGGAAAAGTGCTACACCCACTGACAAGTTTCTATGATATGCCTCAGACTGCATAAAAGGCAAAGTATGGTAACGTATGATAAGACGCCTTCCTAATTAAAAATAAACTTTTGAAATCACAAATGAATTACCAAACTAGGCATGATAATGGAAACCACAGGAAAGCACCATGATAATAATAACAACACATTCAACTACTACGAACAAAAAAAAAGACATGGTTGCCAATTTTCTCCTGCAGACAAACAACAATTCCTACCTTTACACCAGCCTCCTCTTCCTTACAGTCATTCCACTGTGCTCTACACTGTCATCCATCCACACTCCATCTGTGTTTTTAAAGATTTCCCTGAAAACGAAAAGATCAAACACTATAAGATACGATGTCTTGGATTCATTTTATCAACTTTTAACAGTTACCCAAAGCTACATCTCCAAATAAACGATGCAGTTACACATCTAGTAAAAGGGAGAAAGCTCCCGTAATCTGATTAACGGATTACACTTGGAAAATACTCCTCTATAAAGAGCCAAGTACTTCTGCAGATGCTTTTACCTGACTATCTATACTCCGAAACTGTCTTCTGACTACTATTTATGTAGTGTGCAAGTTATTTAATTGACATTTTTCTGGAGACTTCCAGAAGACTGGACCTTCTATATAAGTCAATGGATTCTTTGCATTTGTGTTCACACTTGCAAAAAAACTAATAATTTTACATTATTATGTTAGTGGATTGGTTCTTTGTATTGGTGCATCTCTGCATATACTCATTCTGAATATCACTGGAAATAAATAAATAAAAAACTTTACTTATTTAACACTTTAGTTCGGCGCTTTACAGAAGAGTGATACATGTTGTAATGGCACTTAAAACAATTCTCTGTAATGTAATGCATTTTAGCGTAAAACAATATTAAAACGAAGGGAAAAGGGGCAGCAGTTTTTCTAAAAGGCAGCTGCAGGAAACGGTTGAAAATATATATATATATATATATATAGCACCATAATTTGGTAATTTATTGGTATAAAACAATATAACAAACCACTAAGGGAAAATATGATGGACAGAACTAAGCTGTGTGTTTGTGTGACTAAATTAACTGACACCCAAACGCTCTGCGATAAAAACTGTGACTACTGATGTAGCAGCTTGGTATGAAGTGCAGTTACCAAAAGTAGGGAGCAACTGATCTGTTTTCGGAAGGACCAGTCAAGCTCATAAAACGGGCCAAAAGTATACGATGTGAAAAGTAGCATACAGACACTCTGAGGGGGTAAAGTCACCCTATCAAGATTGCTTGATACAGCACGGCCCTGCCCCTCCCCCAGGAACAACCTCTTCTCCTTAAAGTGTTTAACCAGATGGCCATCTCAACAACAGAAGCCTCCCATACACAAACACACAAAGACAGGAGCATCTGTTTATGAAGCACCAACAATAAGTCCAGCTGAAAGATGACCAGTCAAAATCATAACAGCACACCTCGAAGTCACTTGGAAGAAATATATGTGAATATTATCATGTAATATATATTACTATGTGTGTTTTTCAAGGCTAAATAATTTTTTTTAAAGTAAATATAGCCTTAGGCATTACTTTTCCCATTATGAATCAAGCTGCTATACATCTACGCAAGTGTGTCATCACATCAAACTCAAAATGCAAAAGTGTTACGGTCTAGTAAGTCCCTGGCATTGTTAGGCGTGTACGTGGTTATGACTATGCAGGCCAATGTTCATTTTCCTGATAAGAAAAACTCAGACTGTCTATGATTAACTTGACATTAGAGGCATTCCAGTTAAGCAATATATCAATGCTTCGTAGCACCACAACAAAACAAAAACAAATCAAACTGAAAGCATTCCTGAGGTTCAGTAATTTTATCCATTACATCTGACAACAAACCAGCTCAGACAGACATAAACAGTAAAAGCAAGGGCTTGTGACTCATGATAACAATACAGTAGAGTTACAAAAAACATTTTAAAACAGCAAAGCTCAGCAGGGTGAGCCCCTTTAATTCAAGGGAAGCTACATTTGCTTACACCAGCAGCAGCTGCTTTGTTACTAGCACCCAGCAAACGCATGAATAGGAAAAGCCCAGAAGGACACAAGCTTCAGAAAATCAAGTGCTCATCCACACACCTGAAAAAGACAGCTGGGAGATAATACTACTACTGACCTGTGTTGCTTCTCTTCAAATGTCTTTGGTGGCAATAGCATCCAATTCTCTACAACGGAAAGAAACAGAGAACACATGTGAAAACTAAATAAAAACAAATCACTTTTTTACTCTCTACCATGTGAAGACAAAACACAACATGTGGCAAAATGAAGGTGGAATTTGCTCTGACAAATCTACATCTCTGACTCTAGAGAGGCCAATACAAAAGACAAACTAAATACATATATTTTTATTTTTACATGTCACAGTGTGCAACTTTTATATAGTCTGTTTATATAAGGACAGAAACCCTAACACACATTATGGATCTAAACTTTAATTTGCCCATAAATATTTCAGTTTCATTACTGAGAAAATGTTACATACAGAAGTCATGCATGTTTCATATACTTGGTTTTAGTTTTCAATCACTTTTAACCACAAACATTGTACAACCATAAAATAAAACCACAACACACTCGTTAAACTTTCCTCATGGTTTCACATTGGGGAAATGAGAAAAAGATGGTTGGACATGCATCTATTTGTAATCAGTAAAATGTTATTCACGTCTATCCAGCAAAATTAACCAGACAGCATTCTTAAGCTTATCATAATTTTAACTAAAAACAACACATGATCAACAATTAAATGTTTCTTTACAAAACAGTAAAATAAGTAAAGCAGTTGATTTATATAAAGACGAGTTAAAGGCAGAAAGTAGGCACACCTCCCCCACCACTGTCTTCAGCTGCTACTGCTACTGCTGCTGCTAACGGGCAAACCAGCAACCTTGACCTGCCCTTAAAACATTACACCGACACAAACTCAACCTTCTAAACAACTTTTACTAGCGAAAGGATGCATTTATGTCCACTGTACTAGTTGTGTGCCTTTTCTGGGAGTCTGAAATATTTATCTCACCAGACAAATATCTCTGTCGATCTTGTGCTAGCTACCGTGACTGCGTACTTTAAAACATTAAATAAAACACACGCAATGCTGGGTAATGCGTGCTGTTATTAAAATCCGACGGGTGGTTGAATTAAAAACAAGCAGTTTACTAAATTATTTAATGATTTTATTTATATGAAATCATCTGTCCCGATGTGCGCAATTCAGCAGTCAAGCTAAGAGTGCTAACAAACCAGCTGGCTAGTAAACCTCCCTCCTTAGTTGCTTTACGAATTAAACACTTTATTACAACTTGATCATACTAAACATACATTCGCATTTAATCGTTGACTGTTGCTTTGTTACTATCCGACAAATCGTTGACTGTTGTTTTATTACTATCCGACAAAACGAGTCGACAGTAAAAGTTGCAAGACGTCGAATTAAACCAATATCTTTAGGGGAAAAAACACCATCAGAAAACCCTTCCTTAACACATTCAAATCCATTTTACAATTTCATCGCATGTACATTTAAAATATCGACTTTTCTATTGCAAACCATAATAGCAGCAATGATACGTTTTATGAAACCAACTGCAGTGTCACTTCGATGCCATTATGTGAATGCAGAGCAACGTTTAAGAAATCTACCACATTATAAAAACCCTTCGCATTTTGCACATTATATAGGAAGCAAAGGCTGTTCTGCAATTTTATTAATAAGAAAGGTGAATAACTATCCTGCACAAGATAACAGAAAAATTTAACTACGTATATCCAGTGCTGAGCTCAGCCCAGATATCGCAGATAAGCCGCTGAATACATTTGTACTGCTCGAGCGGAGAAAATCAAACAAAACACGAAAGAAACGCAAAACTCACCTCTTGTAGTTTAAAGTGCAGTAGAGATGAAATGAAAGCAAATAATAAGGCTATAGAAATTCAACACATTTGCAGAGTCTAGGAGGGGAAACATTTGTCCTGCTCAATCGCCATTTTCTTCTCTCGCATTCATGCATTCATCCCTGTAACTGCAGGAAGAGCTCAGACGCTGCTCGCAGAGCACTTCCTCCAACCCAACACACTCACCTCCAAAATGGTGGCCACAAATAGGCTCTGTTTCAAATCATAGTGAGAATAGTCTGCACAGTGTCATGTTTTGGGTTTCTTGGAAATTTACAGCATTGTAGACATCACATGGGTATTCCGAAATATCTATTTTGATGTGTGTGTGTAAGTTGAGTGGACTCAGGACGCGGTTTTGATGTCCAGTAATGCCGTCTATGTAGGCAACACACTAGGCTTTAAAACACAACCAAAACCTGATGGTTAACCAGGACTCATCATGGTGGCTTTACTATTCCACTAATGCTAAGTATGTTTTTCAAATATGATATACAGTCAAATTATGAGGAAATAAGCAGAACTTACTGCTGTAAAAATATTATACATTGCATGATATAAAAACAAAATAACTTATATATTAGACATGGAAACTAATGTAAATAAGGATATAAACAACATATGTTTAATTAACAAATATAGCATATGTCTGTCAGCATAGAAAAAGTAACAACAAATAATATGAAGTCAACTTTTAACTTTTAATAGAGTTTTAAGTTGTGACAAAAAGTGAGAAAGTTATTCCACAAGCAAGACAAATCAGACTAAAGCATTTATTAACCTGCTGATGACATGCTGATATTGTTAGACAAAGTTTTATGAAGACACAGCAGTCAAATATTATGTTGTAACACCTTTGGGAAAACATAACCACCCTGACAAACCTGACTCATTCTTTTTCACTTGTTTGTTTACAGTGCATGCCTTCACCATTGTGAAGATACTATACAACCAAATACAGGATGGTTAAAACCTAAAAACATCTGCAACAATATACAGTCCAGCCTTTAGTCAGGAATTTGCCTGCGTTTTCACTTTGAATACAAAGCAATGGCACACAGTTGAAAACGGCCTTTTGAAGGCGGTCATTCTGCCTCACTAGGCAGTTCACACAGAAGTGACTGTCAATTGAATCGCTTCCAAACCAAAAACAACTCAATATAGGTGTATACATTTCATTAATATCACCAGATTTATATCACAATGTCAGTTCCCATAATTTACATAATAACTTAGTTTTCAATTTTAGTGTTATTTTCCAGAAGATACTAAAAACTGAGCGTAAAAACTGAAACGGAGCAACTGAGATACAATATTCTGCCTGTTTGCTGTCTTTGCTAAATAATGTAAACAACTTACTGTAACTTCAAACACAACACTTATTTAATGTTAAGTAATGATTCATTGATCAATTAGTCACTGAATCAATCATATATTTTAATGTGTGAAATTTTTTCCAGAGTCAAGAAATATTATGCAAGACAAATTCCTGTTTTATTAAGTCAGTCTCTTTATAATAGTCTTGAAACGAGAATGTAACACCACAGTTCTGGTCTCAGTGTCTGTGGTGCTGAGAATAAATTTTGTATGAGGCATGAATATTGATGATCACTGGAGGTCCGGGGCCAGCTGCATGTGAGTGAGTTAGCTGCAGTAGGACAAGGGTCAGTTTGGTCAGGGCCAGTGGGCTACTCTCCCCCCGCCAGGACACCGAGAGCAAGGGGAGCCTGGGAACGCAGGCAGATGCATTGTGCTCAGGCAGACAGGCCAGGAGGAGGGGAACAGCTTTGCATGACAAATACATGACTGGCTTTGGCTTTCATATAGTCTTATTTTCAAACTGACTTGGTTTGCACCAAATAGTGTGCCCATCCACAGCCTCTTATTAACCATCACTAATATTACATCTCAAAATGATGTAATTATACAAAACAATCATCAAAGCTTTTAATTTGCAGATAATTCACCAAAACAATGCATAGTCATTATAGCTGTAATAGCTACAATATGGTCATATGAGGTCGTACAGATGTGACACTTTCCCCAAATGTTATATCACTCATATGGCTTTTCTATATTTGCTTCAATTTCTTTCAGTCGTGCCATCCTACTTTCTTTCTTTTCTCTGTTTCCATAATCCTCATTGTTCATTGGTCCCCAGATGTACCAACAGTCTCACCAACAAGGGCGCTATTTTTCATTGCTCTCTCCCAATTCCTCCGCTACCCCCATCATTATATTCAATCTCTATCTGTCTCTCACCCATCCCCCAAGAGTCACTCTCTCAGACGGGGTGGCAGCTGTGAAGAGGATTTGTCAGAGCTGAATTACACTCTGCATCCAACCAATTACCTGTCTGACTGTTCTCAGGTCAGCCTACACTGCTGTGCTCTCAGGCTCGATTTATCTATCAGACCACTGTTCTGCAGAACATTTATCATTTTCACACAGCCATGCGCTCTGTCATTTATAAATGTTAATACACACCACTGCTTTATCAGCTGCAAACCCCTACGAGGAAGAGACTGTTTTGCTGTTGTGATTTTATGTAGTTTTTAACAGTCTGGGCAATTTCTTTTGCTATAGGTCAAATTATTTCAAATAAAAATTACTAGTTTAGTTACATTTCATCCACCTGTTAATAAAGTATTCTCTGGTGATACTGTTGTATAGTCATGGTATCAAATAGTACTGATAATGTTGACTCATGTCTAAAAGAACATTATTATGACAATATTTTATATTAAAATGCCATTACTATGGTATTTTATTTTGTTTGTAGTCATATCAGAGGAGACACAGAAACACATTAAATTGCACAACTCTGCACAAAGTATCAAACAACAGTTTGAAGTATAAACCATTTAATAAACACTACAAAATATATTTCTGAGTGTCACGCTTTAACATTTACACATTTGTAATGATCTCTGTCCTCACAGACTTATTGTTTCAGGCCTACAGTTCAGTATTTTCATGCAAAAGCAATATAAAGATGCAAATGATGTTCTGAAGTCTGATCTTATTGTCATTCATGTATGCATGCAGTATATATATATTAGATGGAGGCGTTTTACCAAGAATGATAGAGCTCCATTCAAAAACTTTGCTCCAGTCCAAATGGGATTCATTTGCATGTGCCCATCCCACCCTCCATCTCAATAATTTACACCTATTTGTGTAAAGCGATGTATCTGTGAGGCACACATCTAAGCTAAGGCTTGTCCTCGCAAAGGTTTCTCATACCATGCTTGCCCCGTGCACACTGTAAGGATAAGTGTATGTATGAACTTATAAGTAAATAGCACATAGATGTGCTTATAAGATATAATAGATGTGCTTTAAAGATGGCTGTAAGCAAAGTTTAAAAACTCCTTAAATTGAAAATGATGTCTTTTTATGGCAAAACTTTTTATGCCTAAAGTTTTCCATTGTGATTTTATTAATCTGAACTGACTTGGGTTAAATAAGATCAGTAACAGAGATGGACACCCTTGTGGTCTGCATTGTTCCTGCTCACTGGGGGATGTTGCCATGAACAGGATAAAGAAAGAGACTCTCTGCAATGTTCATAGACTTTGAATGAGCTCACGGTGGCCATACAGTATATAAACTTTGAGCTGTGCACTTCTAGTCTTATAAAAAAAAACTAGTAATGTTTACCACTGTGATTAAAGCACCTACACATATAGATGGTTATATAACATTTTGCCCATTACTATTTAATGAACAAATTCTGACATCACCACCATGATGATGATGAAAATGCACCACAGTTTAAAACAAAACGTCCTACCTGACTTGACCAGGACTAACCTCAGGTGCTTGAGATTTAGCACATCTACTGTTATCTTTAATATGCATTTTGAGAATTACTTCCTTTCACACCTCACCTTGAGAGAATTGACACTGGGGCCTAGAGAGGGAAGTGTACACATCCAATGGCTGGAGAGATAAGTGGATCTCACTGGGATCTTAATGAGGCCTGTCTCTTTCTTGAGGCTCTTCAGATAGCGCTCTGCAGTCCTCACGCCAACTCTAATGAGCAGATCGCCTGTCTTCCACAGCCATCTATCATACTTTCCCAGGGAGAAAACACTATGTCTTGTGTCTGTCTCAGCTCCTACCCCACATGAAAGAGACATGGCCCCTTTAAAAGCAAAGAGAGTCTCACCTTGCCACTTGACAGTCTTACAGAATCCTGAATCACAGGCAAGATAATAATGAGGCCAAAGAAAGGTAATGGCCACTTTTGTCTGAATCCTGAGATCTTCAAACACCTTAAACTCAAAAACAGCCAGGAATCAAATGAGACCACTATAGCACGGGCATGAGTCTGGTTTACACCTGACAGTAATATGGTTCTATTTAATTTTTTTGTTTGGGGGGATCACTGATTAGACAGTTTGTTATTGCATGTTGCTAACACAAATGTGACGTAAAAGGAAATTATTTCAAATTTCTACAAATGACTACATGAACGCTTCACATGACTAGTGATATAGCATGCTGAAATCCAGTATAGCTAAAATGTTTTGTTAAAACTTGTGAAAAAAATAGATACATGTACATTCAAATTTATAGCAGGTAGGAAAAGCATGTAACTGATACAGTTCACCCCTGTATTTGTGAGGGTGAGAGACTGAGGATAAGGATCTTTTACTCTCAAAAATGTATGAATGACAAATGTGTTTAGCCTGATATTCCTATTAAAAACTTAATTGTGGAACAGTGCATGTATATTTCTTTATGGAGACAGGAGTTGGGCAAGGTGTCACGTAGCAAATGGGTCTCCTCACAGGCCCAGGTCCTGTTTCCCATCCATGTGTTTTTATTTAGTATAACAAAAGACTCTTCACCACAGGTCAGGTGTCCCTGTCTGGCGTGTAAAGAGAAGGACAACAGGAATCCCTTGAAATGTTAATTGGTTTCATTAGCATTAACATTACCAGCAGGAGTCAAAACGCTTTCATTGTATTAATTTATATTCACATTAATTATTTATATCTTTAACTCTAAATATACAACAGTAAATACTTTTCTTTTAAAATCAGAGAGATATAAATAGATGTAACACTTTATTTTAGGGGTCTAAAAATGGGTTAGGGGAAAACCAGGAACTAACTGTAAGAAGAGTATATAAAGTCGACCTCTGTTGACTGATTTCACTGCCAAAGTGAGCAAAGAGGACGACACAAGGTGATCATTATCACTGTAATCATTAGACAGAAGGAGGCTAGAGAGTGCACCGCTGGACCCTGATGCAAGCACACTTTCATGGTGAAATACGCAGAGCGAATCTGTGAATTATGAGCTGTAAACGCTGGAAAATGTTGTTTCGTTTCAAGGATGAGGATGGTTGGACGTCGCCCTGGCATCTTGCCAAGTGCTCATTACTGCAGAACGCGCACGCAGTTGGGCCAGCCAATGTGACGCCCGTTGCCGTGGCAACAGTGGAGCAGACAGGCGATGTAATGCATCATATTTCACCAGACCAACTCAATTCAATTCTCACAGATCCAATCTACGAGTTGGGAGTGGGGGTGAGCACAGGCAGGAGAAAACTGGTACTACAGAAATAAATTGGTATGAGACCATCAGCTTTCCATGCAGATTTCCTTTTAACGCTGTCTGTTAGAAATTGAAATATTCATTGTCCTGCACAAATTGGTTTTATTTAAATCTGTATGCTGCGGCTGCTTGGTGCAAAGGGAGGTGACAATAGTTGGCACACTCAGGATGGTGATGTGTGTACGGTTTTCCTTATTCAGCTGTTATTTTGAAACATATGGAAGCTATACTGTACAGTCAGGGTTTTCAACCAGGACTCCCTGGAAACCCTCAGAGGGTCTGAGACAGATAAATCATACAGAATTTGTTGATGGTGAACAGATCATATATGGCATTTGAGTTCCTTGCAAAGAAAGGTGGCTATATTGGTCACTGATTTGTTTTTGTTTGGTTTTGAATGTAAATATTTGTGATGTTGAGATCATTTGGTTTCACTGTATTTGAAATGGGTATTATATAGCATTATGATATAGTGTTGATGTCTTAGACCACACCCTTCTATACCACAGTTCCTTGTAGATGCTTAATTGGTAGTAGGCTTTCCAGCCTAAAGCTTGGAGTAAGACAACATGCATAACGACCAAAATACTCATTTGCCTAATAATTCTGCACTCCCTGTATATATATTTATATAATATCATTTAAATATATGTGATTTGTATCATTTTGTATTTGAATGATTATATAGCATTATATAAAGTAAGTCTTAAACATTTTATACCACAGTTCCTTGTAGATTAAAAATATCTACCATGTGATTTTTAAATATACATTATTATTTAATGTACAGATTCATGCTTTTATTGACAATTCAATAAAGTATTTTAGATTCAAAATCTTAATATACAGTAACACACATAAATCTTTATGTAAGCTTTATAAAAGGATCAAACATTACAAAAATGGAATGCCAACTAACATCAACAGCTCTGAGCTCTAAGGCTTTTCTCCATAGAGACTTCTGTCTGGGTACAGCACTGAAATTAGAATTAATCTGTGGGAAACCGCAGAGACCAGACAGACATACAATGGTGTCACACCAGAACAGATGTTTGCTAATTACAGTAAGCTCTTTAATGCAACTTCACTCATTACAGGGCAAATGCTATGACACTTCTATCAGATCACAGGGAGATCTGGTTGGCTGGTAAATTTTTCTCAGACCCCACCTTTAAGAAACATCTAAACCGCTCAAGGTTTATAATGAGCAGTTTTCATGTATTATTCTGCAGGTAGGATACTAGCAGATGGACTGATCTAAAATCACCTTTGTCTGTGATATCTTATTAAACCATGTAAACCAGTTATCTCAACAATCAAAAGTTTATTTTGCTAACTTTTTTGGATTTTTAAATGTAGTGGTTCTCTCGAAGCATTGTTTCTGATTTTGTTTATAGTGGTACTGTTCTGTGAATTTTTTATATATATATTTTATATACTTTTTAAGCATTTAAACAAGTAATACACAGAAGGACAGAATGTAATACACAGAATGTTTACATTAAACGTTTCGAAACGTCTGTTTGTACAAAAAAAAACATTGTCCATCTGAGATGATCCTCAGGCACAAAGGTTTTAACCCATAGTGGAAAAACAGCATTGGATTCCTTTTCAGACATCTAAAGTTCACAGAGAACAGGGATATTTCCACTCCGCGCTTTCTCTAGAGCATTGACATGAGCAGCGATAAGGCTGTACAGAGGGATATTATTTATTCATGCGAGGGATAAGGTTACACACCTATCTGTCTTGACCATGCGAACAAACTCAAAATGATTCCAAGTTAATTTCCTCGCACTATCAGGGTTTAAATAATGCAAAGTCACTAAATCAACTTGCAAGGACACTATCTAATAACTTACAAATTATCATTCTCAGGATATCAAATGTCAATTTGTCCTATATTTTAAGATAATTATTAACCATCAGAACTACAGCATAATACAGCAAAAACAGCAAAAACAATATCAGATAAAAGATAACAAAACATCTGCTGGGCATCACCAGCAGTACACCTGTAAGCATTTAACACCCTGCAGAAAACCGCCGGCAAATTAGCAATTATGTGTACGAAAGATGTAAATGCTGCAACAATACATGTCTGAATCTTTTGCTGGTTGTGTTTTTATTCACAAACATGACCTGAAATGTTTTTGACTGACTGGGCAGAAATACATACCACTTTAAGTTTTAAGTTTCCAATTTTAAGTTTAAACAGAGAAGCACTACACACTCCAGCTTTACAAAAATGCACTACACATAGGCTAATAATACTAAATATGCAAAATTTCAGACCTTTCCTCTGTAACAAAATGTAAATTTTTCATACTTTTTTGGCTCAGTTAAAGTTCTGAAAATGTATGGAACAAACTGTTACCACAAGTGATAATTGACTATTGCGACAACTAAAAAAAACAGTAACTAGAAAATTTTGAGCTGAGGTCTGATTTTTTACAGTGTACATAAACATAAAGTGAATACCAAGTAAAAACAGGGCCCAGGACAAAAGAAGTGTGATTATTTGCTAAAGGCAGCCAGCAACAAGAGCTTTAATCTATTCAATAGGCATTTGCTACTAAAGCAATTATAGAGGCAATGTATTGTGGTTAATTATAAATGAATGGGAATGTATTCCGATTGAATGAATGGAAGCAAATCGTTACATAATTACCCCTCCATAAACATCCCCCTTCCCCACTTCATTTTTTAGAGAAAGGGGGGTCATAACAGCCTGAAGAGAGTAATATATACAGCACACTAGAGAGGCAAATAGTAATTCATTATCTGCATCTTTGTTTCTCTCTGTAAATAAGGCTGTGAGAATGAAATGGCATCTTCCGTCTGTTCCTGTTTGTTTGATTTTCCTCTCCGCTATCTGTCACTATCACTATTTACACTTGGTCACGTCAGGCATTTCTACATATGGGACGGCTAGATGATTAAAGACGACCAAGTGTAAATGTGCTAGATGATATTTGTAGATGAATAACAGTCAGATAACGCTAGAAGGATGAAGAAAATAAAACATGGCAAAGTGTTAACGTGTCTGGTTCATATAAACCTTAATCATGCCAAACGGAACTACACTAACATGCAGAAGTTTAGGAGCCGTGCAACACCCATGGACATATGACATGAAGGGACTGTTCATCAGAATTTACAGCAGCTTTACAATGGGAGTGAAGTCTACTATATTTGCATATAGTGTCTGAACAGTGGGAGGGATTTATTTTGGCTTTGCAGAGACACGTTTATGTGGCCAAGAATCAATGGAATGTGCATACTGAATTAGATAGCAATTCCATTTATCAAGGCACATAAAGTGACCAGGTTATTCATTTAGTTTAATGTTTTGATTGGTCTGATTGATCATTGTTCTGCTTTGAGACACTGTGACTGTACTCATGCTGGCTGGCACGCAGGGGCACTCAGGCAGACATACTGGGGGAAGGGGGCACTATGAGTAAAGACTACCCTTTCACATTTGCACACGTACACACACACAGTGAGAAACTGCACACTTACAGAGTTTACAGTATATAGCCCTGTAAAGGTCCTTCACTGAAACACATTTTACACCAATAGGATGAAGCTCATTTGTCTTGAATGACACAGATTGCAGGATGCCTTGAAACAGAGGCTGAAAAGTAAAACCTTTCTTCGAGGCACAAAGTAAAAAAGGACCACTACATATTTTTATATGCAGTGGTGTGTGAAAAGGATGCATGTTGTACCTTACAGAAATACATCTCATTTGTGTTTTCTAATGTTTTAAAAAAGCACATTAAAATTTTAAAAATTGCTTTTTAAAAATATAAATTTCTCTCCATGTTTCCCTTTGCTTTGACAACAGAACACATTCAAGCTGGCATGTTCATGCAAATGCTAATGATCACTGTTATTGATCCTCATGATTTCAGAAAGTTATAAAGATGAGGTTTTGTATGCTTCAACTGAACAAGAAAATCTGACCTTTTGCACAAAGCAAACCACATGATCAATATCACAAATTTGTTGAGATTTGATCACTGTCCTATACATAGTTTAGAATCTTTTTTGATCTTTTATTCATTTATGTTATATTTTTTTGCTATAAAAATTTATTTTTAAGTTGAATTTAATGTGTTCACCTGAATAAATCTAATCACTCATATCCACAAGCACAGCAGAGACAACACCGAGTGTGAGTGGCCATCAGGCTCTATTTCCAAATCTTAACTTCTCTAATTTGGGTGCCACCCCACTGCTATGAGATGACCTGGCCAGAGCTTTAAGCATTGTGTTCAGAAGTCTAGTGAATGGAATTATAAAAAGGTAAACAAACAGGCCTGCGAGACCTCAGTTGGATTTTAATTTGGCACATACTCTTCTAATCCATCCTCACTGTGGGGTGCACACACGCTGCCTGGACAATGAAGAGGGGCTAATTATATGCTGTTAGATGGAGCTCTAGATATGAGCTCTGACATTAAGTGTTTGATTTAATCAGACTGAAAAAGAAAAGCCAGGCAAAGGTTATGAAAAAGAATGGGGAGATTTTTAGAAGTGTAGAACTAACATACTGAGATATGCTAATGTGCCTAGTTGAAACTTACAGACCTTTTTGCTGATTTTAATATGGGTTAAACAAGCAAGCCAGTCACATAAGACACTTTGAGACGCTTATCAAAAGCAGGTGTACATGGCCTGAGCACTTGTGATTAGATCTTAATACCAGGTGAAAACAGGGTCCTTTCCCCCAGCATATGACCTTTCCTCAGGCATTTGGGTAGGGGGCTCAATGACATCATACAGTCGGGACCTCCCAAGAGGTCATTTGGTAGAAATCTGAACTGTGGTGCAATTAGATTTATTAAGAGCTGGACAGTATTTTGATGATGACTCGTTCAGCTAGCCCAAGATTAAAAAGGAAAAGCAAACCTGGACACAGCTGGGTTCTGAATCACTCCAATGCCCTGTAGCTGACTGTAATGTGGTCCGAATTGCTTATGAATGATGTGAGGTCTGGCTGAACAGAAAGACAATGGCAAGGTCACATCACCCAGTTACAACAGGGAGAAAACTCCCAAACAAAGATCTGTTGAAAGCATAAAAGTAGTTTATTTGATATAGGTAAATTACTATCTTACTAACTGTCTTTTTAGGCAGCTTTTTGGGGCCTGTTGGATCTAAAACATTATTACATAAATTAGTTAAGTGATACTGCTTCCTTTACTAGTCCAAGCTGGTCATTAGGAGATCAACCAGGTACCATGTCTAGCTGGTAAATGGTCTACCAGCCAATTATCAGCCTGACCCTTTACTACCTGCTTCAAAACAGAGCTAACAGATACGTTTTCTAGCAGGGTTATGTAGCTTTAGTATTTTTAAACGACACATTCAAGCCCAGGCTATTCATCAAACAACAAGCCAAGGGCAACATTTCCTGACACAAACACCTCTAGAATACCAACACTGTACTATTCACCGGCAGCCTTTTTTGTAACAAAACACCCAACTGGGCTTGAATGAAACATAATGCAAACATAGCATGCAGGAGACAACCGGTGCTATGCTTTTCTATTGTTATTGGTCGCTGGTGAAGAGCCAAACTTAAAAGAACAGGTCTGTAGAAATGCAGTCATTTCCCTCACAATAGGATGTCACCAGCCTTTCTGTGCTTTTGAGATGTTAATTCACACGCTGGGCTGTGTTTGATGCCCAGAACGCCATAAGTGACTATTAATCAAACAGCACTTCAGGGCGGTGATCCACTGTTTCAACTGTCCACACTTGTGATAATTAAATTAGCACCAACCATTGCTTTTCACAAGCTCAACATCTTAAAAAATAGCACACGGTTTAGCAAAAGTCTGACACGTAAATTACAGCTCTCAGGCTGTCAATGTGCTTTTGAGGTAAAGGATTTGAATAGCTGAGAAACAATAAACCACTTTCAACACATTTATGAAATGAGCCGAGAGAGGTGGAGTTTGTGTGTAGCTCACCATGATAATATGGGTTTACAAAATTTAACAGCTTTTAAAGTATTGGGGATAGTTGTTACACCTTTTCAGAGGTTTATAAAAATGATTTCTGATACATACAATAAATAATTGGCTAATTATTAGCTATTGACTGATATTTATTCTGTAAGGGTTATAAAGAAAAATAAAAAATTCTGTCATAATTTATTTTCCCTCATTTCCAAAATCTGTATATGACCCTTTCTTCTCTGTAACACAAAAGAAGATATTTTGAAAAAATGTGGTTTTATAGCTCATACAATGGAAGTCAGTGGGTGCCAATGTTGTTTGGTTACTAGTGTTCTTTAAAATATCTTCTTTTGTGTTCTGCAAAAGAAGGAAAGTCATACAGATTTGTAATGACATGAGGGTGAATAAAGTTTGAGTTTTACGAACTATCCATTTAATGCATCCTGGAGTTTCTGAATTTTTTTATTTATTTAAACATTTTAAATTACAGGCCTAATACCCAAAACCACTGCAAGAGGAAAAGCACATTTTTGTAATTTGACTTTTGACTCAAGTTCAAATACTGACACACAGTCCCTGTGACAACTAGCCCCAGTCACCCTTTCACATATAATCAGTGAACAGGTATTTTGCTAGGACACATATCTTGAAATGCTGGACGAGTAAAGCTCACTTTAAACAAGTCAAATATTAAAAGTCCTATTTCAAGCCTTTTATATCTCTCAAGAGAATAGTTCAGTCTAGACAACCCCCCTCACCACCATCACCACACACATACAGGGTAAACCAAAAGGCCAGGGCTATTGTTGTTCTGCATTATCACCATTGATTAAAATAAGCCCCTTCTCTTATATCAGGTTACAGCTGAGGTCCTGGTTTGGGTTTTATGAAGTGCTAGCTACTTCATTTCATTATGGTAACTGGGTTACATTAGTTGTGCACAGCTGTAGGCAGAGGAAAAATCCATCTGTATGCCAGTTTCATTTCCCTTTTCTCAGCCCCAGGCGTATCATCTCATCAGCTCACACGCTCTACACACTCATTTCTCTCTCTCTCTCTCTCTCTCTGCACATCATACCCCACCTTAGATGAGTATAATATAACACCTATATCATGCCCGAGACCCAGAGGACCGAAATATTTTAAGAAGCATACAGAAAAGGGAATGCATAACAAATATCAAGCCTGATTAAATTTGATGCATGCATCCTGGCCAAGCTCTTAAAAGGGTGAAATTGCTTTCCTTTTACCAAGATATATGTGTAACATTAACTTGGACTTCAATACAAAATAATTTATTGTTCACACAGTGTTGGTAAAAGGTGTATGAGAAAAATTCTTGAGGGCTAAAGATTTGTTCTTGCTTGAAAGGAAAAAAAAATGTCTGGTACGCTTACACATACAGTTTAAGAAAACACAATCTCGGCATTGCTTCAGAAAGCTCATGGGTCCCACCGGTTCAGTCCCATATACATTTAATTGCAAGTCATATACATATGTAAAAATACTGTGCCATTAGCACAAAAGTAAATTCTTATTGAAGATTACTATATTTATTAAATTTTTCCATTGGTCCCATGCCCAAAGAGCCACAGTAGAACCAAATAATTTATGTTGAAATGTGTTAATAACGATTAACACACTGACATCATGAACATCAAACAAAATTGAATCTGATGCTTTCTGGTGTTAGTATGTCTTGCGTGTGCCTCTGCTCTGCCAAATCACAATGCATCCAAGGCTAATGAACTCACCCTTGACCCCATCACACTTACCCGTCTGTTCTGATGTCTTAGCACAAAGTGGCCTTTACCCTTGACTGAACCTCTGCCTAAACATCACTGACATACTGACTTCTGCAGGCATGCAAATATACACTATATAATGCACATATAATGAAGGCTTTCCAAATCTTCCCTCTTTGTCTGCCATTAGTCATCAAACAGATAGTCTCACCTCAAACTTGTGTTTATATGTTTCTATGGTTGTTGTTAATGGCAATATAACAGCGTTGTCAGGCTCAAAGTAAATGGTATACTTGTAGTTGAGCAATAACAAAACTATGCACTTAGCCTCTATTTTTATATTTTATTACTAATATGTCAATGCGATCCGTGTTTAATCCTAAAAAGGCTTCCTCTGAAAAAAATCTAACTCTAAACAATGAGCTAAAAGCTTTCCTCTCACTAATTGTTCAGACCTGAGCCAACATAATCACACAGGTCATTTCTAACAGCTAAACATTTACATTACACATGAAAGGTAATATTTGTTAGAGTCTAATATAAACACTGTATGCATATTCCTGCTCTATCAAACGCAACCCATGAGCTGTCCACGTCTGCAGTCCAGATTAAACCCTTATTTTCTTTAATCTCCATTTCCTTGAGGCCCAGCATCAAGTGGTTTATGCAGCGCCGAGAGACTGTTTGGTTTGTGATGATGTCATGGTTGTCATGGAAGGAGCTTTCTCTCTCTCAAATTACAACACAAAAATCTCTGTGGGAAAGTGAGGGCCGTTTTCCCAAGAACCAGGCTCCTTGCATAAAGCTAAAAGTCGGCCTGTTCCTGTCTTTGTCTCCAGCTTAAGACCCGTCACTGTTTGTTTAGCTGGTACATGCTGCCAGAGAGGAAACATGACCAAACTTTTCCCAAACATGGTTGATGGACTGACAAAACAATACCTGTCGAATGTACCACAAGGCCAACAATCTAAAAACAGCATCTTGCTAACCACCAACCCATAAATGCAGATTAACACCCTTATGCAACACGTTGCTGTGTCCGGTATAAGACGTGAACAATAAAATGGTCTTTCTGCCGTTTCCAGATGTGGTGCTGTTGTGTCTGCCGAGCACATTAATCACAGTGTGGAGTAAGTGATGGCATTTGGCTGGGACTCTGTGGAACGTTTGGCTGCTGTATGGAGGATTCGGAGCCGGGATGAAAGGGCTCTCTGTATTCAGAGTTGGAGGCTGCTGGACATGTGCCAAGCTGCAATAGGCTCATGTTCTGTCTGGAACAAAAGCTCAGTGCTGCCTTACAAAAACACAGGTTTCTAAAAGAGAAGCAGCCATTCAGCATGTGTTGTGTAAAAGGCTGCTGCACCATACACTGAACATTGGATGAACTGTGCTCTCGAAAACCTATCCATGATCTAAGGATCAGTCGAGAAGGTTTAGGGATTTGGCAATATGTGTGCCCTTGTGCCCATAGCAGAACTCAAAGACAGAACTGCTTAAAACAATCTCTTGAATTTTTGCAGAAAATAACTTAATATTGAGGTTTGTAAATCTATCTTGACAGCACTGTATATATAATGTGTTCATGTGGGGAGTCTGCACACTTATAACCATCGCTGGGGGAAAAACATAGATCGAAAACAGGACTGTGTTCTGGATGAATGAATTTCATTAAAATGTTTCACTGATGACTGAATGCTTCCAGCATGGGGGGAGAAAATTTTCCCCAAGAAAAAAGGGTTGGCAAATTCCCTTAAAAAGTTTCTTTTTACCGTTTCAAAGATGAAATCTAATGTAATATACTTTAACTGCAAATACAAAACCATATTTTTACATTTTTACAGCTGATCATTACTGCAAAATATACTCCGATAGGATCATCAGGACTGTAATGTATCAATCAATGTAAAAATAATGAAGAATAAGAATAAGTAATATAAACTCTGTGATTTGGTTATCTTACACTGACATCAAAGACCACTATCAGTTTCACCTATGACCCCATCAACCAACCACCCACCCACCCCGACATGTCAGAGATTTTTCTTTACAGTCTGAATGCTGACCGGCTTTGTTGATTAAATCCAAATGCTCTGCATGATTGTCCACACTGAAGCAATTAAAAACATGATAAAATTAGACATCTGCACATAAACCCAAACTCGGTTACATAACTTTGCAACACGAAACCCCGGGTAGCTCCACATGACATTTAATAGTTCATATGACGCATAAAAGAACACATTTTTTCCTCACTGACTCAGTAATGGCCAGCAGGCAAGCGGCTGCTCCTCAGCTGGAGCTTCTGCTGTAACAGACTAAACAATCTGACTGACTGTCAACAACAATCAGAGCACAATGAAACACGGAACACACATACACTTACACCTACAGTGCTAAAGCGCTTTGTCCTCTCAATACTCCTGGTTAGATCAGCAAAGGATTAGCTCGCCGTCCTAATGCTTTAGTCGAAACAGGCGGTGCCTGTGTTTGGCAGTCCAATTATGACTTGTTTGTCAATTCAGCTGACATTTATTTTGCCAATTCCTATCAGACGTCTTTCGCTTTTTACACTTAAAAGCATATATATATATATATATATATATATATATATATATATATATATATATATGCTAGTTGAATTAGTTTAATGCTTTATTTAAAAGATGATAGTAATAATATTGCCTAGAGAGGAAAACCTATGCTAGTTGTCACAAAAGTTTCCACAAGGGATATTTTTTAAGGCATTACACTAAATATTGTATTCTGTAGCAATGATTTTGTTTGTTTCAAGTACGTACTTTGAAGTAAAAAAAAACTCAACATTTTAGCTGTATTTTATGGTTTGTTTTGTGTCTAATAATTGTTTTACTCAAACTTTATTATTACTATTATTATTGTCATTTTATTTATATAATTTCTATACTATTAACATATATTTTTATTTAAATTATATATTTATTATAGTTCTGATAAAAAACATAAAATGCAATTGTAACTACCCCTGGAACCCTATTTATATGATTAAATTTTATGTTTTGTAAAATGCACCATCATTTTTAAACAAAGTAATTTTCCTAATAAAAAAGCTATTTCAAACCATGTTAAATCTGTACATGTAAAACAAACCCAAATGATAAAAGTCTTGTGAGAATAAATACTATTTACTACAATGCGTACACGTGAAGGCATGTTAATTAGCATAAACACTCACGCAACTCATTTATTCAAGAATGATCATCCAATGAGCTTGTATTTCCCCAGCCACGTCCCATTAGAGATAATAGGCATCAGCTCTAATAATTCTCAAACTTTCCACATACTGTATTATAGCTCAGAACAACAGCACATGCTCCACACAAGCCTATTGTTTTCTGTGCAGACAGATATCCATTAAGACATAAAATACAGTAAAATAAAACATATGAAACATAACTTGTCTTACTGTATATATGAGTAATGAACAGGACTCAGACTATAATAAGTATTTCTGAAAGGGTTGAACAAAAAGAGATTAAATGCTTTTTGGTGAATTTCTAAGGCGTCTGCAATCGAGGTTGCCATCAGAGGTGCCCACTGTTACTGCGTCACACTTTCTATTTTATGAAAGCATAACAATATTTACATGAGCTCTGGACACACACAGCATGCATGACAATGACTTCACTGTTACGAAGCACAAATGAATGAATGCGAATATTTGAGAACTTACCCGAGTAGTAGCAGCAGCACATAAACAGAGGCAGGCTGTTCGCAGACTCCGCTTCTGATACACTTACACACACATGCACACAATGACACACACACAAACAATCTGCCTTACGACAGGTAATTGGGGCTATGCAGGAAGATGGCAGGTGGAGGGAGATTTGGTCCTCTTTCTACTCAAATTCCCTGCTTCTTTCTTTCTGCCTTTTTGATTCACATGTCGGGAGAGAAAATCACATGTGGTGCCGAGCACCAATCTACACAGTCACGTGAACGTGGTAGAAAGTGTCACGTGACAAACCTAGAGTCCCCAGGCTAGGAGTACTTGGGGAATATAGATAGACCATGAGAAAGAGAGAGAGTGGGAGAGAGAGCAATAGGGGAACACCAGGGGGCACCATCTCCTAGTCTTCTCTAAATGCAATTCTATTAGCAAAAAAAGTGCAGGTGGCATCACGCATACAAATCAAAATAAAAAAGGGCAAATGAAAAGAGTGCTGAAGACAGAGAAAGAACCCCGGCGTGAGAGAGAACACTGCAGAAATGCCAGAGTTTCAATGAATATTTATCAGCTGAGCTGTCTCGTTTCACCCCCCACCCTTTCTTGGAGCGGTGCCTAATTCATCTGAATGCTTGCCTTTGTTAATAGCTAAATCAGCAGGACCACTGCTACTTCGGGGTTGTTGCAAGGCGCACTCTACATTGCGTCACACTTGCATACATTGAATATCTTGCGAGCCGGCACGCTTGTCTGTGTACTGTCTCTCTCTCTCTCTCTCTCTCTCTCTCTCTCTCTCTCTCTCTGGTGACAAAACCCTTATTGTGTTCACATACAGAAAGCATACAGATTCTTAGCCTCTTTTCTACCCCTCCAGCTAGCCTAAGCTCCTTCCGAACACTTGCTATTGCCCAACCTACCGTCCCTAAAGACCAATGAACTTTAGCAGAAGATCTGATGTGCATGAACATAGAGACATACAGTGATTGGTGATGCCTGAGATCTGTATTAAACATCCCACAGTGAATGCCCCACTCACATTTAAGCCCTAAGCCTAAAGAAAATATAGACTAATTAAACAAGTTTATGAACATTACTGTTATTTACAAGGTGACATTATTGTTGTCATGATAATCACATTTAAAATTTCTACTGCTGTCAAAAATATTCTTTAATTATAGTAAGTATTGTTAGGTGATTCTCATTATTATGATACAGTATAATACAATGCTTTTAATTATTTTATTTTTATAGAAATTGAGGTACAGCAAATATTTTATTATGGTAAAATACTTTCCATTTGTGAGTGATTGGGGGGCATGCAGTTGGCTTTGGTGCTAAAAATGTCATGTGTCTTTTGAAGGAGAAATTTCTTCCTGTGAGATTTTTTAAGGATATCTCTTGCTGTTTAAACTACAAACAAAAATAAACTAGTTGAATATAGAGCTTGCACAAACCTCAGAACATCAGAAGCAGCTTTGAAATCATGCAGAAGCACACACAAAGTGAGACAGACAACGTCTCGTTCCTTCACAAAGCTCATTGAAATTCTGTGCACAGCTCTGATCAAAGGCGGGGCCAGGCAGCAGTGCTGGTGTATGAGAGATGCAATCAGGACTCAGTGCCTCTCTTCACTGCAGCCTCTGTTCTATCCACATATACACAGAGAGAAACAGCCAGAGGCAGCGGTTCAGATGATAGCAAAGCTCCCAAACACATAATAGTGCTTTGTGGTTTGTTAGAACCTATGCACAAAAAGATAATACTGCCACCTAGCACTGATTTAGTGCCCATCACCAGTTTATACAGCGTTGAATATAAGCACTATGTTAAGTTATAAGCAGTTCAGTTGCGTTGCTGAGTGACAGCTGGATTTATAAATAATGATGAGGTCATCAACAGTCTCTATTTACAATGCTTTTTATATAGCAGACAGAAGAGGGCGCTCTACAAGACTTTTTAGACACTCAACGATCTTTGTGTAGTACATTTTCGTATTCACAAATACTTTCATTAATACGTTTAAAAAAGACCAGCTCCAAAAATGTATGTGTTACATAGTGTTTGTACATGCGTTTGTCACACTGAAACACTAAACCACAAAAAAACTTCTGCTTAAAAACACTACATACACTACACTTATATATGTCAAAGTATGAATGTTACATACACAATTTTGAGGGTAAACAGAAAGGTTAACCATTTACCTGTCAAATTTATACATGCTGACATTACATAACAGCAGTTATATTTCAGTCATGCTCAGTCTTAGCAAATACAGGGCAGGTGTTCATGATAAGTTGCGTTGGATTTGATGTGAGTGGCAGTACGGGCTGCACAGAATACTTACCTTTTTCTCTCACACTTGTGGAAACACTGAACTTCTGCTTTAATATTTCCATTAGCATGTAACACCGACACTTGTGTAACGTGCGCGACACCGTTACCTGCTTGTTTGGTTTGCGCATGTCTTGTGCACGTGACACCGTGTGCTCTAACTTAAAACTGGATAAAAGCCCAATGATTTCAAAACAAGGACTTGTAAACAGGGATTTCTTGCGTTGTCTGTTTTTTTTATAATGAGCTAATTATAACATATCATATGTAAACTCTTTAAACTCTTTTAAATAATGCTAATATATATATATATTTTAAATTATTTCAAATAGGCTTTTAAAATAATGTCTTTGGGTAAAACTTTTAAATAATCCATCCTTTAAAGTTGATTAATTTATTTATTTTAATAAAAGTAATTTTTTTTTCATAAAAATGTCACCAGCTGAAATAAATATAGCAGAAACTCTAATGGTTTAAATGTTTATAATAGAAATAGCACTGGCTTTAGTGAAAACTATAATGGTCTACTGGTAATGTTTTGTTTTTATGTTATCTGGCTGATGAAAACTATTAAATCCTACTGGGGAAAAGCCCAAAACAATAAATGAATGAGTTTTAAAAGGCTTTTAATGGTAAACAGCAGATGACTAATAATAGTATATGTAATTGAAACTATTAAACTTTTTATTGTTTTTAGCAGGGCATGAACTTGTTATGCTTTTATTTATTTATTAAAACTAGTACCTGTAGCATAAACATCTGAAACAATTGGTTGTTGGATGCAACACAGAATACATATTTTACAATCAGTTCTTTAAAACTCACTGGGAATATTAGCTCATTATTATGAAAATGCTGTATATATCTGACAGGCCAAACATATGGAGGCTCACAGACTGCTGTTGGCACTGTATTTGTGTGTCTGTGCCAAGGAAGAGATAGCCTTGCCGAGCTTTACTGCCAGACCAGACAGCCATTATGAAGTTACTTATTGTCATGTGAGTCAACAGCTTTTGTGGACCTCCAAGAGTGTGCTGTGATACAGAATGATTTGGCAGCTTGTAAGTATATGTGCTAAAGGATATAACAATGAATAAATAAATTAACCATAATAATAAATAAATGGATTCATAATAAATGAATTAATTACAATAATTTCCCAGCAGTTTTTAATATTATTTTTTAGATAATATTTTATTATATAATATCATTATACATACTTTTCATTATATATAACATTATATATACTTTTCTTATTATAATTCTACTAATTAATGGTGCAATATAATATTTTGCTTACTAAACAAGACAAATATGGCTTAAAAATTATATATACATAATTCTGTTCAAGTTAATGTAAATCCTATGCCTGCTGTAGCTGTATCCTTTCACCCTTTTTGTGGGGGTCAAAAGTCTTGTATGCCCTCTTGTGGTTAAAACTAAAAGATATAAAACAAGCACTTAAACATGGAGTGTAAGATCAAAGCCATAGATCAAAAGACAGAATTTGTTTAGACTATAAATAACTTTTTGTGCAAAGACCTTTAAATGCATTTTTTTCTTTGTTGTGTAATTTGTATAATAAAATTGTGTAATTTAGCCCAACTTAAGTAATGTAAGCACAACCCTGCAGTTACCCTTAGCCATCTATAGCAACCCTACTCCCACAACTATTTTAAGAGGAATATGTAAAAAATTTTCTTAAGAAACAATTATAATGTGTAAATTTGATACTTGTTATAACCAGTTTAAATAGTTGTGCAACCAAAAATCTTAACACATTTTGTATCTAGTACACTTGCATTTTTTACACTTTATTCATCTTTTTGACATTTGCTTTGAATGATTTAGGTTTTATCACTGCTTGTAATCCCAACCTGGCCTCAACAGCGAGATCAGACCCTGTGTGGGCCATATTATCTGTGGTACATAAGCAGACATCTAATATAAATATATTTAAAACACAAAATTCATGTAGGGCAATATATCATATTTCTGTATGGCAAGAAAAATCTCACTTGGTTCTTGAAGTCAATTTCAAGAAATGTTCAAAAAAAGAATAGAAATTTGTATTTTCTACTGATACACCAAAACAAAGGATATAAACGGTTAAATCTTTTACACAATACTGAAAATGAGAGAGAACCTTTAAACAATCAACAGCAATCTTTATTACAAAGTGAATGACAATGAAAGAAACACTGAGAAACATTTATGTTTGCTGAAAAAATTTATTACCCTCAAAACATATGCAATTACATTTCAGCAGACGATTTAAATTACTCTTGTGAAATTGAATTAGAATAAAATGAAACTTAAGAGTACAGGAAATATTCACAGTGCAAAAACATATTTTGCAACCACAATGTGCTGCAATGCCTGGACACCACTCACCAGTTTCATCTGCATCAATATCATCATACTGTCATATTGATATGTTTCTCTCCAACTTGAACATACAAGAGATGAGGTACAAAAGGGCTTTCATAACTTTGCAATCACATTTACATTTTAAAGTGCTTCCTCTATAACAGCCTCAATGCAAAACTGTAATGTAATGAGTCTGTGAGGATTTTAAATTATAACCAAAATATTCATGAAAGGTCAGAACCCTAAAAACAACCATCATTTAATCATTCAAGTAGCTAACTTGACAGACGTTAGCGTGGTCAAACAAAAAAGCATGTCTTTAACTAATCAAAACATCAAAGAGAATGAAAACTGAATAGCTTTTAGGAAAAAATCTTTTATGCAAGACAAATGTTTCACATGTGAGTAAATTAAGTCAGAGGTTTAACTGGTAATGAGTTAAACTGGTAATGAGTTAAACTGGTAATGAGTTAAACTGGTACTTTTGCCCTCTGTTCCTCACCCTCCTCCTTTTCCTTGTCATCTTTATCTTTATCTTTGCTCTTTTTGGACTTCTTTTTCTTATGTTTGTGTTTTTGTCCTTTAAGTTCTGATTCAGATTCATTACTCATGTGTTTCTTATGCTTTTTGTGTTTCTTGTGCTTTTTGTGTTTTTTCTTCTCCTTTTTCTCCTTCTTGTCCTTTTTCTTCTTTTTGCTATCCTGACTGCCTGGAGAGCTGGGGGTGCTGCTACGTCCGTGACTACCAGAGGGGCTTGGGCTCTGGCTCCCACTGCTGTCCCTCTCCCGCCCCCTTTGTTCAGTTTTGCTCTCAAAGTCTGAGGTTTCACTGTCACTTTCACTGTAGTCTGGTACAAACGCAGCCTCGTCCGTCTCGCGTGCTAAATCAGAGGAAAGTCGCATGGTGCGTGCTGATGGGATTTTCACATGGTCACCGTGTGATCCACCTTTCTCTGCATCAGTTCTAGGCTCAGGGGTCAGAGCAGTATGAGGAGTCCTGTGCTCCCTGTCCTTTGTGGGACGCACATCAGAATGTCTAGAGCTCTGGCCCTCCTTACTAAATGACCAGTCTGCTTTGTGGTCCTCCGTTCTTTTGGTCTCCGAGGCATTCTGGGATGATGTTCTCTTTTCCCTAGCTGGACTTTGCGACTCCTGAGAAACTTCATTAGCTTTTCTTCCAGAATCTGTGTGCAAGTCTTTTACCCTTGAGGGTGGGGAGGGTGATACTCTCCTTCTGACAGGTTCTCTCTCATCTTTCGATCTGGCATCTTCTCTGTGATCAGGTTTTCTGTTGGTGGGGCCTGTAGTTGCTGGCTTTCTAGAGGTTGATTCAGGCCTGTCAGTTTGTCTTTCCCTGGAGGACTGAGAAGAGCTCCGCTCACTGCCATGCTCACCGCTCCTCTCTTGTGCTCGCTCTCTGTCCTGATTAGGTTTCTTTTTGTCAGTTGCTTCCCGTTCACCAGCGCTACGATCTCTTTCTTTCACTCGGTCTCGTTCTCTGTCCTTCTCTTTGTCGGCATCTCTCTCCTTATCACTTGATGTGGAGTCCTTGGGAGGTTTGACATCTGCTTGGGTGTCTTTGGAGGCAGACGGAGCTTTGTCTGCATTGGGAGACTCCTTGTCTGTTGATTTCGCTGCAGTGGTTTCCTCAACAGGAACAGGGGTGGATACGTTGACGCTCCTGGTTCCAGCTGTGCCCTTAGATTCATCTTCCTCAGATTCATAGTCCTCTTTTTCCCATTTGGAGCGGGGCACTTGGATCATGACGATTTCATCCTCAGCAGGGGTGGAGCTGTCATTGGTGTATTCCTCCAGGGTCTTCACCACAGTCTTCTTTAGGTCCTTTTCCTCATGCTTTCTGATGGGGCTTCCACCTGTGGAGCTGGTGCTGTCAAAGACAACAAACACGAATAAGATGATTGTATAGATTTGTGTAACAAACTGAAAAATCAAAACAAAAAGGCTGTAAGTACTTAAGTTATCTCACCTGGTGTAATCGACTAGTACAGACCCTGAGCCATCGGGAGCATGTACCTTCCTCCTCAATTTTCCCCTTGGCTTTTCCAGCCTGCCCTTTCCTGTGCTATGAGCCGATTCCTCTGCTGAAACAGGATGATCAGTGGAAGAAATTCTTTTGCCAATTTCTCTGTTAATTTTAATCTTTCTCACAGGCTCTGGCTTAATATCTAAAAGGGATGGAATTGCAGGTTTCTCCTTCTCAATAGGCCTTTCGCTCTCAGGTCTGGGTTTAGGTTTTGGCGAGCCTTTAGCCTTCGGCGAGCCTTTAGTCTTTGGCGAGCCTTTAGCCATGTCAATAACTTCCATTTTTGCCACTTTTAATGGAGGGGCGTCTAGGTCTTTAAGAGATGGCTTTTCATCTTTTCTTTTCTTTTTATCCTGTTTATTATCAACTGACTTGGTGGGCATTTTCTCCTCGGTTTTCACAGGCTTCTCTGGCTCTTTCCTGACCTTCACATCTTTAATGGGAACTTTGTCTTGTTTTGCAGGCTCTTTTACCAAATCTTTTTTGTTTTTAAGATCATCTTTGATGGGCTTCAGCTCTTGATGGTGTTTGATGGGCCTAGACTGCATGAGTTTACGAGGGAGCATGAGTTTAGAATCGAGTACTTGTGGTTTACTTGTTTCAGGTTTGTGAGATGGTTCTTCTTTTACTCTCTTAATGGCTGGTTCAGTGGGAGTCGCCTTCTCTCGTAGTGCATCTGGCTCTTTCTCTTTAGCAGGCTTTACCACCTTTCCAGACATTTCCTTTTTCTGTCCACTGCTTTCAGACTTGCGTTTAACTTTGTCAGACTTGCTTTTTGTCTTTTCTTTCTTCTCTTTTTCAGGGGTGCTCTTGTAGGATACTGCAGCGGTGTCCATGGGCTCATCCCTGACAGGTGTGGCATCGTCACGGTTTGAATTCATCATTATGGAGTCTCCTTTACGATCATCCTTTCTTTCATCCATAGAGTCAGAGTGGCTAAAGGGGTCACCGTCATCTCTCTTCTTCTTGCGATGTTTCTTATGTTTTAAAGACTTTGAGTCTGTGGCACTGCTGCCTCTGGCATCCCTGTCCTTAAGTGGCTTTAAAGACTCTTTGTGAGGCCCTCTACTAGGTCCAGTAGTGTTCACATGGGGATGGCCATACTTCTCAGTACACTTTTCTTGGTACGTCATGGCACCGCGGCCTCTCGGAGGGCCACCGTGGCTCTGAGGTGGTGGCGGGTAATCCTCTCGTCGTCCCCGGCTGTAGGGGGAGTTTTCTCTTGGTCGGGGAGGGGGGAAACGCTCAGGAGAATAGGCATCTCTACTGCTTGGTCCACGGCCTCGAGGCTGACCCCCTGGTGGGCCGTTGTAGCTCTTGAGGTATTTGTCGTACCACTCCCTGTACTCTCTTTCCCACTCTCGGTAGCGTTCTCTCTCATAGGGATCATTTTGATCTACGTTTCGTCCATAATAAGCTTTAGCGTCATAAGGGGGGATATCTCTATACCTGCTGTTGTATTTTCGATCACTCTCCAACTGAGAAGGAGGTGGAGGTTTCTTGCTAGGACTGTAGTTTCTAAACGGTGGAGTCCGGGAGCGGGAACGGTAGATTGCACCAGTCATTCCACTCATCTCTCGACCTCTGTATGATGGAGATCTGCTGCGGGATCGATGGTATGCTGGACTGCGTGACCTGGATCGGTAGCTACGACTGCGACCCCGGCCTTTGCGGGAGTACGGCGAGCGAGAGTAGGAGCGTGAACGGGAACGTGAGCGGGATCTAGACCGGGATCGGGATAATGACCGTGAGTATGAGCGTGGCGTTCTGGACCGTGAACGAGATTTTGAATAAGAATATGATGAGCCACTGTATGAGGAGTCTCTGTATGGAGATTTTGATCTGAAAAAGGAAAATTGCAGCAAGTTTGGTCAATCATGTTGATCAAAAATTACAAACTGGCGAAACAGTCATTTCACCTTACCTAGAATAGGATCGCCTTCTATCCTTTTGGATTTTTCTGTACTCCAATAGCTCTTTGGCAAAATCATTGGTGAATTCCTCAAGTTTAGACTTCTCCCTGGCAACGAATCGACATTGGGAACTATTTATCAGAAATAGGAAGGAAATAAAACTTTACAGTTAAAACTTCATAATACAATTTGTTCATTTATTACCACACAGAATAATATGAGGAGTGAGTGGTAAAGAGAATAATATTCCCTACAGTACATGTGTGACCCTGTCTGCGAAAATATAGCCAAGTTATTCTTTGTGGCAAGTGCATGTCAAAGATTAAAATCAGTGTTTAGGAAACCAACTTCCAGTACTTTTTGCACCCAACAATAAAACCTCTGTCACGTTCAACATTATAAATCAAAATTTGAGCATAGTATCTCACATTTTATCACATAACCTATCATTTACAATGAACACACATAACCTTTTTCATTATTTTTATGGCTATGACATCTTTAATGCATAATATTTAGCTTAAGAGGCTTTAGGTTAAATTTAACAGACACGGTCAAAAATTTTATTGTACATTAAATTCATTCAGGCGTTACTAAAAAAAAACCCACCTATATATAAGTGAATATACTTTCAAAAAGAGGTAACCTTCTAGAAGTAAAGTAAAGCTGTACTCACTCTTCCTTTAGTCTGCGCTGCTGCCTATAAAACTCCTCCTTGGACAGGAAAGGCTCTGCTGGCATAGTTGAGATGGGGTTGGCCAAGGGAGGCTGAGGGCCAGGAGGCACCCAGGGAGCCTGAACATTAGGTGGGACTGGAGGAAAAACTGGTGGTGGTATGTTGTAGGGAGGGGGAGGCTGTTGTCCTGGAGGAAAATGCATGGGATACTGTGGAGGAATGACACCAGGCGGCTGAGGCATGGGGTGTGGTGGAGGTGGAAAGAGAGCAGGAGGCATGAACATTGGAGCTCCTGTGCATGGCACAGGAGGAAGGTTTTGCACTGGCGGAGGTTGTGCTCTTGGTGGTCGCTCACTAGGAGCTCTCCCTCTACTTGTGGACCTGTCAGAATAAGGAAGCTGGAGTTAGGCATCCATTTAAAAAAATCTGATTAAATCATGAGATAATGTTTACTTACGGATCCCATGTAGGACGGCTCCCAGTTGGCCTTGGTGGTCCACTGGCCCTAGGCTGTCCTATAACAAATAAAATAAATTGAACACAAAGTCAGACTGCTCAAAAACTAAAGGAAAACACACATTGAAATTAATAAGTTGTGCTGAGATTCTCTTACCTGTTCTGTGCATGGTGTGCTGTGGCATATTGGGTTGCCCAATAACCGGGAC
The DNA here is from genome assembly GCA_019155185.1 of Beaufortia kweichowensis. Classification (NCBI taxonomy): domain Eukaryota; kingdom Metazoa; phylum Chordata; class Actinopteri; order Cypriniformes; family Gastromyzontidae; genus Beaufortia; species Beaufortia kweichowensis. The sequence continues at coordinate 7,040,766 of CM032804.1, forward strand.
ATGATATCCCTGAGCGTCACAGATACAGAAAAATGCATTTTAAACAAAGCACTTGAAAATAATTTGGTTTACGTAATGTGTTTGTATTCATCACAATGTGGAAGTACCCTATAAAAAGTCAATACCTTTGGAAGAGCAGAACCTGTTGGCACAGAGGTCTCTGATGAAGGCACAACAGCAGATGCAGGGACCTCAGATTCTCTGTAACAACACAGACAGAAAACAAAAATTAGAGAACAGTAAAAATAATTAAAGACAAACCAAGTCAAGCAGCTTAGGTTCTACACAATTAGCAGATACAGTCTGATAAAAGAAAATTACTTGGACAAAGGTGGTTCATCCTGTTGTGTAGGGTGTTGAGGAGAGTTCACAGTTGGGCTGTAGTCTGACGCTGCAGGGGTGCTGCTGCCCTGTATGGTGGAGCTGCTGCTATGTGGTGGCGTGCTGGAGGGCTGATGGGTGGCAGCAGGAGACAAAGGAGCAGCCGGTATGCTTTGAGGAGGGGTGCTGGCGGCTGCTGAGCTCTGCACGTTGGCCATCAGAGGGTCTTGTTGGCGTGAGGTGGCCAGTCTCATAGGTGGCCGCTGAACAGGAGCCTGTGGCTGGGATCCTAATGCAGCCGCTTGAGCAGCTTTGCGAATTCTCTTAGTGTATCCTGTTTCGTTCCTAAAATTATTCACTGCCTAGAGTTGAAAACATTTAGTTGTTTAAGACACAAATTAATCTGCCATTTAATAACAAAAAACCAAAACAATGGGACTATTTATAAGGCTGTCTTACCTGCCGCAAAAACTTGTTTGCAATTAACGCATCAGGAGATACATCCGACTGCTTGCAGGTGGGGCAAACATGTTCGTCTGACTCCAGCAAACACGTCCGGATACCTGCGGCCAGACAACCGTGTAAAGTCAAAGGTGAAACTTTTTTCTATAATGTATGCTTGAGCAGGCACTTACACTCATCACAGTAGCTATTTCCACAGCAGGGAATAACCACGGCATCAGTCATAAGATCCTTGCATATCAGACACAATAGCTCATCTGGCACTGGATCTTCTTCCTCTGAGGATGAGGACTGATTCTGGGGCAAGAAGGGTGGCTTCTCTTTCTTTCCAATAGCATAGGCCTCACTGAACAAAGGAATCATAATACGCACAACAATATTGACATTGTGAAGACTTAGAAAGGCCACTACTCAGTTTTTTGTGTTTCATTTTTCTTTTTTAAATAATAAAATGTGAAACAGTTTTGAATGTACACAACTTATACTTACGCATCAATGGTGGGAATGGCATATATTCCACTGTTGGTCAGCATGACTCCCTTCCTGTTTGGATCATCCACCTCCACCATGAAACTGCGAGGAATTCCTGTGCTTTTCTTTATCCGTTGAGGAGCTTCAAAACTTCTATCCTGCTAACGCGTAGTTAATACGCAAGGTTAAATTACTTCCCCGACCACAGGAATATTTATATTTACAAAAGGATTTGTGTCTCACTAATATTAAACAATTAATGCATAAAAGCAGCTTTAGTAACAAAAGCCCAATTACCCCATTCGTTGGGCAGTTCCTGATATAATGTCCAGTTTTTCCACAACGAAAGCATGTGTAGTTTGGTGGGGGTGGACCGACAAGCTTCTTTGCATAGCTGATGAAAAAAGATTCACATTAGAATTGATGTAGGAGAAACTTTGCAAAACACGGTCAATGTCTTGCATACTTACTTGATGGGGTCATAGTCATGGTTGGACTGAGACATCATTGCTTTAATTTTGTCTTCTTCAGACGCATTTGTTTCAGCAAGATTGGCTGTCTGTTTAATAAGCAACAATGTTTTCACACATAACATCAATGTTGATATGTTCAGCAGAGACCAAAGATACAGTGAAACCTTGGTCCTGTAAAAAGCTGCTGCTTGCCTCTTTCAGTGTGTCATACATTACAAATCATTAAAAGTAATGGATCAGGCCTTAAAATGACCTTAGCAAGAGGCCAGAAATGTCAATTATGCCATACAACAAACTGACTCTCATGCCAGGCATAAGACAATCATCACAAATCATTGCCAAGGGTGCAGCAGATCCCCCATGTGCTTAAGTTTATTGGAATGTGTCTTTTTTTGTCATGAGTCACAAACAATATGATTATACACACATTCTGCCATGTCTTCTACATTTTAGGCATACATATAAAGAAGGTAACTAATGGTATGATATCCTGTTTCCAAATTTACAGTTGCATCATTATATAACAGCCAATATTGTAAAGTTATACATTTTTAACAACACATGATGAAGTAAGATCACTATAAAATGCATTTCGCTGATTATTAGCAAAATCCAGCATAAAGAAAAAATCCAGAAGGTTGTAAAAAACAAAAATGATGTGAAAAATCAGTGAAAAGTTGGAATTTTAAAAAAGTGGTGGTCTGGAACAAAATGTCCAAAATGATCCACAGGCTTTGATCTTCAATTTGAAAAAAAAAAAGGGGAAACAAAAACAGGATTCCAGAGTGCTTCAGGTGAATACATTTGGGCAAGAGGCTCAAACGCTTCTATCCACACTGATAAAGGCATTAAGCTCACTCACAGGACCAGGCTTTACAGAAGAGATATTATGTGAAAACCAAAACAAACAATGAGCAAATACTAACAATAATTCATCCCATCTCCCAGACATATCGTCTTGATCTAAACACCTTATTTACTGCTTATTTACATTTTTCCTAGATTATACATACAATTTCATAACTTCAACAAGTGTATACATAACACAAACATAACAACATAACAAAGTTGGATGTGACAAACCACAAGACTTCTCACAATCCAAAATATACATATAGACTTATCTACATTATGGCTTGTCAAATCCAAACACTAAGACAAGTGAGACACATTAGAGTATTAAAAGTATGTTAAATATTTTCTTAAATGAATGTACCTTTGAAAGCAGGGCCAGTGAAATGGACGAAGAATCATCAATCTGTCATTAGAAAACAAAACATTAAAACAAAGAGGGGTTCACCACTATAACAATGCACAACTCCAGGTCCAATTAAGAGAACAGGTTTTTAATCACAAAAACAAACTAACAAGTACATTCACAACTAATTAATTGGTTGTAACTGACATTTGAGAAATTATATTGTCAAAACAAACATTGTTGAACATGAATTAAAACAATTAAGAGAGTTTGGAATAACTTGAGTAGGTTAATTACTTGTTACTAGGGCTGCCCCCAAATAGTCGACTAAATGTTAGTCGATTAGAAAAGGTTTGGTCGAATAAATTTTTATTGGATGGTTAATCGCGAAACCCCCCCTCCAAAAAACATATGCAACGTCACGCAGTCACGTTAGTACACGTGTTAAACCTTTACGGCGCTGCGCAGCTTGGTCAGTGTATGATATATGCTTGACTTATTTATGCTCGTAGGGCCAGTTTTTAAATCATAGCTTACACGCGGGCAACACATCAGACGTGCGGCAAGAACGCCAAGACAGACAGGAACGCGCATACTGTGCAGTCTTCATGGCGAGCGTGGCTCACTGTTGTTTAGTAACTGCAGATGCAACAAGAGCGCTTTAGGTAGATGGAGAGAACTGAGTGATTGCCTTCGAGAATAGATGCCTCCGTATGCTTTCAAATCACTCCCGGTTTGATAAATTACGCCGATCAAACTTTGCAGCAAAGCTGTTAACTATATGTTCTTCATAGTTTTATTTCAAGATATCGAATTTATTCACAAGCCTTCTCTTACAGTGCGTCACTCCGCCCAGGAATTCCCCAGGGTCCTAAAGCGAGCCGCGAACGAAATCATCTTAATAAAGAAATGAAACAAAATTGACTATTTTGCTATTTTATCTATGGCTAAAACAGTATTATAGGCATATAAACACGCACGCTCCAGTTAAATCATAATTATGTCTTTTAACGTGCATTAATATCATAAATGTGCGATTCGACTAATTGCTTAAATAAAGAACTACTAAATCTTTAGTCGGGGGCAGCCCTACCTGTTACCCAGAAAAAAAATGTAATTAATCAAGAATCAAGTAAAGTGAAGACACAGGTTCTTAAAAAATAAAGATGTCAAGTAATTAAACATTATTTTATTGTAAATCCTTGGAAGTAAATCAAATTCATATGAAAAATGAACTTATTGTACAACAGGCCAGGTAAAATATGTAAAACTCTTGAACTCAGCACACTTCTTTCTGACAAAACTGTCCTACATATATGCCACTCTTTAAGTACCTTTTGAAGGTAGTTTCAGTGTTAACGTCACACATACATAAGTAAAGAAAGCTACAAGTGCTGTCACAAACCAACAAAAACAAACATGGTATATGTTTATCTGTCATATGAAGAAGGCTCCAGTAGCATATTTTCACACAAAAGGAAAAATGCACACAAATTTTTAAGTACAAATAACTTAATCTAATATTAATTTAAAGTTAAATTATAAAAATATACAATGTCATGTCCCCAACAAGATGGTAAAACCAAAGGTTTTGTTATAACAATGCAACACCACATTGTAAGTATCTTAATAAAATATTAATTTGTCCTCCGCATCAGATTTAGACACCCGCTGAATCTGTAACTACAATTAGTAATTACAAAAGGTTCAAAAGTGTGCCTGGAATGCAGTTGTTGTATGTCTCGGATCTAGATTTAAACATCTGAACAAAATGTTGCTTGTTTTATAAGAGAATGTTATGATAAACAAAACCATATGTTAAAGTGAAACCAACAGACAAACTGAGAATACAATATAAAATTGTGTTGACTTTTGTACATTTTTGTACAAAGGCACTTAATATTCAAAAATTAATAATATCCATTTGTCAAAAAAAAATCTGCAAATATCCACTTATTGATAGATCATTTAACAACAACTAGTTGTGATCTTTAGATTTTACTGGACAAATGTTGTTCCAAAAGTGCTAATTTTACTCCTGTCTGTGTTTTAGACAAAATAATGAGCACAAAGTGGAAGAAAGAGTTCTGCCAGAACCATAATTGTAAAGTTGACACACCATCCCTCGTTCTTGCAAATGCAAGTAAAGAGGGTTGTGTGATTTTTGCCTGAAGGGAAGAGTTATGAAAACACTGTTGTCATGTTTCTCTTAAAACTGATCAGTAAATGTAAAAAACCCAGTGAAGCCTTAGTCAAGTAATTACAGAACACTGTGAGTGAGGGAGGGGAAGCAATCACTTCACAACGCTCAGGTAAGCTCATCCAAGCCAACGAGCCGTTTGGTTTTGGATTGCTTAGCCTAAATTTGTTCGATCACAAATCATATTCAACGTGTTTAAAGGGATAATTCACCCAAAAATAAAAATGATGTCATAATTTGTTAACCCTTATGTCATTCAAACCCTGCATATGATTCTTTCTTGTGTGGAACACAAAAGAAGATATTCTGCCAAACGCTGGTTACCTGCACCCATTGTACCTTGTGTCCATACTATGAAAGTGAATGGGTGCCACTAACCAGAGTTTTGCAAAATATCTTCTTCTGTGTTCTGCTGAAGCAAGAAAGTCATACAGGTTTGACATGACGGTGGGTAAATAAATGTTTACTTTTGGGTGAACTATCCCTTTAATATAAATCATGCTGTGGGGAAACCCTAAAAACAAACGCACCACTGTAAATGGTGACGTAGAACAAAGCAATGCTCAATCAGAAACCAAACTGACAGAAGACGAAAGCTTAACCAGTACTCTGTTACATGTATAGCCCATTACAGTACAGTAGTAAATGTTCTTCATGTTATAGATGTTGTCATCTTAACATCATAAACAACCCTAATCTCACCTAATTTCAATGTAATAAGTAGAAGCCTTCTACAACTTTTTACACGCTAAGCCAAGTCACAATCTTTATTTTAATTAGTTGTTGTAAATTTATTGTTTGGTCTTAAACCCAATAAAAAAACCCTGAATGACTAATAATGTATAACACATAAAATATTTAAACTGTTTTTTTGTTTATACGTCTTCACTTTATTTCTCATCTATAGAGCTACTACACATTCAATCAATATCACACAACTGTTGTAAGATAAACAAGATATTAAATACAACAGTGTGCTTGCATGATGCTGCTTAAATAAACTTTTGGCTATTTACAGCAGACCAGCAAACGAGACTTTGCCCTTTTAAACATTAAAGGGCAAAGTCTAATTTGCTGACTAATTTCCCCCACATTAAGAATTTCATACATTGTCAAAAGTACTGTTTTATAATGTATTCAAAATAATGCACTCAAAAATAATGTACTCTTACATGAGAACCTTAATCAAGAGTTTAAAACAGCCACAGTACTGAGATGACCAGCCCAGCACTACCTTATCTCAATTACCATTAAATTATCACTTTTGCTTATGAAATAACTCAATATGGCTAATTGTAAAGTACTTTGCTAAGTGAAACCCTCTATGCAGGATGTTCATTCACACCACTTCATCAACATATCAGGCAATGCAACAATTGAAGTGCACATTTAACTGCATATGCAGGAGGCTTACTTTACATGCAGTAAAAAGTGCTCTTATAGCAAACTAACTTGTTCTTTAAAATAAGTTGCATTAAAAATTAAGTAAAAAATGTATGTTAATGTTAAATTATTAAATTTAGTGCATGGTTTTTACTGAAGTAGGGAAACAAAACTAAATAAAAAACCATTCTACAAAAAAAATAACTAAACATGAAAACTGCACATCAGGTATTTGATTATCTTTTAACACTTACAAGTTTTCTGAACACACAATAAGTTTAGAGCCGCTACTTTTTTCAGACATACAGTGACAGAGTCATACACACATTCTTGCTCACACTCAACCACACTTATGCATCCATGCGACTCTAAACTACTATATAAATTGTGTAAACATGGGCAGTCAGACATTAAAGCTGTGTGATACAAGGTGTAATTAAGTAAGTAACACAATGCATATTTTATTTAAAAACAAAAACAGACAGCTTTTTACAGATGTGCCACTTTAAGGACAAACAAACTGAACATAAGCCATGTTCAAGAATTATCAAATAGATCATAAGATCTTACACTACACTGTAAAACAGAATTCATTTTTAAGAGGATTTTAACTATTATTTCAATATGAAACAGTGTATTAGCATGCGCACAGACTTCTGCACACATTGGAAATTGCATAAAAACATGAAAATCAATGCAACAAATGTAGTGAATCACAATATAAACATTCAGCTCAACACAATTTGTCATCTTCAAACAGTTTTCAAAGACAACATTGAGGAGCATGAGAAAAGTTTCCTAAATGATTTAAAGACAATGCAACTGCTGAGGAGTTTGAAAATGTGTGCAATGAGACAAGGAAATGAGGTGTTTTTACATACTGCTTTTGAAGATCCACTTGATTGTTCAGATCGATCACTGCAAAGCAAAACAAAAAAAGGGGTTAACCTATTGCTTTCAATATATTCAGACATGGTGCACCAAGTTTGAATATGCAAAACAAATAATACAAATATCAAGTAATATCCACAGCAGAGAGAAATAAATATAATACAAATAAACATGCATTTCTCTGCCCAAGTAAAAACTATTTACATAATACTGCTGACAGTGTACAAATACAATGCAGTAGAAATGGATTAAGTTCTAAATGTTGGTCTCCTGCTAACATAATGTATAAATATCATAACCCATCGACTATGGAAAAGAGCAGCATGGTCATTCTTCAAAATTTCTGTATTAATATTCACAGCAATAAAGTCTGACAGGTTCAGATTAACATCTCGTTAATAAGTACTGGTTTTACAGTGACTCATATTCAAAGGCTCTTATTGCTGGCTTTGCTTGCTGCTGAGTAGCACATGAGTAAAACAGATGTTACCAGCAAGTAAAAGATGTGTAAATGTCAAATCACTTACATGACATATGTTTTGCTTGTTGACTTAACCCCTCCAATAGGGATTCGTCTGATGATGACAGATGAGTTTTTGGGTATGAGGGCACCATCATCAGTGTATTCTAGAACCAAAAACAAGACAATACAGTTACTAAACAACGTGTTTTACAAATAAAACCTTTTCCCAACCATTTCTCTTTTTGCGGCCTGTGTCGTTGGCATTAAACTCTACTGATGAGTACAGCTACAGTGAAACCACACAAAATGAGTACAGTAAAACACAAAATGGAGTCATCTTTACACGAGTGTACATACCCACAGACAACAAGAAATCATTACAAGTTTACTTATTAACAGTCTACATTAAGAAATATCGTTAAATTCGCGGTAAATAATGAGCACTTCTAGCGATAACTAGCAAATTTAAAAAGAAGTCGCGACACATTGACGACGTTAGCATTTAGCCTGATTAGCATAGTTAGACAACGTTAGCTTTACACATTGCTAACCCCTACACATACACAAAGTCTTGAAACAGTAACAATTAAAGCATAACAACGTGAGCATATAAAGGACTATTTTGTCCCTCTTACCTTCTTTAGTTTGCGCGTTGGTTATTTGCAGGTCGCAGTCCGCGGCCTTCAGCTTTTCTCGGCCCATTATCTGGCGTTTCAAATCACTGAGCGTGATGTGAAGGCCATCAAAGGTGACCGTGTCGTAGTTCAGTTTAGAAGAAAACTTGTAATGGACACAAGACATGTTTAAACAATCCTTGTGGTCAGATACCACCACACACAACAAAACTACAATCTGCACAATCGCTTAGGCTAGCCCAACGACCAGCCTTACTCCAGTATCAATTTACCACTTTAACAGTTTAAGAATAATAGCCATATTTGCTCATCATCTTAACCATTTTTAATTAAAAGTCACCACTAAACGGAGGCCTTATTTATTTCACCTCACGTTAAGGGATATGGTAAATAATTGCGAATTTGATCAATCAAATTGTTCAAAGAGATCAAGAGCAACACGTAATCTTATTGACGCAAACGATTCATTGTCCACGGAGTTTCCCAACAGTTAAGAAATTTCCCCGCCGTTTCAAAAAGTCCCAGAAGCATATGGCGCTTAGCCGTGAGCTGTTCGCAATGTCCGACTCCGATCGAGAGATACACAGTTCAAACAAGGTCCGTGTGGATAAATGAGTCCCGTCAAATATTTCGCGCCAGTGTCCGTATCGAAGTTCCTCTGAAATGTTTTTTTCAATGTAGTCCAAATCTCAAAACACAAACCGATGGAGATTGAAGCAAGGCCTGAAACAATGCGGCTAGCAGCTAGTGTGGGCAACCTAAAATGGCTTCCATCACACACAGACACACAAAAAAAAATGCTACAGCAAAGTATTACAAAATGCTAAAATGAAATGAGCTAGTAATATGTTTATTCTGTAATCAAAATACTGCTGCGGTAATCCAGTCGCTCCGTTGTCAACGTTGATGACGACATCGACGTTTAAAAACAGGTTGTACTGACTACTACGTACGATAATACTCTACCTAGTCCACGGATTCGAGGGGTTTCCGCATAAAACGCAGGGGCAAAGAATGAAGTCGTTACTGGGCGTGGCCAACAGTACGCGTGCGCAGAGAGTATTAATTGCGCGAGGTCACATTTTTTTATACTAATATGTAACACCATAAACTTTGGTAATACATACTTTGTTATAATTCTGTTATATTGATAATAGATAATAAATACTACAATACTTTAATAGATTCGTATTTTTCTTTATTATAGTTTGGCAATCAGGTACATAAGATTTTTAAACCACAAGATGGCAGGATATATTCAAAGATTCTGGTAAGGTCTAAACTAGGTGTAGCAATGACAGGCTGATGAGTAGTAGTGTGTTTGACACAATAAGGCTATTCTTTATGTTCTTAATATTATGTTTAATCTCATACCAGCAAATAAAAAGCAATTATAAAAGCACTTATGACATCTACTGTAATTTTCATCAACAACCAAGCACCGTTTTAAAATAGTTTTCTTCTAGGCTCCTTAATTATTAATTATATCGAACAATTATATAATTAATTATATAGATTAATTTTAACAATTGTTCTCCACATTATAAATTGTAAAAAAATACTTTCTAATCTCATATTCACTAATGCAACCTGTCTATATTACTTGTAATACTTATTATAAAAGTGTTTATAAATGTTTTAAATAATTTGGAGAAAGGTGAATTGTATTGTCAGACACAGTCTGAAATTTTTTTGCAGTAGAATTTTTATGCATTTGGCAGATGCTATTTTATCCAAAGGCACTTACAGGTGCCAGATTATACTATCCCTTTTTTGAGTCTATGCAATCCCTAGGATCAAACCCATGACCTTGGAGTTGCTAGCGCCATGCTCTTACCTCTTATGTGAGCTACAGGAGAGCTGTATGTGTGTTCACTAATTGTACACGGACCGAACAATCAACAAACATTGCAAATTCAATCCTCACAATGTGCATTACACTCACATATAACACAGTTTGTCTGCTTGGGGAAGTCCTTGACCTGTGGTACAGCTCATGAATATATAATCTCCCTAAGCAAGTCCATTATAAAAAAAAAGGTTCAATCAGGCAACACCTGTGAGGTTTTAGGTTTTTCAGTGGTGGATTTCTGCTGTCACATCAAACCATTAAGAAACAGACTGACTTATGGTCACTTACCTGTCTGCCATCTACTATCTTCTCCCCAGCAGCCCTTAGCTGTCTTTCTAGCCCTTAGTTTCACTACAGACAGTTTAGCACAGGTTATCACTGTAAATCTAGTTCATTAAGTGGAAGCGATGGCCTCCAAGTGTGCTGTGCAGATATAATATACATGCTTTAACTTGAAACATTTCTAGGTTGTAAGCCTTGTAGGAAATAGACTAAATCATCATATTTTAATTTTTAAAATCATGTTTGACATGCTTATTTTCTGACTTGTTTTTACTATGTAAGTGAATTCAGTGAGTGTCATTTCCTGAGATATAAAAAAACGATCTCAGAGCAATAACAGTTTTTCTTTTCGTTTTATCAGCATATTTGTTTACATTGTTGATTTTACTTCAGCTGAACCGCTCATTTTTCAACATTTTATGATTGTTCTTTCGTGCATTTCTTGCTTTGAAGACAGTAGCAGGGATTGGTGAGATTAAGGGTTCTTGTAAATTAAAGGCTCTGATAAATGCATCTATGTGGTCCAATGAACTCATCATGATTGCTAATTTATTCAAGCAGGTATAAATAACCAAATAGATAAAAAAGCAAAAGAAAGATAAAACAGTATTATATAACACACTGGCTGATATCTATAATTATATTTTATGTATGTATATGTTTTAATGTTAGTTTTAGTTAAACAGTCTTTGCATTATTTCCACTTAGACATCAGAGACATGAAGTATTGCTTAGAGGAGATGACCCAACACATCTGTCTAGAAGAGTGAAAGAACTAAAGAAGTGCAGGTGCTTCCAGAGATAAATCCGAAAGATCCTCCCTGCTGTGCGTCAGGCAGCCACAACCTCGGCAGTCATGAGAGGTAATTAAAATCAGCGCTATCATTGCATGTTTGGAGAGGTGCACTTTGGGGAGGAAGGATGCTCTGGCACTTCAGCGGAGGAGGGAACAGAGCAAATCATCAGCCATTGTGTACAGAGGCTGCCTCCCACTCAACTGCCTCACAAAAGCTCTGCTTTACTCCCATGACGATGAGAATACTGATGCAAATGCAAACAGGAACGTGCAGATGTATGGAATTGAACATACAACACAGTGCAGGACGGGCACCGTGTCCCATGCACTTTCTTCAAGGTAATTTACATGTTTAGATAGATACGCAGAACACAGATGATTTGATGCTCATATTGCTGAAGGAGAAGAAGAGAAGGGTGTGCTAAAGGAAGTGTTTTTTGGGGTCACTGGATGTCTCTTGGTTACCCACTTGGTAGTGACAGGAGTCAGCTTTGCCCCTTGGTAAACACCTGGGTAAAATTCCTCTCGGCCTGCCATCGACTATCAAAAGCTCCTTCTCACCTCTGGATAGAGTTTTTTTTAAACTGCACTACTGAAAATTTGTAGCTAAATGTAATCAAAACCCCATTATTGAGCAAGTATTAACTTCCAACCATCAGATTCATCTGTGCAGAACAATACAACTTGGTAAGAACTCCACACATAAATTGCAATTTTATATTTTAACGACAGCTGTCACCAGAGAGACCAAACTTCCATAGTGCAGCTTTAAGATGATTTTGTACTTGAAAAAGACCAGATGCGAAGCTGAACAAAAATTGAAAAATTAAGTCAATGGTTATTTGTACTACTTTCCTAAAGTGCAAGAAAAGAAAAATAAATGTAGTTCGTAAAAATGCACAGCAGTAAAAAATTTTAGCAGGAAACAGACAGAAATTAATAGATAAATCAATAAAATTCTGAAAACAGAGTATTTTATCACATATATATAGTCTGAAAGGTTGGGGTACAGGATAACTTTCAGACATGATGGGTATTCCTGTACTTTATCACATCTTGATAAATATGTCTGTGACAAACTTGACAAGAGGAGCCATGAGGGGTCTCATATATATTCATACGCAGCCCAGCGACTGCAGATGCCTCAAGCTCTATATAGCTGAGTGGGATGAAATATAGCTCTGATTCATTGCAGTGTGCTATGTGTGTTGGCAGCTGACATTAACGCATATAGTGAATCATGTGTGTCAGTGTCAGATTCCTCTGGGGCATCGGGGCCTGGTGAGAGAGAAGCTGGAATATGTGGAGGATAGTGATGAGGGGGTCCGACCCGCTATGCCCTGTTCACGATTAGATGATGTGCCATGATAACAGGACGTGACAGCATTTTCAAAAAACAACAGAGATAATCTAACAATACTTTGCCGTGACCTTTTGTTAACATACAATTACCCCATACAGGTGGGTCGGCATGTCTGGCGAGCACACTTGGTAATGATCAGTGTTCAAATAAAAAAATGAGGTCAATTATTTTAAAGATTTATTAGTTAGCTAAAGGGTTAGTTCACCCCAAAATGAAGGAGGTGAACTATCACTTTAGTGTTTTCTTCAGTCTTGTAAGTCACTCTGGATAAAAGCATCTGCTAAATGCAGAATGTAAAATGAAGATTCTTTCATCAATTACTCACCCTCATGTCATTCCAACCCTATATGATTTTCTTTCTTCTGCAGAACACAAAAGAAGATATTAGGTGACAGTACAATAACAGTAATTATGTATGCTTTGCTTACGTATTGTTTAATTCTACAGATCCTAAAGAAATGAAACGTTAGCCTCTCCAACCTCCACTATGGATAATCTTGCTTGTGCTTGTAGAAGAACATCTGCTGCTGGTGAAAGTTATGTAAATAGTTCTCTCACTCATGTTCATTTGTTTTAATATTTGGAATCTAAATCTTGTCAACATGCTTTTGAGACTTTGAGACACTGCTAACAGCCTTGGACGAAGCTGTCGTCTCAGAAGGTCGATGAATTTTAGCTAGAAAAACAAATTACTGAGTCTAACTCACCATGACACAGGCTGTTAAATACTTGATTTAGTTTGTGTGGCAAACATATGATGCCTCTGTTCTGTTCTGTTCATCTGTATTAGTACTTATGTCGAAAAGAACTGCTCATGTTCTATCAACTCTTTCATGTGGCCGTTTTGACTTAAACATAATTGTTTGTAATAATTGGCTCGTTTTGGCATCTAAAAATATTTGTTCAGATTTGTTCTCAGTCTTTGGGTGTAATCTCACAGTGGGCTTGAATCTCAAATGTAGCAGTTATTTGCAATGGCGCTGACTTTATTTGCCATTAGTTTAATGTGTGGTTTAAAAGTTAGCAGTTTGACAGCATTTCACTTGGTTCAAGAAACTTAAAAAGACCAGAGAAGATGTTAATTGGGATATCAAAGTGAGTGGGATGTCCCCTGGTGTTTGGGAGAGAGCCAGCCAGATGTTAGGGTAGTTAGAGTTTCTTTCTGAGAGAGAGACCTTCACTTGTTTATACAGCCCAATAAACCTTGTTAAATGGGATCAGTGAGTGCAGCAGCGAGCGGGATGAGTGATTGTGTGTGTGTAAAGAGCACAGATTGGAAGAGAATTATCCCTCAGTGAGAAACTCACTATTCGGACACCTTTGGGCGCACATATGTCCTCACATATCAATGCAGTCAATCTCACTCAGCAACCTACACACACACACACAGTCTTTAACCTGTGAAGTATTTAAACCTCATGCACGCAGCAGGGTAACAAGCCCAGGTGTCTCTGTCATCTGTCACGGTATAGCGACAGCTTGCTTGAGACTACTGGGTTGAGACAGATGCAAACCCCACCTTTTTTCCACATCCAGATGCCGTGTCAACTTTTCTAATTCTCATTGACTTGGAAATACTATAAGTTTTGGGGTCATGCAGTTTGTACCTGAGTGATCTGATTATCTGATTAGAATTTTAGATTACGTCTGTAGAATGAATTATTAAGCAGAGCAGTTTCAGAGAGTGCAATCAACGTACATTGACATCATTGATCAGAGTATATTCAAAAACAAGTGTTTATGATATTATTTGTATATTTAAAAAAATGCCTGAAATAAAAATGTATTATTTATTTACACAAATTAATATTTTAATTGCTAAAAATCTGTGTAATTGGACTTTTGAAGAAAAGCCATTTTTAAAACACAAAGCCTACTAAGATAATAAAAAAATATAATAAAAAATGTTTTTCCCCTTATACAGAAACATCATATAGTGCTTTATGGCTGTCACATAAACTACAGCAGAAGTACAGGACTAACAAAATTAGTTCAGTTTTTCGCTGCCGGTAAGTCACACCCATCTTTTTATACGGGCTTTAACCATGAACACATACTTAAGGAGGTCTTTATGCTCAATCACTTTTATCTCTAGCAGGAACCATTACAAGGAAGAACAATTTCACCCTGATTAAACACTTAGACTTTAAATTAACTGCTGCTAACCATCCAGGCGCTTGTGCTACGAACCACAGAGAGCACTTCTCATGGAAGTCAAAGCATTCATAGAAAATTGTACTTAAAGTCTGAGAAAATTCTGGATGTTTCTGAATACGTTTAGTGCTCAGCAGACTCGCTGTTGTCAAAATCAAAATAAACGACTGGTGCCGATTCAATCACTTCAAATGTTTTACATTTCTAATGAGACAATTAGGAAATTGAAATCTGATTGTACAATTAGCATGCCCACAAACTGGTGTAAATAATTAGATCTAAATGTAACAGTGTGCAATACAGTGAGAAAGAATGAAATTAAGTCTAAACTAATTTGGCAAATTAGTCATTCACAAGGATCATCACGCATTCCAAATTGACCACCCAGAGAGATTTTCTGTAATTTGGTGTTTTGTTCCTACGTCACCATTTTATAAATATGTATGTACTTTTCTCAATGCATCGCCCAGCACTCGGCAATTAGCTTTGTTTTCTTGAATGCCGTGTAATTGTGTGTCTCGCATGCATGTCTTTGTTTCATGCCAATTGTTTGTGGAAGAAGTGAAAGCGCACACTTTGGCATTAGTCTTTAAACATGAGTGAGTTCTCGAAGCAATGTAGGTGATAATCGAAGACCTGCATCTTGTCTGTTTTTTTATTATCCCTGTAAAGTGTGCTGTCACTGCACGCGCTACATCGCTCCTGCGTCTGTACGGTAAGCGGCTCTCGAGCCAGTGGCTCAGTCATTATCTGTTTACACCAATTGACTCTGCCATTTCCTCAGCTCCTTATCTCCCTCTGTAGCAATTCAAGCCGAGGGTGAATAAAATTATTCTGGTAGTTATGAATAGCAGCTCTGAATGTTTCCTTCGTACTAGAGGAAGCCTATTTAAACAAATTCGTGTTCAGCCGTTTCCCGCATTGCTGTCGTGAAGAAAATGATTAAATAAATAAAAAGTCTAAAAATGAGAAAATAAAACTGGAATGTTACTCAACAGAAAGCAGATTGGGAAGGTGTTTCAGCATACCAGACGAAAGTTATGAAGAGTCACTCTAAAGTCAACCAAGAGTCAAAGCTTTAGCCATTGGCCGTGATGAGATCAATCTGAAATAATGGGTTTGCTCCTCTCCAAAAAATCATTCCTAAGCCGTTTCCCATTTCCTGTTAAGACAACATCACAGCAGGCGGCTTTTATTCATAGATTGACTGCTGTCACAATGAGGGAGTTCATTGGCCTCTGTCTGTGTGCACTGGTGTGTCCTACAGAAGGAGGCTGAAGATGTGATTGAGAAGGTCATGGTAAATCTGATCCCCGCTCCTCTCTGGGTGGATTTAAGCCCCGGCTAAGGCTCAATCCCTTCACATTAATATATTTGGGCAGGGTGGGGAGATAAGGCGTGTTTTATCGGTAGAAGAGGGTAATTTAAAAATGTTGACACAGCAGCTCAGATTAGAATCTTGCCAGGCTGGATGGGCCTGCATTGTCTCTGGTCTGCGATAAAAGGTGCTCTAATTTGTTGTATAATAAAGACTTCAAAAATAGCTGAATTATGTTCATATACCGAAATGTTATGATTGCTTACGTGGGACATATTGGAATTTCTGTGGGAGACATTAGATTGGTTTAGTGGGGCTATTATGGGTCTTGTTATGGAAAAACAAACAAACTGTATATAGAAAAACTTTGTAAGGTCTTAATTGATAGAACAATAGATAGGCCATACTGTTCAAAATTATGACAAGGTAAACCTGAAATATGTTTCTATAGCTCACTTGGAAGAGCAGTGTGTCAACAAAAGTGTAAAACATCATGGGCTTGAACCCAGAGAATACACACGCTGATTAAATGTATGTGTGTGTACATGTTCAAAGTTAATGTGATGAACTACATATTATTACTTATATATATATATATATATATATATATATATATATATATATATCAAAACTTGAACTGGTCATTTAAAGTTTTAGTTGGTTGAAACTAAATGTAAATATGTAATATAATGCATCACATTAATTGTAGACTTGATTGTAGAACTGTTCAATTATCTTATAAATTGATAAATTATAGCACTATTTAAAAACATACATTGAAATTGTATATCTATCGTGTTAATCTATTGTTTAAATATTATATCGAGAGAGAGAGAGAGAGAGAGAGAGAGAGAGAGAGAGAGAGAGAGAGAGAGAGAGAGAGAGAGAGAGAGAGAGAGAGAGAGAGAGAGAGAGAGAGAGAGAGAGAGAGAGACTGTGTAATTGTGAGGATTGCTTGTAATATTTCATACTATAGACATCTTCCCTAGCCTTTAGCTCTTCTCCCTAAGCTGAGTTAGCAAGAGTTAAGATAGAGAAAGTGAAATTGACAGGAAGAGATTAAAACATTGTTATGGTGAGGATGGCTGTCTATCTCTAAACTCCAAGAGGAGCCAATCTGCAGCCTGCACTTGCTCCTGGAGATAACTCACCCAGTGAATCATCAAAGCCTGTTTAGAAAGCACACATCCAAAATTCCCTTCATCCTTTTCAGCACAGAAATGAGGTTTTTTATAAATCCTCTTGTTTTAATTTTCATCCAGCAGTCTTGCCAGTACTTCACAGACATGTTCAGGAAGCAAAACAAAACATTTTCAGACAACACAAAATTATGTTTTTCAGGCTTGTGCTGTTTTCCAAACTGTGGATGGTGTCAGGTTAAAGGGCTCAAATGGGGTAGGCAGGTAAGGAGGGAGGAAAAAGGGCAGCACCGGTTGAAAAACATGACCTTTCTGTGATAGTTATCTGGCTCGTGCTGGGTTGGAGCGAGATGGTGTGCGTGCCCATGAGGAATAGCAATGCTTTTGTTGGTAATCTTTGCACGATCAACCTGTCCTGTTCTCTGTCTATGACTCAGATACTCCAAAAGACACTCACTCAATACCGCCCGCATGGCTGCCCTCATTCACCCCTGAGAGGGACCCACCTCGAGGCCATGCAGCAGGGCCAAAACCCTTCACCCCTCCTTTCCTGCCAAGGCTCTTTCTTGTTTGCCAAAAACTAAAACTCATCCTCTGGAGAGACTTGCCTCAGGTAATTTTACAGACAAAAAGTAACCTCATATTTGTATTCAGCCAGTTGTAAAATGATTATCACCACAGACGCGTGGCTGTTCATACGCCTCACCTGTCTGGAGATCCTGTGTGCTCCACCCTCGGTTCCTGAAGTCTGATGTCTGAAGCTCTCACCCACACTGGCTGAAATGAAGCATCTCTGCCCTATTGAAGATGAAAAGGTTCGGCCTGGAGCCCATACGCTACGGACAGGGCTCCTATTGATTTTATAGCACAAGCTGCTGGTAAGCTGTGCTCTCTCTGGCATACTAAATTCCCTGCCCTTCTAGCGGGGCTTGATGAACTGCCCAGATTGCTCTCACTCATTCCTCTTGTCAGAAGCCCTTACAGATCTTGAGCTAGATGGATGTCTTACCTGTGCCTTGTGTGTATGCGAAACTGACTCACTTAAATGCTTCCCATGGAACTTGCGAAGCTTTTTACCTCCGTGTGTGATGATAAATCGCTTGACTGGGAAATTGTTTCAAATCTTTTTTCAGAAATGGCAGAGTGGAGGATAAATCTGCTGTAAAGTTCTGGGAAGATTGGGCATTTAGTGTAAATGTTGGCACATAAACCTGTCATTGCTCTCTTGTTCAAGGTATATGTTGGCTTAATAGTTATACATTACGTGAGTTTAGGGATATGATTGTTTTGCAAACACATTTAGAGGGTGTATTATCATTCTTTATGGTCAGCATGAAATAGCATTCAACCCTTTTTACTTCCGTAATATTATGTTTGTGTTTGTATGTTTTTTTTAGTAAATAAAGTTGCAGGGTGGGACTGTCTGAAACTGATGATAACATGATTGGAGGGGAAATAAGCAGAGCAAAATATTTCATAAAAACCCCATGTTTTAAAATAATCCAGAAACATACATTAAGGAAGTAAATAGGGGCAATCTTTATTTCATGTTGACTCTATACACTTTCATCAAACAAATGGTGGACATTTTAAATTCTTTATTTTGGAGCAAAACATTCAAACTGTTATTCATCATTGGCTTCGTTTCAAAATTCCTGAATTCCTCTAAATGTGGCGGCTCATTTGCAAACACTCGGGAAGAAGTACAGACAAAGACGTGAATGGTTGGCATTCTTTAAACTGATTTTATTTTTCTAAATTTTTAAATATCTTTCTAACTATTATCTTTATAGATGTAAACTACTGTATTTAAAAGGTGTGCTTTTTTTCTACAGCATGTATCAAGCTGAAACTGCTGTTTTTGAGAGGTCACGTACACAATGTTGCAGGCCTAAGTGGTGAGTGACAGGGCCTAAGACTCTATGGATGTGATTTGCTGAGTAATAACAGTCCTGTTAAAGAGGAGCTGATGCAAGGCTGTGATGAAGATGAAGGAGCAAGCGAGCGAAAGAGAGTGAGAGACCCGAAGATGGGCGCTCGGAGGAGGCAGAAGAGACAGGCACTAGGTGCTCTGAGAGCGGCTTGAAGGGTAGAACTGTTTAACTGTGCTGAAAACACACACCCGTGGAACTCCTTCAAATATGAAACATTTAGTTTTAGACCCAGAACAGCACAACTTCACAACATAAAGTGGATCCAAACAAAAGGCAACATTTACAGTAATATTCCCAGTGAGGCGGCTGATCGATATCTCCACTTCTGTAAGCTGAATGAATAAAACTGGCAATGGGAGACTGGCTTGCGTGAATTTGGAGGCTAAAGTACATGCATGTCAATTCTTGGGGGTTCTGAAATGAGGTGAATTTCTGGAAAGCTATGTTGTTTATAGATGTTCATGAAACTCTACCAAGAGTCTACCATTTTTACTTAACTGACACAGCATTTAGCAATTGAGACAGACGCAAAGAAAACCTTACTGTATACGTTATATCATTACATTTGGACTTTGGATGTTTTTCACAAACATGAATATGGCTAGGTACGACAGTGTTCTGCAATTTAAATATTTTAAGGGCAAATCTGTTGTTATCTATGTTGGCTAAATTTCTTTAAAGCCCTTGTATGATTGTTAAAAACCAAAAGCCCTTGGAGTTTATATTAATCAATATGATATTGATGATATTAACTAAGCAACTAAAGTATTGTATATATATTTATATTTTGTTTATTCTATGTAATTGCTGATGTAACATTGAAAAGCATTATAGTTTCAAAGAGTTTACCCTCTACCAAACAGTCCTCTTTGGGTTTTTCTATAATATTCAACTGTTATTTTTATGTTGAGACAGCCCATAAGAGTCTTGTCTAATATGTGAATGGTCCTTTCACTGCTCTGATTCATTAACAAAGAACAGAAGCACATGGCAGTTTCACAACGTTCAATCTGTCTGTTTTTATAAACCCTTGATGCCAAGCTTTTGGCAATTATGTGAACACTTTCAATATTTTCTTCTTGTTTCTAAAAATAGTTCAACTATACACAATTAGAAAATCTACATTTGGCAGCCACCTGCTATTATTCTGCTAATAGATGAACATCTACAGTAATGACAACAATATCCATATTAATAGGCTTCTGAATGATCATCTGAAAAAATGGCCTGAAATGAACCTCTAAGTGAGGAGGCTGTAAATCTCTTTGTAAGTCACAGTAAACTACATTTTTAAAAACAAATGTACTACCAAAACCTTTGGTGGGCTAAAATATTAATTTTAATAACAAGCATTTAAACCCTGTTATAAAAGTTTATGCAGGGGATGTTTGCAATGGGAACAATGGAACTAATATAAAAAAGAACTGGTGTGAAAAGCATGCAGAACCCGGTGAAGAACAGTGGAGGCTAAAGCAGCGTCGCCCCCTGCAGGTGGGATGAATAAGGGCGATGGTCCCATGGGCGAGCATGGCTTGTGAAGTGGGCAAAAGTGGCACTAGGTGAGGGCTCAAAGTTCAACCCAAGAGAGAAACCAACGTGTACAATCTTGTGAGTGTGAAGAGGCACTCACCAGCTATGGGCTACTGAGCTGTGCATAAGGCGAATAGTGGGACAGCCTTTCGGTTCATCTGTCAAAATCATTACAATCCTCCCCCTTATAGAGCTTCACAGTTTCACAGGGCTACGTTGAGCTTTTCAAGAATTCCAATTGCAGTACTCGAACAAAATGACATTGAAAAGAGGACTAGCATTCTACTCGAGTAGCCCTTAGGGGGAGGGAGGTGTGTGATTAGATTCTGTGTGAAAGGACAGAAACATTGACTGAAAAATGAGGATTAAAAGGAAGCACCAATGATCTAACAATTACCATCTAGATTTATATATACTGTTATAGAAAGAGGGTTATAGCCCTGCAGGCCTTCAGTGAATTCGTCCTGCCGGGCCCCAGCTCAAGTCTGTGGTTTTAACGTCTTGGCTGTGGCACGTCCTCTGTGCTTATTTGTAGTTACCCTGCGAACAACCCGTGTCTTCTTCTCTTTCAGACTGGAGTGGTCCTCCTGTTGGCCGCGTCTTTAAAGTCCTTCGCGTTGGAGTTGTGAGCCTGCAAAAACTCCCTCTCAGAGTTGAGCAAGGCACCCATTGCAGCCTTGGACGGATCCCTGGACAGGGTGTACATGGAGATGTCTGCGGCGGCGGGGCCCGTGTACCCGCTCTTGCCCATGGGTGAGGCGTCACGGGAGGCCGGCTCGCTGGAGCGGCAGCTGGAGCGTCTGCGGAACCGGTATCGGTAGCTAGGAATGCGACTAAAGGCAGACTTTTTGATCAGCTCGGTGCGGGACTTGGCGCGCAGCTTCCGGTGCTTTTCGATGAACATGTGCACGGCGAGCACGCCCACCATCTCGGCCATGATGAAGGACAGAGCGCCGAAATAAAACGACCAACCGTACGAGTAGCTCTTCTTCGAGTCGCTCTGACCGGGGTCACCCGAATTGGCAGATATGTACACGATGATTCCGATGATGTTGCTTAGACCTGCGTGGATGAGAGAGAGGAAACAGGAGAGAAAGAGGTACAGCTGTGGCGCATCATTCCGTATCATTACACAAAAATGCATCACTTATCAGCCGTGCGGAACAAAAGATAAAAAGAACAATTGAAACATTTTAATTAGCTTTTTATCATCGCCGCGATATTGAAGGGTAAATAATTACCAGTTTGCTATTGAATATTTAGATCATTACTGATGGGATGAGACAATTCACAGCACGTTGTTGTGTAGGCTACTGTGTGTACAAAACGGCGATCAGTCATTGGCGGTGCGTTCGCCATGATCGTGGGGATTGATTCATCATGATTCATTTGTAACACGTGGAGTACTGCTCATTTGTGCGCTCATAAGCGCCTAATGGGGTCTTTCTCCAAATATTTGACCAACACGGGGTTCTGTTTGAGGATTCCTGTCTGTCACCCTTTTCCAGGCCAGAGCTACAGCGGTGGGTCAATATGTTGGCCTGCTGTTTGTTTACACTGCTCTAGCTGGCCCATCCATTTCCTTTGTCAATAATCAGAGTTAATCTGTGAAGTCAACACGGTTGTGTAGTGTGCAGGGAGGGCAACATCGTAACCTGTGTGTGAGCTAATCCATTCTTAACATGCTGTATTTTAAACCAACAACACGGCGTAAAAACCACTTTTCTGTGGTTCAGAAACACTCAAAAAGACACAAAAATGTAAACAGGCTGAGCAATTTGTAGTAGGTTGTTGCAGTAGGTTTAATCCGTCTTACCCGCAGAGACAAAGAAGATTCCAGCACTGAGAATGACATTGTGTCGGCTTCTATAAAACTCACTGGCAGCCACACACAAACCTCCCATGAACAGAAGTCCAACACTCATGATGGGGAAGATACTGGATGCTCTCACAGCTCCTAAGGGAAAAACACACAGACACACACAGTAGGGTCATTATAAATAGTACAGAGGGCATCTTGCATACACAGCCATAAAACATATTTATATTGTACTTATGCAAATATGCATAATGCGCATATTTTGTGTATCAGTTGTATTTAAATTGATTATTTACAAAACATGTAGTTCTGGTCTTGAAAGCTGATGAAAGTATACAGTCAGAAATAGATATGTAATGTGACAGCCGTTCATCTAGCTAGCAATGCCCTATAGCTGTGAAAATATTTATAAAATAGCACAGATTCTCATTTCCTATTACTTATACATATAATAGCCAAGTAAGTAACAGTTTAAAGCGACCTTTGTTACCAATTTCAGCTTTGTGGTATAAATTCCACTTTGGTCTCATTTGTCATTCTATCATCAAGCATCAATTATACAATGATATTCAGGCATTTTGACTAAAAAAAAATCAGCATTTGAAAGCTGCATCCCAAGTGAGCCATCTAAAGTTGTTCGACAGAAAGAAAATTTCCTCAAGGTACTGAGTTTAGTTAAGCCTTCAAAGATTCGAGCACTGCAACAGACAGCATCTGTCCGAAATGCCTCGTACTTCCTTCCAATTATTTGCGGACAGTTCTGATGCAGAGAACGGCGTACACACGGGGCTGCTCAGACCCTCATTCCCTTCACCGTGCCTCAGATCAAGCTTGATCAGCCTCTTCTGAAACAGGATAAAAGCTAAAGAAGGCATCCGAGAGTGTCAGGATCAATGTCAATAGCCCTCAGTTGACTGCCTTTATCAGCATGCTGTTGCTATGCATACCGCAACCCTACAGCATTTGCCCTTCAGACAAGTTCTCTTCTAAAAAACAAACATTTTGGCACAAGAGGGGCACTTGTATTTACAGATAAAATAACTGCAGTGTTCTTCAGTGTCAGAATGTGTCAGGCTGTGTGTTATCTGAAGTTAACCTTTTAAAAAGAGAGTGTGGTGGCTTTTAGTTTCCATCCTCAACTAATGTAAAATTGACATTCTTCATGTTCAGAAATCTTGTAAGCAAGGGATTCTTTTGATTCTTTTGCCCCGCCCATATTTTAGGTTTTAAGGAAATACCATCAATACTTGAAATGGACCTGAAATTATATAACAGGGGTATTTAGATATCTAGAACTATAAATCACAGATAATTAATAAAAGTATTTGTTTAATTTACCAATTATTGAGAATTCGATAAATTCTCAATTATAAATTATTTTGCAATAATTCTCAATTAAGTCTCTCTAGTAGTGCAGAAATGACACATGTAAGCTCAAAACTTTCCACAATAAAAAAGAACACAACTAAATTATGCATATTCATGTATGATCTTGCATGTAAACACAGTCAATGGTGGGTAGAAGAGGTCAGTACTTTGTAAATATACAGACTGCACCCTATGGCTTTATTGTTTCTCTTTTGAAGCAGAACAAATGTCATCCTCTTTCTCTCTTCTTCATTCTCTCCCGTCATTTCTCATTCTCCTGGGTGGATCAGCAGTCTCTCATGGCACACCTCATTAATATATTGGTGCCCAGGGGAAGACAAAATACTCCTCCATCATCCAATTTTCCTGCCATCCTTGAAAAATGGATCAGTGGCCGAGCCGTGCTTAATTACAGCTGGAAACTGGAGATATTTATGGAGGACTGTATAGAGCGTTAGCATGCAAAGGGATGACATCTGCGTCCTTTATGGCTTCAGGTGCACTGTCAGGCTGACAGGTAAGATCTCTGCACGATAAGACCTTCATGGGGTTGGCTGGGCTGTGAAACATTTACACTTGTCTTGCTCGGCTGAAGCTTTGAGTTTGTGAATTAGATGGATAGGCTTTTTGTGTTCAGGGCATGCTACAGATAAAATAAAGAAAGCTCTGAATATTGAGAACATTTTAAGTTTTGCTGCAACTTACTCTCTATGGAGGCATCAGTTTACCACTGAGAATTTCAGATGTACACTTGATTTACTAAAATCCTAAATAAAGTGTATAATAAGCTTGTGAAATTTAATTGTGTGTGTCTATAGTGTGTGAGTTACTAAGAAATAATAGCACCATGTAAACCGCCCTTACTATATAGAGTACTGTATCCATAATTTCAAGTCTCAACATTAATATGACTATTAAGGTATTGCCCATAAATGTAAAAAATAGAATAATTTAAATATGTACTCTATACATTTATTTATGAATATTTTAGTGTTAAGAGTGTCAAATTACATAATGGGTTTCTAATTTCCAATCACAGTCTTTACTGTGGTCTAACAACAAGGTACTGGCAAGTTTCTCTCAGTACCTGCTGACAAACTGAGTCTGAAAAATTACATTAGTCATGGGCTCTAAAACATTAGTCAACGGGCTCTAAAACATTTTTCAAGTGCTATCAAGCCTGCACATATTTTTATGTGCGAACCTAAAAAGAGGCGCTAACAATGTACAGGTCAGAATGTGAAATGCTAGTCTAAACCTGCCATGACCATGCAAGCATTTAGGACAGAGGATACGGCCCCTGATTCAAATTAACAACACAAAAAATAGAACAATGCTTATAAGATGAGACGGGCATCTCAAGGGTAACCAAAGTATTCAATAAGAGAGAAAGACAGAGAGACAGATAAAGATCAAGACAGAGAGGGAGAGAGAGAGAGAGAGAGAGAGAGAAAGAGAGAACAGATCCGATGTATACACTTATGCACAATTATGATGCATTTTTCAATCAATAAATCAAATGTGGAACGTTGGACTGTACTCCATTGTTTTAACTAGGAAGGCAAGGGACTGTATTTTCCTTCCTAGTAAAACTTCCACTCTTTCCCGATCAGTTCACAAAATGTTTATTTGCAGTGCTCATGAATGCATTTCCCAGACTTTTTATCTGACTGACAAGCCAATGGCAATATAAACATTTTTACAGGGCACTGAATAAAGCTACAGTGCAGAGCTTTAAACCATGCCTCTAGGCTTCTGTTTACACAGTCCTTGTTTCCCTTAAAGTCTCTGTATTTGTTACTTCTCGAATGCACAAACAGTCAGCATGCTGACACAGATTGTGCTAGACTCGTCTTCTCTGGAACTTTATTTTAAGATATCTGTTGCAGATAGTGGCAGAAAACGTGCTTGCTGTGGTATGTTGTTTACATGCAGTGAGATGAGGGATGCTTTTCTGTGGAACACAAGACAACCCATTTTAAGGATCTTCATAGCATTTCCATATAGCAGTGACCATTCTTAAGCACCGTAAAAGATTCATGCTTTTTGCGTGTATTGTGTCCTGCAGATAATCCTTCAAAAAGTATTTATATATTTGTGTATATATATACCTTAATGTTCAACTGCATGTATTGCATATGCATTGCTGCAGGAGAGTTACATAATCACAAGCATCTGCTGGGTGTATAACATAAATGAGATAATTCACACAAACAAAAACATACAAACGTCACAAGGAGAGAATAAACATCCAAGATAACGCACAAATTTGCACAGTGGAGCCAGTTAAAGAAGATGTCACTTAAACAGAACAACCGAATGGTCAGAACAGTGGCTTGTGGGTAAGCATGATTTATCAGGAAGCATAAACTATGACATGCTTGAATGCATGCATCTACTTTGTTCAGCTTCAGTCACCAAGCAATTTCAAGACACGCTGCACCTAATCTATAAGATGGTAAAATGTGTGGAGGTCATTGCAAAAACTGTGGAAACCCAGCAGGCCTAAACGAGAAAATCATCCTGACCAGTACGAGCCTTTTCTATGCATATCATCAGTGTTTGGGTGAATGTGTAATGGTTAAGATGTGTGCAGATGATAGCGGCGAGGACCTTTATGTGTGTGTGCTAGGCGATCTGCTTTCATGCGATCTGCTTCATTTTAGCTTTTTCTACAAATTGTATGTTTTAGCGATTCACATTGTATGAATTCATACGAATTAGCCACCTGCTAAAATAAATATTCTTGTGAGATCAAACTGAACAAGCATATTGTATACTTTACTGTACTGCCAATCACCTCAGATGTGTGTTGTTTCAATAGACTTACGTAGTAAATATTCCGCTGCATCCTGTTCATAATCTGCATCTTCTGGAAAGTGGTCGATCTTCTTACATACACCTCGAAATGTACCTGCAGTCATAAAGAACAGAAAATAAGGCTGTTAGTTTATATTTTTATGTGCGTTTGTTAAACAACAGTGTGTGTACAGATATGCACACCACAGGAATCAATTTTTTGGTGTAAGCACAAACAGTGAACATGTCTTGCTGTGTTTACTTTACTGTGTTTTCTTATGCATTTATCAGGTCAATGAGCACAGCCCTGTTAAGCTGCTTGTGTGTGTGTGTGTGCGCGTGTACGTATGCGTGCCGTCTTGTGAATTCACTGACAACCCCTGTTCACTGGGCTGTGCGTTCAAGATGACAAATGAACAAAAATAACACTTCTGCCCTCAAGCATAACATGTGACCGGCTAATGAAGAGGTTTATCGTACGAAATACATGTGCACTATGTAGGGGAAAACCATTGTGGCACATGCTGTCACATTCTCCACTACAATAAAGGAAGGGGTGCACAGCTCAAATGCTTCATTTGTGTTTCTGAAATGTGTCTTTTCAAAGAAAACATCAACTATTCTCTAGCTAATTTATCAATGTAAAACAGTGAAGTGTGTATAAACACACATACTACAGAATCCATTTACCAAGCCCAAAGAGAAGAGAGGGATAGTTTGCCTAAAAAAATAAAAACTCTGTCATGGCCACTCTCATGTCATTCCAAAACCCATACTACTTGTGTTTCAAACACAAAATGAGAATATTTAATAAATTGTATACTAATAAATAAGCAGTTGTGAAACACGAAAGAAGATATTTTGAGAATTGTCTCGGTAGTTTTGTGTCCATACAATGGAAGTCAATGAGGGCCAATGTTGTTTCAAACATTCTTCAAAATATCTTCTTTTGGGTTTAGCAAAAGAAACTTATACAAGAATTTGGGTGAATAAAAGAATTTAAATTTTTTGGTGAACTATCCCTTTTATTTACCCAAATATTTAAGTTTGGTGGGGAACACATTAACTGTTACAATGTTAAGAATGTTAAAATACTTGCTTCTGTGCAGAGGAATATGAAGAGACATGTAGCCCATTTTGAGATTGGTCATCATATCTGAAGGAACCACACTGACCCACATCATACTGTTTTATGTATGCATCCACATGCGTGTTTGTGTATCAGCGTGGTGAGAGAGGTTTCACGATGACGACTGAGTGATTCAGAGTGAATCAGGGCACGCAGTCTTCTTTAGAAATTCCCTCTGGCTCGGCCGGCAGCCTTCCACCACCCTCACTGCCTCTGCGTGTCTACAGGTGACCTGACAGACTGCCCATTCACAGTCATTCAACTCTATTCACTCTCTTGCTCACACACACACACACTGTGCTTGCTCATAACACAGAGATGGAGGGGGATCAAAAACGAGTAGGTCTCTAAGGGAGGGATGTTATTGTCATGGTGACTGCGACTGCTGTGACGTGTTTATGCCTTGAGTGGGAGGGGCTTTAACATGATGTGAGTCTTTAGATATAAATTGATTTGAATTTCTATGAGATTTAAAATTTGCAGTATAAAACACCCCACTGATTGATGGCTTCACTTGAAGGTTATAATGTACAATGATGAAGTGTACCATTGAGATTTTATGGGATTTTATGAACACGTTCTGTAACAAATTACTGTTTCTTAAACATGACACATTTGCAGGAAGAGGTGGGTGGTATGACCAAAATTAAGGCATGAGTCATTTTTTATAATAGTATAGACAGTATTATAAAATATTTTATCAAATGTCAAATTCAGGAACAAAATATTGTCTGTTTAGACAAGTGTCAAAAACTAACAATTATTTGCATATTGTCTTTTGGATTTGAAGGCTACAAATGAAAAGATAACATTCATAATAATAAAGTCTGGCATCAGGGCAAAAACAGCTGCTGCACATTATATAACGCTTGAGTTAAAAACAAAACAATAATAAAAACACACGGACATGTCTCATTCTGTATACATTTGACAAATATATTTTGCATAAAACTTTGTGGGGAAACTCAACTGTAGTTTTTTCAATCTGTAATTGTAAATATACATCATGATGTTGAATTCAATTAAAAAAATTAATTGTGTCCAGACAGTAAGTCTAGGAGATAGTACAGTAATGAAAATCACGCTTTGTTGCATTACAGTAATAATAATTTGGAGGGGATAAATTATAGTAAACTATAATGAAAATGTCATATAATAATGCAACAAGCTTGATTCTATTTAACATTTTCAAGATAAATTACATTTATATATAGGCAAAATATAATTATACATTTTACTAGTAAAATTGTATTTAAATTTTACTTTATTATAATTTATTTTGATTAAAAGGAAAATCAAATCAGCTGAAAAATCATCTGTCCACATCTATGTGTTTACCATAGGGTAAAGCACTACCAGGCCTCTCCACCCTCCAATCTGCCACGATGGATTACACCAGCGCTAAAAGCATCATAAGACCCAGCAGCTGTTTTTACCTGCAATCACTCTTAGATTTAGAGCCCAGCTCTCTGTCTTCATTTACATAACATAAACCTGCACAACAACTACGTGTTTGTCACAACTTTGGTTGCAGAACTGTCAGAGAGCTTCACGCAGGAAGGGGAAATGCATTAGCAGGGAAGTATTTCATTAGCTTTTATCTCTGTGTTTACTATCATTACAAACAGCCTCTGAATAAATAAACCGAACACTGATGCTATTAGCTCAAAGGGTCCTCTGGAAAAATGCCTGCAAGGAATACTTTCTATTGGAATTAAAAGTCCTAATTTGGTTTCTATGCTGACCGATGAGTCAAAATAATCTGATTAGGAAATTGGAACATTGTCTGAACATTCACACAAAAAGTGATGTCGATAAAAAGGCGAGAGACGTTTTTCTGCGTTGTTGCTTTAAGATCAAAAGCTTTGTCTTCATAACCGCTTTATGCTCTCATTGACCCGCTTTTTTAAAAACAATTAGTTACATCTGTGTCTGTTTAACACTTTAACCTAATGAAGTGCCTGAACTCACATATCAATAGAGACATTGAGAGAGTAATAGAGAGAAAAGGTAAGGCAGGGTGGTTTACAGTCAATGTTGTGGTAAATTCACCAGAGACATGTTTTCAATTAAAGTCTACCTTTGTGTGGATTAGAAAACAACTCATCTGGTTGTGTTGATTCGGGCCTCTGGGTCTCCGCATTGGAGAGAAGGTGAATAGAGCGGCGAGCGGAGGCTAGGGGTCTGTGACTGCAGCGACACACCTCCGGTGTGAATAATTCAACAGATATCTCCTCAAAGGTGACAGCTTTGTTTGGAAGAGACCCGAAAGATTAAGAACTGATGGAGACATTTCCACCCGCCCCTCCCCACAGATTGTGTAGCCGGTACAGCTCTCTCCTCTATTCAATGCACAAGCAACAGATAAAGCCACACGTTTATAAAAAGGGGATGAAGAAAAGCGAGTCTTTGGATGGCTTTTGTGTTGGTCTGAGCTCTGTGTGGCGTGCAGTGGGTGGCTGTGGGCGCTGTGCTGCTGTAGCGTCTCTGATAGCACGCAGCCTGCCTGCCTCGCTCTGATTGACACATGGTTAGTCACACTTCAGAGAAATACGTGCTCAGCTTAATTTGCCTATGCATTCACCCTCAGCTTAAAGGGAACTTATAGTCAAAGTGTAAAGACTTCATTTATGCTGAACGGTGCAACGGAGCAGAAGTCAGCGTTTCCAGAAAATTTCCTGTCAAGCAAGATTTCACCTTGTTTCTGGATTATGATGCCAAATTCAGTGACATGGGGGAAAGCTGTTTATTTACATGTGAAAACATAATTCAGTTTTCTGACATTATAGTTCTGTTCCAGCTGCGTACCTAGACTAACTGAAGGCATCACAGACTTACATTCAGATTATGCTAAATAACTTGTAAAGTCATATAAACAGGAACATACAACATTGCATATTACCTCTAATTTCTAGGAGTTTAACAATACATTGTAGCAGGATGAAATTATGCATCAAATGATGATATGTATTATAGAGCTATGGCGATTTTTTACAATATGATGTCTGTTTAATCCAGTTAGTTGAGCTGCCAACATATGACATGCATCAACATAATGTTTTGATGTTTTGCTTGTTTAATTCTTTAAAATGTTCTCTCGTAGGGTTCAGCTTTCATATTTTTAGTTTTAGTGACAAATGTATTCAATTAATCGTTTACATAAAAAAGGTTCTGCTTCAGAGACACTGTCGCTCTTTTCTGCCATCTTTAATGATCTCTGTGTGTGTTTTGTATTTTGCATGTAGGTTCTGAAGTAAAGGCCCAGCTTGCAGAGAGAATGAGTGGTCTAATGGTTTTGACATGTCATCCACATTTATAAAGCATGGTTTTAATGATCCTCCACAGGGCACTGTTATCTTCTCCAGTCCTCATCACAATAATATTCCTACCGGCACGAGGGGATCGCTCACCAGCTCACTAATTTAACTAAACATAACAAGGCGACTAATGCTTTATTCAAGTGCTGTGATAAGCCAAGACATCGAGCTTCTATGTTAAATCATGTTTCTGGAGAATGAGCTAATAAATGTGCAATGTGGCCTGTCCAACCGTACCAAGATGGTCTGAAAGACTTCACGTTTTACAAGAGGCAATCTTCTCCCCCTCCTCTCTCTCTCTCTCTCTCTCTCGCTCACTCACTCTGCCGCTGTTAGCTGCTTATTACTGTTCACCCAGCGGGGCCCAATAACTGTACTTGTTTGTTTAACTTCACTTCTTCTGCTTTGGTCTTTTCCATTAAATGGAGTCTCTTCAAACGACAGCACACTTCAGAGGACGGGCAGAGCGGTTGTGTAGCAGCTGATGCAGGCAGCCGCTTCCTCTAGAACTGCAGGGGCTCTTGAGAGCTCCTCGGGAGCTGAATAGTTTAAGCAATCCCGATGGATTCAGTTTTACATGGAGCACATCACCCCATCATCTTACAACAATATCTCATCTCTTCCCTGACCCGAACCCGACAGCTGACTCACTGCAAGAAGGCCACAGCACTGTGACAGGGGAGTGACAGTGTTTAGCGTCATTTAAAGAGGGCCGCAGTCCCTATTTGTAATTCAATGAGTTCATTTTGTCTTTCACTTGTCAAAGGCAGAACTCATGAATATTTGGGTCCGCCGCACCGCACGCAACGACAGAAGCATAAAAGCGAGTTCATTTCGTGTGGGGGCTAATCCTAAAAGGCCGCATGTTCGGTTGATAAACATTTGCCTGACACCACCGGAGTCTAATCCTGAGGATGAGAAGCATTCTGCTGAAGTTTATTGTGCATATGGGAGGACTCAAAGCCAGCTGGTTTGTATGTGAGAGTCAAACAGCACACACTGCTGACACTGTGATTCGCAATGAAGAAAAGCATTTTTCCTGACACATACATCCAATGGCCTTCATCTCACGGCTGTTCTTTAGAGCACAACATGCTTGATTTAGCTTTCTGTGAAAGCATTAGAGGAAGCTGCCTGCGCGAGCCAGCCAAAGATTCCTGCCAGCCCGTTCTCCACAGAGGGGTCTCCTCAGGCACGGGCCAACATTGAGTTTAATGGACTTATTTGGCTTGTTAACACTCTAGCAGTGCCGCCCGTGCTCATGCCGAGGTGAAACAGACACACGTGCGCACACACAAATTCATTAATATTCAGCTCTACCCTTCCCTGTTTCTTTCTCACTAACACTAGCAAAATAAACAACATACAAGAGCTGGGTAATATAGTGCTGGACGTCTACATGCTATGTGCCAAAAACCGTTCCACACGAGTGGATGCAAGTAAACAGCCGGGGCATAAGGGAGATAACAGCACTTAATAACATAGGGGAGGAACACGGCTCTTTCTGCAGGCCTCCTAATCACAATACTCTAGGAGATCACAGAAACACAAGACAGATAGCTCATAAAAACAGGGACAAAGCCATAACTATTGTTCAGCGGTGAGCTTATGAACCCCCGCAGGTGGACATGCTGCAGATATTGAAGACACTTACTCATTGCCAAAGCCACAATAATTCTTGAGGTGACTTGTGCAGACAGGACACTCTGGGTCCTACTTTGAAGAGCTATAGCTATACTATTGAGTTCTAAGTACATTAGGAGAAAAGCCCCAGAGGCTAACACAATCAATGTTTGCCCAAGGAGTGTGAAAGTCTGTCTTTGACACCGCAAAGAACCTTGGGACTGCTGGACCTATTGTTGTTAGTGGCAGACAAGACTCACTATTTAGTTATAACAGTTGTAAAGCGTTGGAGTGCATGCACACGTATTATTTCTTCAGCTATGGGTATTCTTATATCCCAGGGGTTAGTTTTTATTAAAAAACTGACAGATTTCCAATTTTTTTCTTTTGTTATATTTATGTCATATCTTGTAAACTTTTTGCTGTGCCTTCCTTGTTTATTTTTGCTACTTTCTTTTATGTAGAGATTTTAGGTTTTTTAGAGCCATTTTTCATGAATGAGTGTTTTTCGAGGACTGCTGCATGTTTTTTAAAACATACAAATCCATAATAAACATACAAACTGTAAACAAAAAGTAAAATAAACTATTTTAACATTAATTGCATAAATATGATTTAAAGCAATTCTTACAAAATTCTGACACTAATTTAGTTATCATTTTCTTTCATTAGTTTTTTTAATAACGGCACGCTCTATAGCAACATAAAAACAGTATTACTTGTAAAAATAATACATTTATTTGTAATACAATTTTAATATATTTTTCAATTTATTATTTAAAAATATTCATTATTTTGCTTGCATTTTTGTCAAATTATACAAAATTTTATGTTTATTAATATTTTGACATTTTATTTCAATTTTGATGACACATTATTTAAAATTGTTTAGGATACATATAATGCTCTGAAATGACCTTAAAATGAGTTTTAGCATATTATAATAGTATTAATGACAAAATTATGATAAATTATTGTTATGCATATATATATATATATATATATGCTCTACTACATTGAATATATATATATATCTACTCTTGGACATTGAAGTTTAAAAAATATTTTTTAAGAGAGTACACAGGGACAGAAATATCCGTAATTGAAGAAAGTGTATTTCTCTTATTCTATTTGTAACTCTAACAATGAAAATAGATCTTTCTCATGCTATTTGTATATTATTTAAGTTTTTTTTTTTACATTTTTGCTGTCACGCCATAGGACACATATATATTTGTTAACTACCTGTATACATGCCTTTATGAATGTGTCCTTTCCGAGTGACAACAAGGTAACAATAGTAGTGGCAGAGCAAGACAGCCACACGCACACACACAAAAACAGATTGCCAGCAACACATTCTCACAATCCCTGTTATCGCCTAAATCAACACTTATTGAAAAGTGTTTGCACAAACAGATTTTTCAGGCCTGCTTTCTCTTGGCACCCTGTGCCTCTCGTCAATATAATACAGTCTCTTTCTTTATTCAGCACTCCCCCTTTCACAGTAACCAATATGTAATCCATTCCAGCCTGGCATTTTCATCTCAACCTAATGTGATCTACTTAGTATCTCTGGCAAGCCTGTAAAAGCGTGTATACAGTGGGCACATGTCCAAAAGAGATGCTCCACTCAACTGAGGTCAGAGGAGGACCAGCCGACGTCCATAAAACTATAACACACACCTCACTGAATGTCTTTCACAGAACACTACATAAATAAATATAACTCCTGTCTCCGACTTGGAAGCCTAATTACATCACCGATCTTTGATCAGTGATCTGTTACGTTTAGAGACTAAATTGTGATTGATTGTGCGGGGCTGCTTTGAAAGGGTCATTTGAATAGGTTATTAAAGTTAAGCCAATGCACAGTCTGTGAATGCAGATGAGAGTGTCGGGTTTAACCTCACTTTCTCCAGCTTGGCCTCAGACCCACAGGAGTGGGGGTCGGCCGTGTTATCTCTGGTAGCTGAGCCTCTGAGATGGGAACGAGACACGGGAGCTATTTTTGCAAGCTTAACCAATGCTGTTAGAGGATCTATCAAGAGTAATTTGCCTCACAAAGGTCATCGCAGCCAGGGGCAGAAGCAGCATCACAGGCTGGAGTCTACAACAGCAGTGACTCACTATGGTCCACATTCTCCTGCTGGCTTCATAGAACGCCATGTACCCACCATCACAACAACACTGTCAGAAATAAAGAGGAATAAACTAGAGTCAATATGGTATTGATTATGTACAACATTAGATATAGAATACATCAGTTTACTAAATGTTGCATTATTTTAGAAGCTTGGCTTATTTGATGCATTTGACACACTGTATTTTCAGGAACTTTATCCTGTTAACTGTCACTGTTCCACTTTTTTAATATTTACTTGAATATTTTATAATTAAATGACAGATTATATACAGATGGAAAGGTCTGAGACTCAAGAATTTATAATATTTGTCAACTTTTCATTACAATAAACAAACCATAAAAAATGAAAATGTTAATGTTGTTTTTAAAAAATAGCTCAAATAAAAAAGATTTAAAGAATGTAAAAAAATATCAAAATTTTTAAATAATAGTTTTGTATTTTTAAGTGTATATTGAATTCAGGTATTCAAATATAACATGTGTTAACAAGGTTCCTAATATTCTTTAAACATGAACACAGATTGGCCACAGCTATTTAGAAATAAACATTTAGCAAAAACAAATATGTTGCTTTGTTTGCCATTATTTTCAGTCATTTAAACTCAATCCCTCATGTCTTCACACGATAAAGTGCAGAAGCTCCTGTCAGTGACCCTAAATGAAAATGGTAAGACGCATAACTGACTGTTATACTGACTGGGCTTCAACACAAAAAAACATTCATTGGCTAAAAAAAACCTACTACCACATACAGTAAATGAAAATTGTATTACAACAATGTTCTGCAAAGTGCTGACAAGTTTCTTTCATCACCAGTGCCACAAGAAATTAAGTTCACCATATCCATGTGTACTACCTCAACCATGTGTATCCCACCTTTAGTGCACATTAAAAAAGTAGTGTAGTTTCCTGAACGCCAGTCTAAGAGGTGATATGTTCATATCCTGAAAATGTTTGACCATGCATATTTAAGGTGCAGTGTGATTGCCAGGCAGCAACTCGTGCTTTTTGTACTTCTATTTCTCCAAAGTCTTCATAACCAGGGGCAGAAGGAGGAGGAGGAGGCTGGAAAACCGGGCTGAGGATGGGGGAAGGTATGGAGATAGAGCAGTGGGCATATCTCGCAGGCGGGAGCGGCTGGTTTCCAAGGAGATGTGCGTGCGTGATGAGAGTGTATGAGACAGGCTTTGCTTGGGTGCACACTTGGAAGGGAGAGTCCCTCTTCATCACTCCCTGCTTTGCCTCTCTTTCTCTCTCTCCCCACCTTAGTTCCCAGGTCATCATTTATCCTGAGCACGGCCAAACCGTTCCCCCGAGATCCACCTGCACTTGAGGACATACCGCATTAATCTTACACCTCCATTCAGCATATGAACCTGTGTTAAATTCCACTAGAGCGATCCTTATTATTATTACATACATAACCACTAACGCACCTCCCTGTGATGACATGCCATGTAACACGGCATATATATTTAATAAAGTTGTGCCTTTTGGTAACTGCATATCAATGAAAATTGGAGCAGCATGCATTGAATCATGAATCAGACACACACGCTGATTCATATTTTTCAGATAAATTCTTATGAAATAGGATGTTTGCAATAAACTTATGACTGTACCATTTAAACTGTAATTACGTGGTAGAGATCATGATCTCGAGCAAATCTTACGGCCCATCAAATCCAAGTCACACTTTAGTTCACAGCTCTTCCAGGAAGTCTCGATCAGTGTTACTGTTTCGCCCTCCTGCAGCGATAGATTCATTTACATATTGGCACACAGAGCTGTACTTGATGAACTCCCCCCGGGGTATTTAACAGACCTGGCTGCTGGACATTAAAGCAGGATGAATAGCGAGACAGTGTGACCTTACATTTTTCACACTAGTGAAAATACAAACTAAACCATAATCACACTCTCATAGCACCTCAGAAAGCTACCAAAAATATGCTCTTATAATTCTACACATCTACTTTTATTTTCAAAGTGTCAACTGCTCTTCTCTGATGCTTTGCTTCAATGATATCAGCATCCAAAATGTGCTCAAACTAAATTTTTTTTAAATGTCTTAAGAACCATTCATAAGCATGCAGCAAGAGATACTGTATGTTTTAAAGGTTGTAAGGGTCTGTAGATCAGCGTCCTCCTAAAGGTTATGTTCAGGTAGACTGGTCATGCTTGACCACTAGAGAGCCTAATTATTACATCCCTCAAAGATTTATGTATGAACGAGCATACACCATGATTCACACTTACAGGTTTCAACTTGCCACAGATGGATCAATCCCTTGTTAATATTAAGCAAATAAATCATGTGATTCTTTTTTAAATGTAAAAGTGGATCAAATATGGCTGTGGGTATCTGGTGCGCTGTGTGACAGTGACATACGCTTCAATTAAATTAATACTGAAAAGTCAATCACGGGATTTGTGTAATCTGCCATGGCCACATCTATTGGATTGCACCCATCCCTTTCAATTAAAGATGAGGATCTTCCCATCACACCGCAGTCATGTCACCTCTCTGTGTTCCCCGGGGCAGGAGATTAATCAAAGTTTGAAAAGACATTATGAAGTACATTATTCTGCTTCCAGTCAAACGTTGTCAGAGCTGCTCGAATCTAAACTGCATTGGATTAAAATGAATCTGTCTAGAGAACAAAAGCTAGAAAAGAGGGTGAGGAAGGCATGTTTTAAACGATCCTGTAAAAACTGGCAAACTCTATAGGGGATGTTGTAGAGTTTGTGTGCTTATGCAGGTTGTTAGGCCTGGCTTTGATTTTCTCTTAAGGAACCTTATAGAAGTGCTTTGTGTGTAGATCAGGACAGCACGCAGTTTACCTTTGCAAGAGCGCTCATTACATGTTTCATGACTGAACATGAGATCTAGAAAATGTATGCTACATATTTTGTTGTTATTATTTTTTTATTTGCTTAATTGTTATTATTATTGTGCCGATATTACATGCAGAAGCCTTGGGATAAATAAACTGTTCCGTGTCAACAGATTGCAAAACTGACAGATTTATACTTTGTAGATTTAAGTGCTTTTATTGAACTGTAATATAAGGTAATCAATATGATTGCCCGTGTTATTTTGGATTGACAAGTGAGTAATTAGACAATTTAATTCTGAGCTATTGGTTATATGACAGCTGCAATAACCTAACAGCCTATTTAAAAGATTGGGCTGAGCGCAGAAAGCTTCAAAAATCTTCATCAGTCATGGCAACACGTAATGAACCCCTGAACCACTGTTAAGATTGATATAAGTAAATTCAGGTGACTGAGATTGAGGTTTGTATTGTCACGTTTAAATATTCATGTTCTGTCATCTACACTTACAAAAAAATAAAGGTCACTAAAAGGTTCTTGAACAATTTGTACTGTTTCATAAAGAACCTGTAACAGAACATATAGGTACCACAAAAGGTTCCTTGTAGGGAAATAAGGTTCTACAGAGTAAAAAAAGATAAGAACCAAGTGGCTTAAAGAAACCTTTGATTGAAAGGTTCTATAGGGAACCAAAACCCAAATACGCTTCTTCTGTTGCACTGCTGTGAAGAACATTTATAAGCACCTTTATTTTAATGAGTGTAAATGCATCCATTTATATACTACATTTAATAAATACAATTATATATATAAAATGATGACTTGCATATGTGGTTTTGTCATCTAAAACAAAAATTTATGATGTTTTAGATAAGAAACCACATAACTTGAAGCAGCAAGCCATCATGCACTTCTTAAAAGCATATGGTAAAGCAATTTGTTCCGGGGCTTACCTTCTAGACAGCAGGTTCTCCAAAGCCCTGAATGGGTCATCACTTCCTCGTTTTTCCTGCTCGTTTCGTTCTCGTTATTACTTTTGACCCTGCACACTCCTCTCGAGTACAGCCAGTAGTCTGTCCCCACAGCGATAGTCATCAGGCTGAACGCGGCGAAAGCGCCCACTGTAGTGATGAGCATCTGGACTCCTCTGTCACACATCAACATTTTGCCTCATTTCAGGGGGAGAGTCCAAACAAAATGCTTAGTGTCTCTCGCAAAACCTCCTAGCCAGCCTGTCGTGCGCACTCCACGCTCCGATCGACTTGAAAAGCCAGTAGCATTTTTATTTGTGTCTGTGGTGTCGAGACTGTTGCAGTCGCTGTTGCTGCTTCTCAAGTTCTTGCAAGCGTCCGTCAGTTACAGTCTGAAGCTTCACAATGTTTCCATCGCTTGAGATGAGAAACACGCATCCGTGGAGAAGAGACAACGACAGCTATTTGTTTCCCATTCTGTGTTGTGAAAAAAACTACATCGAGGAACAGTGTGTCTTTAGTATCAAAGCATTTTACAGTTGAGCTACCAATTAAGAGATTGTACCACAAGATATTTCGCGTTTTTACATAACAGCGCGAAACTGTTATTTTACAAAAAAAAAAAAAATTTACGTAAACGATGACAGATTAATGTTCATTAAGGAACAATAAGTATCAAAAATACTGTCCATTCATAATCCATCGCAAAAAATCGTCCCCCAACGAACGCATGTCGTATTTGTCTTTAAAACACTAGCGAAGAGTAAATATCCCACTTCATGATCGGCTCGCTTCTCTCCAAAATTCCCGACGCTTACAAAACAAATTTGATAACGGGGAGCAGCAATGTAATGAAGGCACCTATGAAAAACTGCTCATTTAAATGAACATAATCCCAGCACTTGTAATTGTCAACGGTGACGCTGGTTCCCGCAAATGTGGCTTATAGCAATGACAGCTCCCACGTTCCTAGCGAATCGGCTCGTTTGAAACGCCGCCCACAGAGGGAGCGCGCTGGCTGCTGTCCGCGGTGCTCAATGGTCGAAGCGTCTCTCGTCTAATCTCTGAGTTTCTCTCTGGCGAGGCTGCACAGCGCCCCTGGCTCAACCAATGTGCTACTTAAGGCCTTCGTATGCAAAGATATGGGCAAGAAGCGATGCGTGAAAAATCGGACCCTCGAGAACAGGGACGTATTTAAAGAGCAGCAGACATTTTCAATGATTTCTTCCATGGAGACCCCCATACGGCCATTTGTAGAGTTTCACAGAAAGGCGGATTCATTGGGGTATTTTGATGACAGCACTTTTATGAACATTAACCACGGTTTTAATAAAGTAAAAGTGTAGTTACCATGGTATTTTGGTGAATTGATTACTATTTGCATGACTACTACGGATAGCATGGTTAACCTGATAGCTGTCACCGGAACTACAGTTTTTACATTTTATTTTAACGCTTTTTATTTTTAGGTATTTTTAAATAACATGAACATGTTTTATACATTTTTTGTTCATGTTTATAGTTATATATAATATTTTTTGTAACACCTCTGGAATGGTGACAGTTAACAGGTTAAACTATGGTTCCTTTACTGAGACATTGGTAAATTTGTGGTTATGGTTTGGTTATGGTTTGACAACAAATATCACAGATATCTCCCGGCCGTAAAGCTACAGAGATTGCAAAAGACTGTTAAGTGAATTATAAAATTATCTTACAATACTATATTAGAAACATGGTTACATTTCGAAAGGATACATTTAAAGTTGCACGCATTGACTTTAAACTATGTGAATAAATCAAATTGCTTTTGAGCATGATTGGTACATTTAGAGCAATCATCCAAATCTAACTTGATATTGTTAGTTTAGCCGTTTTACCGGACACAGTCTGCACACATGTGACAAAAATAAGAAAGGTCGTGGTTTAGTACGCGGCACAATTTTTTTACATTATTTCAAATTGTGAAATAAATGAGCAAACTAAAACTGCATGTGTCAGACCAAATGTGAATCACCTCCTACACTGTGCGAAGATCACATCAAAGTCTGCCTTTCATATCTTTCGGTGTTTTGCGCTTGCTAACAGCACCTCCCTTCATTTAGTGTGACATATCCGTCTTCATTGCCCCTAAACATAGCCTACATAAGCACCAAAATGACATATACTGTTTTTAACTCACTGTTGTTCCTGAGATCACTACAAGCAATACGGAAACACGCTAGTGTGATTCGCGCACTTTTTAAGATGCGCGGGAAGCACCTTGATCCACCACTAACATCGCTATTGCTGCTTTCCTCCAAGAGAGCCCGCGTAAACTTTGAGAATGAAGTTATCCTATGAATAATGCTTTATAATTCAAACGCTCAAATCTCAAGAAACATAACAACAGACAACCTGCCATATAAATCGGTGAAGCAACACATTTCAATAACTTATGCGCAAAAACCTCGTTCATATTATATTTTAATCAGTATCACATTCCTATAATCAGTGCGAATGACAAAATAATGAGGTATAATTTTAATGGTGTCCAAACAACAGTCTCTGAGATTTTCCATTCACCCCTGTCAGCAACCCCGAAGAACACTGCAATAACAAGACATCAGGCTTTTGTGATGAATCCATTTATTCACCATGTGCCATATCCTGTGAAGTGATTACGATAACCCCTCTGTTCACATCTCTCTTTAACCTCTCATTCACACTGGTTCCCCACAGAGGCACTGGGCTTGATTGATCTGGCACTGTATGAATGCCAGTGAATGAGCTCCAGATTGTCTTTAAATGGGGATGTGGGGTTTTATGTTAGAGGGACCAGCGGCATGAAGGTCAGTTCACATAGCTGTGCCATTTGCTGATGGAGCTGGAATGCAGCTGAGATCGCTCAGCTTTAAGGTTCTTGTGGTGACAGAGAAGCATGATGGTTCTGTTCCTTCAGCAATGAAGTTAATGGCCGAAATAAAGAATTAAACCAAAAATTATGTGAATGAATGAGGGTGAATGACTGGCAACCTTTTTATATAGCTACACTCACTTAAATTTTCCATACATTAAATTTTTGTTGCATATTTTAGTTTCTGAAAACCTTATATATATATATGATAGGCCCTTTTTGTGTATTTTATGGCTCTAATATTCCTTCCTTACTTTTCGAAGACACAAATCAAAATGCTGCTCTTTATTTAAGAAACAGCATCTCTTTTGCAGGTATTTGTTACATTTCCCATTATATCAGCATTTCATTAGTGTTCATTAAAATTCTCCTTTCAACCTTTTCTTATGGGACTGCAATCTAAATGCATTTTAATTTGCTATGGCAGATCCAAATGCCTCTGAATGTCAAAGACTTTGGCTTAGGCATGCATACTAAATCTAACCGTAATCACACTCACCTAAGACAATGGCAAGTCCCAAAGCAAGACACAAAACACCCAATCTGGACGGCAAGGACAACAAGCGTTTCCGTGCTGTCAGAACAGGTGGCAACAGCACCTGCTTTCAAACTTTTTAGTAATTTGTCACATTTAGTGAATGTGTCCAAGTAAGAAAAACAATAGACTAGGCCATGCAGCAGTCCATGTTAAAAGCAACTGTATAAGAGTGCCACAACCTCTCTATCATGATTGTTGGCATCGTTTCACTGTGTCTAATGTCATTAGACAGTAAAAGAAAACTTTACAAACAGTTAAGCTGACAGAATCTGAATGAAAGTAAGTAAATAAAAGATAAATATCCGCATGAATGGATAGACATAGAGGGTAAAGCCAGTAGCCCCTCTCATCATGAAGTCTGTGTTGGAGAGGCAGCCCTTGCCGACTGTCTTATCTTATTGAGAGTCTCATTAGCATAGAAATTACTTCAGGCAGAGGCAAAGAAGCAGGACCCAGCATAGGTAACTCTCAACTTTCTCCTTCCATTAGTATGAAGAAAAACAGAAGATGTGAGGAAGTGGAAAAGTTGAGTAAAAGGACGAAAATGAAGAGTGGCTGGGGGCAAATGAGAAGTATGAGGAGAGGAGAGAAACAGCAAATGCAATGTCATTTGGATAACCAAGTGCTTTCTATTAATTTTTACTAGATTCATAAAGTCTAGTCATCTCTATAATTGAATTGAATTTTATAATTCTAGGGATCCACAGGGAATAATTGAAACATTTTATTTGCTAAAACCCTGACCAATGGCTCC
The DNA here is from genome assembly GCA_019155185.1 of Beaufortia kweichowensis. Lineage (NCBI taxonomy): Eukaryota > Metazoa > Chordata > Actinopteri > Cypriniformes > Gastromyzontidae > Beaufortia > Beaufortia kweichowensis. The sequence continues at coordinate 7,083,829 of CM032804.1, forward strand.
TGTTTGGAGTAGCTAGTATCCTAATACTAGCTAGTCTAATGTTTTTAAAGACGCCGATGTACTAGTAAAAGTTTATAGCTAGTCTGACAGAACTGTGGCAGCAATGCAAAGCATGTGGTTTAAGGAAGAGTGACGTGTGGTTTAATGCTCACCCACTACAGAGAAACTTTGAAGATCACCACACAGAACAGCACTTTTCCTTCCAGTTAAAACCTAAAAATAGACTCTGTAATGAACAAACAAACCAGTTTAAAAGGGGACTGTTAGCCTTAATATTTGCGGTAATGTGATAATTAATAAGGAAAGACAAAAAACTACTTTGTATTTATCTTGGTAATTATTTTTTAAACCCTAGGGGAAGGTGCCTGTGTCAGAATCCTTCATTAATTCGGCGCTGTGGCTTGTAAAGTAGTTTTAGTCACTGCAGAGTGAGCATGATAAATAAAGCCACAGGTAGCAGTGAGGTAAAGCCCCGCGGATGAATCTGCACTTGCGGAAAGATCAGGAATGCAGCATACACTCACCCACACAATCAAAGACTTTCAGAGTCATCTCAGTCTGCAAGCCAACATGTACAGATGATACACTACAGAGAATAGTGACAAATTTTGCAGCACAGCATACACACACATAAACACACACATGTATTGTGACAAGTGCTAAACAAATAAATGTATATATAACTATATAACTGTATTTTTTTTTACAAATTCTAGGAAAAGGGTGACTACCTTGAAAGTGCTTAACCTGATAACTGTCACAGCAGAAATTGAGTATACATATGAAAGTACTCATCTGAACTACAGTTTTTTAATTTTTAGATCTTAGATATTATTATGTCTTATACCTTTCCATCGATTTGTATTTTGTCATGATTAGATTAAAATTTAACTGTGAAATATTAAAGTGAATAGGGAAATAACATAGGTGTTCCTCCTGAGGAATGGTGACAGTTAACAGGTTAAACAATAAAAGTATTACATTTTTAAGATTTTTTAATCGAAGCAAATAATGAGTATTGTAAATGACCCTAAACTTTTGAATGGTATTGTATATATGAAACCTGTTGAACAAAGTTTAAAAAGAAACTAGGTTTTATTATTTTGTAAACTTCCAAAAACAAATGCCTACAGATCAGCTGGGCAGGCATCAGCACCAAGCACACCTCAGTTATGGGTATCAAGCATGGAGTCTGTCATCATTTATGATGCGCATTGACCCTAGACTAAACACACATGCTGTAGTATTGCTCAGATTTATCCTTGTCAACTGCAATGGATGATGTTTCTGAACAACCTTTGGTGCAGCAGAGCATCACAGGCTGGACCACAGAAGGATTGCACCACTGTTCATTAGAACTGCAATGATGGCAGGAGGGAAAAAACTATGTTAGATTTACATCTACAATACAGTCTGTAATATAACACCAGTCAAGGGTCAACAAGAGCAATCTGGGCAACAATTAAATAGAGAATAACAGAGAATCCAGTGGAAAACTGGCCTTGAGAATATATTCCTTAAAACTCAAAGAGCAAAAAATGTATATTGATGTTGTTGTTTTGCTCTTAATAGTACTTTTAGGAGACATTTGGTAATACAAAACATAATGCTTATGCATATTTTCATCTAAGTAAGCTCTCTGAAGTTTCATTAGGCTTCTTTTGAATGGCTTATTTGTGATTTACTCAATAGGATCTGTTGTGTGAACAACATTAAGAATGGTTGAGGCCCATTGCTGCAGTTTAACAGCATTCATAAACAATCTCCTAAAACTCAAATTTAGATTTTTTAAACATGTTTTATCACAAATATTGCAGATCTAATACTTATTTGAAAGATTGCTAAATTTGGTCAAAGGCTGTGAAAGGGATAGTTGACCCAAAAATGAAAATTGTGTCATCATTTATTCACCTTGAAGTCATTTTAAACCTGTATGACTTTCCCTCTTCTGCAAAACACAAAAGAAGATATTTTGACGAATGTTTGTAACCAAACAACCTCGATCCTCATTGACTTCCATTGTATAGACACAAAACCACTGAGACATTTCTCAAAATATCTCCTTTTGTTTTCTGCAGAAGAAAGAAGTTTATTGGGTGAACAAATCATTAAGCAGTGTGCCAGTAGGCAGAACATGTTGTGTGACATTGGCATATTGATAGACTAAAATCATAAATATCATCTTGCACTTATAAGTATTGTAATACATTTCAGAGTTTGCTGATGTTATACATAGTGTTATCCAATATGCATAGAAAATTCAATTATTTTATTATTTTAATCCTTTCTATTGACATTTCTAAGAAGATCTAATCTGCAGCTCTAAGGCTTTAAGCATCCTGCAGTGCAAAGAAATGTCTGTATATTTACGAGTTGTCAGCACGCTTCATTACAAACAGTGCAGCTACAGTACACTTCACAATCCAGCTACCACTGAATGACTAATGGTTATAATGATATTGTGATAATGAAGCAGATTTTGCTCCGCACAAGGTTATGATGAAAGAAATCATAGAGATAAAAGAACAAGCACAGGTAAAATGTTTCCAAACGTCCCCTAAAAAACCCACAGACACAGTCCCAGCATGTCAAAATGAAGCCCTGTCATACCGACATGACACAGGCAGAGATTACAAAAGAATAAGCAAATGGGTGGGAGGGGTTGACATGGACAGACAGTGTGGTCTAGAGTGAGATTGGAACGGTGATGGTGAGTGACAGCTTTAGACAGAGATGGAGGAAAGTTCACATAGGGATGAAAGGACACTTACATAATCAGAGGCGGGATCATGATCAGACTCTACCTCACTGCCTCCACAGCACGAGCTGCTGTCGGAGAAACAACTACATAAACATGAAGAATACCAATTAAATGTGCCGGAAAGTTTATGACTCCTTTGAGAGGGAGAGAGAGGGAGAAGAAGACAAAGGCAGGCTTCCTTCTGAATAACTTATCTATTCATTCTGTACTGTGGGAAATATTTATAGCCGAATAAAGTTTCCTGTGAAGTTTTTCTATATTTGATGAGTGTTTTCTGATTCAAAAGCGCAGCGCTATACCGCCTTCTCTGAAGATTACCATTGATTGACAAACATGGGTGTGCGAAGTCAAGTAATTACTATTCTCAGTTTGGGAGTTGTGAACTAGACCCCTATAAAAACATCAGTAATTATCAGCTCCCCGTAATTAGCATCCCAGATGTTTCATTGCTGATCACAATAGCGTAAAGGATCATTTCTCTCCATCTTTACCTCACACAATTCCCTTGAGTTTTAAGTGAAGGCGAGGAATAGCACAGTGTGTTCGATTCAGATTGCTAAAGGACCGTTCAGCTGGCTGAAGTCAGACCGGGTTAAATCATCTCAGTGGGTCTATGATGATGCCATATTATTGAGTTTGCGGGAGGAGAGGGCAGTGGAGGGCCGAGAGCCAGTGAGATGGAACAGAACGTCCGTGAACAGCGTCTCTCCGCAAAATACCATTAATATACGAGCACATCGACGGTGGAGGAGAACACTTTCATCCATCTGGACTGTGTGAGATGCTTAGATGATGACGCTTACTGTATATAGAGACATAAAGCCTACTATATCTTCTATGTAACGTGTTGCAGATATATAAAAGTAAATGGACTGTATTTTCTCTCTTGCTTCACTCACAGCGGAAAGGCCAGCACACTGCCCTCCGCCCCTCCCGCACTGTGTGTCTGTGACTGTACGTGGAAGATCCCTGGAGCCCCTTGTAATAACTCTCCTGGCTTCATTAGCTTCATGCAGGCCGGCATGCTTGTTTTCATTAAAACAGGAGATTGCTTTTTAAATTGTTTTACCTCTATAAGACAGGACAGCCAGACCACTTATCACAATTAACTAAAAAAAAGCATGACTTCTGCAACCAAATCCAATAAATCCTTCCGTCATGCTTTCTCCTAAACGTTCTCTAAGATCCAATGAATGAAATAAATATCAGACGCAGTGCTTTCTGTCATTTTTTTCTTCTTCTACTCTCTGTGGAGGAGAATGTCTCTCTCGCGCTTTTCTGCGTTTGCCATGTGTGAGAGAGCAAATTGTTTTGCTGCTAATTAGGGATCTTCTTTAAAAGCGAGAACAAACAGCACACGGAAAGAACACTAATTGAGGAAGAACAAAACGAATTTGAATCAATAGCGGCTTTTCTCCGTTTGTTTCCTTGCTGTATGGGGAGAGCTGAGGGGTGGGGGGGAATTGGGAGAAGAGACACCGCTGGGATATAATGCGCGCTAAAACACACGCGCCACGCACCCTACACTGCTTTAATTACATCGCATACAAAACACGGAGAAGGGGCGCGTCTGTTGGTCTGTAAATCTCGCTGCAGGAACCTGCTAGGGTGTCATTAGAGGATGGATAGAGGCCCATTGCGCAGCCCTTCATTTCACAGCCCGCCCGCACAGGCGTGCGCGCGCTCTCTGACGCTGAAATGATACGTTGCGTAAATAGCGGATAGTGCGACAGCGACTACATAATGTACAACAAGAGATGCTGGGCTGTGTGAAAGTAATTACATTAGCAACATGGATGGATGTGGAAAGGTGAGAATGTGGCCAACCTGGCGTGGATATATCGGGTGTGTTAGCATCTGTTTTGGATGTACTAAGCTGATTGCATTAGTAAGTGGGGGAGGATGTATGGGAATCTCTCTCAAATTGTATGCTGATAAATGACGTGTGGGATGTAGTCATTAAGAATCTTATTATTCCATAGCAAGCTTTACTTTGCTGACTGTCCTCGCCCATATGTTCCCTTTTATTTTTAAGGCCAGCTTCACTCTTCAGATGGCAGCTTCTTTGTCACAGGGGATGATTTTAATTGGATTTTTTTAAACCTCCGAGAGAAAAAAAGAGAATGAGAAAGATCAGAACACAGCAGTCCCAGACAATGCCTCTGGGGCACATAATGAGCTGTTGTCAAAGGCAAATAATTTCATTAGCTGTCACAATGAAAGCTACACCAAATATGCTCACTCAGCAGAGAACGCACCAGGATGGCATTTCGAGCCGGTATCTTGTGCTCAAACGAAACTTTACATTCTCGTGCACTCACAGATGCCAATATAGCAGAGCTAGATTATTGTGATTCTGAAAGGAAGGGGAGGATTTTCAGGTAATAGTTCTCGATGGTCGAAGAAAATTGTACCACAGATCCGGAGCTGGATGAGGGAAATCTTGAAGGATGTGGAAGTCAGCTCTGAGTGATGACGGGTCAGGGCAATAATTTGCATCCACAGATTGTCCGGTGACTCCAGTCAAGGCGTCTCATTACCTAAACATGAATTTCTATGGGTGATAAGATGGCACATTTCGGTGACAGACGGCATCAACTGCTTAATAAAATGCTTAAAGTTCAATAAATTCGGTTTTATAAATTTAAAGTCAAATAAATGTAACATTAACAGAAGAAATAACTGTGTAAGTATTTTAAATAAAAAAGATGTATGATAGGAAATAACAAAGTTCAGCTAGAGTGCAAATCATCTATAATGAATTATTTATGAACGGAGGAAATGTATTACTTTTTTAAACTTTTATACTCACCTTTTATACTATGAGAAAATGATTTTAGGGCAATTGTGTGTTGTTTTTGATTGGTGTTTTGTTTTTGAAACAAGGACCATCTGTCTAATGTCATACACAATTATCTTTAAAAGCATAAACTAGATTGCAAAGGTTTCTTTTTAAAGAGTTTAAAGTGCTGTCTATGAATGGTTTCAGACCTTTCTAAATTGCCACCTTACATCAGTCTTCAGGATATAAACATTAAAAATGTAATTAAAATAGTGAGAATAGATGTAAGGGTACTGTATTTAATTGTATCATGAACACCTATAAAATGTTTATTTTCATCCACCCACAAACATACCCTCATGCAGGTACCCTCATAGAAACCAGACACAAGCAGGTTTACATTGAATATCTGTATTATAAATAGAACATATTACATATTCTCTCATAAGTACATCAATAAGTTATAACTTTAATGATTTATTTAGTGTCTCATCCACTATCTATGTGTTTACGATGTCTGAGACCCCACATCCTCTGTAAGCTGACCCAGAGTCATAAACCGTTCGGCTGGCAATTAAGCAGACATTCTGTGCCTTTAAGCCTGTGAAATTTCCCATCTAAATCACCTAGTGCTCACCCCGCGCTCCAATGCGTCAACTGATATACGCCTTTTCCTTCACTTTTTGATAATTGTCCGATCAATACGTAGCTTAAGTTTCTACGGAGTGAATGGGTCTCAGACAGCATTATGGGATAACACTACTGAGCCACACAGTGAGTATAAAATGAAGACTACTGACACTTAGCCCAATCAAAACACTGCAACTATTTACCTTACAAAGACAGCACGGCTACACACACACACACACACACACACACACACACACACACACACAGCACTAGAGAGGTTAGAATCTGTACAAGAGCAGGCAGAACAGATCAATCCAGCTCCGCTTATTCAGGAGAGAGAAGGCTATCGATTTATGTGTATCTAATCTCAAAGTCATTTTCATTAGAGCTCTCACCAGCAAGTGTTCAGGTATTTTTGAGAGATATTGTATTGTGTCACACATGAATATGTTTACTTACTAAAAAAACATAAGCTACTGAAAATGAAAAAAATATCAATTACAACAATTAAAAAAATGGGACAAATTTCAACATATTAGTGCTTAGTGTTAATAAATCTGAACATGCATCGTTTTGGAGAAACCTTACGGATTGTACGCCCTATGGATCTTTAAAATGAACGAGATGGTATCTAAGAAATAAATATTTCAAAAAGTGCTTAGTTACATTATATACACAAAGCCTATGACTCATCAGTGCACATAGTGGATTTAAATCACATGGCCGTATATACATGACTGATCTACATCAAGCATTCAAAAATGCCGGTATGATTTTCCCGTGATTGAACACCAGAGTCTTTTTGCTTGAATGATAGATACATCCGAAAGTATTATGCCTAGAGGATAAACAAACTATTGGAATCATGCAAATTAAGCATTCGAAATCACAGGGAAGAGAACGTCGATTCTGAAGTCCCTCTGAAAATGGCACATTGTGTTTCCTACAAGGTGCATAGATACACAGTTATGTACTATTAGAATTCTGTATTGCAAGACAGTGTTGACTGCATTTGATCTATTCAGCTGTTTCTAATCCATGTCCTCGAGGACTCTGGAATATGAACTAGTAGCTTAACAAATCTTCCGAAATCCAGTGATACGAATCCTTCCGGAAACACAGCGTTATGAATGATAATGACATTTTTATTTTGCAACCATCCTGACATTTTTCTTCCCGTTTGTTCCCTCTTCCTGAATGCCACAGCAGTGAGAATTACTTTTGCCTGAAATCCAGCAATTAACACGGCTGCATGGGAGCCGCTGCTCAAGTCAAGAGTGAGAGATAATAATATTTTGCTATAATGGGTTTAAGCCAGTGAATTAAACATTAGCTCAGTATAAAGCTCGCTCAAATAGAGACCAAACAGGGAGAAAAATAATGAACTGCAAATAAATAATTGAAGGCGGTATTGTTGTTTTTCAAATTGCTCACTTGGGGTTAGACGTGTTTGTTCCTCGTTTGTAGCAAAGGCCGCGTTTTCCAGGAAGAGGGAGACGATCGTGATCGTTTATAGCGCTTGCTTGATTTCGACAACTTTGCGACCCTTTGGAGACGTGTCAGAATACCGCACAGTTATACTGAGGTGGTCCACCTGAGCCCTTTGGTAAATCCTGTTACAGTAATATGAGTGAGCATTCACAACCCTGAGCATACATGTCACATACATACAGGCAGACAGAGATACATGACCAGCAGTCTCTGAAACGTTTGCTTGTTTAGCCCAGAGAGGGTGCTTCATACTCCGGGTTGGTGTAGGAGAAGCCCAGGAACTCGTCCTGGTCCAGATTCATGATAAACAGCTTGTCGGTGGGAGTGAGCTCCACAGCCATTTTAGTGAACTCCCGGTCAAAGTTGCAGGTATCTCGACTGTTTCGCTAAAGGAACAGAAAAGAAATTGGTGTTAGTGGCATTTTCTTTACACATAGAGCATGTTGCCCTTGTTAAAGTATATTAAATACAACTCCAAAGTCTTGGGATCTTAAAGGGATATTTCACTCAAAAATGTAACTTCTGTCATTATTTCCTTACACTCATGTTGTTTAAAATCAATATGTTATTATTTTCTAGACAGTAAGCTACACACAAAGCAATTGTGGCTTCAGAAAACTTAAATGAAAGCTTTTTGAAGTTCAGTAGACATGACAGTCTATATGAATTTTCTTAAAAATGTTTTACTTTTGTGTCCTGCATAGAAAAAAGAAAAGACATACAGGTTTGAAACTAAAGGTATAGTGAATAATGACAGAATTTTCATTTTTAGGTGAACTACTCCTTCGAGAGACGTACAGCTTTTAATTTGACAATTATCTGTGTGAAATAAAAAGCTGATGAAAAATGCACCCCGAGCAGAAACCCCAGATGTGTAAAAGGCTGAAAGGCATCATGTGCAGCAGCAGAAGAAGAAACCATAAAACAAGTACTTTAAAAGACGTCCAGGCCACTGATGATGCTGATCCATATCTACTGTGGTTTTCTGGTGCTTCGACACACCACGTATCTTTTGAGAGATGCTAAAGCGTAGGCACTGCTGCCCTGTATGCTATATACAGTAGCCCTCTGTCTCTGTCTATCTTTGTGAGAGGAGTCTAAATGAAAGGGGCAGACGGTTTGTTAGGCCTACGGGCCTGTTCTTACTGGGAGAATTCCTCTCTGCTGTGGCCTTGTGTGCCAGTGTGCCCGAGGGAAGAGCCAGTCTGGCTCAAAGGACACACACACACACACTCAGATGCACTGAGTGGGAGGAGAGAGAGAGAGAGAGAGAGAGAGAGAGAGAGAGAGAGAGAGAGAGAGAGAGAGAGAAAATAAGGTGAGGGAAAGGTTGGTCAGAGGTAGAGCTAGGAGAGAGATTGTGACAGAAGGTGCTAGAAAGTGACATAAATAAAGGAGGGGGGATAGGGAAGTAAAGGAATGGGGCTTCTCAGGGGGTAGACATTGTTAATGCACTGTTTGGCAATGTAAATCCATGAAGGCAAAGGAAACTGTACTGTGAGGGATGGGGACACACTCAATAATACTAAGAAATATAACGCAAGAAGCCACTGCTACTCAAAAAGCTGTGTTGTCTCAAAAATGATTGATAGAGGGTTGTTATTTCAAATTATGCAAGGCTAAATTTGAGTGAACGTCCTTACAGTGTTGTATTCATAAATCATATAGAACGAGGCACAATGTATAAGTCATAACCTTCCTTACATATTTATCATATGCTACTGGACGTCTGTGTGGATAATATGGGCAACAACAAAAAAGCCTGTCTCAATAAAAATGCAATTCAGTTAAGTTATTATTTCCACCTAAATAATTCAGCTTTCTGGTCAATGGTGGGCCTGAGGGGATTGTGGGAAGTGCAGAAGTGCTCTGCATTAAAACATACATTGAAGTGCGGTTGGAAGGCAATAAACGTACAACTGGAAAGCAGTGCGATCTTATTTTTTTCTTTATCTGTTCAGAATGCTAACATGTGCAAGGAAATGAACACGGCGCTTTAAAAATGACAAGAACAAAACAAGATGCTTTCAGGTGAGGAAGACAGAAAGAAAAATGAGCGCGCTATCAAAGCACAGCGAGAAAGATTAACAAACAACCAGGAGCACAGATGCAGAGAAGACATATGACTCCAAATATTGATATGCAGATCACATCAAACGAAAGCACAACTGAAAGAGAAAGAGTCCAGGGGAACGTTTGAGAAGAAGAACAATTCCAGACAAGAAGAACAGGTAGGACAGGAAGAAGATATATGATAGTACAACAGAAGCACATTTCCTACCTTGTGTCCATTTGCTGGTTCAAACACATCACAGTACAGGGAAGCACACAAGGCACAACTCCAGAGCGACGCTCACTAGATTACCTGAGCTCTCAGGAGCCAGACCCTCAGAGGGAAATGGCACTGGCCATTGGCATTAAATCATTACAGTATGAAACAATATCAAAGGCTGCATATGTTTAAAGAACAGCAAACTAAATATGTCACCCTGAACCGCCACTAAAGGATAAATGACACTAATTAGAAATGAATGATGGTCCAAAATGGTCCCAGTTGACAGGAACATCCATGCTAGCTTGCCATGCTGATGCCTGGCCAGTGCCATTCTGTGTTGATTAGATACAGGACTGTTTGACAAAATGAGATTAGCAGAACACCAAACCATTCAGCTATCATAAACAAGTATAAGATGTTGGTGGATAAGGGACACATGAGACATTTATAGATGAATATTTTTCTGAATACATCGCCTGTGGTTCTTTACAGATATATAAAAGATAGGGTTGGCCCTGCGGGGAACAATACTAAAAAGATGAGACACCCTCTGTTAATCCAAGGTGCTCGTTTTGCCAAGCTTTAATTCCAATCGTGATTCTGTAATTTCGTGCGATACTAAGGCACAGAGCTTTCTATAAAGGAGCGGATTAGCGGGGAGCTGATGTCAGCGCGAGAAGAGAACAGCGGTATCAAACGCTGACCTGTTTTCAGCTGATAAGCCGCACACACTTGGTGCTAACCCACTCATTTAATTTCAGGCTGCGACATTCAGAATTAATTAACACTTGTGTGGAGCAACAGACTCAACTGTACACTGCGTATAACACAGATTAAAACTAAGTTTGGAGGACAGAATAGAACAAATATTCAATCTTATACAACAGCAGCGATCAACACTATACTATCATCAGCCTTCAACATGTAACGATAGAGAAATAATCTTTTGAATCAATTATCGCTTAACAAAATTGGAGTAAACGTGTCTCAGTTTTCCAACTAAACGTTCACATTGAGCGCATGCAACATGTTTAATCAGGGAAATAAAGCAGCAATATGTCTCGTTTTCACCCACCCCTGTATTCCCATGTATGTTCTTCTCATATGTCATCCGCTGAATGATAGTGGAACAAGATGAAATGTTCTCATGTTAAGTGGCAGGCATGAAATATGCAGAGCTTAGCGTGGGCATGTACAGCACAGCGTCCAAGTAGATTTCATACAGCAATGCTCTGAGCAAAATTGACAAGGCTTTCTCTGCAATGCACGTCAAAAAACATACAAACAATGCTTTATGTGGTCAAATAAAATGTTACAGTGGGATCTTAGAATAAAAAAACATTTTTTCCCAGAGTTCTGGTTTAACAGGGGCACTCTAATTTCAAGGTCGTGTACACTCAATATTGCAATGAGGAAAACAAAGCAGCAACAAAATAACGGCTATTGATGTTTTAGTTTTATTGCAATGTATACCGTTCTTTGGAAAATACTTTGGCACATAAAATAAAATAAAATAAAGCACACACAAATACTTAAAAAGTACTCGCTGAAACGTTAAGGCTAATATGTTATTATGTTGAACTATGGAGTCACAGTTCACAGTTATTCATGCACAAAGCTTTTTATTAGTCTTGTACGTCTTTGTTATAGAAAACACAAAAATCTTTCATAAATACATTAAACTTCCTCTCAAGCTCTCCCTTTAAAGTCTAATTTAAAATACTGACCACATACAATTCACAAAATTTAAGAACATTTGACACAGTTTATACAATAATTTGCTTATATTATTTCAAGACAAATAAAAAATATCAACTGAACTGTGCACTATATTTTGGCAGAAATGAGAAGTGCTTCAAACACAACATACATTTTTTCTTTTGTTTTAACCAAAAATATCACATTCAGCAAGACAATTTACTACAACAAATCTGGACACCTCCTCATGTGAGAAACCATCATGTGAGGTTATCATTCCCTGAAATCCTATGATAGAAATATGATATGAAGCCCCAGTGGTTACCAATAAAAACTACTGACCACTAGTCAGCATGGATAACGCTTCAGGACCTCTGATGTCTGAGAGGATCTGACCCATTTCTATAAGTGGTCCATTCCAGTTAGATTTAGGAAAACAGTATCCACATTAGAAGTTTTCTGTTGGTATTTCTGACATGAACCTGAATCACTTACTGGCAAAACCATGATGTGCATTATATCAGTCCTGTTAAACCCATTAACACAACAACAACTAGATGCACTGAACTCTTATTCTTTCTTATGAGCAATGTCTACATGCTTGAAGTATTTTATTCCCAATATAAAGCTATGCTTTGTAATTGTGCACTAAAAATCCATTCCACAAATGATCTTTTTTTATATGTAATACTGTGTTCCACAGGATTGCTGTGGTATCCTTCATTGTTTTCCCTGGTCTCTATCGACAAGGTTTGAGATGGAGTCATTCAAGTATGAAGTATGAAATGTACAGAACTATACAGTATGAACGGATCCCTATTAGACTAATTTGCTCAAACACAGTCTCAATGAACCAGGGTATAATTTTAAGATATTACCCATGTGTGACCGCTCATCCTCAATGGTGCTGAAAGATGGTTCTGCAGCCATGTAGTAGACAAATAAGATAATATTGGCCTGATCATTGCATGGGGATAAATATTACAACATTCATATCCAACATATCCTACACTCTGTAATATATGGCTGACTGCTCTTGAGCGCTTATGGCTGGTTAGCGTTAGGTCACATCTGATATTAGCACTTGTTCTCTCATATCTGTAATTGTCTCCAGGAAGAGGTAGATGATAATTAACATGCCTGTCAAATACCTCTCGCTAAAATCGGACTGACCTCTAAGCAGTGCCTAAATCAGAAGTCAAAACCAGGAAGAGCCGACAGGAATCCACTGCAGAAGACATGTTTCCTGTAGGACCTAATGGAGACCCGGGGAAGGAGATTTTGCTGATGGTGTGAGATGAACAGGCAAAAGAAGCAGATCGCTATTACATTCAGGCACAAGCTCTTTCTACCTACAGTACATCCATACGTACACAGCCGAATACAGGCATACTATAAATGTTATATGTACTCATGCTTTAAAAAAAGAAAACTTTGGTCATCATCTGCTAATTATTTGTCTGTACAATGCAAGTCAGTGACCGGGAATGGGGTTGCAAGCTAAAATAGTAGACTGGGGTTCACTATAGAGTTAAAATAAAATTACGGACAAATAAAACCATCATGCAAAAACATTTTGAGATTGCATTCTCGTGAAACCTGGAAACAGGCAATAATGGCCAAAGGCAAAAACAGCTATAAAATGAGCACAATATCACTGTCACAAAGGCTGGTTAGAAGAGCGAGGGCTAGCCATTATGCATATTAGAGTCATGCACCTTAGTGCAAATGGCTATATCTGAACACCTATGGTGCTGGAACAGACGCAATCCGAAGGTAATTTAGTAGAGATCTATGCGATAAATGCCACATTCAGAAAAGCTGTAGAGTAAAACTAGTATAAAGACGGCCATAATGCCTCTAGATTCAAACGTTTCTCCAGCATGGATACATTCAATGGAATGTTATGAAAGCCGCAGCAACCGTTAATATACTAATCTATTAAAATGCAAATAACTAAATATTGCATGCATGTGAAATGATGGGTTAGTTTGGGTGCGTGGCTGTTTATATACATACACACACCAGTGTCATGGCATGAATGGTATATAAACATGCTTTGATGAAGAGGGGTTTATGGGGGTTGAGTTAGTTTTGGAGGGGGGGGGGTCGCCCTTAACTCTGGGCTTCCATGATGGGGTATTCAAGGTTTATGAAGGAAAAGCCCTCAAACTCGTCTTGGTCGAGGTTCATGATGACCTCCTGGTCTGGAGGGGTGAGAACCGGCGGATGGCGGGTGAAAAAGCGGTCAAAGTTCTCTGCATCCCGGCCACACTGCAGGAAGGAGAGAAGAACAAGAGAGGCATGTGATGGATGTGGGGTGATGAACATGGTCATAAAAACAGAAGAAAGTAAAAGAGTGAAGAATCGGATGCACAGAGAACAAATAAAGTTATGCAAATGGAAGTGAATGTGACGGATGTGATTCTTGAACAGATTTGGATATATACTGTATAGACTCTGTTCTAAAATGAACCGTGTGTCAGATATTAAAATTATAAGTCTAATAAGCATAAAAAAATACATATCACAGTAAAATACTGTAAAATAGTCAATTTCATAATGCAGCTCATTTTGTTTTGGAACAGAGCCAGTTAGTAGATTTATTAACGTATGAAGGCATGTAAGACCCAAGACATTCATACTGACTAATGAATGTGTTTTAGATGTTAACGGCATGTTAACATGTAATTCATGGAGCTTTTAAAACAACAACAACAACAACAGAAAAAAACAACAACATCAACGGCACCACAAACACATAAGCCTTTAGTTCAAATGTCACTTTTGAAATTCCAATGTTCTTTTGCACTTCAATGACATTTCAATAGGTAGCTCGTCATAAGGGTTAGAAAACAGCAAGTGCATGCAAGCGAATCGTTAAATGAGAATGAAATTCACATGTGGAGACCCCTTCACAAAAAGCGCCGGTGAGTCACGGTTCACGGCAGAATCAAAACTCACCTTTCAAGGCCATGTAATATTCATGAACAGGACAGTGTTTGGAAATAAAGCAAAGTCAAGCCATCGGAACCTTCCAAACCTGGCCAGCTTTACCTCTGGCCCATCATGAAGTAGCTTTATCTCTCAGCAGCTTCTCCTTTGGCAAACAACACTGCATGTGCGGCGACATTAAAAAGAGGAGAAAAATCTGGCAGGTGGAGGAAGTTAGAGACGAGGTTCAGCAGGCAGCTCACAGTATGATGCCATAATCCATGTGACAACTATTGTGATATACTGCTATACATTCATTAGCCAAGAATCAACACCTGTACTGTACCCCACCTGTGTATGTATCAAATATTATATAGTGATTTGTTTTAAAGGCCAAAGTACCTTTTCTGTGTCAGATTTACTTTTTTTTTTTACAGATCAGGGTTTTGATCTATGTAAAGTTAATCAAAATCTCCGCCTGTAATGAGCAACTTTTCGGACTCAAAAAACAATTTACTACATCAGCACTTATTGCAGATTTGTTTTCTCTTTACCATCCATTGCATGAAGTGAAACAAAATGATTTAATCTTACAGTGAATCCCCTTATTTTATTATGCCTTATAGAAATGCCTCCAATTTTATTTGTGAATCAAATGATATAGTTATTATGTGAAACTTTGAGGATTTCAATATTGGACTCCTGTGGAGAGTGTTTGTATTAGAGAAAAAGGCTAATCGGTTGTAAAGCTGTAGAGTGTAAGAGTCAGTAAATTGTATTCACTTAAGTGAAATAATGTAGTCTAAATAAATCCTAATCTATATCTATTTAATATAAAAAGCAGTGCTCATTTCTAACTAAAGAAGCCAAACAAACCTAAGACATCTTATGAAAACTATTATTACCAGAATAAAAGAAATCTAGGGAATGCATGGTGTTTGTGAATGCTGTCCATTAATCTTTTAAAAGTTAGTTTTTATAACATGATGGATGTTTAAAAGACCATATCAACTCACTCAAGTAATCCAACAGCATTCCAGTGAACACCTAAATTCTAAGTAAACTGAAGCGTTGGTGAATGAGAGCTAAACCCCTTCAAACCCAAAATAAACCCTTCCTTTACCAATGGACAACAAAAGCTTGAGCCTCTAAAAACCTATTTTATAGAAAAGTCCAATGACCCCATTTTACTGACCATACCCTTAGCCCACAATCTTCAGCCTGAACGTGTCAGCTTACACAAAAGCTCTAGATATGGGTGTGTGTTTTTACCACAAAGCTATTTGCAATTTGAATGATTTACAACCATCTTATATAAGACATAAAATGCAATCAAAGCTTGGACTTTTTTGGTCAGTCCATTCACCACCTCTAAATTCTCCCAGTGACAAACACAGTCAACGCACACACAAACACACACACACACACACAGAGTGACAGACAGTAAGGCACTGAGGCGTAACATCTGTGCGAGGAAACCATTAAATCCCCCAGCACAGCATCTGTATACGGCTGCATTCAGAAGCTTCTCTAATTTAAACCCAATTAATGGTCCAATGCAACAGCAGTGTGACCCCTGCTGCCCTTCTGCAGACGCATCAGTATTTCTGATTGTGATCATAGCAGGCTGTAGCTCAAGGGTCCAACGTGCCACCAAGGAAACTGAACCCACCGAGATTCAGACGACCTGCATCTCATCAGCCCCTGAAAATTGAGGCAAAAGCTTTTTGGTGTCTTCGTAAAGCCAACTGTCCACAGGCATTACCATCAGGGGCCACGTCCGCTGAGCAGCTCCTGCTACTGACAACACACGTGACAAACAGCTTGTCTGAAGACAGCTGTCTTAAACGCTGCCCATTTGCAACTTTCTCTCTCACCGCACACGCTAAGGCAGTCCCTTCATTCCGCTCTATCGTTCGATTGTGCTACGGTTTTATTTCTGAGAAAAAGGCAGCAGTTTTCCCTGAGCTCTCTCATATCTCTGTATGACTGCTGCACATGGGGATGAAAAGGGAGAGAGAGAGAGAGAGAGAGAGAGAGAGAGAGAGAGAGAGAGAGAGAGAGAGAGAGAGAGAGAGAGAGAGAGAGAGAGAGAGAGAGAGAGAGAGAGAGAGAGAGAGAGAGAGAGGGTTCATAACAGCATGTGCGAATAAAAAGGGTGAAGCTAAAGTGACCATATCCAATCTGTACCGACACAGAGAACGTACCATTTGACATACAGGAAGTGAGAATGAGCGCTGCTGGCAGCAAAGACCCTGTCAGCATTCAGACAGCCGCCCTCCCGTGGCTGGCACAAGCGGGCTGGCACCGCCAATCTTGTATAGCCATGCAGGAAACAACAGTCCATCTGCAGAAGCTACAGCCAGAAGCGTTCCACCTAGAGCTGGCTACCGTCCCAACCAACCAATCAACAGTCACTTCTCACCTGCCACCAGATAATTCAACAGCACCAGCAGAGAAATGAAGAGCTCCGTATGGAGCCCCTCCCTTCGTTCTGCTCTAACTTGAGCTGTAGAGTTGCTTTGACAGTTTTAGGGCCCACGTTCACCTCTCCTGGTTCTCGTTCCCTAAACCACCTTATAGCCCTTACCAGACGCTAAATTAAGAACGACGGGTTGTGTATGTTCATACTCCTAGATATGCTTAGCAGGAAAGGTGCAAGTACTGGACAACTGTCCTCACAGACCAATTAGATTTTGGCAAACATCACTTTTAATGTGTTGAGTGCACATATGAGCCCATGGAGCCTTGTTTAGACCCTAATTTTCCATGATGAGTTTGTAAAGCAATCAATGAGTTATGTGGGTGTTCATGAGGCATGTGGACATCCTTACTGTCTATCTGCTCAGCTGATGACACCAGCACACAAACTTTCATCTGCTACAACACAAGCAGCTAACACTAAATGAACACTTACAAACACATTCCTGAAAACCTTAAAAACAAGGAAACTTGCATTCAAACACTCTTCAAAAACAAATAGAGTGCAAAATTGTTTACAATAAAACAACATTGACTTTGTTCCAGGATATTTCCAAACGGGCCACTTTACTGTTCCGAAAAGCTCTTTGTAACTTTTATGATAAACACTTGTGGTTCTCATTAAATGCGGATGTAAGTGTTTTGGTTGCATACAGGGGCACTTTGATTATATGGAGTGTCTGTGTGCTTTAACTAGACACGTTATGAGTATATTTACCATAACACACCAACCAAAGTTTCTACAGTATGTTATGTAGTTTCAATGTTATAGCACGTGTTCCCTGTTAACTACTGCATATTCTTTCATTGTATCACTTTTCCCTGATGGTCCTACACCTAACAAGACAATCTGTTCTTATTGAGAGCACTGAGATCCAGCAGACGGAGAGGAACTATAGGAATATGATTACGTTTTACAGACCAGTCTGCAAAGTCAAAAGCGCTGACGTGCAGGCTATGCCGTGCTGCTCTCTACCACCGCCTGGGTGATGTCTGCTCCATCTGACAGCTCACACACGCACACAGACGCAGGAGAAGCTGTACTCATTAAGGATCTGACCGACGCTGACAAACACCGCTCAGCTTGGCCAGAGCTTTGGTTTGTGCGCGGTGCTAATGAAGCTAAGATACTACGGTGCCTCTCGCTGTGTGTGAGAAACGCTGGAGAGAAAGAGAAGGTACTGGATTCTCATTACACCCTACTGCTCCTCACAGTTTAAAAACTTGAACGTTCTGCTTGTCATCTGGATCAAATCACAATTTGATTACTTTAAAACAATCTTGGAAAACTAAGTGTCCACCGGTCAGAGAGTCAGAGGTGGTGATTTATCCAAGGAGGACATTGTGCTTTTAACATCATCTGTTTGTGCTGGAACAGCAATCCTCTCAACCAATCACTGCTCTCTAATTTTATAGTTGGATTTGGATTGAAGTAGTTGGATTAACAGATCAAAACCAGTGTTGGCAGCATGTTTGTTATGTGATTGGTTGATGGAAATGTTTGAAAACCACATCCAACTTGGGTAAATAACGTTGTGCATTTCACATTGCAGGGAAGTACTAGGCTGAAAACAGATTAAAAGTAAATTAACTTCCATTCAGGCTCAAATCTAAAACACTTACCTGAAAGCAACACAAAAAAGTGTGTGTGTGTGTGTAAGTAAGAGGGGACTGTGTGGGACTTACGGCTTTTGGTTTGAATGGTGGCTGAACTTCCTTGTTCTCCAGTTTCTCCCAGTCGATGTAACGGAAGAAGCCGTGCTCCCTGATGTCCCGATCCCCTTCAGGGCCGCAGCCCAGACGCTTGCCCGGGTGCTTGGTCATCAGCTAAAACAATACAGCGCAGACAAAACAACACAGTAATCGGTTAATCGTGAAATATTTTGTGGTGCCAATTCACTAAACACTTAACTTAAACAATGACATAATATGCTAAGTAATGAATGACATTAAATTATGAGGATCAAAATTAAAGGTTGCAATAATTTTTTGCCATTTCCGTACGGCCTCCATTCGTCAACATCTTCCGGCCCTGCTTACATCTCTCTCACTTTTTTTTCACCGACAGCTGTTATACTCCCCAGCAGAACATGCTATGTTGAATACAACAAAATCGTTTGGCTATTTTATTCCAGTGAGTGAGTTTAGCGTGTGTGGGAGAGATTAGGCGAGGGGAAAAGCTCAACAACTCGCCGCTTTTTCTTCAGCGCCTCAGTGCGCATGAAAAATTGATGGCAGCAGAGAAAGTCTTTCCAGGCGTGTTGTGAAGCATAGGTGGTGGGAGGTGTGGAGGTCTCTGCTGGCTGGTAATGCTTTAACCCTCACTCGATCAGGCAGGAGAGTTGAGGCGGGTTTAGTTAAACTGGTGTTAGATCAATGCTTGACCCGTCAACATCCATTATGTCCCAGTAAAGCTTTGTCCTTATTGTCTTCATTAATGTATACAAAGGGCCAAAGATGTGTCATACAAAAATGAAAATTCTGAATAGTCATTTATTTACTCTCATGTCATTCTAAACCTGTATGACTTACACAAAAGAAGAACTCTTTACCTTCATTATTCATCCATTTCTGCACAAGCACTGATATTTCACAGCCGTCACTTCCCTGAACGACAGAGCCGCAGCATAATCTGACAGCGTAATTCAAGTGAGGCTCTAGAGGCTGACTAGAGCCAAAAACACAAGTGACCTGCAGTCTCGGAGTCAAGTCAATCGCTTTATCTGTCCCTCCTGACCGTCTCCAGCTCACCACACAGAAGTGCTCTTCAGAGAGTTCAGCATAGATGCTCTTAAACTTTAATTCTGAGTTACTGACGATAACTCAGTTGGTCACATAAAAGACTGACAGCTACAGAAAGCTATGGGAATTTTTGCCCCTTCTCTGACCGGTCACATTAGCCTAAGACGGTACGTTCATGACCACCGTTTCACTCCCAAAAATAAAGATTCACCTTAGAACACTCTTCTTAAAAATGATTTTGCTATCTATAGGGTTCATGAGCTTTATGCAGGCCTATATGAAATCAAAGAGTCTTTTTTTCTTCTATTTGTTAATAAATATATTTTAAGGAAATATGTGAAACAAACATAAACAAGCCATCGATAGGTAAAAGCATGATAAAATTAACCAAAATGTTAAATATACAAGCATGCAGGTTTCCTAAAAGGATGACAAGAAGTTATCTGGGACATGGCAATTATGTCAACCATTCATTTAATTAGAAAATTCATTAATATTTACATATTTTATTGACTGTATGGACCATAAATTGTGTGAATGGTGATGATGTAATGCAACCTCTCACCAACGTGAAACACACAAACCAAATTAAAACAAAAGATCTGTCTCGTCTTTCATAATACTGTTGAAATTTAGCTAATAAGAACACACATTTAATCGGGCGTGTAGCATCTTCTAAATTCAGATGGCTTGACAGATGCCATGAGATATTCATTGTATTATTAGTGTACAGTGACAAGTGCTAAAACACACACAACATATGCAAAAAGAAACGGGACAGGAGAGAAGAGAGAGAGTGATTTTGTGTTTGAGCTTTAGTCGTGGCGTATCAGTCTGTATCAGGCTTGCATCCCAAGTCGCTCTCAGCGGTGTGCTGGGCTGTGTTCCATATCAAAGACCCACAGCAGCACACTTTAATCCTCTCATATCAGAGCTGTACACTCCATCAACACTGATAATGCTCTTCAATTAGCACTCAGAGCAGCACAGCTGCACGTATCTGCTGTTAGCGCTGCACGAGAGCTTCCTGCGGCACACGCCGTCCACCTCTGACTTCTGTCAGGTTCATTAAACGAGTCCTTCAAAGCCATTCGACAGGGTTTACATTCATTCTACTTTAACTACTTGATCATTCTCATATGCTGTGTCTCAAAATCCAATGTGTTGAATGATGCTGTTGATATATATCTATATCTATATCTACATATATATATCGAGATTTTCTTTTGTTTATAGATTTTGAGACAAAGACATATTTCCTGCATCCGTATCTGTTAAAGTCATCTTCTATGCACAAAAGCATATATCTGTCCTTAAACAAAAACTAGGCTCTTCACAAGCAATAGGTGGATTTTGTTTTCTTCATGGCAGAATAAGGCATCAACATTTTGATTACGACAGGTTCAATTTATCCATCTGTCCTCTGAAAGTCACAAGGCCAGACTAAATGAGTCATTCAATTACTGTGCTGGATGAACGATTGCGCCGCTTGGTTAAGGGAAATACCTCATTTATATTGCATGGCTCCATTGTAGCTTTCCCAGCAGCGCCCTGCGCCCAAAGCCGCTCTGAAGCAGCTCTTGTCCAAACTTACAGGATTTTCCAATCTGTCTTAAATGTCAAGGATTCATTTAGTATTCCTGCTCTATTTTAGGAGATTGTTGGGAGCAGAGGCCAGAGAATCTCACAAAGTCGCTGCACTGCAGAATTAAACTATTAGAGAAGTTGGGCAAGCACTTACAGCAGATACTATGAAGAGAGAGGAGCGAGGGAGAGAGAACTTATCAAGACAAAGAGCTCTGCAAACAACATGAGAAGACAGAGAGACAGATGAGATGAAAGAAAGAGAAAGGTGGAACAAGCAGAGAAAGAAAGATCGACAAGCAGAGAGTTTTCATCATATACAGTTTACTTAAAATCATATACTTAATATGTTGAATAAAACACAAAATGGATATTGATAGTCGTCTTCTCTTATCACAATATCATTAATACTTTATATTACTGGCATTTCCTAAGAAATGTTTAATATATATATATTTTTTCCTTATGAACTCAACATGGTAATGAATATTATAAATAAAATCAGTTTCTAATTAAAATATTAAAAAATATTTATTAAATACTATAAAAATAAAATATCTCTTTAACTAACTAAAAGCACATCTATACTGACAGCAAGTAAGTAACAATATAACAACAGCACAGTCATTAGAAAGTATTAGATTTTATGAAATTTGTGATGTTTTGTGGTTTTCTGGATTGTCACTCAAACACATTCAATCCAAATTAATCAATAATACAATTATATCCATTGCTATATTCTTACCAACATTTCAAAAGTTGGTTAAAAAGATAACACAACTACTTTCAGAGTAACACCCTCATGTAAAGAGGTAAACTTTAGCTCTTTATTTCCACCCTGTTAGGTTCCATCATGTTAATTTTCTTGCCATTGTGTAAATACTGTAATTATGAAGTTTGAGTACCTGTGCTTGACAAGCATATTTCTGAAAGTCTGAATTATCCATTTTATAAACTTTTAAATACGACACAGGGGTACTAATGTTTATGAAAACTTCAACGAAAATGACCTGATAAAGGAGAGGGGAAGAAAAGACAGAGAAAGTCGAGGAATGTAAAAGTGAGACAGAGAAGGAGGGGGTCTTTTGTTTATCAGGCTTTACCCAGCAGCATGCTGCATTTTCATGAAGCCAGTCAAAGAGAGGCAGCATTCAGATTCTGAACGCGGAAGGTTGATTCATTATTTAATGCTCACATTAGCATGAATGTATTAGTGCACAGGTCCCCTTGGAGACACCTGCTCTCACATCTCCCTTTCCACTTGATATTCTAGAACTTCTTGTCCTCCCAATACCAAAAGATTTCCTTTGTCCTAACTCAAACAAAACAGGTCACCAAACAGCACGCTGAGTAGATGAAGATCACAGCCCAGGAAAAATCAATCGATAAACCTCACGAAAGCAGGTCTAGGTCATATTCAACCTGGAAATTAAATGCAAAAATATTTTACATTCCGAAAATGAAGCCTATTTTAGGACCGTTAGGATTTCTGTTGTGATGTAATTTTTTATGACAGTTAATTTTCCCTGCAAATTCTCATTACTGTAACGCATCCAGGTGTTTCACAAATAATTCGTATTATTCTCCCACGATTCTCATTAGATTGGTAGATAATTTAGGTTACAATGAAAACTGTAAAATCACAATGCTTTCATTGAAATTACCGTAAATAAAAGCAACACA
Organism: Beaufortia kweichowensis; assembly: GCA_019155185.1. Classification (NCBI taxonomy): domain Eukaryota; kingdom Metazoa; phylum Chordata; class Actinopteri; order Cypriniformes; family Gastromyzontidae; genus Beaufortia; species Beaufortia kweichowensis. The sequence goes on from CM032804.1 coordinate 7,106,890, forward strand.
AAAAACATACTATTATTCATTTATACTTTTTCCAAAAATATATCAATAGGGAATTTCAAATCAATGGGTAAAACTATTGAAGTCAATGGTCAACTAACCATAAAAGACACAAAAAGACACCATGAAAAGTTCTATTATAAGAGCAGCTTACATAAAGTATCCAGAAATATATTATCGATGTGTCTGATCTGTCTGGTAAAATATGACCTGTGCTTTTGACGTGTTTGTGACAGGTTTCATAAGATTCACCCGATAACAGATGTTCCATTTCACAGTTGCCATAGGAATGTATTCGCTTTCTCTACGGCACAAGCCTCACTTTTATTCTTCTACAAAACTCTTTTCTTCTTCTCTCAGTAGCCATATGCTCTACTCTGGCTGAGCAGTGACAAGCAGAAAGAAACATGTAAGGAATGAGCAAGCAGGAGCGAATCGTCTTTCCAGCACTTTTGAGGGAATACTTTGTATTGTTGACTGAGATGCCCCTGACATTCTGTGGCTTTGTCTGGTTTTGTTGGGGTTTTATCTTTACAAAAAACATCTATTCAAAACCTGTCGAGCTGTTCTCCAGTAAAAGCAGGAAGCGAATAAAGTTGAGCTCATGGGGTCTGCGCACAAGAGTCATTGGTGTTTCTGTTCTGTGCTGTCTGAAGCCACGTGTTTGTGTGCTTTTTACCTGAAGGAGAGACAAGATCTCTCAAATAAAGAATCAGATCATGTGTACTTAGCGGCTTCACCCGCGCTCAAGTGCTCTGGAGCAGCACTGGCCTGCTAATAATAGAGAGAGCTGGAGATTTTGGTAAGGGCCGTGATGTGAATATTAATGGTTCGGGTCAGAGGTTGCGGTATCTTTTCAAGGCTGCTGCGAGCAAAACTGTGATGACCACTGCTAATAAATCTGCTGAAAACTGATTCATTATGCATGACGTGAGGTCGTAGAATTTCTTCCTGCATTTTTATTCAAAGCTTAAAGTGGGCTAACCGCAGAGACAGCCAACTTAAGCAACTTTAAGTATTGACTCGAACCTGCTGGTTTCGACCCCTTTGTACTACTAACAACATGGTCAAGATTTGACAGGAGCCAAAAAGTGTTGTCCATTGACAGACACTGACAGACAGTCAAAAGTAACCTGACAAAATTGGTTATTGGTTTAGGAATGTGATGGGATACACTGGCAGCTCACCCCTTTGCAGATGGCCACAGCTTCCTTGGACATGGATTTGGGATACGAAACATGGTGCTCCATGATGGACTGAAACAACTCATCCTCGTCTTCTCCATCAAACGGGGGCTATGAAGAGACACAGAGAGGTAGGAGGAAGAGAGAGAGAGGTGAAGATAAACAAAGGAGATCATTTGCTGGTACTATAAATGGTAGGCAATAATGGCATGGATTATGTCTCATTTGCTTGTAATTTTCTCACGTTCCACCACAGAAGTTTGCGTTCCATTAACAACAGGAATTCGAAAGTCATCAGCATAATAAAAAGCCTCTCTGTCTTGTTCTTGTTTGTTTAGGGAAGACTAGAAAGTGAATCACAATGTCTTTTGTGAGGATAACTCAATAGCGGAAGTCTCCACTGAAAACAATTCAGATTTGCTTTTCTCTCCAGCGTTCAAAGCTTGACTTGTTTTGAACAATTCATAAATAATTGACTGAGCCCGATAGGCATGAAATACTTGCCGTTAGTCTCGGGAGATTTGCAGAACGTAATTAATAAAAACTGACCTTGAGATAGCGAGAAGTTATTTACTGCAAGCGGCATAGAGGAAATGAAACGCAGAGAGTATGACAGGCCTAAAAGGTACAGCCCCCCACAAGAGCCTTTTCCCCATTTTACTGCAATCAATCATTCATCAGGATCTTTTCTTGATTCTAGTAAAATACCTAAACATCCTAAAAATAAGATTCATTTTCTTAAAAGTGACATTGTGTAAAAATTTTTGTTTCTAAGTATAAACCTCTCAAAATTGTGTTAGATTTAAACAAGCTGTTTGGGGTAATCAAATAAAGCAGTAAGCCATAAGAACCTGTGATTCAAGAAAGTCAATCAAGGTAAATTAAGACAGTTCTACGAAATGACAAAGACACAAATGTTTATTAAACAGTTCAAATAACTATTAATAATTATTGTAAGAGAACAAGTTATACATTATCGCATATCTATACATTAAGTACATCAAGTATATTTATTTTGTTGTGGTGATTCTAAAACAATTAGGATGTTTTTGTGTTGATCTGGATTGTCTTACCTGTCCAGCCAGCATCTCATAAAGTAAAACTCCAAAAGCCCACCAGTCCACTGACTTTCCATACGGCTGGTAAGCTATAATCTAAAACACACACACAGAGGGCACAAGTGTATCAGCCATGAGCATAAGGCGTAAACAGAACCAATTACAAAAGGGTGACACTTCAAGGACAAGTGTAAATATTAAAATCTAAAGCATCCCATCATGCCTTTCATTACGAGTATGGAGAGTTCCAGAGGCACTGAAGTGTTGACATCGCTTTCAACATGTGTCACAATGTGTTTTATGTAAAAATGTCTCAGACACGATATGAAACGTGCAGCTAAACCGTTGAGCTCTAGATGATCTAAAATGGCTCCTCTGTGTTAGTGGTTGATGTGAATCCATCTCTAGCTCATGGTTCTGTTGTTAGATATGGAGCGGTACCATCTGCTGCTCTGTCAGACAAATGCGAGATATATAATCAACTTAACCCTCTGCTGCCTTAGGGTAACAAACCCATTTTCTTTCACTTTCAAGCACATAATGCATTTTAGATGGCAATACAATGGTAAATATTGAAGGGGCAACTTTGAATAAAAACAAGATAGAATGTTATTGGTTACACTTTATGGCCCGACAGACGTTTCTGGCACTGTGTGCTGTCTCTATAAAACATATGATATGTTTTTTTACTTTTTGTGTTATTTATTATTGAACCATCCTTTGGTATTTATTTAAGCTTGGACAAATTCTTTTAGATTCTGTAGCTGTTAGTATAAATTCCCAATAAAGTACTACAATATTGTTTAGAGTATGTGATTAATAGCATTGTTTTTTGCTGTTTGAACATTTTTAGTATTCTGACATTCTGTAGCTCGATGGCACCACAAACAAACGCTTATATAGTTTTGCTGAGTAGTGGCCTAGTGAATTGTGTGTGACATGAGAAAATGCCTGGGTGGTGCAAAATAATATATTGCAAAACATGCATCTTTATATCTCCATATTCTATCTAATTTGCATACAAAACATTGTATTTAATATGGTAACAACAGGATAAATGAATCATTAAAACAAATTGTGGTGTGAGCTGGTTACATGGCACAGATATCTGTATATGTATGTATGAATGAGACCCAGCGCAGGTACATAAATGACAAACTCGATTATACACATGTAAAATATATATAGGCCAGTGGCTTTCCTCACTCCCCGCACACTTTGCCGGTTATCGACACAAATACAGTGGAAGTGAGTGCCCACCTCAGGAGCGATGTAGTCAGGGGTCCCACAGAAGGTCTTGGTGGTAATTCCATCATGCATGTTCTCCTTGCACATGCCAAAGTCAGCGATTTTGATGTGACCCTCAGCGTCCAGCATGACATTATCCAGCTTTAGATCTCTGATGGACAAAGAAGAGTCAGAGCCAGAATAACACTACATAAAAATGAGTGTTAATATACATACAGTGAGGAAGCAAGACTCAGTAGAAAAGGGATGGTGTGGAATTTAGATGGGATTTCATGGCCTAGCGTATAATGTGTAAGTGTGTGTTACTGCAGCAGCTTTATAAAGATGAGCAGCACACAGCGCCGGATGAGTTTGATGAAGGAGAAAAAAGGGAGAAGCGCTCTGTTAAGAATTCATGAGTGTTGTCTGTTTATAGTGAAACATGCCATGTGAGGGTTGAGCTCAAGTGTTTGGCGGTTTCCTGTTAACATCTTGGATTACAGGCTTACTTCCTGTTCGATCTACTGAGGGGGTCTAACTGGATACAGTAGTACAGCGATGAATCATTTTGGAAATGTAGTTAAGCACATGAGCACACAATGTCTGTGATACAGCTGTGTGTGTGTGTTTGAATACATCCATCCAACAGATCACATTAAAGCCATCAAATTATTATTATTTTTCATAAATATATAAATACTGATAATAAAATAAATTAGTTAATAGTGCAGTTTTCTTAAACTGTCACTGTTCAATAGGGGGAACACATAATATTTCATAGTTGAATTGTAATCTAATCACAACAAACTATATATTGATGGAAATAATAAATATTTGACATTTCATAACAATAAACATAAACTAAAAAAAATCAAAATGTTAATGTTATTTAAAAAATCTAAAATAAAAAAATTTTTTTTAATTGTAGTAAAATTGTAGTTTAGATTGCATTTTCATGTGTATTCTCAATATGTACAGTCACAATTATCAGGTTAAACTAAAATTTAATAATCTAAAATATGTCATGTGACTAACAGTAATTAAGCTTAACTTAAGGCTTCTTCTATGATCTCTATAATGGTTAGTGGTTAGCAGGAAGTCTCTTATTTTGTATGTGTGTGACTGCCGTCTTGACTTCACTCACCTGTATATAATACCCTTTACATGCAGGAAGAACAGGCCTATAGCGATTTCTGCCGCATAGAACCTACACACAACACACAAAATGAGTTAGCATGAATATAAAAGTCTGAACAAAGAATACATATAATCATTTCCAACATGAATTGGAGGCATCTTGTATCACCCAGTGGGTCAAACATGCAGTTTAGTAGTCTTGATAACATAAATTTGCATTTTTAGACAAATCATAATAAAGTATTCCAGAGAGGCGTCTTCTAAATCAATATAGCAGCCAGCTAAAGGTGCAGTATCTGCCGAGACCATAAAGACAGAAGATCTGTCCTTAAAAAAGAGACACAACAGAGATAAAGCAAGCCAGATATCTGTTATTAATACGAGCGTGATGCTGTAATGTTTTATTTATCAGATGGCTTGCTTGTCTGTCACATATTTGAGAGCAACATTTGAGGAGAATTACTGTAGCACTCTTGTTCAGTGACTAATGCAGCTGGGGGTGGAGCAGGAACAAGCCTCACTACACAGTCAGATTATGTCAAAAGATAACTTCTGTTTCCAGGCCACAGCGCCCACTTACACTGGGCCAGACAGAAAGAGAGAGAGACCGATAGAAACAGAGAGAAAGAGACAAAACGAGAGAGACAGAGCTAGAGAGGTGGTGGGAATGAAACAGCCAAAGAAAGCACTTTGTGGCTAATGTATCTACAATAAAATACTATTTATTTTCATTATGGCATAATACACTGCAGGTAAGTAAGTCCGCCTATTTCCATCTCATTGTTCCTTTTAACAAGCATGTGGAAACCAGAATCTAGTCCTGTAACAACAGTTGCTCCGAGTGTTCTCTGCCCTTCCTTTTCTTGGCATAATCACCCTGACCTTTGAACTACACTGAGCTCCACATCTAAGACAATGACAAGGCTCCTCACCTCCTCTGAGATGGGCTAATTCTTTATGATAAAGGGCAGACAGCAAGCTGAAGTAGAGCAAATAGAGATGAGGCTTGTTAGATTTGAAGAAAGAACCTGGCTTTGGGAGGAGATTACCGCAAAGGTCAGTTCAGTCGTCTACTGCATCTGCTGGCTGACGCCTATGCTGCGGATCTCCTGTCCTGACACACGTCTGTCTTTGGAATGTAGGTTTGTATGCTCATTCACTCATTAAAAGCTATTTTACAGGCAGAAAGCATTGCTTGTGGTTTGTAAAGCATTATGTTGTACACATAATGATGTCGCCAATTATAATGCTAAACATGCTGCATAACGATTACTCTAAATATTGCATTATTAGTTACATGTAAATGATAGTTAACAAAAGTAAAAAAACTAAACCCAAACAAAATATGACTTGTTTCTTTATAAAATGTGGGGTTTCATTTAAGAAATGTATTCGGTAAAATAAAAAACATATTAACCATGAATAGAAATTGGTGCGATTGGTGGAATTTTGCTGGCTGTACAAGGTCCTGCACTTTGTCCACATAAAAACTAAATTGTTAAATGGTTGTCAGTAAAATTCTGTATGTACTGAATTTGATGAAGAACATAATCTCAAAAAAGTTGAAGTATGTTCATTCTACCATTCATCATGTTTTAGATTCATCACTGGATGAAGAACGCCACCTGTGTATTATTCACTATTTTAACAAACTTGTGGAAACATCCCTTCATCTCACAATCTCAGTTAAACACTCATAAACTAATGTAACATTTGATCTGAAGATGAACACCAGAGAGTGATATGAGAGGAAGCTTTACACCTTTTTTCTTCTCCTACTTATCACCTCATCAAACCACAGGGGGCAGATGAATTAAGAGGCTGAAGAATAAAACTGTGAGAGAGAGGGTCAGAGATGGGGTTAGGCTGATCTGGCCTTGGTGCACCAAACTAAAGATTTTGCTGAGTGGACACCTCTCATCATCAGGAGGGCAGGATGAAGAGGACTGGTTTGAGGCCACTTTGAAGTGACTGCTAACACAGTACAGCAGAAACTGTGAGCAAGAATGTATTGGTGGGATCAGGTCATTGGTGAACACAACAGTGGGCTTATCAGTGGACTAACTATGAAGCCAATAATCTAATATATCAGAAAATCCTAAACTGCACAGACAGTGATGAGAGCTGTACTCACACAGCGTGGGGTTCCTTGAACTTGCCGACCTGCTGGATATGGTACATGAGATCTCCGCCATTGATGTATTCCATCACAAAGAACAAGCGGTCCTGCAAAAACACAGAGACAACAGGAAGAACTGAGAATAGATAGCACAGGCAGCCAGACAGTTAAACATCTTTGCAAGACACAAGTTTAATGACATATTCATTGAGATCCATTCTTGTAATAATTACTTTGGTTCAAATGTGTATAGAATAAAACAAAATAGGTGAATATTAGGCTGGAGTGGAAGACCACACTGTTTTTTTAAAGATATAAAAGATAGACACATCACCTTTAATTGGCCATGTGTGTGCATTGATTTACACTGTCACAAGCCTGCATGAATGTTTGCTTTTAGTGATATTTCTTATGGTTTAACAGATACACATGAGATCCCAAGGCTGAAAATAAGCAGGAGATCTTCATATCTGTTATTTTCAGCAACATTTTCCTTAGGCTCATTTTATTGGCGTTCCTCCTGTAATGATGAGGCTTATTTTGCATCAGTTGCGGGTGGTGTAATTTCCTGCAGTGGTGGTAGCGTGTGTATGCTGGTCAGGGGAATTAGAGTCAGGGAGGATTAAGAGACTGAAAGTGATGAAGAGTGTGTATGTGTGTGAAGGGAGCTTAAAGGAGGTCCCATCACTGTCATGAGAAACGAGGCGGGCGAGAAAGTCTTTACCTCACTCCACTACACACCAACTACTTAAACCCCCATCACTACAACACTTCATCGTACACACTCACACACATCTGACTAACCGACATTATTAACTTGAGGATAATCAACGTGACTGCAGCTGTTTGGCTGTCAAACATCCCGTGTGACAGATTCCCACCCATTACCATTCTTTTAACCAGGATTTATTTGCTTTGAACTATCGCATGCACAAAATAGAGGATGATTTCATGACATCTTTTTGTTTTAGATCCAATGCATTTAAACAAAAAACAGAAGAAGAATTTCAGTCGTGTGACGTCACGATCCCCTCCGCCCCAGAGTCTCCTCTGTTTCTGACTCAGTCTCCTCTGTTGCTTTACTCTCACTTCATGTCTCAATTTCTGTGTGTCTTGCTATCTGTGACAGGGTCTCATGCGGCGCTCAGTGGGATGCTGGGATACAGCAGTGCTGCTTGTCAGAGCTCTGCTGGGGCCGGAGACGAGAGTATGGCACACTGCCCCCCTGTGAGCGTGTCACATTCACATGACCACACACGTACACCATTCTTGTCGATTTACAAATGACTGCAGTCTCAAAGCAGCGCGTGGGGGTTGGGGAGGGATTTATGTGTCCGTGTTCATGTGTGTACCTTTGGCCATGTGCAAAATGAAAGAAAGCAAAGCGATGTGTGTTCACGTCTATGTTGGAGGATGTACGGATATTCCTTTATAGGAGGGAAGGGGAGAGAAAAGATGAGACGAGGAGAGATAAGATGAGATGAAGAGAGGTTAGATGAAGAGAGATTAGACAAAAAAAAAGAACAGACTGGGCTTGATAAAAGATAAGATGAGATAATACAAGAAGAGACGACATGAGAAGAAGCCAGAAGATACAAGAGGAGACAGGACACAAAAACAGATGAGAAAACAAGAGAACATAAGAAGAGACGAGAACACATAGAGAAAAAAAGAAGATATGAGAATACAAAGGAGACAAGAGAAGAGGCCAGGAGAAGAGACAAGATGAGAGAACAAGAGAAAAGTGGAGAAGTAATAAGAAAACAGAAAAGAGATGAGAAAAAGAGACAAGAGATGAGAAGATGACACAGAAAGAAACAAGAGGATGAGAGGAAATACTATAGGACACAAAACGAGACAAGGAAAGTAGGAAGAGGAGGCCGTACCATGGTCTGAAAGCAGGAATGCAGTTGAGTAAGAAAGGGTGGTTTTCCTGACAGGGCTAACACTCTCTTCTCCACCATAGTGCATTCAACATCATCATCCTGGATCACCACATCCTTCTTGAGGATTTTTATGGCATACAGCTCATCTCCTCCTTTCTTCTCAGCCAACATCACCTAAAAATCAAGAAAGAGAGAGAACGAAATGTTAACAGAGCCACCAAAACCAGTATATAACTGAAGCATTCATGCAAGGAAACAGAAGGATATAAGCAAACAAACACCCGAATACAGCACAACAACTTCATTTATTAGCAGAGAAAACACTGGCCTTTGACTGCAGATCAATACAGCAGGAGCCGCAGACTTTACACTCATTCTCGGCACGTTTAAAGCCTGTTAGGCCAGAGAACACAGCTGCAGTGGCCTTAAGACTGTTATTACCCAATGAGGCACAGATGAAATACGACGTGATTACAGGCTCAAAGACACAGAATCACACGCACATGAGGGTGAATGAGGAGAAATGACGGACGGGAGAGACAAAGCTCTCGCGCCAGCGTGAGAGAGATAAGCAGATTTGAGTGTGCCACAATGGGATGGTGAAGGAAATGGTGAATGATGAGAGAGCAGATTTTAATTGTACTCATTTTTAGGATTGAGCCTGAAGGGAGGCAGAGTAAAAGAGAGGAAAAAGGAGAGAAGAGTAGGACAGAGGGAGATAAAGAGGATGAGAGTAGTAAGGAAATCTGGTCTGCTTAAAGGTCCTAAACTAATTATTATTTGGCACTTTTTCGGTAGAAATGCATGCTATGGATCAGAAACAGAACAAAAGGTCATAAAAACCTTTCGGTTCTGGTATTTTTTAAACTGAAACCCTACTGTTAAGTGAAGGGACGAATGAAAGCCAAAGAGACGAGTAGCAGTCAGGCAATGCAAAAACATATTCTCCATTACTGAAACGTCTGTGAAAACATCTGTTACCACACAAACACAAATATACTCGCTCACCTCATTCACAAGTAATGAAAGGCAAACAAAGACCATCCTTCACACTCATCACTGTGTGTGTATCAGTGTTTGTAAGGCACTAACACACAAAAAATTGGGTTCACTGATTTGAGTCTTTGCTTGGCATTTTTTTGTCTGTAAAGAAATAATGCTACTGAGGTTTATGAATCAGGCTGTTTTGTAGTTGTGCAAGTAGTAGTATTTAATGTGAATTGACCTGATTTATACTTAACACCCTAATGAAACTGTTGATTCATTTAAATTACTCATTGTTTTTGTGTGAGAAAATAACAAATATGAACACAACTCACTTATTTTCACATCTTTTGTGACATGGCTTCAATTTTGGTTGTTATGATTGTTTCAGTGTTATACATATTCTGTACATATATGTTTACATGTAAAATCTGTAGAAAGTTTGTACATCTTTTAACATTTTAAAAAGATTGAAATTGCATTATATTTTATATATATAACTTGTAACTTATAACTTATATATATATAAGTGTAAGTTTGCACATGATGCATTTAACCCGTCCAGCGTGTGAAAGTGTCTCTCAAATGTTTCCCCTCACATTCTGCTTCAAGGTCACATAATAAAAATCCTGACAGAGGAAAAGTAATGCTTGAACAAACTTTACGGCAAGGCGGAGAGAGTCTGGCTTTTCCTTTTGCCTCTCTCCTGAAAATAAATGCACATATTGAAATGAGCAGAGTTATTTCAGTGTAAAGGCAGCCCCAGATGGACACCTTGTGACTGGCAATGGGAAAAGAGAAGCGATAGACTTCAACGTTACAGAGGACACCATCTGCTCCTCACAGGATCTACACCCAAACACACACACACACTACTCTGGCAGCATAGCAAGCAGGTCACATCCATTTCAACGCATTCATTACCGCTGCATACCTGTTTAGAAAAACGCAGATCAAACAAAAGGTGCATGGCTGCACACGGTGCTTAAAAGTCTCAAGGACATTCTCAGCAAAGGCCAAGTCTGTCGGGCACCGGGCGAGAACTGTTCACGCATCAGTTTTTTGTGAAATTCATGAATACAATATGATCAATGACTGTATTGCTAACATAGAGATTATTGACACATGCAGTATAATTTTCTTAATACCACTAAATCAGAAATGGAAACAACAAAAAATAGATAAAAGCATGTTCTGTGGTTCTGTGTGCTGTTTTGACCGCATGAGTCTACAATATTATGAAGGACCACAAAGCCATTTGTGTATAACGTCTGGTCTCCACTGAGAACGAAGGTGAAGGACCGAACTGGATGGATGACCGTCACCGAGAACGATAAGCTGACATTTTATTTGCTGTGATGTGGAGAGCATCAAACAAAGTCTCATCTAATGAGGCTGACAGAGGTCCACCGCTACACCTCAACATATCAATATCATTTTTAAAGCTTGTTGCCATGGCAACTGCCAGCAGCTGGAACATAAGCCTACTTAGAGCATGCCCACTCATCCTCCCATTTCCCTTCTTCCTTGCTTTTTGTCCTACGTTCCAGTAATTTTGGCTTGTTTGGAATGACCTTGTCCCGACTGAGATTATCTGCTGCTCTAAGCACCAGTACAGTATGTCTAATAGAAACACCTCTCAGACGATTCAGATTCAGCCAGAAAGTTACCTTTCCAAAGCTGCCTTTGCCCAGCACCATGAGAAAATTGAAGTCGGACAATTTCATGCGATCCCGGTTGCCATTGTTGTCGAATTTGGAGATGTTGGAGGATGAGCTGTCTGTTTTGCTGGGACCCATTTTAGCTCTCTGTTGAGAAATAAAAAAAATTAATAATAAGCTTGTATTAGATCAGGGTTATAGAAAACATAGACACGAGATTCAAACAACCCCCCACACAAAAACGTGTTTGTTTTTCAAGCACGACAGAGATGTTCATTGAACTCAATTGTTTTTATACTGAGTTAATGACATTTTGTATTCCCCAATTTATCCATATCATTAAAAACTGTTCAGGGTGTTTTTAAAGTTCATTGTTTTTCTACCATTGTAAGAACTTTCCATTGACTTAAGTATTTCCATTGATACTTAAGTATCTTAAGTATCCATTAAATTTTATTTTTAATCTTGTAACCTTTACATAAACCATTCTGCTCACTTACATTTTCATATCAACATTATTTAGTTGGTTTATTAAGCATTTTCTTCATGGCTGGTCAGCTTTTCCCTACAACATTTTAAGAAGTTTTTAACAACGTTTTAAGGTTGTACTTAACACATACACACAAACAGGCAAACAAGAACGAGACAGAGTCTGACAAGACTGACATTTATTCATTGTTTGTTTTCTTTGTTGATGCTACAAAATGTCTAAAGCAGGTATATTCATCATCTCCCTTCTGAATCTGTCAAACACATGATTTAGCAAACGCTGGGTAAACCTGTCAAACACTATGCCGATAAAGCAATTCTTGCTATTGCGTGTATAGAGAGTATGTGAGTTTGAAACAGACAGTACAAAAAGACATAATAAATATGTTTTGGCAGCATTTGTAACGACTCTAAAGTGTCTGTTAGACAGAAAGAAAGTGGGTGTGTGTATGTTAAACTGTTACTGTGTGTGTGTGTGTGTGTGTGTGTGTGTGAGAGAGAGGTTTGCTCTCCCAGGGTGGTGAACGTTTAGCTTTTGGCATGGATCTGACTGCCCAAGCTGGCATGTTACCGAATGACAGTCTGTCTGTGGTTTCTTCTGTGTTAAGCGCGAGTGTGTGTGTCACAGGCCACAGTCATTAGGCCTGTCGGCTACCGGCCGAGGCGAAGCGTACTGCAGATTTCCTTGTTCACCAACCTTCTCCTTCACAGTCCACTGAGAACTGATCCATTATCTACAGCTGTGAGCCAATCACACCTACAGCAATCTAGCAACAGGTCACACACACACATACACACAGATCCTCACACAAATGCACTAAAAGCTTTTCACATTCACAACACGTTTTGCACGGCAATCGGGCAGACACATGAAACACAGAACAAAATGTCAAAATTCCACAATTACTTTGCATCTTTTGCACTGCAAATATACACAGAACAAATTTCTATCTTTGCCTATTCTATATAAAAAGAATTTAAACATAAATAAAACATCAGACGGAGACGGAAATCTGCACATCATACTGAGAATGGTTTCTTTAAAAAATAAATACTGTGTATGCATTTTGTTTCAGGAATAAACCTATCTTATTTTGTGTTCCACAGAGGAGTCATATACAGGCATGAGAATAAATAAACAATGACATAATCTTTATTTTTGGGTGAACTATCGCCCACTTAATTACCCAATTCATATCTAGCACTTTTTCTACTTCATCTCAAACATGGCACTGACACACTGTAATATGCATGAAAGGTGACTGTAATTAAAAAATCTGTAAGTTGATTTTAATTTAGACACCATCAAAATCCTTTCACATAAATTTCAACATGCCTCTCTCTCTCTTTCCCATGATTCCACTGTTATTTCCCAGCAGAATGAATGTGTAGGATTGCCTATGCTCTCTCAGCCCATCCCACACGCTACTGTTTAGCTGCCGTCTCTCTTGCTTTCTCTCAGTGTACATTCAATTTTAATTTCAAAACTGCTGCCATATTGCGAGGCTGGTATGCGGCTCAGTCTAGCATAGAATTCCATTAACCCACTCCCTACTGTTCAGATGCCACACTTCACACTGTCACTGCAGACAAACACACGGCCCGGTCAAGTCTGCTACCCACAATCCCTCCTTCCCTCTCTGTCTTAAAGGGTTGTGGTTCTGTGGATCTGTGGGCAGGGACATGTGTCCTCTGGGGGAAAAACCCATCTGAGATGCTCTCCCGCCCCAGCAAAACCACAAGCTGAGTGGGAGCATTGATCTCCGCTTATACACGCGCACACGCGTGAGATGCTCTCTGCCGCCTCCTCTTCCATCGATCGCTAGGCATGAGCAAGCGATTAGCTTCGTATCCAGCTGAGATCCTCATCACTGCACTGAGACAGTGTTTCTTTTGTAAAAGACAAACATCTCAGACTTCTTCTGCCTGGCACACACACAGATACAAAGCATTACACATTCTGTCCGACCCGGTGGCAACAACTTTTATTTGTCTGATCCAGAACGGACAGAATGGATGTGAAAGACCAGAGACAGAATTGGGTGGTGAATAAAAGGGAAAAGAGACAAATGCTAATGTGGGTAGATTTCCACTGAGCTGAATGCATCGCATTCAACGCGCCTCACTGCACACATATACCCCCATTTCTGCACAGCAGTGTGGAGGGTTGAGCGGGAGAGAAAGAAAACGCAGAAAGACGAGAGAGTTGTGGAAGTAATTTCTTCGTAGTAGTGAATATATGCTGAAGACACGTTATCAACAGGAAGGTGCTTACTACGTTAGAAGTCCTAAAGAGTATATAGTCACACTAAACCACTGGATGTGTGACCGATCTTTTTTAAACATATTTTTTAAGCTAAAATATGAACATGAAATAATGGAGTCAATCAAGCATTCATTTGATGCTTAAAAACTAACCTTGTCATGACATAAAAGGTCATATTAAAAATAAGAGTCATGCTATTGGCCCTTGAACAAGTGGAATCCATAGGAACATTCGAATCCGTATAAAACACGAGTCGAACCAAAATGAGTGAGAGATAATGAGTCATTTCCCCATCTCTGTTTTCATGCTGAGCCAAATCTGGCTACAGCTCACAACATGGGAACAAAAGTTGAAGTGAGGGTACAGCTCTGAGCGTCGTGTTATGTGGGTGTTCTGGCCCTACAGCAGGAGAACATGAGCGAATGAACCCGATACTGACACGCATCCTGAGGGAGGCCTGCCAGTCAGTCCGTGTCTGTGTGTGTGTGTGTGTGTGTGTGTGTGTGTGTGAGAGAGAGAGAGAGAGAGAGAGAGAGAGAGAGAGAGAGAGAGAGAGAGAGAGAGAGAGAGAGAGAGAGAGAGAGAGAGAGAGAGAGAGAGAGAGAGAGAGAGAGAGAGAGAGAGAGAGAGAGAGAGAGAGAGAGAGAGAGAGAGAGAGAGTTAAAGACTTAGTAGTTAAAAGGGGCTTTTTCTTGTTCTCCCACCCTGATAATACTCTTAAATAAAGCCTAAACATTTTCCCCCTCACATCCTCTCAAAGTCTCAAAGCATGCTGGGAATGCAGGTCATTCATCTTTAGCCAGCAACAACAACAGAACAACACTGATCTGAACGAGACACCAGCTGTGATGCTAATCTTTGAGAGAATGAGTCAATGTGCCTCACCATTTCAGAGAGAGAAAAAGAGAGAAAGTGAAAGGAAAAAGAAAATGAGAGAGTAAAAAGAAGTAAACTGATAAGTTAAGGAGTTTTTCCTCCTAGGATGCCAAATGCCAGCCTATCAGATGAGCTATACAGATTGACCATTTCTCCCATTTTGCATTATGCATCACACCGGTGGAGCAAACTGCCAGCTATCTTCATACACACAATCCGAGTAGAGCCAAGCCTCATATCGGGCAGTTCATAAATAATCCCATCATGCACTGGGCCCACAGCTGGGTCAGCACGCGGGACCGTTTGAATTATGCAAAGATCTGCACAGTCTTTGCTTTATGACACACTACCAAACACACAACCAGAGTGTGTATAAGGCTGGGGAAAACTTGGCCTTAGTATGAATATACTAAGAAAATGCTGTCTATTTATTTATTTATTTTTGAAATTAAAAATTGAAGTAAACCCAAGCAGTGTAAGTTCATTTCACATGCACACATTATCATACAATGTCAATTCTACTTTCGCAATGCAGTCTGTTATGTGAAATTTAAAATGATTTTCAAAGTATAGAAATACAATCACAAACCCTGTATCATGTACTGTATTAAATCGTGAACTGTATTGTTGCACCCCTACACAATCACATGATCACATTCTACACACATACACGGGCCAATATGCACAAACTGAATGTCAAGACACTGCAAAGGGACAATTTTCACATATCAATTTAGTGAGAAACATGTCTGTACTACTAAACACACTCATAGACACAGAACAGGAGGAAGAAGGGTTTTAAAATGTGCCCGAATCAATCAGTGTGGAAAAAAGCTCAGGGATCAGAGTATGCGGGCCGGTACCTCTCAGTCAGCTCTATTCTGTATTCAGATTGGGAAGTGCAGAGCAGAATGGAGGTTGACATGAGTGTGATTACTTCGGGAGGATGCTGGGATTTAGCACTGTGTTATTTATGCCAGATTTGTCAGTGAGTGATATATGCTTCACGCACAAATACCTGTTTCTCTCTCTTTTCTTTGTCTGGCTCGCTCTCTCAACATGACATCACCACTGACCCCATTAACTTTTAAATAGTTGTGCACATCATTCCAACTAAAAACCTTTTAGTTTTTCACCCTTAAAAGATTGCAACAAATATAATGTTTTCATTATATATAGTCTCGTCCTGCATGTGTTCCCATCACATCATGTGTGTGTTTTATATGCAACTAAAAAACAACACATACAAGGTGACTTTCAGGAAGCAACTCACCTCAAACTTCTGCCGGAATTCCTCATTGCCTTCTTCTCCCTCAGGTGGGACAGGAACGTTAAAGTACTCGCCCTCCTCCTGACTAAGCAGCTTAAACCTGCATGTGTGTGTGTGTGTTTGACATACAGGAACAGACAGGAAATAAAAAAAAAAGAGTTAAATGAGTAAAGGATCTCTGCAGAATCACATATGGTTCAGATTGAAGTACTAAAATCCCCACTGATAGTGTCTCCATCTGGCCCCTATAGGAACCACACTCCGCTCGCATGTTTTCCCGAAACTACACGTTCTGTCAAATTATCATTTTAAACCATTCAGATGCTTACAGCTTCCTCTCAACAGGAATGACCTTCGCTATGATCTTGTGCGGAGAGGAATCGAAGCTGTTGGTGGTGCCCTCAAACAGCTTTCAAACGTTTCAGGGACAGCGTGATACCTCGCCTCGTATTTAGCTCTTCTAACATCGGTGTATCCAGACAGCTAAAAATTAGCTTCCCGTTTCACGGCATGTGATGACCATGGCCGAGACCCAAAGAGAAAAGAAGCAACAGAAATACCAATGAAAGCATCTCGTTGAGAGAGTTTCCACCTCCTTTACGGCTACTGAAGTGATAGGAGGCCCATGTTTTCATTTCGCCTCTGTGAGGGTGTGTGTGCTGTTCAAGACTGATGATGAGTCATGGCTGCAGTGCTCTCCCCCTACACATCCTTCTTCCACATCTAGACCTCCAGAGCGTTATGTATGTGTGTGAGCATCCTTACAGTATTGCATTCCACCATAAGTTTACAGACTTATTTTACCTCATCCCAGTGAAATGGCAGATGGTGTGTGTTGCTTGTGTAGTAAGGAAGGTGCTGAGTGGTGTGTGTTGTTGGCCCTTATCATCAGTGCTGCACAGACTCTCTAGCCACAGAATTTAAACACCATTCACAAAACAGCAGTGGCAGAATGATTAGGGGGTGCTGGGAGAGGCGGTGATGTCACTACAGGTTGAATTCGGAATATTAATAGGCTTTACGTAATCTTCCTTCGTCTGATTTCATTACCTAATTAATATTCACAAGCCATTGAAGTTTCAAGCAGTTTTAGCATTCTCGGTTATATATAGGGTAAATATATTCAATATATATTCCATTCAACAAATTATACAATATTGAAGGTAAATGGATAATTAAAATCATTGACTTGCGGAGAATAGAGAAAATATCCAGAAACGTTTAATAATTTCCTTATACTTTGCTCACGCCATCCCATGTGTTCTTATATGGTACTCAAAATGGCAAAGCTCCGAAAGGCAAACACATCCATAATCAAAGTAATCCAAATGACTCTAGCAGTTTAATAAATGTTAAAAATTGAAATATACTGTCAACAAACAGATCCAAGTGATAGATTCAAATATGGTGACACATCGATAGCTCTCACAAATCTCATTGATTCTAGCACGTCTTGCATCAGACATGCAAAGGACAATTAGTCACTCGTTTACAATTAAAATCTAAACAACTAAAGAAAGGAGGTAATATGGCATGAGTGTAATTAAATTTCCAGCAAACTAATCCATTTGACATCCCACACATATATGTCATTTCTGCTGCACATAACAGCTTCTTCCTTTACTCAAAACAGCTCTGATCTCAGATTCAACAACATGTCAACTTAAATGAATGATGTGGTGAGGCAGTGAGAACGACTGAAGAGCTGAAACATCTCACCTCTAATCCTCTCATTCATACAGAAGCTCATAACATCTACAGTTTTATAACATCAAGTTTTTAGAATACTAGATCTTTTTGGTATTATATCCTTACACTGTACAGACCGCATCAGGCATGTACCTCAACTATACATGGAAATACATGTAAAATTGAAACAGAAACTCAGAGAAAAAATGAATTCCAAATGAACATTTTCGTGTTGGATGTGACCTTTCGCTTTTAAACTGTAACACTGCAGGTTCTGTCACTTCACCTGCTTCATTACAGCACATTTGAGCGTGCGCAGCGGGCTCGTACACACCCGCTCGCACTTGCCATCTGACAGTTAAGCATGCTGAAGAAGAGAGGCGTTTAGAGTCGTTCGGGTGTGTGAGCAGAAAACAGGAGTGGAGAGCTCTTACATGAAGAGCCCTACTGCAGACAGCCTGAGGACTTCTGAAAGAGCAAGAGTCTTCCAACCCAGACGAGACGGCTGATGCAGTGTTCCTGTGTCATATGCAATGCAGTTCAGTTGACTAGCACAAACTCGGGAGGTCTTTTGTAGCTTTTAAAATAACCATGTACGAGATATAACGCAAATCGATTTCTTTATGTGGGTGTGTTTATATTTGTGTGTGTGTGCGTATCAGTAGTTGTTTTCTCTGAGGAGCAAGAGAGGCAGTGCCTCCCAAAAATTTGCATGAGAAAATATCTGACAGTACAAAAACAAACTGAATATTATGAAATATAAGATGACACTGTATGTAAACAACTCATTTTTCTAAAGTAACATTGCCCGACAGCGACACCAGCACCACGTGATAATGTCTGCTTATTATTCACAACTACAGTAGTGTGCAGATGACTCTGAATGAGATAAATTACTATTATTCATAGTAAACAACTCACCTACTGACTTATTAGTAATGAACTTGAATGACTTAAGATATAAGGATCTGTTGGTAAGATGATTTTAGTGGCCATGCAAATATAGGTTAAGATGAAGGTGCACCTTCATGCCTGCTTCTTCGCATGGAGCATTTGTTGTCTAATGGTCCGAGAAGATCAGATCAGAGGTTTTAAAGCCCATAAAAAACATTTCAGTCAAGTGACCCTAAACGCTTAATCAGCAATACCAAAAACCTGTAAACATCTGAATGGAACCTTAAACTTAAAAACCTAAACCAATAAGTGGTTTCTCTTTCACTTAATACTATATTAATATAATCAAAGTCCACCACCACTATGTGTGTATGTCAAGACAGCTGGCCTGCTCACCATCCATTCACTCCTTGCTTCTGAAGCTCAGAAATGCCAAAAGACAGAGAACCCATGAAGTCGTTCCGGCTGGTCAAATCCCAGTCCCAGATCTCCACAGACAGCCTGCGGTCTTTGTCAGACTCCTTCAGATTACTGTAAGACACACAGCAGATGAGGGAGGTAGACAGAGACAAAGAAATAATGCTAAAACAACATTTGATTTTGCAATGGTCGGACAAACAGTGCCAGTAACTTCCACAAACGTGGGTGGATCGAGACTCAGAAACAGACAGAGAGCTTCCTTACAATTTGAAGGTCTCGTTCCATGTGGGATTCAGGCAGCATTTGATGGTCTTGGTCTTCTGTTTGCTCTCACTCTTGGGGTCAGGGATGAGTTTTAGTTTCACATAGGGGTCAGATAGCCCATTGGGGTCCATGGGCACCAGGTTCTTTGCCTCTTTAACTATAACAAAAAAATATACAGAATCAAATACACTTTAATTTTTGTAGATTGCTATGAATATGAAACTTTGTTATAGTTTGCAAATTATCTATACGCTAAATATGCTCTGTTTAACAGTTTTAAACCAGTTGTAATCAATTTAATCAGTTTTATGATTTTAAAGTGCTTTTTTTGTTTAAGTAAGAGCAGAAAATTGCTAAATAAAAAAATGTAATGAGGTTTGCAGAATGTTATGCAAGACAAAATACAAATACTGTATATTCAAGATTTACTATTTGAAAACGTGTCCTAATATCTACAAATCTTTTACAACTGCAGTCTGTAACTTTTGCCTCTTAATTACCATCTCTGTTTGAAACACTTTACATGAGTTGAAGTCAAATTATGTTAAACTGACATCTCCCACAAAATTGTACGCAACAGCTCAAATTATAAATCAGTATTATAAGACAAGCTTAACAGTGCAAATCAGTCTAAGGTAAGTATACAACCTTGAAAACTGATTTTTGTGTTATTGCATAATATCCGATTTGTTTGATTTTTGAACAAAAATGTTACAGATTGCAGCTTTAAGTATGTCCAAGCATTTTTTCCCAAAAAGGATTATGAAACAAATAATTTTTTCAAGTCTTTGGTATAATTTTAAGACATAAATACATTCGTTATCATGTGGGTCTTTGAATGCACACAGAGTATCCCAGTAATTGGGGTTGACCTCAGTACTTGACCAGGGCAACAATTAATGCAGGAGGCTGCTGTGGTCTTGCGATTTGTGCCTAGTGTAATTTCCATAATGAGTGGTGTGTGAAGGTAGGCTTAGCTGTTCATTAAGACAGCAGTGTACTGCAGCACAAAGTAAAAGAGACAGACTTTTGCGTGAACTGTCGTGCTTACAAAGCATGATTTCTTTCAGCAGCTAATAAATGTTACGCACAACATGTTTGTTCAGAAACCCTCTCACACGAAGCAATTAAAAAAGCGAGATCACTGACCATGCAAGAATATTTGCATGAAGATATCAAATGCTTTGACCTACGAGCGCTGAACTGGATACGCTGGGATTGTGGCTCACAAGTAGTACAAGATATGATGTTAC
Organism: Beaufortia kweichowensis; assembly: GCA_019155185.1. Lineage (NCBI taxonomy): Eukaryota > Metazoa > Chordata > Actinopteri > Cypriniformes > Gastromyzontidae > Beaufortia > Beaufortia kweichowensis. The sequence goes on from CM032804.1 coordinate 7,127,564, forward strand.
CAGACTGATTAAAAAATACTGATCTTATTAACATATAACACAGTTGATCATTCTCACAGAGGCTGTAGGCAATGTAATTTATGTGGGATTTTGCAAAATATTTAAGCTGCACTGCCCCCTCTGGGTGAAAAACAGCACTACAACAGAGTGACAAAATTTTCGGTCAGACCCAGAATGAGAACAATCTGTATCCATCCAGCAACACTACAAACCACGCCTACCGCAAGGAGTGCCTATATATGACAAAACATGTATATGACAAGTAGTCATGATACATGCAGGAAACAATTAGATTCAAGTTTATTGTCATGCCACTATTTATGATTCTTCCATGAATACGCAACATACCAATTACTAATAAGCTCAAAATATTGATTCCACAAATATTTCTTTTGAGACACTGAACTACTTAAAAGATGGAATAATGCCATTTTTGAGTCCCACAAAACAAGTTAACATGACAGCAATATCAAATTATTTGTTTATATTAAGCTTAAGAATGGAAGTCATAGGTGGTTTGAGGGCGACTAAATTCTAAAAGAGAATTTTCATATTTAGGTGAACTAATGGACAGGTATGTTATGCAACAGGTATGTAATGGGCGATTTGGGTGTGGCTTGTAATCTAAACAGATACACCTGCTCATAAATACACCTGCACTTGCTCAGATACAGACATGGCTAGTTTGAAAGAAAAATAAGTAAATCCTCTCTTACAAAATGGTAGTTGCAGACCACATACTAAACACAGTCAGCAAGTGTGCTTCAAAATTTTCAATGAGTGTGATTTTGTGAAAAAAACTGAGGTAGGAAAGAAGACACTTGTGGAGCCGAGCGCCATTTTCATATAGATACTGGTCAGTTCATTAGTTTTAAGTGACAGGGTTCTAAGGTGCACAACAGGAAGTGCCCTCATTCATCTTTCTGTATGCTCAGCAGATGTGACATTATAAAAGACAGTGTAATGGATTAAAAATGTCTTCTGCGTTCAGGGCTGCTGGTGCCTCAGTTCTTTACATGTTGTGGCTCAGGTCATTAGTCAATGGCATTCCGTTGGCTGTTATTTTATTTTAGGGGACAATGTGAATTTAGAAAAAGGCCCAAGATTGAGCTTGAGAAGATGCTAAATATGGAGCAGTGTGTTGTGGCTTATACAACATACTGTAAACACACCCTCCGCTTCACTAAGTCAGGGTTACTACCCTTCAGAAAGCACTAACTGTGCTCAAATTTATTTACTCTGTTGGTTTATCTTCCTGAAATATCATTTTATTGGTTTTAACAAGCTCATCGTCTGCTCTAGTGGAACTAAGTGCACTTTATTTTATACACAGCTATAACTCCACACTTTATTAGTACCAAATAGTGCATTAAATTCAATGATCATATTAAATGTGGGTTTACACAGAATAAAAACAATTAGGAATAAATATTCTTTAAAAACATTATTTACTGAACCTCATATAATTACAAATCTTACAAAAATAAAGCATTTCAAAGAATTGTTATGCAACACTTGCCATATATCAAGTAATTTTATATAAAATATGCATAACACAAAACATTTCTTAGTGAACTGAGGATATGAAGCCCTGAGAGTTTAAATATAGGTGATTTCCTGCCATTCAAAGAGAATGAGTATAACGCCCTCTGCTGGACACTGTAAGGATCCGTTTTGCATTCTGCCCTATGTCATAACCCCAGGGTGATTGTGTTTTGTTTTGGAGGCATGTTTGTGCTGATGCCAAGGAACGACAGGAAGACTAATCGTGCTTGCTTGTGTTGTCATGGAGATGTGTAATGTAATACATGTTGGAGTAAACCTATAGAATTTCCCAGTGTGCTTGAAAGCCCTATTTTATACTTCAGAGGTCTTCTGCCTATCTTTGTTTTAGGAAATAAAGCGTTTCCCATTACTGCTGTTATTGTTTTCGATTTTTTTAAAGATTTTAAAAATACATATTATTAATTAATATCGACAACCAATTAGCATAATCTGAAAGCTGTGATGTTTAAGATTTATTCACATTTACATTTACATTTAATGCATTTGACAGACGCTTTTATCTCTTGTGACTTGGATATATATTATATTAGTATGAACCCACAATCGTTGCGCTGGTAACACAATGTTCTACCAGTTTAACTACTGGTTTTGAAACAAGATTCAAAGCTTTGTGGAAAAGTTTAGTAATACTATTACACAAAATGTGGGTGGATAAAAATTGTAGGATTATTCATTAAGCTTTAGCATTTATGAGCATTGCTATGACACATGAAACAAATATCTTCTTCTGTGCTCAGTGGAAAAAAACAACTGGATTTTAAATTTTTGGTGTGACCTGTTCCCTAATATGCAGCTGGACATTTTTAGCACCTGACTGGGTTTCAAACACTTTGTAATGGTGAATTCAGGTTAATCATTCACCATTGTCTAGTGCTTCTTTGGATTCACCACTAGGAGGAATCAGACAACAAGATATTACCCAATCCTTCAGAGCAACACACTTTATGCCTCTAAACGGCATCTACTCGTATAACGTGTGCCGTAAGAAAAGACATTTTGCTTTTGCTTATTATCTAATTATCTGAAGTAATTTTCTGCACGTTAAGAGTGAAATGAAAGCATGTATATGGCACTGAGAGCTCCAGGATGAAGTGTTTATATGCATGCACATGTGTGCAGCAGTGATGTGTACAAGTGGGCAGCGGTGACTCACTGCTGACGGTGAGCATGTTGTTCTTGATCTCTGCGGTGATTTGAATGCGGCCCCTCCTCTCAGTGTGGTCAGTCCCACACAGACTCGGCACGTTGGCCACGCAGCGCTTATGGATGTTCATCATGCAGTCTGGATAGAAGACAGAATGAGAGCCGTTACACCCGAAATTACATGCACAAACACACACAATGTATACATTCTTTACATAAACATTGTATTAAAGATTATGTAAAAAAAACTTACAAACCAAACACTTGTTGATTTGTAGCTTTTGCATGACTGATACTGTAAAAATCCTTTCTGGGTGCTGATAAATGAAGTTATAGATTAGTCTGTCTGCTCATGATATAAAGAAACAACACCTGACCCTCACCTGTTTTCATAATTGTTGTTTTTAGTCTAGCAGGTTAATTATCTGATGATCAGCTTAGACAGTTTATATACTCTCATACTCAAAAAAACTGCCTAAAGTGTTTTTTTTTTAGCAGGGATGTAAAGGCAGTCTCAGAATGCATTATGGGAACATTGAATATAAAATATATTCACAAAAATATCACTAAGCCAGCTCATTGATCCAGTTAAATTAATTAATCAAATACGTATACTGGCCCATAGACATCTGCTAATGAAATATCTCTGAATGTATAAATCTAAGAATATGTCATTACTTTAGCAAGATGTGCTTTAACTCTTTCAGAATCTATTGTGATCATTAGTTGGTAGTCGACCGTGAAGCACGCAAACTGTACAAGCAAACTTCCTGAAGACACTTTTGTGTACACACACAAACATACACCCACTCTAATCCCTCATGTGCTTCTGCACATCTCCACAGTTCAGCGAGACGTGTGGCAGAGTGTGAGCCGGAGCTGCAGTATAAACAGTACAGAGGACCCCGGAGAAGACGACACAAGCACTGAAAACTAAACAAGGGTAAATATAGCTCTGTCAGTCTGCAACCATAAAAGCTTTGTGTCAGGTTTCAGGTAAAGATACTGCAAACAGCCCTTATCTCTACAACTCCTGTCAGATTGTCAGAGTATACGTTATACAGCAATGAGCTACTGTTAAACATGCTCTTTTGCCAATGAATATTTGTTAGGCAGGTTTTGTGGACATTCCCGCCCCAGGGTTCTGCTGAGTGTGAAGCATTTTGAATGTTTTATGTATGGGACACTGGATAAGAGGCCGGCTATGGTGAGATGGAAAATCTCTTTTCAGTCGGGTGTTTTGTGAGCAAGGCTTCATACTGTACAGGCTGGTTATGTTCTCGAGATGTTCAGCTTGCAGGGACACATAATACACACAGATCACCCATTTATCATAGTACAGAGAGATCTCACGTTCTGAGATCAGGTTTGACCCAGATTAGTAAAGAATGTTAGGGAGGAAAGCTACAGTAAAAAGTTAAGACAGACTTCAAATATTGGCTTAACATGAACGTTTAAAGAGGTCATTTCGGTCTAAAAAGCAAACAGATTCTCAGGGGTTGCCAGAGTGTTGATAGGTGGTTGCTAAGGTGTATTTAGGATGTTGCCAGGTTGGACAAAGATGAAAAGCACTTGGAATTACAGTAAGAAATTTCACCATTTGGAAAATTAATCATTTGCTGTATGAAAAAACTAATTTTAATTCAAACTGATTGTTTGACTTTGTATGGCAAAGCAGAATGAAAAGGAAGGAGAGGATACCCACGATCACATCTCATGCCCTGGTGGATGAGTCCGTACAGCAGAGAGCCACAGTGGTCACAGAAGGTGGGGCTGGAGTATGTGTGCACTTTGAACTTGTGCTTACTGCGTGGATCCTTCAGAAAGGCAAACACAAAAAAGGAAGCAGTCAGGATTGTTAGCAATAAACAAGCACTGCACATCAGGAATTTAGGTGTCGATTTCAATATTAGAAAATACGTAGGGAAGTACATTTGATACTATATAAGCAGAAATTACTGACAGATATATATCAATGTCACAGAACATTCAAACAGGTGTTTTAAGGAGAAGTTTGTGAGAAAATTAAGCCTACAATATTTAACTTGAGCAAAGAGAATTAGAGAAACCATTAGAAACGATCAGAAAGTACAACACAAATCCATGTATACGAAAGCAAATAGATTGGCAATGCATCCACAACCCATAGTGTAAATAAATTTAAGAATAAATTTCACATGACAGCTGTGCAAAACAAAAACCTATATTTATTATACTCTACCATCTGTTCAAGGCCTATATACTTAGCTCCAAGCAAAACAAACCTGGCCAACTCCTCTCACATTCACATATTTACATCAGTGCTTCCAGCAGATGTTTTATCCAAAGTGACTCACACTGCATTCAACATGTACTAGTTGAATGTACTATATACTGTACTATATCTTATATACTGTCTATTCCCTGGCAGCCGAATCCATGACCTTTTCCTGGCTTGTGCCATGATCTACCAGATAAGCTACAGGCCAAGTTGTGCCCCCAGAGGATTCTGGGAAGACATTAAATGTGGTTTAAGTTTTAATATTTAAACCTGATTTTAAATATATTTGTTATATTGATTCATATGCATACAAATGAATAAATATCACTCACTATTGTATTTATTTAGTGACAAACCTCAAATTATTTAACTTTTTTCTGAGCATTTTTTTGTGGAAAGTAGGGAGCTAAATACTGAATTTCATCAAAATGCAGAAAACACCAGCATATAGACCATTTCACAAGATGTAAACAACACTGGTCCAGAAGCACTTCCTGTTACAGTATTTTTATATTTCACATCTTCACATTAAATCTTAAAGATGTTCGTTAAACATTTTGATTCCATTGTAAATGTTCTGTTGGTTGTATTTTGTTCTGACATTAGTGTAGTGTTAAAAAACCAGGACAGGAAGTGCGTCTGGACCAGAGCTGTTTATATATTGTGAAATGGTCTATAACTTTAAAAAAAGAACAGTTTTATTTGCATCGCTCAAGCCTGATGACACCCGAGCGTCAGAGCACCAGTTCAGCAGGGCACCGCCAGTCAGCTGGAACTGTGACACACTGAAGATCCCTTCCTGTTCACCACCCCCAAAGCTCCATATCCATTATTAATATCAAGCAGGGGATCTTTTATAGCTCGCTATTCATAAGAGACTCTTTTAATATTCACCCTCTGAATAGAGCTCATGGCAGTGATGACACCTGCACACAAAAGAGAGCAGCTTCTGTAGGGTTTCTGGCCCGGGCACACACACAGAGACCCTGCTGACTACATGCACCACACATAACGTGTACGAGACTGTGTTACATACTCTTACAGTAGAAGAATATGGAATGAGAAAAGGTCAGAGTCCATTTACAAAGGCTGCCCTCGCATCCAAGAGCACACTGTGTAGGGAAGCAGAGGTGATAATGATGCTCTCGGCATGATGAAATGGAGAGATGGAGTAGGTGGAAGTGGTGAGGGGGGATATGACTACATACTCAAAATCACATATGGCCTCACAAGAGTAACCAACCAGAGAGAATGGGCAAATATTCAATATATTGTATAATATGACTTAAAAAAATAAAGATTTCACAGTTTAAAAGGGTGTCAAACTTAATAGAATAAAGCTGTGCACTAAGGTTTTAGAACACCTGTGCAATCCATAAATTATGAACCAAAATGTCAGTGTTCCTCCTGTGTACAACACATTCTGTTCTACCCCCCTTTGATTGCAGAGAAAAACCTTTGCTTTCACGAAGACATAAAGACATTTTCACACCCGATGAACTGAAGTTACAAACAGTTTCTTTTCAGAAGAAAGAAAGAAACAAACATCTTCATTAGATCTCTGAAATGGAGTCTCAAACAATCTGCCTATGGTCAGAATATATTAACTAAGCCAACTATATATAGTTGCTACATCACAATGTACCACAAACAATTTAGAGCCACATCTCTGCAACAGCACTGTGAAGACCCATTCACTAAAAAATGCATAAATGATGCAGGTCTAAGGGCTTTTTGTAGACTCATCTGAATAGACAGAAGCCAATGTCACCCTATAACACTGGCACATGCAAGACAACACTGGGAAACCGGGTGTAGTGCACAAAACAATCAAACACTGAAACCCTGAAATAAAATGAATTTGTATATAAGGGTACCTGTTGAAACAGAAATCCACTTTCATCATCTTTGTGGAACTTCTAAACACTAAAACACTTCCTCCTGTAAACACACACTGATGACAAAACATGCTTACCAATGCAAAATAACCAACACACATATTTACTAAGGTCATGGGTTGATCTTCCTGAAACACATACTTTTTACTAATAAAATGTATACCTTGTATTTGTCGCTTCAGACAAAAGAGTTTGCCAAATGCATAAATGTTAAAGAAAGTAAGTTCCCAGTCAGTGAAAAAAATTTGGCTGTCTGACTCTGAACTTGAAACTTGAAAACACACGTTTTACCACAACCCTGTTGACCTCTGTTTGAGGGGACGATTTGTACCCACAACATGGACAAACTCCACCCAAACACACACACCCAAACACAGATGACTGCAGGTGTGAGGTTCTCTGATCAAACCACTCGCTCTTCAAAGCACATGTGATCATGTAAGACGCTTTGTTCATCATTCAGCCTTCATTAAAGTGAAAGGTGAGAGGATTGTCTCTCTGTCTGCTCCTGAACGTCAAAGGCAGAATATGCAGAATGTTGGCTTTGTCATTCTAATAATAAACTGATCAGAATACTGCTGTTCTTCAGTGGACGTCACATCCAAACTGGCCAATCCAACCACAAATGAGATTAATACTGATTAAAGACCAGAAGACAATAAACTCAAAGAGGAATGACCTGCACTGTCTACATTTATTTACAACCTTCCATGTGTTCCCATACATCACATGAGAAACCTCCTATTAGCAATCTGATCATTTTTTTCAGCATTTACAATCAGACAGTGTCCTACCAATGAAATAAAAAAAAACAAAGCCATACTTAAGAAAGAAGTAAAATAAACACAGAGGTATCTTTGGGTGCTAACTAACTTCTTTTAAGTTTCTGAAGAGGATGCAGAAAGAAGTGGTGCAATTAGACTTAACTTCTCATGTGTAAAACTTTTAGTTCACACTGACAAACACAGGTGTTTGAGAAAGCCCAAAATAACTCGGCAGGAAAGGTGGCACAGGAAACAGTTACTATCATAGTTACAACTAACTACAAACTACAAGCACCAGTCCTGCTTTTTGAGTTATCAAACAATGGACTTCAAAACTTAACTACGTTGTTCAGTATGGTGACAATGTAGACTTTCTACTTTAATCAATAAGCAGGGCCGACGTGGGAAAGAAGGAAACAGGAGATGCACATGATTCATGTCAGGGCTTCAACAACAAAAACATTACGGAAGGCCAATTTTACAAGGTTACTTGGACGCAAGAAAGTGGGATGTGCTCAGTTAACAGTGAGAACATATTTCTGAGCATAAAACAAACAAACGTCCTTGCCAGGACTGGACAGAAACGAGTGATTTCACTGTTCACTATTTTTGACTGCTCTTTTTAGAAACAGAAAAAGACATTTTGAGGCATTCACATTCACTTTTCAACAGGGTTCCTGCTCCTTTTGACTTACATTTCCTTATATTTTCAGTTTCTCATGAACTGAGCATACCTTGAATTAAATGTGTAAATGGGTAGTTGACAAATATACCATAAATGAGTCTAATGTTGTGACATATAGCAAACATTTAGAAAAAAAAACTAATATTGAAGATAAATATCTCTCATCCTATTTGTAACCCTAACAATAAACATAATCTCTCTTGTGCTATTGTATATTATTAAGAGTTCTTGATACATTTTTGCTGTCACACCATAGGACATGTGGAAACCAGACTAAAATCTTAAAATCAAATTATAATGAGCATCAAAGTTTGATTTTACCTTTAAATATTACTATGATTTTAATTTTTAACATGTCATTACCCAGTTAATATTAAAGAAATCAAGGTTGTATTTTTAGAGAATGCTCTTTTCATTGTGTAGGATGATTTTATGTAGAAACTAGCTGGGTTTTCACAGGCAGGCTCACATTTGTCAACCACCCAAATATTTATTTATATTTACTTATAGGTAAATATTTACTTATAGGTACCATTTACTGTGTAATTAAAATACATACATCTCATTATTTACATTCCCTGATTCCCATGTTCTCTATGACTACGAAACATTTCTTATACCTGTATCTCTGTAGTATAAAAACATGAGACAAAAAACTGTGTCTGAATCACAAACATAAGCTGGAACTGTCATCTTCACCTACATCACACATGCTTTAAAAGGTCGATGGCAGAAGGGGTCAAAGTTTAAACTTTAAGCACTGCATTACAGTGGTTAGGGAAACCTTATAGCTGACACTTCAATCCATGCTCACAAACAGGTGCTTCATAATTATCTCACTTAAGCCCAGCACACAAATGTCATTATGTCCATCCCATGTCTGTTAGAAGAAAACACTGCTGGTTTTTCATGACAATGCAACAAGATTCCTTTCAGAAAGACTGTATGCAGAATCCTCCCACCTCTCTCACACAGCATGCAGTGCACTGACTCATCGAACAATCAGTACAGAATCAGAAGGTGCAGAGAGTTCAGTATGAAAGAGTTCAACTGGAATGAGACGACAGGCAATAGAAATGCATCGCAATAGAGCCCTCCCACCCGGTGGCCTTCAGAGGGTTCCCATGGTGATAGCCAAAGCCCATCGCCCAGCAACAGGCTGGTACCTGTCAGAGCGGGAGTTTGTGGCGGTCGTGGCGTCTGGCTGGAGGAAAAAATAGACTTCAGAAAGCCGAGCATTTCGATGTACACGTAAACACACACATACATTTCCATTTCCTCTTTTTCATTGGATTTGAGACAGTAGATGTTTTTCCTGTATTAGCAGCTGCAGAGTTTGATCGTGTTGGACGGGGGATTGTGGGTAGTGTTAAAAATACGTATCATATAAAATATCTAAAAAGGCTGTTAAAGAGGTCTTGGAATTCAGGTAACCCTGCTGTTATACGCTTATACGAGGATAACTGAAAATGGGCAAGTAATCAAAGAATTCATTAGCAATAATATGGTCTGGGATGAGAAGTGTGTGTGTGTGAGAAAGAGCAAAGAAAATAGATCTGACTACAGACACACCACAGACACCCTCAGATCATCTGATCAGTCCAGCCCAGCCAGGTTTTGGTCTTAATGCTTTGTGACAAGCAAACAGGCACACTGCTCGGCAACAGAGTGACATTTAGTTTCTCCTTGAAGGCGCTCTTTAAATAACCGCACAATGACTGGAGCATATTTACACAGAATAGCGCATCAATACAAACAGGCTTACATATGAATACATTTCTTTTCTCTTTATACCATTATACCAACATACATACAAGGTAAATCATCCAATCAGAGGGAACTATGCCTGGTGCAAAAAACGTGTTTATGCAAATGCCTGCCTGGCCCTATTAAATCAACGCCCCACGAGAGCACGCAACCGGTGTGAGAGGGTATTTATAGGCATCACCCACTTCTGGCAGAGTATGTGGGCGCATCCATGACTATCCCAGCTGGATTTTCATTAATGACAGCGGGGAGTGGGAGATGGCGTGGAAATTTCTAGAAAGGGTTTAGAAGCTTTGTGAATGACAGATGCTAAAGAAAAGTCTGAGGGGGTCTTTTTGTGCCTTTTAAAAACATTTAAGCATCCCAAAATGGCCCTTAAACAAGCTAAGGGCAAGATGCTAAAATAAAATTATATCACTCAGATTAATCAAAAAATTAAAACTGATATTTACAACTGACACAAAAGCAATATACATATTTACAGTAGTAAGGTTCGAACATTCTTTGCCATTAAATGTTCACACAGTTATCTCACTCAGTGATTCCTACAACAGACGGTATGGCCCACACAGAGATTTGAATCTGATGCCACCATCATCGGGTCATTACAAGAATTACATAAAGATTACATAAAGAACCAGGATAAATAAAAATCCAATAGAGTCTAAATTCATATAAACCTTAGGTAACATCACAAAGATGCTTTGATAAATCTACCTGTAAGTTTTAGTCCCTTGAGTGACTAAATGCTATAAAGTCATTAGTTTGCCATAAATAGATTTCATTTATCAATTCACTTCTATTACGTAAATCACATCAATATTTAGTGTGGCCACCCTTGGCCTTCAAAATAGCTTTTGTTCTTGATACACCTAAACACAGTTATTTAAAGCAGCTTTGCAGTAAGTTGTTTTGGAGATTTTCTCTCTCTCTTTTTGCAGCGAGTATTACTTTATGACAGAAGTCTGGAGTCAAAGCAGAGCAGGCCACAGGTACAGCAATACTGCTAACAAGCTCTGCTCTTACTGAATACCACAGCGCTGCAGTAACTGGCCTGTCAATTGTAGCCAATTATTCCAGTCGAGCTGTGTGTCTAAATCTGTATCACTTTTTAAGAGGTGACAATTGACAGGATAAACTGGAATTCTATTTTGCTCGATATCTGATAATGGCAAAACAAGTGAAGCTGATACATAATTTGCTTTCTTCATTTATTAAAGTAGTGCATTGATCCTTTCAATATACAGTAAGAGAGGGTGAAATAATATGATATATATTTTTTTATTATTTCAGAAAGCAGTAGGCGTTAAACACCCTTGATAAAACGTGCTAAAGACATTGCTGCTTTTTGCAGTGCTTGATCAGAGCCAACTGCTGGTATTCGACAAGTTCCGTAAAAATCACGCCCTGACAAGAAGAATAGGAGGACAAGTGAGGAAAACATGCACACAGACAGTCACACTTCAATGAACCCACCTAAAGTCTGTTCAGGACAAAACAATGGTCTGGCTTTTATTTACTACTGCAATTGGAGTTAGATATTAAAAGAGAAGAAATATTCATTCTTCTGAAGATCACACAAATTAATTTTTTACATCTCCTCGCCACTCTTTTCATTTAATTGAAAGGACTGAAGATCCTTATAAATTTTCCTTTTGTGTTCCATAAAAGAAAACAGTCATACAGGAAGAGTAAATAACAGTTTTGTCACTTTTGGATGATCTATCCCTTTAATGTGCTATAGAAGATGTGATATTAGGATGTAAATGTGAGTTTAATGAGACTACCGGTACAGAAATCCCTTGATGAATGTCTAATTAGCCCACTTCTATAATTGAAGCCTAAAATGAGCCCCTTCGAAAACATCTCCGAGTCTGTCTTGCTTCCCTGTCTTTGACATTGACTATATTTATATCTGCAATCCTCTTTAGTGGCTCTTCTGAGACTAACTAGCAGATCTTCAGAAGAAAAACGAATGACAATGTCACAGGGCCAAGGCTTCATCAAATTGATAACGGCTGGTTTACTAGTCCAGGGCGCAGGAGGTTTTTGGCAGCTCTTCTAGGCTGTCGGTGAATAAAAAGCCTGAAAACAGAATTTGCCGTGAATTTTAACCCGGTGGCTCTGGAGGAAGATGAAAGGGTGCACTTTATCTCCATGAATGAGATGAACAGTGAGTCTTCCCAGACAAGTGGTGGAGCGGGGCCAGATCAGAGAGGTGTGGAAATGTTTTAACAACATTTTTCCAGGAACCCAAAAGAGCACGTGTCACACCTCTCTTTATCTCTCTCCATTGGCTACCGGTTGCTGCCCGCGTTAAATTCAAATCATTAATGCTGACATTTAAAACCATCACAAATTCTGCACCCTCATACTTTAACTCTCTTCGACACCTCTACAACCCATCCAGAACCCTGCGCTCAGCGAATGAACGCCGACTGGTGGTACCCTCACAGAAGGGCACTAAATCTCTCTCTCGTTCTTTCTCCTTCTCTGTCCCTCTGTCTCCCTAACGCAATCCGTTCTGCCACATCCCTCACCTCCTTTAAGAAACAGCTAAAAACACACCTCTTCCACGAACACCTGACATCATAAAAAGAAAAACTCTTCTTTCCTCTACAGGTACTTATCTAGCACTGCAAAACATTGTAAACTTAGGAAAGCACCTCTTAGTACTATTGTTGCCAATAAAAGCGTCGGCTAAATGTAAATGTACATTTTAAAACACTGAAACCCCTGTGTGTGTGTGTTTCTGGGTGTGCTGCTGTGTAAATAAGATATTGTAGCAATGGACCCAACCCTAGACACTTTTGAGAGCTGAAGGGACAATTGACTGAGCAAAGGTCAATAGCAGTGCTATCAGTTGAACAGCACTGTTGCTACCATGCTTAAATAGTCCACAGAACAGCCGGTAAAAGAATATATGACTCAATCAGTCTCAAGAGTAGAGCTGTCTGTCTCTCATTAATGAAGACTGAAGCCCAACTATTATCATTGTACAAAGACACACACCTATGGGCTATATAGGTTTATCACAGTAAAAGGTTACTTTTTAGAAGTATCTTATAGAGGATGCTTACTTTTTACTCCTTACTGCATAACAGCGACAGTGAAAATGACACAGAGTGATACAATGCAAACAAATACATTTATGCACAACAAACCAGTCTATACTGCAAGCAGTCTGCTGTCTTTACTGGATATAATCTTTGCATGTATGCTGTGTCAATCTCAGCCAAAGGGAAAGTACTTTACTTTTCAATAAAAGATCATTAGTGCCATTAGGAAGCAAAGAAAAATATGATAAAGCAATGCATTACTTTGCAGTCACATGGCACAATAATGTGGTTTATACAGATAAAGAATCAAGAACCGTTCAAGAAATGGAGCAGAAATGTATTGTTCATAATTACACAGCTTCATAAGAACAGAGCCATTTCCAGTAACTATCCCATTTCACATCATTGGTCTTCCTGTAATGACTGATCTGTCATTTCACTGGTAAACGTGTTCATTCTCACCACACACACTAAACGAATCTCTGACCCAGAGGATCTCAGTGATGCAAATGTTCGCCTGAAGCAAGCTTTTCTCTATTATAATTTATTTAGTGTCGGCTTGTGGTGAGTATAAAAGAAACATAAATGTAAAAGGGATAGCTCACCCCAAAAAATTTTTTTCATTTAATTACACACATCATGTCAAACTTGACTTCTGATTCCTGCAGAACACAAAAGAAGATATTTTGAAGAACGTTGGTAGTGGTCCCCACTGACTTCCATTGTATGTACACAAAACGACTGAGACATTTCTCAAAATATCTTCTTTTATGTTTTACAGAAGAAGAGTCATATACAGCTTTTGAACAAAATAAAGATAAATAAATAATGACAGAATTTCTGGGTAAACTATACCTTTCAAATTAAAATGAATATGAAAAATGTTTTTAAAAAATGAATGACACAAGGACGGTTTAAAAAGAAGATGCATCCGCAACACTAATTCCCTTTATGAATTCACTACCTGTGTTGTGATTAAAGTGGGTGATTTGCTGTGAATGTTTGTAAACAACTCAGGGGCCGAAAATAAGCTCTCCAGCATGTTACTGGATATGCAGAGGTTTTTGTCACTCCGGCTGTCCTACACACTTCCTCAGTGACAGTGTATCTGATTAGATTTACCAGAGGATGACAGCCCCCCCACCTCTTTCTTACATGGGATTGAAAGATAGACGGGTTGAAAACAAGAGATGGAGACAGAAAAACAAAAGTCAGGAACAAAAGAGGAGAGACAGTGATACAGAATGAAAGAGGAAGAGATTTCATTACTCACGTCTGACGCAGGACCCTTATCTGCTCCGGGGCAGGAGAAGGTGACAAACTCATGGCAGCGCTTGTGCACCACAAAGCAACAGACTAAAGGAAGGAAAGAGAGAGAGAGACGTTTAGACTCAGTGCTGATGGCACACACAAACATGTATCTGCTTTGACAGGGGTTCTGTTTGATAACACATCATGCCCTGAGCTCAGCAGAAACCCTATGGGATTGAAATAAATAGCATCAGTTTATCAACTGTTTATCAAAATCTACTGAGTTTTATATATTAGTGCACACATGCTAGTAGGTTCTGATTTTATGGCCTGCCTAGAAATTTCTAGATTGCAATTGCTGGTCACTATACTGGCTAACTGCAAATGTCATCTTGTCTTCAGTGCCTCAAGTCAGAAATAAGGACAAGTGCATATTTTAGAATGGCACTGTACTATTTAATAGCTATAGCATTTGATCATGCACAACTCCAACAACTGCAAAAAGTTATCAGTCAGGGTGTGTTATATAGCCATGCTGTTGACATAATCTACATCAAAGATATTAAATATTAACAGATGTTCAGTGCTATAACTATTAATTGGTGGATGCAAAGCTTTTTATGGACGTTCTAACAACAGAAGTTCGGCCTTCCAGTTAAACGAGCCAACTGTCAATCAATAAAGACTGATATTCTTTGGGGGGTGACACTATACAGACTCTCATTCATGAGATAAAGTGCACCCTTCATCTTCCTCCAGAACCACCGGGATAAAATTCACGGCAAATTCTGTTTTCAGGCTTTTTATTCACTGACGGACTATATACATACTATGCAAAGTATGAACATTTTGTGTATGCATGATACATATTTTGCCAAACAGACCATACAAGCAGAGAACACAGCCTGGAATACTGTATTCAGCAAGTACTGACTCATTTTCTAAATTGACTGCCAAAACGTTTGACATTTTAACTAAAAATTTAATTTAATTAAAAATGCAAAACACATTTTAATGAGAAGGTGATAAAATAAAATAGAACACATACTGATCAAATGTATACCTAGAATGCACTTTAGATAAATGGATGTGCACAATGCTTTATGTAAATTTAATGTAAAGATGGCTAAAAAACACACTGAATTAAAGATGCAGTGTTGTGAGGTCAGTGTGCTAAACCCTATGACAACAGGGTTACTTCTAAACCATGTCATACCATCCAGCAGCCAATCGGCTTCAGATCTATAGGAGCTACGGTCCTACACAAACATGTACTGTACTGCACTATATGTACAACGTCCTTCTACTAATGACATCAGCACCTCGGCAGCGTGACACATTGAGGTATAAGTGCATAATTCTTACTGCTGCAGGTCTTACTCTTCGCTGCAGGTCACTGTTCATATATAATCTGTGATTCTTAATTGAGTGAGTATTTCTGATGCCCATCAGACTTTTATAGCCAATTATAGCCATTTTCTCGCTGGATGTTACATAAGAAGTCTCTCACATTTAGAGTAATCTTGCAGGATTTCGAAGTCAACAGCAAATGTGGCCAAAACGCAACAGCCAAACTTCTAAGATAGACTTAACAGCCACTGTCACCCACACAACACAATTAGTCCAGTGTGAGGAGAGAACACAGAAACAGAAAGACAGATTTTGAAGAGGACTGAAGCGTGGTTCAGTAAAGCTTGCTCTTTTCATCATTGCTTTTATCCCAAATTAGGCGTTCTCCAACTTTTTAGGTCAAGTACCACCTTTGATCAGAGCAGAACGATCAAGTACCATCTAGTTTCAACACACATTTAACAAAATTTTGAATCCCAATTCAAACACATTAATGTATATTAAAATCTAAAAACTTCCTTCTGTTTGTCTACATGTACATTTAACTCCTCTGTCAAACTGCTGCATGATCAATACCATTCTCAAACTACGACTACGACTGAAATCACTGGTTTGATTGCCAGGGAATAAATTAACTTAAGACCTTCAACATAATGTTTGTTGCTTTGTACTAAAGCATCTGCCCACACATTTGATATTAGAAATAACACATTACAAAATAAAATGTTTATATTTTTATTTTATGTAGCAGTCACAGTGAATGAAAAAAAATAATCCTAGCTAGAAAAACAAGGCCAAAACAGTTATGTAAGGTACGAGAAAACCACAGCTTGTTTACAAATAAGAACAGCTTACAGTATGATTTTTATCTACATGGTGCATGTATTCAGATACAGAAAGTTCTCATCTGCTCTCAGTAAAGGTGAACTGCAGACCAGAGGTGAAGCAAAGCCTGGCGTCTCCAAACGACTCTCTTCAAAGGGCTTATTGAGCACACGCTTACATAACAGCCGCCTTGGTGGTAAAGAATCAGCCTCAGGAGGAGTTTCCCAAACTCTTTCTCTCTCCGCCACTCTTAAAAGGTCACAATGAGAGACCGGCTCATGTAGCAGCCTGCGTCCCTTCATAATTAAACAGCCCATTAAATATCCATGCCACAGTAGCAGCTCAGCACCTCGCAAATGCACCCATGCTAAACACCCCACTTACAGCACCAAACTCTGTCCCAGAGGACACTGTTGCCCTATCCGGAGCCATTCCGAGACAAATTCAATTAACTCGTAGAGGGAAAAAACTGGTAAAACACAAGGGCTTGTTCTCCGCTGCTAAACAGCCAGTCACTTATAGACAAACAGCAATAGCACACCCACATACTCGCACACTTACAGCTCAAGCACACACACACATACCCGAATACACCCACACAAACACACATGCACTCAACATCCAAGCGTTTCTGCCTTCTGGACAACTGTGAACCTTAAAAAAGAGCCTCCAGTTATAGCAAGCCGAGTCTGGACGGTGGAACCGCAGAAGAACCTTTCACGATTTTTCTTCACACCCCAAAGACGTGCGAGTGATCCTACGTTATCCCAGAGATGACTAGATATTCAATTCAGCCCAGCTGTCAGAGAGATGCAGATCAGGAGGATGCAGAAAAGGCACTTGCGTGCTTGTTTATAGTAAAAATAAGCTGCAGCATGCAAACAAAAATTCCAACATCATGATCATCTTCAGGACCAACAACAATGTATAGAGATGCTTAATCAAACTTAGTCTAAGAAGTGGAAGGTTGAAAAACTGTCTTGTTGATAAAATGTATAGCTCGAGTGCACTGCTTAGAATAAAAGCATCTATCAAATACATAAAATGTAAAGTAAATGTACAGTATTCTATTCTATTGTATTATACATCAGTACATACACATGTACAATTATACAGACTGGGTGTTACAAATTTAACATCAGCCTTCACGAATGTCTAGTTGAATCTACTTTAATCTAAATCAATCATGTAATAAATTGAATTGATATGGGTATTGACTTACATGTCAAAAGATGCTTCATGTAAAATTAAAAGATTTAGTTTGTAAATGTGCAAAAATCAAAAAGCTTCCACCACATTATGACTTACTGAAAAAAGCTACAGTATGGCATTTTAAAAAGTAGCTATTTAAATGCTTTAGATAAATATAAAGTTTTGGTTACAAACACAGTGCTGTGATCATACAGAAATGTTAAATGATATAGATAAATACTTTTGTGGTGAATTCAATTTAACATTTGCAAGAAAAAACATTTGTTTAAAACTGTTTACAATGACAGAAAATTATACTTATTTGAAGAACAAACTTTGGGGTAAAACATCTTCCTAATTATGCTAATATAATAACCTAATACTTTTATGCAGTTTTTCCAGCCATGACTGAGTTAAACTGTCTGGAAAAATGATGTTCTTTACTGAGAAGACTCATAAATTAACCATACAGGACACAAAAGACATGCTGTTACATCTCATATGCAACATTCACACACTGTGACATTTGACATCTTACAGTGCATACAGACCCCATTTACAATATTCATTTCAATAACTGTAAATGTCTCCAACACTAAACATTAAAGCAAACATTAAATATAAAAAAATAAATAAAACCACTGATGAACAATACCCTACAGTGGTGACATGGTCCTGATGCGGAACTTACAAGCATTTTTAGGTCAATCAAAGAAAATGTCAAGATGCATGAAAATTTACCAAACCTCTTAGGATATTTTTCAGGAATTTTGTTCTCAAAAGTGAGAAACACGCACACACATACACACACACAGGATGAGTGTTAACTGTCACTAAATGGATTAGCATTAGCCACACTGATCCTGCGCTCAGTGCTAATGAGACTGTTGGAGTTGAGTTTCAGCGAGAAGATGAACACACACACACACACTTGTTTTCCTCTACACAATCGAACAACAGATGCATCTTACACAGTCATTACTTGTGCTGTTCATTTTCATCAATCATACTCTACAAACACACACACTGCAGTGAGGAAGAGTCTGCCAGTCAACTGGAGTGAAGACATTCCTGACAACATCAAACGAGAGCATGAAGAAGCTTGAATTCTGCAATGCTTTAAAGCTTGTCCGTTTCAAAACCTTTTTGGGTTTGAGAATGTTCCGTTTAGTGGATGAAGATTAGGGCTGCGCAATATATCGAAATATCGTGCATATCCCACTATTCATATCACAATGGTTTGCAATAAATGAGTGATTTCATTTTAATACTTCAAAAAGTAACGTATGGTCAAAGTTTTAGGTCGAAGTAGATAATATAGTATCTGGCACATGGATGTTAGTTTGGATGCATGCGTGTGCATAATATGCAAGACATACACCAAGCTGCAAAACTTTCATAGCCAGCTGATGCTTTCTTTTCCATGAAATATTAAACGCATGTTGGTATTTTCTTAAATATATTTTAATATCTTTTAAATGGGCTTTAGAAAAATAATATCGCATTGCATATCGCATTATTTAGCATGCCATCGCATTTTTGTTTATATCGTGCAGCCCTAATAAAGATCTGGACTAGTAACCCTAAAGGTTGTATGTTGTCCCACAAAGGTTTATTACAGCTCCACATTACATTTTCATGACCCCTCAAACACACACACACACAGACAAAGCCCAATCATCACTACATCGCTGATCGACTCATTTAAAGCCATTTTACCAAAAGAGAGAAATCATTCACAGCACCAGCAAATCCACGACCAGTCAAATGAAAGCAAAACACGCTGTGAGAAAAGTCTGGAGTTTGTCAGATATCCCCTGCTTCCCATATGGCCTTTATATAATACAGCTGCTGAGAACTCAATCAATGAGACCTCCACCCACCACACATTAGGCCACTCAATAAGGAGCCGAGCTCACAGCAATTTTTTCACGACTGTTTATTCTTTCATTCTCCTTCGCTCTTTCGCTCACCCCCTCACTTCGATCTACGCTCAAGCTGGCACACCGGTTTGCCATTTCAGCAATACACTGCCCTGGCACTGTCGCTCGCACAGCGAATCCTTCGCATGCCAATTAAACCTGGCGTTGGTTTCCTCACTGAAACAGAGACAGACAGATCCACACACCTCATCTATTCTTCAGCCAAAGCGGTTTCGCGCAGGCCATGGCGTTTCCCCCTGAAATCTAGATAATGACAGAGAATGACTTTCCTTGTTAATGACTCTCTGGCAGCTGATGTCTGTCACAGGCTTGGCTGAGCGCTTCGAGCTGGCTGAGAGAGAAGTAGAGCCCAGGGCTTCCTGTTAGAACAGGATTTACACGCCAGAGACAGCGCGAGCACCTGCGTCTCTCTTTCTCTGCTCAGCCGAGAAGATGAGATCTTCATCTGAGGATCTGAGGCCAGAGTATCATGGCTGGCAAATGCAGATCTCGCTTGTGTTTATAAACTGGGTTATTTAAATGCATGCCTTCAGGCAATGGCATTATTTTCAGTCGTATACAGCACGCAGCACAGACAGCGAGGCTTAAAGAAGATAGTAGTGGTTATATTTGGTGGTCAACATGCAGTGTTTAATGTGCCTGGATTAATTCACACAGGAAGTGTCATAGCTCACTGATGGTCAAGTAACAGGTTCCAAGCATTAAGTCTAAGGTAAATTCACTAAGGTAAGTCTGTTCTGAGAGGGACAGAAAGGAAAAAGCCCAAAATGCAAATAATAATGTACATCCTCAAAAAACATGAACAAAAACTATGCAATGCAATCCCTGTCTGTGAAAACCCATCCTAAGTCATTTTTTAGTGATTAACCATTTCTACATAAAATCATCTTACATAATGTAAAAAATATTTTGTGAAAATATAACCGTGATATTCTTAATATTGACTGAGTAATGTGAAAGATGCAAATCATAGTGATATTTAGGTGAAATCAAACTTTGATGTTTGTTATCTCATAATTTGATTGTAAAACTTTAGCCTGTTTTTTACAGACAGGGTCACAAATATGTTGTCCAGTTAAACAGTTGCGCCGATGACGTTTAGAAGCAAATATTAAATCTTTATGCATTTTACCTTTTTTCACTTTCGTACAAAAAGCAATTCTCAGAATTAAGGTGTTAAGTAAATATACTGCAAACTAATGTTTTGATCAAATAAAGATACATACATTCACTTGCATTTGGTCTTGGGATCCCCTTAAAGAAACTGTTATGCACCATAAAGCGACACCAGCAGTTTCACACATTTACTGAGGCCTTGCTTTGTGAAACAAACTAATTCATTCTTTTTTAAATTTCAATAAGGATTCATCATCTCATCCCCTCAGAGCTGTGTGATCTCACACTGACTGAAAACCCCTTCATCTGACCTCCCATCCACTAAACCGAGTGACTGTAACAAAGTCAAATAACATAAAGCGAGAGAGAAGGCAAAGACAAAAGGTGTTCAGCTTTCTCTTTTTTTATCTACAGGAGATGGAAACGATTGTTCACAGAGAAAAAAAGACATTTGATTTTCACCTTTTCTGCCTCTGGTAATGGGAGTTATGCAAGCGAGTAGGGCCGGCCTACGCACAAAATAAAAATACCGCGGGCCGCTGCGCGCTACGCTGAGCTTACTGCAGAGATGCAGGGATGGGGTCAGTGAGTCAGTCGTCAATCCACAGCTGTCCTCAACTTCTCCACTCTCACAACACACACACTCCTCCTCCTCCTCTGTACTGCAGCCTGCAGCTAAACACACTTCAAGTGCTATAAACATAGTGTAGCGCTCCAGCTCTCTGGCCTGCACTGGATGAGCCCATGACAAACGATGCCATTTACAAACAAGATAAAAATATTGATCTGAATGATATCTGGGGGTGAGCAAATCGGTAGCAGCTTAAATGCAGCCACACATGCACTGTGTCTGTCTGTAAAAGAGTCCAAAACTGTAGTAAACAAAAACACGCATATTGTTTATATTATAGCAAATGAACTTGTTGATGGTGTCTCCACCAGGCTTCTTCCCTAGAACAAGCTGGTTGATTTGCTCTTTCTGCTGATGTGCATCATGCCTGTCAATCCATCAGCTAAATCATTATGGAAATTCCTATTGGCCTGTGCCGTTTCTGACATTAAGGGTGTTTGAAAAACGATGAGCCAAAGGGTTAAATGGTCTACATTTATAATATTTGTATACTTGATGAAAACTGTAGCTTGACTACGTAAACGCAACTGTGCATATATATCAAGTGCTTATGATTCATTTGTTGCTTACAATCAGATCAAGTGCACCAAAGGATGACAGCAAACATAATCATTTTATTTAAAAACACAAATTATCAGCCATCTCATCGTAAATATATTCGTCAGGCATCATCACAGTAGCGTAAAACATTTTTACACTGGAGTCACAGGTGACTGAGTTTAAAGGAAGTCTGTGTATGTGTGTGTGCTATGACAGGTCTCTACTCCACCCATCACATCTATGTAAAGAAGCGTTTAGTCTCTCGGCTCAGCTCACCACCCCCTCGGGACCACGACCCCCCGCTATACCTGCTCCCCACACCACCCTCCACCCACGCAATCACACGTGAAGACAAATAGATAATCAAAAATGGACAGAAACATGGAAAATACACCGACAGACAAATGATAATGCAGAAGTGGGACACAGTGAAAAGGCTTCATTACAATAATACATGAATAAAAAAGAGGATATGGCTTATAAAAGCAGAAAAAAAACAAAGAGAAGTAAAAAGAAACACAAAAGGGACAACGACTAAATGAGCCCACTATTCTGGCCAGAATGCATCAGGCACTGAGATTGTTCAGGATTGAGTGTCTAGACCCTTGCATTATTAAAAAAAAAACATGATTAAAACATTGGCGTAATAAGTAAATATAATAGTAAGTGAATATGATGATTAATGGTGTTATGTTCTGCTGTTCAGCTGGTGTAACAAGTACAACATAATACATGTTCATCTCTGTGTAATATAACACTTGTTGTAGCATGTATAATCTACAACGCATATAACTTATAATTTGCTGCTTTGTAAAGTCATTATAGCAGGTGTGACTCTTTCATTGTCCTGTACAACAGCTTACAATATCAACTTGAATACTGTCTGCTTGAATGAATAACTAAAGTCAAACTACTAGAATCACACCTGTAACCATAGTGACTTAAAGTAAATTCTCACTCAAGTTAAATGTATTCAGGACTCTAAAACAGATGTGACAACCAGATTCTGCTGCTGTTCAAAGAAAATAAGAAAATATGCATTGCCACCTCCACAAAACAAAGTTCAATGTAAATCACTCATAAATAGTGCTGTGATGATCCTTGATATTAATCATCTTTCAAAAATTAGTACTAATGTTTCCTTTTGTACTATACATAATTTCTTTTTCTTATTTATATTTATTTTAAGTTTAATATGAATTAATGAGTTATGGCTGAAGACGGCATAGAGGCATAGAACATTTGAGTGACTATCTGATTAATTTAAAAAGAAATGATTCCTGTTTTAAAAACTAATAGCAGGGCAGAATTAGTGAAATCACCATAGGAGATATGATCTTGGCCACAGGTCTATTTAAAGTGTATTAATCCAACATTTCCTTTTTTATGCAGTGGATACATATCTCATGTGTGAAATGATCAGTGTGAAATGATCAAGACTTTAAACAATGAATAATCAGAAGTAGAATCTACAAAACCAAAGGGAAGTTAAATTTACTTTGATCCAGAACTTTACCTCACAATTTGACTCACTTACTGACCCAAAAAACAATTCTATTTAGCTGAATATAATCTTAAAGCCAGTGATATTTGGGACAGTGTATCCACAAGTGACAGAAGAAGAGACAGACCGGAGAGAGGGAGAGAGAGAGAGAGAGAGAGAGAGAGAGAGAGAGAGAGAGAGAGAGAGAGAGAGAGAGAGAGAGAGAGAGAGAGAGAGAGAGAGAGAGAATAGTGGTGTGTACTATGAGGCTATCCATCTTCTGTTGCTTAGCAACTGCAGCAAGCAGGAGTCCTATGGGTTAAAAGGGTTTTAGGAACACTGCGCTACTATAGCTATACTATATCTCACAGCACTTACAGGTCTTTACTTCATCACTTATCAATATCTACATTTATTGTCACTCAAAAATGATCATGTATAACATCAGTGAAATATATGCTGCAATTATACAAATATAGCATCATCTACGTGATCAATGTGATACTATGAATAAAATGTGCGATACTGAAGAATTCCTGTTATATCACACTAGCAGAAGTCTAATAAGCATGTGTCACAGGATGTCCTCATGATTTCTTTTCAAGTCTAAATGAGTAAGATCATTAAGGTCAGAAGTTAAAAATGCTATTAAAAGAATCCACATTAAAAAACGTCAAAGCTGAATATCAACAATTCAACTTACTTCTGCAACAATCAAAAAGACATGCAGGCTGAGACTTTATTTTATCTAAACTTTTTATATGTAAAATAATATTCAGTAAGAAGTCACTCACAGATAAGAAATCTGGTTTATAAAAGGAAAAGTCACTTCTGATGTTGACTTAAGATTTTAATAAAAATGTTTGAATCCAAACCTGTCTGAGTCAGTGAAAGCCTGCACATGCATATTCCCCTGTGTTCTTCAGCTCATGGCTCAATTAAATTTCTGGCCAGAGGGAATTTACTGCATTAACATCGACCACGCTCATACAACAGCATCAATATCCAGTAGGGTCAATTCTGAAAGAATTTCTGTGCGTTTCAACTAGGGAATGAAAACATGGTTTCACCTTCATTTTCAGTAAAGGATGACAGTAAAGCTGTGGGTCTATTAGTTAGAAAATTTAATGGAATGATTAGTACTGATGCCAATACTGATATCTAACAGTAGGGGTGATCCATATTTGTAATTATGCAATCTTTTCTTTGTGCATTTTCATTACAAATTATACAAATGTGGTTTAAATGAAACAATTCTGTTTAAATCAAAATCCTAAAACATAGGCTACATTGTTAAACAAAAAAAACTTATGTTAATTCAAAAAGCATATGCAAGTAATGTATTAGTGCAGATTATCTCAAAATAGCTCAAATCTGTTTACACTAACATCATTTGGTTTGTCTTCATCTATTTACATCTAGCTAGGCCTACATAATATTCAACACAATACATTCCATCAAACCAAAGATCATGATAATTCTGGTTCCACTCAGGTAAAGTAGGTTAAGCATACACCTGACTGCTTTTCGACATTTTTTTAATCATTCAGCCAGAACATCACATCTTTCTTAGCTCAGGTAAGACAAAAAGCCTGAAAAAGAGCCCCTGTGTCCTAACACACTTGCATTTCAATTAAATGTGTGACTGATAGCCTGAGGAAGCTTTTAGCCCAGCCGGCCCACTGTGAGATTGCCCATTTTAATGTGTGACTGACTGACTGATCCCAGCAGTGAATGTGACTTCACTTTAATACAAATAAAGGTTCACCCTCTCAATCTTTCCATCTTTCTCATGTTTAGATGAGATACAGGCACACTGTAACTGCACTGTGTGTTTTACAGCTTTAAAAACTTAAACAAACACTTCACCAAAGATTTTATAAAAGCCCTTGCCCTCAAAGCCTGTTAACATTTCTGCCAAATCTGAAATGTTCCTACACATAGCCATCATACTTATAATATAGACATATCAGAGTATTCAATTTATGTAGTATTTAATGCAGAGTACGCTGAGAATTATGACACAATTGTAATTTTTTCAGATCATTTTAAAACGATGCATAATTTTGGAAGGCAAAATACTCCATCTGTTCCCCAGCAGCAGTATTCTGCTTAGGAAGTTGTCAGTGTAGATGATATCTGGACACTACTGGGGCTTCATCCTGGAGACAGGGCTGTGATCTCTATTCTGACAGCAATCTCAGTGGTCTTTGAATTATTGTCAGTCACTGTGATAATGCTGAGAATCAACCACAGAGCTCCAAAGAGGAATTGGACATGTTGATAGATTTATGACAGAATCCCACACTCAAAGCACCAGCACAGTTAAGTGAAGGCCTGGGTGGGTGGAGAACATATGAGATAGCAGGTAAGTGCTGACATCTCAAACGAAAGCCTTGTACTGACGGGAGGCGGAAATTTGATTTTTTAGATATGAATAAATCCATTTAGTTGTTTGTAGTGCTTTGTACTGTTCAGACATGTAATACGCATGTGTTTGAAATTGAATTAAAATCTGTTTTTAGGATCCTGCATCTAAACTAGAACATGGCCTAAACAATATCATGAGTTTACCAGAGAACTGATAAAATTACATAGATACAATACATACAACATAAAAGCATCAAATGCATAATGGTAAATAAAAACTACATTAGTTGTCAATGTTAACAGTTTTAAATTGGGTTTGACTTCCAGGTAACACTTACTAGAAAAAGCAGTTAACGGTTTACATAAAAACAGAAAAGCCACAACAACACACAACAATACAGTATATCTAGAAATGTCATTTAAGAGTTGCTTCTTCAAACTAACATTGCTCACATGCAATGCTTAGAAGTTTTGTGGACACTGGGGCGTTTAAACTGGATTTTTGCATGAATTTGAAAGGGCATTGATGAGTGTTTTTGGTTCAAGGTGTGTTCCAATTGCCAAACCTAAGTATCAGCAATAGCAAAAGAGATGCTTGCCTTGGCAATCATGAGGAAGGCCCAAGATACAAAGGCCCCAAACTGTCTAACTGAGCCTCAGAGATGAGGGTGGACCGCCTCACTGAAAGAGTGATATTTCTCTCATGGCCCATTTAAAATACGGCCAACTAAGACAAGATGGTCCCCTCAGGAGCTCCACCCAGCCTGTTTCAGACACCCAGTTGGTGGATGTCTCTCCTGTCCTCCTAACCCTCTTTCCATCTTCTAACAGACCTGCCTGCCGACACAAATATCTAATGCAAACACTTAGATGCTTCAAACACACCTGAGCAATCAGCTTGTAAAGAGCAGGTCAAAAACTCTGTATTAACTGTTGCTTTGGAAATGTATTTAAAAAAGTCCTCATTTAGTTATCGCTCCTTGGCTGACTAAAGTTCTGGGTCATCAGAATGAAAAGCCAAACTGGAGGACATAAATATTGAATGGGCTGATTTAATTTAGAAGAAAGACCTGAAATAGGTCCAGCAAAGGGGAATATAGAGCTCATGCATCTTGTTCTGTGGGACACTGCAGCCAAAAGGTCAGACATGTTTGTTCTAAACAAAAGGATCCTGTTCTGCAGTAAACAACCTTGCAGTGTCAATAGAGCGAGATCCGTCCCTAGGGTGGCTGAGAAAACACCAGCATGACCTAATCGGACTAAAAGAATTCAGGACTAAAGTAAGTTTCTGTCCTTGCTTAACATGGAAACACTTCACATGCAGGTCTATATTGTTTTATTATGCATATTCTCTTTCTACAATGTGACTCTCACCAGACCTTTTTATTAGGCCCTGAATACTGAACAGGTGGCTGTGTCGGTGTATAATTTTCTCTCAAACAAGTCGGCTAAAACATCAGCAAACAGCCCATGGCTTCTGATTTACCTTCTAACCCAAATGGATTCCAATGTAAATGAGATCACAGCGACAATTTGAGATGAATCATTTTAGATGATAAAACCATGAGTGATCATGGCAGATTAAAAAAGAAACCAGAAATACACCTATGCCACGTACATATTTAAATATGGATGTCACTTCTCATTTTAATCCTGGTAAATACTATTCTGTACACAAAAGAGTTTAGACATCCTACAACTGAATTTACCACTAAAAACATATTTCTGCGAAAATTTTTATCTCAAACCCACAGTCTTTTTATAGCTAGTGCAATGTTCTACCAATCAAACTATATA
The DNA here is from genome assembly GCA_019155185.1 of Beaufortia kweichowensis. Taxonomy (NCBI): domain Eukaryota; kingdom Metazoa; phylum Chordata; class Actinopteri; order Cypriniformes; family Gastromyzontidae; genus Beaufortia; species Beaufortia kweichowensis. The sequence continues at coordinate 7,155,203 of CM032804.1, forward strand.
GTAGCATTCATATTCAACGTTTATCTGGACAGAAGTAAATAACACCAAAGGTTAATAAAGAGAACCATAAAGAGTTTTACAGGCTGATCTAACTAGCTGACCTGTTTGACAGACAGCCTAAAAACCTTTTCCTGTTCCACAAATAACTTGTATTTCAAATAACTTGTATATAACTTGTAAAATCCATGTATATACTTACATTGAACCATAAACCAAATCACAACATTACTGTATGTACCGAAAAATAGAACAATACTTTCTAAACCTTAAACAACATTTAAGAAACCCTTATTTTTTACCAAAGTAAATTTTAAAAATATAAATGCCAGTTTAGAGTAATACAGTGCATCTCAACCACCTGTGACTATAACAGCAAGCGGATGTTCACACCTGCTCATGTGCGGCACAGGGCAGCCCGGTGCGCAGACAGGGTCGTCTCTGCAGTCGCATTCATTAATCACCTCCTACTCTATGCTAATTACCTCCACCTCCCATCACACACTTACCCCAAGCTGTAAATGAACAGAGCTGTATCAGAGCTGCAGGTGTACCCGAGGAGATTTAGCTCCCACTGAGAACACTGACACATGACACTCATTCCTCCAGATGTTTTCACAGTTAGACACACACAGTGAATTTCCAGCCTCTACAAAAACGCTTACATGAAATAACATAAGTGACGGCTAACTGATATCTCAACTGCAATGAGATCAAATTGAGAATAAATGAAGCCTTCTGCTGACATCTCTAAATTCTCACATTTTTCTCCTGAGAAAAAGCTCTTAAGAGATCTCAAGAATATAACACACTGTGCTCTGATTTGCCCAGAAAAAGCATCCAAAAATCTGAGATTTCGATATTGACTTAAACATATCTCATCAAATTCTAATACCAGATTATTTTCGCTATGGATTTATTTATTTCATAGCTTAAATACGTACTTGTCAAAAACTGTCATTTCTCTGAAGACATTTTAGCAGTAACATCATAGACAAATGTAATACTTAAATAAATAAAATACTAAAACACATTCCTCTTGAATGGTACCTATATATAAACAGTGTCTGACTTCCACAGTGGAAAAAAGCAATGCTTTATGCTCCCATTGATCATTTATAGTTTTCCTCCCAAAATGAGGCAACTGTCTAAAACACCCCATTTCAAAGCTGCTAAAATGGAGCAAACACATGAATTATTCTCACAAGAACAGGGCAATGACGCAGTTCATCTGATGCAATGATCTCTGATGATCGGTTAGATAGGTTCTTCTATGCGTTTCGAATACCACCGATTACCCGCACACCCACACATACCCCCCCCATTTAAGCAGCGCTCCACGGAACACTTATGCTATTTATAGAGGCTTTAAACGGCCCACACCTTCAAATGTGGATACTGTATGTTCTGCTTTCACAGAAGATCACAGCAAGGTGTGAGACACCCCCTACATTACAAATATATCAATGCCATTTTAGTCTGCTTCAGTTTTCCAATCATTTACGCAGAAGGTGAGTGGTTTGAGATGTGAACTCATCAAGGGGGGCTTTGATGATTTCAGACATATAAATAAAGAAAAAGCCAGTCAGAGAAGCTCTCTGGAGGTCTGGCTAAACAATATGTCATTCCTCGTGTTTAAAGGAGTAGTTCATCAAAGTTCTGTCATTGTTTACTCACCCACATGCTGTTCCAAACTGTAAGACTTTTTTGTGGTAATCAAAAGAAAAAAATCTTTAGGTTTTTGAATAATGGTTTTATTTTTGAATATGTGCTGGCTTGTTTCCATTTAATTAAGAAAACATTTACGCAACAACAATGTACTAAAAATGGAAATGTTTTTCTCTAGTGTTATTCAGGTTTCGTGTACAGACAACAACATTGTCAAAACAATCCCCATTCACATGGATATACAAAAATGACTTAAATGCTGTATTATGCATTAAGCATAAGAGTAAAATATTCACTTATGATAAACTTTGCTTTAAGAAAATAAACTTGAGCCTGACCTATTTGAAATTTGAGGTCTTACATTTATTTTCAAAACAAAAGCAAAATACAGCCAAATATGTCTCTGCAAAGTCTACCTTCAACTCTGAAACATTCACACATCCTATGCAAAATTCAAACATTTTTGTCCGCTCTATTCTTCAAGAGTCTATTCTTCACTTTCTCAACTTCCCGTTTCCTTTTCACTTTCTTTTCTTTCAAATTTTTCATCTTTCATTCTCTCCGTCTTTCTCTCTCTCTCTCTCTCTCTCTCTCTCTCCTCCGCTCTATCCAGCTGTAGCATTATACCGGCTCTTCAAACTCGTAATTTCGCAATTAAGACTGAGGAGGCAGGAGAGGTTCCTAAACAGCTGGCTCACCATCAAGCTGACAGAGAGAGGAAATCCTCTTGTATTATTTACTTACTGTTTACCACACATTGATGATTAGGGAAGGACCAGCTCACAGCAGTGCTCTTTTTCCATGAAAATCTTCCTAAAATGTTCTCATTTACTTCTTTCTTTTGAAAACACACTAGTAATAGAAGTTGTGTGTGCTAGCTTGTACAGTGGGTTGTTACGCTTGTTATGTGTCACCCTTCACTACTTAGTTAACATTAGTCTGTGGCTTTAACAGTAAACATCAGCAGAAATACGCTTGCTTCTCTACACTGAAGCTGTATTTTTTGTATTTTTACCAGGTGAATGTAATAATGAATCAAAATGATTAATTCTCCTGAATTGACTAAAAAGCACCCAAATTGGTTATTAATAAACAACAAACCAAGATTGCTGCTTTAAACCCAAATTAGGGTAACCCAGAAACTGTGGAGCGAGTTACAATGTGACTCTCCTGCCCTTGAGCATGGCACTTAACCGCAGGTTCATCCGGAGGACTGAGTCTGTAATTAGTATACGGACTCAACACTGTGGATGGAAAAAAACCTGCCTAATAGAAAGAAGCAGTAAGGTTGCCTGTGTAAAGTCCAAAAAGTCTGATACTCTCTACGTTTTAAAGAACTTCTTAGGTCAAGACGTCTTAGTAGCAACAGCTAATGGCTAGTGTTATGTAGAGATAAGGATGGCTCACCCATAACTTCGTTATCTCATTCTAATATTACAGGTGAACATTTCCTTTGTGGATCAAAAAAGAAAAGATCCATTTAGTGGATGGGGACCAGTTTTGTTATGCTTCAACAAGGATGGAACCATAAAAGCAGCCCGCACATGCTATATTGTTCGAGTCACTATTTACTAAAAATATTGCCTTGCACCGCAGCTTTCAGCCATGTTTATTATTACCACAATGTCTAGGTTATCAAACTGCTGTAAATGCAGTATACTCAAAACTATAGGAGAACAATCTACTAAATTATGTACTGTAAATGTGTTTAAACTAGCAGAAGTGTAAAGACTTGAGAACAAGTGTGGATGGGAAGATGTCAGTAAAAAAACACTAACATTTCTATCATTACTATTCATAGCACAAAAGTCATAAAGACTATTTTCATGGTATCTTGTAAAATCTGATCAATATCCAATTTCATTGCATAGCAATGTCTTTTTTTTGGAATTGTATGAAAAAAGTGTTTTTTGGAAGGAAAAACATGATCTGTGACATGAAGTAAACAATGACAAAAGTAAATTTTTCACCGAACAATAGGGTTGAACATTTATGTAACTTACTGAGACTCAATTACTTATCACAGTTGGTCCATTGTGTTTCAACAGAATGCCACTCTTTCGTCTGTAATTTTCAGTAGGCAAACTGTGCTCTCCAGCAAAGCCCCTCAGATTCCAACATGTCTAAGCTTGACCGTGCAGAAGAATTTCTCCTTCAGCACCAAAGAGGTCCAAAAGACCAGACACAGAGCAGCTCTCACAAATCAATGGAGAGCTTCAACACGTTCAGAGAGTATGACGAGATTAGAGATTAGAGTGACTAACCAAGTGAGTAAGGGAGCAGGAATCAAAATAAAGAGAACAAAGTCATCGCAAACTCATCTGTGCACCTATAATTAGAGCTATAGCATCGAAGCCTGTAGTGGAAAAATGGAGATGCACAGCACCGTACAGGGAGCCATTGACCTGCTGTGACCAGTAATTGCAGTCGCCTTAAAGAACATTCAGTGCCTTTAGTGCTTAAGGAGGTAGCACAGATTAAAAATCACTTTCCATCTTAATTTAGACTCATACTGGGGTGTGGGCAATTGCTGTGGTGTTATGGAGGGAATGGCTAACCACTGGCCAATATTACAAAAGGTGCAAAAACCTATTCTAAGTAATATAAAAAGAAATAAAAACTTTGTCATGTAAGGCATTACTGATCTTAATACGTCATTGCTGTACATTCCTGTTACACACAACCTAATGCAATTGTCTTAAATTTAATCATTTAGCAGACTCCATTATACTTTTATATTTCTATATTCCATTTGCAAATTCACACAACTACAGTGAAGCTAAATGCATCTACTGAAAAAGGCTGAAAAAAAGCTGTTTGAATGGTCCTTAACAATTTTCAACATGATTTCACAAGGGAAATGTAAAACCTGTTCATAGATGAGAAGCAATTCGAAAGGGGTCCCACAAAAATGATAATTAGAAACAATCAGACACATGAACATCTGCAGTGAGGATATCAAACAAATCTGAACAGCAGGTAGTATCATCATATCTGCTTTTTCATGAAAGACATTCATTGAACATACTGACTGAAAGAGTACAATATAAAGTAACTCTACATAAGATGTTACTGGCAGTTGTTTACAAAAGAAATATCCTAAAGAAAATAAGATCAACACTTATTTTACTCTTATAAATAACACAAATGATTTCTCTAATCTTAAATTATAAAATCTCTAGCAGAGCAAGACATTAGCAAATACTGCAAAAGGCATACTTTACACTTCTCGAGATGTTTTAAAATAGGCATAAATAATAAACTGTAAAGTCCTACCTTGACACTGAAATCCTTGTTTCCCAAATCCCCTGTGAGAAAGAAAATGCAATGACTCAAATTGAAAACAATTATTGAAAACATTTACATTCCACATATGCTTGCACTAAAACAATAAGCCACTTGTTTGGCCTGTCCAATCTAGTACAGTATGACTCACAGATTCCAGTTTTCATTTTGAGTCATAGAAAGGCTTGTAATTCACTGTTTGGTTAAATATTTACTTTTACACCCGACTTTCCTACTTCATTTTTACATTTATGTAAGGCTATCCTTCAGTCTGGGTGAGCAGTCAAATCTAGAGAGCCACCAACACATCAACAACTCCATCATACGCGCGTTCACAAATATTGGCATTAAATGAGCACACTAGCGTGTGCAAGACACACTTAAAAAAGACACAGAATATTTCTAATTTCAGAGACGTGGTTTAAAGAAACTTGGAAATTATTGAGACATGTTAAACAAACTATCTTTTAAATATTTCTTAAAACAAACATGTCGACACTGTAACAAATGATGAATGTAACGTTCTAGGTTTTAAGGCACAGTGTAAATGTTACACCGTACGCTACAGCAACAGTAACAGCTTCCCTTTAGCAAGCAATAAATTGCAGTTACAGTACAAACTCTTGCTTACCAGATAAAGTCCGTGCAGTGGCTACAGAAAGTAGGTTGCTTGAAGAAGCGAGCGATAAACTTGTGATTCTTCACTTCGTGAACGTTTTTCTGTCTCAGTGCACCTTGTCGAGCGAAGCCCCTCATGGGCGCGCTTTTCTCCTCTCCATCGCTGTTGGTTTGCGCCGTGTCAGCCATTCTCAACTTTTCGCAAACCTATACGCTGGAGTAAGTTGTAAGGAGTGCGAACATGTAATGAAAAGCTTCAGACTGCGATGAACTCTCAGCCGCTACGCTCGGCGTACCTCTCCGCCCAAGTGCCCTCCTAACGCACCGGCTTCTCTCTCTCACACACACACACACACATGCACGAACCGTGACGTGACGTCAGAAGACTCCTCCCCCCTCCCACTCATTTACCTTTGGCAAGCGGAGCTGATTGAGAAGATTGTGTCAAATCTCTCACATTAACATGAAAGCTCTGGAAAGCATAAATGAGACAATAGGAAACATTTCCGAGGAGATTATGAAAAAATATGCTGATGAAAACAACATATCTACATTACCAGAAACTGTCAATCATATGACTGACTTGATTGACACCTCATAAAGTATCATACCAAGAGCTAGATAAAAGGATTAAAATAATTTCTATATTTGATAATAAAGCAATAAATCATATCTTTATGGTGCTGTTTTATATTTTTTGTCTATATAGATTATGTTATACAATGTAAAATATGATAGAGGAATATTTATGTTATGCAAGGCAGTATTATCTTCTTGGTATTCAAATGAGTATTGATCTGACACTTTTCAATGGTTATTTCTAAAATTACAGAATGCATGAAAATGCTTGAAAAAACATTCTGTGAATGTTTAAGGAGATTGTGCTTGTACAGGTGATGTCCCCAAAATCTGAATCTGCACAAAACAGTTATTTTGGTGGTTACTTACCAAAACTTACGCCTAAGCTTTGTTATATAAATTTTCGGTCTGTGTCCCAGCTGACTCTATTCAGTCGAGTTGTTTCATTCCTGTTCTGTGACGCACTAGGAGTAGGAGGCAAGGACATCCAGCGTCTGAGAATACAATGGCACCATGCACTTACAGAAAGAGACTGGTGTGAATCTCAGCAGGGAGCCTGAACTTGCTGGGCTGATGTTCTCATATGTCTGTTGATCATAAAGTGTGATTCATATTTTTTGCTAAACTGCTATACTCAGATATGATGTTTACAGCCTTTGATAAATAAGTGCACACTGGGATGTGCAACCTCGTTGTCAACAGTTTGAAAAGTATAGTGGGTTGTAAATACTATAAATAAATAAAATTAACTAAATTAAGATTAGAGTTTTGTCTTTTAGTTCACGTGTTTGATGTACTAACACATTCCTAAACGATGACTAATTTGCAATAAATGTTTTTGAAATGTACAGTTTTTCTCTTTATGAAAATACTAATGACTCACATTGAACTGCACGTTTTTGTCTAATCACACAATCTCTCCTAATACCATTTGCCTTTAATTGCCTTTAATATTAATAATAGGAAATACATCAACATGTAAACGTGTCTAGTGATTTAATGCCATCTCTAATAAGCATTCTGTAGCACTTTTTGACACTTTATGGTTTCTTTTTACAACACTAGACTTTGACACCAGACATTTTCTGACATAAAATTGTTCAGGAGCAGTTGTCAAAGTCATATCTGTGGCTGATAAAAGTTTTTATCTACATGGTGTAGCTTGCTTGTCTGTCAGTTTTGTATCTAGCATCTCTGTGAATGTTTGTGTTGTATCCATTTCCTTGTGTTTGACACTTCTGCCTTTTCCTGTGTTATAGGAAGAGTCAGAAAAGACTGTTAAGTGCACATCAATGTGTGAAATGAACACACATGCTACCTAGAACTTCATAGTTTAGTGATATTGAGAAAGATACAGTGTTAAGTGCACAGAGATCACCTGTTATGGGTAGAGATGCCCACTATCTCACAGCAAACAGAGCAGCTTACCTTGCTGCTCTACGCCCACAAAGCACTACACTTTTTGCTGGCAATCGCCCACACACACACACACACACACACACACACACACACACACACACACACACACACACACACACACAGAGACACACACACACACACACACAGACAGACACACACACACACACACACACACACACACACACACACACACACACACACACACACACACACACACAGACACACAGACACACACACACACAGACACACACAGACACACACAGACACACACACACAAACACACACACACACACTTACATGCAGTGAAACCTGGTAATCTAGTCTTCTTTTCTTGTACAGTCATTTCTCTTTGTGAAACTTTATACACCTTTAGTTGTCATTTCTTTGTAATAATACATTTGTTTTCTTATGCATATGTTTCACAGCAAAAATATGTTTTTGGTCAACAGAGAGTACTGTAGGGCAACAGAAAAACTTAGAAAGATGAAATCCTGCCCCCTACTGTTGCAATGTCTGCTTTGAAATGACATGATTTTATTCTATAGCATATCACTACACTGTTGTATAATTTACACATTATTGATACAATACAACATATCCCATGTATTATATATAATATATAGAGATATAATCTTTTCTAAAATGGCTTGTAATCATCTTTTCTAGTGCCCGTCCTATGCCTGTAATGTTCAGGAGCTAAATGGAATGGGCTTTTTTCTTATGGTTGCTATGGAGATGCCATTATATGGTGATAAATATAGGTTGATCACATCATTTAATGCACTTGAGTTTGTCATTATGGCAGATAACATCAAACAAGAATAATACATTTACGGTAGGTCAGAGCAGTTTGGAGATCTGCACATTAAACCATTTCATGCACTGATTTTCTGTCTTCACTAGTTTTTAATGACTTTAATTTTCTCCAGTTCCTGCAGATATGTTTAAATGCTTTTATAGACAGCATAACCTATTGTACTACAGAGGCAAGCTGCAATGACATAGCTAATACAACAACCTTAATATAATTATTTTTATATGTCTGGTACAAATGTAATATCAGCTCTCAATCACAAAAATACCAAATCATTTTGGTTGACGTTGAATTAATTTAACTACAAATGTCAAGTGTGAGGAGTTTGCTTTACATACCACTGAAATTAGAGAAGCAAACCACTCTTGATGACTGAAGATTTCATGTTTATACTACTCTTCTACTGTACTATTCTTGTCCTCAATGTCATTACATATAACACTGCAAAACAGCAGTTCCCTGTAACAGCAGTTCATGTACTGTTAATTACTTGGCATAAATAAGTGAAATACAGGACAGAAGCTGCATTCTACAAATAAAGAAAAGGATTATTATTTTTATGGATTAAAATCCATAACGGTAATTGTTTCACCTACAAATTACAGAATGGCAAAAAATACCATAGAATTCATAAAAACACAACAAAATGTAAAACAGGCATAGAAATCACTTTATTGAGGGAATATCTTCCAACAATACAAAAACACATTGTATAATCCAGAGTCTTAATATAATACCATTGAAGCTACCAAGAGAACAATGTCCCCTGTGCTCGATGTGGTAAATCTGTTGCAAGGTAAAAGCATGAATGCGAGCATGGCTGTAGCTTAAGTAAAAAAAGAAAGATAAAGGAGCAGTCTGAAACTAGGGAGAAGTCAATCTTCCAATTTGTTGGAAAAAGAAACAAAAAGGAAGAACATAAGGAAGAATATAACCACAGTTGCATTAAAAAAAGAAAAAGCGAATAATCCACATTTCACCAACCACTGCCTGTAGGATGCAAGCATTACACTGTATTCAAAGTTACTCGCACTCAGCTTGTCAGATCAAGTAAGTAGGTGTGTTTGTCTGTCACATAGTTGACTGAAAAAGTGTGAAACAGAAATGAGGATGCACAGCTCATGTGATGAGTACAGCTGTCCTTTCATTACAACTTTCCGCTCTTCTCGCTCGCTCTACTACCAGGCCATAGGATTAAATGACAAACCCTGCGGGACGAGAGACTCAACACAGAGTAAAGTGAGACTTTGTAAATGTTGAACAGGAGATGCGAGTGGGTGGGGTTTATTGTGACTGGGTGGAGAGCCTTTCCTCAGGGGTGTTGTCAGAGGCCTGGGATTCTGCTGGGGGACCAGAGCTGCTGCTCTCAGACGGAGCGGTGCTGTCGCTGGTGCCCTCATCTGTAGCGCCCTCTGCAGGCTCCAGTTGGGCTGTTTTCTCTCCGGGTGCAGCAGAGACACTCGGCTCCGCCTCCTGAGATCCTTCTGAAGTTTCAGCAGGATTCTCATCTGCAGAAAAGTCACCACATAGGTCATCTTGTATTACACTACTATTTTCATACACAGGGTTTAAAAGGTAGAATGGTGATCTGACCAGTGTCCATGGGGGTGGGCTTGTCTTCTCCATCCTTAGCCTCGCTGGAAGAGGTCTGTTCTGTGCTGGCATTGGCCTGGGCACTGGCTGGCTGCTGCTCTTCTTGAGAAGCTTTTTCCACCTGCTCCGCTGCTTCCCTCTCTCTCTCCTCTGCCCTCCGGCGTGCCGCCTCCTCTGCAGCAGCCATTTCAGCTGCCAGCTTCTCCATGTCCACCTCCACCTTTAGACTGCACAGCTATACAAACACACAAACCTCACATCAGCCACCAACTGCATTTGTCAAGCTTACTCTCGGCTATTAATTCACCAATGAAACACAATTTCACACCCGTTTTAGCTCACTGTTGAAGGAATCTGTGCTCTCCAGGAACCTTCTCTTCTTATCCTGATGCCTGTCCTCGATCTGAAGAAGCTCTGCTTCAAGCTTTCTCTGAGGAAACGACACAAAATAAAGTCACAACCTGAAAGGTGTACAACAGGCTTTATACACAGATTTGTCTTTTAACGTGCCTACCTGGTGAACCATTAGGGACTGGACTTGGCGTTTGAGGACCTGCATGCGAGCGGTGGTCACCACTGAGCGAACATCGGGCACCACGACTTCACTCAGGATGTCACTGATGAGCCGGTGGTTTCTCTGGAAACGAGCTGCTGCTATATGCTTCATGGAGAACCCGTCGTCATAGTCTATAATACATACACAATAGCCGAGTATGGGATTTTTTGTGTCATTGTATGTCCGCATCCATCCAAATATGATAAATCATGAATCTCACCATCAGGGTCCTCAGCAGGTTGAATGCTCATATAGGGCTCGCCTTTGTCTAGTCGTGACTGCCTCTGCCTGCTTTCCTCCTCTAGTGCCGCTTCTGCGCGGTTTTTGGCGTTGACGTATGCCAGGTAGGCTGGAGAGTTGTGGTAGGCCTTCAGAGAGTCATTATACTCGATCTGTGGACAGAGAATTTGCTTAAGTGTTCACGTACATTTTATTAGGAAACACAAATTATTCTCACTCAGAGAATATAAGTTGCATCTATTGGTAGCAATATACCTTTTCCGCTTCATATTCATTTAAGTAGTCCTGCTTCTCCTCATCAGTGAGGTCCCTCCACATACCACCAATGATCTTTCCAATCTCCCATAACTTTAGGTCAGGATTAGAGGCTTTAACTTGGTCCCAAACCTTTGAGAAAAATAACAGTCAGTTCAGAGTAAAAAGAAATCAATTTGGGATCCTGGAAACTCCTATTATGTCTAACTCTCTGCATGAAGTTAAAGCATGAACATGAAGCTGAAAATAATGAGCAAAAACTATATTTTTAAAAGCGCAAAATAAATATTTACATTGCCATTATTTACTAATTTTGTATTTAATCTATGACTTTGCAAAGAAGATGAAAAGTGAAATTCAGCAGAATATCCAAGATGCTCTTGTCCATTCAATGAAAGTTCAGGGGCCGCATAAGTTTTTTAAAACAATTATGGTATAATATTTCAATGAATGGAAAAAAGCAATTTTGATCTTCAAATATAAATAAATGCTTGTGCGTTTTATGGAAAAATGAGATGAATAATTATTAAAAGAGGAAAATAAGATTAAAATGTCTTATCAAATGCATTTGCTCATGAGAGAAAGAAAATGTAGAAATAGAGCTTAGAAATTCCCCAATATGCAGAGCAGAACCAAAAACAGAGATAATCCATTAGTTGATGATAAGATGTCAGCTGCTCAGTGTTTGCTGAATTTAGGGAGATGAAAGCAATGAAACGATATTGGGGTCGACCCTCCGGAAGGGCGGAGTCAAGCCATTGTCTGCCCCCCACCTTCAAGCTGTTTGCAGAAGCACTCTCCTCAAAATACAAGCAGTAAAAGCAGACACCGTGGGTGTCTTACCTTCCTGCTTACCTTCCGGCTATACCGCATGTAGGGCATCAGCGGCTTGTCGGGCGGTTTGGGCGGCTTAGGAACAGTGATCCCTGAGGAGTTCTGTGGGAAAGAGAGAGAGGAGATCACAAAAAGGCATACAAAATCATCACAGGACACAAAAACTGTCATAATGGAGCACTACGGAGGAAGGGACAGCAGGCGAGAGCACAACTGACAACAATGATGATTCACTTCAGATATGGAGCAAGAAACGCACCTGAATGACAAACCAAATCCACCACATTATCATTACACTGACAAGGCCATGCATTAAGCTCTTTTGGAAACAAAGCAACTGTTTCAATGGATTGTTTCCCTAAAATGATTCTGCAGAGGTTTTGTATAAAACCAGCCAAAAGCTAAAATGCCTCGAGCTTGCTAAAAAGCTATGCCAAGTCACCAGCGCGTGATGCTGTGAGCCAAGCAGCCGAGTTACAATATTTGGCAAGAGCATCAGAGGCCATGCGAGCAGACGTGCATGATGAAATGATAGGATGGCCAATGGGGAAGGGAACGGTTCTGAGAAGCAATCACTCAATTCAAAATCTGTCCAATTACACCCATCTAAAAATCGATTCAGTGACTGCTTGACAGAAACACAAGGATTATGAAAGCTACTAGTTGAGAGCTACACAACTACCCAAGACTCAAAACCCTAAATACTTAACAGAAATCTTCACTATACAAACTATAAAATCAGTCTGTACAGTTGTAAGAGCATTTCAGTCTATTTGAAATACAGGTCAGTAATCAGTCTGGCTGGTTAGCTTTAGCATCCTCTCGTCTGGGGTTTTAGTCCCTCTGCTGTCACTAGGGCCCTAGTTGGCACCGGTCCTACCATTACCCTGTTGTTCCCGCCGGGGTTCCCTCCCAGCCTGTAGTTGTTGTAGGCCAGATGGCTGTATGGGTTGTACCCCACAAACCCAGGGGTAGTGGGCATTTGCTGATGGAGACAAATGAGACAAAACACGAATGAGAAATGACACAAACAAGGAAGGAAGGGACAAAAAAAATGAAAAGGAAAACCTGTTTTGTTTTCTGTCATGATTTGCATAAAACATGCAAAAAGCAGCAATCTTTGATAGCAGCACAATCTGGCATTATTCTACATCCGTTTGTAGCAAAGCCACAGGCACTATGGTTGGTGGTGTTGGGCTGAACTCAATGAGGTGCTAATAGGATTCATTAACTGGACTGGCTTTAGAAATGAAATATTTGAGCCAAAAACCTTGGGGTAACATACTGCCTTTATGATCATTTTGGGGACTGGATCTGCAATCTGACCAAACCAACAGTGTCAGCTAATAAACTGTGATATGGATCAAATATGTAAACCCTACTTTTAAGTAAACTACGTTAAAATTTCAAAGGTTGCAACTGGAACGGCACGCCACTGCTAAAAATAAGATTTATTTATTGCGAACAGCTTGTGATGCATCAAATCCTTTTAGAGCAAAAATGTGTGTCAAGGGAAAGTAAAGCAATACAAAAATAAAAACAGCCACCCAATGCAATACTGTGACCTTCCCACAATCCTCTCCTCCCATCTCTAGGTAACCTAAGATACAGGTTTGGATGATGGAGGGGAGGGGCCATATGGATGATTGGCATGTACAGAATACTTACTGTTGTGGGGGCTGGGGCGGGGGGAGGGGCATATGATGGCCGTTCTGTGAGAAAAAGGGGAAAAATTAACAGCTTGTGACAAATGAGCCCTGGCCCACTTGGTATAGCCACTGGGCAAAAAAGACAAATGTCACTTATAGTAAAGTCTACTTATTCATCACATTTCCATAAATTAAGAGCCTTTAACTATTATCTGATGTACTATCCAGGACAATTACAACCATTATAAAAGATTTATCTGTTATTTTTACAATATCTAACAGCAAAATAGAGAATGTTCAGAAAAAGTTACTTCTAAAGGTTTAATGATAAAAAGGGTGGCATTTAATTGGGGGTTAAACAATGTAAGATGTCTAATCTAACAGTTAGTTGAAATGTGTTCTTACTTGACATCTTGTTTGTTGGATTGAGGATATCAGGCTATCCCCATCATTTGGTTCTGCAATAGGGTAAACACTTATTAGATTAATAGGCATGTTTTGTCTCAAGGGCAAGAGAAACATTAATCTAATATTAACTCAACATTATAAAAACATGTTTTGTCCTACACTTGCTAAAATGTACTGCTTATTAAAATACTCGTCGGTTAAGTATAAAATATCAAATTAAAGATTTTGTACAGATGAGATAATCCTCAGTGTATGTAACAGCCAAAAAAAAGTGAATGTGTGTTTGAAATACATGAGAAACTGGCATGTTTATATGATTTTCTGGCCCGTGCCGAATGCGAATAATGGCGCACACAATGAGGCGAGTGAGCTTACAGCTCGCTAAGGCATTTCCACGTCAATAAACTTACGAAATCGTAAGATACATTAAAATGCCTTTTTAATTCATGGTTATTAGCATTAAATGCGTGATAATGCGTTGTTCTTGGCGAGCTATAAGCTTCCAGAAGACATGAAAGAGAGCCGATTGGGATGCTAACATGCACATCAATGAATGAAACAGGCTAATACTAGCTGACATTAAAACATTAGTCTAGCGAAGGAAGACAGATGCAGTCTGGTAGTTCGGTGACAAAATGTACCATTAAATAACTTAGGTTATGTTTAATATTGTCAAAATCATCTTACATTTTCTATTTTACTAACACAAGTCGTGGTTATCGAGGCAGCATTAGCAAACTGGTTAGCTAAAATCCGACAACTCGTTTTGTATGCAAAATTTACAGTGCATGTAAAAAAAAAAGATGGTTATAATAGACTCACGCATTTAGTATATAATATAATATAAACGGTATGCTGCTTACCAGAAACAATAAATGGTTTTGAAATATAATACAGGACGATTGCGAATACTCACCCCAACTCCTTTGTTCCCTCAATGGTGCTCCGCCAGAATATGGCACACTTTAGCCTTCCACTGAGCGGGTTTTCCAGCGTACTGGCGCCCTCTACTGCCCACAATGGTTGCCTGACGTTATGCGGCGCTGCGCAACCCGATCGACGTATGACATCAAAGTATCGCGCAAAGAGTGATTAAAAAGCACTGATTACGAATCGATCTCGCGGTATTTTAATCTAATAAACTGAGCAATGACCCAATGCCAGATAAGGAAGTGTTGATTTTGCAAGTTATTACATTTTTCTATAGGCTACATATATGAAATAGTGTTCTTTGAAATGTCTGACGTATACATATAATGAAGATAATTTAAGCATTTGAAAATAACTTCGATTTAGATTAAGATTCATTTTTAGATGAACGGTTTTTAGTAAATTACAAATGATTTTTGAATGCTTATTTGTTGTTAAATCTCATTAAACTGACAGATTAAACTCTGTAACAGATTTTATTATACATTCAACATCCACAAAAGTGCCTGCAAAAACATCCATTAAAATCCATTCTCAAGGAAAGGTTTTTCCAACGTTTTCATAATATTTAACAAATATTCAACAGACTCAACCATGTGATTTCATGTGGCAATTCAGTTGTATTAACTCAGCTACTGTACAAACCCTAATAAAAATTAATTTAATTCATTTATCACTGTAAACACTTACATATGGAAGGCAACATGCTCAAAATAGTCCAAGATAGGTCTGAAATCCTTATGTGTGCCTGGTATAAAGGTTTATATCCCGGTGCAGGAAGCAAAGTTAGGTTTCTATTGACTGCAACAGGCATTAATTGCACCTGCTTTGTGAATGCAAACAGCCAGGGTGAACTGGACCTCAGTAGTGAGTCGAGAAAGTACAATATTATTAGTCAGTGATTACTGATCGAACTCCTGTCAAAAAAAGATAAATAAGCAATTGTTTTCACTGTCTCTGATTTATATATACTATTATAAACATATAAACAAGTATAAAAGTAGTTTGTTATTTTTTATTGAATAATCCTCTTTTCTTTTGTTTTATAGCTTTATCTTTGTCCAAACGTCCTCTGTCCATTGCCTGTGTTCTTCAGCTATTGCCGGAAATCCCAAAGTAACTAATCACTGTCAAACCGTTATTTCAGAAGCCATTCATTCACTGAAAAGAAAAGCAAAGAATGTTCTGTCAGATAACTCTGTCTGTGAAACATAACCCTAAATCAGATTTTTTCATTCCTCTCTGTTTTAAGAACAATAGTTACTATAAAACAGCTCAATAATCGTAATCGTGTATAATGAGGGAGTTCAGTTTATTGTTTATGGCACAATATTTCAACAATCTGGGGTGTGTTGCTGAGACAAACCTCTATATTGCAGCCTCAGCACACGATTGTTAGGACAGTCTCTCCTCTGACTGAAGTTGATGTTGGTGCGGATGCAGCGCTGGTGGAGTGGCTGTGTTGGCCGCATGTTGTCGCCCATACTCAGGAAGATCTGAGAGGGCTGGTTTTGACTCAGAAGACGAAGAGACTGCATCTGATGACAGGAAGGTGGTTAAGCATCAATTTCCTTATGTAACAAACAGTGACAATGAATAATCTTATACCAATACAGTACATGTCCCAAATTATTGTTTTACAGTGTAAAAAGGTTTCAATAGTTGATCGATGCATTATCACCTCTATCTGTGAGATGTATATTGGTTTATTCATTAAGATCCAGGTGACTGTCTCAAGGCACGGTGGAATAGTTATGGACCCCTCATATGTGATAAACCGGGAGGTTTGTGGATACAGCTCTTCAATATCAAGGCCCATCAGTAAGTATGCATCATCTAAAACACAAACAAAATAACTGAAACTGGTTTGAGAGGCATCACACATATAATAAAATATCAAAATCAATTACTTTAGTGTTGTTAGATGCTGAGAGGATGCAATAATTCTATATCACAATATATTGCAATGCACCAAGTGGTAATACAAAGCCTAGTTTGTTTGTTTCAGTGTTTTCAAGTACTTCAAGACAATTTTTTGCCGACTCAGAGTGTGGCAAATTTATAGACTCACACCTCTAGACTTACAATGTGGTAGTAAAAGTAACCCTTTAAGATAAAGTTGTTTTGTAAGAAAATATAAAACACATTCAAAACACAGACCATAATCAGTCGATTATCAGTGGAAACTTACGTTTATATGTAATCCTTGTAATGGTCTCTCTGCTCAACATTCGGTTCAGAAATGAATTGGTAGGCTCTGAAATCTGAAAAGTAATGGCAACTTAAAAAAGCCTTGCACATAACACATATCTGCTAATTCATCATCCTTGAAAAATAACAACAACAGCAAAACAACCAAAAACGTTTTCATAAATCTTTTGAAGCCACACAATAGGACTTAAAAGCAAGTCTGTTCTTCACACAAAACTGGTTTCACACAAATGGCTTCAGAAGACTTGGAATATATCACACAAGCGCATATTGGCGGCTGTAATTGTGCTTGCTTGTCCTTTTTGCGCTTGACGTACTATAAACCACAATGTGACACTTCTTTTGTGTTCTGTAGAAAAAATAATAACATATGAGTTTGGGATGACAAAAGGAGTAATGGTTTTTCACTTGGGTTGAACTATCACTTTAATAAAACATGGCTTTGTTCAACACATAAATCAGAAATGACATGAGCTTACTGCTGAGACCTTTCCTTATGAGTTCACAGTATCTTCAGTATAAACAATAATTGTCTTGTAGAATTCATTCTGTTGCATCTACCCATGTTTTTCCATTTATCGAACATGTATGCCTTCATCCAAGTGGCTTCATTAGTTGTAAAAAACTTCAGATTCCTACGCATCACGATCACTCTGTGTGAAAGTAAATGTGATGAGGGGGCCTGCAACACTACATCCTTTCATCTAAACCTGACAGTTCTGCCCTAGTTTACACAGAAGTCACGATTCACACCATCAGGGAGGCGATTCCCACAGTGATCTGCTAGTCATATGATGTCACAGTGGGTGGTGAGGTTAAATACTGGGCAATTGCCACCATTTTCACTTTAATTTAGGTGGAAAAAAATAATCAAAAAATGCAACTAGATGGTCTGCAGTAAATTGTACACATCGATGCAGACAACTAGAAAATCTTTACAGGCATGATCAATAATCTTTTAATTCTTACTTGGATGGTAACTCTATGACTCCAGTAATGTCTAATTATGAGAAGCATAAGGTATGCAGAATACAAAGTAGCTTGGTAAGACTTAATAGCTTTCATTAACCTTCAATTACATTTTAATGTTGCCTCAGTGTAACTAACTGATTTTCTTCACTTTTCAAGCAACTAATGCATGAAAATAAAATGGATACTTTGGAAAATCAATAGAAAGATTCTTTGTGGTCATGTTCCTTTTTAATCAATTCTCAGTATGCACCATGTAGAGGACTTTTTTTTCCTTCAGAAGATCTTTGCATTCTACCCTTTAAACATATGATTCATTTTTTAGTGAATAACATCAAAAACCATTATGAAGAAGTGTTTGTTGCCTTGAAGGAGCATTGTGCATCCGAGGAATGGATATAAATGTAGTAGCCATAGACAGTGAATGCAGTTACTGTAACACTAAACTTATAGTATGTTGTTTATCTAGAATTTAATCAATCATCAATTATCAGTAAATACATTTTGTAAATTTACCCAGACTGGAAGATTATAAATAAAAAGTTTACTATTGTACATTCAGGGTAGAAAAATGCATACTTTAATGTACATGCACTACTGATCATGTAAGCATTATTTCATGTTTGTTAACAACTATTGACATTTTAGACCAGGTAACAAAATGTGTTATACTGTATGTGAAAAGGACCTGACCATCTTCCTTACCTTCATGAAAATAGAAACAACTGCAATTCCATTAGGACCCCTGGCAGCATCACTGTAATTTAAATACAAGTCCTGATTGTAATGGATGAGCTGCACCTGCGAACAGAAGAAAGAGTGACTTTCAGTAAAACACACCAGAAATGTGTGTATTAAATCATAATATTGTGGCCTCACTCTGAAACAGTATATATCTATATTGCTAAATTAACTTTCTTCTGTCAGCTTGTAATCTTACCTGGCCCAGTAACGAGGTTCAGAACATTAATGTGTATAAATATTTTGCTCTGTTTTGCATTTAAATTCTTAATGAATTGTTAATGGTAACATTATGAAGGTCCTTTACGCTCCTCCATCCTGTTTTATCGTTATTTCAGTACAGCTCAGTGGAATCAGCAAGATGGAAGCCAGCAAAGCTGCCGCTTAATTTTCAGTTGCTCAAAATTGCATTGGAGCTCATTAGAAAATATGCTACAGTCATCAGTTATAATGAGCTTGCCTGTCTGCCTCAAAATGAAGTTGTTGGAAGGCTGCTGCCCATATAACCTCATTTGGATAAGGAAAATGAAGTGAGGCTGCTGACTGCAGTGAAATCAAAGGTGAAGTAAGAATCACACAGGACCACACATCTTCTCTTTATTTTCAAGTGGCAGCACGTAACTCTTTAGTTAGACTTTAGAGAGTTGTTGGATGTGTACTTCTGGTCTAACTTGATGATTAATCTTGACAAGAAAAATGGCTCTTGTTGGCATGAGGGAATGTTTATATTTTCGTGTATAGTATAACTAGGCCAGTGATTCTCAGTTGGTTTTGCCTCATGACCCAGACATTTTGCGATTTGTGACCCAACAAAGCAGCGAAATTGCTTAACATCCAGCACAAACATCATTGCACAAAACATATTTCATGTTTCGACCAGCATTTTAATGGATGAGGTCATGCAACTATTGCCATATTTGCCTAATTTGGCTATTGTTTCTACATCTATGATAAATGAATGTGTATAAAAATATCATTATGCTTAGAATTCCCAACTATGACCCTTGAAATGTTTTTCAAAGTTAATAAGCCTATTTTGTTATTCTTATTGTGCTATGCCTTTATAGTTATTTGCATTTTATTGTTTGCATTAATCATTGCATTTCCCTGTTGTAGCCAATGCTATCAAAACATTGACCCATTTTTGAGTTACAAACCACTGAATTGGGCACCACAAAAGCTTTAAGAACCACATGCCTATGTGATGCATGATGTCTATATACAAACAAATCTGCTGCACTTATTCTCAATGGAATGTGTTTGCAATTCCATTTCTCAACAACTGTATGTGAACTGGAAGATATGCACGTATTAGCTTGTTGTTTCATTCCTGTACAGTTGCTCGGTTCTCAGTACAATAATTACTTTAGTATTTTTTTATTATTGACCTTACCTCTAACTTCAGAATGAAAGCATTTCATTAGTGCAAACTTAATGGCATCACACAATACACACATTTTCAGAGAAATCTCTGCACGAATTTATCACCCTAGTGAAAGAGGGAGCAAATGACACGGCTTTGAAAGATTTTTCTGTACCGCTATGTTCAAATGAGATGTCATCGCGGCCTTGTAACTCTATTTCACCTTTTTGTTATTGAAAAAGAGGGCTGAGGGAAGTAGATCTTTTACTTCTGGTTCAGAAAATCTGCGATGAAAGGGAGTAACTTCGTTTCTGCTAACTTCATTAACTTCAGTGCCAATGCCTTTAAAGGTTTATCACACCATCCGGACTTTTGAAAGCCAGGTTTAATTTAATCCCACGGCAGTGATGTATTTCCAGGTTCTTTGTTAGCTTACCTCTCCAGGGAAGGCCTGGCCGTTGAGCAGGTGCTCTGAGCCACGGCTGTCCTCGCTGCCAAAATGAAGCCGGATCTCTTCCAGTCTGTAGCTGTAGCTCAGCGGCCCACCGGAGATGTTCACCAGGTGCGACTTGTCTGGGCGCAGGGACACGTGTCGACCCGTGTTATACATGGTTCCGCTGACCTAAAAAAGCACTTGGGTTACATTTTCTGGATCAAATTTTCCTGCTATTCTTATCCTTGACCTTTTGTGATAAACTGACATTCTAATTGCCTCAGAATCGCCATGTGTGTACAATGTGTAACCTGTCTGCAAGGACAAAGGTGAAGTAGTTTTCACCTGGTTGGGCTAAAAGGCTTTATCTGCACTGCTGGACATTGTGCCTGCAGCATGAGGAATTCCCAGAAAAAGGCATGAATGTAGTAAACGGATTAGTTTGGAAAGACTGTTTGAAAAGGGCATTTCGAGGTAAACATGGCTGCCAGGTGCAACTGCTGAGGTAGAAGCTATGTTTTCACAACAGATACATTTATGCAACTTAACAGTTATGATTACTAATTTAGAACAAAGCGCATTTTATTATTGCACACTGGTGAACAAGAACACCTTTTTAAACAGCTGTAAATGCGTTCACGAGTGTATTCTAATGAGGGGGGGTTTAAATTAGCCAATATGGATGGCTCATTTGTGATCTTGGGATAGTTTAAGAACTGCTGATCCCTCAGGAACACAAGGATAAGCAATAAATTAAGCCAGACGCTTTCATCTCGATAAATTCATAGCGAGTGGTAATTACGTTCACTTTGGTCTGTAGCCCTGATGTAATGCAATGTAAAATGGCAAGTTAAG
Source organism: Beaufortia kweichowensis (assembly GCA_019155185.1). Taxonomy (NCBI): domain Eukaryota; kingdom Metazoa; phylum Chordata; class Actinopteri; order Cypriniformes; family Gastromyzontidae; genus Beaufortia; species Beaufortia kweichowensis. Next base: position 7,176,620 of record CM032804.1, read on the forward strand.
CGGAACTAAACTGTGTCACGCTATTATGAATGACACTCAATACTTTCAGCATTAATCTTGACTATCCAGCAAGATAAAACAGAAAACAAAAGCAATTCAATATTTTCATTTAATAACTGAAAAATTAACCTGTTAACTGTCATTGCTCCTCAGGAGAAACACCTGTATTATTTACTTATTCACTTTAATATTTTATAGTTGAATTCTAATCTTATTGTGACAAATTATATATTGAAGGTATAATAAATATTTGACAAGTTTTTATAACAATAAACTAAAAAAATATATAATGTTAATGATATTTAAAAAAATAAATAAAAAGATAAAAAACTGTAAAAAAAAAAGTAAAATATTTAAAAAGTTGCATTTTCATGTGTATGCTCAATATGTGCAGTGACAGTTATCATGTTAATGAATGCCTGAAACGCAACATGGTTTGTCCATCTAGAAAAGACCATAAACTTTTCCATTACAGCTGTAGAGTTTTCATGCATAAATACCCATTATATAACATCCCGGTCCCCAGTTTCTAATGCAGCTAACCAATCAAATTCACAGAGAACATTTAGGTCTCCAATGGAATTTTCTTCAGGAAAAACAGCAACACACAGAAAACGCAGCCATAACAAGCTCCAAGGAGCAAAGCATACATAAATGTAATTAGGTCTCTTGAAATAGGACCAGAAACATCTCCCGAGAATAACACCAACTTTTATTTGGGCTCCTGTCTGAGTCTGTGATACTAATGTATTATTGAGCGAAGATGAACTACGGTATATCGTCTATAACCACAACCTCTTGTAGCTCCTCTGGAGAATCCTTCACTGTCGGCCCCTGTCAGCACAGATGGTGTGTCTGCCTAATCTCCCCCAGCAGATGCACAGCAGCATTAATCATAAAACAGGATGTTAAATGAGAAATTAACTCTTTCCCGCCTGCTTTCTGGACTAAATCCCTCGGTCTGCACTCAACGGATCTGTATTACAGCCTGAAATCCCTTCAGAGGTCAGAGCGAATATTTCACTTACACAAAATCATCAATAATCAAACACTGGGTGAGTTTTAGTTCTGTATTGTAATAATGACAGGTAAATGAATCCACGCTAATATGCCGACCGACTGCAGGTGCACGACATTGAAAGCAAACAGCGAGCAATTTTCCATGCCAGTGAGAATTTGTGATCTCATTACAACACGGCTGTAACAGACTAACAGTTCAGAGCATTAGCCATCAGGCCGGCACATCTTCAAAGACTTCACTTGGAAAGCTTTACCGCTATGCTTTACAAATATAATTGAGGATCTGATTCATAGGCCAATAGAGGTGTATAAACCAACTCACCCGCTACGTTAAAAATCAGCTGTGCGCCAACTAAACAACCAGCTGTCAAATAACTGCAATATAAGTGAATACAGCGTGTGATTACATTTGATAAATGGGCCGGCCTTGGCAGCTAATCTAGGTTTGTGTCGTTTAAGACAATCTTGTGAAAATCCCTGTGAATTATTGGATCGGACTAAAGCGAATAATGATGAAATCTACATCTTATATGGTTGTTTTTCTTTTCAAATGAAACAAAGCTGTTTTAAAACACAAATATTGTAGACAGGATTATAATGCAGCTGTCAGTCACAGTGATATGGCTATTCTAAGGGCTTTATCATTTCTATTACTTACCTTTCGCTGCCCAGCATTGAGCCGTAGCGGGCCGAGGAAAGGGTCAAATATCATCCGGCTGGTTTCGATGTTTATAGGCGACTGTCTCTTTCCAATAGCGCAAAGGTTCCAGGCAGTGTTAACCAGTCCCCAGAAAGACGGCACTGGTGAAATAGAAACATAAAAACAGATTTGAGTCTGAAGATGTCAAAAATTGTTGATTCAATAGCTGTAGGCTGTTGGCTTTGCTATTTTTTAAAGGGGCATTATGTGATTGGCGGTGGATATGTTTGGGATTATCTCAAATTGCTCATCCCAAATTTAGTCTGTGAGCCCCTTCCGCGGTGTAGATTTCATTCGTGGGTTGTGGTTGATACCGTTAGCCTACCAATCAATTTAACCACTTAATGTCTATTCGCTCTATTTGAAAGCGAGGTCGATATCGTTTAAGTCTTGCATCCAAATGAAAAAACTGCATGTTTTATTGCACTTCACTAAAACAAACCTCGCAACAACCAAAAAATAAACGAAAACCCACACAGATGAATTAGTCAGCCACGTACCCAAAGGACTTGCTTGACCTTATATCATTAATTTATTCTCTGGGATGTTTTGCTCTTCTGAAACAGTAAGCAACTCTTTTCCCTGATGGGAAAAAGATGTTTTGGTGCATTGAACCACAGAATGCAATAAGGACAAACGAAACAGCCCAACACCAGGGGAATCCCTTCCATTAGCAGGAACGATCTATTGTGAGGTGTGAGAACAGTGTGCCTGTGTGAGAGAAGTCTGATATTGTGAGCCTGAACTGCACCCTGCCCATCACTAGATCATCTGCAGCTCGGCTGCTTCACTGTAAATAGTATTACCTTTTGTCCCCATAGGATGAGATTATAACCAGATTAATCCAGCAGACCTCTCTTATGAATAACAGATCCCCTGACCTGATTTTCCTGTCCAGCTCTATGGGACGTTTGCAGTGAAACTGGACTAGGAAACGTAAACTAGATGTATTGAGGTATTAGATTAGAATGCATTAAATACAGAGATTATTATATGCTAGGAAGCAATGAAATAGCAAATAGCTCCATTCATGGGAATGCATCAAAGCATTTGGCACAGTATTTCTGTATTTTCAGCATGTCTTTGTACAGTGACCTAAATAAATGATTGTTTCCATAACTGTGATCTAACTAAACTGTAATCCCACTTTTGTCTGACATCCTGACAGCCACTGAGCTCATTATGCTATTTTTTTACTTTTCGAATTCCTCTTTCTGCACTTTCTTAAATGTCAAGGACAGACAGTGTAGGAAGCTGCTAATAAAACTGTGGGCAAAACGAGATATAAAAATGTGCTTATTTGAAAGTAGAAGCTTAGGGATCCAGCTGGGCTCATCATTTTATCCGTTCTATACATTTATAGAGCCAAAACCAAGCAATACACAAGGTGTATCGAAGCTGTATAAAGACCCTTGTTATAATCTTAGAAGGGAAAATGAAAAACACTTAAAAGGTTAGTTTCAAACATTTTTATTATCGCATTTTCTCCCCAAGGTGTAAACTGGGAGTTTTTTTGTGCCAAACTCTGTCATAATTGAGTTTTTCCACAGCCATTATCCACCATATCTCTCTGTCCATTAGTATAAAACAGTTTCGCTGCTGTGGTTTTATGTAAACATCCTCTTCACATGTGAAATAAGATACAGCACTTATGTGCTCATTCACAATGTAGTTTTTATTGCACAATCATTCAATACTAGCCTGTTTGCACAACATTGTGAGAGGTTTACAACGCAAACTTTCTACACTTTTTATTCTCATTAATATTTAGGAATAATAGTATCTATCATTGCATCAGTATTTACTACCTTAGGGCAGTTTTGTTTATATTAGTTGTGAATCCACACAGCTAAAACTCTCTCTGAATCCCTTGTTGAGGTCAGAACAGAGGTTTAAGTTCAGATACTAGTCTGTCTGGAGTGATACAGTGATTTTGCCGTAGCAATTGATGAGTGGTAGACAGATGGCACTCTCATCCTCAGGGATCGGTGCCAGATTTGGCTTTGGGTTCAATACATTAATGACAACTCTCTCTAATGGGTTTTTGGGTATGACAAGGGACGAGGAATATACAGAATAGTACACATTACAACACAATGCAACACTAAGCGCTGATGTTTCATCATATTGAAAGTTGCAGCAGTTCACATATCGAAATGCAACAAATGTTACTTTTTACGCATTCATTTAGCACATAAAAATGTGTTTGTACATTAGTACATATGAGGGTTTAAAAGAAGAAATAGATTAGTTATGTTTAGCTTTTTCAGATACTTAGAAAATGTTTGTCGAGTGCTTATGAGAGTTTGTAGAAAATATACATTTAATCACAGTATAATGGTGAATTGTTTCTAAGCTCTTGCTAATAGCAGCACATTAGCACGGAAACCTAAGCCAATCTGTTAATTATTGTTTATCTCTAAAAAACATTAATGAGAAAAAGAATTTCAAAGTATTGTATAGTAATTGGAAGAAAATTACTTCACATAAACATTAAGTGCTGAACAGAGGAATGTCAGGTGACAATGGATGTATGTAAACTTTTCATTTAAGCCTAAATTAAAGACTAAATAACATTAAAACCAATAGACCCTCTAGTGTACAATCAGCATAATGTCAGTGTAAATGAACAGTCCCATCAAATTAGCCAATCGACACATATTTTGTGAGCGTTCGGCATTTCCAACAATGAGATACATACAGCAATACTAATTTCTACTAAAATATTATCGAAATTAAAGATCTACACACAGCTCTTTAAAAACTGTATTATTGTGTGATATAACCCGTTTAATATCAGGGTAGTATTTCTAAACAGTTATGTGTTTTTAAAAATAATTTGCCATATATAATATTGTACAAATGATAAATATAGTAGGCTATAGTATGTGGGAAAGTAGTCTATGTGAGAGTCCAGAGGGAGGAGGTACACAAAATGATGTTCAATGATGGTCAATGATTTTGCTCATTATAAAATACTTTCACATTAATAGTACTAAGAGTAATAACACAATTAGACTGGCAGCCCAAGGCCGCTGGTCAAGATTTCAAAACCAAATATATGACATAATAAACCTTTGATTCAAAAGAAACTTTTGAAGTGCATGCAAAACCAAAGACAAACGATTTGCTTTTGTCTTTGGTTTTGCATGCACTTCAAAAGCACGAACATGTCAAATAGCAGTCTCAGCTCTAAAACAAGACAGTTATTCCTTCATTAATATGTATACTTTAAAAAGACGTTCATGAATATGCATGGTTTTACCTCACTGAAGTTATTTTAAACCTGACTTTGTTGGAGATGAAAGTATAAACGCTGTGGCCCTGTGGTGCTATCAAAACATTGTTCTGTTTGTACATATATCCCAACCACTTTGCATCATTGATCAAATGCATAAAGATCTCCTGTTTGGCCAAACAATGGACAATGGAAAAAATGTCTTGAAAGCTCTACCTGACATACATACATCATAAACACAAACTGAAATATTCTTTTACCATTAAATCTATAGTGTCACAAGCACTTGGACGAATACTTAAGTTAAAGGATTACTTCTAAATTGCCTTTAGTCTTCCCAAACCCTTGGACAAGGGAATGAATGATTTGCTTATGGCTTTGCTTATAAGGAACGCCTTAAGATTAATCCAGACATTCTGAGAGGAAGCGGATGGCGTTTGCTTTTTGAATGCTTTCTCATTTTCTGTCTTTCCATGGTAGTCTCAAGGACATTTATGCAATATTAACCCAGAGAGCTTTTCTCTCTCACAGAACATTTAGTAAAGAGGTACATTCATGTGCAATACATATATGTATGAGTTGCTATTGGGCTTACTTGATATCTGCAGCACTTCTGATTGACGCTATAGGCCATGTCCTTGCACAAACCTGGCTTTTCTGAAGCATATAAGAAGATTCCTTAGGAATCATCTTCAGCTGTATAGCTCTGTCTGGTGTAGATTTTTTATGAAAAGCTTTCAGGCATGAGGAACAGAAAAATACCATTAAAGTTCTTGCTGGTGCTTAAAGAGCTCCTTTGATGGCTACATATATTTGTTAGCTTTATGCATTGCTTTGACTAGACAATAAATTACTTCAAATAACACTCATAAAGTGCCTCTGCTCCAAGTGTAAGCATTAATCTGCTCAAATCTGTAGTAAATATGGATTACAAGAAATTTATTTACTCTTACTCTTAATAAGGTGCTTAAAGCTGAGGTGTGTAATATTTTCAATGTTAAAATACTTCCTTCCCAGCTTAATGTGCAGAGACAACTAAGAAAGTCATTTGTGAGTCGATTTTCAAGAACAATGTAAACACTCTGAAAAAGCAACACTGGCTTTAACAATGACGTAAATTCTAGGACTGTTTGTCTGACCAGTGTGAGAATACCTTTAAATCATTCTCTCACATAGACTAGCAAGCCTAAATGTGGTCTTGAAATTTAAACCACATTTAAGTTCTCAATTGCAATGTGCCACATGCAAAACACTTTTTATGTCATCTCATGTGAAAGCCAAACCCTTCATGCTGCATAGATACATTATACATGTGCAAATCAAGTAGAATAAAATATTCATCTGCACAGAAAAGACACAACACGCAAAGCCTCAGTGAATAAAGGAGGTTTCCCACATAGCTTGCAAGTCTTAGCGTGGTAACCGGCATGACTCTTGACAGGACGCATTCTCATCTTCCTCTGTAGTTTGAAAAGGCTTACCTGGTATAAAGCTTCCTTGGACAACATCTTTGTATGCCCACCAACCATCGTGAAGCTTTGATGACACCGGCTGTGCTGCGAGAAAAAAGAAAATTCACACGTCACTCACACACGGCTCTTTGAAAATACAGTCACACCTGTAATAGACCTCAGCTCCCTACGGAGAGAAGTTTTTTTGCTGACAAATGTGATGATGAAGTTATTTCTTCCCAGCATTTTGTGGGAATTATTTATACCTGTGTTGATAAATGTGACAAAGATGTAAATGTATGCAAAAATTAATATTTGCCGAACGTACGGCTTAATTGGCCGAAAAACAAATTGATGAGATGACAACAGATGCATACTGGATGCTTAGCTCTAGGCCCTATCAGCGGTGCAGGAAAGTAGGTCAGCGAGGCAGCAGACTCCAGCATTCTGAATTCACTCTGTTATCTCGCATCACTATTCACCTCACCTCTCTCCTTCCGGCTCCAGGCTGCAGCTTGCATCATATCCACTGCCAAGTCAAGCACCCAGGGCCGCTCTTTAATACACCGCACCACAGCTCTACCCTCACGCCAGATCACTTTGATGTGCCCGTCATGAACGGGAGCAGAGGATCGTTCAGATGCTATTTGCTTCCACACCAATTTATCGACATCTGTATCTGGAATATGAGAAGCTGGTGCATTTTTGCTTAAGCCAGTCATTTGCTGAAATAACAGCCAGCATCTGGAGTGTACGGAATAGTCCGGACTTAGATTGCATGGATTTATTACATGTGCAGGTGCAAGAACCGAAAGAGGAGATTCGGACTCAAGTGAGCCCATATCCTCCATAAAATACATCCTCTGAGTGTGCTGGGTTATATTAAACTGAACATGGCAAGAAGGATTATATATAAAAAAAAACATTTACATAAGGGAAGGGCAAACCCCTACATTTTTAAATATCCAGCTCTCATTGCGCATTTGTGACATGCATGAGTCATTGAGAAAGTATTGACTGAAATGAGAAAATAAACTCCACACCTTCAGCCAGGTGGCCCGGCCATCCTCAATGCATCAGATTCAACTCAAATCAAAAGACAACTACGTTTCAAAGATATTGAACCTTCAAGCACAGATCCCACTCTTTGAAGATCTAACTTGTGTATGTGTTTGGGAGATGTTCACCGCCTGAAGAGACATGATGACGTCAAACTCACGGCTGCCAAACCACTCTTGGGTACTTCAATAGCAAGCGCAAAAGAACACAGACTCTAGATGAGCCTTTCTTAGATTTAAAGGCATGACTCACTAACAATCTTTTAAAGTCTTTTTTTTAAACTCTTTATATTCTGATCTATTTTATAGTGTGTTGGTTATTTAATGTACGACATTTGCCAGCAAAAACATTGTAAGCGTTATCACATAATTGACGCCATTAATAAACAAAGGACTGTTTTTTATAAGACGCACGAGAACAACAAATAGCCACAAAAGAAAGATAAAATAAACATGGGAGAGATTTTATTCTCTTCAGTTTTCAGAAATCTGATATTGCCATACCTCTCTGTTTTAAATATATTTTAATACGTCAGATTACTGTGTGGGAAACATACTTAAAACAATAAATATCCTGCAAATTTACAATATTGAACAATATTCCGAATCACTTCAAAACACATATTCATATTAAATCTTCTCGTTTCTTTGTATGTTCCAGCATTGCCAACAGAATAAAAATGCTGCATTAATGATAAAACTACTGCATTAATAACAAGGACGTATAGCAACTGTCACGTTCTTCTCATAACTATTAAGAGATTTTCATACGAACACAATTTACCTTCTAGAAAGATGACATTAATGTTGAGAATGAGAAGAAACTCCCAGACGTGCGGCATTCTTCATTCAGTCCATCACCATCACGTTTGGCTTTAGGTTATTAACTCTCTAACACTTGCTGAAAGTGTAAAGCGGCACGAGCTTCATCACGCTCTGATGTGAGCAACATCGTCCTGTCTGTCGCGAGCCCGGACGCTCATTAACAAAACACACTTCTCCTGTCCGTTCACAGCGTAAAAACTTCAAAGTCCTGAAATCGACTAGTCGTTGGTAGTCACGCAACCCAAAGCCGAGAACAAAATCTATGAATTTCTCCTTGTTTGTGCTGTCTGAGTCGGGGACGGTGTTGCTGCGTTACCTGCCCGTGCGCGCGGATTCGAGGTTTAGCTCGCGCTAATCCCGCTGCAGGCGGGGCTCGCGCTCCCGTGACGCTCGCTGGAGAATGCGGTTAGTTTTGACATCTAACTCTAATGCTATTACTTACCTGCTGTTGTTGGGCTTTACACGATTAGAAATCATCAGATTTATGTTTAAAATTAGTAACATGAACTGAGAAAATCACAGTATTGTTTTTTTAAAAAGCGTTTTATTTCAGGTTCTAATAAATGCTTTGATAAACAGCCTAAAGCTGCACACTGGAAACACATAGCAAGTAAAATATTAAGGCAGACGTGTAAACAGCCACTTAATTTATAAAATATTATGTATTAAATACAAAAAAATAAATCATTGTATAAACAATATATCCACAAGTCAATGACAGCACGTGTTTACAACAAAACCAAAACCAGTTAAACCACAAAATAACAATTTAGTTATACTGTGTTTATAAAAATGGCAAAAACCACAAAATACATGGTTTTTACACTTTTACTATAATAAACTCCTGGTTGGTGTTTCTAAGTGACTTTAATTATACTCAGTTTTACTCTTTGGACAAATGAATTCATCACACATACTATGAAAAACCCCACAAGATATTCAAAACATTGAGTGAGAAATGCGCTTGAAGATGATTAGAAGCACAGAACAATAAAACCCAGTGGAAATCAGAATAAAACAGACTGTGTTTGAGAGTAGGTCCCCACTGCATATGCTAGAGATATTTTTGTGTTTGTTTACTGTCCTGTGAATGACATGATTAGCATTCGGAAATAGAGCACTGTTTTTCTGGTAGTTCACTGTTAGCAAAACCGAATCCTTGTTTCACATAAACATGACCTGATGCAAGATAAAAATCCACCTGATGGCTGCTAAAATCCATTAAAATATATAAACCAAGAAGCAAACAGCCAAACAGAGGAATCAAAGAGTGGGTCATAAATGACCATAAGAGGTTTTTGGGAAGTCACTATTTTCAGATAAGGCACACAATGTACAAATCCTCACAGAGATAAATGCAAACAAAAAACAATCAAACGTGCTTGACATGTCTTCAGTCAAGAAACAGTAACAAAACAAACAACATGAACAGTTTGTACAATTCTCACAGTTTTGTACAATTCGGTTTGGGTTAATTGTATCTGGCATCCAGACAAAGTTCAAATCAAATCAAATAGAGTTGAATTGATTTTTGAAAGTCTCTGAAAGGCATATCAAAGCACTTTCATCAGTAGTACTGTTTGTTGTCCGTCCAGCTTGTGATCCAGTGTTTCTTTTTGGTGTCAACGATCAAGAAGCCCTCATTTACCTGGTACTGTTCTTTCTTACTAATCTTCACTCCTTGGTATTTCTTCAAAGTGTGGAAATAGGCACCGCGCTTAAAAAATCCACTCTGTAGGAGAACATAAGAGAACATGTGAGACCGCATTCTTATACATCATATCCAAGGTGAACAATGTTTATTTGGTGAAGTTCAAAATCAATCTTAATCAGATATAAAACTTCACAATAAAGTATGTATGCATATTCATTTAGCCCCCCTAATGCCATGAGGATTAAAAAATATTTTAGAGAATGTACTATTTAATCTAATTGAAGAAAATATCTATCTGATTAAATATTTTAAAGCCTGTTTAAATATTCACTATAGAAATATGTATTACTTCCATTTAGGAAAATATAAAATATACTATAAAAGCAAAGTCTCAAATAATCTCTTAGCAAATGGCAAATCATGTTTCATGACTGTGACTTAATTAAAGCCAACTGGCTTAAAAACGGGGCAATACCTGTAGTATGCTTCCCCTAAACATCCTGTTTTATTAATAAATCTATCAAAACTGTGCTCGCTGAGTGATGTAATTGGGTCTTATACATTATATAACAAATGAGAAAATTCAATCAAAACGAAGAAATCGAAACAGAGAGAGAGAGAGAGAGCTTATAAAACCAGAGCTGAATTTTGTAGCAGGTTTTGAAGCGGAAAGGAAGGCTTGTTTGCTCTGCAGGAAAAGAGGTGATCAGACAGGGTTTGTTGTCTCAGTTGAAAGCAAAGCTCTCTAACAGCTACATAAAGAAAAGAACATGGCATCACAGAAAGATTATTAGTCATCTCAAGGGAAGAAAGACTTTTACAAGTTGGATTAAAGCTATATACAGTTGCTGTTTTAAAGCATCTGTGTATCTCCAAGATAACAGCATCAAATGCCTGAGGACATAAGGAAGAGCTTCACGTATCAATTTGTTTCAGGAAAAAAACAACCTCTGGTACTTTCGAGAGCAATGATTAGACTCAGAAACAGTGACAAGGGATGTGTTAAATTGCATCTCATGGGGCAAAAGGAAAAGAGAAACACAGGATCGGCGGAGCTTACGCAGAATAAATTATTGTTAATTAAGCAAAGCGTTTTACAGCTGGAGAGTTGTTGACTGTGACACCTACAACTTTGCAATTTGAGACAGAGGCTCGGAAAGACCGACAAATCTCAGTCGTCCTCTGTAAGCCGTTCATTTTCTGATGGCTGGGTTTTCATCTCTGCTTTCTGGGCCTTGGCCTCATAAAGCTCTCTGGTGTTGGCCCTCTTGAAGAAACCACACTGGGGAACAGGATTCAGATATGAGCAGTCAAACAAAACACAAGATATTGAAGAAGTGATCCGAGTCTGTATTCACTCAACTGTTCTGCTAGTACAAGGTACAAGAGATTTAAATACATCAGCATAAAAGAAATATTTCTGTGTACATTAGTGTACGATAAACTAAATGTATATTGCATATACTGTAACTGTATATTTAACATATTGTTTTGTAATGTTGTCTGTCTGCACCTAATTTCATCGTTTATTTTATTATTATATTATCAACAGTTGGAACCACAAGCCTAATAATTAAGGTTTTGTTTTTCTTATATTTGTTATGCCCCCGCTAATGCACACTGTGCATTCCAGATGGCATGAACAGCACACGTTTGTATAAAACTTGATAATTCATGTTTTCCCAGCATGATCATGAGAATGTTCCAGAAAGCACCTTGTGTGCCTCTATAGACGCAAGGACAGTCTGACCTTCTCTACAAACAGTGACCTGTAAACAGTTCAGAATCTTAAGTAGGTTTTCTTCATTTTACAAAAACTTGTAATGATTTTGAACCCCTGTACTGTATCCATCTACATCACATAAAGAAGAAAATATTCAAATGTATAGCAGTGTTTTGTTGCTCCTCTTAAGCCCACAGAAGTACTTGTGCAGTTATAAAACATCATCTTGATGGTATTCAAGCATAATAATGCGATTAAGTGAAGTTGCCGTTCCATCCAAGAACACGATGAAAGTGTGGAGCACTTTGAGCGTAACAGATCCTCACCTTCCATAAGAGAATGACAATCAGCCCCAGCAGCATCACTCCTGCCAGCACAGACACAATGATGATCCATAGAGGCGCTTCATATGGAAGTTCTTCTGTCAGTGCAGGATCTATAGCTACTGTGAACTAAACAGAGGAAAAATCTCTGATGTCATTAACTGGAAAACATATACTGGAAAATTGCTTCATTTTCATATTTATTTGATTTCCCCTCACTTATGCCTAATGTATGCAAGAGCCAGTTATAGGAGTAGAGGCAAGTAAGATGTTGGGTTAGTACCTCACGGGTGTCGTTGATCATCTTGATGGTACCTTGGTCTGTTTTTAAACTCAGAGTGGCATTACCAAATACAAATATTGTTGCAGCAGGATAGTCCTGAGAAGACAGCGATAGACACACGTTTTTTACAACTTGGTGTTACAGTTCATGCTGTATTTTAAATCCAGCTCACAATTTATGCAATTCCAGTTGTATATCTACTTGCTACTGTACTGTAGCAATGAAATTGAAATGTATTTAACTTCAGTTGGTTAATAAAAACACAATAATGCACTTGTGAGAAAAACTATTAATATTTTTAACTTATTAATACATTGACTGATCAATACATTGTGTATCAATGGAAACAAAGTGATCAGAAAGCTTATCAAATCACTCAATATTAATCTGTATTTATTGTTCACTGTCTGAAGACATTTATTATATGGATGGATGGATGGATGGATTTTGGAGCTTTGCTTGCTTTTGGAAAAGTAACATGATGACATTTTATTATAAATTGTTTGTGTTCAACTGAAGGAAGGCATGAAGACAAATCAATTATTTTGTGGTAAAATCAAAGTTGTGTGACCTAAATATCCATTACATGCTATATCTGTTTTTCAAAATACATTTTCAATTTGTATATACTATACTGTACATATCAACCTTAAACCAATAAATATTTAATAGTGTACAGTACTGCATATGGTGTTCCTAATATTTTGACCAATGAATCAGAAACATTTTGAAAATTCTTGTAAAAGACTAAACCTTATGAGCAACTTATCTGACAAAATGTTAAATAGATTATATTAAATGTTAGAGCTGAATATTACTAGAACTATTTCTATTCACTGCAGATATGTCCATGACCTTTAAGATTGCAATAATTTCCCTAAATCTTTAAAGCTCAGAAAATCCATCAAGATTTTTACATCTGTGGGATGCCTAAACAGAACTGCAAAACCATACGATTCCAAAATAAATATCAGCAAAGCACAAAATAATAGATTCCAGATTTATCCTTCAGAGTCAAACGCTTGACAAGGACTCCACAAACCTGCAGAAATGAGCTGGTGAAGTTTCAGACTGACCTCAAGCATTGTGCTGTTCCATAAGCGTGCTCTGACAGTGAGTGTGGCAGAGGTGGTCATGTTTAGCAGGGGGCAGGTGAAGGTTTGACAGAGAGCAGTACCTGTGCTACAGTCCTGACATTGAAAGCCAATAAGGAGTGACAACAAAAACACTTTTAATTTTTCACAAGTCTCTGTTGTATACTTGATCATGCAAAATATAAAAGAAGACGTGCCAGATTTATCCAGTTGCCTAGCAACTAAACAATGGTTGAGGAGACTGATATACTCACCAGGTTGACCGTTTTTCTGTGGACACCCCGTAGGTTCATAGAGGCCTGTGGCTCAGATAGTTCAATAGACTTGATGGATGTCTCATCTCTTTTTTTCCTTCCAGACTTATGCTCTGACATCTGTCCACACAATGTATCACATACATATTATTAACAAGCACATTACAGTAAGTGTATTAGAATTAGACAACTTCTGTCACATAAAATCATATTAATTATTCATCTAGTCCTGGACAGCCACTGTCCTGCAGAGTTTAGGCCTGTAATACACAAGTAATCCTGAAGACTTTGATTTGGTTTGTTTATGTGTGTTTGACTAAAGATAAAACAAAATTTTCCAGAAATGTCTGGAAGTGAATAGACATGGTCCAGGCACATAGAAATAGACAGTCTAACTCCTAAAACCATCATCTATTTCTTGTTGGAGATAAACGTTTTCTAAAAGTAAATCCTGCTTGGCTCATACCGAGCGAGATTGCTTTGAGAGCTACAGGTTACACATTTTTGGAAAGGACTAGTTCCAAGTCCCATTACAGTTGCCCTTTTTTGTGAAAAATCTTTTTTTTATCAGGCTCATGTTCTCAAAACCTGTATGAATTTCTATCTTCTGTAGAACACACAAAAGTGGACTAACAGTCACCATCTACTTGGTGGAAAAACATTCTTCAAAATGAAAAAGAAAGTCAGATGAGTTTGGAAAGACATTATAGTAAAAAATAATGATTGAATTTTTCATTGACATGTGACAGTCATACATCCAGTGACTTACTAAAAAATTGTTGGGGTTTATGACGTTTCCAGCAGGGACACAGAAGGGTTTGGATGTTCCTGTCATCTGGATCTCTGACAGGTAAAGTAGCCACTTCCCATTAGCAACGGCATAAGGCCAGTGAAAGACCACTTCTAGATGACCCAGATTTCCTGAAAGAGGTTTTCCTGGAAGGTTCACCTGCAGATAAATAAACACACACAACTACACTAAGTAACTGTGAACTGTCTTTATTTGCTGTAATACTGATTGATTTTCCTATAGCAGCAGGGTTTTCACACACATGCCTAAAGTTTTAAACAATGTTTTGTGCATTTTTTATAAGGATTCTATTATTGTATCTACGAGGAAAAAAACTGTGTATCTGTTGTTGTTTTGCATATTTGTGACAAACATTGGCGGTCTTTTTACAGCATTATTTATGAAACAGTGTTTTGGTGAAACCCAAAAAGTTGTCACAAAAAGACTCATTATGATTTATAAGATTTGAGTAATATTTCATTTATGCGTTACCACATGGACGGTTTTACTTAACTAACCTTTGGAAAAACCTTTAAGCATCTTAGATAAACATCTAACTTTTAAATTTCTACCGAGGTGAAAGCTGTTATAAAACAAGCAAGTTGCAGCAGATTTTAGCAGATGGTTTTGGTCTTTCATTTGATTCATTCACATCACTAACATTAACATAAGCTATTATTTATCCAACTCATCTAAAATCACTGTATAATGCTGGCATTATGGTTAAATCTTACCATATTGGTTTATACTTCGTGCAAATTGTAAAACCCTGTCAGGCAGTTTTTGAAGTGAAACTGTGAGCTGTACGCTAAAGACTGTAAAAATTGTCTTGCCGTGAAGTTGAATTCCACTGGGCTTCCGATATCACTGGTGGATTTCATGGCTGATTCCCCCTTTACTTTGCCACTGAATTCTGTCCTAAACTGGGAAGGAAAGCTGAAAGAAAATGTGAAGATTTTTAAATGAACTATGAATACTTTAGTCAGACTTTTATGTAGCTCTTGCTGGAGTTTAATGTCAGATGAGTATAAGGTTCCTGACTAAAATGCTGAATTCACAGTTGTAACATGACTCATTTCTGACATGACTTTGAAAAAAGTAGTAACGATGCATTGAAATGCTTTGAGCATAAAATAGCGCATAACTCACACAAGAAAGGTAGGTCGTAGGATGTACTCAACCATCAGCACTCTCGACAGAGGCTGTAGATCATTCTGATCACTCCGTCTGAAATGAAATAATCAGTCCAGATCTGAATCATACTCTCTGACCTCTATCTTCATGTAGATACCTGATCAACAAATCAGGTAACTGTTTATGTACTGTAAGGTGTGTTGAGAAACAACTTAATGTTTCAGTGTTAATGATATACATCTGTGTGTCTTTATTAAAAATATAGATTTTTTCCTCAATTTACTGCAAAACAGCTATTTACTGCAAAACATCCCCAAAATGTTCAATTAATCTACAAATCTGAAAAAATCTATATTGTTTTCATACGTGGAGAGCTGCAGATCGGTCTGAATCTTTTCCATGTCTATCGTGATTCCTGTCGTTTCAAAGGTGATCTCAATCTCAACCTGTAAAAGATAGAAGTGACATCAACAAAACACTTAATCCTTTTTTCAATCCATTACATCTGCTCCTAGTAATGCCATTCATTACTACGACACTTCAGATTCAATTCAGATTCTATAATCACAATCTGTCTCCAATAAAAAATCCTAAAGTATCATTTAACACAAATCTAATATTATTGTTGCACCAAATATAATACATGCATCACTGTATGACACTGCAACTGTTGCTTAATATTGTCTATAAATGAGTGTGAGATCACTGGTGCTCATGAAAACTCACCCTTTGATTGCTTCTGAAAGGATCTCCCAGTGTACACAGAAAAAAAGGCCCATCAGGAGACAACTCTACACTCAAGTTCTGAAAAACAACAAAGACATGAGCTGAATAACAAGATTCAGTGTTGTTGTACAGTAGTGTTCAAATTTTATAGCAGAGCAGGACTATTCAACTTTAGAAAGGTCAGGGTCCAATCAACCTCACATAATACTTGTCTTTAAATGAATAAAACCAGTAAACAATGTGTACTATGTGGTATAACAAACATAAAAGAATCTTAATGTATAATATAAAGTATATCAAAATATATCAAAATTTATAATTTTATCATTTCATTTATGTGGCCCATTATATAACCTTGCAGTAATAATTTTTATGCTTATTTAGTCATGTGTATTTCTGAATGCAATCTCATTTGATGATTACTTTCTTTTTCATTTGGAACTTGATAGATGCAAAACATATATGAGATTACTTAGGCATCAGTGCAAAAGCAATCGGAGATTTTATGACACTTGAGTTAAAACAAAAGAGTCAAAATAAAATGCATTATAAAAGTGACTGGATGAGCCTCATTTAAAGCTGTTATATAAACAGCTGAGAGACACACGCAGCAGTTTGATACTGCATTAATGCACCAAACTGTAAACAACCTTGAGTTACACAGTGTTTACATTGGATACAGGTGGTGCAAGCTGAAATAATAGTGTAAAATTATTACAGAACATTTCTGTATCATCATAGTATAAATGTTAGTTTATGTAAACTCGTGCATTAAAACATGTTAACAAATACAACCGTGTTATCATCAAGTGTTACTGTACCCAGTAATGAGAAGTTTTACATGAGGAATGTGTTTTGTACTGTCTGAAGAATAATAAAAAGCTGTAAGAAAATAAGCTGTAATGAACAAGGAACTGTAATGATCTACAGTACGTCTGCTTCTTACCTTAGGGCTCAGACTGGAGAAGCTGAGTGAGGTGGGAATAGTGACATTTAAAAGAGCACTGTAAGCATTTTCTGCAATCCTGTCCTCTGATGGAAAGTTGGTCACATTTACCATCAGCCTCAGCTTCTTCACTTCAGTAGAGTAGGGGAAAATCTGCTGGCCCTTCTGCCTATACAAACACATCAATGTTTACTGATAAAGCAGCAACCTGCTCGGCCAATCAGAACTAACTGTTGTATAATAAAAGTTGGTTATGGTTCACTTCATCTTCATTTAGTGTGTGAGGAAAAAAACAGACACTTGTAACCTCAGACACCTTGGAAGGAAGTAAAGATCTGATTGGCTGCATTCTTTGTATCTTTATGGGAGATTTTAGTCTGAAGCGCCAGCCCTGAATCATTTATTTCTCCTTTCACATGAAGAGCGATACGGAGCGTACGTGACTTACATGGGGAACGGCCTGTTCTGCTCATCTGTGTACACAGCCGTCATTTGAAGGTTGCTCTCGCATTTGTTATCCGGTCCACAGGCTTTCTGAATGTGAATCTAAAGAACGAGATGGCATTGGTTGTATAGAGCTGAAAACATGGCCAGGTGGTGAAGGGTAAACATTATGTTTCCAATAAAACTCTATTTGCGCTCCTGCAAAGCAAACTGTGCTGTCTGAGATACCTCAGTCCTGCCAGATAGAGATTCCTTCTGACTGATCACAGGAAAAGCACTCAGATCCTCCACCGAGCCTCCGGGCGAGGGTGCGGGTTCCACCAGAGACATGTTTAGCACAAAAACGATGGGAGACAATTTGTCTTGAATCGTCTTGGACTGTGAAAGTTTGATATCAGAGACAATGAGCTTTCAAAATATATTTGAGATTCTGCCTCTTACGAAAATGTACAAAATTAAGTACAATTTAATTTAATTTAGTTTAATTTAATTAAATAATGGTTTTATTATAGTAAAAGTAGCAGATGTATTATCATTTATATAAACACAATTTTACCTGATCGGTTAACCTGTCACCGCACATGTGGAGTATACACAGAAAAATGTACGATCCAACCATTATTTTTAATTGTAAGATTTTTTTTATTTGAGGTATTTCTATAAATAACATAAAAAATTCGTAATTTTCTTTATGTTTATTGTTATGAAAATTTCAAATATGTATTCTTGAGTCTTAGACCTTTTCATTAATTTATAATTATAGTTCGATTAGAATTCAAGTATGAAATATTAAAGTTTGTGATTACCCTGATTTAACCAAAGTATCCATGTTTTTTTGGTTTAATTTGTAGTTAAAAAAATATTTTCACAAGAGGCATTAAAAAGTAACAAGATGACATTGTAAAGGATGGCCTTGTATCATACCACCAGCTCCAGAGTCAGAGTACGACATTCACCAGTCGGATTAACGAACATTTTGCCCTCTCTGTTGTCACGGAAACGAACACGAGGACTCCGATGCAACGGATCAGCTTCTACAGTATATTGAAAAGCTGACAAAACAAAAGAGATGTCTTAGAATTACTTCATGTCGGATCTGAATCATGACCCTCAGAACATAAAGCAGCGCATTGAATCATGCTTGTAGGAAGGTTGGATGTGTATTTAGGGTAATACATTGTGATGTGGCACTTACTAATACTCTTCTGGGAACTGGTACTGCCAGTACTTAGTGTGTAGGAGAGACAGATTGTTGCCTTAATACTGTATGCAAGAAAACACAGCACAATTGTGTGATTTTAATTGCTGCACACTGTGGAGAAAACTGAGAAGTCTGACATGTGACAATCCCAAATCATGTTTTTTATGAATTGTAAAATTGTTTATCTAAAAACACATTTACTCTTTAAAAAAAAGCATCTGTGCCTAATAAAGTGTGTATCAATTTAGTGCCATGTACGTTTTTTACCAGGCATCACAATCATTTGGGTCAATAACTTCTGGTGTCACAGTGAAAGTCTTCTTCAGGTGAATCACAGGACGAGCCCTTAGGAGGAAACAACAAAGAAAATACAGTGAGATACAGTTTTAATATCACTACACCAATATATATTATTATAGATAACTGATCCTATCACTTTGTTCTTTATTTCCCAGCTTGACACTTCACAACTTCAAATCACCTAAGCAAGACCACACGATCATCTAATGATCCAACCACTATATCTGGATAACTGTTTCTGTCCACATCATATCCACCACTGATGGAATAGCCAAATGTCTGGAATCCAGCACCTGGGATATCTTTTCCTTCAATAACCTGAGGAAACATTATACCAACAGATTTATTTGCAATAAAAATGTCTTATTGTCTAATGTAATATAAGTGTGATCTTGTCATCTGATTTTATGTACAGCAACAGCCAGTTGGTGGTGTAAAATAAAAGCTGTCACTACATTAAACTCTGTAAATGTTAATATGATTCAAAATCTTACTTTTACATGCATGTAAAATGCATTTTGTATCATATTAACACTGTATATACTGTATATGCATCGTAGCACTTCTAAAAATAAATTAATACATTTTATAACGCGGCGCTCTGGAATACTTGATTCTGATTGGTCATGACTTATTTGACTCTAAACATGAAATAATAATTAAAAATGTTTTAATAGCTGTTATGTAAGACACACAAGCCAAGTTTTGCAAGTAAAAATCATTTCCTGTCGGCTTTTGACACACATTTTGTTGATTTTAACCTTTTTAAAAAAAATCATCTTACCTGACTAGGCATGTGGGATATGCCATTTTTGCTGCCCATCCATATAAACACACTACCTGTCTCATGATATGGAGCCCCAACAGCAAAATCTGTAACAGACAAGGAAGGAGTAAGAAACCATCAGCAAGAAAATACTTAGTAAAGCCACAAGAAGGCAGCAAAGTGAAATATTCTTGGCCTTAGCATATACTTTTCTGACTGACACTTCAAACATAACAGTGAATTACTGCCACATTAGCTTTAAATGCCTAAAACCAACATCCATGTTACTTACACTAAGCAAACACAGTGCAAAACAAGCAAACAAATCCTCAAATCCTACCTTGAAAGCCATCCTGGTTAACATCACCGATAGCAACGACAGCCATGCCAAAGGCAGAGTCTTTAGATCCATGGAGGACCAAGTCGCTTTTGTTGCGAAAAGAACCGTTCTGGTTCATATAGATATACACCGCCCCACCTTCCTGTTTATTACGATCAAAATAAAAGGGTGCTCCAACAATCAGATCCTTCCACCTGTACGGATAAGAAAAATACTTTTTAAGATTAATTGATGACCTCTAGTTAGGAAGAATTAAGCCAAGAATTGTCTTTACCCGTCATTGTTAAGATCCACAATAGCGATGCTGTTGCCAAAATAGGATCCGACTTGCTCCCCTCTGAGAGTGTCATTTAATTTGAGTTTTCCTTCCACGCTACTAGTTTTTATGGATTCAGCTAGCATCACTGATCCTTTGGCTCTGTCTCTTGGGGCTCCTGTTACCATTGTGTATTTCTCTTTGCTTAGTATGCCTTGATCGATTGCTACAGAGTAACCTGAGGAGCAATTCATCAATCAATTATCAACTGCTGCATTAATATTGACATGCTATTATGACAATTGTTGCTAAAGAAATATTACATAATGACAATAATAACAAAATTCGCAACTGCAAATCTATCAGAAAAATAACTAACTGTTGTGGTTTATTATTGTGGACTAAAACATGAGTGTCAATTGAATATAATTAGGAAGCAGGTAAACAATTATTGCTTTAAATATTTATAAATCCTGAGCATTAACAACTTTTAAAGCCAAAGGTCATGGGTTCAAAAAATAATATAATAAAATAAAAAATCTGCCTTATGCATAAATGTAAAGCAACTGTACTTGTTTTAGCATTAATTTATTCAGAAAAGTCACATATTTATATAGTCGCTTTAGATAAAAGAGTCCAAATGTGTTAATGTAAATCAAACACACATGCACATCTATTAACAATAAAACCAAAATATTCATAACACAAGTTTTCAGTGAATCCCAGATAAATGCAGATATAAGCTGTGCCACTGCCTTACCAATGTAAATATTTCCTTGAACCCCTGAATCTGGAAACTTGCTCTTTACTGTATACCAAGCATCGTCAGGATTATGCCATTGCAAAAATGCATTCCCTGCATATTACAAGAAAAGGGAAATTTGATCAAATTCACTCTTTTTAGAATCAGAAAAACATTGGTTCGCCGAACGCAAACTTCCTTTACCTTGCCAGTTGTAGCAACCAGGTGTGCCGAGTATGACATCAGTCTGTGTGATGGCAGAAGACATTCCAGCGAGACACATGCCCTCAAAGTCTTTACTTCCACTGGGGTTACACACCTCATCATATGACTGCCACTGATGGTCATTCTTGTCATACAATAAATTATTTCCACGAACATAACACTTTCCAATCATGCGGAAGATGGACGTCATGTTCCGGATATAACGATGGCCACAGGCCTATTAAACAAAAATATTTACATTTATGTAATGTTTTCATAAATTCAATTGCAACATGCAAGAGAGTGCAAAAAATAACAAGGGGGGTGTACTATCTCTTTAAGAGTGGGGAATTATTTTGAAACGCACCAATACACGACCACCCGGTCGACTTTGACTGGCGACAGACACGCCCAACCACATTCCTTCTACTACTTCAATGTTAGGGTCTGGTATGTCTTCTGGATCTGCATAACACAAAGCAAACAATGGTCATATCAAGCAGTATATTAATGAGCATATGAATCATTGTAAAATTCCTTTAAAAAATCAAGGCTGGAAAATTACTTGATTTAAGCAGGTTCAGTCTTTTACAGTCTTTGGGATCTGCAGTGATGGGACAGGCATACATATCTCCAGTCTCATTGGCTGGCAGCCCAGACTCCGCCTTCTCCTTAGGTGCTCCTACAAGAAGTCTGAAACAAGTAAAATCGTATTGAGCTAAAGCCTGTCCTGAGGCAGGGTATTATGACACAGTTGTCAAAAAATCATAGCATTGGTTGTTTCAGACAAAAACCAGCATTCTTTCGAGAAAAGGACTTAAGTTCACATTCAGCTGTGTGTCTATCACTCCTTTTTCATCTGAATCTTGTATATCATCTAATTTTTGTGCATACTACAGATACACTCAAGCATGTTTGACCCACATGTGTCTAGGCTTGTTAGGCTATGAGAAATGATTTTGACTAGAAGGACTTGTTAGAACCTATTACTACAGCGACACAATGGTGAATCCAGAAAATTTAAAATTTAAGTACCTAATAGAAAACACACAATGTATAAATGCCATTAATAGAAACACTATTTCTCTTGCTCACATTTCCATCTGTGAGAAATTAGGATGTGAAGTACGCTCTGTATTCTTAACCCTTGTGTACCGGAATTTGTTTGTGACTGATGTAATTTCAATCACAAAGCTATGCATCATTAAAGATACGGGGATCTCCTGGAATGGATCAGATATAATCCTCAAGAGCTTTTAAAATGTGAGCAGAATTAAAGAGACGTTTCATTAAAATATAATTACAAAATCAATCAATTTTATTTTAATATTTGTCTGTGCATGACAGATATAATAATCACTACGGCAGAGCTGCCTGCAGTCTGATGCATGAAAGTTTTATGATTTGTGGACACACACTTCAGTTGCTATTCTATCCACCTTGCCTTAGGCCTTATAATACTCGGCTCTGTGAAGGATGAGCTCTCATCAGATCTCCTAACACGATTATGAATGGCTGATGCGGTTAATTTGTCTTCTTTAAAATTTTGTTTCATGAGTTTCAATGGAAATGTATTGTGTCTGACAATGTTCATCATCACAGATTCGCTATTTCAGCAGGGAGGTCATGTTAAATATAAAAAATTTGGTTAAAGAAAATAGCATGGCAATTTTGCTACTTAATATTTAAGCAAGCGCTTCAGCTAAAGTGACAGGTGATGCTGGTATAAAGCAAAGTTTAAGCCCTGACTTGCGGATAAAATGCTACAGGTTAAACTTAGAAAATTAGGAGCTTTTCTATCATTTTACTTCAGTGTCAGTTTACTTTCAAGTCTTCAATGAGAACACAATGAACTCAAGGGAGAAAAAAGGTGCTCATAAAGTGAACACATTATTACTAAAATACACTTTCTTCCTTGCTCATTTTGATACTCATTTCATTTTATCCTTAAAGTGGATTTATTCTCCTTTGCTAGTTCATATGCATCACACAGTGTGATGAGGTAGACTGTGATAAGGACACACACACAGTCAAAGTCAAGGGAGGAGATGAAGGAGGCAGACATGACCAGACAATGAAAACAAAAGGTGATATGAAAGACAACCGCCCTTTCTGTGGGCCTAATTTCATTTGCTTTCACCTCCTTCAAACCATCAGCAACACCAATCTGCTTGTGCTCATGCTTGTCATGTGACTCTAAATCTGGTTTTATCAAGGACAACACAGGAAATGAGAAAGTCAAGAGAAAGGTGAATGATAAAAAAGGAATGTCTTTATTCTCCCTTTTATCTCCACAGTATCCATGAGCAGAGCCGTTAAAACTGTGATGTACGTATTCTTACTGTTAAGAAAAAGCATTTGTTTGCTGAATAACAACTGGTGTAATTAGATTAAGGACAGCAGGCACTTAATACTTAAATAAAAACCTTTCAAAATTAAACTTTAAAGGGGTTGTATCATGATAAATTTAATTTTTCATCTAAAAGACCATTTGTTGAAACTATGACTAATTCTGAAATCCTTGAAATTCTGACATTAGAAATACATTAAAAAATACCCAAATACATCAACAAACATTCTTCCACATTTCCAAATCAATGACATCTGTTCAGTTTTTATAGACTTTACAGACAAAGTGTTACACAGTGAAGCATTCAGGAGATAGTTGGGCATATATTATACCAAAACACCACCTGAACCATCCATAGGAACAAAATGTGGGATAGTTCCCAAACCTTGTGTGGTTAAACGTTAAAAACAAGTCGATGAAGTTTATCTTTAACAAGGTCCCTAAACATTTGAATCTTACCTTCACTGTGTGTGCAGCACAACTCAGTATAGCTGTATAATGAGACACAATATAATGTGATGGAGGTAAACCAAAACAGACAAAACAGGAAACCAATAGCCCACAAGTAAATTAAGCATAGATTGTTATGGTATTTGTTTTACATGCACTGCCTTATAAAAGCCTTGAAGGTGCAGCAGCCAAATTAGCCAAATTATTATTTTAATTGCAGATTTATATAACAAGTCCTAAATGCTCTTTTCTCAAGAAAAGAACAACAGCAGTTTTACTCTTGCAGTTTGCTTAGTGAATCGTAACTCCTTAAATGCACAAACAACAACCGATTTGTACTGTACTTAAACAGATACAAGTCACATGACAAGGATTTTACTACTCTTACACACCAGTGGAGCTTGATATACACTGGTGCCTAATGTTTTAGAAGCTGCTTTTCAATTCAAGAGAACATGGTTTAACATGATTAAAAATTAAAATAATCTTTTCAAAGCATTAGATGTCTTTTTGCTGTCAATCGTACGTCCCTCAGTACATTTTGATGTGCATGTAAGCGTAAGATTTTTTCCCACATTTTCATCAAAACTATGGAAAAATGTAACTTTGGGAATTATGTTCCTAAATAAATATATCCACATTAAATCATAACCATGTTAAATTTTAGCTTCTTCAGTAAAGCTTCTTTAGCTTCTTTCTGGCTTCTTCAGCCAGAAATGAGCAAAAATCTTTTTTTCTGGCATTTTTAAGCAGCTTCCTAAAGTCTATACTTTGTAACTGAAGGTCTTATTCTAAGCTGTTATTGGCTGTTTTTAATATTTGGTCCAAGTCATCCATATTACAGACTTTCTGTTAAAAACATTTTCTATCAAAATGAAAAACAAAATGTATATGTTGGCACAATTATATTTTGTCTACAAAAACAATTCAATTTAGCAACATTTAATCATACACATTCAGATCAAAGATGTTTAAGATCACGAGAAACATTTTAATGAAGTGACCCTAAACTTTCACCGGTAGTGTATACGGGGCAATACCCTCTTCAGCATGTTTCAGTAAGAACAATGTGCTGTTTTTTGACTCACACCGTTACTCATGTGAAAAAAGAACTAGGGCATGTATCACTAGAACAGCACTTTCTGTAACCTGCAGCACTTCCTGTAACCTGTTGAAGAAGGTGTGTCTGCGGGTTTCTCTGAATGAGTTGTCAGAGTAGTCAGAGTTCACATGC
The DNA here is from genome assembly GCA_019155185.1 of Beaufortia kweichowensis. Classification (NCBI taxonomy): domain Eukaryota; kingdom Metazoa; phylum Chordata; class Actinopteri; order Cypriniformes; family Gastromyzontidae; genus Beaufortia; species Beaufortia kweichowensis. The sequence goes on from CM032804.1 coordinate 7,202,126, forward strand.
GTTTCAGCTTTGTTTGATCAGTGTTCCTCTTAAGTAGATTGTGAAGCTACACTACAAAGAAAAGGGCCTGGCCTTTGGGTACATATAACCAGCCAGTTGAGAAATAATCCGCTACTGCACATTGACTAACTATAAACAGAGCTTTTTGCACAGATTCATGTTCATACAGGTAAAATGCATCTCTTATGTATACATGAAAAATAAACAGGACTGCAACCAAGCAATTAACCTAAACCATGGATCAAGTGCCCAGATCTTGTTCCTATTTACCTCCAAACTTGCTCAATCAACTTTTGGAATTACTAAATGTTTGGCTCAGTATTAATCAGTAAGTAATTTATTAAGTTAAATTCATGTTCAATATTGTATCCGTTAAAGCCCTTTTATTGTGTACGACATGATTTAATAATGCACAACATTCTTTACTACTAAAGGTGTCACAGTTAAGGCTGATCTGTGCCTGATAAAGATTCTGTGTAAAAAACGATGTCCATAAAAGACTGACTGAAATGATCCTGCTGTGACCCACCTCAACCCCTAGTGTCAAAGAGATTTAATCTTCTGCAATTGTGCAGGCGGTAAGTTTCTGGACCTCAGCAATAATCTGGAGTCAGTTTTACAAAGAACTCAGACAGAATTGTGCTCATGGGGATTTGGGAACAGAGTAAAGTTCTTAATTGTTCTGAACTCAGTGTTTCATCAGTAACGCTAAATAATGACCTTTCCTGCTCTTGTTGCATTCATCACAGAGAGGAAACAGGTTATTAGAGTACGAGTGCATGGGACAAATAACTAAAGATCAAGCCACAGGAAGAATTCCCCAACACAAGATGTCCTTTGTGTACCACTTTAGCCTTTGGCACACAAGGACTGACCCAGTTCTTTATGTGTTAGACCAGATGATGAATGTCTAGCCAGTTCAATTACATCATTGTGATTGATCTTGGTTCGCAAATCGTCCTTGGATCAGGATCAAGAGGATCTCTGAATGGTTTTATGTGGACATAAATTTGTGAGCCTGGGGCATAATCGCCTTTCCTAAATATGTGAAAATACATTGAAGACTAATAAAAAATTGCTTTTTGCCAACTTAAGTGCTTCCTTTAAAATTTACCACAGGATCAACCTGATGGATTGTGGGAAGGTGTCGCTTTATTTGAGGCTCATTGAGAACATTACCAAAAAGCCACCAGAAAATGTATTTAGCAACACCGAGAGAGTTCACATTAACTACTTAGGATAATGACAAGAGCAGACATGAACATTTCAGCAAAGAAATGGGTTTGATTTTAATCTTAAATTTCAGTCACATTACATGTGACAAACAACAAACATTTGCGCTGTGGTGATTTTAAGAGCACAGCATTCCAGATACGCAATGACATTAACATATGAGCCATTTGGACACCACCATTCTGATTCATTTAGTCTGTTTCATGTATTGTTTATTGTCTCATTAGACGACCCCACTGTCACCAAGGTGTCAATCAGCAAATTTAAATGGGCACATACATAAAATCCTAAAAGAACAATCATCTAATATCTCTGTTGTGATCCTTTGTTATGATCATATTATTTATTGTATAATTGTTCAAATAATAATCAACAGAGGACAATGTGATGTGCAAATCTGAACAACTTTTTTTAAACAGTGCTGTCACATAGATGATTTCCACTGACAAAACCTCTGGAATTTGTATTTCCTGGGGATATAATAAAAGTCAAGCACGAAACCAATGTCTTTAGATCTACATGCAATCTCAGTCACATAAGCTGCACCTGCATAACTGTATTTTGTACATCCACGATTTACAATAGTTTCTTATTGAACCGCTGATGCAATCTCACTCACTTGTAAGACATGTAAAACACTTTTGTTTGGTTTTGTATTGCGAGAATTACAAATTAATAGACAAAGTAACAGTTCTGGCATCAAAAAATACATTAGCTTTCTCTGGGCAAGTTGTCAATGTGTAAACATACAAGGCCCCAACCAAAATTATTTTCAAAGAATTGGATTCTTTCATAAATTAAGTGACTTGTTAACTCTTACAATCTTCTGGCTGCAATTCCTCACTGTTTGACTCAATATTACCACTTTCATTCATTACTACACTTACCGCCCTTTAAAATCACTGGGTTATTATAGTAAAGTGTAGCAACACTGTTATTTGACAAATGGATTACCATTTGTATTACCATAGCTTTTACTACAGGTACCAATATGCACCTTTGAGGTACCAATGCAATTTTTAGATTAAAAATGTATTTTTAAAGGGTACTGGCCCAGTGACAAGGGGTACAAATTTTGACAATTTTTTCTGGCAGTGTCGTTACCATAAAAAATAAGCTTTATCATTCTGCTCATACTCAAGAGTCCTCTTGTTAATCATTTACCAAGTTAATTTAACGCCACACCTTCGATAAGAACAAACGATAACGCTCTTTCATTATTAAAACAACATATATAAAAAGCAACTAGACGTGCACGATGTTATATCCAAGTTTGCAGTGTGCAAAGTGCATATAATAAAACCACTTCAGCAATGCAACTCTCAACAAGTGGAAAGATATTGTCTATCCCAAATTCTTCTTGACACTTAAAGTCATTAACAATTAAACATACTTACAGGTATCTCTTCTCTCCTACGAACTGTTCATGGAGTGCAACAGAGAGTCCAAATAAACTGCCTGCGGTTTTTCCCTCTTTGACGACTGGAAACCTCACATCCAAGTTGAGCGTTTGACAGCAGCGAACGGCGCACAGCGTAAACAACGCAACGACCGCGTTTGCGTGAAGCCTGTGCCGATAAAATACCTTCATTTTACTTAATTGTCTCTGTGGGACTACAATTCCGTTTGTTGAGACCGTAAGGGAGATGAACCTGCCCGGGTCTGAGTAGGAACAGACGTCGTTAAATCATGATTCATATTAGTCACTCTTCCGGGGTGTTCGCTCATAGGTTACAACCTGACTGGAGGGCACTGAAATATTACGGCCACCTTGATAGAGGACGAACGTGCACATGCTAGACTACACACACCCAGTTTTATTCCGTCTTCACGTCAGAAAAACGATGTTTGAAACAAGATTGAAACTGAATCAAGGCTTTACGATGTTTTATAATGGTGCTTCTGTAATGCATCATAGACGAGCGAGTTTTATTGAGGACGTTCAGCGCATCCAGATTAGAAAGTCTTCGTTACTTTTCACGCGCGTGTAACTTGTTGCTTTATAGGGATTGTTCACCCCAAAATGTTTAACCCTCATGTCATTCAAAAGCTATATATGACTCTTTACTCTGTGAAACACAAAAGAAGATATTTTGAGAAATGTCTCAGTGTTTTGTGTACATTCAATGTAAGTCAATGGGGGGCAAGTGTGGTTTGGTTATTAGCATTCATCAAAATATCTTCTTTTGAGCTCAGTAGAAGTAAGAAAGTCATACAGGTTTGAGTGACATGAGGACGAAAAATCCTTCTAAATCATTAACAGCAGTTCTTCAGCTTCTGTTGTTGTGCTTTATGTCAAGTAAATGATTAATGTTTGCCAGGGAATTTATGGCTCTTTGTAAAGGTCTTGTTCCCTTTTTTACAGAACACATCAACGCCTGTGTAATCCAGATGTATTTAGATGACACACAAAAACTATTGTAAGGGGGTGTGAGGCGCAATTTTTTTTAAATGGCAATTACCATTACAGAAATTGACTATGGTAAAATGTAAAAATGTAAAAAAAAAATGTTTGGCAGATTGATTACAATTTGCATCCCAGCAGTTTGTGGTTACCATGGTTATTTGAGTTTTATTTGTATTAAGAATGGTTTACTTCTGCAACCTGCGGTGCTGCACACATCCAGCTGCGTATGACTAATGCATTGAGATTCATATCCCTTTTAGAGTCATAGAATTGCCTGAGGAGACCGCATTAAAATTAGCAGCATTATAGTGATATATCCAAGAAGTGTCATGAAGAATCTGTGAGCTCCTGTGCTTTACTGATTCTGTTCATGTAGTCAGAGTTATCCCTATTTAATCAGTCACATATCGTCTCCAGCATGCTCCGGGCTACCGATTCAACTTAGGGAATATGCTCAGTGTAAATGTGCTGTGGGAATCAATGACACTTGCTCTTTTTAATCAGTCAATGGCCTGTGTGTCCTCGTTTGCCTTCATTCTGGATCCCCTCGTGCTAATCAAGTGATTTGGCAAGCTATAAACATCTTATACCTCTTAGAAATGAAAGTGGTATTCAATTTGCTGCCAATATGTTTGCATATAAAATGTTTTTTATCCTGCGGTAAAAGCACTGTTAGATCATATCTGTGGAAAGCTATAATGAAACTAACACAGTATAATCAAGATGGGCAATTTATGCTTCTGTGACTATTTCTGATGCTTTCGGCTGAATAACAATAACCTCTGTGGGAAAATATTCAACATTAAGGGTCTCATGTTGTACAGTTTCATCTGTTAAACATCCTAACAGTTAACCGTGTTTAAACAGTAACTAAGCTTCATTTTTTTGTGTAATGTTTGTCTTTACTGTCTACTGATTAGAATCTGAACATGCAAGGCTGCTTGATTTACTTACTTGTCCCAACATGAGAGATCTCATACCAGTTGTGAACATGTTTTTATATATCAGTACACATGCCAGATAGATCTGGTCTGGACAGGTTTCTGTGAATTCTGTGAAAAAAAATACACAGTACAAATCCAAAACTGTTCTATTTGTATGATATTTTCAGAAACGCTTGATATATGGGTTTCACCACTGAGCTTAACATTTCCCAAATGAAAACACAGTTACACTTTATCACCGTCTATTCTAACTTCAGTGATGTGTTACATTTTATCCTTTCAGCAGGAGCCAATACATTTACAGGTACAATCAGAACTCTATTGATAGTGTGTAAGTGTTGTCATGAGATATTCAGGCAGTTTGTCACATCACAGTTTTTTTGTAGTGTTCTGTTCACAGTTTAAGTTGTGTGTGAGAGAACAGAAAGCATCAAACAGACCACAACCACCATGTGTTAGACTTCATTGTCACACGTTATGTATTTTCTCAACGTTTCTGAAATACCTTTGTCCACTGACAGGCTATGAATCAATAATATTATGTTGTGTTTGTGTGTGATGAAATGTCATGACTGTAATAAGAATTTAAAAAAGTTGTTCAATAGACTGTAATTGTTGTAATAGTTTTAAGAGGACAGAGTAGCAGATTATGTGATTATGAAAATGTTTTTCATTGTTGGATTTTACAGTGATTGTGCTAAATATTGTCATGATATGAGCACTATATCATCAACCACAAACATACATATTACTATTAAACAATTAAAATGTAAAATGTACTAAACTAAAATAACAAATATATCAGTATTTTCTAAAGAAGTTACTTATTTAATGTATACAGTGTTCATCAATGTAAAGATACCACATTGTCATTGCAGATGTTCCCCACTGCTGAATATATAGAGTTCGAGTGCCATCTGGTGGCCAACGTTAAAAGTGTCCTATAATAAGGATTCTTGTTCAAATAGACTATTTTAGTTTATATAGTTTATAAGTTGTACATTATTAATATATATCATCTACGTAATAATTAATGCCCTAATTTATTCCTCACTGTTGCTGCAGTGTGTCTGCTTTGACAGTTATTGCTGTTATTATCATGTCTGTCGTGTGTCTCTTTGATGTAGCTGCAGTTCCCTCTTCTGCAGTGTGCACATGTACCTTACACGTAACACGTAGTTACTAACAGATGGTTTCTATAAATAGAGATCTTTGATTTTAAACAGGTACTCTATCCTTTAGCTTTAGACATTTTATTTTATTTATACAAACAATGACATCGAGTCTTACTATATATCAGGTAACATGTCAAAAACAACATGTCAAGTGCATGGAAAAAGCAAACAAGCTCAGCAGTGACCGTGCACACGCTAATTGCTATTGCCCACAACTCATGCATTTTCTTAACTTCTTCATACGTTTAGTGAACTACATAGTTTTATTTCTTAATTTAATGTAGCGTTAATAAACTTCACCCTCTTGCGATGTTTTGTTTATTTTGATGCATGCTAGGCAGGTTTTTTCTGTTAAATGTCCCAGTACATGCATACTTTTTTGCTATGCATGAAGAATATATTTGTATATAGGCTACTTTTCCATAATAAAAACATATTTATGCATACTTATTAACACAGCATACTTTTATTAGGTGAATGTCAGCTGGCTCCTTATTGCGGTGCATCATGGGATTGAAACTCTGCGCTCTATAATATCCGTTTTGGACACCATTTATTTGCACAAAAAGCTAACTAAAGTTAAAATAAAAAATAACATAAAAATAATATTGGTGCTATTTGTTGTTGTTAAATAGAAGTGGTGACGTTTTACAAGGCGAGTACGTCATGACGCCGGAAAACGAGTCATATGTGTAGTAAAAGCAAAATACTGATTCACAGACTAGGCCAGGGATTGACATAGATGTGCGACGCTCACTAAATTGTGTAAATTCTTACCATTTGTATGTCCCGCTATAGAGTTCAGTCTGGACTAGCCCGTCAACACTGACTGGGGGCGTGTTAATTGTTTGAAAGCTGGATTTATTCAGTGATGTTCAAACTAGGATTAAACACAAATAAAATACTGCCAACGTTTCATGTAGTAAACATAGATAATCCGGAATGTGTGTATTTACATTAAACATCTAAGCCAGCTCTAAATATTGATGTCTAGAGTTTAGTTTGGTGCGGACATGACTCTACGTGGGCCTACGGCTAATGTACACACCGGTAAGACACTATCATTGCATTAGTATTTTTATCATCTGATGGTTAATTTGGAGAATGTTACTATATTCCTCCTTTCTATGTTGAGTAATATAGTTAAAAGCTTAAGCAAAGCTTTTATTTTTTGCTTCTGTCATTGATATTACAGTTAATATAATGCACGTATTTGTTAAACATATATAACTAAACTGTCTGTATAATTTTGTAACATACTAAAGAAGCATGGGCAGATTATCTTTAGTAACAACAATTGCACCTTTAGTTAAATAAAAGAAGTGACCCAATTATTACATATGCACACCCAAATATACGTGCACTAAACCACACTGAAATGAAAACCCACACTGAGACAAAAACATCCCAGTTCTTTACCTCACCTAACGTTATGATGTCATTCTCCAACAGATGGCAGTATGCTGCATTGTGACGTGTGACTATGTCGGGAGCCGCCATGAGCAACAGTAGTGTGGGACCCAGTTACGTAATACTGCAGATGTCCCTCATTACTAGACAATGAAGTACACGTGCATATGTGGTAGTGACACACAAACTGCATGAGGTTGAGAAACAATGCACTAGTATAATAAATCTTATATACAATTTTATATACAAATGTTGACTAGTGTGAAGCAAATGGTGCAGGTTAGCTTAAAATATCTTTCTTTCAGGACTAAAATCAGACTCTCACAGAAAACAAAACACATGCACAATTTTCTTGTTTGCAAACGCAATTTTTATATAAAGTAGATAGAAGAGTTGACCAAAGTCATTGCACAAACTCACATTCGTACACACCCATATACTGTAACAGATTGCTTCTTTAAATATATTTTAGTTACATCTCATTTTTGTTTCATTTAGCTCAACAAAGTTCACAAAACCTAAGGAAAAGAGAAAAAATTAAATCCCAGTATCTTGTTACAGTATCTACATTTTTGTTGAATGTTACATCAACCACAACAATTGCATGAAACATAATAACACAATTTAATTTCTTTAATTACCTATAACAAGAAAAAGAAGTGTTTATGAGTAATTTATGCCCCTTATTCCACTCTTTTACTCATTGTAGCCAATATTCAAAGTACAGCATCAATGCATGTACAGTCATTTGCCCTATGTACAAGACTTCATTACATTCAGCTAACCAATGTCAAAGGTCTTGATTATGGGTAGGACAAGATCTCTGCATTATTAGCACCATCGGTTTTACCAGAATGAGGCTAGACATAAAACATGAGTGATGAATGTAAATGCAGAAATCTGAAAAATGCAAATAGCCATTCGCTACTGTAATACCATAAAGAGAAAAAACACTGTATTTAACAGAAATAAATGATGGACTTCAAGACTGCTGTCTGTTAGTTTTGTCCGTCATTGATCTTTAAAATGTGCATAAACTTGCAGTTTAGTTAGATTCATATTGCTAAGCATAGTGCAATCAGGTCACAGCGACCTGCCATCTGAGTTTTTTGATCAGTTGTGTGCTACAGGAAACTAATCATAGCGTAAATACATCCTGACACAGGTGGTAAATAACATGCCAGTATGTCAGCATTTGCATATTGAAACACTGCAATACTGTTTATAGAGGCCTGTCAAGGGTTTCTATTCAAGCGTCTCTTTGTAAATATTGTTGCACAGATAAACTGCCTCTAATCTTCCTTTAATAATTGTTGATCATCCATGACAAAGGAAGTATGTGATCTCTTTTCTCAAGCTATGACTTAACTCTCATTCATGGGAATGACAGCACCTAATATGTTTGCAATACTTTAAAACTCATCTCATCAGCAAACCCATCTTATGTGAACAATTGTTTGCTAAGTAAAACTGTGGACAAATCAAATATCTTATTAAACAATTAATTAAAACAAAGTGGGATTAGAATAGAAAATGTTGAGAAAAATGAAAAATATTTCAACCTCACTGGCCTAAGCAGAGTCAGAAATCTTCAAAGTGCTTTCTTCAAAACTGATTGACTTTGAGCTGTAACAGAATCCTTGTCTTATTCTTTTAAAATACTGATGTATGCTTTATTTTGCACGTCTCTTACTGGTAAAAATGTCTTGTGTCTGATATGTATGGGCATATAACATTTTTGTGAACTATGATGAACTATAAATTAAACAATGACATTTTTTTCTTTGTTTTCGTTTTTTTTTTATAAAATATGACATTTTATGTCTCCTGTCTTTCTGTGATGTTTTTTTTTTGTTGTTCCTTCAAAAATATCTCTTCCTAATGAGAAGGCTACAAAAGCTTACTGTACTTTTGGCTGCCGTTCTGACAACTTTATAACTTTTAGGTCTTTATGGCACATGAGTTTGGAGCACTGTCCAAAAGAACATCATACAAAAACTGTGACCATCAACTCATAAACAGAGATCATCAAAAAGTGTGTGGTTGGTCAAAGAAGCATGCATTAACACCCGTATAAGAACATACAGTACTTGCTTTTGAAAATACATAAAATATCTACCTCTCCTTCAATTTGTTCCCCTTTAGTGATTTTCAGTTCTTTTGAAGAAGACAAAAATAGTGTACGATGGAAACATGTCAAGAGGAATGTTCTTGAAAGATTTCATTTTGTTGAAAATCGTGCAGTCAGTTTATCGTCACGAACAATCATAAATATTTTGACCTCCAATACATTATCGTTTGTCACTGATCACAATGGTTTCACAATGGTTGGACAGACCATCTCATGAAATGGTTCTAAACCTGCAGCAGTTTAAGACCCAGACCTTCTTAAAGGCCACTAGGATACGTTAAACAAAAAAAACTTGAAGATGTGACGCCATGCACGTGACAACCTAACCAGTTGTATGAGCAGCAGATCATAGTCCTAACACAATACTTTAAGTAGTATTTGCTGTATGGGATTAATGTTAATGTAAAAATTGTAAAAATAGTGCCAAGAAGGTCAAACTAGTTCTGAGGTTAGGCTGAGTCTTTGGTTTGCCTTAGTTTTGAAAGTGTTGCTAACTTGGCTCTATTGAATACTGTATAACCCATTTTTTAACTAGTCGGTCGGTTGTGTGTTTCATGGCAAACATTTCCCACTGGGTTTTTCTTAATGGGGGTTTATTGGAAATAAAGAAACAGATTTTTTACTGAAAATCATAAAAAACTGCTGCTCATATTTTTGTATAGATGGGATCACTTCTGGAAGATCAACATGATGCACTGTTAGCGAAGAGACTTCTTGTCTTTACCACCATGATGAAGCCTCTGATACTGTTGACCTCACAAATGCTATACTGGTTGGAAAACACCTTCTTGGTTGTGTCCTGGTCAGACCTTTACAAGGTTTTCAATGTCTGGTTTTCAAAGTCTTCCATTGCTACAAATAAGCTTCAAAACTATGCTCTGAAGCTTCAATTTAATAAAGTTTTTTAATACTAATAACGACACTAAAGAAATTTTTCGTCTATGCACAAAACCCCCAACAGCTCACTTATCGATCCAGTCCAATAAGCAGTCGGCTCTCTTCTTCCTTCTGACTCTCATTCTTCAGGTCAGCAAAAACCTGTGTGAAGTAATGTGGGTCAGAGTTGAGCTGAAGCATTTTGCTACTCATGCGGTTGATAATAGCCAAGCTGCGATTCCAAAAGGTATCTTTGTCTGTCTCCACCAGAAAGGGCTTGAGTGGGTAAGAAATCTCATTTCCCATGTAGGAATAGGACAGGTAGAGGCAGGTGAGGAGCTCGGCCTGCAACTCGCGCTCGCTGGACACCTCTGCTGAAATGACCTCACGGCAGAGCATGTAGAGGAAGACCACGTTAGCCGGGGTAATGAAGCCCTGGTCCTGCCAACCCTGCAGCAGCAGTGAGCGGTCAACACTGCGCAACCACAGCACAGGGTCAGCAGGGGACAGGCGCTTTAGTCGGTAGCAGCGTCGGCACAGGAACTCACCAAGGCTCCTGAGCAACTCGCTAGTGGAAGCTTGCACGATCACTCTTTTAGGTGTGCCTGCGTTGGTGGCTTGGCCAACAGATCCAGTGATTGAGGTCCTTTTTGCAGTAGAGGCCACATTGGCACTGGTCTTAGAGTTGGGTATGGAGCTCACAGCTGGTTCCTGGGTGAAGCCGGAAAGATTGGCACAGGACTGAGACTTCTTTAGGTTTTGGCTGTTGAGGGTGCCCACACTTTCTTCATCTTGACTGTCACCAGAGGACAGCTTCTTAGAGCCCTTTCTTTTGGCCGAAGCCGCCACAATGCGCTTCCATGGCAGGACATTAATGAGGGACTGCCGTTTTAAGCCCTTGTCCTTGGCATTTTTGCTGTTCTGCACAGCTGTATAATGTGCCAGAGGGGCTGGTATTTCATCAAACAGGCCAGCTTTACGGTAGCTGGGGGAGACTGAGAGTACAGTTCCCATGATGTCTTGACTATTAGATTATCTGTGGAATATGGAATTTGTCCCTAAAAAGAGAAAATTAATAATATTAGTGAAAATTACTTCAGTTTCCTAACTGTTAGGTCAACGTAGGTAATTAGTTGAATAAAACCACCCTCACCATTTTAATGATGAACATGCGCAAAACCTATGCATAAAAAATCTACAGGTCACAATTTACAACCACACGCATTTCTTGCGTTGTAAAATGATATTCAACATATACTTTATTGAAAGCAAATTGTTTTAAAGGATTAAACACAGTGATTTTTCTGTATAACTGAACTGAACCGGTGGTAAGCGATTTAAAAGAAAAGCAGAATATGCGAAAGCATCCATCTTAGCTCCAAAATGGATGTCGAGAATGTAAACACATTCATTGCCTTTTCATTTTGATTTCTGATCAAACCTCTCAATGAGCGTAGCATTAGTGAATTTATTCTTCATATTGCTCAAAACGCCACAATTTTCTTTTACAAATACGTTAGTGGGTGAATACGAATTAGAAAAATGAGAACATTAGCACGCTTCAGTCAAAATGAACGGTTGTAAATATAGATATCACTGTTATTTTCCCTCCAAATCAAGCTCACATGGGTTGTTTTAAATCAGGGAATATAATAAATTTAGTGTTTTTATTGTATAACTTAAGAAAAGACAAATTTGTTCTTGATAAATTGATTTAAAACAAACCAGCATGCTATACACAGAAAATGTTGGTTACTTACCAATAAATACGTCTTGCGTGCTGCGAAAAATGTATATATAAAACGTGTTGGTAAATACCGAAATATCTGTCGAATAATCCGTCGATTATGTCTATTTTTTATCAGCGCGAGGCGCCGTGAAACCAACGTGTTCGTCGTTGTCCAAGGTGCTGAAAATGGAACGTCAGCGATGAAATAATGCTTCTAAAAAAAGCGAAGATGCAGTCAATGGGTGTTCAGGATTCTCCGGTTGCTAAGGTTATCTCCCTGATGCAAACCACGTCTTCCCACATAAACCTTTCGATCAATGCATGGCAAGTCTTTTTTCTCTCCTCGAGCATCACCATCACAATATATGTCGCGTCTGTGTCACATCTGCCCGTCTGTGATCCCCTTGTGCAGGCGGAAGGCTGAAACGCTAGTAGATAAGCTTTATCTCAGACGTTAAACAAAAAAGTTACTTTTGTGTCAGAAGTCCAAAAATAGATGGCTAGTTTAGAAAATTGCGTTTATTTACCGCAGTGTTTTTAAACGACAGCTGCGAGAGAGACAGATTGGCGCTGGCAGCTGGGTGGGAACTTGGCAGTGGCTGAGCACTATCTAGTTATCTAGCCATGGTGCTGTCTGTCTCTAAAATACCCCTAGTCTCGTCAACATCTGTTATAGGTTCCTAATAGATACTAAAGGTAATTATTTAACTTAAAAGATGATGCCACATTTAAATCTTTAATCAACATTCACAGCCTTGAAAGCATAAATATAATCAAGAAAGATTGACTTAAATCCTAATGTGTGCAGTAATGTCGCCTGAGCTTTGTAAACCAGTGGCGCAGAGACATGAATGGGCAACCCACCCCCCTTTGATCTCCGTCTCACACACCCCCAATCATATATGACCTATAACGTTACCCGATCATTACAGCAGTAGTTTAATAGTTTTCCTCGAAGAGGGACTCGAATGATCTAGTAAGTCATTTACACCTGTTTCATGTCACTGTTTTCAAGTCATTGATGAAAAGGCAGCCGCTCCAGATAGGCTAGATAGATAGATACCCACCCTTCTGTAAAACAGTACACGTTGTAATGGTTTCCACCACAAATCCCATTAAGAACTATTAGCTATTTAACATTAAAATCATTACAGATTTATTTACGTAGTGTGTTTTGAATCTGAGGATGCCAGTAGAGGTATTGGTTCCCAGTGGAGACCCACAGAGACCATTATAGTTTCAATCAAAGCGAGTATCAGTTGAATTAAAGCTAATAAAAATAAAAATGATTAGTATCGTTTTTATTTAGCATGATAAATAAGTAGATTAAAACATCGTCACACCTCTATTATCATTCTTTGGGGCGAAAGTCTCATGGAGTGACTCACGCTGCCTGCTGATTCAGTGAACTCAATCTCCCGGCATGCCTCAGTAGCACTTCCGGTAGCGTGTTCAATGATGATTGTTATGTGAATCAGGCAATTGGTGAATTGGTAAGATGGCGGCTGCGGCGGTAGAGTTTCAGAGAGCACAGTCGCTGCTCAGTACGGATAGGAATGCGTCCATTGACATTTTACACGCTATCGGTAAGCGCTTCCCGTCCCGCTTGTTTGTGATTTCAGAAGACATGGCTTTGGTTTGAACCTCTGGTTCATTTCCTTCATTGTGATTTTTCACAATGGATCAGCAGCTAAATGTGTTAGCCGGTGTCATGCTGCTGACTCACTGTGACAGGCGTGAGAAAGCATTTAGCTAGATAAATGCACAGGACCCTTGCTAGCTGTTAACTTTACTTACGAGTTGTCATTTATTGCCATTAAGTGTTACGTTATTGCTTGTAGCTTGTGGTGTAAGATAAAGCAGATTCCAGTAAACTGCAACCTATAGAAACAGTTAGCCAATCAGCTAGCTTCAGTTTCAATTACATTGTTTTTCTTTTCAAGTAAATTGTACGTAGAAATGTTAGAAAAACATAACAAAATAAACAAATGTCTTTGTTAAGTGATTTTGGTCTGTTTGTGTCTGTCCTATGTAATAAATTGTCATATTAGAACAATGACAAATAGTTGACGTATTTCTAAGTGACGTCTGTGGTAAAGACCAAAACTTTGAATGACAATTGAATTGCTATCCATTAGATGACCTATCAAAATAGTGGAAGTTTTAATAGAAATACTTTGTGTTCTGAGGAGATTTTTCTGATTTAACATATAAGTTTGATTAGTATAAGGGCAACTAATGTCAAAGTAAGTGGTGTGAAAATGCCAGTTCGACTAAATTGTGTCAGACAGTAGTCAATAAACCATGTCTGACTGGTTATGTATAATCATATAGCTACCCCAGTGTAATCTGTAATACTTTTTGTATTGTATTTTGTTATTTTTTCCTTAATGCTGTAAAATGACAGCGTCATGGAGTTTTGTTGGGCAGGTGGTTTGAGATGTGGTGTTTGTCAGGTGTTTGTCATGGATGATTTAATACCACACCAAGCAATTTTTTTGATCGTCAGCTTACTTATTTACCTAATAATGAGTTTTTAGTTGTTTAAGTTTATTTTAATGCTTGTTTTGTCTTATATAAATAATTTTAAGTCATCTTGAGACCCTCCAATAGGACTTATGTAGTTCAGTTTTTTAGGCACTGTTAGATTTTTGTTAGTTTAGGATTTCTGAAGGTAAAATAAGCTAGTTGCTTTGGTTTTCCTTGTGAATATTATGCATGGTTTAACTATATTGTTAGTTTTGTTTGTAATAAAACCACAAATGTACCAAGTTTCATCACAATAACCATTGTTATTTAAAGTAATGGTAATATGAATGGTAATTAATCTGCCAAAAACATTTTTCCTAGAATACACTTTTACTAATAAAACCATGATTATTCTCCTATAGGATTGTACTTAACAATATTTAAAATCAAATTTGTCACTTTTAATCTACACCCACAGTCAAACGAGATGTCCAAGACAATGATGAAGAAGCTGTGCGTGTTAAAGAACAGAGCATCTTGGAGCTGGGCAGACTGCTGGCCAAGACTGGACAAGCTGCCGGTAAAGATCTGTCTCAATTAAACATTTGTGTGAATGTCATTGTCGTGTTTTGAGCTCTCATTCCTATTTCCCCTATATTTCACATTCATATAGAACTGGGAGGTCTGCTGAAGTATGTCCGACCGTTCCTAAACTCCATCAGCAAAGCGAAGGCCGCACGGCTGGTGCGCTCCCTGCTCGATATGTTTTTGGACATGGAGGCAGCTACAGGTCAAGAGGTGGAATTATGTTTGGAGTGCATTGAGTGGGCCAAATCAGAAAAGAGGACCTTTCTACGACAGGCCCTGGAGGTAAGCACCTGGCATTGTAGATTATAGGCTTAATTGTGCCTGCTTGATCATATCATCATGTCTGCATAGCAACACAAATATAAAGAACACCTGATGAATGAAAATAAATGATCAGAATACCTTAGCATTAATAATTCTTCTTAAGACACGGGGTTCATCTTTGTGAGTCAGACTGGTATTGATCAGCCGCTGTCTCCGTGATTTCTCATCAGTGTTACTTTTCATCTTTTAGGCCCGTCTGGTCTCCCTGTATTTTGACACCAAACGTTACCAAGAGGCTCTGCAGCTTGGTGAGTCCTTTAAAGAAAGATTCTTTGTTGTTGATGCACTTCTATTTTTACACAAGGGGGACTTATTTAAGATCTGTATCCACTTCCTTCCTTCATTTTATGTTTTCGTGTTTGTCAGGCTCTCAACTCCTGCAAGAGCTAAAGAAGATGGATGACAAAGCTCTGCTGGTTGAGCTGCAGCTGCTGGAGAGCAAGACGTATCATGCACTGAGCAACTTGCCCAAGGCCAGAGCAGCTCTCACCTCTGCCAGGACGACGGCAAATGCCATCTACTGTCCACCAAAGCTGCAGGCTGCTCTGGACATGCAGTCAGGTAAGTTTTCCTGACCCATCAGAAATTATTTATGGTTCAAAAAAGCTATGTGATCAAGGTTTGTTGACCAATAGTATTTTTTACAGTGAGTCGGGCTAGATGTGGCTAGTTAGAAAAAAACAGCTTAAAGGAATAGTTCAGCCAAACACAAAAATTTGCTCATCCTCATGTTAACATTTACTGACCTGTATATAATTTTGACTGTGTTAATCTATATGGTACCATATCATAACTTTATTAAATTTATTTAATTATTTTAGTTTCATCATTATTTAATTATTAATGTTTATTAATTTTATCTTTTGGTTTGTGTTTCAAGTTTTTAATTAATCATTTATTAATAATTTCTAGCATTTCCTGTATATAATAAGATACAGACATTTGTCATAAAATTTTCAAATAAAAAATAACTATATATTACTATACTATATACTATTACAGTGATGTTAGTCATGCTGCCCACCCCTAGTCTGTCAGTTCACATTGTTACATTTTTTATTTTGTAAAATATCAGACAAAACATGTTGTTTCGCCTTCCCTGCAGGCATTATTCATGCTGCTGAGGAAAAGGACTGGAAAACGGCATATTCATACTTCTACGAGGCCTTCGAGGGCAATGACTCTATTGACAGTCCACGTGCCATCACCGCACTCAAGTACATGCTGCTCTGCAAGATCATGCTCAACTCGTGAGTCCACATTGTTTCAACTGTTGTTATAGCACTTCTGTATTATTGCTCCTCTATGATCGACCACTTCATTGTTTTTAGTTTTGTGAAAGCTAATTGAAATGCAGATGTATGTTTATGTCTAGGGATTTATTAACCCTGTGTGTTTGTCATTGCAGGCCAGAGGACGTGCAGGGGCTGATCAGTGGCAAACTCGCCCTCAGATATGCTGGCAGACAGGTATATGTCTGAACAGAAGTGTTGTTCATTTAAACTTATGATGTGGTTTTTGATTAACTCAGCAGGAATGTGGAAACTGGAATTTGTATTTTTATACTTGTTTGAAGTCAAAGTCAGATCTGTTATTGTATCAGTTCCTTTAAAAATTTAACCATCATTTAAAAAGAAAAATGTAATATGACTTGAGCTTTGAGTGACTAACCAAAGTTGACTTTTATTCTGTTCAGTCAGTTGTATTTCTATATCTACAGGATATTAAATGCAGTTTCCCATCTGAATCTGTAAATGTGATTGTAAAAAATTAGTTGGATTTATTGAATTTGTTCTCTTTTTATAGACAGATGCACTTAAATGTGTGGCCCAGGCCAGCAAGAACAGGTCACTCGCAGACTTCGAGAAGGTTGGTCGGATGCCCTGGCTTAAAATGTCCACACAATAATTAGTCCACCTGTTTTCACAGTAATGATATTGTCCTTTTCTCTTTGATTATTATTTAGGCTTTAACAGAATATAAAAGTGAGCTACGGGATGACCCCATCATCAGCACCCACCTGGCCAAACTCTATGACAATCTGTTGGAACAAAACCTCATCAGGGTCATTGAGCCCTTCTCCAGAGTGCAGGTAATGTTCTGCTTGATCCGCCACATTGTTTTAGATTTATTTAACTAAAAAGGTTTCATTTAAATGCCTAAAATGTTAGTTATTCACAATCATGTTTCTCAAATTTCAACAGATTGAGCACATCTCTGAACTGATAAAGCTCCCAAAGGTAAGACTTTTCTTTTTTCCAGTTAAAACCAGCTGATACAGAGTAATTCGGCAAACAAATGTGGATTCCTGTTTGTTTTACTCTCCAGTGTATTGGTAATTTGTAGGCTTTTGTTTTAAGTGTTCTTTCTCCCAACTACAAATTGTCAACTAACTTTTTTTTTTTTTTGTCATTTTCACCTCAGGGGGATGTTGAAAGGAAACTGTCACAGATGATTTTAGACCAGAAATTCCATGGTATGATTTACTTGATAAGAAACCTATTATAAACTGACATTTAAAGTCTGTACCAAGTTTTTCCTTAACGTGGTCCTTCTGTTAATGTTATAAGTATGATGTTGCTACATAAAGCTCTGTTTTTGCAGGAATTCTTGACCAGGGCGAGGGTGTCCTGATTGTATTTGATGAGCCTCCAGTAGACAAAACGTATGAAGCTGCCCTCGAAACAATTCAGAACATGAGCAAAGTAGTGGACTCGCTCTACAACAAAGCCAAGAAATTGACATAGGCATGTCTATTTTATTATACACTAAATGACCTTAGAATAAACTTTAAAGAGCGTAATGACTTTAAAGACCTGACCTGACCTGACCTCTCTCGTTTTTCAGGTTGAGCATTGAATCCTGCAGCTGAGAGCATGGCCAGTGTGGGAGGACTTTGGGGGAAGGGGAGGGAAATGTAATTCAGATATCAAGTGCAAAGAGGTCTAACAGCCCTGCTGTCCCCTCTGGCTTTCACCTGGACATTTTTTACCACCTTCCTCTATGGACAAACTACTTCTATTACTATGGGATCACCTTTATTATAATACTTTTTTTTTGCTGGTAATGCATTTCTTTGTATCTTGGCTGTGCCTAATGGGCCATCAGGGAATCTTCACAAAAATAAAAACTCCCCTGCATTGTAACTGTTTGAAATGTATATAAATCGAGCAAAGCTGAATGATCCAGATCCCTTGCCAATCCAGGGACCACTGTGTTGAGCTGTTGATTCTCTGCATTACCCATCAAACGGTTTAAACCCTAAGCGTACTCCCCCAAGGATGCCCCGGCCTACCTCTCAGTGCAGACAGCATACTTGGACTTTGTCATGTGGAAAAATTCTGATAAGATGCTGTCATTAGGATGGGGACACGAGTGGTTTTCATTCCCTGGCCCTTGCATTCCTGCCCTTCCTCTTTGTACATAACATTGCCAAGCGCCTCTGTCTGGCCCGTCATGCTGTTGCCCTTTTTTTATAAAGCTAAAAACATAATAAAGTCACAAAGAGAACATGACTGGTTAAGTGCGTCTGTATAACATCAGTGAACATCTCTATTGCACGTTAACGTAGTTGGTGGTTTAAAATTTAATACAACAACTATTACTTTTTTAAGTGGATCTAAAGTAAGTGTTATCAGTGTTTAATGGTGGTTTTAATGCTAGTGTATATTAGAATAGCCAAGCTACGTATGCACACTAGGGCGGTGTTCAGATAACATGGCTTGCAATAAGGTAGTGTTAAATCCTATGGTGTAAATACACTGATCAAATGTATACATTCACTGCAAGTCGGTACAGAATAAAATAGTCTGCTAAATGCATACACGAAAATGTAAATTATGTAATTTGTTTCTCACTTCCTATAATGGAGAATCATCAATCATCAAAGACAATAGAAGACTGTAAGATTGGCCTTGGTTTAGTTAAGTGCGTAGACTGCCCTCTATTGGCGCTATGAGCTATTTATAGCATTTAGTATTTTAAAAGAATAGGGTACTTGCAGGACGCTTTAAGGCTGGAAAACATTAAGAAAAATGTCAATTACTTAAAGGCTGAAACCCAGAAAAACTGTTTCATGATGCAACGAATAAACCATTAGTATCTGTAATTTCGAGAATTAATTTAACCTTTGCATCGATAAAAAGGAAATTCTTATTTTTAGTAATGTTGCAACTTACAAAACATGTAATGTATGAAGAGAGAATTCAACCTAAATAAGTGGACTTATTGCAGGGGGTAGATTTTAGGCGTGAGTCGCGCGACACCTGTATGTGAAGTGCGCATGCGCAACTCTTCAGGCTGTGGACTGTGGTGCTGCTCTAGTGCTGCTGTCTGCGTGTGAGCTCGGCAAAGCAGCATCACCTAACGCAAAGATGGCGACTCGGGTAAGATATGCTTCCATTTAAATGACGAATAAACTGCGATATTAGGAATTATCACGCATTTTATATGTAATATACCATTTCATCGCACTATTCACTGAGATCCGCTTAGGCTTGCCAGTTTTTGAAATGCAGCCAGCTGAAGGTGGCACCACAATATTTCCAGCCTGTAAGGATGTACATATCGTGGTAGAATCAGTCAGTAACCAGTTACGACCACTGATATCCTGTGATGTAAAGCAATAATGCTAGCTGCTATTTATATCATGTTAATATAGGCTTCAAATAATAGTAAAATTAAACCATTCAGCGCTATCAATGAAGGAGGATTACTGTGACATTTAAATAAATTGTGAAATATATAGACGATAAACCGGTTATTTTATCCAGTCTGAGCCTATCGGTAAACCATATAATAGACCCGCGAAGGTTGCCATTTGCTGTTGCGAATCGTACGTCAGAACATCAGGCTGTTGTTTTGTTCATTTCATCAATGATCGCGGAAACGGCTGTTTGTTTGTAGTAGCATATGTACCGTGTTTTCAGCAGCACAAAGATGTCATGGAGAGTGCAATCTTTGGACACGGTGATCCATTGCATTAGCTGATCGTACAGGGGATTTAACCTTGACATGGCTCGAATAATGCTCACATAAGCGCATCACATTCGCTTTGAGCGTTTCTGCGATAAACAAGCATTCGACTCGTTTGATGTATTTAGCTGACGATGTCTACAGAACCATATTCACTCGATACAAATATACTGTATTATGTTGTGCGCAAGCTACAGCAAACCCTCGCCGTGCTGCAGAATACAGAGCGCAGTGGTAATCGTAATAGAAAAGCTTTCGCAATGCCATCATTATTGCAGTCTCAACATTAAGGATTTTTGTGGATAGATCGAGAAATTACACGTCATTTATGTCCATGTTTCTAATTGCTACCCCTCTTGTAATAGAAACAGCATGTTTCTTTATTTTGATTATAATGATGTGCGTAATTGTCACAGGTTTGCCTTGGTTCGCACCATAATGAAAATCATCCACTGTTGCACAGCATACAGAGAGGCAGATATGAATGAGCCAATCTTCCATCACAAAAAAACTGCTACAGAAAACAAAAGCACTTAAGTGTCAACAATGTCTCATGTTTTTTAATATACCAAAGTCTGCAACCAGATTAGAAGTTTTAATTTAAAGTCAAATGTTTTTCTTAAATGTCTTCCAAATATATTAAGGTCCTGAGCTAGCTAATCCACAATAATTAGTGTTTTAGGTGTTTACTTTTACTGTGTATCATCAATTTGTTTATATTATTTCCTAAAAATTTCCAGAGAAGCACCTGAGACAAAGATGCAATATAATTAAAACTAAATAGCTTCCATTAATTTCCCTAGACAATGATCAACCTCTCAGCAATAAAATGTTCCTTGTTGTTTTCACACACTCACTAACACAAAAATATATGAGCATATCAGGCTTTATTAATTGGTTTATTGTGTTTTCACAAGGCAAAGTAAACCAAGGTTAGTTTAAATAAACATTTAAAGTTACTTTCTTTTTCATTATTTTACTGAACAATGAACACCTCATGACTCATTCATAAGATTTTTGATATACTGCAACTTCACTGATCAAACTAATTCAAGCCAGACAAATACCGTCTGTAGGCATGGATCACCCACAGAGTTCACTTATGTTAAATTACTCACTACTTCATTTTCACCATATGAGAATATGTGAATGATATGCTGTCTATAGTTGTTATAGTTGTCATCTAATTATCTGGATATGATGGAGCAGGAGAGAAAATATGATTTTTCTATTGTCTGTTCTGACAGAGAATATTATTGGTTGTCCTTTAAGTGTGAAATTCCCTCTTTTAATGAAGCCTTATGTAATTCTTTTCTCAAAAACCTTTATTGGTACTGGAATAATTGCCCATGTATTAGGTATGGTAAGTCAATCATTTTAATTGTATATATAATAAATTTAATCCATTTCTGTTCCACTGTGTGGAGTTTTTCACAATGCTTCAAATCAGCTTCACCAAGTGTACGTTAGAAATTCGTGATTATGGGTGCATGATGTCATTGTTTTGCTTGTTGCATACA
The DNA here is from genome assembly GCA_019155185.1 of Beaufortia kweichowensis. NCBI lineage: Eukaryota > Metazoa > Chordata > Actinopteri > Cypriniformes > Gastromyzontidae > Beaufortia > Beaufortia kweichowensis. The sequence goes on from CM032804.1 coordinate 7,223,906, forward strand.
GCTAATTAGCAAACTTAATATGAGGTATCTTGATCAAACAAAAGCATAAGGCAACATCCCTAAGTTTACTAATTTGAAGTCATTTTTTGTTTTTTAGAACATTGTTGCAGTCAGGCCACATCTTCATTATGCAATAATTTCACATCAGGACCATAATGCATGTCACGTATAACACAGAACTCATCAGAAATGATTCTCTCACCCACTGAAATTCTTTCAATTAAGATCTTACTCTAATGAGAAAAATTGATTTCTTTAAAACATTTTGCTGGAATTGCAAGTCATGGTCTGACAGTGACATAAAATTTGCCAGGTCTTAGGCCAACTGAAAATCTTTTCTTGGTGAAGACTTGCCGCATTATTAGTATCAGGTGACTAACCAAAAAGCGAATTATTTTGACATGATAGTGTGATGTGTGGGGATCGGATGTTTTCATTGTTATATTTTTCTATATTCATCACTATGTTTTTTTCAGTCATCAGCTTTTTACACGTCTTCTAACAGAAAATCCCCTGAGCAGTCTGAGGGTATTGAATTCCTCATTGTATATTTCTCTAGAGGAGCAACCTCATTAAATATGGGGAGCAGGATTGCTTGAAATAGATTTTTACAAGCAGGTGTAATGATATGCAGCATTTGATCTTTATTTAGCGCTGAATTGGTATGTTAGGAAATATATTACAGTTTATTTGGGGCTAGACATTAGTTTTTCATGTTGTGATACCTGATGTTAAATCTTGCTAAATCACTTTTATTTTTCCACTATTATGTTGATGTATTCAATTTCCTATTCCCAAAGAAAACCCACACACGTGATATAATGCTTTAGCGTTTGTTTTAAAGCCTATTTATCAAACATTTAGAGATAAAATTCACTGAAAAATTGAAATTCTGTCATGTTGTTCCAAACCTGTATCACTTACTTTTGTCCATGAAGCAGATTCACTTTTACATCATCTTCGAGTTGTACAACTCTGTACAATTTAAATGATGACAGAATGTCAGAAATCGGTCAAATAGTCAAAAATGCATACACATGCACTCCCTCACCTTGTCTGGGAATGTTTTCAGCATTCATCTGCAATTTGGTACTCCTTTAACCCCATACGCAGTCAATACTGATTCTGCCCTGCATGCCAAACACACATCTGCTCTCTTCAGCTGCTTGAGCTCAATCTGGTGCTGCTGTTTCAATTGTTTGTCTTGTCATTTCCTGTCCCTCCTGTTTGCTTGCATTGGCCCCAAGGTTGTTATATTTTTTAAGGTATGTATTGCCTCCGCTTCCTTCGCTTGCCAGATTGGGCAGTATGCTTCTTATCACCCTCAATGTCCTAAGAGCTATGCTGTGACCCCCCATGTTAGCAGCACCTCGCATGGACTCTACAGCGATTCAAGCTGCGTCATAATGCCATAGTCATAAACTGTCCAAGCCCGCTAACCACAACTCAAATCATCTGCCTTTGGTCTTACTCTCGGGTCCAGTAAAGTTGATGTTAGTGGATGTAAGTGTGTGTGTGTGGTGAGGAGTAGCACTTTTTGTCCCTTAAATAAAGTAAAAGGTCTTCTTGCTGGGCTGCTCTGTGTTAACTGGATTAGGATGGTCTTTTGAGTTAATCTATGCAATCTGAATCAGATACAAACACTCAGAAAAATCACATAAATTGTGCTTTAGTTTTGGCCTCTAATCTCACACTGGAATCTTATTAAGCAATGTAATGGTCAAATATAGTCTTCAAAACTGATCTGTCATCAGATCATCTGGCATCTGAACTGTCATCAGATCTGTTTTGTGTGACAAATTGAGTTGTTTTTTTAGTTGAGCTGGTTTTTTGCTTTTGGTGTTCGAACCATAAGATGATTACTAAAATCTTAACAGTAATGTTATGTATATAAAACTGGTTTACAGGATTTTTTTTTTTTACAGCGTTTATTAACCTGTTAATCTGTTACCATTCTTCAGGTGGAACACTTCAGGTTATTTCACTATTCACTTTAATATTGGATTTAATCTAATCATTACAACCTATATATTGATAATTGAAAGGTCTAAAACTCAAGAATAAATATTAGATAAATTTTCATAACAATAGACATAAAGTTAAATTTTTGTTAATGTTAGTGTTTTTTATAAAAAATATTTTTATTTAGTTTTGGACAGTGCATTTTCATGTCTATGCTCAATATGTACAGTGACAGTTATCAGGTTAAATGCTTATTAGTTGTGTAACTAATGGTAATGTATACAGCCTTATCCTATCCTAATGTGATACCAAGATTTCATTACACTATTTCTGTGTAAAAAAACTAAAACAACTTAAAACAACAATCTGTAGTAATGTTTATTAGATAATGTTCTGTAAATCCCTTATTGTTTACATGGAAATGTTGTTCTGTTATTTCAGTCATGTCTTATCAGTTGCTGTGTGTTGCATTCTGCAGCTGATCTCTCTGTATTGCTGTTCATTCTGTTCTCTCCTTCACATATCCTGATGGGAACGCCCGTTGCTTACCGCCCTGCTTTTCTTCTCCTTGTTTAGGTGTTTTATTCTTTGCGCTTTTTTATGTGCAGCAGCAAACAAAAGAATAACAAATAAATCTAAAACACCATAAATCATCATTGTTAGAGCTGTTTGTCTTTTATATTGCTGCTGACTCACACATACTTCCTACATTTGATGACTGATGCTTTCTGACTAATTTATGATTATGTTTTTGCTAGATAGAGCGTAGATATTAGCTAAGATGAAACAGTTTGAAGTATTATTGATTCGTATAATGTTGTAAAACATGTTGCAATAAAACAAGATGCATATGATCCTGGATAGGTTTATTAGATCATTATTTTTGGGACAAATGTTGTGCTTCTGATGTTTGACAGAAATCTGTCAATCTTGTTATTTTGTACCATGGGATTTTCTATTTTTGAAATTGTGCAAAGAATTATGGGAACTTCATCATGTGGTATGCTTTAAATATTTGATGAGGAGAAAGACTGCTTGTGGAGTGATATTCAGTAGGCTAATATTCACATTAAAGGTGTCATTTCTGTAATGATAATTTAATAGCAAAAATAATGTGGTTCAATATTTTGATACAGTCATCCCTAAACGCCCTCATACTATCATCCAGTGGTTGGCCAAACAGATAGTCCTACCCCTAAAAACATGCTTAAAGAGCCACAGTGTTTCTATTACAAGGCAAACTCCTCTGATATTTCTTGCAATCTTATTTTCTCTTTATTATAATCTGTTCTCTTGCAGACGATGCAAGCGGCCCGATGCCCGACAGATGAGCTGTCACTGACAAACTGTGCAGTAGTGAATGAGAAAGACCTGCAGTCTGGACAGTGAGTATCCACCTACACCACAGAATCTCACAAATTCATCATGATTAGACACAAAATAAAGGCAAAGAAGAAGATATTTTGAGAAATGGAGGTGTGATTTGTTTACCAACATTCTCCAAAATATCTTTATTTGCATTCTTTGTAAGAAAGAAAGTCATACTGTACAAGTTTGATATGACATGAGGGTAAATAAATAATGAAAAGAAAAGAAAATATGATCCTATTTATGCAAATATTCCCAATAAAAATTCACCCCAGGTGTAAAATATTGTGCCTTAATAGAAATGTAAGGCTAATTATTGTTGATACTTATCAATCATGTCCAACATTTAAGTGTATATACTATAGTATGTGCGTGTATGTGTAATGCTGATTCAGTCTAGACATTAACTCAGACTGACAGAGTCTGCGGCAGTCCTGCTGATGCCTCATGTCCGAGAGTGTCACAACATGAGCTATGGTGTATGTGGGTGTGTCCCCTACTGATGCATACTAAACTGTGTTGTATATTAATATATGTTGAAAGCTTTTCATTGTAAATGCTTGTTTTACAATAAAGAAAGTGGTCAGAATGTACAACGTACGAGAAGACTTACATTTAATGAATTGATATGTTGATAGTTGGAATGTTATCCCATTGCTAGTAAAGAGCACTATTGTTAGTCTGTAATCCCATGCACTAATCTCAGATTAATTAATCTCGGTCTAAGGATTAGTGCAGTAGTAAATGTGGGCTGCTAGTGTAATGTATCCTACTACACATGTCCTCTGTTTTAGATATGTGTTATTCTGTATAATGTTTTTATATTAAATGCTCACATACATATACTATGTTCTGAGTAGTGATTTTACAGTATAAAGTCATTGGTGTCGTCTGTTTCCACTTGTCTTCTATGGTTTTTCAGTCTTTGCATTGTTCATAGAGGTTTAATCCTGTCTGCATCTCTCTCCAGGCATGTGACTGTGAGGACAACACCCGCCCACAAGTTTGTGTTCACAGTGAAGTGTCATCACTCTGTGGTTCCTGGAACAGTCGCGTTCAGTTTGCCACAGGTGCAAAACTACAGCCAACATCATTTATCGCAAACATTAAAGTTTAAGCCTGAAGACTAGCACTCAGGACACAGTTGGCATATTTGGTCACCAGTAGACGATGATGGAGATAATGATGTCCTCACTCGGATACTTAACTGTCTTAAGCATTAAGACTTTTTTTGGTCACAGTTGTGCTGGTAATTTTCCAAATTACCAATAATCTTAATAAATCAGTTTGATCCAGTTTATAAATAAATCTTGCCGGTTTAAGATGGGATTTTTAGCAGGGTAGACTGTAGTTTACTGGTGTATACATATTATTGTAATTTAAATAATTTGTTATGTTCTCTTTTTTTTTTTTTAAGAGGAAATGGGCCGGTCTGTCCATCGGACAAGAAATAGAGGGTATGTGTTTCTGGAGCTGCTTCATTGAACATTTGAAACAAATACACAATGTTTTTTAGATGATCAAATTAACCCAAATTTATCTTTTTAGTGGCCAACTACAACTTTGACAAATCTAGGCAGTGCATTGGTGCCATGACCATTGAGATTGACTTCCTGCAGAAGAAGAGCACCGACTCCAGTCCTTACGACTCTGACAAAATGGCTGCCGAGTTCATTCAGCATTTCAACAATCAGAGCTTCAGTGTGGGACAGCAGGTCGGAGGGACTTCACAAACACTCTAGTGAAATTTAAGTATATGTGATGTTTTATCTGTGAATAAATATTTATTTTGACCTGGCAATATCTGTGATAGCTGGTCTTCAGTTTCTGTGACAAGCTCTTTGGCCTGGTTATAAAGGACATTGAGGCTATGGATCCCAGCATACTAAGAGGGGAACCAGCATCTGGCAAAAAACAAAAGGTACTTTTTGTAGAAATTGTATAAATCACCACTTTATTAAAATTGTGTGAATAATTTTTACTATCTCTTTTTACAGATTGAGGTTGGTCTATTGGTTGGAAACAGTCAGGTGATCTTCGAAAAGTCAGAGAGCTCGTCTCTCACCCTAGTTGGTGAGTTTCATAAAATTTCAAAAAGAGTTTCTATGTAACATTAACTCGTTCTCCATTGAGTCTTGTTTATTGTCCCTTCATTCACCAGGCAAGGCCAAGACCAAAGAGGCCCGTCAGAACATCATCAACCCCGACTGGAACTTTGAGAAAATGGGTATTGGTGGTCTTGACAGGGAGTTCTCGGATATCTTCCGTAGGGCCTTCGCCTCTCGAGTCTTCCCTCCTGACATTGTGGAGCAGATGGGTACGCTTTTTTCCTAGTAATGCTTTGTTGTTAGTTGAGTTTTACCATGTACACATTTATTGTTTAAGACCCGAATCTATTGGTTGTGCTTGTTATCATAGCAAAACGCATTACGCAGAATGCAGTTTGTAGTTGAAGCCATCTCCTCCGCTCTGCAGGTTGCAAGCACGTGAAAGGTATCCTGCTCTTTGGTCCTCCTGGCTGTGGTAAAACACTGATGGCCAGGCAGATCGGTAAGATGCTGAATGCCAGAGAGCCAAAGATAGTCAACGGTCCGGAGATCCTCAACAAGTATGTGGGAGAATCTGAGGCCAACATTAGGAAGCTGTTTGCTGATGCTGAGGAAGAACAGAAAAGGGTGAGATGATAAATCGTTACATAAACGCTGACACAACCTATATATTACATTACACTATACTGTACAGTTCTACATATACTGTACTATACTGTACTATGTTGTACTACACTAATACTATGCTTTTTTCTGTATCACAATATTATTCTCTTTTCTGCAGTTGGGTGCTAACAGTGGTCTGCACATCATCATCTTTGATGAGCTGGATGCTATCTGTAAGCAGCGTGGTACAGGTGCCAGCAGTACAGGTGTGCATGATACTGTGGTCAACCAGCTGCTGTCAAAGATAGATGGAGTGGAGCAGCTCAACAACATTCTGGTCATAGGTAAATAACTGCAGAACATTTGTGTGATCCATTTAGAAAATAGAAAAGCAATAAATGGCAACAATAATGTGATTGGTCTTTATAACCTCATGAAGGCACAGACTGTTATACCTTCATTTCTGATTCCTGCACTTTTCTTTGTCTAAAAGGCATGACTAACAGGCCTGACCTGATAGATGAAGCTTTGATGAGACCAGGCCGATTCGAAGTGAAGATGGAGATCGGTAGGACTTTATCTTTGCTCAACAGCAGATTTGTAACGCTGTATATGTCTGTTTAATGTCACCTGTCTGTCATCGTCCAGGTTTGCCGGATGAGAAGGGCCGTGTTCAGATCCTGAACATTCACACATCCAAGATGAAAGAGTTTAACCTTCTTTCTAGTGATGTGGATGTTAAAGAACTGGCCTATGAGACCAAAAACTACAGTGGAGCTGAACTGGAGGGACTGGTTAGAGCCGCCCAGTCTACTGCCATGAACCGGCACATTAAGGTGCTGAGTACCGCAATGTTGTTTTGTATAAATCTCTATATATTTTTATTATACTGCTGATAACAGCTAATAGGAGCGGGTGTTTGTTTGTAATTATTGCTTTTTATTAGAAGTAAATCATGATATAGGTAAAACCAATATGGGTTATCTGGACTGCTGTCCACTAACTGACCACGTGTCTAAACCTGTGTTAAACCATCTGTTCCAGGCCACGTCCACTGTAGAGGTGGACATGGAGAGAGCAGAGAAGCTCCAGGTCACTCGATCAGACTTCATAGCGTCTTTGAATAATGACATTAAACCTGTAAGTGTCTGCGTAGGTTAAACTGTCTTAACTCTTTACAAACAGTGATTTTTTTTTTAACTTGTAAATTGATTTCATATCATTTTGTACCTTGTTAGGCTTTTGGGACCAACCAGGAAGACTATTCCAGTTTTATAATGAACGGCATCATTAAGTGGGGTGATCCGGTCACCCGAGTGCTGGAGGATGGAGAGCTGCTGGTTCAGCAGACCAAGAACAGTGATCGCACACCACTGGTGTCTGTGCTTCTTGAGGGTTTGTTTGCAGTTGAACTTTTCCAACCGTATTATAACATAACAGTTTACATTTTTTATATGCGAGCTTGATGTTTTCATCTCCTGTGTGTCTTAGGACCTCCTCACAGTGGCAAAACAGCCCTGGCTGCTAAGATCTCAGAGGACTCACAGTTCCCATTCATTAAGATCTGCTCTCCGGATAAGATGATTGGCCACTCAGAGATCTCCAAATGCCAGGCTATCAAGAAGGTTAGTGGCAGTATGTTCTTATTATAATATATGATCAATGTTATGGATGTTTATTGCATACTGTTATTAAAACTCTTGTTATTGTTTCTCAGGTCTTTGATGATGCCTACAAGTCTCAGCTCAGCTGTGTTGTGGTTGATGACATTGAGCGTCTATTAGGTTAGATTTATATCCACATTCAGGAAATTGGAGTTAATGGAATAAATGTTACAGTGTTAATCGATTTTGTGTTGTGAAACAGATTATGTCCCGATTGGTCCTCGCTTCTCTAACCTGGTCCTTCAGGCCCTGTTGGTTTTGCTGAAGAAGACCCCGCCTCATGTAAGTATTTATTGACGTTGCTTTGAAAGGTGGTGTTATCCAAATCAACTTATGCTTTAAGTATATGATTAATTTGATCTAAAGCCATGCTTAGCTATAGGAACTATATGTGTTTTTATATGTTTTTTTAATGCATTTTTCTGTCATAGGATTATTAGATTATCAATGTAACGCATCAGGTGTTCATTAACCTCTCTTCCTCTAATAGGGTCGAAAGCTGCTGATCATCGGTACCACCAGCCGCAAAGACGTACTGCAAGAGATGGAGATGCTGGATGCATTCAGCACCACCATCCACGTGCAAAACATCTCTAGTGGTGATCACCTGATTGAGGCTCTAGAGGTGACACATATTTCATAAATCACACATTCAGGAGTGGTGAATTAAAGGCTGTTGGTCTTCAGAGGATGTCATGTTACAATTAGTTTGTATTTAGTTTAACATATTTTTGGAGGCTCACTGTCCTACAAAGTTTAATCAAACACAAATCAAACATATTGCTTGAATAGGGTTAAGCTAACCTTCAGAACATCGATCTTTCAAAATCAGGATAGTTGTTTTATGCTGTTTTAGTCCAGCAGATGGTGCTGTTTAATCAAATTGAATTGCATCTTGCGCACTTTCCTCATATATTTAGGAACACATAAGATAAACTTACTAATCTTGTTATTTTGTGTCGATTACAAGCTCCTGGGCAGCTTCACAGATGCTGAAAGAACCACCATTGCCCAGCATGTGAAAGGAAAAAGGGTGTGGATTGGCATTAAGAAGCTTCTCATGCTTATTGAGATGTCTCTGCAGGTAATCTTAGTTTTTTTGTTTTCCCAAATATGAATAAAAATGAAATATTTCAAAGACCCAAATATAAATAAACTGTCAGTAACCTGTATGTTTGCATTAATACACAACGTAACAATAGCACAACAAATAAATAATGGTAAACTGCAAAAAAAAGCTTCAAATAAATAAAAAATGGTGAAGCGTTCCCTTGTATTGTATATTCAAGTTAACCTAACATATTGATGTTTAAAGAACAAGTTAATACCCATAATATCAATTTGCTACCCACTTTTTTATGTTTTATTTTTATTGTAGCCTTTTCCATAGACATTTTATAAATAAATAAAATAGGTTCCTTATTGGCTCTATGTAATCTAGGTGAAAATATGGCCTGGCCCATTAAAAAACAAAACAGATCTTACAGTGTATATAATCTTACATATTATATAAAAAACAACAATACAAACATTTTTACAGACAGAGATTTATTTACATATACATCATAGGTGTATGTGAATCACTTACTAAAAGCAATTTGTAAATATAATGGAATTGGCATGAGTCTTTCCATCATCACCTTTAAATTTTCGAGTGCAGCTGCAGTAATCTCTTAATACTGTGAGGTGTGGACCAGCAATTTAATGAGCCTGAACACCTTTCCAACATGCACCTTTAAAAGGGGATCTAAATAATTCATTCATCTTATTTCATATGATTTGTATAGCCGCTTCATGTGTTGTCCTGTTGCACAGATGAATAACACAGTACATCTAAAATCTGGCAGTCTCATGAGCTCACGGTATCATGTGACAGAGCTGCATAGAGAATCAGATAACCCAGCAATGAAAAGAGTTTATTTATAGAAGCTGCTGTTTACTCTCCTCTTTCTAGATGGATCAAGCGTACAGAGTCAGCAAGTTCCTGTCTCTGCTCAAAGAAGAGGGAGCGTGAGTACAAGCCATTAATGCATGCATTTAAAAACGAAACCTGCTTTGCGTCTCTGGAGGCGAGATCAAAAACCTGGCATGCAGTACCATTAAAATTAAGCTTGTTTTTTTTTTTTTAATTGGTAATTCACAGGCTGGATGAAAGCAATCACATCCGACTTTAGCATCAGCATGGGCTCGACCCATGAAGTATAATGGTAAGGGTGTAATGGTAGCGGAGTGTTCTGTACTTCTGTACAGCTGTCAGAATAGTGACTTTGAAGTTCCCTTATCCTCAGTTTTACCCTAAAGAGACAGAACTTAGAAACTAGTGTCCTCTAGCAACACCATACTGTACCAGCCAGAACCTGTCCTCTGCTTTTCATGTATTGTGTTTACTGGATATGTTATATTCTACATTTATCACACAATTAAATTAAAATCTGCCTACAATTAAGTGATGTGTTTACCATGCATGTTATTATATATTACTTGAAATACTTTTAATTTGTGAAGGACACTGACAAGCATCGGTCTTGGATAAATAGTCAAGAAGGGTAATTATTTACTTTCAGATTTCTGCCATCAAAGTCACTTTGTCCCAGAGTTTGTCTGTAAATGTGGACTCTCTCCAAACATCAAACATAAGGGGTTAGAGCTGCATAGGTTACAGAAGGTTGGGTTAACACAATAAAATCACACTCACTTTCACAGAGTACACACCAAACACCATCTCACCCTCCATCCCTGTCTCTCTCCAGAGACCGTGGTTTCTACGAGTAACACAAGACAGAAGACGACTGGAGTTATTCTCTGCCCTCTGCATGTTCCCTTGGCAACTATGAGGAAACGCCATCCTTGCAATATTGATAACCCGACGGAGATCGCAGAGTCGTCCTGTGGTCTCCACTCATATCCAACTACAATATCAAATATCGTCTTGTGCTTTGTGTAATATTTCTGTAGGCTGTTTGTTTACAAATGTTTGAAACAAGTTTATCTCTAAGCCATGAAGATGTAAAAAAATCTGATGAAAAACATGTACATATATGCAGAACATATATATATATAACGTTCTATATATATATATATATATATAGGGCGACTATATCGTGCAACATGTGAAATCTACAATTAGGATCTAAGAAAGCTGTTAGTGTGTGTACAGTGAAAATGAGCTGTGCTGTCCGTAGTGTGTATACACAGAACTCTACCTTTGTGATTGTGTTGTGGTAACACAAAAAAACAAAACAATAGATCACAGTGTTATATTTATGATTTTATACATATAGTTTCAATGTACAACATACAGTTTTGTTTGATTTATTTGTTCCTATTCGAATTTAGATTCTGGTTATCAACTGTTGATCAATATCAACTGTTTTTATGTGTGTGTGAACACCAGTGTTTGAGATTCTAGCACTTGTGAAAATCTTGCATATAATATGGGAGATTAATCTTAAAGTCGATTGATAATCTAAATGTGTGTTTGAGTGAGTGTGTGTGTGTATTAAAATCTGTGTGTATTGTGTGTAGATATTGTTTTTGAATGAATTATTCATGAAAATGTTGCTTTCTATATTGATTTTTGCCTGCCCATTAATTTACTTTTTTTCTCAATGGTTTCTGTGACCATGTGTGTTTAATGTCCAGATCTCTGTGATCTGTTATGGCTATTGAAGATGTACAACCTGATGCAAAATTGTGTTACTGCAATAATTAAAAAAACAACAACATAGATATATAATGTGTCTCTTGTTTTCTGGTATGGTGGAGAACTGTTTCCAGTGCTTTGCTAGCAGATCCACTGCAACAGCAATTTCTAGTTCTATGTCCACATTTACTGTATTTTATTTAATAGTATTTTATAAAGTTATTAATATTAATGTATTAATATTTATCATATCTGTCGACATTATACAGATCATACGATTTTTTTCAGAGCTGTTTAAGCATTGTTTATCCAGAAGGTGGCAGCAAAGACCATCTATGCTACGTAAAATGCCTCAACTATTAAACTATTAATAGAACTATTAATTTAAACTATTAATTTTTACTATTATTGACCATTTTATATCATTAGATTACATCTAAAAATCTCAACAATCTCAACACGTACGTTTGTGTAAAAGAGCATATTGACTTGAGGCAGATGTATTCATACACACATACATAGGGGTATTTTAACCAACAGCACCCATTTAAAAACTGTAGGTCTGTAAAATAACTTTATAACATTCTATTGTCATCAATACTAGTCAATACTTTAAAGAGTACATGACGGCAATGTTGACAAATTTTTTATTTTATTTAAATTTATTTTTAATTTTTAATTCTATAAAACATTTTTCATTTCTGAAAATTTGCAGTTGTGAATGTTAAATTTAGTCAATAAAAAAATGTTCGTTAAACGAAAGCGAACACTGCGCATGCGTGTTTCCTCTCACAAGTGGCCTTGCCTTGTAATTCAGTTGCTGCCATTCGACTCGCGAACATACGACGACCATTACCCTGTTAAACATTTAACTTAAATTTCCAGTGGTAAGATATTGTCTCTCACCTGACACTTTAAAAGCTGTAAAACTTTCCGTAAGGTCGTCAGGATCGTTTCTACTTCCTCCTTTTTTAACAGGTGTGTTTGAAGTCTTTCCCCCTACAACACGAAACGTTTCAGGTACAGGCTAGCCGTCTTACTGGTGTAGTATACATAACATACCTAATACGAAAGACTATAATCATTTTACTAATGATATACATGCATAGACACGTTCAAGTTGTAACTATCGAATATAATTTGCTGCTGTACAACGATGTAAAAGGTTACTTTGGTTAGTTCATTCTGTCAGGGTTTTGGAGATAATATCACACTAATGCATGCAGTGGAGATGCCCTTCATTAATGTTTTCAATTGGGTCTTATAAAGTAGATATTACGCGAATATACTGTAACATGTCTTAAAATGTTCATGATCTCATTTGGAATCATTCCACATATAAACCTTTTGTAAAGTGTTAAGCATACAAAAGCAAGACAGGACTTGGACAGACCAGATATTAGGCGAGTGAATCATTATACCCTTTAAGTATGAATCTCATGTTCTTTTAGTCTGGGTTTTACCATAAATTTGCACTTTTAACAACATTTGCATTGTAAACCGAAATGACTGTGGTAGCATTGTGAAGAAATAAAGTCATTTATAGACACGAGCATTAACAAATAAGATCACAAGGCACCAGGAATGGCTAATTATGTTAGAAAGAACTGCTGTCAGAACCATTGAATGTCTAATGTAGCAGAAAGGACAAGCAATTTCAGGACACAATATTGTACAGAGCAAACAAGTTACTATGGGGAAAAAATATTTGAATATCTCTATTCAAGTGATTCAGTTGAGGTGGAAAGTGTCTTGAAATGTTGTCCTTGATTTTGTTTACTTCAGTACAATTACAAATGCTGTGCTTTAGTACAAATGAGGGTGGGTTTTCAGTATAATTTAGTTTTTTTATTACATTTACATTTACATTTACATTTAGGCATTTAGCTGACGCTTTTATCCAAAGCGACTTACAAATATTTAGGAGACAATGAAGCGATACATCAAAAGCAGCAGCAATAGTACAAAGTGCTTTAGTAAGTTTACAATGTTGTGCAGTGCTAGATAAATACCTGTAGAGGAAGGAAAAGTTTTTTTTTTTTTAAGCTGTTAGGTGTTCGTGGAAAAGGTGTGTTTTTAGTAGTTTTTTAAAGGAGGTGAGGGATGTGGCAGACCGATCCGATATGGGCATAACAGATCTAGCCACAGCAGTTGTTTTTACCATCTTTGTACATACTGTACAGTTCACTTTGCTCTCACAATGAAATTTAGTAAAGGAGAAAACATAATTTCTTTTAATTTCAGGTTGGTATTACTAAAAGTGAGGATTATATGAGGAAAACGTATTTCATTTTTGGTACATATTAATGTTAATGAAAATGGTTTTGAACATTTTCTTCATGATCAAATGCAAATACACTTGTAATAATGGCAGATTTTTGCAGCTAAATTGTAGATGATATTCACACACACACCTCTTCAGAAGTGATTTCTGAGTCTAACACTTTCATGTGTCTCTGCTTTGCCCTGCAGTGATGACTTTGATATGTGCTTTTATGGGATCAGCTGGAATAGGATTTTACATGGTTATTATAACAGAGACCTCCCTACGTCTCTGATCCGCTCTCTGGTCCTCTTCTTCTGCATAATCCCCACATGTTCTACTTCAGTCTTCATTTTCCTGCTTGTGGGAAGCCCACGGAAACAGGGGGAATGTTGTCTTCAATCAGCCGGATCGCTAGCAAATCAGATCAGATTTGTGTGCTTCATTGTAAGTCATGTCGGTAAGAAAGCATCTGCTAAAACCATAAGTGAACATCAGACAGATTTTACAAGATTTGTATAATATTCACCTAATTTTAACTTTAGTTATAAAATTAGGTATAATTCACACAAAATGAAAATTGCACATTGCAATTGTAAATTCAACCTGAATGGGCTGTGATGTCCAATGTCATTTTTGTCGTATAGTATAAATACTGCACCTCACATAGTCAGTGTTGTGTGTTAAACTGTAAGACTTGACAGGCTGCCGTTTAGATTGTACAGACTTTGAGATCAAACACCGTACATTACTGTAAAGTCTAGTGCTAATCATATTTGAGGCTTCTGCTGTTCTCTAATGGAGGAAGGTGCCAGTGTCATAAATGTAATTTTGTTGTTAATTTCAGTACCCTGTTCTGAATAAGTGACCAAGTGGAAGCTGGGTGTTTGTCTCCTAAATAAATGGAGAAGACAGCTGTGCTGAACAGGTAATGCTATAGACCGCATTCACGGCATCTGATATGATATAATAATGCATAAGCACTGATACATTATAAAAGTCTACATTAATAGATTTATCACATTCCCAGGCTGTGCTTTATAACACATTTTAAGTTAAACAAGCAAACACATCTTTTTTTAAATAACATGACGCACTGCTAGCTATATTGGATATCTCCAGCTATGAGCTTTTTTAGTGATATAATTATGAAAAGCGGTAGAGAGCGTGATTCATATATGCAAGGTGCTACTAAGGTGGTCCCTTTGTGTGATTTCATAAACAACCCAACATCCCATAACCCCGAAGAACTCTATACAATAAACAAGGGTTTCTGAAAAAGAACAGGTCACCTGACTCACTGCAATGCAAGTCAGTCAGGCATGAAAAGACAATGCCCCCAAAGATTCATTCAAGTCTATAGGTTTAAAATAAGTCTATACAAATCTAGCAGTGACTAGTGAGAAGGCTACTGTCATCCATGGCAGTTTATTACTTTGTCTTTTCAGTTGTTGTTGTGGGAGGGGTATTCTAAAAATACTGAATTCTGCATGCATATATACATGTAACAAGAATACAAGTATTATACATTTTCCTGTATTTAATATATAATAATTCACTGTGCATAAGCTGATCTATAATAAACAGTATGTTAAGGCACACAGCAGAGCTCAGTTCTGCTGGCTTTTTACCAGCACTGTGTAATAGCCAGCAATGATAATATGGAAAGCCATCCAAACATTTTATGAAAATGACCAATTTTTAATGTGGACACTAAGATAAGAGCCCAACAGTTACACATCCTTCAAATGGGCGAGGCAGAAAACCGTTTCAAAACCACAACCAATTTGGCATCACCATGCAGTCTCTTAAAATTAGCAGGTCCCCATTTCAGCTGTAATTCTGCCCTGTTGATCTTAATAAAGTTGATATTATTACATGTAATTAGTATTAGTTCGCCTGTGCCAACCCTGATGTTTTGTCAGCATGTACATTTAATTTAATGCAAAAAACATACATGACTGACATACAAGCCACAGGGTATGATGATAAATGCCTTTCAAAGGCCCTTTTTTTACAGTATTTATGCGCCTTTCATTTACAATATTATTTTTACATTAAAAATAATATCCGTTTTTGCAAATGAGTAAGTCTTTAAAAAATGTAAGCAGACTACAGGAGATGTCACAGTATGCTGCACAGAAAACTTTTAAATTAATTAATAATTAATTTAAATTAATATTATGGACCTCAATAAATATGGTGTGTGCAATCTGTAAACAGTGTGTTAACACATCTGAAGTAGACTTAGTTTTACAGGGTAATCTATCATACAGGGTTTAAGCTGTTGTGAACCTGTAGAGAGCAGCATTTGATGTAGTCAGATACTTCTATACCATCAGCTCGTCCTTACCGTAAAGGGGGTGGAGCGACTATAGTAATGCGCGTGCATTTTCCTGTCGTGGTTTTCGAAACATAATCGCTGTACAGTTTTCACACATAGACAAACAAATTATATACTTCTAGACGGATATATTCTGAATATACAATTTACAATTCTCCTTGAAAGCGGCGTACAGATGTACATCTCTCCGTAACGTACATTGCGTTACACTAATCCGGAATACGCAACGAATACCGTCGTTAAGGAGCCTGGTTGGACTTCAGTGTACCCTTTTCGGTTTTTTGGAAGCAGTTTATCATTCTTCAAAAGGAGGGGGTGAGTAATTTTCCCGGTCAGCTGTCGTGTCGAGCTTCTCACTTCAGATGTGTCTACTTATGGTGCGCGCAAAAACGCAGAGCCGTAAAACATCTGCGGGGGGCAGCGGTGATGATCGGGCGCGTGCATGGTTTAGCGATCTGCGCTTTGCGCGCAACATAGCCGAACACCTTTGAACTGAACTCAAAAGTAAAAGTGATACAAAGTAAACAGTCTGCGACTTGTCAACTTTGTTTTCATTCTAGTGTGCATGAGTAAGAGGCTGTACAACCATTATAAAATGTACTGTTAATTTCACCCGTGATGATTGGAGCTGGCGAGAATTGTTCACCGCCCCGTGTGACACCTTAAAACATTGACAAAGGTCATTTAGGTACACGGTGAATGTCGTTTCGGTGTAATATATAGGTGTGATGTTTAGCCTCACATAAGTTGAATTCGTGTGGCATGAATAAATCACAGGGTAGCTTTTGTATCTATAATGGATGTAGCATAGAATTGAATAAGATGATACGATGGCTAAATAATTAAGTGCAACGAGGACGTGCGTCCTTAAAGAACCTACACTGTATGATAAACAGTTTGTCATCTCCGCTTACACTCACATTTTCGTTTAAACACTGTGAATCTTTATACTAGTGTATCACGCTGTCGCGTTTGGGGCTAAATTGCTACCGTTGAGTTAAAAGAGCGCGAGAGGAAGGAAAAGAGTTTAGTTGCATAACAACACAGCTGACGTCCCGAACGGCGTTCACGATAAGCGGACGTCAGAGGGGCTGTCACGGGAGCGCGCAGGTCGTATGAGGGAAAGCTTGTCTCACGTACTATACTTTCTGAACATAATGTACCCTGTGAATGTACACACGAGCCTGTGCGTTCTTGCCTGGGGTTATTGTGTTATCATTCAAACTCTTTTAAGCTTGCGATACAAAAATAGCGTGCTAGAATAGACTTCTATTAACTGTGATCTATTTTCAGTGATCCAGTTGCGTTGGATTTTAAGACCAAAATTAGAATGTTTGTAATTTACTCGGCAGTCATTTCTTTTCATGCTGGATGAATGTAGAACAAATGGAGCAATCCCAGCGTTATGCACATGACATTTTTAGTCAAAGATCATCTGTTTACATTTTATCGTTTACCATTTACCATTTATTTAAACCACCTCGTATTGACATCTTCGCTGTTAGTGGTGAAAACATTTGTTAAAAACTTAAACTTTATTTGCAATAGTAACAAATAATGCCTTGTGTTTTATGTGAAGTGAACTGTAACAACGCTTAGACTTTACATAAAATCACCACAACAAATAATGTAGTTAGTTCCTAATGTACAGTAGAGTTCATGTAGAAAACAAGTGGATAATTTCATATGCTTTCTTTTACTTTTACACTTTTTAGATTTGTACTTATTCAACACCACTTGAGTAAATTATTTTCTTGTTTGTTGTTAGTATGTCATAGGTTAATAAACATCCAAGTCACATGACAATGAACACATGACAATGAACACATGACATAGAACACTTATGTAATGATCATTCAATGGTATGTACTTAATTTAATTCAGACACTTTTCAGGTCAGATTTCAGATGCCAGGTTAGAGTTTTTAGTGAATTGGTAAAGTTTGCATGGGAAGTCTTTTATTTAAATGTCAAAAAGTGTTCCAAGCGACCTGAATTCACCCTATATAGATATGCCTGTACATGTACCAAAATTATTTTACCAAAATTACAGTATGAAACACCTCATGGGCCTCTTATATTCAGAAGACTGTATTCATACAGTTAAGTTGGGCAAGACATATCTTGCAGCCAAAGTACCAGTCTGTATGATAAACATAACATTTTTTAGATTCCTTATCAACTGTACATCTGTGTAATCTTTCTCATATGAGTTCTGTGTTTCGTTGATAAAGACCAAGACACTGTCGATCACCACTAAGCAATTTTTGCAGACCAAGTAACAGGACTCCTCTGTTATTGCTAATTAGACATTGTAAATGAACTCACTGATAGATGGATATGGTCCCATGGTTACTGTAATGATGAACAGAGTCATCCAATGATTCATCATCTTTGTGGCCGCTTTTAAACCACAGAGGACTGACCCTGAGTCAAGATCTGTGTCCCTCTGCTTTTAAGATTTATTGAACTGCTATCATCACATCATATTTCGCTTTGCCCAGGGATTGCCAGTACAAGGGAAGATGAGCTGTAAATGTAAATTTGGTCTGTTAATTGATTCAGATGTTTTGGTTAATGATGTGTTATGCCATTTAATTATTTGGATTAATCACAATTAATTGTATACATTATACCAACTACTACGTTATTGTGGTATATTGTGGCAAACCCGTCTCTAGATCTCTTCTGTTTGTAATATAAAAACATTAAGAACACAAAACTTTATTCTTAGTCCTTAAACACAATCTGTTAGGCATGACAGAATTGCACATTATTTTTAACAATATCCCTGATCATTTCAGTCTAAACTACACAGCTGTGTTGGACATGTCAGCACAGATGTTTTGTGTGATCCTGTTGCAATGTAATGCAGGGGTTGCAAGAGGTTGATATAGAAGAATGGGGCAGTTAAAATATGTAGTGGACTAGATTAGAGTCGCACCATGAACCAACTGATGATGTTCCCTTTTTCATCTTTTGCTGAAGAGATTGCAAACCGGTTGTACAGCAAATATAATATAGTGAAATGAGTTAAACAGACCTTCAACTACTACATTATGAAAATAACACCGTGTGTAAATATTTGTTCAATTATGCCCGGTGGCACATATTTCAAGTTCAAATAGCTTTTATTCAAATGACTAAGGTTTCTCTTTACTAAACCTTCAGTTTAAAAATACTTAAGCTTAGCTACAGTATGTTGTAGTTCAACATGTCATCCTTCAAGCCTACTATGTTTGTTGATGTGAAAGCCACACATAGTGTTGTTCAGTCCTCTTCAACCGTTCATAAATCATTCTCTCAGAGGATGCAATCACATCCATTAGATGTGATTAGATGTAAACAAACCTGTAGACCTTAGATGTAAACAAAGAGTATGGAGTATAATTTTAACTGTTTTTGTTTTAATAAAAACATTCTCAAGACAAACATGAACAAACCAAATTAGTATGTTTGTATTTAATAATTGTTAATAATTTATAAGTTAATAATAATTATTAATAATTTAATAATGTGGCAAATGTGCTTTAAAGATAGTGGTAGATGGATGTTGACCCATAAGTGCATATTCTGTAGTCATCTAAAGGGTAAAATTTAAAAGTAAAAGTTATTCCTTCCCTTTTGAAAAAGGGAAAGGGAAGAGGAAGTTTGTTTGTTCTCATTGTCATGTTAGACCATTGTTTAAGAATTTAGCAGTGCATATCATTACTAAGGCTTTAAATATTGTTTTGGGGTCGATAAGTTAAGCTCTATTCACAGTATTTGTAGCATTATGTTAATTACCTCAGAAAACATTTAAATCATCCTCAAGTGTAAATAAAGAAATTAACAGCAGTTACATTAAGAAACATGAGATATTTATTTAGGTGGAAGGATGAATGTATTATAATCTGTTACAGAGGAGCTTTTGCCAACACTCATGCCCTTGTAGGAATTATAATGTTTGTCTTGCCCCATGTGTTTCCATGATAAGTGCCATATACGATTTTTGCGTTTTAACTAAGGAATGCGTGTAGTGTTATTTTCTGTGGCTCTCAAAATTTTGCCTCCAGTGATGGAGCTGAACTTGTATTGGAACCACAACTGTTCACATTGCTTTAAATATCTTCCACCAAGGCCAAGTTTGTGTCATGCAGGGGCCAGTTTTGGCAAAGGATCATGAGACAGTTTCTTAATGTAGTACAGGTTCAGATGCTTACAGCAGTCTAGCTGGTTTGCATGTTTGCACTATTAGAAAATGTGCTGATTAAATACAGTATGTATAGTAACTTGCAACAGTTTAATCAATAATGAATTTACAGGAGAATAGGACAATAATAAATTAATGAAAGACTTTTACAATAACCAGCCTTACCGCTTTTTAACAGCTTATAAAACATGGTTCCAGTTTATAAAACAGGGTCAAACACATGAAGTGGGCAGGCACATTTATGAGAACTTAATGTTGATGGATTATTATGTGGTGAAGATAAATGTACCACAAACTTGAATCAATCCTTGGTGGCCTTTCATAACACTAACATAAGACATCAAAGACGCGTAATCCCACCGTGTTTTGTGTGATAAAACAGTTATGAGATAGAGCTGTGGTAAATGGTAAGGTAGGGGGAGGTAACACAAAACTGATAGAAAAGAAAAATGACTGAAATGAAGCCACGTATTCAGTGTTTGTTTGCAGACAATATATTCAGTGTATGTTGTAAATATGGCTTCAGGTCTCTAGGGTAATTTGGTCTAGATCTATTGTATTGAATATTACAATATAGGAGAACCACTCTGAAGGTTGGTGAGTTCAGACAGCATGAAGAAGTCTGGCACCTTGCGTAAAGAAACTGAAGGGTTTTTTGGCGTGAAGGCTTCCTGGAAACATTTTCCAGATTGTGAACAGATTGTGTGATGGATGTATTGGTCCTGTAAACTGGATGATTTTTGGAACCCACTGCAGGGTTTGTCTAAGTTCCTGTACCAGGATACTGGAAGTTGATGTTTTCAGACCAAGTGTTTCCTGATAAAGGGGAGGAACTTAGGAACAAAAGCTCTGTTGAAATATATTAATTATATTCTTATCTTTAACATCTGTGCCACTCCCGTTTATGAAGATTTCAGTTGAATTCTTGACTTCAGAGTTGAATAAACATAATAGTTACATACTGCAACTTTATAATCTTAAAACTGGGTATACAAAACCCACGTTTTACATTCTGATCAACTTCCAATGGACAAAAGTCCTGTCCTACATTTTTTTATATTTTATATTACAGAATTAAAATGGTAACAAGGTGTGTCACAGTACCTTTAAATAATAGATACATGTGTGAAATGACGCCTTTAACCTGATAACTGTCACAGCAGAAATTGAGTATACATAAAAATGCACATCTGAGCTACATTTTTTATATTTTTAGATATAATATATATTTTTTTAAAAACATTTTTAAGTCTTCTAAAAAAACAGTAACAATACAATTTTTAATTAATTTTTTTATGTTTATTGTTACGAAAATTGGCCAATTATTTCATCTTGAGTCTTTTACCTTTCCATCAATTTATAGTTCGTCATGATTCAACTACGAAATATTAAAGTGGATAGGTAAATACCATAGCCGTTCCTCCTAAGAAATGGTGACAGTTGACAGGTTAAAACATAGATAGTGCATCATTTGTTGAAACTGCAAACATGCTAGACCTAGACAAGTACAAGGACGTACAGCAGTTTGTAACAGTTAAAACTATAGATTTCATATTGTGTCTGACAATGATCCATGGATTTCCTAACCTGAGAATTAACACAGACTCAGAAGGCACAAAAATAGCTTTCCCAACCCACCCCAAGTAAACATCAGAACTGAACACATCACATCATAGCATGTGCAATGAAATAAAATGTGTCTGACTTTTATAGATTATGCTGGAGCTGTGGACCTCTGAGTTTAAATCACTGTTCTCTGGACTCCCCTTTATCTGTTTTGGAAAATTGGAAAATGTTCTCGGATGGCATAATCCAAACATGCTTTATATAGAGAAAGATATCATATTTCTTGACTGCATTGCACACACAGTATAAGAGCTTCAGATGGTGTCAGTGTCAGTCAGATCTGTAAGGCTGCCACTACATGACCCAATTGTGCTTGTTTACTTCATATCCATTTCCTTATGCAACTTACATTAATAGACTTCAGAGGTTATGCTATCAAATTGTTTTCCAGGAATGCTTCTCAAGGGATTTGATTCTCCCAGTATGTAAAATGCATGCGAGTCACAGTGTATCATGACTGTGTGAAGTGTCAATGGCCCAACTGTACATATTGGCAGCTTGTGTCAATGGATGCATTGCACAGGTGCAGTGGAACTGTCCCAAGTGTCAGACCATGACCTCCTGCATCTGCCAACAGCAGCCGCTAAGAGACCGATTGTGCCGTACAGTGTCTGTACTGTAACCAGAAGATTGATTTAGATCATGTTTCATTGGCCTCCTTTTGCCTACTTTCTCACCTCATGCTGATTGTTGATACTGTGTGTGTGTGTGTGTGTCAGGGTTGTTTCTTAAAATTTAGCATGCACAAATAATCAACATTACACTAGTGAAACAAATATTATAAAATGAGACCTAATTGTGTGCAGAACACGTTTTAACAGAAGTGGATTCAAAGACAGGTAGCTTCTCTTTTTACTGTACATACTGTATATTTAGTCTCTTTTTCTTTTTATGTAACAAATGCAAGGAGGAAACTTTGCCTTGACATTTTAACTAATGGTGTATGTGTCTGTTTGTGTGTATGAATGAGGAAGAGATAGAAAGATACTTTGCATTCTTCTGTCTTGACGGGTGATTTATGTGTTTGTCAGTCTGTCATCTTTTGATGTCTTCGTTTTTTTTGTGCTGGATTTTGACATGCGTCTGCTGAGCTGGCATCATAACTATCTAGTGAGACACTTTTGATGTTGCCACACCTTGAATTCCGTGGAGACACAGTATAGACTGATGATTATTCACGCAAACACAGATATGTGAAGAAGGTAACGCATGGAGACCTGATTCTTCTATTGTTCTATAGCTCTGATTTTAGCAGATAGCAATCAGTAAACATGATGTGACGTGTTTCGGGTTAACCCATTGAAGCCCCCGTCTGAGGTTATGTGTGCATGTATATAGATAAGTTAAAAACTGTTTTGCAAGCATTTCTTTTTATTCAGTAACTCAGCTGGTTGGCCATGGTGTTAACAAAGCCAATGTCATGGGTTTGATTTCCAGCAAGCGCACAAATTGATGTATTGTATAACTTGAATGCACCGCTTTGGATAACAGTCTGTGCTTAGTGAATAAATGTAAATGACCTCTAAAGCCACTTCAACATCTATTCAGAACTTTCATCTGGTACAATAAGTGCTATGTTTGAATTAACTTCTGTTTGGGCTTTTCTATGAAAAGTATTTTTTACTAAAGTAAGATGTTGCGTCGGAGCCTGTGGCTGCGTGGACAGCTCGAGACACATATACAGCGCAACTGCGTCCTTTCCAAGCCCGCTACCCTCTCTCTCCTCCCAATTCACTTCCTGTCTCTCTACACTTTCCTGTCTAAAAAAAAAAAAGATAAAAGTAAGATGTTGCCTTCAAAATTTTTACTTTGATACTTGTTTTTTCAAGCTGTATGAACCAAAGCAATGTTCCAGTTAGAGCTCGCTATATTAGAGAAGCCTTGGATTAACTTGTTGTCATTTTTTTTGTACATGAAATGAGAAAATATGATTGCGAAATAACAGATTTTTGTCTGTTTTTATCCAAAAAAGCTGAGGATTGCAGGTAGTAGTTAAGCTACACCTACACTAATGTTGAGGTATCAACATTCAGTTGTGAATTTATCTTTCGTTGAATCTAAATTTATAAACCACAACATTCATGTTCTTGTATGTTTGTGCAGTTTGTAGGGGCTCTGCACTACCAGATTAAACATATTGGCTGTGCTTCATACAATCTAATGTCTATTGGATAATGTTTTGAGTCTGGCCACGTATTCTCTGTGCCCCTCAGGAATTCTTGGCAAGCTAAACGTCAGCTAAATCGACTGCTTAGTCTGCTGGTACACTGAACCTTCAAACTTTAAAAACTGTTCTTTGTAGATTACGAATGGGCTGTTGTGACAATCATTGGATTTTTGTTGCATTTTCACCAAAATCCAAACAGAAACTCAATGATGGCTTTTGCTGGAGGTAAAGTAGGTATTCTATTCCAAGACAATGGTGGTTCTCCATGCTGTAAGATGTTTGCTATACATAGGGCCATCATTGTGGAAGAACAGCAGGATATTTTGGCGAAGACTTTCCCTTTGATTTGGGTATAAATATCTTAGAAGTAATAGAAGTTGAGCCGTAGCTTATGATGAAATTGGATATTAATTTCATGCCCTAATGCTTAAAGTCAATACTTAATATCACACTCGCCATGACACTGAGCTGCAATAATGTTATTTGGTAATAAAATGTTTTCTACACCTGTGATGTAATAAAATACAGGCACAGCAAATATGTGTTGGATATTTTTCTCATTAAAGTTCCCATGCTGTGATGATTAGTTGTTTTCATTGTACCATTTGCCCTGAATCAGATGCTTCATTTTGCCTGTCACATCGCATCCTCACAAACTCTGATTCTCTGATTCATCAAACAGGAGACTCAATTGCTATTGACAGAGCAGAATGAACTGTAGTACATGAAGTGATGGAACTCTGACAGCACATTAACATTCAGCAGTCATGACCTCAGCTGTCAAGTGCATGAAACAGTCATTCTGCTACATAAATATTTCAGCTATTCATTTGTTGAAGATCAAATCAGGAAACTGTTTCCAGGGCAACAAGCAGCAGATTGTTAGATAGTTTTAAATGTCGTGTCAGGGTTCTGCAACTCCACCTGTAAGGAGTTTCAAGGTTTTCTTGTTGTGGTGTGAATGTGGTCTCACATACAACCTCACAAAGCCAAACCATAATTTGACCTTTCATGCAAGGAAAACCAATTTTTTGTTTTAAGTTAACATTTAATTTCCCCCAAGATCCAAAACCCTTTACAAACCATGTCCAAAAATGGTAAATGTCAGCAAAGAAAACAGCCCGTCTTGAGATAGAGTTAAATCATTGCATAAATGTCACCATGTAATTTTATACTGACCATTAAACTCTCATGAATTTTAATTGGCACAAAGACGTCTCTTTAGATATTGCTAACACCTGGATTTGGCATTTTAAGATATGTGTTCTTTCCAGATTGATTATTATATGTTGTTTTGTTTTTTAGTGTGTCAAAAAACATTTCAAAGTATTTTTGTATAAATATATATATTTTTATATAAAGAGAGAATCTTGGCAGATTCTTAGAATGGGGGAGGGTGTTTAAAGAAAAAGCTGCTTATTTAAAACACCAGTTGAACATTTCAGATCACTTAGTTTTAGTCTTGCCATAGATCCACCGTAACATATAGCACATGCCTAATGTAATATTCTGTAACTGAGGATTTAGCTGGTCACATGCACATGTGGGGATTTCCCATTGCATGCTTTCTGTCTGTCCCATTTAATGCAGAAAATTCAGACTATCAGCTCCATAGCTCCTCAGAGGATGTCTGGTGCAATGTGATTTCTTTTGCTTTCAAATCTTGTAAATGCACATTATGGTTTCGCTTAGACATCGTTTTTTACCACCAGTTGTTTCTGAGGTGTCTCAAAGGATTCAGTTTAACCACACAGGAAACAAAACCACTCCACAAAATCAACGCCTACAGCTGTCACATGTATGTGTTTCTGCTATTGTCATTCTTAAACATCACCAGCTCCTGTCACGGATCACCGAGGCTCACAGGCAAACACTCCCATATTAGACTGTTTTTTTCCCCTTCATAATAATGTGGTTCCCACCACCCTCTAATTTATGGTACATTGTTGCCAGTGTAATGCATTTGAGGAATATATTTTTAAACTGGATCTAAAGATAGCTCTACATTTCATACCAAGCCTCAGTGTGAATATTGGCTCCACCACATAATCCTTTAGATTCCATCTGCTGTTATAGGCCACCAACAACATATGGATCCTCTATAGGACTGAGCAGAAAACGCCACAATACACGCATAGTTTTGGATGGTTTGGATGGAGTGTTAGGTAGATGTGATTAAAACCAGCTGCCTGTAAAAACTTGACTTGTAACAAAAATTGTTTACTACGAACACTTTAACATTATGTTCAAGTATATTCACTCATTCAGAGAGCGACCACTCAAAATCTGGTTTATATTTGCTTTTTATCGGTCACCAAATAGTTAGTTGACCTATTTTTGAACTCCAGATAAACAGCAACACAGACAGCACCGGTTACACTGGAATATTTGCATAGTATACATACTATATACTGTAGTACCTTTAAAAGAAGTCAGGTAGTATGCTGTTGTATACATAACCAAAGACAACACTTCAGAGCATATGTGCAGTGCAAATAAATATTCTTCACAATTACACTATTCATAACGGTTATACAATTCTGATTTATTTCAACATTTTGATTTAATGAATCTAATCCAATAAACAAAAACCTTCTATTTAATATCTTATTGACTTTTTACAACGATTTACAGTAGGTTATCATGTTTATCTGATACATGAGAGGCATGTTAATAAATGTTAAACAGTCAAGTGCTATATAAATGTCTCATCTATCACAACAAACGAACACTGCAAGATACCCAGACTTTAAGTACAAAGGTGAACGTAGCCAAAAGTAAAAGGAGTCAAAGTCTAAATCCAGATTAAGAACTGCTAATGTATTTTGAAGAGCTTAAAGACTTTGTTTTGCCACATTAAAATGAACTAACAGGACATTGTTTTCCAACACACTCAGGTCTTAAAAAGATTTTTCTTGAAAAATTATTTTGGACATTTTGGTATTTCGGGTGACTTCACAATCTGACCAGACATTAACTGCACATGTTGTATATTTCATACTGATATTGTGCTGAAACACAGAGCTTGTTT
Organism: Beaufortia kweichowensis; assembly: GCA_019155185.1. NCBI lineage: Eukaryota > Metazoa > Chordata > Actinopteri > Cypriniformes > Gastromyzontidae > Beaufortia > Beaufortia kweichowensis. Next base: position 7,250,819 of record CM032804.1, read on the forward strand.
GGGATTCTATTATTTAATACTAGACATGAAATGCTGTTATTCTTTTCTGATTTCCTGTTTCTGCTAGGTTTATGTGACTATTGAAAAAAGAAAGACAAAAAGCAGAGGCTAGTGGTCTAGTTCTTGAAGGAGGAAATGAGAAAGGGACGTCAGTTTTGTTTTTCAAATCCAGTCAAATTCTTGGCAGCTCATGAGGCTTCTGTACCTCAGCCAAAATGAGTTTCAGCCGTATGGACTGTGTGCATGTACTGTATACAAATGCCAGTCCTCTATTGTATGTCCTTGAAGGAGTCTTAAGGGAACACATAATACATAATAAATAATGTTTCACTTAATAAATGCCTGTATAAACACACAGAAACAGGTCCTGAATATGAAAAGGAGAAATGGAAAACATGTTTAATAATTATGCTTGGAATAACTTTTATATCAGCCTGAACATATAGCATTTGATTTTTATTAGTAGATGTTGATAGTTTGGGTTTCTCTTACATTTGAGACATCACTCGTTGTGATCATCACACCCTGCTATTACAAAGCTGTCTTGTGTCTCATCTTGTCTAGAGCAGCATGTGTCAGGACCTCCTCTGGATGAGAGACACGCTACATGACACTGTCTCCAAACAATGTGAGAGATCCTGAAGTGCGACATGCCCACATGATAATGTGTGTCAATAGAGACGGAAAATGTCACAGAATGCCTCCCGAAAATAAATTTCATTGTGGCAACTTGAAGTTTCTTATCATGTTAATGATACACATTTTAATAATTTAAATACAAAGGAATAAACTACAGTTAGTAATCTGACATATTTAGACAACACGCCCATCACAGAGACACTTTTCATGTGTAAAGTATTTCGTGGAATTCAATTGAATCCATTGTTAATGTAATAGATGTAATAGATATTTTTAGCATAAATAATTGTGATTACATTGTGATTACATTATATTTATACACAAATATAAAGTACTAAATAAGATTTTTTCTCATTAGTAACTAAAGTACTTGATTAATAAGTTTAGCAGTGTTATCCTTCTTTTTGCATTGTGGCTCTTGAGCTTTCCAATGTTGAATAGTCCCAAGGTGGTATGAGCGGGCATGACTGCTAAAAATTTAAGTACTGAAGCTCAGCCATTAAGGGATAACCCAGTTCAGTCTTTCTATAATTAGACCAAGGCCGAGTGGTTACCGTGGTAACTGCAGAGTTATTGACCTTGCACAATGAAGCCATATTAGTTTCAGAGCGAGAATGGAAAAATAACACACGAGCGCAAGAGATGTTCAAAGTTGCCCCCTGTGTTCCTCCTAATGAAGTCTGGGGGCAAGAGTTCACATGTGATGATATCACGTGCATGTGCACCACCGTGTGTTGAAACAATGTCATAGCTGCTTTAAACATGCAGTGTGTCACCGCTCCTAAAGATGGAGATAATATGATCAAATGAATTTCTTTATCCGTTACCAATGTATATATTAATTGGATGACAAATCTGTGGGATTCAAACTTCTTATTTTATCTGTAACAGGTATAAAGGCGTGTTGTTTGGCCCAGAGTCGTGTGACCATGTCTAAAGGCGGCTAACTGATACTGACCCTGTTTATGCTGATCCGAGCGAGGGTCTGTTCTGCTTCAGTCTCATGTGATTGGATGCTGGATGGAATTAAAGTGAATGGAACACAAAGAGCAGGACCTTAACCTGCCAGAGGGAGATGAGACACGGTGAGTTACTGTGTGCATGCATGTTTACAAAGAGCTATATAAGAAATAACAGCTTTGACCCTGATGTGACCCTGTCTGTGAAAACCCAACTAAAGTCATTTATTTGTGATTTACTGTTTTCTACATATAATCATCCTACATAAGAACATTCTTTAAAAATATAACCTTGATATCTTTATTATTTGCTGAGTAAGACCATGTCATAGATTGAAATCATAGTGATATTAATAGGTGAAATTTTACTTTTTTGCTCGTTCACTCAAAATTAGATTTTTTTTTACAGACAGGGTCACATATTGGCCATTTTAATATTATTGGCATCAGCCGATGACTGTTTTTCAGACAGATGAACAAAAGAGTTTCCCTCTGTGCCATTTATCAAATCTAGTTATATTAATGAATAATCATTTTTTAAAAATATTTTTTATACTTTTTTAAACTTCATATTTTTATATATGTTTTTATACTTTATATTTGTGTAAATATTGAGTTGCATATTGAGACTGTATAGGGAGCAGATCGAGCCTTCATAAAATAATAATAGAGAAATTGCGGATCTCAATATGATATACTAAGTTCCAATTTTCAGCTTAAATACCCACTGAACTGTCTGATAGAGATTTTTTTCTGTTTTTGTTTCTTTTACTTCAGAGCACACATGTACAATAGCTAGACCAGCCTGAAAAATGCACGATTTGTGCTGAAGACCATTGTCTGGTTGCATTGCTCATTTCACACATAATGGAAACATAATTGTAGCAAACGTTCCTTTTTTTCCCCATTCAAGGAATGTTGTATGCTTGTCAACTACATAGAGAGTCATATATGATATCATAATCTTGTCATCAGCTATTAAAACACACAGATCGTCCACCAATAGAATATCATGGAAAGTCATTGGGAAACATTGGGTTATGATGACGTCAAGTTCAAAGTCTAAACACATGTAACGGGTCAGAGCATAATTAAATCCCAGAACATTACTAAACCTAATGTAATTGATGTTAGGAGTGCTTGATGATTGGTCCAAGCGTGTGAAGTGTTTTAGTGAGAGGTGTCAACAAGAGGATGAGATGAGAAAGATGAATAGAGAGTGAGATTAGAGAGAGAAAGCTGAGAGAGATACAGAAGCCAGATGGGGCCACTCTGTTGCAAAGGGCCAATTCAGGACACTGAATTACGATGACAGTCAGTGGATTGTCTGTAAGCAGCATGTGTCATTGAGGCTGTGTGTGTGTGTGTGTGTGTGCATACAAGCACGTGTCTCTCTGTGTGCCGCCTCATGGTTGCACCCTCCCTCCAGAAACTGTGTGCCGCACACACAACCCCATACAGTTTTAGGCCCCTGTGGGTCAGTTTTGGGATTAATATGCAGCTAGAAAAGCTTCAGACTATAACATAGAGTCATCTCACACCCTGCACTGCTTCCATTCGCCATTTAATTAAGCCACTCTGATTTGATTAGCAGCAAGCGGGCGCGATTTTAAAAGCTTTTCTGAAGCGCTTAATCACAGCGGGCATCCACGCGCATCTCTCTGCACGTTCTCCTCGAAAGCATGTGCAACCGTGACGTCCTCCCGTGGACTTTGCTTTGATGCGTCATCAGTGCACGTGTATCTTTAGCCACACGTTTAGAGTGAAGAATTTAATATTTTGTGCATGAAGAAATTTTGTAAAAAATATTGTAAAAAAAAAATCGCACTTTATTTAAATGATTTAATTTTAACTGATAAGCCGTAATAATAATTGTTGTATTCCTGATTTTTGATAGAATAACAAAAAATAATAGAAAAATTTTACTGTATTACTAGTTGTCAGATACCATAATATTTATATTTATTTATTTCCATGTTTGTTTTAGCCTATATCGTACTGTTAAGCTTTTAAAGTGATACCTTCGCAAACTATACAAACAAAACAGTTATTTTTTCTGTAAATACTAATGTAAAGGGATAGTTCAGCCAAAAAATACTTTTGTCCTTTAAAACCTGTATATGTCTCCTTTTTTCTATGGAACACAAAGGGTCATACAGGTTTGGAATTACATTATGGTGTAGTGTTATGCACCGTTCTTAAAAAAAATCCAAATTCTTAAATATATGTATAATGTGTGTGCATTGAATTTAAGCACTGAATACTTGAATGTTGTTCATCTGCCTCTAGCACAGCTCTGTTAATGATTTATGCATAAATGCAATAATATGCTACAAACTCTGAACATTAAAGCTAAGCATTAATATGCCACAGCTGAAAGCACTGTCACAGGAGATTTTGACTGATGAGTCCATATGCCCCCAAAGCAGATGTTAAAGGATCCTTTGCTCATTGTGCAAGATTTTGTCAGCTGAAAACAGAGATTGAAGAGGAGGATGGGAGGCGAGAGTTAGGGATGAAGGAGAGGTGGAGCTCACAGAGCACCCGTGGCCCTCTGATGCTGTGGAAGAGGGAGGGATGTGATGAATGTGTGTGTGTGAGAGAGAGCGATGGGGTGGGTGAGAGAAGTTGCATCCTACCAGCTCAGAGTCCCTGTTACTGAAGAAAGATAGATTGCTTACAGCTTGACAGGAGGAGAGAAACGGCAACCATGCACATTTTACAATCCCATTATGTCAACAGGTTTGAATATCTCTTTATTCTGGCCATTGTGTGTGTTGGTGTTTGTTCGGTCGTGTCTGTTAATGTATAAGCAGATTGTCAATAGGACTTTGGGATATATAATACTGTGATCTCCAGGAGGAAACTGATATCAGAGTAGCAGAAAGAGCATGTCAGTAGTGTCAGTGTTTTGTTATTTCTTTGAACTGCAAATCCTCAAGATATGTGTGTGAGATTTTAACATGTTTGATTGCATTTTTTCATTCATTTACGTTAGTCAGTAGTCATCATGTTGTGGTAGATTTAGTTTCTGACCTCACCATCTTCTTTATTAACTCTGCATGTGACACAAGCTGATCTTTATGGAGAATTATTATTATTATGCCGATTGTTTATGAGGGGTTATATGGGTATTGTGTGTCAGTATGTATACAGTCGTTGCCTCACTTGAACTGGACTGTGTGCAAGTACAAGGGGGTGTGTCATTGTTTTACCTGCCGTACATTGCCAGGCAGTTCAAACCCTCACACGCACACAGACATTGGCTACGTGCCGGGATAGTTGACATGAAAGTGTTGCTTTCATGGTATTTTTTGTGGTCTTTAAGCCGAGAGAGCTGTCACATGAAATAAGCACATCTGTGGTTTGATGTATTGCTGTTTTTTCGGTTGATGATGCAACACTCTTGAGAGTAAACTATGGCAGTCATCTCAGATGAGAAATCTTTTTCAAACAGTGCCACCACATGGTCAAATATATAACTTTTTTATTTATTTATTTATTATTTTTATATTTTTTTGTGGAGAAAAGTCCATATTTCAGAGAATGTCTTTCCAATTAGTACCACCTTATCTCATGTTTTTTATATCTAAACTATATTTTAATAGTTTAAGTACTAGTTTACAGAAAAATTTAAATTATCCCATAATTTACTCTTTCTCTCTTAGCGCATTAGCTCATATTTATTAATAATATCCTGGCTCCTCTAATCGCTGTAATGCCATTGAATTGTGTCCAAGTTTGGGAAATTTGTCTATGGATTGGCTAATAGGATATAATACATTTACATCATTTTCATTTAGTTATACTTGTGCATTTGGCAGACGCTTTTATGCAAAACAACTTACAGTGTGTGATACTATACATTTATACATGCTCTTACCAACTGAGCAACCAACAAGAAACCTATATAATACAAATTATATACAATATTACAAATTATTTAGTAAGCTAAATTTAAGATGATCGAATATTGTACTTTGTAAATCTGCCACAATATTACATTTTACTATTGACTAGTTTTTACATTATACTATACCTGTCTTTCTCCAGGTGGCCAAATGGAGTGAAGAGAAAAAGAAAGAACAGTCAATGCTCTGCAAAGAGCACATCTGGTAAGTTCATCCAGTGGCACTGCTATCTAAAACTAAATCTTTATTTTAAATGCTGCGGGAGAAATCGCATATTTAGATGGTGACATTTCTTAATCTCAAAAATGTATTTCTGACTAATGTTGCTTTGACTTTTTCTCTGTGGAACAGAAAAGTAGTCATTATCAAAATGTCAAAACTGCTCGTTGTATACAGTGAAAGTACATGCTGATCACAGACTTTTTCAAATTCAGCTTTTCCTGGGTTTTGAAAGATTATTGGTGAGGGTTTGAACCCAGTTTTCCTTGCATGATGAATAGAAAGTGCCACTAGACTAACACATCTTGCACTTATGCAAGAAGAACTAAATGATTACAAGCGATTTTTCCATTGGGTCATGTCTTATCTAGTCTGATACAGAAGGAGTGCCAGAACTGCTGCTGGTGTTCCCTCGAGAATAAAATTAAAAATAGGTGCATTAAACTCCAGTTTGATGATGTGCCAGATTTTATTGCAGCCGGCTGACTTTTATGATTTGATTTTTCTATTCATGATTTTCATTTAAGTGTGCTGCTGACAATCAGCAGAAATGTAGAAATGGTTTCTCAGGGTTGTAAAAAATAATTCTGCTTGTGCGTGTCTGTGTGTTTTGCTGTAACAGCCCGTTTTCCTCCTCCTTCTCCTCTAGTGAAGAACATCTCTGTTCCAGGGTATATTCCCAGCTATCTGGAGAAAGATGAGCCATGCGTGGTGTGTGGGGACAAAGCCACCGGCTACCATTACCGCTGCATCACATGTGAGGGATGCAAGGTGAGATTCTGAACCCTCAGCAGTATTATCTTGTTTTAGTACTGTATTAAATTGCAGGTTGCATTAGTCTATTAACTTTTGTAATAATTGTTCATTTAAACAAAATTATATTCTGTCTCTTGTTCCTAATTTGCATTTCCAAAATAAGAGTCCCATGGTTATCAGCCTGTTCAGCATTTTGGAAACATTTAGAAAGCTGTGTTGTTTTCCCAGGGTTTCTTTAGAAGAACTATACAGAAAAATCTTCACCCGTCATATTCCTGTAAGTATGACGGCTGCTGCATCATTGACAAAATAACCCGCAACCAGTGCCAGCTGTGCCGCTTTAAGAAGTGCATCTCGGTGGGCATGGCCATTGACTGTAAGTGTCCACACACTTTCATAACAGTCATTAATGTTTATCAATAAAAGGCTTAGTGTTGTCTTAAAGGAATAGTTCACCCAAAATTAAAATTGCCCTCATGTTGTTTTTAATAATGAAAGTTCATATTGACCTATAATCTATTATGTTAATGCCAAAATGTCATTTGGTCTCAGATGTATAGTAACTCAACGTGATGCACAATGCAGTTCATATGGACTCATTTAGTCTATTTTGTACTTTTTGGAACTTGACATGGTCACTAATGGTTTGGAATTGCATGAAGAGGAGTAAATAATGACATATCTATACAGTATATATTTGGGTGAACTATATCTGTAAGTCTTTAAGCATTGTTTTAATTAATTCATATTTTAATAAACATAAAAATAGTCAGAACACTGTATTTCTCTGAATAAAATGATCTTTGATCAAACCTGCTATAATCTTGCATGTCATTAACTGTCTTAAATACTAAAATGTGATTGAGAGAGTGAATCATGTATCTGGCAGTGGTGCTGGATGATTCGAAACGTGTGGCCAAAAGGCGTCTGATTGAAGAGAACCGAGAGCGAAGAAAGAAGGAGGAGGTCGCAAAGACGATGCACAATCGACCTGAGCCCACGGTCTCCGAGTGGGAACTGATTCGCATGGTGACGGAGGCTCATCGCCACACCAACGCCCAGGGCCCTCACTGGAAACAGAAGCGAAAGTTTATGGTAAACTACCTGCTTGTGGCTGCAGGCAAAACATTGATTCTCTCACTGCATTGTACAGATGGTTTGATTTCTCTCAGCACAGAGAGAAAGATCTCAAAGAAAATCCGGCTTTTATCTGGTTCTTGTCTGGTCCCCATTGCCTTGGCAACGATCATCATGTTGTCCAGCTGTGTGCAATTCTTTAATCATGACCATTGTGTTTGAGTGTCACAGGTCAAAACGAAAGTTGCTTAGCAACCCGGTGATGTGTTAGGCAGAGTGTTGATGATGCTGAGAGCTTTGATTAATGTATCTTCAAGTAAGAGCATGTGGACAACATTACAACGTATTACAACATTGGTGGATCATTCAGATTGAAAATGTCAAAAAAGTTCCTTTAGAAAGATGGAATAGATGGATGAATAGATAAATGTTCCAAGGAATCTTCTTTAGAAGATTGATGGATACATTTTTATCATACAGATTTTATTAGTAACGTCTGTCAGATGTTTCTGTTTTGCTCTATACATCTTTATATTTGTTTGTTCTTCAGCCAGAAGACATTGGACAATCTCCAGCCCCAACATCAGACAACGATAAAGTCGACCTGGAAGCCTTTAGTGAGTTCACCAAGATCATCACCCCAGCCATCACAAGAGTTGTGGACTTTGCCAAAAAACTACCCATGTTCTCTGAGGTAATGTCCATAAAAATACAACATTTCAAAGCGGCGGAAAAGTCTGTACAAAAAGTGGTTAATGGTTAGAACCCTCTAAATCAAGACTGCATGTGTGTACTCTCGTGTTTCTCTGTGAATGTCTCACATCTCTCCTTGTTTTTATCAAATCTGACTAATGGCTTCATTAAAACATCACTGTCTGCTCTGTAGTGCTGTTCTTTGTACTTAGTCACTCTAATGTTCCTGTCATTTTTTGTGCGATTATATAATCATCAAAAATCTCATGATGTCTGTAAAGCAGAACTTGTAAATGTCAAAATCTGCAAAAACACAAAAATCTTTGTTGTCTTTGTGCCTTATTGACTTTTGTTCGTGTATAGCTGCCTTGTGAAGACCAGATCATTCTGCTGAAAGGCTGCTGTATGGAGATCATGTCACTGCGAGCAGCAGTGCGATATGACCCCGAGAGCGAGACCCTGACCCTGAGCGGAGAGATGGCCGTCAGTCGAGAGCAGCTGAAGAACGGCGGGTTAGGCGTGGTGTCTGACGCCATCTTTGACTTGGGCAAAAGCCTGTCGCAGTTTAACCTGGACGACTCGGAGGTGGCGCTGCTGCAGGCTGTACTGCTCATGAGCTCAGGTGAGATGGAGGGGAAGGGGCTATGGCCATATATGGCTTTCCTGGAAATCAAATTTGGACGAACCTTGACACAGAGCATTTCAATCCCCCACAGATCGCTCAGGACTGACGTGTGTGGAAAAGATCGAGAAGTGTCAGGAGATGTACCTGTTGGCGTTCGAGCACTACATCAACCATCGCAAGCACAACATCTCGCATTTCTGGCCCAAGCTGCTGATGAAGGTCACGAACCTACGCATGATCGGAGCCTGTCACGCCAGTCGTTTCCTGCACATGAAGGTGGAGTGTCCCACAGAACTCTTCCCCCCACTATTCCTGGAGGTCTTCGAAGACCAGGAGGTGTGATCAAGAGCCACATAACGGGGCAAACCCATCATGACATTGTGCAAAGCATACCAGAAGCACTTGTTTTTTCACATCTTCATGCAAAGTTGGAACATGTATTTTTATTTGCACTGTCGGGTCCCTCGTTTGCTTTGACATGTTTTGGGTTGTCGGCCTCTTCAACTTTTTACCCCACTGTTACTTGCCCTTCAGATTCCTCCCACCGTCAGAAAAAGCTAGCATGCATCAAGCTACCTCTCATACCAACGTACCTCCCAACTTCAGAAAGAGCTTCTTTTAAAAGTGTGACAAAGAGATCTGGACCGCACCAGTTCCTCACTGAGGAGTCTTTGAATTCTCTGTTTCAGAAACGCTACAGTAGCCAGAAGAAACCAGTTCTAAGATCAACATTTACACCTACACGACTGGGCCAAAAATAATGCTCATTAGTTTTTTCAAATTACAATAGTATTTTGATATTCATGTTCCTCTTTGCACGCATTGAATATCTCCTTTACAAACATAACTACCTGTGTGCACACATACAGTCTGTACATACATTAATATGTTGTGTGAACCTGTCTGGGTTTGAACCTTCTCGTACCTCATATACACCAGCATACAGACATACATGTAGCAACATGTACATATGTGTATGCATGCTTATAATTCTACATTCACCGACCCATCTATCCTCTTACAGCGCTGTTTGTCCACTACTCTCATACCTAACTGCATACGTACCGGTAAACTTGTATTGGATATGTTACTTAGTTTACCTCTTAGTAACACCCCTATAGCTTTCCTGGGATTTATTTTCTAGATTTAATCCTGAGTGAGGCTTAAAAAGTGCCCCTTAAAGTGAAAGATGATTAGAAAAAGGTATTATGGGTTAGAAGAATTTATTCAAATTTAATCTAAATACTTTCACTTCAGCAACTGGTGAATGGTATTTATTTATTTTTGTCATTTCACAACCTCTTATTATATTTAGTCTAGTTATTTTAGTCTAACACAACTGTATTAAATTGATGTAGAAGGCATATTTAACAAATGAATCGTTGTGATTGGAGCAAACAGTGTGGTCCCACTATACACATTCTTCAAAAGAAATGATTCCCATTAATTCGCAAAAAACAATTAATAAGATTTGTTTTGCATCTTCTAGTCCTGTTGTACTCTATATCATCTTTGTTTTTGAAAGTGGAGAGCTTACAGTCTCGAGAACCACCTGTCGGGATGAATATGACATGAACCTTACATACCTCTCCATGTGTGTAAACAGACTCTACCTCACCTCTCATCCATGCAATACAGCTCGAAAAGTACATGATACTGCTCTTACACACAGATTTCTGCTTAATGCATAAGCATATGCACATTTACACTACAGTGTCACAGGTGTGATGTCATCAACCTCATGTACAGTGTATGTCTAGCTCACTGCCTTTCTTTCCCTTTATGATGTGGGACCAAGTGTCAGTCTTGACACTGCAGCGGATTATTTTGCTTTAAGGAAGTTCTGCACATGCAGTACAGGAAGATGGCACTTTCGTAATTTGTCTTCAGTCCCTTCGCTTAAATCTGATCTATTTATGTGCACTCCTGCCTGTAAGAACTGATATGTCAACCTCTCCACACCCCTGTTCCTGATGCAACCTCACATCTAACACTCAAAGCCATACGTGAAAAACTTTACATGAACTCCTGCCCAGCAAAGGACACAGCCAGACCCCAAAGCATCTCTAGAATAACCTGCACAGTTTCTCTGGTTCAAATGCATAGCAGCCTTTTTGACCGATACTGTTGCAGATAAAACAGACTCCAGCATGTGACACGGCCTCCGTTGATTTTGTCGAGAACAACACAAGGACAAACTCACTGTGACAAGCCAATGAGGTTTGGAGCTCCCATGAGACCTCAAAGTCATGCACCTGTCTCAGGCACAATGCAATCCACCAGCACTGCCCACAGTCTCAGTCTACTACACCAGCAAGGGTCAGCTGAACCCTGCCAACAGACCCTGTTCTTAATAATGGGCAATCAGGAAGCCATCTTTTCTGGATGACAAGTGTGGTTCACAGCACTTTTATTAGAAGAGGATTCACTTCTTCACACTTCACAGCTAAATCACTCTTTAAATCACTAATATGTTGATTGGGACTTTTAAAGGGATAATGTACCCAAGAAAAATCTGTCAGCATTTCTTCATCCTTGTCTCATTCTAAATCTGTATGTGACTCTTTCTTCTGTGGAACACAAACGATTATTTTTAGATATTTAAAAACCAAAAAGTGGTTTTGTGTTTATACAATGGAAGTCAATGGGGTCCGGAGTTGTTTGGTTACCAACATTCTTCAAAATATCATTTTTTTGTGTTATGCAAAAGAAAGAACGTCATGCAGGGTTAAAATGACATGAGGATGAATAAATTATGAAAGAAGTGTCCTATGAACTATCCCTTTAAGAGGGTCATATTATGTGGAATTAGATTCTCTGATCTTTCTAAGTATTCTATGTATGTCTTTCCCAGTCCAAATTTTTGAAAGAATTTATTGAAAATGATTTGACTCACAAACGTTTAACTAAAATTTAAGTAGATCTCATTAGGAAAAAGCATGATATGATCCTTTCAACAGACCTGCAGACAGCATGTTGTCCATTCAACAGCCTTCTAAAACAATCACAGGTCTCATTGAACTCTAGCTGCCTCTGGATTCAATAAATCACTTGTCAAGTATGTGTCCACGGTCTGGAATATACAGTAGTAAGTAATGTTTGAGGTCCAAAAGTTCGGAACTGCCATTCCATTAAGAAAGCTATCCTCTCCCATCTTCTGATAAGGAATGTATAAAACAGAAAGAGAGAACACTTTCTCTGTGAGAAACATTGCTGTACTGAGAAAGTCTTGCTGTCATAATCATGCATTTATGCTGTGTGAACATGAATTTGCTGATGGACATCTCTGTTAACTCATGTGTGAATTGGACTGTGAATTTTCAGCAATTGGATTGTGATAGTAACGAGGAGCAATTGTTCAGATAGAGCAACTAAAGTTCATTTCATAAACTGTGCATTTTTGTAATTGTTTTTTAATATGAACTGTACTGTGGGTTTGTAAATGCTCTGTGTGATCAGCCAATGCGCTTCTTGTTGTTTTCAGTCCCGTTTTACACATCTGATTAGTATTAATGCTGTGGGTCTCCCATATCAGTGTGCCCATGCAGTGATCAGTAGATTTCAGTCATTTGATCAAGAACAAAGACTTCAGTCCTTGTCAACAGCTGTTCATACCTCATATACAAATGATACAGGAAGGTGAGTTTTATTTAGAGGCACAGTAATGTCTGCACATTTGTATAAATATTAAACAAAAATAAGAAGTTCTCATTCTTTCAGTATCTTAGCCAATGTACAGGCTGCCATGATGTGATGTTGCCTTCAGTGGTAAGACTGGAATTGATGTAGATGTGGATCTAAAGCTCCGGTCTGATTTGCATTGTAGAGTCTCACTTTAAACAGTACCTTAAGGGGATAGTTTACCCACAAACGAAAATTTAGTCATCATTTACATTGGCTGAACCTGTCCCAATTCTCACCACAGGCCTGTAAAGAGGATCAGGCTAACCTGACACCTGGAAACCAGTGTAACGTTCAAGTTACGTGTACATTCTTTTTACGTATGTTATGTCCACTAAATATAGTCGTATAAGGATTAACACATGAACATTAACTTGTATTGCAAAACACACAGTTTTCACAGTTAAAAAAGTCTGTTTGTGCACCTTTTCTTGCTTGTGGATGTGCAAGAGCAGCATTGAGAAAATACTCATTGAAAAAACGTTGTCCATCCAGTGATGCAAAATTGCTGTTAAAATCATCCATTTTAGCATTGTATATTATCCTGCTGTGGAACTGTATCACACCAACCTGTAACAGGCCTTGGTTAACATGAGTTTTTTTCACAATTCCTCAGTTAAACGGATGAAATATTTTAAAGTGCATCAAAACCACATCAGCCAATTTTCAAACAGATGGTATTTTGACCTAATGGCCTTCACTGATGAAAACTGACATGTGCTTTCAACTGTTATTGCATGCATCATTATTTATACAAGTAATATCTTTTCACATGCAGTAATGCTGTGAAGTTAAAATGTGGAATATTAGAAAATGATCTATTTTGCAGCTGTACAATCAAATTATTGTAATCCAAAGCATTACAGTCAGAGGAAAGCAGAAGGTAATGTGGGGAGGGTTTCAGAGTAACTCAGGTATGTGTGCTACTTTTCACTTCATTAAATGTTTAATAAATGTTTTTGTCTGTTGTGAAGACCTCTTGTCTGTAATTGATGTCTCACTTCTACTGTCATGTCTTTCCTAATCTATACAGGAGAATGTATACATTCTCCCATGTCCTATTGTTTAGGCATATTCATTTCATACTATTCCTAGAGGTCAGTAAATGGAGACAGAGCACAAACTCACCAGAAACAACAGAACATTAGATAACAGACTACCACATTCAATTAATATGTTCGATAGACTGCTGGCATTTGGTAGCTTATATCTTTCTATCATCAGATTCATAAGGAAATAATTCAATTCAATTCAATTCAATTTTATTTGTATAGCGCTTTTCACAAAGGACATTGTATCAAAGCAGCTTTACATGTAATGACATAGCAGTCAGTGGTCAGGATTCAAAAACTCTTTAGGAGAGAAAAAAACCCTGACATGACGTGTTATAGGTGCAATCCAGAGCATGTGCAATCCGAATAGGGGACACAAATTGCCATTGATCGCATCCATAACTCACTATGCAGTTTACAGGATACAGATACAGACATTATAAGATGCAGAACTTCACTATAAGAGAGTTAATAAAAAATGTTATATGTTAAGTGTAATGTGGTAAATTTGATTTTAATATAACAGGTGCCGGAGGTTGTCCTGGGTAGTCGTCATGAAGCAGCACCAGGGTGGGCATCAGGTGGGGCAGTGTTGTGCCAGCTGGAACTCATTCCTCAGGATACCTCGGAGAAAGGGGGGATAGAGAGAGAGAGAGAGAGAGAGAGAAAAGGAGAGAGGAGGAGGGAGAGAAGGACAAAACAGAATTAGCGAGTGGCAGCCATTCCTATGTTGATTGTAAGCAGTTTTATGTGATATCACATGCAGTATGAATTATGTGTGTGTGCCCGTTCCAGTTGAGGTTAACTATTGCGGCCTTAGAGAGTTTGGTCAAAGATTATGTGAATGCAAGTGTAAACAGATAAGTCTTTAATGTAGTTTTAAACTGTTCGACTGTGTCTGAGTCCCGGACTTTACTGGGAAGGTTATTCCATAGTTTAGGAGCTAAGTAGGAGAAAGATCTGCCACCTTTAGATTTCTTTGATACTCTTGGAACTATTAAGAGCCCGTTGTTTTGTGAACGTAATGTCCGTGATGGGTTGTATGCTGATAATAGTTCACGGAGGTATAGAGGTGCTAAGCCATTTAGTGCTTTGTATGTCATTAACAGAATTTTAAAATCGATGCGGTATTTTACAGGTAGCCAGTGCAGTGTTGCTAGGAGTGGACTAATGTGGTCATACTTTTTGATCTAGTGAGAACTCTAGCAGCTGCATTTTGAACCAGCTGAAGCTTATTTATTTGCTTTGCATGACATCCCCAGTAATGAATTACAGTAGTCGATTCTGGAGGTCATAAAGGCGTGGATTAGTTTCTCTATATCCGAGAAAGACAGCATATGGCGATCTTTGAAATATTTCTAAGGTGAAAAAATGCAGTTCGGCATGTATTAGAAATGTGACCTTCGAAAGACAGGTTCTTATCTAGAATCACACCTAGGTTCTTGACTGCGGAGGAAGGGACAATGGTGCAACCTTCTATAGAGAAGTTGTGGGCTATTGTGTCGTGTTTGGAGCTATTAGGTTCAATAATCAAAATCTCTGTCTTGTTGGAGTTAAGTAGAAGGAAGTTGTTTGCCATCCATTTTCTAATATCGTTAATACAGTCTATTAGCTTAGTAAAATGGTGGGGTTTATTAGGTTCTGAGGAAATATAGAGCTGGGTATCGTCCAGTAGCAGTGGAAGTTGATGTCATGTTTCTTAATAATATCTCGAGGGGTAGCATATATAGTGCGAAGACAATTGGGCCAAGAACTGATCCCTGTGGTGCGCCGTATTTTACCTGAGAGTAGTAAGATTTTTATCGCTTGGCATACACAAATTGGTAACGATCAGTTAAATAAGATTTAAACCAGGCTAAGGCTTGACCATTAATGCCAACATGGTTTTCAGTCTATCGAGTAGGATTGTATGATCTATTGTATCAAAAGCTGCACTGAGGTCGAGTAATATAAGAATAGATGTCTCATTGCGATCTGATGCTAAAAGGAGGTCATTTGTCACTCGGAGCATAGCTGTTTCTGTACTGTGATGAGGCCTGAATCCTGATTGAAATTTTTCATAAATGCTATTTTCGGCTAGGAATGTCTGTAGTTGTTTGGACACAACCTTTTCTAGTATTTTTGATAAGAAAGGGAGATTCGAGATTGGTCTATAGTTGGTTAGGTCTCCTTGGTAAGAATAAGAATAAGAAAGAAATAAGAAAAGATACGAAGTTCTTTTAATATTTAAGAGGTTTGCTGAATAACACAAAGAGATGCACGTAGTTAAAACAGTAATAACTTTTGTAGAATTCAATGGAAAAGACAAATATTAACTGATAAGAAAATGAATGATGTCAGAAGTCATTTGAAAGCTACTGCTCACAAGTTTCCTTCATCTTGAGCCTGCTGTTTAGCTCACAGAGCTGACGTAGAAATCCATCATTAGGTCCGATTTCACGGTTCTCTCTCACTGTGGCCACAGCAGCATGTACATTCATGCTTTGATGCAGCATGAGGTATGCAATGACCAGTGTAGCTGAACGACTGTAGCCTTTCTGACAGTGTACATAAACTTTACCTGCCGAAACAAAAGAGAAAGTGTTGTTAATAAGCCATGTTAATTGCTTGCACAAAGTACTGCATATTCAATTCATTTTTTTCTGATTTATTTAAATAGTATGTATTTAATTGTAAATAACACAAAAGAAATATTTTGAGAAATGTCCATAAAATGGAAGTCAATGGTGGACGTTGTTTAATTACCAACATTCTTCAAAATATCATCTTTTGTGTTCTGCAAAAGAAAGAATGTCATACAGGTTTGACATGAGAGTGAAAAATGATAAAGAATTTTTATTTTTGGGTGGACTATCCCTTTAAAAACTACGGTAGTGTCATTAAAAATCTAAATGTGAAGTAGAATAATTAAAAAAATAAATTAATTTTTGCGACCCTTCTCACCTTTCTTTGACAAAGCCCTTTCAATGAACTCAGAAGCCTCTTGGAAGTATATGCTGAGGTCATATTCAGCGGTGTCACGTGCTGGTACTCCATGATAGATGACTCCTGAGCTGGAATAAAACTCCGCATTAGTGTTGACATGCATGTCTGACTCTCCCTCCGCTGCATTCAGGATGTGCGTCACTCCCAGCTGCTGCAGACGCTTTATATCTGTGGCCACAAATCTGTCGGGACAGGTGTAATGTAACAACCTCCACTTTCCCTACAGTCTCTCATTCAGTTGTGACTCTATGTCAAGAATCAAGCAGAAGATGGCGCCCACCGAACTTGAACTGAGGTACAAATAGTCTGTGTTTATTACGCATGCATATGCATGTTTTGTGTCTTGATTTATCAGACAGGTTAGAGAAACTTTCAATTATAAAAAGTCCAGTTTTAGTCAAGTACTGCGGGTGTAATTATAAATGGTGTTACATGTTTGGAGGCGGATTTTGCTTACTGATCTCCCAGCAGTATCCCGGGGTAGACTTCATTGAAGTTTTTGGAGGGCACGCAGAAATCTCCGTTTTCATCTGTCAACAGATCGTTGAGCTGTTGAACTGACACTTCATAGGAGGTCATGGCGAAATAAAAATAATATGTATGTGTCAAGATGAGATTGTTCTTTCCAGGCGCTTGTTTCGTGAGCTTCGGTTGTTCTGTTAGCGTGCCACTAGGTGGCGTCCGTCAGTCAAAAGTGGTGTATCAGAATGACTCGCGCTGTCGAACTACGTCAACACGTCAAATAACGCTGCGCGTTTCAAACACTTTAGTGGGTCTTTAAATTAACATATTATCATATTATAATAAACCTCGGTAATTATAATATCAGTAAAGTAAATAATTTCGCAGTTCCCCCAGGCATTAGATGTTAAAGAAATGCGGTCTAACTCGGTTTACTTTTATACAAGTGGAATGTGAGTCATTCGTTAGTAATCCTGATGTTGACAGCTGCTGAGATGATGACAGGAGATCTTTTTCCTCCTTTCTGTGCCGTACATGTTGATGAGTTGTGTACGGTTGAATGTTATTATATAATATGTTGAGTGTAATATGAATATCTTATTATATAATAAAAAATAGTTATAGCAGCCGCAATGGTAACTTTTGTAACCGCAATGGTGTTTTTGTTGCTGCTGTTGGATATGCACTATTTATCTGGCATAAAATAAAACCACAAATATGTCAATTAATAGTACTATAAGTAATTATAATTTAAGTCAATAATGATGCTTATTATTCATAATTAATATTTTTCATAATTATTCTTAATATTATTAATTATATTATAAGTCTATAATTCTACCAGCTTTAAAACTTAACTAGTTGACACAATAATGTACATGTTAATAATAAAGGTCCCTGTGAAAAGTTTAGAAAGCAAAGAAAGAACGTTTTTGAGTTTAATTTGCAATATTGCAATATTTATATTTCTACTTCTGTTTAGGAAAAGAGTTCGTAAATTCTTTTCCAGTCATTCAATGGCAGCTTTTTTCTATTAAATATTTGGTAGATGGTACAAGAAAACTAGGCAATCAAATTTTATTCAAACTTAAAAAAGAGCTTACAAAATCCTATAAAAGTATAGTTAAGAAAAGAGGTCAGGCCGTTTTGCCAGTCTTTTAGCAATTCCCCCCACAAACCTGCAAGCAACAAAACATTTCAGCAACACAAATCTTCATGAAGGAGCGAGTTGAGAGAAGTTTGACTGTAAGTAAACAGTGGTAAAAGAGAGCTGGTGTGATCTGAGACAGAGTGTACTGAGGAGAATCAGCAGGGGCGGTAGATACACCATAGATGTCCTACACTTCCAGTCACATCATCTGAGTTCTGGGCATTGGGTCTTGATGATGACCGGCGTACCAGTGTCCAAAAGAGTTCATATATCCTCCAGAGTGGATGGGGGCACCTTTAGCTGACATGGAAACATCCCACAGCGGTGGCATTCCAGGAGAACATGATGGTCCGGAGACTGAAGCCGCTTGAAGGTGTTCACCTTCTGGTCCACTGGGTCCATGTTTCATAATTTTTTTGTACTTGGAGCGTTTGTTTTGAAACCATATCTTTACCTGCAACAAAGGAATTAGGGTTTATTACATTATACTTGCTCTATCTGTATGTACAAATTTGAATATTAATATAAAAAATATCGCAGTGGCGTATTTTGCCCTTTTATCTTTTGATTCTTTTCGTAAATATACAGTTAGAACTATAGAATTAATTTTGTTTAGTTTTACACACTCTACAACATATTTTAAATAAACATATGCAGAAGCTTAATGTATGACTTCCAGTCAACAGTTTTAACATCAAATTGTGGTGTAATGTCCTGATTTTGCTAGCACCAGCATGCCTTTGGCTCACTGTAAGTGGGAGGGGTTAAAGATTGACAGTTCAAACATTATTGCTATTCTTTGTGATCGGTCTAACATTTTGCCAAAAGCTTGTCTCAGCACAAGCTATGATCGTGCCTTTATATGGCTGTATGATATAAACAACCCTTGATATTACATGGATGGTGTATTATATTTCTTAATAATGTGAGCAGTGAGTAAAAAAATGCTAATTTTGATTTTACAGTGGTTGTTAAAAAACAGTAATAGCAAAAAAATAGCAATAAAACTATGTAATGAAACGTAATTACATTCACGTTTGAAAGTTCAATTACTCTTTTAAAATTTTCTGCACATTGACACCCAAAATAATTATTTTAATTTAGGCATTCACAGTTTTCTAAATCTGATATTACTCTTGGTGTATTCTCAGCGGTATACCTCTGTCATGTGGTGAAACCTAATGTTCCTGTTCTTTCATGTTATTTTTATCACTAAATTTATTGCTGAAAAGAAGCCGCTGGGGCTGAAGGGCAGGAATGGTTCTAGACGCAACATTAAAAAGGTAAAAAAGCAATTATGATTTCTTTGAGTTGTGTCATATTTGAGTTGAACAAATGGGCCGTAATTACTGGTATGGATTTCTCTGACAGCAGCAATGACAGGGTCTCAATTGTTCTAATAAGCACATGATTGGTGCAACTAATAAAGAGTATTTGGCAAATGAACGTGGCCACACACAATCACACAAGCACAAGTCCTGAAGTTTTGATTTGTGTGTCTGTTTTGCTGTAATGTGTAATCAGAGCCCGTTCTGTGGTATGTGCAATTGTTACTTTATTGTCTAGTTTACCTGATTTAACCCTTAAAAATGTACACAGGTTGATTTAGTCATATTAAATAATACTTTTGACATGAATAAGCACAGTTAATGTAGGTGTCACCACATTAAACACATTTTTATGTTAGCTGACAAACATTTTTTACAGTGTTTAACTGGAAATGCCCTCAGGAGAAAATAACAAAACTAATGAATCAAATAGGTGGATCAATTCCAAACTGAAACAGAAGAATACATTTACCACATAATTTGGGAGTTTTCATTTATGCAACACATAATGATTAGACTAAAACTCGTTATGATAATAATGGCAATAAAAAAAATGATGTAACGTCTGGGACAAGATCTAGAACAGTATACCTGTGTTTGTTGTTTAGTTTACTTAATGTGTTAAAATTCAGTGCACATTCATGTTTTATTTTATTATTAGGACTAAGAGTAATCAACACATTTGTGTCATTGTTTATTTACAATAATGCTTTAATGCTAATATATATTTTAAATACATTTTAATGTGAATTAATAGGGTGTAGTACCCTACAACACAGAAAATATTATTTTCATTGACATTGACTAATATATATATATATTAGTATACATACATACAGTATACATATACATATACATATACATATATATACATATACATATATATATATATATATATATATATATATATATATATATATATATATATATATATATATATATATATATATATATATATATATATATATATATATATATATATATATATATATATATATATATATATATATATATATATATATATATATATATATAGTCAATGTCAATGAAAATAATTTTTTTCTGTGTTGTAGGGTACTGAAATGGTAGTAAATATACTTCAAATCACTTTGCATAACAGAATTTACTAAATTACAAATTGCTTAGAAAAAGTATATGCACAGTCCAATAACTATTCCTGACTTTTAAAAGCTGCCATTTGTGATAGAAGATGATGAGGAGGAGGGGGCAGTGCAATATTTATTTCATGCAATATTTATTTATTAACTTTATTTATTTATTAGTGAAAACTAGTGTATTTTTATAGGAAACTGGCTATACCTTAATATAAGGTTTGTGAGGCTCTGATAAAGTTTTCTAATATTACTTGTGAAATGAATGTGAGGAAAGTTGGCAGATCGGTTGTTGGTTAGTTGGTCGGCGCACGGTCTGTGAAGTGGAGTTATTTTGCTTTAAAATACGTTTAATGTTTCCCACTTGTTGCTTCTCTCTTTCTGTCACGAGTCGGTCATTAACATTCTGTCTAATATTTATTTATGGAACTTGTGTTCCCTTTTTTATACTGGTTTACAACAACATGACGTTTAGTCAATTGACAGAATTTTTATTTTAATACTTTAAGCTTTATTTCAACCAGTTTTATCTTTAAAAACGAATAACCCCTGCCATACTATGACTGACTGCAGTTATTGCAGTTTCCTTTTAAATTACTTTTAATTTCATATAATGGAAGACTGTTTGTTGTTACATATTGCCGGCATAGATTGACAGAAAAAGTGTTCCGCAAATGTATTTTGCGAAATTATTCATTGTCTGCGTAGCTATTTAAAACCGTTCTCCACGGTTTGACAAAAATGTCATTGCAATTTGCACCAACTTCGACGTCACATCTCACTGTCGAACTTTGTTATATAGCTATTATCCTTTCAGACGTACAGTATACACACTTTTACTGGATGGCTTCCAGTTTGTTTGTGGTGTCTATAGACGAACGCAACCCTAAAACCAATACAACGTTTAGCATTTATCCAATAAACGCACAGGATGAATATCTTGTTATTATCCTTCTTTCATTCTGTGTTGTCATATTGACATACCTGGGTTTGTGTCAGACCCAGTTTGGCAGCCAGGTCAGCGCGTTCAGGGAGCGCGAGGTACTGGGTCTGCTGGAAGCGCTGGTTGAGCGCCTGGAGCTGCAGGCTCGAGTAGATGGTTCGGGGTTTGCGGATCTTCTTTCCCTTCCCGTTCAGTCGGATTTCTCCACTTTCAATAGAGCTCTGCTTTTCTGAATCTTGGGTTGGAAATGAGGGATAAGATTTATTATATCATTTTAAACAGCTGAATAATAATAAATAATAATAATAATACGCAGGAAAAATGAGAAAAAACAATTTCATATTTTTTTAACTGTTTACCATTCATTAACATGCATTGTTATGCGTTTTTTTATTTTCAAACAACCCATAACAAAGCAGGAAAAGCAGTCTGGAAATAAATCGTATGTCAAATTAAAATGATCTTTTGCTAAAAGGGTTTTACAGACTGGAATATGCAGTGAACGAGGAGAAAACTACTATTTTATACTACATTTTGGTTGCATTACTAATTCTCAATAGTAAATTAGTTTGGCCTAAGATGATTACGATGTAATTTAAGTTTAAGTTTAAGTTTTTCTTGTACTTGTAAACCCACAGAACACGAGACATAACCTGTGTGAGAGAGTGTGAAAGGGGTCTTGCAGTTACTTGCGTTGCTAATTGGAGTCATTAAAGCTTACTAATATATACAAATTACAGACATTTTAGGAGCTGTGTGAAAAAAACAAGTCGACGGGTCAGATTCTGAGGATAAAGCACCAAATACGATTCTTTAGTTTTTCTCGTTCAGTAAAATAAGCTTTTTAAATCTGTAAAATCTGTTTGAAATTGTTCTTTAATTTACTACTTTAATTGTTTTAAATTAATTGTGTTTCAGTGTGACGGTCAATCCAGCTGTATAATATTTAATTTTTTAACATGTAATTTAAATCTGACATGCAGCCTGATAACTTTAAAGTCCTATACTTTGTATTCAGTGTATAAACATATGTACTGTAAATGCAATCACTTTAATTTCTATATGTTTGCACTCAATCAAACTGTTTTGTATTTTTTTCAGATGAAGAAAAAATGTAAACTTTCACTACATGCATATAAAAAGTAAAATAACGCGAATAAACGTTTCGCCAACATCCTCTTTCCTCTAAATTTAAACAAATGTAAAGAACAACACTTATGCATTTCAAACTCATGTAATGCATTACAATAATCAACAGAAACCAGTGAATGTAATCACTTCAGCCTGTGTAGCAGTATTTTCTCGAAATCAATAACTTCGTTGCAACACAGGTTGCGAGTTATTTTCGCAGGCTTTTAGCGTTTCTTACGTTTTCAAAAATTGCTGTTGGTGAAGAAAAGCAAACTTTACCTGCGTCTTCTGCTCTTGAATGTCCGGCTGCGCTGTTGTGACTGCTGTGTTGATAGGGTAAATAAGCTCCGGGGTGATGATGGGCGCTTGAATAGTGGTAACTTAGCGGACGGCCGTACGAAGCAGCTCCGGAGGAAAAGGCCGTGTCATACTGCGGATGCGAACCTTGATGTAAACCGTGCACCGGGTAGTGCGCATGAGATACACCGGGCGAATGCTGCTGGTGAGACTGGTAACCGTGACTGAACTCCAGAAATGCCGATTTTGAGGGGTCTGAAGCCACCAAACTTTCAGACAGTGAAGTCATCGTCATTTTTTAGAGTTATGTCCATTAGATCGCTGCACCATAAAACACCATCTATTAAAAAGAGTCATGTGATTTTCATCCCTTAGAAAGATTCATGTTGTTGTATTCTCAAACTGGTGAAATGCGTGGCTCATGAGTTTGCTTTCGTTTTGAGCTGTGTCTGTTAAGTTATTCTCCACTGTCTCGTCGCACTGAAGGTAAATTGCAGCTGTGAGATCGCACTCTCTTATTGGCTGCACGCGCCCTTACGTCATTTCTTCAGACGTAGTGACGTAATCGGTGTGATATTTGCGACGCATTACTGTTCCCAGGTTCGCTGCAATGATAAAGTTTGATTTTTAAAAAGTTTATTTTTTAGTGCAAAGCATTTTTGCTGACAGTAAGAAAAAACAGAAATGTGTTATAATGTCAAAATATAAAACAATTTTCTTTAATGTATTTAATTATATAGACCATATAGATAGTCATTTATAATTTAATTATAATTTAAGTGACTAGCAAAAATAAGTAAAGCAGGATGGTGATATATTTTTTGATTCGTGATGACGGTTTTCAGCCAGACCTTTTTCAACAAAAGTGTCAAATTATTAATCGATGAGGGAAACAGACAAATGTGGCCAGTCTCCCACTGATAATTAATCCGGCTCGTCTGATTTCCGTCGAAAGTCTATCTCATTTTTCTTGGCAGAGAGGAGGAGCGGTGAAAAGAGCCGCTAAGGATGCGAAGTTGTTACATGATTTGGTTGGAGGACACGTGTTATTAACTCAAAATAGTGACGTTTCGAGAAATACATAAATTATAGGTGCTTTCATCTGATGCCAGCATTCTTTACCACACAGGTACGACTAACCGTCACGACACGCCCAGTCTCAATCCCTCGGTCCTGAAGCCTGCCATAGACTGCGATGCTGCCCTTACATGCCACTGACAGTCTATTACTGAAACCTGACCTTTAAAATCCACAATTTAAGAAACCTGTGCAGTGAAACACAAGTGCACGTGTACGTTTTTTGCGTAACTGTTATATCACACTTGCTTTTAAGAAATGTACAGTACGGCATGTGATACACGGTTGTTGTGCTAGGTTGCATTCCATCAGTTTTTTTAGCACCAAACGCCTGAGCCTTTAGGCTTTTCCCTTGTTTTAGTCGCTCTGAGAACAGATGAGACAATTGGGATATAGTCTCATAAACCATGGGCCAAAGTGAGAGAGAAAGAGAGCACCTACTAAGGGTAACACTAGAGAGACAGTGAAAGAAAAAGAAATGTAGAGTCTGTAATTACATGTACATTATAGAGGAGAACAAAGCAAGCCCCTGAAGTCATAACACAAGTGTATACCCTCTCTAAGGTTTTCATTCACATTGGGGAAAGAGAGCTTAATAACAATACTTCTCATCCTTAGGCCAGACTAACTGGCGTCGTCACTATGTGTTTCTTTTCTTGTGTGCATGTATGTATATAATTGTGCACTCTGTTGCCAAGATACTGGGTATTGTGTTGGTGTGTTTGTCATTCTTGATTTGAAGGCAGGTGAAATGGCACGCGTTTCACTGGTTTCTGCTTAAGCCCACTGCTGACAAATTTCCTATTCTGTTGAACTTGATTAGATAAGGGAGAAATATTTCACTATAACTGGTAAAAAGTGGAAGTACATATAACTCTAAAAATAGTTTTGAAACATAGTTTAATTTAGTGTTGTTTAGAATAATACTGTATTTTACACAAAATAAAATAAAACCACATTAATTGAATCTCTTTGAAGTTACCTTTGTAATACGTTTTGCTGAGTAAGTTGTCAAGCTTCAGTTAACATTAAAGTACTGCGATAAATCTCAGAAGCATCCTAAGAGATGCACACGAATGATCTTCAAAGTTGCAGAAAGTCTTTTCGCTAGCTTGTTTTATGTCTCCCTAATAGCTTTGTCAGTCATATCTATTCATTAGATACCCATATTTATTATAATTGTTTAGACAAATAACCTGCTTTAATTAAATGAAAATAAACCTGTAATTTGTACCTTTTTATGCGCATTTGATATATTTACATGAAGGCAATGTTTCTGTAACGCAAATGTTAACTATACACTGATCAAGTTTATCCAAAACAAGTTCTTCTCATCGATTATCTGTGCTTTTAAGCATTTCAAACTAAACTCTTCTTTTTTTGAAGATTTGATTGATCGGAGTTTATAAAATCTTGGTCTTCCGCTTCACACGGCTGAAGCTCGATTTAACGGTACACACTTGCTGACGAATTAGAAGCGATATTAAAACATTCAGGCAATATAATGCAGATAAAGCAGTGCCAGTATGTCTTATAATCAGTCCAAAACTAATGCAGGCGTGTCAAACTCCACATCTAAAATGAAACGTATCGTATAATTATAATGCACGAAACGTCCTTGTTAGCCCAATTTATCTGTCTTATTTAATTTGTTTCTGACAAATACGTACTAATTTTTAATGAGGTAAATCGCAGCTTTTCCACCTTTTCATCATACATATCATTATTATAAAGACTAAAATTAATATAGACTGCAACCAGTTGTTCTTTGGATTCAAATCCTCTCATTTGCAAAAGTGATCTCTTCTTACCAAAACAAATGAAAAGCTGATTATATGTGATGTGCTGTACGACAATCAGATACTGTCAGAGTGTCCGATGTTAAACACGTCATACTTGCGTTTAAATTCATTTGGTTTATGTGAATGAATTGTGAATGGTTTCATAAATATATTAAACAAATGTATGAATCATGTCTGGAGTTCGATGCCAAACACATTTTCAGATTAAATCAAAATATGTATAATATCAACATGCACTGCATTAATTGGATTGTAATTATTTTTTTATTTTAGGTACAGTACAAATCTACTTTTTTAGACAGTACCATGTTGTAATTTAGCCTAATACTGAAATGTATGAGCCACTGACTTGAAGTAATAGTCATTTCTTTTTCTATACAGTGTGCGCTGCAAAAACTATTCATAATGGGGATAACTGATAATTGTGGAGTATTGAATAATGGTGTGTTTTATTAAGTTAAAATTCTTTATTATGAAAGTTGAAAGTAAAATGTGTCTGAATTTAGGCCCCTTGTTTTTAGATTTAACTTAAATGAAAGTCACACACACACGTTCATGCTATTGTTTTCAAGAAAAGTTGAGAATAAAGAAGTTAGTTCACATAACAGTTCTCCAATATGAAGTAGTGATCCATCTGCTGCTCTTTGCATGATTGCTTTAACAATTTTCAGACCACATAGTTACTGCTAATAGATTAAAAAGGAGTTTGGAGTACATAATTTCACAGTGGTATTTTCATGCCTACATAAAAATACATTTTGATAATAAGCTGCTATAAAATTCAACCTCAGACTCTCTGACCTTATCCAGTGCAAAACACTTGCATGATAGAGAACAATTAAACTTCTCTCTGGTGAATATGTGACTTGCCTTTCCTTTTAAACGTCAATTAGTCTGAACAACAGTCCAGATATTTAGCCTTTTGTCTGTGCTAAATAGTGAAAGTAAATATGAGAGATAAATCGGCATTCAATCCTAACCCTGTGACCCTGCTTCTCACTGATGTCTCAGGTGCCTTTACCTGTCAGACTTATTAAAAGTATTTGACAAGTGTGTTAGTCTGTGAATGTCTTTTAAAACTAGCTGCAGGCTTTTGGGTGGTTTAAGGCACTGCTCAATCTGGGCGGTACACCAGAGAGACAGATTGTCTCCTTCTGTCTGGAGGCTGCCAGCAACATCAAAGGTGTTGATGTGGACTCATTGGTCTTTGAAACTTGCCGAAGTTCTCTCTACCTCTCTTCTCATTCAGTTTCTTCCCTTACGTGCTGTGCCATCTGGGAGCAGGCTCTGGCAGGTCTACCCTGTGCCCGGGCAGCTCCAAGAGAAAGAACAAGTGGGAGTGGGAAGTGGTGGGTAGATGGTAATGCAGGGCTTATATATTCCGAAGGGCATAGAATTTTGGCAAAGTGTCTGATTTAACAAACCCTGGGGACAGAGATGATCCATGCTCATCAATCATGCAAACTCTGCAGATAGTCTGTGCTGGAGCGAAAGATCTTCTGTCTGCCTGTCTGTCTGTGTCACTGGTCCTGCGGCCAATGACCAACAAGAGAAAAATGTGGTAATATCTTTACTGTAACAAGTTTGTATTGTGTTGATAAACAGTGTAATTTAATGTATTGTTCCATTGGCATGACGCATTGCCACTGAACATTCAGTCTGACTTTCAGACCTTTCATTATTAAGGTACAAGTAAAAAAAAAATTCCTCATTCTTACCAAAATGTTCAGTGTATTATGTAAGTGGCCATTATTAAAAGAATAGTTCACTGAAAAATGAAAATGTTTCTACACCAGACATGCAAGAACCAATGAGACGTTATTGATGCACATGAAAGTTTATACTCTTGTTTTCAACCAAATATATACAATGTTTACCTCAGAAGATTCTTTGGAGCAATGCTATAGAAGAATCACTTTTGGTTCCCCAAAGAACCCTTTAGTTAAAGGTTCTCAAAAGCACCATTTATTTATACCCTTTTATAGTATAAAGTACCTTTTATAGTATAATCTTCCACTATAAAGAACCTTTGGAAAACAGAAAGGTTCTTTAAATGTTGAAGGTTCTTGATGGAACCATTCAGTTAAAAATGGTTCTTCTATGGCATCATGAAGCATTTATTGTTAAGAGTGTACATCTGGGGTGACATGAGAGTAAGAAAATTACAAAATGATTTTTGGATAAACTATTCATTTAAAACAGGTCACAAAGATACAAGTGAAATACTGTACCATGATCAAAGCCTTAACTGTAAGTGAAAGCACTAATCCAACAATGTAAATGTACTATAGACACCTGACAGATTTCTGTCTGGATGGGATTGTTTATTCTTTTCAATTAAAGTCATACATTTACATAGATTTATCAGTGTTTATATATGTTTCATTCATTCATTGTTTTAGCTTTTGAGGTCTTTTACTCAAGCAGTGTCTTAGGAGTTGTTGGGTTTTTGTTCTTTTCCCTCTTCAACCAGGAACAAGGAAAATTAAAAACTAGCACTATAAATAGATGATTAAGATAAACAGTATTGTATAAATGGGTTTGGTTGAAGGTACATTCAGTAATCTTTACTCCATAAACACATTCACATTAATACATTCACAGGAAGCGAGTCCTAGTCTAACGTCTATTTGTTTTTCATTGATATGTTGAGATCCCCTAATCTTCTCAATACTGTTTACTATTTCATCTCGTTTACATTGGACACTTTGGCTCATGTGAACTGAGAATTTTAACAACTGTATTGGTATCGGACAATTTGCTTGTGTATGATGCAGTTTAAAAAATGTTAATATCTTCTAAGTATTAAAGGTTTACAGTAAAACACAGGGAAAATGTTGGCTGAACTGCTGTTACTACAAGTGGGGATTTCAAATGCCGTTTTGAATGGCGTCCAAGAGCCACATCTCCGTAACATTCAACTTCTCACAAGTAATCTGCCGAAGGAATGTAGCCCAGCTACTCTGACCAATTAGCCAAATCCGTTTCGGCAGTGGGTGTGTCTGAGTCCCCAAGGCTCCAGAGAGGAGACTCAGAAATGAAGGAGAATCAAAGATGGAGAATTCACACCTTTGCCAGGAGGGAACACCCAGTAGCCACCTCGCAGGTCATAAGACCTTAATCCCCCAGTACACACCCTCTCAGGTACTGTGAGGATTCTCATTTTGTAAGGTCATCAATCATTTAGAGGCTAACATTCGAGTGTCAAAACAGAGGAGGAAAGAACTGCGCTTTGGATAATGTGGGATGATAAATAATTGTAGAAGATCTGACTTAGTTTCATCTCACTTAGCCCACTTTTCAGAGCTTATTGTATTAGAAGTCAATCCTCTGCTGTATTCAGATAAAGCTCTTGCATTCAACATGGGTTTAATGGGACTGTGGGGTTATAGCTGCTTTGTCTTTACGTGGGTGTGTACGTTTTGGTGCGCACACCTTGAACATTTAATTAAAGAACAACACGTTTACCCACTCTGTAATGTTATCCTTATAAAATAATCATATTAATCATAAAATGTTTTCCACCATTGTGCACATTCAAACAGCCCCCGCAAGAAGTTCATTTTGGGCAATGCTACCACTCTTATAATACACTAAATTATAGCTTAGAAAAATTAATCTTGGCTTGAGTACTGAGCTGCTGCTTTGTGCCAAGCACAAAACCATCACTATTAAACCCATAAAACCCTACAAAAGATGTTCATGTGTTAGATAAAGTGGGATAAAAACCTGCAAGTATTTTAGCAAACGGATATCCTGGAGAAAACCTGGAGAAATAACAAAATGTGATTAAGCAACAGTTCTGCCAGACGTCTGCTTTGGTAAGTATAATTATCATTTATAACTTTGCGCTATAAAAGACTGTCAGCTTTCCAGGCGTTGGCAGCCATTTGGGACGGCTCTCCAAGCGACAGGTGTCCTATTTTATTGTGTTATCAATTAAATCAAGAATCTTGTGTAACTGTGTAACTTGATCAAAGAGAGTGATCACAAGAAGATAAAAATGCCAGTATAACAACAGAGGTGAACAGGAAAAAGAGGTCTGAAAGAGGATTACTCTAAGAGGCTGATTTAAGACACACTTTACTCGTACTCAGGTTACAAAGCTTGTAACTTGAATGGTTAAGAATTCAAAGTTGTTTATTGTTATGTCTGTATGTGGACAGTCCGATAAGTCCAAATCACAATAGTTGAATGTTTTAACCCTTTGAACTGATTTTGATTGTAACATATATTTATTTAAAGCAGATTTGTCAGTGTTGTTTCTTTCAGACAGTCAATTTACAAAGACACCTTGTGCAGTGTGAGAATGCTTCTTCTCACACCCTTGGAAAGTAACCAAACAACACAGTCTGATACACGCTGTACCTTCAGCAACCCACGGTCTACGTAGGCTTTGAATTTCCAGGCGTGATTGCCCTGAGGAATTCACACCTTTTGAAAATCTAGGTGTCAGGGTGCTAAACGCAGTGGTTTGTGTGGTATGGAACTGCTAATAATCCTCCGCAAACAATTGAGTAGGCAGAATGCAGCACCTTCATCAGGTTTCCTTAGAAGTTGTGTGCTTTTTCTTGAAGTCTGACATACTTTTTGGCCTTTTTGGCAACGTATCAAATCCTCACCCATAAGAAAGAGACTGTATGGGAGGGTATATGATGAACTCGGTTGCTTTGGATGAAAGTATCTGCCTAAGGTGTTCTGTTGCAGAGTATCTAAAACTTCAAATACAAAAAGAAATATGTGTACTTAACCTTATTTCACCTGTTAACTGTCATCGTTCCACAGGCGAAACGCTTAGATTATTTCACTATTCACTTTAATATTTCCTAGTTGAATTCTGAACTATATATTGATAGAAAGGTCTAAGAATAGACTCAAGAATAAATATTTTACACATTTTCATAACAACAAACTTAAACTAGAAAATGTATTGTAAAAATGTTACTGTTGTTTATAAAAAATACCTACAATTATATAAATAAATAAATAAAAACAATATATATATATATATATATATATATATATATATATATATATATATATACACTATTTAATATCTAAATACTATATAATAGCTAATATATTAACATTCTAATATATTATATTTATCTTTTTTAGATATAATATCTAAAAAAATTGTGCAATTTTCAGATTGTGCAGTTTCATGTGTATACTCAATAGTGACATTATAAAGCATAGGTGTTATTCAAAAATGGCAATTGATGACAGTTTAATAACGTGGCTATGATTTCAGAGCACATAAAAGCTCAAAAACAGTCAATTTCCAGTGACTCTACACAGCTTGATTAGTTTGGTTATGTATGGTCAGACAGCGGCCGATTGAATTTGAAGATAAAGTATCCAAACTCCTCCCTGTCTGACCCTGCAGTTGGCCCTGTACTGCTGTTCCTCTCCGCTGTGCCCTCTGTGGATTGTGAGAGATGGCAATCTGTCTGTGCCCTCCTCTGTGTTTACCCACCCAGTGGTTTTATCCTGGAGGCTGAGCTGGAGGCCTGGGGCACATATGGGAACTGGTGATCTGCTGGTGGTGCCCCTTCCTGTGGCTGTGGTTCATTAGTCTCTGTAATCACAGCACTGTGGGTGTCTGAGCGCTACAGGGGACCCGCGTGTCACAACGGGCATCGGGACACCCAGACGAACGGCAGACAGGGCGATGTTATGTGTCTGAATAAAATCACTGATCATCTTCAATGTGTAAATGTTCACTGTTGATTTGGCTTATCCTTTACAGGATTTTGACACATTCAGAAGAAGAACTGTGAAAATCTATAGAGTGCAAATGTTATATTATCTTATTGTCATCATAGACTGCAGGATTATGTAAGTGGGCTTATGACATAACTATTTGTTTTAATTTGGCAGGTGGTATGACATCAAATTTGATCTATTTTCTTTTTCCATGCATATTTTTTACTTTAAGATGGTTTGTGTGTGCAGTGCGTCACTACTGCACATGAAGTTTCAGCATAATTATACAGTGTTGCATCTTCATGTTGGTGTCGCTCTGGATATGTTTGTATAAAGTGTAAAGAAAAGGCAGCAGAAATTCAGACACAAGGCAAACAGAGAAAGAAAAAAACATTGGAATTTTTTCTCAGATCTTCAGGGTTTTACAGCAATTATTGTGAAGTGTTACCAGATGTCTCATGGTGGAGGTTATCTTATCCTTGAGCTTTGCTTTCCTTAAAGCTTTCTCAGATTAAAAAAACAAAAACACCGCACAACCACATGGCAGCATGCTAGCTATGATTTATGTTGTCATCCACAAGATACAGCTAAATCAATAAAATACTCATTTTATTCTTGTCTCCAGTCTCTCACTCTTTTGAGTTTATTGACGGCCCATCCGTAGTGGATTGTGTTTCAGTTGTGGCTTTTGAAATCTGCTAGACCTGTTCCTTTCTTGGACTGAGCCATTTTGCCTTAATCCTCAAATTGCACTGAAAATATAGCTGTATTAGCAGCCCTTTTCTTTCTGTGGATGAAATATTTAGTTAAACAGTCTTTTTTAGGTTGTCCTAGTTATTTAACCCTGGGGCGGTTTCTATTTTACCCAAAGACAATGAGCTTTTTCAGAGAGAGAGTGTGTTGTTTTTGGATGGAGCAATATCATGCCGCTTTTGGTCTTCCGTGTGACAGTTTAGATTTTATTCAGAGAAACATGCAAAAGTTGTTTCAGAGCCAAATCTTCAATACTCCTGAGAATGGGCAAATTGCAACGGAAGCCTGTGCTACTAAGCGCC
Organism: Beaufortia kweichowensis; assembly: GCA_019155185.1. Classification (NCBI taxonomy): domain Eukaryota; kingdom Metazoa; phylum Chordata; class Actinopteri; order Cypriniformes; family Gastromyzontidae; genus Beaufortia; species Beaufortia kweichowensis. Next base: position 7,283,482 of record CM032804.1, read on the forward strand.
GGTCGTTCATTTCACAGATAGGGATCAGTAGGCAAGAGGGCATGGAGCACACATCTGCAAAGTTTGAGTGCTATGAAATACAAAGGTTTACACCAGATATCTTAATTGAACTTCATGGTTTACAGTGTTTCATACAGAAAAATATAAGGAGTGAAGATGTTTCAAGAATTACATCGACATCTCTCACATTTCTCTTTCTCAGATCAGGAAACTTCATGTAGTTGTGTAGTATGATGTGGCTTATTTTGACAAAAGTTAGACAAAGTGTCTGTTTGATTACCATTTAATTCCATTGCAGTCTAAGCAACACAAATAAAAAAATACTTTATGATTTTTCTTTTCTAATGGAAAGCACAAAACACTAAAACATAAAATGAAAAAAAAGTTTGTCCGTGAGTCAAACTGGCAGGGAATGTCTGGCATGAAAGGGAGATGGCAACGTCTGCTTTCTTCAGTCTGAGGTGACAAAAAGGCTCTTAAGTCCCAGCTGGAGGTTTAATTGTGCCATCATGAAACATTTTATTGTCTAGTAATTGTGTGATGAAAAAGAAGAGCATTAAAACATTAAAACTCATTTAAGCACATGCACATTTGTACTGACACGCACACACACACACACACACAAATCTGATACTTTGAAATGCATGTAAAACATAATGTATATAATAGATATTTTTATGTATGAAAGTAAAATGATTACATCACAATTATGGATACAGATTGAACTTTATTTCATATTTTCTTTTTTTTTTCATGTTTGCAAATGTAATTTGCAATACTCTAACAATAATGTAGGCGTATTATTTATATGTAACATAAAAGTCCACATATATAAACTAGACATAAGCTCAAAGCCGAAGATGTCCAGTCATTCCCTTGTGAGTTTTAATCGTGTTTTTATTTATTTATTTGGTTTTAATGACAGGATTGAAAACCAACGCTGTGTGGTGTGCAAGCCTCCAGCCCTGTAACTTGAAGTTCATAGAGGCATTTAATTAGTGGCCTGCAGAATTAGGGAGAAACAAACATTTTGAATGGAGTGTGCGGTAGGGCAGAAGGACAAAGATGGAAAGAAGAACTGAGTTAACTTAATGAACTGGCTTTATTCAAGTTAGAAAATTCTGTAGTAGTGCTTTACGAACCTGAATACATTGGCCTACAAACATGGAAGAGATCTTTTAGGTCAGTGAGTTCAAAAATGCTCTATGAATCTTTAAAGAACGCATTAGATGAATGCATCTGCCAAAAGCAGAAATGTAAATGTTAGGGTATAAGCTGTCAATGCATTTTTCTAAATTACGTTCAATGACATTTGAAGCAAAGTTGTAAGCAAAGGTTTGTAAAGGAGAGAAAATTGTCTCCCTTCTCTGGTATGATGAACAGAGCTGCAATCAAATGTTTGATAAACACAAAGTAAATTAACACTGTCGCACTACAGTAATTCTTCTGTGCTTGATGATTGCACATACAGCATCACTTATTAAAACCGAAATTTGTAAACACTTTATGTGAACGTCGGTGTGTGGGTTAGGGGAAGGGACAGGCGAGGTAGCAGATCTGCTCCCCCCTCCAGTCTGGCTGCAGATGGCTGCAATTGAGCAGGAGATGGTGGGTGGACATGCTTGGTGGTAATTACTAGGACACCTCTGTATGATTCCTTAAATAGCAGCCTTGTTTGGACTAAAAATAAACTCTGGAGTACATAAAGAAATCATGACCTCTGACCTTTGACAGGAGGCACAAAGACTTGACCATGGCCCCATAAATAGCGGAGGCCCCATACACAGCTCACCTGCAGATGCACACACACACACACGTACACACTTAATGAGGTGTAATTGTAGTACACCCTCAGGGCTTTGACTCAGGATGGATGGTAACTCAAAACATTGCAGCTGAGGAATCCTGGTCAAGTGCTGTAAGATCGCAGTTATTGATGCATCCTCAACTGAAAATACAGCTGCATATTGACTTAATAACATATGAACGTTTTGTGGGAAATGTCAATATATGTGTTCAGAATTTGTTTTGAGGTACTCACTACAGATGTTGCCTGAGGCTGTCTGGAAGGTTGTTTCAGAGGTGTGAAACATACTCAGTTATGACTACATTTACCTATTCATCTATATTATCTATAAATCTTCAGACTTTGTTATGATAGCTCAGTTAGAGACTGAATGTATTGTTTTTTATGTGCTTTATTTTATTAAGTAATATATATTAGTATATAATTGTAGACTATTATTAAGTAACCTTAAAAAGTGTTGAAAGTTAAACCTGTTAACTGTCACTGTTCCACAGGTTTAGGTTGAGCGTGTTGTTCCAACACTTTAGGTTGAATTCATATCTAATCATGACAAACAATATATTGATGGACAGGTCCAAGAATAAATATTTGTCCAATTTTCATAACAATAAACTTTAAAATGGTAACGTTTTACATTGAATTACAAAAAAAAGGTTTAAAAATCATTTTACAAATTTTAGTTTAAAAAAGTTTAAATAGTGCATTTTCATGTCTATGCTCAGTATGTCTAGTGACAGTTAAAAAAAACTAAAAATATTATTGCAAGCAGTCTAGATAAAAGTCCAGATAAAGTATCTAATACCAGTCCAAGTTTTCAACACACTTGACTGACTGTCTTTTGAATTTTTCTGAATTCTTTCGATCTTTAAAAATGTGTTTTATATATAACTTATATGTTTTATATGTATCAGTGCATTTGTATAAAAGAAGCCAAGACATGCCTAGCATATATGAGAACATTTCAATATTTTTATAGCAGTCTAGTTGACCCTTCTGTTCTTTCCAAACATTTCTAAAACTTCACACGACACTTTTATCTAAAGCCCCATACATACAAACACAGGAGTATGGATCATTTCAGTCAAGTGTGTGTTGGGTGAACACATTTACCCTATAACCTGCAGGAAGACATTTTATTAAAAATGCATATTCTATGCAAAACATACATTTTATCCATTTGTATATTCTTTCGGAAACAAAGCTCTACCAGTCTAGCAACAGGAACTTGTTTAAAATGTCTTGGCCTTTGTTAAAAACATCAGAGAAAGCCAGCTGACTAATGGGCCGCAACAGATGTTTGGATCCAATTGAAAGTCTAAAACCTGCATGAACTTTGACCCAGCCTTCACCAAGCCTCAGCCAATAGTATGTTGGCAGGCTGTAGACATAAAGACAAATGGCCCTATCAGTGTAAAGTGCCTAATGACAGAGAGGAGGGGGGTCAGACATATGTGATTGTGGGGGGGTCAGACACATGTGGTGGCCCTTGATAAGCGGCTCTGAAAAAAGGGCTCGTTTGTGGGTGCTCTGTGGATAAAGAACCTCACCTCCAGCTGAGAAGAGGAAACAGGATGGTTTGCTCCAGCAAAGCTATGAAAAAAGCTTACTGTGCAGCAACCATTATCTGAACTTGACCATGACTGACAAGTGTACTGAAGCATAAAACCAGCTTGCAGAAGACTTTTTACTTAACAAATCATTGTGTAGCAAATCGTTGCAGAGGGTCATTTATGTAGAAAAAAAATTTAAGAATCCTCAGAAGAATTCATTGGAAATGCTTGAGTTCATATTAAAATTTTTAAATTTTAATCTTTGGTTTTATGGCAGATCTGAGCACAATGTGTGAAACTCGCTTGAAACTCTTTATTACTTTTTTATTCAATCTCATTATTTTCTGTGGGTGTTCATGCAAAGTATAATGATGATTGTGTGAACCCTAAATTATACCATTGTAGAAAGTAATAATCTTTAGCACAATGTTTTTCCAGAAAAGATTGATCGTGCCGTGCACATTTAAAAAGAGTCGAGAAAAGGCTTTTAAATGTTCTTTTGGAAGTGATCCAATCGGACAGAACCACTGCAGTCTCTGGAGAGGTTATGGCACGTCTTTGGCCCCAGTGGCTCTCTGAGACTGGGAACTGATGATTGCTTCAGTATGTGCGCTAGTACAAAAAGGTAAAAAGGAGGGAAGATGCATGAGATCCGTTCAGCTGCATTGTTAGAAACTCTTCTATAGGCCAGTGGATCTGTGTGGGAGAAAAATGTGATCATGCGATATCTTGGATGTTTGTTTCTAGCCGGTCACTTCCGTCAGACACTGTTTGCCTTTTATCTGGTTATGTGGATTATTTATTTGTGTTATTCATGTCTAGTTATTTTGTGTCTGGCTAATCATGTTAGGTTCAAGAACAGAGCTAAGATTTAAAATGCATGTATAGTTTTGTTTTAGTTGGTTTACATATTTTATACCAAACCCTTGTTTCTCTCACTTTCTATGACGCACACAAATACATTAAGAACTTTTATTTTTAGGTTCTACATTTATCATTGTATATTTTCAAACATCCTTTACTAAAGAAAACATTGTGGTGCTAACCATTTAAAAAAATATATGTGTCCTATTGATTATATTATTGTAAAGCATTGCACAAATTCTCCATCTGTGTTTATTTCTTTTTAAAATAATAGATTAATGCACCTTTAAGGCAACAACTTTTTTATTTTAAATACTTATTAAATTGCTGCTCTCTAAATATAAATATGAGATATTTCTTTGAAATCTGATTTCTGAAATTAATATAAATCTGACTTCATGCTATTTTCGTGCATTTGCGACTGTGGAATGGATGGTATATGTTATATTTAAATAAATGTATTTATGGTGGAACAATATATATTTACATGTATTTTATAAATGCATCTCAAAAAATCCAAAAGGCTGATGTGAAAGATGTGGTTCTTTCTCAATGATTTTGAACAGCTGGTCTTTAAAACAGTTGTAAAGGACATAACCATCCAGCTGTTCGGTAATAGATTTGTAATGGCTGAGAATAAATCCTCCAGTGCTTATTATTTTTAACTCTGAGTTGGTTCAATCTGCTATGTATTAGTACAGAACCAAAATTTTATTTAATTATATTAACATATTTCTCAAAACTGAATCCATATTTAAATTCAGTTTACCAGTTTGCATTGGTAGAATGTTATGATTAATGAATGTAAAAAGGGCAGACTGTGGTTGGATGGAACATTATTTTCATTATTTATTTAATATCTAAAGTAAAATAAAAAAGTTACTGAAATAGGTGCAAATAGAAAAGCATGGTTCCTGGAGTAAAAAGTCATCGGGTAAAATACAGATAAATAAATGTTTCTGAACTTTTGATAATTAATGATTGTTTTTTGTCACTTGTGATACAGTGGCCAAATACACTTGAATTGTTTTCAGACTCTTGAAAAGATTGAAATGTTTTAACATAAAAAAAAAAATGTTTTAACTTGTTAAAACTAACAAGTTAAAATTTTTACCTTGTTGTTATTCAATAATTTCAATTTCAATAATTTCATTTTATTATATAAGTTGTTTAGGCTATAAAACAGATGAGAAAAGAAAAAATGCTTGAAATAATTGTTTTAAGATTTAATTTTCCATTTTTTTCCATTTACCATATTTAAATTAAGACTTTTGATTATTAATATTAATGAGACAAACATGCACATTTAGGGGAGGTCATTCAACTACAATTTTAAATTAGCCATTGAATCAAAAATACAAGAAATCCTCCTCATCCAACAAATAAATACAAAATTTCCTCCTGTTCATTTTAAAATATCAAAACAAACGCGGAGTAAGTTTAATAATTTAACTGCTCTGTTTAAAAATTACCACCGGAACTGATTAAGATGTGTTAAAAATCGAATTATCACTATTACAGAGACACATTTTGCTATGTAACTCTAATGCCTCTCTATGTGTATGACATTGTGTTGTTCTGCCCTCTACTGGTAACATTATTTTCAAGTCAAAACAAGTGTTTTTTAGAACATATACAGTACCAGCCAATAATTCGAAAGCACTTACTTACTTTTGTTTAGATTTTAGATATTTTAGAATAGCAGTAAAAAAATTATGTTGTGACTAAAAGCATCCAAAATAAATGAACACTATGTTATATTTTAGCATTTGTAAAAGTATTCACCCTTTGTCTGAATTTATAAAATCATACTCTTGGCATTTTATCATCCAGCTTTATGGGGTAATTTTTTATGGGGTAACTTTAGTTTTCTGATTAAATAAATTAATATATTGGCACAATTGTATTTTTGTGTACAAAAGTTTTTTTTAAATTTGTTTTAAACATTGAAATATAATTAAACGATTTTTAAGATCATGAGAAACATTTTTGTCAATTGTGTTTACAGTATGTATGGTATTCCAAAATTCACTCACAGATTATTTACCTGACTTCATATAAGGCTTAATATCAGAATCTGTAACTGAAATTTGCTCAAATAAAATAAAAAATAACTAAAATACCTCCATCCAAATACACATACAAGAGTTCAGGGTAATTTACAGTATGGACTAGAAAAACAGGGAGTGTTTAGTTTAAACATCAGACAGTGCACTGCCCAAATTTAAACCGTTTACCTAATGGCGAAAATCTGCCTCTGTGAGACTAGGGAGTGTTGGACTATTATACTGTAAAAATTAATGACATAATTGAAAATAATTGAAGAAACCACAAATGCGCATTATTGTAATATTCAAAGGCTGTAAATGAGGACCTCTGGTGAAGAGCTGGAGAATTGCAGGAACGCCTAAACGGGGAAAGTTTGCTTGTTTCACACATATATAACGCATGTTGTAGGCATGTTTAATATACTAGTTTAAGCTTTTCAAGCAAATTATTGTGGTATGATGGGTTATTTTTCTAAGACAGTCTGTCATTTCAGCATTTTTTATATTTTATGAAATGAGAAAATAAACATTTTCTAATCCACATTCTCATCCTCTGGCGTATGTGTGAAACATATCTATAAACATTAGGCAAATACTGCTGTTTTAAACAAATGTTGCTGTTATGCAATTTTTGTCCAGTGGTCTTTGTCGGTCAGCTATAAGATATTTATTTCATTATTCAATGGCATCATTTCATACGCCATTTCTCCGGAGAGGCTTTTAATGTGCACTATATGATTTGCTCATTTACTTTGTTGCTGTCTGTTCAAGGTGTTGGTCTACCACATCTAGGCCTGATATTAAGGTGTGATCGATGGTTACATAAAAATATAATGATTAAAAAGCAATCAGTGCGTCAAGACCTTTGATACAGCAAAGCTTATTTCCTGCTGTGGACCTGACACCCTCCCCAGGACAGAACCTGTTCTGCTCCATCTGTGTAAAATCTCACAGGATGCCACAGAAAGTAGAAAGATGGTCAAATCATATTGCGTATCAGGAGGTTTATGACTGTATGACTTCTCTGATGTCACAATAAAGATAATAAAGGACATCTGTTATTGCATTTAAGTTTATCCTCCTGGCAAATAATCAAAATCACTTAGGAATACAGAAATCCCCTAAAAGTAAAAGAAAAAGTAGATAAACAGAAAGAGAAGTGAGCAAAACACTCATACCGTAGCTGTCAGACAAGAACTGTGTTGGATCTGAGAACATAAATAAAAAAAGTCATTAAAACAATTTGTTTTGTTACATTACAAAGTCAGTGTATTTGAATAAGAAAATAGCAAACATTTCTAATACAGAAAGGTAAAGACAGAAAAAGATTGATGCCAAAACACCAAACACATAAACTTGACTTTCGAGATTGAAAAATCCATTGTGACCTTTTTGATTAGAGTAAGGGAGGACATGAGATTTTCGCCAGCCCGCTTCTTCTCCTGGTACACCTTAAGATTGGAACCTCTTTATGAGAGAATGACACTAATCATTGAGCTCTTGAACTTATGTGCCAGGTATGACAAAAATCCTGCTAGGCCTGGAAACACAAAAATTAAAATCTGTAGCAGAATAACAGGAGAAGTTAAACTTCTAAAAATATTAAATTTTTGTTTCATATTGTTATTCTAAACTTCATTCATTATCCTCTTCTTATTTATTTCATTCTCCCCAATTCTTAAGCTAAAAATTAAATGTTGTTAACATTTAACTTAGTAGCCTAAGCTAACATATGCTTAAGAATAACATAATAAATTAAAAACTTTACAATAAAAAGAGAGAAAATATAACAAATGGGTATAAACACACAGAAATACATGAAAGCAGAACGTTTACAACACCATCAACAACTATATGGGAGGAGCGCGTTTGATAATGTCTCTATATAAGCATCTGCTGCACTGCAAACTGAAGCTGTATTTTTGGGGACCTCATCTTAAAAAATTAAACCATATATAAATAAATCTAGTAGGTATATAATGGATATGTTTAAACTTTCATTTATAGTGTTGCTCATTTGCGGACAGGTGTACATTGTTGGATCAAGTCTCACTGAAGACAGAGAAACATGGAAAGTTGACAAGCTGCAGGTATTCTGAGATTTTTGAATATTTTATTAGATTACCTTTTATTATAAAAACTAAACAGTGCACAAAAATTAAGGCGTTTTTTTGTTATTTATAGGGGAAGTCATTGAAAGCGGATGCATTAGTGCACTTTGCTAATCTGGTGAAGCGATCCAAAGAGCAACTATTTCATGGATTAATAGGCAGAAGTATAGGTAAGTGTTCAGACTTCTTTGACTTAATACATGTCTCTGTCTTAAAACCTATAAGCATCCTATATAGAGACCGTTCTTTGGGCGGAACTGTTTAAAAACTGCCAAAAGTTGTCAGGCTAAGAAGTCCTTATAGATTGTGATGCACAGCGCTGTTACCTGCAACTAACGCACTTAAATCTGTTGTTTTAAATTGTTTGTAAACAAAAATTGTGCTTATTGCTGCCCTTTAGGTATCACCCAGCCAATGCGACTTGCTGGAAGAAGTAGGTTTTTATTCTTATCCTGTGTTTGTGTGCGTGCTCGCATGCACTCATGTTTACTGATGAATGTATGCTCATTTACATTAAACAACACTCCTATTTCTTTCAAGGAAACCAGGGGGAGATCTTTGTTGGACTTATGGGAAAGAGATCTTCCACTGAAGGTAAAGATTATATTATTTTAAGTGCATCAGGTGGTGGTTGTACGCAACACTCCCTTTGTCTTACTGGATGTATTTATTTATTTATAGATTTTCAAAAAGAATGGGACAGACGACAACTGTACTGATCATGCAAACCTAACGTAACTCAGATCACAGTTGTGTTAAACTCAAAATAAAATGTAATCATTTATTACACATAAATGAAAACGTACATTTTAAGTTTAAGTTAAGTTTACTGTAAACATTTGAAACCCTAGACAAGTATTTATTTAACTATTTCTGTGTTAAACTAAGACTCCACAACATCTAGCAAAACTTGTGCCAACACACTGGCTGTGTTTATGACATTTGATACACTTAGTAGCACATTAAATGCATTCACATTCTTCACAATAATTCTCTGAATAGTTACTATTTTGTATTATGTGACCATATAATTAAATTATGATAATTGGAATATGGTGTAAACAATAACAAATGTATAGCGATAATAACCATAATGACATTAAAGGTTTCTGTTTTGATTACTGCATTTTACTTAAATTGTCTCACTGATTTCCTCCTATGTTGAATATCCGTTTAAATATTATATTATTTCCTCCTATGTTGAATATCCTTTTAAATATTATATTATTTCCTCCTATGTTGAATATCCGTTTAAATATTATATTATATTTTACCCCAATAAAATATTTTTTTCGGATACAAATGAAATGAGATAAATAGATTAAAAGAGGAAAAATGTGGTAACTTCGACTATTTATTAGCATATGTTTAATTCGTCACAGATAGATGCTGTACATCAAAGTGAACAGTAGGTGGCGATAGCGTGCGTTACAGTAACTGCAGCTCGACACTGAAGAAGTCGCCGTTAGTTGTTGTCTGTTTTGGTTTTAGATGAGCTTAATCGATATTGTATGTTCGTAAAGAAAACGTATTTAAGAATATAAGCGATGTGCACAGCAGTCGTTGAAAACTTCCATGGCTACAGCCATTAGAAAAGCATCCTGAATGTTGAATCTCCAGACACGATGGTGTTTTATTGTAGTGCGTATAACTGCAAAAACAGCACGAAGAACAAGAGCCTCTCATTCCACGGGTAAACTTACCATCATGCTTAAATCCTTCCCATGTACGTTTTGAGGCCCAGATGATGTACTGATCAGTTGCATTACAGGTTTCCTCTGAACAATCCAAAACTGCTCAAGAAATGGCTGAAAAATTTGAGATGGAAGGACTGGACTCCAGCTCCACACAGTAAAATCTGCTCTGTTCACTTTGAAAACAAGTGCTTTACATTAGAGGGAAAGAGAGTAAGACTGAAACCGGAAGCTGTGCCAACCAAATTTTCATTTTCAAACAGGGAAAAAAGGTGCGTGATCTGTATGAAGACTGTAGTGATAATATGAATGTCTTTGTTGAACATTACAGTTTTATAACTTTTCCCTGTTTTTCTTACTGCAACTGTCAATTTGCAAGATCGACCCAAGAAGCAAAAGAGCTTTGGTGAGTTACTGAGCTTTACGTGTGTTTTAATGGCATATTTAGACTTTGATGAATTATGCTCGGGTTTGTTCATTATTAATGGTCAGTGCCCCTTTTTTTTTGGATTGAAAGGGTCTTGCTGGTAACTTGAGCCCTTCTCATCCTGCAAACTCAGAAAAGTGTGATCAATCCAGCTGGGAGCACACATATACAGGGGTGTGTTTAAACAAGAACAATGGCAAGAAAAAATCCAGACAAACGACAGGAGACCCACAGAGCAATTCTGGAAAAGAGGAAAGGTTTGTACTTGCTCATCAGAGATCCGCAAGAACTAAGTTACTTTGTTTTGATCTGATTGTGTTTTAAAGTTTTGGCCTTGTAAAGATGTCTTCTTTCATTGATATTAATCCTTTCTGTATTTTCATTCTGGTTAGACCGCCATGGACCATCTTGGGAGATGAGGCTCTTGACAAAAACATGACTGTACCTAGTTTCTTTCACAGTGGATACTGCTTGCCAAAGGTATTTAAAAAATTTTTTTTCTATTGATTTTCACATAAAAGGCATTTAGTGCTTTATAATATTTTGGACATTTTTGTTTTAAATAATTTCCTTTTTTAAATGGAACACGCAGACAGACTCTGTGGCCCTGAGACTCAAATCATTTATATGATTAATGAAAGCAATAATAATATTATTTATAATAACATAATAATTCATTAAGTATTATTTGTTTACCCCACAGAACATCCACTGGGTAGGAGATAACGAATTAAATATAGTAAGTACTTTTGTTCTTTAGATAATTTTTCCGATACAAAGTTATCAAAAACATTTTCAAATATGTTACTCTCTTCTAATTCAGATGCCACATGTAGTTTATGGAGTTCCAGGACAAACACAACCCCGTATAATTGAGGTAAGTAACTGTAATAAAAGATATCAGCACGAATGGGTATTTGTACTTTAAATTGTTGGTCTTTTGACTTTTAAATGGTCTGTTTTGACTTTCATTTTATACTGTAAACTTCCGCTTATGACTAGGCATTCATTAAATTCTTTTTCTCAGGTTAAAGAGAGGTGGGAGTGGCTTGGCCTTGATGTCAGAGGCCCGTTCCCGCCCACAGTAGATCAACACACACACATCATGACCCTCACAGACTATCATTCCAAATGGGTGGAGGCATTTCCTTTGACTGACAAACTCTGTAAGGATGTGGTTGGGTGTCTCGTTGATGTCATCCGCCAGCAGGGCTACCCTGTCGGAATTCTCTCCCGGCTTTCCAAACAAACCATTGTGGAAGTAAGAAACTTCAATTTAAATAATAAATCTGTTTTGGACTTTGGGAAAATCGTCCAGTTTCTTCATATTCCCTCTTGTTTTGTTAGATTAACCGTGAATTGAAGAAACGCCTTAAATTGAATGCTAATTCCTTGGTGATACACCATCGGCAAACTGGTTACCTGGATCTGGTCACTGAATCACTGCTCAATGAGTATGAGATACCATTTCCATATCAGCCAGTGCAATAAGAATTTAACTGCTGATGTTTGCTTTGATTTGTCAAATCCAGGACCTCAAGTTGATTGGCTCTGACTTTTTTTGCGTTTCAGGATGCTGGATGAGCTGGTAAAGAAACATGAAGGCTTCTGGCACGTGGCACTTCCTTCTGCCACCCTGTTCCTCTGCTGCACAAATCACCCCACGACCAGAGAGAAACCCTTTACCCGCATGTGTGCCAGAGAGCCACCATTCTCATCTTCATCCAGACAGTTGCCTGTAAGTCAGAAAGACACATCCTCTTGCAGGTTTAAAGATTAAATTGAATTGTGTAGTTGACATGGGCTCATTCATAAGCCCTTAAGTGTTTGTACTGGTCTGTAAATTGATACTCTTGGAAGTTTGGTGTACTTTGTTTATGTATGTCTGCTTTGGTCTGGTTGCTCTCTATAGTGCAGCGCTACTGAAATTCGCTTGGGTTCTTTTGTCATGTCGTCCGCTGAAGTCAATAATCAAGGAACTGTAACAGAAACATTGGTAAGGTGACTAAATTAATGTGAAATATCATTCTATTGTTTGATTGGTTTTAATAGTCTTAATCACTTTTTTTTCAGGTGCAGTTAAGTTAGAAGTCAGATTTGACCAATACACATGCTTAACACTTCATTGTTATGCAACCTGTTGTGCTATTTTGTTCCTTCTCCTTTTTTATGAAAAATTACCTGGACTGTAAATAACTGTTTTCTGGTCAAGCACCCACCCAGTTTGTTTCTTTGTATGAATGTTTCGAAGGAATAAAACAACTTTTAAAATTGAAAATAAGTCACACAGAAACCTTTATTAATTGCATAAAAAGAGATTCAGAGCCCAAATATATGTTGCTTTTTTGGTCAGAATTCACACAAAAATCATGATCCTCTGCTCAGTTTCTGTGGTCAACAGTGCAGTTTCTTTGAATGGAAGACACTGACTGAGGTACATTGATTTTTGACAATGTCTCTGGCAGTTGCTCTATTTTTATCCCTAGCTGTTGATCTCTGCAGCTTTGTTTCAAGTGCAGGTTAGTGTTTTGAATTTTCAACTATTACACATTTGTGAAGTGTTAAAACAGTCTTTTGATTAGTTTACTGCTATTTACTGGTAACTGAATGCTACTTCCTGTTTCTGTTCATGCCTATGGTTACATATGTACAGTTAAAATAAAACATTTACTGTTGGATATTAGACAGCACTTGTGCATCTAACATTCTACTTACCAGTTAAAACATGACTATAAAATAATAAAAGTAGTTTATAGCAGTAGATCTGTTAAACACCCCAATGGCATACATTTCCTGATACCAGTGATTGTTTGTTATTGTTTGTTTGGCTCTGATTGTTATTTTGTTCATGTATGTCTTCAGTCATTTTTGTACATTATTTTGACCTCTATGATTAATACTTATTACTCCAGAATTTCTTAAGGAGAGTTTCTCCAGCTGATAGTTTACATTTAGGCAAATGTGTCTATAATAACCTGGTTTAATTCATACTCTTTCCTCTTCCCTTAGATAAAGATTAGACATAAGAAGAAAGAAATAGGGGAATATCAGTGCCAGTGGAATATATCAAGAATTTTTGCGATAGTAAAACATGAGATTCAGACAGACACAGTGGTTTTCTTTTTCTTTGTTCTGTTTGTATTGATGAATGCAATTAAAAGAGAAGATTTGACCATACAGATGCTTGTAACGTCATCATTGCTCAGATTGTAAATGAAAAGTTTTTCATATCAAGCACACATCCAAATCTTCACTATTGAAAACATTACATTATGCAATGAAAACCGTTTTTCATTGTATAGCTTTTTCATAGCCTTAGGAAATATTTACATTTATAAAGATAATTTCAAGGCACTTTAAAACAAATGCATTATTGATTTTTAGTTAAACATGTTTATATTTATTTTTAAAATGATACTAATTTAAATGCTTTGCGATAATAATAACAGATGGCCACTAGTGATAGCGCAGCAGCAGATGGCGCTATTGAGCAGGTCTGACCAGACAGTGAACAGCGAAGAAGAACAACACGATATTAATATTAATCGATTAGTGGACTACACTGATTTACTCCAGCTGCAAACTTTAACCAGTAGTTTTAAATGTATTGCCTAACCGATCGCTTCGCAGGAACAAATGTCTGTACTGACAAACGATTTTAATGAAACAAAAATGAAAAAAATAATCATTGGAATTGGTGGGTAAGCAAAATATTTATATGTAATATAAATGATTATATTTTCATTGTGCAGTCAATCGTATAAGAATGATAAGTCATAAGTAAACTTATGTGCTAGAATGACAAATGGAGGAAAGACCACTCTGAGTAAAAACCTTCACGAAGTTCTACGTAACAGCTGCGTCATTTCTCAAGACAACTTCTTTAAGGTATCTCATTCACCTTATATGAAAGTTCTGGTATGTGAAGTCCGTACGTTGATCATTTAGATCCAGATACATAGTTTCCAAGTCTTTATTCGTTTAATGTGTTTCTTTGTTCAGGATGAGGCAGTGGTCCCTGCTGATATCAATGGCTTTAAGCAGTATGACAGTAAGAACATGTGTACTGTTCACATTGCGACACACAAAAGTTTCCTTACAAACCTAATCTGGTTTTGCACCACACTGCATGTTTTAAGTGGTCTTCTGTGGTTTATATGGACACAGTTCTCAGAAAATAATGCACAGATGTGCTCTGCAGCTCTGGATGCCCTGCACATGGACAGGATGATGAGTGACATTGACTCGTGGCAGAAAGATCCTGAAAGCTTTATGAAAACTTGTGGTCTTAGAGTCACATCCACAGCTTCACAGCAAGCCAATGTGTTTGCTCTCATAGTGGAAGGCTTCCTCATTTTTAATTATGGGTAACATTTTTATTTTATTTCACAACCAAATGCAAACTAATAATAGAGGAGAGCCGTGCAATGGGCGCTGTTTTAGTTGTATTCTGTTTTGTGATTATCTAAAGCTCTTTTATCAAATAAACATAATATTTCATATATATTAATAGTTCATAAATATTTAATATCACTTCAGTAAAGAATAAACCATAACTGCTATTATGTTTTTGTTAATTAGTGTAAATGACCTCTAGATGTTTGTTTTACTTCTAGGTCCCTTAATATCTTATTTGACAAAAGGTTCTTCCTGCAGATCCCATACAACACATGCAAAGAGAGAAGAAGGTGGGAGCAGGACTTTGATGCGACTGCTTTCATAAACATCAGTGCTGTGACTGAGACTGACACCTTCATCTCTCTCTGCTCAATAGCTCAAGAACTTATGTGCCTCCAGATCCACCTGGATACTTTGATGGACATGTTTGGCCCATGTACCTGAAGAACAGAAAAGAGATGGAAGACGCTGTAAAGGACATAGGTAATGTTTAAGGAATGAAGTCACCTGTTATCGTGTGTTTTTTATATTTGTATTAAAAAGGCCTATGTAATGTCTTTGCACATTGTACAGTGTTTCTGGATGGCACACAGAAGCAAGATGTGTTGCTCTCCTCTGTTGTTGCAGACATCCAGGAAATACTGATGGAGCTGAATTGTCACGTGAGTAATGATGCTGCATACTAGACTTTCCTTAAAAGATTTAGTCATAAACAAGATTTCATTTCCATTTTTCCTCTATTTAAATGTAGAACAAATGAAGTAAAGCAGTTCTCAGATTACGTGTGGACCACTCTTGCAAGCTGTCACTACAAATGTAATATGAGTACAGTGTTTGTATATTAATTCCTTACTTTAAATCAAATTTGTTATTAAATTTGTAATAATTTTTTCTATTTATCCTAGTATTTACAAGCTAATGATTCCATTTCTAATTAAATGATAGATATATATGTGTATGTGTGTGTGTGTGTACAAAGATTATAAACAAATTGTTGAGTATTGTTTATGTTGTGTCAAATATTTGAGCAGTGACATATGACATATCACTCAATCTTGTCTGTGTGGGCTGGAGTATATAAAGGTTAGCAGTGCAGACATCAGTCACAGTAAGTCTGCTTTGAATAGAGGACACTGACTGAGATACACTGGTTTTCTGACTCTAAGCTATGTCTCCGGCTATTATTTTATTTTTATCCATAGTTGTTTGTCTCGGCAGCCTTGTTTCAAGTGCAGGTTAGTGTTTTTTGTGCTATAGTAGTTGTGTCAGTTTAGATCTTTAAACATTTAATCTCTTTTGTTGCTTATTTGAGGTTGGATTTTGTGCTAAGTGACAGCACAATTTATTTCGAGAAGTACATTTTTCATTGAAAACATTTTAATTTTACATGTATACATCTGATGTACAGCAATGTGGAGTCATTACTTATTATTAGTGATAGTTTCATCTCTTAACATGCTAAAATTAGAGTATATTACTGTACATTTGGTATAATGATCAAAACTGTTTTATTACCTGATTTGTTTTTTTAGATGAGAACAGATTTAAAGGTGAAAATTACACCATTAGGTGTTCGACAC
Source organism: Beaufortia kweichowensis (assembly GCA_019155185.1). Lineage (NCBI taxonomy): Eukaryota > Metazoa > Chordata > Actinopteri > Cypriniformes > Gastromyzontidae > Beaufortia > Beaufortia kweichowensis. Next base: position 7,299,961 of record CM032804.1, read on the forward strand.
CTCAGGGAGAGGCAGTAGGTGTATATTTGTACAACAGACGAGATGTACAGCGGGAAGTCCTGTATTACGATTTTCAGTCAGGTGATTTAACTGTTTATAAAGACTACGAAGGACGTGTTAATGTCATTAATGGAAGTATCCTGACAATCAACATCTTGAACCTTCAACTCAATGATGCTGGGGCTTACTGGTGTTCACGTATTTTACAACTTGATTTTAAATGTGAAATGACGGCAGACAACGGTGTTTTTCTTTTGGTAGACGGTATGTGTACGTTTTTTACTGTTTTTAATGTTCAGTATTTAATTACGAACTATAGACAACATTTTAGTGGAATTTTGCATATCTAATTGTATTACTTCACACACATTTTGTTGTTAGAGTAAATATCAGCAGGATTATGATCTTTAAATGTTTTTGATGTATTTTTGTGCATGGGTTTGACAGATGAAAATGTAAGGCAACCAAAGAAATCAATTGCATGTCTTATTTCCTGTAACCAAAAGATCAGTCTCAATTCTGGCTAGGCGTAAAGTATTATTTTGTTTGACAGTGCCATCGGCTGATGCATCTCTTTCCACTGCTAAACACTCCAACAGCATACATGATTTCCTGATACCAGTGACAGCTCTGACCGCTGGCAGTGTGCTGTTACTCTTACTGCTTTTGTTTGGAGTGTACCTCGTACCCAAGGTAAATGTCATACTTGGTTACATGAACATGTAATTTATATAAAAAAAACATGTGTATATTGTACAGTGATGACTTTAGATTTGTCTGTAGGTGTTATTTTGTTCATGTAGGCTACTGTATGTTTCCATCTGTTTATTATTTTGATCTCTGTCATCAATACTTAATTTTCTAACATGTGGGCAAATGTGTCTAAAGGTAATAAGCTGGTTAAATTAGTTCTATTGGTTTCCCCCTCAGATAAAGAAAAACATTAAAAGAAAGAAAGAAGAAAAATCATCTGCCAATGAAGTATATGTGGTCATGAACGTCCCCCGTGGGCCAGGAGACATTTAACACTCCAGTTCAGATCTGAAACTCAAAATACCCGACCAAAAAAAATTGAAATAAAAAAGTGTTCTAGGATGATAAAAATGAAGTAGTTTTTATAGTGTCATGCTTCAACATTATGTACAATAATAAAATCTGTTCAGAATTATGTAAATACTAGATGCTAGTGTCATAACGTCACAGTTTCACAAAGTTTCGGTTGTTTTTTTTTTTTTTATCTGGGTGTTAGACTTTGACTCATTTAGTTTTCAGTGTCGTTTCTGAGTCTGTAAGCATGTTTATCTGATATGAGGTTGGCTTTTTTTATGACCTGCTTTTGTACGCAGGTGGGTATTAGACATATTTGTTGTTAAGATGATATGCTTTCTTCAATATAACATCACTTTAAAAAGAATGTATGTATAACTTTATCAGATGTTTATCACCCTGACTAGTGAATGTGCTACTTTAGCCACAGCCTGTTGTTATTTTACTTGCTCTTTGTCTGTCTCGGAGGGGGCTTTTGCACATTTTACATTCAGACAAGAATGCAGATTTCCTTCTGCGGTGGAAAACATTTGTGTCAAGGAAACCTCTACCTCTTTGTCTCCATTCTCACTGAACATCACTTCCATCTATATCTGTGTCAAACGTGATCTTGCTCTGTTACCAGAAACAAAGCAAGAGAATATACGTGTTTGTACTATGCTGCCTGTAAATAATAATAATAATACATCAAAAATAAACATGTTGCCATTTGCTCAAAAATTGTACCATTGCTTTTATTTTTGTACTGTGTTAAACGTGTTTAATTGAGACTGGAAACATTTAACCATTTAAGATTTTGCTTTAGCAGCATGGTAAACAAGTTTTGAGCTGATGAGGATGTGGTTTACCATTTTTCAGTCAGAACATCTGTATATAAAGGTCACGGATGAGGCCATTGACTTTAGATGTAAACGGTGAAAAACTGCTTAGATTAGATAAAGAGTCACTAGTTTCGTCATCAATTTACGTAATCAAAGGCTATGATGGTGTTTAATAGTCTTTATGCATACTAAGCAAATCTAAACTGACCTAAATAAATGAGCTTGTGTGTGGGTACATTTACATTTACAAGTGACCAGTGGCACACTGTGACCTATAAAGGGTAAGGTGTCTTGCTCAAGAACACTTCAGTTGTTTTCTGCTGGTACTGGGAATCAAACAACCTTCTGATCACAATTCCAACTCTCTAACCACTAGTAATAAATGTCAACTGTCAAATGTTAGTAGAAAAGACAGCATTTTTTTATTGATTCATACAGTTGAATGTAATCAAATGGAAATATCTTATCAAAAAGGACATGAATGTACAGCCTTGGGGCACGCTTTAACATGTCACGTGATCTCTTTACGTAAATGGGTTGACGTCATAACTATAGAGTAGTGACTGAAGTCTGTATCATCTGAAGGAAATGAAAACTATATTTGTACAGTTTTAAAAGTAGATTAGTTTAGGCAGCCTATATTGTTTTTTTTACTTGATATGAATTTGATTATTTAGAGTATGTTATGTATTAGAGTGATGTTTGAATATTTATTACGTAATCACACTGTTTAACACGCTATTTAATACATTGTAAACTGTTAAAGACGTGGTGTTGTCCAAAAAAGTAGCCTACAATTTATTATATAGCCTATCTTTCGTCAAGTCCCCGTGATGTGATTCACCATCTGATTCGTGTGTATTTCTATCGTGAGGCGGAGTTTAACCCACAGGTGTGTGTATGAACAGGTAAACCTGGAGGTGTGTGTGGCACTTACAGTCCTCTATACAGACGCTTTAACGTAAGTGCGCAAGTCGATAACATTAACAAAAGTCGATATATTTCGTTCCTGGTTCACGTGTGCTGTACAGAGTGTTTTGAAGGGAATTTTTCCGCAACGATCAAACATAGATGTTGCGATCTCAGATCCGGACCTGATAGACTGAAGTGAAGATCCTCAGGAGAAAAGTGGCCTGTGAACATGAAGAAATCATATTCTGGTGAGTATATGTAGCTACTGTTAAACTCCTGCCGTCATATCTGCTTTCATATCAGTACACAATGTCAAAGTGAAAGCAAACTGTAAGTTCATTGTCGGTGTGCCACCTTAACAGTTTATTAATATTGTATGTACTGTATATGCATCGTTAGTATTACTACAACTAAAGTTTGTTTTGTTATAATCAGGACAATTGACGTACCCACACATGATTTTATGTAATAAATATTTATATTAAAATTAAATAAGATAAAAGACAATGTAGGATTGTTTTGCTGTTGTGTCTCTATTATGGGCGGGTCGATATTGTTTTTTTGTTGTTGTTGTGAAAAATCCAGTATTACTGTCTAATCTGCACTATTAATAAGATTTGCATGTTGTGTTACTGATTTTGAATGATACAAAGCATGCACATTAATATTTTAAGCATATTATGAGTGACTTACTAGTGTACTTTAGTATGCTATATTCCTAGAAGTAAACCTCACGGTTAGTGTATGACTAGAAACACTCAGTATGATCCCACCACCTCAGTTGTATGTTTTTTTTAACAATGGTGGTGTATTGTGACATGGACAACACTTTATCATAGGGTCTGTGGTCCTGAATTGCGATATGTCCTGTTTCGTTGAGCGGCGAAGCCTGGGGCGCTACATAAAGCCCTTCCATTGAGAACAGCCGCGTGTTTCCTTCCCTGTAATCTCAACAGACGCATAAGGCGAACTCTCTGTGTACACAATGATTTGGCAGGAATGTAGCGTTTCCTCGGGCCTGCCAAAGTCATTGTCACAGCCCAACTCCTCTCGCACACATGTTGGATCATGTAATCCGTCAGTACTTTTTCTCTTTTGCTCTCTGGCAGCACATTCTGCCGTGTGTTTGTAAAAGCTGACCTCATTCAGAGAACATCCCTCAAGTGCAACCTTGGCCTTCAACAAATAGATTGCAGGAGGACCTGCAAGAAGGACTCAAAAGCCATTTATATAAGTGCTGTCACATTTGAGAGATTGATACACAACCCTTTGAGTTGTGTGTACGTATGTGCTGTGCCATGGACTTTAGGTCACGCCCTGAGAACTTGAGGTAAATCAGTAACTCACAATGAGACGTAATTAAACACCGGCGCTAGGACAAGAGTCCTTAAGATCTATTTAAAAAAGGGCTGCATAAATCACATATTAAGATTCAAACTTGTGCACAAAATGTGAAATTGTAATCGAAAAGTTTTGTCACCTCTATTTTTAGCTTCAGAGTGTCTAGTGCACAACAAGCGTTATGCATGACACTTCTGCATGTCAGATTTTACGCTTTCCATGTGCAAGATCTTATGTGAAAATATATCTCCCCTGTCTCATCTGAAAATGAATCATTACGGCTGGATGAATGAATCTCTTTGTTAATCCTTTATTTTGGACGATTGCCCAAACCAGCTTACCGAGGCAATAGAGACTCTGCACTATAACACATTTTTTTTATCAGTTTCTGGCTCCTTCGCCTTAACTCCCCGCCTTCTCTTTCCTGACCTGCCCTGTCATCAGTCGGGCTGACAGGTGAGTCAGCGGCAGCACAAACCCACTGTGAAATTAACTCAGGGCAAGGGTGCTTGGAAATTCCTCACTGCTTTCCGAGCTGTTGATCACAGTGATTTTCAGCATGCATCACATGTTTCACATGGGCATGAACATCATCTCTTATGACAGCCGTTGATATGACACTGAAACTGACAGATGGTTTGGTCTTTCTCACCTCCTCCGTGACTCTCTGTCTTTGTCACTCAAGACTCAGATTGTTGGCTTTCTGATTACTGAGTGTGGACACAGGAATGCGGTGGATTGATAATGGCACTTCATCTGGCAGGGTGTGTGTGAAGACGGGAACTTTCACAAACACTGCAAGCTGGATCCTCATTTCCAAAAATGTTCTGCTTTGTGTATTTTAACATCTCTTGGAGTTTTTTACTTCCACTGTTGCCTCTTGTCATATTCACTTTTGAGTGCTGTAATTTCTTTATTTTTCCATATTGTAAAGCTGCTTTTGATTAATGTGTAAAAATTGCAATACAAATAAACTAAATTGAATTAAAATAAAATGATTATTTTATATATTTGACCATATGGCAATATGGAATTATTTAGATATTTTTTACTTGTCTATTTGCAGCATTTTCTTTATTTCTCTCCTAAGAATATAATATTATTAATATTAATATTATAATATAATTTAAGAATATAAGCCTCTTAATACAATATAAATGAGCAGAAGATACTGTATCTTATTCAAACCAAAGGAAGTGACCCTATAATGTTATTGCATAATCTCTCCTCAATTATTAGGGAATAACTTTGCTCTCTATGTTTGGTTTGCCTTTGACCTGACTGTCAACTATTTAGACAATAGTTCAGGGACCCTCACACACAAAACCTCACACACACACAATTTGAAATCAATATTATTGTTGCCATTTACACGGAGATATCTGCATTTGATTTTGCTCAGCTGTGAAATACATATATGCAACAATGCAAAGCCAATGGACAGATCTGTAGTGTGTATGGACTGTACTTAGACACTGTAAAGTGAATGTTTAAGTGCTACTTTAAGTAAGAGATTATAAAGGTGAAGCTGTTATCACATAAAATCAGTTATAATTCACATGAATTATTACGACAGGTTAATTGAAAGAAAAGACAAAGGTAAAAAGATGGCAGTGTAGGTGTCAGGCAGGCCACATTTGAGTCTGTGTGTTTGGCAATGCCGGCCTGTTCAGTCATGTCTCAATGTTATGTGAGGGGACCCCTTATATTTACATAGAAAACAACCAAAATGATCTCACCCTTCCTTATCTCTGTGGTGTGTCAATAAAACTGAGGAGATTTTCAACCACTTCATTAAATGTGAGTTCATTTTGTCAGCAGTGTTTACCCTGCAGGAAGTATTTGTTGCACTTTATATTGTGTGTTTGTTTTCACACCAAGTCTGTTTTCATCTTTATTGTGTGAATAGTTTCTTCCATTTAGCCTGTGGCTTTTCTTCCATTTTAGCAAAAAAAGTTGTTGGCAGGAAAAAATTTTATGTTCTTTAATTGTGAAAAAACACTTTGTTTATGCCTTATTTTCGCCAGTTATACTAATAACGTTTATTGATTTAGTTTTGACTGATTTAGTTTTCACACAGGTCAGCTTTCAATCATTTGCTTGTAGATATTTCAATAACCCAGGTACCTTTTGTGAAGTCCATGCCAGCTTATATCTACTTTTGATTAGTGTCAGCTTTTGTCCATTGGACTAATTTAGACAAATGTTAGACAAATTTGTATCTATTAAAATGTTGCTGTTTGTTGGATGCCTGTGATGCATGTCACTAACAGTTTCCTTAAAACAATTTGATGACCTAGTTGCTCCATTGTGCAAGATTTATTAGAAACTCTCTGTCATGTTCAGGGCTGCATCAGATGTCAGTCTTACCAGATGCTTGTTAATGTTTTTATGGCATTAAACCACAGAGCCATTATCTAGATTCCTCTGTATTCAAATCTTACTGACTCACCACAGTTTCAGGAAAGAGTATCTGGCAGTGTTTAGCAGAAACGCTGAATAAACCTGCACATCTGTATGGTAACTAATAAATGTCTTGTCAACACTGACGCACAGTTACTGCTATTTATGTGGCAGTTGTCATAGTTAGTTACCTTAGTTAGTTACAAACAGGAAATTCACACGTTCAGCGGTGCATTGCAACTAACACTTCAGTACAGACTTGACCTTTGCAATACAGTAATGAAAAAAAAATCACAATGCAAAATTTAATGTTCCTTAAAGGTTGAATTTTCTTTAAGCATGTTATAATTTCATTCACTTCATTCTTTATTTCATTTTAGAGAATATGGCGTGGAAATGTTTTTTGTAACAAAATTATTGTTCTCACTTTTCGCATTTTTTTTAATCTTTATCTCATGCGTTTGTTTCAAACATTAATGTACTTTAAATGATTATATCCTACAATGGTATTGCACATTTATCTAGGCACATGACCTACATTACCAAACCAGCGCACACATGGGATATTTGTTTGACCTTCTCACTACTGACTCATCTCACTACTTTACTTCACTTACCTTTATGAATATAAACAGTTACTTTTTTCCTACATAATGTTCCATGCATTTCCACACTGCTATTGACCTTATGTTTCTCTATTCCAGTAAAGACTTAATAAGTCATAAGCATTTGATCCCTCTCTCTGTGTTTGTGACCCATCTGCCTTGATTTTGCAGACACATGCAGCCCATGTTAAGTGGGCAGAGCATCATTTATTTGATGTCTATTCCTAACCCATCTGCTCTGCTCCATTTCTTCTGGACATTGTGTTCTTTGTCTCTTCTTCAGTGTCCTTCCTTCTGCAAGTACTGATCACTGATTCCTAATTTTGTTTCTTTTATGTCTTCTGTGCTGACAGGCATCGCTCGGTCCACCAGTGGCAGGATGAGAAGGCCAGAGAAAGGAGATGCAACCAGTCCCACTGGTACTAGTAAGTGGTCATGTTTATACTCTGGCTTTTGTGTATTCTGACACAGTAGTGCCATACAAAGTCAACTGCAGTAACTACAGAGAAATGACAGAGAAAGTAATCTTTAGCTGTATGTAAACTCAATGTAGGTAATGTAGATTACATTTGTGTCATATTTGTGACAGCTAAGAGAAATTAATTCAGGTATTTAGTCTATGTAAAAAAACTGTTTGAAACCAGATACATTTTTTACTGTGCACACATTTTTATTTTCCTTAGTTTCAGCATTGATGTAGATTTATTGACATCTTCAAGAGTCATTTTTGGATACGTATGTATATGAGTGTGTGTGTGTGTGTGTGTATGCATGCACCATCAGGTGTTGTTTATGCTTTGAAAACATCTCCGTTTTTATGAACATAGACGTGTGCACCTCTGTACATATGTGGTCAGCGTGTGAATGTGCGTATATATGTCTAAAAAAGTGTGGTAATACCTCACCGCTGAAGCATCCTCTCGCAGCGGGACTGCTTTTGCAATGTCAGCACATCTGCATATGGGGGCTGGTTTTCCACCCAGAGAGATCTGCATGAGCTAAATAAACAAAACATGCACATAAACACATGCTCACAAATAACACACACTGGGTCTGGATTGATATCTCTTGTGCTTGTGTGTATTGTGCAGGTACATTTTAGACATCAGGTTTTGTTTTATAGCAGCTAACCAACTTACTTATTGTGTGTGGGTGTATATAGAAAATGGGAATATGTCTATGATTTTCTTATTATTACTCATGATTTTGCATTTGTATCTATTCCTACAACATTGTGTTGCCATTATGGTAGCCACATACAAAAGGTTTCTTTTGAATTGGTCGGAAGATTGTCTCACCCAAATTCGCCATTATAAGGATTAAACTAATTAGACATTCATTGAATGTCTAATTTTGGAGTTTTTGGAGTATTTACATTAGCATTGAAATGTTTGAGTACATAATTTTATTAAGTAACATTTTGGAATATTACAATTCTCAAATGTTCTTTGCTGTCTTAATTTGCTTTTAACATTTAAGAGTTCTCTTTTATGACCTTTTCTTTTCTTTGGGTGGGATTATGACCAAATTTAACCAACTGTTAATTCTTTGATGGTTTTGGGTCTGTGGTTCTATTTACAGTCAACTCAAGAATGTAATGTTTTATTTGCTTTTGGACTCATTTTGTGGACAAATATAAACACTTTACTGTACTGTATGTTGTGGACCAAACAGAGATGTTTATTGTTGAAAAGAACATTCCCATTAGATCAAAGAGTATCATAGTGTGTGTATGATTGCGGAAAACAAAAGAAATTCTGATAACGTTTGTGTGTTTAAGATGTCAGAAGTCCTTAAGCCCTTATATAAAGCACACATTGTGCTAAACATCTTTGACCGCTGTAATGGTATGCTGAGTGTTGTCCTCTGTGACATTATTGTGTAAAATGTGTGTTTGTGTTTTTTTCTATTTAAGAATTCTATAGGTTAGCAATACATTTTCCCTATTCCTAACCTTTGCAAGCACCACAATGTGACATCATCACGGTGAAATCTCTAGACTCTGCTGACTTCTCTTTGTGTATTAGTGTGTCATGTGCTGCTAGCACACCCTATTGCTCGCCAAAACTGTGACACAGCCTCTCTTTGAGGTCTGTGAAATGTCATGTGTTTGGGATGTTAAGGCTAGGAGTGGGTGTAGATCTATGAACTCTCTCATAGAGGCAGTATTGTTCCTGTGTTAGGAGGTTCTTGGAGAGAATGCTTTACAAATCTTCGATATACAAATCTACAAATTATTGGTTGACATTTCTTAGTACAAAGCTACAAACACAAAACAGTCCGTCAGCTCAGTATATCAGCATTTGTATACTACTTTTTGTTTGTGCGCCATTTTCTGTTTTATATGGTGGTATTGTTAAAGTTTAAGTATGTTTTTCCCATCATAACTGTACGGTGTTTATGTTAAATTCTCATATTCCAGTTTAATAAGGCAAGGCGTTTGGGTGACAATTGGCACAAGAGGAGTGTTTGGGAAATCTGCTTGAGAACAAAAGTTTGTGGGTTTGATTTAAGCGGACACATATACTGATAAATATCTACTTTAAGTGCACTTTATGTAGTTGAATGTTGGTGGATGAGTTTTAAAATCTAAGACAGCAGACTATTAGAAGCACCAAAGACTAAAACTTTGAAGAATGAAATCTTTGAAGTGCTTTGACTGATTCATAGAATCTCAGCTGTTTTCATGGAATCCATTGTTTACCACGGTAAATGAAATATGAGGCCAGTTTACTGAATTTTTGAGTGTGTTTTGACATCTTGACCAAAGTGTGTATTTCCACATAAGTATTTAAGCCCCTCTCCCATCTGCCTGCTCGTGGAATGACCCTGGACCTCCCCAGAAGGATAAGCCAAAGGTCATTCTCACTTCCTGAACAAAGCCACATCATCCTACTCCAAACACTGGATTGCTAAAGGAAGACTGCATACTTGAAATTAGGCAAGGTATGAATTTGTTTGTTTATAGTCTAAGTAAGTGTTTGGATGTTTGTTTTCAAGCGCTCTAGGGTAGTGTTGGTCATCTCCTCCAGCCTGTCACTTGTGGACGAACACATGCCAGGAAATCAGAGGGCAGTCCTGGATTCCTCAAGTCAGCTGAGAGAAGATATTTTAGGAAGACACACTCCTATCACATGTCCTTGGGTTTCCATCTCACACACAATGCTTCCTCAGTATCAGAGGACAGAGCCAGAAAGACTGAGAGAGAAGAAACGGGAAAAGTAAAGGCAACAAAAGCAAAAGAAACTCCATATGATCAGCACATGGGTATGCTGTAATTCTGTATCCGCTCATTATAATGGCACACGGAAGAAATTAAAGAGGAAAATTGAGGAGTAAAGGAGCGAGTGAGAGAGAGTGAGAGAGAGAGAGAGAGAGAGAGAGAGGGAGAGGGAGAGGGAGAGGGAGGGAGAAGCCAGAGAAGAGTGAAGGAAAGCAAACAAGGAGGAGAAAGCGCTGGTGAGCTGCGAGAGAAAGGGGGAAGTCCAAAAAAAAACGGTTGGAGAGAGAGAGGCTACATGTGGCAGAGGAGGGTGTGCTCTTAGCCATGGAGGGGGACAAAATTGCAGGTAAGAGACCGGCTTACTGGCAAACACACGCTTTTGGAACATTTCCCAAAGGGCTTTTTATGTGCTGAACGCTGGAGTATATAGTGTGGTATTTTCCACTGCTTTATAAAAGAGAGAAGTTGGTGGTTTGTAGGGCAGTGCTCCTGTGTTTGTCGCTTTAGCTTGGATCTGGATTACTCTGTGTGTTAAAAGCTTTGTGGAGTTTATTGGGGCTCAAGAATTAATTTTAATATGTATTTGCCTTCCTCGCATTTAAGTATATATTTATATTTTTAAATAAATTAACCTAACTTTTTTCAGTTTTAAGCTTTTAACAAAAGACAGATTTTACACTGTACTACTTTTGTCCCTGGTGGCAGCGCAGGCTGATGTAAGTTTGTAAGATTTTCCGTTGACAGGGCTGGATTTTCCATAGGCTTTGAATGGAAACGGGAACCCGCTCATCAGGCTGTGACAGCAGGCAATAAAGACAGCTGTGTGTGTGTGTGTGTGTGAATGAAATGCTCTCAGATGCTGAATCAGTGCTATGGTGTGTTTGGGACTCTGGGAGTTATAAAGGATTACAGAAAATTACAGCGCTGTGATTTAGCTTTAAATAAATAAACGCAGTATATAATAATGGCCTTTATGTTGTATTTGAGGTGACACACCTGGTGAACTGACCGACAGGATAAATACATAAGGAATGACCCTCATGATCTCCATGACCTCACAGCAGGTCCTGAATCAGTTCTGAGCTTGTCAGCCATTAGTCCAAACTGGTCTATAATTGATTTAACAGGAACTGAGTCAGAGAAACAGAAGAGAGCAGTATAGACAATAGGAGGACTCTTTTATAGAATAATGCATGATTCTGAATGAAGGCTACTGTATATTCATATATCATGCTTTTACATGGTACTTTTAGGCACCATTATTAGCATGAAAGTTTTTGTTAGTGGTAAACTGAATGTACAGTTTCATCAGTCAGAGCTATTTATTAGAAAAGACAGACAGGAAGACTGAGGGACATGGAAAACAGGAAGTGGTGAATAAGAGAAATGATGTAAGAATGGACCTTCGTCACATTACACTGCATTATTAATTTGAAGCAGTGTTTCTTAAAGTGTGGGCCGCGCCCATCAGGAAAACACATGGAGACGATGAATCAGAGTTGTGTTTGTACCTGTGTTTTAAACAAAGTTACATATTGAGTTGTACAATGCAAGAAATTACACATGATTGATTCTTCCTGTTGGTTTAAAGGGGGTGTGACCAAAAATGATTTTAAAGAATTATACAACTGTCTATTAAACAGATTGAACTCTTCAAGGTCATAGATCATTTCTAATTTTCATAGCTCTTTCTTCCTGGAGAATAGGCTGTCTACTAAAATGTTTTCTGAAAAGATGTATTTGTTATATTACAGTATATTGGGAAAACAACACCAATGTGCCACACAGTACAAAACATTAAACAGACAAACACTTCTGACCTCTTTTACATCCATGTCAAATTATAAAATGATGCCCAGGGTTTCTTTTGGTGTTTATTAAGATCATGGATTTGATTTCAGAAGATAACTGAATGAGATGTGATAGAAAAAAGCCTCTGTCAAGTGCATAAATGTGAAAAGCCACAATGAAAGTGGTGAAAGCTTTTTTTAGCTATCTGAGAAACCATAATGCAAACAATCTCTTCTCACTGCATGCATTTATCTTATTCGCCTTGAATATGTTTACACACTGGCGCCTTACAGATAGCAGACCTCACTGTTTCACACCGTTTTATCCTTTACAGAAGAAAACAACTAACTGCATCTCACAGTTGAACTTTGCGTCTTCCGTTCTTTTATGTTTCAGTTAGTCGTGAAAGCAAATAGCAATAACAATAATAGAAAACAAAGGCATCAGTGAACATTATAAAACATGAAAGAGTTCAAGGCCATTTATAACTCATGCAAGCAATGAGCAAATATAAAAAGAACAATGTCCTGTCTAGTCTTGTTTAAAACTGCTCTAAGACCAACTGTATTTTAGACTCACTTAACATGTTTTGTGACTTTACCACCCTCCATGTTAAATAGCTTTAATTGGGATACTGAGTCTCATGTGAATGGACATAGTTTTAAGCATACGTTTTCAGGAGAAATTTAGGAAAATTACAATTAATTAAGCAATGACTGAGTACACATATGGGGATTATTTGAGCATAATCTCAAACACAAGACATTTGGTAATTGTAGATGTGTGTGATTTGGCGACTCCTGTGGCCAAATAATGAACTGAACAGAATATTTAAAATCACTTCAGTCCAGGTTGACTGGTATTTAAAAAAATAATAACTTAAAAGTGTAAACAGATTTTCAAAAGTTTGAAGCATTTATAACTGATAAATATTCTGAGATTAAAATGCTCTCTGATATGACCTGACTACATGACACCTCTACAAAGGCGTGACACTGTTGAGGCTGTTTGCACACTTCACTGCTCACATCTTGCAGCATTACAGTTTTTTTTGTAGTTTTTCATCAGTTATTCCTTGCTTCTTAACACTTTTTGAAAAATGACTTCAAGTGAGATTTTACGCTGTTATTATTCTTTCAGATAGTATTTGTGAATATGTAGATAAACTTTTGTTTTGTTATTTATTCTCTGTCGTAACTAAATATACCAAGAGTGTTAAAACCTAGTAAGCTATCAGCCAATCCTCTTTATCAACAGAGGCCTCTGTGAAGCAAGACTTGTCATCCTAACACATATAAAATCTCTATAAAAACACAAGAGCAAAACAGGAAGAGAAAGAAACTTGTGAATAAAAGTAACAAGAGATTCAACAAGACCTCTTCTGTGTGCTCATGTAAAAAACAGAGAGAGAGTTTTCTGTTTACATACAGACAGTATCTTGTTGTACAAGTACATTTGGAGGTTTGGGTCAGGGTATGAAGTTAAAGCTTTATTTCACCAAATTCAATGGCTGGAATTATACCCTCTACAATAACAACATCATGTGTCTGTGTCTTTACACGCGCTACAATTGTGTTTTGTGTACTGGTCCGAGCAGGTTTCTTATCTGTTCTTGTAGCTCAATTGGTATTGCGCTAGCAGTGTAAAAGTTGTGGGTTCGATCCCAGGAAACAACATGCTGATATATGATGCATCGTAAGTCGCTTTGAATAAAAGTATCTGCCAAATGCATAAAATGTAATGAGGTTATACAGCAGCGAATTTTTCAACCACTACTGTACCATAGCCGCACCAGCCAAGTGTTGCTGATGCATCAGACCAGCACAAACCAACACAAAGCAGACCAGGAGAGTCCAGAATAATCTGATTTGAGATGACAAGCAGTGTGTAAACATGCAGGAGCTCTGGGAGGAGTGGAAGTCAGACTAAATTTAGACAATTTTTACACATCTTGCCAATTCTCAACAAAATGCTTTAGATCTTATGTGCAGGCTTACCCAAATGGAAGGTAAATAATTATTTACATTCTGCAGTGCGCACTGTGGTATGTCAATCTGAAATAAGTTATTGGTGCGGACAGCATGTGTTTACAAAAGCCTGTCTCAGCCTGGTACAGATCCTTATGCCCCATAACGTCTGTGAGATCTCACCGTCTGAAGCAAGAATCAAACCAGTGCTAATATTTTCATTCTTCAGTTTCTACATGCAGGAGGTGCTAGAAATCAAAATAACATTCTTAAAAGTGTCAAATTTCACATTTGTCTCAACATTTTATGTTATAGTGACATCTAGTGGTTATAATTTATTGACTATTTCTAGTGCTAGTTGCTTTTTGATGTAGCCAGAGACATCTTTTTAATTGATTCATGAATATAAGATGACCGCCAATTTACATATACAGTAGTTCTAACTTATTATAAAAGAGATAAACAGGCATTAGATATATCATGCCAACTGTTTACTGTATAGATGGCAGAGGCTTCTGTTTGAATACCATTTCAGGTTATACACAAACTGTCTTTCACTTCCCATCTGGATTTGTAGTGTGCAGTATACAGTATGTGTTTGGACATCTGTTTACAAGGGCCTGCATGGTGTTTGCATTAGACATGCCTGAAGAGATGTGAAATCTGCTGTATGATTAGTTGCATACAGCTTGAATTTCCTGTTTTTGTAGGCTAAGGTCCACAACGCTTCAGCCATCACTGCAACATGTAACCCCTTTATTTCCGACATCACTTCTCTGCTCTACAATCATCTAACAGTGTGTCACAGTGTTACAAAAAGAGGAAGACTTCCTTCTGGGAGATGCTAAAAACCCAACAAACCGGTCGCACAGCGTCATATCTGCAGTTAGCCGATCAAATCTGTAAAAGTGCTTTAACCAGCTCTTCAACTTTATAGTTAAAACCTAAACTGTTGTTTTCTGAGTGTGGTGTGTAGTTTAACTGTCTATACCAGAACAATGAAAGTGTGGTACTAGAAACAGAGCTCTGATGGAGTCCGGGCGAGAGATGAGGTCACTGATTTATGACGCCCAATGGTTTCAGCCTCCTCCTCATTTTTATAAGAAACAGTGGTGGTGGCCTCAGGCAATAGATGTGCTCAGATTCAGGAAACTACTGTGGAAGCCGCAAGCGTAGACGTGCTCTCCTCAGGGAATCTGATGAAATGTGTGCTGCTGTCAAGAGCTGAGCAGCCCTCCATTTCTTGCATGATCTGTAGTTTTATTGAAGGGTGAACAGCACAATCTGAATGAGTTTAATCTAAAAATACTCACGTTATCTCTTCTAGGATTGCGTAAAGACTCCCGTTTCAGTGTGTGGGTGTGTTGGGGAGTAAAACTTGAGTATTTACTTGAATAACTGTGAGCTAGAAGCTGAGCAATTCAGTAAGAGGAGAGAGAGGGTGGAGAGAGAGAGAGAGAGAGAGAGAGAGAGAGAGAGAGAGAGAGAGAGAGAGAGAGAGAGAGAGAGAGAGAGAGAGAGAGAGAGAGAGGGCGGGTGTGGGGGGTTGTCATCGCTTTCTCGTTCTGAGGTCTGCTACGTTCAGAGAGCTGGAGGAAGTGGGAAAAACTAAGTTGGTCCTTTAAGAAAGTCGTGGGCTTGGATCTGGGGACTGCTCCGATCGCTTTCTTTTTTTCCCTGTTACCTCCTAATTTGGGATTTGTTTGGGAGCTGGAGAGCACAGAGTCTGTGAGAGCTTTGCCTTGCTGGGAAAGGTTGCTTTGATCTCTCAAAGTTTTCTTCAAAATGTCTGATTCTACTGTAAATGCGCATTTGGAGGGAATTATCTCAGACTTTGAAGGTTTGTGTTTATTTTTTTTATGAACTCTGTAAAACACACAGTTGGGATTCATTCTTAGTGCTTTGCATTTTAAAAGACCAACGAAAAGTTTAAAATGCATCACGCACATATCAAACTAATTTGGAAGTGGTATTACAACTTTTTATATTTGTCTGTCTGCATTTCTCATCTCCTCCCTGGAGTCTTGATTTCTATAGCTGTGTGTGTGCTGTGTTTATGTCACGCTCGTCATGTGGCTGTCTGGAGCGCGCGTGTGTCTGTTTGTCCTACACAGTGTGTGCTATTGACTTTTTTCTGTGAGTTATACACACTAAGCCAAGCATGACAGGAAATGTCCTCGCTGCTATAAAATGAAAGCAACTTTAAACAACAAGCCGTCGGTACACTCAGCAAAGCTATAAGCATAACACCTGGCTGCCCTCATTCCCATCTCTATCACCTCCTATTGCTCAAGCTTCACGTTTCTGTCTTTCATTGTTTCATCGCTATGCTTCTGGCATTGATTTACTCTGTCATCCTCTCTTTCCTATCCTCCCTCTCTGCCTTCCTCTCTCAACACCTCTCATCCAGCTGCGAGAGACCCTCACACCTCTTCTGTCTGTCTTGTGCACGTACACATAAGACACATCCCCACATGCCTGTTTTTCACTGTCATCACTGCTTATGTCTTGAAGAATGCAAAAGATATGTGGCAAATATCGGATGAAATCAAGTGACTAGATTGGTGGATTGGAGCACCATGTGTGTCGAGGCAGGGTGGTGACCCGGCTTACCCGGAAACGGGGCTTTAGCTCTTCTCTGAGCCTGTGCACCTGGCTGCTTATTCCTCAACATACACACTGAGACTATCCATCTCAAATGGAAAGAAGCACTTGTCAGGAGAAGTGAATAGATATTTGTGTGTGAGCGACAGAAAAACAGTGTGCTCTGGCTTTGTGCTAAAACTTACAGATGGAGGGAGGAAATTCCACAGAAAGTGCTGAATTTTGCGGGTGCCGAAAATGGCCGCTTTGCCAGACGTGGAGTTTCTCTGTGTGTAGACCTGTCTTTATGGACAGCATGACCAGACCTTAAATGACGAAAGGTCAGGTCCACATTGCACCTTACTGTGCCAAATAAGAACTCACCAGATTGACAAAGTACCAGTTTTGTGTGTGATGTACATCAAACGGTCAGCAAACAGACTGCGGGCAGACCTTGGGCGTGTCGACTGTGGCTGAAACTAAACGTACAAAGAAGTGTAAACAAACACATTCAGTGTCACTCGTGGGTAAATAATACACAGAAAGTATTCGAATGAACAAAGAAACAAAAACATATTTGTTTAGTCATATGTATGGGTTCAGAACAAGACTATTCTAGAGAGACAGAAGTTTTTATGTGTGCTTTATGTGTGCTCTGGAGGACCTAAATTGGCAGTGCTTGGTCATTTTAGGGACACATGACTATTTCAAACCGGGGCTCATTACATTGCAAACAAATCAGACATCAGTATGGCTACAGAACTTTCATTATGCTGTGACCAAACCACTTTCATGTTGTTGCATGTAAAGCTAAATGTTGTGTCTAAATCCACCATCAAGCATTGCTATTTGCAGAACTTGTAGGCAGGACTAACCACATTGTAAAGAGAAGTATGTACTTCATAGTGTGGTTGGCTGCAGCTTTACTTTAGGGTTGGAAATGTGTCTCACTGCTGTATATTCACATGCTCATTAGTTTAAGTTAATGAATTTCAGTGTTCTCTGCTTCATAACGTGTTTTTATCTGTAAACAGATAAAACCTTTTAGTAGAGGAGACCTGCTGGCCATCAACAATATCATTATCACCTTACTGCTTACGTCCTAACATCCATTTTACACGTGTGAAACACTGTATTTGTATTGTAAAAGTTCATTGTAATTATAAGAATTGTTGCTGTTCTCTTGAAGTTTAATTTATATATTGCTAATGCTGTAATTCTGTATGGTCTTCACATGATGTGTTATGCTTTTCAATTAATATACAATTTTTTTCTTTGTGTACATAAGCACATAAAAAGCATGCAATTAAGCATTAAAATGCCCAAAACTGCCAATCTCCAGTAATTAAATCACTGTCAGTGTGAACATCATAACTTGTGAAATTATAAACCTATTGAAACATGTGGTTTGTGCATGTGTTGTGGTAAGCAGTCACAAGACTATAGTTCACTGGCATTTGTAACTAAGAGGATATTAAAGGTTTTCATTTATAAACAATATGAATGTCCTCGAGGGTATTATAAATGCATAAAGATGCAGCTAACATATTGCTGTAGATGTGAATGTGGGACTGTTATGAGCATTGGTTTAACCACAGCTAAAGTTAGACAAGGTGATTTGAGCTCCAAAATTATTTCGCTGCTGTTTTAATGTGTGAGTGTTTGTGTGGGAAAACTGTCCAGAAGGTAATTAAAAGTTGCGTTGTGTCATATCAGTCTTGGGTTTCTTTTAAATTATTTTATAGTTTCATGGTGAGTCCTGTAAAGTTATTGGTAATTCCCTGGCCTTGAAGAGGAAACCAAGTTTTTATACGTCACACACAACATAGATTCTGCCGCAGTTACACTCATTTACGTCTTTACACAAAAAAACCCTCCAAATATACTGAAAAAGAAAACCAACTACTGTCCACTCTAAAGAAGTGTGTCTTTGACTAAGATAAATGGACGCATTTGGTAGGGATGCATTTTCCACAAAGAAATATGCATTCCTGCTGAACTAACTCTTACATGAACTTACACATGCACTTTTAAAAATAAAGGTGCTTCACAATGCCATAGAAGAACTATTTTTGGCTAAATGGTTCCATAAAAAACATCTGCAGAACCTCTCTGTTTTACAAAAGGTTTCAAAAAACAAAAAAAGTTGAATGGTTCTTTGGGGAACCAAAAATGGTTCTTCTGTGGCATCTTTATAGCACTTTTATTTTAAGAGTGTGGGAAGCCCCTTTCTCTAACCTCTTATGCCTGGCTCACACTACAGGATTTTTAGACCGATTTAGCCCCGGCTTTCCTCTCCCGAGAATCAGAGCAGAAATCTTGTCGAGCACCTCGATCGGTCCCGATGTTCGACGCAGCTTGTCTCGTAATGTGAGGCGTTCACAGATCGAATCTTGCACCTCCCGATCTGCTCGCACAAAATCGGGGCCGCCCCCGATTAATATCAAACATGTTTGACATTTAGGATTTTAAATCGGGATGATGACGGCTATGATTACGTCAGTACATTCATAATAGCCAATAAGAAAAGTCTACAAGGAGACGGAAGTGACGAACATTTTGAAATGGCGACCGCGAAACCTGTAGTACGTACCCGTTGGACTGCAGAGATGGAGGAGCAACTTGTTGAGATGTGGCAACAACATGATTGTCTATTTAATGTGTCTCGCTACAAACAATAAGTATCGATACAGCAAGTTGTCGCGCTACAGTATCCATTTCATTTACATCCGCTTTTCCGCGTCTCCTCTAGATCACGTGAGGCGCTCCCTCTGGCATGATAATCTTAACAACATCTTGTAGTGTGTGATGCTCCGAGAATTTCAAATCTTGTAGTGTGTGCATGTTTAAGATCTGAGGGTAAGATAATCTGCAAAGATTCTCATGTGTGTGCTGCAACCAGATTTCATAATCGGTTAGGATTTTAAAAATCCTGTAGTGTGAGCCAGGCATTACCTCTATACTGTAGATCACCGGCATACGTGTGAATGAATCTGTGGGTGTTTGTATGTGTGTGTTTACCCAATGCTGCAGCTGTGTGTACTGTGGGAGAGAGGGAGAGAGAGAGAGATTTACCCATTTCCCACCAAAGCCTTAGGCAGCGTCACACAGCTCCCTGCTCTCCACAGATCAGCAAGGCCAAACATATCATTACAGCAGAATCATACTATCTGTTTGTATCCTGTTGTTTTTGTCTGCGTGCACCTTAAACACCCCTGACTTTCTAGCTGTTTGGGGTTGGGTGACTTCTAAGGCCTTTTCTTCTCTCTTGCTTGAAATTACAGTTGAGCTGTTATGATAGTCTCTGTGCTAATTTGAAACAAATAGCTATGAAATCAGCCACTTTTATTGCAGTTAGTGAGGCTTGCAGAGGTGCGCCACTCTTCCCCCTGCTGTATGTGCTGCATACGTGAATGTGAAACATTCAATACTGTACATGTATCCATACTTAAGGTGTTCCAAGAAATGTATATTTGTAGTATTTTGAAATCTATATATGTATATATACACAGATATATTTACATATACATGTGATATTTTATATAATCTGCTCTGCTGGAATTCATCAAATGTGTCCAAGCTGTCAAAAATACACATGCACCCTAGATCATGTGTTTACTTTGGCTGTAGTGTACTGTAAAGTGCTGTGACTGTAACACTTCATATAGTAATAACGAGCCCAGTGCTGATAATGGAGGATACCATAAAATCTGTCTAAAATAATTTACTTCCTGTCTGTCAGTGAAAGGGCTTTTTCAGGATAGAGCCTAACACAGACAAATCCTGTTGTAGATCAAAGCATAATAGTTCATCTGTGTTTGCCTCTCTTATATTCTGGTTGATATTATATAAGGTACAGTTCCAAGTGCAACAACAGTTATACAGTGTTATTGCCTGAACGATTGCCAAAATTCTCTCTTCCTGTTTGTAAGTCTTTTTCTGTTGAACCCTAATCCCACCCCAGGGACTTTGTGTGTGTGGATGGACTGCTACCAGAGTTTTGTTTGCCTGTGTCTGACACTCACATTGCCCTACATAGTAATGCAATGCATGTGGGTCTGCTTGGGTTTGTTCCTTTAAATTCCAAATTAATCCAGTGGCTTGCTCCCCACAGGAAATGACATCATCAGGAGGTTGCTTAAAAGATAGTACCCCCCTCTAAAGATGAGTCATGAGAAAAGTAGTCATTCTCTTTTCTGGCTCATGAGAAAAGCACAACAGTTCAAAACAACTTTATATTATAACCCTAAATGTACTGTATCAGATATCCAATCATAACAACAGTGGTCTTGTTTTAAAGGGAAAAACAAGGCTTAACTCCACAAAAAATGAATCAAATGAATGGCCTCTTTTCCTTATCCAAACGCAAGGGAGGAATTATAAAACAGGATCATCAGCTTCCATCCTGTCCTGCAAACTGGGGCCAAATCAGTTTTTCCTGCATGTTGGAAGAAACTTGATCTGTGTGTTAGGGTGGACACGTCCTGCTGTGTTATGATAAGCATGCCACTGACGTGAAAGCATGTGGTGGATAGCTGAGGTTCATGATGGACACCTTCCTGAAACAGTATTGGTCCTAAGAATCACTGGATCTGCTCTACTGAAAAACCTGAAAATCCCACCTGCTCTTAACAGATACCTGTGAAACTAGAACCTCAAAAGTATGCTGTGCACCTATACATACACAAACCACTCCTGAAGTGAGTGGTGTTTAGCTAAAGACATACAGGCATACACTCATAATTTCAGTGTTTCTGTTCCACAGCTGGCTGCAAATTTGATCAAAAACAGCTATAGTTTATTTCGCATAAATAAGACTGCCAATAGAACTTCAAACACTGATCCACTCCCACGTTGAACTACGATCCAGCTGTAAATTGGTTGCTTTGAGGTTTGTATGAAAAAAGCAAAACAGGTCTTTTGCATCCATCCAGCTTTTATTGACTCCAGAATCAAAGGGGTTACACTTGACATAAGGTGCAAGTAAATAGATTATACTGTTTACTTTGCTTTATGTGTCATTGGCACAAATTACACACAACTGAGGTTGTACCAAATCTCTATTAATAAAAGAATAGGCCAGACTGCTGTTTTGATCTTGGCTATCTGAATAACCACGTGCTAAATTGAGCAACTTGGAAAATGCTCAAGTTAACACATACTTTAAGTTAACACAAGTATTTTGCCAGCGTTGGCTCAGAAAACAGCAAACAGCAGTGCCATCTGGCCATGCCATTCTCCAAAAGAGACTGAGGGATGTGTGTACAGACCAACTGGAAGAGATACCAACCACCTGCTCAGAACTTTAAGTCTGTTTGCCATTACTATGACTGCTGTGTCTAGTATGACTTGTGTGTCTAGAAATGTCTAGGGATTAGAACAGACAAATGTCCTGACCCACCAAACATGCCTTTGTGTGTGTGTGTGTGTGTGTGTTCCTGTTAAACTTCACAATGCAGATAATTGAAAAATCTACTCTCAAGGCTGCCCAGCTCCAGTTTCAGACCCTCAGCAGTTTTTGTGCTTTCAGCTATGGATAAAAACTCATTTTCTTAAAGGGAATGTCTTGACAAATGCCAGAAGCTCATATTTCTTTGCACTACTTTCAAAAAGCATGAAGCAAGACATTGTTATTAGCATTAAAATCAGCTTATAGGTAGTTAAAATACATGAACTAGTTTTGAGAAGTTGACATATACTTCCTGAAGAACAAACTGGTGAAGGCAAAGGAGAAAAGCTTAAAGGGTTAATTCACCAAAATAAAATTATGTCATCATTTATTCACCTTCATGTCATTCTGTATATTCTGTGTATGACTCTTTTTCCTGTGGAAGACAAAAGAAAATATTTTGAGAAATGTCCTAGTGGTTTTGACTATACAATGGAAGGTAACAGGAATCCATGTTGTTTGGTTACGCGTATTCTTCAGAATATATTTTCTTGTGTTCTGCAAAATAAATAAAGTCATATAGGTTTGCCAAAAGGGTAAATAATGGCACAATCTTCATTTTTGGGTTAACTTTCCCTTTAACAGACAAGGCATCCGGTAATAGAAGCTTATGCATCCACATATATTTTTAACAATACATGCTATTATTAAATTATTTCATTTTTTTATAATTAAAGCTGATAAAGTAATTGCACACATCATATCAATATATGATACCCATATATAGTTTATAGAATAGGATAGAGTTGTCTTGATACTGTATACCTTTTCCATGAATAGTTTTTATAATGTTATAAAAAACTACTTACCTTAACCAAATGTATCGCTTTTAAAATAAAATTCGCGTATTTTTCTATATCTTCTGTTCGTGTTATTCTGTATGCGGTGACACTGCGCCCTCTATAAGCACGCTGATGAAATGTGTTGCTGTAAAACTTCGTTTCCCATAAATCTCACCTCAACTGAAATCCTTGGAGTAAAGTCAGCTGATTGTCGGGAGCGCGCTAAAGCTGCAACTATGCTCACGAGACACCTGAAGCGCGTGAAGTCAGGTACTTTAAAATACAGAAATCCGAGCATCATGTAACTTTTATCCAAACTCTTTAAGTTCATTACCAACCCACAACCTCAACAAACGTTTTGTTTAAACTTTCTGTAACACTCACGTCTTTTGTTGCAAAAGTTGTTTATTGAAGAACAGCTTTATATGGGGTGAACTCCAAAATGGGTTTTTTTTTGGGGAAGGGGCGCTACCTATTCCCGTAACGATTGCTTTCACAAAGCCCTTTCAGAAACTGTTGGAGACGAGTCTAACCCGGTGGTTACAGGGAATTTAGGTCAGGTGTGTTTAGCTTGACTACTTGCGGTTCTGCGCAGACATGCGTGTCATCGAAGTATCGCGAGAGCGATTCGAAAGTACACAGAACACTCTGCTCGCGAATCGCTCTCGCGGTACTTTGATGACACGCTGAGAACATTGGCGCCTACCGCGATTTGTGAAACTGAAGTAATTGTTTGAGATGAATTCATATGAAGTATTTTGTTAGTTATTTACAGATTCTCATGTTAGTTTCTTTTTACATGTTAGTTGTTATAGTATAGTAAAGTGTACAAAAATGTAATTAATGATAGAAAAGGGGCTATAATTAACAAACACATGTTACAAAATTAATATTTCTTAGCGGCAAGAATCATATCAGCGAAGAGGACTTGTTTTGCTTATGGTTAAAACAGCAGTGCTCGACTTGATAAAAGTTATATATGTCTTTCTTTACCCTCCAAATGCACACAAATGAGTTTAACCTTTAGAGTTTGTACTTGTTTACTGAAAGTTAATGCAACTATTTTACCTATTTTTGTTTACAGCACTTAAGAGGTCGTTTGAAGTAGAGGAAGATACATCCACAAACCCGTCCCCTCTCTCCCGCAGAACAACCAACCCCCTGCGCTCCTCCACCTCCTCCAGCAGCCGCTTCCATGACGTGAGCTCTCGTAACTCTGAGTCCACCTCAAGACATGCTTCAGATTCCTCCTCCAATCAGCGCTCTCCAAAGTCCAGTTTCCGCCGCGTGGAGTTATCATCGGGCCGTGTTCCAGATACTGTGTCACGCAGGACAGAGATCTCTATTGACATCTCTTCTAAG
Source organism: Beaufortia kweichowensis (assembly GCA_019155185.1). NCBI lineage: Eukaryota > Metazoa > Chordata > Actinopteri > Cypriniformes > Gastromyzontidae > Beaufortia > Beaufortia kweichowensis. Next base: position 7,324,247 of record CM032804.1, read on the forward strand.
CAGGTGGACAGCTCGCCCAGTCCTGGTATTGCCCGCTTTGGCCTGAAGAGGCCTGAAGTGTCACTCCAAAGTAAAGCCTCAGATATGCCCATCCACAGACGGGCTGAGGGTAACCACAGCAGACCCCAAGAACCTCCAACACCTCCAAGGAGAGCTGACCCGCCTGTATCTTCATCCCGGATACCTGAGCTGTCCCAGAGGAAAGCAGAACCTCCCAGCCCTGTTGAGATCTCAGCTTCATCTAGACGGGCTGAGATGCATATTAACAGACAGCTGGACACGCCTTCTCCTGCCAGGGAGTCGGAGAACAGCTTCACCTCAGCAGCCAGCATCACCCCCACCTTCAATGAATACAAAACCCCTCCATCAGTGCATGAAATCCCCATAAGGCCAATAGAGAGTAAGTCACTTCTACTTTTTAAATGCTCTGTGAACTAGCTGATGATCTGTATCTGATGTTTACATTCTTAACAAGTGTGTTTGGAGTGTCTGGTAAGGTTGTTTGAGATCTTCAAACTTCTTTGGTGGAATTGAGGTGTACTAAAGCTTTGTGTTTTGAGAGTTAGGGACCCATGAGGATATTTTCTTCCTAAGCACAATTCAGGTTGAATTGCGATCAGGTCACACTGAATCTAGCGTATAATAATGAGAAAAACAGCAACTTCTCCTAGGAAAGAATGTTCCTTGGAGCTCTAGCAGTGAGTGAGCTCAACAGATCTGATGCATTGTCTTAGCACTGAATCAACACTGAAATGATCGGGATTCCTTGTAGACAGAAAAAAGATGAAACTTTCCATAGAACCCCATCTACCCACAAGAAGCTGTTATGGTTTTTAATGCAATAGAGTTGGTGTTGTTGTCTTAAGGTTGAACTTTGGACTTTATTTACTTGGCATGAGCAAACCTATACAATATATATATATTTTTAAGTAATAATAATTGTATAGTAGTGCAGTTTACCAGTGCTCTTGAAAGTGTAAAGTGGGCTTATATTTTTCCCTGACGCAGTTTCTGCACAGCAGCATACGGTTGTTGTTAGTGAGCTGTTAGCTTAAGGCCGTGCACATTCTTGCGGTGCCATCGGCCAATCAGCATTGTCAGGATGTCACTTTCCTGTTACTTCAGAGTAATGATGTCTATTGAGAGCAACAGGAATGCTAAACTTATATTATCTGTGTACAGTATAAACCTGGCTCTTATAGGGGCTCAGATATGCACAGTTCAACAATACAGTGTGTAGTGCAATATTTTAAGTTATAACCACCCTGAATTGAGCTAATTTAGGGCAAGATGATGTAGAACACCAAATAAAGGAGAATTGAAAACCTTGGACACAGAGTTCCTGCTCTTCCAAAACTGTCTTTGCTTTTTTCAGTCTTTCTGTCTTGCCTTTCTGTCTCGCCAACAGGTCCAGATTAGTACTGCACTGGTTAACCTTGTAACCAGTGCAGTACTAATCTGGACCTGTTGGCGAAACTAAGACTCACAGATTTGTTTACAGCTATTTCTGCAGCGTATGTTTTCCTCTGTATAGCGATTCCTTTACGAGACATCTGTTTCTAATTGGTGCTATTGGCCCAAGGTGTCCCTAATCAGATTCCACATTTACATATGAGAAATCTCTGATGACTTTTCTCTCCCCAGTGGCACAGTTGTCATGGGTGAGTTTGTGAGAAGACAATCTTGCAGTCTGCTTAACGGGCCTGTTGGTTCGCAGCACATGCGTGCAGCTGGTGGGTGTGTGTTTCTAGATCTGGAGTTCACAAAATTCCCTGCGTAAAAATAGACACCATTTCAGTTACAGCTTTTGCGAGGTTTACGGTGTAAACAACATAGTTGACTGTTTTAATGATGCTTTTGTATATTGGTCTATATTTTGTCCCGAATAACAGGAATCTGTGAAAATTGTGTGTGTGTAGTAATGTAGTTTCACTATGCGTTCAAGTATGAGATGTGGATGGAAAACCTTTTCAGGATGTGATCCAGGCAGCCTGCAGCACATTTGGGTTTAATTAGTGTTCCTCCACTCAGCGTGGATGCAGCAGAGCTCTGCTAACACAGCCCAGATAAGGAGAGCTAGAGAGATACTAAGCACTAACTACCAGACAGGCCAAATGGGTCTGTGTAATGTGTCCAGATTAGAAGGGTGGAGAAAAAAGTTTAACTCAGCTCTGTGTAGTGGCAGCCATACTGGATCCCACACTTTAAAAGCTTGAGAAAGAAAATTTTACTGTTCCCTTTGACCTTTTAGAGTTTATGAAGGGGCTTTACTCACTAGTAAGTGGTTTTGATCTGTGTTACTCATGAACAGTTCAAACATATTCCAGTACTGTTGCCACAACAATGACTGCTGGATGACTCGAAAGTCTGAAAGGCAATTCAGCTTTCACAATGAGCTAAGCAGAATGACACATTTACCAGGTGACTTTGTGTCTGTTTCTGCCATCCTGCTGTATTAGTTACTTCTGTGAATATTGGTGGGAAAATGTCTAATGATGCAGAACACTAAAAGAAATTAAGTTGTTTTAGAAAAGTTGTTCTCTATATTTTTGTAAAAAGTTTTTGAAAAGAATGAGTTATGATTAGCAAGTTAAAAAACCTTTATTCACTTACAGCTGCTGTTTGTAACTTTTGTCTCTATATTGCCATCTCTGTTTAAAACATAAAATTGCAGGTAACTTTATGTCAAATGACGTCAAACTGGCAATTCCCATTAAATCAACAGCTCAACTTGTATCATTATGATAACCTTACCAATGGGAATTAGGTAAAAAGACAGTAAGAGATAATTAGTTTTTTTTAATTTAGGTGCTTATAACTTATTTTGTGTTTATTTTTACCCCAAATATAAATTATATATATAAATGGAAAAATGTATGGCCTGTAGAAGGTTGTTTTTACTTTTTAATTTTTGTGACATTTACACTGTAATTTTATTTTGTAGTTTAAACCATACCATGGGAATAGTGCATTGTGAGGTCAGTTTCTTAAGTCTGTGATTTATTGGGAGCTTCTTGTGTTTTGCAGTTAAGCCCATATTTTTATCTTAGTTAATCTATTTTTATCATGCTTTTGCAGTCAGATTGTATTGATTTCTTTTTGAGTAGTCACAGAGAACTTGGTGAGAAACCCATAGAGATTCACATTGCAGAGTATTTCTCTCTCTCTCTCTCCATAACCCTGAGGCTAATAGAAAATGATATGCCTGTTGGGACTGGGTGTTGTCATGCCAATTTTCTTTTAAATGAAGTGTGACCTTTGATTAGCCACCCAAGCCACCCTGATAGACATCTTGAATTTGTTCTGGTGATGCAGGACTATCAACTCTATCGCATTTAGGTGTAGCATTTAAAATATTGCTTATGTTATATAAATTTTGTCTGTCTGGAAAATTTTATGAATGTTTATAACTAGGGGAGTCACAGGGCATTTTGATGTCATTTAATATTTGCTAGTGCAAATGTTTCTGCAAAGCTCTTTGCTCAGGAAGTGATCTAAACCGGAGTTGATATTGTTACGCAAACACACTCATTCGCACATTCGCATTGGCTTCCTTCCTTGTGCCATCAGCTGTGACTGGTTGACCTTGCTTTATTTCCTTTGGCCTCAACATGGTAAACGGTGCAAAACTGTTCCAGCATTTGTACAAGCCTTTTAACTTTGCTCACGGCTGTGTTGAAACTATTCTGATTGTTTCCAAGGAGCTGGGAACAGGAAGAGAGAAGGTGGCACGATTAGGTAATCGCTACCAATCTGATCTTTGGTGCTTTAGACTGTGATGAACAGAGAACTCAGTTAAAGTGACACAAGGGAACTTGCTATTTCCTTACTGTTGTTTTAATGATTCAGACATTGTTCAGACACATGTTGAGAGCCCCTACGTCCTCTGTTACTTAAGAGTGACCTCCGCTCTGACTTCAGGAAGTAATTCATACGATGCATAGCCATAGTGTTTTATATGATCTAGCTGTGGACTCTGAAGCCCTTTAAATGTAGTGCGAATATAAAGTGTTTAAAAATACAGACTTAATTATTTAATTTACCTCCTAACATAAATCTGCTGACCGTTTCATAACCTGACTAAGAATTTAAAAACTGCTTACTATGGCGTTTGCTCAAGGGTAGATTTATGCAGCAATATAGTTTATAAATTGTCGGCTATGAATTTTTACATTTTCTAGGCTATCATCAGGAAATGGATTTGATCCAAAAGACAAAAACGAAGGTTACAAAGATCAGAGTTGAGTATAGAGTGACCTAAATAGTTTTACTTGCGTAGAAACTAGTTCATTACTTTTAATTCTTCTGTTAAATTATATTGTTTACTTTAAAGTCAGTGAAATAGTTGTGTTGAGAAGTAAAAGAACTGAGTTCCTGAGATGAGTGGAATTATTTTTACTCTGGCACAAACATTCTCTCCGGAGAGGCCTGCGAGTGTCAGTGATAGGAGGATCCAGAACTTTCCAGATTTTTTTGTTTCTTTTCTAGTGTGAAAAGTTTCCGATAGACGTGAAAACAAAAGAGAAAGACAGGGTGACGTTGGGGTTAGCTCTGTTCAATTGTGCAACGAATGGTGTCATGCTTTGCCGATTGATCGGTCTCTGACCACATCTGTACTTTGAGATAAAGAGACAGCGCTGGCTTAAGCCTCTGTGTGTCATTTTCAATTTGGATGAATCATTTACCCTGAGTGAAAAGCCAGTCTCTTCTCTTCTGCTGTCAGAGGATTGGGAGAAGTGTATCACAAATAAAAGGTTTTGTACGATATGATCAGACTCTTAAAATGTTCTTATACTTGATTGATCTTATTTGGGGGTACCACAGCAGCACGTTTTCCAATAGGATCGCACAAACACATGTAGTGTTGGATAGCTGAGCTGGCTTTGGTTAGTATTACTTCAGTCTTAAACTATTCATGTGAATTGTTCCCTTTGTCAATCCTTTTTATGAAAAAGTGTTTGCAATATTTTCCAGCTACATCCAGATCATGATCATCCAGACCTGTTTGAGGCCCAAACTGGATTTAGAAGTATGAGGGGGACATTTGAGATTAAGAGCTGCTTCTGCCTGTAAGAGAAAGTCAAAAATACAGGATGTGGTTTTAAAGGCAGTTGTTTGTGGGTTACATCTCCTCCCACAAGTCATTTCAGGTTGAATTTCTATTAAAAGAATTAGAAGCTGTGCTATCAGAGAACCTCTTTCTCTGCAGTTTCTTTAGTAGCCAGTAGGAGTCACTGTTCTTCATGTAGAGTATTATTTCGCTTCATCAAGTGAAGATAATGGGTCATATTTTTGTGTCAGATCAGAAATGTGTCATATATTATGTTTGTACTTTAATACTTATTATGCACTTTAATACTTCATTATGAAACGTTTTAAATATATTTGCATAGTAGATGTCCGTCATTATGATATTATTGCATTTTAAAGTTATATTTATATATTTATTTTAATAATACATGATATTGTTTAGCATTCATACCTAATTATGTGACCTAGTTACTTTCAAGAAGATCTGCAGATGTGCTGGCATGAGTATGAACGCTGCTGGGACAATAAAGCAACATGCTAAATGCATAATGTACATAACAGATGTCTAGATGATTCTTCACTGTTTTAATTTCATGCATTAGGTTCAGATCTAGTCTCACTAGAGATGTAAATTCCATCGAAAGTGGATGAGCAAGTTGTGGATCACCTTCACTGAGTTATTACCAAGGGGACATCTGTGGGATGAGAGCGAATGTGAGGAAAATGACATGCAATAAAACATTACATTTAGATTTTCATTTATTTATCTTTGGTCGTTTACAGGAGATGATAGAATAAAATGTTTTGTGCTTTAATGTATGCATTTAACTGTTCTGTCATGTGCGTTGTGAGGAAATTCAGAGAAAGTCTTGTGGAAGGAAATCTTTTTTTAACCTCCTCTCTGTGCTACACTTTGGCCCGTCCCCCAATTGCTGCTGTACGTGTTTCTTAGAAATGAACTTTGCTGTGGCTGTTTTGAAATGCTAATGGCAGGAGTTTATTTATCTTTGGTTGCCTCCCTCTCATTACACACAAACCCATGAAATTTACATGTTTTGAAATATGCTGAATCTGTGTGTGTGTATGTTTTAATTCAGTTAGTAGTTCTTTGATTTTAAAGGTTCATGTTCCCTCTTCTCTCCCACAGAGTGGGTTGATGTTGAGGTCATTGAATCAGTAGATTTTGGCTTGGCCTTGAATATGACGCCTACTCTTTTACATGAAGCAGGTTGCTGAGTAAATCTCTGTCACCTCATCAGGCTCTTCATGCTTGAGGAACAAAAGAGCTGCTGTCCAGTGAGGAAATGAGTGGTGGTTTCTCATCTGCATTAATATGCTGCAGTTCTGAACGCACGCTGACAAACAGGCCTTTCACTGTGTCTGTCTCTGTTTTCTCTAACTGCCTCTTCACTGTGACTCTACATTCCGACAGCACCGGAGAGCAGAACGACAGACGCCCACTGAGGTTTGCCCCTCAATCTTTGTGTCGCATGTAAAAGGTTTAAAAAATGATTGCAATTTGTTTTGGATTTTTTGGTGTGGATTCCTGCAGCTAGTTGGCATGAAATGTCTGTTTGTAACATTTGGCAGACGGTCATGAAGCTACAAGGAAAAACCTGTCTGACTTTGTTTTTTCCATTGAACACTAACGAAGAAATGTTTACATGATGGTTAGAAGACTACTTTCTAAAGTACATGTAAATGTAGCCAGTGTCAGTTTTTGCTTTGCTTCTCATATAAAGTTACAGTATTGTATCCTTTTAGAAGGCTTTGAAAGTTTCTTTTTAAGTTAAGTCAGAAACGATGATTCTGATCCTTTCTAGATTGAAATGATACAAAATAAACAGAAACGGTTACTATAAACATACCTGACTACAAAATATACATTTAATTCATTAATAGAGTAATTTCACAAGCACAAATTTTCTTTCTTGGTTTGTATAGCTGTTTACCAACTTAATGTTCTTTAAAATTTATAAGGTGAACTGCACATTCATAATTTCATAGATTTATTTGTTTATATTTGTACACAATCGCACAATGAAGGCTGAATAATTTTGGGTGGACTGTCCCTTTAACACAACAAAAAAAAGTTGGTCTCTCTTCAAGAAAATCTTGTTCTCTTAGTGTTTCCAGGGATATTAAAGAAGTTATCAAAGAACCGCAAATGCTATGTCTGTGTCTAGAAAGCATTGCCAGCGGCTCTCTCCCCTCATTGTCAGTATATCTGACTGTTGGCCCTGGCTCTGCGGGGCTGCGGTGCAAACGGGGCCCTCCTCAACTTTAAGTGTGTGATTTGTGCAGTTCTTACCCTTTTACAAACCTCAGGCTTCTCCTTTCTCCTACTTGGCCCTTGTGAATGAGCATGTACAGCTGGGCCCCTGCTGCTGCGTCAGGCTCAGGGGCCTTCTGTGCCAGCTTCACACCGAGGCCCAAGCGGACACAACTGGCACAGCTTATGGCAGCAGCTTGTGGGCATATCATGTCTCATAGCTTGGTGAAGCTCCAGAGGGAATAATGATATCTGTTCTTATCTGTCTGTCTGCATGTTCCTTAAGGGGATAAACCCAATCCCAGCAGTGCGGGCCAAGCTGTTGATCGTACAAATTAGAGCTGGATACGAGTATGGGGGTCATTGTGCAGTCAGAGGGATATAAAGACAAGCGGTTGTAAAGTGATACTTTTGTTATTTGTTGCGAAGAATGTTGAGTGATAAGACATCTGATCGGTCTCTTGATAAATATGTAATAAAAATGGGTAAAAATTGTTGTAGCCTGCTGTGACGTGCCAGTTTGCAGATCCAACAGTCTTCTTCTTCCTGTGCATTAATTTATAGTTGGGAAGCTGATCCAATGTCATTATTCTAAAATAAAATAAGATTTTAGTTTTACTGGTCATTCCTAAAGCTAACTACATGCATAAAACATAAATCCCAGCAGGTCTAGCTATGTAATGCAGAGTGGTTCATAAGTATTCAAGTCTATTTTACTTAATATAAGCAATAAAGCTCTTTGTTTACTCCTGTGATTTAAGTTGGAAAACACATGAATTAACCACTGGGACCCTGATATGATTTTTTAATATGTGCCAAATTATGATCTAATAATGGTCTGATTGAAACTCTAGTCTGTTTGGTGTGGACTGGAGTCCCACTGCAACAAAGATGTGGGAAATACAAATAGACGGCAATTATAGCAGCAGATGGATGTAATTTTATGTGTGCGATTTGTGTAGAGTAAAACTGTTTAATAATGTTGTGATGAGACATGCTGGCTGTGCGAAAGCGATTATGTTTCTGAATTGGCGTCAACAGCAGAGGCCTAAACCCGAAAAGAATGAGACATTATTATTACATATATTAAAACAAAAATCCAAATTGTCTTTTTGTTACAGTGTAGCAGCACTCAGATACGTGTTTCATATACTTGCTATTAAACATGTGTTTTTTAATATTGAAAGCTGGTTATGTGGTATATGAGGTTTTGTGCTGTTGTCTTCGTGACACTTTTGCATTGTGTTACACACTCACACAAACATGAAGCTGTGCACTTGTGACCGCTGTAAAAGTGAGGCTTTGAGACAAATGGTTTGCATTAGTCTCGCAGAGGAATAAATCAGCCCCCTTTCTCAGCGTCAGGGCAAGAGGGGAAACAGAGATGGCGTAACTCCATTGTTTATCTGCTGTGAGACCTTCTCACACAGGAACAAATGTCTCTCATCCTCCCCCCTCCTGATCTCTCCGGTCTTTCTCACATCTGCATACAAAGCTTTCCAGAGACTGAATTTGGAGCACAATGAAGGAAAGTGTGTAGATGACGCTGGCAATGCTTGCTCATCTGAATTGAAACCCTGGTGAACGTTGAAGGCAAAGCTGAAACACATCAACTCTGTTTTGATGTTATCACTGTAGATAGGTACATAGGACATCTGATTACCATAAAAACCACAAGATATCCTGCTGGCTTGTGTTGTGAAAAAGGATCAGATCTCACTGGGTTCTGCAAAAAGCATCTGGGAAAACTTTAGTGCCTCTTTACATAAGGAAACGGCCATTTCCATTCTGACAGAAAAATGCACAGCCAATTAAGTAAATGCCTATGTTGTCCTAACCACAGGTTTGAGAACTTCATCTAGTATGTGGTCTCCTTTTAAACACAGAGTTTGCTCCTTTCACAAGCACTTCAGAGGGAAAGCGGAAAAGGAGCCCCCCGGAAAAGATGCAGTGAGGGATTTGCCCTCAGAGTATGGGAATGCTGAGTTTGGAATTGTTGTAAACATCGGAAGGATTTATTTTCACTCTGTGCTTGTAAAACCCGATGTTGAAACCTAAGTCCCCTCCCCCTGTGAAGAAAGGGAAGGTTCTGTGTCATGGCACACATTTGAAATGACCACAGTCATCTGGCTCATTGTCTCTCTAACATACAACAGGCTGTAAAACAAACATGCACGTCAGTGTTTTAGACTTGAATGAACCCGACAGATGGGTTCATTGATTAAGGATGTAACCTAACCTGGTTTTTGTAAATGCTGAGATGTAGTTTTCCTTTTTAACACATGGTGAGAATGTTGTGTAAAATCTGGTTTTGATTTGAATAATTTTTTAAAAGGTGTTTTGTATTTAAATTTTGATGTAAAGGTTTTTATGGTTTTTAAGTGGTTTCTAAATCAAATTTAAAATGGCATCCATATTCATTTATCAAAATGTGTGCATTATTTTTCAGGGTCTCACAAATCAAGATCTCAAATTTTGCAGTAGTTTATAATGAACCACATTTGTTTGTCTATTTAACCACCGACTGCTTCGGTTTCTCCCTGAATTATTGAGATCCCGCAAATTCTTGCAGTTGGAAGAACAACAGCTCGGCTCAGGTAATTCATAGCTCATAAATCATTAGTTCTGGACAGTCCCAAATCTGAGCTTGGTCTGTTTTTTCTCAGTTCAAGCCTGGGGAGAGATAGAAATCCAGCCCCTAAGCTTTGTGTTTGTGCTTTGTCAGGCAGATAGGCCTCCTGCTTTCTCTCTCTTTCTTTTGGACATCTTTTTTTTTTCACTGTTGGAGTTGGGGAGGGGTGTGGTGAGTGTCACATGACACTGTGTGGGCGGAGTCAGAGCGAAGCCTAGAGACTCCAGCTGAGGCTCACACTGGAGGTTTGAGGCTGAGCAGGGACGAGCAGGAGGGTAGGTCAACACACTTTCTCTCTCTCACCCCCTCTATTTTTCTTTCTCTTTCACTATACTTTTAACACTCTAGTTCTGTTTTGCTGTTTTTTGCCATTTTTGCGTTTGTACAAGCTTTGTTCATGAACTAACAATGTAGAATAGTTGAAAACAACGAAAGTTTGGCTTCTGTGTCGGTGTGTCTGCAAATACATGTGCCTGCATATGTATGCTTTTTCCATGTTCACACAACGTCTGTTTTTCATGTCAGAGTTTTGAGGATGTTTAGGCTGGGAATTCTGAACAGGGGAGATTTATTGGGTCTGTAAGCATCTGTGCGTTTGCAGAGGGGGGCGTGTTTGGCCTTTCCGCTCCGCTTTTTCATCCTTCACTCCCTGTCTGCACCTTCTCTCTTGGCCTTGTAATTAAACTGTGCAGGTTACAGGGCTGCGTGAGACCCAGACCCTCTTGTTCGGTGTAATTTTACCTTTCCTTGGCCTCTCTTATCCACCTTTTTCTGGATGTATAATGTGCTTTGGCGTTTAGAGTGACTGTTTCTGACAGATTTTTTTGCCAAAACCACAAGAAGATAGTAGTTTGCTTGTTTTGAGCTTTTTGTTGCATTGTTATTGTGTGTTTATGATTGATTGATTGTATTTATATGTTATATTTCTATGTCATATTGTCTTTCATCATCATGTCTTTCATAATCAAAATGACAATTATGTTTTTTTGTATTTCTCATTATTCTCAAAAGAGAATATACTTAATTGTCATGCTATGCAATGATATTTGGTAAACTTTGACTGTAGTCTACAGTTTGTGTGTCTGCCCACATCCTGCAGCAGCAGTTCCCTTCGTTTCCGTCATGTCGTTATCTATTTATTTGTACCAGTGTTTCCCCTCAACACCTGTCACATTTGCTGCCTGTGACGCTTTCACATACTGCCACCATTTTTTAAGGTGAAAGTAATAACAGATAATAACAGAGATAATGTTTAATCCTTGTCAACAGATGTGATATCCAGCCACAGCCACTACCGAACCATGGCTTTGTGATGAAGTCACCATGGGTATAAATATATCATTAGGCCCTTAGTAGCATTTTCTCACATTGCATGTCTCATTGTAGGTGGACATTTGGAGCACTGAAAAGCATATTGAAAGTCACTAACAAAATGAAGTCTCTCTTCCTGTCTTTTCCACAGTCTCCTAGCACATTTTGTCCTTTAGCTTCAGAGGTCTCCTGGGAGGATTTCTTAGTTTTGATGAGTCATTTCATACAGCTTTCTCTATTTATGCAGTCAACATACTCTCCCAAACCCAGTGAAGCAGACCACTGAGGGTTTCAGCCCACTTCCACTTAAAACTTCACACACTAGCACTGCAGAGGGATCACTGTGGGAAAATATTCATAATTTGTGTTTTTTGCACTCTTGTATGTCTTTGAGCATGACAGTAATGAGTTGCGAGTTCGGTCACTGTGGACCTCTGAACTTTGGCTTATTTTCTTCCCTCCTGCGGCGAGGGTGAATGGCTGAACATGTTGGTTCGGCCACCGCACTGAGGTGTCATAAACACCTGCCCTGCATATGAGGTTTACACATGTTCTCATGAACCAGACGCTGCTGTGTCTGTCACCAAACCTGTGTGACTGGTGTTGATTTGCATTGCAAAGTATTGAAGATGGTCTGAATTTAACAGACAGCAAGTAACAATATTCGTGACTCTGTATCTTACAGTCTTTCAAAGGATCATTTTTTGCTACTGTTAACTTGTGAATTCTGTTTACCTTTATGGGAAGTGTGCATTAATCAAGCAGAACCAGAATTTAAGCATCAGTTTGCGATGACAGTTGTATGCCTAAATAAACATTCATTTTTTTTATACAGGACACCTTTCTGGTATGTTCCTGTTGAAGGTGGTCTGGCAAAGTTCTGCTTTATTGTAAATGTTTTGTTTCACTTAACAGTATATAATAACAGTAATCTTAAAGGAATAGTTCACCCAAAATGAAAATTCTTTAATCTTTTACAATCCCTTAATCTTTTACTTATCCTAAGACGAGTAGAACAACTTTTACAAGGACCAGCAGAACGAATCAAGTTTTTTTGGGATACTTGAATGACTACATAGCGAATGACTACATAGCTCTGTGTTGAAATAGTTTATTTATCCAATGAGTTGATTCTAAAGAACTGATATGCATGATTTAAGCAAGAAGAATTCATGTTTACCAGAGAAATTAAGCATTTTGAGGGCAGCAGTTTCACCTCAAGGTCAGTTTTAGGATTCTTTTTGCTCCCCTCTGGCTGCCAGTCTGTAATTTCAAAGATGCACTTTAACCTTAGTGGACTACTGTTGGCTCATTTGTTAGGAATGCCAGGAACACATTTCCAAATGCTGTATTACTCATGCTATGCTCTACAGGTGGCTTATGTATGTGTAGTTGACCAGAGGAAAGGATAAAGCGAGTGACTTCATTTCTAGTAAAAGCTTTTTGGCAGAAGACTTCCTCTTTACGCATGTGTTGCTTTGGCAGTCAATTACAGTAACAGTTCTCACCATACCAACATTAAATATTGGTAAGCTTCTTATCCAAGTAACTTATTTTCATTTTTGCTTCCTCAAACATGAAATCTGATGAGCGTGATGTTTTGGAATGTTTCCTGTTCCATGGGGATGAACTAATGGATGTTTTTCACACCATCCTTATCACCCACTTACACTTCTGTCATTCTTTGCCAGTTTGGGAGGATGATATCCCTCGCTTCCACACATTTTTCCATTGTGCACATGACACCATCTGCTCGTACAACCCTGAGCAACAGATGTCACAGTCTCCCGTCCAGTCAACCCATATGAGCCTAACACCCTGTATTTGTGTAGTCTTAACATCAATTTCCCTTCTGCATTGAACAGCTCTACGGGAAGCCATGGCTTTGCTCCTTCTCATCTTCTTTTGTTTCTCTCTCCCCCTGTTTCATTAATGGGTTGATTTGCTCCCTGGTCTGATCGTGCCTCTTTGTAGTTTTCCAGAGCTTAATTATAATCTTTTACATAATTGTATGCATGTTGTTGTATAATGCATGTCCTCAGGCTACGTATTCCTTGTAGAGTCTTGTTTTCCGAGGTATTCAGATAAGGAAGATCTTGGCAAACTGATGGCTCCCTACAGTACAGCCTATATTTGTCCTATCTTTGAAGTCTAATGGAGTTTTTGAGTGCTTTTGAATCATCTAAGAGATGAAATAAATTAAATCCTTCCCCTTTGCGTTTTTTGAGAATCATCATTACATGTTTGGGAATAGGCAAGTAACAGATATATACGAAGGGTTTCATGTCCAGTGTTCCACAGTTCGGAGGAAATGTCCTATCAGTTAAAGTTATTTCTTTTACATGAATGCATTTGATATACAGCTCATGACTGTCTAGTCTTTAGGACACATGGAAGAACTCTGAGAAATGCCTGTTCCTTACTTCCTAGAGAGATAAAACTCAATCTGTTTCTGGAAAATCTCAACACTGAGATTTAATCAAGTGCTAAAGACATTGTGCTTTAATTGCAAGATGCATCTTGCCTAATCAGATTTGTCCCAATATAATTAGTTTGTCTTGCTGGTTAAAAGCCCAAAACTGAAACTTATGCTTGTTAGGATGGCATTAATTAGAGAGAGACAGGAAGTGACTAATTCATGAAATATGATATGACCCAAGCAGTGTGGACTCCCCTAGGGATTGGGATGAGATCATTTCCTCCTCAGGGTCCACTTCACAAGTGTCCCACCATGGACACAGACTGTGATTTGTAGCTTGTACCTCAGGTCGAGAGGAGTAAATCAGTTGTTCGGTCTAACTTCCTTTCTTCTAACTCTTTTTATTGCACTGTTGGAGTTGCTGGCTTTTCATTACAAAGCTATTGAATACTTGGAGAAAGATGTTTTTTGACTGTAATTGAAAACAGAAAGCTACTAATGCTGTCCAGCTCTTGAGTTTCTGATGGAAAGTTTTATTTCTGTCTTCTTGATGCATTTTTGTGACCAATGCACAACACTTTAAAAAATAGCATTCATTGTTAAATGTAGTGTTTTCACTGATGATAATGATAATTACTGGTTGTTTGTAATGGCAGGATCCCTGATTAGGTTCTCATTATGTTAAATATGGTTCTGATGGCTTGGAAACAGACTTGTTTTTTTTTTTGTATGGCTGCAATGTTGTTTAAAAAATCTTAATGTGAAATTAGCTTTGTGTGATTGCACTGTTTATTTTGCACATGCTGTATTTGTTGCTTTGGTGCCTGAATTATGCAAATAAATACAACAATACAAACGCTGCTACAAAATATGTAACAAATGCCGTTTATATGGTTGAATGGACAGGGTCATAGTGCAAGGTTACAGAGGATTTAGCAGACTTTACTTAAGGCATACACCACTGCAGACCATGTGTTTTGAATATGGCACTATCTATAACAAGAATAATCTGCATAAAAGTCATGTTTATGCTTAAAGTAATAATTTAATTTACGTAGATTTAAATAAGCACCCGGTTAGACTGGATTGCAAGCGGTTTTTAAATCTTTCACTGCAATAATTTGTTATGTGAATGAACCCTCTTAGCATTCTGATGTTTTCTCATCCAGGAAACAGCTCATCAACAGGCGCAGGACTGCATACTCACCTCTCGTCTCACCCCAACATTGTTTTTCTCTGTGGGTGTTTCAGTGTTCAGTCAGCCTGTCTAACTGTTATCTCCTCAGGCATGAAGACTGATAATGGCTGATCCCCCACAGACCTGTCAGTCCCCACTGTTTCTGTCACAGCTGTTCACGTGATGACTGACAGGAATCAGATAAATGATCTCTCCTGTGATCTGTCTTTAACAGTGTCAAACTTTTGCATTACATCAGTTTTATGTTTTAGTTGAACTTTCCTTTAAAGGCAAAGACTTTGTTGTCATTTACTCACTCTCATGTCGTTCCAAATCCACATGACTTCCTGTTTTCTGTGGAACATAAATAATTAAGTTTTGATTGTTAAAGCTGGGATGCAAACGCTGGTTTGTATTTTCCATGTAATTAAAGCCTCTTTGTGTGTTTGATGGAAGAATAAAAAGGATTTGAAGCAAGATGAGGGTGACAATTCTCATTTTTGGAGAACTGTCGCTGTAAATTAATGAAGATAAAGTGTCTTTCTGTTAAATATCTTGTTGGTACATAATCTTCACATGCAGGCTGAGATATTCAGTCATCATTTTTATTTGGAATACTGATCCACTAATGTGATTTTAATGTTTCCCAGCTGTTTTTCTTATTTGGCAGGCATTGTAATGCCCGGGTTAATGGTTCTGGATATTTATGGGGTCACTTCACATGTGCTCAGGCACCTGCGTTCAAAGCTCCTTTTACAGGCATGTATTCCCATTCTGAAAGACAGGCTGTGGGGTCAGTTTATTTTACAGAGTTGCACAATATCGCTCAGGAAGAATGTCACGTATGGTCCTGGACGAAGGGGAAACTGTTAATTCGTAGGTCATCTTGTTCCTCTGTTGTGCCTCTGCTGTTGTCTGGGAGTTCAAGGGCTTTCAGTATGATTCACAGTGAAGACTGACTGTTTTGTTCCATTAGCTGCTGTAGCTGATCCAAGAACAGATGGAAACGAAAATGTGTACAAAACAGTTTTGAAGAACCTAAATCACAGAGCATTGCCAAGAAATCTGACAAACTCAACAAACTTGATTGGGTGAGAGGTCGTTCTCTGTTTCATTGGGAAGCAAAAAAAGGTTTTTAAATGCTCAGTTCTGTGGAGTAAAACTCAATGTTTGTGTTTGACTGGCCTTTGTGATGTTTAAATTCCTTTGTCAATACAGGTGGGCTTTTTTAAAGCCTCCAGCTATTGTGAAGACATATACAGCTATGGTGCTATTGTGAGGAGCTTCATTGAGGGTATTAGGATGCCGGACATTGCTGTGAGCTTAAGGGGATCACCACCAAAATCTCCAGAGTGCAGGTTTGGGGAAGTGAATGGGAATGTTGCATGCACGGGGTGATTTCACAAAGATCCCCATCTGTAAAAATTGGGGCAACACATTGAGCTTTCAACAGATTAGAGAGTCTTTGCATGGTGAGGCCATAGAGAGCTCTCTTCTAGCTTCACATGGAGAACCTTGGAGAGTATCTTTCCTCTTTGGATGTTTTACATCAATCACTATGAGTCAAGAATATAAATGCTTACTTTTAATAGCCCATCTGTTAAAGTGAGACATAGCATGTTCATTGCTTTGACTGTGTTTTATTTTGTTGCTTGCAAATATCATAGTTTAACCTTCGTCGACAGTAATGTAAAGGACCAGAGTCAACCCTTCAGTACTCCTTTAGGCCATAGTAATACTGTGCAACAAGCATTTTTTCAGTCCATTCATCAGCTTTTATTTACTCAGGAGGTGGATGTTGGGGTTGAAACAGTGGAATGTAAAGGATAGGGTAATTCCTGCCTTGACCTGGCAGAAAGGATAGGAGGAGGGGATGTACAAGTTTTAAACGTCTGGATGGGAATGTGGACTGAGGAAGTGGTCTGTAGCGGTGATAGCTAGGTGTGTCTCCTCACCGCATACAGCATAATGGCAATATAAACAGTGTGGTGGGGAAATACAAAGTGCTTATTCATACAGCTGTCTACATGCAGTATGACTGGTTAGGGAAAAAGATGGTTTTTCAGAATTCTCAAGATTTCTCGATCAGAAAAGATGGTACAGGGAGAGATAGTCTCTCTATCTTAAAAATCTCCTAAGTGACTGTTTTGGAATGTTCTTCATAAGAAGCAACATCTGTTGCACCACAGAAAAAGCACTTCAGATGGGGCATGATTTTACTCTTGATTTTTGGTGTTTAAAGAAATGCTTAGCTATCTTGTGATTCTGTAATAATGCAAACATGATGGATAGATCAATCGATTTACAATTTTTTATTACATCAAACTAGCCTTTTTTAATGATTCTTTTTTACTAAGCACATTTGCAATGCATTATGGGATTGATTTCTTGAAGGATAAATGAATATCTGTAATGCACCCTAACAATTTGGCATGCAGGTCAACATGACAGCGTTGTTAGGGAGTCTCTTTTAACCTTTCCCATCTAAAACGAATGTTTTAATTGTTTCTCAGGTTCATGTTGTATTTCTAGGCTACACCAACTAAAGGAAGCTCAGTGTAATCTTGTCTGCATGGTTGAACATGGAAATGTTTGACTGGATGTAATAGGAGAATTGATGTGAGTGTATCAAATAGTAAGACATAAACATCTCTTTCTACTCTCATGGTTTACCCTGCTGTCCTGACAGCTGTGATTCTAGATGTATCAGTTACAGTTTCTGTGCTGACTGCTGCCCTGGCATACCTGTAATGAAATGTAACGGTGGAGAGATGAGTCTCTGGGGAAGAGCAGGTCTTTGTGAAGGCAGGAATCCAGTTGCAGTGGGTTTGCTGGCTGGGCGCCCTGATGGGGTGGAGAATAACTGAATAACTGTACCGAGCTGCCAGCGGATCAGGTTTCTGACTTTCAGAAGTTTTAACCGATGAAGGGTTCGCTTTGGGGGCTGCAAGCTTTGTGACGGGGTCCGCTGAAGCCATGCACTTTCCGAGATTGGGTTCCATTGACTTCTGCGGTGAAGCTTATTACACAGGAGATCCGTGTGTTTACTGCATCTTCAACCAGAAAGAAGATAGTTGTGTGAACATGTTATTAAATTCATCTCTGCATGATTTTGGTCGCTTTACAGACTCTGATCGCTGAATAGATATCTCTTACATAGAAGTGGCACCTGATGTCCTTACAGAAGGCTGATGGGAGTTTCTGTTTTAAAGATCAGGTGGTTTTTATGTAGATTTTGTGCCATGTAATATTGAGAAAGGACACTGAAATTTTAATCAACAAAGCAAAATGCTTTTAGTGTGTGTTTTCGTATAGAGTCTGTGTAATGACAAACATTATAATTTATGTTTATGTCCCTCTTGTAATCATGATTATTCATTTTAAATTCTGACCATGAAACCTTTAATACTGCATGGTCTAAACTTGTCTCCCATTTTGTTTTCTTATGTCCGCAGGGTCAGAGGTCATTTCGAGCTACAGCAGCAGTAGCAGCAGCAGTAGCATCATGGCAGAGTCTGGTATACCAGAGATACCTCCAGCCATGTGCCTGGAGAAGACCAGCATGGACTTCAGCTATGTGGGTATCGATGCCATCCTAGAGCAGATGAGGAGGAAGGCCATGAAGCAGGGTTTTGAGCTTAACATCATGGTAGTGGGTAAGTACACTAACCTCCTAACACATTTAATTAACCTCTAGCAAAATCGGAGCGTGAAGTCTACCCCGTCACATGACATTCTTGATTCGATCTTCCAAAGAAAGCCTCAATAGGTGGTTCATTTTTCTCGTAATAGCTTAATATAAATGCTTACTGCTGCTTTTCAGACATTCATTAAGTCTAAATGTTTTTAAATCTGATTTTGTTTTTCCCACATGGGGAATATTAATAAGCTTTGCTGCAAAGATCTTTGTAATTTAAGCATTTGAAAGATTTGGCAAAACAATTTTTAGAAAATTAAAAAGTGCTGTAAATTACAGTGAGATGTTTTATTCAACCTTTAATAAATTCAGCTTCTGGTAGCCCTAAATTTCCATAACGCTTCCAACCACACACGCCTACTAATGCAATTACACACAGGCTAGCTTAAGAGCACTCTGTTAAATCTCATTGCGTCATGTTACATGTATATTTGTCCTTTAATTTAAGTGTGTTTGTGTGTACTTGTGAGTATTTCATTATGTAGATAATGAGACCTGTGCCATTATAGTGTATCAGTTTGTATTTTTATCCTATTAAATGCAGTATGTTAATGAGCTTAATTTGATTCCCACCATCAGTAATGTGGCAGAATGCGGCATTCAGAAAAAGCTTTAAATGAGAGTGAACTGGGAAATTATTATTAAATTGGCACCCACTGAACTGACTCTATACAGTAATTAATCACATTACCTTACTGGTGCATTAAATCCTATATGTCTATCTGTTTGAGAGATGTGTAAATGAGCAGAAGTATCTGGACAATTGCTGTGATTTTTGGTGAGTTTTTAGCACGTTAGCAATTTCAGGAAATAAATCATCTTTAAATAATAATGATACAGATGAACACTTCTTCTGCCCAGTTTAATAGTTGTTCAACTAACTGTAGGGTGATTAAAATAATACAGAAAATAATACATGGTCACAGATGTGTATGTGTGTTGTTTTGAAGCCCAGCGCTTTTGAACGCAGCTCATCCAATCTGACTTTGGAGTCGTAAAAATGACATTTTTCTGTTTTCTTTTTTGTGAAACATTACATTTATCGATGACAGGTGAACTTGTAGAGCGAGTAAACGATATAAATGTGAAGGAAAAAAGGCATCTGTATTTAATAATGTGAAGTGTTTAAGGCTTCAGCTGATTGCAGGCATGTTAATGGAGGTGATGCATCTTGATCACATTTGGATTTAGGTAATACATACTCATTTAGAGCTGTCTGCCATTTTGGAAACTGTTTCAACCTGCTTCCCAGAGGGTTTATTGACACATCTTTTACTAAACGTAAAATGATTTATGTGGTGTTTATAAGAGAGAGTAATTAAGCTCGGTTAAAGACAGCACAGCCGAGTGAATCTGGCATCTTTGCGTAAGATATTGCTCACTGGGTTAGTGTGGCCAAATCTGCTGTTGACTTAACCCAGTCAGAGCTGAGAATGCCAACCCTCTCCACAGACCTCCAGGTCCTGTTCCCAACCCACCAGCTGCAAACCCATTTGTTCTCTGACTGCTGTCCCTTACACATTGTTTTTATACTGAGCATTTGTTCCTGCTTATATATTCACTGAGGATGTTTTGCAACTCCTTGAGGGACTGCATTACCATTACTTGATTAGAGTCTCTTTAACTTGTTGTCTTTGTACTACATTGTATTTGTTGAATTCTGAACAGCTGCTGTTGTGGCGTATATATTGTACACAAACATAATTTTGCTTTAAGGGCACACATGTAGTAATGCTGCAGCATCTGTTTCTTTAAAGGCTTCTCAAGTTGTCCTGTGGGTCTACTGTAGGACGTTTCCTATGTCACCCTGCCCACATTTACTATTCCAGAAGCTATGTATGAGAAAGAGATGGTTTAGGTTGACAGGAAAAGATCACCCCTCGTTACTACAGCGTGATGAGCCCGTGGCTGACAGATGTGAGCTTGCGGAGGTTAAAGAAGACCGCAACTCAACACAAGCTGCTTTTAGAGAGAGCCAGAGGGATGCTAATTTCAGTCAAACCACAGGACAGCCTGAGAGAAAGAGTCCCTCGTGGTCTGCACATGAATAAGATCTGTTCATACCTAATGTGGGGCAAAAATGTGCATTGAATCACAGACAAAAATGTGTTCAAGAATTTCGTGTTTATCGGGTGAAAATGTAAACCACATTTAGTATTGTGTCTTAGTTCCTAGAATATTAGTTAAGCGTTCAAGAAACATGTTGAACTGGCTGAAGTTTAAATTAGTCAGATGTATGTATGTGGTAGTGTTTTTTTGTTTTTAATGCTAATTTATATGTGTGCAGGTCAGAGTGGATTGGGAAAGTCCACACTAATGAACACACTCTTCAAGTCCAAAGTGAGCCGTAAGTCTGTCCTGGGCACAGCTGAGGAGAAGATCCCCAAAACTATAGAGATCAAGTCCATCAGTCACGGTAAAAATGCACATGCAGATTGAATTTTAACATGGTCATCCTTTAGTCAGTAAATTCAGTCTGACTTTTATCTGCGGCCTGAATTCAGTTCATATAGGATTGGGTGTGTTAGTCTCTTAAATTATCTCCCATACACAGACATCGAAGAGAAAGGTGTCCGAATGAAGCTGACAGTCATAGACACACCTGGGTTTGGGGATCAGATCAACAATGAGAACTGGTAGAGTAAATCTCCTTAACCTCGTCTGTTTGTGATCATGTTTTCCCTGTTACTTTTGTGTATTGTTTGTCTCTTGCCTGTTTATATATTGTTTCAGTACTCTCAGTCTCTCTTTCTCTCTCAGTTGGCAGCCCATCATGAAGTTTATCAATGACCAGTATGAGCAGTATCTGCAAGAGGAGATTAACATTGACAGAAAGAAGAGGATTCCAGACTCAAGAGTTCACTGCTGTATATACTTCATACCGCCCACAGGACACTGGTCAGTTCACACGCTCGTGTGTGCGTGCATGCGTGCGCGTGTTCACATCTGCATCTGTGCACTTATACGTGACTGTATAGATGTGATGTAAACATTCTCTTCCTGTTCAGAACTTCATTTACTATGTGTATTTACATTGAATCTGCATGGATTTGTGTTCACATGCAATACCGTGGAATGTGGTTTTACATACTAAACATGTGTAGATCACTGTAAAGGCCCTCATGTTTAAGAGAGAACATGTTTTATGTGTTTATTTTGTCCTTTACAACATTGTAAGAAGGCAGTCCAGTTCCTGCACTCTAAAAATGAATGCGTTAAAAACAACACAAGATGTTGTTGTGTGTTGTCCCTAACTAGACACATCTTTGTGTTAAGTTGAAGACAACACATTTTGTGTTACTTTTAACTCAGCTTGTGTTACTTTTAACTCAACATGTGTTACTTTCAACTCAACGCGTGTTGTCCCTTTTATGCATTTAACACAAAATAACACATAATGTGTTAAACACCATAACACAAATAATGTGTTAATAAAAACACTTGAGTGTATTATACTTTTTATGCATAGTAGGAGAAAAAGCTAGATGGAAAAAAATGAAGAGGAATGACAGTGCTGTCCTCAAGAGGGCACTAGTGCTCCTGTTGAGATGTGTGTCTGTGGCAGAAACATTTACATTTATGCATTCGACACTTTTATCCAGTTTTCCAAACAAGAACTGGCTGGAAATTAATGACTTAGTTTTAATTACTGCTTGTTTCAACAAGTATACTAACTGCTGGACCCCAGCTGGGAGGGCAGACATTAAACTGTTTACTACTCCGAGGTAAAGCATTTGTTTCCAATATATTTTAAGTTGAAGGTTCTTTGGGACTTTAAAACATTTTTAATTAATAATATGCTTTACCTTCCTGAGTAGTGACTCGTCAGTGTTAACCTTTAGCTCCATTTCATTGTGCCAAATGTAGTGGGTGGTCTTGTTCTGTCGTTTGACATTGATAAAGAATCATATTGTATGCTTGTGTTTTCATAGCTGTTTTTGAGCACGAGTCTCCAGATGGATTATGGGGATATTTATGCCATGACCTGTAGAAGTAACTACATTATTCTCAGTAGAATGTTTAACACAAAATATGGCTAAAGCCTCTTAAATCAAATCTGTCCGTCCTTCTTTTCTTCATCCACCAATCCGTCTATCCACCCATCCATGCCTTCATCCATCCAACCATCTATCCCTTCATCCATTTTCAAGAGCCCTAAACACACACCCAAGTGTGCCGATGCCCCCGGAGCATGTGGTGCAGGCCCGCTGTGGCCCGCTGTGAATGAATGACTGTTTCATGTCCATCCAGCACTGCAGATGTCACTGGTGTGTGTATGTGTGCTGCTCAGCAGCTGCAGTTGTGCTTTGAACAGCTCGGTTAATTAAAGTCTAACAGTCGGCCATAGAGACTGCAGTCTGGGTCAGCGGCACAGTCACACTAGCAGGAGATCTGATCTAACAAACTACATCTGTGTGCCTTCTCCCTGGTGTGCTCTTCCTTTACATGTCTATGAAATCAAAGGTGTCTTTACACCCCCCAGGTTTAATCTTTAAGCATTTCTATCCCCAGCCATTTTAATAGCTTAAGATGTTGTGTCACATCTCAAAGCCCTGTGTATTTTTGGCAGTTTCGCCCTCTGGTGGTTAATGCAAAGACCTGTGTGTAACTGTAAATTGATTTACTTTTGTCCAGTGTCAGAAATCAATCAAGTTGAAATATTTCCCTGTTGAGTTAATTTATTTATTTATTAAGAGCAGATTTATTGTAACTATGCAAATGTATTGTCTACCTTTAGGATTATGATAATTTATTTAATTTAATTTATGTAATCTAAAATTAAACGTTTTCTACAGTCTCAGGCCTTTGGATGTGGAATTCATGAGACGCCTCAGCAAGGTGGTGAACATTGTTCCTGTCATCGCTAAAGCTGATACTCTGACTTTGGAGGAGAGGGATTTCTTTAAGAAGAAGGTGAGCCAAAAATGAATCATCCAAAATGAATTCTTGATATTCATTCTTGCATTAAAACAGAAATGTGTATAAAGTGATTATTTTGATCGACTGCCATGTTGTGTTATTAGTTTCTTGTTGTTACATATTCATAGTATCTGGCATGTTGCACAAACACATGGTTAATTGCACAAAGATGGACTCTTTTTTTTTTTTTTTTTTCTAAATAAGATATTATTAATGGGGGAAGTTTGTGTGGTGAACCCCGGTGGAATACTGTGAATTCTACAGCTTAATGCATTGATGCGTGGAAGAACTGGTACATGCTGTCATGTTCTAGTTGTAGCTGGCAAACTAAGCCTTTTTTCTTCCCTAAGAGGTTTCCAAGATTGCAGATGGTGTCTCCAAAGCTTTTGCAAACATGCACGAACACTGGTGTCTCCAAAGCTTTTGCAAACATGCACGAACACTGAAGTTTTGCTTGAGGTTTATTTATTTTAAAATTCTTAACAAAAATTAAGGGCCTTGGTAAACCTCTTAAAACATTTTCTTGCTTTTGTAAAGGATTGTTCTTAACTACAAGTCACAGAGGACTAGTTAATTTAAACAGTTTTGTGAAGCTGTTGTGAGGCTGAGATTACATATGGTATGATTTAGGTGCTCAACATCTGTTCTGGAGTTGTTAGCTGTGTTTAACATAGCAGTAAAGAGCATTTGCCAACCTCAACAGCCCCTTGTACTTGTGCTGGCGTGCCTTTTACTAAAGGAAGACATATGTCACCTGGAACACAGAAAAAGAGGTCTCTCTGTTTTGGAAAAAACTGCCTTTGTTTCTGATACATTGTCAATGCATTCCTTTCAGCCAACAAGAAAAAAATATTTGTAGGATTCTCCAGGGTCTACATTAGTGATAATGCAGCCAACAAGTAAAACCTTGTCCTTTAGAAGCCTATTAATGACCTGCCACTAATATTATTTTACATTTTAATTGCAAAATCCATGCTGTGGAAGTGGACAGTGAGAAACTTTTTGCCTAGAGATTCTCTCAAGATTAAATCACTTTTAATTGTTTATCCAATATATAAATAATGCATGTCTACATAAAACTACATATAAATGTGTTTTTATGTTATTTAGATCAGGGAAGAACTTCGGGCCAATGGTATAGATGTCTATCCACAGAAAGAGTTTGATGAGGATGCCGAAGACCGAATGATCAACGAGAAAATCAGAGTGAGTTTGCACTACATTCAGAGTATTGATTATTTATATGTTAGAAAACATGATATTATAATCTCACTGTTCTCTTCTTCAAATCAGGAGATGATTCCTTTTGCAGTAGTAGGAAGTGATCAAGAGTACCAGGTCAATGGACGAAGGCTCCTGGGAAGGAAAACTAAATGGGGGACCATTGAAGGTATTAGTGACTCCTTCCCTAAACATCTCTAGAGTGTGTTGACATGAGAGAGAGAAAGTGAGAGTGATTAGTGGAGCGTGGGCTATGCAGACAGCGGTGTTCTTTAAGCACATCAAGGGACCTCATTAACTGTAGACACACGGCTATGAGTCAAGCATCTTAAAGCAACCCTTATCTGCTAGATTGAGGATCTACTCTGAAGACCATTACAACTGCGTTGGTTTGACTGTGAGTCAACGGCCTGCTGCTGGACAGATAAGATGCATTTGTCAGCAAGCGCCTGCAGTTACCTGCGACATCGTCATGGTGATGTCATAGCTTCTCTAGTTCTGCCATAAATGAATCAGAGCAGGCAAGATCATTAATAAAGCACTCTTTTGAACTAGGCTTCTTAGGCTATAAAGTTGATATTTTGAAGACTATGTTTGTAAATGGAGGAATTTCTACTGTACTGACATAATTATTTTTGGTAGCGTTTTCATGGATATAGAGCGAAAGTTGGTGCGTGTGCCAACAATAAATACAGATATAGTTTAAAAAATATATATATAGAATGATGGACAAGTCCAAATGACTTCTACTGTCACACACACGTGCTTAATACAGAAAGACAACTGTTGGGTTGATTTCTACTGAAGATGCCTGAAGGTGTCTTTCAAAACGTTTCTCTGTTTGTTGAGGTCTCCTAACAGCTTGACATGGCAACTTCGCCTCAACTAGTGTTGTAATTTTAGGACAGGATAATCTGTTCCTCCAAGAATTGCAGGTAGATGTTTTGTTTGATGCTGGTACCTTTAAGTGCAGTTGTTGACTTGTTTTGTTGACAGCAATAGACAGACTTGTTTGTTTGGTAACTGCCAGGATAGTTGATAGACAGCAGCTCACACAGAAGTAAAGCTTTGATGAAAAGTGTTTTGAAAGTTGACAGAGTTAAAAAAAATTACCCTGTAATTATCCTGTAATGTATTTGAGGAGCTCCACTCCTCTTATTAAAGTCTTTAAAAACCTTTCATTTTAAGCCCTGAATGTTTCTGTGTGGCTGCTCTGTGGTGGCGTTCTTTGTCACATAAATTGTGTTTCTGTATACTCAATTAGTAGAGAATGGCGATAGCAATGGTCACGACTTTGATACCCAAGGAAAACATGAATTGTGTAAACACAAAATATAAAAATTTTACATGGTTTTCTAACCCTCCGTGTGTATCTCACGGTACAGCATTTGTGAGGCTGTTAATCTAATCATTAGGATTTTATGGGATGAATGCCTTATTTCTGTATGCTTACACCACCTGGTGGCCAAGTGGCCATTATGTCAAAAAATACTTGACATGGCTAGAGTAAAAGAATTTGACAATTGATCTGATTTTATTATTATTATATTCCATTTGAATAACTTTTGCTCTAATATAACTGTATTTCTTGTGTTTTGGTGTCTGTAGTTGAGAATATTGCCCATTGTGAGTTTGCTTACCTGCGGGACCTTCTCATAAGGTGAGTGGCTTAAGTCAACACCTATTATTATGTCTATGGAGCTGTAATGTTAATGTGTCAAAAAATGAACACTTTTTAAATTAAAATTCATGTTCCGCAGAACTCACATGCAGAACATTAAAGACATCACCAGCAGCATCCACTATGAGGTGTACCGTGTCCGTCGACTCAACGAGAACAACACTCAGGCCAACGGCCTCGCCGATCACCACCCGGCCTCCCACGAAATCTAGCAACCCCACTCGAACACCCCTCGCCCTTTTCTCCCTCCTCCCTTCATTCACCTTACACTCCGATCCAGCCCCTTCAATCAGCCGTGGACTAAGGTGAATAGGTCCTTCGAGAGAAGCACATAATGACTTTACCTCCCAAAACTCCAGCACAATGTTCTTAAACCCTTTAAGCCTTTTTGTTTTGTTCCCTTTTGTAAAGCAAAAGCAAAGAGCTCTATGTCAAAAATAACTCTTTCCATATATTGCATGTGTTTGACTTGCTCTGCTGATGCTTCAGGTCTGCGTGCAGATGCGGGTTCAAGCTCTTTAGATGCCTGTGTTCGGCCCGTTTCATGATTATTTTACAGGGGTATTTCTCAGAGATACTCCTTTTTATGCGATTAGTCATCTGTTTTGTTAATATTTATGCTTCATTTTGAGCTGGCCGCATAAGAGGCAAAGTCAGCTTTTGAATTTAGGGCTTGTGTCCTGGAACCTCATTTTCGTTTTGCTTTCTAAATAATGATCCATTTGTTCCAGCTGTCTCATTTCAGGCCAGGTGGAGTCGATTGTGGAGCTCATCCAGGTTATCTGGACTCTCCCTATAAAGCCAACATGCCACCAGCAATTTTTGAGAAACCTGTAGTGCCATTGGTCTTGCTGTTTTACATCTGTTCAGATGATTACAGGAAAACAGTCATTGAACCCCTGGTGCCTTATTAAAATCATTATGAGTGAAATTGCAAGTTCAGGATTTGTATTTGTATTGATTCGGGATATGTCCTTATAATACAGGAATACATCTCTGAATTGACCAGCAGCTACAAATGATCTTATTTATTGCAGAATGTGATCTGGGCTGTAGCTCCACCTTTAACAAATCATACTTTAGTTCAGTCGTGTGTTCACCTGTACACCGTTTTATCAGGCAACATTTAGCGACTTGTTTTTACTTCCATACTCTCTCGTTTTCTTGTGTGGATATATGAAAATCTACACTATTTAGACCGTTTTAGTGTGTCAGTTGTCTTGTTTTCCTCAAGCTCAGAGGAAACGGCCTTCCCGAGAGAAAACTTTAAACCGTGCCAAGATTTTTGTGTGCCTGAACTTTTAAAGATTCCTGCCATGTCTAATGTGAGCTTCACTTTTAAGATGGGCTCAGGCTTTGTTCTTGTGTGCAAAACCCTTCATAAATGCTCATCGTTGGGAAAATATCTTTGTTTTGTCCTGTGCCGTGTATTCATAGTGATTAAATTTTTGTATTGCTATTCAGAGTAACACAAATAACTTTGATATCCTGGTATTTTAAAGAAATAAAGATTTAAATGATAAATAATAATTTTGGACTTTTTCAAATGATTAATTGACTCTCAAATGTGTCTAGACAGTGTAATTTATGTGCTACGAGCAAAAATGTGTTCATTTAACATTTAATTTTTTTCAGTCAACTCTGTTAAACAATCTTATTCAGTTTCATTAATAAGGTCAAATTAAACAATTAAATCATCTAATTTTAATAAGGCATAAAATTGGAGCTCTTTTAGATTTGTGTGGAAATTTATTAGCTAGTTTGTTGTATGGTAATTACTCTACATCTAATTTGACTGATGACTTTAAGCATTTTTAGGAGAACCTTCAGACCAACAGGTTACTTGAATGAAGTCTCTTACAGTAGTAAGTTAACATACTGCATTGCGTCAGGCTGTACTTGTGTCTTTGCAGTTCAGTGAAGAGGTCATTTCCCATGATGCTTTTTTCTCCCTCCCAACCGACTCAAAATGGAGATGCCCTCAAAATGGCGCCCCTCTTTCTCACCTTTGTGAAAACAGATGGTGCCCTGCGTTGCCCGTGCCGTATCTACACCATCTTTTCCATACCGTCCCACAGATTTCTTCTCTCATGTATCCTACAGAATGAGAAGTCCAGGCATCTGTTACCCGCTGTGATCTGTTTGTTATCCCTCCTCCTCTTTGCTCCTCCCTCTCGATATTTACAGCACCGCTTATGCATATCGCCGTAATTAAATTAATTTGCCATTTCAATGAGCTTAGTTTGTCTCTGGATGCCCACTTCACGCATGTGAGCGAGCCCTCTGAGTGCACTTCCTAGTCTTCAGAGCTCACATTGTTTACAAAGTGCTTCTAATGGTGGCGTTTGTTTTACCCCTGATGACTACTACTCACTGGATGTTCTTGCTGGCCATGTGTTTTGTATTTGCTGTCACTATTAATATTCTGTCACGACTCCATTGTTTGTGTAAGTAACTAGGTCATCTGACCTACCAGTTCATCAACAACAAATTTTGATCTGAAAATGCCCCTTATATACAGGATATCATTTAACATTAATAGTCAGCATGATATAACAAAGCCATTATTGTGATGATTCACTGTCTAACTAAAAACAGTCAATACTGCGGGTGGACAGCAAATTTTGCAAACGACTCCTTTAACGTTAATGAGACACCTGAGTAAGTATCTGCCGTTGTCTGAGTCATCTCTGTTACATATTTCTAGTTAGGAGTCAGTGTGCAAGATATTTAGTTTACCGTTTGTTAGACTTATTGTAGCGAGTGCATCAGTTAAGCTGTACCCAAGCTTTCATCATTTGATTGTATCACTTTAATGAATGTTTAGGATAGAACTGCGTTGTAAATACTCATTACTTTGTTATGTTTGCATAGTCTGAATGTTCAAATCTGTATCAGAAATGAACTTTTAATATTTGCTGCGTAGCTTTATTTTTGGTTTTTGTGTCCAATACTCTTAAGTATCTAATCTCATATCCCTGTAATTACAAAATATATTAAATGTTACGTAATTGATACAAAGCAAAGAAATCTGGACATTGTTTGTCAACATATTAATTTCTGCAGTATTTTTATCACTTTCAAAACCATTTTAGCCTCAGACCCTGGTTAATTAATGACCCGTGCTTAAGCTAATACCAGAAGTGCCAAATATATGCAGGGGGTGTGATTCATTTGGTGTCATTATCTAGAGTAGCTTTACTCATTACGTCTACTAGCTAAACCTTCGTCCATCTAACCTTTTCCATGTTTTTTATGTTCTCAATCAGCATCTACTAGAATGTCCTTGAGATCTCCTTTATAATAATTGGCAGAAAGTCCTCCAACATCCAATCGACAGCTCTGATTCTGACTCCGCCTCTGTAATCTGCATATATCATCTCTTTAAAGACTTGATTAAGACTGCATTTTTAAAGACCATTGTGCTGTACCTCACTTAAACGACATGCATTACCTGCTTTTGTTTTATATCGGTGCTTGGCACTGGCATGGTGGTGAGCACTTTATTACCTCTCTGGGCATCTGTTTGGTTTTTTCATCACTTCATTTCTGCTTTTTGACACTAAACACTGCCCTACCAGCATCTCCATGCCGCTCCTCCAGAGCTTCACGTGTCTGATGTTCTTTCTTCCTTTCTGTCTGCTGGCTCAATGCCAGATGCCATCCTCTCAGACATGCAGGGGAGGGCTGGCGGCTTCAGCCATATGCAAATCATACTGGGCTTGATTAGGAAGCAGCAGCAAATTCAATTAAATTTTGGTGTGTGTGTGTGTGTTGGATGGGATGTCTGCCAAGTCAAGTGCAAGATATTGGGGCGTTAACATTTACCGAAAATAAAATTCCTTTTGACACCTAAAATGGTTTAGGTCTAAGTGAGCCTTTTTTCAGCACGTTTTATTCTGTTTGTCGTTTTATTTATTATTTTTAGAATAAGTGGATCAGAAAATAAGCAAAACAAAGCCCAGTGTTTCCATCGCATTATAGACGTAAAACCGCAGAGCGAGAGAGAGAATCCTCCCTCGTTTCCTTTTGATGTGCTGGTTTTTCCTGAGGCTAATGGCTGTGAGTAATTACACCAATCAGTTTCCAGTGTTCTCGCTGTCGTAGCGTTGAGTGAGACAATGGTGTGGCATGATGCATGTATATTAATCGCGGGCATGTGTGTCTGCTTGCTTTAGTCTTTATGTGTTGTCATAAAAGTGGGCATAAAGGGGTGACATGCACTTGGGTGAGATCAAATAATAGAACAATGTACCAGCCTTTCATAAGCTTTCTTTGATTGCTTTGGGGTCTAGTGTGCTAGACTGTGATGTCGTCTGTTGCCATAGCATTGGCTGTTTTGTTGGGCTCATAGTATCTGATACACCCTCTCTTTATGGCAAGGTCTCTGGGGTACGAAAGGTGACACCACCTTCACACCCTCATCTTCCCTTTCACACTCTTGGGATGACACTCTTGGCACTAGGCCAAATTGAGGGTTTCACTCTGAAGGTGTCTGTGATGATTTGTGGAAGTGTGGGTGTGCATGGTGTCCGTGGATAGGCGTTGCTTCTTATTGAATATTTTTATTATTGCTAGAAGATTTTATGTTTTTGGTTATGTTTCATGGAAGTATCAGCATTGTGTTTGATGATGTTTGAGAACATAACAAAATCTTTTTGGTGTCTGAAACAATGTTGCCATCTATTATAAAACTCTAGAGAAAGCACATTTTAGATTACTGAGATGTTTCTCTTGAGAAATAGATCAGAGAAGCGTGATGCTTAAGCAGTTTCCAATTACTTTCATCTAATCTCATTGCAGTCTTGGAGCCACAATTGAGATGTTAAACTTTCTGATTTCAATCATGTAATTTAGGAGATCTTAAATGTGATCTATATATCTTTAACCCATTTCCTTCTGCTTTTTCTTCCACAATTTCATTTGAGCTTTGTCCTCAAGGTGGCTCTCCATCTATAGCCAAGACCTTATCCAGCACATTGTAACATTCTGTAGTATGAGGAAGACTGTCTTTTTTTGTGTTTTTGTATGTGTGTGTGTGCTTTGCGGAAACATTTTGTGTGGACAATTCTAGCTTTTTGATTACAGTAGTTTTACAGGTATTTATACTTGTGCACGCAAACGGATATACTGTATTAACCTGATTAATCAAGACAAATTGTGATCAATTTTAAATATCCTTTAGTGTTAAAACACAACATTTGAATAATTACTTGGTGTTTTTCAAAATGACATTTTTCAAAAAGCACCAGGGAACAGAAATGCATTTCACAATGCATAACACAGAATCTAGATCCACTTCAAATGATGTCATTCCATTTTGTCACTTTTTCGTGAAATGATATAGTCATGGCAGGGGAATGTTTCTGTCACGCATCGGCAGAGTCAGTGGCCTGTTTCCTTCTCGGGCAGGATATTGTTGTGCTGTGTTATGTGCACGGGCTCGCTGATGCTCCACTGGAGTTAATTATCTGCATTAATGAGAGCGACTCACTCATTTATCACCATCTCATTCATTCTGCAGCCACCACATATGACGCACCTTACCATCACCGCACTGCCCCCTAGCACAAGCTTGTGTTATTGTGAGTTCTTTGTGTGTATGTGTGCCTGTACGATAGCATGTGTGTGATTTCATGCCATTTACGGCCCTCTGAACTATTTTCCTTGTGCGATTACAGTCACGCTGTTTTGATTTCCATATAATTCTATATTCATTGTTCATATTCAGAATACATTTAAATGTAAAATATATATTAGTTCCTGCACATTTTATATGTATTCAGTCTCCATGAACGGAGACCAAGCACCACAGGCTATATTTAAAGAGTATTTTAAAAAATAATTTTGTCTGTCCTGCCGAGATAAAGCCTTCTTACCTTTTAACTTTGACTCTTCTAGAAATCACTTTTCTCATAAATCAGCTGCTGTCCAGACATCCTATGACTGTATAACCGAGTACTTAGGCAGCTGGCCAATCTCTGCCATACAAAAGCTACTCAAGATCAGGATCTATAACGCTAGTGATTCATTTTCTCACCTGAAAGCGAGTGTGTTCTCAGTCTCTGACACAAGTCTGTCCACACCGTCTGTCTCTTTCTAACCTCCTGTAGAGTATTTGGGGTTTGGAGATATATATTTAATGTGCATTTGATTAAGCAGTGACCGTTGTGCTGTTGGTGTGTGTGTGTGTGTGTGTATGTGGCGACTGCAGTGATGATGAATAGAGGAGGTGATGAGAGTCGTCTTGAGGTTATAAAAAAATAGCCTTCCAGAGTTTCCACCAGGGTAAATTGCCCTTTACCTGCATATTGTAGCAGCCAGTCTCTATTTCAGTCATGTGCACGCTCTTGGACAGCCTCCGTGTCCGCCCGTACGGCAGAAGTGCTGATGTGGGACATTGGACGGACACATCAGAGGTGAGGATAATGCTATAATCAGTTGCTAAGGAATTCATTTTCTCCTTGACTGCACTCTATATGTGCGGTGAGATGCAAGAGGAGTCTGGAGATCTGCTTGTTAACCTGTGTCCTCCGCTCGGCATTACACTATAACCTCGAAAACTCCCACAGCCCGCGGTGGTGAGAGGTCAAAGGTCAACAGTGAGACGTTCATTTAAAGCGTATGCCAATTATTAAGATGCTGCAGCAACACCATAAAATAAATATGATGATGTTAATGGAACAGAAAATTCATGAACTGTGAATTGCTTTGTGTTTATAGGCCCACTGCACCCTGTTTATACTGTTTATGTGAGTGAGGTTATGAGCTGCTATAATGTCCTACTTTCAAGTATTAATCCTGCTATGTGTATCCCAACACACTCAAAATGAAAAATCATTTATTCACCTTCATGCCATTTCAAACCTGTATGCCTTTCTTTCTTCTGCAGAATACAGAAGAAGATATTTTAAGGTTAACTATCCCTATAATGGTCCCAAAAATAAGCTTTTTTTCCTTTTATACTAGATGTTTACAACCTGGTCATGTTACCATTTCTGTTCCCCATCATGCCCCGGTGCTTGTGCATCATACCAGCGTCTGCATTCTCCTAGATTCTAGGTTTGTCTTACCGTCCAGGATAGTCAAAACCCTACAGACTGATCCTAAATCAGCCGCACCCCCACTCATCCATCCAAAATCACTCATGCCCCTCCAACCTTCCTCCTCCCCCTCCAGCCTGATCTTCCACTGCTGTTTACCACCGGCTCACTAATGGAAAAATTTGCAGCAATATGCAAAAAAGCCGCTAAGGCAAATGCATGTTGCCCAGGCAACAAGGAGGTTATATTCCTGCCCGCTGATGAAAATCACTGTGGCGCGCTGTAGCTCTCACATCCTGCCGAAAATTAGATAGGAGGGAAGAGAATACAAAAAAAGACACGTGGAGGAAGCGAGAGTGGGAAGGGTCCCAGGGGCCAATTCTACTTCAAACCGCGTTTAGTTTTCATCTGCGGCCCTGGCAGACGTGACGGCTCTTAGTGCTTTATATATTTGTGAAGAAAAAATAAGAGTCTCAGAGCAACAGAAATAACTTTAGCTCTACACTGTTTTTTTATTCTGGTGTACGTCAGGGATCTTGAAGCTTGTGGGCTATAGAGCTCTTGTATTGTAAACCTGTATGTATTCTTTGCACTGAAATGTGATGATAATGTTTGGAAATCTAAAAACTGTACTAATAGCGTGAAGTGAATGTTGTTGCAGGCACTTTAGAGTGATGTAATACTTCTGAGAGGAGTTTTTGATAATATATTGAATCCGGATCTGAACCTTTTCTCATATACCTCAGAGAGACATTATTATTGAAGTCCTGATAAATGTGTTGGCTATAGTCTCTTTTTA
This sequence comes from Beaufortia kweichowensis, assembly GCA_019155185.1. Classification (NCBI taxonomy): domain Eukaryota; kingdom Metazoa; phylum Chordata; class Actinopteri; order Cypriniformes; family Gastromyzontidae; genus Beaufortia; species Beaufortia kweichowensis. The sequence goes on from CM032804.1 coordinate 7,358,450, forward strand.
TGACACTGTTGTAAAAACATCGCTGTCTCCATATTGTAATCTTGTTGCGTTAACTGGCAGGATATGGAACAGCCGTCAGACATGGTGGACAATGGAGTATGTTATTGAGATTGTCACAGTATAAATCACAGAGGTGACGAGAGATATTAGAAATGTCGAGAAGTCCGTTGATTCAACATTTAGAGATAAGAATTTTACCTCCAGATATTCATTAAATGCCCCTCTACCAAACCTTGACTCAAAACTCCAGAAAGAAGCAGATTAGGTGAGCATAATGATTAAATATATAATGGAGAATAAATATCTACTGTGATAAATCCTGTGCTGTTAACACTCTTGAGGTTCAACATTAATAATATCTCTGTGATAATATCATTGCATTTATCTTATAAGGTGCACCTATTCACAGAACTATGTAGTTATACAAAAGACACTCATTCAGTATCAGTTCACAAGGTAGAAACACTCAGGGCATTATTTTTTCACTGGAATTATTATTCTCTTCATGCAAAGAGCTTTCATCTATTTTCATTTACCCTTATTTATTAAATCATTTCATATTTCTTTATTTTTTTATTTAAGAGCTTTTAACTTCCATCCCTAAATATTTGGCTCCATTTACATCTCCGTGCCATTTGACATTTTTAATTTTCTGTCTATTCGCAGCTTGTATATCGTGCTCTTGCAGAGTCTCTATAGAACAAATAAAGTTAATATCTGTAAGAACAGCCACTTTAACCGCTGTAACCTGTCAGCCCTGCTCTTTATATCAAAAGACGTTTTAGATTAACTCCCAATATTTGAGTTTCCTTTTCTCTTTGGTACCTTAATCGAATCCTTAAATAACATCTCTGATTGGCTCCGAACGGCTCAGCTATTTTTCTCAGCAGGAGTTCTCCTGCGAGGAGCTGAAGATCGCCTTGAACTATCACCATCGGTCCATTCGCCTCCTGATATTAAACAATAAAGAGAAACACTATTGCCAAAGTTCTCTGTTTATTAAAGGAGAATAAGGGCTTATGGGTCTCTGAACTGCAAATATGTTGCTTTATTTCTTTATTTCTCTCCTTACCCCGTATTTTCTTCCTGTGTTAGTTTCATTCTTGTAACATGTTAACGCATGGACGTTTCATGTTGCTAATATGACACAGAGGTGCAGTTATGTTTCATTAATGGTGGGTGTGTGTGAAGCAAGCCCACTGATATCTATTTATAGCTCTAATGACCACAGGAAAGACATATAGAAAGGTAATGAAGGTAAGCAAACAAAAATAATGACTATTATGAGCACTGAAGGAGGACTCTAAACCGGTGATGTTAGGAACAGTGGCAGGTTTATTGCTCACACTCCTACACAGCTTTAACTTTTCTAATCCTGTCTTTTATATTTCTATGCTTTTGTTGTTTCTTTTCATCCTCTCCCACTATCGACTTGTTTTCTTTTCCACAGATCTTTTTTTTGGGATGCTGACAGTGTACTGAATGATTTAGAATTGTGTCACTTGGTGATCTATAGAAAATGGGTGGGTGATGTAATGACGCTTTAGGTGTGTCACGTTTTTAATAATAATTAGCCATACGCTCTATTTATCTTCATTAACCGTATCCTGATCATGTTGTTGTCTTTCTTCCTCTTCTTCCTGTTTGTCTGATGATGACTAAATTGTGATCATGATAGCAGTGACAACGCTTGGCCGAGCGCATCAATCTAACATGTTATCTTTACAGGCTATAATTGTGTTTAGTTTGCTTAAGTAGTTGGCGTTTTCTAATTAAGACCTCACATGTATGTATTTTTCCATACACACCTACTGTTAGCTCTTTAGTTCATCTGTTCTCTAGGATTGTGTATTGTGATATGGGAATCCTGGACCATCACTGCTTATTTTTACTCATTACATTTAAATTTCTGAATATATCCAACAACTCACTGTAATGCTTGATTTTTGTAGTAAAATATTTTGGTATTATAATTTTTACTGAACTGCCTATTGACCCATATCCTATTACACTTGCTAGTTTTATGTCTTTTACATTTGCTCTCTCTTTTTTATCTTGATATGATATGAAATATCAGCTGGCTAAAGATGAAAAAGTTGAAAATCCTTCAGGATATAAAATAATAGGATTCTCCTCAAAATTAAAACTTAATTTACTCCATTCTTTGCCCTACACTTGCTGTGAAGTGGACTCGGCAGATAGGGTCAGACATTTTAATCAGATTTTGACTTGGCTATAGTGAGCTTGGTACACACACTGAATCATAGTGCCAGATAAGATTATTATCTTGAGATATGAAATGATCTCTGTCTTTATCTGATGGGCCTCATCAGTGTCAGGAGCGGAAATGTAAATGAAGAAGGGATGATGAATGGATAAGTGTAAAATCTTCACTCTGTCCTTTGACTGCTGTGACAGGCTGAGCACCTCAGTGATGTGCCACAGCTTCTCCATTAGAGGAAACGAAAGCCTTTAGCTGAACTGAACCACAATTACTGGCACAATTACATCTCCTGCAAATCGCCCCAGATCCCTATGCCTGATTATCAAATTAGAGCTATTAATAAGCTTCCCGCTGAGTATATATATGTGTGTGTGCTTTCTTCTCCAAAACTGTATGCGGGATGTTAGCATCCACCTCAAGTGCCGCAAAGTATCAAGGGGACATCAGACACATTTACCTGAAGTGGAAATCACAGAATATAGTAACTGAGATTTAAATTAAATAAAAGATCACGAATTTAACATGATATTCCAAGATCAAATTTCCTTTTTACCTGAGCTGTATTTTTAGCTCAGATCTCAAAGCTTTTCTCTCTGCTAAATTCCAACAATTTTAAGAATTATAGAAAATGATTTCATGATATAGAAAGTAAAAACATTCTTTAAAATAAATACTTTTAGATATTGCATTTTTAAAGTATTTATGTGTCTCTTTTCCTCTCTTTCGTGCTAAAATGGTATGAAATGTTAAGAAAATCTGGAAACAGAAAGAATGATGTATCTCTTATTACTCTCTCTCACTTTCTTTCTCTTGCTCATTTTTTTGCATTACATCCTGATGCACATTAGCATACAGCATGTTTTTATATACGTGACCCTGCCTGTGAAAACCCAGCTCAAGTTATTTTTTGTGATTTACTGTTTTCCACATAGAATCATCCTACATAATGTGAAGAGCATTCTGTGAAAAATAACCTTAATATTTGAATGATATTGACTGAGTAATGACGTCAAAGATTGAAATCAATGTTTGGGTAGCCAACTTCCGTTACTGTTTTGTCCAAAATAATAAAACGTAGTAACAATTAAAACATTAATTTTAGTATTTCAAATCATTAATTTATAGTGTTATGAAAATTTGAGTAATGTATCGAAACAATCGGTCATATAATCTATATACTCATCGGCTACTTTGATGTTTAAAAGTAATAATGAGATCTTAAAATCTTATAATGAGATTTTGAGACTTTAGCCCGTATTTCACAGACAGGTCCACATATACCAAAGCAAAATTGCCTCTCTTGTCAACTAACAAAATTTTATTTTTGAAAGTGCCTCAGAGAAAATGAAACTAGATTTGGCAAAGGAGGTGAGAGCACTGAATTAAGTCCAATTCAGGCCTCAAAGCAGAAGGAACTTTCCACATCTCTAAATCACGTTCTGTATATTGAAAGTGTCACCTAATTGAAAGTGATTTAGGGCCCTGCATTGGCTGGCAGTGCATATATAAATTCACCTCTGACAGCCACTCCAAAGTCTCCCGTATCAACGTTATGAAGCATTTGCATGGCAGAGCCTTGGAGATTATGCACCATGCAAATGATGTAGCTCGCTGGATGAGGTGATTTCAGCGCTCCCCGCACCCATCCCGCTACTCGTACCCCAGGGGACAGGAGCTCCGCCCTGTTTCGCATATTCATTTTTCCCCCTTGTTTTGCATGTCCCTGGTTTTATATGCTTTCCTGCTTGGGCATCTAAAGGCATCAGCGCTCACAGGCTCCTGGGACGTGGAAAGCCATTTTTCATTTAAGACGCGTGGCAGCCCAGCACTCAGCCCAACCCCCTATTGTACTTTTAAATAATGCCCTCCGCTTTCCATACCCGAATGTTACCAGAAGATATGTTGGTGCAACAATGCCAGTATAGATCAGCTATGCATTCATTCTGTAAGATAGCACCATTACCTTGCCATATTATCCTAAATGTTCACATTACAAACAGATTTCATATTCATTGGGCAATTTTTAACATTTTGCATATAGCCTGTATTCAAATTTTAACAAAGGCTATTAACATTTTGGGTATTGTGTTGTGCTTTTGCCTTTTTATTCAAGTTTTATTTTGTCTTTAAGGAGGAACTGATTGTGTTGGTTTGGAATCAAGTCTTAATTTAAAGATCTCCGCTGAATTTTGTATTTTTTCACTTTTACTGTTCTCTAAGTGATTTGCCTGATACTAAAACCGTTAAACATTGTGGCTAGTTAGGACCCAGTATAATGCTGCATCAGCTTTGATGGCCCCATGTGTATTTCCTTAGGCTGTGGGTTCAAAGAATGACCGTTTCCTGCCCCGCCCCAAGAGATGCTTCCTGACACCTGTGTGTTTAACGACAAGCCGCTGCGCTTTATTCACACTGCATTAGTCTGCCACTAATCTATCTACTGCTGAAACAAGTGGATTAGGAGTTATCATCCAGACGGGCAATAGCATCTGATGGATGACACCCTTCACTCTGCCCTGACAAGAGCTTCCCTCATCGCAGCAGGAAATAGAATCAGAAACAGCTCTCTTACTGTAATGACATTTTTCTCTCGATGTAATAGGATTTCAACAGAGTCCGCGGCTGTACTTGCAAACCACAGCAGAGGCAGTGATGGGGTTGTTTTTGTGTATTTTAAAACGCATTTAAAGCCATCATACGCAGACCTTGGTTGAGTATTGAATATTATCGCTGAAAGTTTATTGGTAACAATGCGTCCAAATTCACACTATGGCAATAGGTTTTCAATGAAGTATACTGACTTGACTGCTGATAATAGTAAGTATGATCAGTATGTGTATGCTAAATATATTCTACATTCACCTTTATTTTAAACTTTAACATGCTAACAACCATAGATATAAATACATAGATGCATCATTAGCAGCTGTTTTATGGTCATCCGCCATATTGGAACAGTCAAAGCCAGTCTGTGAACATTCAAGAGCAGAGTGTGTATCTGCATGAATATCAAATGTTACAGACTATTTTGAAGACATTATAATAATTGCTAAAATATAAAAATACAAGAAAAGGCATTCGCTTACACAATATACTTAACTTGTAATATTAGGTTAATACATAGATAAACACAATGTTGTGGCGTCTTGAAAGGTTTTTATGTCATGTTGATGCATCTGCATCAGTGAAATGATGCACCTGTGCATACATATGCTAACAACAATAGCAAAATTATTGAAATAGGCCACAAAGAATAGATTTGTTGGTACTTCTATCACTTCTATCACTAGACCAGAGCTACCCAACAGTTCTCTAGTATTGTTATTTTGTTAATCTTGTTCATGTTTGATATAAATGTATAATATTAATATAAACATGTATGCAATGCAGGTCCAATGAATTTTTGGATCCAACCAAATGCTCAATGCTGCAAAAATAATCACATAACACTGATGCAAATGTAACCTGCTGCTGTTGGATTGAGACTACTAACTGCTTTACTTTGTTTTCACATAATGCAAGTAGCTAAAACGATGTAGCAACCTCTTTTTTTCATTTCACTTATTTTATGATTATTTGACATTGCGTTAGCACAGATGGAGCTCAAAGTGTCCTTTACAGCAGATTCTGTGGCTATGGGGTCATTGCCGTCCAGGCCTGCTGTGTGTTTGATTAAACTGCTTGGGTTCAGAGAGAAACAACATGATGCTAATCACAGGAAAGAGATAGAGGATCGTTTCCCCCAGTATCAGCAATGTCTTTGATGATGGAAGGAGGGAGCTGTACATAGAGAGGAAAGAGAAAGTCTAGGAAAGCAGATAAAGTAAGCCAGAGATAGACAGCTTTGATTAATTAAAGCTCCTACACTCATCAGATTGTTCACATGGGTGAGTGCTTGTGTTGATCAGACATTAATACCTCGGGGAAAGACAGAACAAGGTGGATGGAAAAGAATGAATATTAATGCATTCCTATCACCCGGTTTATTTACAAATGGGTTTTGTTTGGGCCAAGTGCAGTTGTTGACTAGACGGAAAACATGTACCATACTTATGTTAATAAGCATCAGGCCAATTACTGTCGTTAGTTTTACCTCATTTTGTTGTGTCTCACATGCACTGGCACACTGGCTCAGTGTTTTGCGTCAGAGACAGACGTCAGTAGACTGCATCCAAAACAAGTCTATGAAGAACTAATCAAATCTGTAAAAACAATAAATACTTCAAGTTTACCCAGGATCCTCAGTTAAAGGATAACCTAATCAAAACTCCAAATTAGTCGGCAAACTTTATTGCAGCTATAAATAATTCACTTGGGCCATCTGTAAAGGTGCCTGATTGAATTCCAGTGAATGCAGAGTCTTGTGTGGTAGAAACATGAGACGCATTTAAAGCAGGAAACATTTTATAATCCATAACAGAAAGCTGCTTTTATTTGTTTAATGAAGACGTATTCTCAAAAGCAGTTTTGAACACCAGAAAAGATTGAAATGTTTGGTCTAGTTGCTATAGTAAAATATGACTAAGATTTGAATGATGTCTGGAAAGTTGAGAGTGGATTTACTAAGAATGCATTGTGACCATTTGCACGTGCTGTCTGTGTTGTTTAGTGCTCGATTCACTAAAGGAATTATGCAAATCATATAAAGCCACAAATTCACCCACAAAATCATTGAATGTTATTTGCGTGCTACAATTTCCCATCTTGCGTGCCGCTTTTGAGTGGTGTCTCGTGGAGAATGTAGCATATATGATCTGGCATATCCACAGAAGCTTTCTGTTTCACAAAAGCTTTACTGTAGTGGAAAAATGTTATTCAGACTATAAAAAGGTGAGAAATAAATGTTTTTTTAATAATGTTTTGGTAACCAACATGATTATTCTATGGTATTGCTGCAGAAAACTCTTTTAGCATTTTTGTGTTTAAATGCTGAAAATGCACATCAAACAGTCATCGCTTGATTCTTTTTTCCTGAATTTGTGTCTTTATATTAATGGGATAAACAAGCATATGGTGGTTGTATAACTAAGTACGTCTTACCACATTTGCCAAAGTTATTTCATATGCTGAAATTTACTGACATTGTGTCAATGTTAAGAGATTTCATGTCAGTAATGATCAGTTTCTGTGCGGGTTGTGTGTGAATATGTGTGTGGAAACAGCGTGCGATGCTAAAGCAGGCCTGTTGTTAGGCAGAAAAGCGGCTCTGGGGAGCACAAGATCTGTTATTACACCTGAAGCCCTGCAGCTTCAATTATTTTCCCCTTTCTCTGCCCTTACTCGCACTTTTCCGGCTCAAATGGCGCTAGAATGACAGGCCAATATAACCCGGCTTAAAATGTGATCAGTCCTCCGTCGGCACAGACTGAAGTCTCATCCCGCACGAAAAGCAGAGCAGGTGCACGGGCGAGATGAGACAAAGCTGATAAATAGACGGGTGAAAGAGGGGGTGTCTGGATCGGATGGGAGATCATTTACCTTCTTTTTCTATCTTATGTTTGAATTGTACAATATCAAGAGGCAGAGTAAAAAACAGAGGAAGGGGAATATAGTTAAGATCAGTTTTGATACACCTTTGATGCAATGTGTATCTCTTTTATAAAAATCAATCGTGGTTTTATAGTAAAAGTGTAGTAACCATGCTTTTTTGGTGCATTGATTAGCATTTGTATAGCTATAGTTTTACTATAAAAACCATGGTTAATTTCTCTAAGGCCTGCATTTAGTAATCTGGTTGGCTGAGAACTTTGTCTTATACTATGTTTGATAACCCTTATGCTACTATAATTCATATTATTTACAATATTCTGTTTAAATATAGAAATTAAATTACTATAACTTCTTATATACACTTTCAGGTGAATGTAAAACTACTAAATATGATTTTCATAAGCGAGTTTATGGTACGGTAGCGCCCTTTCCGCACGCTAATCAGCCTAGAACTCACTGACTTAATTATCAAAATCTCATTGGCATAATTACTGATTAAAAAGCTCTGCCTCCCACACACTTTACTGTGTTCTGTTTAGAGCTGTGAGTTTTGCATGTGTTAACTTACTTAACAGTCCCTAAGCAAGCTGATTACAAGATGAAGAGGAAAATGAAAGAGCGGTTAAATTTGGCTGCTGATAGGGAGTATTAAAATATCAATAGTGTTTAAATTTGCAAAAGCTCCTAAACAGTAGCCTTTCCACACCCGGCGTGTATTAGTATGATGAAGCAAACATCTTAACTTCCAGTTGCAGATTGTGTTTATTTTGTGCCAGCAGAACTGCAGAGCCGCTCAATTAGAAATAACTCTGCCCTGGAGCCTGGATTGATGGAGATTTCTTCCCAGCAGAATTGGGCCATTAGGCCACAGAGGATAGAGTATAAGGTTAGAAGAGCATAATTCTCTCTTAAATGAATACTATTTGCACAGTTAAACCCACAGAAGCCCCCTGCTGCTTCTATAATGAAGCTGCTCGGTTCATTTGTGTGAACTGTACACACATACACATACACATATACAGACACGTTATCACCACCAGTCTGCATCATCATCACATTTACTAGAAAATCTATTCATAATATGTCCGTAATAGATTTTTCTGTAACACTTTACAATAAGGGTGTATTTGGTTCCATTAGTTTACTACATTTGTTAATATGAACTACAGCAAACAATACCACTACAGCAAAGTTTATGATAATTTTAGCATTTACTAATCTATATCTATATCTTTCAAATTTTAGTTGTACATGTTAACATTAGTTAATGCATAATGAACTAACATGAGTAATTGCATTGGCATGGGCTAACATTAATTAATAAATGCTGAAAAGCTGTATTGCTCATTGTTTGTTCATACCTAATGCATTTACTAATGTTAACAAATACAACATTTTTGTAAATATCTGTTTTATAATCTAAACCTATTTTTACAGTTTAGTTGACAGTTGACAGTTTATGAAAATGTATTAAAATGTGTTACAATTTATCAATATCGATTGTAATCTTGCTTTTAATCTTCTTGTCTTTAATTTGACATTAGTGAGTTTCTTATATTCACATAACACATAGTTCTCTCCAGTTAACAGAACCATAACATTTAAGATTTTAGAAACAATATTTTCAAATCTGTACAAATACTGCTCTAAATATGTGACTCTGTCTGTGAAAACCAGGCTAAAGTGTAATAATGTGATTCTGAGCATCAACGTTTAATTTCGCCTATTCATTTCACATTTTTAAAGATTTTAATCTTTGACATAATCCTATTCGGTCAAAAGTATCAAGGTTTTATTTTTTACAGAATGTTCTTAACATTACAGTATGTAGGATGATTTAATGTACACTAGAAAACAGTAAATCACAAAGGCTGTGATTCACAAAGGCTCCTGTTTTGTTCATGTGGTCTGAATTCATTGTAATGCTTTTGGATGTTTTTTGGACTGACAGTCGGCATGCAGGATGTAAAAGGTTCTTCTGCAGACACTGTGACTCATTTCTGTGTTACCGTGGACAACCAGTAAGGTAAAACTCTGTGACATTAGCATGATGAGGTCATCTCTGTAGAGAATACTGTCTTTTACTAATTAGTTTGAAAATAAATGAAGTTCACATTATGGACATATGGACCTCTCTCCAGTTGTACAGTATTCCTCCTCTACAGATCCATTTTGGTTTTAATGATGAATGAGATGAATGTTATCTTGTGCTTAAACTGAGCACTTACACAAAATTCATTCCTAAAAGCAATTTTTTTGGGACCTGTAATTCATTTTAGCATGGAGAGAATAGGATAAGCTCCGACTCTTATGGTTTTTAGTATTTCTCTGCAAATTACCAGTGCGGACACTCGTAACGCTCACAGTGCCTCTTGGCCAACAGTTGTTTTGTTCTAAAAATAATCTGCAGCAGGTTTCACTGAGCCCCTGCCAATGACCCACTTATTAGAAAGAGAGAGAAAGAGCGAGAGAGCTAATTAAGCTGAATAAACATGAATAGTGGCGCTGGGATTGAGCACAGTTACAAACACAGATGAAGTCTGTCTTTAATATCAGAGATGAACGGTCTCTAACATAAACATTTCAGTATTTCTCCAGGTTTAACACAGTTATGGACGTTACAGATGGTGGACATCACCTGCTGTTAGAGAAACTAGAAAGACCAGGTCAGTGCAGAAGATCATACACAATAGCACCTGCTTTTAAGATCCAAGTGTTGTATTTTATCCAGGACTCGAGAGCTAAAGAGCTGTGAAAATTACATACACACACTTCACTCATCCATCAGACTGGTTGTGCGCTGCTGTGGTCAGCTGCTCTGCACAGTCTGCGATGTCTTTATTGTCCCCCGTGGAGGAGAGGGTTAGATTCAGAGACCACAGATGTCTGATGGAGCAGTACCCTGCAGAGAGTCCCTGCGTCAGACCGCTGCTGATGATATGCATGAATGTGTGACAACATGCAAGAGGGGTTGAAGGCTTTATTCTTGAAAATTACTGAAGGAGAGAGAAATTAGAGAGTTGGAAGGAAGAAATAACAAGCAAGTCAAGATACTAGTGTAATTCAGCTGGTTTAAAGGGAAAATGTTTTATTTTTTCTCATTTCATACCTGTATTACTTTCCTTCTTCTGCAGAACACAGAAGAAGATATTTTGAAGAGTGTTGGTAACCAAACAACATTGGCCCTCAGTGACTTTTATTTTTATTTTAGTGTCTTCTTTGTCAGTGTCAGGTATGCATTCATTCTTTGAGCCAGTTTGCACTTGTTCAGTTTGTCATATGGAGCAGAGACTTTTGCCCCGTGAATGATGTTGGTTGCCAAGGAAACAGGCTCATTTTTAGGTAAATTACTCTACTTGGCACTCGACAAAAGTGCAATTAGCTCACCAGTGGCCTGGGCTGAAGCACAATTAAAACCCAGAGGAGATTTGAAGGAGCAAAGAGGATCATGGGTATCTGACAGCTTGCTTGTTCTTAATCTCCTTGTTGGAGGGGTCCCGCTTTGTGTCGTTCCCTCTGAACACACGTGGCGAGGAGGAGATGATTTAATTATGCCGTTTGTTCTTGAATATTCCGCAAAGAACAGTTTGGGATTTACCTTGTTAAATAATGACGTTTGAAAGTGAACATCTTTTACTTACTTTGATCTTCATATACTTTACAACACTGTGTCTACATAATCTTTGTCATTTCCTTTCTATTCCTATTTTTTCTAAAAAGGCTTTTATAGCCAGATGTCATAGCAGAACCTTTTTTAAGACCCACTTTTTATTAGCTAGTTCTATTAAAGGAACCAAAACATTTTCATAGGCCTATTATCAAACACAAAAAAACTATTGAATTATAAAAACCAAGTTACCCTACAGAGCTAAAACTGATTTTTGATAAAAAACGTTTTTTCCTTAATACTTTGTTGTAATAAAAACATTATTAAAGAACCTTGATTTCGTAAGAGCTATCTTTGACTATTAGTATAAGTGACATATAAGTGATTTTATACTTTGTTTCTATGTTTGTTCATTTGGTGCGTCACATTAATCGAAGTATTAACCAATATACGCAAACCAGATTTTAACCAAAACATCTGCTACTGGAATTTTAGTTCATGGATGTACTTTACAATGTGGCTAATTTATAATGCACCAGCCTTAACCATAACCACATGCATGAAAGTAGATCATGCTAAAACATACAAATTCATACAAATTAGCCACCTTGGGCAGCATGTGTTTGAGGAGTGATGTTGGAGATGGTATTTAATCACGCCGTCGTCAAAAACCAGCAGCAAACAGAAAATGCTGTCTCAGCAAGAACACGCTGTTGGCAGTTTTCTCTTGCAGTGTTTTTTATCTTCCTCTCTCTCTTTTTAAAAGAGCGGAGTGAGGAAAGCCAAGGCAAACCAGGAAGACAAAGGCAGAAATAGAGCTGTAGGAAGTCTCTGGAGTGCTGATTAGAAAGACAACTCACAGACAATCCTGTTACTACTGAAACACTTCTGCCCACACTTATGCTACAAATTCATCACAGACTAAACTCCATTTCTGCTTCTAATGCACTTCATAGCTTTTATAATATAGATCGTTTTTGGAGTCACTGTCTAATGTTCTTTAAACCTTGCTCTGAAACCTTGTTGTTGCTCCAGGTTTTGAAGCAGTCATGAGGGAGCAACTTCTCAAGATAATGTCAGAATTATGCTAGTTTTAGATTCTCTCCTGTTCTCATGATGGTGATGCTCAGTGGCAAAAGCTCTGAGCTGTAGACCATATATAATAAATAAAATGGACTGGAGCTTTAGTCCCAAAGTGGAGAGTGTCTGTTGTATGCTTATGGAAGGTGCTAAACTTTAGTCCAGGTTCCTCCTGCCTGTCTGTGTTATGTCTGGAGATGTCTTTGAGGCTTTTTGGTTGTGATCTAATCGTGACAAATTATATATTGATGGAAAGGTCAAGACTCAAGAATAAATATTTTCATAAACATTAAAAAACATAACATAACAAGATACCTGAAAAAAAAGATTAAAAAATGAAAACCTGCAATTTAAAAAATAGTGTATTTTAATGTGGATGCTCAATATGTGCAGTGACAGTTATCAGGTTAAACCAAAAAGCATGCTTATTTATTTGTCAAGAATAATGTCCTTAACTCATACGCATACTGCGTACATACATTTCTTTTATTCTTATTCTATCATGTTTGGTTTGTATATTCTACAAACTATAAATCTTTTATTCTCATAATTTGAATTTTCTTAATCTGTTATATCTTCTATTTTAATTTTTACTTTAATTCTTATCACAAACTGTGGGAAATTTTCTTGACAAAATGTTGCAAAATGTATAGTGGTATATCTGAGCAAAAACCAGAAACTTGATTTGATCTACAGTTATCTATTAAATTGAATAAACTACTTCATTTTCTTTTGTAAACATTAGGTTCACACTCTATGAGATTATTTTGTGGTATGCTGACATAGTATACTTTGTGTACTGCTACTGTATATACTGTACTAGCATATTTCAACTGCAATGCAGTCAAGAGAGAGCCAGAGAGTTCTCGATCTCTACCTCATTGCTTGAGTTTTCTTTAGCAAACGGGTGTGTGTCTGCACCCCATCGGCTCACTAGCATCCATGCTTGTGTTTTTGTGAGAACGAATCTTCTTCTCATTTGAGATGCTGAAATAGGTTTGTGTGTCTGTGTGCTGGAGCAGTGAGATCTCATTAAGCCAGAAAGTAAGGCAGACTGCTTGATGCACTCATCCAAACAGTCTCGGAGCAATCATCCTCCTGCAGCCGCCTGCACAAGCTCACAGCAAATTAAAACTTTAATGGATATCGATCAGACACCTTCTAATAAACCCAATGCTACCATCCTATCCCAGGCTGATTTTCTTTCTCATAGAAGTATTTATTTGTGTGTGTGTGTGCTTTAGACGAGTCAAGAAACTACTTTTTCTCCAGACATATGCTGTAACATTTTTGTAGATGTTTGAGGAGAAATAAGAGCAAAAGCCGAATTCTCCACTGTCAGATCAAATAACACTTCTTATTATTTTCCTCTCCCATCACACAGGCTTGATGTCAATCCGAGTAAATGTTGTTTTTTCATCTTGCCTACTGGTGACAGACCAGTGTATGAAGACCCACTATATGCTGAATTTGAACAACAAGCTTGAAAACATTATTGGAAACCGAGTGAATTGCTGGAAGAGAAAAAAGTAGAAATGGATTTTTTTTTTCACAAAAGTGGCCCAGTTCTGAGGACGACAGAGAATGGACTGGTAGACTTCTGAAAGGTTTCCATCTGGTATTCACAATGGGATCTTCGGTTTGAATGTGGTATTCAGATTCCCTAATTTTCTCATTCAATCAAGCGAGCGCGGGGCCGGTAATGGTTTTTCGAGGTGATGTGAGTCATGAGTTTTCTGTCTGTGTGCATTAATTCCTTTGAGAGCGGTTTGATGGGATAGCGATTGGGGAGCTGTTAACGGGCTAAGAGAGCAGCTTTGGGTCAGCCTGAAGCCTTGACCCTTGACCCCTCGGCTCGCACGGGTTCCCTGAGGAGTCTGGTGTACCGGTCGAGAATAAATCACATACATCAGTATGTCTAGCTGGAGAAGGTTAAGGTCAGGATTATTTGACCCATCTTTACCTTGCAGACATCCGTGCACACATAATACAGTTCTGTGTAGATTATTATTGTCTCAGACACAGATTTAAAGTGAGTCTATGAGGTGTGGTGTTGCTAAAATGACCTTCAGCCATACACGTCTATGTTTGTCTGCATCTGTGTGAAGATCGTTTATCTAAGGGCAGGTGTGATGCATGTATACCCAGGATCAGGAGTAAGATGCTAAGAAAGGTGAGATGTTCACAGTCCCCTGATAATGTTGTTGCCGTCTTCACTTACCACCTCATTTGAAGTTCCCCCAGGCTCTCGTGTGCTTGTTTGATGCTATATGTTCCACGTGTGCTGGAAGTACCGACAACAACCTGCTGTAATCAGATCCTTAAAGTTTATGTACGTGCCGCGAATGGCAGTTCTGTCCATGAAAAGCCTAAATATGCCCATGAACAATCAGATTTAGATGTGCAATCAATCCACTCATTCATAAAACTCACTCCTACCTCATAAAAATGACACGTTTTGAGATGGAGACTTTCTAATCTGCTTTCTCCACATGTTCTAAATGAAAGCTACAGGGATTATTACTCTAGTAAGTGTTCATTGATATTAAATAGAAATGTAATGGGGTTATTTTTCAAATGTATGGGAAGTGAAATCAAACGTAAGATTGGCACGTCTGTCTGTGCCAGCGCCTGCAGACACTTAGCATTAAAGAAGACTCCCCGCCAAGCTGGATTTAGGCTCCTTGATTGGCGTCTCTCAAAATATGGCTGCTTTGGACTTGATTGGGCAGCTGCCAGTTTGTTCTGGCATCAATTGCCAATCAGGGCTTTGATATTTGATATGGTGAAACCAGAGCGCTATGCTCGCACCCTCAGGGGTCACACTCGAGACGGATAGAGAGAGAAATTACAAGTGCTCCCCTCTGTTTTAGAAGCTCATTGACACTACGGTATATGTTGATGATGGATAGTCTCTTTGCCAATTCACAGATGTGTTATTGTTTGAGCTGCTTCTAATGATTCCTGACAAGCATTCTTGGTTAAAGAGGACTGTTTAGTCGGCTGTGAAAATGTAAACCTGCATGTAAAAGGGTGTGCAATATTTCGTTTGTGTCTAAGACGTTTGCAAGCATTTATTAATATTCTGAATTATGTAGCTTTTAAAAGATTTTTGTTGCAAATGCCTAAGCACTAAAAATGCCACTGATTCTAATGTCACAACTACATTTCTTTTTTACCATGGCATTCATTTCCCAGATGGCCCTAATATAAGAAGTCAAATTAACAGCTACAGAAAAAATATATCATATATTGAGAACACACATGAAAATGCATTACATTTTTTATGTTTTAGATATTAGATATTTTTTACATTTAAAATCCTTTTTTATTTAAGGTATTTTTATAAATGAAATTAACATTAACAGCTTTTATATTTTTTAGTCTATGTTTAAAATTGATCAAATATTTATTTTTGAGTCTTAGACTTTTCCATTAATATAAAGTGAAATAACCCAAGTGTTCCTCCTGTGGAACGGCGACAAACATCTTCTATTTGTCCGAGACTGTATGACAATGAGCAGCAGTTTCACATTCAGTAAAAACAGAAAATGTCTCAAATCACATTTCGAGTCTGGTTCGGATTCTGAAACATTTTTCCTTTATTTTGCCTCATTCTTCCTAATCAAGTTTGAATGGTAGGACTTCTCTTCCTTATTTTATGTTACTTGCTATAGAATGTCAAGCATCCAGCATCCATCACTCTAAATGTTTACCTTCTCTTCCTCTCTTCTCCTTGTTCACATGCAGAGAGAGTACATCATACAGTATTCTGGACACACAGCCAGGTAAGTGCCTTAGTGTTCCACTAGAAAAAGTCAATTCAGCAGGAGAAACAATGCTACTAAATATGTTAAGTAAAAATATTATTGATGCATCTTTGTGTGTTAGCGTAAATGTTCCTAGCAATAGGTCAGCTAATCATGTTTACGCAGTCTGCATATTAAAGCTGGTTCTAGCATCAGGTCGCACACGTCTTCTCTGTGGTCTTGCCTCTCTAACAAACTGCTGTTTGTTCAGCGTGTTTGCTGGAGGCCTGTCGCTGCATTGTTTTAATTGGATTATCTGAGACAGGAGAGCTCCACTAGGCTTTACACGCACCAGCTAATAAAATATGTGCAGGAATTAGGCATATGATTTCCTAGGGTAGATTAAAAGATATTATGTCTAAATGAAGTAAGTACGGCCCCATGAGTGCTAATAAAGATCATTTCAGTGCTTTATATCAAGTGTGTCAGCTGCTACATTGTCTAGCCCCGGCTTGCACTAAAACCTCAGTGTTTTCCATGGCAATCACACAGTGCAATCATACACAACTAAATTGGATGTAAGAAGTGTTTTATATTTTAGATATAAATATATATTTTAAATGTGTATTTTATTTGCTCTAAAAATGATTCAATTTAATCACAAAATTTTAAAGAGATAGTTAAAGATAACTATAAAAAATATGTCATAATTTTTCACCCTTATGTCATTCAAACCCTGTATATGATTCTTTCTTTTGTCAAACACAAAAGAAGATATTTTGCCAAACGCAGCACCCATTGACTTCCATTGCACCTTGTGTCCATACTATGAAAGTGAATGGGTGCCACTAACCAGAGTTTTGCAAAATATCTTCTTCTGTGGTCTGCTGAAGCAAGAAAGACATACAAGTTTGACATGACATGTGGGTGAGTAAATAACAAAATATTTTTTATTTTTGGTGAACTATCCCTTTAAGGAATGAACATTGGAGTATATTTTGGAGCATTAAAGGGATAGTTTACCCCAAAATGAAAATTGTTTATTCATTTATTTTCCTTCATGTCATTCCAACCCTGTATGACTTTCTTTGTTACAGAACACAAAAGAAGATATTATGAAGAATATTGGTCACCAGACAACATTGATTTCCATTGACTTCCATTGTATGTATAAAAGAGTCAAATACAGTTTTTGAATGAGAGTGAAGAAATAATGACAAAATTGTTATTTTTGTGTGAACTTTCCCTTTAAAGGGGACAAGTGCAAGATTTCTGGTGGTGAATTTTCACAACTAAAAATGATCATTTTGATGCCAGTTTCAGTCAACCTAATTTTCTGGTCATCTTTGTGCATTGGTGGATTTGTTTTATTCTAGCAGGGTATTTTGCATAATACAGTCAGCAGCAGGTCATCAGTTATAGAAATGCTTGGCTGCAGATACGTTAAATCACCCCCACTGTTCTGTGTGCGGTGTGATAGAGCTTTAATTACACACTCGCGGGGCTCGAGGGGGGTGGATGTCACTCCTGGTGAATGCACATATGCCTGATGCCTGGAGAGGCAGGTGCCACGATTATATCCACATACACAAATCAAGATCTTTTACACATATACTGTATACAGACTCCCATAAACCAGACTTCTCTCTACGAACGTCCAATTTAACGGTTCACACTTTTCTCTTTTCCTGTTCTCCTTGACCTTTTCTTTTTGCCTTTGGCAGAGCTGCAGTCAGACTGGCCGATGCGGTTGCGAGGCTCACGCTATGGTTGCATGATTTATTCACCAGCCTGTCTCTGTCTGCACAGCCCCCAACCCCACACATACTCCACAGTGCACGCTGTCCCCAAGGGCTCGCACGTACACACATACACAGCAAGGCGAATGGACAAACAGCGCGCTATATCCCTCCCCTCCTCCTCTCTCAGCAGCAGAGCATAGATCACGTCACTGCGGCGGCTCTCTGCTTGGGTTGTTTGCATTTCATTAGCCGAGTGGATAGGAGCGGGCACCACATAGAGCATATGAAACCACGCACACACAAGTTAAGTCTATGCAAACCACCAAGAGTAAACACGTAGATTGTGGCATACATGTGTGAGCGGACACGAGTGCCAGTGTTTCTAAGCAAACATAGCCTGATTCATGTTGCTGTGTTTGTATTGCGTTTGTGTAGCTGTGTGAACGTAGGTGAATTTGATGTTAATGTAAACGTGCTTCATGAAACCGAGAGTTTGGTTGGGTTTTGAGAACAAACTCCAGTGGTTTAGGCCTATCTGCAATCTGTAATGGCTCAAAGAAATGTGTTTGTCTGTGGTCAGACTTTTGCCTTGGTAATAAAAGTGACCCGGGGAGTGTGTTTGTATTGTAATATCAGCTGTCTTGCAAACATCCTTAATTGAACTGTAGATGGCAGTACCTCTTTTGTATCTTCATCGTACACTTCAACGGCACAGAAAATCCCTGTAGAGGTCATTATAAGCCACTACAGAGACCTGGAGAGGGGTAATAACACCTTTGGCCTGCTATGAGTGTGATTATAGGGTTTCGAACTGCCCATTGGGGACGGACCGGCTGGTATCCATCTACATCAGATCACTGATACAAAATTTGAATCATTCAGCCGGGGTATAAAGTGGAATACTAAATGCTTTTACTGGACTGGTTGCTGTTTGTTTTTCATAATCAAAAAAGTTCAGTGACTTTTAACGTTTTATTATGCCAGTATAGGCTTCACTTCAGTAGTAAAAGGAAAAGATTTTAAAAACTTGGTTTCACAAATCTGTCGCATGGAGAATATGAGTTGAATAAAATACAAATGGTATAGTTTATATACTATATGTTGTTTAGATTTTTCCACATTTTAGAATGGTAGTAAACTCATCAAAATCATAAAATAACACAATTGTAACTGTGGGAATTATGTTGTGACTAAAACATCCTAAATAAATGAACATGAATGTTATATTTTAGCATCTTCTAAAGCAAGTCACCCTTTGCCTAGAATTAGTAAAATTATACTCTTGACATTTTTTCATTTATTCATTATGTTTTCTAATTGAAGAAATTATTATGTTGGCACAATTATATTTTATCTACAATAACATTTTCAACCATTGAAATATACTAGATGTACTAAATATTTAAGATTTTTTCAATCATAAGAAACATTTTTGTCAATTGTGTCCAAACTTTTGACTGGTACTGCATATTCATCAACTAGATGTCCATTATAACATGTTGACTTTAATTCAGTGACAGATGAATGAATCAAGGAAGATGCTGTTTTGAGGTCGGTTGGCTCTTGATTGGATGCTCTGATAGTGTTTGGGGAAGGTGGTTGCCGTGGAAAGAGTCATGACTGTGGTGATTGGGGACCTTAAGGATACACCTGCTTTTATGAAGACATCTAACCGAGTAGATGGCCTGGATATTTTGTAGCCCACAGCCAATAATGAGCTTCTCTAAATTCACCAGGCGCTGTGGCGAATTGTCTCATCACTTTGTGCTCCGGGGCAGAGCTGATACGTTACCAGAGCACCTATAGAAGTTCGGCCATGTTAGGTGGTGGCATGCCAATCATCTTTAATCTGTAGAGAATGAGGATGTGCGGTGATGCTTTTTGATGAGACCAGACTGTGAAGTTCCTTTTAAGCAAGTTAAAAATGATCCTTTATAGTTCATCCTTTATAATAAAATGTAAACTGTACTCTGTCTCTTTGTAAAAAGCATCTGTGAAATGAACATAAACAAGCTTACAGGGTGGTTGTTTTCCTCCAAGGCACCATTTTACAGGAAGAAAAGATTCTGGAAAGAATTTACATGCTTGTAAACACTTTCCTTCACCAGCACAAACACACTGAGACTGTCTTCACAGGGAACACCCTGCCAATCATACATTTGCCGGTGACACTGACGTTTGCCATAGCGCTTTGTGTTCGGATATATGACAGTAATGAACAGAGACGCCTTTCTCTGTCACCGCTGGCAAAAGAGGTCCTGATAAAAGCTTGCAAGGAGCTGCGTTTGCATTTAAACACAAATTACACTTCACTGCTCCCCCTATTATTTCTTTGAAGATGTCAGGTCAAGCTGCGTGATTGAAGTTACGACAGTTTGAACCCGTGATTGATGCGGTATATGTGAGGTGACTGCTTGGGTGTTTTCTTCAAAGTTGCTTGAACTAGAACAGATACCGCATGCATACCAGACAGCAGGATGGAAGGATGTGCCGTGATGTCCTCAGCTGTGTGTGTGGCTCTATGTTTGTATAATGTCTCCTTTGAGATCATATCAAGGCAGTAAACATTGTGTTGTCTTCTTCAGAATCCCAATCGAGTCCCAAGAGATGATTTGCAAGAGTCAGATATGCTGTCCCCTCCCCTGTTCACTCCTTTTCTCTTCTCCCCGTCCTCTCCTCTCCTCTGTTCTCCGTTCCCTAGAGGTTACAGCCTGGATTTCATTGTCTGCATTGATCTACAGACGGCACAAAGCTGGTGATCAATATTTGGATTAGAGGAGTAGACTGTGTCTTTGTCTGCCTCACCATTGCCTCTCCTTGGCCGCAACCTAATCACGAAAACACCAATCCAATCACCAAGAGAAAGAAGAAATCTGCTACAGGGTATGTGTATGTGTTATAAAGCAGACAGTCATTTGCTGTCTCTGTCATTGTAGGCTTCCGCATTCACTCTGTAATCTCTTGTCTATTACCAGGACATTAACAGATCCTCCTTTCATGAATACACTCTGTCTCTCTCTCTCACGCTTCCTTTTTCAGCCATCACACTTTATCTACATATCTACGTTAATTGACGTTTTCAGTTTGCCAGGTCTTATATCGCCTGCCCGCCGTTGCCATGGCAGCAGTCACAGGGCCTCAGCTGGCGGGTTAGCACGGCCCTATACGCTGTCTGTCTCAACGTGTGTTTCTTCTAACCTGACAGCAGCCTCAACAGGCCTTTTAAGGCTATTTAATTAAGCAAATAAAACCCCCCCTGTATTAAATAAACATATGCTTAATTAACAGTGATTATCATGTCCCATTCAATTTATGGTTATGACATGGAACGTTTTCGTGACTTTATTGATTTTATTTTATATTTTATATAATTTTAGGATTTTTGGATGTCTTGGTCTGACCAAAACCTGTATAAAACCAGTCAAAAGACTGTCATAACTCAACGAAGAGCGTGTAAGACAGTTTAAAAAGTCTTATTGTAATATACTGTATTTTAGCATATTGCATGAAAAAAAGATAAAAAAAGATAAAATATCTTACATTTAAAAAATTGTAGTTTGCATTTTCATGTGTATGCTCAATATGTACACAGTAACAGTTATCAGGTTAAAATACTACCCTAAACAGTACTTCTGTATGCTTTTTATATACTATGAATCATCAATGTAAGTAAATCAAAATATGAGAATTTTCTGTTTGATATTTAATTGTTTAAATGATGTCTTTTGAAACAGTCTTTGAGTCCAAAACACTGCTCATAAGCTCATTTGCCATGTGATTATCCAGTAGGGAGATCTGTTCAAGCAGGGTCCACACAGAGAGAGCCTGAGGCATGGGAGGGGCTGAGACACTTTCATTTCACCTAGCATATGGCCAACTAAACGCTTCTGTGACCTAAACCGACCTCAGATTAGAACACACAGGCTCCAACCTTCAACTTACTGACTGCTAATGCATTAATAATCACTGGCTCTCTCTACCTAATGTGGGAAAGATATAATTGAACATTAATGATCATTTTCTATTTTGCAATCTTGTAAATAGACTTTTTATAACCTGATAACCGTCACTGCACATACTGAGCATATACATGAAAATGCATGAAAAAGCATCCGAACTACAATTTGTTACATTTTAGATATCATATTTTTTTAAACATTTAAATTTTTGCTAATTTATGCTATTTTTTATGTTTATTGTTAGTAAAATATAAAATATATAAAACATTTATTTTTGAGTCTTAGACTTTTCCATCAGGATATAGTTTGTCATGATTAGGTAAGAATTCAACTATGAAATGTCAAATTAAATGGTGAAATAACAAAGTGTTCCACCTGTGGAACAGTGACAAAGATGTTATTTGCAAGATATGCACTTTATTTATTTACATTTAATATATATAATTTTTCCCCAAAATTGAGGGGTCACGATTTACATGACAGTGTTTATAAAGTTTAATTTTAGTATATTTTAAAGATAGTTCACCTCGAAATTAATTTCTTTTGCAAAAATTCCTTCTTTTGCAAAACACTAAAGAAGACATTTTGAAAAATGTTGGTAACCAAACAACATTGACCCCCACTGACTTCCATTCTATGGACACAAAACCACTAATTAATTTCTCAAAATATCTTATTTTGTGTTCCACAGAAAAAAGAGTCACACATGGGTTTATATATAGGATTTATAAGTTATCCTACTAACCAGCATGAACTGCATGATATGTTTGAGTTGCTTGGCGACATGCAGGTCTTGGTGCTTGACAGTCAGAGAAAAATGTGTCTGAAATGTAAATTACTCATTTTATCACAGCTGCAATTTTGTTCTACTGTTGTTCTGAATATCAGAAATAACATGGCTGTTATCTTTTGAAGCAGTTATATATTCAGACTTTGCTACGTAGTCCCGACACCCCATCGTCCCACGTCCTTCGCCGCCTCGTTTGGTTACAGTAATTGGTTAACGTAGCGAGTAATTGTCGAGGCATAAAGTGTAGAGAAAGAGAGAGAGGGAGACGAGCCGGGTGTGCTGACATGCTTTACATTGGACTGCTGGCTAAAGAGGTTCCTCATTAGCCAAGAGTTGATCTTTGTAGGTTGGGCTCTCTGCTCTTTCTCTGCATGGTTCTGTGTATGAAACACTCCGAGGAGGCTGGCGCTCTCCCTCAGGCTCCTCTGTGTAGATGTGCAATTACGAGCTGGAGCGCTCATCAGCGACACAAAGCACAGAAACTCTCTGCCTGTCCGCTGCCCGTCTTAATAGGCACTTCTCTTTATGCAACGCTCCCGCCTCCAAATGGAGACATCAAAGATGGGAGATTGAAGGATGGGCAAATAGAGAGATATGGAGAGGCAGAGATATTCTGGGTGTAAGGAGGGCAGTCGTTGCTTTTATGAGGAGAGGATGATGTACGTTAATTGGCTGACATTTTCACATCAGCAAAGGTTTATGGGAATTCTTTGGGCTGAGCACACCAGCTCTGGAGAGAGGTTTCCTGTGAGGGCATGAGGTCATTCAGAAGCTCTGGTGCAGGCTGAGGTCATTGCTCAAGGTGTGTGTGTGTTGGCACAGGACGTCCTGTGGGGAGCATTGAAATCTTTCTCGTTTTTATAGCCCAAGTTGATTACACAATTATTTTCTCAGTTTAAAACCGCTAAATCAATGGAATTAATCATTAAGAAATTGTTTTGGGTTTCATGATAAACAATTTTTAATTACATTTGAGCTGATATTATTTTAATAATTGTTTTATTTTTATGATTATTTTTTCGAAAGTACTAAATTCTGATAATATTTATTAGAATATTTGTGTATTGTCCCGAGCAATAGCCTACATAGTCTACAGTATATCTTCTCTCATGATAAAGTAAAAAATATATTAATTATTTATATTAAAATTAGTATTTCATGTCTATTTATTTACTGGTACTTGTATTTCATGTAACTGGCAGACATATCCCTTTCTTACATTGCTGTTTTACTTCTCCGTGCTTTGTGCCATTTCATAGTAACGGTTGTCTGTATTCTGCATCTTTGAAATAGCACAGACAAAGACAATGACTCCACAACGGTAACAGCACACCTTCAGACCTCGTATGCCTCCATGCTAATTAGACACACATTAAATCAAAAGCAGCATGCCACAGGAGTTAATTGATTTTTATCCAGTGTCTCTATAATTACGTTGTTGTTTTTAAGTGGATAAACCGCCCCTGTGTTACTTATCTGTGCCCAGACCACAGTATTACAGAGATGGACCAGGATCCTACTGTATTCAGCAAAGCGTGCGCTTCATAAGTGTTATTAACAAAGGAGGGGGTTGTGTTGCCACGGCTCTGTAATCAAACACATAGATGCCTTCATTAAAGTGTAATTGCTTTGTCAAGACTGCTGTTCATATTATGCATTTTCATTAAGCTGCCCCATCATGGAAAATGTAATTTCTGCTTAGGAAAAAGTTAAGTAGGTCAATTTTCAGGTTTGTTACCTAGAAGTATGTAATTGAGAGTGGGAATATAGCTCTTGTGATAATTTATACCATAATAAAAAGCTAGAAACATAAAAATTATAAAGGTGGTAGTGAAGTAAATAGGTTTTACATTATGGGTTTTATTCAGACTGTGTTCACGGTTTGTTGTTTTTCCTTCAAAGGTAAAGCGTGTAATTTCTGTGACACTTGCTACAATTGCAGTTTGTTTGATTGAGGTGTCCGGCTCAAGCAGTGATGTAAGTTTAAAACAATAGGGGATGTGTTTGAAAATTGTTTACAAATACTCATTATTTTTTCAATTATTTTTTGCAGAAGTGGTCCAGAAATTAAAAGCTTCACCCCAACATGAGGGATGCAGGTGAATATATTGATGTTGCATGGTACTGAAATAAAGTAATGCATGTGAAGGTGAAGATGCTTTTAGTCTGGATGTGCTGGAGGAGAGGGCTAGTGAGTGCAGTCTCTCTGCTGATAGTTATTCATATCTACAGTCGCTGCTCTCAGCAGAGAGAGAGAGAGAGAGAGAGAGAGAGGTGTGAATGAAGTCTGATAAAATGACTAATTCTTCTAGCACATTATTAGAAGGCCAAAAGGGAGCTAAGAGATTAAGATTCATCAGCCGGTGATCTTTGAACTATGTCACTTTACTGTTTCACTCTTCTGCTACTCATCTTCACCTCTTTCACCTCCATCACCTTGTTGCTAGACAACCAGACACTCACTACAGCTGCTTTCAGTAAAATTGGCTATTTTTATACACATACAGAGAGAGAGGTTCTGTCAATCACGATGCAAGAGCATATGAACAGCTGTTTACCTTCCTATTACAATTCTTCCAATCTGTTTCATATATAAAATGTATTAAACATTATATAATTTTTATTAATTAAGTAGTCCAAGGGGAAATTCATAGCTCATGTTGAGTTAAGTCCTTGCTGATATGCCAAATGTGTATTTAACAGCTTATCAACCTTGAGATTGGACCATATGTCTGCTCACCTGTGTGGATGCATTTATTATCTTTATACATCTTAGTTTTATTGTGTTGCTTGGTTCTTATTTTGTCTCCATTTACATGTGCCAAATTAAATCAATCCACATAGACATAGTTTCATTCCTAACTAAATATAACGAAAGTACTTCTGGTCTGCAAACTTTACAGTCAAAAAGCAGTCGCACATTAAAATTCTGTCCTATTCCCACAATGCACGTTTTAATTATACAGTCAATGAATACTCATTAGAGGAAAAGCACAGATCCACGCTTGACATTTTCAGCTGCATTGCATTTAATATGGAAAAATGAATATAAGAGAAGATGTGGTCGTGTTTGCTAATTGTGGACCTAAAAGTGTCCCTTGTTAACAACTGAACAGCACACATGCAAATCGTGACCGGGCATTTTTTCATATAATTTGTTTCTTACCAAAGAAGAAAAGAAGAGGTTTAGCTCTACTGGAGATGTTTGGGTTCAGTGAAACATTACAAATGTGTGGTTTATTACATCAAGACACTAATGACATCTAACAGTTGAGAATGCCACAGGGAATGAAGTGGAAAGCACCGGACTCTCACTCACAAAGGATTGGTTTTACTTCGCAGGGAGAATCAATGACAAGACAATATTTTGGAATTTACCGAGAATTCATATGATATGTGACCTTCTTTAGTCAAATACTTTAATATTTAAACACTGTAAAACCAGGGTGTAAAGCAAATAAAAGTCTGCTACCTTTTTAAGATTGAGGGTAAATCTTATGATCGCTACATACAATGATAACCTATTCAATAAAACTGAAACTGACAAGTGATACACTAAAAAGATTGCAGCTTGTTTTTGATAGATTTTTGTATGTTTTAGTAAGTCCCTTAATCAGTGTATATAAATATGTATAAACTGTTTTATTATCAGTGTGACATCTTTACTGTGTCATATTGTCATTCTCTAATATAAAGAAATGAAGTTAAATGACCGGATAAACCTTGTTTGCTATTTATTTTTGTAACTTATCGTAATCTGTTATGTTTTATAACAATATGCTTCTTTATGTTATGTTATTTTGCCAGTTTTCACAAAAAGCTTGTCATTTACAAAATATTCAGGCTCTGCATATTTAGAACGTTTCCTTACTTGTTGGTGAACTTTTTAACACTTGTTTAACACACCAAAACGTCAAAGAGCTTGTTCAGAAACAATCATTAGCACTGCAAGACTGCAGATAAAACTGAAATAGATTCACTCAAAATCCATGCTGCGATGCTAAAAACAAAGATTAGTAAGAATTGCAGTGTACGCTAGGTCACCACAGCTGGATGTTATTTCTTACTGTTCTGTCGAAAACATCCAGTCAATTGCAGGCTGTGTTGTGATTTAAAACTGATCTACAGTAGAAAGAGACGGTCTTTATTCTGTGAAACTATGATTCAAGATGATTGGTAATTGGTAGGAAGGAAATGAAGCGGTCTGGTGTGAAATGAGACCAGTAATGGTTGATAGAACAGATGCTATAACTGAGTTTCTGCATGTGTGTGTGTCTGGATGTCTGTTTTCTGAAGACTGTAGCAGTGAGCCGACCGGCCTTGTGTTTGACTGTAACGGCTCACTGGGAGGAGACTGTTTGTCAGAAACATGCTGGGATGCTTTGGCAGAACTCTGCAGGTCGACACAGCGAGAGGAACACACACATATACGTGTGGTCACAACCAGAATGCAAAGACACAGGGGAAATCAAACTGAATGAAAACCCATTTAGGCTTTTCTGACATGCAGCTTATAGAAAACCAGTTCAGGAACTAAAAGTATTTTAGTTTACGGACAGATAAAAATGGTTTGAGAGCACTAAAGATGAAGTGCTTTCACATTATTGATTGGATAGACTTTGTCAATTGATTCTTCTACTCTAATGTGGATTGTGAATAAAGGCGTGAGACTCACTGGATTAGTGGCAATTAAAATTTATCCTGGTGACTAATGGGACAAGATCAGCAGCAATGTGGAACTGTGTAAAGGTCTGACACAAATTGATGGAGATGCATATTACTGATGAATTATTAATAGACATTTAATCTGTTATGTAGGTTGTATGCGGATGTGGTTAATAAACATAGATTCGGCTGAATCATTATGGAGCTGTCATTATTATTAACATTATCATTTATTTTAAAGCCTGAAGGCATCTTTATCGCGTGTGGGATCTGTCACTTGAGATATACGGGAACATCTTATTGATCAAAGGAGAGTTCTTGGTTATGTTTCATTGAAGAATTGTCTCAGATGTTTCTTCTAAAATTCCTTAGATTACATGGAAATGGAAACAAGTGCAGTAAGAATGGTCATTATTTATTAAAAAAAATCAGACATGTTTGGTCATTTGAAATCACTTTTAATTCCAGACATTATTTAGAAAGTTTCCTTCACTGTTAATTTTATCTTATCGCTATATAGGTGTAACAATCATTTTTTTTATTTTTTTGGAAGGAATATTCAGATACCTTAGGATGTAGTGTATTATAGTGTATTTATTTGTTAACTGCTGGTCACATACTTCTTTCCCATTTATACTTTCTCCCATGTTCATTTTCACGCCTATTCTGTCACGCACATTTTTTCATTATCTGCTTTCCCTTGTGCTTCTCTCTCTTTCTTCCTCATGGTTTAAGGTGACAGAGGTGTGTGTAGGTCACGGGAAGCACGCCTATAGGGATTATGTGGACCACTTTAAATTATTCATTGCTTTCTGTAGAATATATGTCCAGAATAGAAATGGGGAAGAGAGAAGTCTTGAGAGGGCCAGTGGAAAGAAACCCTTTGTGTGTCTGTATCACCCATTAACTCACAGTTTCGCTCTTTTAGAGGCATTATTGGAGCAATGTGTTCTTTCCATGTTTTTGTCTTGCATGGATGTATACTCTTTCTTGCACCATATCTTGTTCATTGTATTTAATCAGCTGACAGCTTCAGCCTCTACAGTATATGTAAACAGTCCCATCTGCTGCTTAAGACTCTACCGCCACGATTCTGCTGTCTCATGTTTACCCAAATGCTGTTACTGTCTTCATATTAAATATATTGTCTGAAATAGCTGGAAGCTGTGACTGATGACATGATTAACCCCAGTTGAATAATTGAGTAAATTATCTTGATGCTGTGACTCTGAATAATTTTTTAATAGTAATCTGAATGTTTATGCTCCTGTAAAATTAAAGAGTTCATCAAAAGGTTGATTTCCTTCTTCTGACTCTAGGCAATTGACCGGCGAGATATGGTAATTATTTTCATGAGATAATGAGGTAGCTGTTCAGTTTGTATTTTATCGTGGACTCAGCGATATGTTCCCAGGCTATCTTCACAATCCTTGCCCTTGATTCGCTATCATGTAACTAATTATGAAACAGATAACAAACAGGATACATCATCGTTCAACAGCAGCTAGGGAACGGGCACATTGAAAACTTGATTTTCTTTGGCTGATTTGATTGATTGGTTTATTTGATTGAGTTTCTTCTGGCAGGATTGTTGTTGGTTACAGTCAAGTAAAGCACAGTTCAGTTTATGGCAAATCTCAGTACAAGATCTAACAAAATTATAAAAAAACTCTTTGCCATCTCAGATGTATAACAACTTTTTTCTTCAGTAGAAAACAAAGTGATCGATATGCCATGTATTTATGGTAACAAACCAATCAGCAATTTTAAATTTCAATGGTTCTTGCATGTCATGTGCGAGACACTAATATAAAAATTATAGATCTGTCGCCATATTTACTTAGTGCACTGATTTTGTTGTTACCATATAAAATGTACTGATCACTAAATAGGCAAAATTATAAATCGTTTTCTCTGACAAACGTGTTTTGTTCAAGTTTATTGTTTCAATTCAGAAGACACTTATTAACCCACCGGATTTTGGATGACTGTAATAATGAATTTATATAATTTTTATATAATTTTATAAAATAAAAGCTTTGTCCTGTATAAGACAATAACATCACAGCATTTTAATATAAAACTGTACTTGTTTAAATAAGAAGGATAATGTATGCATCTGGGATGACATGAGGATGAGTAAATGATGAGAGAATTTCTGTGAGGTACTCCTTTAAATTCAATCCTCCAGAGCATATGTTTAATTCATTATTTAAGGAGATCATTTAACTATGCTGATTTTCAAAAGACACTGTCAGGTGTACGTGTGAAAGTGTCTATGTGGTTATGAGAAGCACATGTCTAGAAAAGCGACGGCCATTGTTTCCTGCCCAACCCGTTTTTTTCCCATCACGGTCAGTCATGCTATTGTGCTTCTGTTGTCAGCTCATTAATATACACTCCTGCTCTCCTGCCCGCCTTCCCACTTCTCCTCCCATTCGTCTCTCCTTTCCTCCCACCCCCACTTCCATAAGTCAAGGTCAGGCAATTTTACCTTTAGTTTCTGGAATCTAAAAACAGATTCATATCACACTCCCACCCCCCAGTTCCATTTTCCTGGCCATTGGCACTTGAGAGAGATGCCATGCGTGAGCGCGTTTGTGTGTATGAGCGTGTATGTGTGTGTCCTCTTCTATTGCTCGGTGGAGAGGTTTAATAAATGTGGTGTCACTCTGCGGTGTGGCATGTGAGATTGCTTACCCTGCTGTCTGTGACACTGGGGAACGCTTTTGAATGGCAGACCTCTGTAATAGGAATGTGGAGAACGCAGAGGGTCCAAGAACAATACGAAATCCATATGGAAACTGCTAATGAAGTCGCCCGAAAAGCTTGTTTTCATTCAAATTGCTGTCAGATTACATTAGTGGGATATTGTTTCCGCTGCACTCATTTGTGGCCATATTTGTTTTCTTGTTTGCATGCAAACATATCAATGGGTTTATGTGCCTTTGGGTTAGTGCCTTTGCACGAATGTCAAAGTAGTGGTCGATTGAAAAAGGTTTTTCATGATGGCTAAAACAAATGTTGATATCTAAGTGGTGGTATATGGGGAATATAACATTTATATATACATTTATATATACAATTTCACTAAACATTTCATTAAAATTTAAAAATGAATATTATCAGTTGACAAGGCTTGACATGAATTGGAACAGTCACAAGTCTATTACTTTCACAAAAATGCCACAACAATGTCACAAATTTGCCCAAATATAACTTGTGACATAGAAAAATCAATATGTATAGAATCTTTCTTCATTTCCTACAAAGATGTCTTTTTTATTTTAAGGATAAAAGCGTCAGCCGAAATACATAAATACAACTTTAATTGCTATGAAAACCCAGCTATAGTAATTGTTTTTTGATTTACTGTTTATTAAATCATCCTACATAATGTAAAGAGCATTCTGTAAAATATAACATTCATATCTTTAATATTGACTGCGTAATGACATTAAAGATTGAAATCATATTCAATCTTTATATTCATATTCAAGTCTGTTAAATGAATAAATGTAAATCATATTGATATTTATAGGTGAAATCAAACTTTGATGCTTGTTATCTCATAATTTGATTTTGCCTGGTTTTTAGGATCACAAATATTCAAAACCCCAAAATGTTGTTGTTTATTTTCAAGTTTACATGTAAAATATCCATATTTTTTCTTACAGTTTAACCCCATTCTCGACTGTTCAATCTTCAGTGTCTCACAATACACAAGCGAGAGCACTTTCCATTAAAGCCAGTTTGATCACATATGAGATCAGAGCTGGTGAGAATCTGATTCGTGGCTGTAGAGAGTGAGTTATGCTGCTGTTACCTGAGTGGATTGGGAGCGTGCAGTACGGTGCAGAGGCTGTACTCCACTACTCTGTTCATGTGACCTTGGGGGTCATTGAGCAGAGGGATCCATTCATCACTGTGATGCTGGGAATGGGGGAAGGGGGAGCTATAGGCATGGCACTGTGGCATGCTCATTACTAACCCACACCCAATGGTTTGCTTCTCTCTGAGCGGCTCTGTTGGTGTATGTTCACAGTATATAAACCGAGGCTGGTTGTGTTGCTTTTGTAAGTGATCCTAGTGTTTTAATAGATTTATCCCCTTTACAATCACT
Source organism: Beaufortia kweichowensis (assembly GCA_019155185.1). Lineage (NCBI taxonomy): Eukaryota > Metazoa > Chordata > Actinopteri > Cypriniformes > Gastromyzontidae > Beaufortia > Beaufortia kweichowensis. Next base: position 7,389,879 of record CM032804.1, read on the forward strand.
TACGATCTTGAGACGTATCCAAGCGTGCCTCTCTCAGCATCACTTTACTCATGCACACACTTTCCTCAATCCATCTCCATCAATAAAGTGTAATGAATAAGAAATGGTGAGAAGGATGCTCCTTTCCCCACATCAATATTGATCAGAAAGAGATAAATTCTTACACACTCTTTTTTTATGTTAAATGTTTTACAACTCGAAAAATATGCTGATTATGCAAATTATGCAAAAAACAAATTGTTCCTTTTGTTAAGATAACCCTATTTTAACATTTTGAGTATGACATTGCAAAATGTAGTGAACAGTCTCCCTTTCAATCACTGTCTCTTTATGTTTCCAAGAGCTGTCATGGTTAATCTTTGCTCTCTTTCCATCCTCTTTCTTTCTTAAAAGCCTTAAAGCCTGTGCTGATTTTAGTCAAAATGCTCTTATGGCAGGATTCAATCTCTGATAGACATGTATCTGAATCTGAGTTTGCTTTGACACATCCTGGTATTCTGTCTACACATATGTATCATAAACAAAGCCTGACAGCTGTCAAAACTGTTTATGTCGTTGCACGGCTGAGATCTTTTCTTTATTGTTTGCTGTTGGTCTGGGCTCTTCATCATTGCATTGACAAATGTGGCCAGGGGGTTTGCTTCTGTCATTTATAGTCTGGAGCTAGATTTGATTTGGTTTAGATGTACAGATTTTTTACAAGTGCTGATACAAGATCTACTTTTAAAAAACAAAATGCATCCTAGACTATATTATAGATCAGAGTCTGAATAATGATTGTATTGATCTGTCCTTCACTTTAGAGAGGAAAATATACTCTGCATGTTATGAGATTTTTATTTATATAAACTAGGTTGAGTATATAACCTACAATAAACTGTATGTGGGACTGTTACAGTCCTATTTTAATGTCACATAAAAGAGGGTGCATCTTCACAGGCATTGCTCAGAGGCATCAGAGGACGCTGCAAATGCTTCTGTGGGCTTCTTATCAAAACTATTACAGCGGCTCATTCACAGGTTTCCAATGAAAGCGAAACACACTGCTTATAGTTAATTGCTCATTTGAATCTATAAAGGCACCCAATTATGGTTATGCGTGCTGTAAATCTGATTAACCTCTCTGCACTGCTCCCAAATGCCATGGAGACCACAATGGTCTAATGCTTCTTCAACAAGCATGTATATGTGTGTTTGCGTGTGTTTATGACACAAGTAAAAGCAACTAGTGCTAATTTCTAAAATAAACATTTATATGAGCTTAAGAGATGTGTAACATTATGTGTTAATTAAAAAAAATTCTGTGCTGAATTTCACGACAAATTCTGCAATAGGTAGAAACCATGTGGGCCTGGTTAATATGGGTAATAAATTAATGACTTGTCACCTCTATTTTGTATCATTTATATGGCGTTTTTGGACATGATTTAACGATAGTCTTCCTTGAATGTGACAGTTGTGTCAAAGACATGTTCCAATTTCAACATCAGCATTGTGATTTGTGATGCTGCCTGTGATGTCTGGTCCAGCTCTGTCTTCTGCCCTTATCCATTACAAAGGTCTCAAGGGAAATTAATCCAGCCTGGAAAGGCTCAACCCATAATTGTGGCCCACAACCCACAAGCCACGCACACACGTCACTGAACTGTAAATCATCATGCGCTCCTAATACATGCAAACACTAAAGGTAATTATATTATTGTCTTAAGTTGCTCCCAAAAGACAAAAGTTGATATACTTTTAGTACATTGAGCCTGGATGAGCCTGGGTAGCCCTTACCCAGATCTATGACTCTGCTCTTGTGCCGGAGAGGTGACGGGGTGAATAATGGACCAGAATTATCACGACAAGCGAGATTAATTGCCACGAGCCGTGATTAGCTCTCCCTGCCAAGCTGATCTTTTATGCCTCTATACATACTTCATCATTAAACGTACTCCGTAATCAGGTTTTTCTTCTGTCGCCACATTACATATCTCAGCCGTAATCCATATGCAGATGACATTAGGGCGGATTGTTATTTAATTGGCCCCTTGAAGGTCTGTCAGCACGTCTTTATCGGCGAGCCCTTGTCTTTTAACTACCTAAAGCAACTCGGCCATCCCCTCGTATTCATCTGGCCAACAGAAGCAGTCTGGCTGTCATTGGTGAATGAATGTTAATGAAAGTGAGAGAGATGAGTCTTTGGTGAGATCTGGTTTTGGCTCATTGCTCAGCGAAATGTTTGGCCAGCTCTCTGATCTTATTTGTCTTTTTCATTCCATGCTGAGATATAGCTGTAAGCGGGAGCAGGATGGTGCTGAGTGGGGATCACAGATGAAATTTGAATTTTCCTCTGGTTTTGCTTTAACAGTATAGCTCATTGACCATTCTTGCATGCCCTTTATTACACATATTTCAGTATCACACAGAGTGAGTGATTGCCTTTGAAAAGCCATGCGTGATAACACTGGGTTATATGTCCCAAACTGTAGTTATATGAATATCTGTGAAGATTTAAGAAGTAACATTCAAATCACCTTAATTTTAAAATAAAATGAGATATTTTATCAAAGTACTTTTAGTAATAATTGTATAATGTTTTTATATTTCAAATGATAAGTGTTATAAATAAACATAAACCATATAAAGACCATAGCCACCTTAGGCTGGTTCAGCTGTTTTATAGAAGGGTACAGTGTAAGTAATGCATTTTTACTTTGCATTGTATGTGTAACAATGATCAAATTTAGCAGAGGTTTTCTTATGGTTTTAAATTATATTCTATTTGCATAGCCCCTTTATAAAATGATCTGTCAATGAGAAATTAATTATCTGAGCGATTGTATGTGAATATGGGTTTTAATTTTCAGCTATTAAGTTTCATGTAATTAAAAGATGACTTCCAGATTAATTCTTCTGGTTTGTTGAAATCATGCCCCCTTCTGGTAAAATGACAGCAGTAGGTAAATGTGTGGTCAAATGAATGCACACCTTTTTAAAGGAATGCAAGTCTTTTTAAAATGACACTGTTTAAAATGTATTTATAATGTATCTATTCGTCTTGCTAAAGAAGCTTCATTAAGGTTTTATCAAAAGAAAGAACGAGTGGCTGGATCCGCATTAGTATGTATGTGCGTCTGTGTGTTGATGGGGGAGGGAGGTAATTCTTCGGTCCTCGTTGTCATGGCAACCGTAAAGGTGGAGCGATATTTTACAGAGGGGTTGGATTGTTTGTTAGTTGAGGTCACGTGATGTGTCGCTGGGGTACGGGGGCACTTCCTGTTTTACTCTATTGAGACTTGAGCCGCTGTTGTCAGTTTCAACAAAATGGCTGCTGGAGCGCCGCAAACGAAAACCCAGTGAACGCTTCATGTCAGTGCAGTATCATTTTAAATGGATGTATTGGAATCCCCATACTCTCTAAGCATCGGGACATTTGTTCTTGTGGACTCGTTTACATGCGTATTAGCGAACTAAAGGCATGCTGAAATATTTCCCTTTACGCACTTTATACAGTATATGTGACTTTCTCGACGTGAAAACGTCATTCAGTGAAGCTCAAACTGCCCGTGTGCGTGCGTGTGAGTGCGCGCGTGTGTAGCTGCTCGTAAAAATCGCCGAAATGTTACAACCGATAAACGTATAAGCTTTCCAGCCGATGAGCAAAATCGTCGTTCAAAATCTTTTTCGCTATTTGCACTGGCTTTTTTTTACATTTTTTTTGCCCTCTGGATAAATTCCACTGTCTTGCATATTGAGGTGAATTCCTCAACTGGAAAGTCAGGCTCGCCATTGCAGCTCACTGCAAGAGCGAGTGCCTGACTGCGACTGAATATATCTGATCTGTGTCAGTACGGGTATCGACAACATCCTCCTTCACCATGCAGCTCATGCATCGGATTTGAACAGCAGACCGCAATCGCTCCGTGTATGAAATAAAAGGTAAGATGAGCTGTTTTATCAACGCTTAGCGAATTTACGTAGGCGTGGTGTGATCATTTTTGTGTGCACTGTCGTTTTTGGATAGTCTTTTTGTGCTGTTTCTGACAGTTGGTGACATTGAGAGGATACGCAAAATGAAGAAAATCTCTTAAACTTCACTTGTCTGTTCGTAAAACAACCGAGCACTGCTTATTTGGTTGCATGCGTAGTGTTTTTCTGTTTTAAAGGTCTTTCTGGTTTGATGGGTAGAAATAGCCTGCGTGTGCAAATGTTTGCCCCCCCTTTCACCAACAGAAACACTGCCCCATTTTCCAAATAAATGCAAGACTAGTTTATTTTCTTGTGTTTATGATACGAGCAGGTTGAATTCTATAGCGTCTGACTTTGTAAACAGTGTTTAGTCGTCCGTAGGGATTTCCCTATTACATTTAAAGAATTGGCGCTCGAAAGATGCATTGTGTGGATGCTGTAGCCTATATTTTTAGGGAGTCCCGTCATGTCCTTTGCGTCTCGTAAGATGCTCGACATGTTGTCTAGTCAGTGTGTTTTTAGACACATTTATAGTGTTTCTCTAGGCGGTTAACATTGATCAGATTGGTATGGAATCGTGCCATAGCCTTTCTGTCAGTTTATCTTTGCTTCGTTCATTTGCTGGGCAATGGCAGAAAAAAACACCAGAAATTAAGTAAACGTTAGAAAAAAAGCTTTCTACTGTCCCCTCAATGTTTTTTGCGTCAAGCATTTTATTAATTAAATTGCGATTTAATTGGGGGGAATTAGTGTAACCATTGCTTATTAATCTTCACAAAAATAGTTAACAGCCAAGTTTCTGTCAGAATACCATAGTTTCTACATTTTAACTACTGTACATTTTTTAAACAAATTAATAAAATAAATCAGTAACTTAATATAGATGTTACTGAAACAGTGTATAAAGCTCTCATTTTTCTGCCTTTATTTTAATGTTTTTTTAAGTTTCAGTTGTAATGCCCCAGTAACTGTAATACCTGCTAACTATTTTTTGACAGAAGTGTAATTGAGGCCTTTCTGCTGTGCTGTATATTGCGTTTACTTCTGAGGGCGATACCAATGTCAAACATCCTCTCCTTCTGAGTGTTCTTATGGTGCAGAGAGAGTTTTTGCTTCCCTCAGTGGGTCAGGGGCCCCTGTCAGAGGCAGACCTTTGAAAGGACCGTGTGTTCTCGGCCAGTGAAAAAGGGCTGGACAAAAAGAGGCCACTTAATGCTCAGATTACCATAAAGCTTAGGTCACATTGCCCCTCTCAGCTCGTTCTTATGAATCCTTACCAGCATTAGCTGTGGCTGGGGATTTGCACCACGTGGTTTTATTTTTGGTCTTTGTAGCTGTTGGTTATTGGATTGGACTGATTCTGGTGTGTTGTCCCTGATTAAACTTTGCCATTCTTCCTGAATAGTAACCACAGTTTAATTGTGGCATTATGAACAAGACCCTAGTGACCACAAATAAAACCAGGGATGGATCCTATTTAGATTTGTTAGTTCAATGTACAGTTACTGGTATGTGTAAAATTAACATGGGTGAGAATGAAAACTAGTCAATACTTGTTGGTTTAAATGTTCATATATAGTTTTTAAGGGAGTTTTTCCATAGTCAGACAAGGGCCACTTTCAGAATTGTCACGTCCATAATGGCCCATACTCCTCATAAATGCAAAAGTTAAAAAAAGGTTGTTTTAAAATAAAATAAATTAAAGTCGATATGTTGGGTATTATTGCGTTTTTGGCACATTTATAACGCATGTATATTCCCTCTTAAATAGAAAATGTGTGTGTAGACTGTTATTTGTAACAAGTATATTTCAAGATCAAACTAACTTGAAAATGTATATTTCAAGTTTTGACCGAAAATGTCACATCCATAATGCTGGAAAAATTTAGTAGATTCTCAGACCTCCCTGACTGATTTAGTATAGTTTAAATTGTACAAATTTTATATAAATTACTTCAATTTATTTATAATTCCGCAAGGAATTGATTGTTGGACATAAATAGTTTGCCTAAGTGCTGAGAACAGTTGTCCTTTTCTAACTGTTTTAGCATATATTTGTTAAAGGAACCAAGGAACGTATAGGTCATCCATTCTATACATTTTAGGTTTTGACCATCTTTGATGGATTGTTTTGTGCAGTGGTTTGTGCAGATCCCGGTTCATTGTCAAACAGTGTCGCTCTGATATTGAATCACTTTCACGGCTCATCAATAGCACATAGTCATTTTATCTGTTTGGACACAAGACACTTACCAACAGCTGTCACTTTCCAAGTTAGATTAATGTTAATCTTTGAAGGTTGCAATAGGATCTGTGTCCCACTGACCCTCATCGGAGTAGTCCATCTTGATAGATAATAGATTTATTTCTGTATCTTTATAGCCTATATTGCACCCAGCGTTAATATAAGATTTTTACTTTATTTACTCATGGTAAGCTATAATAAATTCTTAGTTTGATCTTAAACTTGTAATGGTTTGCACTCTGCATTCCTGTCCTTTTAGATTTGAGCAGGAGGTTTTAAGCCCTCAAGTTGCATTTTTGGCATAAGCTTCACATTCTTCTATGACTGGTTGAAAACTGTGGGCTAAAGTGGCCCTCAGATGGGTCTTGTAAGAGCAAGATTCCCATAGTGAGATGACACAATCGAAGTGGATCTCTGAATACATTAACCTTTATAAAAAGGCATGATTTATTCTTAGATTGCCACATTTAACCTGTTGGTTGCATGCAAAATGGCATTTCTTAGCTACTGTAAAGGGAATTCTTACTTCGTCCTTCCTGTCCACAAAACCTTTTAGTATGACTTAACATTATACATTTTAATAACACATAGAAACAGGATTTTGAGGCAATAGGACTTAAAGATTAAGTCATAAAGATATTCTGGTATTTTCTAAACTTGCAGCTTGCTCTTAAACGTCTCAAACTAAAATGTAAATGTCTTGAACCAGCATGCATATGCACATAATACCTTTTAAAAACAGTTTTGTATGCATTTATCCTAACGGCCGGAAGTTGTACGTTGATCGTGGGCATGTCATCTGAGGCAAACACTGTAGCTACACACAATGACTTTGATCTCTGTGAGACTTGAGAACTGATTCTTGTTTCAGCCTAAACCACTTTGAAGACTAAAAGAATGAAAAGTGCGGTGTGCTGGGTTTATTGTAATTCCACTAAAGTTCAAGCTGACGCATTTTTGTCCCTTGATGCATCACTAATAACCTTAGAACTGATCACTCTCAATTTAGCCTCTGTTACACGAGTTTCCTCTTATGCTAAGTCCATTAGTCGGCTGAACTGTTGGATGTTGTGCATTTTATTGAGACAAATGTGCAATCGCCGAAAGACCTGCGTGATTTGAGTATAATGACAGGGGTCTTTATGGAAGGCATTTGCTTGATCTATTAGGGCAATAAATTGTCAGCAGAGCTTGTGAAAGTGCTTTCATTAGTGACTTTGCAGGGAGATGAAAGTCATTGGGAGTGCTGTGACAGCGAGTCAATCCACCGAAGCTATTTTTAGAGGCTGTTTGCCCGCCAGTTGCTGAACATATGAAAAATCACCTTTCGCTCTTTTCATTGTCATTCAAGCTGGCAAAAAGTTTTCTTCCGCTGGATAATAAAGGTGCCTGCACATGTGGTCTGGAATTCTAAAAACAGGATTTCACGCCTCACTTTAACCTTTTCTCTTGCAGTGTATGTTCGCCTGCGGAAACAAAGTCAGACTTTAAAGGGTTTTTTCGCAGCGTGTTTCGTCTGAGCTAGCTGTTGAGTGCGGCTGGTTGTCTAGAGGATATTTTTTGTGTTATTCGGGGCTTTACTGGCATGTCAGGTCTGGGCTTCTCAAATGGTTCGGAAGTTATGGGTTCCTAATGCACGATTGTGTCGGATGGAGGGGTTGCAGATTTCTTCCTCAGTGTGCTGCTGTTGCTAGCCAGCGGGTTCCCGAGGGCTCGCAGCGCTCTTGTTTGTCTTGCAGCGCTGACATTTTTTGGCTCTGTGCCCAGAGAGCGTCTAGCCCCCTTCTTCCACCGCATCTCCACTGTTTCTTCAACTCGCTCAGTTTTGTCCCCTCCTTTCCCCCACCTACCTCTATTTCCTACTGTACGTCACACTGGCTGTTACTTGAAGCGTATCGCATATAAATAAAGATTAAACTCACAATGAAAGCGGTTATGTTGTGGGTTGTGCATCCGACACGTATCATTGTTCCCCTGTTTGTCAAGCGTAAGTAAAGATCTCTTGAGAATTATTACTGGGCCTGTAATGTTTGTAAATTTAAAGCTGTTTATTGCTGGATTTCTGTGTACTGCGAAATAGTTTTTATGTATGTGACATTGTAAATACATTGACAGGGATGATTTACCTTATGATACTGTATCAATACTCTCACGCTAACAATCGATAAAACTCAATTCAGTACATCCGGTGTTGTTGAAAGAGATTTGCAATATATATACCACAGATTTAGTAACTATACACAAAACCAAGAATCACAATATTATTGTATTGTCGCCCAGCTATCAATAAAAATCAGTGTTGTGTGGTTTCTGCTGATTCTCAACACTAATATTTAGATGCTTGTGGTTAATGATGTATTTGTTTATCACTGACTGTCACCCACGTAGGCCGTTTATTGAAATATAGGCAGCAAAGAAATAACAAAGGCCCCAAGCTTTCCTTTCTTATTTTTATTGTTAACATAAGCCCAAAAAATCAGACCACCTTTTATCGTACATAGCCATGTTTACTGATGGCTTTTTGTACTAAAACAGTGTTGAAACTTTTTTTATTTGTTTTTCCAAGCCTAGTTTTAACTCAGTGATTGGATGCTGGTTTATTTTGGCTTCAGGCAGATTGACCTGTGTTATGTAATAAATGAGCTGGTGAGATAAGTTCATCTATTTTTGATTTGTTTGGCATTTTTCTCAGCACAAGAGGAAAGCATAGCTTTTCTAAAGTTTATTTACTTTCGTGGCCCAATCATAGCATCTGTTATAACCCAGACTTAATTTAAATCTGTAAAGCTGCAGGTTTATTAAATTATAGTTATCACTATATGCGTGCACTTAGCAGTTAAATTATCCAATAAAAATGTCACATCTAATATACTGTCCATTACTGTAAATTATATTTTAGTTGTTTCTATGATTAGACTGTAGGTAGGTAGCATATCCTTCTATTCAGTGTGTTGTTGATTTCCTTGGATGAAGTTTTGTACTGTACTGTTCTTTTAATTTCATGGGTATTAATATGACATTATATGTGTGAATCAGACATTATTAAATCATGGTTGACCAATCATATGTGTGTCCTGCAGTGATAATGAAATGAGTAGTTCCAAAGTTATTGTGAGCTCACATAACTATTGTCACCTTTGTGTTATAATATGGGCCTGGTTTTTCTCCAGTCTTTAATCAATTAAATGTTTCATAAATGTACTGTTAGGTTTACAAATAATGGTTTCTTAATGACTTGCTTTTTGATGTCAATTACATACATTCATTTTATTTTATTAATATATAAATTATTGAGCAGATATAAGTGGGGCAATTTTGGTTATTAATTAGATACATTAATAATATATACATTTTTAAAATGTTTTCTTACATTTTAATAGATTTTTGGGAAAACTCTAGATTTCTTCAAGATGAAAATGTTATATGCTACCAGTAATGTCACTTTGTTACATAGTTTGTCCTTTGCCTGTATTTCATTTACACAGAATACTGACAGCTGTTGCTCTTTTACAGCCTTGGGACAAACCAGGAAACAGAAGAGGAGAACCATTTGATGGAAGAAAAGAAAAAGAAAAAGCAAGAAGAAAAGAAAAAGAAGGAAGCTGCTCAGAAAAAGGTGAGAATTGCTTTCCCTTGACCCGCTTTCACTTCGAATCTTTTGCTTGTGTCCTTATAAAAGCTGCTTAATAGACACCTCACAGTGTCTGTCATAAGCCTTTGAGATCTTTACAGGCCTGTAACCACAACTGTCAAACTGAAATGCTCTGTTTAACATCCAGCCCATGAAGCTCTGTGTACGTACAGCTTGTGTAGTAGAGATGTCAAACATTTTAATAGTCAGTTGTCATTAAATGTAACAATATATAATTTAATTTTAAAATCGATTATTTGATTATTCATTAAGCCTAATATTGCAGATCTCCATGCACATTAATAGACAATTTATAAGCTAAATGAATTAAGGTAATAAAATCTAAAGTGGTAAAGTCCACTTGCCTTTGTAATGATCTACCATGAGACCATGCAAGCTGAGACTTATTTTAAACTTGTTTTTTTTTCATTGTTAATGGCCAATATACATTTTTATCTCAGAAATGGTGAAATATTTATTGTGTTTAACATGCTGATAATGTTCATGTCTCAGATTATTTTTTTCCTTCCTCTGCAGGCTGCTGAACAGAAAACCAAAGGTCAGTATTCATTCTAATAGTATTGCTTATTTTTAAATGTATCGTACATAAATTAATGTCTGTACCATGTACAGTGTGACAACATTTAAGTTGTACTGCAGATTTTTTGCAATGAAGCTAACTGACTCATATAACTCAGTCTTTGTTTAAATCAAATACAGTGCAGTAAGCAATAATGTGCATCTGTTTTACTCTGCAGTCCATGTAAAGAACTACATAGTTGTGTGAGGGTTTGTTCACCTTAGTTCAGCACAGTGTGTGTGTCACTGCAGGGGTGGGTGACATAATACCGCTGTAGTACCAGTTTCAATGCATTGGATCGGAACCAGGGCATATACCATGACTTGATTGGACTCTTCAGCTAGTTAAGCAGCAAATCTAAGAAACACCACAGATTACACAGAGGGCAGGTGAGTTGACAGCTAAGACAGCTGAAGTAAAGGGTAATGGATCTGGACAATGAGGGATTGGTTACGCCCTCTTCATTGAGATTGAGGTTGAGGTATGAGGCAGTAAACTTCAGATAGCAGAAAGGCTTTTGCAGTAGGGCAGATGGGAGAAGGGTTTATGTCATGTTAAGTATAGACGGTCATAAATCTCATTATAGCATCTGCTAATGCTGGATCTCTTAAACATCAGACTCTGAAAGGAATGCTGACCTGCTTTGTGTGGAAACGTGTTAGTGCTGAACTTGTTTTTTTAGTGGCTTTAGTCACAGAGGGCCTTACCTTTGTAGTATACTCTGTAAAATTGAAAGGCAAAGCTCTCTCTCTTTGTGCTTTTGCACTTTCATCCTTTGAGTTTTTCTCTTATTGCATGAGTCAGCACAGAGAAACTGCAGTTTTTTTAAATCTGGGTGCAATGGAGGCATTCATAGTGTTCGGCTAATTAGATCTAATCTGGTTTGGCTTTGTTTCACGTCTCTCTATATCTTTTACCTAGGGATGCACATTATCTGGGGCTGATGATGATATGTCTATTCCTTCCACGTTTAGGCTTCTAATCTATTCTTGTGTGATTTGTGCTCTGGGGTTTATGTTGTGGATCTGCAAAGCTGTGTTTTCAATCGATTTGATGGTGCACTGTGTGGATGACTTGCATGATAATGAAAATGTTCTTATTTAGCATTGCATAATAAATGTGATTCAGCAGGTCAGTGTGTATCATGGGAGAAAGGTGAAGGTGAGAGACTCTTTGAGAAAGCAGTGCTGAGCTCTGGTGTGGAGTGAGCAGCAGGGGACTGTAAGACTACCCAGCTTTCTTTTTCAAGAGAGGCCCAGGAGGCCCTACACAGGGGTACAAACACACATACACGGCCTCTGAGAGGTGGAGAGATTCACAGCGAAGTGCTTTTGCTAAACCGAGGGAGTGTTTTTGCGGAATGAAGGGGGAAAAGGATGAACAGGGAAAAAAGGTTTGATGGAAAGGGACTGTAGGTCTCTGTAGCCGTGTAAATGGTGGAAGGGAGCTGTGGCGTTATGTGAAAGGAAGATTGAGAACCTGCTTGAGTTTCCTGTCAGCACAAATCTCTTGGTTTTGGCTGTAGAGAAGCTCAAAGGCCTGAGAAGATTTTCAGACGACTAACAAAACAACCATCCCTCTTCACCTCTCCTGTTCTCTCCCGATATCTTTCTTTCTTATTTACTTTCTGACACGTTCTCTTAAAGGAATAGTTCACCCAAAATGAATTAATCAGACTTCTATTACTTTTTTAACAGTTTTGTCTAATTCTTTGTTGTCTGGCTGTTAGAAATAGCTATGGTTTGGTCCATTACCCAGCATGCCCACATCAGGGTGAATAGCATACACAGGTTGTTTGTCAGATAACACCTGCTCTGCTTTAAGGGCCTGCTCATTACAGCACGTTTCTGTGCCATATTTGCAGAATTAGGACACTGTTAATTACTGCTAATGACTCAGTCTGGCTGTTTGTCCTTGAGTTCCTCTGTCTGTACAGGAGTTTGATCCCTTGAGACTTGTACTGTAGAGCAAAATACAGGATGATACTGTTAGTGTCTCGAGTCTTTACCCCAGACAGACTATCTTAGAGCCATGACCCACTGTGTGCATGCATGAGCGTGCAGAGGACAAATTGAGGGATGATTCATTGCCTAGTGGAACATGTTTTTCATAATTTCTTTTAAAGCATGCTCTAAATGTGCTTTTTATAACTTGGTTGCTATTAAAATATTACAAGAAAGTGATGTACAGATTTAAAACAAACAAACAACTATTGATGAAGTGAAAATCCAGTAAATAAATAATTAATTAAGAATGATATTCTTGCAATTTGTAAGTGTCATAAACTGCACTTAAACCCGATGTGCAATGTTTGATTGTGGGCAGGCTTTGTCGTAACACTACTAGATCCAAATGTTATGGTTTGGATCTCAGTGAAAATTCTCGCCGGTTCTGAGGTTCACAGATTCAACATGAGAGCCAGCATCAATTCAATAGTCTTATTCTTACACCCACAAACGCCCACGTCCATGTGTATCTGCAATGGGGGTGTTGCAATTCAGCATGCTTTCAGAGCGAAGTACATACATTGACTTCTAAAAGATAACACTTTGTTTAATGTTCTGAGTCATTTTAATAACAGATTACTTAGCTTATTCTCATTTAGTTAATTACAGTAACACTTTGTGTTAGATGTGGTAAATTGCAGTCTAATCATGGGAATTTATATGGAGTCATTTGTCTTTTCAGTGTTATCGTTCTTTGCAGATTCTGTATAGCAGCTGTTTTTCTTGCTGAGGTATAATACTTTCCTTTCAAAGAACTTCATACTAAATACAGTGTGTAATGGGAGCTATATAATTTTATCTATGTATATATTTCACAGTGGTAAAAAAAACTGCAGCAATGTTTCTGTTTGGCTCTGTGCTCTGATCTGATTGTAAGTGTTGGTTTTTACGTCATTTGCGTGGCATATAATTTACTTTTTTTTTTTTAATCGGGTAAATGCGAGTGTGGTATTTTTAAGACTACATCGTATCATTTTAAATGAATGAAAACATTGTTTATTGTGCACTGTCTCAAAGTTTTCTCAGTTTTAATTGGATCAGTGATCTGAAAGACACGTTTTAGTTTGTTCAAAAGAACAGTTCACCCAGAAATAAAAATTTTGTCATTTACTCACCCTTATTTTTTCCTAAACCTGCATGACACATTGTTTTGACTTATGTTAGCTTTGTATTATTTGATTTGAAAGCTACAGTAGAGATCAAGAATTTTTGTGAAGGTTTAATAATGATTCATTTATAATCTTCATTTAATAATTGAATGAATAATGATGACATGTGAGTGAGTAAAGGATAAGAGAATATGCATTTATTACAAGTTCTCAGACCAGAGTAGTGAAGTATGTCTGAATAGTAGTTAATTCAGTCAGCTCTTCCTGGGCAACAAGATCTAGATGAGCAACAACCCCTGGAGTAAAGGCGAGGCAGACCTTGACATATGACACGATGATGGGTGATGTCATTAGTGGAGGTGATGAGGTCTGCTTTTATAATACTACGAGTCCCATACAGAGTTTCCGCATAATGTCTGCTTTTTTCTTATGCATTTAATGTTGCAACATTTAAGTCATTAAGCATGTTGAGATTTTAATCTTTGTAACAGCAGACACAGACTATTCAGTGTAAAGAAACTTGGCCAACTCTTGCTGTTCATATACAAGTGAGTCAGCACAGCCCTGCAGGAGAATCAGTGTTTGAGAAAAACAGCAGGGCTCCCAGGAGTCTCCACTGATTTGCATAAAGAACCAAACACGCTGTGGTTTAAATGTTGTGCATTTACGAAGATATCTATTTTAACAACATCCCACAAAACCTTATGCAAATCCTGACAGGCTACTTTGCTTGCCGGCAAAAAACGTCCAAAAAATTATGCACTTCAGCTTGAACAATTTAGCCCTCATCACCACCCACTCAATAAAGGAATAGTTCGTCCAAAAAAGCTTCTCGCCAACCCGTGTGAATTGTTTCCTTCTGTGTAGCATGAATATTTTAAAGATGCCTTTTTCTTCCAGTGGATTCAGTAGGGATTTGTTTTCTCAAGTAAAAAGCTTTAGAAAGTCTTTATAATATCTTCTTTTGTCTTTGCAAGTTGGGTAAGGAGCTGGTGAGAGAATTTTCAAGTCTACTTCATTATTTAAGGTTAAATAAAAACATTAACATATAAAGCATGTTAGATGAGCAAATATCACAAACATTCCAAAGGTGAAATTTGGTGTTTGGATTATAACCATCACTCCTTGTCCCAAGATCTCTGGTTGACTGATCACTGTTGTGCTTATTCTTGCGCAGAGACGCTTTCTGTCAAAACTATCTGAAGAGAACTATCTGTTGATGCAGTATTACAAAACTATCTGAAGAGAAGAGAATAAGAGATGCTGCTTGAACTGCTCACATGGTCACAGAGGCTTTGGTGTTTTTTTTTAATTCAGAGCAACTGTTTGTGTGACTGCGAGTACTGTGTGTGTTTAAATTGCAGGAGGTGGTGCATGTAGAGAGAGAGAGAGAGAGAGAGAGACATTCTCTGACTGGGTCAGTATTTATAGCCTCCCTCAGGCTGTGCAGCCTACCGCCATCTTGTCTTTTTGCCTGCCTCGTGCGTGTTTGCGCATCACACTAACTCAATCTCTCTTCCGGACGGCTCGTCTTTATAAACGGGCCGTCCTTGAGTGTGTTATTTGAAATGTGGTCGTGTCTTTCTGCATAATAGCTCCACCATGGCAGTAATAGGAAGATAAAAGGATAGTGGGTAAAGGAGAGAATAGCTTATAATAGAGCTGTCCGTCTTCATAACGTTTCCGTCTGAACGTCACAGTTCGGTGGAATGCGAAGCAGGACAAACGCAGCCAGTTGTGTACCGGTAACGCAGGTCAGGTGATCCCAGATCTGCAGTCAGGTTTATAAGCTACAGCTGCTCGTCTCTGCGCATGTCTCTTACAAAACCCAGGCCTGGACTAATTCCAGCGTTTGGTGTTAGACACCACGGGTCGACGTGTGGTTCCTCTGTGTGTAGTGTTTAGCGGTGCATCAGCCCAGATTAGAAGCTTTGCGAATTGCTTTGGTCTAAAAGTGGCCTCGGTCCAGAGATAGCAGAGTCCTCAGTGGAATCTGTGAAGACTTTGTTGATGCAGTATTACCCTGAAAGAAGTTTACCATCATTTTACAGTAGTTAAACTACAGGCAGTCTATTCTAGCAGCAAACTACTTTCTGTGAGACGGAGATGTTGTTCAAATTCTGTACTGTGATGTTTTCTTTAAGCCAACAACGCATCATAATGTTTGTTAGGGGTGTAAATCAGTAAATCAGGAGTAAATGATCTGGAATGAATCACTTTATTGTGTTATTAAGTTTAAATGAGCAATAATTATCCCAGTTGTCTAATAGCTGATACCAATAATATCTACAGATCAGGATGGCTTAAAAATCTCCACTTCTGTTAATCAGGCACAGTTATTAACCAGTGCCAATGGATTATATATCCTTCTATCACTAATGTGAGTGTGTTTGTAAAGGGTAAGTGTTACAGTTATGTTTTCTGTTCTCTTAGCGTATGTGCCTGAAAATCTTGAAATCATATCAAGTGTGTTTAATCGAGGGTGACTATCATAAGGATTCCTTTCTGTTCCATGTTCGTCCCATGAGGTCGTCCCCAGTCGCTCCAGTTTTCATGTAGAGCAGCTCCCAGTCTCCCTTTCATTCGCTTTCAGTCTTTTTTATCTCTCTATGAGAAACCGCAGGCTTTAAATACAGCTGCATATTTAAACGCTGCTAATTAAGACCTCCAGTATCTTCTCATTCCTGCGAGGTTAAACATTCAAAACGATGAGATTAGCATGATAGGCCAGCGTTATGCTGATTTTGCTGCAACGGGTTATGTCAATTTAGGATCTCGGGCGTGAAGCCTTTGAAACGCGTTCGATTGGCAGGGTTGAGTCACACATCACTTAGTTGTGCTGATCTTTCTCACAGTCGTGTTAGAGCTAATCTCTTGGCTGTGGGGTGTTGACCTTATTCACAAAAACGTGGAGGTTCTATTTTATTTGACTGATACTGTAAATTCAAAATACTATTGATTTTTATTTCCAAATACTGACAATGGATGAAGTACGGTGTTCCCATAAGTCAACTTATTATTTTGGGTCCTCGTGGTTAAAAACCTGTATGCAAAACACCTTTATATGATCACATGGCTTCTGCTTTTAATTGGTCATTCGAGTATATTAGACCTGTAAGTTTACGACACTCAGTCAGTCATGTATGAGCCTGACCGAGGTTTGTTTGTGTTGTCAGGAAGTGGCAGATGCTCTGCTGTGATGAGCTCAGGGAGGTGTGGAGAGAAAAAAAAACAAGTGCAAGGTGTGTGTCTCCATAGCAACAACCATAGTCTGGGACCCAGGGATGCACAGGGCATCACAAGGTGTCTGTACAAGTGTCACCCTGAGGAGTAATGCTCCAGAGGGCATGCGCACACAGGGGGGACCCTGTACTCACCTCTGTAGATGGTTGCTAACCTGTGCCATCTGGTGATGTTGAATTATATTGATCTCAAAGTTTCCATGAGGTCTTATTCACATCTCCTCGTTGCTGTGGGGCAGGAAAGTGCTTTTGATCAAAATATACCCACTCAGCGTTTTTCTGGACTCTGTTTGAAGTTACTGCTCGTCTCGAAAAGCCTGTCATTACGTGTTTAACGGCATGTGCAAGTGTTTCTATAGCGGGAGGTGCTGTCAGTGTTCTGTAATTACGTTTAAGGTGTTTCCTCTGTACTTAGACTGGACTCAGGTCCTGTAATTTCAGCCTACTGGAACATGTTAAGCCATTCTTTTACCTGTAGCAGTTTTATCTGCCCTGTGCAGTCGAACACTTGAAGAGTTAAGTCAGGATTTAATTTCTTTTCTTTCATTGGAAAAGTGAGAGCGTGAGATATGTGGTGCAATGTGAAATGGGCCAATGTATAAAATTCTTATTTCTGATGCCTCTTAATTTGTTGAAAATTTGTTAAAAATTTGTTGAAAATTGTTTAGCAAACAGCTTTAGTATGTGAGGCCGTCACCAAATAAGCTGATGTTTGTACTTTATTCTTTTCATTTTTTATATTTTTTTTTTCTTCAGTTTTCCCTAGAACAGTGCAATGGGTTTTTTAATTGTCAATTTATTATTTATTTAGTGTTTGTTTGGTAAAACCATACTAATGCATTAATATGCTTTTGCCTCCCCATTTGATCAGTATTCAGTGCACAAATCTAGGGAATAAAGAGTTAGTCAGCGTTAGTGGCATAATGTCAATTACCCCAAAAAAAGTTTTTGAATGAATTACATTTTTTGTATCCTTGCACATATTGGGCAATAGTCACAGATGTTTACTAACCCAGTTATAACCCAGACCAGGTCTAAAAGAAATTATTTCAAAATAGTCTTAATAATACACATTGAAAATGCTACAACTGCAATTTTGAAACTCCATCAAAGTGCCTTTTGTATTTTCATTGATATGCCTTTATATTACATTATACTAATGTTATATTCTGTGGTTATTGACCTGATGCAATTTCTGTTAATAGAGCGTAACTTGAATTGAATCCATAACATTCCTCTGACAGCAGATCATGAGATCCTGGCCAGACCTCTCGGTCAGAAGCCCGGCGAGTCTCCTTAGTGCTTTTACACGTAAGATTGTGTATCAGACAACAAAGCTTTAAATAAGCCCGGCAAAGTGGTTAGCAATTAAAGCATTTCAGTTCACACAGATCTCATAACGGCATAATTGGTCGAGGATTTGCGGTGTATATCTGTGTGTACATACACACACACACACACTCTGTGAATCTCCCCTCCCTCCCTTCCTCTACAATCCGAGGACTCGTCGCATCTCCCTCCCTCTTCCACTCTCAAACCGCCCCTCACCAACGCTGCATTGTGATTGGACGAGTACTGGCAGTTTCCACAGAAGCTTCTAGAATACCCTTCATAAAAAAGACCTGACTGCAGCCATTTTTCACAGCCCTGGGGTAAAAGTGTTAAAGGCATAGATTGTGCAGGTAGTTCCAGTGTAATCACGAGAAATTAGCCACGCGTTAAGGGTTCCATATGCTTCCTGTAACACATCCATAACAGCCATAACAACGGGTCGAGTGAGACACGCAAATGAGAAGAGTGGGGGAGGATGGGGGAATCTGTTGCGATTGGCCGCCTCAACTCGTGGCAGGCAGGCTGAGCTGGACTTAATCAGGGGATTGGCGTCACCAGTTCCAACTCAGCACTGCGACTGCGCTGCTGGAAAGCGTCTGCACTGCAAACATGTCATGAAGGACAGCAAGGGGCCATGACTGGGGGAGGGATGTGCGTGTGAGGGAGAAAGGAAGGGAGAAATTGAAAAGATGTGTTCACGTTAGCTCAGGATTCATGTTTTCACGTTCAGCATTTGTCCTCTAGTTCATAATCGATAGTGTATGTGGGCCTTGTAAACAGCCAATAGGAAAGAGGCAGTGGATTCTGGGTGACGCAGTTAACCTAATTACAGCAAACCCTCTTTACTACATTAAGATTTCTGTTAGAAATGTGTTGCCCTTGTGATAAAGAGTTTCTTACTCATGAAAAAAGCTGCTCCCATCATAAGCTAGCCATTTGTAACTCTCAAATTGTCATCAAAAATAATTCAGTGCATTTGTTGTTATGTATTTATGTGTGCTTCACAACGTCAGTAGCATGTTTGGTCTCACATTTATGATATTATGATATTTGTGTCCCATTAATGATATGTACTAGTTGGTACCTATGTAGCGTGCTTAAGGAACTAAGCCTGTATGTTTCAAATGAAGACATTTCTATTAATTTAAGTTAGGGATTAAATGATATATCGTGGCATGATATGTCACAATACAAAAATGTATATGTTTTGAATCTATGTAATTTTTGTTTTTCACAATATGATGCTTTTTTTGTTGTTGATTGAGCTATTGATGTGGCATGCATCAACATGTACAACCTGTTCATATTTTTTCTGTTTAATTTTACGCACTTACTACCTTTAGAAGTTCTGTCTTTGGGTTTACCTGTTAATGCCTTTTTAGTTTTATGTAAAAAAAAAATCATTGACTGGTCTGTTTAATTTTGGGTTAGGGTTAGTTAATTTTTATTCATTTAGCATTCATAAAGGTTCAGTTGAAAAACTTAATCATGTTAAATCTAGTTAATGAAAATTGTTGATGTTTTGGAAATAAATTTGCGCAAAAAAAAAACCCTACACCCCTAATGTCAGTGTATTTAGAAATCCATTATGTCTATATATATGACCAACTGTTTTGATATTTTGCCCTCAGTCTCTTTGCAAAAAACCCCTGTAAACTCTTACAATCTATAATCCACAGCCCAGAAACCCAGAAAGTTATCAAACAAGTAGCTTTTTCTCTGATCTTCTGTTCCTATGCCAGACGGTGGTTTATCCCCCAGCAGAATCGGCGTCTCCCCTGTCTGTGAGTTAGGAGTGTGTTACATAAGTCCAGCACTTATTCTGTCAGACGTTTCTGCTCCCTCTGCTTCATCTTTGCCTCTGCCTCAGGCTGAGATCTGACTGGATCTGGCTCTCTGATGGCTAATTGTGTAACTGTTTGTACTTCCTCCACAACACACATGAGCTAACAGGGGTATTAAAGGAGCAGATCACCCAAAAATAAAAATTCTGTTATTATTTATCCACTCTAATGTTGTTCCAAACTGTTTGGCTTTCTTCTGTGGAGCACAGAGGGAGGATTTTAAAGAATTGTACTGGTGGCTGTTTTCTGCGCTATTTCTGTTTTATTACAGTGAATGGGGATTGGAGCTTTTGAGCTTTAAACAGGACATAAAATGGTTCGTACGTTCCATGCGCTGTATTCAGAGTCAGCTTAAGCCGCATGATTGACTTGTTTGATGAACGGACCAAAATTTCAGTTGTTATACTTGAAATTTGTGTTATCATCTGCATGGAAACAGCATATAGTATTATGTTAGTATTATTTTACCTACCTACTTTTAAAAAAAAAAAAAGTAATGTCTTTCTCACCCTCCAGTTTTTGTTCAATTTTGTCGCATGCATCTAGACCAGCTCTAGTGATAGGCCAACAGTCGTATTCACAAGACCCCATCAGCCTCGAACCCGCTTATCCGTCCCGATCCCTCCCATAGGTTTCCCTTCTAAAGACACTCTTTCTGTTTGCTTTCATTATGGCATGTGCTAAAATTAACTTTATCCTTCCCTCTCCCACCTCTCGCTCTTTCTCTTTCTGTCTTTCATCTCTGTGTCCACAGTGCCAGACTCTGCCAAGCCCAGCCCCACCCCTCCTCCCCCCATCAACCCCAGCACCGCCACCAACCCATCCGTGCCCTCAGCCAACGGCAGCAGTGGTGGCAATGGCAAGCGCGCACCCTCCAGCAACCAGCAGCAGCAGTCGGCAGCCCCACGCTACCCGCCCAGAGAGGTGCCCCCTCGTTTCCGTCAGCACGAACACAAGCAGCTACTGAAGCGGGGCCAACCTCTGCCCGCCGGAAGCCCGGCTCTCGCGCAGCCATCCTCCTCCAGCCCAACACCTCAGTCCTTCTCCTGCCAGACCCACCCAGGTCAGCCTCTCTTACATGATCTGCACGAAACAGCCTGCTGAATCACGGTCTGGCTCAGAATACACTCACACCCTCTTTGTCGCCCATAGCTTTGTGGTTAGGTTTTTGTAGGGTTTATTTAGTGTTGCAGAAAGGTAGAAGAGTTGTGGAGGCAGTGGAATGGTTTTGGATGAGCCATTTTATTGGTATATTAACACTGGTTTATTAGTTTGTGTCATCCAACACCTGACTGGGTTTTTTATTTGTTTATATGATATTTTTAGCTGCTGTGCTTTAATTAGCATGTTCAAGGTAAAAGCCTCTTTGAAAGTTAGTCATAATTGTTAATGTCTGTTAAAGCACCATTGCTAAAGCAATGCATTTAAGACCGATGTTTTTTAATGTTTTTTAGTTTTGCTTTTTTTTTTTTTACTATTAACTCGCACGTCTGTAGACCTGTGTTGTGTTCCTTTCCTGAACGTCTTTACCTGAAACCAGCCTGTTTATTGCATCCTTATGACCAATTAGTCGATATTGAAATTTTGCATTTTCACGCTAAAAATATTTGCTTGTTGTAGTCTTTTTTGAGTTACAAAAATAAAGCATAAAGGATGCATAAACAAAGTCATTTTACATTGCACAAGTTTTGTTTTATTGATTGAAAACATGCACTCTGATATCCTTTGATTTTGATACCATTTTGACATGTCTGACAGTTAATGTAGTATGTGGAAAGTTCTTTTAAATGCGCACTGTGAGATCTCTGTGTTTTGTTCCATTCCACTGTGCTGCATCTATCTGTTTTTTTTAAAGCAAGGAAGCAGCCAATGATAGTTATTTTTTATTGTTTATTTTTTATGATTGCGGCATAAAGTTGTGTCATGGTCCAGAAGTAATCAAAAAATCTGTTTAGAACATATACTCCATTCCTCAGTTTTTTTTATCATGTGCGCTCATTCATGGGTGTTCACGTGCACATGCGTGTGCAGAGGCTAGCTGGGGATGCTGGTATTTGTGCTAGATGAAAACTGGATTGAGAGAAACGCTCTTTGCTGAGCTGTGCTACTGCTACTTCCTGTGTTTGGAGGCGTGTGGGTGTGCGAGAGCGTTGTAGTTTGTACGTGGACTTGGCAGTGTTTTTCTGTGTGTCTGTGGCTTTTCCAACTGCAGTGGCAGAAAGAGATTTGAAGAGGAAAAGAGAGAGATGGCAGACGATCAGCTTTGTGGGCAGGGGTGATTCACAGCTTACAGTAAATGTGTGTGATTCAGAGGGGGGCTTCTCTGATTACTGTGTAACATCTATATGTACGGGCTCCCCTCGTTTCCTTGGAAAAGATGCACATGGGCCATTTCTCTAGTATTGATTGGCTGTTGTTTGATCTCGAGGAATGAATCCTGTAGTGCACTAAGTAAGCTTTCGTGGAAAGCGTGAGTTTTGACACACTGAAGTTTGTGACTAGACAGCTTTTCGTGCATCATTGACATGTTTAAAATGTGAAGGGTGTTACTATCAGGAAGTTGCAAAAATAGATTTTAACATTAAATATAGAAGGTTTGAATTATGCTTGCCTGTGCAATTCTCACCTTACCTTATTTTGTCTCGATTCATTATCTGTCAAGTCAGATTGCTTTAAAAGTCATTGCGAAAGTCTTTTGAAGCATATTATTTAAGGTTATTCATTCATTCAGGTTATTTATCATTCATGTTTCTATTACAGACGTACTGAGCTAGGTTTAATACTTATGGTTAAGGGTCTTTACAAATCTGTAGTATAAGCAGTAGCAATAATAATGTTTGCCTGATGTCACAGCTTAAATAAATATACTCTCAAATGCACTTTTATTACTGCTGTTTAACAAAATAAAAGATAGCAGCAGGTCTGTTAGTACTTAGTAGACTAGATTTTTCTATTTAAGTATCAGCTGACAGTAAGTATGTGAGACTATTTTAGGCCAATTTTAAGACGTTTCCAGAGTGCATTGTAAAGAGCCCTGTTTTGTAATCCTAAAAGCAGTTCTTTCCTTCCCTGCTTGCTCCTCCTCCTCTCTCTCTCCCAGTGTTTTGGTGTGTCTCACTCCCTGGTTTGGGTATGTTTTGAGCCAGCACGTGCACTGAGCTGTGGTTCCGCTGGATGTTACTTAACACACATCGGGAGCCCAGCGAGTAATAAGAGCTCCCAGCCTTCTGTGTGTGTGTTTTACAGGAAGCTGCTGGAATGCAGCCGAATGGCCCATAGCTCTGCTTTAACCAGCAGCAGCACCAAGACTATTAATTTAGCTCGTCTCTTTTGCTCCCCCGTCTGGCCTACAATCGTCACACAGATACTCTAATGTAACACAGCCCAAGGGACAGAAATTACAGTTGCATTTAAATATGAAATGTGTCATTTATGTGAAGTACTTTCTTCTAGCCCAGTTTAATTTGCCGAGAAAACCTAATTTGCAGAGAAAACCATTTGTAGGATGATTTCAGTGT
Source organism: Beaufortia kweichowensis (assembly GCA_019155185.1). Lineage (NCBI taxonomy): Eukaryota > Metazoa > Chordata > Actinopteri > Cypriniformes > Gastromyzontidae > Beaufortia > Beaufortia kweichowensis. Next base: position 7,413,340 of record CM032804.1, read on the forward strand.
TTCTCCCCCAGAACCGCAACACAGACTTGATTGCTGATAGTGGACCCTACCTACCGAACTTGCTTTATTTTTTATTCCCCCGCTCTTTTCCTGTCACACCCACACTTATGTGCATCCTACCAGTGCCAAAACTGTTACGATCAGGAAGTGGAGCTGAGCAGGCTAAGCTCAAGGAAAGGAAACATGGATTTCCCCGTGTACAATGGAATAAAGCCTCTCACCTGCTCCTCTAGATAGGGCTGTTAAATGTTTTGTTATCGGTCAAAAACATTTCAGTTTCTTTATTTCTCAGAGAACACGCATGCTATGTCTTAATCTTGCGCTTCAGATAACAGCATTTGTCTTGTTTGGACCCCTGTAATCTTTACTTTTAATACTAATTTTAGTCAAGTTGGAAATTGCTTTTTGTACCCCTGTTGTCTAGTTTTTAGTCCTGATTTTTATGCCTTTGTTGCTATGTATCTGTTTGTGTCGCCTCCTGCTGTTAAGTTCTGGTGATCACCCGTGGCCGCTCATTTCTGACGTCACGTCCTGTGCTGGGGAGGATGTGCGGGTGTATGGTATAGTACATCAAGCATAATGGTTGTTGCATAAGACCCACGCTGGCCCATCCTCACACTCTTCCACCGAGCTTCTTTACAACAGACAAACGACAACGTCAGCAAAGACCCTTGTTATAAGCCCCAGAGTATTTCTTTTGTTTATTTGTATAAAAATGCACACAAAAACCTTGTAAATAGTTAAAATATATATATATATAAAGCATATGGTAGGGTATTGTTTTCTAGGACACGGCTGATTCCTCCTTAGGGGCTGTTTGCACATGTTTTTGCATTAAAACTGCGAGATGGATTTAATTAAAAAGTTGACAACTTTTAGTTGACACTGTGTTTTAAAATGTTGTGCTAATGGAATGAAATGCTGGAATAGTTTGTCTAGTGCATATTTATTAGGATTGAGGGGTAAAGAAATCAATATTTCAAATTATTAAATATATTGTATGGATATTCTCATGCAGACATCGTTGCAATCATTGCTTCATTGTTTCACAATTGGTAGAGCATGGTGCTAGCAATGCAAAGGTCATGGAATCAATCCCATGGATTGCACAAAAATATATAGCATTAATGCATTGTTGGTATTTTTGAATAAAACTGTCTACCAAATGCATGTAAAAATGTAAATGTAAGTTTGACCAAGGCAAAACTGGAATTGGAGTTGTCAATTATTTTTGTTTGTTCGCAAACCAGTTGCAGAACAAGCTAAGATTATTAATGCAATGTACCAAAGTCATACCACTAGTGCTGACATACATCAGCTGTCTAAAAATAGAACAGTTGGACGCAGAGAACGTGACCTGTGTGAACAAGCTCTTCCTCATAGTGACAGAAGGCTGTGATGGACTTAACACGCTTCATGTGTTCAATTCGACTTAAGATTAGCACCGCTAATACACAGCTAGTACTTTTCTTTTTCTCAATTTGAGTAGAAAACCAAGTTCACAGCTTATTCTTGTGTCAATTTAAATGTTTTAATTACTCTTGATTGTATATTTCAAAAAGTAAAGGTCTCTTCACACCAAGAACAATAACTATATACCCAGTCTTTCAGTAAAGACTGAAAAAACTGAAAGTTTTAAAAGTTTTAGCAAAAATGAAACAATATCATAACTTTTTTTTTAAGGCAGTTTTTTTCCAGATAAAACGTTGACAGCCAATTAAATCCAAATAAATATAAAGGGCTGTAAGGGCTATTCTAGTTTGTTCCAGGTTACATTCTTTCCTGTTCTCCAGCTGAACCATGCTTCAGCGCTGACACTTTACTGTTGAAGATATTAATAGAAGACAGACCAAACAACCAATAACGTTTCAAGAAATGTGACCCAAGGCTAGCGTTTTTATGTTTGGGGAAATCATGAAAAGGTCATTTGCAGACAAATGGATAATCAATAAATGCGGCTTTGATTATGTCGTTACATAGTTGGCTGGGATAAAAGCTGGCATTGAGTTCGATTATAATAGGAGTCTGTTCTTCTCAGACTTTGGTGTATTGTGTGTATGGGAGGCGCTGGGACCATTTGTAAACAATGCCCTGCTTGATGCCAAGAGCTGGTGTGCTTTTGTAAGTGTTCATTTCTCTTTTTCTCTCTACTACTGGAGCCATCCCTCGTTCTCTCCCAGCATGCATTGCCTTCCGTTTATTTTCTGTTTATCTTTCTCTCTCTCCCCCTCCCTGTCGCTCTTTTCCATCATTAAAGCGCAGGCACACTCTGCAGAGACATTTAGCCCCTGGCCACCTGCCCGCCTCCATGTGAGCCTCATTCAGTGTGTTTATCCTGTTTCTCATGCAGCCATTGAAGTGCTGTTTTCCTGTATACTCGGGACCGCACCTCTGGTATGCAGAACTGCACACACCCACTGTATTTCTAATATTAAAACAAAAGCGTAACATCAACGAATAAGAAAGGGAGGTGTGTGCATGTTTCTGTGTTTGGACTGTCCATGCTCCGAGACAGAGTTGCTTTTGTGCGTCTATTCAGCGAGCTCTATTGTGGGCAGCAGTGCTAATTGCAGCCTGAATGGTCTCTGCTAAATGTTTTGTGACAGTTTGAAAGCATGAAAGACGAGAGAGGCACACGAGAGAAGGAATCCCCCCCTTTTTGTTTTTCCTCCCTCCTAATGGCACGACGAAACGCTCTCAGCTTTAACCTTCAGCTCCTATGCAGCCCGTTTCCCCTCCCTCGCCAGAGACTGAGAGAGTCTCCTCTCTCTGAATCAGGAATAGAGGTGGATATAAATAAAGCCCGGCTGAGGCAACAGAGATCCGATCCTGCCGTAGCCGTGTGGGACGAATGGGGCGGTCGCTCGCGTTCTGAGCTGCAGTTCCTTGGCAGCATTTCAAATATGAGTCTCAAAAGCCTCGCGAGCAGCAGACATATTGTAACAGGGATGGCCAGCGCTCTGCATGCAGACTAGCGCTTCTCTCAGGATGGTTGGGCGACATCTCTCTTCAGGTACTTTTCCACTTCTCTGCAACCCCACCCCCTCTGACCCATACTACGATTTGCCATGCGCTTATATGAGGCTTTTCCTTTTCATTTGCTCTGTGCTGTTCTACTTATGTTTACTCTGGACTCGTAGCATTTAAATCACCACAAATATAACGCAAAACCCTAAAGCTATTGTATTGTGGGTTAGAGATTACTACAGGGCAGAGGTTTGCTGAGCTCATCTGATAAGCTTTTCTTTTTAGCGAGCTACTGTAAGATGTTGACGGCAGCTCTAAGCTTTCTTGGCATCAGTTCAGATGTGATAAAATGGCGTCCTTTACTACGCAGTCTACAGAAGGACAGCGTTTGTGTTGGGGAAACACTACCCTCTGTTTTATGCACACTCTTTATTTTTTCTTATCTGTGGTTAAAAGTCCTTTTTGCATTGTTAGTGAGAGAAAGCCTGGCTTGCACAAACGTCGCCGCTTTGCTCAGATCTGACACAGGCTGAACCGTGCCTGCGCATGCAAAGCTGCACAAAAACAGAAACAACAGAGTTGAACCTGTGCCAGAAAGCTGGGCAGCATTTGCCAGCTAATTAACGCAACAGGATCCTGGTTATCCGTATGTGGGCATTTGTACTGTTTTCGCTGTTGTTATCAATGTGTTGATAGAGATTGGGAATGAACATATTTCTTTGAAAGCTAATTCTGCGGTTGTGATCTGTCAGGCCAGCAGAGGGAGATGGTTGTGGTTTGGGCAGCAGAGTCTTTGCGGTGAACGCAGTGGAAAATTATGGCTCCAGGCTAGTACGTACATGCAACCATTGGTGCATTTATATGACCTTTGCTGCACTTTTTGTTGAAAATTGGAAATGTACTGTGCAATGTGGTTTTTAAGGACAGTCATGGGAGATCTTTTAAGTAGAAATTTGTGTTTTCTTTGGGGGTGACGTTTAATTAATGGTGACTCTCATCTTTTGGGAACATTTTTAAGATTAGCTTGTACAAATGCTAGCGTTTGTAATGGCATAAGTGGCATAATCATTTTCTTATTGTATTTTCTTTATAATAATTCTTATGAATTTTTTTACAATTATATTCCATTAGCATTAGATACAGTCATATAAATGTAACAGTTTGTTAAAATGTACTTTGGCCACCTGCAGCAGTTTGTGGTGAAATATTTTTGTATAATGTCTGCTACACTGTATATTAGACTGTTGCCCTTGGCAACAAGCTTCCTACACTTTACTAGTTTTGTGTTTTTTATTACTTCATGGTTTGTTCTTACACAATAATCATAAGAACTTTCAACACCTCCATCTTCCCTTTATGATTTTCTCCTGTTAATTGTGGACTAGCAATGAATACAAAAGAGTTTTTACTATGGTGATCATGCAACTGTTTTGACCTACTGAGGCACTGGGCAAGGCTTTGGGTCTAAATGATTACATGATCACCATAGTGCAAAATAAAGACTATAATGCAGTATTTATGTGTGTTTTACATTTACATTAATGCATTTGGCAGATGCTTGCATTCCATTATACTATATATTTTTTTCTTAATATGTGCAATCCCTGGGATTGAACCCATAACCTTGCCGTTTTTAACGCCGTGCTCTAACCACTGAGCTACAGGAAAGCTATATATATAAATAATTTGATAATTTCAGTTGACATCAGTACTTCATGTCTATTTATTATTTCATTTGGTTAATAGCCATTTATTAGGAGTGATGTACAGTCAACATATTATTGTCTCATTTTCTTTGTTTTTGTCAGCATGTCAGTCCTGTGTTTAATCTGAAAAAAAAATTAATGGTAAAAAAGTAATAAATGGTTTGTCTCTTTGTTTCTCTTTCCGCAGAGCTGCCCCCACAGAGTGGCCTGGCAGCCCAGTATGAGAATATACCCCCCAATCGCAGTGCCACTACAGCCTCTACCAACAGCTGCAGCGGCTGGGATTCACTGATTATCGACGAGAGTGATACTAAGGCGTGGCCTTCCATTTCATGCAAAGAAAGCCGTGCCCCTGCAGGATGCCCCTTGGACACTGAAAGTATCAGTGACATCAGCAGCACAAGCAGTATGAGCATGACCACAGGAGCTGGCCAGCAAGGCCATTTCTCTACCAATCACCCCAGCAAAGCCAATGCCAGCCACTCAGGAGGTCTACTCTCTAGTCAGGGTGGGGCCAGCAGAGGCTGGGGCTCTGGCCCATCTCCTGTCAGTGGAGAAGGGAAGAATGAAGTCTCCAGCACATCAGTGGGAACCAGGGGTTGGGGCTCTTCTAACTTTAACTTGAACTTAAATCCCAACGCCAACCCCTCTGCCTGGCCAGTTCTGGGACATGAAGGGACCGGCATGGGTGGCGGCAGCTCTGGAGGAAGCAACCCTCCTCCTTCTAATCTCTGTAGCCCACCGGGCACTCTGCCCAGTCAGGGCTCTAGCAGCAGTGGCAGTATAGGTGGTGCCAATGGAAATTCTGCAGGTAATGGTGGTAGTGGCAATTGCAGCACCACATGGGGTAGCATTGTGCCCAGTGACTCCTCAGAGCCACACTCCAGCCCATCCACGAATGTGTCTTTCAGCTCCGAACCTCAGAACCTTAACACTGATGGACCAAATCACACTAAGCAGGAGCCCAGAAGCCCTGGCCACAGCCTGCCTAACTGGGGGGTTGGCCCTGCAGGCATGGGCTCATTTGTTCAAACTCCAGGAGGAGCCTCACAGGTCAATGGGGAGGAGGAACCTGTTTGGGGTAATGGAGACGCCAAGTCTGTGAGTGGCTCAAAAGACTCTGGTTGGGACTCAGGGAGCAGCTGGGGACAGGGAGGGGCCTCCAGCACTGCTGGCTGGGGACAAGCTTCCTCAGCTGGAGACTGGGGTAAGCATTCCAACAGTGAGTCCAAGGGATGGGATTCTTCAGGCTCTCCCACTCAAGAGCAGCAGCTTAACTCTTGGGGTCGTGGCGCCAATGCCCCAGCCAGTGAGGGAAGCAGTGACAGCATGGAATGCCATCCTCGAAGGAGGGATAACTCATCAAGGGATGAGGCTTCCCCTGTTCTGCCTGCCCAGGATATGGACCCCCGGGTTCTCTGCAACACAGGCTGGGGACAAACACCTGTACGCCAGCACACCGCCTGGGAGACGGAAGAAGCTGCACGTTCCAGCCACAAAAATGACATTGGAACTGATGCCTGGGGCCCATCCTCAAATGCAGGCAATGCAGGACCACCACCAACTTCTGGCAATGCTAATCCAAACTCTGGCAATGCATCCAGACCTGACTCTGGGGGCAAGAATGAGGGCCCCAGCACTGGAGCTGCACCAGGCTGGAACAGCCATGCAATCACCCCAGGCTGGCTCTGGTTGGGCAGATCCAACCAGCAACAAGAAACCCTCCAGTGGTCCTGGAAGCTGGGGCAGCAACCCATCTGGAGGTCCTGGTGGCAACATGCAGAAAAGTGGTCAGACTTGGGGTTCTGAGGAAAAATCTCCTACCTGGGAAGATAGTCATGCTAAAACCAAACCACAGGGTTGGGCTGAGGGGCCCAAATCATCTCATGGATGGGGCAATGGACCTGGTGGAGAAAGTGGATCCGGAGGTGAATGGTGTGAACCTGCAGATGGGAAGAAAAACGGCCCATCCAGCTCCTCCTGGGAGGGAGAAGGTTCAGGCTGGAATGAGGGCTCCCGAGCATGGGGAAAGCCTTCCCAAGGAGTAGGAGGAAACTGGGGAGATGCACAACGCCCCAGTGTGCCGCCACAAGGATGGAATAAGCCTCAGGATGGCAACAATGGCAATAGTGGCAGTGGAAGCATGGGTTCTTGGGGAGGTTCTGGTCCTGTAAAACAGAGCGGCTCTGGATGGGGTGGAGGAAATGGTGGAAGTGTTAAACCCGACCACCCTGGAGATCCCACTGGATGGGAGGAGCCCTCTCCACCCTCCATCCGTCGTAAGATGGAGATCGATGACGGTACCTCAGCTTGGGGTGACCCAAGTACTTACAACAAGACAGTCAATCTCTGGGACAGAAATAACCCCGGCATGCAAGGGAAACCAGGCCCTGGCAATGCCAACAATGTACCCAACAACAACAACAACAACCATCATCATCATCCCCATCATAACCAGCCTCCCATGCAGACCCACAATCATGGAGGGCCAAACTCCAATAATAACCACATTTCCCCAGATAACGTAGCCCCACATCAAACAGGGCCACCTCACAACAGAACAGCCCTTATGAATCCAGGTAAGAGTACTATTGTGTTATAAAAACAGATTTTGTTTAAAATGTGTAAAACTTGTGTTATATTTGTGTAAAATGTGAAATATTAATTAAAATCACATTATAGTTTGGGTAAAATATTGTCATGCACAAATTAAACTTAATAACCAATTACATATCATGAGAAACAAAAAGAAAAAATAGAAATTTTCTAGTGGGTCACTCCACTTTGGATTACGGTTTACATTTTGTCTGTGAGTGTAGTTCAACACAGTGTTTCAGCCAGAAGGAAGTGTATAATTAGAGTTGGTGCACCATCTGTGAGGTGTATCACTGGGCCCCAGCAGGATACTTGGAACAGACCCGGCGCCCTCTGCTGTCTGTCTGCAGCTTTGCACTCCCTCTGCCAAAGCTGTATTCAGCATGGCATCCTGTAATCATTTCTGTGCCAAGAGTTAAACAGACGTTTAATATTGCTGCTTATTCAATTTCAGGACACAGAATCCTAAAAAGATAACATTTGTGGTTTATTTGTAATACCCAAATACCCAAATTGCTTTTTTAGTGTATGAAAACCAATGCAGTAAAAACTTAAGGTGGACTCCTGTGTGTTCCTCTGCAGGATGGGGGGAGATGACAAATATCCATTCAAAACCTGAGCCCTCGTGGGGAGAGCCAGCCGCCCCTCCTGCAAGTGTGGACAATGGCACTCAGGCATGGGGTAAACCCCCAGGTAGCTGTGGAACCTGGGGTGACAATGGCCCTGAGGTCTATAGTCGAGGCAACGGACCCCCTGGATCTGCCCCCTGCAAACCTGGTTAGCTTTGTCAATTGAGTTTTTTTAATAAATATATAGAAAATGCCAGCTTTAGGTTACAAAACTGTAACATGTTATATACTGTAGTTGCTAAGTGTACAGATGACAGAGATCTTGTGTGTAGTGGTACATAATCATAAAGGTGCTTTCATTGCTTATATAAAAGTGATATATGAATGTATGTCATGTTTAGTAATATGAATTGCAAAAGTAAATTCAATTCAATTCAATTTTATTTGTATAGCGCTTTTCACAAAGGACATTGTATCAAAGCAGCTTTACATGTAATAACAGATAGCAGTCAGTGGTCAGGATTCAAAACTCTTTAAGAGAAAAAACCCTGACATGACGTGTTATAGTTGCAATCCGTAGCATGTGCAATCCGTAATAAAGGACACAATTTGCCATTGATCGCATCTATAACTCGCTATGCAGTTTACAGGATACAGAGACATAAATGACTGCTCTCTATTCTCAGATATGTTTTCTTAAATATTAGTTTTAGAACGATGGGTACCATTAGTGAAATAAGATTGATAGTACTGGTATCTGTATCTGACCCAACTGGTCAGGTGCCTGTCATCAGACTTTGGAGCTTGCAAGTGTTTAACAACAGAGCCCCCTGTTGCTAAAAGGAATGCACTACATGATTGTGCATGCTTCTCTGTCTTAGAAATGAATGATCAGTAGCAAATATTAACCTGTATAAGTATACATTTTTTTCTTCCAGCCCCCAAATCTATGCAAGATAGCTGGGGAGGTGGTGAGGACATGGGTCTGTCTGCGGGGCAATGGGAGCAAGATGAAGGAGACATGTGGAACAGCACTGCATCTCAGGAGAGCAACTCCTCCTGCAACTCCTGGGGCAACCCACCCAAGAAGGGTCCACCAAAGGTAAAAATAAAAAAAGCTTCATTTAGGCATCAGTCGTATTGCCTGCAGTAGAATCATCTTATCTGTTTCTGTTCTTCTCTACAGGGAAAAGTCCCAAACAAACAGGATGATGCCTGGATTATGAATCGTCTGATCAAGCAGCTGACTGACATGGGCTTTCCTGTGAGTTTGATTCCATACATTATTATTATTATTGTTATAGGATCATACTTCTCTGGTTCTCAGTGAAATTGCCACTAAAATGTGTCACAAGGCACCCTTAAAAAACTTAAAACAGACTAGAAGATGTATATCCCGAGGTTTTCTTTAGTAGATATTAAATAATATTGCAAGCGGTTAATAGATGGTGTGTGTTTGTGTGCTTGCTTTTGCAGAGAGACCCTGCGGAGGAGGCTCTTAAGAGCAACAACATGAACTTGGATCAGGCTATGAGTAGGTGTTACACCTGCTAAATGCTTCTTTCCCTTCAAAACATTGATCGTATATATTTAAATATATATTGTGTCGTAGGCGCCCTGTTGGAGAAGAAGACAGAACTAGATAAACGGGGGATGGGAATTTCTGACTACAACGGCCTAGTCAATAAACCAATGGGCTGCAGACCTTCAGTCATCTCCAAAGAACCCTCTTCAGATCGTCCCTCTTTCATGGACAAGGTATCTGCTTCTCACCATAATGTACACAAGAAAAATGAAAGTTTAGCATGTTCAGGACATTGCTTTCAAGAGACTAAAGATTATGGTGGCTTTCTTTCGTTCTTTCCTCTTTAGGATGCTGGGCTAGCAGATGATGCCCAAACCTCACCGTTTATGCCTTCTCCGAGCCTGAAGCTCCCATTGGGTAGTGCTGCACTCCCTGGCCAGAGCCTTGGAGTCGCCATGCAAAACTTGAACAACAGACAGGTGAGTTTGATAATGATTGATGTATGCGCTATAGAGACGTTAGACTAAATTAGATGGTAGTTTCTGAGATACAATCTGTGTGTGTGTAGATGCAGAGTGGAGTGTTTGGTAGCAGTGGAGCAGCACAAGCCCGGGCCCTGCAGCAGCAGCCTCCTCCCCAGCCGACAGTGCCGCCTCTCAACTCCTCCCAGCCTAGTCTACGCGCTCAAGTGCCTCAGTTTCTCAGCCCTCAGGTGTGCTCTCACACATGTGTCAGCGGTTTAGCGTCTCGCTGCCAGAACGACATTATCTGCTGAAACGGATTTTTCGCACCTGCATATTCTGTGGGTGATGTCATGCTGAACTTTAACTGTTCTCTCTGACAGGTTCAAGCACAGCTTTTACAGTTCGCAGCAAAAAACATTGGTCTCAACCCTGCACTTTTAACCTCACCAATAAACCCTCAGCATATGACCCTGTTGAACCAACTTTATCAGCTGCAACTGGTGGGTGCTCAACTGTTGTCATCTCTAATTTCTAAATATTTTTCTAATTGTTAGAATATCAACTTAAGTTTCAGTCATAGTAAAGTTGCTTGTCTCTTTGATTTGACAGGCGTACCAGCGTTTACAAATTCAGCAGCAGATGTTGCAGGCACAGCGCAGTGTTTCTGGCCCCATCCGACAGCAAGAGCAGCAAGTGAGCAGTTTATGCCTTATATATATATATATTCTGTGTTTCTCTGTACCACAGAAAATAAATGCACTACTTTGCATAAAACCATACATATTAATGTAAATATTAACAAATGATTGGGGTGTAATGATACACTCAGCTCTTAATACTATACAATACATGAGACTGTGTTAACAATTATGATAGTATCAACTATATGTCATATAGTAATATATTGTCATAGCTCTATGATACATATCTTAAATTTATTGTAGCGTCATATGTCTTGCCGCAATGTATTGTTACACACAAACTACAAATTATATCTGTGAATGTATAAAATTGATGTTTCTACATTATAAACATGGTGGTTTCATAGAATCTGTCGAGTCAGCAATAAAATAACTAACAGAACTAAGAAACTATTATTATTTCACCTTTGACCTTCCACCATTACTTTTTATTGCTACTCACTATTACATTTTTACCTTAACTTCACATTATTGTGCATTCAGCATGCTCTGTATTCACAAGCGTGTGCTCCTGCAGGTTGCACGTACAATCAATAACATGCAGCAACAGATTCAGCAGCATCAGCGGCAGCTGGCTCAGGCTCTGCTGATGAAGCAGCAGCAGCAGCAGCATCAGCCGCCTCCCTCTCATCCGGGCCTGCATCCCAACGCAGGCAAATCAGCTCTGGACACATTTCCAGTCCACCCACAGGCCTCCAGCCTCTCCGTTTCTGACCTTCAGACCAAAGAGCCACAGTCTTCTCCAAACTCCTTCTCCCCTTACCCTATGTGTGAGTACCAGCACTGTCTCAAAAAACTCTGTGATTGGGAATTCTGTATATAGTATTGCTTTGGGACTTTTTTTATAATGATTTATATCTGGGAATATTCTGTTTTCATACTTTTCACCCTAATGTGAAAGTAGAGCAGTTGAGCCCATGCTGATGCGATGTTATGATGTGTCTCTCTAGCTGGATTGAACCCTAACATGAATGTAAACTGCATGGATGTGGGTGGTCTGTCCATTAAAGATCCTCCTCAGCCTCAGTCACGCCTATCACAGTGGACACACCCTAACTCCATGGACAACCTCTCTGGAAACTCCTCTCCAATGGAGCCTAACTTTAACAAACACGGTACAAACTAGGGGCAGACTGGAATGGAGATTTTTTTGCATGTTTTGCACTGATTGTCATGTAAAAAAATTTATTAAACCATCTACATTTCACAGGTGCCATCTCTGCAGGCCCCAGTCTGGGTCCCCCAAGTAAGCCCTCGCTGGATGACTCCTACAGTCCCTATAATCTCCTTTCCAGCTCGAGAGTCTCCTGCCAGCCCTCTGGCACCTCACGATAGCTGGGGTCAGGGCAAGAACACCAATGACAAGATCTCCAATGGGACAAATGTCACCTGGCCTCCAGGTGAGGAATCAGCATTTCTGGACTAGTCAGATGATTATGAAAGCACGGCAAAACTAATCAATATGTGATCTGGTCCTTCAGAGTTTTGTCCAGGAGTTCCCTGGAAAGGGCTGCAGAATATTGACCCTGAGACTGACCCTAATGTGACCCCAGGGAGCGTCCCCAGCGGGCCCACCATCAATACCAACATTCAGGATGTGAACCGCTATCTGCTGAGAGACAGGAGTGGAGGTAAGAGGACATGTCACTTCCTTCTTTAAAGAAACAAATAAAACCTTTCATTTAACTTTCCGTCAGGTGGCAATCCCAAAACAATATCTATAGTTTTGATATTGGATTATGACCATACAGTTTTAGAAGGATGTCTTTGGCCATTGTTTCATCACCGTTTTTTAAGTGTCCCACCACAAGCGTTGCATTTTTTTAAGACTGCATGGCAAGTTAAAAATAGTTCAAACTTTCAAAAACAGACAACCCACCAATTTGTCCAACCAAAAAATATGTATGTACATTTTATTTTCTAACCTCAGCACAAGAGTTTTTTAAAGCATTTCTTATTTCCACTTGAATTCTTGCCTGCTTTGTTTGGGACACATCATAGGTTCCACTCCAACTTCCTCACAGAGCGAGGCTCCGCCTCCCTCCAGTGATTGGCCAGTCACTAGCTCTTTCGTTCTGTCCTCCCCCGAGGCAGACAACACAGGTACAACTCCCAGAATCCCCTTCTGCCCTAAACCTTCCCTGTTACACTTTATCTTACCACCTGTTCGACCTCCGCCTAGCATGGGGCCTAGTATGGTGGTTGCATCTAGTGCATCTGGTCCAGTTCGTTCGTACATTCCCTCAGTGGTGTTAGTCAGACACTGTCCCTGTGTGCAGCATTGTCACCAACAATGTGGTTTTCTGGTGCGAGGGCTGTGTTCTTCACTCACTGTATTCTGTGGGACATTATATGAAAGCCAAATATGAGCCCCACTTTCTTCTGTGTGCAATGATGCGTCTGTGCTAGGAAATGACACCTTTCACCCCCAGTATGTCTAATTCTCAGAATAAGACACAGGAAATATGTTTCTTAGCATAGTCTCCCCAAAGTTACCCTTCTTGCATCTTTTCACAATTTCAATGTTATTGATCTACAGGCAAGCTGTCTGACATGAAATCCACTTGGTCCCCGGGTCCCATCTCACACACCCAGGCTTCTCTCTCTCACGAGCTTTGGAAAGTCCCTCAAGGACCCCGGAACACAACGGCTCCCGCGCGGCCGCCCCCGGGCCTGACCAACACCAAGCCCTCATCCACGTGGGGTGGAAACACCCTGGGCCTGGTGGCTGGATGGAGCAGCTCTTACTCCTCAGGTGCACATTACCTCCCTCCAGCTGAACTGTGTAGTTTAGTCGAATGCGTGTATGTGTTTAGCTATTCTTAGGCTTGGGTGTGGGTGTTTAGAAACGGCAGTTGAATTCTCGGTTTACTTTCTGTGTGGGTGTGAACGCCATCAAAGCATTGAGGTCAGGTGAGGATGAAATGATTGGAGCCTTTCCAGTTGCAGGTTCTGGCACTGTTTAGCGAACACAGTGTTTTGTTGTTTCTGTCTCGTGTATGCTACGTACTAGTCAGCCATCCCACGCTTAATCACATTTCCTTGATATTTAACAGAAGCTCTATAGTTGATGATTGCAGATTGCTGCAGTAGAAAGATTTGATGTTGAAATCCTTATCCAGAAATATAAATGTTATGATCTTAGTCTAATGTTGTTCTAAACCAAGGCTGCACATACTATTGAAATTTTGCAAATATGCATATTGCAATGGCTTCCAATAACTGAATGATTTTAATACTTAAAAGTTATTTAGGTTTAGGCAGATAGCAGAGAGGCAGTTAGCGCCTTTGAATGCATAAGTGGAGCTCTGATGTGTGGAAGATTATCAACAATCAGAAAGAAGAATGTGTGTTATATAATTTACAGTTTTAATGTCATGTATGTTTTCATTTATTTCATATTAATTTTTCAAACTTAAAATTTTCATGTTGCATATTGTATATTGTGTTATGTAGCAAATTATTGCATGTCACATTTTTCTTCAATCCATGTACTTCTGTGAAACAAAGAATGAGATGGTATGACATGACGAACTTTTCATTTTTGTGTGAACTAATCTAATATAGATCTAATCCTATAGCCTTTTATGTGCATATTCAAACTTTTAAAGAATAAAGCCATTTCTGCTTAAAACTGATTGCAAGTTAAAAACTTTGTTTGTTTTTTTGAGTAGGAACCACATGGAGTACAGATAGCTCCAACAGAAGCACTAGCTGGTTGGTCCTGAGAAACCTCACCCCACAGGTGATCATCATAGCAGCCTGTTCTGTATATCATGATGTTTCTTGTTATCGTACGGTGTGTTATATCTCTGCTGTCTCTGTTGTGTGGCGTTTAGATTGATGGTTCTACACTGCGGACACTGTGCATGCAGCATGGCCCACTTATCACATTCCATCTCAACCTGACGCAGGGCAATGCAGTTGTGCGCTACAGTTCTAAAGAAGAAGCTGCCAAAGCCCAGAAGTCCCTACACATGTACATATACGTTTCCTTTTTCATTTATATTGTCATAAATTGTAAGATTTTGAGTTATTTTCCGCTTTTCTGCTTTTCAGGTGTGTTCTGGGAAACACCACTATCCTGGCGGAGTTCGCTGGAGAAGAGGAGGTGAACCGCTTCTTTGCACAGGGTCAGTCCCTCACGCCCACCACCAGCTGGCAGGCCAACCCGGGCACCAATCAAACGCGGCTGGGCGGCGGAGGGACGGCGGCCACGCACCCCATCGGCCACTGGAACAGCAGCAGCCTGGGAGGAGGAGCGGGCGGCACGGGATCCGGCGGCAAAGCGAGCAATGAGCTGCTGTGGGGAGGCGTGCAGCAGTACTCCAGCCTGTGGGGGCCGCCCAGCGCCGAGGACGGCAGGGTGGTCGGAAGCCCCACCCCAATCAACACGCTGCTTCCTGGAGACCTGCTGAGCGGAGAGTCCATGTGAGAGTGCCAAGCACTTCGAAGAAGCAGCGAAACGTGAAACTTCACGAGCAAAAACCAAGCGAATCATTTGGCGATAATCAACGTCAGTGGAACTGTGAACTAAAAGACACTCGCATAAAGGCTGCTGACCTTCTTCCGCTTCTGTTATTTTTTGTTTTGCGTCGTGTTAAAGCTTGGGTTACAGTATTCTATAGACTTCTTAAGAAGAACAGTGACTAAAAGAGAAGTGAACCTTTACCAAGACTTTTCTCTAATGACTGATACCAGTGTGAAAGTGTATTTTACTACAACTGATGAGACAAGCTGCCATTTTTTTAAATTCCTCTGGCACGAGCACATCCCATCAGCCCAATCACGTCATATCACCACTCCCCCCTCCCCGACGAAACGTGCATCATTCCAAACAACCCTCGACCCTTTCTTGGACTGGATCCATGGCTTTTCTCAGTTGTCGTTTGGATTGTACGGATTATTTAACAGCACTAAACTTTAGCCTTAACTGCTGATCAGTCCCCACTCCACTCGTACCCGAGACTTACTGAAGAAACTCATCGGAGAATTGCACATTTTCTCATTTCTGAGCCAGCGGAGCGAAAACGGACCGTCGCGCGATCGATTTCACACAGCATTCGTATATATTTGTCCTTCCTGTTTCCCTCAGTTGCCTTCCTGTCCCCATTACTCTTTAAAGGACAGACAGGTACAGTATGTGGCCGCACCGCACATTTGAGGACTCGCGGGCGGCCGAGGGCACGCCTGTGCTAAATATATTAACCACTGTACAGGAAACGCTTTTCCAGTGCGCCATGTGGAATCGATGGACTACTTTCTCGTATCTTTCTTGAATTTTCCTAAATGACCTCAGTCTTTTAAGGCCCGGCGGTCTCTCGAGAACATAAGCCCTCGTTGTTGTTTGTCTGACGTGCAATATATGCCACAGACTCTTCCGTCCATCATTACGCAGTGCTTTTGCTGACGAAACGGTAGGAGCTTGCTATGGGGAAGGGCGAATCAAAGACTCGTTGTATCTTGCATCCAGCGAGCGTGGGACTCGACAGAAGTGTGTAAGCCCACGGGGATGAAACATTCACGAGCACTTCCTCGACACACTCAAGGACAGTGTGACTACAGGGGCGCAGGGGATTCAAACCAAATAAGAGGTGTTTCTTGTAACCCAGTAGACAAAGTGCATTTTTTTGTGTTGTATTTGGTACAAAAGTATGGAACAAAGACTGCTTTTAAAAGGGGTGGTTTATTCATAGCACTTAGCAAGAGCTTCAAGCTCCGACTTCAATGCCAACAAAATTACACATGGATGTGTGAAACTGACAAAAAAAAAGCAACGATGAAAAGCAATCTACAGAACTTCTCCGTGCTCCTTTTTGAACTCTAAATGAATTTTGACCTTTATTTTCTTGTCTTTCCACGGGGGACATTTCAAAAACGGTAGCAAAACGACGGGATGTCTGATGAGGAAAAAAACAGACTGAAGCATTCACCTTTTTTTCTTCGAGATATATATCAAAGTAAATATCACTGTTACAGTACTCCAAAATCATTAGCCTTTTTGTCTGGAGCTAGACGTGTTGTAATGTTTCTAATGGATTCTGTGGGGCCACTGCCCTGGTGGCCCCGCCTACCTGTATGACAAGTGTGGCCATTGAGTGCCTATCTGCTGTGGCGCCTCCGGTGCCCACGCTCTGACTTTGATCCGCTGTGCCAGGCCGGCGCACCAGATGCCAGAACGGACCTGCCGCTCTTTATGCTCGGCCTGGGCCGGAGCAGCGGCTCCTTTAGACCTGGCCAATCAGTACGTACTACTGCGCCAGCACACGACCTCGTCTCGACTTCACTCTCATAAACTCTCCCTCTCATGCAAAGATCACTTTAGCTGGAAGTGGACAGGTTCGTTTTATGTACCTTTTACGATCGATTGGGTTTTTGCCAGTGGTGTTATTTTATGTCAACATTGCTGTTATTGTTGTTGCTGTTGATGTTATTGTTATTTTGCGCTTTTTTGTTCGTTCGTTCGTGTCAATGCAGTGGTCTCTATGGTAGCTGCTCTCACCAGCCCCTCTTGCTGCGCATATGCAGAAACACTCTGATGAAGAGGCAAACCTCAGCGTAGACGGCGGCCGCTAGTGCCGTCGGCGTGGCAACGGAGAATCACTTACGACGGGGTTGCGTTTAAGACGACTGAACGTGTAGGGTAGGTTCGAGCGTGAATGGTGCTCAGTTTGACTTCTGCTTCTCCATCACAGCCCATCTCCTCTGCACTTTTCTTCTCTGTTTCAGCCCTGCTAGGCCACATTCTCACACTGGTGCTTATGACAAAGGGCAGGCAGAGTACACTACTTTACCTGGTCGCCTCTTCTCACAGTAATAAAAGCAAACGATAACGAGACTCGGCTCTCTACTTCTATGCAAAGACCGACCGAGAAGTGCAGTACCGAACTGTAGTTCTCTCCGAGCCCACTCTTCACCAGTTCATTCTGAGCAGGCAGCTTCCTTACAGTGTGGCCTGCGCTAAGAAACCAGCCCACTTGTTTGAACTTATTCGATCGGGCCCTCACTGTTTACTCTCTGAATGATCTCTTACAATACGTACATGCAGTCTCAGGGTAACCTCAGAGAACCCCAAATTGATTTCTCTTGGAAAAGGGGCGGAGTTACGTAAGCATCAGGCGGGGCCTTAAAGACGCTCCTTGAAATTGAAGTGGACTTGGAGAAGAACTGAAAGGAAGTCCCTAGCTAGACTTGAACTTTGCATTAATCGGATATCTTATCAGACCGGGACTCCTTATTTTGACGTAGACTTTATCGATAGTTGTCTTTATAAAGAGCACATGGAGATGGAGAGGTAGAATGCAGGTTGGCACCAAGTCAGACGGGTAGCACCTTTTCCCGGGTGTCAAGCGTTCACCTGGGAGGACTGCTGAGAATTAAACAGGGAATCCAGAATGTTTAGGTGCACTGTAGATGGTTCACATTGGGTACATCTTTTTTTAAACCAAAAAGGTTATTGTCTCATTATTAAAAAAAAAAAAGAGGTAACTTTAACTCTGTAGTACACTCTTGACTGAAGTGCTTCTCTTTGCAAGCCTTTGACGCCCGATTGGGGCGGACAGATGACTCTGGGGTTGCTGTATTGATGGTATTAAATCTCTCCTGACCCGATACTAAGGGAACGGTGCAGATATTTTTTGTTTCGTTTCGTTTTTTTTGCAGGTCCGGGTCCGAATGGACCTTTTGTTTCAGGCGGCCTGTGGCACATGCCAGTTGATACCAAGTCTTAAGAGGAAAATCCCTTTCTGGAAGATATTTGTTTTTCTTCTTTTTTAACTTTAAACTCGAGTGACACTAGCAACAATCACTATTGCCTGTTTTTGAAGATATATATATTTTTAACTGCCTTTCTCTAAGCTGTACTCGAGACCACAGATCGAAAAAAAATGTCCAAAACTTGTTTTAATTCAGAGGAATGACTGGCGGATTAGCAAGCTAGCCAACAAGTGCCCAGTCCTCCACTGTGGGCATACTGGGTCTTTGTATGTAGGATTAATGTTCCCCAACTCTATGAGAGAGGCTCAAATGCAAGTTGTGTCAATAAGAAGGCTGCTTCAAACATACAAACTAACAGGGCCTGCTGAGCTCTAAAGGAAATAAATGCTCTTTCTTAGGGCCCTAGCTAGAATATGCACATACCGGTTAATATACATGTACATCTGAAATCCTGTGTATGTATATAACTGGTTATCTTTTTCCATTTACCTTTAGTTGGTTTTTCAGGCCCAGGTGACCCATAACCCCATTTCCTTCTCTCCATGAATTACCTAGATGATAAGAAGCATAAACATATCAAATTATACAAATGAAAAGATACAAATACTTGAATCAAAAGAAGCGCCAATAATGTAATGTGAAAATTTTTGTAATAATTTTGTCATTCATACACTTCCAAGCTTTTTGATAACATCGGTTCAAACTGAACGAAAAAAAAAAACTTAGTTAAAAAAACAAAAAAAATTAAAAAACAAAAAACAAAGATAAAAAAATGCAAAATGACATCGGTTGTATGTGTGTGTTTGCACAAGATTGCGTGTACTGTATGACAAATGAATGGAATGTGTTAGATTGCCTGTATGAATGGCGAAAGGTTCAAACCAATGTATGCTTGTGAATACAGTGGAATTGTTTGCGCCTTTATGTTTCATTTTAAGCATTTTAGAGTTTTTTGTCTCTCTTTTGTTGGCTAGTCGAAATATATTCGGATGTGTATTGTTATTGTATTTGTTATTAGCTTTGTTATTAGAGTTGCACTGAGTGTCTGCTTCCCCTCATTCAGCTAATCGTACAACATGATATTAAAGTACTAAGGGGACAAGGTGACAATTCATGTGTTAATGTTTACTCAAGGACTTATTGAGAAAAATAACAAGTGTGTTTTTTTTATCTGTAATACGATTATCTACCTTATAGTGGCTTTTATTGTGGAATAATCCATGATAAAGAAATGGATTATTATGAGTATTGCACCATTTTTGTTTTCAGATTATAAACAGAAAAAATGCAAAATACTAACAAAAAAAAACTATATAAATATAAAATGTGGGGAAAATGTTTTTCGAAGAACTGTGGCCATAGTTTGATGTAGAGGGACTTGTAACTCTCCGTGTTGCACCACGGAGAGCTGGATAGACATCTGAAGAAGAGTTTCTTACAAGACTCATTTCAGAGGTGCCTACCTTTCTGGTTTGCTTTGTTTTATTGATTTAAATCAACTGTTCGTTTTCTTCTTTGTGCAAGGCCACCAACAGTTTACAAGCATTTCATGTTTTTCTGAAGTTCAAGGAAGCGAAAATTACAATGAGAATCCTAAAGGACATTTACTTCCATCAGATGAATAACAAAAACACTTTACGAAATGAAGATTATTGTGCTACTTGCAGAACTCTGGGATTGATCAGTGTTGTCATGTTTTTTTAACTTATGTCTGCAATGTTACTTCATAGATTATCAAAGCCTGTACTTTTTTTTCGAAAGATAAAAAACATTTCCTTTGTTGAGAAAAGAGAAACGAAGACATAATTGTTCACTATCTTGCACACACAAAAAGTGGATCATGTCTCAGGAAGGCAAGGGTTCCAGAGTACCTACTCCACGCCATTTAATGTTCGTTTTTAGAGAAAGAGGATAACAGAAAAAAAATGAGCACTGAAGGTTATGGATTTCAGAAGAAGAAAAATACCTTTGTTTCTAAATCCGTAGCAGTTACATATTTACCAAATAATGAACTCTTAATGAACTTTAAAAAATGGAGTGCTTTATATATAAATCTATATATTGAAATTGCTTTACATTTTAAACAAAACGATCAATGATTTTGATTGTTCAAAAGACAGTGAAAGAACATACGAATGCTGTATGTTTTAATCTTTATTGTATTTTCTTAACATGAGGTCCCTTCCTGTTGAAATCAGGACCATTGTGCATTACTATTTCTTTCCTCTTTGTCGTTCTGTCTCTTGTGGCGGGTATTGCGTAATGAAAATTAAAAAGGGGGTTGGGGGCATGGTTTCTGTATTAATTTGATCGATTTAAACAGAAAAAGCTGGTTTATAAGGATCATGATCTATGCACAAGGGGGGGTGGGGTTCTTAAAGCCTCTGTGACCCATCTCTCACTGGGATCAGAGGAACTGTTTTCCGGGTGTCCTTTATTTGTGCTCACGCTGTCGTGTCCCGACCCCATCTTATTTCCCATTTTTCATGTATCTTACATACAAGTACATCACCATGCTGTGTATTCCTAAACCAATGAGCGTCTCATTCTGAAGCACTGTGGGGGTTTTATTGTAGCCCATGAATTTTAAGGTTGTCTGTGTTCTTTATGTGTGAGTGAGTGAGCGAGTGCGAGCGTGAGTGAGTGTGTTACTCGGATGAGTGTGAGTGGAAATATTGGGTTGCTTTTGCCTTTTGATTTTAAATGTTAAGAAATATGTCTGTACTGAGATTTTAAGAAGTCAGTGGCTTTTAATGTTTTTTCTCTCTTTCTCTATTTCTCCTCATAGAATGTGATTGTTGATGACATGCACCGAAAAAAATGTTTTGAACTATGGAGCTTCTTTCAAACAATTAATAAATGCATTTTTGTTCTTGGTTGTAATGAATGTGGTGTGGTGTTTGATTTTATTTTTAGCAGCGTTATACTGAGATATGAAGAGTAAATGATGTGTTGCAACAAGCAGTGGCAGCTGTTTCTTGTGAAAGGTGTCTTTTATAAAAATTTACGGAAGCGCTTAACCGCAACGTAAAAAAATATTCATGAAGAAAAAAAAATGCTGGCTTTATATTTCTTCTAAATATTTCCTAAACATTTTCTTTTTTTTTCTCCTCAAATTTTTTTTCCAAAAATGTTTTCTTGAAAAAAATCATTTTTTCCTTAGCCCACACAAGAGAATTTTTTGCTTACAACAGGCCAATTAGCATGAGGTGCCAACCTTGACCACTGCTTTCCTCCAAGGAATTACAATATTTTGTATTCCGTATTCGTTTGTATGGATTTTTGTTATGCATGATCAACATTTTCCTACAGAAAGAAAATGCGCTTTCCTACAGAAAAACATGTTAAAAAACATGTTTTTTACTTTTTTGAAAAAAAATTTTTTTAAAGAGGAATTATTTGTTTTTTACGTTGCACTTCAGGGTTCCCCTAAAACTTGGAGTAAAACAGCATAAAAAACAAATAGTTATATAGCATAAAAAAATTGTTGTATAATGTATTTAAAAAACTTATAAACTACTACAATTAACATGTAGTGCCAATCTTGACCACCAGGTATCACTATCATTACAAATGAAATCTTGTGTCTGCAATGCACAATCTCTTGTGTGGAACATTTTTAAAGAGAGGAAGGAAAATAAACACCATTTTCTTTCTTTACAATGACTTTGTGGTTCAGGGATTCTGTAAATGTTAAGGTGCATAAAACACTTTAAATGTTTGAATCTTTTCATATTTATGTCCACTGCTCAAAAACCAGTTGAGAAGAATCTGTTTTACAGACAACGTATTGTACTTTATGCAAAGTAACAACCAGGCTAAAATAATTGGATTCATGTATAGGTATATAGGACATCAGTTACACACACTCATGCAGCCAGTGCTTGTTTATTATACTATACAAATCAAAATGATACAGTGGTACAATAATCAGTATCACAATTACAAAGGCAAAATAACCTTGCATTGATATTTTGGCACTGAATAGCTGAGATATTATATGTTTTAATATTAAATGGACAATCAAATGTATATATCAGATTTTTTAGGGTTTCTCTTTTTGTTGGTGGTGTTCCACTTGATTTGTTCTTTTAAACAGACCTGATGAAGGTTTGCTCTCTTACATTTTCCTGACATGTCTTCATAAATTGGAATTAAATGATGAAGCTGTTTTTGTGAATTCAGCTTTTTCTGAGGAAAGAAAGTATAACAGTGTAACTATTTCAGGCTTGTATAATCAAATACAACTATGTTAATCTAACATAATGCAATGAAGCATCTCTGGTACACTCATAAACTATTTTTTGCAAAGTGTTCAGTTGTAAGTTTGGATCATCTTACGCAATGTGCAGCAGAGACTGCGATGATTAAGAGTAAAAGCGAAAACACCCCTAAGGACATGATGTAGATGATCGAAGAATGCCTGTCACAGGGCCACAGCTCATCTGAAACAAATAGACACATGATAAAATTCCCGTTCATTTTTCCATTAGCAACCAAGTATAAATTATCATTTATATATAAATTATCATTTTATAATCATCAGTTTTTTTACTAAAAACATTTTAATTTGTTATGACCATCCAATCCAATCTAAAACAAGTTTTTGAACATCTTGGCATGCACTAACAACAGCCATTAATGTAATCTACATAGTTGATACTCATTGCATACTCATGTCAATGACTATTTAACCATGGGGAATGTGTTCTTTCTTTGTTCTTTCACTTAAAAAGATCCTCCCAGTTCACAGTTTTCTGATTTTGTACATTTCTTATACATTTATTCTTAGCTACTGAGGCTTTACAGGGACATTTGAAAATCTCTTCATTCTGTATATATGGAATTACTGTTACATTACATTTTGTTTTTATAGTACAATAAACTTTTATTTAGATACACTAAAAAATAATGTGGCTACTCCTCCAGTGTACTTAATGTAAACAAGTTAATTCAACAATGAATTTTTCATGTTACAAAAAAATTTGTCTGTATATCCTTTTCTGGAGCCTAAGTCCTAAAGATTTTCTTCTCTTGACAATTTTTCTCTTCATTTTTTTTAATCCTCAAAATTGAAAGAAAAATATTTTCTTTATTTTAATAAAATAATTATTCAAAAAAACATTTCATTAAAAAAAAAAAAACATTTTTAAAGAGGAAAAAAACTTTCATCTTCAAAACATTTTTTTCAACATTTTTAAAGAGGAAAAAAAGAGGAAAAAGAGGAAAGTTTTTGAAGAGGAAAAAGAGAAGAAAATCTATAGGACTAAGACTTAAAAACCTTTTTTCCTCTTCAAATTTTTTTCCTCTTCAAAAATGTTCCTCTTACAAAATGTTTTTTGAAAAGGAAAATAATTTTTGAAGATAAAAAAATGTAAAAAGAAAAAAGTAAAACTGGAAAAATTTTTTTAAGGTTTGAAAAAAAAAATTTCATCTTCAAAACATATTTTTCTTCTTCAAAAAAATTTTTTCTTTTTTCATAGAGGATGTTTTTCTCATCTTCAAATAATTTTTTCCTTTTAGAAAAACTTTTTTTAAGAGGAACAAATTTTGAAGAGGAAAACAAATTAAAGAGAAAAACATTTACCTTTTTTCCTTTTCAATTTTTTTTTCCTCTTCAAAAATGTTTTCCTCTTTAAAAATGTTTTTTAAAAAGGAACTTTTTTCTGAAGATGAGAAACAATTTTGCTCTTACAAAATGTTTTTTGAAAAGGAAAAATTATTTTTGAAGATAAAAAAATGTAAAAAGAAAAAAAGTAAAGCTTGTGTAGATAATTTTTTTAAGATTTGAAGAAAAAAATTGAAGAGGAAAATAAGCGGAAAAATGATTTCATCTTCAAAACATATTTTTTCTTTTACAAAAAACATTTTCATAGAGGATGTTTTTCTCATCTTCAAATAAATTTTTCCTTTTAGAAAAACTTTTTTTTAAGAGGAACAAATTTTGAAGAGGAAAACAAATTAAAGAGAAAAACATTTACCTTTTTTCCTTTTCAATTTTTTTTTCCTCTTCAAAAATGTTTTCCTCTTTAAAAATGTTTTTTAAAAAGGAACTTTTTTTTGAAGATGAGAAAAAAAAATTCTCTTACAAAATGTTTTTGAAAAGGAAAAATTATTTTTGAAGATAAAAAAAATGTAAAAAGAAAAAAAGTAAAGCTTGTGTAGATAATTTTTTTAAGATTTGAAGAAAAATTTTGAAGAGGAAAATAAGTGAAGCGGAAAAATTATTTCATCTTCAAAAAAAACATATTTTTCTCTTTGACAAAAAAAAGAGGAACAAATTTTGAAGAGGAAAACAAATTAATAGAGGAAACATTTTTTTTTTCCATTTCATTTTTTCTCTCAATTTTTTTTTAAAAATGTTTTTTAAAAGGAACCTCTTACAAAATGTTTTTGAAAAGGAAAAATTATTTTGAATGTTTTTTTAAGAAAAAAAATTAAGAGAAAATAAAGTGAAAAAACATTTACCTTTTTTCTCTCTTCAAAAATGTGTTTTCTCATCTTAAAATGTTTTTTAAAAGGAACTTTTTTCTGAAGATGAGAAACAATTTTGCTCTTTTTTTTCCTCTTCAAAATGTTTTTCTTTAAAAGGAAAAAACTTTTTTTGAAGATAAAAAAAATGTAAAAAGAAAAAAGTAAAGCTGGAAAAGCTTGTGTAGATAATTTTTTTAAGATTTGAAGAAAAAATTTGAAGAGGAAAATAAGCGGAAAAATGATTTCATCTTCAAAACATATTTTTTCTTTTACAAAAAACATTTTCATAGAGGATGTTTTTCTCATCTTCAAATAAATTTTTCCTTTTAGAAAAACTTTTTTTTAAGAGGAACAAATTTTGAAGAGGAAAACAAATTAAAGAGAAAAACATTTACCTTTTTTCCTTTTCAATTTTTTTTTCCTCTTCAAAAATGTTTTCCTCTTTTAAAATGTTTTTTAAAAAGGAACTTTTTTTTGAAGATGAGAAAAAAAAATTCTCTTACAAAATGTTTTTGAAAAGGAAAAATAATTTTTGAAGATAAAAAAAAATGTAAAAAGAAAAAAGTAAAGCTTGTGTAGATAATTTTTTTAAGATTTGAAGAAAAATTTTGAAGAGGAAAATAAGTGAAGCGGAAAAATTATTTCATCTTCAAAACACATTTTTTCTTTGACAAAAAACATTTTCATAGAGGATTTTTTTTTCTCATCTTCAAAACATTTTTTCCTTTTAGGAAAACTTTTTTAAGAGAAAAAAGAATTAAAGAGAAAAACATTTACCTTTTTTCCTTTTCAAATTTTTTTTCCTCTTCAAAAATGTTTTCCTCTTTAAAAATGTTTTTTGAAAAGAAAAAATAATTTTTGAAGATAAAAAATGTAAAAAGAAAAAAGTAAAGCTGGAAAAGAATTGAAGAAAAAGAAACATTTCTTTTTTTTCCTTTTCAAAAAACAGTTCTTGAAGAGGAAAACACATTTTTTGAAGAGGAAAAAAGAAAATCTTAGGACTGTGAGAGGATACGTTTTTAAACTTGTTGAACTCAGTTAACTTAATATCATGTAAAAGGTCAATAAAACAATATATGTTAAGTTAGCTAAAAATATATGAGTTGAAAACCCAAGTTTTAATCCAAGTTTTACATATAAAAATCATGTTTGTTTAGCAAACATAAATTAGGAAACTTGAACATAGATAAATTAAGCTGAGTATAGATGTACATATTTTTATGTTAATACATGAGATTTTTTTCAGTGTATAATAAATTACAAAGAGAAAACATTCAATTTCTCAAGAAATTACCCCAGGGTAACAAGTCATTAGTTAAATCATTTTGAAACTTGTGACCAAAGTATTTATAAAATCAATTTATGTACCTTATACCAACCTGCTGCTTTCACAAGTAGAAAGATATTCATGTTAGCCAAGGACTGTTCATGTTGATTTTCACAGAGGAATTCACAGACATATAGCCCTGTGTCAGTGTATTTTAAATGAGACAATGTCACAGTAACTGTGTTCAGGTCTCCAGATATCATCATTCGTCCATCAGTCTGTGGATGCAGCTTCAAGTCTCGAGCTTCAGAAATGTTCAACACCATCTCTGAAGGAGCAAACCTTCGTAGGTACAGAACTGATGATCTGAGGTTTCTTTGTTGTGCCACGCATGTGATATCCACTGAATCTCCCTCAAGCTTTTGAATGTATTGGAAATCTTGAGATGCTGAAAGATCTTGATGAAACGTGAATAAAACTCATGAAATCACTGTAAATGGACTGTTGTAATAATTTATACTGTATGTATCATGTTCTCTATTAACAAACGATATGTCTAAATTGTATATTGATGTACAAAGGAAGTCTTTTACAAAAATGAATTTGTAGCTATAAATAAGGCAAAACCAAATTGTACTAAAACACACATTTAGTGACACATTTCATACATAAAATTTCAGGCAAAATTGCATTAGGCAAATGCTAATCATCAGTGGCCGGTTGCACAAACCGTTACAAGTTAGCCATTTACTCATTTACTTTAAGACTAGTTTTATTTCTTAAGTCAGTAATGTAAAAGGTTTAGACTGGTCTAATTTGAATTCAAAGTACAAAAAAAAAAAAAATCAACATACCAAAAAATTGCTCCAATAACACTCCTAGAAAAAGGCAGGCTCGCATGGTGTATTTCAACATAAGTTTAATATCTTTTGAGTACACAGTTCAGTCTGCTTCTAGTACTAAGACAGTTATATTTCTCATAAGCAGAGCTCCACCTAAACACAGGAAATTCATCAGACACAATAGTCACAACGATAGTGATGGAAGTCCCCGAAAACAATTACTTAGTGGCAATTTAAGATTAACATTTATTGACTTAAGTTATATTTTATCTTATGATAATGCAGTTACAGTGATCTGCACATTTCCTTTGGGAAGCCTTATTACTGGAAAGACTAATATTTTCTATTTCTATTGTTTTGTAATTGCATTCTTAGAAGTCAGCATATTAACAATTCTTAATTCTGGCATCTTAATTGACATATTCTTGGATGCATCAATAAAAAAAAAGCAGATAAACATTAAAGAAAATGTAATACATAAAGATCACACTGCACTCGTTTTGGTCAAAACTTTATTTTACTTTGTGCTGCACTCTACTGGTAAGAAAATAAACTGTCAAATAAATTCATGGGTAATTTCAAACATATAGATTAGTAAGGTTGAGTAATGATGAAAATACAAATAAATTATAAAAAAAAAACCCTGCACGAAGACCAGACAAATAAGTAAAGCACAGATCTTGCTTTTAACCAAATCTGCACCCAACGACAGTGGGTAAACACAGATGAAACATCTAGAATAAAAATACTTCATCTAACCTGTGAATACGGTCCTGAAAACTTTATTAAAATCCAAGGGTAACAGAACAGTAAAGCTAGATAGGCAAAAGAAACAGGGTGAACAAAGCAACATAGTATTTGTTTAATCATAATAATATTGTCAATAGTCATGCTTGAGGTGAAGCCTGACTAACCTCATTTGAAGACCCTTCTGTGACATAATATCAAAGGAGATTATCATATACACCAACCTTTGCAGAACACCATTATGAGAAAATCTGAGCTCTGTTCCAAACAAGAATTTGTAAATATGCATTAAAGAAACAGTGAAATCACACATTACTTAGAGTTAACGTTCAGCTGCATTTCTGCATTATGAAACTGTAGCGTGGTGTCAAACACACACAATACAGTTTCACAGAGTTGAGTGAATATTTAGTTATTTTTAACTTGCTCATACCTTTGAACAACATCTAAGATATGCTGTCGACTACCACAAATAAAATTTTAACTCAAGTGTAAAACAAATTAAAAACAATGCCAGAAATGCATCACCTATAGCAGGCAAGGAGCCTGGAGAATCTGCACTTGCAAAAACTAAAAATGTGTGTGTCTTCAGCTGAAGGTGCTCACTTTAAATTATTTACTGCGTGAAAAATTTCTCCAAGTCCAAGACCATTTCTACAAAGGGAAAATTAGAGAACGTAGTCATCTTTTTGAAGCAGTTACAGCATTGCCTGCATGCCTGGAAACTCTGTGGTAATCGAGAGCATGATGTATGCATCAAGTTGAAAAATAACCCAGAATATTCATGTAAGCCAAACACGGTGTATGTCTAACATGTTATGCCAAAACTACTTGTGACAGTTAGTTAAGTGAAATCCCGATTTGAACAAAACAGGAGGCCATCACCAAACTTGCTCCAAGTTTGGGGACACTTGTATCCAACAGCCACATGGCTGTGAGGCCCCTCGAGTACACAAAATATATAGAGAAAATGTGAGACTTGCCTCAGCCTGTGCAGGCAACACTGAGACTGCCTCAGTCAATCCCATGGCATTGCTACAAGGAGAAGAGAAATCCTCAGTTTAGGATTAAAAACCACACTTTCTTACCCATTACCTTCTGAAAATCATAGTCATATGCCTTAGCACAGAGCTGACTTTAGATGTTAAACTTTTATCATTGGTTCTTCTGGTGTTCATGAATGCCAAATATCAAGGTTTAAATATGGCCGACATACTAATGTTACAGATTTCAAAATATTTTTTCTTATTCCAGTAGATAGACAGTCTGGACTGGAAAGGATGTTTTAATGCAGTTCACTAAAATAATAATTAAATTGAATTATGAAATGTCAATTATGAAAGGAGTCAACAACATTAAACTTGTCTGGGTACATTTAGTGTAACCATTATTCTTGTTTACTTGTAACCCTAAAGACATTCTGGCACACTGCAAACGCACAGCTTTCATTTTTACACACACACATACAGTAACAGCCATCATGCAATTCATTTGTAGTACAAACCTTGATGGGTTGTCCTGCACTTGCTCATGAAAAAACAGCCATTAGATTTCAATACAGTTTATTACAATTCATTGGGGAACAATACAGATAGCATTCACAGGAGTTCTTATTGTTATTTGCCCTAGAGAGAGAACACTGTAAATGTGGACGAGCAGACATACAAAAATACACCCAACAGTCACATCTATCTGAAGCCCTCACCAAGCAAAGCTGGGGACAGAAAGTCCAACAGCACCTATGGGTGCTGCGAAGGCTTCACACTTTTAGTACAGTAGTATATTTACAGTGACTTGCCTTGATAAAGGTGCTGTACGAAACTCCAGCCGCTTCAAATTAATACGAACCATATTTACTACACTTCACTTCTAAAAACCTAAACAAAACATGAGAAAGAAGCCAAACTGTATGATCTGCAACCAAGGGAAGGTCCAAATAAAAAACTGAGTAAAATCAATGTCCCATGCGTTACAGAGTTTATCCATCTCCTCACTGCACAAGAACTGTTACGGGTTTAGCAACTGATCTGGATTGAAAAGCACGCCACTAGATGGTAAAATGGTTGAATCGCCAAACCTAATGAAGACCGGAAGGTGACGCTTCAATATCGGCCCCCGGGAGACATTACGGGAGGTCTCATGCCTACGGCGGGCCGAGGAGGAGCGGCCTGGTAAGGAGGTACCATGGGCGGGGCCTGTCCATAAGGAGGCATCCCTCCCGGGACATACCCGGACACTCCCTGGGGTGGAGCCCCATAGGGCACTATAAAAAAAGAAATCAATTACTATCATTCCTCACTAAAGTACAACATTCCTTATTCTGACATATAAAAAACATCTTACCTTGCATGGGATGCCTAACACCCGGCTGTTGTGCAGGAATGCCCTGCTGAGGGGACAATACGCTTCCCATTGCTGCAACTGGTGGGGACGACACATGAGCCTGTCCCGCGCTAGGGATTTTACATTGGTAGCGAGGCAGCTGTGCTCGCAATTCCTCCTGTCAAACACATCACACAAAGCGCACAGGCCGGTTAGACAAATACAGGAGCTATCTGCACTCTTCCCAGTGCACTTATAATCGGAAAAAGGAAATTAATGTGTATTGAATAAAAGAGCGCACGGTACCTAAGTTGCTTAGCTTTGCAAAAATAAGTGTTATGAACAAATCAAGCATGGAAACAAACACTTACCAGCGATATATCTTCATCAGGGTGGATCAACTTACTGGTTGCACTGGTGGTGGTGAGGGTGGCTGGCTTACTTGTGACTGGGGTGCCTGGTTTGGCCACAGTGCTGCTAGTGTTAGCAGGAGAGGTGGAGGACTGGGTGTAGGCTGGGAATGTGGGTTTGGGGGCAGCAGAAGGAGGGCCAGAGGAGCTCGTCGCTGCACCGGCACCAGCCTGCTGGACCTGCAGAGGAACAATGTTAAGGATTAGACAAATTTAGTGAAACTGCCGTTAATAGTTCTTATATGCAAATGCAACGTATGAGTGTAAAAGCAGCAACAAATAAGCAAAAACTTTGCATACAGTGGCCCAAAAAGTAATTTAAGAGCTCAGCCACACACACATACATACACAGAAGAAATAAAAAAATGTATGAACTCATTTACACGTTTCACAATATATCAAACCAAATGGCATTTATATTAGGACATACGGCACATTTGCTAGGATTTCAACAATATACTGCCCACAAATAAAAACAATGTAGTGTATTTGGACACTTTTTAGGCAGTCAAAGGTTTACAGTGCATGTTCATAATAAATGTAAACTAGTCTACACCTCGACACTAAAATCACAATGAGACTAACTGGTTAGATAGCTTTTAGGTGCATCATCATTACTTTGACTTGGTGACACAAGTGTCCAAATACAGTCTGGGCCCACTGTATACTTACAACTCTACTAAAAGGCCAAAATCAATAACCAAGAGAAGAAAAAAGCATGGGGGGGGTTTAAAATAAAAAACATTAAGCAGTCTATAACGTCTTTGCCTCAATGTAAATCAATCTCTCTTTACTCTTGTGAAGCACTACAGCAGCCTCTCTAGAGCCACATCAATTATACTAATGGATGCAGTTTAATGGAGGTCTGCTGTTGCATGCCATCAACAGTTCTATCAGTCAGCAAGCTGCTGCATACTTGGGACAGCGGTTTAGAGGATGCTGACAAAGTGTCCAGACTGGAGGAGGCCGAGCTTGTGCTTGGAGCTCGAGTCCCCATCTGCAGCGTGGAGAAAGAGCAGAGGATAAAGAACCACAGCTGTTTGATTCTGCACAGGACGGCTGCTTACAAAACGCACATCTTGAACTTTAATCTAAAACCTATGGGTTTGTCTTGCTTGGTAAAAATAAAGCCATAAGTGTTTGGTTTGTTTCTCTGTATGGATGTCCTAATAGTCCTTAAGGTGGTGAAGTCACAAGCAATTAAAACCACTGCATTTGCTTTAGATGCACGTCTAAACTGTATGTTCTGTAACTAAGCCTTTCACAATCAAACAGTAAAGCTGCATGAAAGAATAAAAGCAGGTGAGAGTACCTGTCCTGCACTGGGGAACAGCGGCTTGGAAATACCAGGTTGTGGTGCCGGCACTGTGACAGTGGGCACAGCCGGCCTAGTGGCGGTGGGAGGGGCCTGTGCCATGTGGGGCATGCCAGGATGCGGGCCCATTGGAGGAGGCAATCCTGAGCAGAACATTAAATAATTACAAACAAATTATAAAACAGTTATTTTGTAATAGTAATAAGCGATTAAATAAGGTTCAGGTACCTGGTGGCATGCCTGGCATCATTGGGGGCATTCCAGGCCCAGGTGGCATCATCCCACCCATTGGCATCATGCTATTAAATGTAACAGAAAGGGTGATTTATAGTGACAAACTAATGAAAAAAGCAGTATCTGACATAGATAAATCACATGACATAATCAAACAAACAATATACAGACTTGACACTTACCCTGGGTGCATCCCTGGCATTACAGGGGGCATGCCTGGCATCATCGGGGGAACACCAGGCATCATTGGCGGCATTCCTGTAAGAGCAGACAATAGTTCAATTATTAAGTTAAATTATAGTTAAATTATAAGTTATTGTTAGTATGTCTGGGTTATAATCATACACTCCATTAACGGTCAAATTTGGTACAGTCACACTGTATAAAATTCTGTTATGGGAATCATTCACACAAATAGATATTCTAAATCCTAAAATTAGTATATAAATATACTAAATAGATATATTAAAATAAATATCCAACAAATATCCTTATGACACAATAACAACAAACAATTATGAGATAATTTTAATAATTCTGGTTACCATGCATACCCGAGTAGCTCCCATGTGGCATTCCTGGTGCTGGGACAGGAGTCATTCCCGGCTGGGTCATGGGGGTGTAGGCAGCCTGAGGCTGTGCTGATGCTACTGGCTGTTGATAGGAGGGCCCAGCCTCATCATCATCATCATCTTCATCCGAATCATCCTGGTTCTGTTTTCTCTTTTGATTTTCTGTTGTCAAGAAGCAGGGAAATATAAGTATTGTTGGTTTAGAAGCTTTATGAAAGGACACAAGTAACAGAGCGAGTTAAATATGATACCCTGCGTTTTCTGTTCAAGCACACGTCTCCTCTCCTCCATGTCTTTTTCTGGAATACCCTCCATTCCATAGATCTCCAACTCTATGTCAGTTCTTCCAGGTATTGCATTGGGAACACTGTCGATAGTTTCTTTGTGAACCTTTAGCAAATAAGCAAACAAAAGAAGAGCTCTGGGTGTAAATCAAAGTGAATGTGACACATGTGTATATATAGCACAACCAAAATGACATCATCATACCTGCATACAGTGGATAGCCAGACCAGGACCAGTGTACAATTTCTTGTGACATATGTGACATTTAAAGTGTTTGGCTTTCTGGTGCTGAATGAGAATCTTTTCATCATCAAAATCCCTGTTACAGTACCTGAACTTTACAGTTAAAGGAACATACTGATGGATTAAACACAATAACATGTGAAAATCAACCTTTAGAGGACACACAAATAGCACCACACTGAAGCAATAACAATAAAACCTGTGTAAATAATCGATGAAATGGCCAAGTACAGCTACAATTAATATCACAACACATTAAGAATAATGCAAACCGTAGCAGAACTGTAGTATACTACGGTTACTACACTTTGTTATTGTCCACTACAGTATTTCGTAGTATTAATTATTATGAATTAATAGTATACGTTAATATTTAATACACTAACTAGGTTAAAAACCATTGTAGTCTCGAGTATTTTTTCTACAGCCGACAACAGTAAAAGCATACTACAGTATTATTCTAACGTAGGACGTCACATTCGGTTATCATCTGCATGGTTAACCAACGCCACTTGCTCAACCGATCTACCATCATTATTTACAGGATAAATCAAATACTTTGACTGTGCCTTAAAGCTTAAAGTGCTTTAAACGTTCTGGTGTCTAAAAATGTTGTTCAGGTGGGCAGCTCGCGAGGTTTTGAAACGCGGCCTTTTATCAGAGAAACATGCGAACAATACATTAGCCAGCCGTGAACAGGAAGTAAGCGAATCCCTACCAACAAACAAACTAATAAAACCGAAATACAACTGGATAGCTTCTCAAAAAGGATACCAACACCATGGTTTCAACTGCTTCTTCTTTTTCCTTCCCATGATTTGTATTATTGACCAGTCTTTTCGCTATCAGCACACGCAAAGATGCGAAAGCATTAGCAGATATAAAATGGCGCAAAAGGGAAATGACGGCTCGCTTTTCCAGCACTGAGATACCGGAAGATGTAACAGCGCCATCAGCTGGTAAGGAGCCTCCTGCACTACTCACTGCACAGCTCTAGAAAACTCTGTGCTCAAATGTCTGTTTTAGCTTGGTAACAATACTTTAAGCTCAAAAGAAAATATAATTCATATGATAAAAACAATACATAGTCTTATTAAACCCTACTATAGCCTTGTGTGAGAAATTAAATTGGTAACAAGTGAACTTAATCTAACGCTTACAGCGCTGTAAATTGACTTTACTGTTGTTTAATAATTCAGTATTGTCTGTTTTTGTGTGTCATATAACGAACGTTCTGATACAGATTAGAGAGATTAGAGCATTTAATATTATATATATTAGAGCATTATATTATCTAGGGTTACATTTGTCCTTTATAACTTTTGAACATCAGGTCTCATTTGAGAAAATATATGTGAAAGTAAAAGTAAAACAGTCATCACACAGTTAGTTCTTAGATAACCAGACTTTTTATGTCATCTTTTTCACATTTATTTATTCCCACTTGCACATATAGCAAAACTCATTGCTTGTGGATGCTGGCTCAATAAAAACAGCATGCACATCTTTTAAAGTGACTACAGCAGGTCAAGGCACACTACTTTTAATGCAATGCATTCAAGCAAGAAACAATATGTCTAAATGTAGCCTTGTTATAATTACAATATTCAGAGGCAATTATTTATAGGAGTTGGAGGTCTACATTTCCTTAAGCACCTATACATTCAAATAGTATTTATTCTCAAGATCATATGCTGTGTCAAAATAATAATGCAGGCATTTAAATACTCAGATTATGGTACTAAATGCAAATAGTTGCAACATGCATACTAATTTAGGGTTTAAAAATAGGGATTTTGTAATATTGTAAAATGGTTTAAATATAATAGTACTTGCATATATCTAATATCAAAATGCAGAACTCTCAAAACAAGTACCTGCAAATGAACATGCAAATGAACATAATTTACATCACTGATAACATGCATGGGTCAAGAGCTCTTTACATAGAAATTTATAAATAATTTTCAGCCACATTTTTCAACATTCCCCACAACACAATTCTTGCAGATGAAGCATCCCAAATTACTTCTAATACAAATCATGTATCTCACACTACACCTTAACAACGAGGAATGAAATGTCAGGAAAGGCTATAATGGTAGAAAGCAGCAGATATTCCATAAATTATGTTAATTTAAACAAAGTTTAGACATTTAGAATATAAATTCAACATTTCTAAAAAGTGCAAATCCCTTAATCACCAAACTGTAGCATATATGCTTACCTTTAACTGACCTTTACAAAAATATATTCTTAAGTCCTAAAATAAGGGAAATGTATCGCACATTCATAAATGCCATTTGCAGTCAGACAGAATACATTTTTTTAAGATATTCCATGATCCACTAAATAAATAAAACACCTGAAAATATTTGAAGAAAAACTCATTTGGATATCATTGGAAATATCCTATTAAAATACCATAATGCTATTTTAGCACTAAAATATATTAAGTTTAAAAAATAAAATATAAGTACATTAGAGTACATTAAACAGAGTACACACATACACATTTTGGTTTTAAGAACTTAAAAACCCAGAATTGATCATCAGAGCATTGGCATGACAATCCCTGTAAAAAGGATGCTGTTTAGGTTTAGTCTTCTTTAAAGGTAAGATGTTTGGGTTGAAACAGCAGGTAAATAATGTTTAAACCTGAGGATCTCCAAGCTGCCAGTCACACATAAAACAAATGACTACAGCCCAACACAATCATTTCATCTTATTAAATTATAAATTCACCAGGGAAGATTGTGTACAATGTAGAGTAGGTTTTTAGGTTATTAATTTCTTCCTTATTGTGTCCTCAAGGGTCTTTTGTATCACCCTAAGGATCTTTTTTCCTTCAAAACCAGGTTTAGAAGTTTCATCATCCTCTTTTACTCTGATTTGTCTAAGCTTAAGATCCCAGAACTCCCAGGGCTTTCTTCATATGCTCATAAACTACATAAGAAATGCTAACAGCAGGAATGACTTTGAGGAAATTGGGGGCAATGCCTCTGTAAAGTCCAGGAACACCTTCATGGGACACGATATGCTTAAATTGGCCAACCATAGACAACTGAGGAGCACCATCAGCCGAGGCTACCAAAAAGAAATGAAAAGGTTATGCTTTTATATTGCATTTTTAACATTGCCATCCTTGTAAGCTTACTTTGTTTTATACAAATCTCGCTCACCCTGGGCCTGCATGCGTGTGCGGATGAGAGCCAAAGGGTAACTAGCCAGCTGTCCACATGTGCTGGACACGGTACCACATCCAAGCAGCACCAGAACCCCAGGATCAGCTGAACCTATGCAGTACCGCTGCAGCCAGGCGTTCTTTAAAGTCTGACACAAAAGAATCGAAAAGATCTCTTTGTAGTAAGAAACAGATCATTTAAAAAAAGTGTACAATAGCATTAAATAAACA
Organism: Beaufortia kweichowensis; assembly: GCA_019155185.1. Lineage (NCBI taxonomy): Eukaryota > Metazoa > Chordata > Actinopteri > Cypriniformes > Gastromyzontidae > Beaufortia > Beaufortia kweichowensis. The sequence continues at coordinate 7,449,709 of CM032804.1, forward strand.
CTGCAGGGAGCATTCCTAAATGCAGCAGGCATTTAAACATTTTAAAAACAAACACACATACCTCATAGACAGCCAGATCAATACCAGCATAAGGGATAATGCCAAGCGTGTTGGGAACATAGCCTTTGTAGAACGCACGCACCCCTTCCTTACGCAGTATCTGCTTGGCACAGTCTGCCAAACCAGAGTATTGTCCTGTTTTTCTAAGCGTGAGACGAGTCTTTAACACCTGAAAACATAAGCATTTTAAAAAGCATTAAGTGTGTGGAATAGCTGGAAACTAAAATGTTAGGTTTTTTAGAAATACCTAAAAATAAATACCTTAAATAAAGTTTAAAAATTAAAATATCTCAAATGTGAAAAATTGTAATTCAAATGCTTAATATTTGCAATGAGAGTTAAAAGATTAAACTGCAGCAGCTCTTCAGTTAAAGAGTCTAAATAAGTAATTGAAGGATTTGGCTCAAAAAGTGATACTGATCTGCCTCATTAAATAGACAGCAGAAGCCCCAGAACAAGGCTTGTTTTCCACCTACCAAAAACAAAAAGTCAATCTTCTCATTGTGAAAGAAAGTCATTCTTTGCGCATGTAGAAAAACAAATTAACAAGCAAGATAAGCAGCAGTTTGAGCAGTGTGCCCTTACTACATGATATGCCAAATCTGAACAATACACTACACAGACACTTTAACATTGTCACTTTATTGTATATTGGTTATTTTTTTATTGTCAACTGTTTTTCAATTGCAAGTTCCCTTTCTCTTCTTTTTTATTCATTACACAGATTCTTTTTGTTTATATTTGCATATATTTTATTCTTTTCTAGTTTTCCTTTTACTATATATACTATATTTTTCATATCTTTACTGTTGTGTAATTTGTCTTTGTCGTGAGGAGCAAACAAAGTAAGAATAAGTAAAAAACTTGAACTGTCAGTCTGTCTATCTGCTTAAAACACCCAAGCACAGTAAAATCAGGTGTCAAAGGAATCACAGTGACTCCTACTATTGTACTATTGTACACAGTGATCCCCTACTGTAAGTCGCTTTGGATAAAAGCATCAGCTAAATGCCTAAATGTAATGTAAATGACTCTTTCTCGTTTTCTCTCTCACCTCCATAGGGTAGATGATGGTCTGAGCTGTAGCTCCTGCTAGTGAGCCTGCAATGAACCGCTCCTGAACCCTAAGAGCGCCGCCTTCCTTACTGCCTCTGATCAGCCATTTGATCTACAAGAGCACAGAGACACAAGGCCCTGAGACATTTACCATTGTGCTAAGAGAGTAGTTCACTCATTTCTGCTCTGTTTACCTGCTCATAAGCCATGAATTTGATAGCTGACTCTGGGGCAATTTTGAACACATTGATTCCATTTCCTCTCCAGAGGGACCTCAGTCCCCCCTCCTGCACCATCCCTCGCAGACCCCCTAACAGACTGACCCCACTAGAGCCATGGACCTGTGGAAACACACTCAGTTATTTTTATTTATTGCACTTTTGCTCATAAACAACTAAACATAACTCATAACCTGAGAGAGAGAGAGAGAGAGAGAGAGAGAGAGAGAGAGAGTTTAACAGATGAAGCTCAGGGGTCTGTGTGCTGTGATGGACTGTAGACTACAGTAAAACCTTTCTGTTATTTCAGTTAAACTTGGTGAAGTGATATAAACTGTAATCCTATCGACAGACCAGAGACCTACTTCATAGGTGCGCATTAACTGAAAAGTAATGCATGCCTTAGAACGTTCATCAGCCAATTAGAGTAAAGCATTCAACAGCCCCCGTAGTATAACCATAAATAATCATTCATTTACTTTATAGCATGCTGTTTTAGAGATTTATTGGTTGGTTTACTGAGTTCTTGGTTTACCTTGTTCATTCTGAGTATCTCTTAAAATACAACAATCAGCCAACCAAAGCTTGAGATATACTGATACAACAGTATTTCCTAGAATCATTAGAAATGTTTCATGCAAGATTAAACTTAACCTGAAGAATAACTTTAAGGCGGTCCAGAGGGGCGGTTCCTGTACGGGATACTGCTCCTGCCATTGCCCCGGCCACCAGCTGCCTCCACACCACACCTGAGCGACGCTCTTTCTCAGAGAACTCATCTGGCACGGTCAGCTGTTCCCCAATGTCCAACATCTAAGAAATACAGTACATTACACTGTAAAAATATCTAAAATATCAAACGTAGAAGGAAAAAGCTGAAAAGGCTGAAAGGTTGTAAATGAACCAGAGAGTGTTTCCAGTAGTGGGCGATGTCCTCTATGTTGTGCAGAGGGTTAAACAGGAAGTGGTCCCGCCATTCATTCCAGTTAATGGTCATAGTGCCATCTCTGTCTATGCTAACACATAAACATAAATATAAAACAGCTGAAACAAGCTTTTCCATGACCAGTATAACATGGCAGCTTTAAAGAATCATTTGAAAGCACAGACAGAGGCAGGAGATGAATGTGTCCATGACATTGACTAGTAACAGGTTTTTTGTGAAAAGCTAAAAAAAAAAATCAAACCTTTTGAGAATTCTGGAGGCCTGCTCTGTGGAAACATTCAGTCCAAGACTGCGCAAGGAGAGCTGAATTTCTTCAACATCTATGTGACCTAAAGTCATAAACAGCTTATTCAATGGGATATAAAGCATACAGCATTTCTATATGAACTGGTTTAAATGGGGTTATAAATCATTCATGCTGAGAATGTTGCACAAAGGCTCAGATTTAACTCACACACATTCTGAACAGTAGAAACATGAAACAGCTTGTTAAGTCCTAGATAAGACTAAGATAAGATATGCATACAGAGAGTATTTGTGTGTGAAAAGAAAATGCAGACCATCGTTGTTATGATCCAGGCTGCGGAACATGAGTCTCAACTCTTTCTCATGCTTGCAAAGATATTGTGTGAACTCTTTAAAGTCCAGCTGGCCGTCATGATTGGTGTCACTCTCACGTACAATCTGGAGGTTTGGGAGGGGGACAGAATGGGGGACAAAAATGTGAAATTAAGAAAAATTACTGTCACACATTCAGTTATTGGCACTTTGTGGAAAAGTGAAATCTGGGTATCGCAGTTTGCACTAAAATTTTACACTGCCTTTATTTTGCAATTATAAAAAGTCAACCCTTTCAGTGTTTAAAGCGTTTAACTTGCAACCTTTGAAGTAGCAATCACAAATTGACTAAGTGGTTTAGATTTATTTCTGCATTGGGTTTATGGCATGTGACTGCATTACCTGTGACTTCACTTTCTAAAAGTGTACACAAGCAACAAGGAAAGGCTGGAGGGTTGTCAATATTGCAAAGAGGTAAGAGAAGTCTAAGTCTTAAATAAATTACATGAGATCACTTGTCGTTGTTTGGAGATTCTGCAATAGGATATTCAAAGTTAAACTCTTACTAAAACTTAAAATCCTCTGACTGGACAGCCATACATTTTAAGTTACTTAAAATAATATTTGCTTTGCTAAGATTTATGATATAAATCACACGTGTACAGTTCAACAACCACCAGAAATTAAAAAGTTAAAATATTATGACAACTCATCCAGTTCAGTACATCCTGTAACATTACAGACATACCTCGTCCACTTCACTGCGAACGATCCCCCAGGCGTTTAATCCAGTACGCAGTTCATTCACATCGATTCTTCCGTCTTTATTCAGATCCAGTTGATCAAACAGTTCTGCCCATCGTTTCTCCCGCTCTGGATCTGACACGCCGTTATCTTGACAACGAGCCCATGTCCAACAAGAAGACAACCGAGCTCTCGCTTCTCCCATATGAAGCAGTTAGATTTATACTGCAGCAAATGTGTCAGATCTGTTCTTGACAATCAAAGCTGACACATGCTTCCTAACAGGAGCAGATATGTCTTTGAGGATTTGTGAAGTGATGTAAGTTAATGAAAACCACCGTCTCCAAATATACAGCTAATGCATTATTGTTCACCTGTCGGAGTTTCGCCACATCGATCATTTCAGAGGTCGCGTTTACCGCTGCGCGCATGAATATCCACCGATTACGGCGGAGTTAATCCAGGAAGTATTAAACCTCTGCCCCTCTGACTAGTATAATAATCCCCGTATCTTCTCCATTCAGATATAAAGCCCAATTAAATTCACTCGTTCCCATATACTGTACTCGTCACATCATGCGTTGCACATCACACGGAGAGCGTGCGCGCGCGCCTGCACTGTACTGCACTATAGCTTGGCGGAGAGATCTAGGCTACAGCACATCTGTGTGAGCGCTGATAGACTTCCATTAGCCACACAGCACCTCTTTAACAGCTCACACAAATGCTGTCCGAATCTAGATCCGCGCAGATCCAGTGGAAAGCCCAGTCTCCCAAATGTTTGGGACTGATGTGACGTCATCGACTGTGTGCACTTAACGCGAATTCAAATATGACCGTGTGCTTCAGATTGAATAAATCAGCATAAATAAACTAAATCTATTGTAACCATGTTTTTAAGTTTTATTTGTAAAATCATGGAAGCATAGTTATAGCATTTGGATATGGTTATTATACAATTGAAAGCTAATTAATCCGCTAAAAAACCTAAACGTTTACTATAATAAAAACATCCAATCCAAAGGAATCAATCAACATCACTCAAAAAAGCAAATCATCGATATGAAGAACAAACATAACCCTTTCCAAAGGCTTTTGTTTTAAATAAGTGTTCTGCTGAATAGTACACTTCTAAGGTGACACAATACACCCTCTGTAGTGTGATGTTGCAAGATGAATGTAAACTACTGAGTCAGCACCTGCTGGATAGTAAGATTAGAGAGACTGATGTAAAGGATTTTGTTGTGACGATAAAGATGCCCCAATAAAACTGCTCATACATGCTTATCTCACTGTGTGAAAGGTAACTTACTTACCTAATATTACTTAATATTACACTACACACTTACATTTATTCCTATTGCATTTAATGTGGTAAATACATACATTTATATAGCTATACACATATTGGATATATTACAAAGGTGGAGTTTTATGTTAGCAGGTAGCCAATAGCTCTACTTGTAGTGCAGCTTTGGAAATCTATTGCTCAGGCAACTCAATAATACACAACCCCCTCATGGTCAAACCCATCATATAACTGAAGTATTTGGCATGCCATGAACAATGAATCAGTCACAAGCAGCAGTGCTTTGATACTGAACGAAATAAAGAGTGTTTTTGTGCAGTGTATTTGTGAGACACACTGAGCTCTTGTTTCAAATTTTTAGCTGATTATGGTTTAAGCACAGTCCCCACCCTGTGATTTACACTTCTATCTCCAACCCAAAACCATCCGAGGGACTTTATTCTGTACTCAGAATCTGAGGTATGGTGAACCATCGTATGATCAGAGGTTCTTCAGTGCAGGTCCTTTTAATGGACCAAGGGACATGCACCATAAAGGTATCCCATAGTGCTTTGCAGCAGGCTAGCTTGCACAAATTAAGTCTTTTTATTACAGCACTAAACAAGGACAAATTCTACTGAATATCACCACCTGTAGGCAGAGAAAGAAAACTGACAAATCAAACACAGCCTTGACTGTGTAATAAAAATCATAATGAATTTATGAATCTCTTACAGTTGTACAATGAGGTTACAGTCAGTTCACTTTTTGTTTAGCAAACAGCTGATTTGGTCTAGGACCAGCTAGTAAATTTACATAATTTGTAGGCCTTATCTGTCTATTGAATATAGTTCAGAATATAGCCTTATCTGTTTTATTGAATATAATATGTAACAATTTTTTGGGAGAGTCATAATGTAGAAAGTACTTCACGTGGTTCTTTTGTAAGGTTGGACAGTTCAAGAAAGCTCTATGTTTACCTGTCTGTTAAAGATCTAATTATACAGCGAAGCCAATACATACCTTAAAATCATTTACTTTAATAGACTTGTTGGCAGAGACCAACTAAACGTCATCGAAAAACACTGAAATGCTAAATAAAGACTATTTTGCTTTCCTCATATTCACCACTCTGAGTTTATGGATCAGTTTGAGTCTAATGAGATTGCAGGGCCTGTGCCAAATTGTTCAGAAACAGACTGAAGGTAATAATTACCCACAATTGGTACATCTTTACAAGGGAATAAAGATCTGCAGAATGTACATTTCATCCCTGTTGAATGTTAATAGCAATTACATAATAGGCCACAAGGGGGATGTAATATTTCCGTTTCGTGTCTGACCTAGATGTACAGTCACAAAAATGTGGAAAAAAGGATCATTTATAATACTCAAGTAGGATCTGGAAGATTGTTTAATCTGATGTTCAAACCATGTTTTTCATTACTTTGCAGAAAGCTGAGAACAACTGCCACCAAAATATAATAGGGATATGTTGGTTAAGAATAATAATAGTTACAGTATTAAACAGTGATAATAAATAAAAGTTCTTTTTACATAAGAAATGCGAATTGCAGCAATAAATGAGCAAATAATAAGTATAACATTCCTTAAGTGTAACCTACCGTTATATCACAGCTCAAATTATTATCACAAATAAAGTTGAATGTAAACATTAAAGCACTATAGAAAACCTGTTTTTATTCTCTAAATGTGAGACTATATAAACTCTGGAAACAATACAAAAATCTTGCCAACTAAGGAAAAGAAACTGTCACATAAGGAACACTCTGCATAAGCAATTATTTTAAAGTTCAAAGTGAGACAACTGGAACATAGAGGGACGGATGAAAGAAAATGAACTGAGAAGAAAAAGATCCTCTTGATTATCAGCATAGTTTTGTGTAGTGGCCTCAACGTGGGGTTTATGTGCAGACGGGATGGGGATGTTCTTCCTTTCATCCAAAGTGTTCTCTGAGGGGAGAGAGAGAAGATAAAAAGGCCTAGGGGAGCCTGTGAAGCTGGCCTAATCTGGAGCATCAGTGAGGAAATTGAGGCCTGCTGATTGCCATGCTGCTGCCTCTCTCTCATTATCTCTTTCCTCATTTAACAGCTTTCGGCCCTCAAAGCTCCTCAGCGTGAGTGGGTGAAAGACTGTTTCAACTGCAGGCTCATCACACTCTCCGTTCTGTCACATCTTGCTTTTTGCTCATAGCTAGATTAGGTGCTTTCGTATTCTATGAAGACCCTTGATCTTAGCTTGTATCTTCACATATACATTGAGATCACAAGTGTATAAATATGTCATTTTTGACACTAACCAGTAGGTGGAGGTAAGGACCCGAAAAGCTGAAAATCTCCACACTCGGATGCCTCCGCTTCAGAGTGTAATTTCATTCTGTGAATAGGAGGACCAAGAACCAGACAAACCATTATCTTGACTTATGACCTTCATTATTGACTGTATTAGTTTGCATGCTGCTAAAGCAATCTATCAACAGCACTTGGCATCTGGGTTTTCCGTGTCGTGTTACTATAGATGTTTGGTCAATAAGACCACACAGAATTCAGAGCTGTGACCCACATCTACAACAACCCGATGCCTCAGGCGGGCACAGATGCTTCAAGATGCCCAGCCAAAAGCTTGGGGAGAGAGAGAGGGGACGAGAGAGAATCAGAGGATGAAAGGGGGGTGGGATATGTTTGCTGACCGTGACAAACAGGTGGTATCTTGGCTGTCAGGTAGTAATGCTTGGCATACTACATGTCTTCAGTCTGTTTAGTTTGGAGAGTAGCCAGTTTCAAATCTGTATTCTCGGGCACCTTATATTAGTGTGGTCTTCAAATACTGTAAAAGATCAGATGCTTGCTGTAGGAACTGTTAGCAAATCATCAAATAAGTTGGTATTTCATGAACACACACAAGAGAATATCACAGTCAAATCTGAGCAATGTCATTTACATCATTCACCTATTAACCTTAATAAGAAACAGTAATTTATTTTCTTTAACCAGCTAAAACGTCACACTTCACAAATCACAGTCTTCAGTGTGTGACCCAGCCCAGGATCGATAGCTAATTCACTTCCAGTTTTAGAAATGTTTAATCATTAGGCAACTATAAATCAAAACTGACCCAGAGAGATCACATTTATGAAGTGCATTTTATTGCAAATGCAATTGTGTTAATGTAAAAGATTGTGTTAAGCTATGATGTCATCAATAATACACTAGATTTTGCATATAAAAATAGTACAAGAAGATGTACTATGTAACCACATTAACAAATACATTCGATTCATTCACATCCTGTTTGTCACAATAAAAAAGAAGAACAGTAAATATTATGGTATCTGCCTTTTAATTTTAAGACTAATGTTGGTGGGGGGTTGACTAAAATCTCTGCTGCTTAATGGTAAGACTGGTCTCTTTATTTTTATGATGGGTGGATGTGTTGTTTAATACGTCAGTATTGTCCATTCACACAGGGAGATGCATGTAAGCTTCATTGATTGATTATTTTTCTTCTTCAGCAGTAAGAAAGAGAAAACCTTGATACAAACTGTGATTTATAACAGCACCACAGAAACAGTTGTGCTTTCTGTCTAATCCATGGGAATTAAAACAATTTATATGCCATAAGTTTTTTCTTCACACTCCTTTAGCTTCTACTTTTCAAAATCTAGCACATTATTATGATGATCACTAAGCATCTTATAATGCACAATGCTGAAAATAAAATGTATTTAGATCTAAACCCTAAATACTCACATGCTTTTTTCAGCGAGGCAGAAGCTGGCAAACATGTAATTTTCTCTGAAGGAGATGAGTACTTGCTTTTCAGCATGCAGGCCCCTCTCCCCCACCGCATGCCACAGAGGCTTTAATTTCCCCAGTAATGATAGGGAAAGGTGACGTGCAAACAGTAAAGCTCCTGACAGAAGTGTTTGTGAAGACGCTCGGTTTGAGACTAATCATCTATAGGTAAACACCTGCAGGTGCTGTTCAAGACTGGTTCATTTTACTAAGCGTTACTGAAACTGAGATTTAAGGAACAAGGTCCAGTGACCTATAACAGGCAAAAGCGCAAAGGTGGTGTGAGTATCACTAGTGATGCAAAAATTACACACTGCAGCATTTTAATGAGATTCTCTCACATTCTTGCAAAATGAGAATCTTGTTGATTCTTTTATTTTTTCACTAAAATGTGTTGTACTGTTGTAAAAAATGTATCTTTTTAAATATTTTTTCTGTAATCAATCAAATGTAGGCCATCATTTGCACTGTGGGGGGAAGGCTTTTTATGAAAATATATTATTTGTTAAAAATTATGTATATAAATTTGTTTAGTCTTTTTGCTAATTTTTCATGCATGTCAGGTAATTTTTATAGTAATTCACAAATTACTATACAAGTAATGACAAGTTTTATGTTTTGCAGACACCCTTTAAGAAACTAGTAATACAGATTGTTGGTGTTTAGGCTACACCCAGATCTAATACCCAACAGATATTTCACTGCCAAACTCTCAAAAAACAAAGCGTTTACATGAACCCATTTGTGTTTTCTGCAAAACTCTTTTATTAAGACACAATATGAACCTTGCAAAACTCACAAGATTTATTCATAATCTAAATAACAGTCTAGGAACTGATGTAAAACCTTTTGTCACATTTAAACAATGAACATCCAATACACTTTTTTAAGTAGCACATATTAGTATTTTAATGTTTACTTTATTAAATCAAAGTTTAAACAGTTCATCTTCAGTATTGTATATCTATTGCATCACTCTGCTATTTTAAAGCGTCGTAATATGCACAAATATGCTGCTCATGATTCTGCAATATGTTTTCTTAGTTATGGTTTACACACCACATTTTGTTACACAAGGCGACAGGTGTCTAAAAAATCCCACCCAATGGTGATAAATCACAGACAGAGAAGCTGTTTTAAAAACAGATCAATGTAGAGGTCTTTTAATAATTATTTTTAATTTTCTCAGTGATTTAATGTCTTCGACTGTATATTTCTGTACTCAGTTTCTTGCCTCTGTCTCAAAATATTTAAAAAAATATTATAAAATAGTGTGCCCTTGAAAGTGATGTTGAATCACCAGAGAGCAACTCCTCTTAATAATTTCTTTCTAATGCAATTTGTTTCAAATCTTGTAGTCCATAGGAAAGAAAAATCACGATCTCAATAGTTTTTTTCCCTAGAGAGCAATGAGATTTAGTGATCAGAATGCTGTTTGTGCTATTCTCTTGTTATACATTAACATTTTTCTAATTTGTCTGTATTGTTTATTTTACTATATAATTTGATGTTGGAATGAAACATAAATAATAACTCCATTACGTCTCCTGAGCTAAGACAGTATAACGTCTGGCAATAAAGTGTTTCTTTGGAAATTGGTATGAATGTTTCCTTTGTGCTGTATTCATGTGCAGCGCTGCATGTTGAGATGACCCCCACAAGCTGCCAGCGGTATGAATTATGACTGCGTGCCTGCGATGGATCGTCTGCGCTGTGCTGTGATGCAGGTCTGTGGTGCGTGTGCAGACTGGGGATGACCAAATGACTGTTCATCATCAGTGCAGACAGAAGTTACAGCCCCGCAGGCCTGCCCAGATCTCTGTCGAAATTTCTCTCTCTCTCTGACACTCTCGCCCTCTGTCAAGCCAGGCCACTGTTGCCATGATAATGAATACAAATCTATCATCTGACTGTGTGCAATTGTGCCTCAGTGTGTTGCTCAAAATTGCAGAAGCTTTGTGTCAGAGCAGCAAAGGCACTTTGTTTCCAGTTTCCCTTTCAAAACAACAGCTTTGTGTGGTTGCACAGTTTAAAGAGTGACCTGCTTTTTGTCCTCTCTCTCCCTCGTAGTCCAAACTTTTTATATGGTGTTCAGTCACTATGAAACCATCTTATGAATGTTTATTGTTTTCCGGCTATCTTTTCACAGTTGAAATAATGGCTCCAATTTTAGACAGTCCCTTGTCGCTGACATATGTTTCTATATGCGGTGGCCGATAGGATTAGTGTCTAGATTTCACAGGAGGCTCAGATTCCAAAAGCCCTATCCCTCTCAATGGTTTACCCATGCTGGCTGAAACCAGGGCCAGCTCAGCAGTCAGTTTTCATTCATTGTGCTGGAACGAAAGAGAATTTGGATTATATCTGAGACTATAGTTTGAAGCTGTGCAGAAATCTTCCTCTATATTCCATCATTTTTTACAACACATCATGTTTTTATGTGATCCGATGGTTTTCTATCAGAACATTTTTGTCGTGTGTAATGTTAAGAGCTGCTCTTATGTGTTCAGCTGCTAACAACAAGTGTCACACTAGAAAAGTATCCAATGACAGAAGTGCTATGCTTTTTAGGCTTGTCTGAGATATGGATGAGTGTGATGACAAGACAAAGTTTCTCTGACCTTCCCTCACCTCACTTTTGAGTGCCTAATGTTCACATGTTGAAAGAACTTCAGCCTAAGCTAGTTTGCTGGTCTTTTTTTCAGTGGAAACCATTTGAATCACTTATTGGAGACTGTAAAGAAGATTTAAGGAAAGAAAGCTACATATATGATGAAATGAATATGTGTATACATATAATATAATTTTTTTAAATAGTGTATTTTTGAGGGCAGACATGATGTTGATGCAGCAGTGGTTAGTAGAAAGTGCTGTAGTCGCCAGTCAGATCTGACAGCACCAATCAGGTCAATGCAATTATTGCCATCACACCCTAATTGGCTAACTATCTGATTGGCCAACACAATAAACTGGGTTAAAGATTAAAACATTCTTAAATCTGTACAGGGGTTATGTTCTGATGTAATAGACCATGCAACATAAATGTGTTTTTATTTCTGAAGTTGTGATGGTAATTGATGCATTTCTTATAGTTTTATTTCTCTAATGGCATGCAGGTTCTCACTTTAAAAGATAAAGTGAAGTACTTTTTGACAATTTTGCATTAAACCCCCCAACATATGGGTGGATTCATTAAAGTCTAAATAAAAAGCTGTTTTAAATCCACCAGGTTTGATAAAAAGTGCATCTTTATTCCATTTTGTGTCCTTGTTTATGGTTGTATTGTATATGACAGTTTCCCTGGTTATCCACTCCTGAGACTCGTCATTTTTAGCTCCATGCACATTCCGCCTGAGGAAGAACATTCTGCTGTGAGTAATGTTGACTTTCTCTTTGTCTGCACAGGTCACACTGGCCAATGAGCTGACGGGACTGGTTTGTTGGCTTAAGGGTTTTCCTTTGACACTGAGGCTTCTGAATCACTGGCACCACTAACATATAAGACATCTTTGAATTGAAGGCATGGTATATAAGCAACCTTTTTGTATTATGTACCCTTGAAAAACTCAGTATTGACACTACGCCAGAAATGTGTTTCTATTTTACCAATATTATACTGAATATTATTTAGAATGATTAATTATTTATTTAACGTGGTCTCTATTGCAAAAAGATAAATACTGTAGGTGAAGAACAATTATAAATCAATGAATTAAAGTGAATTTAAATGAAACACATAGTCATAATTTCTGTTTTATGGGTTTAACAAAGCAAAATAAATGCCAGAGAATATACTTAACCCTGTTTTTCTGAAATACTCTGGTAAAAGACAACAATGGATTCTCAACTCTCATTTCACAACCTGTTTATTGACCGCCCATGATGTACATGCATTGAGTCACACGTCAAATTATGAAAACGATTAACAGTACTCATATTTCACAACCCACAGCATTAAGGCAAGATGGGCCATAGTTCTCATTCATCGTCCGGCGAGTCGAAAAGACAAAACCCACCGACAGCAATGAATGTGAATCAGGACTCATAGCTATGACAGTAGATGCAGAATACAGTCTCTCGCTTCACTGACCAGCTGGGAGAGCTTCAGTCACCACAGCAGCCATCTTGGCCCAGCTCGGCAACAAAATGGACTCACACATGTAATCGCTGGCAGTCAGAAGGTCCGTGTGGTCAGGGTGTGTTCAAGAGGCAGGGTACACTCAACACTCGATGGTTTTTCTGACTTGCAAACTCACCGACAGCGTTGAATGTTCACTGTAACTCGCACACTTTGGGATTGTGCTGTTTGGCAGGTGCATACAAAAAATCACTCGCATGGACAGTACATCACATTCAGAATTTTAAACAATTGCAAAAAACTAGACTTAACATTATGAACTTATCAATGTGCATGCACAGTTGAGACTAAAGTTTTCACGTGAGCACATGGGACTGAAGATCTGGTCATACGCACCAGGGCTCTGCGTGAAGTATAGCATGAGCTCTGTGGGGTCTATTATCTGATCGTGGGGGAAGGGAAGCCAAGAGCGAGCAGGAACGGGGGGTTGCCGACTGGAGAGAAAGAGAAAAATGGAAAGGGGGAAGGAAAAATGGAAGGAGAGGGCAGAGGAGTGGAGGTGGTGAGTGCATGTCTGGGCAAGGGGGTGTTGATCGATTCCAGGCTCAGCGTTTCCAGACAGACTGAATGGCAAAGGTCAAAGGGTCTCATTTCCTTTGAAAGAGGGGCCGTCTGAAACGCGCCTTGTCCGTTTGTCGGTCTGTTAGTTCGATGCGTTCGAAACGCTCTCACACACGCACGTGCAAAGAGACAGCATGATCTGAAGATCTGGTAGCATGAAAGCTAGTTGTGAAGAACTTTGTGGAAAAAAGATTGAGAAATGACATGCTGTTATGAAAACTATTTTGAGGGGGGTGAGAAGTCGTTCTGGAGGGCTTTAACAATTATCACACAACCCATGTGTGGTTTGCACAAAATGATGGGATCTGATTGTGTAGTTTGACTATATTAGCAGGAAAAGTAATAGGTTCACGTTTGTCCAGCCATCGCAGTGATGGGATGCGGAAAAGAGGGGGAAGGGTCTTGAAGAAAAAATAAGGCTGCCATGACAGCCCCCTCCCCCACTTGGGACTTGAACTCATGACCCTCTGGTGAATGAGTTCATAGGAGCCACAGACAGTTTTGTGGACCCTGCAAGTTTTCTGTGAAACTTTAAAAAAAAAGTCCAGAAACTGGTGTGTAATAAGTCATTAAAAAGCTCAGCAGAACTGACAAACCTATAAAGCATTTTACAAGAATCATATTGCTTCCAAAAATATAAAACTCCTCTTAAAATAAAAATATCAAAGTGACATAAGGCAATACAGTTATTATAAAATCATACTATTACAAAAGTCAAAAAATACATAGAGAAACACACATTCTTTTGAAGTTTGCTTTAGCTAAATTGGTACAGTCTGATGTGCGTGTGGAAAGTTTGCATGGAAGTGCATGTGTGTATTTGTTTGATTAAAGTGTTGCTCAAGTAAGTGCAAAAATCTGGCCAATCAGCACATCCAAATACTTGGCCTGCGCTGGTCACTGCTGTTGGTTTAGTTTTGGGTGCGAGAGGATTATTGATGAAGATGTCTGCAGTAATGTGGATGGCCCTTCCCCCTCGTCTGGGTAACTGGGTGTATGTCTACCTGCTCCAGACTAAATCAATAGTTTAATCCAATTGCCATTCACTTTCACAGGGATTGATATCACTTCCAACACACACATGCATACACAAACCGGCATTACGTGAAATACATAGTGACACACTCTTTCCCTCTACTAACGCTTATATAAAACAATTTGTCAAAGTTATCAGTTGTAAATTAAAGTAGGTAATTCATATTAACACACAAGCAAATGAAAAATGTCCTCTAGCCTCAAACTAGCATGCAAACACATGCAAACACAATACTCATGCATGCCTTCGTAGATAACATCACATTAAAATCTCCTGCAGTGATGTCTGACCGTATAAGCAACACTTGTCACATTTGTCAAATCATGTTTGTATCACATTCTAATAGCTGTCTCCTGCATGACAATGCATCCTAATGGAAAATCAAATCTCCTCTGAGCACTAAAAGTCCTTTTGCATGCACTCAAAACAGTCACAGTAAATCACAGGGTATTCATTTAGGGAGGTGGCAGTGGTTTAAAAAGAAAAACACACTTACCATAGTGACTCTCAAAGAGAGCTTAGATGCATACACCCAGTCTGGCTTCAGACGCTCTCTTTCTCTCTCTCTCTCTCTCTCTCTCTCTCTCTCTGCTCCCCTCCATATGTCGAGCTTGCTTGTTCCACCCCAGCATTCCTCCACCACAATCTATCTCTCTTTGTGTATTTCCCTTTTCTATTTTAAAACTCTTCTTGTTCCCTCTACTCACCTTCCACAGAAACATCTCTTTGTGAATTCTACGCCTCCTCTTTCTATTCTCACCTCTTCCGCCGGGCTCCTCGGTTTTCACGTCCCGGCGTCTTACTCTTGCTGTGTCTCTGTCCTCTAGCTGCTGTTAACTTAACTGCAGACGGTCTGGTGTTTCTTAGTGTGTGTGTGTGTGTGTGTGTGAAGAGAGAGAGTGGAGTGCAAACCGGGACACGCAGGCTGTGTCAGTTTGAATGAAAATTGTGAATGCTCTCCGTTTCCTTCTCCCACCCTCCCTCCCTCTCTCTCTCTCTCTCTCTCTCTCTCTCTCTCTCTCTCACTCACTTTTTGCTTCCTTCCCTCCCCCTTCATCCCCACCCTACTCTCATGCGCACTCTTTTTCTCTCACTCTCTTTTGGGTGTCTGTATTTTTTCTCATCTTCAAACATTTTCACACACTAGACAGACATTTATATTTTTATACTTCCCCCTTCCTCTCTGTCTCTCTCATCTCTCTCATCTCCACATTTAAACACTCACACACATTCTTGCTTTCCTCGCTGTGTGCCAGACATTTAACCCTTCGCTTTCTGCAAGCCACTACCCTAAAAATAGTTTGTGCAGCTTTGCGTTATATCCTAAGGCTCAGTGAAATAGAAGTATCATGAGTTTTGTTTTTCTTTACATTGCCCATACATTACGCAACTAATGTTGAACTCTTTAAGCAAGCTTTCAAGCATTTTTAAAGTTTAGCATCAATATTACGTATGTTGTTATAAATCTGTGTGGGTTTCTTTCCACTCTGGATACATTTTTAATAATGTATTGATCATCTTTTACATGAAATTAAAATTAATAGGCTCTACAGTTTATATCTTCACAAAAGACAACTGCACCATGAGAATCTTATGGTGGTTTACATTAATAAAATACTATATACCAAATCTTCTAAAACCACGTGAAACAGACCAGGATATAAGTTACCAAAAAGTCCAAGAAAGTCCTTTAAGTTCAACTGTGGATTACTTATAGATTAGAAAGTTACTCATAACCCAGTAAGCACACGTGTTCCAATATGTCTGCTAAAGTGTGCATCATCTGGAAAGCATCACATTTTAATTATTGTGTACAAACATCTAATAAACATCTTAAAAAGATCAGATTCTAATTCCAAAAAGACTGAAACCCATTATAACATCAGACTAAGAACATTTTAGAAACATTGCAGATAAAGAAACAATTTGAAAAACATACAAATCAAAAGACACATGAAATCTTGGGGCGAAATATGTGTACTTTAAAGGGAGAGTTAAATAAAAGACTAATCACACATATTTCCACCACAGGCAGACCACTAAACTCAGAGCACTTTCAGAAGCTGCATTAACGGATCCAGTGTCTGGTGGTCGTGCTGACGGGCCTTTAACCTCTTCCTCCCCCTCATTCCCTCCATCCATAGTTACATATTGATCAGACATAATGGGAGGGGGTGGTGGAGTTATGGTCACTGGGGTCAGCGCTGCGGCTAGACTCCTTCACCCCTACGAATGACCCCCCACCCCTCTCCCAGCTTGTCCTCGTCGACCCGAAGCCCCCCTCCTTCCACAGGATGACCACTGATCAGTCCCAGCCACTATATCCATCTGACATTGGCAGCAGAGGATGGATAGAGTGACAGTCAATAGTCAATAGAGGACAGGTTGAGGAAAGTGGGGGAGGCTTTGTGTCAGTGGAAGGCTGGATCGAAGGATAAACGAGGAGGGAGAAGCTAACATATTACATGTCAGACACTATTGAGCCTTTAAGAGTCTTTGATATTACAGGATGTCCTAAAGGAATAGTTTACATTAAAATTACACTTCTTTAAATGTTATTCCAAAGCTGTATGACTTTCTTTCATCTACAGAAAACAAAAGAAGATATTTTTAAGAATGTTGGAATATCCAAACAACAATGTTCCCCTATTGATGCATTGTATGGACACAAAACCATGAATACATTTAAAAAAAAATAATAAATTTGTTCCACAGAAGAGTTATATACAGGTGTAAATAAATGACAAAACTTTCACAACAATCATTAGTAAGGCGTTTGCTCTTTTTGTTTAAATATAATTAAAGTGAATGGTGACTGAGACTCAGTTCGGAATTCTGTATTTCAATATTCTGCCAAACTCATGCCTTTATCGTACCCAGATAAAGAAAGTCATATAGATTAGAAACACATGATGGTGAGTAAACAATAAATCATGAATTTTCATTTTAGGATAAACCATCTCTTTTAAAGTAGAAGTTATCAAACCACGAAATACAACAGCAAAATCAAAGAGTACTGGTTTTACAATCTTCCTAATCATTTTTCATTTGGAAAAATAAACAAGAAAACAGCAACACTACCTGAAAACCATAGTGGGCTTCCACTCCATTGCTTTCGTCTGCCTAGTTATCTCAGATCAGTGAGCTTGAAGGCAATAAGACAGGCAAGGGGCAGCGCTTTAAAAGCACTGGGACGCAGCAGCAGTGTGTCTGACCTAAGAGTGGGTCTTGTAGACAGCAGTATACTGTTAGCAAAGCTCCTCCATTTTGGCAATCATGCAACATCTGGGTCCCTGTGGACGCTCTGATGTACAGAGTGCATCAGTACATTATGAGGATCGAGACACATCAGATACCACTGCCCGGGGCTAAGCAACATCCTCTGACCAGCTGAAAATCTTTAGTGATTGGATAACAGCGGTGTGATAATACTAAGTGACCATTTCGATATACAGTAAGACTCATTTATAATAGTAAAAACAGAAGGCAAATCGGTGTGATTTTAGATGGTTCAGCCTTTGCCTGAGGCACGTCAGAGGTCTTCTTTCATTAATACTCATCTCAAGTGATATGCAATATTTCTGTCAAGCAGTTTGTAAATGCACACTAATGACATTATTATTTCAACATTGAACTCGCCATTTATGTAGTGAGGTTAAGTTACACAGATAAGCCCCATTTCAAATGGGCTCCCACGCATTCATTAGTGTATCTTAAGTGCTTTACATCATTAAGTGCACACAATACTTTACCTTTCATTTTTTTCCCTTTTACAGAGAATACGATCCTCGTGTTGGTCTAACTCGACATGAACAGGATAAACCGCATGAACTACACTGTAACACAACTGCAATCACACAGTGTTCACATTCTTTATTGCAAGAGCCCTGAATGAACAATCCTCTCCAGGAGCTGAGATACCAATCAGAAAAAAGCTTCACGAGCCAGCGAATCAATACCAACCATCTTAGGAAGGACTGCACGGGGAGAGAGCGAGAGACTAATGGAGGAAGACAAGCCAGAGAGAGGAAGAGTAAAGAGATGAATCTAAAAGAGGATTTCCCCTGAAAATGAATCAAAGTTCCCCACTGACATACTAGGACATTCGGAGGTAATGCGATTAATGGAAATAATTAGCCTTGTAAGTCTCTTTAAGAGGCAGCAACTACATGAATGGTTACTTACAAAAAAGCCAATTCCCTTCTATAGAGAAAAATGTATCAGTTTGGCACATTTGCACCACTGAGGTTGCAAATTAAATGTTTTTTTTTTATATGCGGTCGGCAAACAGTCAACAAAATAAAAACACTCAGCCAACAGTCAGATACGACAAGCATGTTTTTCTCCTCATTTTAACACTTAAGTTTTTACATCAAACATTTTGATCCACACTAACAGAGAAAAATTTGGGTACTTGCTTTTTTCTTCAAGGATGAAATGTAAAAATGTAACATTTAAGAAACATGTCTGACAATGGGTAATGTTGTTTCCAGTGCCAGTAACAATTCAGGTATGCTTCCCATTTATAACCACAAATGTATCAGAAAAAGTGATATACAATATTGTTAATGCATTCATTCTTTAACACATTATAATAACAATTCCTGACATATAATTTACTTTGATTTTGTTTGTCAACACAGCTGATCCATGCAAGCATGTTTATGGTTTATGGTGGACAAGTATTAAAGTCAACTTTTTTAACATATGGTGTCCTTTATGTTGTATTGCTCATCTGCTTTCCTTCAACAGATGTGTCCACTTGCTTCTGTACACTTTCTGATGCACTGCTCTCATCCTCCATCACCACTGCCTTCCATGAATCCTGATGCAGCTTTTCATTTCTCTCAGTTATCTGGGGTGAAGGTGGTACTGTAGCCACCAGAGCTGGATGCAGATGTCTGAACTCCTCCTCATTAATATCATAATCCTTCATTTTGTGATCAAGCACCCACCAGCGTCCCGCAAAGCCCACATCCAGCACCCGTTTGGGCAAATCAGCCCAGGGCACAGATATAGCAGAACACTGTGCTTCATACAGATTGGAAGTAGGGTCGTAGTCTGTGTAATAAGTCAATGAGGCAAAGCCTAGGCTTGCATAGCGCAGTCTGCCCTCGTTTCGCAGTTTCACCAGGTTCTGAACGTGCCCATCTGAGGTGCCACTGCGTATCCATGGTGACAGGAGAGACAGACGATTGGACGTTTCTAGAAGGCTGGTCTCAAAGGAAGAATCATCAGGGTTTGTATAATAACAGGCATACATTCCTCCAAGTAAACCTATGTAGACAGAGGCTTTGAGGGGGCGCTCCCGTGCCCCCAAAAATATCTCCCGACAAGCCTCCTTGTAATCAGATAAAAGACTACGGCACCACACACCTACAGACAGCAACAACAGCATATTGATGATTGATCAGCATTGAAAAATATACATTGGTCACATTACATCAATTAAATTACATCAAGCTTTTCTAGATGTTTTTTTACCCTACTAATTTATATAATCATGCTGAATATTTTTATTCCTTGCCACAATTGTCTTTGGCTTACTCTGAGCCCAAAAACATTAGATATTATTACAATAAAATACTCAACTTTTACAATATCACAATATGAACTTCTGTAAAGTAAATTAATACAAATTATATAAATATCAATAAAATACTAATTGCTATGTATTAATATTAATACAAAGAAATTAATAAAGATCAATTTGAGCAAGCAAACATTAAGAGTTATGACCTAAAAATAGAAGAGTACTATTATTTATGTTGTTCATTTTTTATATACAGGAAATTCTCAGTTTGGCACTTGGATTTATTGGATTTATTATCTAAACTCAGATTTCAGCTTTTTAATGTACACTATCCTCAGATGAGTGGCAACTACACGTAAACAATAACAATTTCGCTTCAGTTATGTTAAAAGCAAATAAGACCAAAGTAAAACCCGTGCCTTTATCTTACCTGCACGACTGGTTAGTCTTTGCCACCTCGTGCCCTTGGTTGTCACTGTAGCTGCTGTAGAGCAGCATCTCTTTAGCAACCACGAGGCGGCCATGTTAGCAGATGAACTCGTGAAAAACGACAGTTCACAGTTCGGGAGGGCGTATCACAGGAAGAACTTTAAGCTAACAGACAGTTTCTCAGCCTGGCTCATGGAAGCAATGGCAGATGATGAAACTGATGAGCCAATATGGCGATTGGCATGGTACGTAGAATATTATTGTTCCGGTAGGGAACAATAACGGTTGCTTTTCCCGTTCCACCATGAGTCTTTGCGATCCAGCGATTTAACAAATATTTATATGTAAATATCTATATAAAACTCAAAAAGTATTTCTTATTATAGTAAATAGTACTTGATATCATTAATGGTGGCGTTTTTATTCAGGCAAAAAAAGTAAAATTTTAGTTCCGGTTCTGGTCCGGTCACGTGATCGTGTTTTGACACGCCGGAACTCTGCAGGTGACGTGGATATGGAGAAGATAACGATAAATCCGTGTGTTTTAAGACGGTATCAAATCAATGTTAACTGTCATTGGATCCGTTAAAATCTTTTGAAGGTTCGTATAAAGGTGCCGGTTTTAATATCATCCGTGCTAACGACCTGGGGTTTTGTTCCTGGTAATTGTCAAGAGAGTTAACATTGACATACTGCACCATATTGTAGCATCAGGTTAGTAAACCGATCTGCATGTTCATGTTGTTTTGTCTGTTTCGACATTTGAAAATAATGTTGACAAGAAAATGAAAATTAAACATGGTTTTACCCTAGTACCTAGAAATGTATTATTGTCATATTATAGTAACCATAGGTTAGCCATGGTATTTGTAGTAAAACAATGGTAATACAAATAGGAATCAATCCGTCAAGAAACATGGTTACTAAATGTACTATAGTAAATTATAGTATAATGTCTTTGATGACTATATAACGTCTTTGCATTTATTTTCCTCTTTTCTTACAGACAGTCTTCATATGAGAACTCTTTGAAAGCTCTTCTCCAATCTTCAGTCATGGCTAGTCCAGATGATTTAAAATTTCAGGGTAAGTTTCATCATTGTGTTTTTAATACAAGTCTTTATGTTCTTGTGTATCTCTTGATCTACATTCTGTATCTTTTTAGAGTTTGAGGAGGCCTCAGATTTACTATCATCAAATCCTGGAGCATCAACTCTCAGCATCTCCAACCCGGGTACCGCATCCTTCTCTGGAGATGTCAGACTCGATCTGTCAGATGATGAAGATAATCAAGAAGAGAATTCAGAGGTATGTTGCAAAACGAAGAGAGCTGTAACTAGAATCATATGTAGCTGCTTGTTTAACATGCCTCTATAAGACATTTGTATGTAGGTAGTTGACAAATATATATGTGACTGTGTCCTATGGTGTGACATACAAAACATGTCGAAAAAAACTCAATTCAGATAAATCATTCTCATTGTATTTGTAACTCCAGCAATAAATAAAAATCTCTCATGCTATTTGTTTATTATAAGTTTTTCTACATTTTTGCTGTCACACCATAGGACATATTTATTTGTCGACTACCCATGTAACAGTGTATGCTAGACAACCAACAGTTTGTCTATTATGCACACAGTTGCTTCAAGGGGAAAAACAAACTGGTGGTTTTTGGACTTTTGAATACTATCAGTCATTCTTCAACATAGATACACTTCAGGTACAGTGGTGAAATATTCACTTTTTTACTTGCTTTGCTTTTTTACTTTAAATGTTTAAGGAATATCATTTAGTGTTCCAGTTAATGTCTATAATTTTCATTTATGTATTTATTTTAGGTGCTGGATAGGATAAAGGCTTCAGTTATACCTATGCCAGGAAGAAACTTCGTCAAACACCACATTCGAAGTAACCCTGATTTATATGGTAATGTATTATATTTGTATTCTTTATATCACACAGCACCTCTGCACAACACAGCAAATATTTTTGGTTTTATTTTGGTGGATTTTAATTAGACTTTCAGAGAGGTCATGTGTATTATCTTCTGTCAGGTCCATTCTGGATCTGTGTGACTCTAGTGTTCTCAGTGGCAATCATGGGAAACCTCTCCACCTTTCTGAGCGAGATGGGAAACCCAGAGTATCACTACAGACCGCAGTTTCACAGAGGTGAGATGACAGTTAGACTTCAAACAGTAGTAGGCATTTTCATTTCATAGGTTTTATTTATTCAGACACTTATAATACTTTTTTTTCTTTTCTTAAGTTTCAATAGCAGCAGTAACTGTGTTCCTCTATGCATGGCTGGTACCTCTGGGAGTTTGGGGCTTCCTAACATGGCGTCAAAGTGTGGAGAGACAAATCAGTGGTTATACATTTTTAGAGACTGTGTGCGTCTATGGATACTCTCTCTTCATATATATTCCTACCTCGGTAAGTCTTAGATAAGTAAGGGATAATGTACAGCAAGACGGTTGTTATTGCAGAATAAACAGAGAGACAGTGATCAGTATTGAACACAAAACATTGATTTGAAATGTTTTATTAGCTTATTTGTAACAGATACAAACCTTCCACCCAGAAAAAAATGTTTCCTATCAGTTTAAGTTTAAACAAGGCGAACACACAATTTATAATTTATAATATAATATAATATAATTTTTAATTATTAAGTGATATTTCTATCTTATTTAATCATAAGTAAATTATTCAAGGTCAAGCTGACTCACTGCATCCAGGTGACTCGGTGTTTATAGTTTTGAGCAGTTGTTTTTGGGAAATACCATAACATAGAATGTCAATGAAAATATGTTCATTCATGAAAATATGAATGAAATAATGTTCAAAAGTGTTCTCAGACTTTATTAGACCAACAATTTGCACTCTTTTTTTTAAAGATATTATGGACCATTCCCTTTAACTGGGTTCAGTGGCTATTGATTCTCATTGCTATGGTGATCTCTGGCTCAGTATTGGTCATCACGTTCTGGCCCACTGTTCGTGATGACACTAAACTAACAGCTTTTGCTACCATGGCAGTTATTGTGTCACTTCATGCTCTTCTGGCTATTGGCTTTAAGGTAAGAATTGATTGTAAAATTGATTTCTTAAGTTTTCAAAAGAATATTCTGGGTTAAGGGTACCTTCAGCAATAGCCATGTTATATTCGTGATGCATCACACCTAAGATTCTAATGGCACAAGCACATGGCATTGCAACCAAGCTGCATACTTTGCTTAATTGTGTTACTGTAAACATGTTTTCTGTTTATTATTTTTCATCTGTGGTAACTGACAGCATTGCACATATACCGTCAGAACTCAAGTTTCATTTAACCCTGAATGTCCCTTTAAGAACTTTTTACATGCCCTACATTATTATTGTTAAAGGATGTTTTCTTCTTTCATTTCAGATGTACTTCTTCCAAACAGCAGCATATACAGGATCATCACATTCTGCACAACACATTACTGCAGCACCTAATAACACAGCACTTACCGTGGGAAAATCTCACTGACACGACTGGAACCTACAAGTCTGGAGATTCAGAGAACATGGAAAAACATGATGAATGTGTAATAGTAATTTACGACTGAACAATGAAGAAGATCTTATGATTAGTGTGCTAACACATGCATTCCCAGCAAACAGATGTAAAGTGTTCTGTAACTAATCCAGATGATTAAATAACTTCTCCAAGATAAATAATTTAAATATGCCTTGATTTTGTCTTGAGTTAGTAAGGTTATTCCGAATGTTAAACAGACGTGCTTGCTTTTATTTTCCTATAGTGTTATTTACTTATGTTCATTTATTACCTTTAAGTGTAAAACTAATTTGAAAAGACGTTTCACATCTGTTATGAAAATGTAAATTGCAATCGAAACTGAATTCAAACTGATTTGACACTATGTGATATGAAATGTGAAGTTTATACAATAAGCCCTGACAGGTTTCTTTACTTTTCTTAAGCTTACTTTCTCTTATGGTTCTAAAAAATAAGGGTAGAAGTACCTGTATTATATATATGTTTTGCCTTTTCTTGTTTAGTTTTGTGTTCTTGATGACACTGTGGAATAAAATATTATTTGTCAGGGTAAACTTCTTATTATTTAACTCATTGTCATTCATCCTACATAAAAATCACATTTTTTAAAACACATTTCTGTTTTTGTCACAATTTTCTCATATTGCTTCACACCTGTATGATGTTTGACATGTATTTAAGTCTAAATGCTCTTCGGTTTACAGTGGAAGTGAACAGTAACAAATGGCTGTCTATAAAGTCATTTTCAGAGACACAAAAGGATGATAACATTAGTCCATGACTTCATACAATAGCTTTTTGAGAAGAACAGAATAAATTGAATGTATTATTATCATTATCATTAAAGGTTTTTGGTAAATAACTGCTATTGCTGTCTATTTCTAATACAAAGCCATTATATTTAATTGTATATTTGGTGCTTAGCAGCAAAAGGTCACTGTCCACTTTCACTGTATACACAAAAACCACTTGGATATTCTGCAAAATATCTTCTGTTCTTCTGGAGACAGACAAGTGGAGAGTAAATGGTAAAATATTCATTTCTGAGCAATAGCCCCCTATATAAGATGTACATGTTCTAGATATTACCCATTTGTGTGATGTGTTTACAAAGCAGGAAAACAATCATCAAACGCACAGTAAGTAACCACACATTTTGAGACTTCTCCAACATTTAATTTGCTCCTTTTTTGTCTGTTGCTTTTTTGTGAAAGAAAAAGTCAATTCTACAAACTAGCAGACATGGTTGTTTCATCTCATGATCGCTGCTAATTCAAACCGAACTGAAAATGCGTGACTGGAAGCAATGCATATGCATACAACTTCAAAGTCTTTGATTGGGCCATCATGTGCCCGGTGTGGAAGGGAAAGAATGGAGAGAGAAGAGGGGAATAGAAGAGTTATAGCTAGTTAAGAGTCGCTGAAAAACACAATTCGCTCATCTCCTCCTTCCCTTAACAAGTTGACAAGAAAGGGTTTGGGGATGTAAACTAAGATACTGCAATTCCAAACAGTTTCCTGCTGCAGCGGTCAGTGCGTGTCCAAAGAAATCCTTCTGTACTCCTTCCCCTAGAGCCGAATGTCCTTCCCAGCATTCCTCAGTCCTCCCTGGCTGGTAGGGTCTGGAACTGGTCTTTTTCTGAAATCTGTCCTTATAAACTGGCTGACTAAATTCATTGCAGTCAATTTTTAAAGGGAGTCAGATTTATGTCATTTAGGGGTAGGAGGCTGACAGAAGTGGTCTTGATAAACCATGCCAGAGTCACCAAGCGACGCACATACAATCTGGGACTGCACTACATTAAAACACACTCAATGAACACAGTCAGAAATGGAATGAAAGTAAGACAATCTCTATCTATGCTATGGTTGTCTACAGGCAGGTTCCACCTGGTAGCCGTAATAAATCTGCGAGCGTCTAATGCATGTGTCCATCTCTTCTGGTGATCGATGGGAGGTTACAGACATCTAAGTGGGGCGAGGTGGCTGTCTAAAGTCCATGCTGAATGAATGGAGATGTGATGGCCAGTTGATGTCATGGGAAACAGAAAAGCCATCAGCGAACGTGCAGAACTGTTTCTCGATCTTGAAGTCACATCCAGTAATTGATAGCATCTGTGTGGTTAAAAAGGTGCGAGTTTGTGAATTAAAGAGGGAACATGTGCACATGTCACGCATTTATAAAAAAAGTCTTGTCCCGTTGTCAACGTTTTTCCAACCGATTCCTTTGGGTCACGAGTCTCTGTGTTGTGCTTTACAGCATGCTTGCAAACAAGTGCTGCCACCTAGTGGCTGGCTGTGGAGCAGACGCTGTGTGTTGCTGGCGGTGGGGGTATTTAAGAGTAACGATTACACACCTCAGACTTCTTGACTGGTCTGCGCACGCTGACGTTATAGGGCTGCGGGACGGATATGTATGAATAAAACACCAGTGAGAGTAAGAGATAGAATTTAGAATATATATATACGTATACGTGTATATTTATATATAGAGAGAGAGGGAATAAAGTGATGATCAGAGACTGGTGCACTGGTTTTGGTATTTTAAATTTGGCTGCAGTTGGTTTGTAGAGGGGACGGGGGTAGGGGTGGGGGGGTCTGGACATGCAGAGGCCATCCGTTGGCCTTAGCTCCCGTAGTGCATGGTGTTGCTGCTGGGGATGGCCATAGGAGATGCCATGGAGATAGCTGGGCCGCCCATGGTGAACTGGTTGGTGACGGGGTAATAAGGACTGCTGCTGCTGGGACCCTGCTGAGCAGTTGTGGCACCTGAGGAGAGACGAGAGCAAAAGGATATTACATCCATGTACATGACCATCAGGTCACATATAATGTAAATATCTACAACAAGGTATGCAACAAGGTATGACAGAGAAAAAGTTGCACCCCTATAGACCCCCGGTTTTGTGGAAGTGGTGGAAAAAAGCTTTTTGACTGTGTTTGAAAACAGCATTACAGAAGGAGTTTTACATATCGGGATTAATGCGAATACATGAGAGACGTGTAGCTTACCCTGGACGATTCCTGTGCTCATGATGGATCCCATTCTGGAGTGAGTGTGGTTCACAATCCCCGTGTTCACTGAAAGGACAAAAATTCAATCAATTTAAAGTAAACACATGTACATAAAGCTTAAATGTGACAGTCTGTGATATAAAACTTCTATAACAACATGAAAACTATTCATAGAATACAGGGTTTATTAACCTTTTAGAAGAAACACATGTAATGCATACTAAAGGGGTCATGTCACTTTCATTTGATGCATTAATCCGTCTGAAAGTTATGTCATTTTAAGATGCATTACTTTTGAGGTTATTTTACTATTCATTTTAATATATCATAGTGGAATTCTAATCTAATCATGACAAACTATATATTGATGGATGAAGACGCGAGAATAAATATTTATATTTTCATATACAATTTAAAAATCTAAAAAATTTTTTGGGTAGTGTTTTCATGTGTATGCTTCATATGTGCAGTAACAGTATCAGTTTAATATATGGTATTTTGGGCTAGGCCAAGTTAAAGAATATGCATTCATAAAAATGTGTATATTTAAGATTTATCATATAGATTTTCTAGAGATAAAAAGATACAACCCCTTTAATAGCCTTAAAATCATTTCTCAGACCATTCAATTTCTCTGTTATACATGTGTATGTGTGTTTGTGTGAGTGTAATTATCCATACGTGCATGTGTATCTGTACCAAGGGGGATGAGATTGTTATGGGAGACTGTTGAACCACTGCCGCCAATGACAGTGCTGAGGTCATAGGCTGCAGGCATCCCTGAAAGACAGAGAGAATTCGAGTTTAACTCCAACCCTAATAAAACACCTCTGAAAGGAGCTTGATTAGTTTGTGTTTGGATCTGAAGCGTGCAGGACAGTGGCCCTCCAGGATCTGAGTTGAATAGCCCAGCTGTAATGTGTACAGACTGCTTTTAAAGACTAAGGATGCTCATTTCTGTGCTGGTATACCTGACACAGGCATGCCTTGGCTCATGCTGTATGTACCCCCAGTATTCCACATGTTCTCGGAGGGAGAGCTATAGTGTGACCCTGGAGGTGGAGTGGGTGTGGTGCCCGTGTACCTACAAAACACAACACTGCACTAGCAAACGTGTCCCACAACTCACATAGCTACACCATCCGTTCAGTTTTCGCTTGCGCTTCTACTCACCGAAAAAAGGGGTTCTTGAGATCTAGTAGATTACTGGACTTTGAGCCTGTCTGGTCTACTTGAGCAACAATACTAATATCATAGCTTTGTCTGTGAGAGTGAGCAAAGAGAGAAAAACAATTACCAATTGTGAAAAATAGAATGTGCCATCTGGTGTGTTAACATAAACCTTTGAGTTCTCACCTCTTGTTGGCGATTAAAACCACAGTGCCTGACATTGTGTCTCCTGCTTTAGCGAAGAGGGGTGACTGAAGAAGACAGCGAACCTGGTACCAGTGAGTGAGAGGTTCTGTAGGAGCTGTGGAGAGCCACACAGTCACCCTGTATGGACAGAGACAGACAAACAACATACTTTACACAATTCGCAACTTGTTCCAAATACAAGCCATTGATATGAATGGCAACAACTGGAGTTCTTTAAATCCATTTGTCATTGAATGATTAACATTACCGCTGATCTGGTTTTAAGTTTGCAAGATTTTGGCTTATGTGAAATCACTATGAAAAATCACTTGAGTGCCCATCAAGATGTACGTGACTTCCTTTCCTCAGTCTTCAGAATCCATATGACTACAGTGGGTTAACAATGTCTTCTGACACAAAACAACATATCTGTAAGTGGAAATAAGTCATATTTTGAGCTTATTTAATGATCCTCAATGACGACCTTTTAATATAAAATGGTATGTGTTCAACTGAAGAAAGGAAGTCATGCACAGCTGGGATGGCATAAGGGTGAGTTTTCATACTTCAGTAACTAGATCTTTAACTTCCCACCCATTTAATTCCAAACATTGTTGGCCGTTACAGGTTACTGTGCAAAGAGACTAATGACATGTAATGACAGGTGAAGATAAGCCACTTATTCTAGTTTAACTGGGATGACACAATAAAGGGTGTATTAACCATTATCAACTACCCACAAAGCTGAAAACAAAAGCTCTTTCAGTCTCCATGTAAAAAGAAAGACTAAAGAATTATGACTCAAACGTTTAATTCACATCACTTTTAATGCATTTCCAGGAAAATGAAGAAACTGGTTCAAAAACAAACTTACAAGGCCAAGAACATTGTGAATGCTGTGGAAACTGAAATTATTTTTCACTTGATTCTTCTAAAAACATCAAGTGTGAAAACAAGAGAATTTGTGGAAACTTACATTGATCCTATGAATGCCACATCAAACCAGAAAGCCAGTCCATGCACAAGCCCTGAATGCATCATGTGGAATTTAAAGGGAATCTCTATCCTGGAAAGACAAATTAAAGGAGAATAAATATAACAAAGGACCAGCTAACAGACTTCCTGTTTTGTGGTATCGTACATAAAACATAAGCATCATGCATTGGGTTAAATCGTACTTGTAAAGATCCTCTTCTTTAGCTTCTAAAAAGTTGACGGTGTATTTGACTGATTTGGCCATCAGGATCCTGATATCAAAAGTGTCCTGTAAGAAATGAGGGAAATGGCAGAAATGTTATATCTGAAAACTGAAAAGCAAGCATGCTTTTCAGGGTAATTAGCCTCTCAAGCTGAAAGAGGAAAAGAAGATGGAACAGAGATGAAAATAAACAAGATTATATTTAGCCACTTGACTCTGTAAACTTTACTATGTAAACTTTCCTTTACAGACAAACATTCATAATGTACCTCTCTTACCACATACAAACAGTGAGCTCAGAAACCCAAGACCACAAAACACAACCTTTCATCCCAGGCATACATACATAAAGCATACATACAGCCTTCTGTATTACACTCACTAAAACTAAGAAGTTTGTATCCAAATATCTAAGTAGTATGCTGCCCTTCCTGTATTTACCATAAACATTCTCCATGTTCTCATTTGGGCTCCACGTGTCTTGTGTACTGATATGCAACTTAAGTGCGTAACTCAATCCTGAACATATTTACCCCCAAGCCCTCGCCCTCCTACATAACCATTACGTTTACAAATCTCCAGTTACTTTTAAAAGCAATTCTCTTCTATGTTCTCTTTACTCTAAAGCAGGGTTTGTTCACCTTTATAGACTCAGATAACCTCACACCCAGCCTTCTCAGCTGACACAGTTACAGGCTGTCAGCAAACACACTGTAAAGTTTAATATAAAACATTACAGTGAATCGATATAAAACTACAACATACCCTCTAACACCCTCTTTGTAACAGGTCCAAACAAAAAACCCTGTGGTTTTGTTTCTCTGCTTCGTAAATTTCCCAAAATACAAAAAAGTCAAATCAAGCAGCCAATTATAATCACATTAAGTTATAACCATACCACAATAGGCTGTCTGAAGTATTCATCTACTGCAGCTCCTCTCAGTGCAGACAAATCCACACCATGAAAAGACGGCTGGTACCTGAAAAACAAAAGGAAAATTACAATCTGTCACTACTGGATCGAAAGAAATTCTTAATTATTTGTTACATTAAAAATGACCGTCTGTTTATTTACACTCAGAGTCTATCATCTGGTATCTGTTAACACCAAAATAACTGCTTATGTACTTGCAAAGTTTCTACATTTGCCATTTCCCAAATTTCCCCACTGTGCTCACCAGAAATTAGCCTTAGTGAACTGCTCCATGTAAAGCTGCTCATCTGTAAAAGGGGCGAGGTGAACGTCTCCAATGGTGGGGAACATTTTGCCTGTAAACAAAGAAGAGATTGTGATAGGTTGCACTAATCTTGCATTATTGGATCTTTTTATAAAATAAATCTTTATTTTCCCTGCTTACCGTTGGGCTTGAGGAATTTTTTGGCATGCAGGTAACTTTCCAGCATTCTTTCATTGAACAGCATGTAGCCCATAGGCTCAGAGATGATAATGTCCACCTGCTCCGGTAGAGTAACCTCCTCCACTTTTCCAGGAATCACCACAACACGCTCTGAGAGCCTGTTACTGTTCACAAGAACCTGCGGATGCACGATTAATCAATATCAGCACTGCTTTTAGTTAACCGAGGCCAAGCGCTGCAAATTTGTTATCAGGCTAAACGTCATCTAAGCATCATCTTAGCAATACACACTGAATAAGACTGAATTATCCACACAACCTTTCCCATATTTATTTAATATTAAATATAATTTAATTATGTTTTTTAGCTGAAATCTTTCATACCTCTGCATGTTGAGCCATGGTGCTGGCCTCCACAGCATAGACCTTACGAGCACCGGCCTGAGCTGCGAAAAATGACAGAATCCCAGAGCCACAACCTACATCTAACACCACCTGAGAAAAATAAAAAACAATAGTTGGTCATCTAAAACAACCACAAACAAATTAGTTTAATGCATTCTAAGAAGGGTCTTCCCTTAACCTTAATGTCCTTTCTAAATGAAGTAAACTGAAGAGCCCTAATACAAATACAAATTTGTTGACCTTGACAATGACTTGTAATGTATTTTATATTTTTACTTTTCATGTATGATATGATACAAGGCAATACAGCAGTGATTTCATTACAAACAGTTTACATTTTTTGGTCAATTCCTTCCACCATAGCTCCTTCTAAAAAGGTTGAAAGAAATTCAAATGCACCTTCTTTCATGTAAAAAAACCAATTATAATCAAAAGCATTGACATCCCTCAATGAAAATTTCCCCATCAGTCGCCACTGCAAGATAAGCTAGATAAGAGCAACTGAGCAACTATTTAACTTTACATTAGGTCAGCT
Organism: Beaufortia kweichowensis; assembly: GCA_019155185.1. Classification (NCBI taxonomy): domain Eukaryota; kingdom Metazoa; phylum Chordata; class Actinopteri; order Cypriniformes; family Gastromyzontidae; genus Beaufortia; species Beaufortia kweichowensis. Next base: position 7,481,510 of record CM032804.1, read on the forward strand.
TCAGTAACACACAATCTGCAAACAATTTACATGTGAAAATCAATTTAGAAGAGCAGTAGTATCAAAGGGACTCATGACAGTACTTTGTCCTTGAAGTCAGTATGGTTCTGGAGGATGGCTCGTTGATATGTTCCAGTTCGAACGTAATCCTGCATCATGTTTTGTTGCTGGGAGAGGTAGCCATAAAACTGAAACATAACAAAATATACTGTATGAGTACTTTTCCTCCACATGAGAACTTCTATTGAACCAACAGACAAATATTTGAACTAGGTGACCTGGAAATGTTTTGAGAAACCCATTTGCATTTACATTGCAAACCATATATTATCTAATAAGGTGGTCAAATTATTAACTTATTTACTAATTTATTTACATATCATGCTGATTAATTGATCACATAGCACTTAATAGCATATCAGTTTTTGCATAGAAAATCTCTGAAATGAATAATTTAATAGCACTAATGCACTGAAAAGGTGTGTTAAACACAGGCCGTTGTTTCTGCCAGAGGTAGATCAATGAGCCATATTCTTATGCTCATCTGTGCTGTTTGTTTTTCCATTTTTGTTTTATGTAAACACACTCTGGGATGGATAAATATGGCTGCTGTGTTCCATTTTTTTGCATGTGACATTAACAAAACTGTGTGACAACTTTACAAACATAAATAATGCATTCTCTATTATTACTTTTAAAATAATTGTAATAAATTGTTAGTCCTAAAAAGAAGTGATTCAATGTAGAAAGATGTTAGACAGGAATAGAACTGATTTGTGACTGCTTTGCATATCAATATCAGTGAGAAGCCAAACACACCTGGAAATACTGTACAGCTGAGGACTCCTCAGTCCTCTCATTAAACACAGAGTGTTCACCCCTGTGTCCACGACAATTCTTCAGGAGGTTATAGAATGATGAAAAATCTGTCCAACACAAAACCAATAAGCACATTAGGAGATGAGACTCAATGCTAAATAGTACCATCTTTAATGATGATTTGTATACTCTAGGTGATGTGCAAAACACTAAAGTATTCATCAAACAAATAATGTAAGAGGAGATTTTACCTGCTGGAGATGCAAACTGTAGGAGGACACTGTTACAGCCCAGAGTAACGATGAAGGATTGTTTCCCAACACGACTGCATTCTGTCTCTCTTGACACTGAACACTTAAACACACACGTCTCCTCATCTGTTGAGGAAAACACACACATTTAGATGTTCATATTTACATGATACTGATGATTTTACACAGATACAAAAAGTCCTGTTGCTTAAATGCACAGGGCCCGTGACTAGGTTTTGAAGGCAGTGCCGACCCTTCTCACAACTGATAATTAACCTAAAATAGAGGACCTTAATTTTTGTGAAACATTAAAGGTTTACTTAGAGCACCTTAGGCAAAATGCCAACCACCGTATGTGCACATGAAACATTATTAAAACTAGTGTAGTATACATACAAAGTAATGACTCTTGATCATGTCTTTTATCTGAATTTATTCAACTATAGTTTACATTATGTCTTGGAAGTAGCTGTTAAACATCATTATGCAAATGAAACACTACTTAAGTGCCATTTAAAGAATTTTGCATTAGATGGCATCACCTCCCCTTCTAAACACCGCAACAAAAATGGAAATGCCAGAATGAAGGATTCTATTATTTATTAATTGTCCCAGCTGTTGCAGGATTAGCTCTCCACAGATTAGGCTGGCTTTCATTTATATAATAATTGATCTGAAAGTACACAATTTCTTTTACAGCTAAAGAAAACATCACAACAGAGGGCAGGACTAAGGGATTGACAGTCTGAGCTCTAGAACAGGATCTGATGATTATAAATGAAAGCTTTACTCTTTGGGCACCTACAAATCCCTTAACTGTTTACACCAAGCTAAGTAACAACAGGTTTACCCTGAACCAAATTTAGGTTTTACTACAATGAAAGCAAAGGGAAAAGTGCCAGTAAAGTGAACTTAACATGCCACTAGCTAAACATGAAACCTGGAAGATTGTGGAAGAGCTTAATTACTTCCCTCATAAGGTTTACAAATAACAGAACTCAAGCATGCACAAAATATCGGTCTAACCAGTATGCATTTCAAATAAAAAGCTCTGGTTTAGTATGGAAAACCCTAGCTTGGACTGAGCAATACAAACTTTTCACAAAGAAAAAAGGAGTTCGCGCAACGCAGTTGGGTCTAAATGTTTGTCACGCATCTGTTTGAGATAAGACATTCATCTCATCCGCGGGACATCAGCAGCATGAGCTCTGAACAAAAGCCCTGAGCGCTGAATGAACATGCGGGACACTGGAGAGATGGAGGCGGGGGACCCGCTATTGTTCCCCGCAGAACAAAGATGAATACCCAAACGGCACTGCCATAAAAAACACCGCGAAGTTACACTTTACCCTCGGCTAACAATATAGTATAGCATTGAATGGTATAGTGTAGTGAAGTGTTGCGGACCTGTGAAGCTGCGGTGCGCGCAATTAATCACGTAAACTCAGCATCCATTCAACCCCCGACCAACAGATGTTAAAGAGATTTTGTTCAATGTATAATTCGCACAAATAAAAGATGTGCAGAATAGAGCTTTTCCCGAAGGCTTGATAGTAATACTGGAGGTGCACACTGCGGCTAACTTTATAGGCGCCAAACAACAAGCGATTTCACTGTCCTGCTAAAAGTATACTAAAACAATCTCATTCACAGGACATGTTGTGATCTGCGTGCACAGGTCAGACTGCAGAAACACACTGTCCTTATTCAATGTTGAATTGTTATTACATATCATAGTTAGCTTGGTGGCAGCTAACTACTATAAGCGGCTTAACACAATACGAAGTGTTTATGGATGCTAACAGGCTACAATCAACGTGGTTTCTGCTCTGCATAATCAAACCAAACTCATTTCTCCGACAACTTTATATCGTTTGCACAACATGTCCGGGTTTAAATGATCGCAGCATTTGAAATAATAACTTATAATGTACTGATTGCGCAGGCACGCACGACCCGCGGCTCAACACATACACATGCCGCACGCACATCCCTCTCATTTGGCTAAGCTAGGGTATACCGCTCAGCTGAGGCCGGATACAAAGTCTTTAAAGCGACTATCTACTTACTGTTCGAGAGGCTTATCAGAGCCGCGTCTTGGGTGGTTTTTATCTCCAGTCGCAGAGGCTGCTGCTCTGAATGTCGCTGTATGTCTCCATTGGCGTCTCCGATGGAGAGGAGGCGCACGCCTGAGAACACGGACACCGCCATCTTCGATCTGGGGAGAGGCAAACAGGCAGCTCGCAGCGGCTCAGATCTCCCCTGGAGTCAGTGGTCAAGATAGGCCTGACTTACTACTGCCTCCACATGGCCACATCTCTTTTTCCACATGTAATTCAATTCCCAGGCCAAAAACCATGCACATACCTGTAGTAAAAGTATATTATCTATCTTCAGTTAGATTATGCTAGATTTAATGCAGCGAAAGGTGTCAGTTTAAAAACTTCCTTTTATTTTATTTTATGTGAAGGCACAGAAAAAAGTATTAAGATGAGACCATATCTCTCTCTTAAGGCACAAGTTTTACAGTGTTCATAATTTATCAATAGACAGGTAACAGTGATCAAATGTACCATAATAACGCAGCAAAATACAATAATTTGTTGTTAGTAATCGTTATTACTCGAAAGCTGTAAGTCATTAATATTGGATTTAGTTTTAACATGTTTTTGATGGTGGTTAGCTACTGTGGTACACTGTAAAGCAAGGTAGAGTTTGCCATATTTCAGCTTACTACAAAAAAAGTAGGTAGTGTTGCTCTGTAAGCATGCAAAAACTCAAAGCATACATGTGGTAAACACTGTAAAAAGTTACCTGCTTTATACAGTATATTTGCATGAATGTATTTGCATGAATGTACAGTGGTTGACTTATTAAGACAGATATAAAATGAGATAAACACACACAGAACAGCTAAAGAGTATATGCAAAAACAGACCAGCGGATACGCTTAAAATAATTATTTGGTGTTGTAGTTCAAAGTAGTAGAAAAGAAGGCAGCACCCTTTTACCAACAAATAAAAACGCACAGGTATAATTTTACACTTGTGTCTCTTGTGTTAACACTATGTGTAACATTTAAGAAACTCCAAAATGATGCAGAAACATCTACCTACTAGATTAAAGAAAATACATTTGAACAGAAGGTAGTACCTCATACAGTATTTAGAATTAGAACAGATTAAACTGTATCAGAAAGACAGCATTGATCTTTATCAAAAGAACCTGAGATTCAAGATATCCTTTTTCCTTCAATACAGCTAACTGGTTTCTACAATTAAATATCTTAATTACATAAGATTAATGGGAACAACAGTCCATGTAAAAGCCTAAATCAGTAAAAAAAACAAGATGATCCAGTGTTTAATCACAAACAAGATCACACTGTAACAAAAATTGCTTCTTTCATTTTTTGTGTTGTATAATTTTGTATAATATTCAAATTGGCTGGCAAACATTTTGAAGATTTGCATAATAGCTGTCCTGACACTTCACTTTTACAAGACAGAACAGAACTGAGCACTCTAAATTTCATCTGGTGTCTCCTAAGATTGGACCAACATGAGCTTTAATGTTTTGATATGACCTTAATTATTAGTATATACATTTAACAATCACCTTTGAGTGTTTTTCTTCATTAATCACACTACTAAATGTGTGAGACTTTAAATAACACAATTCTTTAAATATAACTGTCACATGTAGTGTAAAAGTAGATGATCCAGGTGTGCCGTAAAAAGCACCAAATAAATGGGATTTAGAGCAAAATTCATCGTTGTTGTGAAAAAAAAATCATGTAAAAGAGGAATGTTTAGAAAATTCTCCAGATTCTTTATCTTGACTCCTTGGGGAAAGAGAGAGAAAGGTTTATATTTCCATTCATGATAAACAGGAAAACTGCAATAATATGTTTCATTGAGCTGATTGTTAGTACCTCAGAACAGCGCACATGATTTGGGGGGTCGGAATGGGTTGTCGCTGGATGGCACCCCCATAAGAAGAGGGTCCTTACTGGCATTTTGCAAACAGAACGTTTTAAGATCGACTGCAGCTTGAGAAACCTAAGAAATAAATTACAATCATTTGTGAAAAAATAGAAAAAGCTTTTAGGTACACAAGTGAACACATTTAGCTGTTTTGGGTTTTATAATTGGACCATTGTTTACATTTTGCTTAAAAGTCTATAAGTTTTGTAATGGGCTACCTGTGAAATATATGCTGGTTAAAAGGTGCTCTTAACACACACTACAGTATTTATACACATACAGATAAAAGAAGAGCAAACTAGTGCCTATTTCTAGAAAGCATCACGCGGTCTTTATTTAATTCGTGGTCAATTTAAGAGCACATAAAGACTTGTGCTGTTTTAAACAACACTGTTTTTCTGGACAGTGGTAATGCGGTTACTAATAAGGATTTGGATTTTTCGGCCAACAATTGCGCCACTGTGTCTCACGATCAACAAAGAGCTCTTCTGTCATGCGCTGTTGCCTTGATAGAGTTTTAGTAATCTTACTCACGTCTAATACAATTGCACGAGAAATAGTTTTTTGTGCTGATAAACTTCTGTTGGTTTTGAGTAAATCAGTTCACAGGCAAGCTGTCATCCGCTGGTAAAAGCGTAGCAATGAAACAGTTGGGATAAAACGACGGGTTTTAACAGGCCACGACTGTCACTGAAAGCAAACAGCTGTAATGCACATTATTTAGATAATGTTGTAAAAAGTTTCCTTTAAACCAGGGATAAAGTAGTACACGAATTATCCCCAGAAGCAGAATTTACAGATACTGTCAGCGGTGAGCAAGAAACAAGTCTGTCAAGTCACACCCTGTTCGCTCTTCGCACACATTTCCAATCTTTCGCTTTCCTTTCCTTTACTCACCTTAATTCTGCGGATGCCTGCTTCGAGTCGCAGCTGCTTAACGCTTTTCTGCAGAAGCACCAGGCTGTTGTTTGCGCTGTTATTTGACATGTCTTCTGACAGAACAGGGAAAGTTTTCAACAACGTCAAAACGAGAGTGACTTCGCCAGTAAGTGTCTCAATGGCGCCCCTATCTGCAACCTTATGTAAATCCTTCATAAAGCGACAGCTCGATCACACTTTTCCTTATGGCTTTTCCATGTCTTTAAGAATAAACGTAATTATTAATAAAATCCACGTAATATCATAAAACAAAACATATCACATACCATGACAATAACACTTAACAAAATGTACAGTGTTTCTCTTTTCTCCACCTTACTTTCTCTCAAGATTCACACAGATGCAAATTCGCACACACATACACATGGTAAATAAAATGAAAACTTCTAATGTAATTAAGAATAAACTCTCTCCTTTTACTTACTTATTAATTCATGGCAATGCTTTTAAACATGTTTGTAATGTGTCCAGTCGATGCGTCCTTTTTCCCGCAGTGAAATGTATTACGCCATCTAGCGCTCGTGCTCAGTCTCACACTGGATTTCATCACGTGACAGCGGAGCTGCTTCACGGTCACGCTGCCGAATATCACATCCGGGTGAACGGGGTCGTGCGAGGCTTGCTTAACAGAAACATGTTATTGCAAGTGAGTATTGCCTTTTGTAATAAACATTAAATTACAAAATTGTGTTGCTCTGCGTTAATGACGTAAGTCGAAACAACTCTTAAGTTGTATAGTAGAAATGACATTTACTGATCAAAACCCCCAGTTGCAGTGTAACCATTCTTTTGCCAGCAAGATTACAGTTATATTAGTTTTATATGACTTAAATGTTAAAAATGTTTTCGCTAGATTCTCCAGGTTTTGTTTCTGTTAACGATTAAAGTACTGTCAATGTCTGATATAAGCTGTTTGAGGTGTCATTAAAATTGTAAGGTGGAAAGTAACGTGTACAAAATGGTAGAGATTGTGTCCTGACCACCTGTCATTGTTGTTTTTATAGAGAGTGTTACAGTGTGGTGTTTCTACACTCAAAGGATTTCGGTCCATTCATCAAAGTGCGCAATGGAGAAGTCCTCTTATACCGATTGTTGTGGAGCAGACTGTAAGAGCCAATTTATTAATAATCTCCATAGAGCCTAGTATAATTTTAATTATGCTTTGGATTTAATGATGATCAGTGATACAGTGACAGCTACTTCAAAGCTTTGCAACACTGTTTCAGGGACGAGGAGAGCGTGCATATGACATCTACTCAAGGTTACTCAGAGAGAGAATCATCTGTGTTATGGGTCCAGTAAGTAAAATACTACAGTAAGAGAGATACGCAAGGGTAAAAAGGTTTTTCGAAAATACTTCCTCAACTGTTTTCTTCCTGATTCTGTAAAAACTCTTGTTATCTAGATTGATGACTCGGTGGCCTCTCTGGTTATTGCTCAGCTGCTTTTTCTCCAGTCGGAGAGCAATAACAAGCCTATTCACATGTACATCAACAGCCCTGGTGAGAGAAAGTCATCATCATCAAGATCATAAGTATATACAGCACACGGCAGGTCCTGCTGTCCTGTGACTTTATATAACTTTTCTCTGTTGTTTCTGTCTTGCAGGTGGTGTAGTTACAGCTGGACTTGCAATCTATGACACTATGCAGTACATCTTAAATCCCATTTCAACCTGGTGTGTGGGTCAGGCTGCTAGTATGGGCAGTTTGCTGCTGGCTTCAGGAACAGCAGGCATGAGGCATTCCCTGCCCAATGCCAGAATCATGGTGCACCAGCCTTCTGGAGGTGCAAGGGTGAGAATAAACAAACAGTGGAGTGAAAATTATGCAGACAATGTACATTTTAATTTATAATTTATTTATAAATTCAGGGGCAAGCAACAGATATTGCCATTCAGGCTGAAGAGATTCTCAAGCTGAAAAGACAGATCAACCACATCTATTCCAAACACACAGGACAGCCATTGGAGACTTTAGGTAATTGTGCTTGTGTGTTTTTTCTTCTTCTTTTAAGAATATAGCATGGCATCCTGTTTTAATTACATCTGTGTTTTTGTTGTCTTCACATAGAGAGTGTGATGGAGAGAGACAGATACATGAGTCCGATGGAAGCTCAGGATTTTGGGATCATCGACAAAGTCCTGGTTCATCCTCCACAGGCTGGGCAAGATGAGCCAGAACTTGTTCAAAAAGAACCCGCCAGCCCTGCGAGCACCTCCACCCCTCAGCCACAAACCTCAGAGCCAGGACAACCTGGCAGCAACCCCACCTCCTACAAACCTGAACCCTGAAAGAGACTCCACGCAGGAGCAAACAATCATGTTATGTGTTACAGTCTGTTGAGAGATACCTGAGAGGACAGTCACCAGCTCACACATCTGAACCTTGTGACCTTTCTTTTGTATTAGACATTTTATGAAGAAGTCTAGCTAAGTTTTGGCCTAAAACAGTACTGAAATCTGGACCTTACAGACGCAAGTGTGGATGAGCATGGAAGCCCTCATATTTGTATGCTGTATAAAATACATCTTTACAAGACGTAAGGTTAATTGTACACCAACCGGATGGGAACGCAAGATTACGGTGCAGGGTTTCATGTCTGTATTTGGAATGTGTGTGTATGTCATCACATAAATGTGCTTCTCAGTTTAATATAATCCCTGTCCAAATTATTTGAAACAAGACATTTTATAGATAATTATTCAAATAAATAATCCCATAAAACTGTTTGTTCCTCCTTCAAGAATCTGATATCTAAATTTGAGTTATATAACTTTTAATATTACTGAACGTTCACAAGCCTAATGTTTTATGATTAGTCGTTTACAAAAATGAGTAAATGCTTGTCATACTTTTATTTTTGTACTTTTTATCTAAAAAATTGAGAACCGACAAAAAAACCCACCAAGCACACACATACAACACTTCTTTATATGTTCACCAGTAGAAAACTCTATTATGATCTGTATGGCAAAATATGTTGAACATACTAAAATGTTAAGTATCAAAGCATGACACTATCTACAAAGGCCCAGTTTTAAATGGTGTTTGATAACAAACTTGTATTATTCATTTTCTTACCCTGATACCAAATACTGAAGCTGATGGACTTTCAATGTATATATTTTAATTAGCAGATTATATATTTATATATTATATATTTTAATTTCATAATTATGAAAGACAAAGTATTTCTTTAAATCTAGTAAATAAACACTTAACGGACAACCTATCTATCTAACTGCTGACCTCTGGTGGTTATTTGAAATATTGAGACGATTATGACATGTATAAATGAGTCAGTTTTTATATATATTTTTATATTTGGAAACCATAAGAAAACATTACTGACCCAATTTGTAACCAAACCTTTTCATTCCTTTTGTTTAATTTGTTAATGGTTTTTTAGACAAATGTATGAAATGACAGTCCCATCACATAATGGAGCATGCCGTCCATCTCTTTTTCTTAGCAGTAGTGGCCCAGCGCAGCCAGCTGAGATTGCTTTCTGTGTAGGGTGGGTAACGCAGCACATTGACACGCTCCAGTCCCCAGCTTCTCAGCATGCAGCCTCGCTTGTGAGTGAATGTCTCAAAACCCCAACGGCCGTGATAGTTGCCCATCCCGCTGGCACCTGCGCCAACACACACTAATTATAATGTTTCTTGGATTTCATTTAAACAGTTTTTTTTATATGAAGATAGGGGAATTTGCATTTATATATGCGCTGGTACACTTACCCACACCTCCAAACGGTAAACCAGGAAGAGTCATGTGAACTATTCCATCATTGGAACAGAAGCCGCCGCTGCTTGTTCTCTCAAGAACTGTTTGCACAACCTTAAGCAGAAGAGATAAGCATCAATATGGAAATATCTTAATTGGCTGAGTTACTCCTAATAGCTTTAGTTTTTTCCTTCATACCTGAGACTCATCTGAGAACACATAAAGTGCAAGGGGCTTTTCTCTTTCATTCATAAAATTGATCCCATCATCGAGAGACTTCATGGTCACAATTGGAAGGATGGGGCCAAATATCTCCTCTTGCATTAAAGCATCAGTCTCCTGCACATCTATCACCACAGTGGGGGCTGTAGACAGAAAGAGTCAATGAGAAAACAAAATAAAATGTGATAATGTGTGAGATTGCATCTTGGCCTTTAATAAAATAAATGCAAGGCACTATATTTCATTCATAAAAAAGACCTCACCAATGTACTTTTCATCACCAATGCTCTCTCCTCCAATCACCACCTTCCCCTCAGTCTTGTTCAACATCTCAACCAGTCGGCTCCAGTGCCTCTCTGTCACAATACGACCCAAATCCTGGCTTTCCCGGGGCTCAGATCCATAGAAGCTCTCCAGAGCCTCTTTAATCAAAGGTATCAATAGGTCCCTTGCCTCAGCCGTGCATAAAACATAATCTGGAGCCACACAGCTCTGGCCTGCGTTGAAAAACTTGGCCCACACCAGCCTCTTAGCGGCAGATTTCATGTCTATTCGGCCATGTATCAAACAAGGACACTTGCCACCAAGCTCCAGAGTTACCGGGGTTAGGTGAACTGCAGCAGCCTGGAGGATGCAACGAGCCACTGATTGAGAGCCTGAAGGAGCGAGAAGATGCAATGTTTAGGTTAGGATGAAGCAATTGGAAAGGTGGCAACTTCTGCTCAATCTGTCATTGATGATAATGACAACTCTTACCTGTGTAGAAGATATGATCATATCTGATCTCCAGCAATAACTTGGTTTCCTCTGGTCCACCACACACGACAGCATAACAGTCCTATAAGAAATAGAAATAAAAAAATGAAACACACATGAGCAAATTTATGAAAGATAAATTATATACAACCAACACGGTAGAAACAGTCTTTAGGATAATGAATGTTTTTAAGGATTACCTTGGACAGATATTTAGGAATGAGCTCAGCAATAAGTTTTTCAGTCGACTGACTTACTTCTGAGGGTTTCAGTATCGCACAGTTACCTGATTAAAAGACATTAGGTTAAACATACGGTACATGTGCCGTATGAGCTGTATGGCAATAAAAACGTAGATGGTACCTGCAGCAATGGCACCTATCAAAGGTAATAAAATTAGCTGTAGAGGATAGTTCCACGCTCCGATAATCAACACGACACCCAACGGCTCCCTGCGTACAAAGCAGTCATCTAGCTTTGTTGCCTGAAACACAAATACATTTACACGAATCAGTTCAAATAACACAAACCACAAGCAGTGAATAATGGGAACATAAATGTAATAGTCCAAAAGTATGAATCTCACCAGGTTTGTGCCCACATAACTAGGCTGCATCCATGTTTGCAAGTTACTGATTGTGTAGCAAAGGTCATTCACCACTATATCAATCTCCGACAGCACTGTCTCAAACTTGGGCTGCCAGACAGATGAAATAAATGCATTACTTGTGCAAACTTGTGTGTCAAATTTAAGAAGCGTTAGCTACATGTGGGTATGTAAATACCTTAGCAAGATCTTTATGTAGTGCTTCTACAATCTGTGTTTCATTGTCCTCCAGCATTGAAAGCATGGCCTCTAGCTGAGTTAACCTGAAAGGAACTGGAAGAGTCACTCCTGAGCGAAATGCAGTCCGTAGCCTCTCCACCACCTGTTTCTGGCTCTCCATTGTGAAAAAACCTGGTTGACACGGGGATGCATTAAAAGTACAGGTTTAATTTCTTATTCATTTACAGAGTGATCTTAGGGATGTTGAGAAATTGTTTAGATAATAATACTAAAACCATCCTTATGTTTTTATTGCTAGACTTGCCAGACAAAGATTTAAAACAGTCACCAAACCAATGTGGAAGATAAAAAGTTGTATTCCTCCAGGGGGCGCATGGAGCCTATAAACCAAATCCTCCAGTAAACGTTTAAACATCAGTATGTTTAGTGTGTTACTGAAAACATTTGTAAACTAAAGCATATAATTGCTTAAACATGTTAATTCGCAAGAATGGTACCTAAAAAAGAACAAGAGATCTCCACCAGCAATCTATATAAAAATATTTTAATCCGTTGTTCATCACATTTTACCAGCGCTGAGAAAAGTAACAGGTGCCTGACAACACTTAAAAACCGGCCGAGAAACCTTATCTGGCATTTTTTTTCCAAAAACGCAGTAGTTCTTAAAGTTTAAATTCAATTATTATTTAGGTTATTTGTACCCGACGAATGACAACTTCCGGGCCGCTAAGCCTCGCCCATTTGAGATATTTTCACGGTTATTGATATTATTTATAGATACGCTACAAATCAAGTCTTTACAGAGTTTGCAACAGGTCTCAATTACAAATCTCAGCTTTCTCACGTGGACGGGAACAGAATGAAGAGCTGTTTGGTATGACACATGTCGCGTAATAAATGTGTCAACAATGCATGATACAGTGTACACAACAGAGCCATGTTTACTGTTAAGTGACAAACTCTTAGTGCACTATGACACGGGGAATGATGGACAGTTTCGGTAAACAAACATAACACGCTTGGCTTCAAAACACAAACACAACGTGCTGTTGATAAAAGTGAGACATGTTTTAAACAGCAAAAATTATCTTTAAACTTACCTTTTTCAGAAAATAAAACGACAGACTTGGAGGGAAAAGGCCAGTGTATTTCACAGTAGGATGTGAAGAGAAAGAGTAGTTCCGGGGTTTTCTTTTTCATTCAGCAAATTCAAGTTTGTCGGGTTTGGCATTAGCTCAGACTGATGCAGCTCGAAAAACCTGCTGTTTTGCCAGAACTTTACAATTGCAATAGCCTACCAAATAAACATTCAAAGACAGACAGTTTGAAAACATCTTCTGAAAAAATAGCCAGAAAGCAGTGAAAGAGAAAAGCTACTTTTCAAAACAGTTTTTTTTGCGCAGATTTTGTATTATAAAATAGGAGGGTAGATATTTTATATAGAACAGTAAATGGGGGCGAGTAAATAAAAGTGCACAGCAGAAACATTTGAATATAATCTGAACAAAAAAATCCCAGTATTATATTATCCACCAAATTACACAGACCAGTAGCTGCTGCATAACCAACATGAAATCAATGTCAGATCTCTTTCAAAAATTGCTGGAAGCCCTAAATTATTTTTATTTATTGATGATAGATTACTAGTGGTGTGAGTGATACAGAGTGATGTTTTCCAGTAATACATTTGTTAATGCACAGGTGCTTGTTGCAGCTGTTAATCTTTTGATTAACAAAACAAGTCGGTTTAACGCTTGAAAAGTTCAGTAGTTTCATATGGTTGTTTGACTGGGCTGTAATAGGCTTTTACATTTTTATTTTTATGCTCTTGTGTGAAAATAGTTTCAGAACTAGCCCAGGGGAGTTTCATTTGACTCTTCTCAATCAGGTGGTCTAAAGCTTTCTTTCTTTCTTTCTTTCTTTCTTTCTTTCTTTCTTTCTTTTTCTTTCTTTTTCTTTCTTTCTTTCTTTCTTTCTTTCTTTCTTTCTTTCTTTCTTTCTTTCTTTCTTGCTTGCTTGCTTGCTTTTTCTGCAGTAGTGTTATTTGATTATGTTTAAATTCAATCATAATCCTTCAAATCCAATGAATTACAATTTCACATTGAAATATTTTATTTTAAAAAAAGTGTTATAAAACATAATAAACAATATGTGTTGTAAGTGCTATAGAATTTAACTGAAATCATCAGCATTTTCAAATGCAAATCACTTGTAATCAAACCACATATTTTAAATGATTAAAAATAGCTAGGAACAGTCATAGTTTATTGTGTCTACTTTATTTTAACATGTTGCTTTATTGTTTCATTTGAATGACAGGATGCAGCTGCTCTTTCACTCAAAGCCAAATTTATTTCTCAGTTCCTTTCTTTCCATTTTGTCTTCAGAAATGTATGAAAAATTATTAATAAATTGAACATACATAAATTAACTAATAAATTGCCCAAATCAGTTAATAAACTTGATCAAGATTTGTGAAATATATACAACTTACAACAAACAAAACAATATTACAACAAAAGTCTTCTGTTGTCTATAATTATACAATTTAAAAGAATCACCTAAGACAAAAATATATATATATATATATATGCATCAAAGCTACATGATGCCAATGTTAATGCAAATATTGCTTATAATGAAAGGACATATTAAATATTTGAATGCAGTTGTGATTTATAACACTATAACATTTAGAATACAAGCTGTTGCATTGCACTGTGGGGAACATTTTCTTGTACATTGTTGTTTGTTCACCTAAAAACAGGTCAGGTTTGTTTCTGTAAATGCTTTTTAACATCTATACGGACAAAACAATTGACACCGAAGATTGTTATAGACAACAACAACAGTAATGATGCAGGCGATCGTTCCAATAATGGCAAAAATATTGGCAGTTAGAGCACAGCAGCCGAACCTCTTGGCCCCAGCAACATCTCTCCTAATCTTCCTAATCTTTGCCTGTGAATATACAAATACAGATCTAAATGTTCACAATGACTGTTCAGCTAAATGACATTTCATTATAAAACATAAAGGAAACATAAGTGGGGGTGACAAAACACTATGAAAAAACAAAACAAATATTTCAGATTTGGCCTACAAATTAACCAATGTTTTTAACGTATTATTCAGGGTTACACATTTTTTTTACCTTTTGGGAGCACCACAGTGCAGCTGTTCCTAGACCCATGAAGTTGAAGAAGGTGACAATGATCATGGAGCAGCACATGTAGTCCTTTACTTTGACTGCATTATAACTTTTAGTCTGTTTCTGAACTTTTCTGCGAGACATGTCCTCGAAATTTGGGTCCCCATCCACAATCTCAAATTCCACCTCTTCAATTTCTGACATTTCCATATCCAGAATTTCAATTTGTGGCATTTGTATTTCTGGAATTTCAAATGCAAAACCTTCCATTGTCAGATTTTAATATGCAGTACAATTATGTGACTGGTAGACAGAACACAACAAAGTTTTTGTCCCAGAAAGTTGTATTCGTATCTGGCTTACCTTTAAAGGTTAATGGCAGGAAACCCATAGCTTTGTGGTCTCTAAAAAAATCATTTTAACACTTTTGTTTGTGACCAATGACACAAAAACTTGCCATTCTGATGGAACTGATATGTTCATTTACCTAAAATTAGTTTGAGGACAAAGGACTTTGAGCAAGTTACAGGCTTTTGCAGATAATGTATGGTGTGGTGCTGTTTGTAGGAATTGTTTAAAGAAATGCACTTACTTATTTGACTAGATATTAATTTGTCAATTCTCCTAGAGAGAATATCACTCAAATAATCTTTTTTAAACACTTCCTGCTTTCTTTGTGGACTCACATAAGCTCAAACTGGGCCGGAAACCCACATTGGTATATGTGGATATGTAGATGGTTTTCTTTATACATATTGAGCTAATTAAAGTGGTGAAACAGAACAGTATTCTTTATTCAAAATACACATCAAACACATTAAGAGTGTTTTAAATCATAGTGCTTGAACCCAATGTTTGTGTAATAGTAGTATAACAGTTTTAAAAATCATCATCTGATATAAAGGATAAACAAATAATGATTAAAAAAGCTATTATTAGCTCTCGCTATCTGCTGTTTCCTAACTCTGGTAGGATGGGCATATTAGTGCCTGCAGTAAAAGCTACAGTATGATATTAAGTTAAAAGCAATACATTGATAATCTGTTACCAAAAAAAACTTCAGCACAGTTTTGTACAAGCACAGATTTTTGTATTTATCAACAGTTTTGTATTTTGTATTAGCAACAGTAATAAAAGTCTTAGTCAAAATATATGTGGCAATTATTGTCCTTAAATTGCTCTATTAACAAACTCATAAAGCATTATGAGTTTGTTTTACATTTTCCAAGGTGGAACTTCAAGAACAATGTGACTGTTGAAGACCAGACACAGGATGCACCTGCTCTCATATATGAGATCACATATAGTTCTCTGTTTCTGTCTGTTTCTCTACTGTGGCCTGTTCTTTTTCAATCAGTTATGGAGTAGCATGCACACACACTCCTTATTTGCTATTATTCACTAGCTGATACAGTAAACTGCAAGATCATTTGTGTGCCTTACACATACATACAAAACCAACCAACCAATGAATAAATAAATCAGGAAAGACCTTATTTGTATTCCATTAACAGAGAATGCAGTATTATTGTAGCAGTGAATGGAAATATGAATTGGTGTACTGTTGTTTGTTAGTTTGGCCTTTCCTGTCTTTAAGGCACCTTGTGACCTCCCAATGCAAATCAAAACAATCCTGTATGCTCACTTTATATTTAAGTGTCTCTGATCTGAATGGATGTGATTACTTCAGCACATCACCACACACGATGAAGAGCGCACTCCGCATACTACTGATCTCATTCAGCCTAACCTGTGAGTTTTACCATGAAAAACATTTTATAAGCTCTGGATAGATAAACGCAGAGTCGAATAAGTCTTTTCAATCTTCTAAAATATATAAATATATTTCCATTGAAAGCACAGTTCAGATAAAACCTGGAGATAGTCTGACTCTCTCCTGTCGTGGATCTGGATTCAGCTTTGATAGCTACGGCATGCACTGGATCAGACAGCAAGCTGGAAAACCACTTGTGTGGATGGGACGTGTTTATAGTCATGGTAGAAACCATGATTACTCCAAATCTTTTGAAGGGCGAATTGAAATTACCAGAGATAATTCAAAGAGTATGGCATACCTGAAACTGTCTGGACTGACAGCAGTGGACACAGCCGTGTATTACTGTGCAAGAGACGCACAGAAACACAAAACATTAGTAAGGCTGAACAAAAACTTGAATAGGATGGATTCATTTGATTTGCCACTAGAAATCAACAGGTGGCAGCAGAGGATGATGATCATTTTCCTAGTGAGACAAAAAATTCTTAACATGTAAAACTGTCATAATTGTAGCCTAGTTTAGGCCATCACAGTAGTCTTATTTCATATACAAATAAAGAATTCAGCATATGAATTCTGAGAATAATATATGCTAAAGTATTTCACTCAGGTCTTTAGTACATTTCAACATGAAAAAAGATGAGAAAATAAAGAATAATTCAACAGTTAAAACGATAGTGAGGTATAAATACGTTTTTAAAATATTGAGTTTTTCACCTCCAGTATTATACTTAATATTTCCATTCCTGCTATTCTAATGTTCTAGCATCAGTGACCTCAAAATGCAAATCTAAGGTGTGGTTCATTCATCCAGTATTAATGTGCTCCTCAGGTGGAGCTACAGGAACATCAGCAAGATGAAGAACATGATCATCTTATTCATACTCTGCTGGAGACTCTTCTGTGAGCCTCATTACGATCTTCTATACCTGAACATTGTATTTTCTAATCTACTATTTGTTCTTTGTTTTAAACTCTGCTTCTTTCATGTTGGTCTCTTTATGTCTTAACCAGGTGTTCAGTGTCAGAGTTTGGAGTCCATACCTGATTCTCCAGTACTTCAAAAGATTGGAGAAACTTTAAGCATCTCCTGTAGGGCTGTAGGATATGATTTTGGTTCTTATGGTATGAGCTGGATACGACAACCTATTGGAAAGCCTTTAAAATGGATTGGGCATATCAACACTGCAAATGGAAATACGTGGTATGAGAAAAGCATTGAAGGACGAATAGAAATAACAAAAGACAACAGCAAAGGCATTTCATATCTGAAACTTTCTGGTCTGACGGTAGAGGATTCTGCAGTGTATTACTGTGCTAGACAGTGTTACAGCTGGTGTCACAGATATACAGAAACTTCAAGCAGGCTTTATTGGTGCATGTGCACTGCAGATACTTACCCCATCAAGAGGTGGCAGCACCAAACAACAAATACACTAAAGCTAATGTCAGTAGAGGGCCCAAATTAGAACTAGACTAATATCATTAAAGCAAAACATTGCTGCTTGACGGGGTGAACTAATATATGTCTGCTGTTTGATTTTTGTGATGTCCTCACAGGCACACTACTACACATTTTGAATGTCTCCTTTAGCAGAGTTACCAATTTTAGATCTGAATGAACTAAATTAAAGTCCAGTAAGTTAAACTTGAGGAGTGTTGGTGTGGAACAGGGCTGAGAAACACCGAGTACTGCTATGACACTCAGATTACTGTGAAAGGGTCATAGGTCATAGACCAGAACTGGGTCAATTATATACATATTTGTTTGTATTTGCAATTTCAGATGAGCAATAATTGCAAATGCATGCACAATCTGTTGTGTAAAATGTGCACAAGTGGGTAATCCAATTTAAAGCCACTAGTAGATTACTTACTAAAAACCCAATATAGAGCAATTTATATTTGTTACCGTTTCTAACTCTACTAATCTTTGCTGTTCACTAGACTTTCTCAGAACAAAAAGTGAGGTACAATGAAGTGCTTTATGCAAATATGCCCCCCCCATCTCTTGCGTTTAAAACATCAGTCAATATAAACAGTTTGATCTACAGAAGCTCATTTTCAACCATGTTGCACTCATATCTGTTTTTGCTGCTGTCAGCAGTGATGTCTTGTAAGTATTAATAACTACTGCAGGTTCTACATTGTTTCCCAAGATGATTAATCATATATTTTTTAGCAGGTGTCCACTGTGTTGAACTGACTCAGCCGGCATCCAGTGTTCTCAGTCCTGGTGATGCTTTGACACTGTCCTGTAAGGTAACTGGATATTCACTGACTGATAGCAGCTACTGTACTCACTGGATACGACAGGCTGCAGGAAAACCTCTGGAATGGATTGGAGAGATATGTGGTGGCGGTGACACATATTACAGTGATAAACTGAAAAGTAGATTTAACAAAGTTACCAGAGACACTTCCAGCAGCACAGTGACTCTACAAGGACAGAATATGAGGACTGAGGACACAGCTGTGTATTACTGTGCACGAGAGAGCACAGTGTTATGAACTACAGGCATTTCTGTTCAAAAACACACACAAAGCATAATACAAAGGTTCAGAAAATCGAAAAGTCCCATTTCCCATGTCAGAGTATTTAGGTCTGAATGATGTTATTTTTGCATGTTTTTGTAACGTCAGTATTTCACAGCCTAATAAAGTATGTAATTTGTGTTTCTAAAAAACAATCCATAAAAAACGTTTGAAACACAGAATGTCTACAAAAATATTAAACCATATGGCATTTGCAAACAAATAATGCCAGACCTGTTTTTTTAGTACTAACCTCACTTTATAGCAACTGTTCTCAGGCCAGCTTATTTTTAGCAAATAAAACAAATTTTGTTTGTTTTTTATTTTATAGTATCACATTTTTTTATTTGAAACTGTATGATTTGCATTGTTAATAATTTCACATTATGACGTTTACAAATGTTTAGTTTGGTATTTTGTTATAATGTGAAGACATTCTGAAATCTTTTAGGTTTGCCAAAAATAAGCAAAGTTTGCTGATTCTAATCATTAATACATGACACAAACGTTTTTTTGTTATGTAAGGTTTATTAACTCTGTACTGTATATGTAAATATTCTGTTCCATATGTAAACAGTGGGCATGAGTCAGTTTATGTACATCCTCTGATCACAAAGAAGGGAAGAACAGCTTTTACACTGTAAAATACATCATGTTCTCTCCAGCTTTAGTGTTGCTTCTGGCCAGTGTAACATGCAAGTAGTTTTTTGTTAAATATAAATTAAATTGAAATTTAATGTAGATTAAGCTATCAAGCTAACTATTGTTTAATATGTTTATTTTATTATCTGCTTTTTTAATATTATTTGTCACATTTCCAACAGGCATTAAAGCAGAAGAACTCTCTCAACCTGAGTTTCTGACCGTTCGACCTGATGGGACTCTAACTATTGACTGTAAAGTCTCTTATTCAGTTACTGGCTATGCTACAGCCTGGATCCGTCAGCCGGCAGGTAAAGCTCTGGAGTGGATCGGAGTGATCTATTATAATGGAAACTTAGACTACAAGGATTCACTGAAAAGCAAGTTCAGCATCACCAGAGACACCTCCAGTAACACAGTAACACTGAAAGGAAACAATATACAAGCTCAAGACACAGCTGTGTATTACTGTGCCAGACGACACATTGACAGAAACTAACAGACTCCCTGTACAAAAACATTTTCACTAAAACTCTTCAGTTTTCACACCTGATATTTAAATTTAACAATAATAACATAATAAAAAATAACATTCACTTTGCTTTGCTTTCTATAATATTAGTCATGCCCTCTATCTTATAGACATCGAGTCAAAGATGTTAAGCTCTGTCTTTTGTAAAAAAAAAAATTAAACGAGCTAACAACAAAAACAACAGTAGGTGGCAGTCTACCAGTAGGTCAAACTGACCTTAATCTGCCAGAGTGCCTTCTAGAACACAAACTCGTCCTGGGATTTACTTCCAAACTTATCCGTTTACTAATTTTTCCTTTTAGGTCCGGTATTGCCCGCTGTGTGAACAGAAAGCAGGGGTGTCCAAACTCGGTCCTGGAGGGCCACTGTCCTGCAAAGTTTAGCTCCAGCTTGCCTCAACACACCTGCCTCAAAGTTTCTTGTATGCCTAATTAGACCTTGATTAGCTGGTTAAGGTGTGTTTAATTGGGGTTGGAGCTAAACTCTGCAGGACAGCGGCCCTCCAGGACCAAGTTTGGTGTCTCCCTGGCTTAAAGGAACCGTATGCGATGCGCTGGTTTATAATAGAATTAGGAAAAAAACAGTTTTCGACACATATAGTTCATGTCACATCCTGATGTCGCGCTTTACGGAATGTGTGTGAATGCAAGCGCAGATGCCTTAAAATGACTGGCAGTGTCAATTATATGTGACCCTTTCTGTGAAAACCAGTATAGAGTCTAAAAATCTCATTCTTAGATAACGAGCATTAAAATTTGATTTCACCTATAATTTCACTATATGATTTCAATTTTTGACATGTCATTACTCAGTCAATATAAAATATCAATGTTAAATTCACACGAATATTCTTTATATAATGTAGAATGGTTTTATGTAGAAAACAAAAAATGACCAAAAATGATTTGAATGGGTTTTCACAAAAAGGGTCACATATGTGTTTTCTTACGTGAATCTCTGTGTGATAACATCTGAGAGATCACATTAACCTAATTCTTAAACAGTACAAGAAATTTAACCCAAGCTAAGTTTAAGTTAAGTACAAATCTGAACTTTACCTGAATTGAGTTGAATAGGCTACAAGCTAGATGCAAAGTAGATCTGAGGTGGTGGAGAGAACTGTAGTATGACTATGCAGCAAGTATGATATTTGGTAGAGTAAGACACACACATGACCCTTCCAAACAAATAGGAACACTTACTGATTTAGATTTTTTTCGGTCATATACAATGACAGCTACCCTTAACTATGGTTTTTTCCATTTAAACACATTTTTTGACTTCCTGTTTTGACACAGCCAGTGACGTTAGCTAAAGTAATAAAAATAAAACTTCCTGTAGATATAACAAGGTCTGTTGATATAATAAGGTTTTTATCAGGTTAAAACACAGACATATAGAGGAATTGATAAGATTGTCCTGTTTTATTTAATAGGGTTTATGACTAATTCAAATGTAGTCAAAGTCTTTTGTATGCAAATCTCCTGTTCCATATGTAAATGTGGGTATGAATGGTTAAATGCATTCCTCTCATTTTAAGAGGAACTTGTCACTTTTATCCTTCTGACCACATTGTAAAATACAGCATGTTCTCTTCACTTTTAGTGTTGCTTCTGGCAATAGTTTACTGTATGTATTTGTTTTTTTATCCTTTATGTCATTAAGCATGTATTATTTAAACTAAATGCCATTTTTTTTCTCATGATTTTAATTTTATTTTTAACAGGTGTTCATTCATATACACTCACTCAGCCGGAGTTTCTGACCGTTCGACCTGATGGGACTCTAACTATTGACTGTAAAGTCTATTCAGTTACCAGCTATCTACAGCCTGGATCCGTCAGCCGGCAGGTAAAGCTCTGGAGTGGATCGGAGTGATCTATAGTGATGCAAGCACAGCCTACAAGGATTCACTGAAAAGCAAGTTCAGCATCACCAGAGACACCTCCAGTAACACAGTAACACTGAAAGGAAACAATATTCAAGCTCAAGACACAGCTGTGTATTACTGTGCCAGATGACACATTGACAGAAACTAGCAGACTCCCTGTACAAAAACATAATTAGTAAAACACTTCAGGTTTTCACACCTGATATTTAAATTGAACAAAAATAACATAATAAACCATAAAATTAATTTAACACTTACATTTGCTTTGCTGTCTTAAAGATTAGACACGAGCTTAGATCGAGTCACCAGCTCAAGCTCCTCATCACTGCAAGAAAAAGATGTTAACTTTCACCTCTTGTAAAAATAACATTTGCAAGTCCAAAAACAGACACAACAGTAGGTGGCAGTAGTGCTTCATTTTGAATTAGTACGGTCTTAATTTGGCATGAGTTAATATTAACATAATTCATAAACAGTTGTAACCAAAGTTTTAAGTACAAACCTGAACTTTATCTAAATTGAGTTGAATAGGCTACAGAATAGATGTAAAGTTGGCTAGATCTGAGGTGGTAGAGAGATTTACAGCATGACAGATGCAAGTGGCATGTATTCATACTTGGTAGGAGAACACACACTTGACCCTTCCAAACAAATAGGAACACTTACTGATTTAGATTTTGTTCGGTCATATACAATGACAGCTACCCTTAACTATGTTTTTTTCCATTTAAACACATTTTTATTGAATTTTTTACCTCCTGTTTTGGAGGTACAGCCAGTCACGTTAGCTAAAATAATAAAATAACTTCCTGTAGATATAACAAGGTCTGTTGATATAATAAGGTTTTTATCAGGTTAAAACACAGACATATAGAGGAATTGATAAGATTGTCCTGTTTTATTTAATAGGGTTTTTGTATGCAAATCTCCTGTTCCATATGTAAACAGTGGGTATGAGTCAGATTAAATACATTTCTCTGTGTATAAGATGAACTTGTCACTTTTATTTCTCTGACCACATTGTAAAATACAGCATGTTCTCTTCACCTTTAGTGTTGCTTCTTGCAGTGTTTTACTGTACGTACTTGGTTTTGTATCCTTTATGCCATACGTGTGATTAAGCATGTATTATTTAAACTGAATGCCCTTTTTCTGACAATTATCATATCGTTTTCAACAGGTGTTCATTCATATGAATTCACTCAGCAAAAACATTATAATAAATTAGATATTTTTTAATGTTACTCGTCTAAAGTTTTTTTCCAGAATATGTAGTGTTCCTAAAACCATGTGATAAAAGAGGGTCGTTAAATAGCAAGGTAATCTTTAAGGTTATGAATGAAAAAGATTCTGTACTAACTCCCTTAATAGTGCCACAAGTAAAGCTCCACACATCTGATATTTCTGTGCAAAACAGATTGATGTGAAAATTGTACTGGGTTGCACAAAGACACGTCGTAGATTAAAATACAAAATAACACAGTGGCGCACCACAATTTGTGTCAATCCGCAGCAAACAGTTTTCAAATGATAAATCGTCTGGTGGGCTGCAAGTCTAAAGCTGTTTAGCACTAAATAATTAAAACACACATTGAACATTTGACTTAAATAATAAAAAAAAAATTCCAAAATAAAAAAAATGATTTTGCATCATAAGTAAGCATGCCTGTCAAATTGCCTTTTAAACAAGTCAAAGAATTATGGTGCTGGAAGTGTGTGCCCTGACATTTTATTACCATAAACATTAAAATCTTCAAAAACACAAAACACTAGTGTTATTCAACATGATGGCATAGTATTATAATAGATTTTTTTATTTGAGCTTAATTGTCTCAGATTAGATGCTGCAGCTGAATGTGTTTTTTCTGTTGATAGGTGATGTAGGCTGAACGACCACATGCAAATTTTCCTCCTATTCTCCTCTTTATTTGAGAAGGAAGATGTAAAGAAACAGTTAGTTCCTACACATCTCAAACCATGATCTCATCTCTGTGGTGGATGCTGCTGCTAGCAGCTGTTTCTTGTAAGTCTTTAAAGTCACTACAGTATATACTGGAAAAAGACTATAAAAATAGTATTTTCCTGTCAGATTTTTAGCATGTCTATAACATATCAGGTCTTGTTTTTAGCAGGTGTCCACTGTGTTGAACTGACTCAGCCGGCATCCAGTGTTCTCAGTCCTGGTGATGCTTTGACACTGTCCTGTAAGGTAACTGGATATTCACTGACTGATAGCAGCTACTGTACTCACTGGATACGACAGGCTGCAGGAAAACCTCTGGAATGGATTGGAGAGATATGTGGTGGCGGTGACACATATTACAGTGATAAACTGAAAAGTAGATTTCACAAAGTTACCAGAGACACTTCCAGCAGCACAGTGACTCTACAAGGACAGAATATGAGGACTGAGGACACAGCTGTGTATTACTGTGCACGAGAGTCACAGTGAGTCAGAGTAATGACTGCCTTGTTCAAAAACCACATAAGAGTTCTTAATTCCTACAGTGACCACATGAAAAACATATTCCATCATACTCAAAGAATATATTAAATCTAATTACTTAGATATCAGCACGAGACTACATAACTAAAACAGGACAACATATTTATTTATGACTGTGCTTGTATATGCAATTAATTTGTTAACATGAAAATAGTTTGTTAACATAAAGATAATTGGTGCAATATTATTGACTACATTAGGCCAACATTAACAATGAAATTTAATTTATGTATTTGGCAGACAGTTTTATCTCACAACTTACAGTGAAATTGCAGTATACAAAATATGCATGAATGTATCACATCAGTTAGATAAAATAAAATGCTGATCATTCACATACAATTGAAACAAGAAAAGTTTTTCAATACACAATCAATATACTGATAAAAAAGAAATGTGTTTATCTAAAAATCACCTAAATATATCGTGGCCACAAAAATATGTCACGGTGGTTTGTGTAATGTCTCACCCTGAATTCACAGGAAATGTCAGGGAACAAACTGTGAGAAAACACTGGCCAAAAGAAGATTTTAAGATTTTTAAATGACTAACAGGAGACATTTTAACTAAAGAAATTTTACATTTAAAATATAACAATAGAGTAATATAGAAATCACACAGATATCTGTCCCTTAGAAAAACAATTATGTCATGCCTTTTAGAAAATAAAGTTTAAGCTTGCTGAAATGGCAACCTACATTTTTACAGTTAATTTTCTGTAAAACATCTGGAAATACATTGGTATAAAAACACTTTGTTGATGCAATTGGTCAGTAGCGTATGTATTTATATACTCATGAACGTATAGAAAGAAACAAGATCACAAGCAATGTTTTTGGCTTATCTTATACAGTATGTCTAAAATTTAAAAATACCCTTACAGTAGCAGTATTATTTCTTCCCTCTTGATTTCCCCCTAAAACCGCTGCCACCGCTGTATGAGGGTCTATTGTTTGGGGGTCTGTACTGTGATCTCTCCTTATTTTTGGACTTTACACTTTCTCCAAAATCCACATCAAAAGACATATCATATGGTGAGAACTCAGAATTATATGAGCCCACTGAAGAATGATCAGAAAGAGTATGGGAAAAAGCAGTAAACCTTAAGACTAAAAATAAGGTCAGAGCCAGGGTGGTCACACAAACAGCCCATATGTTGGTCCTGCATGCACATTTGCTGTACTTTTGAGCTCCCACCTCATCTCCCTCATTCATCTTCTTTCTTGCCTTCCGAGAAAGAAACAAGAGAGAGATTTAATTTAAGTATAATATGCTGAAAGACATAAACTGTATGTGCTGATCTCACTTACCTTCAATGAGCATATCAAAGCAGCTAATCCCAAAAACAAGCAGTTGCAGAACATGATGTTAAAAACAGAGCAGCACATGTGGTCTTCCCCTTTAACTCTGTACCTCACAAAGACAACTTTTGGTGGTGGCTCCACATTCTCCGACAAATCAAGTGGCCACATTTCAGTGGCCACATTTTCCCTCTCTGAATCCTGACAAGGAATCTCACACGTGTCTTGATCTTCCATCCCGTTCACAAAATTGCATCAGCTCATAAGTGTTCATAAGTGTTCATGAACTGCCGACCTTTGTATAGGTTGTGTGTTGCATGTTTCTTTCTGTGAGACTTAAAAGTCATTATTTTCCAACACACCTCTGTGGTCTAAAAACATGTGACCTAGTATGACCTAGTAGTGCCTGGTATGGTAAACCGTCCTGCAGCCCATTTACACTAGTTACACTTTAGTTAAAGAGATTTGAGCAAATAAGACAATTAGACAATCAGATAAGACAAAAATAAGACAATATAGACAAGACTATACAGGTATGTGTGTGTATAGGTTTGGCATATTTAGAAATTCACCTCAGAGGCATAAAAACCAGAAAATCAGAGGTGGTCCTCACTATTTGCCTCATAAATGTGTATAACAATGTAAACATGATTTTTAAAAATCATTACATCTATGGTGAGTCCTTGTAAACCATGTGTGTGTGTTATAGGCTCTCCAAGTCCTCTCTTCTGTAGCAACTAAAACCACTTTCTCTTTGTTTGCATTGCACACATTTTCAAAGTGTTCAAATGTCTTCTGTGTACTGCCATATTACATGGTTACTCATAACTCTGTGGTTAGAATTTCATTTTTGTCATGTACATTCTTTGTCTGCTCCTGTGACAACATGTTTTTTTGATCATTTTATTAAAAAATTCATTCTCTCACTCCATGGTTCATTCTCTCCTCCCTGGTACATCATTGTGCAGGACAAGAAGATTAAGTTTAGGTTTTATCTAAAACACACCTCATTTCCCAATGATCAATATACTGTATCTGAACTTGTTTTTCATACACACATGAACAAACAAGCAATGGCAGACTGGAGGAGGAGTTTATGCAAAACTGTATTTCTTATAAGTAGCAAAGTGTCTTTGAATGTGTTCACTGACTGTGTTTGTAGTTACAGTGACAACAATGACAAGAATAATTCATTCACTCTTAATAATATTATTTTTACACGGTCAGTAAATAATCTCAAACACATTTATGCTTAAATCATTTTTTAGAATTACCTCTTTGTTATGGTTTTACATTTTATATGTTTTTTCCCACAGATGTTCAGTGTCAAACCTTCACTCAGTCTGATGCTGTGCTGAAAAGACCTGGTGAATCTTTTCGACTGATCTGCACTGCGTCTGGATTTACATTCAGCAGCTACTATGCAGCTGTAGTGAGACAGGCTCCTGGTAAAGGACTGGAATGGGTTGCATATATTGGCACATCCAGTTCTCCGATCGAATATTCCCAGTCAGTTCAGGGAAGGTTCACAGTGTCCAGAGACGACTCCAGCAGTCAGCTGTACCTACAGATGAACAGTTTAAAGACTGAAGACACAGCTGTGTATTATTGTGCTAGAGACTCACAGTGAATGAGTTCAGGGTCAAAGCAATACAAAAACCACTTCCTCATTCTAATAGTAATGCTTTCTATTTTTGAATAAATCATTGAAGTATTTGATATTTAATGATCAGATCATACAACTGAAATACACTGTGTGTGTTTGTTTACAAAGCTTCTCTAATGTTTTACAATTACCATGCTTGGTCTTCGGTTATTCTCCATATACTGCTACATATCCATTAGGTGGCGCTCTTGTCAATCAGATAAAATGCTTGCCTCAATGACTACATCTGTGCTTTCTTAACATAACTTTTCATACTTTAGTGTCTGTCCTCAGATCAGCCTAATCATAAAATATTTTCTAATTTTTACTTAAAATTCTGTGTGTGTGTGTGTGTGTTAGGGTTAGATTATAGGTATTTATAACTTGCTCTGTATAAAATCAATAAAAGTATCATTTTATGCAAGGCAGGAATAAACCATTATTTAGATGATATTATTTATTTATTTACATTATTTAGGTTCATTAGTTTTATTTATAATTTAAGTGTATATTCTTGGTTAACTCTAAAATGGATAAAAATGGATGTGTTAAAAATAACACAAGACATCTGTTTAGGGACAACATACAAATGTGTTAAATGTGTTACTCAACATGTGTTGTCATTTTTATGTATTTAACACAAAACGACACATAATGTGTTAAACAGCATAACACAAAAATGTGTTAAAAAATAATATCCTTTTTTAAGTGTTGTTGCTCTATGATCTGTAAATTTTTCATCTATAAACTATTTAAAAAAATGCAAGATTGGATTGATTTATATTTATATTTTTACATTCATTTAGCAGACACTGTTATGCAGAACACTTACAAATGAGGGACCATTTAACATTTGAATTGGTTTGGTCATCTTCTTCGTAAGAAACAGGATGCTATTGACCACTCTGAGGCAATCAATATTTAAAGAATAAAAAAATATGCAAATGTCCTCACTTTAGTCATGTGAACTGAAGCACATAGCTGTAATAAATAGCTCTGCTGTGCTTTATGTTTTGCTGTATTGAGTGTCACAGGCTCCACTGGAGAGACTACTGAAAGAATCATGTACTACATTTTCTTAATGTTGATACTATTTATTGCACCCAGTGAGTATTAATTACACACACGTCTGTATTTCTATATGTTATATAGTCAATAATTCTGTAATGTGTTTTCAAATAAATGTTATTCTAGGTTATTGTATAGAGTTGGATCAGCCTCCTACCCTAGTGGTAAAACCTGAGGAATCATTTTCTATCAATTGTAAGATTACTGGATATTCAGCATCAGGGGGTGGCTGTACCAACTGGATACGACACACACCTGGAAAAGCATTGGAATGGATTGGCTGGTTCTGTAGCTTTAGTAATAAAGGCACCAGTGACACAATGAAGAATAAGATCAGTTTCACTGCTGATACTTCAAGCAACACTGTGATCCTACAAGGTCAAAATATTCAGACTGAGGACACAGCTGTATATTACTGTGCTCGCAATTCACAGTGCCACAAAGTGCCAGGGGACCTGTGCAAGAATCCATGCATGTTCTGCACTGTGAACCCAGAAGACAAAAATGTATTTGAGATACATAAAATGTGCATAGAATGCTCATTCAGTTATTATTATTACTTAAATTTTTTGTCTGTGCTGCAGTATGACTTCGGGGTATGAGTGTTGCTTGTTAGTTTTACCCAATTACAGATTTTGGCATATTTATGCATTTTTTATTACCTGCATTTGTCTTTGTTATATATAGTCATCATAGACGTCATATGGTAACACTGCATTGAGGGTTTTGGCATTAAAGATATCTGAATGCAAAGATTTGAATTGTTTTACAGTTTAGAGGGCCTGTTTAGAAATATAGTCCTATTTTGTGTAATGTACCAAAATTAAACTACACTTAATAAAATAAAACACAAATTATTTCTTAGATAATGACAACCAATATGGCTGGATACAAATTCTTCATCTGCTTTTTGTATAAAACAGTAGGAACAAGTCAACCAATCACAAATACATAATCATTTATACACTGCACTACCATATCTCTGCCTCCATCTTTTAATTTTAATTTCATCCTCTTTTAAAATTATAATCCTGCAACATTTCTAATATTGGTGATCCATTGAAATAATGTGCTAAAACACTGTCTTCATATGAAGGTAAATGATAAACTCTTTTCATTGATAAACTAATTTTCCTTGAGCATGAAAGACATGGTTCATGTGTGTGTGTGTGTTTATGAATAATACAATTAGTTCACATGAATGGGAGGAGAAGTTTATGCAAAACTGTGATGTATTTTCCTTATAAAGTCACAGTCTTAGTCTAATGTGTGTTGTACTGAATTGTGGTTACTGTAGAGGAAAATCAGTCAACAATGGAAATAACAATTAAATCACTCATGCTAACATTACTTTTACATGGTCAGTAAAAATGTCAATTGCTAAGCATTTTCTTTATTGAAATGATGCTTTTTTACTTCTCAATGTTTTAATTCTGTTTTGGATTGTTTTTACAGAGATTTATGGTCAAACCTTTACTCAATCTGACGCTGTGCTGAAAAGACCTGGTGAATCTTTTCGACTGATCTGCACTGCGTCTGGATTTACATTCAGCAGTTATGCTCTAGATGTAGTGAGACAGGCTCCTGGTAAAGGACTGGAGTGGATTGCATTCATCCATACAGGCAGTACACATATCTACTATTCCCAGTCAGTTCAGGGAAGGTTCACAGTGTCCAGAGACGACTCCAGCAGTCAGCTGTACCTACAGATGAACAGTTTAAAGACTGAAGACACAGCTGTGTATTATTGTGCTAGAGACTCACAGTGAAACAGTCCAATGTCAAAATAATACAAAAACCACTTCCTCATTCATACATGATGTAGATGCTGCAAAACGAATAAATAAATAATATTCTAATATGTGCTTGTAGTTGCAGATTGCATTCAATGTGAAAATGTTTTAAAGACACCACTAGATAAAAATGTCATAATCTAATTTAGCACTTTTAAGGATGAAAAAATGATACAAACTTATAAATGCTAAAAAGCATTTTATTTACATTTCTATACTAATGTTTGATGTCTAGTATCTCAATAAACTAAACATTTACTTAGTCTAACCTAATGCCAGTAAAATGCATTGAAACAGTAAATACAGAAATTTAAGTGCACAAAGCAACAATAAATACAATTATTTATGAATTAGTTAATCAGGCAAAATCAAAATTTAACTTGAAATAATACTGTCATCACAAAATATATTTTTCAAATACTTTAGAATGATTAATGTCCCCTTATTTGCTAACAACAATAGACTGATCAAATACATTAAATATCAAAAGCACTTTGGTTTAACATTTGATATATTTTTTATGCAAATTATCCACCTACTCTTGGTACAAAAGCAAAGTCTGTAGGTCAGTGGGAGAGACAAATTTACTTCAGCTTGATAACAAACATGAGCTTCTCATCAGCTCTCTTACTGCTGGCAGCAGCTGCATCCTGTGAGCTCCACTCATGATTTAATAACACTAACATAAGATAAACTTCATAACTCTTACTAGGGATTAATTATTCTTTCTTTGTTTCCTCAGGTGGGGTTTTCTGTGTTG
Organism: Beaufortia kweichowensis; assembly: GCA_019155185.1. NCBI lineage: Eukaryota > Metazoa > Chordata > Actinopteri > Cypriniformes > Gastromyzontidae > Beaufortia > Beaufortia kweichowensis. The sequence goes on from CM032804.1 coordinate 7,512,599, forward strand.
AGCTCACTCAACCTTCATCAATGGTTGTGAAACCGCAAGAATCTTTTTCCATCTCCTGCAAAATTTCAGAATCAAGCTACTGCATTAACTGGATACGTCAACCAGCTGGAAAAGCACTGGAGTGGCTTGGATACCTTTGTGATGGTGGTAGCAATGCTATTAAAGATTCAGTAAAAAACAAGATCAGTTTTACTCAGGACACTTCAAAAAACACTGTGTTTTTACAAGGAAGAAATTTTCAGACTGAGGACACAGCTGTGTATTACTGTGCAAGAGATTATGTGTTAAACCACATTCATTCAATAGGATGTTTTCTACACCAATCCTCTCCTTTTCTTACTTTGGTTTTGTATTTTCATACTTTACTTATGAAATAAATAAATATTTTATATGTATTTCTTTATTTTGTTAACTTAATTTTCTAACATCCCAAATGTGTGTCTATTATAAAAGGTGTTTTAGCGCCATTTAAAGTTTTAGGAAAACTAAACAGATAATTTACATTAAATACTGAATAATATTGAACGCATAACCTGAAAATGAAATATATTTGCACAACAGAAGTTAAAATGACAACTGCCTGAGGATGAATTATGCTTTGAAAAGTCATTGCCCTTCAGTCAACTGTACCAGACACACATGTAGTATGTAACATGATTATGTGCTTTAAGACACATGCCGTCAGTAATTACAGTCAATATCAAATAATAACACACAATGAATAAATGAACAGTACAAAGATTTACTTAGCTGAAAATACTGTAACTTTGCACATGAACCAAATTTTTTCTTGTGTCTTCTGTAATTGTTACTGCATTAAACAAACCGCATTCAACCCAGATGCAAATTTTAGGGAGGTCAATGTCTCACCTCCTTCAAAGATTAAAACTGAACCCTGAATTGCAGTTTGTGCCTAAAACTAAACCTTGTTTTAAACAACATCAGTGTAATTTTAACTGTTTTACAGTGTCCTGTTCATTGTGATGGAAATACTACAGTATGGAATTCTACTGATGATTATTTCATGTGAGAAATTCGTACTTGTTCTGTATTAATGATCTGTTCGACAATACAACATCTAACATTATTTTTGAATGTTTTTTAGCTGTTAGTTGTCAGTCATTGACGTCCTCTGATTCTGTGATGAAGAAACCTGGAGAATCAGTCACTCTGTCCTGCACTGTGTCTGGATTCTCTATGAGCAGCTACAACATGCACTGGATCCGTCAGAAACCACACAGTGGACTGGAATGGATTGGTTATATAGACGGTGGCACTAGCACTTATTTTGCTCAGTCTCTGCAGGGTCAGTTCTCCATCACTAAAGACACCGGCAAAAACATGCTGTACTTGCAAATAAAAAGCCTGAAGACTGAGGACACAGCTGTGTATTACTGTGCAAGACAGTCACAGTTAGACAAAACACTGAAGTGCTGTACAAAAACTATTCACACAAGAGTTTTACAGTAAACATTTTATAATAAAACTTAATAAGGAACTTTTTAACATGCTGCTTGAAATGCCTAAAATACTTGCTCATAGAAGTCAATAAATGAATAAAAGCTATGTGATGTTAATAAAAATAAATGAGATAAGACGTCACCAGTTTAAACTACTGTCTTGTGGGCCATCCTCATGATACGAATCCCATGTCGACAAATATTGAAAAACACTTGATAAAATAAAGTTTAGGCAGTTAAATGCATCACATCTGCTCTATTTCTGGTTTGCTCTGTCTGGATATGGTTTTATTTAAGATTTAACATACATTTTCCTTTCCATTAAAATGATACAAATTCTAGTGAATAACAAGTGTACAGTATCCACACATGATAAGTGCATTGAGTGGTTTGTCCTGTCCATCACTGATAATGGACAAACAGCTCACATTGACAGACTAATGAACAACTTCACCATCTCTAGAGACCTTATCAAGAAAACATTACAGAAAAATAGTCTGCAGACTGAGGAAACAGCTGTCTATCACTTTCCAACAAACGCAGGTTCTATTTTTTCTTTTTGCAAAGTTGAGGTGCAATGCAAATGAAGATAGCATCCTTGTCATATTAACAAGCCAACAGGTACTTTTCAAGTGCTCTCTTTGTCATTTTATTAGGTGAATCGCAAATATAGCCGTGATTTCAATTATGGTCACCTTATATCTCTTGCTGTTGACGACTGCCATGTCTTGTAAGTATATTCTCTGCATAAATCAACTCTGCATACATTTTTTATAGCATAAAAAACACATAATCACAATGATTGGAAAACTTTGTGTCTGTTCACAGGTATTGACTCACAGATCGTTCTCACACAGTCAGAACAGTCAGTAGTTGTGGCTCCAGGTCATTCCCATAAACTGACCTGTGCCTGCAGTGGGTTCAGTCTGAGTGGCACTAACATGTTCTGGATCCGTCAGGCACCTGGGAAAGGACTTGAATGGATTATTTATTATTATTCAGATTCGGATAAGAGCTCAGCTCAGTCAGTTCAGGGCAGATTCACAGCATCTAAAGACAGCTCTAATTTCTATCTGCATATGAACCAGCTGAAGACTGAAGACACTGCTGTGTATTACTGTGCAAGAGATACACTGTGGAAACTGTAATACAGGCAGCTGTTCTGAAACCATGAAGTATAGGAGGAGACACTAAATAATCAATCTCTCATATCTCCTAACCATATGTCTTCCACAAGGGGTCACCCTTTACTGAAACTATATTTACCCCATAAATCAATCGTTAGTCCAGTTAAACCACATTTATTCAATAGGATGTTTTCTACACCAATCCTCTCCTTTTCTTACTTTATTTAATATATATTTCTTTATTTTGTCAACTTAATTTTCTAACATCCCAAATGTGTGTCTATTATAAAAGGTGTTTTAGCGCCATTTAAAGTTTTAGGAAAACTAAACAGATACTTTACATGAAATACTGAATAATATTAAATGCATAACCTGAAAATGAAATATATTTGCACAACAGAAGTTAAAATGACAACTGCCTGAGGATGAATTATGCTTTGAAAAGTCATTGCCCTTCAGTCAACTGTACCAGACACACATGTAGTATGTAACATGATTATGTGCTTTAAGACACATGCCGTCAGTAATTACAGTCAATATCAAATAATAACACACAATGAATAAATGAACAGTACAAAGATTTACTTAGCTGAAAATACTGTAACTTTGCACATGAACCAATTTTTTTCTTGTGTCTTCTGTAATTGTTACTGCATTAAACAAACCGCTTTCAACCCAGATGCAAATTTTAGGGAGGGTCAATGTCTCACCTCCTTCAAAAGATTAAAAACTGAACCCTGAATTGCAGTTTGTGCCTAAAACTAAACCTTGTTTAAACAACATCAGTGTAATTTTAACTGTTTTACAGTGTCAGCTGTTCATTGTGATGGAAATACTACAGTATGGAATTCTACTGATGATTATTTCATGTGAGAAATTCGTACTTGTTCTGTATTAATGATCTGTTCGACAATACAACATCTAACATTATTTTTGAATGTTTTTTAGCTGTTAGTTGTCAGTCATTGACGTCCTCTGATTCTGTGATGAAGAAACCTGGAGAATCAGTCACTCTGTCCTGCACTGTGTCTGGATTCTCTATAAGCAGCCACTACATGCACTGGATCCGTCAGAAACCACACAGTGGACTGGAATGGATTGGTTATATAGACAGTGGCACTAGCACTAGCACTTATTTTGCTCAGTCTCTGCAGGGTCAGTTCTCCATCACTAAAGACACCGGCAAAAACATGCTGTACTTGCAAATAAAAAGCCTGAAGACTGAGGACACAGCTGTGTATTACTGTGCAAGAGATTCACAGTTAGACAAAACACTGAAGTGCTGTACAAAAACTATTCACACAAGAGTTTTACAGTAAACATTTTATAATAAAACTTAATGAGGAACTTTTTAACATGCTGCTTGAAATGCCTAAAATACTTGCTCATAGAAGTCAATAAATGAATAAAAGCTATGTGATGTTAATAAAAATAAATGAGATAAGACGTCACCAGTTTAAACTACTGTCTTGTGGGCCATCCTCATGATACGAATCCCATGTCGACAAATATTGAAAAACACTTGATAAAATAAAGTTTAGGCAGTTAAATGCATCACATCTGCTCTATTTCTGGTTTGCTCTGCCTGGATATGGTTTTATTTAAGATTTAACATACATTTTCCTTTGCATTAAAATGATACAAATTCTAGTGAATTACAAGTGTACAGTATCCACACATGATAAGTGCATTGAGTGGTTTGTCCTGTCCATCACTGATAATGGACAAACAGCTCACATTGACAGACTAATGAACAACTTCACCATCTCTAGAGACCTTATCAAGAAAACATTACAGAAAAATAGTCTGCAGACTGAGGAAACAGCTGTCTATCCCTTTCCAACAAACGCAGGTTCTATTTTTTCTTTTTGCAAAGTTGAGGTGCAATGCAAATGAAGATAGCATCCTTGTCATATTAACAAGCCAACAGGTACTTTTCAAGTGCTCTCTTTGTCATTTTATTAGGTGAATCGCAAATATAGCCGTGATTTCAATTATGGTCACCTTATATCTCTTGATGTTGACGACTGCCATGTCCTGTAAGTATATTCTCTGCATAAATCAACTCTGCATACATTTTTTATAGCATAAAAAACACATAATCACAATGATTGGAAAACTTTGTGTCTGTTCACAGGTATTGACTCACAGATCGTTCTCACACAGTCAGAACAGTCAGTAGTTGTGGCTCCAGGTCATTCCTATAAACTGACCTGTGCCTGCAGTGGGTTCAGTCTGAGTGGCACTCGCATGCACTGGATCCGTCAGGCACCTGGGAAAGGACTTGAATGGATTATTTATTATCATTCAGATTCATATAAGAGCTCAGCTCAGTCAGTTCAGGGCAGATTCACAGCATCTAAAGACAGCTCTAATTTCTATCTGCATATGAACCAGCTGAAGACTGATGTTACGGTGCTGGGTGGAAGAGAACAGGACAACCAGGAGTAACGGTATCAAATGTCATTTACTGGTTTTTCAACTCAGAGAAATTCCAAATACATCAAATAGACAAGGTTCCAGATAACAGGATATTATAACCCACGCACCCACAAAGACTGACAGAAAACAACAATACCTGACCAAGACTGAAACAAAAGACAGACCTTAAATAATACAACCAATGTCCAAAACTTGATAATAAACAGGTGCGGGTGATAGTAACTAAACAAGTGCTCAACAAGATTACAAACGGTGAACAGGTGTGCGGGTGCAGTGCATGATGGGTGTTGAAGTCCGTTTAAAACTCAGGAGACCGGGAACGAATGACGTGATGGGGGGAATCCGATGCTGAAGGCATCGGCTCCGTGACAACTGAAGACACTGCTGTGTATTACTGTGCAAGAGATACACTGTGGAAACTGTAATACAGGCAGCTGTTCTGAAACCATGAAGTATAGGAGGAGACACTAAATAATCAATCTCTCATATCTCCTAACCATATGTCTTCCACAAGGGGTCACCCTTTACTGAAACTATATTTACCCCATAAATCAATCGTTAGTCCAGTTAAACCACATTCATTCAATAGGATGTTTTCTACACCAATCCTCTCCTTTTCTTACTTTGGTTTTGTATTTTCATACTTTACTTATAAAATTAATAAATATTTTATATATATTTCTTTATTTTGTCAACTTAATTTTCTAACATCCCAAATGTGTGTCTATTTTAAAAGGTGTTTTAGCGCTTATGACAATGTACACAAGCATCTTAACAGACACATACTGCTTTTTAGTGTATTATGTTAAATTGCTTATGAACAAAATTGAATTTCTGAGGCTCCTTCAGTTTTTGCATCTTATCACATATGGCGAACTGTATTTTAATATTCAGAGGTGGGATTATGCAAATACATCATCCTTAAAAGCTATAGTCCCATAATCTATGATGTATCTCTGCATAGCGTAGAATCGCCACAATAATTTTGAATAATAACATGGATCACACAATCTTAGTATTTACAGTAATATTACTGGCTCAAAGTAAGTTTTTAGTTTTAAGGTTTAGCATGTAAATCTACACTAACTAAATCAGTTTATGTATTTTATCTTGTTTCAATTTTTAATTTTGCAGATTGTTGGTGTCAGTCATTGATTCAGTCAGAAGCGGTGATCGTTGAACCTGGAAAATCACACAAACTGACATGTACAGCGTCTGGGTTAGACTTTGATAACTACTGGATGGCTTGGATCAGACAAGCATCTGGGAAAGCGCTGGAATGGGTTGCTACAGTTACGCATAGCAGTGCTAGCAAGTATTACTCTAGTGCTGTTGAAGGAAGGTTTACAGTCTCCAGAGACAACAGTAAAAAACAGTTGTATCTGCAAATGAACAACCTGAAGAATGAGGACACAGCCGTGTATTACTGTGCCAGAGAACCACAGTGACAAAAACATTTGCAGTGTCATGCAAAAACCTTTCCAGTCAGCATAAACAGACATTTACATTAAATAAACTTAGGAAAGCACCTCTTAGTACTATTGTTGCCGCTTCTGATGTGTCGCTTCATTGTCTCCTAATACTTGTAAGTTGCTTTGGATAAAAGCGTCAGCTAAATGCCTAAATGTAAATGTAAATACTGAATAATATTAAATGCATAACCTGAAAATGAAATACATTTGCACAACAGAAGTTAAAATGACAACTGCCCGAGGATGAATTATGCTTTGAAAAGTCATTGCCCTTCAGTCAACTGTACCAGACACACATGTAGTATGTAACATGATTATGTGCTTTAAGACACATGCCGTCAGTAATTACAGTCAATATCAAATAATAACACACAATGAATAAATGAACAGTACAAAGATTTACTTAGCTAAAAATACTGTAACTTTGCACATGAACCAAATTTTTTCTTGTGTCTTCTGTAATTGTTACTGCATTAAACAAACCGCATTCAACCCAGATGCAAATTTTAGGGAGGGTCAATGTCTCACCTCCTTCAAAAGATTAAAAACTGAACCCTGAATTGCAGTTTGTGCCTAAAACTAAACCTTGTTTAAACAACATCAGTGTAATTTTAACTGTTTTACAGTGTCAGCTGTTCATTGTGATGGAAATACTACAGTATGGAATTCTACTGATGATTATTTCATGTGAGAAATTCGTACTTGTTCTGTATTAATGATCTGTTCGACAATACAACATCTAACATTATTTTTGAATGTTTTTAGCTGTTAGTTGTCAGTCATTGACGTCCTCTGATTCTGTGATGAAGAAACCTGGAGAATCAGTCACTCTGTCCTGCACTGTGTCTGGATTCTCTATGAGCAGCTACAACATGCACTGGATCCGTCAGAAACCACACAGTGGACTGGAATGGATTGGTTATATAGACGGTGGCACTAGCACTTATTTCGCGCAGTCTCTGCAGGGTCAGTTCTCCATCACTAAAGACACCGGCAAAAACATGCTGTACTTGCAAATAAAAAGCCTGAAGACTGAGGACACAGCTGTGTATTACTGTGCAAGAGATTCACAGTTAGACAAAACACTGAAGTGCTGTACAAAAACTATTCACACAAGAGTTTTACAGTAAACATTTTATAATAAAACTTAATAAGGAACTTTTTAACATGCTGCTTGAAATGCCTAAAATACTTGCTCATAGAAGTCAATAAATGAATAAAAGCTATGTGATGTTAATAAAAATAAATGAGATAAGACGTCACCAGTTTAAACTACTGTCTTGTGGGCCATCCTCATGATACGAATCCCATGTCGACAAATATTGAAAAACACTTGATAAAATAAAGTTTAGGCAGTTAAATGCATCACATCTGCTCTATTTCTGGTTTGCTCTGTCTGGATATGGTTTTATTAAAGATTTAACATACATTTTCCTTTGCATTAAAATGATACAAATTCTAGTGAATTACAAGTGTACAGTATCCACACATGATAAGTGCATTGAGTGGTTTGTCCTGTCCATCACTGATAATGGACAAACAGCTCACATTGACAGACTAATGAACAACTTCACCATCTCTAGAGACCTTATCAAGAAAACATTACAGAAAAATAGTCTGCAGACTGAGGAAACAGCTGTCTATCCCTTTCCAACAAACGCAGGTTCTATTTTTTCTTTTTGCAAAGTTGAGGTGCAATGCAAATGAAGATAGCATCCTTGTCATATTAACAAACCAACAGCTACTTTTCAAGTGCTCTCTTTGTCATTTTATTAGGTGAATCGCAAATATAGCCGTGATTTCAATTATGGTCACATTATATCTCTTGATGTTGACGACTGCCATGTCCTGTAAGTATATTCTCTGCATAAATCAACTCTGCATACATTTTTTATAGCATAAAAAACACATAATCACAATGATTGGAAAACTTTGTGTCTGTTCACAGGTATTGACTCACAGATTGTTCTCACACAGTCAGAACAGTCAGTAGTTGTGGCTCCAGGTCATTCCCATAAACTGACCTGTGCCTGCAGTGGGTTCAGTCTGAGTGGCACTAACATGTTCTGGATCCGTCAGGCACCTGGGAAAGGACTTGAATGGATTATTTATTATTATTCAGATTCATATAAGAGCTCAGCTCAGTCAGTTCAGGGCAGATTCACAGCATCTAAAGACAGCTCTAATTTCTATCTGCATATGAACCAGCTGAAGACTGAAGACACTGCTGTGTATTACTGTGCAAGAGATACACTGTGGAAACTGTAATACAGGCAGCTGTTCTGAAACCATGAAGTATAGGAGGAGTCACTAAATAATCAATCTCTCATATCTCCTAACCATATGTCTTCCACAAGGGGTCACCCTTTACTGAAACTATATTTACCCCATAAATCAATCCTTAGTCCAGTTAAACCACATTCATTCAATAGGATGTTTTCTACACCAATCCTCTCCTTTTCTTACTTTATTTAATATATATTTCTTTATTTTGTCAACTTAATTTTCTAACATCCCAAATGTGTGTCTATTATAAAAGGTGTTTTAGCGCCATTTAAAGTTTTAGGAAAACTAAACAGATACTTTACATGAAACACTGAATAATATTAAATGCATACCCTGAAAATGAAATATATTTGCACAACAGAAGTTAAAATGACAACTGCCCGAGGATGAATTATGCTTTGAAAAGTCATTGCCCTTCAGTCAACTGTACCAGACACACATGTAGTATGTAACATGATTATGTGCTTTAAGACACATGCCGTCAGTAATTACAGTCAATATCAAATAATAACACACAATGAATAAATGAACAGTACAAAGATTTACTTAGCTGAAAATACTGTAACTTTGCACATGAACCAAATTTTTTCTTGTGCCTTCTGTAATTGTTACTGCATTAAACAAACCGCATTCAACCCAGATGCAAATTTTAGGGAGGGTCAATGTCTCACCTCCTTCAAAAGATTAAAAACTGAATCCTGAATTGCAGTTTGTGCCTAAAACTAAACCTTGTTTAAACAACATCAGTGTAATTTTAACTGTTTTACAGTGTCAGCTGTTCATTGTGATGGAAATACTACAGTATGGAATTCTACTGATGATTATTTCATGTGAGAAATTCGTACTTGTTCTGTATTAATGATCTGTTCGACAATACAACATCTAACATTATTTTTGAATGTTTTTTAGCTGTTAGTTGTCAGTCATTGACGTCCTCTGATTCTGTGATGAAGAAACCTGGAGAATCAGTCACTCTGTCCTGCACTGTGTCTGGATTCTCTATGAGCAGCTACTACATGGGCTGGATCCGTCAGAAACCACACAGTGGACTGGAATGGATTGGTTATATAGACAGTGGCACTGGCACTGCTTTCGCGCAGTCTCTGCAGGGTCAGTTCTCCATCACTAAAGACACCGGCAAAAACATGCTGTACTTGCAAATAAAAAGCCTGAAGACTGAGGACACAGCTGTGTATTACTGTGCAAGAGATTCACAGTTAGACAAAACACTGAAGTGCTGTACAAAACTATTCACACACAAGAGTTTTACAGTAAACATTTTATAATAAAACTTAATTAGGAACTTTTTAACATGCTGCTTGAAATGCCTAAAATACTTGCTCATAGAAGTCAATAAATGAATAAAAGCTATGTGATGTTAATAAAAATAAATGAGATAAGACGTCACCAGTTTAAACTACTGTCTTGTGGGCCATCCTCATGATAATGAAATCCCATGTGCACAACAAATATTGAAAAAACACTTGATAAAATAAAGTTTAGGCAGTTAAATGCATCACATTTGCTCTATTTCTACCAGCTCTGCCTGGATATGGTTTTATTTAAGATTTAACATACATTTTCCTTTGCATTAAAATGATACAAATTCTAGTGAATTACAAGTGTACAGTATCCACACATGATAAGTGCATTGAGTGGTTTGTCCTGTCCATCACTGATAATGGACAAACAGCTCACATTGACAGACTAATGAACAACTTCACCATCTCTAGAGACCTTATCAAGAAAACATTACAGAAAAACCCAGTCTGCAGACTGAGGAAACAGCTGTCTCATCCCTTTCCAACAAACGCAGGTTCTATTTTTCTTTTTGCAAAGTTGAGGTGCAATGCAAATGAAGATAGCATCCTTGTCATATTAACAAGCCAACAGGTACTTTTCAAGTGCTCTCTTTGTCATTTTATTAGGTGAATCGCAAATATAGCCGTGGATTTCAATTATGGTCACCTTATATCTCTTGATGTTGATTTCCATGTCTTGTAAGTATATTCTCTGCATAAATCAACTCTGCATACATTTTTTATAGCATAAAAACACATAATCACAATGATTGGAAAACTTTGTGTCTGTTCACAGGTATTGACTCACAGATAGTTGTCTCACACAGTCAGAACAGTCAGTAGTTGTGGCTCCAGGTCATTCCCATAAACTGACCTGTGCCTGCAGTGGGTTCAGTCTGAGTGGCACTCGCATGCACTGGATCCGTCAGGCACCTGGGAAAGGACTTGAATGGATTATTTATTATCATTCAGATTCATATAAGAGCTCAGCTCAGTCAGTTCAGGGCAGATTCACAGCATCTAAAGACAGCTCTAATTTCTATCTGCATATGAACCAGCTGAAGACTGAAGACACTGCTGTGTATTACTGTGCAAGAGATACACTGTGGAAACTGTAATACAGGCAGCTGTTCTGAAACCATGAAGTATAGGAGGAGTCACTAAATAATCAATCTCTCATATCTCCTAACCATATGTCTTCCACAAGGGGTCACCCTTTACTGAAACTATATTTACCCCATAAATCAATCGTTAGTCCAGTTAAACCACATTCATTCAATAGGATGTTTTCAGTACACCAATCTTCTCCTTTTCTTACTCATGATACTTAATATATATTTCTTTATTTTGTCAAATATTTTCTAACATCCCAAATGTGTGTCTATTATAAAGTTGTTTTAGTTAAATTTATCACATTGCTCTAAAACTGGTACTCTTCTGATAAATACTGAATAAGATTTAAATGCATAACCTAAAAATTAAAATGATATAAATTGCACAAGTGAATTACAAGTGTACAACTGCCACAGGATGATTAGTGCTTTGAGTGGTTTGTCCTTCCATCACTGAACTGTACCAGACAAACATGTCACATTGACATGATTATGTGAACACACTTCACCAGTAATTACAGTCAATATCAAGAAAACATTACAATGAATAAATAGTCTACAAAGATTTACTTAGGAAAATACTGTAACTATCCCATGAACCAAATTTTTCTTGTGTTCTATTTTTTCTTTTTGCATTAAACAAACCGCCCATTCAATGCAGATGCAAATTTTAGGGATCAATGTCTCACCTGGATTAAAAAACTGAATCCTCAAGTGCTCTCTTTGTGCATAAAATTACCTTGTTTAAAACAACATCAGTGTAATTTCAATTGTTTTACAGTGTCATCTGTTGATTGTGATGGAAATGCTACAGTAAGGAATTCTACATGAAATTATTTCATCTGCAGAAATTTTTTATTGTTCTGTAAAAATGATCTGTTCACAATGAACATCTAACATTATGTTTTCACAGGTTTTTACTCACAGTTAGTTGTCAGTCATTGAGAACAGTCAGATTCTGTGGCTCCAGGTCCTGGAGAATCAACACTCCTGTGCCTGCACTGTGTTCAGTCTGAGTGAGCACTACTACATGGGCTGGATCCGACAGGCAACTGGGAAAGGACTGGAATGGATTGGTTATTATTATTCAGATTCATATAAGAGCTTTACTCAGTCTCTTCAGGGCAGATTCTCCATCTAAAGACACCGCAGCTCTAACATGCTGTATCTGCAAATGAACCAGCCTGAAGACTGAGGACACAGCTGTGTATTACTGTGCAAGAGATACACAGTGACAAAAACACTGAAGTGCTGTTCAAAAAACTATTCCATGAGAGTTTTACAGTAGTCATTTTATAATAAAACTTAATGAGGAACTCTTTAACATGCTGCTTGAAATGCCTAAAATACTTGCTCATAGGGGTCAATAAAATGAATAAAAGCTATGTGATGTTAATAAAAAGCTAAATGAGATAAATGTCACCAGTTTAAACTACTGTCTTGTTAAACCATCCTCATGATAATGAATCCCATTTCGACAAATATTGAAAACACTTGATAAAATAAAGTTTATGCAGTTAAAAATGCATCACATCTGCTCTATTTCTGGTTTTGTCAGTCTGGATATGGTTTTATTTAACATTTATTATGTGTTCCTTTTAAATTAAAATGATACAAATTACAGTGAATAACAAGTGTACACAATCCATCTGATAAGTGCACATACTGTTTGTCCTGTATCACTGATAATGGACAAACAGCTCACATGACAGACTAATGAACAACTTCACCATCTCTAGAGACCTTATCAAGAAAACATTACAGAAAAATAGTCTGCAGACTTTTAGGAAACAGCTGTCAGATCCATTTCCAACAAACGCAGGTTCTATTTTTTTCTTTTGCAAAGTTGAGGTGCAATGCAAATGAAGATAGCATCCTTGTCATATTAACAAACCAACAGCTAATTTTCAAGTGCTCTCTTTGTCATTTTCATTAGGTGAATTCTAAATATAGCAGTGATTTCAATTATGGTCACCTTATATTCTTTGATGTTGATATTACTGCCATGTCCTGTAAGTATATTCTCTGCATAAATCAACTCTAACTACAATTTTTTATAGCATAAAAACACATATCTTGTTTGATTTTAAAACTTTGCAGATTGTGTTCAGTCATTGACTCAGTCAGATTGTTCTGATGTTGAACAGTCTGTAGTTGTGGCTCCAAACTCATTCCATAAACTGACCTGTGACTGCAGTGGGTTCAGTCTGAGTGGCTTGGATGCAGATCCGTCAGGCACCTGGGAAAGGACTTGAATGGATTATTTATTATTCAGATTCATATAAGAGCTCAGTGCTCAGCAGTTCAGGGCTCACAGCATCTAAAGACAGCTCTAATTTCTATCTGCATATGAACCAGCTGAAGACTGAAGACACAGCTGTGTATTACTGTGCAAGAGATACACTGTGGAAACTGTAATACAGGCAGCTGTTCTGAAACCTGAAGTATAGGAGAGTCACTAAATAATCAATCTCTCATATCTCCTAACCATATGTCTTCCCACAAGGGGTCACCCTTTGAAACTATATCACCCCATAAATCAATCCTTTACATTAAACCACATTCATTCAATAGGATGTTTTCTACACCACTCCTGTTTTCTTACTTTATGTTATCCTATATTTCTTTATTTTGTCAACTTACTTTTCTAACATCCCAAATGTGTGTCTATTAAAGGTGTCAGCTTTAAAGTTTTAGGAAAACTAAACAGATATGTAAATGTAAATACTGAATAATATTAAATGCATAACCTGAAAATGAAATACATTTGCACAACAGAAGTTAAAATGACAACTGCCGAGGATGAATTATGCTTTGAAAAGTCATTGCCCTTCAGTCAACTGTACCAGACACACATGTAGTATGTAACATGATTATGTGCTTTAAGACACATGCCGTCAGTAATTACAGTCAATATCAAATAATAACACACAATGAATAAATGAACAGTACAAAGATTTACTTAGCTGAAAATACTGTAACTTTGCACATGAACCAAATTTTTTCTTGTGTCTTCTGTAATTGTTACTGCATTAAACAAACCGCATTCAACCCAGATGCAAATTTTAGGGAGGGTCAATGTCTCACCTCCTTCAAAAGATTAAAAACTGAACCCTGAATTGCAGTTTGTGCCTAAAACTAAACCTTGTTTAAACAACATCAGTGTAATTTTAACTGTTTTACAGTGTCAGCTGTTCATTGTGATGGAAATACTACAGTATGGAATTCTACTGATGATTATTTCATGTGAGAAATTCGTACTTGTTCTGTATTAATGATCTGTTCAACAATACAACATCTAACATTATTTTTGAATGTTTTTTAGCTGTTAGTTGTCAGTCATTGACGTCCTCTGATTCTGTGGTGAAGAAACCTGGAGAATCAGTCACTCTGTCCTGCACTGTGTCTGGATTCTCTATGGGCAGCTACTGGATGGGCTGGATCCGTCAGAAACCACACAGTGGACTGGAATGGATTGGTTATATAGACACTGGCACTAGCACTTATTTTGCTCAGTCTCTGCAGGGTCAGTTCTCCATCACTAAAGACACCGGCAAAAACATGCTGTACTTGCAAATAAAAAGCCTGAAGACTGAGGACACAGCTGTGTATTACTGTGCAAGAGATTCACAGTTAGACAAAACACTGAAGTGCTGTACAAAAACTATTCACACAAGAGTTTTACAGTAAACATTTTATAATGAAACTTAATAAGGAACTCAATTTCCAACAAATCCATAAAATACTTGCTCATGGAAGCCAATAAATGAATAAAAAGTATGAACTGTTATTATGAAGACAAATTAGACAAGACATCACCTGACCAATTAAACTACTCTCTTGTGGGCCATCCTGATGATATGAATAAAAATAATGTTTAGGTAGGTAAATGCGTCACATCTGCTCTATTTTAGATGACTATGATGCAGAATAATAAAGGAAAATCCGCATGCAAACATACATTGCCCCTCCCTGTTCAACTTAAATAGCACTCACACATCTATCTCCAACCACAAAAGTTGTTTGACTTTGTTGCATCACGTTCCTGATTTCACAACAAGATCATGAATATTGTGTCTACACTTGTTTTTGTTTGCTCTAACAGAATGTAAGAAGGACTCCTGAAACTCTTACTTATTTATGTTTAATGTGCTAAATTTCAATGTGTAATTGTTCATTTTCCAGACTGTTGGTGTCAGACCCTGATTCAGTCTGAAGCAGTGCTCATCAAACCAGGGGAATCTCACAGACTTACCTGCACAGCCTCTGGGTTTGGTGGTGATTATGGGATGTCCTGGATCAGACAGGCACCAGGTGGAGGTCTGCAGTGGTTGGCATACATCTCTGGTGGTGGTACTACACACTATTCTTCGGCTGTTCAGGGACGGTTCACTATCTCTAGAGACAACAACAAGAAGCAGATGTATTTACAAATGAATAATATGAAGAATGAAGACACTGCTGTATATTATTGTGCAAGAGAGCCACAACGACAAATAACACTTTAGTACTGTACAAAAACTAAACACAATAACAAATGATCATATTCATACTTGATTAAAAAACACAACATCCTTACAAACTTTAATACAATTGGTTAGGAATAGGATGATACCTTCACAGAAAATATACTTTTAGTTAAAAATGTAAAATCAACATCCTACATCCTATATGATATTATTGCAAATCTTGTATGCATCATAATCATTTCCCTGTTTTTAACACTTTATAACCACTTATAAAAGCTCCTCAATGCATATACAGGCCAATTCACACCGATCTGACAAATAAAAGCAAGCAGCAACAAACTTGTTTGTTGGCGTTTGTTGTTCACTGAATCAGTGCCAATTGGCCCTATAAGGTAATTTAGAGAAAAAGCTGATTAACTTGTTTACATTTGTTTAAAATCTTTATGATAAATTATATTTTAATTTATACAACATATATAAAAACTTTATCCTTCCTTTGAAATGTGTTAATAAAATGATTAAATTATCAAAATAGTTAAAATATTTTATATAAAGATAATAATTTTTTTGGAAAGTTTTCAGAATACTAGTGATAATGTAGATACATCTACAAGTCCAGGAATATGATCAGATGAGTAGCATGAGTGACAAACATTTACTATCTGATCTTTTTACTCTATGCAAATTTCTGCAGTGTCTCCACCTCTAAATGTGCTTTATAGAGCACTCTGTGTGTTATTGATTTCATAGAGAAGAAAAAGAGATTTCCAGCAGAAATGATGTTCTCTACGTGTTCATTACTGCTACTAGTGGCAGCCATAACCTGTGAGTGTCTTCATCAGGTAACATGAAAGAAATGTTTGGACAACAGTACTGTAACTTGTCTCCTCTATGTGTTTTCTTGTTCTCTCTCTCTGACAGGTGTGGAATGTAATATTGTTCTCACTCAGCAGAACTCTATTAATCTGCAGCCAGGAGAGTCTTTGGTTCTCACATGTAAGGTTTCTGGCTATTCTGTTACTGATGACAGTTACGCAACAGCCTGGATACGGCAACCTGCAGGAAAACCTGTTGAGTGGATCATGCACATATGGGGAGGTGGGAGTGTAACCAAAAAAGACTCACTGGCAAATAAATTCAGCATCTCAAAAAATGACGCAAGTAGCACAGTGACTCTTCAAGCACAAAGTGCACAGACCGAGGACACGGCTGTTTATTACTGTGCCAGAAGACCACAGCAAAAGAAAACAGCTCAGGCTCTGCACATAAACCACAATCTATACTCATTGTCTGTGTAAATAATACTCATTCTAGACTATAATACATACTAATTATGTGTTGTAAGTTTTTCCCTGCAAAGGCAGGACTGAATTTTTAATTATTTGATATTAGTTTTTTTGAATCTGAGTATCTGTTGGTAAACAGATAACAGTTAGTGGTTCTGATCTCCAGCCATCAACTCACTTCTCTCAATCCACAGATCACACTGCTATAACAAGCCAAGGTTAATGTGGAGAAATTGTTTCTGTCAATTTCTGTTGCATGGTTAAGCATGACGTTTGTAACTCCACTGTTTTAGTTTCATTTTGCACAAACTGCTCGACAAATGTATTAATGCTGGGCGTTCAAACAAAAGTAACGAACACTGTAAATTGTTAAAATGATAACGTACAGAATAGTATAGTTGCAGTGCTGCATTTACACCAGAGGAGGGAGCTCTTTAGTTAACTTTAATATCAGATATGACCCTTTTTAGTACTTAATTTGTTACCTATTATTAGCTTTTTAAAAATTAATACTATTACATTACTAATTTAATTTGATGATTTAATTTAATTTGTTCCTATAGCCAGTTTGGTAACTTTTATTTATATAAAAGTAAATATATAATACAATAAAATAATACAATACAACACAGTGTCAGAAAATGAAATCCCAGTAAATCAATTTAACTGCTTATAATAGCAGTTTCAATACAAATGGGTAGGCTACATATTAGTACCTATATTGATAGTTCAAATGTACATATTGATACCTCAAAAATTCACATCTGTACCTAAATCGTACATATTAGGACCTTTATAAAGGGTGCGGTCCCGGTGACAGCTTCATTACCATTAGCAGTATCATCTCAGTGGTACTATAAACTCCTCCTCGAGAGAGATCATATTTTACCAACAAAGGCAGACTATGCAAATGCACTTGCTTTAACTATATAACAGTCAAATTCAGCCCTGTCACATCTCCAATGAACTACTACAATTAATGTTTTAACTATGGGGTCGACAAACATTTGGCATTTTATCTTAATTGCCATTTTAACTCATCAAGGTATTTTTATTATTTGTTCATTTTTATTAGCTAAGAGCCATTTTAATATATTGTCAAAAGCACTGAGTTGATGTGATTTATGTCTTTTATTTTACAGGTATCAGAGGTGATGAGATCAGATTAGATCAGTCACCTGCTGTGATAAAGAAACCTCAGGAAACAGTGAAGATCTCCTGTAAAATATCTGGTTTTGACATGACAGACTACTGGATGCACTGGATCAGGCAGAAACCAGGGAAAGCTCTGGAGTGGATTGGAGCAGTTGACAATGATGATGTTGAATATGCAGACTCAATGAAAGATCACTTCACTTTGAGTGAGGATGTGTCTGCAAGTACACAATATCTTGAAGCCAAGAGTCTGAGAGAAGAGGACACTGCTGTTTATTACTGTGCTCGAGAGACACAGTGACGAGATCTGATCAAGCAGCTTTACAATAAGCAACGAGACAGAACAAGCCCACTTTATTAGACTCTAAACAGCATTCTGATTATCATTATTGACTATTTGTATTTATTGCAGAAATACTGCTGTTATGATCACAATCAAAGTTCAGTACTGATTACAATATTTTATTTTTCTGTTTACTGTACAGGGATATTGGTTAGCAATCAATTCCATAGCAAATCAATTTCTGATTTCTGTTCTTTTTTCATTTAATTTTTATTCTGTAATTTTATCTTTATCTCTTCATCTCAAAAAACTAGTAACACTGAAAAACTGTTGCTGTTTACCCAACACATACAAACAATCATATCTACATCACATGCACATCTGCTCATCATGCTTGCCGCAACTGATGTTAAGACTTCCTAAAATAACAACCTGAACCAAAACATGTACAGTACAAAACTTTTATTCCAGAATGCTTGCAACAAAAACAGTTCAAAACAAAGGCAGCACAGTGTCACAGTTTCTACCCATATTCAAGACACAGTGCCAGTAGATAAAGCCTTACATATTGTAAATAGTGAACAATGTTCTGGCCATGACAAGAATGCTTTGACATTTAATGTGATTCTTTAATTAAGAATGGACTTGAACAGAACATAATTGTATTACTGTGAAAAATATTGTATAAATGTGCAAGGTGATGCCAAGTGGGCTTGGATGATTTGGTCTGACTTCCCTTTAAATCACGAAAGACGCTGGAGGGCAGGCTATGCAAATATAAATTTACAAAATTATCCTTCCTATAAAGTCAATGCTAAAATCTATATTTTACATCATTTCTGTTCATGTGGTTGTCAGTGAGGTTTTCTAAATCTCTGAAGAAATGGTCCCAAAAATGTTCTGTTGTTTGTTAACACTGTTAGTTATGATGTATAGTAAGTAAGATTTGTTTTGGTGTGTGTATGCAATTACATAAATAGATTGTTATGTAATGATGCTAAACAATTTCAGACTACATGTAAAATATTTTCATTGTTTATAATTATTGAAATTTGCTCTAAACTCTCATTTCTTTTATCTTATAGGCTGTGATGGTCAGACGCTGACAGAATCTGAGCCAGCCACAATCAGACCCGGGAACGACCATAAACTGACCTGCACTTTCTCAGGGATTGCTGTTGACAGTGCACATATTTCATGGATAAGACAAGCTGAAGGCAAAGGGCTCTCCTGCCCTCCTGTGTTTTTCTCTTTCTCTCTGTTTTTCTCTCTCTGCCTGTAGGTAGGAGTTATTGGCTGCTTTGGCTGCTAATCATTATTCATGACGACATGACGCCCCGCCTATTTGCTGACGCGCCAGGGTTATTTAAGGAAGGGATTTCATAATGTTTGGGGTGCGCCAGGCCACCGCACCTCGTGCTTCGACACGGCTAGTTGCTTTGGGCAGCTTTTGATTGTGAAACTCACTATGGGGCAGTAGCCTATTGTGTTGAGGGTTCCCCTCCTTGTTTGTTGTTTACTTAGGTTAATTTATGTTATGTTAGCCTAGGTTTTGAGTGTTGCACCGCTTTTGTATTTTTGTTTATAGATTATTATAGTTTAGCTAGGGCGTCGTAAACGCTGAAGACTTCGGTTTTATTTCTACATTTTCTTTTGTTAGTAGGTTAGTGATTAGTTTAAGGATTGTTTGTTTTTGTTTATTTCTTTTATTTTGGTGACACTCTTGTTAAAGGAATATTATTTGTTGTTATTGTTGTTATTTCTCTTTTTCTTGCTCCTTTGTTTCAATTTCTAAATCATTGGAAAAACAAAGTAAATTCTTGTTTCCTAAAGCAAAGCAATTCTGTTTTTGGCGTATTTAATTTGCACCACACCTGGTAACAGTAGTCTTGCCTAAGTGTTGCGAGTAGCATCCCTTTTTAACACCACAAAACCGTAACAATGGATTTCTCATATTTCAGCTCCAAGTGGCAGTAGCAAATATTACTCTAAAAGTGTTGAGGGACGATTTACCATCTCTAGAGACAACAGTAAACTGCAGGTGTATCTCCACATGACAAATCTACAGACTGAGGACACTGCTGTGTATTACTGTGCCCGAGAAACACAGTAACACAAGATGCTGATGTGAAGCACATAAACCTAATGTTATTTGGAGGAACTGTACAATGACAATTTAACCACAACATGCTTAACAATTTAATGGTCTAATAATAAATTACAGAACAGTATTGTGTTTGTGTATTTGTGTATGAAGGTTCTTCTAAATAGACACACATTTTTACATAGTTTGTACCCACTCTTAATAGACATAAACATGAACTGAATATTCCAGAAATGCAACTTGAAATCAGAAATGAGAGAATATGTAAGAATATGTATGTTCATATTTTATTAATTATGCCTTTGACTGCAGAAGGTGAGCTACAGAAACAGATGTGAACAATATGCTTTAATAAACTTGTTACATGTGTTTGTATGTACATCTATACATTCCACTGCAGCTGTGTAAACTTACAACTACACCTTCATTTATTATGAATATTTTCTGAATAATAACAAATTATGCAAATAAATTACGATATGCAAATGTTCACCATCAGCAAATGAAATATGACCGTCAGTTTACTCTACAAGAGTACAAGAGTAGTTCACAAACACTTTATTCGGCTAATGTAGAGGTTGTGTGGATGACCTTTCTTAATCTGATATTAATCATGAATCAAATGCTTTTAATTTTTTTTGCCGCTTTGCCATGTAAGTGGATCTATTCAGTCATATAAGTACAGAAGAAATGCTTTAAGTTAAGAACAGTTAAGAAACAGATGATGAGATAATATGGACTGACTTTCAGATTATGTTACTATTTTTTTCAGGTGTTCATGGCATCTCACTGACCTCGTCTCCAGCACAGATTAAAACTCCTGGTGATTCAGTGAGGGTGTCCTGTCAGATCTCAGGTTATGCTCTCAGTGACTATGGCACAGCATGGATCAGACAGACTCCTGGAAAAGCAATGCAGTGGATCGGGATCATATGGGGTGGCGGATCAATAGACTCTGGAAATTCCTTCAAGAGTCGGTTCACTATTTCTAGAGACACCAACCGTAATGAGTTGTACTTAGATATCAGCAGTCTGCAGATTGAGGACACAGCTGTGTATTACTGTGCAAAGACTGCCACAGTAGCTCAGCTGAGGGGGAGAAAGTAACAAAAACACATCCACAGTTTATCCCAGTGCAAAGTGTCCACACAATACTTCTTTACCTGCTTTGAATGATGTTCAACATCTAAACCCTAAACCTAAAGTTTAAATTATTCCTGATCAATTGATTGAATGCTCATTTAGACTACACAAACACCACATTACAAAAAGTTCTCCATTGCACCAAAAGAGGGCGTTCTTTTGCCTCCATGAATTAAATATCAAACATGGCCTGTGTCGTCATATTTTGGCTTATCTTTATGAGTAACATCTCAGTAACTCCTCCTCATTTGCATTAGAATAATCGTCAAGCTGTACCAGGTCAAAGAGGACAGTCCATGCAAATGCACTTGCTTTAACTCTATAAAAAAACAATCTAACATCTAATTCTGCCCACTGTTCACATGTGCAATTAACTAAATTAATATTTTAACCATGGGGTGCACAAAGATTTGGCATTTTATCTTTTTTGTGATTGTAACTCAGAAAGGTAATTTTACCGTCTCTGTATTTTCATACAAACATTTTAATATATTGTCAGAAGCTCTGGGTTGATGTGATTTATGAATTTTTTTTACAGGTATTAGAGGTGATGAGATCAGATTAGATCAGTCACCTGCTGTGATAAAGAAACCTCAGGAAACAGTGAAGATCTCCTGTAAAATATCTGGTTTTGACATGACAGACTACTGGATGCACTGGATCAGGCAGAAACCAGGGAAAGCTCTGGAGTGGATTGGGAGAGTTAACTCTGGCAGTGGTGGTGTTATATATGCAGACTCAATGAAAGATCACTTCACTTTGAGTGAAGATGTGTCTGCAAGTACACAATATCTTGAAGCCAAGAGTCTGAGAGAAGAGGACACTGCTGTTTATTACTGTGCTCGAGGGACACAGTGACGAGATCTGATCAAGCAGCTTTACAATAACTGTGAACTCTAGTGGGGAATTACTAATATTATTGAATATTATTGTGGGAATAGGGTTATAATGATAAAATCTGTCTGTTTTTTTGCCTCAAACTAGTTTAGAAGTGTATATGTAATAATGACTACATTCACATTTTTTAAAATTTAGAATATTGGTGAGAAAACAAATCTATGAAACAGTAAATCTATCTGTATATATATATATATATATATATATTTTTTTTTATTTTATTATCATAGTTCTGAAATTATGGCACCCATATCTCTGCAGTTCCATGCCATGAAATAACAATTTATACAAATGTGTTTTGCCTTTAACAGCTGAACAGTTGCACAATATATTTGTCAGTACAATCTTAACTTTCCTGATCCTGATTTCTCAGTAATAACACAATCACTTGCTACTTCTCCAGCACATTCCTGGAATACAAACACTACCTGCTCTATTTTACTTACAGACCTTTTGTCATATCCTCCTCAAAATACCACATACAACTAATGACCACACACAAAAAACACACACCACATCAGTTGGATCAAACATCCAACACCTGCTACAAGCCTGCCAATAACAATACACAACCTAACAAATATGTAAACAGTAGAAAGATTTTATTTTTAAATGTTTAGCCTATGCAAACGTAACATTACATGCATCTTTCCCATCACATCATCTGTTTATCGTAGTGGCACTGGCTGCGATTAAGACAAAACATTTACTAAACACTATTATAGACAGATATCTCCCTCCTTTACAGATGTCTGAATCAAGAGTAAAGACAATCTTATCTACTGTTTAAAATAACCAAAAGTGAATGTAATTTTATCTTCTTTTATCACTTTTTATATTTTGTATATAATTTTTAACCACTTTATTATCTTTCATGAACTTTAGTAAGACAGTATAAGAGTAGAACTGCAATCTTTAGGCTTCCAGAAAGCATAGTATAATTTATAATAATTGTATAATAATATTACATAGAAATCTTATCATTAATAGAAATGTTTAGGTTATTTTAAATGTTTAAAAGTTACACATATGCAAAGCTGTATGAAAATGAAGGGAGGAAGGAAGGGAGTGGCAGTGTCACTGAAACTCCCTATAGACATAATATAAACAGAACCATCAGTCAGTGTTTGTGCCTACAGCTGCAGTTTAACTTCTTGTTGATTTACTGTATAGCTTCTCTTGATTTGACAGTTTCAGTTTAACAATAAAAAATGTTCAAGTTTGGAGTTTTGCTGATGGTTATTTCATGTGAGAAAATGATTTCACTTCTCTGGATTATTACTTTCATGTCACTTTTTTTAATATTCTAACATTCATTTATTTCAGATGTTAGTTGTCAGTCATTGACGTCCTCTGATTCTGTGGTGAAGAAACCTGGAGAATCAGTCACTCTGTCCTGCACTATGGATTCTGGATTCTCTATAAGCAGCTACTACATGGACTGGATCCGTCAGAAACCACACAGTGGACTGGAATGGATTGGTTATATAGACACTGGCTTAAGTGCATATTTTGCTCAGTCCCTGCAGGGTCAGTTCTCCATCACTAAAGACATCAGCAGAAACATGCTGCTTTTAGAGATAAAAAGCCTGAAGACTGAGGACACAGCTGTGTATTACTGTGCAAAAGATTCACAGTTATAGAAAAAATTACAGGGCTGCACAAAAACTATTCATGCATGTAATAACTGAATGCCTGACAGCAACAGAACTTCCCATTCAATAAACTATTTTTGTTATTTAAACAAGCAAACACAAACTAACATATAAACTATCATTATCTTAAATTAACACATTTTTATGCCTTGGTATGTTTAAGGAATGTTTAAAGTAATCACCATTAAGCCCACAATGAGAAAAAAGGAAAGGTAGCACTGTACATTTTCATTAGCCTAGGTGTTGTGACTATAATGATCAGACACAATTCAGTGTTTTAGGCACACAGATAAATGTTAGATAACATTTCCAGGGTGTTCTCTATAATAGTCTCAGGTCTGTTTATTACAATGAGCTCATCTGTATTGTGACCATATGTTTATGGTCAGAAGAACTAAAAAATAAGAAAGTTTTACATTGAGATCCATAACAGTGCTATTTACTTTCCATGCCTAATGTAGATTACTGTCTTAATGAATAATAAATTTAGCTAGCTTTTAGTTAATAAACAGATTAGAAAGACATAGTATGTTCAAAGTTAGCTTTATTTCATTTAAGTAATACTCTTTTTCATGCCGTGTTGCACATGCAAATCCCACTTCCGCCTCTCTCATCCAATCAGCATTAGCAGATTAGCACATAATAGACTTATTAAGCCTTTCTCTGTCCATTACTTGGCATTTCAGCTTTGCCTCTGAGAAATCATGTTCTCTACATTTTTCTTCCTGTTGAAGCTGGCAGCTTTAACACGTGAGAGTCTTTATACTAACACTGATATTAGCTGTTAAGGACAGTCACTACAAAAGTCTCACACACTATGTAATTTATTCAGTCTTATTTCAGATGAAGGATTTTTAAACAACTTCACTTTCTTTTCAGATGTGGCGTGTGGAATTGAGCTCAGCCAGCCAGATTCAGAGATTGTTAGACCTGGTGGATCATTGACTCTTACATGTACAATATCTGGATATTCTCTCACAGATAATAACTACGCAACAGGTTGGATTCGGCAGCCTGTAGGAAAAACCCTAGAGTGGATTGTTCACATATGGGGTGGTGGTAGCACTTACCAGAAAGATTCATTAAAAAGCAAGTTTACTATTGCAAAAAATCCCTCCAGCAGTACAGTGACTCTGCATGGAAAAAATCTGCAGACTGAGGACACAGCTGTGTATTACTGTGTCCGGTTGTACACATTGTTCCAAGCACACAGACCTCATTACAAAAACATATGAAGATTTTTCCAACCAGGTTTGTAGAGATTTGAATGAAAAGCTATTTGAAAATAGATTGATTGAGACAGTGAATTATTAAATGCACAGCATACAGCATACAATGTAAATATATCACATAAAAGAAAACACCAAATGTAGAGACAAAACCTGTAGAGGGCAGTCTACACACACAATAAATCTGTTGCCTGGTTTTTCATATTTACACATGCTTAAATAATCCAAATTTAGTCTTAGTGGTTAAAAAATAATGGCATATATGAATAATACAAAATCCTACCCTTCATCACGAAAATAAGCAGAATCTATATAAGAAGAGACTCAACTTCCCATACATTTGTTATTTATTTTATTATTTATATCTTGGCAAAAACAAAACATTAGCTACATTACGAAACTGTAATGAGAATGGTTTTAAAGCAGTAATTTACATTTTGTCCCAAAAGGGGAGAGCACAAATCAACCAAGACCCTCCCTTATTCAAATGAAGACTGCAGTACAGGTATATGCTTTGTTCTCTTTATAAATCACACATTTAAAGATTTTTTTGCATGAGGTTGCAGATATCCTAGAGGAAGATGTATCTGAGTTATTTTACCCTTCTGGTGCTGCTTTCATGTAAGTTTAAATCTGCCTACCAATACTTACTGAAATCTCTGATATAATTCTGAATATAAACATTTAATAAAGTCTTTGGTCTAGATGTACATGCTCAGTCACTGACCTCCTCTGGCACTGAGGTGAAGAAACCCGGAGAATCAGTCACACTGTCCTGTAAGGTTACTGGACTCAGTCTTAGCTGGTTGCACTGGATCCGTCAGAAACCATAGAGTGGACTGGAGTGGATTGGGCGAATTGATAGTGGCACTGGCACTATCTTTGCCCAGTCTCTGCAGGGTCAGTTCTCCATCACTAAAGACACAGGCAAAAGCATGGTTTACTTGCAGATAAAAAGCCTGAAGACTGAGGACACAGCTGTGTATTACTGTGCAAAAGAGTCACAGTAAGAGAAAAGACTGCAGAGCTCAACAAAAACGTGTTATGTTTATGAAGCACAGTCAAACATGACTAAAACTTTCTTTTTCACTAAGGTTTTTACTCGTTAGTGTTTGTTGCATTTATTAGACCATGGTTAGAGTAATATCACACTTACATAGGCTACACTGTGAAAAGAAGCTCTGATGGGATTTAAAGGGTATATTGAAGTCTCTAGATGGCGGTGTGACTATGCTAATTGTATTTATTGTGCACATATAAACACATCCACTCTTCCCTGTCTGCAGTCATTTTATAGCATCTTTCCAGTGACAACAGATTAATTGATTATGATGCTGAGAACGATTTTATTGCTAGTACTAACGATTGCTTTGTCATAAGGTTTTGCAACATTTGGCGGTATCCTCAAAATGTGCCATACAGAAAATAATACTTTACACTTTCAACTTCTAAAATCTTTTAGTGATTTAAAATATTATAATTGGATAAAAAGAACACATATTGTGTTGGACAAATGATTTGTGTTTCCTTGTTTATTTATCACACAATCAACACTATGACACATAATTCCATGTGTTAAAATAGACATAACACAAAATGTGTTATTAATTAACGCATCCAAAAATAATTTTGTCAGTGATTCATTCAAACACAGAATTCATAGCTGAATGTAATGGCACAGATATTAACTGTGTGGTGTGAATCTCAGAGTATGTTCCAGGTATCTTTTAGATTGCTACAGTTCTTATGTCTTTATGTAATCCCTGCCTGACTCAATGATGGTGAAATCAGTCTTTTTTTAATCTCAAAGAGGAAGGATTACGCAAACCAAAGCAATGTGTTCTATATAAAAGCATGTAAGCCTTTCATGCAGAAGTGTGTCTGCATCTAAACAGAAAATACAATTAAGAATGGAGCTGAGTGCCATTTTGATCTATGCCACAACACTCCTGACATTTAAGGGTGAGTTAAACTATTTGACAAAAAAATGTAACTTTTGTAAAAACATTTTTAAATGTTTTTGGTAATGTTTTACAGATTGTGAAGGATATCATCAACTTCTTTCACCTTCACCTGGTAAAATGATTTATTCTTAAATGTATTTCTGTAAAACCAAACATTCCACAAATGTTATTGTTCCTGATATGCTGTTATTATTGTATATGCTTTCATTTATTAGCATTGTGTCAAAAAAAAGTTTTCATTGTGTAAAAATTGAACACTTTTATCAAATCATTCAGGAACAGTGTGAATATTGTTTATTAAAGCAGGATCAATTAAATTTAGCCCAATTAAATGTAGTCCTCCCCATTTTTGTAATATGTTTTGCATCTACCTAAAACCACGTCCTGCACATTTTATATGTCTTCCTCACCTGACACAGACAGTTTATGGCCGTTTCTCAGTAAGCGTTCTTGTCTGTACTTGTGTTCTTGTGAAATGTCATTATTAGCTGCTCAAGTATTGTTACAATTCAAAGTTCACATCTAGCCAAGAATAGTTGCAATCCCCGCATGTGTTCTTGCTCTGCCCCTTTTATCGAGGATGCATCGGTACGTGACTTGTGTGTGAACTCACAGCTATATTACCCAACATGCTGTTAACATGTCGCAAAATGTAGTTTTAAAATATGTATATGGAGAATGTATATGTTTTAAGCTCAAATATGCGGTCAGTATATTTAAAAATGTGATCCAACGTTTTCAGAGACGTGAGTTACAGGCAATCAGCGGACGCTCAGCGATCATGTACCCGCCCATCACAGTTTTATCTTGGCCAGTCCTGCTGAAAATCACCGCTGGCTGCGATGTCACTATTGACAAACAATTAATTTATTTGTGTGTTTGTGCTTTGCTCACATATTGCACTGCACTGTCCATTCTCAAGGAGGGAGGGAGAAATGTAAAAAGACAAAAAACTTTTTACCTTTGTAAAAATTTACCTACCAGACATCTGTTTTTTTTGTTTACTGAAAATTTCAAATGTTCTACACAACAAAACATACATTGTTTTAATTGTAGCTCAAGCACCAACCGTGAGCCTGGTTCCCGTTAAAACTCAGAAAAGTACATTGGTCATGTGTGTTATTGAGGACTTCTACCCCAACAATCTCACTGTACAATGGAAAGTAAATAATACCAAGATGCCACAACAGACTGAAATGGACTACAAACTCAATGAAGAGACAGGTCTTTACACAGCACAGGATCTTTACAGAGTCAGCAGTGACGCATGGAACGAACATACTGACTATACCTGTGAGGTCACACACATGGGCCAAATTAAATCAGAGACGAAAAACTTCAAAGGTAAATAGACATCTGTTGGCTCACTTACTGTCTTTTTCACTCATGTCTCCAAACTTATCTTAGTTCATGCGCAAACCCATAAATTACACACAATTATGACATGAAATCTTTTTTTGTACTCCCCTGTAGCTACGTTTGCACTGACCCTGAAGTCACCAATACAGAGAGATTTATTTGTCTTCAATCAAGTAATCTTGCAGGCTGTTGTTTCTGGTAACGAACGAAAGTCAGTGGAAGATGCTTTGGTGTCATGTAGTGTGGAGGATGAAGATGTAAAGAACATAAAAGCAGGAGATGTCCAATTGTCAACTATCAACTCACAGTTTATGAGAATCCACAATTTCACTGTCGATACAAAGAAATGGTTTGAAGGTAAAATGGTCACGTGCATCATCAGTAACAAAAACATCAAGCAGGAGATCCATTTTAATAAAGGAGGTAAGTCACAAAGGTAAAGAATTCACCATGTGATTGTGTCTCCTGTTTGTTTTACAACTTTTTATCACTTCTTTCCAATTCAGATGCAAAGGAACCCAAAGTTGCCGTTTATGGAAAGTTCTGACAATAACAACCCCACAAGTGTCTCTCTGGTGTGTGAGGTCAACAGCCCTAAACTTGGTGATGTCTATATCATGTGGAGAGTAGGTAATGAAAAATATATAGAAGGCTATACCAGTGCTCCAATCCATCGAGGGGACTCCACATCTGTCCTCAGCATTATTGAAGTGTCTAAAGAAGAATACGAAAAATCCATCGCCTGTGCAGTCAAACACACCAACGCTGAGCAATCGCCAATAATAAGACCAACAACCCAAAGTAAATGTCCTGAATGTCCTATTTGATATTTTTATCAATCTTTGTCTCACTTGAATGGTCTAACATGTTGTAGTCCTAATGCTTTCTTATAGTGTTATATATCTTTGATATTTTGTTGTGTGCTTTTTCCTGTAATATTGCATGTCAGGTGATAAGATAATAAGACTAATATATATTTTAATATTTTACCTATAGGTGAATTTGTGGTATGTGTCACACATTGTGTGTTTTGTCTGTGATCATTGTATCCGTTTATATTCATGCAAACTAATGCTGTCATTTTATTCACTGAAACATAAGATGTTTTTTTTTACAATAAAGTTTCTTGAAAAATGTGTTTTGTGGTTGACTGTTCCTTTCTAAAAATCTAGTCAAAGTTATTGTAGGTATATTATAGGTATATTCGACACTGTGTTTACCGTGAAACAGATTTTCTTCTGAATTTTGACATATATCTAAGTAAAGCTGGACATAAGGAAATCTGGAATATGGAAAAATGTAAGACAGCTTGTATAGTTGGATATTGAAAGCCTGGTCTTTCAACAGTCAGTATAGTCTCAGCTGTTCCCTTTGAAAATGTCCTTATATTTAACCATTTAGGTGCAGATATGCACTCTTAAGGAGAAGAGATGTACATTTTAAAAGGATACCTTCCTGGTAACAGCTTTTGTACAATTGTTCTGAGATTGAAAGCCAAAACATATATGATGCATGTTTTTGAGAATTGTTTTATCTAGTCTGTGTTGCAATGAAATACAAAGATGCTGTGCATTTGTTTTGGTCCAAATCGTTGTACTAAGGCACAGTGATAAAAGTTGAAACAAAACCTTTTGTGACAGTTTAAAATTAGTGAATTGCTACATTTTAGTCAAAATAAACTCACTTTATATAGCACAAACAAGCCTTTGAAAATGTTAAATAGTGTTCATCTGACCTTACAGCAGAGCAAGAAGAGTGAAGAGTTTGTGTTGAAGCGTGCTGCATGAGGAGTATTTGAGGGAGGATGTATCACTGTGTACGGTGGGCTGGGGTGGCCACAGTGAAATGTTTCACTTCATAAACCCCAACCTTAAAAATAACACTGATCGCAGCGTTCCTTAAATTCTGAAGTGTATAATTTCTGTCATTGTTATTTATTTAATTTAATAAGTCAAGTATGAGTATTTAAACATCTACACTCTTTACTCTCGTATGTTTGTCAACAATAAATACATAAGTCCAAACGATCCACAGTCCCACATTTTTGTGGTTCATATTGCTTCCCTCTTTCACAGTTGCAAACTTCATATTAAACATTACACTGTTACATCTACTTTAAATTCACACACACAATGTTTGGTAGCTGGAAAAAATGAATGTAAATAACTTGACATAGGTTATTAACCTATTAATAATTTAGTTTGCTTCTTTATACCTGCTTTATGTTGTTTTGTGACACTTGACATTTAATGATAATAGCTATTGTTTTCACTGCTGTTATCAGCAATACACCTTTTTAGTATAACTTCAGAAAGTATGATAGTAAGCAGTAAAATGAATAACATGGGTCTGATGTCGGTGAAAATTAATGTTTCATAAATAAATAAATATAAAAACCTACTTACATACTTTTTGGATTGATGTGTAATTTGTCAAGAACAACACTGTATAGCTGAGATGATGCAGGCTTTGGTTTTTGCATATGTGTATATCATAGTGTATGGTTGGGTGGCACTGTGATGGCCTGTTTATCTAACAACATCCTAGTAATTTATTTGTTTGATGCACAAATTCCTACTTTGTCTGAATTATAGTACATTTGAGGTATTTTGACCATAACAGAAACATCTTTTTCTCTCTCCACTATTAAAGAAATTCACAAATATGTACTTTCAAAATTAATTATCTGTCCGGTATAGCTGCAATAATGGTGTAGAAAAGTTACTCTGATTAAAAATCTATTCCCATAAGAAAATATTTATTCAGGATGTCCTATAATATTTGGTTGCTGTTCTAACAAGACTGGGAAAAGTGCAAAAGTCATACTGCTTGCTGGAGCTATTTTGGGGTTTAACAGTCTGGCCCTAAACAAACAAAACAGCCTATAAGTAAACTGTCACCTCATTACTGTAGTTAGTAAGTATTTATGCTGGAGTGTATCACTGTGGGGTGGGACGCACAATGACAGAAACTAATACAAAAACCCCAGTGCTATAGGAGTATGTCTCAAAGAAATATTTCAACTCTTGAAATTACTAAAACTGTTTGGTCACTCATATCAAGTCTTTTTAAAAATAATAAATAAATAATAAAATGAAGTAAAATGTAACAAGATTTCATTTGACTAGCTTAATCCAGCTGAAACATATACCCTCAACTATAATTATGTATAACTAATACAGTAAAATATTGATGATTAAAATAATACAAGTAGATATTCCGTTCAAGGGCTTTACAGGTAGGGCTCCTGAATAACACACTACAAAAACTAAAATATTTTATTTATGAAGTATATTCTCTGTCTTTTTCTATTTTCATATCACACTAAACCTTTCTCTGTCTGATGCTCTGTTCTTTGTTATTCTGTTTGAATGGTTTGTCTCTGGGGAAGAGGGTGAAGAGTCTCTGTGCTTCAGTGAACATACTGTACACTTACAACAGCTGCAAACCATTGTAAACTCAAGGAAACTTGATGTCAGACATTTTAATTTATATTAATGACATCAGAAATAAACGACTCATCCGACTTGATGCTATAAATTTAATTTTAAACCCATTTTTCCTACTGCACTAAAATACAGTGTGAAGTGGACAATATTGCTGAATAAGTGTGGAGATCTGGGTGTAGGTTTACATGTATTCATCTCTAAAGTGCTTCTTATCTTAAATGCTCTGTGTGGGTGATTATCAGAGCATAATGTTTCCTAAAGTGTGACCTAACAAGTGTGCTCATCACAACTGATAACTGAAACTATATACTGTAACTATCTACAAAAAGTGATTTGACTCATAGTACAAAACACTAAACAGGCTCCACTTGTAATACAGCTCTAGTAATTTACTCAAAACCTTCTATTTTGGCATTTAGTTTTCTTTAACAAAACCATTGTTTCAAAACAAAAGGTTTTCCATGCATGTACATAAAATCCATAGACAGTTTATACATCCTTTCCCCTACTTATTTTTACTCTTGCTCTTTATTAATTATATATCACCCTTTTATGTATATATGAGGGATTATAGCTGTGTAAACACTACATTTTCTTTTCTGAGAGCATCACTATAAGCCAGCAGATAAGATGCCATTTAAAAACATATCACGAAAATGTAAGAATGGAGCCTTTTTTATCATTTTGGACTCATGTAAAAAAATATAATGAAAGCGATTATCAATGATGTCAATTAGGCAAAATATGCAGTCTGTTTAAAACATGATGTTTAGATGGCTGTTATTTACTACTGTTATGGGGTTCAGGAAGAGATTGAGTCAGCAGGGGGTAATATAAAAAGTTAGGTTTACTGATAAAGTCACAAATAACAGAAAGATCCTCCAAAACTGGGCAGTAGCAAAATCCAACAGAAAGGCATCCAAAAACAGGTAACAAAAACAGCCATTAAATGACAATCCAAAAAAGATAGCAAAATCCACAAACAGGTAACAGGCATAAACCTCCAGGAACAGATAACAGGCATAAACCTCCAGGAACAGGTAACAGGCATAAACCTCCAGGAACAGGTAACAGGCATAAACCTCCAGGAACAGATAACAGGCATAAACCTCCAGGAACAGATAACAGGCATAAACCTCCAGGAACAGATAACAGGCATAAATCACCGGGAACAGGTAATAACGGGTACAAACAGGCAAAAACAACATACGTGAAACAACAATACTAGACAGCGAACTAAACAAAACACAAGGCTTATAAAGTGTCCGTGATCACAGGTGACAGGTGCGGGTGATTACAAGCAGAGAGTTGGTGATAGAAGGCAGGTGTGCGAGGTGAAATGGATTGTGGGAGATTGAGTCCATGAGGAAGTGCAGGGTGAAACTGTGACAACTTCATTATTTTAAGAAACCTGAGCATTTGAGACTTAAGTGTAAATATTAAGTTGTGTAAAAAAACATAATTTTCTGCAATTACTAATAGTGTTACACATGATACATTCGTTTTGAAATTTGGCTTTCAGTTATGAATACAAAGAAAACAGTAAATTTGAGGATGAAGGTTTTTGTACATCAGGTAAAGTTTGACGTCGCACTGTGATGCTTTTGACTACTGGGGGAAAGGCACCCAAGTGACTGTCACAAGTAAGTCCTTCACTTCTTTCACCTGTCTTTATTATAACTGTATATATATTTTATTTAAAACGCTAAAGTCTCAATAAGTCTGCTTGTCTAGATATGAAATGTTTTCATGTCAGGATTAAACATTGTTTCTTCAACGTCCCAAATTTGTCTTTCATAGCACTGTGGCAAAATTTGGGAACAGTAAATATTTATGTTTTTTACATTTAGACTACATTTACAGTTACATTTAGACTATTGGGTTTCATTGTCGTTATCCGTTTTTTATATATACGCAATCATTGTGTTTTTTTACTTTAATCATCAGCTTAAAATAGCTGAAAGCGTTTTCATTTTGACTCAGAGTTATTAGAATCTGTATTAGGAAAATGTAATTGAAAAATGCAATACACAAGCTCAGTAAGTTGCTTACTATAGTCCTCAAATAGATCGTGTTTGTCGATAAGGGTTAAGGGTTTAGTCTGTACTGTACATTCAGTAAATATGAAGAACTAGACTTTTCTGCACTCGATGTCAGCTAATGTAGCGCTGTGATAGTTACTTTGACTACTGGGGAAAAGGCACACAAGTGACCGTCACAAGTAAGACACTAACATATAATACTTTATTATTAAATGTGTATGTACAGTAAATGTGATTTTGTGTTTGTGTATATAGCTAACATCAAAAATTGTGAAATACTCTTAAACGGTCATATCAAAGCGTGTTTGCGTGGCTTTTCAAATGCCGGTGTTATAAAACAGTTTTCTTTTGTTTAACATAACTGAATTTTTATTAAATGTTTATTATAAGTTATGCTTTATAAACGTGTTTAACAGTTAAATCTGTTAATTTCTCAAGTGTTCAATATATTAAATATATAAATCGTGTAGCTAATGCTTTTCGACAGCCCAATATTAAAAACAAACAAAAATCGCACAAATGCATCTTGCAAAAAATTTGGTTGTGTTTATTAACATTTGTTAATTACATTAGCTGAAATGATAGGTGAATATTTCTATAGCATACACCTTAATTAGAGTTCATTTCAACTTTTAATGGATATTATGTTTCTGTTAACATTAGACAATGCAACACAGTGAACTAACATGAAGGAACAATGACCAATAGTTTTTGCAATGTTAGTTCATGTAAAGCATTAACTGATGTTAACCTGATAACTGTCACAGCAGAAACTGAGTATATAGAGAACATGCATGAAATCTCAATTAAAATTTTTAGATTTAAGGCATTTTCAAATTATTAAACAATTTTCAAAAACGTCCTTTATAATATTAGATTATTTTATGTATTTTTTACAGTACAGTAACACTAACTTTTTATTATTTTTTGTTTATGTTTATTGTTATATGAAATCTTTTCACTCAAATTGTATTGGAATTATTTGTTATTTGTTATGAAATTCCACTATGAAATATCAAAATGAATACTGAAATAACATAGGTGTTCCTCCTAAAGAATGGTGACAGTTAACAGGTTAATGAGTGACACCTTACTGGGATATGTTGATGAAAGCATTTACATTCTACATTTAGGCATTTAGCTGACTTTTATCCAAAGCGAAACAAACATTAGGGAGACAATGACAATTGCTTAAAGTCTAGTGTCTCGTGAATTCCTGCCCATTTCATTCTTAATGTTATATTTTAACTGGCTTGAGTAAAGTCTGTATGTACTAGCATGTGGTTTGTTTATTTTTTCAGATACGGACTCCAAACCACCTGTGGTGTTTAAGATGTCTAACTGTAATAGTTCTGATTCTCACACTTTTGGCTGTTTGGCCTCTGGATTTTTCCCTGCCACAGATCTTAGTTTTAAATGGACAGATCAAAGCGGAAAACCCCTGACTGACTTTGTTCAATATCCAACAATAACAACTGAAGAAAATATGCTTAAATTCAGTCATATTACTGTTAGCGAAGATAATCTGAATCAAATCATAACATGTGCAGCAGTGCACCCTTTGAAAACTGTTAGTAAAACATTCAGAAAAGGTAATTAGACATTAATTTTATTTATGTATTTATGCAATTAAATAAGCATGATGAATAGATAAAGCTATTCATCTATAAATTGTAAATTCTATGCTTATAGGTTTCTTATAGGTTTTTTTTTGTTTACTGAAAATTTCAAATGTTCTACACAACAAAACATACATTGTTTTAATTGTAGCTCAAGCACCAACCGTGAGCCTGGTTCCCATTACAACTCAGAAAAGTACATTTGTCATGAGTGTTATTGAGGACTTCTACCCCAACAATCTCACTGTACAATGGAAAGTAAATAATACCAAGATGCCTCAACAGATTAAAATGGACTACAAACTCAATGAAGAGACAGGTCTTTACACAGCACAGGATCTTTACAGAGTCAGCAGTGACGCATGGAACGAACATACTGACTATACCTGTGAGGTCACACACATGGGCCAAATTAAATCAGAGACGAAAAACTTCAAAGGTAAATAGACATCTGTTGGCTCACTTACTGTCTTTCTCACTCATGTCTCCAAACTTATCTTAGTTCATGCGCATACCTATAAATTACACACAATTATGACATGAAATCTTTTTTTTGTACTCCCCTGTAGCTACGTTGGCACTGACCATGAAGTCACCAATACAGAGAGATTTATTTGTCTTCAATCAAGTAATCTTGCAGGCTGTTGTTTCTGGTAATGAACGAAAGTCAGTGGAAGATGCTTTGGTGTCATGTAGTGTGGAGGATGAAGATGTAAAGAACATAAAAGCAGGAGATGTCCAATTGTCAACTATCAACTCACAGTTTATGAGAATCCACAATTTCACTGTCGATACAAAGAAATGGTTTGAAGGTAAAATGGTCACGTGCATCATCAGTAACAAAAACATCAAGCAGAAGATCCATTTTAATAAAGGAGGTAAGTCACAAAGGTAAAGAATCCACCATGTGATTGTGTCACCTGTTCTTTATTTGTTTTTACAATTTTTATCACTTCTTTCCAATTCAGATGCAAAGGAACCCAAAGTTGCCGTTTATGAAAGTTCTGACAATAACAACCCCACAAGTGTCTCTCTGGTGTGTGAGGTCAGCAGCCCTAAACTTGGTGATGTCTATATCATGTGGAGAGTAGGTAATGAAAAATATATAGAAGGCTATACCAGTGCTCCAATCCATCGAGGGGACTCCACATCTGTCCTCAGCATTATTGAAGTGTCTAAAGAAGAATACAAAAAATCCATCGCCTGTGCAGTCAAACATGCCAACATGAATGCTGAGCAATCGCCAATAATGAGACCAACAAGCCAAAGTAAATCTTGTGAAAGTCTTGTTTCTTTTTAAGATAATTGAGAATCTTTTCATGATTAAGTTTTCGTCTTATTTGGTTGAACATGCTTTTGTCCTGTTGCTATCTAGCAATGTTGTGTATCCTTGATTGTTTCGTTGTGTGCTTTTGTCTGAACATTTGTATCACTACTGCATGGGTCAAACACCAATACTAAATTTTACACCCAAAACAGAATACAAATGCTATTTCATCTGAGATGAAAAGATAGTGTAAGACAAATATATTATATCATGATGACCTGTGTAAATGTGTGATACTTGTCTGAAATATGCTGATTGATGTTTTGTCCTGTGCTTATTGTGTTCCTGTTTATTTTAATGGAGTCTATTGACCTTTTCATACTAAATCCAAAACACTTTCTTGCAAGGATGTGTTTTGATGTTGACTGTTTCTTTCTAATTGATGTCTTTTACGTTTCTTTCTCATTTTAAGCAATAAATGTGTGTGTTTGCATGATTTAGTCCAGCATTTATTAGAGGCCTTAAAATCTTGTCATACCGCACTAAAAATCATTTTCACACAGCACACCATAAGTTTATTTTATTGTAAATCCTAAATTACACTTAAATCTAATACTGACAGAGTAAAAAAGTGTATGTTACACTGAAGGTGTAATGTGTATCATATTATTAATCATATTATATTTAAAAAAACATAATCAAAACTTATATTTAAAAATATGCTAAACACATGAACACATGAAGAAACTGGTGTTGTTATTTTAGTTTTTTATGTAAATATTTAAAAAGAATATGAGTATATGCAGTACAAGTTTGTGTCTGTGTGTCTATGTGACAAACTAAAGGTCTAGAAAAATTGATTTAACTTTTACTGTTGGATGATTAAAATATATTATATAGTCTGGACACTGTGTGTACTGTACATACTGTTCATGTACACATATGTGTTTTTTTAGGTGAGCCTCCAGAACCTGAAACAGGTTTCGCATTGAACTGCAATGAAGATGTTATAGAGGAGGATGAATTCAGAAGTCTCTGGTCTACTGCCACCTCATTCATCTTCCTCTTCCTCTTTTCACTGACCTACGGCGCTTTACTCAGCATGTCTAAGGTAATTTAAAGATTATTAGAGTGCAAAGCAATTACATTTAAAAAAGATCCATAGTAGATTACTGTTGTGCACTATACATGAAATACTTTATATTTTTAAAGAATTTAATTATATATTTGTGTTTTATAAGTGTTTTAAAAATAGTACTTATTGTTCTTTTTTAGATGAAGCAGTAAAAAGCAAAGAAGAACTTATTTATTTGTTTTTGACTGATGTTTTGTTGTTTTTGTATTTTCTCGTTTATTTTTTAAGAACTTTCTCTCTCTCTCTCTTGCTTTTTCTGTATTTATTTGTCAGTATGTCATTTTAAAATATGAAAGCTGATTGAGATTGTTGAAATTACATTATTAATGTCTGTGATAGATAAAACCTTGTTTTGTTATTTACTGTAAAATATCAGCAGTTCTATAAACAATCATTTCAGTTTCTTTAGTTGTTCAGAGGAAGTGAGAATGTATGACTGAAAATATGTTTTCTAGAAAAGCTGTCACAATAAAGTAGTTTTCTCTTCTTTATTTTCTGGTGTTAAATGTAATGTTTCGTCTCAGGGGAACAATGTGACCAACAAAGCATAACATTAGTTGTGCATTAATGCACATCACACAGAGCATCTGCAAACTGTTGAACACTCAAGGAAAATGAGATATCCAATAAAAGCCAAACACAGAAAAATAAAGAAATATGTCACTTAAAAAGCAAGAATAAACAATGTATATGTGAATATTAAGCTTGATGTGATAAACCCAACTAAGTTACTTTAATGAACCTATTATCATTGACCCTTATTATTGCTGATCTATAATTATTAACACTGACCCTTCTCAGAAAGCATGACTTTATATCTTATAATAATGAGATCTGCAAAAGATCTGTCTCCGCCTTTAGCCCTTTCCTCTTCCTCTTTGTTCTCACACCTGCAGAACTGAAACTGTGTTTACACTGATGACTAACAGTTCTTAGAAAGATGAAAATGTTCTTAACTTCCTTTTTAACAATAGTCAAAAGCTCATCATCAATAAAACACCCAGAAAACAAATTAAATGCTTAACTTATATATAGTTCATGTTATTTAACACTATCTAGCAATGCAATGGAGATTCATTGGTTTGACAGCAACCATAATTCAACGTTTTTATTAAAACAACACTAACCACAAATTTATTACCTTACTACATACAATTATAGTCTAACCATGAAATCTCTAGTAAAACTAATAAAAAAGTAACTATAAATAGTATTTTTAAAGTCTAGTCTATGTGGTAATAAAATATAAAGATGTTGTGTATTTGTTATGTCCTGATCATTGTGTTACTACGACTAAAAGCTAAAATAACCTTTTCTTCCATTTTTAACTGTCCACACCAATACAATGGCTACATTTGAATTAAAAATAAATTCACTTTATGTAGCACAAACAAGCCTTTAATAATCTAAAACAGTGTTAATATAAACTTAGAGCATCAAACATCAAAAGTTTGTGGTGAAGCGTGCTGCATGAGGAGTATTTGAGGGAGAAGGTATCACTGTGTACAGCTACTATTCTATATGGAGTGGTGATTACCACAGTGAAATGTTTCACTTCATAAACCTTAACTTAAAAAAAACACAGATCTCAGGGTTCCTTAAATTCTATGGTGCATAATTTCTCTCTGTCATTGTCAAAACTAGTTGTTTTTATGATTTATTGTTTTCTACATCAAATTATCAATTAATAATTAATAATTGCAAACACTATTTTGGATGTTATAGTATATCAATTGGAAGGATATGACTTCCCAACGTAAATAATAATAAGCAGTCGATTTGAGGCAACTGCAGCTCCAGACCTAGATGGCCAATCTCATTTTGCTCTTACGGCTTTTTGATGACACATGGCGGCTGTGATGCTATAAGTTATTCCAAGAAGCGCAAGAAGGACAAGGTTAAGCCAAGGTTAATAAAGCAATTTACTCTTCTGTGAACTATTCTTTTAGTGTCCTCATGCTTTGAGTATCATCTTTTGTGAAAATCTTCTCCTGGTTACAGAAGGACACGCTAAAAGCATTTCTTAAATATAGATGTATTCAATTTTTGAACTTTTCTTGATTTTACTGCATTGATTTAAAAGAATCAGAAATGAAATAATAAATGATACATTTAAATACTTTTTGATGATATGAACATTGCTCCTTGAGTTTTTGGTTAGTAATCCAGAGGCATCAATCACTGTGACTATTTCGACTACTGGGGTAAAGGAACAAAAGTCACCGTTTCCTCTGGTAAGTTATTACTATATTTCTGTTGGTTTTTTAATTTTATTTTGTTTAAACATCAGGCAACATGTCTTACTACAAGACAACATGTAAACGTGTTTAAATGATCAGACAAAGGAGACGTATTGGTAACAACTAATTAAGATGCCCCTGTACACAATACTGTATTAAAGGAAGTGTGTAGGCAGCAAAAATATCAATTACAATTGGCTAAATTCAAACAAATGCGTCTGTTTCCTAAAATCGATAAGGTTGTCAAGTTTTGTTTACGTAAAAAAACAACCAAACAACAATAAAATATGACCTAAATGTTCGTGTATTAACCCACAACTTTCTGTGATGAAAAAATAACAGAAAAATCGTTTAGCATTCCATTAGGATATCTTATATCGTGCTGTTTCTTGTTAAAGAAATGTTTGCATTTTTGTACACTGAATGTATTGAAAGTATCACTGTGACTACTACGCTGCTTATTTTGACTACTGGGGAAAAGGCACATCAGTCACAGTGACATCAGGTAAGAACTTTATTAACTGCTTATCTTGGCATGAATTTCGCAACAAATGTTAAATTACTAAATTTACCTAAAGAAAGAATTACCTAAAGAATTTACAGATTTTAAGAACAAACCCTCGTCTGAATTAAAAGAAACTGACGAAGCGTTCAATTGTGGGATTAAGATGATAAATGAAACAGAGTTGTCATGTTAAAGCATACAGCACTTACAGGTTATATAGTTTTTGTACAATATGTTAGGCTAAATGTGACAATGCTTTTGACTACTGGGGGAAAGGAACCATGGTCACTGTATCATCAGGTAAGACACTATCAAAATATGTATTAAATCTGGGTACTGAATTAAAGTCTAATTTTATTTGTGAATAAAAAGTAATTCTGCCAAAAGATTTTTACATTAAAGCATCATATCTGCGCCGGTGACCTCGATATTAAGACAGTTAGGATCGGTCCATTAGTTATTTCAAGTTTTGCTTGTCCTACTGTATGAGCAGATCTTTCAGCGCATTAGATTCATTTTTGTGTTGCATTAAATGCTTTAATTGCATGTAGTGTAACTGCGTAACTGGGCTTTCGACTACTGGAGGAGCGGCACGAAAGTCACAAAGGTTTTTGTCTTATTACAAAGAAAATTAAAATTATATAGTTTAATATATATTGTTTATTTTAATTAGGTTTTTTAATTAGCGATTAATATATATGTTGTAGGCAATTTCTCTTATTCTATTGCGAACTATGCTCGAACTATGCTTCAAAAGCATGCTCATTTGACCAAAACATTAAGGACTATGAAAAACATTATTAATCCCAGCATGGCAGTAATTCGACAAATGATTCTTTTGGGGCATATTTATTTTGCAATTGTTCACTTAATCTACAGAAATAGTACAGAAAACGCGATTTGTGATCCTGCCTGAAAACCCAGCTAAAGTCATTTTTGTGATTTACTAAATCGCAGAATTATTTAATTAAAAATACAACCTTGATATCTTTAATATTGACCGAGATTATGTCAAAGATTTAAATAGTGAAATTAAGTTATTTTTATGATAAATCATTTGAAAAAGTTATTTAAAGTCTGGAATACTGGAATACTGACGCAGCTTACTGTTTAAAAAGCAACATTTTGGACAATTTAAAATGTATTTGACTAAAAATACAAAATATACTTGACTGCTACATTCACGAGGTCTTTACAGTGTCTTTTAGTGTCCGTTTAATTATTTGCATCATATTTCGGCTAACTGCTCTCAACCACTCTTAAGTAGTGTTTGTTTATTTGTCTTTTGCAATATTTGTTAACAATATTTATCGCTGTGGAAAGCGTGTAATTATGATTTAATAGTTCTAGTATAATAGATTAATAGATTTAATAAACAGTTACAGGCTGCGATACTGTAATAGTGTTTAATTCCTGTTAAATTAGAATTGTCTATAAATTATTCATGTATAAATTATTTGAGTGGTATACATTTGTAACATTTTTAAAACCTCAAATAATGTAGAAAACCCTATACGCGTTGTTTTTTCAGTATATTATACAGTATTGTATATGTAAAACAAACATATCACGAGATCTTTTGTCGGAAAATGCATGCTGTATATGTTTTGAATGTGACTTAAGTAAGACGTCATGTCTCTGCAGCTCAACCATCTGCGCCACAGTCTCTCTTTGGCTTGTCTCAGTGCGGTTCTGATTCCGATGGCTTCCTCACTGTCGGCTGTATGGCAAGAGGTTTCAATCCCGCGGACTCCCTCTCTTTCAAATGGTCAGATCCTAATGGACAACAGGTGAATGATTTCTTGCAGTATCCAGCATTCGGAAAGGACGGAGATTACACCAAAATCAGCCATCTGCGCGTGAATAAAAGCGACTGGGATCCCAATAAACAGTACAAATGTGAAGCCACAAATACTGCTGGTAAAAAGGAAGCAAGTGTTGTTCAAGCACGTGAAAAATTGGGTAAAGGTAAATAGCCATCTGTTGGTTCACTTACTATCCTTCTCACAAGGGTCTTTAACCTGATCTCAGTTCAGGTGCAGAAACATCATTTATACACAATTGTGACATTAAATCACCTTTTCTTACTCATTTGTAGCTATGCTTACACTGACCCTGAAGCCACCAACACAGAGAGACATATTCCTCTTCAATCACGTAACCTTGCAGGCTGTTGTTTCTGGAAATGATAACAAAGCAGTGAAAGATGCTTCAGTGTCATGCACAATGGAGAATGAAGAAATACCCTCTAAAAAAGGCCAATTTCATAAGGATATTTCACAGATAATCCACAATGTCACTGTTAATACAAAGAATTGGTTAGATGGTAAAACAGTCACATGTACCATTAGTGACATTAGGCAGGAGATTAAAATTAATGAAGGAGGTAAGTCACCAATTTAAAGAATCCACCTTTTTACTCATCATGTCATCTGTACTATGTTTGTTTAATGGTTCTTTATCACTTCTTTCCAATTCAGATATACCCAATGTTGTCCTTTATGAACAAAGTATTGACAACAACAACCCTACACATGTCTCTCTGGTGTGTGAGGTCAGCAGCCCTAAACTTGGTGATGTCTATATCATGTGGAAAGTAGATGGTGGAGAATATAAAGAGGCCCCTGTGACTGCTCCAATCCATCGAGAGGACTCCACATCTGTCCTGAGCATTTTTAAAGTGTCTAAAGAAGAATACAAAAAAAGTGTCTCCTGTGGAGTGGTGCATGCCAAAATTGCCAATTACATGTCGCCAATAGTAAAATCAGCAAGCGGAAGTAAATGTCCTGAATGTCCTCATCACCAAAAATAATTAATTTTCAATAAGATTTTGTGTTCGTCTCATTTGATTTAACATACCTTTGTTCTGTTGCTAATCTGCAATGTTGTGTATCTTTGATCATTTGTTGTGTGCTTTTGTCTACACGTTTGTATCACTGTACTGCATGGGTCTAACACCAATACTAAATTTTACACCCAAAAGATAATACAAGTGCTATTACATCTGAGATTAAAAGATAATAATAATACAATGTATTTTAAAATTCCAAGAACAAAAATTTCAATATGACCTATGTTAATGTGTGATACTTGTCAATTATGCTTACTCATTTTTTGTACTGTGCTTACTATGTTGTTAGTCTATGTTGGTCTAATATTGTCATTTTCATACTAAATCCTTTTCACCCCAAAGCATATTCTTCCAAAGATGTGTTTTAGTGTTGACTATTTGTATTTGTAGGAATAAATGTGTGTGTTTGCATGATTTAGTCCAGCATTTATTGTCGGCTTAAAAATCCATGTGGTTCATTTACTACTGAAAGCCATGGGGAGATTTTGGAGACACGGCAATAGTAATGGCACTAATAGTAATGGCACTAATATTTCAGCAAGTTCACATTGCAACCTTAATGAACTAAAACAATAAAGCATACCTTAGATTTGAAAATATTCTTATGCACACATGTAAACAAAGCTTATGATGTTGCACTAATGAAGAAATATGTAATATGAACACACTAGTGTAGGTATTTTTATATTTCATTTTTA
Source organism: Beaufortia kweichowensis (assembly GCA_019155185.1). Taxonomy (NCBI): domain Eukaryota; kingdom Metazoa; phylum Chordata; class Actinopteri; order Cypriniformes; family Gastromyzontidae; genus Beaufortia; species Beaufortia kweichowensis. Next base: position 7,557,149 of record CM032804.1, read on the forward strand.
AAAATGTATATAATCAAATAAGCTACATGCTTATGTAACACAAACTAGAGGATAATAAATGTATTGAACACTGTGTGTATTGTACATAATGCTCATGTACATGTATGTTTTTTTAGGTGAGCCTCCAGAACCTGAAACAGGTTTCGCATTGAACTGCAATGAAGATGTTATAGAGGAGGATGAATTCAGAAGTCTCTGGTCTACTGCAACCTCATTCATCTTCCTATTCCTCTTTTCTCTGACATACGGCGCTTTACTCAGCCTGTCTAAGGTAATTCAAAGATTATTACAGTGCAGAGTATTAAAATTAAAAAGATCCATTACAGATTACTGTTATACACTGTACATGTAATACTTTGGGTTTTATTATGTAATTAATTTATTTTATTTATTTAAAATAATATGAATTATTGTTATTCTTTTTTCAGATGAAGCAGTGAAAAGCAGTGAACAATATAAAGATTTAAGGTTATGTATTTTGACTGTTGTTTATTAGTTTATCATGTTAAAGAATTTTCTCTTCTCTCTTGCTGGTCCCATGTTATTTTTCAGTAAATCATTTTGAAAAATGTATGCTGGTCGACACTGATGACATTGTTAATTACAACAACATTGTTTCTATCTTTTAAGATATTGACAAATATGCAGTTAGTATCATCAGTATTATACAAATCTTATACTGTGTCTTTTGTCAAGTTAATTTAATCTGTATAATTCCTTTTTAATAAATGCAATGATAGGATAAGTTGTCATATTCTGTCAAAGATTTAACATATTATTTAAAGTTTTTGGTATGGTGATAGTTGGGGTTGTAGTGCTAAAAATAGCTTTTTATTTAATGTAAAATATCTGTGATCCTAAAAGCAATCATTTAAGTTTCTTCAGTTGTTCAGAGGGAGTGAGAATGTGCACAAACCACATATTTCCTAGAAAAGCTGTCACAATAAAGTATTTTTCTCTTCTCTTTTTTTCTGCTGTTAAATTTGAATGTTTTGTCTCAGGGGAACAATGTGACTGACAAAGCATAACATTAGTTGTGCTTCAATGCACATCACACAGAGCATCTGCAAACTGTTGAACACTCAAGAATAATTTGATATCTAATAAAGCCAAACATTATTTTTTAACATGCATTATTCTTGTTATTATTATGTGTTAAATTAGCAAGATTTAAGTATTTATGTAGACCTACTCATTCTTTTTCATAGGACTTAACTTGAGTTGCACATGTGCGTGTCTGTATTTGTGTAAATGAAATTGCAGTCATGTGAACACATCAAGTGAACATTTACATACAGCAGAGTCCATAAAAACTATAAAGCCCAGAATTACATTTACATTAACCCAGTTGAGCTACAGGGTGCTAACAGATTTAGCAGTACTGTTCATTAGTAGTTTGTTTCAGCTGTGCTTGTATATGTACCAATGATATCTGGTAGATTGAGGTTTAATTTGGCTACAAACCTCTCAATGAAATAATCTGAGATGTTTTCAATAATTAAAATGAGATCTGTCTCAGTATTTAGGCTCTCTCTCTTCCTCTTTGTTCTCACACCTGCAGAACTGAAACTGTGTTTACACTCATGACTAACAGTTCTTAGAAAGATAAAAATAATCTCTATTTTAACTTCCTTATTCTACAATGTTCAAAATCTCAGTAGACAAATTATATGCTTAAATTATAAACATTTTTCGTACTTTGGTCTATTTTGCACACATTATAAGGGTTGTCTTACTAATTATTTTATTAATAAATAATTCTTAATTAAATTTAATTAATTGAAAATTAACAGTCACAGAACTTAATCTAACTTTATATTGAAGCAAGTTACGTGAAAACAAATCTATCTTACATTTAAGACGAGAGCCTTTTTCTAATGAACATCACCCTGTATTATTGTGCACAAAAGCTTAGTGCTGGCGCCCTCAAGTGGTAAATACTGCATTAGGAATTGAAGGCCAAGAATTTGTCCTCCGCTCATTCAAGTTACTGAACTCACATTAAGTGCAGACGTGCAGTGAACATTATGAACACACACTGCAAGACGTTGACGCACGCACGCACGCACACGCACACACACACACACACACACACGCACGCACACACACACCTGGAGCAGTGGGCACTGCTGGCATTAAGCATTAAACACACGACCTTCAGATCACACGTCCAAATCTCTAACCCAGGGTTTCCCAAACTGGGGCTGGCGAACCCCTGGTGGTTCACGAGGGAATTGCAAGGGGTTCATGAGTTGAGTTGGAAAATATATTTTTTATTTGTTTAATCTGCATATCACGTGACCATTAGACAAAACTACAATATATATAAAAAAAGAGAAATAATGCAAAATGGACAGATACATTTTATGTTTAAATTAAAGGTAAACATGCAAATGTGCTGAAATAACTGAATTATTCACTTAAATTCTCTGGGGGTACTTTAAGTAAAAACTTTAGGTCAAGGGGGTTCAGCTACCAAAAAAAGGTTTGAAAACCCCTGCCCCATTATGTTAAAAATGGCCCAAAATAAATACATAATTGTGTTTTGAATTTCTGTTTTAATATTTACATTTTATTTGGATATTAATAATTGACAGACAATAATTGACCAATCTCTTGAAGTACCCCATACGAACCACTAGGTGTCGCCAACGCCCAATTGAAGAGCCTGGGATTATTTTTGATATTTCCTTCATATTTGACATGTCAGAAGACATTATTTGTTATATCTGATAAAATATTACTATTAAGCATTTTTACAACAATAATCCATTCATCCATTAAGTGGTCTGCCCTTAATTTACAGCTGCTTACTTTTCACTAAACTTCATTTAAAGTGTACAGAGTAATGCATAAGTAGAGTAGAGCAGCTAAACTGAACTCATTAGTAGAGAACTCCAGTACCAAGAGAAGAAAAAAATATGTGCCAGTATAAATTATATTCACATTATAGTGCTTATATTGACAGTGTAAACATGTCCCACAATTAACCATGGTTTTTCTGCAGCAATCATAATTTTATTTTTTTTAGCAAAACCACACTAACAACACATTTATCATCTCAAAACCGTAATTATAATCTAACCGTGATATTAGTAAAGTTATGGTAATAAAAGTAGTAAATCTAAATCTAGAAATCTAGTCTTTAAAGTAATAAAACATAGAGATATTGTGTATTTGTTATGGTCCAGATCATTGTGTTACTACGACACAGTGATAAATGCTGTGACAAAAACCTTAGTCACTGTCTAAAATCACTGTCTCACTTTTTTTAAAAGTCTCATTTTAAACTGTGAAAAACCAATTCAATGGCTTCACTTTACTTACATTTTTTTTTACTTTATGTAGCACAAACCGACCATTGAAAATCTGAAATATGAATTGACTGCATCAAACATCAAGAGTTTGTGTTGAAGCGTGCTGCATGAGTATTTGAGGGAGGATGTATCACTGTGTACTGGGGTGGGGTGGCCACAGTGAAATGTTTCACTTCATAAACCCCAACCTAAAAAATAACACTGATCTCAGGGTTCCCTAAATTCTAGGGTGCATAATTTCTATCTGTCATTGTTATTTTAAATAAGTCAAGTAAAGATTTTAAAAGTATTTTAAAATTTACAGGAAGATTGAAAAAATGTATAGAAAATTTATACATTTGTTACATTTGTTAAATAAAAATAAAGGCATTGACGTCTAAATAACAGTGGAATAATTTCTAATACGTGACTCTGCCTGCATGTGAAAATTAAGCTAAAGTCATTTTTTGGGATTTACCGTTTTTACATAAAATCATCCTACATACTGTAAAGAACATCATGTGAATTTTAATCTTGATATATTTAATATTAACTATACGTAAGTCCAAAGACTGAAATCATAGTAAAATTAATGCAACAAACTTTGATGCTCCTAATCTTATAATTAAATCATGAGACTTTAGCCTGAATTTCACAGACAGGATCACATACGCAAGTTATTTTGCTGTTTGTGTTATAAGACCAAAACTGTCCTGTATGTTTTTGTTATGGTGTTTACCTCTGTGTCTAACTGGGGCACAGTAGTTTAAGCCATTACAAAAACAAACTCCACACGCACAAGACGTGTTATTTGGTTAATAACAGCAGTAACAACCACATTCTATGACATTTCTGTTGATTTTTTAGACTCATATGTACATCTTTGGTGCAAAATGATACACACTGTTGTTGTGTTTTGTGACACATCTCCGTGTAATTTGCTTCATGGCATTTAGTGCGATTTCTTAGTGTACTTTAAAGTCTCTTTAAAATTTTAAAGTCCACTCTTCTACTTTACATTCACACACACCGTGTTTGTCAGCAGGATGTAATGACATTTATCGTTTTCTCCTTTCTTTTATTATCTTTGTGACACTAGACATTAGTATAATAAATGATGGTAAACTACGGGTTGTTTATGTAATATTTTTTGCAGCAGACTGGTTGGAGGCAATTTTTTTTCCCACCAGCAGGTGTTTCCTGGTGATACTGGTACATCACAGCACCAACAGTTTTCTCTCTTTTTCTCTTCTTTTCTCTCAGGATGCTTAATGAAATGTATTGTTTAACAGTAGTATTTGAAACAATTTTCATTACTTCACATCAAACATCTTTGATTAAACAGTATTTTGCAAGCATATTTGGATTTGGACTCGTTTTGTACAAACTTATTGGTTTACTAACTTGGAGGAAATTTTACATTTATGCCACCCATCTCCCAGCAAGTTACCAGCTATAACCCAATTCCTTTGCAACAAGCCAAGAGTAGTAAGCATCTAAGAAATGTGTGTGGTGGCATACCTCTATATCACCTGTATGTCAGCATCTGCCACTGCCTACCATTACACAGGGTGTATATACCTGCATACATTCCTATAACTTTTTATTACTTAAATACTTTTCAGGCTAATAAATTAACAACAGTTTCAACAGCATGCTGATGTAAAAAATTATAGCAAAACTGAAAAAAGTGAATCCATGGTTAACCATGGTTTAACTGCAGCAATCATATTTTTTTTTTTTTGCAAAACCACACTAACAACACATTTATCATCTCAAAACCGTAATTATAATCTAACCGTGATATTAGTAAAGTTATGGTAATAAAAGTAGTAAATCTAAATCTAGAAATCTAGTCTTTAAAGTAATAAAACATAGAGATATTGTGTATTTGTTATGGTCCAGATCATTGTGTTACTACGACACAGTGATAAATGCTGTGACAAAAACCTTAGTCACTGTCTAAAATCACTGTCTCACTTTTTTTAAAAGTCTCATTTTAAACTGTGAAAAACCAATTCAATGGCTTCACTTTACTTACATTTTTTTTACTTTATGTAGCACAAACCGACCATTGAAAATCTGAAATATGAATTGACTGCATCAAACATCAAGAGTTTGTGTTGAAGCGTGCTGCATGAGTATTTGAGGGAGGATGTATCACTGTGTACGGGGGTGGCCACAGTGAAATGTTTCACTTCATAAACCCCAACCTAAAAAATAACACTGATCTCAGGGTTCCCTAAATTCTAGGGTGCATAATTTCTATCTGTCATTGTTATTTTAAATAAGTCAAGTAAAGATTTTAAAAGTATTTTAAAATTTACAGAAAGATTGAAAAAATGTATAGAAAATTTATACATTTGTTACATTTGTTAAATAAAAATAAAGGCATTGACGTCTAAATAACAGTGGAATAATTTCTAATACGTGACCCTGCCTGCATGTGAAAATTAAGCTAAAGTCATTTTTTGGGATTTACTGTTTTTACATAAAATCATCCTACATACTGTAAAGAACATCATGTGAATTTTAATCTTGATATATTTAATATTAACTATACGTAAGTCCAAAGACTGAAATCATAGTAAAATTAATGCAACAAACTTTGATGCTCCTAATCTAATAATTAAATCATGAGACTTTAGCCTGAATTTCACAGACAGGATCACATACGCAAGTTATTTTGCTGTTTGTGTTATAAGACCAAAACTGTCCTGTATGTTTTTGTTATGGTGTTTACCTCTGTGTCTAACTGGGGCACAGTAGTTTAAGCCATTACAAAACAAACTCCTACGCACAAGACGTGTTATTTGGTTAATAACAGCAGTAACAACCACATTCTATGACATTTCTGTTGGTTTTAGACTCATATGTACATCTTTGGTGCAAAATGATACACACTGTTGTTGTGTTTTGTGACACATCTCCGTGTAATTTGCTTCATGGCATTTAGTGCGATTTCTTAGTGTATTTTAAAGTCTCTTTAAAATTTTAAAGTCCACTCTTCTACTTTACATTCACACACACCGTGTTTGTCAGCAGGATGTAATGACATTTATCGTTTTCTCCTTTCTTTTATTATCTTTGTGACACTAGACATTAGTATAATAAATGATGGTAAACTACGGGTTGTTTATGTAATATTATTTGCAGCAGACTGGTTGGAGGCAATTTTTTTTCCCACCAGCAGGTGTTTCCTGGTGATACTGGTACATCACAGCACCAACAGTTTTCTCTCTTTTTCTCTTTTTTTCTCTCAGGATGCTTAATGAAATGTATTGTTTAACAGTAGTATTTGAAACAATTTTCATTACTTCACATCAAACATCTTTGATTAAACAGTATTTTGCAAGCATATTTGGATTTGGACTCGTTTTGTACAAACTTATTGGTTTACTAACTTGGAGGAAATTTTACATTTATTGTATGCCACCCATCTCCCAGCAAGTTACCAGCTATAACCCAATTCCTTTGCAACTAGCCAAGAGTAGTAAGCATCTAAGAAATGTGTGTGGTGGCATACCTCTATATCACCTGTATGTCAGCATCTGCCACTGCCTACCATTACACAGGGTATATACCTGCATACATTCCTATAACTTTTTATTACTTAAATACTTTTCAGGCTAATAAATTAACAACAGTTTTAACAGCATGCTGATGTAAAAAATTATAGCAAAACTGAAAAAAGTGAATCCAAGAATTTTACTGCAATTTAATAGGTTGCAGGTGTGAAAAATGTCCCAGTACTCCACAAATCTGTCAAGCGCTTAATAATTTTTCCTTAAAGGGATAGTTCACTCAAAAATGAATATTCTTTCACCATTTACTCACTGTCATGTCATTCCAAACCTGTATGACTCTCTTTTATCTAAAACATTGCTAACCAAACAACATTGGTCCCTAGTGATTTCTAAAACCACTGATGCCATACATTTTGGTAAAAAGGAGAATACAATTTGAAACTTTAAGCACACTGCACACTGTCAATGCTATTAAGGATAAATTATGGAACCCCTTTACATGAAATTACTGAAGCTTATTATTATTTTTCTTTGGGGCCAAAAAACAACATATTTTTATATATATACCAATGTGCTTTCTTGGTATATCACTTAAACAGTTTTCTTTCTTTCGCATGCTGATTTTAGAATACTACATTTAGGCTATTTCAGAGACAGGTGCTGGGTACCTATTTGCCTTATACTAAGCCCTAAAAGTAGGCTACTGTTTTTGTGGAAAGTATGCATATTTTAGCGTGTAGCAAATAAGTAGCAGTAGCCTACTTTACTAGAACGTGCATGGGAAGTTGTCTGTTGTCTAGACAAGACTGTAATCCTCAATAATCAAACAGATATAAAAATATGCATACTTTCATTTAATTAATTATTTCTTATGTAATGTTTACTGTATACTTTAATTCATTCATTAGCTAATTTAATGAAGCATCATTTATTTCATTTTAAATAATGCAGTGTAGCGTCACTAAACCCTCCCTCTCCTGGTGAGTTGTGGGTAATATCGTCCATTAGTGACAGCACCTGCACGTTATGGATACTCATTTTAGCATAGCAAGTGTGTTCTTCTGCTTGCAGTCGACTCAATAGAGCAAAACAAGAATAACTTCATCAGCGATTAAGAAGCAAAACTCCACTCGATGTCTGCCGTTATTAACGCAGACCAGGGAAAGCACAAAGTATCAACAATTTCCATTTGATTCGTTTGTTCCGGTTTGCTCGTAGTTCAGTAAAACCACGCCCGCCGCGGAGCAAGGCAATAAGCCCCGCCCACTGGAACAGTTTTTCACGGAGTCTGAATATTACAAAACACCTTTTTACGATAACACCGGCAGATATCGCTAATTCTAAACTAATTCTAATCCCAACGTTTATACAAATTTTTCCGAAGGACGAACCGAGATTAGTGGTCAGAAACATGAACGCACCTCATAGCGGTTGTCTGGGCAATCGTAAAGAACCGTGTCGTCATCAATGCTCATGCAAATGCTCCGCAAAAAGCCGCCTTTCATATTCCACTGCACATGACAACAACAACAACCGATAGACCGGAAGTCTTTGGGTGTGTTCGAGATGAACTTTTACATTTGTGTGACTAGGCGGAAATGTGTTGATGCGTTCCAGACACAGCGGATATAGAATATTTCCCACCTTAATCTCGGAAATAACGCAATGCGTTCCAGTCACTGGCCAGTGGTTCCAATGCATTTCATTGGGCCTTTGAGATAAAGCTAAAGTGTCGCTCTCTTCTAGCTTCCTGGAACTCATAAAAGCTTTCTTTGTAAAGTGTATGCAACTTCATGACATGACTGTCCCAATTTACGATTTATAATATTTCAATTCGTTAATGAAGCCGTCTTTTTTAGCCCATGCAGAGCATAGACAAGAGCATTCACCATCCGCTTATAAACCAGTCTGTATAAGCGAGCAAATTTAGGTGTCTGAACTTTAAAACGGTCTCAATATTCTTATATTGGCCTGATTAATATTGTAGGCCTATATCGTCTCTAGTGAAAATCCCATTTAACTGTCTACACTTATAATACGTTTGATTAAATTAACATTATAATTGCTCCATGAGTTTTTGTTTGGTAATCCAGAGGCATCAATCACTGTGACTATTTCGACTACTGGGGTAAAGGAACCCAAGTCACCGTTTCGTCTGGTAAGTTCTAATTGTATTTCTGTTTTTTGTTTTGTTTTGTTTTGTTTTGTTTAAACATCAGACAAGATGTCTTGGTACAAAATAACACGAAAACGTGTTTAAATGACAGTTTACTTGTCAGACTACCAGGCAAAAGAGACCTTAGAGGCTCGTACACAAAATGTACATGTATTGAATTAAAAAGTGTGTAAATGCGCAACAAACGTAAGCGGGATAGTTTGCTAAAATTGGACACAACATGCGTAAATATATTATCTTTAATCTTATAATCATAAGTAAAAGTAAACAGTGGCAGCTATCAGGTATTTTTTAAATAAAGCAAACAAAATATGAGCAACCATAGTATGTGATGAAGAATAAATAAACAATAAATAATAGATATTTTATTTAGCATTCCATTATGAATTTAATTATATCGTGTTGTAGGTTGTTACATTTTTTTTTTGCATTTTTGTACACTGAATGTATTGAAAGTATCACTGTGACTACTACGGTGCTTTTGACTACTGGGGAAAAGGCACATCAGTCACAGTGACATCTGGTAAGAACTTGTTAACTGCTTATCTTGGCAATTTTGCCACACATATTCAATTACCAAATTTACCTAAATTGGCGGTGGCTGTTTTTTTGAGAACAAATCCTAGTCTTTAAAAGAAACTGACGAAGCGTTGCATTGTGGGATTAAGATGATAAATGAAAGAGAGTTGTCATGTTAAAGCCATATACCGTATGCTAGTTTTTGTACAATATATTGAGCTAAATGTGACAGTGTGACTATGCTTTTGACTACTGGGGGAAAGGAACCATGGTCACTGTATCATCAGGTAAGACAATATCTAAATATATAACATTTAGGTACTGAATCAAAATCTAACTTAATTTCGATAAAGTAATTTTTCCAAAAGTTTTTACATTAAAGCATTATATGCGCCGGTGACGTTCGGAGACAGTTCGGATCAGTGCGTTAGTCATTTTAGGTTTTGCTTGTCCTACTGTATAAGGTACAGAGCTTTCAGCGTGTTAGATTCAGTGCGTTGGAATTTTGTGCTGCATTAATGCTTTAATTGCATGTAGTGTAATTGGGCTTTCGACTACTGGGGAAGTGGCACCAAAGTCACCGTAACAAACAGTAGGTTTTTGTCTTTTTACAATGAAAATGTAAAGAAAATATTTTACGTTAAGTTTTTAAATTAGTATTTATATTTTTGTTGTAACCATTTAGCTTAATCTGTGCTTATTCTGTTGCCGACGTCGTGCATTCAGTTGTTTTCAGAAGCATGCTCATTTGACTAAAATATCCCATACAGAAATCTGGTATATTACCATATATACACTTGCGTGTTTTAAATGTATATCAGTATATCAGATTTCTGTGTGGGATTGAAGGCCTATAAAGAATATGATTAATTCCATAACAATTTTTTGACAAATTATTCTTCATGGGCATATATATTTTTCGATATTTCACTTAATCTGCACACTGCACACTGCAGAAAGAGACAGCAGAAAGAAAAAACTAAAAAATAAATAATGTCACAGTATTTTTCAGTATATCTTGTGCGCGTACACATGCATGATACACGCGCTGTCGCATTTGTTAGATTGTATTTCGAACGGGTTGAATAATATTAAGACAAAAAGTTTATTTTTATGATAAATTATTTGAAAGAAAATTAACCTGTAACCTGCTATCGTTTTTTATGTGGAACACTTAGGTTGTTTCACTATTCACTTGAATATTTAATATTTTAGAATTCTAATCTCATTATGACAAACTTTATTTTGGTGGACTTATAAATATTTAACAAATGTTCAAAACAAAATGTTATGAGGGTAAAGTCCAGTACTGACGCAGGTTATTGATTAAATAGCCACATTTTTTTGCTAACATTTTGCTAATTAATGAATAGTCTTTGCGGTGTCGTTCAGTGTTTTTTTTTTTTTATTTTATTTATTAAATTGACTGCATCATTTCCCGGTAACTGCTCTCAACTACCCTGTTAGGAGTATTTGTTTGTTGGTTGGTTCGCATTATTTGTTACTAATTATTCATCACTGTGCAAAGCGTGTAATTATGATTTAATTGTACCATATAATAGCTGCGAACTGCGATATTCTAGTTTTTTTTTTGTTTTTTTTAATTGTCTATAAATTATTCATGTGTAAATTATTTGAGTTGTTTTACAATTGTAAAATTAAAAAAAATAATAATAATTGACTCTGCATTACAATAACTCAGTAATGAATTAAGTATTATGAATCTAAAACAAACGTATCACGAGATGTTTTGTCGGAAAATGCATGCTGTATATGTTTTGAATGTGACTTAAGTAAGACGTCATGTCTCTGCAGCTCAACCATCTGCGCCACAGTCTCTCTTTGGCTTGTCTCAGTGCGGTTCTGATTCCGATGGCTTCCTCACTGTCGGCTGTATGGCAAGAGGTTTCTCTCCCGCGGACTCCCTCTCTTTCACATGGAAAGATCCAACTGGACAACAGGTGAATGATTTCGTGCAGTATCCAGCATTCGAACGGAACGGAGATCACACCAAAATCAGCCATCTGCGCGTGAAAAAAAGCGACTGGGATCCCAAAAAACCGTACAAATGTAAAGCCAAAAATACTGCTGGTGAAAAGGAAGCAAGTGTTATTCCACCAGGTAAGTTACGGTCAGTAGTTACCTAAAAATTCTTTCAACGAGGGTTAAGTCGCACTTTATGGATCTCTCTGTTGTGTTTTGCTGTCAGCTTGCTGTTTGAGCCAGCTAGAGCTATATACATTTAAACAAAGTCATATAAATTTAGCAAGTAAAGAAATGTATAGTGTTGGAACAGCAATGCATCAGATTTGCCTGTAAGAGTCAATAAATAAAGTTCCTCCTACAGTATTTATGTAAGCCAGATATTATTCTAGAAGATAGAGATTGGGACTGAAATTGTCAATATAGCCTTCTAGGCCAATGTGACATTGAGCTGGTGTGCATAAAAACTTTATCTACACGTTTGCTTGCTTAATAATGCATGCCACTCTGTTGCCTTTGATGTCCTCTCTGCATTCTCCTGTATGTTGCCAGCCCCACAGCCAGATCAGCGTGCATCTGTATACTTAACAACTCCAACACAAGCGGAGTTAGACAGTGGAACAGCTACTTTTATCTGCTTAGCCAAGCAGTTTTACCCTGAAAAACACTCATTTAAGTGGTTTCAGGATGGCGTGGAGGTGAAAAGTTCGGTAGCTGATGAATGTGTAGGTCAGAAGAAAACCAATGTAACTCTATATACCGCCACAAGCATTTTGCAATTGAAGGCAGACATATGGAGCACAAAGCCTGGAACCAAAATCAAGTGTGAATTTGTGCACAAGGCTGAAAGTCAAACAAAAGAAGTGAGCAACACAGGTAGGTTATCTACTGAGAATCGTAAATGTTTTAAAAAGTCTTCTTTAATCGCCTACTAAATCTATTGTGTCTGGTTTCTATAGTTTCATCAACAGATACATGTATTTCGGCCAACTTTATCCCTCCCTCCTGGGAGGACATGTTGAAAAACAAGGGTGGAATTCTGAAGTGCAGAGCTTCAGGAGACCAGGGATTCAAAAAAATGGAAATTAAAGCATCCGGTCGTAACATCAGCGTATCTCCGGAGAATAGCCTTGCAAATAAGAAAGTGGTTGAACTTGACGCCAGTATAAGTTTTGAAGAGTGGACCAATGGAACACAGTTTTTGTGCACCATCGAACATGATTCATCAGCAGAGCCCATGGAGATTAAGTATTCCAGGGAAAGTGGTATGTCTTTTTCTCCACATTCTTGCTTTCTTATTTGTCTTTTATAGTTGGCTTTATTTATTAAAATTTCAGTATCTCAACTAGCACTTACAGTTTCTAATGATTTACACTATCGGTCATAAAAGTTAATATTAATATTATTAAGCTTCAAAACCTAGAAAAATTAGAATGACATCTAGACTTAACAACATTCTGACTCTAATCACGATTTCATATTACTAGGTGAACGTAAAAAGAAACCCTCTGTTTACATATTAGCACCCCCAGAGCAAAGAGAGGGTGAACGCATGACCCTGACATGTTATGTGAAGGACTTCTACCCCACAGAGGTGTTTGTGTCTTGGCTTGCTGATGATGTCCCTTTGATACTTGGGGATGAGTACACGCAGAACACTGCTGAACCAATGTTGAACAATGACTACTTTAGCGTCTATAGTCAGCTCACGCTTCCGTCTGCTAATTGGAAAAGTGGCACAGTGTTTAGCTGTGTAGTGTACCATGAAAGCATTGATGAGTCTTTGCAAATACTGACAAGATCTATTAGCAATAACTCAGAAAAACCCAGTATATTTAATCTGAGTATGAATAACGTTTGTCCCTGCAGAGGCTAGACCATGTTGTATATGTGATGTCTGCCCGTATGTTAAATGTTTATCCAGACTTTTTTGTTTTGTTTTGTTATGTTTTTTTATGAGTTTTGTTTAAATGTCATGTCCATATATGTAAATGTCTGTGTCAATAATGTTTGTGGCCTGTTGCTTCTTAAAAGAAAAAAGCTAATAAAAAAACCTAAGCATATTGCCTTTTATGTTATCATATTTATTCAAAAGATGTTTCAGCGTATCCAAGCTTAATGTGTCACAAACAACATGTTTGCTCCACATAGCATTTTTAAGAAAAGACCAGGCACATGCTTTGATCTTTCTGTTATAGCACACATAATATAAATTAAATATTTTGTTTTTATGGGATTAATCAAACCTTTTTTAAATTATATTGCATAGTGTAGAATTACTTTTATGAAAAGGTTAATTATTAAAAATAAATGAATAGAATTGTAACATACATACAAGTTCCTTAAAAATGCCTTCAATATATTTACAGTTCAGATGTCAAAACACACCACTTGCTTGCAAGATAATAAAATACAAAGAGTGCATAAAATGTTAAAAAATTATAAAAGAAAAAATGGATTGTCAGTGTTTGTACATGTGATCTTATGTATGCTTGTTTGTTGTTAGAATCATCCAGACACGATATGCTCAAATGATAAAATAGTTAAACTTCTCTCTTCATCAATGGCATGCCAAGACACATTCAAGACCTTTGATGTTGTCAGGGTCATCTTTGTTTACTTTGATATAAATTATATGAAATTGTACGGTAAAATGTGCTAGATTAAATGAGGATAAAAGAGAGAGATGAAACGCTTATTGAGTGTGACTGCAGTTGAAGACTGAAAATAGCGTACATTTTTATTTGTCTTTTTGTGTGTCCCTTTAGCATGGCTCGTGTGGATGGAGCATCCTCTATACGAACCAGTTGACACGGATGACAGTGGCATTGCGAACACTGCCGTAACTTTTGTGTTTTTCTTTCTCATCACTTTGTTGTACAGCATTGGTGCTACGTTTGCTAAGGTATACACTCTTAATTTATGTTTAGTGATATGATATGTTTGATATGTTGTGATATGTTTAGTGTAAACAAGTTTAGGACTTTTGAGTTCAGAGTAAAAATGAAATTATAAATTGCATAAGTTGTCATGCAACTTTTTTGGCGAGGTTTTTGCTTGACATTTCTCATTGAGAAACAGTTTTTCATGCTAAATGGAAATGGATATTTTTTTGTTCTAATTATTGTCAAATTATAATTACAGGTGAAATGAGAGATCTATGTAAGGAGAGATGTGCATGGCTTCCCTAAAAAACAAAATTATGTAACATTTTTTTTTCTCTTGTGTAAATATGTGATTGTGCTGTTTTAACTTTTACTTAAATAAAAATAAAAAAGAAATCCTTAAGATAGTCTTGTATTTTTTTACTTATAAAAAATCTTGTATTATTTAGTTATATATAGTTAAATTATGTATAGCCAACAAAGAAATAACATTTAATCATGCAAAAGATCATTTGGCTTTTGAAATGTTCCCCTTCTTTTTCTATATAAAACCCACATACTTACTATTTAATATACATGTTTTTATTTTCCAGATCTAACAGTTTAAAGGTTTGCAAGGCTTTGTTCAACTTGAACTGAAACCCTGCACCATCCACAACTTAAAAGGAAATGGTTAATTGCATAACAAAAGGGTCATTTTATGTAAATGGGAAGGTGTCTTCCTGTGCAGATGTGTTTAACCATGTCCTAGAGACGCAGATGGTTTTCAGTTCTGCTTTTGGTGGCTCTTTCAGCTTTATTTTGGGTTTTGGTATTATCTAACGCTTCCATCTGCTATTTGCTCTGCTCTCTGAAGCGTGTCTGTCCATGTCTATTTTCTCCTAGCTCTGTCGTTTTTCTTCTCTTTGGCTCATAAACTGTTGTTTACTAATTCATCTCTTTACGGTTGACATTGTTTGATCAGTCTAGACAAGCTTTGTACATTTCTGCTTACACCATTGCTGATTAACTTAATGTCATCTCTATTTTAACAGCAAAGCGTGTCACTAAACCCAGTATCACACTGCTGAGTAAAGTGGATGGTGATAAAATCCTGTTACAGTGCCAGTTGAATGATTATTACCCTGAAAAACTTACTATACAATGGCTTAGGGATGAGCGGCCGGTCAGAACTTCTTTACCAGATAAAAAGCTGCAGAACGCTGATGGTAAACAGAAAACCTTTACTCTCATAAATCGGTTAGCTATCGATGCTCCGAATCTGGGAGAAGTGTACACTTGTAAAGCCATCCACAACTCTGAGGAATTCACACAGAACTATAATGTGTGCCAGGGTAAGTCAAGCACAGTTAAATGTGAAAATATGACAGTATGTGTCATCATATGACTGCTTTAAGATTTTAGCAGAATAGAAAGCTAACTTTATTTTACCTGTACAGCACTAGATTTGTCCAAGCCTTTGATGTATATAAAGAAACCCCATGTCAGAGACATTGTAAAGGAGAAGGAAGTTACAATTAGTTGTGTTGTTGAAGCACCATACAACACAGAAGTGACATGGGTGGCAAATGGTGAACGTAAAACAACCAAAGAAATCAAAACAGACCTGTCCAGTAGCAGAACACAGAACATTGTGAGTAACCTGACTTTCTCCAGAAAAGAATGGGAAAAGCTTAAGACCATGGTTTGTACAGCAAAACATCCATGTTTTCAAATACAGAAACCTGCAATTGAAGCTGGTAAGCAGTTTAATACAAGATGATCAGTGTAAAGTTAGGTCACTACTAAAACACATGTGTTAACATAGTCAAATTTATTTCTGCTGCTCAGGAAATACACAGAAAGATCCTGTTGTGGTGATCAGGAGGCCTTTTAGAGAATCAGTAGAGCCAGGAAGCGTTGTGCTGGAGTGTGTTGTACGAGATATCCCATTGGGTGAGGTCTGCATCACCCTTCAGGCCAATGGTGCTGATTTTTCAGAAATCAATTGTGTGGATGTGGCCCATTCTGAAAGCGATTGGTCCCTGGCCACAGACTTCACAATACCCAGTGAGCACCACACGAAAGACAAAACCTTCACCTGTACAGTTCACAGTAGTTCCAAAACATGGACATCAAAACATAGTGAAAACTTTTTTGGTAAGAACTAAACACCAAATTTTCATTAGTACCATATCACCAGTATTGTGCTGCATGGCATTTAATAATAATCATGTATTAGTTTTTCCTCATAAAACATTTGACACTTTGTTCCCCAGATAATCCTACTATTGAGCTCTCACTCGTTCCCAGCATTGGTGAATCTAGTTCAAATTCTCAGAAACTGGTGTGTTCTGGAACAGGATTTGACCCAAGATCAGGTGGATTTCTCAGTCTGGGGAGAAACGTGGCACAGCTGTAGATGTCACATTAAGGAAAGATGGACGTTTGAAAGTGTACAGTGAGATATCTGTGCCACAACAAGAGTGTAATCAAGAGGTGACATTTACATGTGAAGTCACTGACATTCACAAAAGTGTTAGTAAAAGCATCAGTATTTGTCCAGGTAAAAATGCTTTGGTATTATCTAACACTTCCATCTGCTATTTGCTCTCTGAAGCGTGTCTGTCCATGTCTATTTTCTCCTAGATCTGTCGTTTTTCTTCTCTTTGGCTCATAAACTGTTGTTTTTTTGTATGATGTTGTACATTTGAACTAATTCATCTCTTCACAGTTGACATTGTTTCGTCAGTCTAGACAAGCTTTGTACATTTCTGCTTACACCATTGCTTATTAACTTAATGTCATCTCTATTTTAACAGCAAAGCGTGTCACTAAACCCAGTATCACACTGCTGAGTAAAGTGGATGGTGATAAAATCCTGTTACAGTGCCAGTTGAATGATTATTACCCTGAAAAACTTACTATACAATGGCTTAGGGATGAGCAGCCGGTCAGAACTTCTTTACCAGATAAAAAGCTGCAGAACGCTGATGGTAAACAGAAAACCTTTACTCTCATAAATCGGTTAGCTATCGATGCTCCGAATCTGGGAAAACTGTACACTTGTAAAGCCATCCACAACTCTGAGGAATTCACACAGAACTATAATGTGTGCCAGGGTAAGTCAAGCACAGTTAAATGTGAAAATATGACAGTATGTGTCATCATATGACTGCTTTAAGATTTTAGCAGAATAGAAAGCTAACTTTATTTTACCTGTACAGCACTAGATTTGTCCAAGCCTTTGATGTATATAAAGAAACCCCATGTCAGAGACATTGTGAAGGCGAAAGAAGTTACAATTAGTTGTGTTGTTGAAGCACCATACAACACAGAAGTGACATGGGTGGCAAATGGTGAACGTAAAACAACCAAAGAAATCAAAACAGACCTGTCCAGTAGCAGAACACAGAACATTGTGAGTAACCTGACTTTCTCCAGAAAAGAATGGGAAAAGCTTAAGACCATGGTTTGTACAGCAAAACATCCATGTTTTCAAATACAGAAACCTGCAATTGAAGCTGGTAAGCAGTTTAATACAAGATGATCAGTGTAAAGTTAGGTCACTACTAAAACGCATGTGTTAACATAGTCAAATTTATTTCTGCTGCTCAGGAAATACACAGAAAGATCCTGTTGTGGTGATCAGGAGGCCTTTTAGAGAATCAGTAGAGCCAGGAAGCGTTGTGCTGGAGTGTGTTGTACGAGATATCCCATTGGGTGAGGTCTGCATCACCCTTCAGGCCAATGGTGCTGATTTTTCAGAAATCAATTGTGTGGATGTGGCCCATTCTGAAAGCGATTGGTCCCTGGCCACAGACTTCACAATACCCAGTGAGCACCACACGAAAGACAAAACCTTCACCTGTACAGTTCACAGTAGTTCCAAAACATGGACATCAAAACATAGTGAAAACTTTTTTGGTAAGAACTAAACTAAACCAAATTTTCATTAGTACCATATCACCAGTATTGTGCTGCATGGCATTTAATAATAATCATGTATTAGTTTTTCCTCATAAAACATTTGACACTTTGTTCCCCAGATAATCCTACTATTGAGCTCTCACTCGTTCCCAGCATTGGTGAATCTAGTTCAAATTCTCAGAAACTGGTGTGTTCTGGAACAGGATTTGACCCGAAGATCAGGTGGTTTTCTCAGTCTGGGGAGAAACGTGGCACAGCTGTAGATGTCACATTAAGGAAAGATGGACGTTTGAAAGTGTACAGTGAGATATCTGTGCCACAACAAGAGTGTAATCAAGAGGTGACATTTACATGTGAAGTCACTGACATTCACAAAAGTGTTAATAAAAGCATCAGTATTTGTCCAGGTAAAAATGCTTTGGTATTATCTAACACTTCCATCTGCTATTTGCTCTCTGAAGCGTGTCTGTCCATGTCTATTTTCTCCTAGATCTGTCGTTTTTCTTCTCTTTGGCTCATAAACTGTTGTTTTTTTGTATGATGTTGTACATTTGAACTAATTCATCTCTTTACAGTTGACATTGTTTCGTCAGTCTAGACAAGCTTTGTACATTTCTGCTTACACCATTGCTGATTAACTTAATGTCATCTCTATTTTAACAGCAAAGCGTGTCACTAAACCCAGTATCACACTGCTGAGTAAAGTGGATGGTGATAAAATCCTGTTACAGTGCCAGTTGAATGATTATTACCCTGAAAAACTTACTATACAATGGCTTAGGGATGAGCGGCCGGTCAGAACTTCTTTACCAGATAAAAAGCTGCAGAACGCTGATGGTAAACAGAAAACCTTTACTCTCATAAATCAGTTAGCTATCGATGTCTCAATCTGGGAAAAGTGTACACTTGTAAAGCCATCCACAACTCTGAGGAATTCACACAGAACTATAATGTGTGCCAGGGTAAGTCAAGCACAGTTAAATGTGAAAATATGACAGTATGTGTCATCATATGACTGCTTTAAGATTTTAGCAGAATAGAAAGCTAACTTTATTTTACCTGTACAGCACTAGATTTGTCCAAGCCTTTGATGTATATAAAGAAACCCCATGTCAGAGACATTGTGAAGGCGAAAGAAGTTACAATTAGTTGTGTTGTTGAAGCACCATACAACACAGAAGTGACATGGGTGGCAAATGGTGAACGTAAAACAACCAAAGAAATCAAAACAGACCTGTCCAGTAGCAGAACACAGAACATTGTGAGTAACCTGACTTTCTCCAGAAAAGAATGGGAAAAGCTTAAGACCATGGTTTGTACAGCAAAACATCCATGTTTTCAAATACAGAAACCTGCAATTGAAGCTGGTAAGCAGTTTAATACAAGATGATCAGTGTAAAGTTAGGTCACTACTAAAACGCATGTGTTAACATAGTCAAATTTATTTCTGCTGCTCAGGAAATACACAGAAAGATCCTGTTGTGGTGATCAGGAGGCCTTTTAGAGAATCAGTAGAGCCAGGAAGCGTTGTGCTGGAGTGTGTTGTACGAGATATCCCATTGGGTGAGGTCTGCATCACCCTTCAGGCCAATGGTGCTGATTTTTCAGAAATCAATTGTGTGGATGTGGCCCATTCTGAAAGCTGATTGGTCCCTGGCCACAGACTTCACAATACCCAGTGAGCACCACACGAAAGACAAAACCTTCACCTGTACAGTTCACAGTAGTTCCAAAACATGGACATCAAAACATAGTGAAAACTTTTTTGGTAAGAACTAAACACCAAATTTTCATTAGTACCATATCACCAGTATTGTGCTGCATGGCATTTAATAATAATCATGTATTAGTTTTTCCTCATAAAACATTTGACACTTTGTTCCCCAGATAATCCTACTATTGAGCTCTCACTCGTTCCCAGCATTGGTGAATCTAGTTCAAATTCTCAGAAACTGGTGTGTTCTGGAACAGGATTTGACCCGAAGATCAGGTGGATTTCTCAGTCTGGGGAGAAACGTGGCACAGCTGTAGATGTCACATTAAGGAAAGATGGACGTTTGAGAGTGTACAGTGAGATATCTGTGCCACAACAAGAGTGGAATCAAGGGGTGACATTTACATGTGAAGTCACTGACATTAACAAAAGTGTTAATAAAAGCACCAGTATTTGTGCAGGTAAAAATGTTAAATGGGTCATTTTTCAAAAAAAAAAAGGACCTTTTTAGACATTTGGACTGTCATGCAATGTTTTCCTTCCCTTGCTATATTATTTAAACTCATGCAACTCATCTTTCTATCAGTGTCTGAGTGTAGCAGTCGACTGGCTGATGTCTACTTGCTGGGTCCCTCCCATAGTGACGTGAGATCCAACAGTATTGTTTCTTTGACCTGCTTGGTTGTTGGTCACCGTGTCAAGGACTTTACCATCCAGTGGAAAGTGGATGGAAATCATTCCAATTTGCATGAATATTTACAACGTCCTCAAGATCATGCCAATGGGACCCAAAGCAAACAAAGTATTTTGAGGGTTCCGGTCAGTAAATGGAATGCATATAGTCGATTTTCCTGTGAAGTTATCCATTTCTGCTGTGGAGACACACAGAAGAAGCACATCTCAAAAACCAGAGGTGAGCACTCACATGGCACTCACATGGTCCATCATGTCATGAGGTTCTTGCTTATTTCTCTCTCAACACTGCAGGATATATTCAGTTTTTAACTTTGCTTCATATCCACAGATCCCAAACCACCTACTGTGAGGATCCTCAACCCCCCTGACAGTGATCTCTCTGGATCTCAGAATACCAGTTTTCTTTGCTTAATCACTGGTTTCTTCCCATCTGATATCTTTGTGGATTGGAAACTAAATGGGACGCAACTGAATGCGTCTCTTTTCACTAACAGTCCTGTAGTTGCTCATACTGCATCGGGGGGTTATTCGGTATATAGTGAACTAATACTGCCTGCATCACATTGGAAAGAGGGAACATACTCTTGTGTTGTTTCTTATGAATCGTCTAAAAATCCAATTATTGCAACTTTGGACAACTTTTATGGTGGGTGTCATAATGAAAACTGTTCAAGGAAAAAAGGATTTTTAACTGCATACAAACATAATTTACTCTGAAGTTTTCAAATAAGTCTAAATGATACACAGATTTAGTGACATGTATGTGTAGAATTATCGCTAGTGGAATTTCTATTTATAAGAACCACAAAACTATTTGTCCTATCAAAGATAATGTTTCTATACATTATACAGTATTCAACAAGGCAAATTCAACAATTAAAAAACGTCATCAGACATCTACCAAAACAATTACCAGTTACCATTTGTGTCTTGTTGCATTACATGGCCTGTATGACATCTATTTGTTTGTCCTTCAGCTTTATTGGCTCCATCTGCTCCATCTGCAAAGCTGCTACAGGGTTCTAATGAGCTGGTGTGTCTGGCATTTGGTTTTAGCCCATCTGCCATTAACATCACCTGGCTGCTAGGCGTGACCGAGATGTTTGATCACACGGTCACCAGCCTTGCAAAAGGCCCTGATGGGAAATTTAGCATCCGAAGTCACCTGCATTTACTACTCACAGAATGGGCACCTGGAGAGGTCTACACATGCAGAGTCACTCATAGTACTGGTATCCTCTTGCTAAACATCTCCAAACCTGGTAATGAAACTTTAAAAATGTTGCAGCAATTAGAATTAGTTATAATCAAACTGTGTTTAAGTCATTTGGTAATGCACTGCAAAAGGTTTTGTTTTATATTATAATATAAAAATATGTGCACTTCCTAAAGTATTTAATTTCTTTGTGCTTTACAGAAATATTTGAAGAGGCTATTTTTATGAATGAAAACAAAGCAGAATCCATTGCACAGGACTCCGTAGAGGAAACCTGGAGAATGGCCTGTGCCTTCCTCGTCCTTTTTCTCTTCTCTCTTTTCTATGGATGCACGGTGACTATGGTCAAAGTAAAGTCATGAGCAACAGTGTCATTTTGTGCTCTTGTATTCTTGTTTTTCTGGATCGATTTGTTTTTTTTTCTGAATTTGATGACAATTGTTTTGAAGGTATATTTTAACATAATGTTTGATGCTTTGCTAAAATTATATAATGAGTTGAATGGCAAAATGCTAAAATGCCAAAATTCTGGTTTTCAAATAAAATATCAGCATGTAAAATAAACTGAGTGGTTGTTTCTTGGAAGAATGTGTACTTTGTATGATCCCTTTGTGTTTCTGTTGTTCAATTTGTAGAAGATTGCATGATGCGAAGGTCAGGGTTTGATCCCCAGGGAACAAAACTGAAAACATACTGATAAAATAACTTGATATACACATATACTGTAGACATAGCTTGAATGCTCTGTAAGTTGATTGGATCAAAGCATCTGCAATATGCATAAATGTAAATTATCCCTGTTTATCTCAATAGACGGGCACTGAATCTGTCTATTTTTCTTCTTTAGACTAATAATGAAAAATATTTGAATATACACACACTAGAATCAGGACACTAGAACGCTGTTAATTCGGTGCACGGACTCATTTTGGGGGTACATTCCGTCCTCCAGCACAGCAGGTGGCGCTAAATGTCCTTGTAAATTACGTCACGCGCGTAGAGAAGAAGAGTGTTAGTTACGGAAGGAGGGATCTGCTTTCACGCTTTCTATAATTCAGTGGATTCACATTTCTTTCTTTCAAAAATTATAATTCTATACATTTTCCCAACACTAAAATTAATATACGGTGATCGCCTCTGCACGAGCTCAGAAAAATATTACCGAACATCAGATGATCTCACATTAGCAGGTTAAAGGTACTCTCATTTCAAACTTTACATCAAATAACCTTTTAACAACACTTTTATATCTCTATAGTCTAACTAAAGGTTGTTCGTTGTTCATTAAAGGCTTTTCACTATGAGCCACTTTTGTGTGTTTTTTTTCTGGTTTTAAGACATGTACTTGAAGTTGTTTGCAAAGGTAGAGATGTGAAAGTGTGCCTTTGCATTTGTCTTATTGCTCAAAAATGTTTTGATAATCTGTTTTAACAGGTTAACGGTGTAGTGATGACGTCGTTGGTAAGTTTACCAAAGCATTATCGTCTAGCTATAATACTAATAAAATAATTATTGTTTTTTGTCAAATTTTATAAATGTAAATTTACATGTTGTTTTGTCTAGAAAAAGTCATCTAAATGCATTTTTGTGTACTGCCTGCCATACAATGCTAAATTACTCAAAAAGCACATGGTAACCCAGTCTTAAAGTTTATGTTTTTGCTTATAGGGAAGCAGTAGTTCCTCCACAACGGAGTACACTGTACGAGTTCCTAAGTATGAATAACTTCCATATATGCTTTCAACATATTTCCAACTAGATTGTTAAAGGGGCCATTGTCAAGAAATAGATTCATATCTGATCTTGTTTTTCAGAAACACCAGTAAAAAATACAGTATAATGGCTTTCAATGCTGGCGACAAAGTCAGTTGTTCCACATGGACTCAGGTAAACAAACACAGAACGGGGACACTCAAATGCATGTTTCTGCTTTATCCCACCATTACCACAACCATTAGTTTTCTTTATGTATCTTGGCCTATCTATATATATATATTTATTGTGTATTTAGGCCCGTATGGAGAGGGACATGAGTAATAGGCGTATATATGGAGAAGAGGAGACTGCTGAAGGGGCGGCAGGCAGTGAGTTTGGTAAGAAACAGAGAGAAGAAGCACGGAGGAAGAAGTATGGCATTGTTACAAAGGAATTCAAAGTAGAGGACCAACCCTGGATCCTTAAAGTCAATGGCAAGGCAGGAAGAAGGTATTGTTACAACCTGTTATTTTTCTTTTCTGAAACATTGTCATTTATGTATATACACATTTAGCAGATACAAATAATATAAACCGCTTTTTATATAAGAAAATAGTATCAGACTGCAAGGAAAACTTGATCTGCACATCCAGAATTTGCTCAGTAGTCCATTTCACTTTGCATTTGTGAGTTATGTTAAATTATTTTTAACAGGTTAAAAAACAAATTTTTCTAAATTTTACATATGCCTTTTCTGTACATTGAACACTCTGTGGCATATCTTTAGACACAACCTAATTTGGATAATTGACTCCATCCACGTTCCTTTCATCAGATTCAAGGGTCTGAAAAAAGGCGGAGTCACAGAGAACGCTTCATACTACATCTTCACGCAGTCAGCCGATGGTGCTTTTGAAGCGTTTCCCGTGCATGCCTGGTACAACTTCACACCACAGGCCAAGCACCGTACGCTCACAGCCGAGGAGGCAGAGGAGGAGTGGGGCAGGTGAGGGCAGTTTTAAATGGTCATTTTTGTACAAAACAGCCAAAAGAAGTTATGAGGTTGGAAGTAAATAGGATTAAACGTCATATTTATGTCCGTGTTCCATACAGGAGGAACAAAGTGGTGAACCATTTCAGTATCATGCTTCAGCGGCGTCTCCGAGAACAGGAGCGAGGAGATGAGGATGAGGAAGAAGGAGAGAAGGGTGGAAAGAAAAAGAAAAAGAAGGGAGGAGACCTGCGCATACATGACTTGGAGGATGATTTGGAAATGAGCAGTGATGACAGCGACGGCAGCATGGGAGATGGTGAGCCTGGGCTTATTCTGAATGTCACTTTGTTCATTGTTGAAGTCCAGACATGGGACTGCACTCACTTAGAACTCAAGCATGGATGTACAGAACAACATGTCTTGTGCTTTCTCCCACAATGTAGCACTTCTTGTGCCTTTTGAGACTTTGAGCCTTTTGAGACTTTTTGAGAAGAGGAGCAGTAGTGTCAGATGTAAGACTTTCTTCAACTGTTGTTCTTTCATTACAGATGGTGAGGGCAAGTCAAAACCCAAGAAGGAGAAAGGCCCTAAAGGCAAGGGAAAGAAGAAGAAGAAAAAGGGCAGCGACGTGGAAGAAAATGAGGACAGTGATGATGGGGACTTTGAGGGTTTAGAAGTGGACTATATGTCTGATGAGAGCAGGTGACTATTCTTGCCCCACAGAAACAGCTTTCTATCAAAAAATCTCATGGTTTCTGCAACCTAAATCTCATCATTCTGTCTCTGTTTTAGCTCTGAAGACGACGAACCAGAGAAGACAAAGCCCAATAAAGGAGATGATGTACCCAGAGGTTTGTTGCCAACCTGGTTCTGAAAGCTCTTTTTGTAGGCACAGACTTCGTCTAATCATAATATTTGATATGAAGCAAGTCTGTAAAGCTCTTTCTTGTTTTTGTCAGGGATTAATGAAGTTTCTGACAGCGAGGATGAGAGTGAGGAAGAGAACAAGAATGAAGAGGATGCCAAGGAGGAAGAAGAGGAGGAAGATGGGAAGAAGACACCAGTGCAGGTGGACAAGAAGAAGAAGAAGGGTAAGAAGGGATGCATGCTGTTTTATTCATTGCTTTTGATTTGCTTGCAGGTGATATAAGAAAAACCATTGTGTTTGTTGTTTCAGACAGTAGCGGAGAGTCGGACAGCTCAGATGACAGTGATATTGATGGAGAAGCAGCTTCAGCACTGTTCATGGTGATTATGGCCTATATTTGTGTGTGAGGGAGTGAGTTGTTAAATGTGAATATGGTACAGTGATTTTTTATTATGTTCCCGCTCGCAGAAGAAACGTACACCTCCCAAACGAGGGGGCGGCCGTGGCTCGGCAGGTAGTTCAAGAACAGGAAGTAGACCTGGGACGCCTTCTATCGACACTGCCGCCACTTCCAATACTCTCCGTGCTGCTGCCACCAAACTGGAGCAAGGTAGTCTAACATGCTAAAAACACTGCAGTCATATTACATATCAATGTATCTGCATTTCCTTTTTTTTCATATGTTTTGTCTTTACTTTTCACCCGTTTATGGTTTCTGTAAAGGTAAACGCCAGGGTGCCGTGTCCAGCTCGGAAACCCCGGCTGCTAAGAGATTAAAGATGGAGCCCAGTCCTCAGAGCTCTTCAGGGAAGAGTACTCCTCAACCCACATCAGGAAAATCCACCCCTAGTGCCAGGTACATTCTCTTTGCCTTGTCTGTTTGAAATAGTATGCCTTAATATCCAGAACTGAATGATTTTATTATAACTATTAATCATTTGATAGAAGAGTGTTTGTGTTTGCTTATAAGGACCATAAGGCTTCACTGTGTAAAAGCAAAAATGTGTTTACAATGGTTTAAACTTCAGCATTTCTTTAAATTGTAACCCAAAATAATTCATCATCAATTTAATCATGACGTGTGACAACAATAGACATCAAGTACTTGCATATTACATTTTGCTGTAATAAAATGCTATAAAAATGTATCTTGATACATTGATTGTTTACCATATTATTAGTTCATAATACCTGTTTTAGCACAATACAAACAATGCCTGCACGATAAACTTATACTCTCAAACAGCCACAGTCACTCACACCCTATTATGTCTTGCATAATTCAGGCAAAAACTAATTTCTTCCCATCTCTTTCCTTCAGTGACGTGCAGCTGACAGAGGATGCCGTGCGCAGGTATCTCATCAGGAAGCCCATGACCACTAAAGACCTGCTGAAAAAGTTTCAGACTAAGCGTACAGGCCTCAGCAGTGAGCAGACGGTCAATGTGCTCGCCCAGATCTTAAAGAGGCTGAACCCCGAGAGGAAGAACATCAACGACAAGATGCACTTCTATCTCACTGAGTGAATCCCACAGAAGGGACTGCAGTTGCTTTAGTCCATGACCAGCAGCAGGAATACAGTTAGTTTAAGACCTGCTTGGTCAAAATCATTTTGATGTTGTTACTTTTCTCCACCCAGCATGTATTTAGCAACAGTAGTCTTTAACTTGTTTAACTCTTTGGAGTTACAGCTGAAAATGTTGGTGTGCAGAAGAGTGAAGAAATAATATTTCAGACAGATTTATGGCTCTTTGTGTAGAGCATCTGTAATAGTTGAATACAACAGTAGACTGAATATCAACACAATGGTCTCTCAGAACATTGAATTGTTCAAGGGTAGAGGGCTTTTATTTAATCTTTCTAGATTTTTCAGCTTTTTATCAGCATTTTCCCCACTTGTAGTAAACTTGATTTCATACAATGCAGTTAAAAAGCTGTAAAATGTACATCTCGTTTGCAGGTGTTTCTGCTTAGTAAATTAAATTTGAAATGAATCTCAGTGTTTTTGTTTATTGTTTTTAATGCAGTATTATGTATAATACCTTATTATTTGATAAGAAAGCCACAATAAGGCATATTAACAGAGAAACGGCTTAATTGACAGTAAAGATCAAACCTCAAAAATCATACAGTATAAGTTTCATTTTAACTAAATCCACATGTCATGTACTTCAATAGTGTTTTGGTCTCACATTTTAGTGAGCCAGATATACTCAAGCATACTGTTTTATATTACAAGAAAATTGTCATCTGACACGAGGTAATCCATGTTTGAGCATTTGATCCACAACTTCCAAGACTAATGAGTAATGTGGAAAACTGATGCCAACAGAAGTCCAGTCCCAATGGTTTTAAACTGGCAGGTTTCGACAGATCACAGAAATACGGCGATGACGCGGAACCTTCTGTCCTGAGAAAATGGACTCTTCATCTTTCAGGATTTCATGTGTGTATTTAAACCTAGCATCATTCCTGATGACATAAGAAAAATAAAATTAGGTTTGTACCCAACTAAAATATCTAATTTGTTTAAAAACATCACGCAAGAAAATAAAACCTATATACCTCAATATATAAAGTGAGCGACGACTCAAAAGTAAGTCCACCCAGTCTGCAGAATTACCTTCTGGGACCAAGCGCATAATACTATCAGACAACAGGCTCAGTCCTGCTATGGTGCTTCCACAGAACTGAAGAGAGAAAAACACATGATGGACAATACTGTACAAACCACTTATTTAATTGTGAATAAAATGCAGACCTTTACGCTGTCGACATGGGCTTTGATGTAGCCTGCTTTATCCAGGTCTAGAACATGAACAGGCCCAAGCAGTGAACTGTCCTGAGGAAATGCAACGTCTCTGACCCGCCTTAAGATGCTTTCACAAACATCTCCCCACTGAAGGCGCTCTGTTTCTCTGTAGCCATGAATAGCCTGAATGACAATTGATAATAATGTATAAAGAGATTAAGGTCAAACACATATGGCAAGATTTGATGAATGTTTTCCTGCAGGTTTAAGCACAAGATTTATTCTGAACACCTGAAATAGCTGATGGACTAAATCTGCTGGAAGAGATTCACTGCGCCACTAGCGGAACCAAATGGTATTGCACAAACGATGACTGTTTCCAAACAGGCCTCCAGACCATTTACATTGGTCAGAAAAACTTATAGTCCCGCCCCAACCTCACGTCATTGGCAGAAATACACCTTAACGATTTCTGATTGGCTATCATGTGCAGTCCGCGGTCTGAACCGCTATTTCTATTTAATCGTTTGTTATGTCTTAAGACGCACATAAAAGTGCCTACAGCAGTTTAAAGCTCGTGAATTCACTTGAAAATTAAAGGTAGGTGTGTTACAATAGTTTTGGAACTAAACTTTGTGGTAATGAGGATTTATACCAGTGCCTATACTGAATTAAACGGCACGTGATAAACTATAGTGTCACGATATGAGGGTTTTGTTACACTGAAACATCTGTACAACATGGTTAAAGCACAAATTTATGTTACTTACATCGTCCCAGTGGTCAAATTCATATCGCTTTTTTCTAAGTCCTGGTTCTACCTCTTTAAAAGGGCATTCTCCTCTTCCTCGCTAATAAAGTTTTGCCGCACTTCTACCTGTCCGCGCACTGCCGTCAAAATCTCCTGCGATGAGCCGCTCAGCCAGTTACACTCCTCTGTGCTCTGAAGGCCTTTTCTTAACCGTGAATTGTCTGATGTAAACTTATAAATTAAAAGGCGCTGGAGAGATGTCTTCTGGGCTTGTTTGGCTACTCTGGTCAATAGTTTCATTCTGTCGTGTTCAATATAATGACAAACAGTCAAGATCTTCACAATATTCTGTGTGTTCCCGGTGTCATGCTGTCATTGACAGGGCGCCATTTTGATGTCGCTAAGAATTCTGGGACATGAAGTTTTTGATTCAATCTCTCCGTCCGTCGATACATGCACTGGCAAACGAAGCGCTATTTGTTTCATGAACCTTTCGATCTTATTATTATAACAGAAATGGATATTACACTTATTTATTATTTATTTGTCAACAGTGAAACAACGTATTAATGGAGAGTAGCGAATTCAAAATATTGATCTCGCTCATTTTAAGTACAGAGTGCGAGCGACACGTTTTTAGTTGTCAGAGACTTGTTTCAATAATTCAATTTTGAACAGTCGTGCTACTTTCACTGTGAATTACAAATGAATCTACATGCAGTTAGCAACGTGTGGCTGTGGATGCATTGCGGGTAAATGCGCGTCTCGTTTGTGTTGTGTGCTTTTATTCTCTGGCGATAACGCCATGCACCAGTAATACCGCTTCTTAACACTAGGGGGCACTACACGACTGTTTCATATTTAAACGGGACATAAAATGGACAGACGGACAATTTGTGACCCTGCCTGTGAAAACCCTGTTAAAGTAATTTGTTGTGATTTACTGTTTTCTACATACATCCCTACACAATGTAAAGAAAATTCTGTGAAATATGACATTGATATCTTTAATATTGACTGAGTAATGACATGTCAAAGATTGAGATTATAGTTCTATTTATAGGTGAAATAGTTATAGGTTTGATACTTGTTATTTAATCATTTGATTTTAAGACTTTAGCCTGGTTTTCACAGACAGGAACACATATTTCAGTGTTTTGCAATATTTTCCCTTTATTTTTTCCTTTTTTAAAGTAATTCAGAGTCTGCTTTTACAGGCATTTTTGGGTGTGTTAAATGTCAAATAATTCCTCTGTTACTTCTTGCTGCATTTTATGGTGTGTATTGATATAACAGAAGTGTGACAATATAATTTAAATCTGTCTCTAATGACTGTGTTTGCGCAGCATTATGACGCTCTTCTTTTATTCGCTTGGCTGTTGCACAGCCTCTCTTTCTCCCTCTCTTTTACACACACAAACCACACCACATTGACTGGTTTCCCTCATCAATTAGCCTCAAAGACTGTAATGATGGTAATTATTTGTAATTGTAATGGTCAGGCAACACTGTTTGTGGCAGTAAGAGGGCATTAAGCAGTCTGTAAGTCAGTGAGATTTATAGGCAGTAAGACATTGAGTGCTGATACATGACTCTGGGGAATGTGCCATATATCCACGCTACAGCAAACATTAGAGTACTGCAAAGAAGGTGGAAACAATTTAAAACATACACTCATGCTTATTTGTTTGTTTTATTAAGCAGGGAGGGAAACATTAGTATACACAATACATGAGCTGAAATGTCGTGTTGCTACATGATTGGGATTTTTAGACTTGAGATGATGCAGTTATTTTGGAATACATTGGCAACTTGAATTGTCAGATTTACAAACATAAATTTCAGTTTAAATATTAACACACTATTAATTTATAATAGTCTTTATTTGTCACAGACTGCATGGGTGTAGGGTGACTTATGGTCACATGGCTTAATGATTAATAGATTAATGATTCTGTTCTGACTTGAATTACAACATTACAAAGGCATGCTACTGAAAAATCAAGAGTTGTATACCTCTCACTCAGAATATATCCATGTTAGTTAATAATATAACAGGTGATCGAGGTTGTCTTTGTCTTTACCTAATGCAACAGAAACATTTACACACAAACGTAGCAACATATTTATCTCGCCCTCTGTAAGGCCAGTCTGGCTGCCCTCCAAGCCTGTTTTACTGCAAGCATCTTTTCTCAATGGCCTTCATGATTGACAGCAGCTGATCTAAGGAACACAGGAAATCGTTTAAGTCTCCAAGGTTCACAGCATTTGTCAAGTGACTATATATTGCCCAATTGATTGTAATGTAAATATAGACCTAAAAATGAGTTTGATGTAGGAAAGGACAGGTACAAGACATAGGCATGGTTTAACTTTCACAGACAGGGCTTAGATTAAGCCAGGAACAAGCAGACATTTATAGTTTTTATAAACTTGCTTGAGAAAAGAACATTACTTATGTGCATCTTGAGACAAAACAGTATGAAATGACAAAAAGGTATGTCAGCGCAAGCTGTTTTCAGTTAAGATAGCTCAAACATTTTAGACTGGTACTAAGCTTAAGCCTTGTCTGTAAAACCTGAGCCATGGAGTTCAAAGAGAGAGGTTGCTCTTGCACAAACATCATTTTTAAAAACATATTTTTTCTAACATTTCTCCTAGAGAAGAAGAAATCATCTCTAATTTCACTGTACTTTGTACAGTGACATTAACAAATCTTGAATACAGTCATATATGTTTAGAAGAAGATGAGATTAAGTGATGTCAGAATTCTTTGGGTGAGACAGAACTGGATTTGAGGCAGGAGAGAGAGAGTGAGGGAGGATAAGCAAGAAGTACCAGAAGAAAGAGAATATGACAGATGAGTAAAAGCACATATTGTGATGAATTTATCTCTCCCTCTGCAAAGTTGCTGGCCTACTTATTCACTAGATGTCTGGGGCAATTTACAGACGTTTTAGTCAGGTGATTCAGGAGCAGGAAACGCATCGAACAAACATTGCACAATTCAAAATCTCTGAGTATCACTTTCCTGTTTTTAGGGTTTGGGGATATGTTCTTTATCTCCTGCATTGTTATGATAGTGTTTTATGTTTTAACATTGTAATATACAGAATATGTTAATCCAGAAGTGTATATGTTTGCTTCTCTCTAATGGGTGCTGTTAATGAGGCAGAGAGGTTGCTTTGTTTGCAGGAGAGGCTATGTAGTATAATGGATATAGTGGATGAATGTTTCGTTCCTGCATCTGCTATACCCTGCATTGGAGCTTTTAATAATTTTATACTGTTTAAAAATGTATTGTACCTGCATCAGGCAAGTCCCTGGCTGTGTGTAGAGAAGCACTGTGCCGTGAAGCTCCTCCCCAAATAAAACACTGAACTCAAGGAAAGATGGCCCATTTTAGCTTAAAAGACTCACTATTATACATCCCAATATATAGAATCATTCTTGTGCCAACCAGTGTTCATGGTTTGTGTTTTGATACATTGAGTTTATTACAGATCATTTTTTTGTATAAACTTATTTTCTCCTTTCTCATTTATTTATTGTATTTGACACACTAACATACAGAGGGGTCATATGTTGAGGTGCCACCTGTTCTTGTGACCAGCTGCATTTATATCTAAAAGATAAAGGTTAAATCAGGGGAAAAGAACCCGGTATACATGATGTCTATGAATTATTCAGGTTTATGAGTCACTGGGTTCAGCTTCTTCTGCAAATGCACAGCAACATAACCTCAGAAATCTTTGTGCGAATGTGCACATGTGACGTTGAGATTTATTATGAGATTTGCATGTGACAGTTTTATAGGTGCACTGTAGTGAGACGTCTGATTGACTTCATTGTTCTTTGTTTAGTGACTGTGTGCTTTCGGTGTACTGCTGGGTTAGATTAGTGTGGCATGCTTTAATAATGCACTGAGGGAGGGGCAGTGTGAGAGAGGCTCTGACATTCAAAAGAAATCGACCTGTGAACTCCAGCTGTGTGACAAGACTGACACACTAGGACTACAGCACACATCAGAGACATCCGTTAATAATCAATGCATACACTTATATGACATCCAATAGCATTTTTTTATGCATTCTATGCATATACATAGTCACGCCCTTCATAACACGATTCCAATCTCTACTAGGCTTTATACATGGCAGAATATGTCATTAGGCTAGACTCTTACTGAACATCTGTAATTGTTTGTCTTTAAATCCACAGTACTACTATTTACTATAGGAGCAATAAAGTACATTTTAATTTTAGGTGATGTACAAAGTGTGCATCACAGCAGCTGTCAGATTCAAGACACAATGATGAATATGTCCTGATCAGACTTTTTATTACTAAACTAGCAAAAAATATTTGCTATTTACAAGAATGATAAGACATGTTTTGGTTTTTATATTTACAATAAATACAGAACAAACAACACGCATTAACAATGATCAGACATGCACGTGCACACTTCTAACAATTGTTGTCTACACAAACATGTGGGATAACTTTTATGAGATAAATTTATATATGTTGTTTATTGAAAGAATGTGAATTTTTAAATGTAGATATAGTTTTTTTTAGAATGAAACTGTATTTATTTGTATATAATTAGAGGTTTCTTATTTGTGTGCTGTGTTTCAGGACCATGGACAGCTACCATGTCAAGGCCACTGGCAGACTCTTCTGTCACTGGATCGGTGCTGTTACCTAACCGAGCTTTGTGAAAGATTACACCATGCATCAAACTGTAAAGTAGGGTACATGCATTTGTGAAGAACACATTTTAATATAAGGAAATGAGACAATGAGTCTCTGTTTGCATTGGAGTAAGCGACATGTTTAAGTAAAAAGTAGTCCGACTGTGATTATTACACATCCATCTTTAAAATCCAGTTTGTTGTCTTGGAATTTGAAAAAAATCAATTTATATACTGGAAAATATATTTTATTTCAGCCTGTGAACCGTATGCACTCGCTTTGTAGCCGTTTAGACTAACTTTAGTGGATGATGAGAAAATCGCCTGTCAGCTGCTGTTGATCTGTTGACTGAACCTGAGGGTTGGAGGCTGGTGCCTGCTGGAGCTCTTGACCCCAAGCTTTACCGAACTGACGCTAAACGCATCCCGTACGGTTGATCACACGCGCGCTGGTTCAGATTGTACACGGCATACTGCGCAAGATCAAAGGCTGAGATGCAGAGGACACCCTATTCTTTCAAGTTCAGCATCTTTACTACAATAGAAGGTCATGTGATCTTATTTCTTCACTTATTTCTTTATAACATTTACATATA
Source organism: Beaufortia kweichowensis (assembly GCA_019155185.1). Lineage (NCBI taxonomy): Eukaryota > Metazoa > Chordata > Actinopteri > Cypriniformes > Gastromyzontidae > Beaufortia > Beaufortia kweichowensis. The sequence continues at coordinate 7,591,423 of CM032804.1, forward strand.
GTCAATTCAAACTACAAATGACTAAAAACATTGGCCACTGGAAAAACTCACTACTACCATGTATAAGAAGGGGGTACTGGGATGAGACTCTTGTTAGGTGGACCTGTACGGTATATCTTCGCTTCCTGTGATATTGGTCGCGCGAATTTTTTTTGTCACGCGCAAAACAGGCATATTGCTCTTAAGTGAGGCTATACTCTCATCCTCAAACCACAATTATTAAATATTACCAGTGTGCCAATAGTGTGCTCCCTACATAAAAAATAGGTGTAAATCCTGAGTGGGTGTGTTGTTGGAAAGGGAGAGTTTTTACATGTAGCTGTACTGATGGGAAATCTCCGGCTATTAATTCAGAAATGTCTGTTGCTAAGAATAGCCCGTCGGTCCTCGCCCTGCGTGCCCTCGCAAAGCGGAGCCGTTCCCGAGAGACGCACGTCTGAATGCGCAGCTGTCTCCCAGGGCTCACATCCCGACCACTGGGTACAAACAGTCTAACCTGGCAACGCACTGTCAGTTTGTTGTGTCCCGTTATCTCTAAAATATATAACTCGTATTAACAAGCCGACAATATTTTCATGCGGTAAAGGCAGGTGAGCCGTGCGCAGCTCACAGAGACTGACAACACATTGAGGTTCGGGTGGCTGAAGGTACAGGTACATACTGGTGCTGAAACTGAGAGATGGGTAAATGAATCAGTGGGGGCACATGGGGGTGTGTGTGTGCGTCATGTGCTGCAAGAGGTTTGGAGACGAACGGCGCTGAATTGATCAGTTGCTCATTATATAGCTTAGCCTGCCAGCTGATCGGAGCGGGTTGTGTTTCACAAACTGATATGCTGAGAGCCCCCACCCCACATTCGTCCTCAACAGCCTCCTCCCCCTCTTTTTTTCTCAGGGGCGCTTGACGGAGAGTAACGAGGCTAACAGACAGCTCGACACTGGCAGAAATAAGGGAAAGAGGGATCCGAGTGTTCTCATGAACGGATTGCCCTCACTCGGGGAAGATGAGCGGATCCTACACGGCCCACAGCCTGATAAAAGCGAGCGGCTATGGGAACCCGAAGATGTCACCGTTGTCCTCTCACGATTGATGGTTTTACTTTTTGTGTGTACCTTCATTGGATTTTATGACGGTTGGATTGGTCCTCTCGCGCTGAAATACCAGTAATGGCTCTGGCGGAAAAGATGACACCTTACCAGTGAGCACAAATCAATCGATCTTTGTGATCTAATTTTCGCATCCGAATAGAAACATATGTCGTACAGGGGAAAAATGAATTAACATTGGATATCGCACATCTGTGTGGTGGAGATCGCCAATGCATGCGAGTAAACGTGAGAGAGAGGTGACCGAGAGCAGATTATACCGTGCCAAATATTGCGGATGTTACTAAATAAATAAATAATAAGATTTTTACCGTAAAAAAGGTGTTAATAGGGTAAACATGAGAATGTATCGTTAAAAAGAACTCAAATGATTGCTCTAAATGTTTGTATTTTTATTCATCTGAGTTTATTTCACATAGATCGTATAAATGATAGTGGCTATGATAATTGCAACCTGAATTTCCAAGGAAAAGCAAGTGGAGGCAGAGAGAGAGACAGTTCTGGAAAATAAAAGAATGGAGCAACAGAAATCGAGAGATTTAATTAATAATTACATCGCCTTGGAAATATGTCGGGCATGATTTTGGACATAAAATGAGATGATGGTGATGATGGACCATTTTGTATGTTGAAAGGGCAACTAACCTATAAACTGCAGAATATAAGGCACGCTTGTTTTTCTTCGATTTTTGTTGATTTGCTTTTGGTTCGTTTGCCTTCGTTATATTTTTCTCCGCCAAACATACAAGCATCAGCTCCTGGATCCTAAACGTCACGTAAAGCCAGGAAGACAAATGTATACTCCAGTTATACACGTATTAAGTTTTGAAGCAGATGGGATGTAATGTGGTGTGGTCGCGTTGAATATTCACCCCCTTTTCTCCTGCTTCGTGAAGACTGGCATTTGGTGTCTATAGAATGGCTAGGTTCGGAGACGAGGTGCCGTCCAGGTATGGCGGAGGACCGGGACACGCTCAAGGGGGACCCGGCCGCGGCGGTAGCAGGCAGGGCGGCCCGCCGGGTACTCAACAGAGAATGTACAAGCAGTCGATGGCCCAGCGAGCCAGAACTATGGCCCTGTACAACCCGATACCGGTGCGGCAAAACTGCTTCACTGTCAACCGATCTCTGTTCATCTTCAGTGAGGACAACTTTGTGAGAAAATACGCCAAAAAGATCACCGAATGGCCATATCCTTTTAAACACCTATGTGACAATCTCAAGGCCTTCAGTTAAGGTAGTGTACGAATATGTAATGTCACCTGATCCTGTTTTATGATGATGATTATTCTCACCACTGCTGGTTTAATTGTTAAAACAAGCACAGCAGGGAATGGTTTTGTGGTTTTTCCATTACAGAAATGTTCATTGTCCATTTATAGCTCAAGTTATTTAAGACATCACTAAGATTTATTTGTGGTTATTTCCTGGCACGATGAATTGGTACTATTTCTGGTGTATGTGTGTGTGTGTGTGTATTGCGTACGGTAGTGAGGTGAGCTGTGTGACGATAGCGGCCGGGTCGGGCGGCGCTGTGTTTCGCGCAGGCTTGCTGATGTCAGCATGTGCGGTCTCACGCGAGAGAGAAAGCGATGGTAAAAAGGGGAGATGAGGGGAGGGGGACAGCCACCATTTCCCATATTCCAAGAGCTCCAGAATATAGGACATGTGTGCATTACCAAAGCTCTGTTGTTTTTCTACTGCACCCCTTAGTGCCCAAACGGGTTATTTAACACTGCAGAGATTTTTTCCCTCGTTTTAACAGTCACTGGATCAGTTCATCCAAATGACAGTGAGGTAATTTACACACAGTACAAACTTTAGTTTTTCACTTTTAACAATGAATTACATACATTAATATGGTATATTAAGAGGCGTTGCGTTATTGTTGTCAACAAAAGTAAGTTAATGGTATGTTAACTGAAATATGAACTGATCATAAATCATAATTTCCACAGTTTTTACAGAAGAATAACAGAGAGGCAAATGAATAATATTAAAAACATTATGCTATGAATAAAGTGAAGGAATAAGGAATAGTTCAGTGAACACCAGAGGGAGACAGATAGATAAAAAGAAAGTTACTCTGATTTGAGTCGTGAGCCCTTCCAGTATTCATCCATGTGTAGAGACCTTGATCTACATTCAGTCTGCAAAATTTTTAATTATTTATTCCCATTTTCTTTTTCTTCTGCTCTTAATTCCTTTTTTGCCCCCATTTTCCTAAGCAATCTATTTCTCTTTGTACAGGTTTTAACTTATTCATGATAAATGTCAGCTTTAAAACCAAGCTAGATTTTTGACTTTTCCCTGATCTAGATTATATGTGTGTCAATGCTTTAAAGCATAAATATGTATTTACTTATTCTCTGACGTATTTCTGACATATCAGCCCTCTTTCTTTTTTACAAGCAGATTTTTGCGCACCTTTTCACTAGTTCCCATTAGTCTAAAAATATCAATGACAGACTGAAAAAGCAGTTTTCTGTGGCTGGTTCTCTTTCCCTCCTGCTTTTATGGCTCCTTGGAGTCTGATTTTTGTTGTACACATACAGAATGGGGTAAAGATAGGCACTCTATAACCAAATACTCCAATAACAAATGTTAAAATACTGCAAACTTTGGCAAGACTATGAACTATAACTGTGGCAGAAAAGATGACAAACTGTTTTGTATATATGCTATACACATATTATATACAGATATATATTATTTATATATATATATATATATATATATATATATATATATATATATACACACAGATATTTTGTGTCCAAACCACAGTTGTGAGTGACAGAAGCATTTCTCCACTTGTTTATTGAACAGAAATTTATGTGTATTTGACTCAGCCCTTAACTTGAATGGAAAATGTGTGTTAAATTGTAAATGCATACAAATCCACCCTAGCAAATTTATTCTCGTTTACAAGGTTTAACATGGTTGAAGTCAAGAGTATTAGAATTTGGGTTTGTGTAATCTGTGTAACTTTATGTAATCTGCATGGGCATGCCAATATTTGTGATTTTAAATCAAATATCTGTTTTTGGCTTACAGGAAAAATGAACCAAAGATTTCCAAAAGGATCAAAAGAATCTGATAGAAAACATTCCATATTTTGAAAAAAAGGAAAATGAGAGACAGAGGGAGAGACTGTCTGTATAAATTATTTAGGATGGAAGCAATGTTAGATGTTAATCACATAGCTTTTCACTTAAACACAATCATTATAATTGATTTATGTGGCAGTCATACAAAAAAAAAGACTGGCATGTGATATTTGATTAGCAAGTTAAGAGCACCGGTCCTGCTAATGTCCGTGTCTAAAAAAGTCAATCTTTCTTAATGTTTCAGCTTAGCTCTGGTCAGATTCTGCTAATAATGTATCTGTTGCCTGTAAATTAAGTTAATGGCATTTGCATTTACATATGTGTTAATAGAGTATGTACAGTATTTACAGTCAATTTAGAGTATTAGTATCTTTTGTGATTTAAGCCAACAATCCATGTGTTTGTCGTTTTCTCTCATTCTGGATCTCGTGTTCTAGTAGTAAATTATTCATTTCTGTGGCTGGGTGGTATGTGTGTGAGATGCTGAGTTGGAAGAAAGCTATTTCGGGCACTGAAAGGCAAAAAAGATGTGCTGGCTTGAATTTTCATGCTGGTGTTTGTACAGTCACGTGCTGCTGCTGCTGCTAATGTTGTTTTCAGTGGCTCACACCTCCACCTGCTGCCTTCTCTCATCCACATACACCTACTCGCATACTAGCGCAGGGTGCTGAAGTGTTACCTTACCTCACAATACTGACAATATTGTTCCACCAAATGTTTTTGTTGCTAAATTCGGTTACATTTTTTACATTAATGTTTTTGCAAAAATGCAGATGTGCAAGTCTGACAATACTGCCTTAAATCTGCTGTATTGTTGGCTATAGCTGACAGTGGCCAAGGCACTGTCAGGTGTTAAAGTGATAGTTTAACCAAAAATAAAAATTATTTGATCATTTATTAAGCCATGTCGTTCCAAATCTGTATAGGGCCTCTTTCGTTTGTGAAACACAAAAGAAGATATTTTGAGAAATGTCTCAACGACAACGATAACATAATTTAAATTTTTGGGTGAATGTTTCCTTTAATTTCAGAGAGTTAAATTGCTTTGTTGTTATTGTATTATCCTCAAAATTAAATTTACACACCCCTAAACTGCATTTTATAAAACAAATAAAACAAACAGTGTTTGTTCACTTAATATATTAGACAGACAGTCTCCTCCTGTTTAAGCGTCAGATTTTTGCTGCAGAGTCAGCCAGACTTTGTTGCAAGTCATGTCTGGAGAGCAACAGGTGGTGTAAACGATCAACTTTAGTTTGTAATTGGAAAGGAGCAAACCGAGTCATTTACGATGAAGATTCATCCGTTATACTGCAGAAAAATTATTTGTCAAATAGGTTTATCCACAAAGACAGTGACTGTTTTTTCTAGTTTACATAGCCTACATAGTACATAAAAAGTGGTTTCAGGCTGATGAAGAATTTAGATTTGAACGTAATGTAAAGTTAATTACCCAACTGTACTGTCCAGTAATACATTAACTGCTTAAACACACACACAAGTGGTATCAATGGTAATCCTGTCCTAACAGTCTAAATGAGCTCTAAGAGAAGCAAAGGGTAAAGAAAGGGTAAATGAGTGATTAAAGTGAGGGGATAAGATGGAGAGAGCGTTAGTGTAACTACAGGCCCATCTTTATAGCTGCATTAAGAGAAAAAAACACCCCTGTTTCTAGTTAATAAATTATTCAGACTGCAGCTCCAGAATGCTAGAGATAGTATTAGAAAAGCAAACAGCCTGGGACCTTACAGCCAAATGAGGAAATCAATACATATTTACATTTCACTGGCTGGGCTTCTCGGGTCGCTCTGTAGAACGCTCCGCCGTCTACTATGGCTAATTACCATACCAGTGATTCACACACATGCAAACATACACTCTCACTGACTGACTGGCATGATCCCTAAATCACTCCCATACTGTATTACTGCATTTGTGTGTATTATAACTGTCTGATTGCTTCAACTCATTCGATTTCTGTGAGCGGCGCTACATTCAGATGTGTCTAGTCAGCCATTTTGATAGCACTGCTTTGTATTGGATTTTGGAGATTGCAACTCTTCAATAAACTTAAGCAGTGGTGGGGAATGCTTGATGAGCCAAAACTGATGTTTTTTTATATTATCTGTGCTGCTTGTGGGGATCTGCAGAATTTAGTGAAATGGATTTAAATGTATATTAGAGCACTATACCCGTATTGGTGGCTGAAAGCTTTTGCAGATTAGAGGAAATATTACATAAATAAACATGAATAGGTGGGGAGTGCGTAAAATAAATTTGTGGAGATTTCTGCAGGCATAGTTTGTCTGCAAGCTTCTCTTGTAAATACTTAACGTGTGTGTGTTTGTATGTGTCAATTTACATCATTGTTATACATCAACTGTTTCATAGTATATCATCTTGTTCACTGTCAGAAGACGGTGTGTGAGAGAAAGTGGGGATAATATACATCCTTGCTCACACCTGTATATAACACCTGTCCAGTCGACACAGACTTTTAATGAAGTTTCCACACCACTGCTTAGCTGACAAGCTAATATGTAAATTAGAAATGTTTATTTCCTCTGTGAGTGGTTGTTTTTATAATAGCTACATTATCACTCAATTTATTTACTTTAGCACAAGCGAGTCTGTAACTTCGTATTCTTTATGACCGTCTCTGAACATTTAAGGTTCCTTTAGGTACTATTCTTTATTCACGTTGAAAATAATTGACATTTCCATCAAAATCCGACTTGACAGCTCAAATTATAAATCATTATTATAAGTTTACATTTATGAATATGGGTAAGATAAAGAGACTGATTTGAACACTGATGTTTAAAGTACTTGCTCATTAAATGATTTTTGTTTTTTAACCAAAATAAATAAAATCTAAAGCTGTCAAAAGTAATGATTATAGATTCTCTATTTCTCCAGACATAACTCAGAATACAAACTGGAATATACAGTTCATAAGTCGACCACCTTCAGTGTTTTAGACACAGACATGATGACAGTAGCTTCATTTGGATTGTGTTCAGATGTGTATGTTTCTGAAGCATCTTCATCCATATCTTTGTATTTTCTTTCTATTTTAGAATGTATTTTCTTTCTCATCTGAACATGTCTTTCCATCTTTCTCCATCCATCTCTCTGTGGAGCGGCATGTCAGGCAGCCGTGCTGACGGTGCAGACTGCACTCGGCTGAATGGAGATGGGCTGATGGAGAAAGATGATGAATGCATACGTTCAGTGGGAGAGGTGGAGCGAGGGAGCAGCCGGCTGAGGGGACGTGGAGGAGAGATGAAGGAATGAAAATGAGAGATTGATGTGGCGCTGGGCGAGTACGAGAACAATGGATTCTGATGAGATGAGTGTAGGACTTTTGAAGGGCGGTTGGCACACATGTACAGTACCAGTCAAAAGTTTGGAAACACTTACTTGCTGTTGTTTAGATTTTTTCCATATTTTAGAATAGTAGTAAACAAAATCATAAAATAACACAATTGTAACTGTGGGAATTATGTTGTGACTAAAAGCATTTAAAATAAATGAACATTTTGAATGAATATTTTAGCATCTTCTAAAGTAGTCACCCTTTATCTAGAATTTGTAAAATCATACTCTGGACATTTTATCATCCAACTTCTTGAGGTCTCAACCTGGGAAGCTTTTTAAACAGCACTGAATTTCTATCTACACTGGACTCTTATTGACTGCCTTTTCTTTATTATTTGCACCAAATAATCCATTTCAAAAATATTTCTATAATAGATATTTTGTACTCTTCTAATTAAAGTAATTAATATGTTGGCACAATACCTTCAGATTAATAGATTGTCAAGATCATTAAAAACAATTGTGTCTGCACTTTTGACTGGTACTGTACAGTGTTTGTGTGCAGGTAAATGGCGATGTTTGTTATGGCATTCTGGTCATTATTGGTTATTTAATCAATAAACTGATATTCTCTCTCTCCATGTGATTTGATCCCACACCTCTTTTGGCTTTAACCTTCTGTATCACCTGAGTAACCTCACTTCTGACATCCATGACCTCTCGCTGTCTAGCAGCAGATAACGTTCTTAAGCATGACGCCACTGACGCTACTTTACCCACAGAAGCAGAGAAAGGACAGTTTTTCCCTTCCATTGTCTCCCACTTTCTTTTATCTCTGTGGTGTTGCTATATATAGTGCTGTGCAGAGGGAGGAAGGTGGGTTCATAATTAAAGTTTTCTGGCAGAACAGATCACAGCGGTGAATATGCATCCTCTCTTTAAACAGGCCCCTTTTCACAGTGCCAGAGAGTGAGAAAGCAAGGGTCTTCAAAGCACCGCAAACCAAAATCACTCTCAGCGGCCATATCACACACACAGAGCCCTAGATCAGAAACAGGATGTCCTCTCTTCTTTTAATCTCACCATCCCGGCAGGCACTTCCAAAAAAGGCAGAATGTCCGGTTACACACACACAAACACACACACACATGGGATCAATGGCTTTTAAATTAAACACTAGAATGATCACACATAACAACATTGATATGTTTGTTCATGCATGTGGAAAAGTATGCACACATACTCAGAGCAGAGTTCAGGCGGGGCTAATTAAAAGCCACTGAGAGTGGTAATACGGTGTAATGCTGGACTCATTGCCGAGTATTATTACGAGAGTTTTTACAGTACAGAGCCTTTGAAAGCCTGCCAGATCATCTCTCTCTCTCTCTCTCTCTCTCTCTCTCTCTCTCTCTCTCTCTCTCTCTCTCTCTCTCTCTCTCTCTCTCTCTCTCTCTCTCTCTCTCTCTCTCTCTCTCTCTCTCTCTCTCTCTCTCTCTCTCTCTCTCTCTCTCTCTCTCTCTCTCTCTCTCTCTCTCTCTCCAGTTTGTGAGCTGACCTTTATTTGTAAATCTAAAATCTAATAACTATTTGTTTATCTAGGTTGATGATGATAATAATAAAGTTTCATTTTAAGCTTGTGCTGGTAAATGTGCTGATGTCATTTAAAGCATACAGAATCTGCCTGACTCACACTCATCCACTGTATGACTTCGACATGAATAACAGTTTATTTGCCACAGGCTCAGTGCCGTACAAAGTGTTAGTGAGAGATGCTACGTTTGCTTTGTTTTGTGAAGTAGCTACATTTTACCCCATACCTAAATTTAGTTTGAGTGGCCCAATGCAATTTTCCCAAATAGCACGATCATATTTTGGGACTTTAGGGCTGATGTTTGTGTCCACAGACGCATAGCTGAGCGGGCGTTTTATTTCATTTTGTATGGAAACTACTTCAGGGCATTGTTGGATTGATAGTGAGCACAACAAGCGCTGAGAGAGTCAAAAAGTTGTGAAATGCTTAACTTTGTGTTATGTTAAGAGAAAAAGCTATGCTTTTATCTCTAGTAGCTCGGTGTTTTCTAAAGTTTTCCTTGACCTTTGATTTTCACTCCATTTGAGTACATGATCCTGGCTACCATCATCGCAAACTGCATCGTCCTGGCCCTGGAACAGCACCTTCCAGACGGGGACAAGACGCCTATGTCAGAGCGCTTGGTGAGTTCCGGTTGTGTTAACCGTTGTGTCTTTGTTTCAATGTATTAAAAATCCAGATGCTCCATAACTCCACCGAAGACACTGACAGTAATTGATCGCTGACGTATGACACAGACTCTTTCTTGTTTGTCTTTTCTCGTTTGTTTGTTCTCTTTCCCAGGAGGACACAGAACCCTATTTCATCGGCATTTTCTGTTTCGAGTCGGGCATTAAGATCTTGGCTCTGGGCTTTGCCTTTCACAAGGGCTCCTACCTACGAAACGGCTGGAACGTTATGGACTTTGTAGTGGTGCTTACTGGGTGAGTTATGAACCGTTATAAATACACATGTGCACACATGCTGAATTCAATAACAATAAACTGCATCCAGTGACAGCGCTGCTTATCTGCACATGCACAGTTTTACTCTGATCCACTACAGGAATTATGCGAACTGAAACAGATTAAAATTCCTCATCTTCCTTACTTTCGAGTGCTGGGTTGTTGGGGAGGCCGATGACCGATGAGTCCAGCCATCTAAATCGTCTTTTTTATATGTCAAAAAGCACAAGTGGAAATGTGTTTAGTTTGTACATTGTGCGTGTGTTTGTGTGCAGGTGTATGTGTGTGTACTGTGCGTAAATGTAACTGCACAGCAGTGATGTTGTGTTCTCCTGACCTAATGAGCTCATGGTGAGCTCAGATCAGAGAGGCACTGCGGATACAAGCGGTGAGGACACACTACAAATGTCACCAGAGAGAGAGAGACAGAAAAAAGAGACAGACAGGTGGTGGGATGATGGGGAATCTGATGGTTAGACATACTTTAGTTTTCCTCGTAGGACAACTGACATCTAGGAAAATGAACACTTAATCTAGTAATTATTTTTGTTTGATTGTCATAGTTTTACTACCGTGGTTAAACTATGATTTTTGCTGTGAAAATTTGTGGTTACTATAGTTAAAACCATGGTTAATTTTGTAAGTGAGTAAATATGTCATTTGTTTTTAAAGGATGAAAGAAATTTAGTATTGGATTTGGATCTCTGTTTGTGTTTTGGTGGACCAGGACTGAAAGCAGAGATGTTTATAATCTGGCTCAGGCGGATATTGTCACTTGACCTACAATCCACCAACTTGATTTATCTTCTATAGCTGCTCTGCTAGCATGATCGCTAACACTGAACTGTGATAAGTCTCATTTACTGTTATTGGCAGTTTAACACGTAATGTATAGAAGATATGTGTGGAAAATGCATTAATCATCTCTGATACTCTGTAACATCAGTCGTAAACTGACTCTATAGTCTACTGAAGGCACTAAGGTAGATAGATATTAGTGTCTTTAGGGAGTTTCTGTCCAATATGGATTCTGTGTTTGTTTGAAGAGGGGTGGACCTATAGAGAAATGGTAACCACGATTCAATGGCATTTTCTATTGATGCTTGGTGATATGTTGGTATATGTTGTCTTGGGTGTGTGAGTATTTGTGTTTATATGTGTACATACAGAATGAATATTCTCCTGTTTGATCTCTGAGAGACTGTATGTTTAAATGGGTCACAGGGTGTGTTGGCTGCAGTAGGGAGGAGAGCTAGCTGTGTTAGATGCTGCAGCCATTTTCTTTCTTCTGGCATCCTGTGCCCTTGAAATTGTTGATTGTTTTTGCTTTTTAACAGCTAAATAAATATGTATGCATTTGTATATCTCTGTTTAAATTGAAATATCTGATGGAAAGCAAGTGTATCATAACATAAGAAAAAGGGGAGTGAGTTAGTATTTAGGAGAGAGGGAGAGAGAGCAGCTGATGTGGCAGGTGGAAGGAATTGCAGTGTGATTTCTGGGTTTGTCTTTCCATGTTTCCAAGGGCTAAGCAAAGAGAAAGGGAGAGAGAGAGACAAGAGAGAGGGAAGAATGCAACTGGAGAAGCAATAGGTTAGAAACAGGAGGTGGCTTGTGAGAGGGAAAGGGAGCGAGAGGGTAGAGTAGAGCAAGCCAATGAGAGCAGTCTATGCAGTAGCTGCTGCAGTAACCTGTTTTTCACTACTGCAGACGATCAATCATCCAGCAAAGCCTTGAGACACAAGAACACAGTCTCTCTCTCTCTCTCTCTCTCTCTCTCTCTCTCTCTCTCTCTCTCTCTCTCTCTCTCTCTCTCTCTCTCTCTCTCTCTCTCTCTCTCTCTCTCTCTCTCTCTCTCTCTCTCTCTCTCTCTCTCTCTCTCTCTCTCTCTCTCTCTCACACACACTCACACACACACACACACTCTGTTACGCGCTTTTTCTGCTCACAGCTGTTCTGTCACTTCTGTGTGGTAGGTAAATGGCGGCTGTGTCTTTCAGTTCAGGACACTTTGAAGATGAAATGATATTTTCCCTCTCAATACCTCATGCCTGGTCCTTTGATATAACACACATTTCTTTCTTTCTTTCTTTCTTTCTTTCTTTCTTTCTTTCTTCTTTCTTTCTTTCTTTCTTTCTTTCTTTCTTTCTTTCTGCTTGATGCGTTAAAACCACAGCCATTTACATATACTATTAATATTTTTATTTAAAACACATTAGTGCAATCATTTGTTTCTGTAAATTGATGCATTATCTTGATTATGCAGTATTGCAATATTCCTGACTGGTGTTACATCTAAAAGAAATGTAACAGGAATTATAAGTTAAATATTTTTCACTACTCACCCTGATACTGTATGTACCAAATGCTTGTGCAGCAATTTACTCACTAAAATTGACTGTTTATTATAAGAAGTACACAGTTTATTGCTGTCTGTTAATTATATAATGGCACCATTTGGGGCTATTGATTTTACTAACTTGCATCAACAGGGAAATTTAATAGTGACAAGTTCACCTGCAGATAAATTTAGTTAAATGTGTAATGCGTCTACTGTACTGTATATACCTTGATTTGATTTGACCTTGTGCTGATACACAGAAAGTAGGACAGAGGGACATTGAGATGGTCCTTCAGGACTGGAGATGCAAAAATATGAGAGCATCTGAGGAGCTGATTCTGCATGTCTATGTAAATCAGTTTTTTGCGCATAAATGTATGCGTTACTTGATGTAGGGTTTACATAAGCCCATTTACTCTTGTGCTTCCTATAGAATGTTTTAGTATCTAGATTGTAGATTTATTTTTACAGTAATAATTAGAAGCAACTGTTTACTGTATATTGGACAATTGCAAAACATGTGATTGCTACATGTTTACTTATAATTCCATCGGACCCCTCCTTTTGCCTTGTTAGTGCAGTGATGCTGAGATTCTATCAATGAGAAATGGTCCCTGTTCCCATGGAAACAGTTATGAATGAGAAGGGCCCAGTAACCGTAGAAACTGTCTGAATGAGGAATTGCCGGTTGCTATGGGGATATGGTGTATTGTGAGGAAGTCTATGGTTAGAGACAGAAGAGATGTGTCTTTATCGGTTACCTAAACAAACACACAACTTGCATGTCTTGACTGCTGTGACTGTACACATAAAGTAAATGGTAGTGATCTACTTACTTGAGGAAAAGAAATGATATTCATGCAGTTTCAATGTTCTGTTCACTGCCACACAGAGCACACTACCATTTCTTCTGCTGTTCTGATCATTTCACACATGCTCTGCTCTTTTACCTCTTGCTCTTCACTTCCTATTCCTCTCACTCCCAACTGTGTACACCTCGTCTCGCGCTCACAGTGTGTGTTGTGGATTGTGGTGAGATGGATTGGCAGATGCCTCCCGGTAGGCTGCCCACTGTCAGTACACGGTAACCACCTGTGAGTGTATTTGATTCGCCATCTGTATCCCATAATCCTGCTCGGCCAGGTTGTCTGGGCCTCCGCTGACATCACACACCCTTAGTTTCTTTTCCTAAACCCTAAAGCTAAGAACACTGCAAAGTATTAGAATTTGTTCTAGAAATTTCAAGAAATTAAGTAATTAGAAATTTGAGTAGTTTTCCAAATATCTTAAAAGCTAAATTTTCAAGACAAACTATATATTAATGGAAAGGTCCAACAGAACAATTAAATATCTGAAATTTTTAAAATTATAGTTTGGATCATGGCAGCAGTTTTTTTATTAACAGTGGCTTTATCGCTGCTTTTTTCTAAAAAAAATCATCATCTATTTTTGTATGATTTACACATTGTACGAATTCATTAAAATATGTATGAATTCCAATGAGATCAGACTTGCTACAACACACCTAACAGGTCATACCAGTCTAATAGTGTATATTATATTGCACTCTTTTGATTAAGACTGAAGTCAATAGTTCACCGAGTAGATTTCTGCCCTGCAGCTCCTCCATGTGCTGTTGATATCAGTCATGTAAAAGCTCTGTTTTGATTTTCACATATGCCCTCAGAATGAGAATATTACGTTAGTTAAAGTGTGTTGAGGTTTGACTTGATTTGCTCAGCTGTATCTGGGCATCTGTGCACAGATTTCTTGACATAGATCATTTTGCTAATCAATACAATGCTTTTGTTTATAAACATCATTAAAATAGAGCGCGACAGCAGGGTTCAGAAAGAAAAAATCGCATTTATTTTCTACACTGCGAAATTGATTTTTGTAGCGATAATATATAAACCTTTTAACAGAGACTGACCTTTTGCAGAAAGCGTAAGTCAGTAAGAATTTAACACACTTTTAACACAAGGAAGTTGTTTTTAATACACAAAATAAATATCAACATGTAAGTCTCTGTTAACCTAAGGGCCTGTAAAAACCCAGCTAAAGTCATTTTTTTGTGATTTACTGTTTTCTACATAAAATCATTCTACATAATGTAAAGAACATTCAGTGGAAATATAACCCTGATATCTTTATATTGACTGAGTAATGACATGTCAAAGATTGAAATCATAGTGATATTTATATGTGTGATCAAACTATCAGGCTTGTTATCTCATACTTTGATTTTGAGACTTTAGTCTAATATTCACATTAAGGTCACATTAGCTCGGTACAAAAACAGAAGGCAAAAGAAAGTCCTCACCATGATGGAGAATAAATGTGTTTGTCAGTGTGATGGAGACAGGGAGAGAAAGTGTTGTATAATAAGTCAGGTACAGCTGACAGTGGTGGCTCACAGACTGCAGGTCTATAAATAGGTGAGAAGAGATGGGAATAAATCAGCCAGTCAGCATCTTCCTCTCACTCTCATTCAACTCCATCCCCCTCCTTCCTCCTCCAGACCTCTTTGGCTCACATCCTTCACCTCCTCCCCTCCTGCTCAGTCCTCTCTTTCAGTTTCATTGGGCTTTATGGCCATCCCTTTTAATTTACATTAATATTAACCGAATAATTGAGTGTAAGTCTTAACCCTACCTGATATCTGCCCTCTCTCATTGTCTCTATCTGTTTTGGGGGTTTTGTTATTATTTCCGATGACAGTGAAGGATCATGGTAGCGTTTTTATCATCTTCATATGCAACCAGTTTTAAAAAGACTGATATAAAAAAGTGTCATATTCCTGTGTTGCGTCCAGTGCAGTTCTATTAAAAACCATCAGCTGTCCCATCTCCTGTAACATGCTTTTAAAACTGATATTTCACTGCCACGTCTGTGTGTGCTGCAAGTTTGCTGATAAGTGATTTAAAGTCCCGTGTCATGTGTTTCACTATCAGCACTGCTGTATTGATTTGGCTGGATTTGTGTCTTTGTTCGTCTCCGCATGTTATCACTAAAGAGAATCTGTTTCCAGTGACTTTCCAGAACAAATAAAGGTCATATGAATACAAAGCAGCAGTACCCACATTTATCTCTATTCTCTCCACACGGACCTCTGACATTCTCTCTGCGGGGGTACTGCCAGTGGGTTTCATCCTGCCTGAAATCATTACTGCCCACTGCTTATTTTCATTGTGTCCTTACTATGGAGTTGACTCCCTGGTAGTATGAAAGCATCTATCCTAAATCCTTAAAGCAATTTACCACTCTATCTATGTTTAAAATGAACATTGACATTATCCCTGAATGCTCGCTGTGACGAGGTTAATTTGTGAATAATCGGTTTGCGTAAGCTCTGGTGTTTAAAGGTGAAGTGTGTGTCAGTGAAGTGTCATTTTTGCAGTTTGCTTGTATGAACAGACCAACTTCAGTTTGACAACCATCAGTATAGAGCAGTTTATCTTTGTCTGACATGGGCTTTTCTTGCTCTTTCAACTTTGCATTCTGTCCGTCTCTCTAGAATCCTGTCCACAGTCGGGTCAGACTTTGACTTGAGGACCCTGCGTGCTGTTCGAGTGTTGAGACCTCTCAAACTGGTGTCTGGGATTCCCAGTGAGTATCATAGTTTAACGTTAGAGAAATGTATACTGCAGACAGTAATAAATAAAGATTTATGTGGGAGCTGGGTGAGATATACAAAACCTGAGTTCACGATTAGGATAGTATCACAATATTTTAAACAAAATGTATAAAATGAAACTAAAATTCAAATAACAAATGTATTTTAATCACTTGTTCTAGAATTGGCATCATTCAAGGTTAAAATGCTTCTGTATGTGTTTAAATAGATGTCACTCAAAAATAACACTGAATTTGAAGAATTAAATTAAGACGGCAGAACCATCAAAGAGAACTGCTTAAAGCAGTGAAACAAAACAAGAAAAAAATCTTTAAACGTTGACGCAGGTCACATGTTAGCAGATCAATCAATAAGATTAAACAGATGCCATATTATAAACAAATCACAATAGCTCCATATCTTAAGTACGTGTTGTAATATGTCATGCAATGATCAAGATTTTAATGAAGACATTTTTGTCTTGCCATTCATCATAAACCCTTAAATCTTTAACACCACAAACGTTGACATCATCACGTTCTCCGTCCTCCAGGCCTGCAGGTGGTGCTGAAATCTATCATGAAGGCCATGATCCCACTGCTGCAGATTGGTCTGCTGCTCTTCTTTGCCATCCTCATGTTTGCAATCATTGGTCTGGAGTTTTATATAGGCAAATTCCACACCACTTGCTTTGACAACATCACTGGTAAGTGATCTTTACGTGCATCTTACCTCCAGTTGACTTCCTATGAGTGGAAATATGCAAAGTATAAACGAGAAAAAATAATAAAAATTGATCGGTTTCTATTAGATGAAATCCGGGAGGAGTTTCCGTGCGGGACTGAGGCTCCCTCGCGGCTCTGTCCTGCTGGAACTGTTTGTAGACAGTACTGGTTAGGACCCAACTATGGTATTACCCAGTTTGACAACATCCTGTTTGCCGTGCTCACAGTCTTCCAGTGCATCACCATGGAGGGCTGGACCGACCTGCTATACTATGTAAGTCACACTACAATACTTTGCATCTCTTTGGAGTCAGCTACTGCCATGTTGGTTATCATTTCATAATCAGATTTATTAGATTTTATATTTTAGTTATATATAGTATAAACAAAACTCACAAGTTGTGCAAGATGAGAACTTATTAATGGCTTATTTTAGAGATGATCAGTGAAGTACAATCTGTTGGTACACCTTGCTACTGTTTGTGGGCTTCAGGACACTGAATTTACTATTTTAGTTTGGTTTAGATTAATCCTTGTGGTAGAGAACTGCTGATTCAACATATTTTAAAAGTATCAGAAAGTTACCAATCTACCTAATCCACACGCACTGAAAGACTCAGGCTGACGTACAGTAAGCGAAATCTCTGTCAGAGGCAGTGCAGTGCATTTACAGTCTTATCACTCACGAGCAGGCCATCTGCACTGAACAGAGAGCAGTCTTTTTAGTGCACTAAGGTGAGTTTTCCCACCTCACCCTGCTGCGGCAGAAAACAGGGCTGTGATGTCAATGCTGTGTACAGGTTTCACGAATTAATGATGTTTCCTCTGGGACCAGTTTAATCCTGATGCCACGTCAGTCTATCCTGCAAATTAACTGCAGATTCACCTGAAGGATTAAAGGTTTATTTTTTAAATGATCTGGCAGTGAGAAATTAGTCTGAGGATGGTGGTTTCATGTGACCTTAACTTGGAGTTTAGACAGAGCGAGAAGTTCAATACAACAGTAGGTAATCTTCCTTAAAATTGTCTAAACTTGTACATGCTGGTTTATTCATACTCTCTAATGAAAAAAAGCAACAGAATTATACATTAAAACCAGAATGAAAAGATTATATTATACATAATTATATACATAATAACATACACAAAATAACATTTATAAGTACATAAAATTAAGAATTCATGAATAAAAAAAATGTATGTAAAAGTATGTATTATAGATATTCATGCTTATATTTGTAACATTTCAATATTTTTGTCATCTTTATAATCTCACCCTCCAGACTTCTGTTTTATTCTCTCTTCTCTTACTCTTAATACTGTCAGTCCGGTGAACTGGGCTCTATATATAACAGACTAAGCTCAACTAAAGTTATTCTTACAGCTGCTGAGAAAAAACCTATGAAAATTTAATTGCAAAAAAGCTGCAGTACATACTTGGGCTTTCAGAGCTTTCAGACATGCAGAGAGAGTCAAAGAGCGGAAGAAAAAGATGCGGGGCAGATCAAATACGACAGAAACAAGGGCACAGAGGATGTCCATGAGAAATAGATGAGCTATGACAAATGGGAGTGGCCAAATAATCAATGGTCAAAAATAAAATCTGAAGATCTCAGCGGCGTCAGCTGCTTAAATTAATTAGAAATTGTGCTGCTTTGAAATACTGAAAATCCTGAACAGCCAAATTTGCATAGATTGTAATATATGCCGCAGTAAATCCATACTTGTGGGCTTCCTGGGGTTTTGTAGTTTGGGTTTCTTCCCTGGAGACAGACAGTGGAGCAATGCCACACAAGATGGCCGCCCATTTGTTCCTCTCTGTAGTGGCGGGATGCAATGGTGTGGAGCACCCAGATGTGCATCCACAGATGAAACGGTCCCAGCCAGATGGTTGCTGCTCTCAGGTTGCACATTGCATGGTATTCAGTGTCCTAATATTTGCCATGGTGATGTTATGGTTGCTCTCATCCTCTGCTAGTTTAACTAGAACTTCAACGAGATTAATAAAACATACCAAAAAGAGTAAACTCACACAGATTGTACAGTCTTTATACTTGACAATGTTGGAAAGAGACTGTGGAGAATCTTGGGAAGACAAACGCAAAGACAAACAGATGAACGCACTGTATTCCCAGTCTGAGAGATGTTTGGATGTTTTCCTTATGGCTCTGTCTGCGCTGTTTTCTGTCATTACAGAGCAATGATGCTTCAGGGAGTGCATGGAACTGGATGTACTTCATCCCTCTCATCATCATCGGCTCTTTCTTCATGCTCAATCTTGTTCTGGGTGTGCTGTCAGGGTAAGGAACATCTCACAGGAAGTGCGTGTCTGTGTATGTTCTGTTCTCAGGTGGGCAATTTTGGATGTTCTGCAGTAAGCTGACTTTGGTAATGGCTAAAAGAAAAATCAAAGAAGCCCAAACATTTCTTGAACAAACATGACTGAGGATGTGTAGAATTTTATGAATGACATATAATGCCATTATTTGATATATGACATTATTTAAATATATGGTAAAATTGATGAAATTAACTATTTCTTTAAACTAATTATTTAACATTTATTTTGTAGATATTTGAAACGGAAAGTCTATAGACAATGTTGATATTATAACCGACAAATAAGATTGTGCTAAAATTATGCATATAAACAAACACTTGGACTAAGTGCTTCTGATGATATCAAATGATGTCAGATGTCACCTGACATATCGTGTCCATTTATCATAAGTATGTATGTGTGTTTGTTTGGCACATGTTTTAACGTGTATGTGTGTGATACAGAGAGTTTGCTAAAGAGAGGGAGCGTGTGGAGAACAGGAGCGAGTTTCTGAAGCTCAGACGTCAGCAGCAGATAGAGAGAGAGCTGAACGGATATCTGGAGTGGATCTGCAAAGCAGGTAAATGTCATAGAGCCATTAAATACATCAGCTGCAGCCATGAATACAGTCTCTTCATATGATTGTCCTGGAAGATACTGTTAATGTGTTGCATTGCTGTTTATATCATTTACTGCTGACTTACATACATCTCACAAAAGCACTTTATGATATCTAATAGTAAATAATGTTTAATGAACTCTGATCTTAGTTTACCGATAAAATATACTGAATCAAGTTTAATATATCAATCTTTAAATCTGTACAGAAGAGGTCATTCTGGCGGATGAGGATAATGACCCAGATGACCGGATGCCCTTTGATGGTATTTACATGAACTCCTCCATCCTTCCGTTATTACACCCCCATCTCCCCCTCCACACACACACACACAACCCACCCCGCCTCTCTGTACTCCCTCACCGGGACAAAGTGTTGATTTCTTTTGTAAAGGAAGACAGATATCAATAGCATGTTGTCTTTGCTGAGGGGGTGATATTGTATACTTCATGAGTTAATGTAATGTTCATGAGCGCATTTACTGTACATTACTGTAGCGGTTTCTCTACCTTATATTTGCCCTGATGATTTCAATTATGATGCTTTTCTGTTCAGCTATGTTGTCAGTGTGCTGTTGTGTGTTTTAGAGTGTATTTGTGTAGTGTTTAAATCTGTGAAGATGATTTATTATAACTTATAAGCAATATTGTGGTAAATGACACACAGGCACAAGAAGGAGGCCCACCATCAAGAAGAGCAAAACAGACCTGCTCGACGCTGAGGATGGAGATGGTGACATAGGTGTGCATGAGAAACAAATATAAAGATGGACATTTACTGTATAACCTGTGTGGTAAAGTCACAGACACTTTAAAGAAGTCTGTGTGGAAGTCTTTAAGGAAGACCACAGCCCTATACGCTTTAATAGGGAAGAACTGATATATCCAGAATTGCTGGTTAAAATATCACAATTAAATAACAGATTTTTCTAACAGCAATTTTACCTGACATCAATTTTGCCATAACGTTTTTCTCTTAAGCTCAAATTGTGCTTAAGAAAAACACCTTTTCTGAGGTCGCTTTAGCTACCGCATATGCGCACAGGTTGGCAAGTGCCTCATGATACTTCATATCGAGCCCCTACCCCAGAGAATATCAGTCTGTATTGATTGACGATTGGCTCGTTTTACTGGAAGGTGGAACGTCTGTTTTCTAGAATGACCAAATCCCCCATTTCACTGATGCATCTTGTTAATACCATATTTTTGGTATAGTAATAGTCATTTTGAGTTGGTATAGTCAAACTCTATCATTTAATTATAATATTATCAGATTATAATGTTATTAGTTTAACAGCTGTTATCACTAATATGTAATGGCATAAAAATATACCATCACTTTGCAGTGAATATACAATAACTGTCCAAGTCCAAGATCATTTAAATACCATGGTGTATTAAAGGGATAGTTCACCCAAAAATAAAAAAATGTCCTAATTTTTTCACTCTTATGTCATTCAAATCCTGTATATGATTCTTACTTTTGTGGAAAACGAAAGAAGATATTTTGGTTACTGGCACCCATTGACTTTCATTGTACCTTGTGTCCGTCCATGCTATGAAAGTGAATGGGTGCCGGTAACCAGCGTTTTGCAAAATATTTTCTTCTGTGTTCTGCTGAAGCAAGAAAGTCATACAGGTTTGACATGACATGAGGGTGAGTAAATAATAAAATCATTTTTATTTTTGGGTGAACTATCCCTTTAATATGTTACAGTAAAACTGCATACTGTACAGTAACTATAAATAGGGTTCATTGTTCCCTCAATCAATGCACTTAACCTTAGATTGATCTACATACTGTAGATCGTTTCCGTAATAAGTGAACTGTATTTTTTTTTAAAGTTAAATGACTTTTTACATAAGCAATATATACACATATTCAGATTTTAGACAGAACCTTGTATTAATTTAACCTTAACAGATGATTGTGTCTTTTCTACCATTCATTTTCTTTTCTCCCTTTCTGCCCATCAGGTTCTCCATTTGCGCGGGGCAGTCTGAAGAGTTCCAAGCTGGAGGGATCGTCCTTCCACAAAAAGGAGCGTCGACTGCGTTTCTTCATTAGACACATAGTAAAATCACAGGCGTTCTATTGGATCGTGCTGTGTCTGGTGGGACTCAACACACTGTGTGTGGCTGTCGTGCACTACAACCAGCCCGAACTGCTTTCAGATTTCCTCTGTAAGTCTGTACACATGTCGGGTCGTGTGACTGATTTCTAGTAATGGGCTTTTCAATACTTTTTACTTGTATCAGTTTCATTTAGGATCTCTTTGCTTCTTTTGTTGACTTTGCTCTAAAATAATTAACCGATAGACAAATGTATTACTCTCTCCCTCTCGTTCTCTCTCACTCCTGCATCCAGACTTTGCTGAATTCATCTTCCTGGGCATCTTTATGTCTGAGATGTGTATTAAGATGTATGGGCTGGGAACCAGGCCTTATTTTCACTCCTCTTTCAACTGTTTTGACTGCATTGTGAGTTTCTCAATTCCCTCCTTCTACTTCATCTATTTGTCTCCTAATATTTGTAAGTCGCTTTGGATAAAAGCGTCAACTAAATGCCTAAATGTAAATGTAATGTAAATGTACTTCATCATCTTCTACACAATCAAATCACTTTTAGGGAAACCTGAGCATTACAGCAGCTGTTCAGTTCTTTTAAAATCTTGATACAGTTACTAAAATTGGTCTGTGTAACTGAAAAGTGTGTAAAAAAAATCACTGCCACCGAGAAGCAAGTCTGTCTTAGTGTTGGCCATTGTTCAAGGTGCTTTGTTTTTGTGGCTTATTGTTCTCGAACAAGCTTTAAATGTGTGTGTTGTATGTTTGTGCGTGTCTTTGTGTGTGTTCGTGGGACAGGTCATTTGTGGCAGCATTTTCGAGGTGCTCTGGGCTATGATCCAGCCAGGAACCTCGTTTGGGATCAGTGTGTTACGAGCTCTCAGGTTACTGAGGATCTTCAAAGTGACCAAGTGAGTCTCTTGTGTCTCGAGTCCGACGTCAATCTGTTTGACTTATTGTCTGTTATAGTCTTTTCGAAGGGCCATGTGTATTTTTTAAGTGCACATCCACTGCATTTGTGTTTGTTAAAATGGGACAGATTTATGAATCTACTGTATTTCTGTATCTGTAAGTTTGGATTCTTTAGAAGGACTAACTGTCTGCTCCATCTCTCTTGCTTTCTCAGGTATTGGGCGTCTCTGAGGAACCTGGTGGTGTCTTTGTTAAACTCCATGAAGTCCATTATCAGTTTACTCTTCCTCCTCTTCCTCTTCATCGTGGTCTTTGCTTTGCTGGGCATGCAGCTGTTTGGAGGACAGTCAGTATAGCACTAAACCTCTGTTTATTTCAATCATATTCCTATATTACTAATTGTGCCACATGATAAGTAAAGAGCGGACATCATGGTTTTACAGTTAAACTATGTGTATCAATAATACAACAACAAATCTTTCTGTTCAGGTTTAATTTTGAATCCGGCACACCACCGACAAACTTTGATACGTTTCCTGCAGCAATAATGACCGTGTTTCAGGTAAGCAGATGTGCTGTTAGACAACATATGATAGTATTCTGTATGCTTTTCACCGCAGTGTGATTATGCAAAGTTTTTTTGCACCACAGATCCTGACGGGTGAGGACTGGAACATGGTGATGTATGATGGGATTGAGTCTCAGGGCGGGGTCAAAAAGGGCATGGTCTTCTCAGTCTTTTTCATTGTGCTGACGCTCTTCGGCAACTGTATCCACACACAAAACATTATGTGCAATTAATAGATGTTCACACATGCACCAGTGAGGTATTATTGTGATTTTCCTTAACCTTCTGTGATCAGACACTCTTCTCAATGTGTTCTTGGCCATCGCTGTGGACAATCTGGCCAATGCACAAGAGCTGACTAAGGTAAGCAAAAGCACAAACCGATTGCGCTTGTACAGTAACACATTTATGATCTTTTCTCCACAACACTGTTAAAGTTAGCAATAAAAAACAAAGAACTGTATTGAAACAAGAACAGTGATAATGAAAATAAAAGTAAAAGGTAAGAATAAGAATACACTATGTTTTATTTCTGTTATAAGGGTGAGTTTTTCATTATCTGGCAATTTTTTTGGGTGTAAAATTTTATGCATCCTTTTATCTATTCAGTTAGAAAATGCGGCATTCTTATTTTTCATGTTTCTCTCACGCACTCATTCTCTCAGACTGTTTATCCATTACACTCCCACACACCAAAACACATCACAATATGTTTCATTTTCCATGTACAGGATGAACAGGAGGAAGAGCAGGCAGCCAATCAGAAGATGGCTCTTCAGAAGGCCAAGGAAGTTGCTGAGGTCAGCCCACTGTCTGCAGCCAACCTTTCCATCGCAGCGTGAGTATCTCTCTCTCTCTCTCTCTCTCTCTCTCTCTCTCTCTCTCTCTCTCTCTCTCTCTCTCTCTCTCTCTCTCTCTCTCTCTCTCTCTCTCTCTCTCTCTCTCTCTCTCTCTCTCTCTCTCTCTCTCTCTTTTTCTGTCCTGCTGTAACATTATCTCTCCCACTATCCTCATGCTCACTTTTCGTGTTCTTTTTAGGAGTTTGTGTAGCTGTTTTTGTTTAATCATACATAAAAATACATAAAACAATTCAATCAAGGAGTTTAACTAGATCAGCATACTTCTACTTTCTTGTGTGTTTGTCTCTGATGTTGTGTTCCTCTGTGTGTGTTCAACCATCTCAGCTCATCTGTTGTCTTCTCATGTATCTGTGAGAAAGAGTTCAGTAAACACAGATTCGTTACTGAAGTTTTTTTTTAAAGCTCTTTTTTTGAGAGTGTTAAGATATTTAATTATTATGTTAATAAACAGAATTGTTACATAGTCTGTGTTGGTCTACACTGCTAGCTAGTTCATTATTGTTAATCTATATGTTAGCACTATTTATATTCTTATTGCATTTTACTCTCTAATCTACACTGGCAGTTGGGTAGTTAATTTAATTACTCGTGGCATATGTCTTAATGCCACTGATAAATAAAAATGTGAAACCCAAAATCTGAAGAACACTAAGGATGTATGATCCATACTAGTGTGATGCTGTAGTACTCTGGGGAAAAAAACAAAACGAAAAAAACACTGCAACAAACCCTCCCACATTGATTTAACGTCTCCAACACATAGAGAACAACATTGTAAAAACGTGGCAGCAACATTACCTCTCAAACAAACACTTTCACATAGTGGGAGAGAGAGTGTGTAAATGCAAGAGAGACTCTGATGTTTTACTTTTCTCACATGCTGTTTTCCTCCTCAGCGTGACAGTAAACTCTGAGCGTCTCGATGCAACAGAACACTTTCTGGACTGGTATTTATTCACTTATACTCTTTCTGTTCTTTTAAACGCCTCCCCACATCTCCCACTCTTTACCCATCAGCCCTTTCAACATGTGTTTTCCACCTCGGTACTCTGTGCCGCTTTCTGCTCTGTTCTCCAGACCGCTGGGTGGGATAGGACGGGTTTATTGCTCCACGTCTCTCCTTCATCATGCTTCTCACCTCTAACTGTTCTCCTTCTAGCTCCTTGACTTTCTCTCTTCACATGTTTTGCTTCAAGGGTTGGGCGCCTGTGATGTGTTCACTCCCAGAATTACTATGCTGTAGTTCTTTCTCTGTATGTGTTCTGTGAGTGAGTTTAATCCAAGTGGTGCAGTCATCCTCTTTAACAAATGATAGCTGGTAGCTTGTAAGTGGGCATTTCTGCCTGTGGTAGCTGCTGCAAATTCATCTTTTCCTCCTGATTAGCGACCACAGATCTACTGTAAATTGTTTCCTCTCTTTCTCTGTCTCTTCCCTCCAGTAAGGAGCAACAGAAGAACCATAAAGGTTGTAAGTCAGTTTGGGAGCAGCGCACCAGCGAGTTAAGAAGGCAA
Organism: Beaufortia kweichowensis; assembly: GCA_019155185.1. Classification (NCBI taxonomy): domain Eukaryota; kingdom Metazoa; phylum Chordata; class Actinopteri; order Cypriniformes; family Gastromyzontidae; genus Beaufortia; species Beaufortia kweichowensis. Next base: position 7,617,034 of record CM032804.1, read on the forward strand.
ACCCTGATGAACAGCAGAGAGGCTCTTTACAATGAACTGGACCCGGAAGACCGCTGGAAGGTCAGCAGAAAATGCAGCAAAGGAGATGGTTGTTTTTCTTGTTTCTTTGTAAACAAGGCTTACTGTATTAAGTCAATTAGTTTTGTTTTAACTGATCAATACTAAAAATACTTACATCTAGGTAATATTTGCTAAAATCTAGCAAAAGAATTTGCCAATGGGTAGGCAAAACTAACTTGGTAAGAATTCCTGAAAATGGCATAAATGTCTAGTGACTAATGAATGCTACTGGATCTTAAAACTAGATGAAAATGCTCAAAACTCGGCAGTTTTCTGACCCAACATTATCTTAAGTGACTAGATTTAAGATCAGATACTCTAGTTTTCAGGCAAACAACCCCTAACTTTCCCTTTTACCACCTTGTCTTTCATCGAATCCCAGGTTTCATACTCCCGTCACATCCGTCCTGATATGAAAACCCACCTGGATCGCCCGCTGGTCGTGGACCCTCAAGAGAACCGTAACAACAACACCAACAAAACACGGCCGGGTGAAGGCCAACCACAGCGCTCTCATCAGCTCCTGCACAAACAACCAAACTTCAATGACGGGGAGAATGAAGGAGGAGGATCTGGGCCCTGGCCCGCTTTGGAAAGGGGAGATTCCACAGGGTCTCGACGGAGTCTTTTGGGCTCTGAGAACCAGCCAGAGGGAGACGGTAGAAGTTCCCACCGTAAGCATCAGCACGGGGAACGCTGCAGCCAGTCTCGACAACACCGCAGAGCTGCAGACGAGGAAGGAGAGGGTGGAGGGAGGAGACACAGGAACAAGGGCAGGGAAAGAGGACCCGAGTGTGAGCATGGGGATGGAGGAGATCGTAAACACAGACGTCATCATCACGAGGGTGACGGACGGAAAGAGAGAGTGCGACACCGTGCCAGGAAGTGAGTGTTTTTCTCAGGAACAGAATTTTTTTTTTTCACTGAACAGTTTTAAACTTGTTTTTCTCTCTCGCTAGGGATGGTCACAGCGGCGGTCCCACTCTGTCTACGACCCGCCCCATTCAGAAGACTCTGTCAAGACAGGACAGTCAATACAGTGAGGATCTGGACAATGCCATGAACAACAACAAGCTTGCCAACCAGCCGCCCAGTAACTCCACCCCACATGACAGTCTGCTCAATCTGGCCAACAGCGCCCACACCGCCGGCCTGGCACATACGGGCACTGAGAGCAGCCTCATTCTCACTAACCCTTCCTCTACCACTGCTAATGTTACCAGCGCTGGTAACCTGGGCATGAAACCCGACTATACTGCCGTGGACATGCCACCTATGTTCCCCTCCAGAAACGCCATCCTACAAGGTGAACAATTGTTCTTTAAGAAGCTGTTTCAGTGCTCATCTTTCTCATCACGCTTTTTCCATTCCACAGTCAATAGGAATGCCAACACCGAGCCCCTGCCCAAGAAGGAAGATACGAAGGGTGACGATGATGATGATGAGAAAGATGATGGTGGGCCTAAACCCATGCCTCCTTACACGTCAATGTTCATCTTAACTACCACCAACCCGTGAGTACAGCCACATGTGTGACGCCACACAATTACCTGTTTGAACCACTGCACCATTACTCTACAATGTCAGTGAAATAATTATTGACGCCGTTTGTATTCCTAATACATTACAATACATCATAATCTTAAATCAATATGGAATAAATTATCCTACTTCTAAATTAATTTAGTTTTGGTTGACGTCACCAGTCTCTAGTTTTTGGCATACTGGCTCCAGCTTGATGTACAATCTTTGACATTACATGTTTATGTGTGAGCATTTTAGGTTTCGGAGGATGTGTCACTATATCGTCACGCTCAGATATTTTGAGATGTGTATCCTGCTGGTCATTGCGATGAGCAGTATAGCTCTGGCCGCTGAGGATCCTGTCTGGCCTGATTCCCCCCGAAACAATGTGAGAGACAGTGTTACATCTTTGTCTACTAGACTAGCATTCATCTATTCTTTAATCCATCTATATAGCCATACATCTAGCCATCTTGATTAGTCTAAGTGAGAATGTTCTTTTCTAAATTGTAAACATTGTGTTCCTCTTGTTCATGTAGGTCCTGCGTTACTTTGACTATGTCTTCACTGGTGTGTTCACCTTTGAGATGCTTATTAAGGTACATGAGACATTCTGTCTAGACTTTTTTAGGATTATAAATATAGTACATCCTATACAGGTAGTGTACTTTTCAATGCTGTACTTGTAATGGATTTGTTTAGTTGTGTCCATCTGAGGCTATGCAATAATCTGATGTTGTTCACATTCATTTCAAGTTTAAAAAAAGTGAAAATATTTTATATTAAATATGGATTTTTTTTCAAAGTATTATCAGCTTTATATATATTATATATATATTATTGCTTGTTACTTATTGAGTACTTATTCTTAAAAAAATTCTTTAAAAAGATCTTTAATCACAAATGACACAAATATTCACAATGCGAATTCTAATAAAATTAAAAATGTAATTTAACTTTATAAATTTAATAAATTTATAAACTCATATTTATAACAAAAATGTGTTTATTGTCCTCAATAAGCATTTTTCTTTGTGTTTCAGATGGTGGATTTAGGTCTGGTCATGCATCCAGGTTCATATTTTCGTGACCTGTGGAACATCCTGGACTTTATAGTGGTTAGTGGTGCCCTGGTGGCGTTCGCCTTCACGTAAGTGTCATGCAGGCCCTAGCGCTCATGCTTCACACCTCTCTCCCTCCCTGCCTGCCGCCCTGCCTCCTTTTCCCGTCCCGTCTACAGGTCAAACGCCTGTGCAGTCAGCACAGCTCTCTGCCACCCTGGAGCGCCAGCCTGCTATCCATACAGCTGTCTCTCTCTTTCTCACACACCTCTTTCATTCATGCATCTATTTTTTACTGTCTTCACATGAAAATTAAATCACTCCCTTGATAATCAGTAAAGCGGTTTACACTGGAAGCATCTGATTGGGTGCGTCACAATGTGGCTTGACACTCCCTTTTACATTTTCATTATATATTTTAATAACATTTTACGTCAAAGCTTGTTGTGAAGTGTTGGTTGCTTCTAGTGTAAACATTGTTTGATCATTCTCTTTCATTTTTTCTTTTCTCTTCATTACTCTTCATCAGCTCTGTTCTATGCGTTTGATACATTTCGGTATAGTATATCCTCTTCCTTCTCCTGCCCCTCCTTTGCCCTCCCCACATAGTTTGCCCCTTTGCCCCACCACGCACTGTCCCCTGCCCCACCACGCCCCCAGTGGGCATGCTTGGGCTCATTTTCATGAGGGTGATGACCCTGCCTGGGCACCTGTAACCCTTTAGTGCCCAGATCCCTCTGGAGCATCCAGCCACACACACAGAAGGTATTTACACTTTATATTTTCTGTGTCACCAAACTGCTGGAACCCAACACAAGATGAAGAAAAGGAAAAAGAAAGCAACGAGAAAAATATTCAATGTGCTTTATCATATAGTTTAAATGTTTTTTCCTGAATTAGAAAAGTGGTGATTTGCAGGTACTGTATCTGAGAGCAAAGCAAGGTACAGGTCTGTGGTTTGAGAGAGAGAGGTCAGAAAGGTGGAAGAAATGCATGTGAAATGCTGTTTATAGATCCAGGATAAGAAAGAAGCATGTGAGAGGATTCTTGGAATCGAAGTGGCATGACAGATAACCTGAAATGCAATCATGAATGGAGGAAATATGAACCCAGATCAATGATTTTCCTTCCTAAAATACCAGAATCTGAATGCTGTAAAATGGTAATACTATATGGCCATATGTATGTGTATGTGTATCATCTACAGTCCCTAAACAACTATGAAATTGATTGCAAACATTTCTTTATGCAGCTCTACACTGACTCATAACGGTGTCGTTTTATTAGCAATCTGTGTGACTGTGACTGCTGTGTGCACTTACACATGACATACATGCTGTCAGGTTAACATGAAATTAAAACCTGTTCACACCTTGTCAGATGCAACTAAACTATGAAAAAGTATTAAATATATTTGTTAATAATTTTGTGCATGAAAATTAGTCTGATACCAAATGATAATTGCTATGGAATGTCAATGAATTTGTTTTTTGACAAAATAAATTAAGCATGAAGATATGGTGTGAAGGAGTTTATAAAGATTCTTCATTTTACAATCTTGAGGTGCATGTTTATGCTTTCACTTAAGTTTTATTTGTATATTTTGATTTCATTATGTTATTTATATATTCTAGAACTAAGGTGTAAGCCATACGACAACAAAAAAATAATGTAACGGTAGAAAATTATTTAGGGGCGCTAAAATAGTTTCCAGCATGGTTTTCTTAAAGAAGTTTCACCAATTCCTTCCACAACCCCACCTCTATCTGCATGACAAAAGCAATATAATGCCATTCTGATTTGCCTGCATATCCCTTACAAAAACACACTACACATAGCTAGTCTCTCTCTCTCTCTCTCTCTCTCTCTCTCTCTCTCTCTCTCTCTCTCTCTCTCTCTCTCTCTCTCTCTTGTCAGAAGGGCAGGCGCTCTGGGGTGACTATGGTGCCCTCTGGCTGTGAGCGTAGGGACACTTTTCATATCTGTGCTATCTCTGTGTCTGTTTTAACTTTTTACTCAGTTTCAGGGAGTGACCCGTCATAATTGTTTGTATGTATCTACGCATGCTTCTTTTGTATTTTGTATACAGGGTTTAAAATTAGCAGGTACAGAAATAAATTGGAAAGTATTTTTCAATGAGATTAAAAATATAGTTTCATGGCAGGTAAATTATATTTATTTTATATAGAAATCTATTATATATATTATATTATATACAGTACTTTTTTTGAATTCCCACACATTAGGCCGGTGTGTCAAACTATTAATTTTAGACCCTGTTTGTATAAATGTGTTATTTTGTATTTGTATTCCAATAGTTTTTGTGTTGTTAGTGTTTACACTCCAATAGGTGTCCACATATAAAACAAACTAAAAACCTGGCCAGTGATTTGTATTCTCTGTCTCATATTGATGTTTTCCTACTTCAAACCCCCATTCTTTCCCTGTGCCCTTTTCTGTCCGTGTCTGTGTTTTGTGTCTTTGTATGTGTCTCTGGCTCCGCCTCTGTTCTCCTGTCTCTGATCATCTCAACATCTACAGTGCAGGAGGCGGTGGGGAAGGAGAGGGGTAATGTCTCTTTCTCTCTCTCTTTCTCCTCTGTTTGCTCTTGTTGCCTGTCCTGCTCATCACATGCCTGTCCTTTCCTTCTATAGCCTGATCTGTCTGTCTGATCGTCTGTCTAAATGTCCCTCACACATAGGACACGTGCCAAGGGCGAAATCATGTTGTTCTTTAGCCAGCTGTGGTAACTCAATCTACTCTTGGTACATTCTACAGTATGTGGACACCTACATGTGTTAACATACGTGTTTGTGTCTATGTGTAAATGTGTTTCTCTTTTTTTTTTTCTTACGATGGTTACGACGTAACATTACAGGGAGACTTACAGAGGTGTACATATACACTGATAGCGGCTGCTCATGTACAGCAGCGAAACAAGCCAACACTGAATGCATTAGGACCTCTTAGGTCTGGACAGGGTTTTTGCCCAGAAAGATAAACGCTGTAATGAGATTACAGCCAATCAAACTGCTCACCTCCTAGAAGGGCACTGTCCAATTGAGATGTATATCAGCATTTGGATGAACGTAAGATCCAATTAGGCAGTCATTTATTGTCTGGTGAAAAAGAGAGAGGCAGAGCTCTGAATAGCAAAACTGCAGATTTAAAAGAAGCAGATGCCAGAAGTCTTCAAGAACTTCCCTATGCTGGCACACAGAGTTCCTGTTCCAGCAGCATTTCAGTAGCAAGATCATGGGTTCGAAGACATGTACTGTATAGATAAAATACAAAAATACATTTTTCACATGTCGCATTTGGATAGCTGAAGTGCACATAAGAATAGAGGATTCGTTTTGCATTGTATAAAAAATATCAAACATGAACAACATCTGTGGATACTCTTGTCTGAACTTCATACAACCACTAAAATGACCTCAGGACCAGCTAGTCTAAAGTAATAGCAAAAATAGCAGCCAGAATATGAAAAATGCAACTAATGCAATTATCATGAACTGTCTGAATACTTTGGAGAACACTGTGTACTGTACCTTACCATCTTCAGCTGAAACTGTGTATAAAGGAACCCAACACTTCACTTCTGTGAATACTTTCTCATAAAGGTTATTGCTGGCTTTTCCTTGGTGGTCCATTTTATGTACACTTTCCATCATCTATGTACTGTACACTTTCAAACAGATCTACTCCAGCTTGGCTTTTCCGGTTGTTTGGCATAAAGATGCATTGCAATAGGATAGATGCACTGCATGAGAAAATACGGCATGGTTAAGTAAGTTAGTGGCATAGATAAAAAGGTACGCATAGCTCCGTCCGAGCTCCTCTTCTTTAATGATCGATTCATCTCTATAGAATGATGAGATGACTGAGACAACGTCTCTTGTGCTGCAGCACAATGCCAAAAAGAGATGTTTGTTCAGAAGGTCTGTGTGTTTTTATGCCACACAGTTTTTTCTGGATTTGACAAACCGTCTTATCCTCATGAACTGCTTGGGCCTGCTGGGAGTCTGGTTTACAGTTTCTGGGTTTTATTACACAATAAAATGCTGGATTTGAACTTTTTCATTTAAAAAAATGATGAATAATACATTTTAAAGGGTATAATCACAAATCACATAGAGATGTATCTTTAGATCACATGACCAGCTGAATTCAAGCTAAATAAATTTGGATGATGGCAAAGGGCTCATTTCTACAATAGCCTCCATAAAAACATCTACACCACCAAACCCAAAACATCTGCCATGCGAATTAGCGTAACACAAACAAAAAGTTTAAAAGCACCAGTCTATAGGAATCTGTATGCAGAATAGTTGTGTAATAATGTCAGACTCCAGCAGAGCTTCCGGTCTCCATTACTTCACAGGTGAAGTGCTTATGGTCATATGACTTGTGTCATGTGACATACTAATGGCATGGCAACTAACTCCAGAAGCTATCACCATAGCAATGAAGTCACATGCAGAATGGCACTGCTTGTTAATAAAACTTCTATCCAAATAGAGTGAGAGTATATGTGTGTATGTGGGATACCTTGGCATCCTGCTGGTGTATTTTACATACTGATAAAAATTCAGATGTACGAGTGTGTGAACACGCAAGTTTTCTCTGCAGGCATGCACAGGTTTACTAGTTCACAGGCTTGCATCCTATATTTCTCTCTTTTTAATGTATATGCGTCTCATATTAATGTATTTCTTCCTTCAAACTCCCTTTCTTCCCCATGTCTGTCCGTGTATGTGTGTGTATGTGTGTCTGATTCCTCTCTCATCTCTTCAACTGCTCACATCTTCAGCGGAGGCACCGGGTAATGTCTCTCTATCGCTCTCTTTCTCCTTTTTCGCTCTAAATGCTTGTCCTGCCGGTTACACAGCTTTCCTCTCTTTCTTTTTTGGATTTGTCTCTGTGTCTGTCTGCAAGTCACCATCTCTTTCTATTGACTCGCCACTGTTTCTGTGTTACGACCGCTCAGGCTAAATCATTTAGACTCCGTCCACGACTCGTGTAGTCCTTACGGCTGATAGGGCGGAGGGGTCCGTCACCTCTGCACCAGTCACTTCTCTGGTAGACGCTTGTTTACGTTTGACAGTGTGTAACCACATCTGCTGTGAGAGCAGCATTCAGCCCAGCACTGCAAATGTAGAGCAGTGCTCTTTTTCTGTGAGATTGAGAAAGTAGAGGTGAACTGAGGACAGGAAAAACAATATGGATGAAAATATCATACAGTATACACTACTGTTGAAAAGTTTAGGATCACTTGATGGAAATGTTTTTATAAACCTTTTGATCTGAAAGTGTATGAAACTAGTTTTGTAGACAAAAACATATTGGTTTCTTTGATTTGAAAACATAAAATATTTAAACGGTGTTTAATATGGATGACTTGTACTGAATAATATAAAGCCAATAAGAGCTCCGGATAGATGTGAGACCTTTCTAGGCAAAACGCGACAACACCGACAAAGCTAAAATATTTTAGAAACACTTGTACTGTAGTATATAGTATATATATATATTTTTTTTTTTCAGAAATATTATACATGCATTGAGATATATACATAGATACATTGACTATAATTGCTTTGCGAAAAGTGTTTGTTACATACCAGTTTGGTGCCAGACAGAAGAACTATTTGGCTTTTGCTTAACATTATCCAATAGTCTAAAGTGAGATCAGTAAAAAATAATCACATTCTTTCAAAGAAAAAGCGATGAAAGATTACAAAGACAGACAAACTTTTTTTTTTTTAAAACGCATGCACAGATCAAGTATTTACAATAGGAATATGAGTCCATTTTGATGAAAAATTATCTTGCAAAAGTATAAAAAGTAAAAGTATTGCATTTTCTAAGATTAGGTTTGTGTGTTGCAGTGGTGTAAATCAATGTACAACAGGCCATTCACATAGTTAGGGTTTAGTGTGAAAGTTTTGCTTTCAGCTTGCTGGTCACTTGCTGCACATCTGCCATCCACAGCTGTACACACATCTGTCGTATGGCTGGGTCGTTGTACCACGGGAATGACCTGCAAATAGGCCAGAAAGACTTTAGATTTACTGTCTTTAAGGTGACGTGATTCTTCTCAGTATAGACCATTTTGCAAGATGTAAACAATACTGGTCCAGAAGCACTGGACCAGTTTGTTGAACATTTTGATTCTGTTTCTTGTTTTTTTTCTGGCATTTGTGTAGTGTTAAAAAACTGAGACAGGAAGTGCTTCTGGACCAGTGCTGGTTACGTCTTGCTAAATGGTCTATAGAGGCAGAGCTGATATAATGGATCTCCTTTCCTCTTAAGTGAGTGGATGTGTGCAATCTAACCCTTTACATGTTTAAAATGTGTTTTCCAATGGACAACCCCCCAAAAAAAGAAAGAAAGAGGTTTGGCTGGGCATTTCCAAAATGGGGATGCCTGAGTCTGCTCTGTTGGTTTCTGTTTCATGCTGTTGTAATGGCAATGCAACAAAACCAGCCAGTGTTCTTTGGGAATTGAGGTACAATGGTGGTTACAGCATGGGCAAAGATAATGAAGTGGATACTACATCCACATACAGCATGAACCTCTTCAATGAGTAATTGTGTGTGTGTGTATCGTATATTACGAGATGGGCTTGCTTGTCTGTTTACAGCAGGCTACATTCTCAATGTGAAAACACAGTGGTGATGAGAATCCTGATTGGATGAGAGTAAATGTGTAATTGTAGCTGGCATGTTTCACTGTTTTAACAGCCTGAGATACTAACTCACCCCGAATTGTGCGTTCAAGATCAGTTACCCATGTTGCCAACCACCTCCTGCCATTTCACGTTCTAACTGTGTTTGTTTGTGTGTTGGTGTGCATCTGCAGAGGAAGCAGCAAGGGGAAAGATATCAGTACCATCAAGTCTCTGCGTGTGCTCAGAGTGTTACGGCCTCTGAAAACCATCAAGCGTCTGCCCAAGTTAAAGGTAAGTTTTGCCTTTTTACAGATTTTTGTGTATGAATTTTGTTTGTTTGTTTGCTTCACCTCAGTGTTTTTATTTGTGACAGATCTATTTTTGTGTTTGTTGTTTTGTCATCGTTAAGCTGTCTTGATTCATGTTTTGTCTATTTTTAGGCTGTTTTCGATTGTGTGGTGAACTCTCTGAAGAATGTGCTGAACATCCTCATTGTCTACATGCTGTTCATGTTCATCTTCGCTGTGGTGGCGGTACAGCTCTTTAAAGGCCGTTTCTTCTACTGTACAGATGAATCTAAAGAGTTTGAGCGTGACTGCAGGTGAAAGAAAACACACACACACACACAAGCTGATTAACAGTCACATAGGTGCGCTTTTCTAAAAGATTTATTGTGTTTTTAGGGGCGAGTATCTTGTCTATGAGAAAGATAATGAAGTGAGGGCGCAGAAGCGGGAATGGAAGAAATACGATTTCCACTACGACAATGTGCTTTGGGCCCTTCTCACCCTCTTCACCGTATCTACGGGAGAGGGGTGGCCGCAGTAAGTCGACATCTGAAATCCTGTCTAAAAATAAACATTTATTGTATGAGCTGTTTACACAAAGAGTAAATCGCTAAATGCATCCTGTTCTCTCTCCAGGGTGCTAAAACATTCAGTAGATGCGACCTACGAGAATCAGGGCCCTAGCCCAGGTTACCGAATGGAAATGTCCATATTTTACGTGGTGTACTTCGTGGTCTTCCCCTTCTTCTTCGTCAACATCTTCGTTGCTCTCATCATCATCACCTTCCAGGAGCAGGGAGACAAGATGATGGAGGACTATAGTCTGGAAAAGAATGAGGTGAGTGGTGTAATGCAGAGCTCTTTAACTACTGTACATGCCTGGAGTTTAGTTCCTTAACCTCTTGAGAATATCTTAAAAAGCACAAGGTTTTGTAACAGTTAAAAAGGCCTGTTTTAGGCTATTTTTCAGTCTAGCTCATTTTTCGTGCATAGTGCAATCTAATATCAATCTCATATGTAAAGTAGTATCATGTTAGGCAGATCTTCATATTTTCCTAATCTCATTCTGTTTGTTTCGTTTGCAGAGAGCCTGTATAGACTTTGCCATCAATGCCAAGCCCTTGACACGCCATATGCCACAGAACAAGCAAACCTTTCAGTATCGCATGTGGGAGTTTGTGGTGTCCCCACCATTTGAATACACCATCATGGCCTTGATTGCCCTCAACACCATTGTCCTTATGATGAAGGTGTGCAAGTTCTTTCCTTGAATACACCTCACTTATATAGGTTTAAAATATTAGGTACTCCCTAAATTGTCTTTATTATAGATCTAGATTATACTTTTGGATCTACATTGAATGTGACACGAATATATTTGCTTTTGTTCATTTTGTCAATTGTGATATGGGTTTAATGTGTTTGGTTTGATTTGGGTGTTTTTATTTCTTCTAAAGTTATCGTGTGATGTGTTTTGAATATGTGTTTACATCTTATATCTTTAGTATGATGGAGCATCAGATACCTATGAAGCTGTGTTGGCCAACCTGAACATAGTGTTCACCTCACTTTTCTCCATGGAGTGCATACTGAAAATCATTGCCTTCGGGGCACTGGTAAGTGTACAGCTTCCTGATGTTTAAATTAATGTGTACATGGGTATATACAGTACAATTTTAACCAAACTTGAATGCAAACTAAAAATACATATATGAATGTTTTTGCATTATATAGAAAGCGGATTAAAAAAAGGGCACTTGCACATTATTGCCCATTGTTGTTTGATTGTTTCTATAGTTTGCCTCATTTGTAAATCAATTTTTCATAAAAGTGTTTAATTTGAGGAATGTCAAAAAGTGTTTTAGAAAACAAAGCCGTCAGAATAAATGTTGTACAAGATTTACAGATTAAGAGTAAGCAACAGAGAGATCAAAGTTGTGGTGAAGATAAAGAAATGTAGGGTAAAAAGACTGTAGTCAGCTAGAAGTCATAAAGGCAGGAGACAAACATTAAGATGGAAAGCTTGATGTGATTAGAAGTGAAAAATGTAAAAAAGAAGGACAGACTAGGAAAGAAATAAAGAGAAAGATGGAGAATTTGTCTTGACAACACACAATATTAAAAATAAAATGACAGAGGGAAAGAGTCACATACAGAAATAGCCGTAGCAGGTCTGAATGTTTAAGCTCGCAGCCAGCGTCAGTGCCTGTTGGTGTAGAGAGGATTCCTAATGCACTCTTTTCCTGCAGGCACTTACACGGCAGCTTACACAAGGCCCTCATATTTACCATCTGTGCCACCAGCCCTCTAGACATCCACCTTTTCTTGTAATTGAGGTTTGAAGAAAGCAGGAGATACGGGCAAAAACTTAAATAGAAGGAGAGCCATTTCATTAGCACGAATGAGCAGAAATAAATCTCAAACGCGCATCCCTCCTTTTGCATGACTAACACTCAAACATCTGTGTTTTTTATCCCACAGAATTACTTCAAAGACGCCTGGAACATCTTCGACTGTGTGACTGTACTTGGCAGCATCACTGATATTTTAGTGACAGAGCTCGGGGTAAGCGTGTAGCAGACGCCATCTGCGAGCGTATGTGCGCGTTTGTTTGCGTGTCCTGCCTGTTTGCTCGTATGCGTATCCGCGTGTGTGTGTTTGTGACGGATAGTCTCAGCAGGATCTCCTCCTGCTCACTGAGGTGTAAAGAACTCTAAAAGTCTTATGTAATTGTCCCAGTTGGTGTGTGTGTGTGGCAGATCCATGAGCCAGTGGTGACGGGGGTCGGTTACTCTTCCAGCTTCGTCATTTATCTGCCCCCCGCCTGATCAAACACACCGCATATTGGTTTAAAATATCGGTTGTGGTAGCTTATTTGATGTTCTCATATATTGATATAGTGAGTGAACATGTCTAATGTTTGTGTATGTGAAGCGTGTGTGTTTGTTTTTATTATTGGTTTTACAGAAGAAGATCCGCTCCTTTCTTTTTGTTATTTCCCCATTTTAGACTTGAAAGCCCCATGGATGGATGTTGCCTCAAACTAACAAAATTTTAGATCTTTAGCCAAAATTCTGGTGTGAAATGTAAAAGTCTCAGTCCTAATCCTGGAGATCCACCTTCCTGTAGAGGTCTAACACACCCGAGAGTATCTTTTAATTTAGCTTTGATGATATTTGGGGTTTATTAAAACTCTACAGTAAAGTGTTAATGACAATGTATCTATAATAGGAACATTCAGGTTACATTAACATCTTATGAAATGTGTTTAAGACCATTATTTTTGTTGTTGTTGTTGTTGTTGTTATCAACCTTTATTTTGATGCATAATGAACAAGATGCATAATGATAATTAATTTCTTGTTGTATCTTTTTTACATGCTTTCTTTATTCTCTTCTTTATGGCGGCTTCGCCCTCTGATGACTCCATCCAATCAAAATGCACTATGAAACTCATGTGTCTATCCATGACCTGACCTGACCAATCACAATGGTTGTTTAATCAACCTCCAAAAATACTGCTATAAACCATGCTTCTGCAACATCTACATGTAGATGGTTTGTAATTTTTTTTGGAGTAATGCATCTAATGCATCTGCTTACCTGTGGCTGATGATGATAATGATGATAATGATGCATGTCATGATGACCTTTCACCCCTGCCTGTCTGATGATGTGACTATACTAAAAGCATCTGTCCCCTCTCACCTGTGACTGACCTGTAATACATACACAGTGTTTTGGTGTTTCTCCGCAGGTTTCCTAAATGCATGTTGCATTCAACCTTTGTTTCTCTGACAGAGAACATTAGTGATTATTGTGTGTCACTCATACAGACAAATACATCAACACACACAGACACAAACATACCAGAAACACATATTATTATTATTATTATTATTACATTATTATTATTATTATTTATAAACATTATTATTAAAGTTAAAGGTAAAGATGGAGTTAAATCCCTCTTGATTTGAATTTGTCAGATATTGAACCCAAATACTACTTTCTTGTCTTTGTATCTGTATCTCTGTGCTGCTTAAAGGACAGTATACGGGCTTTGGTGGAAAGGACTTTTAAATGACAATTAATAGTGACATAGTTTCAATTTGTGGGTCATAAATTCTTTTAGTAATAACAAAATGAAGAAATGAATGTTGGAGAAGCGGCCCGTTTGCACATTGAATCGTAGTGTTCACACTCCACCTCAACTTCTCTATTTGCTATCTATATCAATAAATGACCCAACATCTGTCCTTTAACCCAGCACCTGTGTCTCTTTACTTTGCAAGTGCCCTCTGTTGGTCATTGTGAGTTGGCATGATTTCACGTGACCTGTGAGCCTGAAATCTAAAGATCAGTGCATTTGGTTGACTGAAGCGAGACGTTAGGGTCTGTGCACTCCTTTTCTCAATGAGAATGTTTAAGTTCCTCTTTTCTTTGTCTGAGTTGCTGCCCCTTCCTCTCTATTTCAGTTTCCTCCCCTTTTCTCACATTGGATATGAGCCTGTTCAGTCTTGCCAGTTTGATCCTTGTTTTCCGGTTTCTCTTGTTCATTTAGTTCCTTCTTTTGATTTAACTTTCTGTTTGTTTACTAATAAAATGTTTCAGACTGACATCATTTCCTTCCTTGTTTTTACCCTTCTTTTTTACCCCTTCCCTGTCTACCTCTTTTTTGTCCTTCTCCATCTTTTTTCTGTTTGTCTTTCGCCTCTGTAGAACAACTTCATAAACCTAAGTTTTCTGCGGCTGTTCAGAGCGGCTCGTCTCATCAAACTTCTCAGGCAGGGTGAGACCATACGCATCTTGCTCTGGACCTTCGTCCAGTCCTTCAAGGTAAAACGTACAGCAAGTTGGTTGGTTGAGATATTTAATGTCACACACTTTTGTCTTGTAGTCTGAAAATTTCTTCACGCTTATTTCTTTGTATTTGTTTGATGTTTTTAGGCTCTGCCGTATGTGTGCCTACTCATCGCCATGCTTTTCTTCATCTATGCCATCATTGGCATGCAGGTGAGTGTGTGAGAGAGCACGTGGGAGGATGCAAAAGAAACACAGAGAATAATTATGCTTTATGATGATGAGCAATTTGTATGTGGGTTTATGCTCTTTATGCTCAACAGTTGTTTGGAAACATTGCGATTGAGGAAGATGGTGAGAGTGCCATTAACCAGCACAACAACTTCAGGACGTTTTTCCAGGCTCTCATGCTGCTCTTCAGGTGTGTGTGAGCATCATTATTTAACTCTGTGTGGTGGATACAGTACAATGTAGGTAAAGTCTGTGTGTTTGCAGGAGTGCTACGGGTGAAGCATGGCATGATATCATGCTGTCGTGTCTGGGAAAGAAGGAATGTGATCCGCTCTCTGGTAACTCTGAGGCAGAATGTGGGAGCGAGTTCGCCTACCTCTACTTCGTCTCCTTCATCTTCCTCTGTTCCTTTTTGGTGAGAATCACAGCACTTTTACAATTTACAATTTCCCAGTTGTTACTTCTGCTGCTTATGAGGTGAGAAATAACATGACTGCAGGTACGTGTGTCCTGTTTCTCAGATGCAATAAATTTTGTTCGCTCAGATGTATAATTTTTGCGTGTAGATGCTGAATCTGTTTGTTGCTGTGATCATGGACAATTTTGAGTACCTTACACGTGACTCCTCTATCCTGGGTCCCCATCACCTGGACGAGTATGTGAGGATATGGGCCGAGTATGATCCTGCTGCTTGGTGAGTATATGTATATGTGTACATATCTCATAAACGCATTCTATCATCTTTCTCAAGTATATACTAATGCTAAAAATGCTCATTTATTAAAATGTATTAACATTCCAACACATATTCAGATATAAATTAAATGACCAAATATGTTTACATAATGCGCCATTGATGTATTGTGTATTGTATAATGGGGCCTTCAAAAATACTGAATGAAGGAACTTTTTATTTATTTTACATAAATATTTTTATAATTTTGAATGTGTCAAAACCTTAAACTTTATTTATTTGCAGGGTAATATTGTTAAACGCCATATTTCCAATGTAGTTCAAGAAGCCTTTAGGCCAATTATTTGTCAATGAAATCTGGAAATTCAAAAACTCCACCCATGCATTTTTTTAGGCTTGACTGTTTTGGATATAACAAAGCCTGATGTCTAAAGCCTCTGTCCTATATAACACAGAACACACTGGCTCTCTCTTCAGCTATTTAACTATACAGTCAAACTCTTTTTGACACTGATACAGAGCCATGGCCTCTGGCACAATCCTTAAAGCAGAGCCTGGCTTCACTGTATCGTACCGTGGACAACGGGGAGAAAACCACAGTACCAGCTGAGAGAAAGGGATCGTGGATTTGAGCTTCTCAGCTCTGTTAAAATCCATCAATCCCCCAAACCCTCCTACATGCCCTTCTGTGACTCCCAGTCCACCCACTCTGGAATACTGCATACTGCAAGCCAAACTTACTGTGCCAGCCTCTCTACCTCCCACAGAACACGCTAAGTTTCCTGGTATCTGCATTCCAGTGCCTGTCACCCTAATGTTGTGCGTTAGACAGAGACGTAGGTGGGCAACGGAGAGCAAAGTGGATATTTAGAGAGAATGAGGAGGGAATGAATCTCAACATAGGAATAAGATTAAAGCAGTTTCTCACGTAAGAAAATATGATAAGAAGATAATGGAGAGCAGGGACGAGGGACTGTAAAAACACTTGGAATCAGAATCAGTCTGATCAAAGGAAAAGAGGAGAGAGAGGAAAGGATAAACAAAAATGAAAGGAAAGAGACAACAAAGTTGTCAGCACAATCGGGTGACGAGCAAATTTAAGAAAATGTGTATATGTGTGTGATTCTGTGGTTGACTTCCTGTTCTTGTGTTCTTCTTCCTGCCAGTGTCTCTGTTCTGAGTTGTGTTCTCTAACTTCCCTGTATTCTTCTTACAGCGGGCGCATTCATTATAAGGATATGTACAGTTTATTGCGAGTTATCGACCCCCCTCTGGGCTTAGGCAAGAAATGTCCTCATAGGGTGGCCTGCAAGGTTTGACTTCCACTTAAAAACTAATATTACCTGCTAGCATCCAGAATGCAATGAATGTCGCTTACCTTCTCTTTTCGTTTTGTACTCTCACCATTTCTACTTGCATTCTGATATGACAATGAGAATGTGCAGGACAATGCCGACACTTACAGGAGCATGAAAAAGCACTAATGTGTATGAAACAAGCAAACGAGAACAAAAAAACTTAAGTAGAAGGCCGACAAAACAAATCAGCCATCTTTTGATTTTTGTTTTGCTTGCTGTTAAGGCACGGCTAGGCCTAGCATACGGTACGGTAGCGTGCATTGTTCTGGGTGGAGGGGGACAGAAACTGCATTGACATAAAATTTCATTACAACGGCCTGCCAGCAGCGGGACTTTTTGCCTGTTACGAAGCCCGCCTGCTCTTCTATGCAACCTGCCCCCGATTGCATAGAACGCGCTCAGACGTTGAGCCCCCACCTCCCTTTAACCCACGAATAAACCGATCATCAGTACTATGGCAGCCTAGATTACCAAACCACGCCTTTCCTCCAACCAAATAACCTTCTTTTGTTCTGTTCTGTTCTCCTCCACCCCTCCCTCCCTTCTTTTTTGATTTATTCTTCCCTTCTCTCTCTCTCTCTCTCTCTCTCTCCCATGCACATTTTGTTTGGTTTTCGTTTTGTTTTCGGTTGCCCAGTGGCAGAATCAGTTACAGGGATATGTATGAGATGCTCAGGCACATGTCTCCTCCGTTAGGCCTGGGGAAGAAGTGCCCTGCACGGGTTGCCTACAAGGTAGAGGGCCTCCGAGCGGCCAGCGCTGTGTCTGTACTGTTGGTGTTTTCTCTTTTTATTTGATCTCCTTCTTTTCCTCCTTCGTTGTCTGACGGAGGCCGCTATTGTGATTCTGGTGGCAGGGCCGGGTTTGACAGCGTTAGACTCAGGCTGGCTGATCCACAGGGCAGCGGGAACGGACGGACCTTCTCAGCACTTTTGCACCGTATGAGGACATACATGCATCCATAAACACATTCATAGATCAGTTACACACTTTTATTGACAACAGGTGTTTTAAAAGGGCAAAGAAATAAAAAATGCCACAAGCATTAAATATGCTATAAGCAAAATACTGATTTAATTTACAGCAGTGATTTTCATGCAATTTTTTGCGTTTTCATTTTCAATATTTGGTATGCTGCCCTTTTGCTTTATTGACATGCATATGAGCTGAAATGAACTCCACAGATTTCCTTTGTTCAAATGATCATTTCTTAAGTCACAATTTAGTCAAAAATGAGAGTAAAGGAGAAAAGGAGAAAAAATGTAAGTAACCCAAAAAATGAAAAAAGAACGTTTCAATTCGATTTTATTATGCTCTAAAAATTAAATTGTGTGAAGATCATTAATATGGTTTTTATTTGATTAGTGGGATTTATTTGATTTGAGAATATGTGTTTTTCATTTTCATCATAATTTTGATTTGTTCCAAATGTAAAAACTTTGGCAAAAAACAAAGACTTTCGAGAAAAAAAGTTCGAGCTTTTGAATCCCACTGTATACGAGAAAACAGAAACATGTCCCTGCAGTATACATCATCACACACACAAACATTCACATACACGTCCACGTGTGCGTGTGCAGCAGTGGTTGGAAGGTCTAAGGGCTTCAGCCCTCCGAGTCCCTCAGCTCTGTGGATGCCGCTCTTTTAGGGAAGCCTTTTCTCTTTGGACCAGCTCTCTGTCTCTCTCTTTTAGTTTATATAGACATATACACACACTCACACTTACATGCAACAACACACATATAATTCTTTAAAGCCATTATGGCACAACAATAATAAAAATCTTTTTTAAACCAGCTCTCTAAAAAAACTCAATTGTTACACAAATCCAGCAGATAATGCTTTTCACTTCTTTTTCTTCTGTCAATGCAGTTCTAATCTGTTTCCAGCCCCTCCTCTTTACATTCTGCCAATCATCTGCATGCCCCGCCTTCCAGGTCACTGGCCCCTCCCACAAGACATCTCCTTATCTCTGTCTGTCCGCACATGTACACCAACAATTCACCCTAAGGTCAGCTTTAAAAGTTCAGTAAAGGAGATCTGGTAGTGAGCCCCTACCACAGTTTCTCTCAACAACTCTGTAAACTGATCTTCTTTCTCCTCACCCTGTCCCTTTCTCTTTAGTATTGGTATAGTCCAACCAGACAGACAACCCCACCCCACTTACCTACACCTCTGTTCTTGTCTGATGGAGTCTCTATAACCTGAGTAGACTGAATTACAATGACCACAACCATTGCATTCATCCTCTTATCTCCCTGTCAAACATTAGGGCCAAAAACACATGATTGTTTCTTAAAGAACGTGACCAGCCCGTGTGGTGGTAGATCATTCTTCTCTTCCTAGTTTTCTGTCTCTATCTATATCTCATTTTCTCTTACCACCACCATATCCAACATAAATGCTGTCACTCCCAAACAAAACTCCTCCTCTGGTGCTGCTCTCGGACAGCCCACTGCTTTTCTCCTTATCATTTGAAATAGTAGGTAGCCAAATCCTCATTCATCTTCTTTACAAAAACTCACAAAGCCATTTCCTTTTTTGTTCTTTTTCTCTGGAGAATGCTGCTCTAACCTGAACCGATAGCCTGCACTCATCTTTCTGCATTGAGAGACCAGAGAATCTGGATCGCGCTCTTGTTTTATCCAGTAGCCCATGATTCAGTTTCAATGACAACAACCACCACTAAACCTAAATGAATGAGCTGAAATGAACCAACTAGATGATGCTTTCAGTGTTGGCTGCTCTGTGCTTGTTTTGTGATGCATGTGACTGCATGATGCATGCTGGGAAATGTGGTAGTGGTAGGGAGGGTGGAGGGTGAGTGTTTCTTCTTGATGGAGTGGGAAGGGGAAACGTGGGGTTATGTGGGCGATTGCATAGCAGAGGGTAATGAGAGGAACGTGGCCATCATCGTGTGAGGTAATACAACCCTGTGCGATGCAATTAAGACTTTGTGTCTTTGAATATGATCTTTCCTCAGATCAGTGGCGGATGAATTATACTTTAAAACACAAATGTTTGCGTAACGTTGTTTTAATGCATTACTTCATCCACTGGTCTGCGCCTGATTCGTGAACCTCCTCCTGAAAAAGCTCTTTGACTGACTGCTCAGATGCTGATGTTACTGCATAAATGGAAAAAAAGTGTTTATCATTACACAAATACACATTTGATCTATAGCATATACAGTTTTGACTAGATCTAGATGATCTAGATCAGTGATTCTCATTTGGTTTTGCTTCAGGATTCAGATTTTACATCAAGTGACCCAACAGTTTCAAACAGGATCAAAATTTGGAATGTATTACTATTTTTATCTTTTCATTTATATATTTTTAGTGTAAAAAATATGTTTATTCTCATTGCAATTTGACTTGTAGTATGGTTTCTTTGTTTTTGTAGTTTGTATTTCTCAGTTTTGTTCATGGTTTATGTTTTGTAATTTGGTTTTACATTAAACATTAAAGCTTGTGATGTCACTAACAAAAATATGGGAAGCATTTTCTGTCACTTCTAAAAGATGATAAGCCTTTTTGTTTTGCTATAAAAATAACTTTGCATGATTATATGTTAATGCTTTTTATTAATTGCATTATGATAGTGTTTCCCTGCCATCCACAACCAGACGTGGAATTCATTTTTCAAAATCCTGACTCACCAGTTAAGACCCACTGATCAAGCTTCCACAAGAACACTCAAATCCCCAAAACCACTAACCAGCAGTCTAAGTCTTCCTTTCTTCTAATGATTAACAAACTTACAGCTAAATTAATTCTTGCACTGAGTACTAAAGGTCACAGAGCTCACCCTGAAAATCCCTCTTTACTTTCCCTTCCCATTCCCTCTCACACACCGAAAGCACACTCTACCCAGAGGTTCAAAGCGCACACACATTTCAATGCTCTTTATTTTCTAACTGCCCGTGATTGGCTCTCCACAGAGACTGTTGCGGATGGATCTGCCGGTTGCTGATGACAACACAGTGCACTTTAATTCCACCCTTATGGCCTTAATCCGAACCGCTCTGGACATCAAGATCGCCAAGGGTGGGGAAGGTTTGACACCTCTCTCTTTTTTTTTTTCTTTTCTCATTCCTTTTTGTTTGTATTTCTTCTATGTTACACACTATCTTCTCTGTTGATGCACAACTGAACACAAATTTACACATTTTATTAGATGGCTGTGTGTTTAACTGTGGAAATATGTGTTGTATATATTTGTGTACGTGCACATGTTGCTGTGTAAACAGGAGGTATAGATAAACACCAGATGGATGCTGAACTAAGGAAGGAGATGATGGCGATATGGCCCAATCTCTCTCAGAAGAATTTGGACTTACTGGTGACGCCCCACAAGTGTAAGTTACCCCTGAGGTTGGTGTGTCTGGAACGTTTCTCTTGTACCACCCAAGGACAGCTTCTCTCAGCCAGCCCACTCACTGCTCTCCACCCCCTGATGATCCAGGCCTTAAACTCGCTTCAGGGGCCATTTAGCATAAAGTCCTTTAAAATAGTAGAATCCTCAAAGCTCATAGATATGTACAATTAAGAATAAACCATGCCTACAAAAAACATTACAAAAAGTGTTTATTTGCATCTCTTGCCTATGTGACATAAGTGTTTGGTGCACGTTTTTATCAACTAATGGTGCATTCAAGCTTAGTATTTTACGAGTATCCGTGTTTGAAATGAAACCTACAGGAAAGCATTTTATTAGTATTTAAATGATCTACGTTCATTAGTACTAATAACATTTTTAACACTTTAATATTTCGTAGTTGAATTTTAATCCAATCATGACAAACCATATACTGATGAAAAAGTATAAGAATAAATATTTAAATATATATTGTAATATAGTTGAATTTTAATCTAATCATGTCAAACCATAAACTGCTGAAAAAGTGTAAGATTAAATATCTAAATATATATATATATATATATATATATAAAATAGTAAGAATAAATTGATGCAGATTAAAATGCAGATTATTTATTTAAAAAAATACCTAAAATTAAAAAAGACTTTATGTTTTAAAACGTGTCTAAAAATGTAAAAATTGTAGTTCGGATAGTGCATTTTCATGTGTATACTCAATATGTGCGGTGACAATGCCATTAGTAGATATTTAGCAAATTGGTTTATGGTGAAAACACACCCACAACACAGGATGCAATGTTAAAAGACCTTCAAGGCTTGTGAATGGAAATGCATCTGTCGAAAGCATTGTACACATTTTATAAGCGTTATAATTTTTAGATGCTGAATACTAAAGTGACACTGTTCAGTAAATTTGTCTTCCTCTGACTCTTTTATTTAAACGGTAGTCCTAATAAAACACGTAGATGACAGACTCGTACCTGCTGTGGGCTCTTCAGCTCACTGGCCTGCGATCAGGGGGTGTCTCACTATAGATCAACACTCTATAGATGTCTTTTCACTCCAGGGGTATCAGATTCCTGACAAATACTGTATTGTACATACTGCACTGATGTTGTTTAATAAATATTTTATTGCACCACTATTGTACTATGAGACGTGTGTGCTAGCTTGCTGGTGAGACATGTTACAACTATTAAAAGCTAACTAGCCTATAAGAGATGCTATAAATGCTTCATACTAGCTAGCCTAATGCTAGCTAGATGCTCAAAGTAAACAAGCATGAGATAATGATAAACGCGGGAAAGCTTTCGGCAAAAGCATAATGCTAGTAATAGATGAGTTTTGCAGCAAGCATGTAATAATTCAGAGCTGTACTGTTTGATGCTAATATTATCTTCATTGTTCTATGCAGATCCTATACAGAGGTGTTGACCGTGGCTTATAAACACCACTAAGCATGGCATGTAAACCTATAGTTTGAAGTTACTCTATAGTAACTTCTTCATATGGACTTTGTTCCATAAGCTGCAG
The DNA here is from genome assembly GCA_019155185.1 of Beaufortia kweichowensis. Lineage (NCBI taxonomy): Eukaryota > Metazoa > Chordata > Actinopteri > Cypriniformes > Gastromyzontidae > Beaufortia > Beaufortia kweichowensis. The sequence goes on from CM032804.1 coordinate 7,639,641, forward strand.
AAAGTTTCAGTTCACACTATGTAGGAATTATGCTTTAGTTTGCTCTATGATTTCTGCGATATTCATTTTAGCAAATTATTCTGCAATACTAGACTAGATAAGGTAGTAAATCCTTGCAATACTTGAAACGTAAAACATTAAGTACACATGCTACGAGAGTATTGGTTAAAGCACGTAAAATATCAGATTAAAATGTTTTTAATCAGTCTGCTTGTGAAAAGACCAACAGCTCTTTATATGTGCATGCGTGTTTGTGCGTGTATGTTTGTCGTGTGCATGGCCCGTTCCTCACACCCATCCCTCTTGCTCAGGGTCCATCTCACCTTGTCTAATCGTACAGGGTAACTTGTCCTTTTCTCAGCAGCGACAGACTTAACAGTGGGAAAGATCTACGCTGCCATGATGATCATGGAGTATTACAGGCAAAGTAAAGCCAAAAGGACGCAGGCTCTTCATGATGAGCAGGTATGAACTTTCTCTCATTCTCTCAGTCTGCAGTGAGCTGTGACAAACTTTCTTTTACTGGTTTAAAAAAGCCATTTTACCAAACCTAAAATGACAAAGCTGAAGTGAGACCGTTCTGTGTTTAATTACCTATCTACATCATTTGTGTTTATTACTTATAGGCATGATAATATCAGAACATCTTCCTTGTTAGATGCAAAATGTTGTTGTTTTAGCCTAGATTGGCTTTGCCATTTTCTCTAGTTGATTATTGGCTATTTTGAAAGTTTTAGCTTGAAGCAGCTAGAATCTTTTTTGGTGGGCTTGTACAACATCTCATTACATGACATGATGCTTCTGCAAAGCCATCCATAATGTCTAATGAAGACTGTAGAGCAATAGAAAGAAGGTCAAACCCAGTCTTAAAACTCATCTCATTCAGAGCTTACAAAGCTTTTTACAACATTTGCATCACGTATTAAATTAATGACAGATCTGGAAAGTATTTCAGGAGGCTTCCTCTTAAAAGGTTTTTACAATGGGGAAGTATTGCATTGCATGATTGCTCTCTTTCACACAAACCACTATATTAATAATTCACTTGCAACCTCATTGATTTACTTACTTAATTCTCATTTCATAAAGGGAGGTTGTATTTAAAGTCACTTGCAGGGTCATTTAATATTTCAGTATGTTTGATGGGTTGGTTTAATTACTTCCATTATTCTTCACAGAATAAAGTGTGTCTTACTGTAGAAGAATCTGAAAAAAATCAATAGCAGTTACCAGTGTTTTCTGTTGCAGAAAGATACTATTCAATGTTGCCCTAAAAACAAACAAACAAAATTATTATTTTGCCTTTTTTGTGACGATAGGAAGTTGCTATAAAAAAGTTTGTTGTACGTGTATTGTCATAGCTGATGTACGAATATTATACTGTGATGCAACATGGTCTTCATTTCTATACTACTATGCTCTTGTGTGATTTATAACTATACATCCACATGAACATCAAAGTCAAACTCAGTTTAACAGACTTGCAACTGCCCTGTTCAATCTCGATCTAACCCATTATGTTTCATGTGGATGTAATAGTTAAATGAATGCAGATACCATTGAACGTGCTGAGCTTTTCCACATACAGCCGATGCTCTGAATCATCCATTAGCTTTAAGTAAACAAATGTGTTGATATGTGCATGTTGTTTACAGACTTTCTCTATCCTTTATCAGCTCTCATTCAATTTACTAACTGTCATGAGATTTTAATATAAGCCTGCCTTTTGATACTTATGTATTTCTTTTATTCATGTTCTAAATTTCAAGACTTCATGTTTGGCTGGTGGTACCAATTAGCTGCTTTATGGGTTAATTTCCCAAGAACAATATAACATGATACTCTCAAACTGTGTAAAAAAAAGGCCTCTTTTAAAGACCCAATGAAATGAAACTTGCTTTTTCTGACTTTCACTCCATACCTATATATGTATTATCTTATTTAGATCATAGGTCTGCATGTTTAAAGTTTTCATTGCTTTTGTTCATCCCATAAGAAAGAAAAAGCACAACATCTTTTTAATATCTTGGTTATTTCTCCTAGACATCAATTAGATTAATCATCCCATTTCAATGTGTCAATACAGAAAATAACATTTTTTGTTTGTCAAACCATTTCATGGGGTCATTAAAATGAGTGTGCATACATTTTATTATCTTGACATAAAAAAAGTAGTCAGTAGTCAAATGTTCAAATTTTAGTTATTATATTAGTCATATTAATACTTAATGATGGTTTGAGTAACTGTAAAGCGTAGTGAATGACACCGAGATTTATCACTGCTGTTCAGCAGCCAATTGGTTACAGTAGCTGTTCATTTACTGCAACGGTAAAGGTAAATGAATTGTCAGCATGGTACCATCGGCAGCTTTCCGGCAGCACGACTCACAGGATACACCCATTTACCCACAATTCTCCTGGAATGCCTCCTGACTGACCACTGCCGTCTCCTGTTGCTGCTGGATCCCTCCCCATTTGCACATGGGATGCTCTGCATCCCATATCTTTCCCAATTCCATTTTCCCATCAGCTTGCCTGATACCAGCTGTAGGCCATGTTGTATCTTACACAGAATCGAACGCCATTAATGTTTCAGCGCCTGGAGCCGCCATCTCCGAGCCAGGACGTCGGACAGGGAGTCACTGGACTTACTGACCCGCAGCAGCACTCCGCTAATCATCTGTAAGTACATCTAAAACCTTGTTGGTTCTCGAAATTGTTTGGTCTGTGACTGCTTTTGGGTTCTAAATGACATTGAAAACATTTTAAAATGATTGAAGAAATGTTTCCAGATCAGACCCATTCAGTGACACCATGTGCTTTTGGGACATCAAAAGAATTTAAAGGGCTTGTAATCTGACTGTTTTGGGTGTTTTGTTAGGGGTGTTGATGAAGGGATCCCGGCGAGCCAGTCCTGGGTGACGGCACGAGCTCAGGAGATGTCACAGAAAGCAGGCAGCTGGAGTCCTGAGGGCCAGCACCCAGACGACACAGCAGATAACCGCAGACAATCTCAGGTACCAAGAGCCTGTCCTTAAAGTTCATGGTCTCGGTGTGCACTGTATATAAAGGCGTGAATTCATGAAAATGAGGAAGTAAAACAATTGTTAACTACTCCCACACATTACTATTTGATGAAATAATTTAGATGATGTGTTGTATGCAGTACTGTCTATTCTTTAGTACTATAATAATTACCCTACAGCATAATTTGTTGGAGCATGTGACGTTCACACTATAAGACATCTCAATAATGTTTTTTTTTGCCCCTGTACAACTGTGTTTTATATATGTGCAGTCTTTGTAAAGGGTATCCGCTGGGACGGTTTGTTTTCCTAACTCTGAATGGCCGGTCTGTGTACCCCTCATCCATATGCATTTCATTGGCAGACAGCAACAAAGTCTCTCCTCTGTTGCTGAATAAAACCAAAATTCTGTGGACGATCATCCACACTTACTCTCTTATTCTCTTTTTATACTACCTTAATTTTATCTTTTTCTTACTTTTTATATATTTTTATTCTCACACGTCGCACGCTTTTGATGGTGACATTCATGTCATTGAATATACGCATCCATATTCGGCTGTCAGGGAAGAAACACTTCCGCAGCCCTGAGTGCCATTGTAGTGTCAGGGGGTGAGACACTCCTGCCCGCCTAAACTATTCATCACATTCTTGACAGCAGTACCTGGAGAATTTATATTTAGTTACATAGAATGTGCTTTCATTCAAAGTGGTGCACAAATGAGGAATATTTTATAAAGCATTTTGTTTTAGTAGGCAATAATGTGAGAAGTGAAAAAAGTAAGACAGTAGACAGAAAATAAATGTTGTATGATATAACAATTAATTTGATATAACAAGTAATTTCATATATCAGTAATTGCTAGGAAATTCCGTACCTGTCAAAAGTTTAGACACAATTGACAAAAATGTTTCTCATGAACTTAAATATCTTTTAATCTGAAGGTATACATTTTAATGTTTAATGACGTTTGGAGAAAGTTATATTATTTCTTAAATTAGAAAACTAAATTAAAAAAATGGCATAGTTTAGCATAGACAGAAATTCCATCAGTGCTGTTTAAAAAGCTTCCTTACACGACTGTGTAGACTAAAGGCTGGGGCAGGACTGTCCTACTCATTCATCTCCTTACAGTGTGAAAGGAGAGAGAAAGGCGGAGATGTTCTCCTTCCATCCACTGTGCTTGGGCCCGTCTCTGAGGCCGCTGGCATTCTGCTCTTGCCTGCTGTCCCTGGGCAGTCACGCATGGTCTCCCTCTGTTTCAGCAGACAGTAGAGATGAGAGAGATGGGGCGGGACGGGTTCTCGGACACTGAGCACTATCTGCCGATGGAAGGCCATGGCAGGGCTGCTTCCATGCCTCGACTCCCAGCAGACAACCAAGTGAGCGCCTCATCCTGTCATTCCTTCATGTGTTTTTCCCCTTTTCTTCTGCATTTGTCTTACCTTTCCCGACCCTCCAAACAACCCACTTTCCATTGCTGCCCTTTGACCAGATTAACCAATGAGAACCCATTATATCATCTGTGGCGGAATCCAAGAGCACAGACCAAGAAAACAATGTCCTGTTTATTCAGGCATGAGGGTTAATCAAATACCCCCTTTTAGTTAAACCCATGCAGTAACATTTATACATTTATTCAACCATCCGGAAACATCCTGGACTCCTGTGAGTACACTTACAAAAAGTACCATGGCTTTTTGGGCATAGCATCATGGTACTATCATAGTTTTTTTGGACTTATACTATGGTACTGCCTTGGGTTTTCAAACATGTGCCATGGTGGTACAGTGGTCTCCTTGGAGTACCATGTAAATTTCACAGTTCATGTTTCAGTACCATGGTATATTACAAAGTACCATGGTATAACCATCTGACACCATCACTGCACCATGGTACTGCCATAGTACTTTTTTTGGGAAGGCAAGGGGGTCCGCTAATGTCCTGTATAGTAAAACCTACTGACTGGGCCTGGAGGAGGGCATTTAAGCAACATTCCTGCTCACAGGTTTGGGTTTGCTTCTTTTATTACAAGGTCTTCTTTTTTTAAATCTTCCTGCTGTTCATTCAATATGGCCGTGTCATTTTTTCCCTTTTCTCTTGTATTTTTCTTCCTTTATTTGTGTTCTTTAATTCTTATTGGACTTTCTGGCTTCCTTCCTCAGTTCTGCTATAATAAATGAATAGTATACTTGCAGCCTAGTATAATTTTATAGTAGTGCTAAAGCATTTCTCAGTCTCTGCTTTCTTTTGCCCATGTTTGAATTACATTTCATTCAGGGTCATACAGCTTTTGAAATTTAAGGGCTAAGTTCGACTTTGTATTGTTGATGTGTGATGTGTAAAATGTGTATTTGTGTGAGCATGTGTGTGTACTGTGTGCGTGCGTGTTACAGTGTTGGGGAGAAACTTAATAGAAGTACACACTACTACATTCTTCAGGAGCAGAACTGTTTTGAAGCTGCAGTCCAGAACTTTTGCCTCTATATTGCCATATCTGTTTGACACATAAAAATGCAGCTTACTTTATATACTTATCTATAGTCAAATTATGTCAAACTGTCATTTTCTGCAAATTTGTACCTTATTAGCTCAATTATTATAAGCTCACTGTTGTGATTCAGAGTAAGGTAAGAACACAGTCTGAATGCAGTTAATAAACAGATTAAAAAGAAACAATTCACAGATTCTTGCCTAACAAAAGTATGTGTAATGTGTATGTGAATTAACTCAATAATATAAATAAGGGTGTAGTCCAGTATATCTTGATGAGTTTTGTGTAAATGTTTTTTTGTGTTAAGCTCTTCACCTAACATTCAAATACCCTATAATTAGATAATGTAGTTGACTCCAATTTTTGATATTATCATCTTAGCGTCAGTGTAGTTGGCCAATTTTTGCTAGTTGCTTGTAACCGTGTGAAAGTAGCTTCCCCAACACTGTTGTGTTAATACACATGTTTATGTGTGTATGTGTGCTGTTTGGCTTGAGCTTACACTTAAAACTAATGTGAAACTAATTTACATGAAAAAAGAGATTTGTCGCTTTGGTCTCACGCTGTATGTTCAGTATATGTGCGCTCTTTAGTAGTTTACCTCTTTTATGGCCACTGTGTCTTGTGATCACTGTACCGTACCTCACCGTATCATTTTGTCTGGTGTATTGTGATGTATTTCTAACACAAGCCTCTGGCCCTTTAGTGTGTGTGTGCTGCTGTGGTAAGTGTCTTTTCTGTGTCCACTGCTTCTGTGTCTAACCAGGTTCTCTCTCTCTCTCTCTCTCTCTCTCTCTCTCTCTCTCTCTCTCTCTCTCTCTCTCTCTCTCTCTCTCTCTCTCTCTCTCTCTCTCTCTCTCTCTCTCTCTCTCTCTCTCTCTCTCTCTCTCTCTCTCTCTCTCTCTCTCTCTCTCTCTCTCTCTTTCTTTCTCTTTATTTATCTCTCTCTATTTGGTCCCATTTTCCCATTTTCTCTTGCATGTACCCCCATCTTTACATTGTCTTTTTGTGGACTCTCTCTCTCTCTCTCTCACTCTCTCTCTCTCTCTCTCTCTCTCTCTCTCTCTCTCTCTCTCTCTCTCTCCCCTGGGGTCACTTGCTCTTAATGTGCTTTGTCTTGTGTGTTTGCGACCCCATGTGCTTTCTGTGTGTGTGTATTGTATGAACATTATTCTGCCGTGTCTTGTGTGGAAATGGTTGTGTAGCAGCCACGAAGGAAAGGAAGGCACCGGGGAGATAATCTCACTGTATGTGCAATATCTCTTATTGACTCTCTCTCTCTGTGATCTGTGTTTTGCTTTTGGCTCATTGTCTGGAAATGGTGCCATCTTAGTATAACGTTTTAGAGATGAAAGATACTGGGGAAAAGTCCATTAATTACTTTTTTAATTCCAGAGCTTTCCTGTAGCTCAGTGGTAAGAGTGTGATGCTAGCAATGCCAAGGTCATGGGTTCAATCCCAGGGATTGCACATACTAAAAAATTGAAACAAAGTTATTGTAGAAATCACTCAGATCTCCTTATGTGCCTCTTTCTAAAGTACATCTGCTATCTGTGTGCTCTGCAATGTCTATTTACACGTATACATGCATGTTATGTGTTTTTGTGTGCATATGTGTCAACAGTATTTGTCTAGATGTGTTATTTGTTCAGTGTGTATGCGTGGCCAGTGGGGGCATTATATAGGGCAGGATTAGTTAATTTTATTATTATCATTATTATTACACGTAACATCTAGTCTTGATAACTATATTGCATGTTGTTTGTAAATGAGATGCAGGCCACACCCTTTGTTGGATATACACACTAGACGCAATCTTTGGTTTAAAACACAAAGCTAAACAGAATATAGCATGGGTCTTGAGACCTTTTTAAAGTCTGCTTTGTTTAAAGATATCCACATGAAAATATCCGATTTAAGAAAGTATATGAAACTATGACTGGCTTATAGTGGTCTTCATATTAAACTGGGATAGGAGAAAGTATTTAACGCCTATTACACACTGTAAACACAATTTTATTTAATCTAACATGTTTTAAAGCACATGCTTTTATCAAGGTAAAAAGTAAGTAAAATAAAAGCCTTTAAATATAGAGTAAAGCAAAGTTCAAATTAATCTGAATACAGTAAAAGTGAAGGTTAATGGTTTATTTTCTCTATTGCCATTATATATTTCTGTGATAGTAAAGATGCACAAGAGTAACTTTAAAGAATCTGAACAGTCAAAGACAGGATCACGAGATTAGTTAAGTGGGGCAAAATATCTGGGGCTTGATTCACTGTAAGCACTCCTTTCTGCACGCCCTTCATCCTGGACCATCCTCACATTACCTGTGGTCTCTACAGGCCATCACTTCTTGTGTTATGATGTGCATGACTTTAGAGAGAAAGGCCTGCTGACGAACTGAAGTTCTAGAGTCTGATCTGAATTAATGTATTTCTACTTTATAGATGTACTCCTGGATGCATGCAAGGTGTCCTGCAACTCTTGCTTCTTCCTTCATTCCTTCTGCTTTTCTCTATCTGTCTGGTCTCTCCGTAATGCTGATGTTTAGATCCCTTCCTTCCTTTGCATGGTGAATGGTGTTCATTTAGAGAATGATGAATTTATTTGTTTGCTGGATGTAAGCGTGCTCTTTAGGTCATACAGAGTCAAATCACCATAACTCTCACACTTACAGAATTACCCACACACACAGGATTGTCTGTCATTACAGACATTTACATCTGATCTTAATGACTGTTTCAGTTCACTCAAACTACATTTGAAAGTAGTCAGAAATATATTCAAGTATTTGTAGAGCAAACTTTAATGAGTCCCAAACAACAGCGAAGGACCTACTCGTCGGTCAGTCATCCATTCTACCATATAATTATATGCATTTTATATATTTCTTTACTTTTTTGTGCTTTTACAACATAAAGAAATTGACATGGTAGACACAACTACTTAACAGACATTAATACCAGATGTTAAAAGGGTCATACATCCACACAACCATCCGAAATAAAGCTCCCTTTTCAACTCTCCCAAACCCATTGATTTCCAATAAATAGAAACCTCTCTTTTCCTTCGCTCCTTTTCTCTCTCTTTCTCTCCGCTATGCTGGCTCTCTTTCTTTCCCAGCAGACCATCACCGATAACAGTCCTATGAAACGCTCAGCTTCATCTCTGGGGCACGGTCGCCAGGGTCGGTCTATGAGGGGGGAGGACTACGCCATGGAGAGAGTCATCCCGGAAGAGGGACACAGACATGGCCATCGCCACCGAGATCGCAGCCACCGGGCGTCCGAACGCTCCCTCAGCCGCTACACTGATGCAGACACAGGTCAGAGACAAAAGCAATGTGGTACCAGTGATGCGGCCAGCTGTGACATTATGTAATCAGATGTATTACGTTTTGGATTTTCTCTCTCTGGCCTTCCACCAGCAGGTCTTGGTACCGACCTCAGCACCACCACACAGTCAGGAGACCTGTCATCAAAGGAGAGGGACCGGGGCCGGGCCAAAGACCGCAAACACCATCACCACCACCATCATCATCACGGTTCTGTAGATAAGGAGCGATACGGACATGAGTACAGCCACAGACAGTCAAGAGAGAGAGACCGCCGCTGGTCTCGCTCGCCCAGTGAGGGCAGGGAGTGCCTGACTCACAGACAGGTGGGCAATTCATTCATCAGTGTCCTGCTGGAAATCCAACATGAGCTGGTAGTTGTGTCATGAAACATGATTGTTGTTTGAAAACCAGCTAACATGTTTCAAAACAGCTACCGGCTTCGATTTCCAAACAGCGTAACATAAATCATCTTTTCACATATTTTACACATAATTCATATTGTGATCTGATATTCAGCCGCGATGTAAATGACTGTAAATGTAAATATAAGTGTAATGTATTAACACAGATGAATTATGTCAAGATCAACATTTATGAGTAGTTATTTCCACTATTGCAACAGAATTCAATTCTTTTTGTTTGTTTTTCTTTTTTGTGTCCTCTCTTTTCCGTGTGATATGTTGCTTAATGTCGTTTATTTCATCGCTGTTTGCATCGGTCGCTTTGCTCTACTGCTTCACAATGTCACTCATCCACACATCGCTCTCTCTCTCTTTTTCTTGTTCTCTTACGACTACGCTCCTTCCTCCCGACTGCTGTTGTGTCATCTCCTACTGTCTTTCTTCTTGTTGTGTGGTTAATTTTGTCGTTCTGTTTTATTTGCCTTGTTCCATTTTCATGTAGGGCAGTAGTTCAGTAAGCGGGAGTCCAGTCCCCTCAACGTCCGGGACCAGCACACCCCGCCGCGGCCGGCGTCAGCTGCCCCAAACCCCCGCTACTCCCCGGCCCCATGTCACCTATTCGCCCGTGGTCCGTAAACCCATCAGCACCCCCCCTCCCGGCCAGCAGAACCGACTCCCCACACCCACCTCGCGTCGGTTTTCTCCACCTGGCCCCGAGCCCCACCGCCACCCTTCCCCTCCCCACCACGGTTCCACCCGTCACACGCACTGGGCCCCCGGCCCGTCAGAGAACATGGAGGGTGACGGTTTCTACGACGACCAAGACTACGAGTTCAATCATCACGAGCCTCCGTCTTATGAGCAAAGCCCCGTCCAGGGCAACCCACACCCACATTCCCCCAGGACTTCCCGTCACACCACCCCACCTCAGGGTCAGCCCCGACGCATGCCGAACGGCTACCGTTCGTCCTCTCCCTCTCCACACCACCACGCCCCCTCCCACCCTGGACCTCATAAGCCTCCCCATCCCAGAGGGCCCAGGAAGGGCCTCCATGAACCCTACAGTGAAACTGATGAGGATGATTGGTGCTAGCCTCTGGGAAAAGGGGAGCGAGGGAGGGATAGGGGACTGGACGGGATCAAATGGGTCCTTATGCAGTTACCGGAATGGACTGCCAGTATACAGAGAGCCGATCTGGAGGCCAAACAGGAAATAATATATTGTGAGCTGTCCAGGGAAACACTAGGCAGTATTCTGAATGTCTGGAGGAGAAATCAAGGCATGAATTTTTCTTTTCTTATTTCTTTACAATTTCTCCACTGCCAAGTGTTTCCCTGTTGGGGATGGACTGCTTACAGTCAATATGAAGACTGGGGAGGTGAATATAAAATCCTGTTCTTCTGAAGAAAAAGAAAGAAAATTGTTTATGTTTTGATAAGGAGGTGGAACGTCTGAACTGTCAGGACGTTTCATGCAGTCCCTTCTTAAGCAAACGGGCCATAATGTTGATGGCTATTATTAAAAATGTGAGAAGAAAAAGGAGGATCACCTTTTTATTTTGCAGAACTTGACCGGAGATTCGTTTATTGCAAAAATCAGTCCAGATGCTGGGAAATATTGATGAGTTTTATCATCTGTGTTTACTGTTAATAATTCTATCCCAGTGAGGTGTTCGCCCGTGTGGGTGGGCTGTGGGCAGCGGTGACCCCACCCGGACAAGTAAGAAAGCCCACCCTGCACTCAAGAAAGCAGAATCACAAACAAAAAATTTGGAGAGAAAATGAATTACAAGCTCTTCACTCTTTCCTCTTCTTCGGCTTTGTCTTCTGCTTCTCATTGGAAACACTGGCGTTTGAATCTTCTGTTGCACTGCCCAGCTTTGTTTGAACTCTTAGAAAAGAAATCCCTTGGAAATCCTGCATGATTGAAAAAAATCAACCTAAAAAATATAAACAAAGAAACTTTGGATAAACGGGGGAAAGGGGGGATGAATTCCTTGGCTCTTTTGTCATGTCTGTAAAGTTCTCTCTCTCTCCTATCAGTACCCTCCCTCCCTCTCTCTCCTATATGTGTGTTTGAAATGGGAGAAGCCATTGCTAAGACTTCTGATCAGAGAGGTGACCTTTAATAGTTTTATATCAGATTTGGGGCCAAATGACACATGCAACTACCAAAAAAATCAGGACTGCAAATCAATAATAAATCAATAGCACAATTATTTTCAGGCTCAAATCTTTTTATAACCTATATATTAACATTCCTCTGTCGATGTAAAGGTGATTAATTCACTAGCACAAAAACAGATATAGTAGCACACACACACACACACAAATAATACACACAGATCTACAGACACCTAAAGCAAACATCTCTGAGCATTTGACAGAAGTGTGAGATTCTGTCTCTTTACGCTGTAATCAGCATGATCTTCCAGTCTTCCAGGGTAATAATGAAGAGAGAGAGGGTTGAGTGAGTGAGAAGAGAGAGAGAGAACCAGTCCATTTTCAGATATGATTTCTTGTTGATAATGACAATGTGTGTATAAAGATTATCACGTAAATGATGATAATTGATGATGATGAAGATGATGATGTTTTTCATTTGATTTTGTATCTGTTTTTGTATTTGACTTCGCTGCTCTCTGCATTGCCATACATGTTGTCATGTGAGTTTCGTGTAGACGGTGTGTGGAGCTCTGTGATTGTAATCCCATTGTGGGCCTTGACAGTAACACATCTGACCTTCAACTAATGTCCTCGGCAGCTCTGTGACAAGAGCTGTTTCCATGGAAACGCATTCACAACCGTATCACTGAGCGTTAATGACGCTTTGAAGCATGATCTCAAGTCTCTGTAACTGTGAACATTTTTTATCAAGAGGAAGAAACTGTATTAGGTACAGTTTGGGTGAATGAGAGAAGAAAGTTGATTAGTTGTTGAGTATATTGATATACATGTACCATTGGGTTCTTTATAAGAGTGTTAGTTAGCTAAGATTATTTAAGTTTTAGATCTCCTCTTTCACTCCATATTAATAATAATAAGAAAAAAAATGAGCATTTTAGATTTAGAACTGTTTTGTCATTCCCTAAATTTACTCTGAAAGTCACTAGACATCTATGTATGTATAAGGTGAGAGGGTAACTGAGCTCCACTACCTCTACTTGATCAGCAGATGGCGCTGTGATCCACATTGTTGAGCAGCCAGTGGTGTAGGTTCTGACTGTCGGTCTCACCTATTTTCTGTTTCATGTTTATGTCAATGACCTGTACACTGAGAGTAGTGCTATGTGTCTGTCACAAATGGTGCACCGTTCTGTGTTCAGGAAATGTAACACAGCCAATCAAAATGCACAGGAACATGTAACACAGCCAATCAAATTGCATGGGTGAAACAACGACCGGGCCTTTTCTGCCAAAACTTGTCTCTTGTGTCCACCTGATCTTTGTGTGTCTTCGGCCCACATTACCAGTGTCATGTCAGTCCTCTGTGGAGTGACCCAGCATACACGGACACACTGCCAAACAAGTCATATCTCGCAGCATGTGCAAATATACACTGTATGTAGCATTTACTTAGCATAACATATTATTATCACGCACATGCATCACACACTCGAGTCAATACTGGATGTAGCATTCGTTATGTGGTATAAGAGTGAATCAATTGGCAAATTACACCTCAGGGAATTTTCCTTTGAGGTGTATTTGTATGTGTCAGTATGTCCACAAATAATTGGTGAGTATTGTCTTTGAGACTGTGAACACAAGGTACACAATCCAGGTTCCATGTCTCCCTTTGATAGTTTAGCAGTAGTGTTGAAGTTTGAGTAGTTTATCTATGAGCTGCATTCTTAGGAATGTATTACTGAGATCAGTGCCTTATTCACTTTTGCTAAAGTCATATCCGTTGTATTAAGAATGCATGTCCCAACCTGTACACATATACACAGCTGCAACGTGCTTGTTGCAGTGTTTTCTCCAGACAGACATTGAGCTCTGTAATTAAAAAAATAATAATTTATGAACGCACACACACACACATATATATATATATATATGTATGTTTGTGAATGATTTGTGTGTGTTTGTCTGTGTGTATGTATATGTACAGGATCAAGACAAGTTTGACAAACTTCACTGTGCGAATGAATTTTTTAGTCATGCTCATTTGCATGCATGATGTACTCTCATCCTTGTGTGTGTGTGTCGGAGGCTGTGAAAGAAAAGACTAGGAACCGTCTGGATAGGGCATTGACATTTCTCACTGTCTGTTAAAAGAATCCATCACTAACAACCTCAGTCCATCTTCTGCTAACAGTGGCAATTAAAAAAATACAATGGCAACGAGCAATGTGGGAATCACATTGTAAAAAGAAATTTAAAAAACTTTTTTCGGAAACAAAAAAAGTGTAGAGAAGTATTTACCTCAAGAACTGCATGTGCTATGTGCATGCCACAGCGTTTGATTACAAGTCAACTGCAGGAATAAAAAAGAACATTTTGTAGAAAAACACACAAGTACAGATCAATCTTTTTTAAAGTATCATATTCCTTTATGCTCTATTTTTTAAAACAAACAAAAGACTAATCCAAACGTGTTGTGGGGAGGAAAAAACTTGGTGTGATTTGAAAGTTGTTCTTTTTTCTGTTTCTAGCTGTTTTTTCTGCAAACTAAGAGGAGAGACACTTCAACACTATGTTCAGGACACGACAATATGACTAATGTCACACAAAAGAAAAGAAATAAAAGTGTCATGAAGAACGGTTTTGCTGTTTTTGAGTTGGATCAGGAGTGTGCCTGTATTTAGTTTTGAAGATTTATTTCCATCCTCATATATTAAGTTTCTGATTCTGACATGATTCAAATATAGAAACTAATTTTTCAGTCATCTAAACTTGGTGTCCTTGGTGCCAAATACATCTAGTTCACATGCTTATTGAAAACTGATCTTTTTTCTGGCCTTTATTCTACATGAGAGGCATCAGTCTACAGGAAGGACACCCTCATGTTATTTGTGTTGCTGAAGTTGAATATGGTCAAGTGTTCTAAACATTAAGTACTACTTTAGTTGCAGACTAATGCGGTTGGCAGACCGCACCAATACAGTGCAATCCTTCTGTTTGGCATTTGTATCTAAATTAATGTAATTTTTATTAAAATTAAATTGTAATTTTACCTGATAACTGTCACTGCACATATTGAGCATACACATGAAAATGCTGAATCTGAACTACAATGATTTACATTTTAGATATTATTTTTAAGACATTTTTTAATCTTTTTAATTGTAGGTATGTTTAGAAATAATATTTAAATAATTTACTTTAAATTGTTTTTTGTTTATGTTTACTGTTGTGAAAATTTGTCAAATATTTATCCTTGATATCCTTTATGAGTCTTAACATTGAGTTGATGGTAAGGTCATCTTAAGAGACATCCTAAATGATGGAATCCTAAACTATTGCCATCGTTTTTCCCATAACATTTCTTATTATTTTTAATTATTTATTTACATTTATTTTCTTCAAAGCAATTCAGCTAAAAGAGCATGCCACCAGAATTGACAATCGTCATGGGGTTTAATCCCAGGGAATGCAATATGTGAGGTTTACACTGTAAGTCAATTGGATGAGATGTAGTCGGATTTCCAATGTGCATGGTCTCAGACTTTTGGATGCCACTGTATTGTGTCAGCAGTGCTTTCCTAGCAGTATCGTCATTGAACGGGCAGAATAAACACTAAATCTTCTTCCTACCCTTGTTTTGTCCTTTTACAATCCTGATGTATGTGAGGTTCTGCTGAGCTGAGTGTTCTAAAGTCATTTGGTCAGGAGATTGCGGCAGCTAACTGCATTCCTGTGAGATTTCAGACACTAGAGGCTCAGGTTTCAGACTGTACAAGGGAAGGGAGGGGGAAGTCATTCCATTAGCAGGACAATTGATTGGCCACACGGGCATTCATCAGCTCCCCCTCCCCCTTGGTTGTCTGCTGTATGTCGCCCAGATGTGCGGATGTGTGAAGGGTGCTGTCCTTCCTCTGCTCTATTAATACCTCCTTCCGCTCACTCACACATTCCTCTCTCTTTGCCTGCCCCACTTCCTGCGCCCTTCCCCCCTCCAACCTGAGGCATGATTGTGCTGCGTCAACGACACGAATGCACACGGTTCATCACAGATCTGTTATATTTGCTTACATGTAATTTACAGTATTTGTTAAATAATACAACAAAGAACTTAGAATAGATTGTCAAGCCATCTAATGTAGTATAAGCCTCAGATTCGTTGTTGTGATTCCAATTGTGCAGGTATACAAATAATATTGATTTTCATATTGTTAAACCATTATTAACCATTCCCTTTTTAAAAATATACGACTAGTATATAAAAAATATAAAATTGTTTCGGTTTTGAGTCAACTCCAGATTTGTTTTGTTTTTTACATTTTAGCATGTTCTATAAATGTATTTATAATGTATATCTAAGTGTACATTTTGTAACATTTTCAAGATGACATTTTATTTAACAGGGTTATTGTAAGACGAGGAAATGTATGTTTGGGCTGTTAAAGGCGTCTCTCGAACCTAAAAAAATTGGGGTTAAAAACCATTTTATAAACAACTAGTACTAAAAATGACGTTTAAAGCACAGCGCTGTCCCAGCTAACAACATGAATAGAGACTTTAACTTTAACTTGCTTTAACTAAACTTACTGATGGTCCATTAATCCTCTGTAAGCACCTAAACGTTTTACTGCTATTACCCTTTTGTTCTCCATATCCTGAACGCTTGAGGGTTAAAAAGAAATGGGAGTGTTAAAAGACGTGACAGCGATCATCCGGCCCGATGCGCTCACCGCTTCCTGCCTTCCGCGAACACCTCCTGCCCGTGAGCCATCCGCACCTCCTCCGGTCACATGACCAATACTTTCAACAACAGAGCAAACCTGGCTGACTCAGAAAATTTCCCGGTAAAACCAGTCTTTACATTAAAAACACGTCAGACAAAAATATAGCAGGGGATATTTTATTGTACAAAAGTGAGGTAGATAGACTTAAACAATGAGAAAACATGTTTGTAGTAGCTTATGATAGTATTTTAACCAAATAGCCAGTCAGTGTGTTGACTGGGCAAATCTGGTAGCACCTTAAGAAAATTAAATACGTACTCTTAAAACACAGATGGTACAAGAAATCATTCTCGGCAAATAAATAGTTAAGAAATTCATGTCCATGAAAGTTCTCACGATTCCACTTCTCGTAGACGATATGTCCTCTGTGAAGAAACACGACAGTATGAACATTAGTCACAAGTTTCCCAAACAGCCTCGCACTAATCGATGACTGATCGACTGTCACAGCATTATGATCAGTCATTCCCAAGTCCAGATCTGGGAATCCCTTCCGGCCGAGTGCTGTTGGGACACTGCTACAGGGGCAGTTATGTGCCACACATTCCCTCAGTAGTGCGCAAAGTTCACATGCCTTCACTTTCTGCACTATAGTACTATGTACTAAACAAGTGCTGTCCTTTTAAAATGAAACGATTGCTCGTGGCATATGCACAAGCGACAAAGAGTCGAGCTTTCTACCACAGTTCGCGGTATTAATCTGGGATGTCTGTAGATTCCTCTGACCTCCCCGCTCTCCAGTTTGGCTTTTTTGCACGGAAGAAAGTCCGGCTCTGTGGCTGTCTTACTCCGTCGCTTTCTGGAGTGTCGGTCCAGTCTGGTTGGGTTGCAGTTCTCTTTGTCCACTATGGGTTCTGCAGGACTGTGAAGACGTTGCTCACACTCGTGGCCGGACACGTCCTCGGGAGGTTGTGTCTCCGTCGTGCACTGGTTAGTTGGTACTTCAGAGACCGTGGAGCTTGTTGTGTCCATGGGCTCTTCTGTTTGTAATGTCTTTTCTAAAACACTGGGTTTATCACAGTGTTCCTTGTTCTCGTTTTGCAGTCTGGCAGAGTGGTAGATGTCCCTTGCAGATTTCATGACGAGCGTCAGCAGCAGGCTCCGGTGGAGCCGAAGTCCACCACGCTGGGTTCGCGAGCTGTACATTTTACCCAAAGCCTGGATCATAATCTGCTTGGCCTCTGCTGTGACATCCATTGTTTTTCTTTAGTTTTACCTTCTTTTAAATATACAAACAAGATTTATTTCAATTTCTCTGAGCTTAGACCACTTTCACTGTCGTTTCATTCCCGGAGTAAACCCCAGCGTATGGACAGCGGGATTTATATAGGTTTTGGTGACGTATGCGCTAGTGATTGACATTCGGGCTCCTCCCATGACTCGCTACTCTTGTTTGAGGAAATAAATCACAACGTGTTTCACTTTCTTCCTGATGTAATCTGTCACAAGACATTTTGATGATTAGCAACTGTATTAATCATGAGTTGGCTATGACTTGATTATTATAACGACGAAAAATGAATTGTAATAATATTATATTTATAAAATAATACAACAGTCTGACCGCAATAAAAACATAACATATGATTATTTACGGATACCTTTTTGACAACACAATGACAAAAGAGGAGAAAGTTGTTTTCAGTCGAGGTAAATAAACACTCATTCCGATGTGTATTGTTAGCGTCCACATTCACTTATGCCCATATAAGGGACATCCGGTAGCTGGTCTGCTCTGTGGAAAACCCATGACGCGTGGGAGGGTTCGAGCTACTTCCTGTTGCCTTATTTGCTTCAAAGCATTTCGTCATATCCAATATCTTCACACGATTTGAGCGTCAGCTTCCTCTCTGCCCATTTACGGGTTACATCCAGCTGTTTTTGCGTAAAGCAGAAAGGGTTTTTTTATTATCGTAAATTACACTCCCGAATATATTTCATCTTCGTTTTTTAATTGCATTTACATTTAGGCATTTAGCTGACGCTTTTATCCAAAGCGACTTACAAATATTCAAAAGCGGCAACAATAGTACAAAGAGGTGCTTTCCTAATTGTAATGTTACAGCGTATCATCGAAATAAATGATCGTTTATTGAAGGCATTTCTTTTTTTCTTAATGCAGCTCACTTTTGGTCATGTGTTTGGAAGACTGACAAATACGCATTCCACAGATACTTGAAGACTATTAATCAAACTCTGTTTGAAAGCCTGTTAAAGCTCTGTGTTATATAAAATATTCACATCCGTCCGTTAAAGTCTATTTGCACTGTTTGTAATGGCAACAGTCATAATATGGGCATATCTTCAATTCAGGCAGCACGATCTCCACATGTGTATCTGTGATCACAGTACATGGCCGATGGAGATGAATACGCTCTCAAGGTCTGCATAATAATACTGAATAGCCCGATACAAGGAAAGAGTACATCAAAGAGTTCAGTACATCTATTCAACGTTGGCAAGAAAAAATACTTGTAAGGTGAAGCAGTTACAAGTAGAGGTGATTAAATGCAGTACATGTACATGCATATACATACATATTTTATATACATAATGTGTAGGTGTTTTTGTATATAAAATATAATAAGATGCACATGTACATGCACATACATTATGTAAATATATCTCTCTGCTCAGCAATAATAAATAAACAATGTTTTTAGTCAAAAACATTTTATATCCATTATCCAATTATGGTTATAAACCTGGTAATACACAAGTTTTGCTGTTCTTTTTCATATACCAGGATATAGTTTGCTCATTGTGTTGCCACATTATTTAACAATGTAAATTACTCTGTTACATGTAGATGGATCAAATATGTTTATTAGATATAAAAAATCTGTGTTAGTTTAAAATTTTTACTGCAGTATTTTTGTGGCATATAAATAAGATATTTACAAACCTGCTATATGAATAAGTATAAAAGGGTGTATTTTAGAAAACATTTGCAACTATGTAAATACTAAAACATAACAACCAATAAAGAGCCAAAGAGGACACGAAAACCTTTGTTACAAACTTTTATTAAGATATTCAGCTGTATCCTTTGATTTTTCTCTTACTCTTTTATTTTTTACAGTAGTTAATGTGCAATTACTTTTGATAATATTGGGTCACAGTTAGGGATTCACAAAGTTATTGGCACTTTGAACACAGACAGAATGGAGTGAATGAGCACTGGCATTACAGGGTCACTGCATGAGCACAGCTGGGTATGGGTTACAACTCATGCTGATAGTGCACGACTAACAATCAAACTTCATTAGTGCTTCTATGTAATATACAGTATATAGATTTGTATAGGGATGTAGTTATAGAAAGTGAAACACTGCATCGTAAAAAAAGGTTTATAACCAGTTCGTTGTTTTGAGTGTTTAGCAAAATGATGTCATCCCCCATCCTGTCTGTATATCATCGCGATACCGTGTCCGGACATGTATTTGTCCGGCTGTCGCACGCTGCTTTACCAAAACATTTGCAAAGTTGGGTTATCATCATTACCATCATCATCGTCATGAATCTCATATCAGGGAGAAGAGTGAAAGCAGAGTGTTGGGGTGTGCTGGAACAAGAATGCAACACGCTAAGAAATAGGTGAGAGTTTCTTTATGTGGTGTGTCTGTTGTTTGGAGTGGAATAGCAGTGCTGCATTCTGAGTAAAGAGGCTTAGATTGACAAAAACATAACAAAAACTGAAAGCTAAAGGAAAACCTGCAAATACGGCCCAGCCTGTCACTTCAGAACAGACGGGCTTGATTTCTGCTTTTGCAGAGAGAAGATACAGTCACCGTTTATAAAAGAGTTTTTACTACACTGCTCCATAACATCTCTATTAGTGACCAACCAGTTCATAATGATCTACAATGCCCAGTACCCCAACACACTGTACTATAAGGAAGAATGATTTATGGGCAGTTAAAGTCTCAGGCTCTTTCTCCAACCACGCAAGCGTCTGCCATCTATCTGCTCTCTGTGCTCTGTGACACAGTCAGACTGAATTGCAAGGTGCCGGGGAGCAGGTCTATGAACACGAACCCCAGAAAAGGTGCTTTACTCAGGCACAGAGATCAGACAGATAGGCAGCGTGATATGAACATCCTGGCCTTTTATGATCAACACTGGTCCCTTCGTTTCTACTATTCACATCCCTTAAGAAATCGTGTATATGCTGGGAAAAATTAGAAAAGGCCTAAATTAAGACAAAATTAAAAGAAGTGTGTAATTTCTGTGCCACATCACTAAATTTAGCTTCGAGTTTCCAAAACATACTTCCTGTCCCCAAACTCACACCATTGGTCGGTAATAGATGCTCAAACAAACAGAGCAACGTTTTGATATCGCCACAGTATTCACACTTTCAGGGGCATCAATCTAAACTGAGATATGAAAAAGTACATTTAAACGATTTTAAAAAAATTACACACTTCATCCTTATCTTCTCAACAGGAGCAAATCCATTATTTTGGGGAGACTTTCAGTCTCCCAGACTCATCTTTCTTAGGTATGACACCACCTGGTGTTGACTGTAAGTAAATCTAAGCTGTAGTAACAACACACAGACGACAGGTGGCGAACGGACACAATGCTTTCTCTCCAGCAACGCATGCAGCATATGTGATCTGTGCCATCAAAATGGAGGACGCATAAACACTGACACAGTCAGAACCGGCGAGAGGAGACTCTACGCCCCACCCAGAGACACGCACAGTCCGTCTCCCACAATCCTCCTCAAAAGGCACCAGTGACCCAGCAGGCCTTTAACATCTAAAGAATAGCATACATAGCACCATTATATCCCTCACCACAGCCCCACCTTCCCAGCACTTTAGTCAATACAAAGAAATGAAAAAATACTCAGTACTCTATCATCAGTCAAACAACTCTATATTGTATCCTTAAAAAACTTGGCAAGTCAACTCTTTCACCTTGAATTAGTAGTATTTCTTAAAAGTAAATACAGTACACATGGTCTGTTAAAAGAATGGAGAGAAAGTAAATGGAAACGGATGCATGCACATCTGTGTGACGTTTTTTAAAGCCAGATGTTAATTTTGCAAGCTTGTTAATGTTATACATTTCTGCAAGAGGCATTATAGTTTTCTGGTCCAAAAAATCCCCTGAACCAGACCGCTTTAAGAAGTAAACTTGCCCAGAGTTCACTTTATTTGCTACGACTTTAGCCTGGAAAACAAACGAACAAACAAAAAAACTACAATTCCCAGATATACAAACAGCAGGAAGCCAGACTTGGTTATGCAAATAAAGAAACAAAGTAAACATGAGCTAAAACAAAAGGGGTGAAAAACCTATTATAAGCCATCAATTAAAAAGACAAACGAAAGGTTAAAAACGTGGTCAAAATCTGTTCAACAGTCTCTTCGTTATTTACATCAGTATTCAGCGTGGCGGGTCGGACACAGGGGTGCATCCTGTTCCAGACCAGACACGCACACATCCACTAATTTAGTCCAAAAACCATCAAATACGCTCTACAAAAAAGGTGCACAATCCATCACTCTCCTCTACAAAAAAGGTGCAAAAAGCTCTAGTTCAGTCTACGAAAAGGTGCAAAGAGGTCAATTTCCTCCATCGGATGGGGGCAGAACTACTGTATGTCCCAGGAGATCACTGGCCCAACACACAAAGCCTAAAGGGATTAGACTACTTGCGCATGAAAAATTAAAATAGCCTAAAGTATCATATATCTATTTAAGCTCTGCATGTACATTTACAGCCATGCCTGACCGAACATCAAGACATCACCTGCGATCTCATTCAAATCCTTATGGAAATCTGGGCATATGCAAAAGTTCATGGGTTATAGCATACTTTCAGACGGACCAATTACTTTAAAAGCATCCGTACAGGATGTGCCTCCACTGCACAAACACAGAAACAAACATACCTTAAATCCCCAGATCAACACATCACCCACATGCAAACATACACTGCCAACTATGTGCAAGGAATGTATACAGATGGTGACTTGGGCGGACACAGACATGCTTGCCTAAGCGAGCACAGACACACATTCACACATGCGCATATACACACACACACACACAGCTGCCCAAACAGGGACATGGGCAACATGGAGGGGTTTAATCATTCAGCGCCTTCTCTCCTGGGACACAGGCAGTGTAAACCCTCCTCCACCCCCAAACACACACAAAGTTAGACCCAAACCTTAAGACAGTAAAGTGACTAACAATTAGAAGCACGACTTGGCTCCCCCACGGGCTGTAAAAGTGTGTGTCTTTGTGGAAGTGTTGGAGGGGGAAAAGCTAAAAGACTTACATGAAAAAAAATCTAAAACCATACATATGTCCTATTCTAACTTAAATTGATGTTCAATCTGCTTACATCTGATTTATAAACCAGTTTGTATTAGTTAACCATGGCAACAATCAACCAAACCAAAGTCGAACATCTTCATTGGTCAAAACTGGCAACTAACAGATTAAACGGGCAATCAGATTCAGCCTCAGCGATGGCGGCATGATCATTAAAGAGGGCCAGATACAAGCCAAGCACCAATCTTTGAAATAAAAGATAATTATTATGCAAAAATAGTCTTTTTCTTACCATTTCCACTTAAAGCCTATCAGCAAGGTGTCTCATACATTTAAGTAAAACAAAAAAAAAGAGAAAAAAA
Source organism: Beaufortia kweichowensis (assembly GCA_019155185.1). Taxonomy (NCBI): domain Eukaryota; kingdom Metazoa; phylum Chordata; class Actinopteri; order Cypriniformes; family Gastromyzontidae; genus Beaufortia; species Beaufortia kweichowensis. The sequence continues at coordinate 7,662,473 of CM032804.1, forward strand.
ACATACATAGAGATTTTAAAACAATCCCTCTCTCTCTCTCAGGCTTAAAAGGTGCGAGCGGATAAAGTATATTTTTATCCTTTACAGTCTTTAATCTTTCATCAACTCTGGATTTATATATCACACACAGTACAAAAGCAGATGGGAGAGGAGAAAACAGTGACATAAAACAAAGAACGTGGCAGAATAAGATCCCACATATTTTGGAGAGGAATGGAAGGAGAGGAGGATATCAAATTCTTTCCGTTTTAGACAGAACGAGAGACAGAATATGCAACCTACTTCTCCCTATCTCTTACTACTTTCTTCATCTGCTGTTCCTTAGATCTTATGTCAAGCACATTTGCTGTCTCTCTCTCGGGCCAAATACAATCGGCTAGTTTCACATAGCCAAATGCTACAAACGAATACATTCAATTTCAGTACAGTGAAATGAGGGAACCTCAGCCTCCAGTAGAGCGTGTGTGTGTTTGTGTGTGCGACACATTGGAAAACTTTTCCTGGTCCTAATTATGTACTTATTATCGTGACTATATATTTATAGCAGAGCATGGAGGCGACGGGAACTTCTGTGCAAAAAAGGGTTATTCAGCAAACAAACAAAACAAACAAAAAAAATGATTGAAAAGAAAATGTTGCCCCTGCCATAAACCCCTTGTGTTCATCTTTACACTAGTCTTTACAGACCGTGCTCTTTTCCAATCTCCTACCCGACTCTCCCGTCCCTTCCCATCCCAGGCAGAAGCAGCAGAGCCCAGAGTCACGCAGCGGGGTGGGAGGTGGGTGGAAAGTGGGGCGGCAGAGGGGATGGGGCAGGGCTTTCCTCGCTGGGCCACTCACTGAAACAAAGTGCCGCTGTCTCCGCCCACACCCTGCAGAGACTCGCCCGAGGAGCCTCCGGTCTCCACGGATGTGCCGCCCTCCAAGCTCGCCGTTTCAAAACCGGGCTCCCCTCCCAGGCCGTCCGCTTCCATCTTGATGCTGTCGGGAAGAAAGTTGGCGTAGGCGTCGCCCTCTGCCATCAGTAGCTTCAGTTTAGGGATCCAGCTCTTCCTTACCACGCGCCGAGCGTTAGTGCACATGTCCGCCGCGATGGCGTTCATCTCGCTCTCCTTGAAGCTGGTGGCAAAGTTCTGGCAGTAAACTGTTGACAGAAACATAAAGATAGAGGGTCACATCCAACTGGTGTATCTATAGCAAAATTAGTCACAAAAACGTTCATTTTGAAAGAAATAATACACATATAGTCCTTTAAACATATAATCCAGTGTCCTAGACAATTGAATCTAATGAAGAAAGCCACACTATAATTTATAATACAGATCATGTCACTGTTTCTAGGGAATTTACTGATCATTGGTGTTTTACTTGCTTTGAACTTTGAACTGATAGTTCATCCAAAAATCATTTACTTATCCTCATGTTATTTCAAACCTGTATGACTGCAGAACACAAAAGAAGATATTTTGGTAATCAAACAACACGGACCCCTCATTGACTACCATTGTATGGACTCAAAACAACCGAGACATTTCTCCAAAAAACCTTCTTTTGTGTTCCACAGTGGAAAGATTTTATACTACATGAGGAATAAATATTATTGTATATAAACATTCTATATACATGAATATAATAAATATTAAATAAAGCACATTTTTTTGCATTTGCACAATTTTCACTCATAAATGAGCACATAATACATAACAGATCAGCTACTCACACTTGACTGCATGCAACACACGACTGTCCAGTGGCTTACGGCTGGGGTCATTTGTGGAGGAACGGATGCCGGTTCCACAGCTGTTGGCCAGAGTGCTCCTTTACAGAGAGAGAAGAAACAGAGTTACAGCAAATCATACAGCCTCACAAGTTAACCGATGAGCTAAATGCCAACGTGTCCTAGACTTACCTATCAAAGAAAGCAGCCAACAGCCTCCTCAGAAGAACTTTATGTCTGGTGCCTGCGCTGACATGACAGTTCATCAGCTGAGCTCGTGAGATGTACACGCTGGTGCCTGTGAACAAGGATAATCACTTGTGTGAAGCTTCATTCATATTAATGTATAAAAACTGACACATGATGGAAGATTATGACAAACTCTTTATGACTCATCAAATTGCATACCAATTACAAAAATTAATACTAAATGAATATAAAAGCCGAAAATGAGACTGGATGTAAAAAAACAATGGTATTGGGTAAAATGAAGGAGTATTCTGAAGTATTTTTTAAATTACTAATCAAATCTGTGATTAAGTTAACTCTTTTGTATAAGCTCAGGTTTCCTTGTTTTTCATTCAGGCACACAAGATCTTTGGAACATTCTCAAGTCCTGCTGGGAAAACACGGATCATCAGGTACTGCACAAACTTGTAGAGATCCTGCCAGCTGCATGCTGGGAAAAATACTAAATACTCTGGCCAGTACTGTATATATGAGACATGTGTATATATATACACAAGCACAGGAATTAGCTGCTACTTTGTATCTGATAATCTAGTAGGGTTTGCATGATTTTCTAGGATTAAAATAAAATGTCAAAGTGGCTGTTGGTCACTATCATCCAAGAGCCAAGTCTGCCTACATGGAGAATTCAAACTCATTCAAAGCTTATTTTCCATCATGCTTTCAATTAACTGAGCATTTTCTGTCTTTTTCTCTGATCATTTCCATTTTTGTTTCTCATTCCTACAGCGCTTTCGAATTTGTTCATCTTTTAATGACTTTCTGATGACATTTTTTCCAAAGACCATATTATCGTTAGTCTTTCTCATCTGTTTCGATTCTCGTTTCATTTTCCACTTTATATTCTTTCGTGTCTGATCTTGCTCTTGTGCTTTTATCATTTCCACAAGGCACTTTGAGTTGAATGTTTATATACGACTGCTGTTTAAATAAAGTTCCAGCGATTAACAGAATTCCTGTTATGTGTACTGAGCCGATCCTGTCGGACGGAGTCACTTGGGGCCACGTTACCACGTGCAAATCACAAAAGCCTTCATTAACTCACAATCGCTCAACAAAACCAGTTTTACACCACAATACTAAAAACACAGCTTCATACACGGTTGACCTATCAATCACCACAAGAGATCATTTGCTTTTCATGGGCAGTTGAACATGAGTCAGAAGTATGATGCTGGTTATCTTCCCTTTAACCCTTCTATAGATTAAGCTTACCATTATTTTCTCAGTAGATGTTATCTTAAAAAAGTAAGCGAGAATAAAGCACATATATCATCATTATTGTTTGAACAACAACAGGATGCTCTATAACACATCTTTGATTCATGATGATGTCTTTCTTAAGAATAATACTGGTTCTCACACACTGTACACACAATGAACCAGGATCAAAAATTAACCATGGCTTAGGGCAAAAATGCCACCAGAAGTCAGAAAAAAGCCCCAGATATTTAAAATGTAACTAATTTAACATGTTTTTCTGGATTAAAGATAATAGTGGTTGTCACATATCTCATTATACTGTACCAGAGCTAAGCTATTATAGCAAATATAAAGTAATATTTGATTATTAATATCAAAACAAGAATAAAAACAGTACTTGACACAAATTAAACCTAAACTTAACCTAAATTCACAACAAGCTGTGATTTTATGCATTTAGACAACAGCTTAAAAACTGCCCCTGAAAATTAAATATACATAAAGTGAGCAGGGTTTGTGGTAAAGTACCCAAAATCAGAACAATGATGTCAAACCTGAAACTAGCTCCAGTTTCTCTGCCGGGTCACCTTCCTCGTACAGTTTGGGATGACAGCGGTTACCGATCTGAGCGATGAGCTCAGCAGGAAGAGAGGCGAGATCCTGTCGTCCCCGCATCCTGGGCCGTGTCTCCGAGTGGTCGGGGAGAGCCTCCACGCGCTCACCCCCTGAAGAGCAAAAAGAAAGAGCAAGTTTAGAAGACAAAAATGTATTCTTAGTGCAGCCTAGACAGTTACGAAGATTAAACCAGCACTCAAGTTTTTTGACTCTCAAAAACAGACAGAGCTCTTGGGACTGAGACTAATAAAAGACCTGTGAAATCCAAAAGCATCAGAACACGTTCAGTTTTCCTGCCGTCGGAGAGAAGATAAGAAGAATTACTAATAAAATATTCATGAGTTCATGAGAACAGTTGAGGCATTTAACAAAAAGTGTGAATTTAGCTGATGTTCCCATCTAAGCACCACAAAAGAAAGTAGAGAATAGTTTGTTCAAATAGAAACCCACCACAAAAATAATTGGCATTAAAACCCAAATAGGTTTCAGCTCAAACTCACCTGCAGCGCCCACGTTGAGCATGCTGTACATGGTGTACATGTTGCAGATCTGTCTGTACTGCTCTTCAGTGCCATCATCCACCGCCTCCTCCTCTTCCTCATCGTCATGGTAAGAGATGGGCGAATCGCTGGCATAGGCGCTCAAGGTACCCGGGCTGGTGCCTTCCGGGGTGGCGCTGCTCGTCCCGTTGCCATTGCCGTTGGTGCTGCTGCCGTGCCCCCCCGTTCCCATTCCAAGACCCATGCCAAGTCCCATGCTACCCTGCTGCTGGATGGCGCTTCCACGTGCAACCTCTTGAGAAAATCGGGCCGCCTTCCTCATCCCTCCTCCGCCCGATCCGCCCGAACCTCCTCCGCCTTCCCGACTGCTTCCCTCCCACAGCCGCTTGGCTACAGGTGTGCACACCACCGAATAGGGCGAGGCCTCCGGCTGCTCTGTCTTCACCCGAGACACCAGAGGCAACGGCGTCAAGCAGGAAGCAGGCCGACTGGCCGGAGTAGCCACCACCGCACCACCTCCGTTTGCAGCCGCCCCAGCGGCAGTCTGGGTAACGGGACTCTGAGGCTCTGAAGGAGGGGTCTCTTCGGTGTGGAGGCCCTGTGAGTCACAGCTTGGAGAGCTGACCTTCAAGAAGAACTCCGTGCCCTTTTCCATGATCTGCTGGATCTGGAGAAATCCAGCCGTGTACATGAGCAGAAACTGGTCTCCTACGTTCATGCTGAGGCGGCCGGTGTAGCAGAAGGCCAGGATCTGCTGAAAGCTCTGGGGTTGTACGGCCGGTGGCAGCTCCACCACCGTGGGGGTCTTACTGCCTGCGCTGCTGTTGAAGAGGTCGCGGAAGTAGGAGCTGCTGGCCGCCAGCACGGCGCGGTGGGCTTTGAAGGTATGTCCTTTTACCACCACGGACACGTCGCAGTACAGCCCCTGCAGACGCTGCTCGTTTAGACACTCCAGGACATTGTTGCCAAAGTTTGGGATCGCCATCTGAAGGGTCTGAGCCATGGCGCTATGGCCAGCACCGCCACAGAAATCTGAAAGAAGAAAAGAGATGGGAGAAAAAGAATGAGATCTTTGTAAACAGCATTCTCCCAGTGGAGAGTATAGCAGTTCATCCCCAAGACTCCTTGCCAGCCATCATTTACTTAAGAAGCGGTAAAATCCCCTTAACAATACAATTTGTCACGAAGTTACAAATAACTAACGGCAAAAGCCTATTACATTAAAAGGTGAGTTGTACAACACCACAGGGGCAAGTTTGTAGATAGCTCTATCGGACCCGTCTTAAACACCTAAACTCAGTCTGAGAATAATAGGGGTTGGTGAGCAGACTCTAAAATCCTGTGAGCGGGATGTGACTGCTAATCTGAATGAGATGGTGATTCAGCTGAGACAGAGATAAAATGGCACTCTTTACAGTACTACAGCGGGAGAGAGAGAAGAGAGAGATTTGAAACCTCGCAGTGATTGAGGTCATAGTTGAAGAAGAGGGTGGAAAACAATGGGCTTTGACTGACACTGCAGTCGGTCTTATTACTGCTAAATGTGACACCATGAGCAAAGCCATCATTAAAGCTCACAGCCCTGCTCGAAGGGAAATTCAGCGTAAACAGTTAACTTGCACTTTTTGCTTTTATTGGGCTACTCAGCATGTTACTATGGAGTTTAAAACGTATTACAACAATAACAACCCCGTCCTTACCGTTGCCTCCTTTTTAGGCAACAAAGACAATAATATAGATGGGAAAGACTTTGCAAGTCAGCAAACTGACTAGATAGTATAAACTGTATTCCTTAAAGGGATAGTTTATCCAAAACTAAAAATTCTGTCATCATTTATTTACCCTCGTGTTTTTCAAAATGGTCTCTTTTTTCTGTAGAACAAAAAAAGAAGATATTTAGAGAAATTTCTCAGTGGTTTTGTGTTCAATGGAAGTTAATTGAGTCCAATGTGGTTTGATTACAAACATTCTTTAAAATATTTTCTTCTTGTGTTCTGCAGAAGATATAGAAACTCATGAAATCACATGAGGATGAATAAATGATGAAAGATTTTCACCCATTAGCTTTTCAAGACTACTTGAACTGGCATTTAACCATAACAAGCAGTATGGCTCAATCACTTGACAGACTGAAATACAAACAAATCTTCAAATCATGTTAACAAAACCAATATGGCTTTGCACTGAAAAACAAAATCCCTCGTCTCAAAATAACTCAAAGCACAGCCATGCAAGACTCAAGAGACTATGATGTGATGTACCTCACACATGCATGTAAATTAGACAGCGGTTACTAAACAACAGCCTGTGAGGGAGAACATCTGGGCAAACATTACAGACCCTAACATCACAGAATCTGACATCTGATCACACAGAACTAACAGGACGTTCATGGTAAAAGAAGTACCCTCTTTGTCTGACTTCAAGCTCTCTCTCCCTAACTCCCCCCTCCCCTGCATGCACACACACAGGCCATAGACATCAGACAAAACGGCTTGTTTACAGTTGGCCAGAGAGCAGTGGCACACATACACACTGAGAGGCCCAGGGTTTATTTAAGAAGTTTTCTTCAGGATGGGGGAGGAGAGGAGATGGACACCATAGGTATGGTTATCACAGTGTGTGTGTGGGGGGGGCCTTACTGTCCCATATGAGACGTGCAAAAAGTGACCATACAATAATAGCTGAGTTTTAGAAATTTTTTAAAATACATGAAATGCATAAAATGTAATATTTAAGCTCAGGAATTTAGCAATTACCCTTCTAAAACAATTAAGCAGGTACAGTAAAAATATTTAATACAGTTATTTCCATTACAAATACTATAGCATAGCTTATCATCAGTGATTTTCATACACATGGGACACAGCTGACAGTCATAACAATGTCAAAAAAGTATCTAAACCGTATAAGTTAAATATGAAAAAGAAACAGATTCACGAGCCTGAATACTGTGATGCCAAATCTGTGTCATAGAAATGCAGACGCAGCCGCTGTAGATACACATCAATGCATGAGACAACGCTACTTATATAACAATGCAGAATACAGTATACGATATAAGAAAATGAGCAGCAAACCTTTGGCCGCCAGACCTGCCCGTACAGCAGTGTTATCAGGCTGTAGCGGCGGCAGGCTAACCGTGTCTGCCCGTCCGTCCGGAGTTCTCCGCTGGCACGGGCCGGGGCACAAGAATGATGGCACAGCGCTCACTATGACCCACTCCGCCAGAAATGCAGCACCTACATGCGAGCGAGCGCAAACGGCACGGAGAAAACACGTTCAGAGCGGGGTGGGGGAACTAACGCGACGCACATAAAACGAGCAAGTTTGCCAAGGCGGTACACATCTGCCGCTGATGTCCCGTGTTTGCCAATGCACCGCATCGAGAGAGAGAGCGTGCCTACATCCTCGGGCCTAGAGACGGGTCCGACTCGAGCACTCGGAGCAGGGCTGCTTAACACACGGTACCGCTGAAAGTAGGGTTCGCCCCGTTCTCCACGCCACTCAATTACAACGGCAGCACTCGAGAGTGTTTAACGATGCAACGAACAGACTGGCGGATTAATACCATATTTACAATGCCCGAATGCACACTTTTGTATCCCACGGAATGTAAAGTTAATGTTCCATAGTCATTTCGCGCTGGTTCAGATACCCCACCTTATCTTATTTCACAGACATCAACAGGTCATCCCGGGACAAATGCACGAACCGGGGGCGAGCCAGACTGAACCAGCGCTGACAGTAGGGGGGGTCAGTTAGACACCGCCAATAAGAAAATGATTTAACTACTCGTCGCCACAACAACATCAATCACAGTCAGCAGTACCCTTCAATAAATCAAAAACATTAGCTGTTTCGTTAGCACGCTAAAAGGATCCGGATGAATGTGCGTTTTTATATGAACCAGATCTAAGTCCGGAACATCTGCCAGCGCGAGTGTTCAGCCATGTCAGTGAGGTCGGCGAAGTGGTTAAACTTTTTTGTTAGTACATTAGTCTGTGCCCATCCCCCATCGCACACCTTCCCCAAAACAATACCCCCCAAAAATCTCAAAGCCATCGGATTTCGGCCAAAATGCCAGGACATCCGAGGGAAGCCGCTCGACCGCCGTCCTCGGATGTCACGCAACCTCACATGACCCGGCGCGGAGGCTCAAAGGCGGGATACTCACCCCTTAGCTGGAAGCCGTTTCAAAGTGTTTCAATGGAGTCCGACGCGCTCGCTCTCCTTCACTCTCTCGCCTCGTCTGTCTCGCGCTGGAAACAGCCATTCATTGTGGGTATAGGCGCAAAGTCGATCGCAGAGCTATCGAGCCCAAACTCTTTTCCAGCGGGATAAGGAGCGCAGAGTCACCGATCATGCATAGACTAGACATGACTCCCCATCGTCACTCAATCGCATGATCATCACAGGCGCAGCCTCAATGCCAGGAGACCTATCCAGCGCCGAGATGTATTTGCGCATAGGCTGGCACAGCAACAGCAAAACGAGCCACCGCCTCGTTTCCATACGTGCGCAAAAAGTAGGCCATGCCTCTGCGTCTCGCCAGACAGATCCCCAATATAGAGCAAACAAGAACGCCATGAACTAATAACTATATGCACAGTGAGGGAACATTAACGCGGTTATTATAATGCTTTTCACCAACATTTTGTTGTGGGGAATTTTAGGGCGCCCCAAAAGGATGACGCTATTGTAGCAGATTTACCTTTAATTTTCCTGCAGCATATTTGATCAAAGCAAGAAAAAACTTCAATAATTCATTGTAACAGCCTGATAAAATAGAAATAATAATAACTACTGTACTGTTTTAGGCTGTAAGTGCATATTTTGGTTTGTAAATAACAAAACATTTCACAATGAAAGAATCATATACTCACTGTAAACTGGGATAATCCATTTAAGGCTGTCGTCAAAGTAAACATGACCAAAATCTGCAGGTTATTCGTCCATTTTAATCTACAGGGAAAAACTATACAAGCACGTGACGTCACAGGCTGGCCCTATAGATGTCCTTACATTACCCCTGTGAGCTACATTTCCAATTGCATTTTTGTGTCTAAAGAAACGTGCGCGCAGGCTTCCGTAGTCACGATTTGGAGAAAGTGAAAATACTGGGTTGCCAGATTGGTATATGCATAATGTTTATAGTTTGTAAATGTAAAATAAACACATTACTACGTTAATTAATGATACAAATTATGATAATAGATTTGAGAAGAGTTATAAAACACTAAATCAAACCATGTATTCGTCAGTTTACAACAAAATCACCAGCAGTGTCAGAAATTTACTTTTGTGTTAAGAAACTAATTATGAATGCCTAATAATAAACTTACTAAAAATAAATTTGATCTGAAATCAGTGTGCTGGGGAACTTTTTTTTAATTTGACCACTATGGGGATGTATTTAATCTAACTATATTAAAATATAGGGTTTTTTTAAATATCAAAAAGTATTATCCATTTCGTAAAACACTTTTCTGAAGTCTAGATTTTCTGAAGTCTAGATGAACTAGATAGGCTCCAGGTAGGCAGACAACAAATACTATGATATAGGCCTGTAATTAAATGTTAGATATAAAAAACAAGACAGTTAATTATGGGGGCATATTCTCCTCTACATTTTCTATTTCTGGTACGTTACTTTTTAAGAGACTTTTTCCCAGTTGTGGTATGAATCTGATGATTACTATTCATGATTCTTACATAGTCCATGACAATCTTGTGGTATTTAAAATAAATACTGTAAATCCAATGCTACATCTATTTACAAACGATTTAATGCCATCTGGTGGATAGTTTGCAATATATCACCTACTCTTTTAACGGGATATTCACCCAGTCACCATTTATTCACCCTCATGTTGATGTCAACCTGTATATGACTCTTTCTTCGGTGGAAAACAAAAGAAGATATTTTTTTAAGAAATGTCTCAGTGCTTTTGTATCCATACAATGCATGTCTGTTACATTTAAATATATGATTTGTATCAAAAAAACAATTACAGAGATTGAGACTCCAAGTCACCTTGGAGCAATCTGGGCTTAAATTCCTTGCTCAGAGGCACAGTGGTAATACTGTTTTGTCAGTTACTGTCCGGTTCACAGTTTGCCTCCGGCAGGGATAAAAGTGATGTTCTTTGTTTAATTAGATAATAGCTTTGCCACCAAACGTCTATGTACAGCCTTAACTCTCTTGATTGCTCATTCTTCCAAACCACTTTTGTACCTTCTAAGAGACCCTAAAGTGTACACAAAACACATTCTCATTTAATTCCAGGGTTGCTGTGTCATCCTTTAGACCAATGCTGTAAGCAACTACTTACATTTACGTTACATTTATTCATTTAGCAGATGCTTCTATCCAAAGCACTTATAAATTGAGAGAGCATTTTAACAACAATTCCTCTCTCTATTAAATAAAAGTACATATTATAATAATGCTCTTAATTCTATATTGGAATATATTACCCTCTCTCTAAATCTGTTAAAAGGGTTACATGGTTTGTTTATGTAAGTATGCGACCTTATAGAGAGATTTAGAGGAATGTGTTTTTCTTGTACTAATGGGATCTTAGGAATTTTACCCTATTACATTATTATAATAGTAATATAATATTCTAGTTTTCCATTTAGGAGACAACCTAAAATATTTTATGAGCCTTAAACATCTGCAGAATACTATATAGAATACTATACTAATAGTTACTCCAGGTGACCACATGATGGCAGCACTCGTTCACTGAAACCTGGTTATGTACAGCTGCTGAAGGTTGCAATATTCAAGCATACAACTTCATGGGTCATAGATATATCAAAGTTATGTCAACTGCAGACTCCTAACATTACATTACAGTTACACAAAGGGTTAAGATTAGATACAAATTTTTTTGGAAATAGATCACAAAAACAAAAATAAATACATTTAAAATACAAATATGCACTCATCAAATCTAAACTAGCTTGTTCTGGCATATCTCTGCTCAGTGTTAACTATGTCTTCTACGGCGAGCTAAATGCTCTATGAAGAACTTAGCACAGCTTTTAAGTGCTATGATAAAACATCAGGGTGGATTTAACAGCTGGCTAATAACCATAGGGGATCTGCTACTGAGCATCATGCACTATAAAATAAGTAAGTATCATGCACCTCAGCAGAGTACGGCTAAAGTAGATACGTGCAGCTGTTCTTTAAGACAATTTTTTCTATCTAACCTGTTAAAACTACTTTTGTCGGTGTGACTTGACCAAACATTTAGAGTTTCTGTGTACCCTGTTTCATTCAGAGCCATTCATATGGACCACGTAATATGGGCTCAAGACTCATAGTATACAAAATCAAAGAAAGATGCTTTAATAAATAAAGATGCTTCAATAAATAAAAGTCCAGCAGAGTCGATATTCTGACGCAGCAGAACTTCCTGTCTATCTACAGGCACTGCTACTCATCCTGGCACGTATTCATTTATTCACGCCATCATTTATTCATCTTTCCTCTTCTACCCTGCTCGCCATTTTCAAAGTGAATTACAAAGTTCCCCTCAGATGCAAGAAGAACAGGAGTATATGAAGACGGGAACATCATGTTTTTGCTACAAGAGCAGCATCTCCTTTCTCAACACAACTGCCCTACATCAGTGTCTTTTTGTAGTACTTGTTGTTTTTTAGTACTTTGTCGGCCCATTTTACACTGTTGACTGTTGATGAAAGCATTGTGTTTGGGGCAACGTCAGCCAATCACGTCACCTCGCCCCTCCTGCTCCAGCTGACGGACGTGAGGCTCCAGAGAATGACAGTAATGGTGGTATGAAATGTGAGGGTGATAATAAAGATCTGCTTTTTTAAGCAGTGTCACACAGTATCTTTTTGCTCTACCTTGGCTCATTGCTTCTCACTTCTGCGGCCCGTTGCCATGGGAACACAGCTGCAGCACTCGAGTCGTGAGTTGGGGAGGCTGGGGGTTGCTATTTAGTAAACACATTCACATTTCTTCATTGGATTTAGCAAGTTGCAAGACAGAGGGGAAAAGAAACAGAAAAGAGAATCTACAGGCACGACTCTGCCAGTGGTGTGAGCAAATGGTTTGTTTTGTATTCACTTAGACGCTTGAATGTTTTTCATATTGGATGGTTTTTTAAGTCATCTCTCTCAAGCATTCCTTCATACTGCATCCAATTCTCTTTCCAATGTTTCCGTCTATTTATGTCACATTGTACATTTGGGCATCAGCATGTTAACATTTGTTTTCAAGGCACACGTACAAATGCCGCATTGTTCTTCCTGGCCTGTTTCACAAGCTTTATGAGATGTTTTCAAAATAATCTAATAGTAAAATTGCTCATTCTTCTTTATCGTACATCACCCTTTGTTACACCTCATCTGAAGATTGTAACTAGTGGATATTTAAATGTTATCACTGATCACTGTTTACAAAACTGTGATGATGACATGGCGCAGTTATGATTTCATATTGTACACAAAACAAATTGTAGTACCATGGTTTTTTAATCTTATACCATGTAGCACCACTGTCTAAAATGTATATTTAACACACATTACCCATACATGATTATTATACTATGTGCTTTTGGGCATCTTCCAAGCATGATTAAGAATATAACCCCTCAGTTGACCTGTTACACATTGCTTATGACATAATGTCGATAGTGCTGGCTTTAACTGCAATATGTGTGGTCAACTGTTCTTGTGGCATTGATCAATATACAGTAGTCAATAACGTAATAATTCTTGGAATAAGACTCAGCTATGCTCGAGATGTGCAGTCGAGTATTTTGAGGTTTCTTGGTAAGCCATGGAAACACAAGGGATGTATCTGTGTGAGTCAAAAGTCCAATTACACAAACGTTTGTTTCAAAATGAGGTATGTTTTATATTCATAATGCATTGATTTTATCCCATAAACTATAAATGCAATATCATCATATTTACTTATAGTTGTTGGGTAAATATGTAAACACAGCAAAACCAGGCAAACTGTCACATCTTTTATATTTGACTATTACATTGAATTGTTTGTATTTTCTAATTTTATAAAAATATATAATACATTTTCGCTTTTCATAGCCATGACTTTCAGGTCATGGTTCCTTTAAAGAATCACACATTAAAAAATAAATCTACCCTGAGAAATATTTACAGGAGAAAACATGTCACAACTAGCCCCAATCTATCCAGGGATAACTTTCATTTCACCGTAATGAAAAAACAACCAAGTTGCAGAATTAAGGCAGGTTCCACAAGATGATATCCTCAATATATAATGTACATTAAGATGCAAAAGTATATAGGCCACACAATTAGGTTAAATCAGAAACCAACAAAATATCTTTAACCAGAGTAGTCAAGCAATGGCATCTTTAGCATGATGACAGGACAGCTGCATATAGCAGGAGTGGCATCGTGCTCGTGTGGAGAGGTCTACCCCGATCTTCTGCTCCATCTCTCCTCTCTCTCTCTCTCTCTCTCTCTCTCCCATCATCTCTGTATCGCTCACTGATCCCACAGTGTAGTAAAGCGGATAGCTTAACAAACAGCGGAATCTCTTCACAACACACACCGACAAAGGTAGGAAACTTTTATGTATTTATTTCACCCAAAATAGCGGTAGTCGATGCCAACCATGCCTAACCAAAAGAAACTGAGCACCTCTTTACACTGGATAGGGGATTTGGCATCGTGGTTATCCAGACTGCGCAGTGAGAAGCCACCTGCACGCGCCGCGACTCGCGCTCTCTATCCAGAAATCATCCAGATCGAGACATTTAACACGTGCAGCGCGTGAATTTAATCGACTCGTTGAATTTTTTCATTTAATATTTGAACTTGAAATATGTAAGGTGGATTTGATTTTGGTCTCGTGACATATGAATGATCCTGCATCACGCACGAGTTTTACATGTAGACTATTAGTTCACTATGGGATTTAATCTATGGGCATGTAAAAACATGGAGCGCGTCTGTATGAGATGCTAGATAGTCCCTGACAGATGTGCGGAGGGGATTTGGTATTAATATACCATGGCGGGGTTTTGTTGGCGAACTGCGTGACACGATGTGTGCTCGTATCAGCAGACAGACGACGGAAGGTGCGTTTGCTTCAGCATTTCATAACTTTGATATGACTCCGCTGGTGAGCTGTTTCATGTAGTCTATTATTTATGCTTAATATTTGTGAGGATATCAGAAAGCATAGCATCTCTCTCAACTGTTTAGTGGAATTACATTCACGACACAGAATGTGCAAAAGAATGTGCGCATGTGGAGTGTGTGTGTGTGTGTGTGAGAGAGAGAGAGAGACTGATTTTGATCTTTATTCATCAACAGAGAAATTACAATTATCAGGACAACCTGTGAAATACATCTTCTATAACAAATGCATTTTTACTTTATTAATATTAATCTTATTTTTTTAAATATCATCTGAGAAAAATCTGAAACTTTTTTTCTTAAATAACACCTTTAAAATCTGATAAGATTTTAGGAAACTCTAACTTTTGGAGACTCTTAGGAAAATTATCCATCGTTTTAATAAAACAATTAAAAACTGTAGTAAAATCATGCATGGCAACCACAAATGAACCATGGTTTTGCTAAAGGTGGCATAATTTTACCATGGTATTTGTAGTAAAACAGTGGTTATACAAATGGTAATCAATCACTTTTACCATAATAAATAATTGGTAATTTTTCATAAAGGGATGTGTGTCATTTAAGGATAACCAAAGAAATACTGGACAAGAAATTTCGTTTACAACATTCTTTCCTTCACTTTGTGTCACCAGTGAACAGAATAACACCGTAAATAACACAAAGAAATGTAAAAACGATACCAATAAATGACTTGGTTACAGCAGGGCTTAGCAGGATTACAGTTCCAGTGCTTTGCACAGGTGGGTGCCACAGCACTCAATCAGTCAATGATACTCAGAGCAATTAGCTCAGTCCCTCAGTCAAACCGGCATTGTGTTTTGCACAGAGAGAACCTGTGGCTCAAACTGCAGTGGACACAGAGGTCAAGCCACCGGCATGGTGAAGTGGAGGACATTTTGAACAACATCTCCCGGCATGACTTTATGAGTCTGTGCTTTTGCATCCCTCGGGCATAATGGCTTGAGGGCACAAAATCTGGTCCTTAAATGTCCAAATGGGAAAGATATTGCTCTGTGTGTGAGATGAAACCAGTGTAATGAAGAAAATAGGCACTAGACATGATGTTTTTTCTTGTGCACTTAACGCATCTCTCTCCTCACGGCACACAGAGGCAGTAATTATGATGCCAAACTGAACTGTCCCCTTTCTCCAAATACACCCCTAAAGACAGAATCCCTGCAGGCTTTCAATGTGCCTTTTAATTAGAGCCTTATAATGATATAAAAGAGACAGAGGGGAGAGCATGTATGTTATGGGGAGGGTGTCTTATATGCTGCTTTCTATTTATGAATTATTGCTTTGATTTAATAATAAAGATTGCTGGTTCAATTGGACTACATGAAAGTAGTCAGAAAAATGTATTTGAAAGAGAATTGTTTTTGCCCATGGCAAACAAGGAATAGCAAGCTATTTCCATGCATTGACATATGTTTTATAATCAGCCTCAGTTAAAAAAATAATAAGTTGTCTTATGTAATACAGGATTTTTTAATGGGATTGACCATTATGTCTGTGATGACAAAGGAGTCACTGTACCCTGGGGAGTAATGAGCTTATATTTCACTTACTCTTGAATCAATAATCTATAAACATTTTTCTTAAAACACTGTCACTGCATGTGTTAATAGAGACTGAAATGCTTGCTTAATATTTAGGTCATCAGAAGAGAGAAACATAATTAGACATGTTACATGTATTGTCTGCATCTGCATTTACACATTTACACAGAATCTCTCTCGATTACTATCAATAGTCACTTGTGTGTACAAGAGAGAGAAAATGAGATTAGATTTGTATTTTAAGGTAACTGGATAACTGGATGTGTTTTCCACGTAAAAAGTATATCTTTGCACATTTGCCCAGTGAAGTCCATATGATCTACAACTTCCTGTCAGTCAGGCTGTGTGTGTTATTATGGTGTGCTGATTATGTCTCATTACCGAGTCTCATGATGATGTGTTAATGAGAATTGCCTGTTTACCTTACTGCCACTTCCTATTGGCTGGCCCAGGGGCCTAATTACAATCCCAGTGCTCTGGGGGACCCTAAATTACCATAGACACTGCTATAACATGGATGTGCAATCTGTGTAGTTCATATTATTTAAATGAAATTAAAAATAAGTATAAAGTAATGGCAAAAGAAAAAAAGCTAAATTATGATCGCTGTCCTGATGTTATTAGTTTCCAAGGCGTTGCTATGTGGTTGCTAAGATTTTTCGAGTGGTTGTTTGTAAATTGCTATAAGAATGTATGGGTGTTCTATGTGGTTGCTAGGGCAGAGTGGATGGTTTCAAGATGGTAAAGGCCCAAGCCAAAAGGGCCAAACCCAAGTTTTAAAGATAGTTTATACTTAGGTATGTCTTTTATTATTTGAAATATGTGACTTTCATAGAAAATTGTAGCCCTGCAGTATAAGTTATGCACTAATAGGAATGTGGGGGAAAATATTTGAAAATATGAAAGACAAAAGGATCTTAAAGGTGGTCAGTATCTGAAAGTCTAAATAGTTTTTTAGCACTGTGATTTCAATCACACCTAGACTGTGCAGCTCTCAGAGAGGAACAGACATGAAAGATGGATTGACAGACTATTTGAGTAATGCATGGAGAAAAGGATGGAGTGTGGAAAAAGCATTGATTATATTATTCCTGCATAAACTCATATACTGAAACCAAAACTCGCTCTCTCCCCTACACTATTTCCACCTCTGACATTTAAAAGAGCAAAGTCATAATGTGCATCTTTGTACTAAAGCAGCTTAAAGAAAATGACCTTTCATTCATTCAGAGCTACACTTAAAAGTGTCTTGCACAGCAGGAGGTTCAACTTTTCAGAGTTAGCCAAAAACGTTGTAATTGTTATATTAATCAATGAAAACATTTGGCTAAGTAACATCAGGATTCTGTTTTATGAAGTAAAAAACAGAGCACTTCAATCAATCACACCCTCAGCCTCAAATTGACTATCTTTGCTCTGATAATGTCCAAAGAACAGTGTTCAACACTGGCAGAAACATTATCACACATGCCTGATAAGAGAAGAAAGAGAAAAAGAGAGAGAGAGCGAGAGATACTTGGGACTTATATTATATGATATTTAAATATGCAAATGTGTCAAATACACATTCAGTTTAAGGTCATTGCACATCCTCGACCCTCTTCTCATGCAAACAAAAAGGTTGCTGGTTATTTTACCATAACAAACATGTATGCTTTGTTAAGCACTCAGAAATTATCTTATAAATAAATACATCAGCGATTTGACCTGAAACTAATCCAATTATTTTCTTTTGAATTTTATACTTGCAAGTACACATTAAAGGAATGTTTACCTATTTAAGTCTCATAATGGTTGTTGCATTACATAAAAAAATCCAATGGAAAAACACATCTGACATTGCATTTTGTATGCTTATTAATTTTTCATTATTTAGCGAAATGTGTTTTTGCATTGCAATTAGTTAATTTTATTTTTTTTTCTTATATTTTTGATTTGCTCCTTTTTTTTAGAGATGTGTCAGATCTGTTGCATAACAGACAGAAAGATGGCAAACACAGGTTTAGAATTTATGCTATACAGAAACTGTGTACAAGTTCATTTATGAGCAAGAGAAATAATAGATGGTGAGAGACTTTGTGTGTGTATGTGTGTGAAGGGCTACCATCTGCCATCTGTAGCACTCAGTGCCAGGACAGTTACCCCTCCAATCATTCACTAGTGAGTAAGTGAGGCATACAAACAAACCTGAAAGATAAAATAACAGAGGTGATGGGAATTTGCATGAATAGGTAACCAGGAATTTCTTGGTGATTGTTTTCTTCCTGTTCTTTAAGCTAGGAGAGTCTGTTTACAGTATGTGGATCATCGTGAAATACTGGTGTTTTTCAGCCTGTCCCAGTTCATTTCTTGGCAATAACATTTTTCTGACTTTCTGCCCACATCTTCACTCCCACCCATACTCTCTCTCTCTCTCTCTCTCTCTCACGCACGCACGCACACACACACACACACACACACACACACACACACACACACACACACACACACACACACACACACACACACACACACACACACACACAACTTCCAGTCATGTAAGAATCAGTCTCACAGTACTGTGAGAGCCAGACATTATGTGGATATACTGGTTAGTTGTTCTTATTTATACATTTAGTGGCGAGCACAGTATGAGTAACAGGCCCAGTAGGGTTTCTGACTAATTACTGGTGACTTAGCAGTTATAATCATTATGGTGATATGTAGTGGTTGCTCAAATTCATTATGTGCTTTATTTAACCATGAAGCAAATATCGACCTTACCATAAAAAGGTTTTCACCATACTGATAGCTCAGCTTGTATTTCTTGTATAACAGTTTGCCATCTGAAATGTAAATGGTTAAAAATATAAATACAAGTTATAGCAGTAGTAAATGTTCTGAACTGTGCTACAGGTCCAATGCTCTATTGCCTTGCTCTTGATGGCCCCGTGATTCTCCCGCTGATGTCAGAGAGATCAGAGATTGTCACCCATGCGGTGACAACGAATTTGTTCATCTCTAACCGCATTGCCCTGAATGCCCTAATTATTCACATTGACGCAGCCTATAATTACTTGAATGTCACTTAAGCACTCTCTCTGATCTTTTGCACAGTATGAAGCCCCTAAAGTTTCTCTTGATCATTTCCTCTGACTCAAGTCCAGGTTCCTTTATAACCTCTGAAAGAAGACAATTCCATTAAATCATAACCGAACAGTATCTGTCTTCGAAATTCAATGATGCTTTTAAAAGATAGAAGCAAGAGGCAGAAATGCTCCACCCTGAGGCCATGCAGCCTTCTGCACTGCACAGTAGGGTTTTCATTACCTAAATCATAATGAATTTCCCAGTCGGCTCCAGATTGGTGTGCAGCGTGGCCTTGAATAGGTAAGGGACACCTTAATAAACTAAGCATTGTGAAGTGAGAATTAATTCACCACCCATTCACATTCGCCTGTTCACATACACGCCTCATTCCTCTCTTGTTTTTTTTGACACATCATTGTAAAAACAGGAATAGTTGGGTTTATTATGTGCTTTCTGATTTGATGTGATTCTCCTCATACATATTTATTCTGCCCGTACACTTCGAGGCGTTCAGTAATGTGTTTAGTGTGTTAAATGAGAATGCAAATGGTTTTGACGCTGGTTTTGTTTGAGCTTGATTGT
The DNA here is from genome assembly GCA_019155185.1 of Beaufortia kweichowensis. Classification (NCBI taxonomy): domain Eukaryota; kingdom Metazoa; phylum Chordata; class Actinopteri; order Cypriniformes; family Gastromyzontidae; genus Beaufortia; species Beaufortia kweichowensis. The sequence goes on from CM032804.1 coordinate 7,682,146, forward strand.
TGTTGAAAATGGTAATGATATACAAGTCCTTTATTTTTAATAGGGCAAACAATATCTAAAAATACACCTGGGAGAGTTTCATTTCAGATGTGTATAATAGTCCTCTAGAGAAGGACTTTAGACATGATAACCTTTTAAAACACGTTTGCAGCAGCTTTTTAAAGGTAGATCTCTCGGTGTAATCTTCAAAACTCTCACAGCTTTTGCAGAGATTTGTTGCTCCTTTTTGTGCTCTTGTTGTATATATATATATATATATATATATATATATATATATATATATATATATATATATATATATATATATATATATATATAGGTTTACTGTAGCTTAACTGGTAGAGCATGGCACTAGCAATTCCAAAAGAGTTTGATCACAGGGAACAAACTGACTAAAAATAAAAACATATTTTCAATGCGCTGTAAGTTGCTGGGTCCGGCAAATCATTTTATAAAAGTAATATCACACTCGCAATCCTGCGGTTACAACTTTATATCAGCACGCTGTGACTAACAGCAGCACTTGGCCTGAACACTTGTGTGTTTGGGTTTAATACAGCTATGAAAAGTTGGTTTGAAGTTTAGCTTCATAAGTGATCTTGTATCTGTTAGATCTAAGTGAAGGTTTGCTTGACCGGGCAGACACAGTGGCAGACAGCACTCAGACAGAGTGTGTGTGCTTGTGTACAGACGAGGTCACTTTACTGGCCTGTACTCAGGTCCTCATCAGACTGACATCTCCACTCAAGCACAGCGTGTTTGCAAGGTCAGCAGTCACCATTGGGACTTCCATTTTCCCCTGTGGACCCACACTGGTATTATACAGTTACTGAGGCACGTAAATGGAGGCACAGCGGGGCTAAACGTATCCACAGGGACCCATCAGGACTCTCAGAACTATTGTACTCTATTTCTCTGTCTGTGAGACATGACAGGACTGTTTTCAGTACCATGGACAGCTCACTCGCTCCTGAAAGAAGATGTCTTACATCATGGAGAAATTGACCAATAAGAGAAAATATTCTGGGCTTAATCTGGGGTTAAAGCAGCCTCTATAAATTTGATTTAGGAGTTATTTTAAGGCAATGTATTAGTTTAAACACTTTTATAGCTAAATAAGGACTTATTAATTTTCCACTGACAGTGAAGATTACTGTTTCCTCAGCTTTAATATGATTCATAACAGGACACAGAGGATAAAATAAGTGGAATGGATAAACTCTCAGATCAAAACTCACATCTCAAATGAACTCACAGTGGCTGTGGGGACTTGTACCTTCATGTCTAAAAAAGTTTTATACAGTTTGATTTTTAATCGACACCTGAAATACTAGAAAATCAGAGACATGCATGGCAGAATTTAAGGGTTTGGTGTAGCAAGAGTTTTCCTTACTTAGTGTTTTACAGCAGGATGCAACATTTTGGCTTCCCATTGAGCCAAATGTCTTACGAGGCATATAATGGATTAGTAGACTTTTATTTCCTTTGAAACCCTAATGTTCCCTTTAAATTTTGATGAAATAATCTTGGTAATGGAGGAGGCCAGAGTTAATAGAATCCTATTGAAGATATTAGATTCACAGGAAGAGCGGAAATAGAGAACTGACGCTAAACATTATAATTCATTTACCCTTCATCCATATCCGCTTACTGTTCACTTCACCATGACCGTTTACCAGAATCAGCACAAACCTTTTTTACTGTTGATTTTGCACAGGTCCTCTGCAAGTGACTACCCCTCAATAAGTTGCTATTTATGCGATCTCTAAATCTGATCTATTTCATGATTCAGCATTAGTGGATTAGTAATGATGCATTGCCCAATGGGTTTCCCTAATGCATGTGATTGGGGCAGAGAGTAAGGAATCAGGTCAACTCTAGCCTGTCTGGCACCACAGTAAATGTTGATTTCCAGGAGCCTCGGGGTAACAATACCCCTTATATATGTGCACGCACAAATTTCTTATCTCTCCCCGACAACCAATCATAATGCCCCATGCTTCTTGTGCAGGAAGCATGCATAATTTGCGCATAGTGAGTCATATGTCACCCTGACACATCTGCTGACTTGAATTACCTCTATTTTGTTGTATATTTCGAGTTTGCATCAAAGAAACAGTCAAGTTCAACCTTCACCCACTGAATTTTTATTGAGCATGAACTTAAAACATCACTGAAATATTTAATTTAACTACTTTTCAAGGACAGACTTCCTTTTAAATAGCTATATGAAGTCACATTCCTAATTCACTTAAGTATGCGGCAGGTCATCTCTCACTTGATTATCACAGGCGAGCCGGTGCTGGGTGTGCGGGCTGCTAGAGTGAGATTGAGAGGTTGAAAGGTGTTTATAAGCCACAGCAATGCTCTGCTGCTCCCAGGGGCTGGATTGTGCTACAATAGTGCAGTTGTGATGACTGCGCAAACTGCAGAGTGTTGAGATTGTAACACGTTGTAGTTTTAAACAATACAACGGCAGGAGGAGGAAAGAGGTGGAGGATGTGAACGGTTTTGATATGGTGGATGCTGCTGTTAAAGGCGGGTACCTGTGTAAGGTTGATTGGGTTTGGTTTTAGTGTAGCAGGTCGTCCTTAATCATACAGTAAGGACTGTAAAAAATACTGTTGTACAAATGGTGTACAGTAGACTAATTAGCGAGTATGTGTTGTTATATAACACTTTTTAATTCCTAATGGTTGGTTAGCGTATGGCTTTAAAAACAGATGGCACAAATGGACAAGGAGGGAAGAGAGATTAAGTGAGACAAAGAGAGATGTGTAGAGCTTCAGAGTTGAGTGAAATCATTGGGGGGATGAAGGGGTTGGCAGTTTGATGAAGCTGTTCACACCCCACTGACTCACTCGCTGCCCAAAGCCACACGACCCCTGTGCAGAGCACTTTCTGGGAAATGAGAGAAGAAAAAAGACAGAAGAAACTGGAGTGAATCATGCTTAAAAAACGTATCTGTATAGTAAAATCAACCCACAAAAATGCTTAATGCTGCATCCTTCATTGGTTGGACAAACAGAAAATACCAGCTAAACGTACGTCAACGGTTAAACCAATATTGTTTTGTTGGGCTGGTTTTAATGGCACCACAGAGTCACACTGTTTACACTGTTCTGGAAAATCAGCCTCCAAATGGCTTCCTCATAATTGTCTCTAGCTATTAAACTGGGATCGGCAAAATAATTACACACTTTAGCTTTAAGTTTAATTGCTGCCTTAAATCCTTAAAGCGATAAGTTCACTGCATACTTTTGACCAGTCTGATTTAATTACTGATAAAGAAAATTGAGCTGGAATGAGTAGAAATAACAGTAATTATTGTGAGATGTTAAATGAAAGCAAACAAAGATACTGTTATAAGACGATGTTTTGTTCAGTAGATAATGGAGGGATAATATTTTTGAATGATGTTTCAGGAATTAGTTCCAGCACCTGCTGTGTCATTACAACATCGGGAGGCTTAATGGTCTAAGGATGATCTTCAGGCATTAGAAAAACATACTGGTATATGTCTATTTGACTTAAGAAAAGTATTTTCTGCACTTTTACTTTACAGCTGTTAAGTGTGGGAACAGCTGGATGCAGATTTCCTCCTCTGCCTTTGAGCCATGTGTCTCAATGTGTCACTTTATCACTTACACATTAAGATGTGGGTGATTCTGATTGGCACACCTCCAAATAGTTACAGTAACCTCACAGCACATCACAGGTCTTGGGGTGGATGACAGAAGTAGTAAACAAGAGATCAAAAGCATATGTGGTTTGTGGCTTACTGATTGCTGGCTGTGCCCAAATGGTGTTGCATAATGATCAAGAAATAACTGCTTTTTAAATTAATTTTTTTGACCTGCACCCTTGGTGTCCATGTACTAACACTATAAAAATATTTATAAAAGGAAATTCAAGTATATGAAACAAACAGCCCTCCAGATTATTTTAGGTTTTCTGATCTACACGCAATGACATTTTGACTGATGACAGTTCCTGGCTGTTAAAAGCCACAGGATATAACTTGTCATTGAAACCTTGAGATCAGACAGAGCTCATTCCTGAATCTGATTCACAATAGATTTGGGAATCGGGCTTGAGGTCAGGATGGTGGAACCAGCTCCAGGCTGTTTGAGAGGGGCACACCTTCACTACATGGAGTAAAGACCCTGAAAAGGAACTATAGAGAAAAACTGAAATATAGAGTTTAGTATACAGTGTATAATACTGTACAAATACTGTTCTATCAGGGTGATATCACATAAAGAGCTTCTAATCAATTTCATATGCAATAATGAAGTTGCAAGTTGGGTGTAGTTTAAAGACGTCTTTATTATTTAAATTACATTTTACTATTTAAACAGTTTTTTACTAAAAGTTTTTTAATTAATAGTTTCTGTTAATCAATCCTGTTTTTCTTGGACGATACTTGCATGTAATGTACATCTTATTGTGCCAAAAAAAAGTGGGGTGCTGTAACCTTTGCGAATTGTAATTTCTTGGCCCAGATTCATGGACATTATTATCTGAAGTGTTATATTTTATCTGTAAATACACACACACACACACACACACACACACACACACACACACACACACACACACACACACACACACACACACACACACACACACACACACACACACACACACACACACACACACACACACACACACACACACACACACACACACACACACACACACACACACACACACACACACACACACACACACACACACACACACACACACACACACACACACACACACACACACACACACACACACACACACACACACACACACACACACACACACACACACACACACACACACACACACACACACACACACACACACACACACACACACACACACACACACACACACACACACACACATATATATATATACATGAAAATTATAAAACTAGCATAAATATACTAATCGCAAAAAACACTCCAGATTGATTAATGCACCAAAATTGTGTGCTAATGTCCACATTAATGTCTTTTAATTTCATTCAAAAATATTTAATGTGTACGGACACTACACAGCATCTGGAAGATGTTGCATGTACACTTTTTGATTTGTCTCGAGTAATCTCATGCTTTTAACTGTAGTTGTTGTTCAACAGTCATCTTATTTGAAATTTCAAGTGACATTTCAGTATTTTGTGATATTTAGTATAACCACAATCATATAACTCTGCTTGTCTAAATTCACAGATTTCCAAAAAGCAGTATGTTAGCAGTGCAGAGTGAATGTGCTCTTCAACGCATCTCCTTAGGGTCTAATGAGGTGTTAATTTCCACGGGTCTTTTTTCTTCTCTGATTCTTTCTCTTACTTTCCTCTTCTTATTTTAATATTCTCCACATCTTCCTGCACCTCATTATATCTCAGGGAGACTGGCAGGGTTAATTCTGCAGGTATTGAGTCACCTTTAGAGCAGAAGGCAACAGATCGAGTCCCGGGTGCAAAACTGGATAAATAAACAATGACTAAACATTTGGCACATCGCCCTGTGTATTGGAATGGTTTCAAATATGTCATGTGCATTTGGTTGTGAGATTATGTGTGTGTTTAAAAGACATCTGATGACTTGGGTACTTGGGGGCTCTGTGCTCACCTAGCAGATGGCAAAATAGTGTTTTTCTCTCCTCTCTGTAAGCTGCACAGTTTGACTTCTGTTTAAAAACACCATTCTGCTTTTTGTCTACAGTTTTTAACTGGTATGTTTATTTTTCTTTCTGCACTCTCTTCTCACCTACTGCAGAATGCTAATGCACCCTACTGTCATCATGCAGGCTAATAATAATCTCATTTTTTTAACATTTGAATCAAACAAAGCTTAAAAATGTTTCTTTTTATATATTTAATGTGTAATATTATAATGTGCAGTGAATATGATATATTCTATGCTGCCATTTGGCCATGATGTTATTTTTTCCAGAGTATTATCAATAATTCTACAGGAAATGTTTCCATGTAAACCCTATTTCTTATACAGGTATATATGAATATCACTTTTAAGGTTTAAATAAATGTCAGTTTGTTTGAGTCATATGTGGAAGAAATGGACAGTCATCTCATATCTCACAGTATTTTATCACCACTGCTTAGCATCAATATGAAAATATTTTTACGTTGCACTTCTGAATTGATTGCAGGAGCATGCTGTTTTTGTGTATATGAGCAGGGTGAATGAGTTAAAATAACAGCTGTGTTGTAACTTGTTAAATATACACAGGGCACATCAATCACTTCAACAGCTGCTCCAAAGGATGCTAACAGTCATTAGCTGAAGTATGAACATAGTGACTTACAGCAATTTCATTCTGTTCTGCTGAGAATTACACAATAATAGCCAATTAGTCTAGGGGGTTTCTGGGTCAGAAACACTGTTCCTTGTTTTACCAAGAAAGATATTGATAGACTGATGAGACACCAGAGGGAAAGTGTCTTAAGAAACTTATGTATGCATTTTGACCATCAACCATTACTGTGACTGTGTCCTGTGGATACCATTTAAAACCTGACCCAAATTTACCAAAGTTTCTATGTCTAAAAACAAGATCCAAGATTAAAAAATGTGTGGCTCTATAAAAAAGTAAAAGTGAAGCCTGAAAAAACAGGTGCATGACACCCAGACCAAACAATGTAGAGGCAGAGAGGTGGTGTCATGATACTGAAGCCTCAGGCAGACCTATAGACCTTATCAATATTAATTGATCTAAGATGAAGAAATTAGCCCAATCAGAATAATAATAATTAATAATGTTTCGGTCCCAAAGAGAATTTTGGCCTTTCAAGATACAGATCATGTTATTTGTTAATGAGACCTTCGGACACAGATTCATTTCAGATACACACGCATGCCTAGATATATTCTCACCGCTGATATCATCTGAGGAATTGTGCATGAAATTACAACCCCAGGCAGGGGTCAAAGTTCTCCACAAAATTATTTGTATAAAGAGCTCTTTCATCCGTTTATTGCTCAGGCCAACAGCATTATCTGATCCTACAGATGAACTCTGCATGGTCATTTTAACATCAAGACCCTTTTAACACGCACAAGCCTTGGCTTTCGAATCTGTGCAGTGTTGCTGAAAATTACAACTTTTTACTCTCAACATACATCCCAGAAGGCTGGGGAAAGAAAATGGAGAACACAACAGAAACCGCAGGGTACCAGACAGAAGTCAAAGGCCAAAACAAAGTTCGCTCTGTTAAAAACAACCGTATCTGTACTCCAGTCTTGAGATTTGATTTGTCTGAAAATCACAGATAGTCTGGAGGTGTTTTGCTTGTGGCTAGCAGAGGGCAAAACACACACATAAAGACTCAGACAGGAAGTCAAATCCGTAATAATAAACAGCTTCATGAACACAACAGGTTCCCAGAGCTGTTATTGTCTGCAAAGTATATATTATTGTTTATCACAGAAACCTTGGCCAAGAACAGTCTTACCGGTTATTTACTATAATATAGTGTCAGCCGCAGTACCTCCAGGTGTGCAGGTTGAAGGTGTGTGTGTGTGAGTATGCAGTGCCAGTGCACATGTCTGTGTAGATGAATTCATGGATTAGTGTATAAGAGATCTGCATACCGACTGACAATCTCTCCTCCCTTTAGTGCCACTGCGAGGAAACTGAGAACTCATTAACTCACTGTGCTCGTGGACGAAGAGAAAGCAAGAGAGTAGATAATGAACATGATGTAGAATAAAAGAATCAAATATGGTGCAGAGAGTGACAGGGTTAGAAGGAGTGAGGAATAGGATGAGGCCAAAAGCGGACGGTGAACAGCAGAGGCAGGAGAAAGAGGAGGTGTGGAAGAGAAGGATGAAGAAAGGAGAGAAAGTGGCTGTTGCCAGGGACAACAGCATAATAGAGAGCATTCCTCCTACACAACCTCTGCCTTATTTTATTCCTCCTCCACTCTGGCTTGATTCTATCTCTTTCTTCGTTTACCTGCCTTAAGTCATGTATGCTGTGGACCTCAAGCTCTCTGTCTTTCTTTCTCTGAGTCAACAAAGCTTTATTGGTGTGATTGGTAAATGAATCGTGTCCAGAAATGAAAATTTCTGTCATCATTTATTTACCCTCATGTCATTCCAAACCTGACTACATTTATTTCTTCTTTACCCTCCACCTATAGTCAGCATTCTTTCTCTCTTTTCTGGTCTTTTCCAGCTGTCACATCCACATTACTTCTACTCTAGTCTCCTGATCTTTACTCTCCTCTGACTTTGCTCATGGTTGCCTGACTTATTGATTTGGGTGTGTGATTGATGTAACAGTCTTCCCCATCATTTCTTTCTCTCCCACCCTTTCTTTCTCTCACTCTTTCCAATAACAACAGTTCTTTCGCTTATGTTAAATTACTGCTTCAACCAGGAAGCCAATACTCAGATCTCCCCCTGGCTCATTCCACCACCCTTTTCTCTCATTTTCTCTGTATCAGTGTTTATCTACATTTCCTCCATCTGTATCTGTCCTCTGCAAAGTGTTTTTTGAGATTTCTTACAGATGATGTGGATTGTGTTATTTGGATTCTGTGGTACATTCCATTGTTGCATCTTGGTTTTCAGATCTACCGTTTCATGAACCATGAGATATTACACAGACACACAACTATATGAAAGTATGATCAACTCTGCCGGTTGAAGAAGTCATTCAAAAAACATCACAAAATGCAACACAGAGACTCTAAAATGTGCTTCATGAACATGGACACACAACAAGGGTTGAACTTTAAGAAGTGGAACGAACACATCCTAGAACTAGAACCTAGAAGACTAATCAAAACAAATAAACAACAAACATGGTCAATAAAACTGGCAAACAACCCAACCATACTAATTATTAATGTCTCTGTGCATGATGGGAGCAGTACTGAACAACAAAATCCTATTTTTAGTGAAGGCATATTTGAACTAAAAATGAATTAATCCAACTCACCTGTTTTTGCTTGTTGGTTCAATATAAAACCAGAAATGCACTCCTGTGTTCTTGAAGTGAAGTGACCGTACATTAAATTATTGATAGACTGTGACAGCACAAAAATTGTTTGACTTGACCTAATAAATAAATAAACAAACGTAACCTGTTAACTGTCACCGTTCCACAGGTGAGGAACACTAAATTCTAAACTAATCATGACAAAGTATATAATGATGGAAAGGTGTAATACTCAAGAATAAATATTAGATATATTTTCATAACAGTAAACATAAACTAAAAAAAGTTTTAATATTACTTTTAAAAATACCTCAAATTAAAAAATAAAAAAGATGATCAAAATTATTTAAAATAAAAGAACACTTAATTCAGATTTTCTTGTGCATGCTCAATATGTGCAGTGACAGTTAACAGGTAAAATTAAATAATCCCTCAAATATTCTCTGACAACTAAAGACAAACATTTTCAATGTCCTTCTATGGTGTTGTTTCTGGCGGTAATTTGCAGTCTCTGCAGTGCACGAGCTATCAGTCATGGCCGGGAGAACACGGCGTCAACAACACTCTGAAGAGAGCTCTAGTCACGCGCAGCACACGCTTCTCCATTTAAACCGAGTTGAATAGATTATTATGGTCTCGAGAAGCGTTTTAAGATTTTTTCGATAGAACTGCTATTACCTGACATTAAACAACTGGATTAAAATGCACGACTGAAAAATGCACCATCGGTTGGAAAAGTACCATCAAATAATACTTGCGCGGTAAGTACGACAATTACGGTAATCTACAGGAAGCGCGCAGACGCGGTTTTTCCAAACGTGATTTGCGTGGAGCTAAGCGTAGTGTCTTCACGTAATGACAAAATATTATTACATTATTTTTTGATTTTGTAAAATATTTATCATGTCCTTTTAATAATACGTTAAAAACAGGGAGGCGCGATGGAACGGTATTTTTATGAATCGTTAAAGAGGTTTACTCTATTATCTGTCTTCTATGAATCATTATTTACATTTTTGCGTTTTATTTACAGAGTTATTTTATATTCCTTACACTCTTAAATCGCTTGTTTTGACTTTCGTTTTTAAGAATTTCCACTTTCTCTCTTTACCTCTCTTGCTTTCTTTTCCACTAATGTCAAATAGTGACAGTCTGTGCCAAGTCTGCCACCTTATTTAGATTGAGCCTAATTAGAAAAGCCAAGTGGGTTTTGCAGCACCACAAACAACTTTATTCAGAAGTTGCGCCAGCTCTATAACCATCTCTCTGCCATCATTTCTTATCTGCAGCTCAGAGCTCATCATTTCCCAGCCCCTGTTCCCTGCGACAAGTGGATTTCAACCGAGGCTTAAATACTGCAGCATCAGGGCCGCTTACATGTAAAGTCCGCAGCCTCAGATCTGGTTCAGCGATCACACCTGATCCACGGCAGACTGTGGCCGGAGGAGGAGAAGAAAACGCTGCCAGTCCCTCCTCCTTCAATACAAGATAAACAGTCAGGCGTCAAAGGATTGTCATCAGGTAAGAACTGACACATTTGCAAGAGTGTTTGTTATAGGTGGGAGGATGTGGACGTAGAGGGACTCGGACACAGATGTAATTGAACAGAGCTGAGGATTCTCATCCCTGTGCTTAATCTGTTTTTTAAGAAGGATATTGATGCCTGGAAGTGGGACTTTATTGTATATTAGTATTCTAGTATAGTACTGTCTCTCAGTGGGGAAACGCTGTGTGTGGTGAGACACATTTTCAAAAGTTCATAGTACAAGGTGCATCACAGTGGCACATGTTTATTTCTGCCTTGCACATATTAACATAAAATTAAATGGCTCAGATGAATGCAAGATCATGTATATTTGTTATTGGCACTCTTAGGCTCTTCCTTGTATATGGATTGTTTATACATAAGGTTACGGTTAATCTGTATGGTGCTGTATGGGACTGGCTATGTCTTTTGGTAATTCGCAGCAAAAAAAATTATTCTCAGTTCTCAACAAGGGAGAGACCTGCCTCAGGCTGACAGTCACAGCAGTTTGTGTTTTTGTAAATGATGATAGACCCGTCATGCTTTTTCCGTTCTCCCACACAAAGAAATTCATCAAAAAAGAACTGCCCACTCTTGTTTTCTAACAGTCACACAAAACATAGGAAACTATGAGCATAATTTGCAGATTTAAGTTTTGCTGTTGTCTCGGCTCTGTCTAGTAAGTACAGTGGTTTTACAAGCAGAGTCTCACTGATGATTTCCGCTCTTTTTAACACTAAAATAAAATGTTTAAATGGCCTCGCTTCCTTGCAAGTTCCCACTCACTCATGCTTACCGCAGCCAATTCAGTGGCAGCGAGAGGCTTTAATGAGTCTGGACCACTGAAACTCAGCGGTGACCCTCTTTACCCCCTCAGAGTCTGTAATGAAGACCGTCGTTACGAGTGCACAAACGACACGCTGTGCTTTCTCTTTTACTTCATAACAAATACTTCATGGCTCAGCGTTTACTGCTGGAGTTAGGGAGAGCTCAGATAATTAGATATCAGCCATAGGACAGAAAATTCACTATGGAGATCTCTGTGATACCCCGCTTGCATCTCCTAGATTGCAGTGAGATTAAATTAAAAGTAAACAGGGACTTTTAGGTTTATGCATTTGGCAGACACTTTTATCCATAGCGGGTTTGCATTTTTCATCAATATGTTTGTTCCCTGGAAACTGAAACCACAACCTTTGTACTGCCATTATAATCTTTCAACTAAGCTCCTTCTTTTCTTGAGAAAAAGTTCTTAGAAGTCTGAACTGTTGCCTCTAGACTTCCTAAAGTTGTCATTGCTCATGTTTGTCGAGATACTGCAATGTCTGCAATCAAACTCGATTGTCTTAGTTGTGTCTAGTCTAGTTTGTAAGACATTTTATAAGAATCATTAGGGTTTTTTTTAGCTTTTTTAATTCAGCATATGGAAGAGAGAAACCTTTATATGTATAACATAAAATGTTTTTGTTTAGGCAAAATAGTGCATATTTGAATATTATGAAAAATAATAAACTATATAAGATACAATTTAAGCTGATCACTCACTCAGAAAATAAAAGAGTAAGAGATGTTTGTTTGAATAGTGTGTAGTTGGTGTGTGGTTAGGGACGCAGGTGACCTTCCGTGGTTTGTAAGGGCTCATCTGCTGTTCTCTGGCTGTACCACCGCAGGGGGAAACTCAGATTGCGTGAGGTGTCTCTCCTTGCTTGGCCCATGAGAGGTGATTGTGCATGTATGTGTGAAATGGCCACTCTGTAATGACTGCTGTGGCAATCTGTTGACAGTAAAGGTCGGTCGTGTGGAGCACATTAAACCAAGACCTTTAGGGAAAGCCACATATAAACCCGCAATGAGTGAAAAATAACAGTGTGTGTGTGCGGTCCTGTGTGTCATGTGAGTTGAGTATAGTGACTATACAGTTTGAGAAGAGCATAATGGTTGCCTCTCCACCCACAGCGATTAACACAGGAACTCTATTATTACCACCTGACAACAGTGCTTGAGAGCGCTGTTTTCATGTCGACACTACACACTCCATCCCTTCTTTCTGGAAGGCAGCTGGAGACGGACATTCTTTAGTCTCCTTTAACATCTTTTGTGAAGGTATATGAAGCATTTGCATCACTTCTTTGCCCAGCAAGATTATACTGTTGTGATTTTAAATTGCATTTAGGTAGGGCTGGGCGATGGCAAAATGTAAACTCGATAATTTTTTCCCATATTGATCGATAACGATATATATTTCGATATATATATGTTAATGCTGCCAGCTTTAAAAGAGTATCCCAACTATGACTGAAGCCATAAAAATTTGAGGGTTCATTAATTACATTTTAAAGTATAGTTTTTTTTGTCGACAATTTCATCATTTTTGGATAATAACTTGAGGTTAGTTTCACTTTGGTCGCTGCTTCCACTTATTTTTGTCATCCTCGTGCCGAGTTTGCTTTGCAAAGTGCCGTAGGAAATTGACTTTGTTCTTTGGCGAACGCGTTAAAAGCTGCACGCTGATTGGCTGTTGTCGCATATTTCTGCTGTGTGATTGGCTCTTATATTAATCCATATCGAGTAAAAATGCCTAGAGCTTATCATCGTTATCGACATATATTTTATCGCGATTCGATATGATACTGTTTATCGGCACAGCCCTACATTTAGGTTAGATGTTTGTGTACATGCATTTCATGGAAGTGATGCTGTACCATAATCTGGTAAACTACTGCACCTTTCACAGCCTTGTTCTTAAAACAGGCATGCCAGGTTTGGAGATTTGTGGATATGCCAAATGTGTTTTTCTTTAGCATATTGTGCACTAAAACAATGTAGACAATGCAGTATGTGCAAATGCTCTCTACGGACTGTTGAGATCTGAGTTTTTAAGAGGATTGTGTTTCTGGAGAGTGGGACTTATTTTATGTTTTATTTGTATGAGAGACTGTATATGTCATTTGGGTTTGTGCATCCTCTGAGATCTCTCAATGGGGGTCGATGCAGGACATTGCATTTGCTGAGATAGTGTCAGCTAAATCGCATTGTGTTTCTATCGGCTGCCTGATCCAATGGGCCCTTATTATATGAACATTAAGGTGCACTTTTAGCCTCTCTAATACATTAATAGGTTTCATTCTTTTCTCTACAGGACATGCTTTCAGTAAATCCTGATTGTGTGTGTGTGTGTGTGGATCCGAAGGGACTTATTTTACAGGAAAGCTTCTGACCAGCCTGCAATAGTGTGTTTCAAAGCACTTTATTGTCATTTGCATTATATTTATGCATTCAGAAGACCCTTTTATCCAAACTGACTTGTAATGGTACAGTACTGTATATGCATTTCCCCGGGATAGATCCCATGATATTGGCAAGTTTTATAGTATTGTTTTTATAGTATTTTATATTATTTTATAATGTGTTGTTTTAAATAAGATGCACTCGAAGACTTTAAGAGAAAGGATAAACTGTTTTAGATCATTCTGTGCACTCTCCTCAAAGATAAAAGACAGCAATTGAGTTCTAATGAAAGTATTGATCGGATCTCTCCCAAACCATTAAGGTAGATTGGGTTTGGTTGGTAGACAGTTGAAACTCCTGGTTTTTCATTTCAGACTGTTTTAAAATAGGAATTTTTATCTAGCAGTACAGAGTATTTTAACTTGTCATTATATATCTTTTATATATGGTTGATAATGTTTAATGTAAACTAAACTGTATTTTTGCTTCTTCAGAGAGATCATCATGCTACAGGCAAAGTAATACGTATGTAGTAGTCTTTGTTGCACATAGATCTCAGCTTCTAACTATTATTGCAAAACAATAATCCTATTAGAGTAGCTCCATCTTTTATTCATGTGGCAGTGTGTACACACTTAACAAATCAGGAACATGATTCAACATGAAATTGTTTGTTCAGACAGTTTTGTTATTGTTGGTTTAATTTAATGTAGATTCGAAGTGATTTCTCCATTATGTAGAATCTTTTACTCAAACAGCCCATATTCTTAAAATCTGTTTTAATTTTGTTTTACACTGTGGTTACACAGTGAAGTGCAATGTTAAAGACATAATAAATATAGAACTGATTGGTTTACAGTCTGCTTGCATTGCCATGGATTGGACAGAACACCACATAAAGATGTGGACCAAAAGGATTGGTTATTGGAACACATTGAACAGATTCATCCAAAATGCCTTGATACAGAAATGTTTATTTCTTTTTTTTTTATATATAGTTTTATAGCCTGTTTTGTGCCAGTGCTCAAGAATCAATGTAAAGATAAAGTTAAAGCATTCAGTGCACTCATGTAACTAGAACACCTTATATGCAGGAAATCTGCTTCTCTTTATAAAAAGAAGTGGCTTGACACAGCCAGACCGTTAATGTGTGTCCGTCTGTGGTTATTTAACGTGTGATTTCGCTGGGTTTACTGCTGTTATAAATATGTGTCACGCCATTAAGTCCGACTGGTTGTTCAGAAATGACCCATGAAAACTAAAAGTGTGTGACTCAAGTGTTACCACATTATGTGCAGAATAGATTTTGTATTTAAAAGTCAAACTCCACAGACTGTCTGATTCAGTGTGCAGTGTGTGTGGTGCTTCACTGCAGCTAAACATGTCTGCAAATGCATTTCTGTCATTTAGTCATAGTTATAGATGTATGTTTTCAGCCATTATTGCAAATAAAGAACATAGTAATTTCTGGTATATATATATATATATATATATATATATATATAATTTTTTGTGGTGGGGCCAGTAGAAAAAACTTCTTATTGTTGGTTTGTGCCATATAATTTCATTGATATAATAATAGTGCATTAAACATCAAACAGACTCTGTGATTGTGTCCTGTCGCGCAGCAGTTTTGTATTTAGTGTTGACTGACAAATTGCCTGTTGCTGGAACCTTAGGTTAAAACACGACATTACAGCATGTGGTATCTCTCTTTGTCGACGCATAAGATTAATAGAAAATCCAAAGCTTTGATTTGAGCTGCAAAGAACTGTCAGAAGAATGATAATTCTTTATCCTTACATGTGTATCCTTTGTGTTATATTATTATTCAATCCACAAGTAGATGGTCTTGAATTTCAGAAAGAACATGTTTTGGTAATCAGGTGGTAGTTATTGTACACAACAATTTTAAAAAAAATATTTTTATACTCTTTTTTTGATAGATTTTTATTGATATCTGGATGGATTGTAAACACCAGTTTTCGTTGTGAAAAGATGTTAGACACACTCATATGTTTTATATTGTGGGGTCAAAAATTATTTTGTAATTCAACAAGTGGTAGTTCAACAGGCAGTGTGCAAACACACAGACACAATTTGTGAGGCGTGTAAACTTTGGTGTTCCCACTGTCAGCTGCTCCACATGGTAGGTGACAGAGGCAGGCAAGGAGGAGCGTTTTGTAATTAAATCGATATGACAGGAAGCCACAGAAGAGAAGGTCAAAGGAACTCAAAGGTCTGTGCGGGGTTCTGGAGAAAATGAATATGAGAGAGTTTAACAAAAACAGAATTTAACAAAAACGGCTACATTCACACAGTTAATTTTAATAGTTGAAAGTCGTATTTACTAACAGAAATCGAATCTGTCTGTATGAAAGAGTAAGTGAAGTCAGTCGTGAATGATGTCTGTAACTGTAGTGACAGTAACTGTAGATATTTAAGATGACACCCCGAAAGTCTTCTAAATAATTTTGCTTACAATGTTGTTTTATAAAGTACAATGGAGCCACTTGAATCACTTGAGCCACTTATGACTTCTCACTTAAAGGCTGTAGCAAATGTATAAATGGCTTACATAACAGTTTATTCTGTCATAACACACTTTTTTGATTACCGTAAAATAGAGAAAGATGGCTTTTTCGATGTGGTAATGACATACAGTGTACTGTACCAGCAGGGGCATGCTAAGCAGCCATACCCTGACCCTTGCGGGCATGCTGTAATCTGCTGCTATGTGAACAAAAACGAAATAGAACATAGACATTCAAAAAAAGTGAATGAATAAGATAAAATAAATTAGAGAAAATAAAAATTCAGAAGATAATTGTGATAATAAGATAATAAGTGATTTGACAGAGAAAACATTGTTATCATTTAACACTTAAAAGGTGAGAGAAAGAAAGAAAAACAGCTGGGGAAAAACAGGCCCTCTTTTTTTGTTTTTGCCATCTGTTTAATTTTCTGCCTCAGAAATCTGGAGAAGCGCTCGCTACATTTCAAACACTGCCATCCGCAGTCTCTCAAGTGCGCCTCTGTGAACTGATGTTTTAGTATGCGGATGGAGATGCGGTCGTCCTCCACCCTTCAGAAGTGGAGCGCATTGAGCATTCGTCTTTAAATAATGGTGCTAAGACCCCGCTGAGTTCTGCACTGCATGAAGCACAAGATCAGAGCAATGAGAAAGTGATATCACAATATGACTTGTTCTGTACTGTCTAAACACTTATTCATTTAATTTTCATAACCATCTTTAAATATTAGTTTTTCACTTCCTCGTTTTTGCCTTTTTATTGCTCTTGATCTCGTTGTCTTTTATTTCTTCATTCCTCTTTTCTTTAAAGTGTTAATTCTTTTATCAGGTCTCTTTCCTAATTAACTGCAATCTTGGTTTAATTGCGCACGTATGACTTTAAAGCAAAAGTGTGTATTTTATGCCACACTAGTGACATCAAAGATAATTGTCAAATGTACTAAGACCAAACATAATTCTGCCATTGGTCGGACAAACAGATCACCCCAAACAAATGCCACTGGTGAATTCAATATTTCTTAACCTTTAAATGGCTGATTTCTTGTTGTCATGCATAATAATTTAGGTCAGGAGTATTTTTACAGTAAAAAATTTACACACTTCGACTTTCATATGATTTTTGTGTGTGTTTGCGAGCTGCAGTCACAAACACAAACATGCCAAGATGAGGAGGAATGGTCAAAGTGACATCATGAATCCTGTTTTCTGCTGTTTGTACTGTTTGTCAGGCTCTTGCATAAGCTACAGTTCTTTCATGTCGTTGTGGAGATGGTCCCCTACAGCAGTGTTTTTGTTTTTGTGAGGTTAATCTGACTGTATGACTGCACTGATGATCATGATGTCATGTTTGTTCCATTACTGCTGCTGTTGCCCTACACCTCTGTGAGAGACTAAAGTGAGCAGGACCTGGAAGATGCTCTCTGCTGATTTGTCGCTGCAAATTTGCTCTTGCTTTAAAGCTAGGCAAACATTAGGAAGTAGTCATTTAGATGATGCTGCTAGATGATGCTTTTATTCAAAGTAACCAAAATCCTTGTGTGGCATTGTGCGGTTTAGAGTCTTTCTGTAAAGCGCAATGGTAATTGCTCGCCTGAAGTGTTCAAACCCTTCCTCAAATGGTGTTTTTGGTGATTTTGTTTTTTTTTTGCAAGTAACGTCATAGTAAATAATCTCATTCTGTTACAAACTAAAATACTGTTTAATTTACACAACAATTGTTACTTGTTCTCTGACATTTAAAAAAAATAATATTTATTTATTTTGATGTTTAATGCTAAATAATAATATCAGACAAATTAGAGGATTCATCTGTATTTAGACATGTTTTGTTAACAGAAATTGTTTCACAAAAATTTGTTTCAGAAATTGCAGACAGAAAATAAAAGCTTTTTTAATTTTTAACACCTTTACTAATTTTTATTGGAGAAACAAAATTGTTTAAAAATTTTTTAACAAAAAGGATTTTATTTTGTACAGTATTGATAGAAATTATCTTTTGTTTTGTAGGCCAGATACATATCCACAATGTTCCAACTGCTTTGCAGGTCATGTTCAGAATAAGTGCCAAATCCTTTACAGATCAGCTGGTCCAGTCATTCAGGGCAGCTGCTTTAGACCCGAAACACTTAAAAAAGATCCTGTAAGAAAAAAGGAAATATAGCATTAAACCTTTTCAGCATTATTTTCTTTATATTGACACACAATCTGGGAAGATGGAGGATATTGGCTTTCCTTCTTTTCAAAAGCAATGAAGACAGACAGATTGAAGAGCTGTGGAGCTGTGGAGCATGATCTGGAGGGTGTAGAAGCGAGAGATCAGCAGGCGGTCTCTGGGATTCATCTGACCACAGGAACATGGCACAGATATGCCTGTCACATGACAGAGAGAGAAGGATAGATTAGAAAGAGTGAGGGAGTGAGTGATCGCAGAATGGCAGTACATTGTCAGCTTTATGAATTCAAACACATTAAACATTTACAGAACAACCACATACATCTAGTATTTAAAAAAAGATTTATGAAGATCATATATGGTTAAAGTTAAGAGAATTATTCACATTAAGTGTAGGATTTTATCCGTCACATCAGACTGGAAATACTAGCACTGTGTGTTCTTACCAGAGACAATTTGACAAGATTTCAGCGACAAGCAACTGAAATGGGAAATGCTGCACAATCATTCTCTCCACATCCATATTTAATATACATGAGGTACATGATCAAATGGGTTTTCTGTGTGAGTGAACTGCTATGACACACTGACAAGACACTATGTCGGTCTCTCTCTTGTTTTATTTCTGCTGCGTCACATGGGCAGCTCCACCCACAAGAAAATCTCATTGGCCCTTATCGGCTGTGTATTATTGCATTACATTACACAGCACATTCAACTTCGCTATTAAGAGACAAATAATTTGTCACTGGCAACTTTTTAGTAAGACACAGTTTTACAGTATTTTTACCATGTGTATGTTGCATGTCAACTTTTTGTGTGTATGATATGTGATTTTGTCTTTTAACTGAGCTGTGAGATTATGTAAGCTGACCTATCTTTCCCATAATCAGATCAGTGCACTCGGAAATAATCCAGAAACAACTGAGAAATACGGCTGAATTCAGTCAGTCAGAAAGAAAAAGGGAAAAAATGGGAAATCACTATAGCCGCCTGTGGAGATATGCTGAGATTGAGAGAGAGTACTGTAGTTCAGGCCTCAGGATGTCTGCGTTCATCTGGGATGCATATTTCATGCTTTGTCAAGCTGTTTACGGCTGCTTGTGGCCACCCCCACCTCACTTTTTCTTTATCTTTTTCTCTCTCCCTCTCTGTTCTCATAAAATCACATTCTTATTCTTTGTTTAATGAGAATATGAGGAAAAGTCTTCACGGTCACACATTTTGGCCTTTATCTTTTCTCATTTCACACCAACACATTGTATTTCTGTTTTTTTCCCAGAATTAAAGTGGTATTTGTTTACTCTATTCAAGTGTAAGGCAAAATGTTTTATAAATTTGGGGACAGCTGAGAGTATTTCTGGATAGACATAAATTAAAGTACAGAAACACAGACTGTTTACTTGGCCATAGTTCGTTGTTGTTGCTGCTGTATCTTCAGTTCTGAAAATAGAAGTATTGTTTAGGCATAGACTATATATTTAAGTTCATAAATATAGTTTTTGTAGTATTGTGCTTTTATCACTAATAATATATTATATCATAATACTAATAATGTCTGTGGAATATTTCTGGAATGACCTCATTTAGACAGCAAAGTTTGTGTGGCCATAATGATTGTAATCCCTTACTAGACATACATCTACATTTCTCCATCTGGTATAAGTATGAAGCATGCATTAAATCATTGAGGTGTAGATACAGCAGGGTTTCCTAGGGCATGACTCATGCTGTTCCATGTCAAGTGACTGTGAAAAGGGCAAAGGTCAAATTATGATTTTTAGTGTTTTACATTTTCATCAGACAGCAGTCATTAGTGAACAGGGTGAATCAGTGTAATTGAATGACCTATGAATTCATGCCAATCAATATCTTTAACATTGTAAATTATTATCACAGCAAAGGAAAGCCACTTAGCAGTGCGCCATTTCCCTTATTTTCCCATAGCTTATTTTATATAGTCAGCTCATCATTCACTGAGTCATCAAATGTGTTTTGACTCAGGTCCACTGAACTATTAGTCATCCCAGGCTTACCTAATAAAGTCATTTGTTGAGGAGTGAGGTCATGCAAAATAGGTTGTTAGGAGAGCTACAGGGACGATGCAAATGCTCTCCTGTTTTTCAATCCAGTACAAAGTAGTAATCCGGGAAACAAAAGCTCAATACAGCCACCAACCTCCTTCACTCCTGCTTTATGTAGAGGCCCCAAATGTGCTGCACTAATAAGCAGAAAGGCTCTCTGGCCCTTGTCTTCATAAAGAGACAGTCCAAACAAGAGGGCAGTCAGTACAGAGTATGGAGCTCTTAATGAAACGGCAGAACACGCTCCCCAGACCCTGATATTAATTACCACCTCAGCTATGGGCCTGGGTTTCTCTGTTTCACAAGTGCTCTCACCTCAAGATCAGTCCCAGCGTGTGGCCGCAACGTTACTGAGATCTCATCTCTCTGACTCTGGCTTCTATGAGAGAGATACAGTAATAAAGTCATAAAGACACAAGATTCTGTTCAATATACCTACACAGCTTCTGACATGCAAGACATATAATGTAGTTTGCATTATAATGTAAATTCAGAGGATATGTGTCTATATTTGACCACATTTAAGTGTATGAATTGGCAGTCACTTTAGAAAAGAACATCAAATCCCCATAGATGTGATACCAAGCCTTGATAGTAATTATCATTATTATCACCATGGTTACATTCATTACGCAAGGCTAATGTAAGTTAGGCAAGCAGATTGATCTAATCATATAGACAGGCTGATATATTTGTGGCTGGTAAATATACCCACCCTTAGTAGGTGTGGCATGCAAGCGGTGGGGACATGCCAGTAAATAGTCATCTATCCCACTGACCTGTTCGAACATAATCTCTACATCTATATTTACATTTATGCATTTGGCAAGCGATTTTATCCAAAGCGACTTACAGTGCATTATACTATACATTTATTTGAGTATGTGCAATCCCTGGGATGGAACCCATGGAATTGCCAGCAGCTTACCAACTGAGCTATACTCTGTTCATTTTTCTATGAGTAAAGTATTCAGCTGCAGGAGAGCATTTGGCATTTCTCATTAATATTCTGTGCTGCATAAATGCTTCATATGTAAAAGGCCATGCCTCAGACATGAGCTACATATGAATCTGTGCCATGAAGAAAGAGAGGTGTGGGAGGACACAGCTGGAAGAAGACAGAAAGTGTCTGTCCTGTGATCAGAGGCAGCTTATCAAAGATTCCCTCACCAACACAGCGCTTTGATGATTGCTCGCATGTCAGAAACAAACTCTGAGCATGATGATCATCTTTTTTTATCTGCTGTCTCTGGCCTCATTACTGTCATACTGCTCTTGGTCAGCACTGGGGGATAGGGAGAAGGGGTAGACAAGAGATGGAGAGCAAAAATGAAAACATTTTGATCTATAATTTATTTCCAAGCTTCACGCATCTCCTGAAATATCTGCAGAAAAGGGGTGGCTTATGATCATTATTTCAGCTCTTATTTTCTCATGAGAATGTTATTACAGTCTTGCATGCTGATATTAGCTTAGCCTGAAGTTATCTTTGGCTGATTTTAGTGGTGTTTGGCTGGCATCATTATTACTGTAATATTCTTTTTACTGATGGATAGAAATTTATACAAACCATTAACTGTTAAAGGTATAGATCACACATAAATATATGTTTTATCATTATTTATTCACCTGTGTACGACACCTATGTGAAAGATATTTTGTGAAATGTCTTAGTGGCTTTGTGTCTATATAATGGAAGGCAATAGGGGGTCAGTGTTGTTTGCTTACAAACATTCTTCAGAATATCTTCTTTTGGGCTCTGCAGAAGAAAGATAATCATGTATGTTTATAATGACATGAGGGTAAGTAAATGATAAAAGGATTTTTTTGTGGGTGTTCTGTTCATTTAGGTCATCATCTGCACAGGATGTCATCACAAACTGTAGGAATGTCCTGGCGCTCTGGCTAGTTTTTCAAAGGCATCATATTTTTTCTTCTGACACTAATAATGATAAATCTAAAGGTTTTAAATCAGGTAGTTTAACCCTAGTCTTTTTCAGTCTTTTACTTTAGTTCCACACATCCTGTTTATGGAGATTTTCTGTACTAATAGGCGTTAGCTGGTGCCTCTTGTCAGGTGAGGATGTGTTTGAATCTATTTAGATGTGAGTGCTTGTTCTGGATCAGTACAGTCCCAGGTGAGTATGATGCCCGTCATACCCTGAGGCTCCTGACTTAGTCATAATGGCTACAGTAGGCCTGGGACAGTAGACAGTGAATAATATTTAACTTACACCAAATCATCTTACTCTCAGGAGGGCAGAAAAACCTATACAATCTAGGTTATTATTCTTCCACAAGTGTAATGTCAGCATTTTGAGTTTGTGGTTCTTTGGTCCCTACGTTTGTTGGCAAAAAACTGTTTTAGAGATTTGGAGATTTAGCTATCCCATGGTGAGCAACAAAAATTGTGCACTTATTCTGTTCTGCGTCTTGTGTACGCACACACACAAAGATATTTGTTTTTCACTCATTTCTGCTTGTTAGATGAAATGAGTTTTGCACACCAGAGAATTCTATGTAATTGTCTAACTTGACTTTACACACAAAAGACCTGTGTGTGCATATGTTTGTGTGTCTTGGGTACAGTATATGTGTGTAGTAATTCTTAATGGTACACCCAGAAGAAAACAGTGGTAAAATATTTTTTTGCAGTCCTTCCTTGGGACAATAATAATAGTAAGCAATGTTGTTTTTTCTACCAAACTTTTTTTAAATATCCAAAAGTAGACAATACCATTGGATCACAGTAAAACAGCTCATACAGTATGTGTCTTAGTATGTAACCATAGCTTCAGCCAAAATACTATATAGGCCTGTTGTGTTATTTGGTATGTTGTTGATCTTATCTGTTTACTAAAGACCTCTCAAGAAATATGCTTGCCTTCAACAGGTTTATGTAAATGATCTTACACGCTATGACCAGTTTCACTGCTGCTTTCATCCTGAAATGATGCTTGTAAAAATATGTATTTGGAAAACTGCTGTGATTTGTGTGTATGCGTGAAATGGTTTGATCAGGATGAGGTGTAGTACAAAGGTTTAGTAAAAATAACAGGCTATCATAACAAACAAAATCTCTGTTAAAAGTATGCAGACCGAGAAAGATTAGCATTATCAAGTAGAGAGAATAAGAGGCCCAAATACTAAATGAAAGAGAGACAGAATGAGAGAGAGAGCATTAGAGTGAGTTATAGGGAGTTATTCTCAGTGATAAATCAAATAGATGCTTGTGTGAATGTGACCAAAGGATTGAGTGCTCTTTAATATCTAGCGCTGTGTTTGGAAACCCTCCAGCTGGGTGCTCTGTGTCCTCTCATACAAACTCTCATAGTGTGCTGTACATGCTGAATACACACATGCTGACACACGCTGCATGTGTGCAAGGACGTAGATCTGATCTTTGCTTAAAAATCCTATTTTAGGAAACCAGTGTCATTCCATTAAGCTGTTTTGGCTTCCCTTTTAATGTCTTAAGACATCAAGAAAGGAAACAAGTAAAACTTTGATTTAATTAAATGAGTTTAAATGTAGAATTCAACATCTTTAATATAAAGTCTAGCCAGTCTAAAGGCTGCTGCTTTGTGGTTTCTGTGTTTTTATTACTGCCAGCATATGATAGCTACAAGTAAACACTTTATAGTTTATCTGAATAGGTTAATTTAAAGTCGGTAAAATTGTGTAAAATCCTGCAAATTACTGCTGCACATTTTACTGTATCTTCTCTAAGTTCATTTTCTCACATTTATTGTCTCTAGCAAGACCCATTCCTAGTTTTTCTTGACAGAGTCACTTGTGTTTACACTTTGCATCTGTCTCTAAATAAAGGATGTGGGAATTTTTTTCCACAATCCATATAAACCTTTCAGGGCCTAAATTCTCATACATTCTGCTACTAAAAAGTCTCCTTCAGCAGGAATAGAATCAACAGTACAAACATCTTCACTTGATCTGTAGTTTGTTATTTATTCTGAGCCTGAATACATGTTCCCCAGACATCATATATGTTTAGTCCTGTGAGCCGGAGTCTTCTCACCTCTCCTGTGGTTCGTAACCCTGCCAAACAGTTTGGAAAGCTACTGTACAATTCGTTACCACTGTCTTACCTTTCTCTCACTGGCATTCTCTCCCCAGAGCTGCAGTGCTATGATAAAAACACGCTGAGCAGGAGTTCTAGTAACTCCAGGGTGAATTAAGCATGTTGGTGTGTACGTGTGTGTTAATGGGTATGTGATGCCGACGAATTCTCTTCGCTCCACACACTTGTCCATTGAGTTCCCCCATGCTGGCAACCTCAGTTTGTTTTTTCTTTCTTCCTTCAATCAAGAGTCCAAATATCCTTGTAATCCCTCCTTCTCCTTTCCCCTACCTCCCTGGCTGTACCCTCATGTAATTGAAAAATGGCAGGCGAGGAGATTAAGCTAGGTTTATCCCCCTGAGGTGTGTGTTTTATCGCACAGCAGCAAACCGCAATCTCTCCACCCCCGTCCACAGGAAACTTTTACCTTACTCTCTCTCTCTCTCTCTCTCTCTCTCTCTCTCTCTCTCTCTCTCTCTCTCTCTCTCTCTCTCTCTCTCTCTCTCTCTCTCTCTCTCTCTCTCTCTCTCTCTCTCTCTCTCTCTCTCTCTCTCTCTCTCGTGTTCTACTTCTAGATATGTCTTGAGTTGTGAATGTAGGTCTGTTCAATTTTTCACTGATTTTTTTTCTCTGCAAGGTGAAAATCATCTGAAAATTCTGATCGCTTAGAAAAGTTATGGCACACCCCTTCATAGCCAAATGGTTCCAGAAAACATTCAGATCCATTGCACAAAAAGATGCTTACCAAAGTTGGTTCTTGAGTGGTGCTATAGTATCGAGTTTGATGAGATTTCCTAACTTGAGTTTGCGGTGAAGTGTTAGCTCTGATATCTGTGCTGTGATATTTATTGTGAGAGGGCTTACAGTAATCTTAGATGTGTTTAAGTTATTAGTTGTGTTTGCTAAGGTAAGCATCACTAATAATATTGCTCATACTTTGGAACAAACCTCAAATCCTACAGGAGGGGTATTAAACTTTGGTGTGCAAGTCATCCTCCAGAGTTTGAGCTTAAATGTGCATGAATGTTAAATTGTACGGTTTGTTAAGGAAAGGTTTGCAATTACTATTCCAAGCTATGAAATATTTTTTTGCCTGGCGAAAGCAAGGAAAAAATCCCAGAAAGGATCATAGGAGGGACGTAAGCCATATCCAGGGACCAGATTGTTACAGAGACATAAGGTTGAAGATAGTTTGACTTAGGCTATTAAACAATTACTGTCCTGGCAACCACCCAGAGCACCCTGTAAGAACATGACAAGTATTGCTTTTGATGTATCATAATTACACAAAAAATATATAGGAGCATATCCTTTAAGCAACAACCTGGCAACCGCCCAGAACACCCCAGCATCCACCATTGACATCTTCTTCAGTAAATGTAAAAATCTATCCTAAAGTAAAAGTGAAGCATTAACATGGTTTACCATGGGGACTTACATTTGACACGCAGGAATCTTTGTTGTGAAAGAACGTTTGAAACATTTATTTGTTGAATTTTAAAATTGAGGATATTGGGTTAAATGTTACATTTCAGAAACTTTGAAAGAAGAAACATTAAAGAGTCAAACAAGCATAAGAGGATTTTCATTATAATCACAAAGGAATGCTGGTGAAACATGCCAGGTAACCATTTATTGTGCATTTTGTGTTGAGTCATTTTGTCTTGTTTAAACATTGTATCTTGGCTTAAAGACAATAGGAAATGTTTTTTCTTTGTGCAAGCTTTGTACTTGTTAAAATGTGAATTCAATATGTTCCCAATCATTTACTTATGTGGCTTACATATGCATTTACTTATGCCTTGGGGTCGTGACTCTGTCATGGGTTATTCTGTCATAAAACCGGCTGTCTGTACATTATCCCTAAAACAACAGTCTGCTGGATTAAACTCTCAGAATGAAATATTTCAGAGCGCCGTCTAATATGTCATGGTTTAGTCTATTCTGACAGGCTTTTCCTGTGATTGTAAAGCCTGTTTCTTCAAGCATTTGAATGACCGCAGCTTGCATTTCTTCTCAAGCAGCGTGGGAATCAGATGCCACGCCCAAGTTTATTTTATTACACTTCAGATGATGCACCAGAAGGCAGTTTTGCTACTAAAAGAGAGAGAGCAATGGAAGAAATAATTATATAACGACTGTTAGTAAATCTCTTGTCATCTTTTTATAGCCAATTGCACCACTGTTTTTACATTTTTTATTATATAATTTACATAATATAATTGATAACTATCAATCGCCCCACCACAGGCCCTCCCCTCTCATTACAATGACTTACAAATGAGCTTACAAAACAAAAGATACATGTGTCCATTAAAGGATTGCCGCATACATTTGTTCAACATGGGCAACATAAAAGCATTAAGGGGTTCAATAGCTGTAGCTTATGCAAGCTAGCAGATGCCTTAACCCAGTGACTAAATTATAGTGAATTCATACTGTCACTGTTAATGGCTCTGACAGTGAGCTCCGTGGTGGTGCTGGATGGGCTTGAGGGGGCAGTTTGTAGGGGGTGGGCTGTTTGCAGAATGGATGTCAGTTTCTGGCATGCACAAGACTGTTTATTAGGCAGGTTGGTAAGAACACTCTGTTCTGGCGTAGCTCACTGTGGATTTCTTATAAAATGTCCTCTGTGTATTTGGTGTGGTGTACGTTAAGAGCAGGAATGATGTTTGGTTAATCTTGTTTTTTCATGTGGAGGAGATCGTAGAGTTAAAAAGCAGAAGGGGCTTTTGTTAGTGAACAGCTTGTGTCTACTCTTACTGTAGAAAGAGAGAGAGAGCTTATCTGATGGTTTAAGATGTGGGTGGTATATTCCCAGGGATAGACGCACACACACAGAAGTGTGATTAAGTACGCTGCAGTACCGAGGCAGGCGGTTTGTCACTGATTACCATCAGATCAATGTGTTTGTGGGGTCTGTTTTGCAGGGGAAATAAGATATGTGATATTAGCACAATAAGATATGCGATAGAGTGTGCATGTTTGTGTGCGTGAGCTTTTATGCACCGCATGTGCGTGTTTCTGCTTAATTTGTTTGTTAGATAGACTACGAGCAACCACTGTGGCAGATCTCGCAGCAAAGCAATCACTCACAATACAAACCTTTAAGGCTTTATGTGTTTTGAAACCCAAACAGCAAAAGGAAGCATGAAGCTGTTTATGCGTTTCGGAAAGGTCTCGCTTTATCCTTCACCTCAATCATGACAAACTCTATTCACATGACCTGCATTGCTCTGCCCACAAAGTCATTTAAACTCTTATGTTGGGTGTTAAACCGATTCCTGGCTGATGATAAACTTAATGTCAGTCTGGGTTTTATTGCAGATGTTGTTCCATCTTTTAATGTCAGAGCTGGTCATGGGGCTGTGCGCCTCATATCGCAGCTTCCAAACTCATTCAGGAAGCGATGTTTAAAGTGACCCTGACATTATTTTGCAGCTGTCTGTTTCAGCAGATGACAAGCCATGTTGACCTTTTCACTCTGTGTGAAAAACAAACTTTAATGACAATGTATAAAAGTAGTGTTTCATAGATCAAAGATCACGTTTTTAAGTTTAATTCCATCTTACAATCTAGCTACTTGGTTCAGAATAGTCTGTTTAAGGGAATAATGAGAACAAGGACTTTGGTTCTTGGGAATGTGTCTGGTGCAGATTGTAAAATTAACTTCATATATGCCCAATCACAAAAAAGACAATAACTATAGCTATAATATTTGAAAAGTCTTTCTAATAACAATTAAAAAATAATTATTATTTTGTTTTAATTTAATAAAAATGAAATTGACAGCCATCAATTACATTCAAATTTGAGTTCACACATAAAACCAGTGTAAACTTGAATAAAAATAACATTATTTACATTGTAATGGTAGAGTGCATGTCCAAGTCCAAGATTAACATCAGGTAAATTGAGAAAATGTACCTGTATTTCCTTTTGGCTATGAAACTTTGTATTATAAAAATAATTATTATATGACTTTATTGCTTTATATGACATAATTCAATTTTTGCTTTTGTTTGTGACAAACATCATTGCGAGTCATTGTGTCACTCGCAAAATCGTATTTTATGTGGCCTGAGTCAGTTTCTGTCTCCCGACTGTCTTACCACAGTGTGAAAAAACAATTTTTCTGTTTTTCCCCATGTTTTAGTTTTGTTTTCTTAATGATAGGAATTACAGTATATTTATGCATTTGGCAAACTTACAGTGCACTTTATTATAAATTTTTTATGAGAATGTGCAGAACCCTTGGGATTGAACCCATGAGCTTGGTGTTACTAGCACCATGCTCTTAACAACTAAGCTATAGAAAATTAAAAATTAACATCATGTTGTGGTTCCCAGCACACCAACTGGTGATATCCTGGGTATGTTTTATTTATTAGTTAAAGTTGACTTTCATACATACTCTGTCTGCACTTAGTCTGTTAATTTTAAACCTTGGTCTTGTGCCTTTTTGATGGAGATCAATGATGCGTCGTTTTTTGACATGGTCCAAGATACATACTAGCTTCTTCTGTTCCCTGTTGTGCAGGTTATGCAGGTTTTAGATATTTAGGCCTGTTGTTGAGATGCACTTTTCAGCCCTGTGTGTGTGTGTGTGTGTGTGTGTGTGTGTGTATGCATGCATGTGATCATCTAATACTATTAGCTCTCAGCAGGCCAAATCAGGACAACTGAAATGCTGCCGTTCTTTACTGTAATCATCAAAAATCACTTCAGAGGCTGAATTCTCATTTTCTAGGCCAGTCATGTTAGTGTAGGCATTGGTTTCTATAATTCAGCTTTTAACTATAAATATGCACAATGCCAACATCGAGATCACAACAGCCTGTTGTCATTACATGTGCTGAATGACTTGAGCCATGTTACTCACCGCTCATCTGCTCTCTTTTCCTCTTTTAGCTTTTAGACTCTATCTTTTCTTCTTATCTTCCTTTTTTACTCTGCCCTCTTTTCCTGTCCTCTCTCTGACACATTCTTCTTTGGCCTACTTACAGGGGAGACAGAAAGACAGGATTCACAAGTAATCAAAAGCTTTTATTTTCTACCAGTGATGATAACAAATCATGTGTTACAAAAGACAGAGGATGTGCCGTTTTGCTCACATTTAATGATAAGGAGAATAACTGATGGATGCGTGAATGACTATGCTTGTGGATAATTAATAAGGTGCTATGGTGTATAAACACTGACAGATTGTCAATAGAAATAAGGTGCGGTTTAAAAGACTTTGTTTGAGGTTTTACTAAAGATTCCCGTTATTAAACTGTATTAAGTTCCATTATATTCTCATGTTCTGTTCTGTTTTCCCTTTCTTTTCTTGTTATTCTCATGTACGCCTGAAGATAAGAAGTGCCCTAGTTTGTTAGCAGGTTTCTACCATCAGCCCTGAATAAAACCAGCAACACAATTCAGTGAAATGAGTCTATGCAGCACATAGCAAGCTGTTTTCATGCAAGTTGAATTAAGCTCAGATTCAGCTCACTAGGTTCTAAGCTCAGATATATTCTAGATGCAGATTCATTTTGATGCTCTGTATTCCTGCGTAATGTTTTTGAGAGGTGCCTCACATACAAATGGGTAAGTTTCTGCTACTAATAAAAAGATCTGGATATTGAATGTTGTGTACATAGAAACTTTAGATTGGACTTCTTCAACAGGGGGTCTACAAACCGCCTGTGGTTGTGCTGCAGGGGGTCTGCCAGTTATTGTATGGTTTCAAACTAATTGTTTATAAAAAATATGTATTAAACAAAAATACAATATTAAGGTAGCTGTAACCAAATTTAAACATTAATCTCAGATAAATGTTTAATTGTTGAATTAAATGTAACCCTGCCTGTAAAAACCCAGCTGAAGTCATTTTTTATTTTCTACATAAAATCATCCTACATAATGAAAAGAACGTTCTGTGAAAATGACCCTTGATATCTTTAATATTGAATGACATGTCAAAATTAAAATTATAGTGTTATTTATAGGTGAATCAAACTTTGATACTTGTTATCTCATAATTTGATTTTGAGACTTTAGCCTGGTTTTCGCAGGGTCACAAATGTTAAATTATTAAGCACTGAAGTCATTACAGACCTACATGACTTTAAGTAAGGAAACAGCTTTCAAATTAATCTTTGTTACAGTAAATTTCTCTCTCCATATTCCACAAAAGGAGAGAACTGATACAAGGGTAAAAAAGTAATGATGGACCCTGTTATTTTGTAAAGAAATTAAGATACGAAATGAAAATAAATGTACTGCATATATAAATTATAGCTCAAGCAAAATAAATATGAAATAAATAAGGACTTGACATAATTGCAATTTTGAGTAAGCTATCCCTATAAAAAGAAAAAAGACAATTTTAGGCACAATTATATGATTATGTGACACAATAATGACTATAACTCTTTTAATGGCTTTGCGATGTAATCATTATCGAGGTGTTAATGTGGTACTGTATTGAGGATATGATTGGTCAGGTATAAATGCAGCAGTTTTAAACAGTATGTACTGTAACAGAGGCTATTGCTCCATCGCTTTATCTATCAGTGGTCTTTGGCCTGAAGAAGAGACTTGCTTTCAAGACCACATCGCCTTGGCTTTTCTTTTCGGTAAACTTAGTTCAGATTTTTCATGATGCTTTGATCCAATAAGGTTGGGGATACCTTTGGCTTCAGCTTTGTTGTTCTGATTGGTGAGCATGGCCTCAGAATGGTGTGGACCATTTCCCTGCCTGTCATCCCCAGTGAGACAGAAAATACTGCTTACAGACTTCTTATTCCCCACCCACCCACACATACACTACAAATCTCTCTCACTCTCTCACTTTCTCTCTCTCACTCTCTCTCTCTCTCTCTCTCTCTCTCTCTCTCTCTCTCTCTCTCTCACTCACACACACACACACACACACACACACACACACACACACACACTCTCTCTCTTTTAATCATTTGCTTTCTCCTCACTCTGTACTTTAATCACTCTCTATTGCTTTCTCTCTCACTCTTGACTCTTACTGTTCAAGACCAGATGGCTCACACTGCACCTGATTCCTTTACTTCCTCTAAAAGTCAGATCGGTCTGAGCTTTAAACACTTCTAGTAAATTGATTTATTTCCTGAGAAGCTTCTGTTATTGCTGTTTTTGGTTTCATTTAGTTTACAGCCAAATTTAAAATCTTAAAGAACATGAGTATTCTGGAAATAATTCAGCCTTTTTTATTTATTTGCTGATGAGCTTGTCAGGGTCCTGATCAACCTGTAATGTTTCATTCTGCAGCTGATGAACGGCTGACCATATTATCCTTCACATATTGACTTAAAGTGCCCAAAAAGCCAATATCACTCAAAATATCACTCAAGGATTAAATGTTTGTTTTCCGTCCTGCCCTGGTCTTTTTAATTACTGAATTTCATTGTTTTCAATACACCATTAGTAATTCTGCTCTGGCTATCAGGCTGTCCACACTGCAGAAATATTCACTTAAGCATTGGGCTACTCAGTGCACACTCACTTGCTGTGGCAGGCAGACAGATTAGTGAGGTATTTCCCACTGTGCTTGTATGCCTTTGGCTTGGCCCTCCCTGGCAGGTAGCAGCATGTGTGCACGTGTATGTGTGTGTAAGTGCTGGGGGCGCTGTATGTAGGTCTATGTGTAGGTCTTAGTGGCGAATAGCGCGCTGGGACCCGCCCACTAATAGCCTTCGATCCATCTCAGTCAGCACGCATCTCTCAGCGCTCCCTCTGGAACACTGCCTTTCTGATACACCACTGAAAAGAGAATTAATAGGAGCCATCATTATCAGAGGATGCTGTGGTCCTTCGAGGGAGAGAGAGGAGAATGGAGAAGAAAATGATAGAGACTTAGGAAGAAGAAGAGGGTTCTAAAGATGTCAAGCTGATTGACAGAGAAAGAAGTGAATGGTGATGCAGAGAATGTTTACAGAAAAGACACATCTGAGTATCTGTCTGTGTTTATGCATACTATACAAAAAACAGTCACACACAAAAATATGTATTATGTATTTTTTATTTCTGCTGTATTTTATTATATACATATATAATTTTGTATGTGTGTATAAATACATGCATGTTTATTTGTTATTATATATAGTATTATATATAGATGCATATAAACATATATATATATTTGTGCCAGTGAGCACATTTGTATGTTGCTGCACTGCAGTATATTAACTAGAACTAAACGGATGATTTAAATCATGACAAATAGCTGGTATTCCATCATGCTGTACTTCCTCATAGCTTTCCCAATATTTCAGCAGCATGAGGAGAACCTGTCGGCATGTGCGAGAGTGTTGCAGTGAGTGTGTGCGCGCCATCTCATATCTGTGTGCTTCAGTAGACGAGTGCTGTGACTCACCCCTTCATTCCTCATTAACATTCTGGTCAGTAATCACTTAGTGAAGCAGTGGATGATGGGAGGGGGTTCTCTGCACCTTCTTCTATCATTCAAGCTGTTTCTTTCAATCTTTCTCTCTCCCACAATTTAATTTGTATTGCCCAAACTAAAACAAATTTGCTGCAGACAATGGATTAAAGAGAGCGAAAAACAGTCAACGTAAATAATGAAAAAGCACAAAGGAACAATAATTATAAAGAATGATAATAAAATCTGGCTTCCTCTTAACTTCTCAACTTCTCATCGTAATGTGACTTTTAGAAGCATCATCTCATTTTGTTTACCTGTCCATTTAAATGTCCTGCAGTTACTCAGTCCACTCCACCAGGAGAACACAGTTATTAAAATAATAGATAATATTAGATGATTAATCATAATATTAGATGATTAATAGATTCACTGGAACCTTTCAGCAATGCCCTTTATCATGAACCTTAAATGTTAAAGGGATGTTTACCCAAAAATGAATATAAATAAATGAGGGATATTTATCCTTCAGTTGTTTCAAACCTGTATGACTTTTCATTCCATTTTTCAAAGAAAAAGTTTGAAAAGGAAAAAGGTCTCAACTGTTCCCATACATATAATGAAAGTGGATGGGGACCAGCTGTCAAACATGTGATAGCTTTGTATAGGAACATACTAAATTAGGTGTTTTGTTATTTTTGTTTTGTACATTTTGCTATTGAGATCAGAACCATGGACAGCGACATGTGTTGATCATTAGTCAGAATACAGAAGTCTTTCTCTTTGTCTAACCTCTGTTTTACCAACAGAAATGATTAGAGCTTTTTAAAAAGTTTTTATATTGCCATTTTATGTTCCACGACATGAATAATGTTCCACGAAAGAAATAATGTCACACAAAGGACATTGTATTTAGTATTTTGAGTATTATTTTAAAATACACTATCCTTTAAAGTGCCACAGCCCTTATCATACCTTAATACATCTTAATATGTCTCCAGCAGAGCTGGTGTTTGTGATGTCTAAGATGCACAAACTTGCATTTATAGTTTTATCACTTTTATTGCATTGATTCATTGCTTTGAATATTTTTCAATGTATTGAATTTTAAGAACAAATAAGCAGTGTTACAGGTGCGGTTTCTGTATGAAACTTGAAAATAGTTTTTATCATTTCTGTTGGTAAAACAGTGGTTTAGACATAGAGAAAGGCTTCTGTATGCTCACTGTGTAAAGGTCTAAATGTGTTGCTGTCCATGGTCCTGATCTCAATGCAAGTGCTCATTTACACTAAACTTTTCCTGGATCGTCACAGGCTGCTTTTTTAACATACATTCACATAATTGCAGGATATTAACTTACAAGACAATTCCTCTGACAGGCCTCCCTTAAAGACAATGTAGCTGTTATATATTATATGTAATTATCTGTACAGCGTCATGTATGTGGAGCTATTTAAAAGCATGAGCTACAATGGTGTAGAGATACATCAGAGTGCAGTGCCATGCTTGCCAGGATTTTATAGTTATATAAGAGTCTGTAGACTGCATTAAGTAAGGTTTGTATTGGTTTGGATGGCATTATGTGGCACTGTTGTTTGCTTGTTTGCCTAGAAGTCCTGCAGTATATGAGGAGAATTCAGCAGTGAGAAGTTGTCCTGCTCTCTGACAGTGACATATATTGTGCTCTCTTGCAGTAGAGTCTTTAGACAGCCGGGCTGCTCTGTGTCCTAACCCTGTCATACCATTCCACAGCTAACAAGACAGGCCAATACGACCACGCCAGTACATGTGGTGCAAAGCACACACACATTATCCTCTTTGTGAGCACTTTCAGAAACACATAAGCAGATTTATGTTAAACTGCAAGCTGAGCCATTTAGTAGACCTGTGAATCTTCAGAAGCATCTCCTGTGGTCAAAACTGCTCTGTATGCGCCACAAGATTAAACTCTGTGTATTTGTGTTGAAGTTTTACTCTCTTTTTTCCTTTGCTATTTAAACATTTCAAAGTCGAAAATACTTCTGCTAATATTAACTATGTCTTAGCATAGTCACTGCTTAAGGAATAATCTCATTCTGTCTCTTTCAGTTTCTGTCTTATTTGTACAGCATTATGTTCATCATCTCATTACTGCAGTGTTGTCTTAGTGTTTTGTTTTCAAGAGCTGGAATGAGGTATTTTCTGAGTAAGATGTCATCGGGGCTTGCTGGTGTCCACCCACACTGCTGTCTTATATTCTGGTGCATGTTAGACATGTGGAGACTAGCACTCACATTAGCATTATGGCTCAATTTGCCAGTGCGCATGTGCCCAGGCCCATCCTTAGTAGAAAGTCACCATTACAAGTGTGATGTTATTCATAAGTAACTGTAGTAACTGTACTTACTGCCCTAGAAAAGGATTTGTGAATGTTACAATGTAAAAAAAATAGCTGTCAGTCTTCCCCTTAGGCACTGAGGGATAAATTATGTAGGTTGAACGGCTTGAGTATGAGTTGTAGTCCGTCTGTATTATTTCAGTTCATGAAAGAGTTAAATACTGCCTAAATACTTTTTCTTGTGTGTTAGACACTAAAGGTACAGGGCAGGAGCAAGCGACATATGTTATAAAGTGTAGATGAAGGGCAGAAATGTGTGTTAAATACTCTCTGGTGTGGTTAAATGCAGGATTTGGGACAGTCCTGGCTTCTCTGTGGACACCTGAGACTCTGGGATCTGGGTCACGCAAGTCGGTCTTTTAGCAAGGCATGATGGGACATGTAGCCCTCATTTCTATCCCCTATCTGCTCACTTCCAGCTCTCCCACGAGACAGTGAACACTGCTCCCGTCTGATCCCTGGCGTCTGGATTCCCCTGCCATGCCAGCCTTCTCCACAGATGGGGCTGTCTGCGCAGGATGGGCGTCTGTCCCGTTAATAGCACCTTACTACTAGAGATTGACATGGTTTACTGCTCAGCAGCCTCAGAAATGTTGCATGTGCACGCTGTTTTTTGCACTTGTGTTTAGAGCATTAGGCCGCTTGGTTAGCCATGAATGTCGACTGTGACCACAGATGGCCGAGCACAGAATCTCTGTCACTTTATTTTTGAAGCAGCTTAGCCTAAAGAGATGAATCAGAGCTTTTTTGATGACACCAAAAAGCATCGCTGTGCCAAGCCCCAGATTTGCAGAGACTGTTTTCCTTCCTGTGGCAACAGAGAAAAGCCCACAAGAAGCAGACAGAAAACATCCTGAACTTGCTGAACTGAGCTTAAATGGTAAAAGTGTTTCACATTTGGATGAACACACGCTCGAGGCGGACGAGCCGCTGCTTCTGAGTGTGGGTCTGACTTAAAGGGACAGTTCATCCGAAAATGAAATACCTGACATCATTGACTTACCCCCGATTTAACTCTCTGTGAGTTTGTGTTTGTTAGACAATTCAATCACCATTTGCTTTAATTTGACAGAACCAAAGAGCAGCATTTTCCTCTGGTATTTCACTGATAGGAAGTCATGCAGGTTTGCAACTAATTCAGTGAGTAAATGATGACAAAATTGAACAGTTCATTATAATTTTTCACGAATGCACTCTCCGAAAAACACACACACACAAACCAAAGCCTAGGGGCCAACATAAAACATGGTGTGGTAGACCGTGCAAAATCACAATGTACAGTGATCAATCAGCACTAATTAGAAAAGGGAGCGCAGACCTCCCTGCTGAGGAGAACAGCACTGTGCCTTTCCATATTATCGCAGGAGGATTTTGTGTACTGTATGTGTGCGCAAAGAAACATTACTTGTCAAATTGCTATTGACAAAACCCAAGAAAAGGGTTGTGTCTTGTTTACCAGAGTGTATCTGTTAGCTCTTTCAGTCTTGAACAAAACATACTCCCTACGGAAGGGTTAAACTTTCTTTACACAGCCTGAACTTCACCCACAGATCAAAGCCCGGGCAGCTTTTCTCACTCTCTGTTACTCTCTTACTTTATCTGTTTCTCACTTTGTCTTTGGGGGGCATAGAAGCATTAACTGAGACTCAAAGTCACAGGGTGTTGCTCAGTCTCAGGATCTATAACAGACAAGTCTGTCTAAAAATAGTCCAGCTTTTACATTTATCGGTTGTCTCACAAACTTGTGCATAAACCTGTCAAAATTGACTCACAATAAACTTCTGTCACTTTTTCATGGCATATTTCAGGCCGAAAACCTTCATCTTCGTCACTAGCCACCGGCAATCCACTGCACAGGCAATATTTAATTATTGTCATTCATTTCACCACAAACACATCCCTTTCTGTCTAAATTATTAATGCCTAAATGAATTGCCTAAATTACTGTCACACAATTACACCATGCTATTACCGCTTATGGTTCAGTAAACAGCTGTAAAGGGAATTTCATTTGATGTTTGTGTACATTACGTTTGATGAAAGCATTTCCAGTAATAGTCAAATGATGAAAAACAATATTATAATGGCTTTTGAAACAGATGATTGGGAGTCTGAATTGCAGTTGTGTAGTCATGCTGTACGATAAAGTATGTCAGGTCACGGTAGTCTGCAGTATCCTGCGAAACCGTCTGCACTGTGAATTGATGTGTATCACATCTTTAGTGAATGGAGTGCTAAAGCAACACAGACAGTGTGTGGGTGCAGGTTATTTTGTGTGAATTCCACATTTTTGTGAATTTCCCCATAGCACAGGAATACTAATACTTCACTCACTTAAC
Organism: Beaufortia kweichowensis; assembly: GCA_019155185.1. Classification (NCBI taxonomy): domain Eukaryota; kingdom Metazoa; phylum Chordata; class Actinopteri; order Cypriniformes; family Gastromyzontidae; genus Beaufortia; species Beaufortia kweichowensis. The sequence goes on from CM032804.1 coordinate 7,719,849, forward strand.
AAAGTATGTGTTTCTGTGTAGACTGTCCCTTATGCTGTGTGTGTAAGAGGCGGCCCTAAAGCCCAGCTATGTGTATAGTGATGTTGTGAGAGGCTCCAGCAGCAGGTGTGTTACACAAACATATGCTCCCGGTGGGTTTGTTAGAGGCTTGGCGTAGCTCCTACTGCAGATGTTAAGCTGTATTGGCTGAGCTCTGCTTTACCACTGGCAAACAAACCTGATGAATCACGCCACCTCACACAGGTCTCAAAACACCTCACTGTGCCGCACATTGCTTTAAATTGCCTCACATCATGTTACTCCGCCTCACGTAGATTCAGACTGCCTTGTATTTTCACCACCTGCCTCATGTTGCTTCAGATTGTCCCACTCACATCACCTTACACTGCTTAAAGTAGTAGTTCACCCAAATATGAAAATTCTCTCATAATTTACTCGCCCTCATGCCATCCCAGCTGTATTTGACTTTCTTTTTTCTGTTAAATCAATAATTTTATATCAAAATATCATCTTTATATACAGGGGTCAGAATAGAGACAGACTACAGACAGTTGATAGTTGGTTCTCATTCACTGTATTGCATGAATGGAATGTCATTTAATATAAAGCCTAAAAAGTATTTTCAGCTATTTTAAATGAGAAATTGAAATAATTAAATGACAAAGAATGAATAGAAATAGAAAGAAATATAATGGAATTACTGTTATGCCATTGATAGTGGGAAAATAAAAAGTAAGAGGAAAATGATAAGCGAGTGCTTTAATAAGAATTAATGCGAAACCTAATATACTGCCATTTGAATTCACCAAAACATATGCTCGTTAAATGATCTCTTTATGTGTTTTAAAGAAGTAAAACGTTTATGTAACAACATGAACATGAGGGTAGGAAAACAATGACAGAGTTTTTATTTTTAAGTGTACTATTTCTTTAAGTGTCCACCTCACATTTCTTCAAACCTCATATTGCCTCACATAATCACTTGTTGCTTTGGACTACCTCACATCGTCACTCTGCTTCACGTCGCTTCAAACTGCCTCCTGTCACTTGTCACTGCCTCAGATTGCTTCAAACTGAGTCACATCGTCTCACACTGGCTGACATTGTTCCAAAATAGTAAGTGAGAAAATCGTGACCAGTCCCCCCCTGCATAAGTGTCAACCCTGTCACAGTTACCTGTCAGTAGAGACAATGAGACGATGGCATGTTGGGGTGCTGTCTGTAAAACAGCTGGTCTCGGGGCCGTTCTAGTCAGGAGCAATGAGGACAAGGCTAAAACAGGGTTACAATGTCAACAGCACATCCTCCAATACTCACAGCTCATTCTAGAGACTGTCCTCCTACCAACACTATAGGCCTTAAGAAACATAACTATTGCCAAATCTTTAAATATACCCATATTTTCCTGCCTTCATTCCTCCTCCTCACTTTTTCTCACCTTTTTTTTGCTGTGTTTTGTAGTTTTTGTGCTTGGAAAGTCAAAACACAGCGGAAACATAAAATGCTGCACTTGCCAGGTTGTGTAAGATATCGGGAGGCGTATGTAATTTAACTTTTAATATATATGTTTTATTGTGTTCTCTGGGGATTTGGCCATTGCTACAGCAAAACGATGGTGTTTGTTGTTCTGTGCCTACACAGTACATACATTTTTAAAGACTATCAGTATCTTGTCTTATCAGAGAATATCACATAAAAACATGGCACATATGGTCTCACACACACTAATTTTTACAGTTCCTTGTAGCAAACCACCCACTTATCCCTGTTAGGATTTACTCATAGATTGGGCTGGCAGACGGAAAGATTAAAAGCTGAATATTCTTGAGCACTGCTAATATAATATTTACCTACCTGTACTTAAATTTAGACCCACTCTGTGTACAAAATTGTCATTTAGATTTACAGTAATCTCATCAAAACTAATTAGGTAATGGTGTTGGAGAGACCAATCTGTCATTGGCATTCACAGTGACAGCTCTTTCCAAGTTTAGACCAGGTGCCAATCTGTTGCTCTGACGACTGCATGAGTTAATGAATACAGGAGAGAAACACTTGGTATGCAATCAATATCTCATGGTGTAAGGGTATTAAGTCACAAAATAAACAAGCAATTTCTATCCTACTGAGGTGTTATGGTATAGGTCTTTATTTATTTCAGCAACTCTCAGTCTTTCTTTTTCACACGCACACACATTCGCTGCTCTCTCATTGGAATGTACCTCCTCGCCCCAGCCCTAATTAAAGCTTCCTTTGGGGTTTAATATGTGGAGCACCAAACCAGATCACATCTCTGGTGGGGAGAGAGAGAGAGAGAGAGAGAGAGAGAGAGAGAGAGAGAGAGAGAGGAGAGAGAGAGGGAGAGGGAGAGAGAGGGAGAGGAGAGGAGAGAGGAGTGAGAGGAGGCATCAAGATACAGGCATGATCGGACTGCAGATGATGTCTGGGTGCCTGTGATATGGCTGTTCTCTGTGAATGTGTTGTGAATACATGCTTCAGTTAAATTCTCATTGTTTTATTAATATTTGGCACTCGCTGCTAGTGAGATTTGGTAGTGATCTAAAAACAATAACAGATGATCTCTGATTATTCTCAGGGTGAGTTTTTATGCCAAAATGAGCAAATAAGCTTTTATACAATAAATTTAGCGGTTGTGGGAAAAATATAGCAGAATCATATAAAAGATAAACAGGAGAGCTATATGTGCTATATGTGTCAAAGAATTGTTTCACAACCTTGGCCTTCATAATCAGGGTGGTTTGATTTGTGGACTTGCTGCAGCCATTTTTGCAACCTGGATTTTATTTTTGAGGGCCCTAAAGATTGTTGCTAAAAGAGACTCCTGAATTTTTTCAAGACGATATACAGTATAATCCTTTAATTAAATTTCAAAAGAAAAGCGAAGAGACATTTGGAATGTGGGTCGTGCAATAGATCTGAGCCCATATGTTCTTACAATGTTTTCATTTTTGATTGCATTTAGAAAAGGCCAGTGACTGGCACAATACAAAATCATTTTAATTCCCTTCACAAGATGGTTTCATCTGCAACATACAGATTTCAGGGCTGATATTCAGAAACAGGACACCTCACTTGGCTGATTGAGTGATTGTGTTTGTCATGTCAGGATCCCACATCAAGTTATATTTTAAGGCCTGATAGATAAGTAATAGACTGAGACAAATGAAAGGCCCTTGCATGGCTCATCTACTGCTATTCTAACGCTTAGGGCAAAGTCCTTCTTACAGCTAATGAAAGATGTGCTGGAAAATGGGAATATTTCTGTCTTTTATGTGGAGCCTCAGGGTTCTCAAGAGGAAGCTCCTTAAATTTGTGCAGATGATTATTTGCCACTTGCAATGAAAATTTGGGTCAATTAAGTATGTTTGGTTTAAGCCATGCTTAGTAAACCCAGAAGACTGAAGAAGTCATTAAAGTGTCTTTAGTTCTTTTTAATATAATATTATTGTCCAATGTTTATGTGCCATAATTCTGTCTGTTATTTGGAAATTTTGACAACCTTAAACTTAAGATACCTGTATTATTTTCTGTGAATCAAAAATTGTATATTTTGCCCAGTAAAATGTGAACACTCACTTTATTTTAACGTTTTGATTAGCACCTTTTAATCATTTACCATAACATTTTTCCTTGTTTTTTAATCTCAGGTTTATATAATCTGTGAAATTTGATATTGAATTTAAAGATTATGTAAATGTATTTAAACATTTAATGTTTCTCCCCTTTTTAGTTTTTGCTCATATTCTTTTTCTTTCTTTTAACAGATTTGACGAAGAAGCTGTCATTCAACCAAAGCTCAGTATCAAAAATGCATCATGCAACAATGCAGTTATATCGGACATGAACAGAATATGAGTGTGAAAAATCATGACAACCCTACAGCTTTGACAACCCAGAAGCAAACCCATTTCTGCAAGTGTGGTCAATTCTGTACTTTTACTAACCAACTTGCATTTGAATCCAGCCCTGCCTGTGACTTCCTTTTGTTTTAAAACACCCCTTTCATCCCCCATCATGAAGAGCAAATTGACTGCACTCCCTCCTTGTACCACCTTCCTCTTTTTTTCCTTTTTCTTGCTCTTATGCCAGCCAGCATTGGTGAGAGGTGACTGCTGGCTCATTGAGGGGGATAAGGGTTATGTGTGGTTGGCAATCTGCAGCCAGAACCAACCACCATATGAGACAATCCCACAGCACATCAACAACACAGTACATGACTTGCGGCTTAATGAGAACAAGATCAAAGCAATTTTTTTCACCTCTTTGAGTCGCTTCACAAACCTGACCGACCTCAACCTCACCAAGAATGAGATCTCCTACATTGAAGACGGCGCTTTCGCAAGCCAGGCAAATCTACAGGTGCTGCAACTTGGATATAACAAGCTGACCAACCTGACTGAAGGCATGATGCGAGGTCTGGGACGTATGCAGTGTCTTTTCTTGCAGCACAACCTCATAGAGGTCATTGCCTCTAATGCGTTTTGGGAATGCCCCAGTCTCAGCAACCTGGACCTGTCATCTAACAAGCTAGCCCGACTCGACCCGTCCACTTTCACCGTGCTGGGCAGACTGATGGGATGTGAGCTTGCAGGAAACCCTTTCCACTGCGGCTGTGAACTCTACAGCTTCCTCACCTGGTTGGAGGCCTTTAATAATGTCACGCATACCTACGATCGACTTCAGTGTGAGACCCCTCGAGAGCTGTTCGGTTATCCGTTGCTGAGTCCTACTGGAGGGCATGGGCGTAGTGCTCGGAACATTCTTTCCTCAGTGTGCCGTGATGGGGTGCTGATTCCTGGCATGACTTCTCTACCACCCGATTCAGAGTCCTCAGGCCTTGAACCTAACATGTTTGACCACATTGGGCCATACCATCAACCTACAACTTCCTCCTCTTCTGATAATGCATTTAGCCCCAGCATCAAACTGCAACATGTCTCTCTTTCCTCTGCATCTCTTCTTATTCAGATTCCAAAGCCATACAGTAAAATGTACATCCTTGTGCAGTACAATCAGAGCTTTGTATCAGATGTGATGAACTTGAAGAATAAAAAAGAGATGATCACCCTTAATAAACTAAAACCAAACACCAACTACACCTTTTGTGTGGCATCTATACGGAACTCGCAGCGATACAACCACACATGTTTATACTTTTCTACCCGAGCTCCCAACCCAGATGACCTGATGCCCCCACCCTCCACCACCACTCATTATATCGTGACCATTGTTGGCTGTCTCTTTGGAATGCTCATTATTCTAGGCTTTGTGTACTACTGCTTGCGTAGACGACGCAGACAGGAAGAGAAGGAGAAATCCATCTGTGTGAAGAAAACGATTCTGGAAATGCGTTATGGACCAGAGGTAGCAGCTGCTGTTGCAAATGATCCCACAGCTGTTCAGAAACTCCATGAGCAGAGTCATCATCAGCATCACCACGGCAAACTACCCATGTCCTCTTCATCTAGTTCTGCAATGCTTGGCCATGGTTCTGCCAACACTAGCTCGTCACGTCTGTCCTCCATCCCACAAGTAGAAAAGATGGCTACTGCCTTCTCTGAGGCCATGGCAGCTAAGGGAAACTACATGGATATTAGGACCACTGCAATAGGAGATGACAGAGGGAGGGATGGAGCTTTGGTGCATGGTTTACGGGAGGAAGACCTCAGGGAGGATGATGGAAGTGACCTGGGTGATGATTCTGATGATGATGGTCGAGGATCAGCGTCAGAGATTTCAACCATTGCCATGGAAGTTGACAAGGTCAACCAGATAATCAACAACTGCATTGATGCGCTCAAGCTGGACTGTGTTGTAACATCCACCATCTCTACAACAGCAAGTGGTCCCACGTCTCCCCCACCTACCTCCACCTCCTCCTTGACAAGAGGTCTGATTCCTATCTCCACTAGTGTCAGTGATACCTGCCAAGTCCTACCCTCTCCAAAAATCCCCCCTCCACCCCCACTGCCCTTAACAGCTCCCCTCTCCGAGAGACCTGGGATCACAGGGGGTGGCTTTATGTCACCACCATACCGCCCTCCACCTCCAGCCAGTGCAGTGAGGCCCATACAAAGACAAATGAGTGCGGATGCAGCCGTAATCGTCTCCGCTTCCAAAAGACACTGCCGGCCATCCAGTGGGAAAGGAGGTCGTGTTTACAGCCTGGATGTTCCAGAGCCCCTCAGCCCAGACCCCTGCCAATATCCAGACAAGAACAGCCCTGTGGGATGTGGTGAGCCCCTGGAGAGGCTCCCTTTAGTAGGCAGCGGTGGGGGCTGTAGCATCGATGGTGGCACTGTAGATGGGATGGTCCTACAACAGCACCTCGAGGTGCACCCAGACTTCCACTGTGCAGAGCATCGTCACTCCGTCCCCGCTCTTTACTATGAGGGCTCTCATGACTCCCCGGCCCAAAGGGTGTCTTTTCTGAAGCCTTTGTCGCGCACCAAAAGAGACGCTGCCTCTTACTCTCAGCTCTCTCCACGACACCACAATTACTCTGGTTACTCCTCCAGTCCAGAGTACTCCTCCGAGAGCACCTTGCGTATCTGGGAGCGCTTCCGTCCCCACAGAAAGGGCCCACGTGAGGAATCCTGTTACATAACTGCTGGAAACGCCCTGCGTAAAAAGGTCCAGTTTGCCAAGGGAGAGGACTTGCATGACATCCTTGACTACTGGAAGGGTGTGTCAGCACAGCAAAAGTTGTAATCTGTGGAACTGCGTGGATACGCATCGCAGGTCTCCTTCACTGCCTGATAAACCGGAAGAGCAACTGTAGTGAGGATGTTGGGTTATAGCTGCAGTGTGCAAGATGTTTGTCAGGAGAGTCATGTTTGTCAGGGTTTGAGGACAAGTTGCTTTTTTGTACAGCATGAGTCATCAATGAGCCAGAAAGAGAGTAAGAGAGCCTGATAATATACTACAAACATCAGATCACATTCAGAGAGGTCTCATTTAGATTGGACGTCTGGTGGGAATATCAGTTGTCAATAATTAAAATTATTGTATTTTATTCAATATTCATCAGTGTATTTATTGTTCGAATCATTGCTGAGTCCTCATTCAGCCTGAGAAGAATCTCTCTTTATACTCCCACTCAAATTACAGGGCATTACGTTCATTTGTTTGCAAATGTGTAGGTACAGTATGTGAATGTATATGTGTGTGAATGTTTAGGTGATGTGCTGATTTTCTACAAAGCTGTCAAAAGCAGTCTCTCCCTTCCATATCCCACAGATTGTGCGCAGGGCATCCACATTTACATTTAAATCCTCATGTGAAAAATAAAAGAAAAGACAATGAAATAAAACAGAAGAAACTCCCAGGGGAGCTTAAGGATAGTCAGACGTGTTTGGCGGCCGCTTGCAGCGCTCTGCAGGATGATATAAATACTGCATGGGGTGCTAGAGAAATTTTCTAGATTTTCCAGGGTAAATGAAAATAGATAGATCTGTATTCCAGATGGAACGGGTTCAGCTCTGTTCTTCTCTGATACGCATTTCCTTATCAGAGGTTACCTTGTCACCTGTATCACAGCATGAGCACAAAGTGGCTGTTGGCAGCAGAGGTTATATATTCGGCTCCTCTGTCCCAGGGTCAGTTTGTTTAGTCTGTTAATTGGCTTTTGGAAGCCTGTTGCTGACAGCCGAGACATCCAACAGGCTAAATGACCTAGACCCTTTTGTGGCACTTTAAAAATCAAATTTGTGTTTATTTTTGGCTTGTAAAGGAAAAATGAAATGAAAATAAAGCAAATGAAAGTTATTTTATGAAATAATACATATTTTTTGTGTCAAGCATTTATAGACCTTGGGTTTCAAGCTTCATATTTAAATATTGTGATTTATTGTAAATATTTGACCCTGCCTGTGAAAACCCAGCAAAGAAGTCATTTTTTGTGATTTACTGTTTTCTATATAAAAACATCCTACATAACGTAAAGAACATTTAAAATTAAACCTTGATGTCTTTAATATTGACTGAGTACGATTATGTTAAAGATTTAAATCATAGTACAATTAATAGATGAAATCAAACTTTGATGCTCATGATCTCAGAATTAGATTTTTAAACTTTAGCCTGGTTTTCACAGACATGGTCACAAATAATCAAAAAAAAGTTTTATTAATGTCCAGTTAGATTAGACTACCTAATTAGCAATTAAGCAAGGCTATATCCTTTAGTGAGCAGGGGTAAGCAGCCAAGACCTCCAGTTTGATTAAAAGAGATCACTCTCTCCTCTTCTCTCAACCTACAGTTTCATGGACCAATAAACCAAAAAATTAGATTAGTGGCACTGTGGGATAATATACATGCGTTTACAATGCTCTCTCATAAGTATGAAACGACAGCTGGGGGAAAATACGTTTGTTTACTTGATAATGAAGTGTGAAACTAACATCCCTACTTTAATACATGCCATAACTTTGACTGTATGCATTTGAGCATATTCACAGCACTGTGTTATGGGCAGATTAGCTTGACAAGACCATTGAGGAAGAATTTTGAGAATCCTTAAGAGCATTAGAAGATGTAGATGCCCCCTGTATTCCACATCAGGTATTTTTGTGCCTTTCAGTAAAAGGGTCCATTGCCTGTTAGCACGTGAAAAGCTTTCTTGGAAGCAGTCTTGTCTAGTTGTTTCGTTCATATTCTGTAAATCACATCATATCTCTTCTCATTGAGGGCTTTTGTTGTACATACATGTTCACGTTCCATCAGTCTGTCGTTGTAAATACATAATAGATACCTGCCAACATCACACACTCAGGCATGATATCTCTTTGCTCTCTCTTTCTGGGGCTTTTAAAAATTTCAGTCCAAGGTATATTATTTAGTCAGTTGTTTCCGACAGGAATCAAAGGATGAAGCTAAAGGTTGAATGTTTGTTTACAGGACCAGTGATGGTTCACATATGAGGGACCAGCAGCAGCTACAACACAGTATTGACAGTGTGGATATTTTCATTAAACGGAAATTACATACAGATTGTTTAGAGAGAACAAACCCAAACTGGACAAACCGTTCTCAGACAACTGAAATGGACCCTTGAAGGACTGCTACCGGAGGCTTACTGTGACAAAATCCTTACTTTGTGAACTCAGTTTTAAACAACTTGGATTGGACTTGTGGAACTAAACATGAACTCTCAACTATCAAGAAAGACTGTTCGTTTTTATAACAGTACAATCTGATGCCCAGCCGTATGTTTTTAGATATGGTTTTTATCGTGCCTCCTCTCATTGACAAAAAGAGTTATGTAAAGAGAAAATCGACTTTGCTTTCCTGTACAAATGCTTGCTATCCATTTTTGCTATTAACTGAAGGTTGAGAATTAATGGGCATGGCACCTGTAGGGTTTTTCTGTTATATATCAATTGTTTAAGAAAATGTATAGTTAATGTTTTCTTTATAGTTGTTGCTGGAGGAGTAAGACTTTGGCTTTGGTTTCTCGTCTCCTGCTCAAGGGCAATCTAACAATCTTATTCAACATTCCATCAATGTTTTCCCATTTGTTCAGGCTAAACAAGCAAACCTATTTATTTCAAGTTAAGGTCTTTCTCCATCAAGTCCCATCTTTTATATTAGCAGACCTTAATGACTTCCTGTACTATAGTCTGCTGGCCTCATTTGTTTATAATTCACTCGTTATTTCTTTTATTTATTTGGCCTATAAATCTTTGCTTGACAAATCATTATTACCTAGTTGAGCCAAATGACAAGCTTGTTAATTAATTTGTTTATTGCACATAAAACTGTAATTTTTTCAAAGTAGTGGTATTTTTTGAAGGCAGTGAATGGTTGGGGTCAGAGTTTTCTTTCTCACAATACTGCTGTTTTTAGTTTGAGTTGAATATTGCATGTCTGTCTCTTACTCAAAGTTTTTTGCTGAAGTGTTTCATGATTTTCCTGCTCCGTGACTCACTGTCAACATGATTTTATGTTTAAATTTAACATTTAATCATGTGGCACCAACAGTCATGTAATTTTATGTTGATCAAGCGTGTGACGTTGACTAATGATATGACTAATGATAGGTTTGGTTCACGTTTCAAACCGTGTGGTCTACGGAATTTGGTGGCCTATATAGAGTTTACATTTGTATTCCTGAGATCAGTCGCATGATGTGTAACATGACAGTGTGATATAATTCCAGATGTCATAATATGTCAAAAAACGACATGCTTTTATTGCATCTTCACACAAACTAATGCTATTTAGTTGCTGGAGGCCCTTTCTCTGTACTTGGGTTAAGGGAGTTGGTTGTACCAAGGAAAATACTTTGACATTAATCATAGTCAGCTTTTAGCAATATTACACAGAGCGTAAAGTGGATTACTCTTCCACAGCAGTTTTTACTCTTGTTAAGCTCTTTAGCTTCCTCTTAGTATTAGACACTATAGAAACAGATTGGCTCAGAGAAAGCAAAACAGATATGATTTAATGCCTCAAGATTATATTTTTTATCCTTTTTATGGTCTTTGAATCATAAGAAAGTAATAAACTTGGGAAGTAATTAACTGGAAGCAAAATATGAGCAGTTCAAATCCGTTGTTTATTATTTTTATTGCGGTGAAGGTTGTTTCAGGTTGTTTTGTTTCAAAGGTTGACATATTTGTATTGTCAGTGTCATTTTGTAATGAACATATTTAAAAGAAATTCTTTTTGTGAGAACACAATCCCTATTTAAATAGACTCAGGACTGAATATTGTTGGTCAAGCTTATCATTGTCCCCTTCACCCACTAAATCCATGCACCATTGGAGCAAATGTCGGCCGTACATTTGATGTATTGCCTGTGTTTGTTCAAGCTTAAAAGAAGCATGGAGTAAATCACTTGAGGGTTTTTGGAGTCGGGGTAATTCTACTCTTTTATGAAGCTTTTCAGTCGTTTTCTGTCTCTTTGCTCAGAAGAGCAGCGTGTTGCCAAGCCGCCATGTTTTCACTCTTTCTTGTTTCTCGCTTGTTTGTTCTTGCATGTTTGCAGTCCTCAGAATTCTGTCGATTTGCTGGTGTGTCGGAATCATTTAGAACCAGAAAAGACAATTAAAGGGCAGATAGCTGCACTTCTCCAACACACGGCCCAGGGGCTTTGGTAACCCAATTAAGGCAGAAATCTTTAGATTAGACAGATGGAGAAATAGAGCATGTGTATCTCGTAGATGAGTGGAGATGTGAAGTTAACACTAAACGCTCATCAGAGTGAGATGGAGAACGACGGTATGATGAAAAGCACATTAAACACTCAAGATCAGAGAGAGACAGTAAATCAGCGCTGAAGATGGTAAAACAAGTGTGTGGGAGTATATTGTGAGAGATAATAGAAAGGAGTGAGCAAGCTGCTTCAACCTGATAATGATTTAGGCTGTGAATCAATGAACAACATGCAGAATCTTGTTTAATGTGAAGGTAAGGTAGGGTTTTATGCAGGAGAGACTGAATGATGAAATATGCTTCAATGGCTGGAAAGCTTTTTAGACATAATTCATTTGACTAATTATGTATGTTTATTTCTAAAAGGTTTTTTTTTCTCAACAGACATACTGGCAAATCAACTGAAATATTTCTTCTGAAATAAATATAAGGAATCATTTTATTTTTGTCAGACAAAACAATAATATATTTTGACTTTTATATTTTTGTCTACAAAGGTAATTATAAACATCAAAATGTACACCTTCAGATTAAACGATTTTTAAGATCATGACAAACATTTTTGTCAATTGTGTCTAAACTTTTGACTGGTACAGTATGAATTTTACAATTAGAAGTTACAATTCTACATCATGTTTGCTACTTCAATTAAAATTCACTTTACACCTGGCATCATCAGTTCAGAATAAAGTATAACCCCATCACACACTCAGCAATCATAGGAAATGCTTAACAGACACGTGAGAATCAGGAAATTAAAAAAACTAGCTAGGATTTTCCCAGCGATTTACACTAGGGAAACACACCAGTTAATCCAGTTTCATTTCTCTCTATCACTCATTTCTCAATTAGCAGACACTATCTTGATTCTCACAGCGTGTTTCTGAAATCGCTGTAGCTTCAGAAACAGCAAGCAAGTGACTTTTAGCACATAGGTAAAGAACAGATGGTTTCATTTTTAGTGGAAACGCATGTGTCAATAAGTGTTTTTATATATTTATTCTTATTGTATATTCAGTCCTTCTGTGACTTTTAAAGCTTAAGATCTGGCACATAGTAAAGCGGTTGGACATCTCAGAGTAGGAGTTTGTGGAGGTGGTGATTTATTCATGGTGTTTGAATCTACTAAAGTCATTTTGATTTTTTTTTACAATCAATTTCAACACTCCGGTAATGTGTTTTGCTGAACTTGATGAACAAAAGGTTGCCAAGCACCTTTTGTGTTTCACTCCCTCCAGACTAATGAGTCCTTTACATGATGTTTACATGCAGTTGGCTGATTTGTGTGTTTGCTGAGGAGCATCTCTGAGCCTTCACCTGTCCCAAAACGGCTCACACACTTTATTTGCCCTCCTTTCACGAATTAGATTTTCTGTTTCAAGACATCTGGAAAGGTAAATTGCTATATTTGTGAATTATGAACTTTGTAAAAAGATGAAAGCTGTTTTTTGTCAATGAGCTCTAGTAGTAATTGTTGTTTTTTCCTGGGGGAATTGCAGTGATCCAAGTTATTTAGAAATCTTGAGACCGTGGGACGTGGCTGAAAAGAAACAAATTGTTATGTTTGCATGATTTCCTGTATTTTTTAAGATAAGAATTATATTGTTGTGTATACTGAGTGGATACATGTTGCAGACAAAGCGAAAATTAGGCATTTAAATATTGTCAGAACTCAACATCATTTTGAGGATGGTAATGCTAAACTTCCTCCATTGTCTGTCAATCAATCTAATGCTTATTACAGTTTCAAACCAAGAAACAATCAGCCTGAACAATGCCATGGGAAAGCTTTATATTCTGCTCTACAGTTGCCAAGAAAAAAATAGTTATATTGGTTTATCTCGCCTGGTGCCAAAAATATTTATTTATTGTGGGTGTACTTCAGATGTTTTATGAAAATACAATGCTTAACAAATCTTAACTTTATTCAGTTCATCCACTGCAGTGCCACCCAGCAGACTTTAGATCAATAAATGAGTGTATACAGCCCATCCACCACATTAACCTTGCAGGTGTCCCGCGGTAGTCCTTTGTTTCAGAAACCATCAGACAAAAATATTTTCCCTAGCTAAAGTAAACATCAGTATCACCATTTCAGTATTTCTTAGAGCTAGGATGATAATAAAAAACACAGATAGGGTATAAGATGGTCTGTTTGGAAGGCTGTATGAAGGCTATTATAGATGTCATTCTCTGTCTGACTGACTGAGAGACCTGCATTGATTATTCAATGCCAAGAGGCCACAAAGGCACATTTTGGGCCAAAACCACAACACCAAGAGAATTGTCTCAGAATTCTTGCCAAAGGCTCTCAATCTTCAGTAGATGCTCTTCAATGACAAAGTTTGAAGGGTGTATTGTAATGTTTATGGATGTAAACTGTGGGATGTGGAAACCAAAGCTTTTCCATGGCAATATGCAGAGCAGTTCCTATGAGCTACATACTGTAATAGTTTAATATTAATGGCATTTTTTTTCAAGCGGGACGTGACAGATTTTTTCATGAATTTCAAAAATTACTGCATACAACAACAACAATTTACTCTACGAATCAGCTGTATATTTCTTTGCCTCTTTCTTTAATCTTTGGAATGGATCTCAGAATGGACACATTTGCATTGATGTGAGGAAAAAAGCCTCTGTGATGTGGTTTATTTACTTTGCTGACAATTCAATTCTACATTTTCTCCACCACAAATTCTGTACAAAAGATCTATTTCTATATTTGCAATAAATTTGTTATGAAAAAAGTTGCTGATGTAGCTATTGTTTTTAATTCAGACATCATAATTTAGAACCTTGCTACAGTATATATTTATTGTTTCTTGTCTGGTCAGAGTTCTGAGAGTTTTTTTATAGAAATAATTACTGAATGACTCTTTTTGCTTGATTTGAAATTTTTGCTCAATTAGACCATAAATAAGCAGAGCCACAACTGACCCTAAAAACGTGCACAGAACATTGTCCTGCATAGAGATTGTTATACCATACTGATGAAAGAATGTACTTTTCACTGAATTTGAAGAAATAAAAAATAGCACAAGACATGCACGGCATGTCACTTCTGAATTCAGAAGAAATCGAGTGGATAATGAACAGAATGCACCCCATTTAACAACTAGAAAGAGGCAGGCAGTGAAAATGAGCTACAGTGAGACCAATGTGTCTGTTCTTCACACTGCTGAAAGACAGCATCCTTGTTTCTTCAGAGATACATTAAGTCATCAACACACAAAGCCCATTAAATTATGAAGCAATTAAAATGGTGTGTGGGAGTGCATGATTAATGAAGGGCTAATACAGCAGTGTGCCTATGAATGTCCTGACCAGGAGAAATTATTTAGGCATGTGAGAGAGACCTTCACTCACACTGCTAATGAAGAGCTGAGATGTGCTTAGAGTGAAAGAAAATAGAAAAGTAGAAAAAAAAATATTTCAGTAGATGCATTTCAAGGTAAATGCACATCTAATATTTATTTGTACAAATTATGGCAGGAATTGATTCCAATGCTCCACTTCACGAATTGAAGATTTTCCTCTGTACAAGAAAAAACCTTGCCACAAGCTGTTTTAGCTGGGCCAGAAGAAAAAAAGATGCCTACTTTATGACTGTCACCTCCTTAGTTCACAGTTGACTTTGTGACACAAATGACTTTGTGACTGAACTGTAATCAGACTTGTGAGACGTTTTGAATCATAGGTGCCATACAGTTTCAGAAAGAGTCAGAGCATCGCTGATTCATGGTTGGCTTGTTCAAGCGGTAACCTTTGAAACAGATGGAGGAAACCCCTGGAGGGCGGTGAAGTGAAGTGAATGCTCTCCAGAGCTGGGAGACCTCATCAGTCCCTTGAATATTTCATGCCATAGAAAAAATGGGAGATTTCTGAAAATGTATGTTAAATATTTATGATGGTATCATGGATTTGGCAAATGCTTCCAAAAAGGTTCTCTACTGTATTGCATAATACAACATAATACTAGAAACAATAAGGTGGGATTAAAATAAGGTGCTAAGTGATGGGTAAAATACAAAATATGATCAAATGTATAAATCTATTTAAAAAAATGACTTTTGAAAATTGAAATATAAACACTTTAAATATATAAAAAATGACATAAATGTTGTATACATGTATCTTTATCTATACCATCAATATTAAGCTGGTTTCATTTATTCTAGAAATTGTCAGAAACACACATACACATACAGGAGCACAGGCTTAGTTTCTCAGGCTAAATGCTTTATTCAGTTGTACAATGACTGCTTGTACACAGAATGAGGTCAACAGATTTGCTTATGGCCATACAAGACAGTAAACCACAGACTTCATGAATAATGCCCTTTAACCTTAATGTAACAACGGCCCCCAGAACTATTAGCAACACTCCACATAATATTCATTCTTCCCTATTATTTATTCAGTGTTCCCTTCTGATTAACGTTTGTCACAGCAAAGGTAAAATAGTCCTGAGGTAAAGCAAAGGTGTCATATGATGTGCATCTGTACAGCCTGCAGCTCCGCCAACAGCTCTTTTTTACTCCTGAGGGCAACAAACGCCTCAGTCACACCATGCAATTACTCTGAATACAGCGTGTCATTGTGCGAACAGTTTCACAGGCATGGACGGATTCATGCTTGTATTAATGAAAAGGTTACGTTCATTTATGTTTCTGGTTGCTATTTTTTCTTTTTGCACTATTAATCCCTGTGTTTACTCCTGCTTTCCTGTAATCCAAATGGAAGATGTTAGCTGAAATAATGTAAACCTGCATGTACTGTAAGTCGCTTTGGATAAAAGAATCTGCCAAATGCATAAATGTACATGTTTTTAAAACATTTTTTACAGTTTATGCTGCATTTAACATTATTATTCTTGACACATTTATGTTTGTGCCATTTACATACTGCACTTTACACTCTATTTGTGAAAATATTTGATATTTATAGTTCACTTTTCTTTATTTGATCTTGTTCTTTTTTTTGCTTTGTAACACATTCTAATTATGTGACTATCGCTGTACAATCAAACACCTCTTTAAATATATAATTATACAGTTTTAGATTTGTTTATTTCCTAAACAGTCAGATTGTGTGACGGCTTACGCTAAGTACTTTTTAAAAACATCTAGTCATACAGTAATGTGAGAAGCTCTTATGCTTCGGCAAACACATATAATAGGATAAAGAGCTGTATTTACATTGAAAAGGGACTTTGATGTTTTTAAACATCAGTTTAAAATGTCCTTTCTGTTTTGAGAGAAAAGTTGCAATGAATAATGTATTTGAATTTCAGTTATTGTGTCTGGTGTGTCTCTTTTTTGTTGCCAGCATGCATTCCTGCTGGCAGGGACTCTACAAGTTTATGCAAATCCTGATCCATTATATCCCAGCATGATCTGAGAATGTTCCAAAAAGCAACTAGTGTTCTTCAAAGAAAGCAACAGAAATCCAACCTTCTCTATACTCTAGATCAGTGGATCTCAACCTTTATGACCCCATTGTTCCCCATTCACAATTTCTACCCAATAAAATATTCCATATCTTGCCATACTGTAATAGAAAGATGTACATTTGTATAAAAATAACTAAACAATTATCTTGATTTTTAGTTGTTTTTACTTATTTTAATGCTTGATTTATATTATTTTAAAGATTTTTAAGATATATTGAAGCCCCTTGTGAAAAGCATGGCATAGATGAATTAACATCGTCAATGTTAATGTGCTTGCATTTCTTAAAATAATATTATGTTATGGTGTTACAAAATCCCAAAAAATGTTTGTTTACAGGTTTAAACTAGATTTAAAATCTCAGATTTTCAGTGTGTTGTTACTGTACAATGTACAATGCTCTTTATGTGTGTTTTAATTATCTGTTTGTCTTTTGTATGTTTTTTAGTCCAAATCTAAAGTCGGCAAAAATGACACTTCCCTTTGGCTTTAAATGTATTTTCATGCATCACTGATCGATTGGGTTCACAGGGAGGCTGAACAACTAGAAATTCTAAATAAATCATAAGCAAGTGTTATTTAGACCCAAGTAAACAGACCTCTCATCGCAGGTATTTAATGGCTGTTTTATCTATTCTCCCAATATGAAGATGTGAGTGACGCCCACTGTACTATGACCCACTTGCTACCTGCTGAATTACATTCAAGCTCAGTTACTCTCAGCCTCTGACCTCAGAGAAAAGCAATGATCTGATTGGCTGAAGGGCACACGGGTATTTATGTATTTTACTTCATTTTAATATGTATTTGTTTTCCACTGTCTGTTTAATTGTTTGTGGAGAATGCTGTGTCATTTATTTTAACTAAGTCTAATATTATAATACAGTGTATCCGTTAACCCTGCCAATAAGCGACACATAAAAACAAAAGTATCAGTGATTGACCGCTTTGCATTGTCTGTAGGTGAGACATCAGACCTTTGGTTGTCAAAAATCCAGCTACACATCTGAATACTGGGAATTGACATCAGAAGGCTCCAACACATATTCACGACTGCTGGTTCCTGGCCACAACGCACTCATTCGCTTCTGCTCCTCATTTGATTTTATATTAGTTCCACATAGTTTGAAAGCACTGCGGACGCCTGAAGCTAAGACCGCAATTACACAATTATTGAGGGAGTCTTTCTCAAAATCTTGTAATGCGAGTTAAAACAGAACATAGCCAGCAGTAAGTCCCTTCATCCTGCTAATGAGAAGTTGATTTCACAGTGCAGCTGGTGTTTTTAGTGGGAGTTGGTTTATGAAGTGCATTTTTTATATATGCATAATCTCTTATTGTGTATATTATTATCTATTATCATAATCACAACTAACTATGATTTATAGAAGGTCATTTTATCCACAATTATCCACTCCAGCTCTACACTTGCCCTGGCGATTTATAACTACAAGCTGAAGAACGGATAGAAAACATACAGGAATGAAGATAAAGGACCCAAGGACTTCTGCTTTAACTCTACTCACAGGTGAACGGTGTCACTGGATGTACAATCGATTACACTGTTAGTATGTGTGATTAAATGTATAGTGTGAATAAAAGTATGTAATATAAGATTTTTTCCAGCTCATGTAATGTTGTACATTAATAATTCTCTCCTTAATAATAATAATGCTCTAAATACTGGTTGTATAATCATAACAATGTGGTGGAACATCAAAATTCTTTTGTTTTATGTGTGATGTGTTTGAATTCTGTAAAGATCTGATATGCCATGTAAAAAGATATGCCGTTTACCTTTTGCTTTTCCATCCTCCCTCAGGCTCCGTCTTATCGGGACATTAATGTTTCAGTTCTAACTAACCTGTTGGAATAGCCATCTAAATATTTCATTTTTTCCAGCTCACTGCAGACTGTCGAGGAAAGCAGATTACGTGGAAGAAAAAGAAGAGGAGGACTGCACTCGACTCTGTCTGTAGCATACTGTTAAGTCCCTCGTTCCCTCTCTGAACACACACATTGATTGTAAAACTGCATCACTTCATACTGGGACTGGGCATTAAGATGTTGTCTTGAGAATTGTTAACCTTTTTAACCTTGAACTGAAGACCAGACAACACTCCCATTATATTTTCTCTCTGTGTGTCTTTCTGACCCTTAAGCGTTACTCATGTTCTCACTGTCATTCACTATGTTTTCTCAGGAGTGGGAGTTCTGATGACAAGATCAAATGAAAGGTACACTCTAAAAAAGGATGTGTTATTTTTTAACACATTTTTTGTGTTATGCTGTTTAACACATAATTTTGTGTTAAATACATAAAGGGACAACACATGTTGAGTTGAAAGTAACACATGTTGAGTTGAAAGTAACACAAAATGTGTTGTTTTTAAATTAACACAAGATGTGTCTAGTTAGGGACATCACACAGATGTGTTGTCCCTAACTAGACACATCTTGTGTTATTTTAACACATCTGTTTTTAGAGTGTAAATACACTGAATACTAATAGACGTTTTACTGCTTGAATCCTTGACTTAATGCTCTGCACACTGGTAATTATAAATCACTTCTTTCTGGAAACACGCAGAAATTATGCTGCATTAAATCCAAGTTTACCCAAAGCCTATAAGATCTTTCAGTCTCAATAAATGTTTAACCAAGTCAAACTAATACACAATAACGCAAAGTGACTGTCAATTATTAAAAAAGCAAATGAAATCCAAGCCACTGGAAGCGACTGTATTACTGCTTAGACAATCCACCTTAATTTATGAAATCCTGTAGCAAAGCAGAACCACAGAAATGAAAACCTTCTCATTTCATTCTGAGAAGAATGAAACATACTTCTTCAAAGGTCTTAAAAAGGAACCATTATTGCTCATTTAAATAGTTTAGACGTTACCAAGGTTATGGGGGAATCCGATAATATCTCCAGTTTGCAATTTAAAGTAATTATAACCAATATAATTATAACTTATAATTATATCCAAAGGGTATCATTAATTTGATGACACATCATGCCATTTTAAGCCCTACCAATTACTAACTGAAAAATGAATCCATCTGAAAATCATTCACACTTGAGCTGTACAGTGCAGAAGAAAATTAAAATTCAAACACATCAGTATAATAAAATGTAGACAGAGAATATTTTACTTAACTCTGATGAGGATGTTGATATTTGGCTCGTGTCAGAGTTTATTAGGCGAGTAGTGAGATCTCTCCACCTGTACAAACAGAGTTTATCTCCAGTTCCCTTGAGTAAACACAGACCTGACTCAGAGACTCAAAATAAGAGAAGAATTACTATTTAACATCATACATAGTGCACAAAACAATCATCGTAACTCATTCTTTACTCATAGAGATGTGTCACTGACTACAGTATGTAAACAAATTTAGCAAATGCAAAGAGTTTAAACCCTAATTGGATCCTATTGTGATTGTGAATTATTGTGAATAAGTGCAGCATATTGTACTTCCATATTACTTTGTTTAAATGTAAATCTTCATTAAAATAAAGAATAAACTAAACTAAGGTTTGCTTAGTACACTAAATCCACACTAAAACCAAATAATAAACTTCCCAAACTTCTACCCACCCATGCAGAGTAGAGCATGATGGGATGGCATATAAAAGAGAAAAGAGAATTGCTTGAGTTCTGTGAAGACTGATGAAAGCTGTGGCCATTTCTCATGACAGCAGAGTCTCAGGAGAAGTGATGAAAGCGTTTTAGTGAAGAGCTCTCTGTCACCCACTCCCACCACTAATACCAACACTATGAACCTAATTCATTATTCATAATTACTCATAATTACATACCCCAGAGAGACGTACACTGTTGCTTTATCATTCCCTGTGTAACTTCAGTTTCTCCTCCAAGTATATAGATCTGAGAGCAGCAGGACCTCTGGGGTGCCCTTGGAATCGACGCAGATGATGAAATGTTTAATATTACTGGCTGAAAACTTTACTGTCTTCAGATGCACAAAGGCAAGTGGACTGTAGAGATGTACAACATCTAATGTGCCTTAATAGTAAGCTATATAATATGCTTAATATTGTCAAATAAATGTAACTTAAAAGAAATGGAAGAACAATTATTTCTTGTCATGTGAAAAGAGATTTTGAGTTAGGTTGTGTTAGATTAAAACCCTAAACTAATAGGTCAGGCAAAACTATTTATGACATGACTATTTAGATATCCAGGTGGTTGAATAGTTTTTAATAACTGCACCATTATAGCAACTTGCACTGCCAGAAAGGAAATTCATAAAGTTTAATTCATTACCTATCCTTCATAATCTTGTTTGTGATTATTAATTCCTTCTTCTGGTTGTTTTATGCACATTCAGAAAGTGTTTAACTGTCAGGTCTGACAGAAAAGGGATAGCATAAAATGTTGCAGTGTACAAGATATGATGTAGCATATCAAGCAACAGTTACTCTATGCAATACTGCTCTATGTAATGAGAATAATAATATTGTCTCAACAGTAATCATAACATTGTTTTGAATTATTTAATGACCTAATTACATTTTCCCTGGGACAATTGAATATGAATATGTTTTGTGTGTCAAAGAATTGTTGCTAAACAGATGATAATGAGATAATGAGATGATAAAATGCTAAACTAAATTTATTCTTATAATTGACACCCTCATAATTGACATAACTGCCCTAGAATCATAATGTTTACAGCAACTTAAATAGGGCTAAAACTCTCAAATCTCTGCTCAATTTAGCCTGTAGCGATCTTAAATATGCTTTTTGTATATTTTTGGTTCGATGTTTTGTGCTGATGCTGAATATTCATCTGTTTGTTTGAGAGACAGATTGAGATGAAAATAGATCACTGTAAATGCATTTACATTTAAATACAGTACTGTTCAGACTAATGTGAATTTAGGGACGTGATGCAGCATATAGTTGTTAACCTTGAAAAAAGCTCCTTTATCATTTGTGGATCAAAGAAAGATTCCTCATTTTGGGTTTAATACACTGCAATTTTCAGAGGAATTTTCACCATCATTTAAAACAGTGAATGGCCTTGGGCCAATCATTTCAGAGATTCGAACAAGACATCAAAAGAAGTGTGAAACCCATTCTATAATCTTGTATTATCAATACTGACCGGTGGTAGACATAGACATAAGCTGCAAGAGCATTTTATATTCAGAGAACTTCATTAGAAAAACATGTTTTTAATAGATTAGACTTTCTTATTTATCACAATACCACCTTCTGCCTAGTCTATAATTGTCTCCACGTGGACAAACATGGATATCTGGCCAATATTGTTTCAACAACATTTATGGATTTATGACAATTTGGAGAGCGGATCATTTAAGGCTGTGTCTGATGAGATATGATAGGAAGGACATTGTTGCATTGTTGTTGTGAACTGAGGACATGACAGTGCAGTTTAACAGGGACAATGATTGACATCTATTAGATATTATACCCAGAAATGTCATTATGTTTGTGAGTTAGAGTTAGTAATAAAAGTGGTTT
This sequence comes from Beaufortia kweichowensis, assembly GCA_019155185.1. Lineage (NCBI taxonomy): Eukaryota > Metazoa > Chordata > Actinopteri > Cypriniformes > Gastromyzontidae > Beaufortia > Beaufortia kweichowensis. The sequence continues at coordinate 7,741,999 of CM032804.1, forward strand.
AGTTGTTATGCTGATGTATTGTTTATGCCTGTTCCTTCAAAACTGAAGCTCGAAATGAAAAACAATAGGTAGACACAGACCCTTTAATGTGTATATTCTTTAAACGTATATTACACATTAAATTATATTAAAATGCATACGAGGTTTAGCTTGTTAGTGAATAGCCCTTAAATACTGTAAACAGTATAAAAGATTGTCCTCAAAACTGTGCCTCGTGGTGACCTGTACACCGAGCTGTAATTTAATATTCACAAGCTGGAAGTCCTACCAGCCAAACACCTCAAACATCATGCATACTGGAGACTGACGAAAATCCGCTTTCTTTCTGCTTTCTTTCTTTTTGTGATATTACATAATTGAAGGGTGTGAATAATTTATTATTCCCAGATTATCTTTTGAAAGGTGTCTGCGTCTGAAAGACAGAAAGGAAACTTTAATGACGTCCCAGGCTCGACAAAGGCATCTTTCACAGTTTCACAGGCTTTTGAACTCTCTGTGGAATATCACCCACCAAGAATCTAGACTTAAATAGATGACGCAGCAAGATTCATGTGTTTGCGTGGGGGGACAGAATCTACACAGAGAAGTTGCATATCTTGTATGTGGGGGGTGCATGTACCAGACATGTTTGTTTTAGTATTGACAGCTACACTTCATAATAGTGGAAAAATGATGACCTGATTCAACACTGACTGAAATAAAAAGAATATCCCACAAGGTTTAATTAATGCCTGACTGACAAAGCTGGAAGAAGTCCTGCTGTCAATCAAAATATGCAGCAAATATTTTTCTTCTGTTTGGTTTTGTCCACTGTGAATCTTTAATTAATCCTCAATTTTTTAATAAAGATTACAAGGGGACAAAACTTAAAAATGTGCATACATACATCGTTTATAATAAACACTGCAATATTCAAGACATAAGAACTGTACAATTTGATTTCAAGGTGGTTTCATGTTCTGCATAATTTTCCAGATTATGTTTCGTGAATTTCTAAATCATCTTGCGTATTAGTATGAAAGCGACTGAAATAGAATAGAACTTAATAGTCTATTAAATCATATAATTTCCTAAAAAGCGAACATACGCATTTGTAAGGAAACATTTGGCATGGTTTTATAAAATTCACCAGTGTTAACTACATAAAAAAGTTTTCTAGTCATCAGAAAGTCATTAGATTGTGAAGCTTTATGATTATACCCACATAACAGGCACATAATCAGAGTTTTCTTTCTGATGCCGATTAAACACTTCTTTATCCTCTTCATCATAATATCATATAAAGTATTCAAGCTTTTATTACATAGTCCATCTCTTCCTTATTCTGTTAGCAAGGGCTGAGATTTTTACTTTAGCCTGATAGCCAGTTTAGAAAATAACAGGAAAAATAGTCAAAAGCCTCATTTGTGGAGGTCTAAAGTAGAAGCGCATGAGATATGATACTAAAAGCAAATCTTCAATCACTCTCTGGTAAAGGACATAATCTGGACACAGATCTGAGGAGGATTTTAATTAATTAAGCTCTCTCTTCTATTTTATTTATTAAATTCAAGGGATTTTTGGACTTTATGGAAAGCAAAAATGTCAGGAATAATCAGGAATATACTGAACCACAGGCGTTAAAAAAATTACTTGTTATAAATAAGAAGAAATTGGCACTGGACCATTAAATTATTAAAGGAGCGTTGCCATCTATTACACCATGTGTTTGCATTCATTTTTATTAATTCAGTGATCCAGAATGAATTATTCTACTTATTTCTTGAAACCACATGTACATTTCTATCACATGTTTATATCAGACATAGCAGTGCAGTTTAACAAAATTAAACAATATCTTAAAATACCTGGTAATCGAAATGAAGAATTTGTTAATGCAATTGTAAAAATGGCTTTAAAAAGTAAAGAATCGTCAGGATGTTTTTACTTCTACTTACTTTGGTTTACCTCTGCTACCTAACAGTGGCAAACATGTATCTTTTTTATTGTTTGTAATTTTTTGTCTTGTACTTCTTGTATTGATTGGTGTTTTCATTACAGGCCCTTATCAGTGAAATAACTTGTAACTGTTTCCCATCCCGTCTTGTTTAAAGTTGCTTGCGTTGCGATTCAATTACCAGGATGTGCAATAAAGCAGCACATATTTTTTGTGTGGTGGGGCGTCTGGTGTGTCTTTATGTGTCTTGGTTTAGTGAGTCAGTGTGCAAATAAATCCTCATTGAAGATGACAGAGTCTTAGTTAACAAGTAAAGTACTAGACTGTAATAATGTGACATGCACTAAATAAAAAAGACAAGAACCCTTTGAAGTGTTTATCGATATATTTTTCCTTCCTTTCCATTGCATATGTCTACTTTAAATGGTTTTATCTGGAATTCATTAATTTGATTACTTTCTATCAGTCAATCTCTGCCAAACTGGCACTGCGCCAACAAAAATACCTCACGACAGAGATGAGGACTCCTGTCTCTTTCCTTAATATGACAGTGTTTACAACTTAATATAAAAGTCTTTCATTCAGAGGAAATGCATTCATCAACCTTATCTCTAGAGAAGTGCCAATGTCTAATCTATCACTCAACATCCTTCAGCTATCCTTCATTCATTTGTCACCAGCTATTGATTTGCAGTTCTGACACAATCCGTATTTGGTTGTGTCTACCACATCACTCACTCGTTTCAAACGGGTCCTGGATCAGCACTGTGACTGGCTTGTTACACTTGTTGTCACGATGTCACCTGTCTTCTTGTGTTTAAACTTCACTTCCCATGTCACCCTGCACCTCCGCACACCTGTTGTTCATTGTCATCATCATCTACACCAGCACCTGTCTGCAATAATCCGGACTCTTTATATACTGTGTGTTTTGTTCAGTTCACTGTCCAGTCTACACTATTGTTACCCGGACTCACTCACCTGTGTTAGCGATCGTCTCCCCTTGGATGTACCCTCGTCGAGTCTTCAGTGGTCCTCCTCTGTCAGTATCCTCTCGGTGTGCTCCTGTGTTTACCTGCATACCAAGGACAGTATTAGTTTCTCAGTTTACTCACCCGTTTCTGTTTTGACGTTTGTTGCTTTGTTTATTAAAGTTACCATTTGTGTTATCCGCTGACTCCGTCCCTTCTGTTCCGTAACACTTGTTGTGTTCTTTATGCATTAACAGATTGTCTTGTAAAAGTCGTTCCAAATCCGCTGCTTCTATTTATCTAGAACAAAGATAAAAATTTTGAAGTTTAAAATGTTGAAGTTTAAAACTAGTATTTTCTGTTTGTTCTTTTCATAACTTTCACTAAGCTGTGCAACAAACTCCTAAAACAAATTCCACTGTGTCAAATAATGAAAACAGATATTTTTTCCCTAAATCCCTAACCCTGACATATTACTCATGCTTATTCATGTGCACATCTCTCAAAACCTATTTGTGCATATTTCAATTGTCAGGTTTCTCCTGTCATATTTGATCCAGCAGTGAATGTCCAGAATTGTTATTCCAAGTCTTATTCACAGAGCATAAAATCAGCCTGGGTGTGATTTGTATACTATAAAGGCAGGAGAGATGCTGAACTCTTGACCTGCTCCTTAAGGATTAAATCCAGCTTTGCATGCGTAAATGCCCGCAGAGCAGAGAACAGAAAACTGTTATTTAAAAAAAATCTTCGTGTCGCTCTCAGACAGATGGAGTACGGACAACTGTAATCTGCTGAAGGATGACGGATTAAGGCTTGTCAAATCCTGTCATATTTCTTTTTGTGATGGTCAAGTACAAAGAACACCCGCAGCTTCTGGGAATTTATATACACTGATGTAATCAGCCACACTGTTTACCTAGAGAGTATATGACCACTGCCCTATTTCTCCTGAGCATTAAATACACACATACACACAAAAGACAGCAGGGGATTTTCTGTGAAGTCTATTCTAACGTAATCAACATATTTCAGTGCATGTATTAAATGTATTACATTCTCAGACAAAAAACATTGTTTTCATAGATCCTACAGAGCATCTTTTTTTACCTGTGCCTGATTGTCAGAATGAATAACAATGGTTAGCATATGTGCAGAGACATCCACACAGAACAGAGGGCAGATCCATGTAACTCTTTTACTAGTTTACATTTGAAAGAACATTTTAATAGATGTATGTGTTCAAAATGAAATACTGAAATGAAATGGGTAATATGTACTGTATAGTGTATGAGACATAAACTGTAGGTGAAACAATGAGGTGTATGCTATTTTGTTAACAAATGACCACACCATGTGTTTAAATCAGTGAATGCCATTTAGTTTTTATTTAATAATTATTTTGCATTTAGAGGTAAAATGACTTGACTTCTGGCAATCTAATAAAATAAGCCAAGGAGATTGTGATTGATATTGCACACAGTTCATTAGTCACTGTCGATATGGAAGGAAAAGTTGAATGCATTGAATTTTAAGATAAAGTAACCCGAGCAGTGTGCTCTGGGCAAATATGTGTTTAATTTTCATCATGTATTTTATCAATTGTTAGTTTGTTTCTTTATTTTTCATTGTAATTAGATTGTTCAGGGGGGAAGATATATGGGGGTAACAACATCTTTTAATCATAATTGTTTTATAATTTTAGAGAATAAATTATAATGTGAACTATAGCAATTATTTCTCCCCACCAAAAAGCACACTATGCAGACTGTACTGGATACCCAATGTCAATTGCAAGTCTAGATAATAAAAGTTGGTGCTTACATAAGAAGATGACCACTAGGAACCCCAGAACATACCTGGGTCCCATAAGAGAAAAGAGTAAAACTAAAACCAGGGTCGCTAGTCATCTCAGCACATACTGAGCTCATTTTAAAACACTGGCAAGTTTAAACAACTTTAAAGTAAGAAAGTCATCAAAAATGTGCTTTCACAAATTCTGGTGCTCGCTTGCAAGCACTACAAGATAATGACAATCTGGGCCAAGTCACTCAGGTATTCAATGTGTAAAGAGAATTCAAATCATACATAATGAAAGACATAGAATAAGTTCTATAGTGGTATGCTATTTCAGATGTACTCATGGACACATGTGAGCCCATCATCGTGACAGATGCCCATCTGGTATTTCTACTGTACATTAGAACATTCTCAGCCTGGGAGACTCAGATAATGCAATGCAGTTTCCAAAACCAGTCATATATCATAGGTAATAACTTAGCTCATGCCAGGCTCCAGTTGACAAGTTTACGACGTTAAAGGGCTCTAAATTCAGAGAGCTTAAATCAGGAGCCTCTTCGGCCAAAACGAGAGCTACTAAGAGCATTTTGACTTGGACAGAAATTTGTTTAGCCTTTCTCAGATCAATGAAACTTACATTTAGGCACATAGCAGATGCTTTTTTCCAAAGCGACTTTCAAAAGTAAGTCGTAAGAAGGAAATGAGAAATACTTAGATACAAAGATACAAAAATATTTTTAAATGTTACATGTTATTCACATTTTACACACAGCAAATGTAAAACAGATAATACCTTAAATTTGCACACGTTTAAAAGCAAGTAATACGCAACTCATTCTAGAATGCAACAGCGCCATCTGTTGAGTTTCACGAGAGGCTACATTACTGCAGTGCACTGGGTGAGCAAATGAGGACCTGGATTTATTGAGGTTCAGAAAAGCATCTCTCTCCCATCCAGCCCTCTCCTCCACTCTCTCTGGGCATAGCCTGCTGAATCACAGCCCATTAATATTAACACTGCTGTCTGGGTCAATATCACATCCCAATCCTGTAGCCATCTCACGTCCACATGGTCTAATATCATCGATTCAACAGGCACATGAAAGAAAGAAAAATGTGTTGAGTCTCTCTTTAAATCACCTGCCATCTCTCTCTCACCCTCTAACTCTTTCTGCTGACGTCACAGGGACTGCAGCTGTCTTACCCACGACTGCATATCCAACACCTGATGAGACAGGAGCAGGCAAAAACATTATTCATATAGATAAAAGAAATAGATAATAGACAATAAAGTACTACTTAAAAGAACAGATTATCAAGAAACACATTTCTGAGTAAGTAAAACTTGTGTGTCTCACCCCCATGTCATTCAAAATTTATGACTTTCTTTCCTTGATTAACATAAAGATCAGTTTTAAACAACCCATCAGCCCCATTTACTTTCATTATATGGCAACTAATAGACCATGATAAAAAATTCACTTACACATATAGGAACAATATATGCAGACACGCACACACATTACACAAAAACATTCCACTTACGCAAGTCCTGTTACCATGCCTACCAGCCTCTGACCCACAACTCTTTAAACTGAATGAATGCTGATGAATAACATCTTTAAATGTATTTTATACAGCATAATAAAATTTAGTGACTGGAAGAAAGCTGTGTTCTAGACAAGTGTCTGAATGTGCAAAGAAGGGTTATTTAAACATTATTCACTTTTGTCGATATCATATGTTGCAGAACGTACCTTTGCAGACCATTTCACAAAACTTTCATCTCTTTCACAAAATTGCACATTCTGTTGAAAACTGAAGCGAAGATGGCTGGCTATCTGCAACAGGTTCTCCTCGGGCCAGAGACTTCTTTTATTTTGCCCAGAATAGTAGCAAGCTTTCATGTTTATCCTGCAGAACAGGTACCCTAGAGCATAATACTGCCATACCGTGCTTGATAGTGCGGATGTGTTACCTGAGTTTTGGGCTGTATTTGACTTTGCTTTCAGGCAAAAGACCTCAGCTTTGCTCTCATCAGACTACAATTTTCATCCAAACGTTTTGAGGTCACCACACAGCTTCTAGGAAACTTTAGACATGATTTTTATTAGCTTTTCTCAAGTAGTTTCCCTCTAGCCACTCTTCAAAAAAGGCTGAATCTGTGCTAAAGGAGCTTCTTATGTCTGGACAGTTTTCCTATTCTAGCCAAAGATCTCAGAAACTCTTTCAGCTGACTGTTGCTGGACTATTGGTTTATTTTTCTGCCCTTCAGTCACCATTGTTCAGTTTAGGACAGCCAGAATTTAGGAGTGTATAAGCTGTGCCATGTTTCATTTGTATTTTTACGATGCATTTAAAGCTTTAAAAGTTTACCTAACACTTTTAAACTCTCCTAAATGTATGAGATCAGTGTCTGTTAAACTTGTTTTCTTAGAGCAGTTTATTTGGTCCGGTTTAATCGTTTGCATTATCCTGACACCTTGTGGTGACGATTAGCACTGGCTCTTTAACTGTCTAGTGATGTTTTGTACAGCACAGTACAGTAGATATTTCTAAAACACACATAAATTTGTAAAAAAAACGCATTTGTTAAATATATAAATAAAAACGAATATGCTATAAGATTTTCTTTTTATTCACCTGTGTTTTTTCTTTATGTTCTTTACTACATCATACACTTTTATTATTTTTTATTAATTATTATTATTATTATTTGGAGAAAAATAGGTAGTCCCAAAACTGGAGCCTTTTGAATTTTTTGGCACATGGAGATGCTAAAATATTTTGGGCACACATTAATCTTTATAAATGAATCTAGCGTTTTTCTCTCTCTAATTCAGCGTTATAAGGCTACGTCATAAAGTTTAATCAAGACCGCGGATGAATGTGCAATGTTGGCAGTCTGTCATGCTCGCTCAGGCTTTCGGTAGTTGATTTAAAACACTGCTGTTACAGAAATAATTTCATATTACGTCACATAATGCGGATCCCATTCAATGACTAAAACCTTATGCTTTGCTCGAAGAAAAAATAATAAGAAAAACAATTACGTAAGGTTTACAGATAAGATGAACAGTATGAAAAGAGATTATTAAATGCCTATGACTTGCTTGGAATATACATGATAGTTATATATAAAATTATTTTTATATGCTTGGTGAAGGGTAATTATTTGCTCATTCTATGGCTCACTCTACGATGGAAGTTTTCCAACATCGTTAGGTAAACGATAAAACACCATGATTGAGGGCTAAAAATGTTGAATAATGAGTTGAATAATCTTAATCACTGCTTTAACAATCCAATCGTAAGCTCTATCTAAGTATTTGCTTATTTAAATGAAAATTGCCACTTTATTTGTCCAAGCAGTGTAGATACCTATAGGAACTATTTCCTTCCTTCCTTCTCTTTCGGCGGAAGGATATGTTTTTAACTGCGCGAGGCACAAGCAGGTGTGTGACGTAAAACAGTCGGCAAACGCAGTTAACCGTCCAGCATCAGATAGCCTGAGTAACATTTACACATATCCCATACCTAAAAACACAGCGTGATATATATTTGTGTAGTTTTTTATGCAGTGCAGCTCTTCTGACAGAGGATTCAACATGACATAGGGTAAGTAGATATTTGTTGTTAGCTCTGTGGCTAATCATAGCGGCAAGTGCACCGAGTAATGATGCTCGAATAGCTTTAGCCCGCAAGTGTTTGTGTGCCACAGCTGAAGCGCGCTATTTTATTTGGTTATTCACGTATTTTTAGCGTCATATTATTCACGTCTTTCACACAGTATCGGCTACGAACGCAGCATATCGATTTAAATGCCTTCTTAGTGGTAGTAGTTTGCACCTATTGGTAGCACTATTTTTTTTAAGCAATATTTTTTTTGCCCTTTTTTGAGTCAAGTGTTAGTGAGTTTTAAGTGTTTTGTTAGGTTCGGTAATGTTAAACTCTTACTGTGAACCGCAGTTGTACTTTTGTTAGGTGACATATGGTAAATGTGTCGTGACTCTCGTCCTGTCATTGAATCTTCTCCATTTTTATCTTCATCTGTGAAGCTCATGCTGATATGTGTACGAGGGATTTCTTCTGTCTTTATTTTTGAATGGGTATTGTGTCACGTGGCGTTGTTTTACGTCAATGTCTTTTGCTCAAACGTTTGTTGTTTGTTTAGTCAAAGTCTGCGTGATCTTTCAGCACTCTTCCCTGTATGGGAGGATGCACACAAATGAATCTTCAGTTTATCTTGCTATGAACTTTGAATATGCTTGTAGTGTACTCAAATCGAAAACCTTTGTGGGCACTAACACAGATTTTTTTCATAGGCTTGGATTTCTTGGTTTGAATTAGACACTGTCACTCCTTTGACATACCTACAGTATACTGTGGATGTAAGGTTTGGTTCTGTTTGTCTAAGTGGTTTACGCCCTTCTTAATGAAAGGGTACAGGGCAGGTCAGTGGATCCTGCAGGGTAGATCTGATGTGCAAACTGCTGATAGTCTTTGTGTGTGATCATGTGCAACTCAGATGTGAATGTAAGTTAAAAGCCAGCATCCTCCAGTATGAGTACAGCCAGAAGGATCCTTCTGCCTCTCATCAGCCCCACCTCCCTTTTCCTTCCTCCAGCTTCTACTAGTCACAACACACAGTGAGTCATATACCCACTGCCCCCCCGTTCTCTTCGTTTTGCTGTCGTCAGAGAGCTGCCACGTGCCTCTTCCCTCATCTCATGGCATGAACGGCCTTCGGTTGGCAGGCGTTTCAATCACAGTTGGGCAAACTCAATCGCACCTGCTACTCCACATCAGCAGTTATTTTAAAGCCACTTAAAGTGACGATGATTTTTCCTATAGTTGATCAACTACACTTGGGTAAACATCCAAAGTTTTAGGACGCAGGTTGTACATTACTACAGTCTAGAGAATATGTTGGCATTAATATGACTTTTATATATATATTTTAATTGCAGTTTTTGCAGGCAATGGTAACACTTTACACACACTAACGTGATGCCTTTAGCTGATCTGCTGTGTCTTTCGATTACTGCGGGGGTCTGTTGCCATAGGGATGACTCTAGTGATAGCGTTCACGGCCTTGGTGGAGTGTCATTGTTAGTGAGTGTTTATTTATGATGGAGACTCCTGCAGGGACCCAGCAGCTAATGGAAAGCAGTCAGCTCTGTTGTCATGACTATCCTCTAATGAGCCCTGAACACACTGAAGGGGAATGTGTTTATCATGCCTGGATCTGTATCTGTTTCATGCTGTAGTTTGGATCTATTGGATCAATTGTTAATTTTTGGTGGATGTGAGCTGTGGGCAAACGTGACAAGGGTGATGCTGAAACTTTATGGGACGGTTTCCCAGACAGGGTTTTTTAGATATGGCATTTAGATAGCTTTTAGAATTTTGCCACTGATGTATTTTAATGTCTATGCAAGCCGTTCTGAGTTAAGAGAGCTTAAACATGCATTTTAGTCTGAGATGAGACTTAATGTTTGATCGTGGCTGGTTAGGGCATTTTTTGCATTGTGTCAAATAATCATATCATGTGCTCTCTCTCTCCTTCTCTACATTACATCCTGAATAAGTTCTTCTAGCACCCAGGGTCCTGTACTTGCATAATGCATATCCAGATAACATCTAAGGTTTTCCATTGCTCTCTTTAAGCTAAACACACACACACAGGACGAGATAAGCTGTGACATTTTGTTGGTGTGTTGTTTTAACAGCCTTTACCTCCACCCCTCAAGAGACTTTGGCTTTCATTCAATGAGGAAAAGATTTATTTTACCCAAATGAGAGAATTTAATGGTGCATCTGAAAAACCTTTAGCTATTTAATCAGCCATTAACTTTTTAAGGAAGAAGATCTGAAATATCCTCAGAAGACCAAAAGATCTACAGCACTGTATACATTAGTCGAGATTCCAGGGATAAGAAGCAGATTCAATTTTGCTTCCTTCTTTTTTGGTGTGGGTGGCACTATAATCCCCCTCTCACACTCCAAATGGATTTGTCATGAGTTCAGTAAAGAAACAAAGACTGCCTTATATTACGGTGTAAACACAGCTGATGTAAGTGTTACGGAGAGAGAGAAGTCATGTAAAGTATGTTGTTGTTGTCTGCCGGCTTCATTTATTTATCAGGACAGGATGTGATTTTGAAAATTTGCTCAGTGTTCTGCGTCTGTGTTGATTTAGAAAAGTGGAGCGTGAGAGGAGAGCATTAAGGTGCTTTTTTTACTTCCGCATAACACGCTGTTGTTCGATACTCTCTTGGAATTTCACTGAATTGGTGCTGTTATTGGATATTCTGCTTTGTTCATGCCTTTTTTGATTCCTTTAAACAACTTTCTTTGAGTAAATATTATCCACAGACTTCGATTTGCATGTAGTTATGCTTTTGTGTGTGCTGGTTACTTAACATTGTATTGGGTTTGGTAAGGTTTGTGGGTCAGTATAGTGTGTCTTGACACATTTGGTGTGTTCCGCTCTCTTTTAGGGCCTGTGGAACCTGACCTTCTCTGCTTTAATCCGATTCTTCTTTTTAGACGCCAAAGAAACATTTTGCAAACTCCACAATCATGTCAAGTAAGTGGTCTTAGTATACTTAAAAGTATCACACAGCAATGGATATATTTGTGTATTTTCAAACACAGGTAAACCTCTTTTATAAAAGTATAAAAGTGTTCTTTTCTCTTTTACAGGTAGTTATACTCCAGCCCCAGGGGGTCCATTTTCAGCCCTCACCCCTAGCATGTGGCCCCAGGACATCCTGGCTAAGTACTATCAGGTAGTTCATGTTGTAAATAATTTTTTTTACCTTGTGGGATTGTAATTGTGGAGGCATATAGACACAATTTTGTACTAGTATCAGCTTCATTGTTCAATTATCACTAACAGACACAGTCCTTAATGTTACAGAAAGACCCCAGTTTGGAATCAGAACTGCAGTATGATGAATTTGGGTTCCGGATTGATAGTGAAGGTTAGTGTCATTATGTTAATGCTGATCAATAGGTAAAGAGCCTGTTGAACCATGTTTTATTGTCTGCTGATGCTTTTTTTTTAAGTGTTTAAATATTTTTTCTTTGTCTGCCGGTCAGATGGTGTGGAGACACGAAAATGGTTGCGTGGTGAAGGATCTCCTCAGAGAGAAGACCCTCAGCAAAGACTTCGTTGGCAGGCCCACCTGGAGTTCACCCACAATCACACAGTAGGAGACCTGACCTGGGACAAGATCTCTCCTAACTTGCCCCGGTCAGATCGCCTTCGGACTCTCGTGTTGGGGGGCATACCGCACAGTATGAGACCACAGGTCAGTATTAAGAGTCATCTGTCCATCAGCTGTTTTGAATATGCAGTTGTGTATATTTGTATTGTTACACACCAGGCAGCTAATCTGTTGATGTAATGTTGACATGGCAACCATGGCCATGATTGAGGGATTCTTAGTGTGACTGAAATAGGACATGATGTCTTAGTAATGTCTTGTTAGACAAGATGTCTTGTTTAGACAAGACAAGACGTCTTAGACAAGATGTCTTGTTTATGCCGTGTTGCTAATTTTAGAAATTCTCAGAAGAACAGTAGAGTGTCTTAAATATGTAATCTTTTAACTGCATATGTGCTAGATCTTCATGTTTATCTTCATGTCTTTTTCATCCGTTCCTTTAGTTGTGGATGCGTTTGTCTGGGGCCCTGCAGAAGAAAAGAACATCTGAAATTTCCTACAGAGAAATTGTTAAAAACAGCTCTAATGATGACACCACAGAGGCCAAACAGGTACAGATGTGATGCTTCAGGAGAGTTTACTGATTCAAATCAATTTTTTCGCAAATATTAAATCCTGAATAATTTTACTATCTGTACCTACATAACTTTGCTGTTACCCATCTGTCTTGACCATGCAATGATCCACCAATATTCTTTACATCTCCACTGCAGATAGAGAAAGATCTCTTGCGGACGATGCCAACTAATGCGTGCTTCAGCACTTTGTCAAGTGTGGGGGTGCCCAAGCTCAGGCGGGTCCTGAGAGGGCTGGCATGGCTATACCCAGACATTGGCTACTGTCAGGGCACGGGCATGGTGAGAGGTGACACGTTGACTCTCTGCTGTCAGATGTTCTGGTCTTCCAACTCTGGTGTCATCCTCTCAGACGTGTGGTTTTTCTGATGCAGGTGGTGTCATGTCTGCTGTTGTTCCTGGAGGAGGAGGATGCTCTGTGGATGATGTGTGCCCTCATAGAAGATCTGCTGCCTCCCTCGTACTTCTCCTCCACTCTGCTGGGAGTGCAGACTGATCAGCGTGTGCTCAGACAGCTCATAGTGCAGTATCTGCCCCGTCTGGACCAGCTGCTGCAGGAGCACGACATCGGTGAGATGCATCCCGTATCGTGGCTGGAGGGGATTATATGAATAAATAGTCTCAGTAATGTTAATGTGTTCCTTTGTTTTTGTCCTCATAGAGCTGTCTTTAATCACGCTGCACTGGTTCCTCACCGCGTTTGCCAGTGTGGTGGACATTCGTATCTTGCTGCGAATCTGGGACCTGCTTTTCTATGAGGGCTCTGTGGTGCTGTTTCAGGTTACACTGGGCATGCTGAAGATAAAGGTAACTCAAGTCATGTTTGATTCTGTTGTATTGAATAGAATCCATTAACATATTGTGTCAAACAAGGCAATGATCATTTTCTCTTTTGCTGTGAAGGAAGAAGAGCTCGTGTCCTCAGAGAACTCAGCATCCATCTTTAACACACTGTCAGATTTGCCCAGTCAGTTGGAGGATGGGGCGGCAGTGCTGGGAGAGGCTGTGCGTCTGGCAGGATCTCTATCTCAGGAAAACCTGGATGCACACAGACATAAACATCTAGCTTATATTCTGGCAGAGCAGGCCCAGCTCAACTCCAACAACTCTCATTCACTCAACACAAACCTTAACAAGGTGAGCACCTGTAATACACATGCCTTTCCAGTTTGACACTGAAGATTTTGTAGGAGGCAGTGATGTAGTGCTCCTGTCAAGTAAGTCGACCTTGTGTGTAATTGTGCAGGTGGTTCGCAGACAAAGTCTACGCAGGAAATCCACCCTGAGCTCACTGCTGTTTGGGGAGGATGAGGTGGAGGCACTAAAGGCCAAAAACATTAAGCAGACGGAACTGGTGGCAGCACTGAGAGAAGCTATCAGCCGTACTGCAGAGCACTTTCACTGCCTGGACCCGCGCAACTGCAGCAGCGTAAGAGCCACTCAATCACAGCAGTCACAATTTTGATGGGTGCTTGTAGCTCAGAGATCACGGTGCTATGCCAGGCACATGGGTTCTCAGGGAACCAATAAACTGATAAAAAAAAATGATGTCATAGATGCAGTTTGCTTTAAATGAAAGTGTCTGCCAAATGCAGTAAATGTCTGAGCTAATTCAATCACAGATGGAGCAGTGAACCACAACACTGTGACTCATATGCATTTGCAATAAGCTAACCTGATGACTCACTGAGTTTTGTTTAATTGCAAAAGAAAGTTGGCAACTTGCTCTCTGCATTCTTTGCATTTATCTTTGTTTCTCTCTTGTCTTAGTTATCTCTGTTTCTGCATTCTTATTTGTCTCTGTTTTTAGGATCTGACACCAGACTACTCTATGGAGAGTCATCAAAGAGATCACGAGAACTTTCTGGTCGTGTCTCGGAATCGGCGGCGACGAGCCAAAGCATTACTGGACTTCGAACGGCATGACGATGATGAACTGGGCTTCCGAAAGAATGACATCATCACAGTAAGCACCTGCTGTTTCTGCCTTTCGAACGAGTTAACAAAAATGGCTGTATTCCTAATGTTTCGCTGTCTGTTGTTAGATCATCTCACAAAAAGATGAGCACTGCTGGGTGGGAGAGCTGAACGGTCTGAGAGGTGAGCTGAGATAACATTATAACCTTTAAACCATAATTTTGCAGTTAAATAAGCACACCAATCTGTGTCTCCCACAATGCTTAAATCTTACAGGTTGGTTTCCTGCTAAGTTTGTGGAAGTCTTAGATGAACGAAGTAAAGAGGTATGTGCAAATATTTTTTTTTTACATTAAAATATGTTTTTAAGGTCTAATTTCTCCAAAATACCCAGGCAGAGAACAAACCCAGCATCCTTTAAAAGATCGTCTAAAGTTCTCTTTAAAGATATTTGGCAATGTCAAACCATTTCAAGGACTGGATATAACCATTTCTATAATGAGTTATTTTCTCTTGACTCTCTAAAGAACGTCTGTGTTATTGTCCTTCAGTACTCACTGGCAGGAGATGACACTGTAACCGAGGCAGTGAATGACTTGGTTCGTGGGACACTGTGTCCTGCGCTCAAAGCTATCTTTCAGCACGGCCTGAAGAAACCCTCCATATTGGGTGGACCCTGTCATCCGTGGCTCTTTATTGAAGAGGTATCCATCAGTGCCTGATAGCTACTTCAGAGCTATTAAAATGAAAATCTATTAAAAGCTGGTTGTGTGCGTTTATGACAGGCAGCCAGCCGAGAAGTAGAAAGAGACTTCAACTCTGTTTACTCCAGACTGGTGCTGTGTAAGACCTACAGGTGAGACCAGTATAGATACATGAAGTAACTAAACCTCAGGACTTGACTTTACTCACCGTATTATGCTTTGATGATGTTAAAGCTGGTTTGATTTTCTGTTTGGTTTCTTTAGGTTAGATGAAGATGGGAAGGTTCTTACACCTGAAGAGCTGCTTTACAGAGTGAGTTTAAACATTTTTTCTGGTCATCACATCACAGCAGAAAAATGCATAATGGTGATTTTATGTGCGCTGGTTTGATCGCCCCCTGCCTTTCATTTTAGGCAGTGCAGTCTGTCAATATGAGCCACGATACTGCACACGTTCAGATGGATGTCAAGTTCCGCTCGCTCATCTGTGTGGGGTTAAAGTAAGACTCTGTTACCTTATTTTTAAAACTTCTCTTTTCTTTGGTTTGATTTAAATACAAGCATACAGTGTTTACCCTCTTCATTAGAAAGTTTTGTTTGTGTGTTTGGTGCAGTGAGCAGGTGCTTCACCTGTGGTTGGAGGTACTGTGTTCCAGTATGAGTGCAGTGGAAAAATGGTACCATCCCTGGTCTTTCCTGCGCAGTCCTGGATGGGTCCAAATAAAGTGTGAACTCAGGTGAGACTGAGTGAGAACTACAGACTAATACTCTGAATGAAGACAAGACTATCCATGCTTACTGCCCTTTAAAGAAATTATTCACCCAAACACTGAAGATTCTGAGTATTTACTTCTCCTTGTGAAGTTTGGTTCAAGTTTGTTTTCTATGGTTTCAGAGTTCTCTCCAAGTTTGCCTTCAGTCTCTCCCAAGATTGTGAGCTGCCTACCAAAAAAGAGGTGAGATTCATTTAGATTCACTTGCCGTTTCAGATGTCATTTGCCGTCCCTCCAAAAGTACACGGGGTAACATGCGTTTGCATGTTTGTCTGCTATTCCAGACGTCTTCCCTTCTGAAATCTGAAGTGGTGGATGTTTTGGTCCAACATCACCTCTTTAGTTGGGACCTCTAGGTAATTCTGGTAACTGGTTAGTCTGTTGCTTTGTAACAAGCCTGCCAACGCAACCAGTAGTATGCTGGGAGTAATCCCTCTGTCCTGTGCTATTTACATTAGCTGCCGTATATATTGTCACAGTCAATAAACCTTCTAAAACTAATCTATAAGGACTGGTTCAGCAGCCTATGTGTGAAATGCTAATTCAACTCTATAACAAATATTACTCTTCTCCACCCATGTTTTAGCTCTCATTGACCTTTCTAATCCAGTGGGATTTTAAAAGATTGTTTACACAAATGTGGCATTCTGAGATGTCATGTAAACACAAAAGCTACTTGATGTAAATCGTTTTCTCTTAAACAGCACTTGCAATGATAACCGTTGTGAACTAACAATTTAGCTAAAAATTCAAGGGGAAAACCACGAATGGTCTTAGGTTTCCTGTAAAGAACCTGAACAGGTTATGCTACTATTTAAGTACTATGTTAGTAACATGAAACCTTCATTCAGACTCCTGAGATTTTTATTTGTGTATGATCATCAGTTTGTAAGGATCCAGATGATTATTTACTAAACATGTTGACCGACTTTTTACCCTGTTCTCAATAATGTTTTGTCCAGGAGAAGGAGCAAAGACCTCTGAAGGAGGGAGTTCAGGACATGCTGGTGAAACATCACCTCTTCAGCTGGGATATAGATGGCTAAACCACTCTTCATCCACATCCTGTGAAGTACACCAACAGATAAATCCAACTCTTCTATTCAAATCATCTGTATCATTCCAAATACAGGGACCAGATGTGAATGTTTATTTTTTGTTCATGTACAGCTTTACATCACATTGAAATTGGTGTTTGTGTCTTGGTACATTATACATGCAGAGGTGACTCCTGTCATTTAGAGGACTCTTCTGACAATACAGTCTGTACAAACATGTCCCACACTTTCTTTGCCAAGAGTTTGTTCAAAGTCAGTCTGCAGAAATGCCTGTGTTATCTTCCCGCTGGCACTTCCTTATTCTCTAGGAAGATAGATGTTGTACCATTCAGGGCATGATTACAGATATTAAAGATAAATGTTAGATTTGCACCAACAACTAAAATCTTTTTGAAAGATTTTCAGAGAAAAATATTTCAAAAGTTAAACTCTGCTGCCAATTGCTGTCGTTTCAGCATGTAATCTCTACTAAAAATAAAATGACATCAAATAAATAGTTTAATAAAGGAGAAGATTGGTGAAAACTAATATATAATGTAATGTCACAGCTGTGTTTAGATTAAAAAGACCTGTGGGGGATGTGATTCATTGTTGGCTGGTGTAACAATGAATCAGCTTTGTGTTACATATTTTGCCACTTATATTGAACTGTATAAAGAAGACAAAAATAGTATTTACTTTTTTGTATGTAAATTAGATGAAGATATTGTGGGATTGGAGTCAGAATGATGTAGCAGTTTATTTTCTGCAAGAACGTTAAGTGATATGACCTCTGTTAAATGATTCATTTTCTAGTTCTTGTGATATGGTTGTTATTAACCAATAAGCGTATGTAATGGTTTAGCACAACCAACTCACAGGGCTTTCCATATCATATTCACATACACCTATGATGTATATGTAAATAAATCTCTATCTGTAAAAATGTTTGTATTGTTGTTTTTTTATATAATATGTAAGATTATATACACTGTAAGATCTGTTGTGTTTTTTAATGGGCCAGGCCATATTTTCACCTAGATTACATAGAGCCAATAAGGAACCTATTTTATTTATTGATCGATCAAACTTTAGTATACAGCAGGAACAGAATCACACACACACACTTGCCAACATCAGTTTATTTTTATATTTATTATGGGAAATGAGATTCACAACATGTAAACAATAATGGTCCAGGTGCCTAAATGTGTTCACTAAAGATTAGCAAACAGTAAAACCAATGCAAATAATTTACAGCTAGAGCTTGTGTTCTCTCAATCTTTAGAAAAAGAAAAACTTAAAATTCATAAATTTTGCATGTTACAATTTTTACTCCACATTCAAAAACATTTAACTTCTGGCACTCTGGTTTGTAAAGTTTTTTTGGAAGAAAAGTTACTTGAATCTCATATATATACTAAAATCTGTGGCATCCAAAAATCTATTTTCCGCATCCCCTACCTTTGTATGTTTGACTGGGTGATGTTGAGTTCTTAACATAAATACCTTATTAAACAATTTAAATGTTTCCAGAGTCTGAGCAAAGTCTGCCAGTAGCCCTGCTCAACCTGACTATGGATTTTGGAGAACTGTTAATAAGACTGTAAAAAGGTAACTGACAAAAGTGAGTGAGAAACAATCCTTCACACATTTTAAACTGCCCATCTGCAGATCACACTAAACTAGCTGCCAATAAACTTTTGCAATCAGTGTCTAATAAGCCTAAACACTTTCAGATCATATCATCATGGTCCGCAATAAAACTTGATAAAACATGGCTGTGATGAGTCCTGTTAATCCCTTTAAAATAGTTAGCTACATAATGCAGAGTTTAGCCCAAGCTTTACGAAACAGGAATATCTTTAAACCTGTAAGAATAATGCATTTAGCATGTAATGTCATATTGAGCAAAAGGAAAAGAATTTTCTTAATTACCTCGCATTTTAACCCTCTTACGTTGACATTTACAGCCAAGAGTACCACCATGCAGTATGTCTGTCCTATATTCTCAATATCTACGGTATATACAGTCTAAGAACACTCACGTCTTATAATAATTTAAAATTCACATAACAATGTGCATGTAGGTTGTGTGAACTCCTCAGTCTTGTCATAAAAGTGGTATGATCCATACGGTCAGGTAAAAGGCATGAGTAAAACACAGACAGCGTACTGGACTGTTCAGCTTCTTATATGGGGAACTCTGGGGGAGTTTAGCATCCCCCGACGGAACCAGCCAGGGCTACTGTGGGGTTGCTTTGAGGTTTCCCTTTATGCCTCTGACCTCCTCGTCTTCTGCCTCCTGACTTTGGCTAAAAAAAAAAAAAGAACTCTTTAATTTTACACTTTAGATATTTTTAGCAACATTCATTGCAGTGAAGTCAGTTTGGAGAATATACAATATTGCTTAAACGTTCATATGACTTTTTAGTAGTTGATGTAGTAGCACATGACAGCAATGCCATTAGATTCATTGTCTAGTACATCTACTGCTCAAATCAGTACATATTAAACACAACAACCTTTAAAATGAAAAACAGGTGGTCAGAAGCCTCAAACATTTCCATGCCACAGTATAATTTAGGTAAAAAACATGACATGCTATCCTTACGCCATGTCTTTTTAGAAAGTCAACCTGTATGATTGAACTTTCCTGTGAGGGGGTGGGAATTAATCTGGGGAACGAGGGAGTCAATGTTCCCTTTTTTACCTTGTTCTCTTTGTTTTGAGGGTCTTCCTCCACCTCTGTCTGAAGCAGTAACAAGTGTGAGAAAGAAAGATAAACCGATGTGTGAGAGGTGGACAGGGTGGGATAAAATCGGTAAAGAAAAGAAACGATGAAAGAGCATGATGTAGGGAAAAAATTGGATGTGGGATGAAATAAAGTGGAGTGATAAGAAAAGGTGACAGAGAGCGATTAGATCAGACAAATGCACAGCTGTAAACCCACAGCCGGAAGAGAAATATTTTAAATCTGTAATTCTACAAAAATCTCTTTTCTACTTTCTTTCGCTTTTTCGAGTTTTTACCTGTTGTGGTACACTGTGCTGAGTGGCTGGAGATGCTGCTGTTGCTGCCGCCGTCTCCTCATTGGTTGGTGCCACTCCATCCTCTCTCCTAGCTGGAGCTTTCTTTGTTGACTGCATCTTGATTTGTGGAGGTTTGGAGTTTGACGGCTGATTGTTTGTTGACAGCAGCAACTATGAGCCAAGAAAGCAAATAAAAAAATATAACACTTTCATGCTTTTAGTTCTGACATACACTCTCAAACCTACACCTCATGAGACTGACCTTGGTGATGGTGCCCACAGCTTTTGTTCTTCCCTCTCTGAAGACCAGCCTCTGGTCTATGTGCAGGTACTCTGGAGTTTTAATGAAGCGGAAGTGTACGGTAGCTTTGTCCCCTGTGCGTAAGCAATCGCTGGTCATGGACAGGATAGTGGCTGTTTGCCTGATGCTACCGCAGTGCACTGTGAAAGACATGAGCCAAGATGTGTTAGAGATCCCACACAACTATATTATAACAATAAGAACTGGAAAATCTATGTCTCACCCATAGCTTGATATCTAGGAGATATAGTCGTCGGGTGATGTAAAACTAGTATCTCAGCTTCAAACTCCCAGTATGCCTGTGGGTTTAACCTCGGTGACACCATCACCATACCCTTCCTTATTGATGAGCGTTTAATCTATATCAAAGAAGAATAAGGGAGCAAAATAATGAATAACGAGGCCTGATGGGTTAACAAGTAAAAAAGCAGTCATTCCAAATTTCATACCTTCTTCAGAGCAAAAGAAGCCGTCTGGCCACCGCGGACCTCTTTGACAGGCATTCTCTTGCGGTGAATGGATTTGACAGTAATGGACAGGAAAGCGCCCAAGGGGTCAGGTCCCAAAAGCAGGGTGTCATTTAGTCGAATCAGGCCACGTAATGTGGTTCCAGATACTACTGTTCCTACACCCTGTCAATACATATAAGACTGTTAAAAGAGGGGATGCATAAAACATAAAGCGAGAGAGAGAGAAAAAGCAGCAGCATGTTTACCGGTACTGAATAAGTGTCATCTATCTGAAACTCAGCAGGTTCATGATCTTTGAATGAGCTTCTGGAGGAGAGCAGGTTCAGGAACATTTTGAGCAGGTCCATGTTCTCTCCTGTCACGTTTGAGATCTGGAAGATGGGACATATTCTGCAAAACAAACACATGGATTTAAACAAACTGGATTTTAAGAAGGTGAGCACAAAGTAATGTCAACTACAGGGCCTTACCTCTCAGAACTAAAGTTAGACGCTGTGACAATGACATCATCTTTGTTCTGGACTAGCACAGGGATCTTTCTACAGCCTGGAGACTTCAATATCTTCTGCAGGAGCTTTAAGGTCTCTGAAAAATGCACAACCTTTATTAGAATGCCACTGCCTTTGAACAGCCAATAAATTAAATGAAGAAAAATTTACCTTGAAGAATATTCGCTGGACACATGTCGATCTTTGTAACCACCACAAAGACAGGAACATTGAGGGCTAATGCCAAACCAAGGTGCTCTTTGGTCATACCGACAATTCCTGCATTACTTCCAATCTGTAAGAGAAAAATATGAAAATGTTTAAGAACCAGCACAAATGCAGACGCATACGCTCCGTACTAAACCCTAGCGAGCTGCCTACCTTGGCAACATTTTAGGCATCATATGTGTACCCCGATGTGAAGTCTGTTCAAACTGTTATGCTTCCATATAAAACTATGCTGATTTAGTCTTCATAAAAAAATATCTGGCAGCATCACTTGCATGACAAATAATGAAATTTTCATCCAAGATGGCAGATGGAAATGTTGATTTCAAATTCATTTTTCTCAGTAATAATATGGTTCCATCTAGTTACACAACATTCTGCATGTATTTGCCAAAAGTATTGGAACAAGGAAGTTGAATCTCGCATGCAGTTCGTGTTTTCTTACCATCAGCATGCAGAAGTCAGGCAGATGACCGGTCATTCCAAACACAGTCGTCTTAAGGTACTTCTCGTGGCCAGCCAGGTCAATAAAAGTAATGACTTTAGAAGACTTCTCGCAGATCTTAGTCCAGTCCAAGCTGCCTCCATGACTGTCGGGTTTGTTGACAACCTGACCCTCCTGATCAAAACCTAGTATGTCATTTCCCACGCTGCTGGTACGACCGCTTTCCATTTCATGTTTGTGTCTGAAGAGCTTCTGTCGGGCAAAGCCACGGCCATTATCCAGCTCTCCGTGAGTCAGCACGCCCAGTAATGTACTCTTACCAGCATCCACATTCCCTACTACAGCCACCCTGAGAAAGACAACATTAGTAAAGTAAATTTTCAGACACATTGACAATTTTCCTTTCATTTGAAACATTTAGAAAATACTTCAGTGTAAGTGTTTAATGGATTACTGTAATGGATATGTAATGGTACTTTTTGTTTGTTCTAAATATAATCCATAAGCACCACATATCATCACAAGCACCACATGTCTGGAGTACATATAGAGCTACTAAAAGTACTTTCTCCACTGCCATCACTTACCTAACCTCCAGAAAGTCAGCTTCTCCCACCCGGCGGCGAATAAGATAATCTCTGACCTGTCCTCCAGCCTCAGTGCGCTCTCTCAACAGGATGAGATCCGCCTCTATCTGCTCACACATGGACTTTACTGTGGCAGCCGAGGCCTGCATATCACCCTCATTCAAACCATAATCTCCTCCATCTGAAAAAGACAAAAGCTGGTGAGTTTACATGACTAAACAAAATAAACTCTTACTCATGTGGGTCCAATCTCAGTGTCTGTGGTCTTACCTGAACCCACCCCCACAACATAGATGGTCTCCCCGCAGCCCTCGTCCATCCTCTCCCGCAGTTGCCGTAGTAACAAGTCATACTGCTCCCCATTGGGACTGACCAGGGCGAACTGTGATGTAAAGAAGGCAAAATATTACTCAAGAGAATCGCATTTGTTCTTGTTTTTTTTTTAAACCTATGTTTTGTTTTCATCATAAAGACAGTACTCGCTCAGTCAGTTTCTATGACAGTGTAAACAAAGGACAACAATGATCAATGGACGTATAGACGAGGGCAATAGAGTTTCCTGACTTTACAGCATGTTACATCAGCTGTCAAATGTAAAGGCGGAGAGTTTAATGCAAAACATCCTAAAGAGCAGAAAGAGAGCTCAGCTTTGCCCATCTAAAAACAGATCCTCTGTGTAAAACTGGGTTAATGAATGATAAACAACACAAAACTGCCTGTTCTGCTTAACCAACACCATTTCATGAAAAGCCACCTGTCTTCGTTCCCATATTGTTGAAGGTTACACACTTGTGGCCGTGTAGACTTAAACTGTAGTACAGAAACAGTTGACATGACACAACCAGCTGTACCAAAAGTGTCTTGCTATATTACACCTGAAACTATTTTAAGCAACATTTTTTTCATTCTTGTATAATTAACTTAAGTACATAAATACATGTAGTTTTATTCATCACATATGAGACGTATTTCACATACGTGCAGCACAGAAACATTTATGTAATGGTGATAGTGTGAACACTTATCTGTTGATGTTATAATCAATTTCCTCATTCACTGATATGTCTATCTATCATCTGTATCCCTCCCACTAAAAGTAAACCATAGGAATTGCACAGGTATTTCATCAGGTCTTGTAATGTAAGGTTTACAACTCATTCATAGGGTCCGGCTTTCATTCATTTGCATTTATGCAGATTAAAGCCTAAAACCAGCTTGCTTCACGGCTAAACTTACACACATATTGATTAATTTAGAAAAAGTGTTTTATACTTCATTGCGACTGATGCATATGATATGAAATATGTTACAGTTACCGTTGACCATAGCCTGGTTAGCTTAAGATCGGTTCACAGTTACAAACATTCAAGAGTGACTACAAACAAAACGACAAAAAGAAAAATGCTTATTTAAAAAATTTCAGTGTTTATTTATGATGTTGCCAATACCATCTTTATAAACATACAAATTCAGTCCAACTAACGCGATTGTGTTTGAGGCCTACCTTACTGGAGAAGTCTATGCCGTGATCCGCGGCCTCGCCGTTAAACATGTCCCCGTCCTCAAAGCACTCTGTCCCGTCATCATCGTTGCAGCCGTGGGCTGGAGCAAACATGCTAGCGGGGACTACAGCCTCTAACCCCATAGCCCCGGGATTAAAACCCGGCTCCGTTGTTGTTAACGATGCCATCTCTCGGGCAAGGAATTTCGAGACTGGGCTAAAAACAACTTTAAAACGATGCGGCTTTTTGGAGAATCAAATGTAAGCTGATACAGCACAAGCACAGACACTTGTGAATTCACATTCAGAATGTAACACCGCTCACCACTTGGTTAAAACCTGCTGTGTCGAGATAAACGAGTCTCACTACATGGTATCTGTTCAGTTACTGATATCTCAATAACACGTATAGCTGATAAAAGAGAACACAAATATCTTAAAATTATCACTGATTGCGTTTAAATGTTTGTTTAAAAATGTTAAGAAAATGAGTCGTATGTGTTTTTCTTCTCCTTATTAATTATTCAGTAGCACTCTCGGCCAATCATGTTCTCTCTTACCCAAATCACGTGTGCTACTATCCAATAAAAGTTCGTGGGCGGTGCATGTCGGTACAAATACAATATTATTACAATGTAAATGATGCAACATTTGCTGACAAAGTGGACACGGCAAAGTTATATTTACGTACAATCCCATACTGATAAAAACAAAAACAAACGTAACCAATGGTGAATGTTTAAGTAGACCATAGAATTAAAAACAATTTTCTCCTCTGCCAGCAAAGTATGAATCATCAGATACTTTTTTATCACGCAATCATGTAAAACCTTATTTCATTATACAAAGCAGGTATACCAACAATATTACATGATGTTTCATCAGATTATCATATTTGTGTAATCGTTATATAATTACAATAATCCAAAATCTAGTCAGATAACCTGAAAAAGAATCTATTAAATATCAGTCAGCGTCTATTAAATTAGTTTAGCACATGGCAGAATGAAATCACAATATTATGTCTAAATTAAAAAAGTATTTAATGTTCCGTGAGCATATCAAAGACAATTCAGGAGTCCCAAAGGCCTCAGAATCAATGAATTCCATTTTATTTTTATTTTACTTTATTGAACAATACATTTGCTTGGTTCCATCCTTTTCAAAAATGTAAAAGCAGTATGCAATGTTTCATTCAATTAAATGGACTCTAGGGTGAAATGTATTATTAGGATTCCTCAACTGAGCTGGTTTTCATTCGTTTGATCAGCAGATGGCGGCAAAGGAATTAAAAAGGTCTATTACCACATCTAGTTCACTGGCATATGTGTAAGTACCTCGTACCAGTACAATGAAAACTTTCTTTAATACTACTCCATGGACAAATTAAATAATGCAATAAACGTCATAGCTATGTACACAAAACGTTCATATGTACAGAAATTATAAAAATGTGAAATAATTACAATAATCTACTATAATCTTTAAAACTACTTATTAGCCTATTTTTTTAAATGTTAATGTTAGAATACAAGCACGTGCTATTCAGAACACAAGATGACATCTTATTAAATCATTCCACTCCTACAGTTAAGTATCCGGCTATCAGCTCTATAGTGATGATGATTCAGAGGTGGATCGTTTTCTCTTGAGCAGTCGGTCATTTAGGCACATGTTCATTCACTGCCCTGAATTGTTTGAAAACGCGCCTGACCACCAAGCAGACCACACAATATATTGAAGTAACGATGCGACTTTTCATTGTAAGCTTCTCACTGGCACTCCAGTGCTTCTTTCTCAGAAGCGCATCAGAGTACTCTTCAAAATCCGATTTGGAATACGAATTCGGCGACTATCGTGGGAAGTTTTGCATCGACGATCAAGGTTTTGTGTATGGCATCGGAGAGGTGTATTATCCGAGTCCCACAGCTTGTCCCTGCACCTGCACGGAGGATGGACCGGTGTGTATCAGACCTAAATGTCCGCGGATACACCCCAAGTGCACGCGCATCAAATACAAGTCCTGCTGTCCGGTGTGTGAAGCTGTCAGTAAAGTTTGCGTGTACTGGGGCAGAACTTACAGATTATTGGAGGAATTTAGGGTAAGTTCTTCTGTGAGAAAAATGCATTCTAAAATACATCAAAACACATCGCATGCACTTTCCAAAAACCCTATTAATTACAAGCTTCAAGTTGGTATATAAAATAATTGCATGATAATTTAATCATTATGATTATTTTTTGCTTATTAAAGATGACTGTATCCATGTGTTTGTATATGTGTGAGGTTTGTTCAAATGCTCCTGTAATAACAATGTATATATAATGGCAAGACCATGACTTTACATCCTAGAACTCATGTGTATTATTCACACTTTTCTTCTTTCAGCTGTCTCCCTGCGAACGCTGTCGGTGTGAAGTCAACAGAGAAGTTTACTGCACCATATCCGGCTGTCCAGCCTTGCATTGCGTAAATCCTGTATATGAACCCAACCATTGCTGCCCTGTGTGCAAGAGCGGTGAGAGTCCTTACATCATGCACTCACAGCAACACTACACATGCATGGACATTTACTGCAGTATCCAACATACAAAAATAATGTTTTAGTTTCTGTTGCACTTCTATGTAAATTTAGCATGTGTTATGCAACTCATAAGGATCAATATGGGCATTGTTGGAACACTTATATCATCGTTTGTTTTTGATTGATTTCCTCGGATGAGTGCATATTTTACAGTGACATAATGGAATGAGTATGATGCAATGGAATCATTCAATAGACTGCTTACTACCTACATGCTGTCTATAAATAGGATTTAGTTCAGAGCATGCTGGGATGGCAGAGGCATTATGGGGCATTGGGCCATCCCTGACAGCTGAAGGCACGGGCACAGATTGTGTGTGATTCTTTCTGTGGGTAATGTTTATGTATAAATGGATAAGTAATAGCTACAGATTTTAATTTAATTGATGTAACGGATATATTGTGCATAAACATAATTTCCAGCATTTCTGTTAGAACAGTCATTGGACAATAGTGTGATAAGTTGGCCCAGAGCAAACTATTAAACAGGCATTATTTTTGGGTTGAATAATTTGTATGCTCTGTTTAGTTAGGCAGGATCTAGAAACAGAGGTTCATGAGTGACGTTTCTATGTCCTCCTCAAAGGGCCAAACTGCTTTGCTGGAAATCGTGTGATTCCAGTTGGAGAACGTGTGGATATCGATGAGCGGACGGTGTGCTTCTGCACCTACCGGGATGGAACATGGCAGACACACCCTCACGCTACCTGCGAGGAGCGCCAGCAACCAGACAATGAAGCTACTGACTCCCATGATACATCAAAACAGATGGAAGAGCAGGAAAAAGAAAAGGAGAAAGTGTTCTCGCCCAGGCTGGATGCCATCCCGTGAAAGGGAAGTGGGTCTGGCACCAGCTTTCCTGACAGGCAGCAGGGGATGCAGAGCATCATGCAGGTGCTGGGACCAGAGTAAACACAACCTGTGCTGGAATAACTGCCAATGTTGACCTCTTTAGCTAGCCTCAACCCCCACCCTCCTGACATACATTCTGTGGTTGTGCAATAAGAAATGTCTTCACAGGACATATAACATTTTTTTACTTCATTAATTTGCTGTTTGTATAACGTATATGTGTATATATTACTGTATATAATGTTCTACTTATTATTAGGACTGTTTATTTAAATAGGAAGTGTTGTTATGTCAAATTTGATCATATATTTTTATTGTAGCATGTTGTGTTAATAGGCACACTGGTTTGTCAAATTATTCTTTGAAAGTCTTTATTCATTTTCTAGACTGCATGAATGAAGAAGCATGAATAAAACATTTGTTTTGTTTATAAATGATTTGTCTTCAAGACAAAATGACTGTGTAATATTTGTATGTTCTTTTCAACAAATGTTATTGTCACACTAATGTAATTAATTAGCGTTTATTTACATTTACAATTTGCTCAGAGTGAAATTTAGGTAGGCCTTGGTAGCCTATAAAAGACTATTATGTAAATTAAATGGAAAATTGTCTGAAAAACATGTTCAGTGTCACAATTTTGCCTCAAGCTATTTTCGATTATTTATATTTAACTAATGCAGAATTATTTTTCCAACTTTAAATGGTAAAAGCAATATTTAATTCACTGTATATTTGTATATTTTCAGTGTCAAATGACAATGGTCTGTCTGGCCATAATTCACAGTAAAAAAAATAGGAGATAAAAAAGAGTATGGTTCCGAAATATAAGACATTGAAGACATCCACGTTTAACAAAGTGGACATACGCAACACTAGGTGGCGATAGAAGCATAACGCCTTCATTTGTCTGCCGGATGCTGTGAGATCAGTGGCGTGCGTAAGATTATATCCCAGCATTCCTCTCTCTCTCTTCCTCTTTCCCTTTCGGCGACAATGTCTAAGAGAGGTAAGAATCATATGAGAATCCAAATTCATCCTTCAATTACCGTACAGCGAAGCCCCTTAAAACACGAAATGAGGTTCGGTGGATTATCCATAATATATATTTCAGACATATTGCTGTCAGTACTCACTGATGTATTAGACAAATTTAGTTATGTACATTTGCCGCTAGCGGGAGAAGCCATGTTTGCTAAGACCTGTGTGCAGACCTGTAGACTTCGAATGATTGTTAGTGTGACAAGTAAACAGACTTACGGCAAACGTTGTTATTTAATGTGAAGTAGTGAAGCACAATTTTGTTAAGCTATTAGGAAATAAGCGCTACTATATAATAAGAGTTTAGAGTAATGAGCAGTGAGCGTAAATTTGGTAGCCAAGTTGGCTAGTTGGTGACAGGCTAAAACGCACGTTGTGTGTTTGGCGTATTGCTCTATGTAGTTAACATATGAGCGTGAGTTATATCAGTTAGTGTATGCAAGGAAAACTGTTATTATAATGTGATATATTTGTTGTCCTTAATAGAAATAAGAAATGTTTGTTTTGCATGAATTGAGGCCACTGTCAAGCAGCAAACGTCATTTTATTGTTGTAAAATGAACACCGTTAACAACGATTGTATATTTGCAGAGCTATACGATATTCGAATATATCATTTTTAACGATAGGATTTTAGTGAAGAGATGCAAATTTTTTTGAGAACTTTTTTAGTGTTTGTGCAAAACATTATGTAGGAAACTGTCGGCTGCTTGTATTTGCGGTTGCATCCCAAATTACTGGAGTGAGTTTTTCTTGTAAATTAAGTGACGTGCTCAGTTTGTGGAGAACGTATTGTAGACTGTATATTTGTTTAGAAATTAGGGTTTTTGTTATGCCATTGTAATGTTTTTCTTTTTTTTAAGGACGTGGTGGGTCATCGGGAGCCAAGTTCCGCATCTCACTGGGTCTCCCAGTCGGAGCGGTCATCAACTGCGCTGACAACACAGGTATGAGGTCTGGCAATATGAGTTTAGTTTAGTTTTCCTTCTCAAAAGCACTTGCTTTGTCTGGTCAGTGGCTGGGTGAGTTGTCGTGGAAGGAAATATAAAATCCCATTGCTTGTGGGTGAGATGGCAGTCGCCATGTGCTGTTTAATCTCAATCAGGGATGGAACATTTACTTGACTGAGACCTGTTATTAAAATGTCTTTTATTAATTTTAAAGCAGTTCTCTTTTTTTATTAATCTTTTGTTATCAAGTTGTCAAACTTCGTTGGTGGTTTGTTTATTTTTGACCCAAAAGTAAAGAGTTTGCAAACTCGGGTTCAGCATAGTATGGACTTTGTTTAGCATTTTGGTATAATTTTGCCTCCCCTGATGTAGAATGTGTTCATTGGGTTTTACTCAATTTCTAATACTCAATTTCTTTTTCTTGCTTAGGTGCCAAGAACCTGTACATCATATCCGTCAAAGGCATCAAGGGTCGTCTGAACAGGCTCCCTGCCGCTGGTGTGGGTGACATGGTTATGGCCACAGTGAAGAAAGGCAAACCAGAACTCAGGAAAAAGGGTGAGTGTTTAATGTTAGCAATAAAATCTGGGCTTGCCTGAAAAAATGTAGTTTTAAAATGGTTTGTCACATTGAACTTAAATTGAAGGCAAAATGTGTATGCTTATATTATCCTATTTTTCCTTTTTAAACAGTGCATCCTGCGGTGGTGATACGACAGCGGAAGTCGTATAGGCGAAAAGATGGCATTTTTCTGTACTTTGAAGACAATGCGGGGGTCATAGTGAATAACAAAGGAGAAATGAAAGGTGCGTTGTAAATGTCTTTATCTTATTCCATATCCTTCTCAAAAGCACTTGCTTTGTCTGGTCAGTGGCTGGGTGAGTTGTCGTGGAAGGAAATATAAAATCCCATTGCTTGTGGGTGAGATGGCAGTCACCATGTGCTGTTAAATCTCAATCAGGGATGGAACATTTACTTGACTGAGACCTGTTATTGAAATGTTTTTTATTAATTTTAAAGCAGTTATCTCTTTTATCTATCTTTTATAAGGCTTTTTCATTTGATTCCAGATTTCACTCACTGACTGCCAAATGTCTCATTCTCTGTAGGTTCAGCCATCACAGGACCTGTAGCCAAGGAATGTGCAGATCTGTGGCCCAGGATTGCATCCAATGCTGGAAGCATTGCCTGAGTTCATATGTGGCTTGTTTTCAATAAAATACTCAAAGTTTAAAAGTTTGTCGTTGTCTTTTTGGGTCTTCATAATGTGAGTCTGTATAACTGATTATTTAATAGCATCTTAAAAACTCTTTTGCCTCTTGGATGGCTAAATAAAAAGAGCTTAATGCATTTATTGTCAAAGATAACTTGTAATTGTTTGATTTTGATCAAACAGTCATTTTGCTTGGCATAAAAAGTTGCAAATGATAAATTTCAAGATAGTTCAAGTGTTTATGCACCCATGATACAAGTTTCTCGTGTGGTACAAAAAGCATTTGCATAAAAAACAATATGTGTGCAGTTAAACGTATGAAATTATCTTATCAAACTTGTCAGCATCAAATAGCTGTTGCCATGGTGACCAGTTTGTTTGTAGATCGGGAGCTAGCGAGTTAGCCTATGGCTGCCTGGAAAGTTCGTGAACTGCATACGCTTTGTCCTTAAGGTAAATTGAGAGATTAAATTGTGTTTTTATCACATTGCTCATATAAACAATTGAGCAGATATGGAGAAGTCGCATATTATTAATTTCAGTGCTCTTGAAAAAGAGCTGCAAGCGGCACTAGAAGCAGATAGGAAATACCAGAGAGAAAATGATGCGAAGTTTCGTGCGTTGCACCAAAATGTAGCCAGCTACGAGGAGTTCAGGTAAGCTTTTATTGTATGCTATGTAACATATGTAGATCAATGAAAACTATTTAAAAATATAAGTAAATCTACCTCATCAACTCCCGCACGAAGGGTTGGTACATATACATCCTTATTCTTGTAAATTCATAATAATGTAATCTTTTGACTTTAGGGACATAGTACTTGCATCTCACCTAAAGCCACTTGATAAAAAGGACATCTCTGGTGCACCTCGAAAACAGCCATGGAATACAATTGCTGCTGGATTAAAGCATGAAAGCTTCTCACCTGAGGTGACCCAGGTGAGATATTCTACCAAGCCGTTTCTTAACGTATATAAATAAATGGGTAGTTAACATTTCATAATAGATCATCCCTTTGAGAATAGAAACTTAGTGTCTGTTTTTACTCAGCCCCAGCTTTCAGAGAAACAACCAAGAGGTACATCAGAATTCAGCCGTGAGTGGCGCAGGCTTGGAGGAAACTCATATGAGAAGTATAACCTCCTTGTCAGTCTGGGTGGCACGACTTTGCAAGAAATCTTCAGCACTGAGGTTTGCTTTGGTCTTCTTGGAGAATTCCTTCTAGTTCTGTCACAGTGTCTCAAGTCAGGCGATGTGGTTAAAGTGACTGGAGTTTTAAACGGGCTATCCAAGACTGGACGTTTTAGCCTCAACCTGTCTCTGCTTAGTCAGGCTGAACAGAAAGCCTGTGAAGAGCTTTTTGACAGACTTTGGACAGCAGCTAATGTCATTTCTTTGGACTGTAGTAAACCAGCTGGGGTTTGTGAGCTCAGTCATGGGGAAGCTGATGAGACTGACATTTTAGTTCAACTCAAGGGGTTAATGGAGAAATATGGCATCCAAAAATAACCAATTTTAATTCTCTTTTAACAATATATAAGCCCCACTATTCATGTGTAGTTCAATCTGTACTTTGTCATAAATAGAAAAATAATTTTGTAAAAGAAAGTACACTGTGGTTTAGAATTGTGTTATTAAGGCTAGGCTGAAAAATGCTAAAAGAAATGCGGGTAATGTGTATTTTGGCACTCGTCCCTTTGTTAGTTTCTGCCTACGAGGCCCCTGAAGACAAGCAAGACATCTTTGCCAGCAAGGCCTGTCCTGCATTTCTCATCTTTGAAAGTACTGCCTTCCCAGCTGACATGACAATTGAACTGCCTTGTCACTGTAAACCAGAAGAGGTTCACTCAGTTGTTTGGTACTATCAAAAACAAATAGGCTCCATGAACACCAAGGTCCTCACAGACTTTGAAGGTACTAAAGTGGTGGAATCATCCAAAGTTGGAAGAGGTTCAGATCTGCGCATTCGCTTTTCTATCCGATTGTTTAGCCTGCTCATCTTCAGGGCTCAGAAAGCTGACTCGGGTCACTACATCTGTGGCACAACCTCAGGAGAATTCTTCTACGGCTACAGTGTTGATGTCCAGGAGGTTCATCGGGTTTTTTCCCTGGAACCTCAGTCAGAAAACTTCAGCACATGAAGCAGATCCCAGCAGGATGGGAACTGAGCTGTTTCAGGTGTTTACAAGCTACAGGCCTTGGTCTAGATGTGACCGCTGTGACATCCAGGGTGAGCAGATCCGCGTGGGCCTTTGTTATGTCAAAAGCAACTACTTACATGTACGTTACCGCAGTGAATCAGATCCGGTGGCTTCCTGTGGCTCCTCAGCCGTTCCCCAGCAGTTTGGACTTTCAAGCAGTACCTATGGAGCAGAGCTTTACATAAGGACCTGTTACACTTCATGTCCTCCAAAACCTACAACATCACCTGAAAGACAAGCTCTGCTCAATTTCCTTGAGTTTAATGATCAAGCTTCAGGTGTCCCCATCCACTTCCACAACCACCCCGTAGACTCCGATCTGATTCTGACCTGCCCTGGTGCCAAACCTCAGTATGCTGTTGCCTGGGATAAAGGTTCATCACCACTTTACCTATCTCAGTATATGGAGGGACTCAATAAGACTTCTCGTGTCTTCATTGACACAGGTCACCATCTTCACTTCAGACCTGTGAAGCTGGAAGATAAAGGCTCTTATTTCTGTTGGCTTCAAGGAAAGCTGTCTGCAGAGATCAGACTGGGAGTATATCTGCATTTGGGCCGCTTACGCCAAATCTCTGACCCGGAGTCTGTCTATGCCCTACAAGCTATACTTGTTTGTTACATTGGTATGACTATTCTGTTTCTCCTCACTGTGTCAGTGAGATTTGTTTGGCAGTTTAGCAAGGAATAAAAAATTGCAGAATTAAAGAGAATTTGACTTTTTTATTTATTTCAACAGTATTTTAACAGATGCATACTGGCTCTAAAGAAATCAAATGTGATGCTATTTTGGAGTAATATGAGTAGACATTTTTGTAGGATCTGTTTTTATGTTACAGACACTGAGGGAGAGAATGGTAAAAAAATAATCTTAGGTGTAGAGATCTGTATGTAAATATTGGTGTCCCCATATAGAAATTAACCACGTTTTACAACAAACAAAACAAAAACTCTGGTTACTGTAGTTAAACATGGTAACTGCAAATTTACCGTGTTTTTGCTACAGTAAGCATGGTTTAAGTAAAACTGTGGTTATACAAAATAGTAATTAATGTCCCAAAAAACACGGTTACTATACTTTTACCATAATAAAACCATGGTTAAATTTTTATTATTTAGTATACAGTCAAAAGACAAAAACGTTTCTCATTAATTCAACAATCATTTAATCTAAATATGTATATTTTAATATTTGAAATGACTTTTGTAGACAAAAATATAATTGTGCCAACATATTTATTTCTTTAATTAGAATCCAATTTTTTTTATATTTTTGAAATTACTTGGACCTAATAATGAATAAAAAGCAGCCAATAAGAGTCCAGAATAGACATTCCTTCAGTGCTGTTTAAAATGCTTCCCAGGCTGATACCTCAAGAAGCTGCATGATAAAATGCCAAGAGTATGGGTGACTACTTAGAAGATCCTAAACTTTAACAGTGTTCAATCTGGAAAAGTCTGGTACTGTATATAAATCCAGAAAAAAATCAAATTAATTGGCTAGATTACTTAAAACAGTCATAATACAACATTTACATCGACTACACAGCCAGAATATAATCGCAAGAGGGCGTGTTTTCACCATACACGTAATTGCTCTGAATAGCGTTTATTTGTCAGTTTCTGAAAAAAAACAGCAACACAATAGTAAAGTTTCTGCAATCCATAGCTCTTATTTGGCTCTTTTCAAAGTTCAAACAAAATGTAAAACAGTTTCTTTAATGTTTCTATCGTTCTGCGACACTTTCTGGACATGTGCATGCACGAATGTAGCGGAGACGAACTTCTGTTTTGCGAGTGAGGAAGGCAGTGCGGCTGGTGACCTGACTGACAGACAGATATCAGTGGTTGCTGTTGTAGACAGGTTTCCGGAGTACTGCTGAACAACGTGTCTTTCACACTGCCGCACAATGAAGGATCAAAACTACGGCGAAGAAATTACAAAAATACTGGAGGAGGCTCCCTCAGCTCGTAAAGCGCTTTTGGACAACTACACCAACTTACACAAAGTAGCCGAATACTGCGAGAGCAACTACCTGCAGGTAAGACATCACACCTATAGATTCACAGATAGCTATGTAGCTGTATGTAAGAAACACACCATGATAAGAAGTGTAAGAAAACTTTAACTAGTAAACCTGTGTTACTTTATCATTACATATATTTTATAAATGTACCGCAGGATGCTGCTGTGTATCAAAATTTACATTTACATTTAGGCATTTAGCTGACGCTTTTAACCAAAGCGACAAATGCAGGCAGAAGTCAATAAGCGTTATTTAATGTGATGATATGTTGTTTTGGAGATAAAATATAGTCTTTGCAGCTTCATAAATCCTGTCACTACACATTGACAGTTGTGCAATCTGTGAGGTTCAATACCAACGTGCTGCAATATGTAGTGTAGTAACAAATTAGTCTTGTGGTTGTTCCTAAAAATGTGTTTCCTTTGTTTATTTTTATTTCACATAAGGAAATAACATTAGCTGTTCCACTAGGATGACACGGTAATATAACAACTTATTTAGGATGTGTAATTGATCGTGTTATTGTAATTGATCACATTGGCCTCTCTGACCATGCAGAACAGGTGCAGGTGGTAGTACTAATATCTGTACAGTATGCATTTGTTATGGTTGTACAGGTGATTAAACACTGTTCTGCCTCTACAGTCTGGCAATGACACCAATAAAGCACTGGAGGAGACCAAGGCTTTCACCACGCAGTCCTTGGCTAGTGTGGCCTATCAGATCAACAACCTGGCCACCAATGTACTCAAACTGCTGGATGCACAGACCCTACAGCTCCGCAAGATAGAGTCCTCCATCAACCAGATTGGACAGGTATATGTCCCTTTATATACGAATGCTTAGTCCCTTAGGATCTTTTAAAATAATAAACGTCAGCAGAATAAAAGCAGACATCTGTCAATACACAAAATCACAAGTGTATTGAAATATATCAATATATCATATTATGCTTCATTCGTGATCACTGTGCTGTGGTTATATTATGAAAGCGCAGCATTTTTAAGATTTCAGGTCAAAGTGTAATGCAGTTTAGCACCATAATGTCTCGCTCGTTCAAGAAATGGAAGTTGGTCTTTCAGAGATTTTTGAATTCAGCAGTTTATGAACGTGCTGGTTCCTTGTTTTCATTAGTGCTCCTTTAATAATTGCATTAGGCTTGTCTCTCTTTAATAAACTGTAATAACTATTACTAGTACTACCTGTAAATGTTTCAGAACATTTAATATAAACATGTTATACATTAATTGCTGTAATTAAAGGGATTGTTCACCCAAAAACAGAAATCAATATTTTGTCACCGTCATGTCATTCTAAACCTGTATGACTTTCTTTCTTCTGAAAAAAAACATTTTAGCCATGAACTTGTTTGACTGGAAATCATGTATCTTTTGGTGACGGTCATCTTATTGTAAATGCTACGGACAAGGTAGTGGTGTAATAATGTCCCCAATCACAGTGTAGGTTCTCGCACTGTAGGGCCCCCTGTCACCAGGGTGATAATACCCCATGCCACCCCTTCCCCCTTTGATTCCCTTGGCTGCTCTCACTGCGGCTGGGACTCCAGCACAGCATTCCAGCACGCTTCGTGCCCAGCCTGCCTATCCAGGTCACCTGAGGGCTGAGAGGGGGTAAGCCAGCTCCCAGACGTGGAATGAAAGGGCCACTGTTCTCTCACTCACAGACAAAGTTTGAGCTCTGATTGATGTTCTCTATTGTCTGTTCTGTGCCCAGGAAGAGCTGTAACAAGAAGGCCTGGAATAATAGGGAATCTTTTCACCCCATCTGAGGGCTCACAAGATTGACATTTTAGGAAGTAGTTAATATCCTAGCAGGTCCTCAAAGAGAATCGATTATACCTACATCTCACAGACCTTATCTTTACTGTGGGAAATGAGTGGATTTGAACTGCTGTCAGCTTTAGGTTGGGATGAATCTGAGCACTGGCTCTTAGATACTTAACATCACAGAACAAAATCCTCTCTCACTTTAATTGTGTGATTTACCTGTAAGTTATACATGATCGGCCTAAATCTTGTTAATTAGTTAACTTGAATAATAAGGCTTTAAAAAGTCCAAAAATAAATGTTCCATAATAGATCATCTTTAAAATACATGAATCATAAACAAAAACATCTGTGATTTTTATGCAGACGGTGGACATGCACAAAGAGAAAGTGGCCCGTCGAGAGATTGGGGTTTTCACAGTTCCCAAAAGGGTTCCACGTAGTTACAAGGTTATCCCACCAACAAAAAGCAAAGATCCCAAGCCTAAGTACTCACGCACGCCCATCTCCTTCTCCATTCTGGACTCTGTGGGTCATGGCATTAAGGTAAGAACAGATTGGAACGATCAGTTTAGCAGTAATTATTTGTGATTTTGAAAGCACATTGACTCATTGTCTACATGTTGCCTTGTTCTATTATAAATCAAATTACTCAAATCTGAAAATATAATGTTTACATTTTTATCTCTTCTAATAATAAAATTGAATTTTTGCCAAAAAGAGGAATAAGAATTATTTGTACAGTGTATTGTTGCCTTCTCAAACTCGACCACATCCTGTTATAAAGCAGTTAGTCTGACCTCAATTAACAGTGCACACACACAAACACTCGGAGCAACTGCACATTCAAATACATCCTTTACACCCTTCTTTTCTCCCAAACACACACACACAGTTGGCCAACTACCAGCCACTGAGCAGCGTGGGAAAACCTGTGAGAGTCATTATTTGGTGCTATCCATGCTAAGCTAGTTCATTAGGTTCTTATAAGCAGTGAACAGACAAACAAACACAAAGCTTCAAGAATTTTACCAGAATACAGCACTTGTCAGTCCTGCAATGCATAGGCGCAAAGCCACAGAAGACTGTTCATGCACACATTTATTTTTAAGTCTATCACTTTAGCAAACACATGCACAGTGCATGCACTGTACGCATACTGATAAACATAAACACATATATTTACATTAACATATATTAATTTTAAATGTTTATACTATATACAGTTATAGAGCTCCAGGAAATATTTGTACACTTTTGGTGAGGGTTGAAAATAAATACCATTGCTTTAAATGGCAAACCAAGTTTCAAACAATACTAGAGCTGATCTTAGGTCTAACTTCCCTTTTTTAGCTTTTATGAAGTTACTATTAACTTTCTGGTTTAGTAGCTCACAAATAGTTCACTTGTATGACTTTCTTTCTTCCGCACAACACAAAAGAAGATATTTTGAAGAATGTTGGTAACCAAACAACACTGGCCCCCATTGACTTCCATTTTATGGGCTCAAAACTACGAAGACATTTTTCAAAATATCTTATTTTTTCGTTCCACAAAGGAAAGAGTCTGTACATGATATACTGTACATGTAGTTTACATGTTTTAATATTTTTTTGTGAAATTATATCCAGAAACAGATTTGTTGTTTTTTAGGATTCTGGACAGCCACAGTTAAAAACTGCTACCATGACACGTAGCAGCAGCATGATGAGGTATGTCAGCAGCTGTCTCTGCTTCCCATTTTATCTCATCTGCAGTCAGGCAATGTTACAATGACATTTAAGTGTATTCATTTACTTCAGTCTTCCCAGCCACCCACACAACCACAACCCTGTGACTAGTGATCATGGTAATCATATCTTCTTTTATCCTGGTTCAGATCCTCCACAGAAAATGATTTACATTTTTTATTTGAACACTGAATGGCTTAAATCAGACACCCCCCCACACATCCCAGGTCACTGTTCCTCTTCTTTCTCAGTCAGAGGGCCTTTCACCAGGAAGTGATTTTAGTTTTGTTCTACCCACTTCCTCTTCGCACTGACTAAAAGCAAATCTGCTTGCATTGTGGCAACGTCAGTGTCTTAACTCATGCACACGAAACCACATTGTTTCTCGCATAAGACTATAATGTTTTTCTTTATTATAGTGGCTTTCAGTATCAAATGTAGAACTTTATATACTTTTTACATTACATGTATCTTTTTATTTATTATAAGCTTACTGTTGCAAATTGGAGCTGTTTATTTTTAATAAATAAAATGGCAGCTTTAAGTGTTTGATTTTTGGTAGGTTGCTTAGTATGTGTTTCTATGTTTGTTTATTCATTAAGTCGAAACAGCCGTCCTCCAGAGCCTGTCCAATGTCCCGTGGCACCAGCTTTGGCCCACGGAACATCACTCACCTCACTTAATGAAAAGTAAGAACAGATAAAGTGTATTTACATTGAACAAAGTATTTGTTTTAACTTATTCTGTCAATAATCCTCACAGTGTCATAATATGTCCCAATGTAAATTCCTTCATTTCAGTTCCAGCTTTGGTAAAGCTGTACCACCTCCAGTAGTGCCCAACTGGCCCACCAGCCCTGACGGTGACATCATCAGCACACTGTTGGATGAAGGCCCACCCCCTCCGCCACCACTGATGGAGGTCGAGGCTGAATCAGATCATGTGGAGGATGCTGGTCCACCTCCACCTCCTCCCTTTGATTGTACTGACATCCCCCCACCTCCTCCCATGCCCTCTCCAGTAAATACATCCAATTCCAGCAGCCTGGTGACCATTCCACCTCCTCCACCAGCTCCACCTCTTGAAACAGGTTAGTTTTTGATAATCGACAGATGTTGGCATCCCTCTCTCCCATCTGAGGTTTTTAATTATATAAGGAATATTTTTGTCTAGTGGCCGAGGAGAATGGATTTCCTATACCAGGACCTCCCAGTGACATGCCTCCTCCACCAAGCCCTGATTGTCTCGATCTTCCTGCTCCTCCACCTCTACCTGGTGATGAGAACATCGAAGGTACAAAAAGTTCCTTTCTTTTAGAAACAATGTTTCCTGTCTTGCTTCAAAATGGTTAAATAATCGCATTCACACTGTGGTATTTTTCTTGCTGTTGCTGGTTTTTGTGATTTCATTTACCTTTTGCTCTATTTTTTCCCACCCGTCTCTCTCTCTTTCTCTTACTCAGCTCCGCGTTCTCGGCGGTCGCGAGTACGTCGTCATCCGCCTAGCACTCGCTCTCTCTCTCTAAGGGTCCGCATGGGCCCCAGTGCTCGCTCGCTCTACACGCGCTCACTCTTTCTGCCTCCTGCTCGATCACGTAAGGCCCTGCTGCTCCCTGAGACTTGATTTGTTAAGGCCTTTCCCAAAATGCAGTTGTAGGTTCTCCTTTTGATATCAAAAATGTATACCAAAAGTGTATACCACACGACCAATATATATATAATATTTATAATAAAAATATGCAAATCTTTTATTGGTTGGTCCTTAAAAACATCAAATTTGATCATATTAGTTCTGTATGTCATTCACTTCTTTGTCAACACCTGTCAGTCATGATACCCCCACCCCCTTCATACCCACCTCCTCTGGCTCCGCCCATTTCATTGAGCCCATTGTGCAGGATACCTGCCCGTCTGCAGCACCTGGGTAAGTGTGGCTCGCTTGTGTGCATTGCTTTACATTTGCAACTTCCTCAGTTTGTGCTTTAGCAAGCAAATAAGCATACAGCCACACCTTTAGACATACAACATATCACTTGGTGCCACACACTTTAAATATGATTGTGATCATAGAGGTGCAGTTGCACTAGTTTTCTCATATCATATGTTAATATGATGTGTTGGTGTACATTCAGATCTTGAGATTCCTGCCCCGCCTCCATCGCCACCAGTAGGTTTTGACAACTATGAGGAAATGCCCCCTCTACCGCCCCCTGTTGATTATGACACATCTGCACCAGCTGATTTTTTGGAGAAAGGTAGGCCACCACTATTAACTTTTTCTGCTTGTTATTTTATCATACAAGTGTGTTGACATGTAACCTTCTATGTTATCCAGCTGACAGTTTTTAGTTTTTTAAGATACTTTTGTGACGCATTTAGAATTTGAGGCAGGTTTTTCTACAGCTTTACGCCATTGATTTCCTATTGTAATTCTTTTTCACACCAAGTGGTGGCACTATATAGCTACGACACAGGCAAGCCAGGTGATTTGGTCTTTAAGGAAGGAGACATCATCTACCTTACCAGCAAGAATGAGGATGGCTGGTGTGAAGGTGTTCTCAGTGGTGTAAAAGGTTATTTTCCTCATAACTATGTGGAGTCAATTGCCTAACTGGCTATATAAATCTGAATTGTATCCCATGACATTTTAGCTATAAAATGTATTATTTAGATATACTTTGTTGCTGGGCACTGAAGTTTTAGTATACTGAAATGAAAACAAAAATCATTCACATGTTGACTTGCGTCAATGATATGGAAAAAAGTTTAGTTTGGTTTTAAATAATTTGAATGATTTTCTGAAATCTCTCAGGTCTTTGGGCTGTAGTTATTTTAGTATCATATTAAGAAACATCATTTTTGTACATTCTTAATTTGTTTAAACAGGCTATTGTGTACAGCAAATAACTACATAATATATTTGTTGTTTTGTTTTTGTGTGTGTTTGTGTGTGGTTTAATTTCACTTCCTAACTGTAAACTTGTAAGACAAGGTGATCATCCTAAATTTATAAAAATTATGTACTGTAGTGATTTGGAAATGCAGTGTTTTCTATTATGTTTTTGTGTATGTAATTTTTTGCTCTAGCAATAGAGTATACATCTCAATAATCCACAACATTACTATTTTCTGTGTAAAGTTTGCATATACAGTCCTTAAAGTACAATGTAATGTTAATAAATTTCCATCACTTTCAAGTCAGTTCCAGTTCTTTTTGCTATTGCACCTGTACAAAGATGTTGACCCCTGAGTCAGGGTTCAGTACCTAGTGATTACACACTTACACAGTAAGTAAAAAGTATACGGGTGTGGAATAAAATTTAGACATGATGTTCAGCTCCTCAACACTAGTAGCCGGAAACCTGTTATCACACATTGTTCCTTAAATTTGCAAACTGATTCCTAAACTTAATATACACATTGGAGGAGAAAAGTCTGACAAAATAGTAATATAAGCACTATAAATGTATATGGGTTAAGCCTTGCTAGAAAGACCAGCAAATCAGTATCAAATGTAGTGTTCACATGAAATTTAAAGTGGTGGTACTTTTTTACATAAGCGCCTTGTTGTTGCTATTATTAGGTGACGCAATAATGATCTTGGTGGTTCCAAAATATTTATTATAGAAATACCTGCAATAGGTTCTGTGTCTTTAAATGTCAGACTGTCGTCATAAAACTGTACAAACTTTACTATCAGCACCTCAAACCCTCCCTCAGATAAGACTCACTGTTAAATCACAGCAGTGTACTAGTGGTCTACATTAGTGCTGTAATCATCTGTTCTTTCAGGTAAGACTTCTGTTTGTTTCTTAATCAAGTGTTTTAATAGTGGCTTTGTTTATGAAATAAATGAAACAGACACAATTGGCCTTGTAAAAAATAACATGTGACTGGTGTGTGTCTGGATCACGTCACGTGTACCTGGATACATAACTTTCATCCTAAAAATTTTAGATGGATGATCCTTTTTTTGACAACTCAAACTTTTCAGTATTTTACAAAAATGACACATTGCTGGAGAAAACTGCAGAAGAAATCAAAATGATTCTGTTACTTTTTTATTTAGCACTAACTGAATGCGAAGGCGAATGTAAACTAGACAACATGTAGTCACCTTCCTTTTATTAAACTCATATTGTTATGCTGACCTCCAGACTGTAACCTTTTAATGATTTACTTTGATGTTAACCGTGATGATAACTGTGACGTATAACATCTTATATATTTATTCCAGTTCTGTGTGCTTTTTAGGTCAGTGAGACTATTGTGTTTTGATATCATTATCTTGTCTCATTAGGTTTGCAAAAGTTTATTGTGGGGTTAAAGGCGGTCAAATATTACATTATTGCACATTAAATATCAAAAACCAAATCCCAAACGTTATTTTAACAAGTACACTTAATATCTTTTGTGTCTTTTCAGGTTTATTTAAGAAATTTAAATTTCCTAACAGAGTTGCATATGAATTTGGAATTTCATCATTTCCACGAAAATTAATGTCCCATTTATTCAGTATGTATCTCTTTTTTCAGTTTTCAGTTTGTATCTGCTTTTTTGTTTGTGCATTATTTTATCCAATATTTAGCTACATAATTTATGTCCACCAACAATTCAAACCCTTTTACACCAGGATTATCATACCTATCATAGTCGGTGGTTTTCTGGTGATCTGCTGCGCCAGTTTCTGTAGCATGTTTAATCAGGCCCGTAAAGAGCGTCTGCAAAGACTGGCAGCTGAGACTCAAGCATGGGATCAAACATCTGTCTATGTGATTCCTATCACCATGTCTGATGATGATTTGCACAGACCGGCGCAATACAGCACAGTACAGATATATGACCTGCCGCCTGCTTACAACCAGGTAATGCCTTGAACATTATACATCTATTTATAATTTTCTAGTTTTCTATTATTTATTTTTCTTTTCATATGTTAATGTTTTCTTACTATGGATGTTTTTGGGGTTACCTGAGTCTCCTCCTCTGGAACCCCCTCCACCATACACAGAGATCGACTGTGAAAACTTTTCACCAGCACTTGCACTATTTAAAATGGTTATATTGTGGAATATGAGGAAATGTGACATGTTCACAACTGCCCAAGCTGTTTCTCTCGCTACCTGGACAAAGGTTTAAATCGTGAGAAACAAATCATTGTAAGTTTTAAAAAACTGTGATTCTGATGGGATTTTGAGCCCAAGCAGAAATGAAGACGAGTTTTTTTGTTTCTAGCTGAAACATGATGTACAGTTATAAATGTCATGCTCTGTGAATATTTGTAAATTTGTACCTTGTTGAAATGTGTTCATTTTGTTAATCTGTTGTAAAATAACTATATAGTACGAAAGCTAAAATAAAAGTATATCATGTAAAGAGCTTTCTAATAGTATCATCAATAGGCTTGTGTATCTATAATGAAGATAATAAACGCTTTTTATTGAAAAATATTGTTACATATTAAGGGGTGAGGACAAGCATTTGTAAGAGTAAGACATCTGTGTTGTCTAGAAAATCACTCTCCAATGATTATCCCTCAACTGCACTTTGAAAGTCCTTCTGTTACACCTGAGATAAACACTTCCCAAAAGCATTATGACCATGCGAGTGATGCTCACTGTTATCACTATCCTACACAGTCATAAATCATTTCATGCAATCTATAGGAATACATGAACTCAGTACTACAAACTTCACACTGAAATATATCCTTAAACCTTGCTGTTTAAAAATAAAATGTCTTGTGAATGTCATTTCTCACATAGCTTGAAAAAAACTAAATTATTGTCTGCAAAACAAACTTTATAATTAAAAAATAAACAAATAAATGAATTTATATTCAATTTTTAATAAAGATAAAAGCATTTTATTGGAGGAAGTGTGAAAAAGCTTTCATTTGTATCGGTTGTAAATATATAGTGTAATGACAAATACATGTTTAGGAATGTAATGTTTAGGTTCAAAGTTCAACATTCGGATTGCTCTTAAAAATTAAGATTTAAAACCGTGGAAAAAAACATAAAACACACCTATGTCCTCATTCTCCTAAACTACCTCATAAAATGTGGTCATATGACAGAAGCATTCTCGGAAATTACAGTAATGTACAGTTGGAAAGTGATGTTTTCGTGCCCTCATTCACTTTGTGCTGCCTGACCTGGTTTCTTCAGATCATTTACATTTAGACATTTAGCTGACGCTTTTATCCAAAGCGACTTACAATAGTAGGAGACAATGAAGCCACACACCAGAAGCGGCAACAATAGTACTGAGAAGTGCTTTACTAAGTTTACAATGTTTTGCAGTGCTAGATAAGTACCTGTAGAGGAAAGGGTTTTTTTTTGTATTATGGTGTCAGGTGTTCGTGGAAGAGGTGTGTTTTTAATTGTTTCTTAAAGGAGGTGAGGGATG
This sequence comes from Beaufortia kweichowensis, assembly GCA_019155185.1. Lineage (NCBI taxonomy): Eukaryota > Metazoa > Chordata > Actinopteri > Cypriniformes > Gastromyzontidae > Beaufortia > Beaufortia kweichowensis. Next base: position 7,786,796 of record CM032804.1, read on the forward strand.
TGGCAGAGCGGATTGCGTTAGGGAGATTATTCCACAAGCCGGGGACAGAGAAGGAGAAAGAGCGAGAGAGAGATTTAGCGCCTTTCTGTGATGGTACCACCAGTCGACGTTTGTTCGTTGAGCGTAGGGTTCTGGATGGGTTGGTAGGTGTGTCGAAGAGAGTTTAAAGTATGAGGGTGCAGAATTTGTGATGGTTTTAAATGTCAGCATTAATGATTTAAATTTAATGCGGGCAGCAACCGGTAGCCAATGGAGAGAGATGAAGAGAGGTGTGACATGTGCTCTTTTGGGTTCCTGGAAAACAAGTCTAGCTGCTGCGTTCTGTATCATCTGAAGTGGTTTGATTGCTCGTGCAGGAAGACCAGCCAGAAGAGCATTGCAGTAGTCTAGTCTAGAGATTACCAGGGCTTGGACTAGCAGTTGGGCGGCATGCTCTGTGAGAGCAAAGAAGATCTGTGATGTTGTAGAGTGCATATCTATAAGACCGTGATATCCTTGAGATGTGTTCGGTAAAGGACAGCTGGTCATTGAAGATTACCCCAAGGTTTCTTACTGATTTAGATGGTGTAATGGTAGTGTTGCCATAGTGGAATTCTAATCTAATCATGACAAGCTATATATTTATGGAAAGGTCTAAAACTCAAGAATATATATTTGACAAAACAAAAAAACAAAACAAAAAAAAGTTGACTTTATATACCTAAAATTTAAAAAAAACTTAACTGATATTTAAAATGTAAAAAATTGTAAAATGTAAAAAGTTTGGATAGTGCATTTTTATGTGCACGATCAATATATTCAGCGACAGTTATCAAGAAAATTTATAAAACCAATTTATCAAAAGCTTTGTTTTATTCACGATAACCCAACTTTACCCATCTATTCTGTGTATCACTGCGCAGCATCCTAAGTACAGCATCTTGTACCTTATTGCTTAAAATAAAAAATAAAATATGAAAAATATTAAAATAAATAAATGGTTGGATTTAAATGAAATGAATGGATTTCGCATAAAAAAAATACATTAGTTTGACCTTTCCATCTTTTCGCCACTGTTGCCATTTGACACCTTTTTTCTGTGTTATGCCAGACTAGAGACTGCAGTGCTGGAGAGGACAAGATTGTGTTTGGGATCATTCACGTCCACACGTGAGGGTAATCAAGATAATGCGTGTTAGTGAAGGGTGTGCCAATAGTCATAAGTAACCATTGCAAACAGGTAAGGTGCATAGAATTCTCTTTATAATATCACTAGCTGGCATAATATCTACACAGTTAAAGGGCCTTTTTAATTACTGTTAATATAGTACATTTTATTACTATATTTATTTATTACATTTATTTATTACTATACAAGATGCCTTGTTTACTTAGGGAATAGGGAACATTATCTGTGTAATATAAAATGTGCAGATGTGCATGAAAGCATTGGGTGCGCTCAGTTATTTTTGTAGTAAATTGGCACATTTTGTTTACGGTTTGTTGTAAGATACTGTATTTTTGGATTCTTAAACTCTCAACCTTTATGTAATTTATTTGAGCCACAATCTCTGCCCTCTTGTGTTAAAAAATAGGAGTAGATGTGACTAGAATGTGATTAAGTACAACACGCAAGCTGATCTGAATTTGAAAAAATATAAATTGAGTCGTATCTTTACATATACCTTTCACATTATTATTAAATACTTGGCACTGATAATCCAAACTAATCACAGAGTAAACTGTTATCCTCTGTTATTTTCTAAAATGATAATGACATTCATTAAGAACTTGATAAGTCGGATAATAAGTCAGGACAGAAAGGTTATTTCATAACTGATTCATTGATTCTAATTTAAACACCTTACACATAAATATAAACAATATAAACAAATAAACAATAGCTGCCAGTATTCAAACCAATATATTATTGGCATGAATGATAATCAGTAAATATAAATTAGCATTTGAAGTATGCTTATTTATAATAAAAAAGTACAGAGGGTTCGCCTGTAAGAAAAAGACATTTTCATCAAATTTAAACATTTATAGCATTATAATAAATACGCCATGATGTTTGGAGCTAGTAAGAGCAGATATCCTTAAATATACAGATACATGCAGTGATTACATTTCACACACACAGCATCTTTAAAGATGTTAATAATCAGGTCTTAAATGTCATGCTCTGTTCTTGCCTTCACTTCACATTTTCCTTTGTAATTAAATTGTAAACACGATGTTTGGAAAAAATTTTATGGAAAATTATTGCCACGTATAGAGAATATGCAAATATAAAGTTGACTAAACTTGCTATGATGCTTTATAAAAATGACCATTAAAAAACAACTTGTGTTTTGTGCTATGCGGGTACGGCAGTGTATCAAAATATTGTTTTTATGCAATTTCTGCCTACTGTTTTACGATTTAATTCACTGGAATTCATATTTCAATATTTTCCTTCCAAAATAATACTGTATTAGGCATGTGTAAGAAAAGAAGCTGTACAGAACTTATATGGCTGACATGAGGTGATGCAACTACAGGGGTTCACGCTAACAGTGACTTATAATAAAAATAGAATTCAGAGATAAAATACTGTTTAATTACCTACCACCTATGAAAATCTCTGTATACAAAACTCTTGGTTGTGTAAAATATGTTGTGTGTATGTGCATTTATGATGCAACAATTTCTCATTTTAAAACTACATTGAATGTTTACAGTCCAAACTAAACTATGACAATAGTTTGTTAACCTGCAGGTTTTCAGGTTTGTATCAGCTGTTTGTAAAGGGTAGGTGTTGGCTATGCACTCTTACAAGAGACAGATCTGATGACATTATGGCACAAGGTTAATAAAATGATCTGGATAGCACTATTTTAAAGTATCACATGAAACACCCGATAGCTGCTGTGCTGACCTCCATCATGCTTTTAACTTTAAAACACCCAGCCAACCGGTACCCACTGTTGAGCTCCCCTTAGCTTCTCTAAAGACCCCTTGAGGTTTCTGTATGTCTCATCAAAGTCATCGTTTACTATGGTGAGGTCAAAGTAATGTTCATACACTCTCTGAATCTTGGCGCTCTCATCCACTGTCCTCTTCAGCTCTGCGTCCTATGGACACATATTTTTAGTATGAGCAAAAAAAATTGATGTTTATGATGTTCATGAAGGCATTAAAAGACTTACTGTAAGGCATTTAGTCACCACTCCTGTTTCAATCCCAGATCTATTCATGGCCTTCAGCACCTCAAACTCAGGGGCTTTGATAAACACCACGTATGGTAGAAACTCTGACGTCCTGAGGACCTTTAGGGCCTACAGCAAAACAATCTAAAGTCAAACTCTGAACCTTACCAGACCTCACTGATGTTTGACTTCTCTGATATATGGCAGTCAGACAGTCCGTACCTGTGGGTTAACGTCCAGGATGCAGATGCGGCCAGCTTCTATTACTTCGTGGATGGAGTCGATCTTGGTGCCGTAGAGGTTACCATCATATTCACCATGTTCAAGGTACCGGCCAGCTTTAATGTCAGCATCCATTTTACTCCTGGTTGTGAAGGCATACATCATATTCTCTCTTTCTGCAGATTTAAGCTTCCTAGAGGTATCTGTGGAAAGTTACATAAGGTCATGTGAAATTTATGTTAAGACAATGATCCTGAAAAATTGAATATGAAATGTAGTAAACTCTTATCAGAGTCAGTAAAAGCTGTGTATTACTAAACAGCACATACAGACTAGACTCACAGGGAATGGTAGTGCCGTAGTGCTGAGGATCTGACACCAGCAGTTTATTCCTCAGGCTTCGTCTGCCCACTCCAGGTGCACCGATCAGCACCAGCGTCTTCCTGCGAAAAGGAGGGACTTTTGCCACTTCCTCGTATATGGGTATCTCATGCCTGTCAAACTCTGCCAGAAAATGATGATGATGATAGAGAAAACAAAAGAGTTAACAAACACAAGTTAGCTGAGTTTTAAAAGACACAATCAACATATGCATGTGAAGATATTATTTTTATTCAAACCTGCATTTTTTGTAGTCAGATACATCACTTTCTTTTTCTTCTTGCCAACGATTCCAGTACAGAGATTTGCTGTAATACACAGTCACAATTTCCCCACTGTTATTTATCGTGTTATATGCATTTTAAAACTGGTTATTGCTATTGACTTATTTTATTTTATTTTTATTATTATTACTATTATTATTATTTTTATATATATACATATATATATATATTTGGGTATATACATACGTACTGTATGGGTCTGTATGTATGTGTTCATAGAGGTTGATATGTATATATGTATGCCTGTTGTTTTTTTCTTATATAATTTTCAACTGAAATAATGTACAGCATGAATGCTACCCTAAAAGAATTGTTGGTGAGGGTTGGGGGATTATTGTGAAAAATCAATAAAAATATTAAAACCAAAACTACTGGTTAAATACGAACAGTATTACTTTACTGTATAAATGTCTGTATACATTTGTGAAATGTTAAAGCGTGGAGACACTGTAAATCCACTAGGGGGCAGTGTATACAAATGAACCATTCAACAGTCTTCGTGCATTTTTCACATTGTCAACATACTCTTTCTAATCTAATGCAGACCTCTTTCCAATATGCAGAAATGTGTAAACACTGTGTGGCATCATCAAACCATCACTCACTCACTATGATGAATGGGACTTTGCTTAAATTCAAAATAACTTGTTTTGTGGAAATGAAACACTGCTGCTTTACGGCTCATACAAAAATAAATCCCACCTGCTGGTGAAAGCTCCACATCTATTTTAACGAAAGCTTTCCTTTTCTCCTCCAGAAGTTGACTGGGAATCAGGCCAGCACTGCCTCCCTCTACATGACTCGCCTGTGGGTACAGACATAGGATGTTAAATGTGATTTTAGCATGTAGATATTGTACTTGTTCGAAGTCGACCAACCTGCCACCAGTTCACATCTTCCTGGTTAACAATTTGTAGAATGTCTCCACTTGAGAACTTTAGCCCCGCCTCTTTGCAAGGTATGAGGTTGTCATTGGCTGGATCATAATCAAAATGGCACTTGACAAAAACCTGAGGATAAACAGGTTACATTAGTTCAGAGAAATGGGTTACTGATATGCTGCTCTATAGCACTGTATTGCAGTAACTATTTTTAGTATGTCAACATTTAACTATGATTTATTTATAACAAACACGAACATTTAGTTTGGTCCTGCCAATTCTCATACAGCAGAACTGATTATGGCGTCTTTAATCTACAGTGAAATATCAGCACGTATAATGGGATCAGTAGTCAAATATTAGAGAGGTGATAGCGGAGTGGCTTCTGTCTACTGAGAAACACGTTTGTGTTTCAGCTCACGATCCTGTCTGCTCGCAGTGAAGCACATCTGTCTGTAACTGCTGGGATCACTCCATTCCTCATCCTGGTATCCATGACAACCAGCAGAGGAAAAACAAGAGGAAGTGGTGATGTGCACTGTATGTGGAACAACCACCATTTAAACATTTTCCCCTGCCTCTTCTGTGCTCATAATGCTAGACTTATTGCTTTTGACATGTGTAGGTATATAGTGCACATTAGCCATTAGATCATTTATTTGATCTTGTTTACCTGTACATCAAAAATTACATTTATGCATTTATCTCATTTGATCTTGTTTGATGTGTTTCAGTGATAAAATCCCAACATATTTACCAACACCTGTATTTAGGTCTGGCCACTTGTGAAAAGGTCAAACAAGATGGATGTTAACACCCGGTGTAAACAGGGTCATTTGGCTCCCATCACACATACAGTAAGTATGCAAGACACTAAATATATCTTGTTGTGCATTTATTAGTTAACTGTACCTGTCTCGGTGGGTGTGGCTCTTGGTAACTGGGCAAGATTTTGAGTACCAAGCTGCCGCTTGCCTCCTGTAACATCTCCTGCAGCACACGTGGGTCCTCACCAACCTCCTTTCCATTCACCTCTTTGATAATATCACCCACGTGGAGCAAGCCCTGCTGATCAATCATCCCCCCGTGAAGAATACGGGCAATCACAAGCTCGCCGTTCTCGATACGAAACGTCACACCCTAAACCACAACCACAAATCAACAGTAATATATCAAAACTTCTCTGTTTCTTTGTTCATCGTGAGAGACCATGACTTACATACAGAAACACTAAGCACAATCTTACCAAGTGCTCTCCGGCCACTTTCCGGATGCCCACCATGCGTATGGCATCAGCTGGCACCGGGATGCTATTGATGGGCGGTTCCATAAAAGCACAGGGGCTGGGGGGCGGAGTCTCAGACGTCTGGGCGGCAACAGAGTCGTGGGTCTCCAGCAGTGACTGATCAGCAAGAATACAGCATGTTAGCCATAATCAGATGATCACGATGTCATTGGGCACATTTGTTGAGATGCAGCTGTGTACCTGGAAGTGTGGCTGGTTGAGGATTCGAGAGAGCTCAGCAGCTGTGTTGCTGCGGTGTGTAAAGGGACTCAGCTCTCTTAGGATGTCCTGCACCAGCTCCACATTATTGTCCCTCACGGCTTCAAGCCGCGTCTCCTCCAGACTCTCTGCGCTCTGGGAATTTTAGGCAAAAATAGCACTTGCTAAAAGAATGCTAATAGATTATTATTTCATGCTTATTTTTAATAAAAGAGTATTCATGATCTTATATTAACTGAGAAACTCAGTATATGTAAATAAATAAATCAAATAAAAAAATATGTAAATAAAAAATTAGATGTCACACTGGAGCCCCTTAAATATTTTCTTATAAACTCAGTTCTTATAATCCACATACAGTACAGTATAACTATTTAAAATAATAAAAGAATGATATGAATGAATCACAGGTGTAAATGCACTGTGAAGCTCTCAGGAATCTGTGGTTTACTGGTGCTGGTGGAGGAGAAAACTGACCATTGGGCTCTCCATGATGCCCTTGAGAAAGATGAGGTCCAGATCATTGGCAGTGGTGGAGCTGGTGCTGTCACTTAGAGTGTCCAGCACCTGCGGCACTGCTGGAGGACAGAAAGAGAGAGAGACCTGCTCAAACATCTGCTTTTGAGAGACTCATCACACACACAGACTATTTTCTCGCCTATGTTTTGACACATGGAAAATGTACAGTATTATGTATTTGAGACAACTTGTCCAAAGGTTCTTGATGGGTTTGTCAGAGACCCGGTTTTCACAGACAGGGTCACATATAATTAAATGATAGTTAAAAGCATTTAATAGCAGTGATGAAATTTGAACGATGTTTACATGTTTGATGATGCAAACAATCATATTGCATACAAATAATTTAGTTCGATGACCTTAATATTTGGAATCTGTTTTGATGTATTCTGTTAAGTTGCACTGCAGATTCTTGGAAGGATTTAAACAATTTTGCAGCTGTTGATGCCAGAGGCACAATGTGACATCAGTTTGCTGCAGTGTGTCATTTCTGAACCAATAAAATTGTGGAATTGAATTGTGGACATATGGAACGACCAAAATAATCACAGATTGTCCCGTCCCAAACTCACATTGTTGGTGTTGTACTTACATTTTATAGCTACCTACATATGGCTACTTACAGATTTATGTTGTTTTCTATATAAAGGAGACTTACCATGCTCTGCGCCGGCGGCTGCCACAGGCATGGTGTTTGAAATCAGCAACTAAAACATCACAGAGAGAGAAAGATTTATAACATTAATATTCAACACAATCACCACTGTAGGTGTAAATCTGAGTTCAAGAGGTTAAAATAAACAAAGAAACGATGGGAATGAAAACAAATGTAAAATAAGATTATATTACTAACAGAAAGGAGAGACTAGGAGGCATTTAGTAGTAAGCTGTGGTTGCTATGACAATGTATACAATGTAAATGAGAAATGCAGCCTTTGTGTGTGATGTGAGAGCAGAATGAGGGGGTGTTTAGGGGGGTGTACAGATTCACCCCGTCCCCTAAATGAAACAACAATGACGGGGAGCAGGTGCACTGGAAACGGGAGTCACGGGGAGGGAGGAGAAGATGAGAGATGAAGGGAGGGACTAAGAGTAGTACTGAGCAGAAGCTGGAAAGATTGTAGATTTATTTACAACTCGCTCGTTAAAATACCTGACTTTGATTGGTCGGTTCTGTGCCACATATTTGGTATAATGACTGTGACACTGTATCGTTGACAGAAGAGTGTGGTCTCTTGTATAGCTCTATGGTCTCTGTCTAGCCACACAATACAATTTATTTCAACATGAATATTTCATGGCCATGTATTTATTTATGTCCAAAACAGCAGTAAAATACAACCCTATGAAAGACTCCTTTGCTTTGTGTTGGGTACTGGTTATCTTAACACATCTGATAATGACCGACTGGACATTATCTCTGATATGAGTCATAAAGTGTGTTCCTGCAGTGGGACACTTGTGTACCAGTAAGCAGTTACACTAATCCATTAAAGACCGGAAGGATCAGAGGAGTTTAAGACCTGACACACCTGCTCTCTCTCCCTTTAACACACACTAATCAAATTAATAAAAACTATTATTTATTGTATCGACCTGGACAGGTGTTTTATTTATATAACACTTCCTCATAAACAAAAACTGTTCTGTCTTTCATATTACAAAACAGGATGTATTATGTAATCACTATTGTAATGCAGTACATAGAGGGCAGTAAATTACTTGTGAGTACCCTAGAGACCCATACTCTGTATTACTTATGATTAAAGAGGGATCTTCCTATGGCAACATAAAAAGAAAGAAAGGAAATATACAGAAAACAAAAATCTACTAAATACATGCATTCACATGAACCATTTCCTCATACACTGTATGACGCAGGAGGTTGCTATAGCAATGATTTTTCTCCCACACATTATATAGGTTGAGTGAATGGTACTTCCCCGAAAGACGAAAACCAACGTACAATCCGGCTTTCTAAAATTAAAGCTGAATTCCTTAAATTCAAATAATGATTCTCAGTAATATGTGATCTAATTTGCAAAACTAAATAGGATTTTATATACAAGTAATTGCATTGCGTAGGATCTTCGATGATGTTGCTTTGTGATGCTAGTGTGAAACTGTTGTTTATGCTGCTCTGAGATCAGTCCCAGCAGGCTGGAGAGGTCAGACACACACACCTTTGTCTCGTTCGCACAGTTTGGTGCATTCAGAAGAATGACAGGGCTAAAAGTCATGCTGCTATACTGGGAAAATTGTACTTTAGTGACTGGACTTTATTAATGACTCTGTGTTCTCTATCTGGATTTATGGGTGCTGTAAACCCTTTAAACACTTCTGATTAGTGTTTGTCCATGGGTTTTACCACCATCTTTAATCAAGGACAACCCCAGGGCTCCATTTGCTTGCTTATATTAACCCACACACAACAAACTGGTTCATTAGTTAACCTGCAGGGCACATTCTACCAGAATAAAGGTATTTAAAATATTTATAATTGTTAACATGCAGAATATGTAAATCCAAGACGAGATGCTCACAATTTTATTACTAAATAACCTTTTCCGGTGTGTTTTGGCCAGGTATGAATGAAAGCTCAGCATCAGAAAGAGATTCCCTGAAAATAATTCATGAGGGGTCTCCCTACAGTCCTTTCTAAAGGGATTGATGGTGAATTTATCATGCCTTGGCAACTCCTGAGCCCCCCACATCCTTTAACTCATCATTCCTGAGTCTCCTGTGCTAATGACACCCTGGTTTGTTCCAGCCCACATCTCATGCAGCCTTGCTCTCCATCTGCTCCCTGAAGCCAGAAAAGGAAAGGCCCATCTGTCTTCGTCACACACAAAAATCCTGCTTCCCCTTTAAGATATGATGCCGACAAAGAGACACCATACTAGACTAAGCTTTGCTTCTAATCAGCTGGTTTTGACAATACAGAGATATTCATGGGTATTAACATTTACCCAATCTGCCATTATATTGGTTATTTTGTACAATGTTTTTAATAGAATTATACAATACAAATTCAGTTTGCATTCTTGTTGTTTTAATTATTATCATTGTAACTAAAGCAATATGTGTAAAAGAATGATGAAGGGATAAAGTAATGAGCTGAAATGTCTCTCTTTGGAGTTTCAATATTCTTTAAAATAAGAAAAATTATCTTTTGTATCTGTCTTTCATCCTCAAAAACAAATAGTTCAAAAACCATATATTACAAATATATTTCTATATTGATTTCCTTTTTGATCACAGGTGCTGAGATACAGCACATAAGCGCACCATTTCACTCATCGCCAACAATATGGACGGAAGCAAAATACAATCAAACATCCGATGCAGCCCTAAATAGAAAATGATGAATGAAAGAAAACGATGCTGATGAAGCAAAGCATTAATATCAAACCTAAAAATGCATTAAACAACAAATTAATTTTCCTCTAATCACATAACAACAATACGACGCCAACAATCACTGTAGTAGCAATACAACCAGTTACGCGATTTTAACGCGCATCAGATGTTATGAACTGTAATGTTAGAGGAAAGCATCCAAAAGCAGATATATACAACTCTTAAAATATGTGTATTATTAAATTAAAAATGCAAACCTTTTGCCGTATCGCGAACGCTTCGTTACGTTGTTTTGATTATGCGAGGTGCCTGAACCGCTACAAAGCATCAAATCTGAGTCCAGCCATTGCGTAGACATAAAGGGGCAACACTGAACCTCTCAGTAGGTGGGACCCACCAGCCTGATGTTAGGCTATAGGCCCTGATACCAGTATAATGTTTTCTACAGCCCAGGCTTTAAATATTCACCGCTAATTTACATAACAGTGCCTGTCTGCTAAGTAGCGTGCAGTGTTCACTGTATTGCAGGCTTAATGAAAATGAAACATTACTAATTTACTGTAAATGTATTCCTATATAGAGCTTTCATAATTTTGCATTTTTGAAAAGTAGCTTTACAGAAATAAATGATAGTTTCAGAGAAAAAACATACATGAGAAAGAATTTGAGAAATAAGAATTAAATAAAAAGGAAAATTATAGAATACATGGTATTAAATGATTACTGCACGTTTTCAACAAGATACATAGTTTAGCACTCATAACTGTAAATATATTTACCTCTAACTGTAAATATGTTTGTATATAGGATTGTAATCGTGCAGTTTTTATAATTTACGTCGTTTTTACACTGCAGGGGGACATCTGCTGGTCATTTAGAAATATTGAGAATAGAAGTATTTGGAAATAATATACTATAGACATGTTTGATTAAATAAGATATAAACCTACATCAACGAGTGGTGCAGTTTATTAAAAAAGTATATTTACAGAACTGGTCAGTTTATATAAGATTTTAATTTAACTTTACTTTCTTTGTGCGGCAAAGAGTCCTCTACATTGCCTGCTGAAAGACACCAAAACAAAATAAATTTGTCCAACAATCTTTTAATCTTCTAGAATAATTTACATGGTACAAACAAAAAGCATATGTTCTGTATAACACAATAAATTATACACATATACATTTTCATTAATATTTTCTATTATATTATATACAGTTAATAAACTTTGTTCTGTGCACATAAAAGAAAAGGAAAACAGACTATGCATTCAGCAAAGAGGTGCATGAGATTCTCTGATGATTGTGGCTCTCGTATGGATGTCTGGAGGCACAGGAGGGCTTAGCTCAGGACAGTCAATGCACACGGGTCACTGAACTTCACCACATGTAAGAGTCGTCATATCTGAAACAGAGAGGCATATTTGGTAAATTAAGTTTTTTGCATATTGGTATGCACACTAATATGGCATGTTGCTATTTAATGCATTTAGACTTTTACCTTTTGATCTTTTAATCTTTAAATGAAATTTCTTTTTTAATCCAGACCAGTTTTCAATTAGTGGGCTGAGTAAGCACCCCATGGTAACATCTTCTTAAGGCCTAATTAAGGCAGTTAAATGCCAAGGCTATCAGATATTCTGCATGCGTCATTCCTGACGGACAAAAAAAGAAGCCAGGGATCCCATCTGTCCCCTGATCGCTCAACAGGTGTGAAAAATGTATGACTTGTTCCTCATTCCCATGAACACACAAGCCATCACCCTTCCAGAGTGTGTCTCTTAAGGATTTGTAAAACTAACTGCATTATGGGTGCTTTTGTCCTCATGCAACAAAATCCTTCTGAATTATAAATCAATCAGAACCTGTTCATCTTATTTTATGCCTTGCTAGTTTTAGTGAATTGACATCCCTGTTTACTCTGGAATTGCATGAGACTGAAAGCTTTAACAGCTTTGAGTGCTGAAGACACTGCTCCCACCTTGATCTCTGTTTGCGCCCTGTCTCATCCCCAAAAAGCAGCTCGGCCATCACATCTTCTGAGGTTGACCTTTTTCCATACCTAAAAGTAAGAAAAATGACAATTTATTCCCTCATTACCTCATGACAACCGTGTTGCTTAGCTGAGTACATTTCCGCTGCTAGAATAATGATCTCAAATTGCTCACACAATGAGCTCATTGTAATGTGTGAAAGTGTCAGAAGTGAAAAGCCAGAATGTGAAGAACTAGTCAGGCCACTTCATCTGTCAGTCACCCATCACTGACATAGATACAAAAATGTCCTGAATCTAATTTAGCAGTTAAATGTTTCTAGACGGCTTGTTAGCTGAATGTGCTGGAGTCACATCACCTGGGGGGGAACATAGCAGGTATTTTAACGGTTACCTTTACTCATTACACAGATGAAAGTCTTAAAATGTCACTTAAAAAGGGGCTCATTTGTGGATTTCTTTAATGGATTCACATCTCTCTCTATCTATAGGGGTAAAACTATGACTCATCTTCTGTTTTGGACTGATTAAGACTTGGTAAGAAAAGCTTCTGTGTTCCTCAGGGACTTTTTCACACAACTACATTTTCAAAATAAATATACCAAGAAATGCATTCAGTTCTGCTCTCAAATAAACAAAGCAATTTCATGCTTAAATTCCTCCTCAATAGATTACGAGTTACATCAATAAGTTTGAGACAAACCTAATGTGACAGTTACTTCTGAAAAATGACTTCTACAGAATCTCACCTGCTCCCCATATCAGACACACTTGAATTGTCAAGTTTGCTGATTTTATTCACAACAGACCTTCTGGAATCCATCACCATTGTTTTAAAAGAAATAGGGCTGAAATAAGGTCTTATCTCAAAATAACAATACAGTTTGCATCGTAAAAAAGTATTCACCTGAAATTTAAATACATTGGTGGAGGAAAAAATATTGACAGTACATTTTTGGAATGTGTTGCTTATTGTTTGCATCTCAAATGTCAAAGGCATGTTAGGCAACCGTAAATATGTAAATATACATAGTACTATAGCACAAGGCAGAGAGAAAAATCTATCTATGACAGACTAGTGGCCTTATCTATCATAGAGGCTTCTCAGATGTGAATCTACTCAGGTTTTATCACATGGATTTGTTTTATAGAGAGCCTTTGGCCATTCAAAAATGGACCATAATGAAATCATAGAGTCCTACTTTAAAACCTAGTCATTTTTCCTGATATAGTAATGGGACATGAAGCACCCCTACCAACGGGTAATGATATTAACCATGGGCACCTGGTAGATGCCTTAAGGGGGCGGGTGATTTTAAGTAAACTTTAATAGTTACGAATAAGGTGTATGAGTGCATGTTGGTCTAATGTACAGTGCGGATCTCTCACCTTTGTCTCGTGATCAGGTTGATGTAATGTCTCAGAGCAGTGTAATATTTGGCTAGCTCCTCCGAGGGAGCATCATCACCCGGGTTTTCTGGTTTTGGTGGATAGGCTTCGACAAAGGTCCCGATACACAGGAGCACGCACAAGACGAGAGTAGCGATGACGGTCCAGGGTTTTACTATGACAGCCATCTGAAAAAAATACAAAAATTCTTTATAGAATAAAACACTTTACACGAAACTATGTTTTATAAATCGCATGATGTGAATGCATCAAAACTACATAATGTCTCACAGTTATCTAATAATGCAATGCACACTTGTACGGTAGTAGCTGTGCAAATAGTACACGTAATTACTCGACGGTCAAAAACGAACATTTAGAAATTATTCTCAGAACAAGCTATTAAAACCACAACAACTGAAGAAGTATAAATAATAAAGCAACCAACAGCTTAAAGAATGGGCTGCATAAATAACATTTGCAACTTTTTGTGAAACGAAAGTGCACGTATTAATTAAAACTATTTTCTAATGCCTACGATTATTCACTATCCGTCACTTTTTGGTCATTTGAATGTGAGCGCGAGTGATAGCTGAGCGCAAGCTGAGGTGATTGCTGTCCGTGGTCCTGAAAGGGCACGCAGTAATAAAAACGACAAAAACGTTAACACATAAACTAAACATCTTATGCATCATACATAATAAAAATATAATTCCTATTTAACATTAGTAAAAGCAATAACTTCTCCCTTAAAAACCAAGCATGGTGATCGTATAGTCTTGAAATTGTGAACCATCCACACTTTCAAAGTTGTAATTTCTTATCTTAACAAGCAGTGTTCACTTAACGATCATTTGCAAACAAACGAATTAACATGACAAACTTACTTTCAACAGCTAAGGAGTTTAGATACAGTTATTTCTCTGGACGAACAACTTGGAGATCTTGTTCCAATGCTCTTTTCGCCTGACTCGTGTGAGGTCTTCAGAAATAAGTTGTCCACGGATCTGTTCTATCTTTCCCGCACCTCAGGTGCTTTATATACTGTGCTGTGCCTTGCGTAAACACGAGACGGGCGGTGGGAATGACAGGAGCTCAGCCCTCCAACACCACGACTAACGTCACCCAGAAGACATTCTCACGCGACGCAACTTCATTGTGATCATTGCTGATGCTCAATTATAGCAAAATCGATTTAATGAATCATCCAACTAAAGCATGATTTGAATCCATACAACACTTAATAAATACATATATCACTTCAAGGTGACGTTGTAACTGTAAGCTTATACATGCTGATAATTTATGTTTTTACTGTTGAAACTTGCTTATTAAGAATTACCCAAAAACTATGTCAAATATGGCAAATGTGTCTGTTCACTGTGATTTTGATTTCATTTGATGTTAAGGTTAAGCTCGAGTGACCTTCAATATTCAGCTAAAACACAAGATGACGCTCCATGCAAAGTTGCCATTGATTGCAATTGTCAATCAAAACCCAGAGGCGCGCAATCAAGTCTGCCGGTTCGTGCAGCTCATCTCTAAACTTCTTGACCTCTAATCGTTCAGTTCACATATCTTCTGTAGGACTGTGAAAACACTGCCCCGTTCCTAAACAGCAGCAAAACATATAATTTTTGGTCTATTTATGATATACTATATAATAGTATATTATTGGTAAGTGGAATATAAGAATACTTCATCATCCATTTTAACAGTATACTTGTTTGTAAAAGATGGACAGGTTGAATTCAATTAGAACTGATTTCAAACGCACTTGTGGAATAATTTGCTCATTTTGCACAGGTCACGTTGTGTCGCATTCACATACGGCGGCAGCTGGAATTACACGCAATCATAGAAACGTGATCCGTTACTATGTGCTTTGAACATAGACGGTCACGAAGCAAATTCAGAATTCGTCATTTAAAAATGAGAAATGACACATTTGCTTAAGCTCAGAATTAAATTAGTAGTAACAAAAACAAATGACAGAAACGTGATAGTCTGTGGCTCAATCTTATCTAAATACAGTTCTGCAATGCTGAATCTCATTACTGCGGTGTAGCAGTCACAGGTTTCCTTGAGGCATATATAATAAAACCTGTTACCAACAGACAGATTATGTAGCCTTTTAATGCCAAAACGGAGAGCTTTATGATAATTCATTAATGTATTTATTTAAGTTTATCTAATGTTTTTGTCGTCTGTGTGGTTTAGTGGCATTGTGCACGAAATGACAAAAAACAGCAGGCTTGATTAAACATAAATATATAAAAAAACATTTAGAAATGCAGACAAACAGTGACTGATTATTGTCTTTACCTAGTTGTGAGGAAATGTCTTATTGCAATCACTGTCAAATGGACCGATGTCTGCCAGGAAAAAACTAATCAGTTATTTACATGTTATTTTGTAAAAAAAAAAACGAATGCAAAAGGAGCGTATGATTGCATTGTTGTTTGTTAGTCTTGATTACAAATGAAATATTAATGTTAGTAGTTCTTTATTAAATGATGAATTAGAAAAAAATGGTTAAAAATACTGTAGAAAACTCTTTTTTATATTGTTTTTAATATTATTTGCAGATTCTTCAAAAATATCTACACACTGAGGGTTTGTAAATGTGCAACATTACATATGATCCAAAGATTTCATCACGCTCCTCAAAATTGTGATTTCATCATTCTGTTAATGTGTTTTATTGCCTCCTAATGTTATAAACAATAAAAAAATAATAAACTACTAGATCTTATTATCAGTAGTCCAGTGGAATTAAAAAGGTCAACTAATACCTGACTCATTGTGACAACATTCAGTGATGAGTTCCTTCAGTCCTTTCAACTTTTTCTGTTGTGCTCTCATTTCTGTTACGTCAGAATACTGGATTTAGTCTCACGATGGCTGACGTGGGCTGCTCCCTAGTACACGAACCCCCCACCCTTAAGCACTCTAATCGTCCAATCACATCGCATGTAGACGTCAATGGGGCTTGCTCATTTTAACTGCTCCTCCTCAGTTAAGTGATGATGTTCAGAAGCTTCACATCAATCGCAGTTTGGAGGCTTGTTCAACCCCCTCAAGGTGTGATCTAGTCATTCGATCGGATGCACCAACTCTGAGACCCCACCCCCAAAACTCACACTGACTCAAGAGTCACCCACACAAAAGCCTGAGTCTACACTGAGCAGCAAAAGTTGTGTTTTATGAGGACAGCAACAACACATAGTTCTAATATAGAAGCATAACAAACAATGTTCATTTGTTTTTTAATTTTATAAATTTATGTTGTATGTCGCTTTGCAGCTTTTTGATGGCTTTAATGCAGCAAGTCACTCAGTAATGAACTTCATGAGAAAAAGTTTGTTTTCACAAAATTGTGACTTTGATGCATTCAGTCATGGTAATTGATCTATTATAAAATTGAGTTCAAAAATTAAAACTAAAAAGTGTGCCTTATTTGATATATAACCAATTATTAACAATAAAGCCACTGCAGATATAATTAACAAGCGAGGCCAGATGTCTCCCTGCTACCTTTAAAAATTCTGCACAAGTGTCTCAACAGTCTAACATTTCAAAATGTCATAACAAGATTGCAATAAATGTAAGTGACAGTAATACATTTGCAAGTGACAACTAAATTACTAACCTATTTCTTGCTTTGTGAGAAGAAAAATGTCATCCTTTAACATTTTAAAGACTTTAGGTGTTAATCAAAAGATACTGTCAAAGAAATATGAAACAATCTGACTGAAACATGCAGAAACAAAATGTTAAATTGCTGCGTAACAGGGTGTCACATATCCCATCTGTCTGTCAATTAGTTATACATATGTTGAAGCTGGGCAACCTGGCTAAGTGCAGAATATAGCACAGAAAGTTATGGATAAGTAATTTAGAAGTTATTTTAATGTGATTTAATTGTGACATGTGATTGATTTTACTAAACACAACTGTTGGTTTTGAAACTAATCTACTTCATTGACACAATACAAAGTTAAAAATGTTGTGAGAGTAAGACAAAGATGTAAATTGTTAAGTAAGGTAAGTGAGTAATGACTGGAGTGTTCATCTCATGTGAGAATATTGTTTTGAAAAATATTTTCCAAAATAATATTTATTTATGTTTAAAAGATTTTTTTAATGAGCAAATTATTCTTTTTTCATTATACCCTTTTACCAAATACAACAAAACAGCCGCAGTCTCTACAAAATTACATCTTACCCACGAGTGTATTACTGTAAAGTTGTGACTAATACAATTTCCTGGCCATTAATACAGACATTACAAGTCTAATTTTCTTTCTGCCACAGTTGTTCCATGAAACAAAGACCACTTTATCATTTACAAGCAAATCAGTGTTAAACGACACTCGGAAGTTCGTGTTCAAATATCATTATATGGTAAATGGGTAAATGTGTTGCAGAATGGGCTGTGGTGACTCAGTCTGTGCCTGTCGGAATACTGACTGTTTATTTCACTGCCGCCTCTCAGGGTTGTGTCACATAATCCACTAGCCTTTTATTAGCACAATAAAACCATGACAAACTGTGTGTTTGCCATTTACTCAAATCCCAAATGTCCTTTTGATTTATTGAAGACTTCTATAGGATTTAAACACCTACCGCAGGTAGTTACCCTCTTGGACAGGTTAGGATGGGTAAAATATGTTCTTTTATTTTTAAACAGGATATTTTTATCTATAGTAATTTTGTTTGGAGAGGTAAACCTTTCACTTATTTCAGGATGACCATAAATTTTGACTAACATGGATTGTGTATGATAAAATATTACATATGACAAAAACAATCTTGACATCAGTATATTGCTTAAAATTATGCTAAACTGGTTGTTTATATTGTAAGCAGTATAGATTTGGAGAAGATTTTTGCAAGTGAAAAGGGGGAAGAACTTGGAATGAAATGCGTTTTCTGTCATACCTGCAGTTGAGAAAGTAGCTGAACATGTGTAAAGGACCTACGTCATAATCTACCCCGCAGACGCACACCGTCAGTCACGCAGCCTTCTGTCTTGGCAACTGTAGCATTCCTGCCTGCAAAGATGAAAAGAATAATTGATTTTAAATGATTTAATTTTAATCTGTTAAGGGTGTTACAAGAAAACAACAATGCAAAAGCTGAAGGCTATTGTCTCATACTTACATTTTTCAGAATAGACTCTTTATTTTTTGAATACACCTATTCTCATTGTTTTAATGAAAAATAACAGATAAATGCAGTTCACTTGAAGCATGACAGAAAGTGGATATGCTGCTTTTTAGTGATGTCATCATTCTGCAGTCTGTATGTACGACCAAATATGTGTCCGTGTGCATGGGACCAGCTTTGCGCTTCTTATTGTTCTTCAAAAAACAATGACCGTCCTAAGTGTGTTGCTATGAGAACAATTATTAGGTTGCATCCAGCCGTGATATCTCAGCAATGGCAGGATGAGTGAATGGTCATCTCTGGTGCCAACGGCAGAGTATCTTATGAAAAGGAGTGAGACCTCAATAACACTGACCCACTGATCATTATTCACCTACATCCCAAGTGACTTAAACAATATGATAATATGAAACCAGCGCTATTAAGATAAAGCAGACATTGATCATATGTTTTGGTCTGTTGAACGGTTTCCTGTGGGCTTGGTTAAAAAATTGCACTGCCCATACAAAAACGTTGTTGTTTTTGATATTATTGTTCTTTCAGCCACATAAAAACATTAGCATATATTGGGTCTATCAGCAGATTCAGCTCACTGAACTGGGAACATGAGGATGCTCGTGGCTACTGAACTCTCTGCTGAGGTAACTAAACCCGAGGTAACTCCAGTTCTTCTTCCATCCCTCTGGTTCTAGCATAATACCTCCTTTAGAGGACTTGATCAAAGTTGACAGGCAGGACCAAAGCCCCAAAGGCCTCGTGTAACCTCAACACCTGTGGCCTGTTCAATACTTCACTCAAGAGTCCATCCCCCAGTCTCAAACACACATCCCTGCAATGGGCTCAATGAACCATGAACTTCAGTTCAACACTTCACTCACTGGCCACTACAAGACTATTGAGATTTTATTTGTGTCAGTGTTTTTATATAGCCTCAGGTTACATAATCAACATTTAAAAATAGAAAAACGCATTAAGCACACAAATAAATGAATGAATGCTGTGAGGAACTGAGACGCAATGTTTATACACTGTGAAATATAGTGAAATAAGACAAAATATAGATATTTAGATAATACAAAGATTATTAGAAAATGTACATACAGTAGTTAATATAATAAACAACACCTGTGGTTACGCTTAGGACCTATCTGAAGTAAATTACTTTATACATCCACTAAACATTACTCTGCTGCCTGCTGGTTTAAAGTAATTGCAAATAGTTCAGTTATCTGTACGGAAAACAACAACCTGCTTTCCACACAGTCATTTACAATAAAAAATGTACAAAACACTGTGACTATTCCCTCTTCTGCACTAAAACGAAGTATCTGTCCCTTGGACTGTGAACTCAACAGCAAATTAAAATGAGGGCATGTGGTGCACAGAGAAGAGCACATGTGCTATCTTAAGTGGATACATCAAACTACAGATGCTTATGGATCTCCCCTTGGATGAGTAAAATCAGCAAAGCATTAGCAGTGTATCGTTTGTTGTTAAGGTCATTGTAGAAGCAGGAATTATTGGGATGATAACATGTGTAAATGTAATAATCTCCTGTGTCTTAAATCACAGCTTATCATAACAGAGGCAATCCTGTATCTGAGTCACTGTTCATTGTTCTAGATCATGATGATATATACAAGGGAAAAAGGTTAACTGCTTTAAAGATTGACAGAGAGCTTTTCTGAGTATAGGAATAAAACCAATTTCTGTCACGCCTTCATTTTGCAACCTGTCATGTCTGATGAGGAGAAGTCAAGCATATGGAAATGTTTGTAGGCCATGTGTTCTGATGCTACAAATGTGATAAAAACACAAATCAAGATTAAATCTGAATACAAAGCTCTGTGTGAGCACAGATAAAACAGAGGATTCTTATTTTCATGCCTAATTAACAAACATCTGTTGAGCTCCAGCATTCGTGTACAAGAAATAGTAGAATAAGGAAGCTGTTTCTTAACTTTGTTCTTTCAACTGGAGAATGTCTAAAGGGAAACTTTTTAGTTTTGTATATTATTTATTTATGTTATTATAATTTTTAGAAAGTATATGGAAAAAAAATATATTGTTATTGCTATTTTAAATCCACAAGTATTTGTAAGTCTTTGTATAGAGACTGCACCAAAATCAAGTTCTTGTCCACAATAAATTGTTGAAACACAACACAAGATTTGATGGATGATAAGCTTCCAGGCCTACTTCACAGCTGTTCTGTCTGTTGATGGGTGCAAACATATGGCATATGTCCTCTGCCAAAATGTGAACATTTGAAAGAAAAAATACCATATTCCAGCTTTATAAAATAGGTGTGCTTTTATTTTTTAAGTTTTCATATTTCCAATAAAAAATAGGCCCAATATACAACATGAGAACCCTCTGTGTCTTTGAGATGTCTTTTTACTTTTTTACCTAGGTGTTACTGAATTTACAGCTTTAGAGGGAATGTGGATGATAGGAATGATCTGTAAAGTGTGTGGCGAGCGGCACAATATGAACTTTAACAGGCCATGAATATTAATTAGATCAGCAGTCCTTGCTGAAAGGCAGGTAAATGAGTGCTTGGCATAGTAAATTAACATTTACCACGTGCACTTTGGAGCAGTTCACTGCAGAACCAGATTGAAGAGGCTTCTACTGGGTCTTAAAGCCGTTGTTTTACATGTTGTCTGACAATTTTTTTGGCCATTTTTTCTTCAAATATTCCTCTAATACTTTTATATGAGGTTGCAGGGAGTGCTGGAGCCAACACACAATTATTTTATGATTTAATTATTTTATGAGTTAAGATTGCTTAACTGGATTGCTCATGATGTCATAACATTGACGCCACCCCACTGCCACATTATTAGGGTACGATTTACTCTTTTATCGATTTTTTAAGATACCAAGTCTGCCTGTACAGTCTTAGGTTGTTTAAAAGTAAAATGTCAATGTAAAAAAAATGAAAATGTAGAAAGAAACTTTAAAAAGTCCTATGAGACTAGTATGAGATTTCAAAACATTATAGAGCTACAAAATTAAGAAGCTCACTACAGCCGGGCCAAACAATGAGCTCTTCTAATACAAGACTGTCAATTTTTTGATTGCTTCTCAGAAGAGAAGGAACAGTTTTAATTCTAGAAAATACTTTAAGAGGATTCCTGTCAATCTAACAGATTATTGACTATTTTAAAATAGTAAAAGTGGAAGATACATGTTGAAGATTTGGTTACGTGTAGAACTATTTCAATCATTAAAGTGTATTCTCTTTTTGTGTAAAAGGTTTATGCAATGCTCTCAACAGTAAGGGTTTCACTTCCAAAAATGTCTCATTTATTATTTGTTTAAAAAATGTTAACCAATAGTGGCTTATTATAAAACATTATTCCTTTAGCTGGATATCAATAGAAGTGTTTGCTCTTTTTTGATATATGGATACAATTGTCCCAGTTGTCCCTGAAGCTGCTA
Organism: Beaufortia kweichowensis; assembly: GCA_019155185.1. Lineage (NCBI taxonomy): Eukaryota > Metazoa > Chordata > Actinopteri > Cypriniformes > Gastromyzontidae > Beaufortia > Beaufortia kweichowensis. The sequence continues at coordinate 7,809,121 of CM032804.1, forward strand.
GTAAATGATGACACCTGCAACAACAACTTACATTTAACACTTATTGAGCCAAAACTATCCTGCCTCCAGCATAAACAGGCCTGAAGCATCATTTTAATTACAGCTATTTATCTTGGCAAGATGACAAGGGTGAACCTTAAGTTCAACAAAACACATTTATTTGTGTAAATGTAGTATAAAAATATTACTCAGAACAGGGACATCATTTTAATCTGCTACACAGTTTTAAATAATTGCCACAAAGGACAGACCTAACAGCTTGCCACTGAAGGAGCTGAATGTTTTTTACATACTATGTGTAATTTTAAATGTCATCTAGATTATGTGACATAAATATATTATGTGACATGTTTAATATCTGGACAGCCAATACCTAATATACATAAATAATATACATAAATATACACGTAACCACATCTAGGGTTCTCTAGACACCTGAATCATCTTCCACCTGCCACAAGTTATGTACATAGTGATTCACCATTATTGCCATGTTAACAACTTTTGTTGCGTTAACATTTTCTACCCATGTAATTCTGTTAAGGCAGATGTGTTATGTGACTGCATTATGTGACTTTTGTTTTTTGTTTTAGCAAGACACTGTTACCTGTTAAACTCAGGGGAATTGTGTGTTGTTTCGATCTGTTGTCCTACTACTGCTGGGCGTGGAGCTCTCATCCAGATTAAAGTGTGTTGTTTAGGTCATATTTGCCTCTGAAAAAATTAATTGTTGGATGAATGCAATGTCAACATTTTTTCTATTAAAACAGTAAGTTTAGGCAGGACATATCTAAAGGATTACCCCAATTCTTTAAATGGTAAATGTAGGTACATCTTGATTTGCTTGAGAAGTAAGAAAATCTGCTTGTTTGAGACGTTATCATGTGTTTTAAACATGCTTTTGAAAATAATTTAGCAATTCACAGGTCTTAGTATAGATTAAATGCACTTTGGATTTAAGTGTCTGTTAAATGCTTAAATGTATATGGTGTGTTGCTAAAAGAAGACAGCAGCTATAAATAGGAAACATTAGTAATCAGGACAATGTACTTTAAATGTACTAAAACCTAAAGAACTAAAATAGTAATTCGCCCTCTTAACCTCTACAAGAGCGGATGTTCTACTATTACCTTATTCTTCTCAAATTAGATGCTGTTATTTGATTGCTCTGTTTAAGGGCTTTGGAGTTCACAAGTGTATTTTCCGGTGTCCTTGTTTGTTCTGAACACCGTTGAAGAATGACTCTTCATGTAAAGAAAAAGCAAAAAATGTTAAAACTAAAACTTGTTGCAATTTATCAATTTATGACAATATATATATATATATATATAATAAACGCTGTCAAAGTACAACACTCAATGCTTATTACTTTCAGGAAATAATAGAATAAAATGAGGTGGTGAAACTTGATCAGTTATAACAGATTATGTGACATAAATATATTATGTGACATGTTTAATATCTGGACAGCCAATACCTAATATACATAATTTAATAAAAATTCAATTCGGTTGATAAAATTCTCACATTAAATGCATGCTAAAAAGCATCTATGAGGTAATGCCTAAGCACAAGCAGTACCATCTAGTTCCAGTAAATATTTGTTATTTATCAGAAGCACACTTATGTTAGTGCGTTAGCTCAGAGCTGCGGGTGTCCTTGGGTTGAAATATCATAATCATCACTGATGTGCCATAAGGGTCAAGTACCTGCAGTCACCTGGCCAGACGCTTCACTAAACCTGCTTCCCGACAACTGGACAAATCAAATCAGTGCTGTGAACGCACACCCATCTTTATTACTAGTTCATATTTGTCGCCGTGGAGACCTTTCGGGTTTGGACGCGACAGACCACATCTTATACTGTCGCCTCGCGACACCTACTGCTTCAGTCTGCATGGACCCTCATAAAGACTAAACTGCAAAATGATCTAATTCTACCTACATGACCCTTTACCACAGCCGACTGCCCTAATTGTGTCTGTCCTTATACAAAACGACAAACACTCAGGGGAGTGCTGAACAATTTACTGTGTCTGTTCATGATTTATGGTTTTTATAGGCCTTTTTTAAACCAATAATATATTGGAAAAGCAAAGTACATTTTCTCTACTTCATCCTATTTGTTTTTAGAGCCAGTGGCTGTTGCTAGGTCTAAAATGTTTAGTGGTCAGAGATGGTCTAGAATTTGGTAAGCTTGGGATCTATGTCCTATACCATAAAAAAATCACGATCTCTTTAATATCTCAGTTATTTTTTCTACACATCAATAAGACTTAATGGAGAGCAAATGCAAAGTTTTTCTTCTTGTATCTTTTGCATCTCTGAGAAAAAGACCCAGAAATTTGACAAATGTCTCTATTAGACTTTCAGAAGAAATCTCAACAATGTTACAAAACTAAGCCCGGATCTACAATTGAAAGATTTAATCATCAAATGAACCCAAATCCACATTATTCTACCTATACAATCAACATTAAATTTACAATACTTGTTATTAAACAATTTTATCATTTGTTTCAATTTTTATTCTCTTTAGCAAATTTAGACTAAATTCATCTGAAAGATCTGAGACATTTAGATGTAAAATGTAACACAGCTCCATCAAATCTCCTGAGCTATGAAAGATCTCTCTGTTAGGGTCTGAATAAAGTAATGAAAGCAGCTGTTTTTCTGCCTTTAGTTATATAACCACAGACAACAAGATGCAAACCTGTTTATTTCTTATTTTTCTAACTAAACAGATCTAGGAATAGAAATTAAGACCCTGAAGTTATCCTAAGACTAAAACATCTGTCTTTAGATGACAGTATGATGGTGGCACATTACTGACTGAAGCAGTTTAGTTTTAATGCGCCTGGACATATCTGAACACCATCAATGCCAGAAGCTCCAGACCTCACCACTTAGAAAATTGTTAGCTGTCACTGAGGCCAAAAATCACAAACTCTGCTGCCGAAAAGACCAGTTCAGACCAGTGTGACTTTCCCTATCTATCCATGCTGGTTTGGTACTGGTGTTGCTGGTAGACTAGAAAAGACATTTTATTGGAAAGCAAGAGGTGTCAGGATAACAGGTTGTCACTGCATGCTTTCTAGGGGCCAAATCAAAGACCCATTAAATCAACAGTGCCAAAAACTAATCAGCTCTACTTTTCTTTACACGCCCACTAAATGTTTTTCTCTTTCTTTCTTTACCCCAGATCACAGAAAACTGGTGTATCAACTCTGTTCGCAGAGGTTAAAGAGTATAGACTGACATGTTAGATCTTTACATCATCAAGAAGAAATGACCAAGAGACATGGAGAAAGCATGCTTTGACAAAGACAAAAGAAAGGGCTGTATTGGTGCAGTGGGGCAGATGATATTGGCTGTCTGGGGAACAAGTCTCCTCTCCCAGTGGCATTAAACTGCCTGGCAAGACAGTGCACTGTCATTAGGGCCGGGCAGAAACAGGATCAATATTTACCTGCTGGTGTAGGTCTACACAGACTGTCTCCTTATCCAAGTGATTACCCGCAAGGATTGCTTGTCAATGTTTGAAACATCTATTGTGCTGGAGGCCAAACAAGACCATTAAAGTTTGTGAAGAGGATTGAGCAGAGATGTGTGCCAGTTGAGTGCACCCATTAAAAAGTTTTATTTAAGTGTGTAGGGGAGGTATACGTCCCCTATAAGTGGAAGCACAGATGTGTGACAAAGGGTTATATAGCAATTATAGTTCCTATATTGGCGTTCTATGTTCAGCTCCAGTAATAATGAAAATTAATATGCAGATGCCACATTGACTGTTTCAGACAGTCAGTCAATGTGTCCATGATTTTAAAAAGTTCACATTTTCACTGCTGTCATCACTTACAGTACAAATGAATGAGTTTTTCAAGATTTAAATTCCTGAAGAAATGTGACAATCTTTTATTGGTTCATATTTTTATATGTAATAACTCAATATTAAAGAACTATAGTAATTTGTTAATGTCATGTAGCCGAGGCACGTTGTGAAGATTTTTTATTGGCTTTATTTAGGGCAATTCATTTAGTTGTTAGTGAAAGTGAGACATTCAATTTTACTTTTACAGTTCTTAGCCTTAATATTACTTTTGCCAGCTCAGAGACAATTTTGTGCTATTTGTGCTATCATTTTCCCCAAAATCTGGTAAAAGCAGTGAACAGTTTGAGGTAATGACAGGTGTTAGCAATCGACTTGAGCGATTGTCTTTATTTCTCTCTCTCTCTCTCTCTCTCTCTCTCTCTCTCTCTCTCTCTCTCTCTCTCTCTCCTCTCTCTCCCCTCTCTCTCTCTCTCTCCCCTCTCTCTCTCTCTCTCTCTCTATCTCTTAGCACAGAAGTTATTTCTCGTTAAAGGAAATGAGATCAAAAATCTCTATGCTGCTGACATTTAAATTAGGCAGAAGGCATTTGTGGTTTCCCTTGTGCGCTTCCTCCATGTTGTTGCCTGAGGTTGCGCACATCAAATATTAACCGCTGTGTTTTGTACCTGCATCGCAGCCACAACAAATGGTGTCCCTCAGGCTGAAAATGTCAGAGAAACCTTTACAGGCTCTTATTTAGCTCCTCCAGGGAACCGAATGTAATGGCAGCATTTGGCCTCTTCATCTCATGATTTTCTGGTGTCAAATTCCCCTGCTGTCCATTTTAAGAATACCTTTTATAGCCAGCTGACTGTTTCATCCAAAAGCCTTTCATCCCTTGAACCTTTGCTCTTCTGCGTCTTGGTCGGGTTTAGGGATTGTCAGAAAATATTAAATGCCTGTCATTCTTTATACCAAAGAAAACAGGTCTGTGTAGGGTAAAATGATGAACAGCAAGCAACAAGTGAAATATCATGTGATAAGGTTACTAATGTCTGTTCTTCTAATATACCATTAGACATGAATGATAAATGTAACAGTCAAACCAATAAAAATGTATATTCTATATAACATCTTCCTTCCAAATGTCCTTAATTAAGAAATAATAGCTCTCTTACCTTAATTCGTATTGATGTAATGGCTGAATTCTTGCAGGATGATGTGCTTTTGATAGACTATAAACCTGCAATAGCAAAATATGGAACATGCAAAAAATCTGCTTGAGAAGAAACACCACAAAGTCAAATGAGACAAACACTGACTTCTGATGTCATAAAAGCAATACTGTAATATAAATAAAACTAAACTGCTTTGAGCCCAGCTCTTCAATTATGTGCCTATAGCACCATCATCTGTCTGGGAAGTGCTTTTTGCTCTGACAAAGATTGTTTGTCTTTATAGAAGTTATTTTACTTTCTTACTGTAAGAAAGTAAATTACTGGGATAAAGGAGTGTCATATTTACTAAACTAATGGCTTATATTATTTCAGTCACATACAATGTGGATTTTTTTTGTCATGTTAATCATGTTTTGAGATTGTAAAGACCATTTCAAAACCTTTCATAGTCAAAGTCTTTCATAAGAACTCCATGCATAAAGTCATATGCCCATATACCAATCATTAATTTATTAAAATGTTTTAGAACACAAAATGCAGTTATAGCTACATCCACAGGATTATTATAAACAATAGTACAATTCATAATGCACCACCAGTCTAATTTGATTTCTCAGCACCATCATCCCTTTTGTTTGTGCTGTCGTTCTTGATGGGGAAGTTCAAGGATGTTCTGAAGCGAATGGGAATGACATGCTCCTCTGAGGACTCTTCGGACTCTGATGACTCTATATGCAGAAGACCATCTTCTCCAAGTGAGCAGGTCAAGGTGGCTGGATTCAGATGATCAGGAAGGTCCACAGCTTGGACGAATCCTTGCGGCTGGGACTCTGCGTTAGTGTCGGTGGATGAAGATGAACCTTCCTTCTCTGTATGCTTGGCTCCCATCACCTCCAGTCGTCCTCCAGATACTGTCACAGTGACATCTTCAGGTGAGAAGCCCTGAGTGTCCAGAGTAAGAGACGGGTCTCGCTTTTTCTTCTGCTCTGTGTCTGTGCTGAGGAACCTGGAGACAGCAGAGGAACGCTGATCATCTAGTCTCTGGAAGAACTCTTTGTGGAGATCCTCACTGAGGTCCTTTAGCAGGCCGTCTCTGATCTCATTCCTGAGGCTCTGTATCAGTTGAGCTCTACGCTGGAGGAAGTCCTGTCTGAAACTGGAAAGCGCCATGATGCGTCTGGGCCATAAAAATTGGGAGTGTGCAAAGAAAGGGTCGTCCATGAAGAAGCTCTCGGTGGAAGACTGGGACATTTCTTCTTTCTTCTGTTTGTCTGCGTTTAGATCTTGTCTTGAAGGCTTGCCTGTGCTCTCACCAGTTGTGCTGTTTGAATGAAGTCCCTCTAGTTTATATATTCTTCCAACAGGGATCTAGAACCTCCCACCGTTGATCTTTTTACACCCATGAGATCATCCATAAGAATTTGAAGCTACAAGTAAACAGAATGGTCCCTCACACACTCAGACAGCTATAATAAGTTTACAGTTGTAATTTGATCTCATTGGTCCTGCTCCCCAGAACAGGTCTGCTCAATGACCCATAGACATGCACAGAGAGTGAACTCACCAGGCTATTTTTACACCCAAATGTGTGTTTATGCTGACTACAGTCATGACGTCATTTCCTAAAAGCAAGATGGATGTTATAAAAAAGCTACATAAATTAATAATAAGATAAACTACTATTATAACTTATAAAACTTACACTTACTTAACAAAAATGAGATAAATTACAAAATAAGTTTAAATTATTTTTTATAAACATTGTACTGAACTTTAAAGGAACTTTTAATATGTTTTATCTGTATTAATTTAGATTTTTTTTCAAATGTATAACATTTAGAAAATAGGTAGATTTTATTACTAATTTTAATGCAATTTCATGAAATTAGATTTTATTCCCTTCAAAATAAAAGTAATGGTATGTTTAAAAATGAGCACTTTTTTGATCACTCCTAAAAGAGATTTTGTAACTTTGTCAAACCCTCAGCAATTTCAAAACAGAGTATCCCATAATAAAAATAAAAATGACGCTTGTTTCTCTCTCCAAATAAGACATGTGTCCCCCACATTCTCCATGAATGAGGAGTTTCCCTGTGAGCTAATGCAAACAGTATTCAGCTGGGCACAGAACAGAAGCTGTGACTAAAGCTTCCTAACATCCAGAGAGAAGAGCAGACAGCTGTGCCATGACCACACATCTATATTTAACACAGTGATATAATTACCTATGACACAGTTAAAGCTTATGACACACATTTCCCTAAAACCACAGGGAAATGAACTAAAGAAATGAACTAAAGAAATGAACTAAGGATCGATATTTTTAATCTGAAAAAATAAAGAAATTAAAGTAGGAGGTATAAACAAAGTAAATCTTTTAATGAAATAGTGCACGTTTTTATAGATTTAGTTTAAATGTAACTTTAATATATTTTTTCTGGGAACACTACACTTTACTGGTGGTCTATTTTGTCCACATGACTACAAAAAAGTTTTTGTCTACATCATCATGGCTTAAACTGCAAACAAGATTTTCTTATGACTTTACTTGTATTGCCATTATTAAGTTCAACGTTTTATCTCTGGAATGTCCGTTCTTTCCATTATTAAGATTGACCTATATGCTAAAAATATATTTTAATTTTTTATATTTTTACTTTTAATAATAATTGTGGTAAAAAGAAAATGTAAAAATACGAAGTACAGGATGTTAGTAGCTGAACACTAGATGGCGCTGTTAGCTAAAGTTTGTTTTGTTACGTCTTGCATTTATCTCATTCCAAGCCTGAACTTCTGGGTGTGCTGTGCAAAACACTTTCTCTAGAGGGCGCTGTAGGATTTTCTTATTAATCTGAGCTAATTTTTTTAAATCTCACAATTCACTCTAGAAATCATTAAAAATGTTATGGTATAAGAACAGATTAAAGAAGACACAATCACACACACAGGTTTGAAATAAAAAATAGTCTGTATTTCCTTGTTTTTTACATTACCCAGAACCTGGATTTTGCTCAATACACATGCAACACATGCATTCGTACCCTTCATACAAAGACTTCTTACTTCTGTTATTGATGATATTTACATTTATGCATTTGGTAGCCACTTTTATCCAAATTGTCTTAAAGTGCACTACAAGGTTTTATCAGAATCTATGTTCCCTAGGAATCAACCCTATTAGCGTTTTGCTGCTAATGCAATGCTCTCTCAACTAAGCTACAGGAACAATCATTCATTTTCATCACGCACATTAATATCCTCACAGTAAATATATGTGCTTTAAATGCAGAACCTTCACTCCACCGAGATCATACGGGTCTTCCACTGGACCTGTAAAAACTTTGCTTTTAGTATGTCCCAGCAGGGAGGGTTTTCCCCTCTGTTCACATCACGGCTAAAGAGGAAATCTATTAGTCTGACAGCTCCCCCAAAAAGCCCGGCCGCAGCCACTCCCTAGAGACCTTCCCACTGATGGCGCGCGGGTGGAGGGAGGGAGTGTTGTGATGGGGAGAGAGAGCGAGAGCAAGACACCGAAGCGGAAGTAGCTGGGGGGGTATGAATTAGGTTGCAATTAGCTTTGAAGATTAGCTTTTGAATGAGCTTTTTTCCTGAACACGTTCAGATTATAGACACTGAACTGAAACAAGAGGGCAAGCTTTTCATCTCGACAGCAGTGGCGCTGAGAAAGAGCAATGAACTAATGCTAGTCATTCTGAGGCAAGGTCAGAACTGGAGGGAGTTAGATCTTAACCTTCAAAGTCTACAAGCAACGGCTTGCCAATACTAAAAGACCAGAATGGTCGAGAAAGAGAGAGAGAGAAGGAATTTTGTCATTTGTTGCAATAGATGAAATATGACGGAGGCGTTAAGGCTCTACTTCCACATAAGTCATCATGTGTCAGATTGCACTGTTGTAACTCGCATACAAAGCAGGTAAGATTTAACCACCACAGTATGACTGGAATGCAGCAGATTGTGGGATTATGGCTATTCAAACATGCCATTTTAGGGCTTGTAAGATTTAATCAAATTTGATTTAGGTTGCATTTAGGTATTACTGATAAAAAAAATAATACACCTGCAAAAATAAAGTTAGTCAATCAAATCACACTTTCTGTGGATCATTCCTGTTAAGGGGATGGACAGGTCCAACTGAAAGTGTTGCTCTAAACTTTTAGAAAATGAATTTTTTTAAGAGTATAACCTGCATGCTTTCATTCATGCACAAACTTATTGTCACAAACTTATGTCACAAAATGTATTGTAGAAAGGACAAATAGCTGTTACCAAACAGATATCTGGTTTACACACCACAGCCTCCCCTACCGTACTCTGAACTCAAGTAAAAAACTGAAAAGGTTAGTTCTGCCAGAAAAAGAGCTGACTACCCATCTCATGTGCTGAGAGTGAGGTTTGCGTGAGAAGGCTGGCCACAAGAGGAAGTGAAATGCGTGAGAATGGCAGTCACCGCAGTCTCATCTTAGAAGGCTCACCGTCAACTCACGCCTGCCCTCTCTCTCCAACCTGCTGCTCTTGCCTTCACCCTCTCACTTCCTGTCTCATGTCTGTAATGCTGCTTTAACCTCAAAACACAGCTGAACTTTACAAACAAAAACAGATTCTATTACCCAGTTCAAAATGAGTTTTAGCATGTATATATGTGCACACACACACACACACGAGTAACATCTGGTCTGGTGGCTGTAGATGCAGGCCCATTAGAGTGCTATTCAATAAAATAACAGTTGCTCACATCTCAAGGACAATTCCTGCCCTGACCTGAGAACAGCTGCTGTCTAGTGCAGATCCTGTAAGTCTTTCACTCTCCGAAATATAGAAGCCATTAAATGCACCAGCCTGCTGCTCAGACACACCCCTAAATCCTTAAACAATGTGTGCATGTAAATGCTTCTTATTGAAAGAGACACAGAGAGAAAAAGAAAGAGAGGGAGAGGCTTTTACAGAGAGAGAGAGAGAGTTCCAGGAGTGTACAAATCAAAAACGTGAAAGAAAAGGTCATTTGGTTCATTACGAAATACAGACATACTGTAATTATCAGTTATGATTTAATATGTAAGTATTATTTATACGTTTATGCATTTGGCATTTTACTTAAAGAGACTTAAAGTGCATTCAAGTTACATTTGATTAGTATGTTTGTTGCTTAAGACAAATGGTTAGTGGTAGTATATTTACAGTATTAAATATGGTATGATTATTGATGTATTTTGATATTTTTCATATCAGGTTCTCAAAGTGCTATGAGGTATTCATGCCTCACGTGTGTGTATGCCAACAATTTCTCATGACCTTGAGTGCTGATATGCTCATCAAAGACTGAAACTTTGATCGCTGCCACTTCCTGTCTCAGTACCTACATCCTGTATGTTCACATCATGACCTACAGTTACCACACCTAAGTGGGTAGCACTTTAACTTTCGTAATACACAATTGTTTTTATGCTAATCCTCGAAGCATGCAGGTAAATATTAGTGTGCACTGCTTGCTACTGGAAATCTTGAAAACAATGATTTCAATTTTAATGCAAAGGCAACTTTCATTCAGGTGTATATGTGTGTATGAGCATGTGCACAAAGCGAATACAAGATACACAATTTAAAAAAGTTTTAAAGCAATCTACTGTCCTTTAGCAATTTTACTGTCATTAGATATATAGCTCTCAAATCGTTTGGCTGAAAGCCCTAAAACTTTGTGCGTGCCGTGCACCACAGAAATGTGATGCAGAGCAGCCAGTATTTTATATGGTTTGTTAAGATTAAGGCAGGCAGAAATAGCTCAGTGCTATGTGTTTTTCAGAATTTCAAATAGTTCAAATTGGATTTTACAGTATTTAATGTATTGAACATTTGCACACATGCATACATCAAAGGTATAGTTTGCCCCAAAATGAAAATTCTTTTATAATTTACACACCATCATGTCATTCTAAACCTAAATGACTTTCTTTCTTCTGCAGAACAAAAAAGAAGATACTTTGAAGAATGTTGGTAACTTATTGACTTCCATTGTAGCAGACACAACCACAGAGACATTTCTCTGCTAAGAGAATAAATGCTAAGAGAAAACTTTCAATTTTTTATTTTAATTTTTTTTTAAAGCAAAACTAAAAGTTTCAGGTTTATCTATTCCATTTAAAAGTGGAATTCAGACATTTCCAAAAGCATTGCTAATTGAATGCAAGCCTAACAATCTACCCCCATCCCCACTTTGCATCCACTCTCTCTCTCTTTCTCTGATCCCCCCATACTTCCTGTTGTGTTGGCTAGACTCCATTGGCAGATTTACAACTGTGGGGTCAAAGTTTTACAGCAGCCTCATATAAATCTTGTTCCACCCTCTCCCCATGTGCCCTGCTCTCTTCCCCCTTTGCATCCTCACAGTCACAGTCCCAACCCCCTGCGCTTTCATGTGTCTCCATACCTGTGTGTGTGGTACTGAGAGCGAGAACAAAGTTGGTATTTATAATGCTTTTAGTTTTTTTTTTTACGATATTTAATATTCCTGTAACATTTAGATATTCATTTTGGCTACTTAATATTTCGGTATCATTGTCAGCTTTATCTCTGGAACAGCGTAGACTAAATTAAAATCATAGTTTATGAAAAAAAATTGTTTACTTGTTGGAAACTTGAAGGTTTCAGTCACTATTTATTGTATGCAAGGGAGCCACCAGCACATTTACATTTATGTATATAGCGAATATTTTTCTCAAAGCAACAAACAATGGAATAAAGATCTATTTAGATAGATTGAACCCACAACCTTTGCATTACAAGTGTCATGCACTTCCAAATTTCTCTTTTTCTTTCACAAGAAAGAAAGCCATACAACTGAACTATTTTAAGAGGTGTAATGACAAAATTTAAATTTTTGGGTGAACCATTTCCTAAAAGACTTTGTAGACATGATTATTAACGTGCAAAGCACGTCAAATTTAACTTGTTATTTTGACTCTGTACTTCGAATCTCCACCTTCCTAAGTTACTATTTTACAAAGAAGCCGGCTAGAAACTGAGCCTCAAACTCCTTCTGTTTTCATGCCGTGCCCACATGCAGACACCAAGCGCTAATCTAAAGCAGATGCAGCCGTGATCCCTCACACATGCACGCTGACATACACCCTCACACACCGCATGTCGGATCGATAAGGTGTATTGATTACGCCGGGTGCTGACAGGCCCTGCTGCAACTCTGCCGGCTCTGATCAATTCAGAGCTACGCCGGGATGACTTGAGGTTAATTATATTTATCGAGGCGAGTGACTCAAGGGTGTGTGTTTTGGTGTGTGTATGTCTTTAGACACAGGTTTAGACAACACAATATCAGTTTGAATGGAAGGTTGGGTTTATTTGAGTTTTTATATGTACCTTTGAGCTTGATGGGTGTATAAGGGCAGGTGGAATATTTTATAACCCTTCAAGAGTGTGTATGTATATTTGCTTAGGATTGTGCATGTTTGTTTTCTCCTTTTGTGGCATTGCCCTACATTAATGGTGTTTCACTACATTTTAGCATATACTTCTGTAAAATTATGTTTTGATGTCCACTTTCTGCTGTATGTCATGTGATGTTCACATAATTGGTCATTTGAGAAATTCTTTGCAGTTAAAGATTGTGGTCAGATGGTGCAATAGAGATGATAAACAGCTTCTTCTTTTCTTTTTTCTAGCTTTTTCTTCCTGTTTGGAGATTGGCAGCTATACTGGTTGTGTATGCTATTGCTTACATATGAATATTAAATGTATGTTAACGAATTCATTTAGCTTGTCGCTCTTTAGGAAAGGCACATCTGCGTCTCAGGAGATTCTGAACATTCGCTAATTTACTTCCACCTGTTCTTGCCGAGAGTTGTGAATATAAAATGTTGACTATTTACATTTGCATAATATCATATATTTCAGAGTGAAACCGGACATTTAAAATAAAAAAAAATGCAGGGCAGAATGAAAGTTTGCAAAAAACAAAAGCAATGCTCGTAGCCATAGTGGCACATTGTGTTACATTGTTCTGTTTTTTTTAGATTGTAAAAAGAGCAAAATTAAAACCTAGACTTGGATCAGTTCCATCTACTTTTTGTCAAGAGAGGTTTCTATGGGGATGTCTGTGCCCCTGGAGTAACTGCAATGGCCTGAGGTGACCTAGGTTTCACTTCCGCTTTGAGAGGGTGTTGATGATAGTGCTTGGGCACCAAATAAACAACAGCAAGAGGAACAGGAAGCCCTTGGCGAGGAGCATTGCGTGAGAGACAGCGAGAAGTGGGCTGAGGTTTTGAGTGTGTGTGTTCCTCAGTGTAGGTGTAGGGTGATATGTACTACAGGGGGTGAATGGCAGGGCCTGCATCTTCAGTTTAATGTTGCCGCTTTAAATACGTTTCGGTGTATAAAGCAATTTTTGGTATGCAGTTGACATACTGAATACAATGGATATCTGAATCTTCATGAAGAATACCCATAAGGTAAGAGGAACTCAAATCAAGAATGAAAATGACAGTATAGTGTCTGCTGTAGTTGTAGGTGGTGTTTTTTTTTTTTTTTTTTAAAGCTACAGTTTCCTCTTGCATAGCCATATTGTCGGGCCTTCTGGAGGAGAGGATGTGTGTTTTTTGCAGGGGCTCATGCTCACGAGGGCCGAGCGCCCAGTGCTTGCTGACTGTAATGTGAAGCGACAGCTAGTCTTCACGCACCAGTGGACTCTGTGTCCTAAAATGGACACAGGAGGACTCTTTCAGGAAACAAAAAACAGGGCAGAGGCAAGAGTACGTGAGAACATCTTTATAGGGAGAGTGATGAATTTTGTAATTTTATTCTTTCTTCTGTGAACATCGGCGGTCAAAATTTCTCTTTCTAAATCTAAAATGGTTTCGTATTTGAAAAACTTGATCAATTTGTGCTAAATTGCTGTTTTAATTTAACCCAATTAGCCCACAAATAAGGCATTTCTATGTTGCGATGTACAAAAACATGGTAATACCATAGCACTTTTTGGTATTTTTAACTTCAACTCACAAGAAAACGTAACTATTTCGCAATTTGGGACAAATTCACACAATGTAATTTGTAAAAAAAAACCTTACAATTATTAGAAAAAAGGAGGAATGAAGCCCCATCCCTAAACTTAACATCACCCTATTAATGAGATCATACAAAATTATATCAATTAGCGATCTTGTTTTGTTTTGCTGTTTGCTTACTATATTATCATGTAACAGGCTCAACAACCAGGCTCTTCTGTCTCTAAGGCTCAGTGCTTTGATCAATAACTAATTAAAAAGAGGATCAGCAGATTATCTCTGTCACACTTAAGCTTTCAAACAGGACAAGCATTAAATACAAGAACATCTGCTCCAAATGCATGTTGACATTTTGGTAAAGTGTAAAATGTACTTGTTAATAAGTAAATCGTTGTCTGTAACATACATGAGGTACTGTAAATTAATTGGCTATTAAAGATTGGCAGACATAATGAGTCAACTTCTTAGACTTGCTGTCTTTTAACAAGCAGCCATTTCCACCTCATTAGTGGCTGAGATTTTAATTGCAGTTTAGAGAGTTGTTCAGTTTTATTGAGCTTGTGAATGTGTGTTTGTGTTGAGGCAAAGAGACCCCAATTTTGAGCCTGCAACTGTTTTTCTTTGCCCATCATGGTTGGTAATCTGTTTGTATGCAAACACAATGGCATATTAAACACTATTATTCAAAGTTAGACCAAGAACATTTTTTTGGAAAAGATGAATCTAGGTCAACATGTCCATTCTCATCGACGAAAAGTGGAGAGGATTGTGATGTTGAGAATTGACCAAAAGATTTTTTATACTTTTGATGATATGAATGTGGGTCAGTGGATGTGGAGAGAAGATGAAGAAGACAAGAGAGGAAGCAGTAAGTAAGGTGAATAATTCATTTGTCTGTCTTCCATGTGTGCCCTGTCTACACTTTCATCACTCTCATTATCCTTGTCATCGCCGGGCTCTGTCCTCTCCACCGGCCAGCAGTGCCATTCACTCACTGCCTCTGAGAACTACTGTGCCTAATGGGGATATATTTCAACAGATTAGTTACCCTGAGAAGAGAGGACGGATCGAGTGCTTTGTGCCCATCAATCTGTACCCTACTGTAGCCTCGCTGGAAACCTTTAGAAAAATAATGATCTTCATTAGGACTGTTTTATCAAAGGCATCCGCAGGAAGAGAATAAGTCAAACGTCAAGTAAGATGTCAAGTGGGCCTGTTGGTCACGAACAAGCTGAGCAGCAACTGACTTTAGTGAAGGGCTGAAAAGCAAAAGAGGCAAAAATCCTTTTTAAAATATTGCAGAACTGCTAGTCACGTATTGCAGCAGGTTTTACAAGTTCTTTGGGATTAGAAACTGGGCAATTAACTTCTTGGAGGGCTAGGCTGGACAAAGACAGTTGAATAAAGAATTTTCTCTTGCAAAATCAAAAGCAAATCTGAGCAGTACGTACATATGAGGAGAAACTAAAGACTGAGCCACTGAGTACAAACCTATGAGTAAATTTATTTTAAAAAATGAAATTATTAAAAAAAGGATTTGAATAAAACACAGTAAATAATGATAACTATGATGACTCAACAGCAAATCAAATATTAGGGGTGCCAAGATTGTCCTTAAATCCTTTTAGTTATTTGAGTATTCAATCCTTTCTTGAATGCAGCAAGAGCCAGCAACTCTTGTGTAAGATGTCTGACCCTGTGATTTTAAAGCATTGCAAAGTAAAAGCTAAAGTCATTCACAACAAAAGCTCTGAAATGGACCATTATAGTTTGGGCCCATCCTCTGAAACTCTTGGTGCATAGTGCTCTCTCTATAGTATGCAGGTGGCCTGTCTCTGCTGTTGGTGAGATGCCTTCTGCAAGACAAATCGTGTTATCCTTTATGTTTCCCTGCAGCTGCTAACAATCTGGAAATAGTATAGTCGAGAATTTGGCACTTTAGAAAACGGCACACTTTAAAGGAGTCAACCCAAATAAAACACCTGCAAGCACCTTTTCCAGCTCATGGGTCTCTCTCTCTGTCTGATTATTGGATTGGACACCGATCAGCATACAGAAGGCCTTCCAAAAATGAAGCCGCCCACAAAAATTTTAAGAAATGCTTTAGGATGAGGTTTGTCACAGAAGCAGACGAAACATTAGGGAGGGGCACAAACTGGCAGGTCTTGGAAATCTGTCCACTATCATTACAATTATAATGTTGGAGAAAGGTAGTGCAGTGAGAATGCAAAATGTTGGACAGAATTGAATAAACATGGAAAGTATTACACCATGAACTAGTTGGGCATGAAGTAACAAAAGACAAAACCTTCTTCTCTGTTCTACCCCGTACTAAGTGTCTCCTGACAAACCCCAAACTTTTTGATGTACTGTCTGCAAAGAAATATCCTGCAGGGATGAAAAATGAATCCTGGTTCCCCCAAAGCTTTATCCTTAGCCTATTGAAAGCTGCTTTGCTGAAATAACTGACTTTACTGTACAAGGAACTAGAGAAACCTCTGCACAACATGGAAACGAACTGGCCCTTCCCCCCTCTGTTCTTTACAAAATGCCTTTTAGTAACTCGACTTGTCCTGTCTAATGGAAGTACCTCCGACCTACATTCTATCCTTTTTCTTAACTTTTTCCACACTTACTTAGTTTTGTCTATTGTTATCAGTCTGCCTAATGGGCGTCATTCCAGAGCTTTGTTCTGGCAGGCGAAAGAGTACAGAAGGGTGGGGATGGGGGGTGTTGGTTGGTGAGAGAAAGGGCACTTGAGTTCATTTCTTTAAAGAATATCAGTCATTTCGATATGATTGCCCTCCCAAGCAGCAGATTCACAAACACAAGACTTCCTCTCTCTGAACCAAAAGCACCAGCCATCATACTTGAGCTGTAGTTTTCACACATAAAGGGTGTTGATACTCCAATAAAACAACTGTAGACATGTTTGAAAGCTAATAAATGGCCCAAATAGTGCAATAAACCACAAATAATTATTGTCATAAAACCAATAACAACAATGTGCTACTGCATCAGCTGTGAAGTATTAAGATGACGGAATGAGCGTTTGTAAATTGTTTTAATGTCTCATTAAAATAAGTCAGACAACAGATATGGCATGAAGATATATATAAAATTATTCAAGAGCTGACAAAACTCAGAGGAGAATTTGTTACAGCAATCACAACACAATATACAGAAGTGTATTATTGTTGGATACTCTTTATACATATATGTACCTTACTGATATGCATATCTCTCAAAAATGGCAAGAAAAACAGCAAAAAGCACAACAAAACCTCCATTTAGTATTAAACTAAACCTGTCTCCTCTATCTATTGATACTAAAGGGTTAACCACGTTCACTGCCCGCATCTGGGAGTCATTTAAAACATTCCACAAGGCTTACCACATGCTTTCAGACAGGCTAAACCCCATGAAGCTGATTCTGCTGTTCAGGGCTGAAAGTTTTCAAAGAGTGTATTTGAAAAAAATTAAACAGTGTTTTAGCTTTTGAAGACTTGAGATTGTGTCTGGGTGAAAGAGAAGACTCATTTGGGAATCTGTGAGTGTCTTTGCTTACCTTTATATAGCATTGAGTGAGTGGATGAGTTGTAAAGTTGATCTTTGAAGTGCTGAGATGCTAAAGAGTGCTAGCTCATTCCCATCCTCCAATAGCATCTTCACAGGCGTGTGTTCCCAGCTCATTTCCTCTGGTCAGGTCTTGTGACCCGTCAAAACACAGAGGGGTTTCAGGTGTTTGCTGTAGCTGGAACATATAGGCCACAGAAATTTAGCCAGAGATTTGTGGAATTAAATAATAACAGAAGGAAAGAAACTTACTCAACCAGATGAGTCTGAGGGGCTTTGCAGGGTTGAGATTTCATGACACTTACATATTAACACAGCAGCTCATCAGGGTCAGAGGTGAAAGGATAAAATGAAAAACGTCTACTTGTAACAAACTTATCAAGCAATTAAAACACACTTAAAGGGATAGTTCACACAAAAAGTACATTTCTGTCATGATTTAATGATGATCACAGTGGTTGCCATTTTCAAACTAAAGAAAAGAAAGTAATTTTTCCAAAACGTCTTACATTTCTCACAGAGAACTGGATTATGAGTCATTAGCATCACCATTTAAGCCCGTAAGCCAAGCAAAGCACATTTTGACTCCATGTAAAGGCTAGTTTATTTTTCTCTTCTGTTAATGGGATGTCTCCTCATTTGCAAGGTGATGGGGCATGTAGGCAAAAGGTCTTGGCATTCATTCAACACTTGCTATTTGCAACGCCACGCTATAGTATATCAGAAAGGGTCAGCCACAGTAATCAGTAATATAGTACATAATGATGTGTAGCAAACATCCAGAGGCCCAGGCCGCTCCTGGAAATAGCTCTCTTGGCCTTCTTGTGACTTGGAAATACTGCTTCACGTAAACAACACGAGAGACAAACTGACGACACCTTCCAGGAGCCAGTGCCAAAGTTCCTCATTTCAAGCAAACACTTTGAAAGTACTGTGAATGTTGATGCCTGCTGGGTCACATAAACTGGCCTGATGCATTACTTCTTTCACGGCTATCCAGTCCATTTAATTAAAGCTTTGCTGCGGATGGCTTACTTTCCATCTTATTTTCTCCACAAATGCAGAGATGTTGCAACATAGCTCGTGAAAATGCAGGCCATCGTCACAAGATCAATGGCGCTTGCAGTTGTTTTTCACACAGTGTGCACCATGATGTTGATGCATCTGTTTTTAGATAACAACAACAAAATGCAAATGTTGCTTAATGCACTAAAGCAATATTAAATAACTTTTTTTTCATTGTGAAATGCCTATCGACTTGCCATTCCAAACCTGTATGATTTTCCGTCTTCTACAAAACACTAAGGAAAATGTTATAAAGAACGTTGTTTACGTACGTTGTATGGACACTAAACCACTTAGACATTTCTCAAAATATCTTCTACAGAAGAAGTATTATAAACAGTATTATAAACAGACTTTCAAAGAAATTATGGTGAATCGATGATGACAGAATTATTATTTTTGGCTGAATTACCCCTTTAATGTTTCACTGTGCTGGAACACAGCCATGCCATAATGCACAGGCACTAAGTTTCCTGCGTAATACCTCGTGGTTACATAAAGGCAGGCACCAGCTGAGCTTATGTTCAGTGGTATCGTGCCCTGAAGTGACACCGCGGAAGCGAGTGATGGGAGGAGACGGCGGTAGGCTGGCCGGTGTTCGGTTTCACCCGCGTACACGTGACTGCAATGGCCGCGTCTCCGTTCCGTGCAGCGCATCATTCCTCTGCCGCCCAGTGAACACGGGCTACATCAGCTGAACCCGAGCGAAATTTATCCACGCCTTCTCTCCGCTTCATCTGCACGGCTCACCGGCCGCGAACAACGATATCCAGGACAGAAAGCAAATCTCCGGGGGTTGAACTTCTACCGAGCGGCACGGCAGTAGGAGGAGTCAACAGGTATTGGCGCTCGTTATTTACGTGACGATACGATTGCAAGGCTGACAGGTAACCAAATTGCCGGACAGTCCGTTTGTGCCAGTAAGCGCAAGATAAGCGTCTTGACAGATCCGGAGCGGTGAATAGACGCGTCTGTCTTCACTCAGATGCGGTGTGCTGCTTAACTGTAAAGCTGCCCGATGAGTTTGATCGAAACCACATATGGGGCTAATAAAGACCGCGGTAATAAAACGCGATGTATTGTTTCTCTCACCTGAATGAGCTGTGTTTTATTAAAAGCTTTTGCAGCACCGCTACAGTGCATAGAAACTGTGTACTGTTTGTACGCGGTTTTTACAAATCATGCTAATACATTATATGCATATGAAGTGTATAAAATGCAATGTTGTATGCATTTAAATGAATCAGCTCATTCAACGAACTAATGAAACAATGTCTGTACTGTATATAATTGATTTCCAGACTGGATTAACTGCGCTGTTGCATTATAAACAAATGAACGGGTGGGTTCTGCTGTCAGTTTAAACTGCAGTAGTAACTGCAAAGGTGTTTTCGTGTTACTTCTGTTTCCCCAGATGAATGGGAAGTTTCTAGACCATCTGTCTGCAATAGAAAGAGGAAAGGGTATATCGCTCAATATTTGCTTCCTCAAAGCGCTGCCACTTACATGCCCGTGGTCTGCTGAGACATATGCCGCTGAGTTTGACATTTCGCTTTTTCTGCACATGAAAGCATGTGCATGCTCACAGTATCACCTCCTGCGGTATTTGTCTCAAACTTTCCATTCTAATGCTCTCTGTCATTCCAGAAGAGCAGGGAGGGGAACACAAAAGCTGACTGAATCAGGGCACTCATTCTTGCCATTTAGAAATATTTTAGCAGACGCTCGCTGCTGGATATGAGTGTCTTTGCTCTCACTGTAGTTCTCTGTTTTTCTTTCCTTTTCTACAATGGGTGGATGAATGGCATACGCATTCATCATTTCAAATCGTCTGCCATAATGTAAATTGATGAATGTTATGATTAGATGGAGAATATTACTGAACCCATCAGCTGAATGACTTTTTTATTAGAATAAAACAAATGTCTTCTGATGTAACTGATGCTTTTTTGTTGTTCGGATAGATTCTGACCTTTAAGTGTTTCTATGCTGCTCTGATTTATGGATGAATAAGGGACAAGTCTTTTCATGCAGTGAAGGGTTCTGTAAAAGTTCAAAATTTTTCAAGAAAGTCTTAAAATTTGACAGTCATTGTTAATCTGACCTTTTTTTCTTGTTGTATTTCTTCTATACACAGACTACAGATCAGTTCTTCCAAATATGACATTTCCTTACCCTTATGTTGTTCCAAACCTGTATTTTTTCTACACAAGGAACTTATTTGATTATACAATGAATGCCATTATGCCTGACATTGCCCTTTGCATTTAATAGAAGAAAGTCTTTGTGGTTTGAAATAATGAGGGTGAATTATCTATTTAAAAGTGTATCCGTCACACCAATTCTGATCTTTTGACATACATTACTTGACATGCATCAGATAAAAAGGCATTGACCTCCATAAATAATCATACAGTGAAAAGCGAGGTCATACCACAAAAAACAGAAACTGAGTGAGATGACACAGAAATAGCTTGTCAAAGTTGATGGGTGTTTGAGTCTTTGAGTCTTTTTATTGGTCTGTTTTCTTACACAATTGAGTGAAGTACTGCAGATAATGTTCTGGTGTTCTGCACTGTACACAATGTACCACCGGGCTTTTGGCGTCTTTATTCTTTTCTTCACTCCGGCTGCAATTCTTCCCCTCTTTCATCTTCTTGGGATTCATTCAGGTAACTTTCCCTCTTATTTCCAAAAGAAGCAGCCAGGCAAGAATCAGCGCTCAGATGCCCGGCAGTGTTAGAGTCTCATTAGACCCGCCACACGCTTGTGCTCCAGATTGTAAAGATGTGATAGAAAAGGTGAGAATAGATTTTGCGACTGAAGTGGATTTTTACTGGGATCACAGGGATTGTGATTTCCCACCGTGTCATGTAAGGACACAGAAAAACGCTGACCTTTATTTTTACTGGATATTTTATCTCACTGTGTTCATAGTCTGTCTGACTTTCACTCTCTGTTGGGTAAACAACCGACTAGCTTTGTCTATATTTATGCTCATGTGTACTCTTGACACTTTGACTTTTGTTGGCACGGGCTGTGGCTTGATTCAGCACTTTTACGTTTCTTAAGTTTGTGTACAATTTTTCCTTCCTCTCTTTTATTTATTTTTTGCTGCCCATCTAACCAAAACTGACACTTTTCACAGTTTACCTGTAACCTTAGCATCCTCTAAACAAGTGTCACCTATTCTTACAGTAGTCCCTACCCTCTTATGACTTTTTATAGCCTGTCCTCTCATCTTCCATACAAGATCTCCTGGTAAATTCATAAAAGATGTTATGTCTGCCCACCCGTTTGTATATTTAAATTAAAAGGGCCACCCAGGCTTAGCTCACATGCCTGAAATCTTGCTAAAACATCTCAAGACAAGACATTGATGACTAAAACTTCAGAAAGAGAAACAGGAAGTGGGTGTGTTTATTTCCTGTCAGTCATTATTTCCCTTGTTAAACATAATTTTCAGCTAAGCAGTGTGTCTTTGTTTTGAAACATGTCGTCTTGTGCGACGTCACATGCAGCTTTAGGCAACCCAAACTGAAGACAGGCTTGATTTTAATGACCAGAATGATTTCAAGATAAACAGTATTTGATATTTAATTGATAGTTAGCATTTGCAAGACATAATTGCATTAGGAAGGCATGTTTTTGATGTAGGCATACATATAATGTTGGCAATGGAGAAGTGAATGACTCTGCAGCAGGAGACAGATGGGTGGAGGTAAATTAAACAAGCCGTTCTGCTATTTTCTCTTTACTGTGACAGTGTGCCAGCCACGGCACTGGGTCTCTGTCATTATTTAAAGGCCAGTGTTAATGGGCTCTGTCTGCCTGGTTGCCTCCCCCAGCTACAAAGAAAGAAAAACACAGATAGACTAAAATTTTGAGAGAAATGTGGGCAGGGTTGTGTAGTTGACCATGCCATGTGGGTGGATGAGTGTTTTCTTGTTTCCTCTTGGAGCTTTGTCTGGAGCTGATAGTCATTTGATCTTTATAAGCTTCGCATGAATCAGTGTCTCACACACACACACACTCTTTGTTTCTTGTTTTATGTGAAGAAAGTCCTCCTAGATCTTGGAGAAAAGTAATAGGTGCATTGTTCTAATCAAAGCAGGTTAAGATTTATGTGACTCACATGTTAACCAAAATCTTACAGATACAGAGAAGACAACAAGTCTAATACAAACTGAATTTGCTTTTAGTCACTTCTCGCAGCTCTATGAAAATCAAGGGAGAGAAGGAGTAATGGATAAAATGAGACAATGTGATGTTTTGAGGCTGACAGGTCCAAGCCATGGAAACAATTCATGGAAAGTGACACACTTATGAATTGTTTACGTGATTTTTCAAGGTGATCTGTCTGTCTGTCTTCATGCATGACCGAATCAGGGCGAATTAAAAATTTCATGCTGGAGGTAAGCCATTAGTCTGCAAATACTTAAAGACCTACCGCACTTTAAATTTACTAAATGATTTTGCCACACAGCTAATATGAATTCCAGATTTTGGAGACGTATGCACCTTTTCCAGGATTAAAAGTGTCCTAGAAGGAAAGATAGAGAGGCAGACAAGTCATATAGGTGTAGATGTTTCGTGTATCCTGGTTTGTATTACTCTGCAGGGAGCTGTTAAAACTGAAATGCAGCAGGGTTTTTTTTGCTATACAAGCAAAATTTTGACCTCAAGCAGTCTTAGGCCTGGTTTACACCTGGTATTATGATCCGTCTAGGGTGAGATGAACACAGGTAGTTATGTTATCACAAGCGTGATGTTTGAGTCCTCAGTTTTTTAGCGGAATGCCTGTAATTAAATGAGTTGATTTATCACAAAATGGTTTTGAACGTATTTAATCACTATCCATTTAAGATCAGATCTTATCTTATATCCCAGAAATCTGTTGTCTTGTTGTTGTTGTTATATTAGTCCACTTCAGCCGTGTGGCCCGTCTTCAGTAGTTATAAAAGGTGGAAAATCTGTTGAAACATGTCAGGCCGATCCAGTGATCTTTGGAGGTGCATGACAGTGGGCCTCCCCCGTGAGTCTTTGAACCTTCTCGTGGCATGACACAACAGTTCAAAGGCTCCTCTACTTGCTCAATTCGCTCGTAAAAACCCAGATAGTGCGTGTAAATCTGGAACAGAAGTGTCACTGTGCTGGTTCCCTCGCTCTTGATTTATTGCCCCTAGTGCACCATGGACACTGGTTCTCTAAGTTGTAACCCAGCCATGGCAGACCACCTCCCGCCCCCATTATGATGAGCATGTAAAATGCTTTTAGCTTTGCTCCTTTGCATTCCTCTTTCCTTGTTCTTAAAAGTTAATGGGGGCTGAAGCATGTTTGTTGATAGCACTTGCCAAGTTTAAGATTGCAGCTAGAAACCGCTGAAACCTCAGAAATCAATGGGTGGTGAAGTACAAGAATACACAACTGTTTAATTTGACAAGAGTCTACATGTTAAATGCCCACTCAGGCTACAATAACACTCTGTTCTTTGTTAATGTACTTTGTTAACGACTAAAATTATTTGCTAAAGGTTTAATTGAAGTTTTATGTGATCTAACCTCTAAAGTAATGCGAGTGGAAACCAATTTTTACCAGCGAAGACTAATTGTTGTGATTGGAAGATGTATGGAGACTTTTGGTAACTTTGGTAAGTGAACCAAGCCCTTAAATAGACTTTTTCCCATTTCACTTTTCCAAGATTTCCTACTTGAAGTCTTATTTGTGAGTTCAATTCAGAATCTGAGTGTCTCAAATGGTTCAAGTTTTTTGTTTCTTTACTTATTTGCTACCCAAGTGGATTATATTAAAAGCTGCTTTGATTGCTTTTGTGTTTTGTAGTCTACTTTGTATCGTTATATTTCACTGCTAATGTACAATAGCCTTTGATATGTAACTTTTGTGTCCAAAAGTATCTAAATACATTATAGGGGCCACTGTAATCCAGACTCCTCAAAGCATTTATTAAGTAAGATTAAACAGAAGGAGATCATTTCTTCTGAGGGCAGGTGGTTGAGCAAGTGGCCTTTCTGATGGACATCTTCTATAATGTGATGTATGATTCCTCTATTCTCCTCTTTTCAAATGAAGCCGTACACTACTGTGTTCTCAGACACACCGCTGACCCTGAAAAGCGAGGCCATTTGGTTTATTACCATGACAATGAAACAGAATTTCCTCATGGTGACAGGAATAGAGCCCATATGAGCTCTGAGAGTAATTCTTCTATCTAGGCTGTTTATGTGCACTTGCCATCATTATGTCTAGTCTTGATGTCTTGGATCTGTATTGAATAAAGCAAAAGGAAGTGTTTTACTGCGTTTCATGCTGTAAGGACATCCTCATGGTCTAAAACGTACTGAGTATTTATTATTCAGTCCTGTTTGACCTGATGGATTCAATGAAGAAAACGCTGTGATGTTGATCAATGAAAGCCAAGTCCGAATGAGCCTATCTGAGTTCCCGTTTTAAAGAAAACAGCTGCTTTAAAGGAATGTTCCGGGGTCAAAACAAGTTAAGCTCTATTGAGAGCATCTGTAGCATGATGTCCACAGATTATCACAGACATCATTTGTATTCATCTTATTGTTAGTTAAAACAAGCAAGAGTTGTGTATGCACTTGAAATAGAAGCGTATGGGGAACAGGTTTTAAAAACACTACTTAAGCACTTTAACCACAATACTTTTTCCAATAAATATGTGTATTGTTTGAGTTGTAAAGTCTATATAATCATTTTAGTGGTTGGATTGCTGTTAAGGTGACGGGCCCGGATATGCGTTTTATTGTTTCTTTCTGTCCTTGTGTCTGTCTTGAAAAAGTTACATGGCTTTACATGGCCATAGGTTTTTTCACACCAATCTGTTTAAGTGGCTATGCTGTCAAAACTATGTGCATTTATCCAGTTTAATGGATCGCCCCATTGATTCTCATTGTAAATGTATTACAGTAAGACTTTTTGTTGGTTTTACTGACAGAGGGAAAGAGTCAAAATAATCAGGAACATTACCATAATGATGCCATATACTTTGTATCCTTGCATCTTACGCAGGTCCATAAGTGATGTGATGTATAATTGATAACCACACCTTTCCTATTTGGACCTGAACCTAGATCAAGAAACAGTTCAAAGTGTTTCAGAATGACTGGTCATACTGGTATTTTAGACAGACCACCTGGTAAAAAATCGACTTAAAGTAACACTGGAGTTGAGGTTAGACAGGGTCCTCACGTGAGGTCAGCTGTTACCAGAGACACAGGATATCCTGTGGAGCAGGGTCTGGAACAGGAAGTGCCGCCACACCACTGGCACCAGTGCAGGAAGTGGCTCTGAGGAGACGCCTGGGATCTTGGCAGCCATTTTAGAGGTGTTAAGTGCGCCAGTGGCTTCTGTTGTATCAGGGACTTCCCCGTTTTGGGGAAAGTGAGTCGCCTTTCCTCTGGAAGATCCTTTCCTATTATTGCAGATATTAATGTTTGTGCGTAGTTAATATACATAAATTGTCCACATAATGTTCTGTACAAATAATTGCTTAATTCAACACATTTATTTGGTGGTTGATCTTAATTGTAATTTGTTTATTATTCTCATCGAATGACTGCAATATTGTGACTTGGATTTGTTGGTTTTGACTTTGGAGACCAAAACCAGAAGACACACAACTTTGCTGTTAGATTATGTAATGTTAAACTATAGCCACAAGATGTGAACTTTATATGTGTTAGTAATTATTGAATAATGAAATAAAAATAAAATAATAATACTACCCTTTTGTAGATAACATTACATCATCATTGCAGGACAATTTTGTCAATAACTACAGAAATAAGTAATCAGTATTTTAATTAAATGTAATATTTAGTCATTCTTGATAAAATAAATGAACACATAATGTTTACATTATGGAACAATAAACATAAAACAGTGTATGTATTTTAACATTTATGTATTGGCTCTATTCACTTTCATTTTAGGTTCAAAAGAAATCAACATTATATCACACATGTTATATATTGAACTTAACGTATTGAAGTCAGATTATTTCTGAGGTCTTATTGTCTAGCTAGGGTGCTTGGTTCTGCAGTAAGACCACTGTAAAGTAAAAGAGCTGCTTAAAATTCCTCAATTCACGCTTTGTTTGTCACACTGGGCTTTTGACCTTCACTAAGACTTCTAGCCATCTGCTCTTTGGTCTTTCTGGCCTCCTGTTTCCTCTCCTTTCTTTTGTACTTATAAGATTAAGAAAATGTAAATGTATTATAAACCAGTTCTGTCTAAGAACTAGACATGTGGAAAACCAAATGTGCCAATCAATAGGTGGCCTGAATTAGTTGAGCCCTGAATAATTGGCTGGTTTTTAGTTTATCTATTGGTATAACCCGTTTGGTCCAGAGGAATAGCGGTCTAACATTAGACACAATTAAAATAACTGTTCATGTACTAGATGGTAACCATGCAATCTAACCTAAGGCTTTCCCATAGGTTTCATTCTTGTGCTGGCAACAGAACAGAAGTCATGGCTTAATACTCGACAAATTCAGTGTTTTCTTCTCTGAGAGGCTTATATTGTGCAAAAGAACTTAAAGTAAATCACAGTACAAAGTCAGCATGCTAATTAAGGCTGTACTCCTGAAAAAATGTTAACTTTGAAAGAATAAATAGAATTTAAAGAAATGTCTGTATATATTACTCCGGGATACGTATGGAACATAAACAGAGGAACACATAACATGCTCGCTAACTCCAGCAAATTGCTATGTGCAGCTCAAAGCTGAATCCAAAGACTCGGCTGCAAATAGATCTAGATGAAATGAGAACAGAGAGGACGGGGTGTTGAGACGAGTGCTTAAAAGCCTGACTCATAAACTGCTAAAAATGATTTACAGTATCAGTACAGTTCAGAAGCTCTCTCTTCGCCACAGTTTGGTGGGCCCTAATTTGGCTGCTTATCTTGGCACACACCAGCTCTTATGAAGTAAGCTAGAGCTGAAGTGTGTGGTCTGCAAAATCACCTGTGTGCGTTTGGGTTTGTGTGTGTGCTTGTGTATTTAGTGCGTAAAGGATTGAATGCATTGATGTCATCGCTCTTTTGTCTTTGGTACATGCATATTGTCCCTCTCGTCTGTATTGTCTTCCAGGTTAAGCGTGTGTTTGACTGTGCGTTTGTTATCTGTGATTGTGATTTGTGAACGTCTGGCTAAATGATTTAGGAGGGTGTGTTTGTGTTAGAGAGAGCGAGCGAGCGAGAATGGGGTGGAGGAAAGTGGAGTATGTGTGGTCTGGATAGGCTTGTGGGTCTCGGTCTAGTAAAATAAACACTCGAGTCCAGAGATTACGCTACATTTTTGATAGCCACAAAAAATCCCAGCTGGAAGGATCGCATCATTTCCTAGACCTCATTCTGGCATGATATCATTAGTGCGTGTCAGTGTGTGTGCGATTAAGACAATTGATATACTTGGGTATTGTTGAGAACAGAATCATGTGTTTTCTTTTGCAGCTTGACAGTCTGTTCCTGTTTGTCATCAATAAAATGTTAGGAGACTGTTGATTTGTCAGTAAGTTATGTTTATGTGTTTTGTCTTTGGTGTGTAACAAATGTAAGGGCTTCTCCTCTGCAGATCTCCTGTTGTAAACCCATCAATTGTTGCACAGTAATTCTATTTGACACGTCTGTTATGCCTGCCAAATACCTGTATTCCCTGCCCTTCTCCTTCATGTTTTTAATGTGCAATTGAAGACAGATGGGGTTCAACATCTGTACAGTGTTGGCAGCACCGCTGTGTTTCTACAGCTGATAAATCGGTGAATCTGCCAGTGTTGGACGTCTGATGGTGAAATTTACTACCTAATGCTCACGTTTCGACCTGCAGCTGTACACGCTGTACCTGCAGACGATTCTTGCCAGGTTAGAGAATAAAAATATGTTTCCTTGTGCAGGCTTTTGTTGGGACGATCAAAGCGATTCCCACTTTCTCTGGCCAATCAGTCACTGATGATGTTCTTCTCGTCATTACCACAATTTTAGTTCAGTAATACAGTGACCTGCACTTTTATTTTTTGGGTCTGAGTTTTCTGCTTTCCTTCAAGTAGCTGTTTTTCAGATTGTGTAACATGCACTGGCTTCAAAGACAGTTTAGGGGAGGGTTGTTTTTCCACCCTGTGGGAAATGTCTTTTGTGAATAATAGTATTTTTATTTGCATATAAGAAATGTGCATAAAGATGAAACAAATTTTAGAAAATAAAGTGCTGGAGAAGTTAAAAATAAGCCCCAAAGGGTGTGTATAAAGAGTACATTTCCAAGTTACAGAACAAATCTGTCAATAAAGCCAAAAAAAAGATTTCAAGAGGAGATGTAACAAGGCAAAACTAAACTACTTTTTGTGTTGTAAAGTTATAAAAATGGACCACAGTGAAACAAAGTAGTTGTATTTTCATTGTTTTAGGAACAATTTTGCTAGATTGAAGTATGTTAGACCTAAAGTACAGTGTAAGCAGTCACTATAAAGAGTTTTACTAGGATTTTATTAGGATTACCTATCATTTTCAAAGCCGTTTGTTAGTCCAACTGTGTTCCAATTGTCTCGAAGGTCTTAAGAAGTTCTTATCAGTAAATAGACTTTAGCATTTAAACTGGACCCTGACTGAGTACTTACAAACAATGAGATAATGCCCCTGTCAGCATGGCCAATAGGCAAAAGTCGATCTGTAATCTGGGGAATCTGGTTCCCTGGACAGAGCAAAAGTCTCCAGTTTTAATCCTGCTGTAATCCTCACCTTCTTGCCATGATAGCGCGTGTCTGAATGGAGGATTGATGTTCTTGGAGGGGAATGGAAAAGAGGAGGAAGACTGACGAAGGCCTCTCTATTTATGCTCATGGGCCCAGAGGGGGGAAGTTTCAATTTTTCATGGCACAGCTCGCTGCTCCACTTTCCAGAATTTCTTGAAAGAACTTGAGCTAAAATGATGAGATTAGTCACGCCGCCACTCGGAACGCACAGGTTTCCTACACACTAACAGAGCTTCTCAAAGCGAAAGCCAATCTGGCTTTGATTAGCTGTTTCGTATGAAAGGTTTATAAGCACTGATGTGTCATAGTAGATCCTTGATAGACCCGGCGACTCAATTCTTTATTTTGTTTACGTAAATTCAGACAGACGAGTCATTGTTTGACA
This sequence comes from Beaufortia kweichowensis, assembly GCA_019155185.1. Taxonomy (NCBI): domain Eukaryota; kingdom Metazoa; phylum Chordata; class Actinopteri; order Cypriniformes; family Gastromyzontidae; genus Beaufortia; species Beaufortia kweichowensis. The sequence goes on from CM032804.1 coordinate 7,838,959, forward strand.
ATTATATTAAATGACCATCCAGTTCAGGTTGTTTATCTCGATTTTTTTTTTTTTATTTATCTATTATTATTATTATTGTTATTGTTCATTAATTAGTGTACAGACACTGTTTCGAGTTTAAATAGTTTAAAACCAATGTTTTTCGATCATCCTGCCACAAGTGTCTCATGAAAAAATACATTTTGCAGATCTGATTGATCTCAATCTTAAACTTTCTTAAAGTTTGCCTGCAGTACCTAGTTGTTTACCATCCTTTGTGTCATTTTATAAGACTACTCGGACACACTCAGACCAAAATGTACTGTTGTGGAACTCAGAAATGCAATGTAGCATTCAAGCATACACACAGTACCACGCCGCCTCTGCGCACAGTCTCCAGTGGCTATTTCTGGGCAGAGAATCGATCTGCATGTAGTGGAGTCTGGGTAGCTGGTCGATAGCAGACTATTAAAGAGATGTACCTGCGCAGACTAAAGTGCCAGTATGAGCGGTCACTGGCTTGTATCACACTATCTCTTAGTATGTAGAGAAGAGTGTGTTCATGTGCTGAAAGAAAATGTGCTTTCTCTTGTTGTAGCAACTATTAGTAGGAATTCAATACAGATACTTGCACAGCTTTACATTTGTTATAGTCCCCTGAGGTGTCCTAGTTGCTGTGTGGAACTCGCTTTCTGTACTGTGTAAATTTGACATTCACGTCAACCTAGTGCTCTTAAGGTGGATTGTTTGAGATAGAGGTGTGTCTGCAATAAATTGTTTTTAGTGGAACACAAAAGTGTATGTTTAACTGAGCTGGTTAGGCAGTAAGTAAGAGATGGAATATACATTTTGTACAATATACAATATAATAAAACATTTGCTTGCAAGAAAATGTCATCAGAACATGGTTACATGGATACATAAGAGCTTTCAATAAAAATATGCTCCTTGTCGCAGTCATATCTTTAGTTGAGTTAATGTTGCTGTCAAAGCTCTAAAAAACGTAGTGTTGACAGTGCCGCAATGTTTACAGCCTTCTGGGAAATTGTCCTACGAATGGCTTACTTACAGATGTCTCTGCACATTAAGCTGGGATAAAAAAATATCCTTGCATCCACAAAATTACACACAGCAATTTTTGGTTATGAAATTGATTTTGTGCTGGACCGACTCAGTGATCCATGCACAATATCTTCCCACTGTTATTGTAATACTTAATTTTAGCTTTCATGTGTATTATGCTATAATGTTGTAAGATAAGGATAACTTCTAACCGCTAACTGTTCCGCAGGAGACCATTAAAGGATAAGCTCTACTTATCAATAAACCAGATTACTTAAATACGTAACGTCATCCAAAAGTAGGACAGTATAATCTAATCTGTATTCAGTGTAGCTGCAAGATACACCACATTTCAAATCAGATATTCACATTTATGGATCCCTTGTGCATTGTACCACAATACCTTGCGGCATGACTTTACTAGGATATTACATTTTCAGACATTTTCCGATATCTAGATGAGTTCTCAAACAATTTATGACTGTATTGTATTGGCCAGTACCGATCCTTTTCCTCTTTACTCAAGTCGAGATGCTTCTCGCCCGGCCCTTCCCTTTAAAAGCAACGGTTCAATCTCATGCCTCATTTCCAAATCCGCCTCCTTTGCCAATACATCTTACCACTGTGATCCCTGGAAAAAGGGTTCAGACAAAAACATGACACAGGCTGATCCTGAATCAGCTCCTGAGCCCACAGGGGAAACATGTGGCATCGACACACACTTCAGAAAATACAGTTCTCTCATGGGCTCTGGGGACTCAAGGACGGTTTGGTTTTTATCACTCGATTCCCATCAATCTTCAGCTTCCAAGGACACTGTGTTCTGAGTGCAGGGGTTTCCTCAAGGGATGGCCCATTCCTGTGATTCATCCACCCTTTCATCTCGGTTAAAGCCAGCGCCATGTCGCGTTTAGTCACCCGCTTCGTCCTTGCTGGCCCGGCTGCTTTTACTCACAGCTTATTTTAAGATACAGTTCTGTCTGCCACAGGAGGCGTGGCTTGGCCTGTACACAGATGACAAAGGTGGTGCTCCCTGTTTTCAGTTTTGTCTCTCTGTGTGGGTGGGTTTGAAATGGGGGTATTTGTTTATATGGGTTGTCTTTCCTATTCTTGCTCTCAGACTGTTTTGTTAGCTGGATATGTGGTTCTGATATGAGTAACTCACCCCGGAGGCAACTGGAATTAAAGGGATAGTGCACCAAAAAAAATATTCATTTATGGACAATATTCATGTGGAACACAAAAAAAGATATTTGAGAAATATCGCAGTGTAATGAAAGTTAATGGGGGACAGTGTTGTTTGGTTACTGACATTCTTCTAAATATCTTCTTTTGTGTTTTGCAGTAGAAGGAGAGTCATAGAATGACATGAGGGTGAATAAATGATGAATTTTGGGTAAACGATCTCTTTAACCTGATAACTGTCACTGCCCATATTAAGCATACACGTGAAAATGCACTGAACTACAATTTAAAAATTGTAGATATTTAATAATAATAATATATAATAATTGTAGATTTTTTTAATTTTAGGTATTTTTACATAAAATAACATTGACACATATATGTCATTTATTTATGTTTATTGTTATGAAGATTTGTCAAATATATGTATAAACATACTGACCATCCCTGAATAGCAACATGTAATGGCTCGAGTTCGTCAATGGCATGACGAAATCTTTTAAGATAAGCTATTTGTCCTGCTGACAGATAAACCATTTGTCTTGAGATCATTTGCTTGCTGCTTTTCATTACATTATATTGATTGGTGCATTTCTCTCTCCTGTGTGTCATTTTGTGCAGAACACACTCTTCTTGGGGTATTGAGATTACTGTTTTGGCCAGGTGTTGACGTAAATAATAAACGCTCCTTGTAAGACACGTTTACTTAAGTGACAGTACTTTCTCTATCTTGTTTCTCTTTCTCTTCTCCCCTCTTTCTCTCTTTTCTCATGCATACAGACACATTATATTCAAGACCCCCCAGTGTATCTCATTCGGACCCCCACTTTAAAAGATTGTTGAGTTCAGCGGGTAGAGATGCTTTATCTTGTGTCAGTGGAGGGTGGTCTTATTTAGATTGGCCAGGATGAGGTGGGTGATGGGGTGTAAGGATGACCTTTCACCTTTACAGGGTCATCATCCATTAGGAAGTAAGGGGCGGATGTCACTGGTCATCCTACTAGGACTATTTGTCTTCAAGGATCATTTTTCTGTCTGTCTGATCTGTCGTGATCAATTCACTCCTCCAGAAAACGAATAGGTGATGCCCCCATTCCAGTAGAGTCTTTAGCCTTTACCCCACTTCACTCTCACACAGCTCTCTCTCTTTCTCTCTCTCTCTCTCTCTCTCTCTCTCTCTCTCCTCTCTCCCTCTCTCTCCTCTCACACACACACACACACACACACACACACACACACACACATAACAGAGATCTCATAAATTCCAAAGTGTCTGGTAACCTTTGGCATATAAGCTTTAAAAGATACAGTATTTCTCTGTTTTTTATCAGAAGTTATGCCAGTAATTCTAAAGAGACTGGGGTGAATCAGGGGAACGGCATCGCCTCCTGCCTCCACTGCTTCCAAATCTGTTCTGCTCTGTGGCCTTGCATAATCATTTATGTAATGACAGGTGCTGTTTTAAAGTGCGTAGCCGCATAGCAGTTAATTGTGGAATTCTGGGAAAGCAATTTCTGTCCTGCAACACAACAACACTGTCATCATGTAATCTAAAAACATGACAGTTGTGATTAAATCAATGCACTGGCCACAAAGCAGATAACTTTTTTCTGTTTTAAAAAGAAACAAATCAGCCAATCATTGCGTAGAGTTAAGTTGAAAGGGAGTGAATTCAACAAAACCTGTCATTCAAGGTCCTTAAAGGGATAGTTCACCCAAAAATAAAACTTATTTTATTATTTACTTTACCCTCATGTCATATCAAACCTGTATGACTTTCCTGCTTTCAGCAGAACACAGAAGAAGATATTTTTGCGAAATGCTAGTTAGTGGCACCCATTCACTTTCATAGTGTGGAAACAAGGTGCAATGAAAGTCAATGAGTGCCGGTAACCAGCGTTTTGCAAATGATCTTATACAGGGTAAGAAAGAATCATATACAGGGTTTGAATGACATAAGGGTGAACAAATACACAGAATAATATTATATACAATATTATATATATATATATAATATTGTGGTAGTATTTGTTGTTGTAGCACCTTAAATTCATATTGAATTGAATGATGGAGATGTTTACATGCATTCCAAGGTGCTGTGTGTCATAAAGGGCCTATCACGGCATGTACTTAATAGAGACATTAAATGCTTGGAAGAACTCCCATCTACAGGAGACACACTTGGCTTTTAATGCAGCTAGATAGAATAGAGCGAGTTGAGAACATTGTGTGTCCTGTGCTCTTGCTGTCACCTCTTTTAAAATGTCACACACTCAGTGCATGTGGCAGCATGTGAGAGTCAGGTCGGCTGATGGCAGGGCACTCTGACAGAACAACATACCTGATGACAGAGCTTCTCTACTTTGCTCATCTTTGCTAAACTGAGGAGATGCCACATGTGACCTCAGCGCTGTATTTGAGCAAACAGCTTTTTAAGGAGCGTCGCTTGAACCTTGTTTCAGGTTTTGAGTTGAGAAGGAGTGGCCTGGTAATTTGTAACCAATTACAATCTTTTCATGTGCATGTGAGTTTGAAGAGCTGAATAAACAAGAAATAAATTGGCAGGATTGGAATAATCTAGGGTGTACTGCAAATTTTTTTCGCTGGTTTGTTTTAATATTTTGTAGTAGTTTGTTTTGTGTATTAGACTTAAAATCTGTAACTTTAACCCACATAAAGTAAAGTAACCTGTAAAGTAACCAATTTTATGTTTTAAACCGAGATGATGATAGAGAGGAAAAATGTACAAATTGCAGCTGCATTTTTTTTTTTTTTTTTGCAATTAGCAGTTTTATTTCTAGAGTATTTATATAGAGTTATTTTTAAAAAATGTGACTAAAATAGTTGGCATGAAACTATCTATAGAGCACGACACTGTACTGTCTGTCCTGTTTGAGTTTAAAAGAAAATATAATATAAAACACCAAAACCCAGTGAGGAATAAGTGTGGTAGCCTATACATTGTTATACTTGCTTTAGCGGAGGTGATGTGAAGAGTGTAAATCTTTCATAACGTTTACTGCAGTACAGATGGAGTCTAGAGACATTACTGCAGCTTACAGAAACCCACAAATACAATCATTCACTCACTCTTAAAGTACACATTGTGTTTGGGGTACTTTCAGCAAGAGGAAGAACAATCACACACACACACTTCTCTTTCACTGTCACATTTTTCTTAGTAAGCATTCAAACACAATAAGCTTAAGCACATGATGACACAGATCACGCTACAAGCTTCTTGGTCTCCTTCTGTGTAATTGTATTCGTTCTGATAGGTTTGACCTCTAATATGAGCTTTACTAATCTATGAATAAAGACCTTCAAACTGTCTAAAAAGTGTGACGCTTTGTTGTCACCTCCTTTATTATTCACAACAAGATGACAAGCGGCTCTTTTATGTGACTTCCCTGAAATATTCTTTGACAAGAGTAGAAACCTTTGAAGTCTGAATAAAATTTTGAGTAGCGTGTTTGATGTTGTACAAGTGTGCCATAGGTTGGGGGATCGATACTTTAGAGTATTATGATATTTTACATACATATGAACATTAATGTTCTTCCAGCGGGTATTAATTTTTCATAGTTCATTTATTTACTTTCATATTTTAGGAAAACAGGAGAGGAGCAATCCTTTGAGAATGCAAAATGTGCTATAGATGTGCTGTAGATTTTCAAGAACTCAGAATGAGCCGAGAATATAATTGCGCAAATCGTAAAGAATCATCTCAGACACTGATGTAACATGTGTTTTTCTTATTCTGAGTTTGTAGATTTGTCAGTTTTGTTCATTATGTGGAGACATTATTTGTCATTTGTATATCACTGGCTCTTTCCACTGTCTTTCTTTCCCAAATCACATCATCATAAAAAATGAAAAACTGGAATCTTTATGTCAGTTTCAGTTAGTGTGGATGACTGCTGTGATGGAGAATCAGTGAGATCATATACTCTTGTGTCTGTGAATAGTGCCTTAAACCTTTAAATTACCTTTTCTCTTACAGAAGACAGCGCAGATGTTTGTTTGTGGGGAAATGCTGTTCCACCAACTGTCTAAGAAGATTTAAGTTGAAGAAATACAGACAGGTAACAAATCCTGTTTTATTTGTTCCCTTTTAAAAGATTCTGCTGCATAGGAACTGCAGAAATGCGGACTATGAGCTAATAGTTAAATGTAAAAAAACTGAAAATGTGGACATGTCATATTTTATTTTCATCCGGCTTTTAATCGGATCGTAGCATCTTAAAGAGCTTTTAGAATGTCAACGAGGATGTGAGCTTCATGTGAATCCCTCCTAAATCCATCATAATAAATCATGTCACTCTTAGACACACAGCAGATGCAAATAGATTCAGTCTCTCTGAAAATGAATGGAGTTGACATTTCACCATTCACTGCAGTTACACACCAGAGGAGTTATTAGTTTATTAAGCAAAGCCTTTGAATCGTGAATCAATTAATGTTTACACTGCCGTCCAATGAATCAGACCCACAATTCCTTTCTGTTCCTGTGTGGTAGCATTTTAAATCACCCTTTATTGTGTCTTAGGATTAACCAGTGCATTGTGTCTTTAGTTACTGTTAGTTCTTTCGGTACTTCCACCGTTTTTAGCAAGGCATTTAATTAGCATTGATATCTGCAAACAAACCAGTTTCACATCAAAAAGAGAGTAGTGACCTCACAATGCCTTGTCAGCTAATAAAAACCACTGCAATTTATTTATTGTCTCTTGCACTCATTAACATGTAATTTACATCCTTTATAGTTGCAGAAGAAAACATGCGGTTTCTCTCCTCTATGAGCTGTTCCCCTGTGGATTCACGGGGGAACTTGGCGAGCACACATCACCCCAAACGCTTGAATGTTATCTTCTCCACTTCCTACCCGTTCCCACCGGGATTCTCATCCTCGCTTTGAAGTAGCAGCGCTTGAAAAAGACATCTCATGCACGCTGAGAGCAGTAATATAAAAAAATATAGAGAGGAGATGAGTTTTGAGGGATTTGCCCGTCAGACTCAGAAAGTGCACGCTGCAGCAAAAGATCATAATTGTTGTCATTGCTCAAAATCAAGCAAGTGCAGTTACATGAAAAAGTTGCCAAGAGCACCGCATGCGGTCCATGCGATGCGACACGCTGTCTGTCTCTTCCAGCCTACTTAAAACATGGAGAGCTGGGATGTTCCTTCGTCATTCGATTACTGTGTTTTGCTCTTGCATGAACGTATAGCTGATCATATGATGGGCTTGATCTGCTGAATAGCTGCTGGGTTCCTTTAAGCTGGCTATTTTAGTTTTGATGTTCAGTTGATGTTAATTGAGGCCTAGAGTGATGAGAAGTGTTGGCGGGCAAGCTCATTCTACTTTGCTCCTAGAATACAAAAAGCAGGCTATAGCTTTATGCACTTTTTCAGTATGGTATACAAGCGATTTATCTGTCAGACACACGATTTGAGCTGGAATATAATGCTGCTACAGGCTTTTGTCCTGAAGGATTATATGATGAAGGCTTGTTTTGGCATGGAACAGCTGGCTGACATCAACTTAGGATGCTGCTCTATGATACGTGTTTGATGATTTGTACAGATTTATTCAATTGAATTTAATATTATTTGAAAAACACATATTATTTCACCTGTAATTATAATTTCAATATGAAAAGCATTTTTTACTGTGTTGTGCATATGGCATTTTATTTTATTTTTATTTATTTTATGGCATTTGTTTGCTGTAAAACAATGCTTCAGAGTTTCTCGAATGAGTTTGGGAATGTAATTTGTTCATTGCCAGTAGCATATAAATATAAATGTTCAATATATAATATAATATAATATAATATAATATAATATAATATAATATAATATAATATAATATAATATAATATAATATAATATAATATAATATAATATAATATAATATAATATATCTTTTGGAATCATTGCAGAATGCTCTCAATCATTATCAAGACACCATCTGTGTTTCCTGTCTAAATTTCTTGTGAAAGTCATGAAAGGGTTAAAAGTTGTAGACTTGCTGTTTGCTCCAATGCCGTCGGAGGGGGTTTGGCTATTGGTGGTAATAGCATCATTAGGGGAGAAGTGTTCCAAACCATATTAAAGCCTTATAGCTGTATCAGTCATGTGAAATGATATGCCTTTGTTAGACCAGACTCAGCCCACCGCTTCATCTACCTAACCCAGAGATATGGCTTTCATTGCTATTGAGTTCCGCTGTCATGATAGATGATGTTGTTCCTTGCGCCAATAGAGGCGTATCTCTCTGCTCTGCATTTGCTTTTAATTAGCCTTCTTACGTTAATCGAAACGATCGTATTGACTTGGTTGTTAGTTGGTCTGTATTTGTTTTTAGATCATTTACAACGAGGGAGTCTTTAGAAAAACATTTCGCTCTTGCTTTTGTATTGCTCATCATTGCGTCTAAGAATATTTCAATGTTTTATTTGTTTTAATTTGTCTCAGCTTGTTCAGAATTTAGAAAATACATATTAAAACATTTGTTGTTATTCAGTAAAATGAAAACCATAATCAAAATGATTCAACAGGGCAGTGTTTCATAAAGTAAACTTTTCCTTCATTCATTTTGTGTAAGATTTGTGTTCTGTGTAATGTTGAGATGAGGTGAAACAGTTCTACCTTCCGTGCAGAAATTCTGCACGACATCCTTAAAGTCGGTGCCCTTTACCGAGGTTTTGACGAGATGGTGTGAGAAGATATTCCTCCCTCTCTTTCTCTCTCTCTGCAGTGGAAAGAGTTGAAGGGTGGAGGGAGGAGAGGTATGCATGTGGGGGAGAGAGTTCGTCTTTCCTCAGTTAGGGTCATGTGATCCGCTTGACGGATAAGCCTCCGTGCAGCGTGCAGAAAGCGCTGGAGGCGCAGTGCTGATTAAAACTCAGACTGCTATCTATCATCGAACCCCCTTCCACCCTCCTCCAGCGCCGTCTTCCTCGTATTCTTTTCTAGTGTGGGCACCACGTAACAGATGGGTTTCCCAGAATCCAATATCGTTTGGTGGGGTAAAAAGCCATTTGCATGGGCTCATCATGCACCTACAGACCTTTTTTCTCTCTCCCTTTCTTTTATATTATCCTCTCGCTTCACCCCTAATTTCATTTCTCTCAGCCAGTCAAAGCTCTTTTTCTCTGCTCTTATCCTCTTATGTCGTCTTTCTCTTCTGCTGAGGGTTCTCGTGGCATTTTGGACACATTCTGCTTTATCTGGTCTGTTTGTATTGATTTTGACATTCAACATTCAAGCTACTTTGGCATGATAAACACGTTTTTCTATATTAAAATATATAAATATTAAACATGCACAGTTTCTTTAAACTGGTTAATGGCAGAAGTGTGCAGTTTCTTTGATGTTGGGATACATTTTATCCTATTTTAATGCAGATATAGGTTGATTTCCTCAAAGTGCTGTATAAACCTTTATATAAACCTTTTTAAAGTTCTGTTTAGTGAATCCAAAACCACAGAAATCAAACCACCAAATTCAGCTTTTAAGATACTAGTACCTTATCAATTAGTTCTTTAGTGCATTATATATCTTGCAGCAAGGTTTGTAGCTACTTTACATTTTCCACATATTCCATAGAAAACTGTTTGGCCATTTGCAGGAAAAAGAGAAAAAAGGTGACCTTAATTTATGTAGTTAGGGCATGAGGTCAAGAATTGCAATTCTGTTTCTACCTTGATGTGTGTGCAATAAGTGCACAGCATGTCTTCTTCAGCATCTGTCTCTCTCTCGGTCTCTCTCTCCCTCTCATTTTCTGTGTCCCGGTGGCCTGCTTTTGAAGCCCCACAGTAATAGGATTATGTGTGCCGTGGTTAACTTTGTGGAAAAAAGAAAATAGAGATGTCAGCACACTGTGTTCTCAATGGGCATGCACAAATAGAAGGGCCTTTAACAAAGATCACCTGGTAACATGAGGACACCCTTGGGTTTCTGGGAAACGGCCTAGGTGGGATATCACTGCAAAATAGACAAGCACACACACAAACTGTGTAGACAGTTGTGTAGACAAAACTTATGTGTAAACACATATTCTGTTCACATACACAGTGGTTTATACTGTACTTATACTGTGTTATAGTCATGCATTCATAGAGGCTCTGTTAACGCATGCAGAAGTTGATAATAAGGCTACATTTGCAACTGTGACATGTTGTTCTCCAACTCCCATGCACAAATGTGGAAACGAGCTGTAGACTGCAGATTTGCTTTTGTTTTATTCTTCCTATGTTTCTATCCTGTCTAATCCATCACTTCCCTCTCTTACATAATATACCTAAATCAGCTCTTAAAGTCTGTTGGCTCCTGCAGTGATGTTATTGTATGCCTGTTTCCTCTAAATTCTGTTTCAGCCCTTGTATAAAATATTGGATGTAGGTGTGTATTTTATTCTGATCACAGCTTGTGTGATCTATTACAAATGCAGCTAATACAGAGCTGTAAATTTTAGTGTTTACTAGTTAAAGCAGGAGAAGCACAGTGAGTTGTGTTTTCATTATACATTGGATAGCTAGATCTTCATTTGTCCAGTAGATATTTAGCGTAACAACAGGAGCTGTGGAATTTGGGCCACATTTTTATCTTTGATGGATGCTATTATTCTTCTGACCACCCGCCGATAAAACACACACTCAGGGGTGCATCGACCATCCATCCTGTAACCTTTTCTGAAATACCAGGTGTGTGTGTGTGCTTGTGTGTACTTTGTTTTCTTCATAAAAGGAGAGGCCATCCATGAGTACCACATGTCAGATTTTTTTTACATAATCGGATAGCAATACCACATGCTTTCTAAAACATTGTAGGCAATACATTTAAGCTACATACTAAGATACATTCTGGCCAAAATGTAACCAATTTCTGTTGCTGAGCTGAAAGGCTTTGAAGGAACAGTGATCATGTATGTATTTATAGATCAAATGTGCATGCTAGTGTGCCTGTCTTCCTGTATAATTGAAATGCTCCCTTGGCGTGCCCTATATGCATGATGTACATGTCCATTTAGCTCTCTCTTCCTCATAAAGGTGATAGTGCCCGTTTAGTGGATAGATTTATTACCTCTGTTCATCTCATACCTATAGTAATGACCTTAGAAAATGATTCTCTCTCTCTCTCTCTCTCTCTCTCTCTCTCATCTCTCCCACTTGTCTCCTTTACCACATGTCTGCAGTCTCAATTCATTTCCCTTCATTTCATTTGGCTGTCTTAATGGAAGAGGGGAAGGGGAAATAGAGCCCATTACTGGGCTATGGACTTTCATCATCTCTCTCTCTTTCCTTGTCTGTCCCTCTCTCGCCCACCTCCCTCCCATGGGTCTCTAATGGCTAATGCTAATGAACAGAGACATCTTTAACAAAAAGACATTGAAACAAAAAGCAACCTTCTATTTCAGAGAGGAAATTGTGTTTTACGATTTTCTCTTTCTTTTGTTCTCTCGCTCTCAATTTGTGTTTGTGTGTGTGTGTGTGTGTTTTTGAAGCACTTTACTCAGAGTGTAGTGCTTGTAGACATGGCCATGCCAAGTACAATGTATTGACCTCTGGCCTTGAACACAAATGCTAATCAATAAGTCCGGCAGTCCAAGTCCAAGAAGTCCCTTGGGACGACATTTAAAACCTCCTCCGTTTGTGGTCTAGACAGTGGTCAAAGCATCATCTTTATTCTAAGACTGAACCCCATCACCCACTCCTTAATGCATGTCAGGATGGTTGCCAGGTCTATTCCACTAATTTTCCCTCTGTATTTACCTTGCGCTTTTTCCTGCACTTGACTATACGCCCTTTAAAAGATTGCCAGATCCTCTTACCGTAACTCCTCCCTAATGTGTGGTCTCTTTCCAAGGGTTTTTGGCTTGACATTTCTCGCAGCACACTAACAGTTCCCAAAGGACTGTTCTGATTGAAAGAGTGTCATATTCCTGTATTGTGCCTTTCCTTGCATGTGCTCACACATTTTCCTTTACAGTTTGGCTGCAAACATGAACTTGAGGGGCATTTTAGACTTCTTTGTGTGTGTGTGTGTGTGTGTGTGTGTGTGTGTGTGTGTGTGTGTGTTTGGAGTGGATATTGGTCAGATTAGGGAGTGTTTTATAAGTTTAGTTTCTTCTTACAGAACAGCAGTATGCCCATTTGTTGAATGTTATAATGTTTTTTTGATCAGTGACCATTTGAGATTTCTGAAAGATATGAGATAGCTATGTCAATTAAACCTTTAAAGATATGGTACTAAGCATGTTAGGATTCACGGCTACTACGAGATTAATTATTGCTGTAATATTATGTTCAATATTGCACTAAGCTTTGAGACATGAGATCTTATAAAATTAAAACATCTGTGAAAAAATACTGCTTTAATTAACCTCCCAGGGTCAGTTTTGTCTGTTTACAGGTCATCTTGAAATAAACTCCAGGAAGAGCTGTAAACTATTTCTGGTTCTGAATCACATCACACATTGAATGCATTTTTCATGGTGAATTATGTTACATGGTTTTAGCTTGACATGTTAATGTACAATAAATACTGTTGACAGTTGTAATCTACCACAACACATGCACAGCACTGTTATACATTGCTGGTTTCAGGGTTTTACTGGCTCTGACATTAGATTCATTTAATTACTGCAAATATGTGAGACATGAACTTATGCCACAGGCAACTGTGAAAAATAAAAGGAAGACTGAAGCATGTGCGTCAGCTCCTAAAGCAGGTCGGCATGTCTCTCCTAGTTATGCTGAAATAGCAAGGGTTAATGTTTCTGAATCTTAGGTCACAAACCTTGACCTTTTGTTATTGCACATTTCCCCCAGTCTACCAAACGATCTGTTTTCTCACACACAAGCACAGCCTCTGTTTTCTCAACATTGCCCTTAAGATATGCCATTTTTATCCTCTGTTGTTATATAAAAATATTGTCTTTATGATCTAAGAGACATGCAGGTTTGTTTTAAAGCACATACATGGTATCTGATGTGTGTTGTCCATTGCAGACATTTAACAGGATATTTTCACACACGTTATTGCATGACTAACAGCTAAAAAATGTATACGTTAGGATTATGAAATCACAGAAACTGTTTATCAGTATGCATTAAGAATTAATGATGTCAACATGCACGTATCTAAGCGTTTATTTTCCTTATTATTTATAGAAGAAAGATTTGTAAAATTTTTGTAGAGTTTGTAGAAAGAGTATTGGTTTGTTTTTAGTGGTTTTTTTTTTGTAAAGCTGCTTTTTCTTGTAAAACAATGCAACATTATATTATGCAACAGGCACTATATAAACAAATTTAAATTAAACTAAATTATTAAATTATTTCTGACAAATTTATAATTATCCGAAGTTAAAAATACTGTAGTATATTTCGGTATTTACTATAGTAAAATGTAGTAAAACCATACTATAGTTTTTTTCAACCTTATCATAAAGATTATTTAAGAGTTACTAAAGTTTATTTGTATTGTTAAAACTACAGAATAGTATATTATAATATTTCATAATTTCCTTGTCATATTCATGCTTAACCTTTAAGTCAAAACAATCATTCCAAACATATGTTTAGCAATACTGCAAATTGTGACCTAAAAATATAAAACTGTATCTCCTGATCACTATTTGATGCTATGTACACAAATTTGCAGTGTTTTTTGTCACTGATATAAAAAGTGTGAGACAGTTTGAATATTGCATAAACATATTGCAGTATCCATACACATGAATATATGATGTGTAAACATAACAACGTAAAGAATAGACATGAGCTTATATATCAAATCACATGATGACTGAGTCACAGTTTTGTATAATTATGTTATGTGTGATGTATGTTAATGATGTGTTTGTTTATATAATAGAGAGGATGCTTCTATTGTGTTAATAAGAAGCATGGCCTTCTCACTGTGTGTGTTTGTGCATTGTGTTTTTGCTGAGTTCTGTTGCATGTATGATTTGCACAGGAACTCACAAGCTTTTGCCCACACCTGCATTCACTCTTTCACCTTTATCCACTTCAGCAAACGTAAGCACCATGATTGTGTCTGTCTTCACGGCTGACAAATGTTTTGATTTTAACTGAGCATGTGTATATTTACATGGTTGTGTTTCTTTGTCTGTTGAAGAAATTATGCTTGTGCTTTGCATATGTTTCAGTTATCCCTGATTCTTTCTGCTTCTGTGCTCCATCGCTTAACCCGACGCAATCTTCTCAGATCCATTTTATTCTAACAATTTCTTATATTACTGCAGGAACATTTGGAGGATAGGAAAATATAGATTCTGAATCTGTCATCATTTATTTACTCATGTCATTCAAAACCTGTACCTGTTTTGTGTTATATAATGGGAGTCAATGGGGGTCAATGTTGTTTGGTTACCAACATTCTTCAAATATCTTTTTTTGTGTTCTGCAGAAAATTATACAGGTTTGCAGTGACATGAGAGTGAGTCAATGATGAAAGAATTTTATTTTGGGGTGAACTATGACTTTAAATAAATGTGATTGTGACCCATCTTGACGTGCCATATACTTAAATATACACAAACATCAATGTAATTTGAGAGCTGCAGTAGAGAAGATGATTATCAATGAATATGACTTAAATTTCTTTTTTTCCTCACACAAAGCTATCTTATGACTACAGAGGACTTTCTCTCTCTCTCTATCTGTATTCCTCTCTCTGTCTTTCTCACACACACACAAAGCATTGGCTCTTCTAATCTCCCTTTATCACACATTCTCACACACTCTCTGACATTGAATTAGTTTGAATTAGTGGGTTCATTGCTATGTGAAGGGGACCTGTGGGGTTTAACCTACTTAGTACGACGTTTAATAATGTATGAGTGAGATTTGAGAGCAGTGTGCAGCACAATAAGGTGTCTTCACTTTCTTTTAGACTTTGATCTCCGTCTCTCGCTGTCTCCGTCTTTCTCTGCTTTCCTCTCTTTTCTTCTCTCATATACATTCCTGCTTCAAACATCTCCCCCATGATTCCCTGCGTGCCTTCAGGGAAATTCATAATCCGCATTCCATATGGGAGGAAATTTGAATTAGATTTATTTGCGTTTGGCATCTGTCGTGTAGAAAATGGATGGGTAGCGTCGAGCGAAAAGATGGAGGATAAAGATACAGCAATACAAATGAGATTGGAAAAGTGGCACGACATGCTCGCAAATGGACAGATTTCAACATTTGTTTTTTGCTCGTCGCTGGTCCTTCAAACAGTGTTTTACTCCTCCTCTTCCTCGTCTGCGCACAGGTTGTGTTCAGATAGATGGTGTTAATGAGGGTTTCTGACAGAAGGTCTGTGTGAAGATGTTCTCTGTGCTCCTGAGGGAACTCTACAGATAACAAGCTTGCTGGGGAAGACCTTGGCAGCATTTTCCCACGCTGTCAGTCCTCAAGAACAACCACTGAGGGTTAGGATTGTGGTCTTTCCCTCTTTCATTCTACAATTTGACGGTTTATTTTCGCTTAACTTCAGCGTGAGAGGCGTGGCATCAGGTTTTGGATGTATTGTGAGATGTGTTTATGTCTGGGAGTAAAACTGAAAGAATGCAATAAACATTCTGTTATTAAAGGAATAGTTCACCCAAAAAATGGACCTCATTGACTTGACCATAGTAATTTTTATTCCTACTAAAAGTCAATGGGGTCCAATTTTTGGGTGAACTATATTTTGGGAGTCCAACATTCATAATAGTTCATCTGACTTTATATCATATGGGTTATGAGTTTTTAACTTATGAGGTTAAGTTATTGGTTAATTTTAATGGCCAAATATGAACTATTATCCAACCTGGTCATTATTCAGTATATGGCTACTTTATAATATGCTATTAAAGAATGCATAAAAACACATTTGTGCATTTGTTCTTATCTAATTTTCTCTTCCATTCTTTCTCTGTCTCTCGTAGGACAAAGTGTTCGCTGTGTTGGATTGACTCACTCCGACAGATTTGACCCGAGAGCTTTTGTGACCTCTGGAGCTCTTGCATCACATTGTCCTAAAACCCGGCAGATCTGAGTCAGCTCCACCCCTGACTGCTATGTAACAGCCCTTCCAAACCAGCCCAGGCCTAATACATCCATCCATCTGCAGTTTCAGTCTTAACTGGAAAAATACAGACAAACACTGCTGGAATTTACAGCCTCTTGCAGGAGCATTTTAGGACTGCATCCAGAAAGTTACATAACACCAAAACAGAGACTTATACACCTGTGAGCTGTCACTCTGGTCTGATGGCGTCATAACCATTCACACACACCCTAGACTGCCAATTATTATCAATTCCTCTTCCTCACAGACACACACACCCTCAACAGCAAGCACCCGCAGGGACAATCACATACAAAACTCTCCCGTTGGATTACCGTAACGGCTCATAATGGGAAAGTAAAGATCGCCGTCACGGATAGCCGGCACAGAGGTCTGGGACTCAGTGTTCCTGAGCGTGCCATGTCTGGAAACAGCAACCCCTGCCCAAGCCCTGGAGGGTTGGGCACCCCTTTAGGGGGCTTCCCTATGCCCCACTACCCTTACTTCTTTTCTCATATGCTCGGTGGCCTTTCACCTCCAGCTCTTCCAGGACTTCCGGTTAGTGGATACAGCACTCCATCCCCTGCAAGTGAGTATCTGTCATTTATGATGGGAAACATGCATGTGCTGTTTATTACTGTGTTACATGAGTATGGATGAAGTGTTGAAGCCTAGTTTTAATTTCCCCATGACCAGCATGGTATATTTTAAAGTCTCTATTCTTGACTTTGGCTTGATGAAGAATGGACTATGAGCTCACATATGTATAAATCTAGATGCAATATTTTTGGCATTTTGTTGCTCATGGTAAGGGTCAAGCTTTCAGATCTGACTGATGTTACTCTAGGCGTTGTTCAGCTAACATTAATTTAGTTTGATCACAATTTAAATACATGTTCCCTGCTGTTCCATGATGCCCATTGCCTTGAAGTGTCAGATCTCATTGGTTTATTCAGCTTATCTCTAGTATCTGTTGTTGGGCCTGTTCTACACTTGAGGTGCAAAAACCACTGGAATGTTCCTGGGCAAAACGAGATGCCATGCTGCCCACAGTGCCTGGGGTTATGGACGTCCTTATGTGAACTTGAACCGTGTGTGTTTGCTTTTGTCTGTTTGCACATGAGTTTTGCATGTGAGTACTTGATGGTTACTGAATGAAATATCATAACAGATGTTTTTGTGAGCATGGTTTCTCTGTTGTAATTTAGCATATCAATTATTAGGACTGGGTGATATATCAGATTGTTATATGTTTTAGCCTGTTTTTAGTATGTATGTGTTTGCTCTGCAAATGTTTAAAGGGTTTTTATGTTAATTAAAAATGTTTATTGAAAGAAATAAACAACATAAAAATCTAGTTTGAAAAATTGCAGTCAGGTTTTCCACATTGAACACAAGGAAGAATGATTTTTAATTGTATCACTTTTTTTATTATTATTAATGAACTTTATTAACTTGATTTTAATTTTCATTGCCTTTCGTGTGTCTTGTGACAAGTTTTAATATGAAATAATTTAATTGTTATTTTATTGAGAAAATGCAGTTGATGTAGACATCTGGGATGGCATGAGGGTGAGCAATTTTTGGGTGAACTTTTCTTTTAACAGCAGTATTTGTATATTGTACAAATATTGTATATTTGTACATTGTATATTTTAATTAATATTTTAATAATATTTAAGTAATATTTTTACAGAAGAAATTGAGTATACACACGAAAATGCATGTGTATATATAAATGCAAATGTGAACTACAATCTTTTTCTTTTTAGATATTAGATATTTTTTAAACATTTTTAAGTCTTTAAAAAAATTATTTTAGGTTTTTTTATATTATATTTATATTTATTCATTTTATTTTCTTATATAGAGTCTTATATATCCCTCAATTTTTAGTTTGTCATTATTAGATTAAAATTCAACTATGAAATATTGAACTAAATAGTGAAATAACATAGGTGTCCCTCCTGAGGAACGATGACGGTTAACAGGTTAAGAAAAGGAATACATGAAACATGCCATTCAGAGACTTCTATAAATATTTGTTACATCACCTAGTCCTAATTATAATATAAGTCAATTAAGTAGAAGAAACCTTTTCTCCCAATGCTGTAACTTTAAAGCATAAACCCTGTGCCCATACCTTAGCTTTCGTAGCTTTCTATTTAATTCATCAAAACACTGTTGTTTGGTGATCTAAGAAGACATTTCTGTCCACTCTGCACACTTGAAATGACGGTACAAAATGTTTTGACTCAGTGGGTGGGAGCGCATCTTGAACCAGCCACTGCCGCAGCAGCTGCCGCCAAACGCCATCGGCGGGGAGGCTTTGGCTCTCAGTCAGCGACGGCTCCCTCCTGGGCCCGGAGCTACTAATGTGCCTCTCTGCATAGTGCTATATGACAAACAACCCTCCGATGCTCACGGGGGCTAATTATTACCCGGCCCCCATCGACTTGCGGAAAGACTCTGCAAGCTGTCGAACAAGAAAAGGCGCACAGCAAAATTTGGCGCCCCATGTGAGAAAAGAAGTCGGGGGTGTTGTGGGAACATTATTATTTTTCTTCCTGAGGATGATGCAAAAGTTTGCATGGGATTACCTCCGATAAACCTATTAGTTGAGGAGGCTGTATTGCCATAAAACCCAAAAAAGTTTCTGTTGGTTTTGCTGTGGGCTGTGTATTTGCATGAGGTCCAAATGAGGTGGATGGGGCATTTATTTATCTTCTCTGTAAGCACTGAGTTCTCATTTCACATCAGTGGAATATGGATGGATGTGGAGGTGCCTGCTGCTGTAAAGATCTCCCAACTTTGTGGCTCTGGACTTGAGCAGGCGCTGGAAGGTTCCCCGGGGTGGTCCTTGTCACTTGCTGTGCTGTAATGAAGTGTCAACTGGCAGGCGCAGAATTCAGGCAGCTGGAAGGCAGGGTGATTAGATTTGGGCTCAGTGGAGTTATGCAGACTTCTACCTCCACTTTGGACTTCTTAGTTAGGATGATATATGAGTGTTTCAGCATGGTTCCATGGTAGGCATTGGTGAGGTGGACCCATTTCCTCTTAATAAAGATTGAAAGCGAGTTTAATTCTTGTTATGTATGCATGAAGTATGTTATAGTTTTTGCCTTTATTTAGTCAAGTTATGCAGCTGCCACTAAGAAATTGACTGTAGAAGTTTTATACACTAAATCAGCAACTTTCACAGTAAAGAATGTCATAAATGATTCAGCTCATGTGCAGGGCAAAGCTGCCATTTAATTCTTGTATGTTTCTGAGTTTTGCAAGAATGTTTTCCCCATTAGTGTCTGCTACCAAAATGTTCTCATTGGTAAATTCTTTGCTAATCTGCCGTAACTGGTGGAGTATGCTGCTGTGTAATTCCCAAGAAAAGCATTGATAAATCGGATTAAAAGTATACCTTAAATTGCACTGCAAGTTGTTTTGAAATGTAAATCTAATATCTACAGAGCTTCAGAGTGGTCAAATGTACACGAGTAAACCATAATAAAGGCATATCTACACAGCTATAGCTATTTAACATAAACAGCGGAGTGGAGTTAAATTGCCCTGATCTAGATGATCAGTCACATTGTTGTTGACATCGATTAATGGCACTAAGTGGTAAAATGAACATGTCAGGAAATCCACTCATTTCTGCTGCCTGTTTCTCAGTTGTCTGTTCTTTCTCCAGCGAACATCAGGCTAATGAAGTGTTACCCCGGTCAGGCCTTCCAGGCGCACTGCGTTTTGCTGGGGCTTCCATATATCTTTTTACAAATCTGGCCTGGTGGTTTTATTTCTGTATAGCCTTAATCCTTAATAGCTCCATTTCCTCTGATTCAAACTTCTATTCTGCCCTCAGCTCCTTCAAGCGCCACTTGAGTAAAATATAAAGTGTAGTTTAATGCCACAAAGTGGATAGCATTAAAGAAACTACCAACAACGCCTGCGTTCTTCCCTCCAGGGTTC
Source organism: Beaufortia kweichowensis (assembly GCA_019155185.1). Lineage (NCBI taxonomy): Eukaryota > Metazoa > Chordata > Actinopteri > Cypriniformes > Gastromyzontidae > Beaufortia > Beaufortia kweichowensis. The sequence continues at coordinate 7,859,215 of CM032804.1, forward strand.
CTGAAGAAAGAGACAGAAAGACAAGAAATATTTAAATCAGGCCACCTTTGTTCTGCAGGGAAATGAGAGTTTAGTTTATACATTTTTAGATATGTTGCTTTTGCTGTGTCATTGGCTTTTTTATAAGCAACAGCAAAGTTAGCTAATGTGAACATGAGTTTATTCTTAATCTGCCTAATTTCCCATGACATTCAGATGACCTTTAACCTTAAACTGTATGTGTGCTGTGAATTATTTATTAGTGTGCGTGTGTGCGCGTGTGCGCATGCGTGTGACGACATGCTTGACTGTCATACAATAACACTGCAAGCAGAACTAAAAATTATTGACATCATTTATGTACCCTTTATGTCATTCCAAACCTGTATATGAATATATTTTGAGAAATGTCTTGGTGGTTTTGTGTCCATAGAATGGAAGTCAATGTTATTTGGTTACCAACATTCTTCAAAATATCTTCTTTTGGGTTTTGCAGAAGACAGAAAGTCATACAGGTTCATGAGGGTGAATAAATCATGTTTGATTTGGAATAGGTTAGGGTTAGTGTTGAGGTTGGATGTAGGTCAGCAAAGGATGGTGATCTGCATCTGATGATAGAAACATTGTTTAGAGCCGAGTCTCCTTGACCATTTGACCAAATTGTGCTTCGCCCACTGCATCCAGTACATCTGTCTGATGTTCTCCAGCCTGGTGGTTTGCAGTCCACTGCCAAAACAACACCTGCCTATCCAGCTCCAGCTGTCTGGAACCTGTTTTGATAGATGTCAGGCATCAGTCGTTCATTTTCTCCCCTCAGCGTGTGTGCAGCGCTGGGCCTGTTGCTGTCAGAGCATCCCTGGTTTCGCTCTGGCTCCTAGAAGTGTGAAAATGCAGTCTATCCACTCTGGCAGGACCTGCCCGAGTCATTTAGCTTTCGGATGTCATTGGGATTCCCGTCTACTCTGAATGAAGAGCAGACCACCATTGTTTGTCAAGCCTGCTGTTTTTCCTCTTCGTCACAGCGGATATTCTTTATGCTGGTCGTGTGGATGATGGATCTGCATTTGGCAGCCTCCACCTGGGATGCGCCCAGGCTGGGCGTCCAGCCTGCGGGCTTGTCAGGGTGATATTTATGTCTACTAACCATCCAGGGCCACCGTGTCACTGGTTCATTTGTATGTGGGTTAGGATTAGGATGTTTAATCATACATCAGTTGCTTGTGGCCGAGATTAGAATAATTAGTCTCATGTGGTAATTAAAATTAATTTTGGAATTCCAGTAATGTATGATAAATTACTCACACTGGGATGCAGTATGGATTTACCAGCTACCGATTTTAACCTGGACAGAGCTGTGGTTTAGTAATACAGATACGCAGTTTCAGATCCAGTCCCTTTCTCCATAATTTACTGTTATCCTTCTGATTTCACTATTAATAAAAAAGTAAAAAATGTATTTACAGTGATAAAATTATAGCGTTGAAAACAGTATTTCTGAGACTCAGTATTGCCGGGAGAATTTTCAGTGCTCATTTTTATGCGTCTAATATGTCAGCCGTTCTCAAGATGCCTGAAGCAGCAGAGCAGGTTCATGACAGTCTTACTGTCACAGCTCATGTCTGAGACTGGTATGCTTGTCATTATTGGAGCAGTCTGATTCTGATGCATTCTGATGTTGTTTACTTGCGTCTGACTCGAACGCTCATCGTATTGATTTCACAGTTCGGCTCTGATCCGCATATGCCCAATCAGTGATGTGATAGTGGCTTGTCAAGGGGAAACTGTGGTTGCCACACTCCAAAGTTCTGTAACTTTTCACATTTAAGGAGCATCTTTATTATTTTGGTAGATGTTTCCCTAAATTTTCTTTTCTTTTACCTCTAGGGGTGGCCATTGGGGGTTGTGGCTGTTATTTGCTCACCATTCACGGGGGCTGTTTAGATCTTTGTAATGTTTTAAAGAGTTTTTGCTCTCTTTAACAATGTCAAGTTGTGTTGTCAATGTTTTTACTTTGTTGAAGCTTTAAAAGGCCAATGTAGTGTATGAAAATAGGAACATACAGGTTTAACCTGTTAACTGTCACTGTTCCACAGGAGGAACACTTTCACTATTATTTATTTCACTATTCACTTTAATATTTTATTGTTAAATTCTAATCATGATAAACTGTATATTGATTAAAATGTCTAAGGCTCAAGAATAAATTGTTGATGCATTTTGATAACAATAGACATAAAAAAATTAAAAATGTTAATGTTGTTTATAAAAAATACCCAAAATTAAAAAAATAAAAAACATTAATTTAAAATATGTAAAATTATATGTTAAATTAAAACAAATTGTAGTTTGCATTTTCATGTGTATGCTCAACATGTGCAGTGACACTTGTCAGGTTTAAAAAAACATGATGGTTTTTTACAAAAGACTTATTGTATTTTGAACTTATGCCATTTTTATTAACAGTAAAAGCAGAAGTAGTACATGTCAGACAGAAAAGGTGTGGGCCTCGAACCTGCGTCGTCCACATGTCCACCTTAGACCTCCTCCTCCATATACTTATATAGTATTTAATATCAACCACAAATGTGTGTTCTTACACATCAGTATACCACATTTACAAGTTCTCATTGCTGACAAGAATGTATATGCAGTTTCCTTTAACTTGTTGTTTCAGGTCTGTGTCATCATTTCAACCATGTAGTCCTGTTTTTACTCAGCGTAAAAAGGTGTTACATGTAGCAACAGTGGAAGTGCTCGTGAGCGTGTGTGGGATGTTATCTGTTCATCCTGAGAAAGTAGTGCATCCTCAGGCTGGTCAGCATTACCATCTGATGAGTCATAGGCACAGAGTTACAGCCATATGCTGCTCGCGTGTAGAGATTCTCATGTTGGCTCAGGCGGCATCAACTGATCCCAGTGTCCGTGCATCATGTAGCGGGGTGCAACCAGACAGGGTGGCGACCGTACAGCCTGAAGGCATCTTAAATCACCCTGGGTCAGGCGGCCTTTTAGAGAAGAATCTCTTCTTTTGGGTCTTGAATGTCTTGCTTTTCTCCCTCTCTCTCTCTCTGTCTCTCCCTCTCTCTCTCAAATTAGAATTCCAATAGTTTACTCCACATACTCATAATAGAGCTGTATAGAGGGCGGTTTTGAGGAGAGCATGCTCTTAGCGTGCTTTTTAGAAAGGCAGTGGGGTGACACTGTTAAAAGGATGAAACTTGCAGGTCGCTAAAAGCCTGTTAAAGGACCTGCTTTTATTGCTCCTATTCTGATCCCTCACTCGCTGTCTCGACCTTCACAAGTCCTTGCATTGGAAATGAGAAAAAAGCAAGAGCAATAGGCATTTCAAATTATGGATGTGTGCGGAAGAATGTTTGTATCTGCCGTTTATCTTTGGGGTGAGAATTGGCTGAGAACTAGCGGTACAATGTCATTTTGATAACTGGGTCACAATATGATAAGATTCAGATAATACTGTGATCCTGTGATAATACTGAGTCCATGCAATATTGTCAGGGGAAAATATCACAGTGCTTTGATATATATCACCACTGAACTGCAAAAAAATTATATTTTTACTTAATGTTTTGTCTTGTTTTTTTTTACACAATAAGCTACACATCCTTAAAACAAGATATATTTATTTAAGAAAAAAATAATACTGCATTTTATGTCGTGCTCTCAGGAACAGAAAACAAGAAAAATCTGTGTTCCAAAAGGGTAATAAAAATAATCTAATTTAAAAGGAAAACATGATTATTTTCCATACCCTACTGAAAAACATCTTTTTCTTGTTTTAAGCCCAAACTGCACAAAATGTTTCATTTCTCTAAAATCAAGACAGAAATGCTTGTGCATTTGCTCCTCTTGTGAATATATCTTGTTTTAAGGTAATTGTGTTGGAAAACAAGATAAAAAACTGTGTAAGAATATGATTCTTTGCATTGTAACGCAGGTGGAGGTTTGGCACACCACTATAGGTAAACTGCTGGTGGACTTCACTGAGAAAACATCTTCTCTCCATATGCTCCAGATCTAGCCTGCTGTTTTAATTGAATTGAAAATTCTTATAAACAGATTGTCAACTAAAGTTGTTTGGTTTTCTGACTCATCATAATGTTTGTGTGTGTGTGTGTTTTTGTCTTTCAAAGGTTGTGAATCACTGCTTCCATGAACCTCTGTTTAATATAATAGTGTTTGCAATCAATAAGCAAGACACCTTTAGTCACATAGTTTCTGTCTTACAGTTTTACTTTTGTAATGTGACATTCTGAAACAACAAAAAATGTAGACTGGGGCTTTTCCCATTATTCCCATTATTTACTGGGAATTGATTGGATTGGAAAGAGGACATTTTGTAATGTTGCCAAATCTAATGAATGCAAATATTATTATGCAAATGTTATTATGTGTTTTAATGCTTTATCTTTCTCAGGACTTGACGTGGTATGTGTGTTAAAGAATATTACATAAACTTAACCAGCTTAACCTGATAACTGTCACAGCGGAAATTGAGTATACACATAAAAATGCACATTGGAACTACATTTTTTATATTTTTAAATAAAATATTTTTTCAAACATTTTTAAGTCTTCGAAAAAGGGTTTTTCATTTGAGGTACTTTTATAAATTACAGTAACATTAAATTTTTTTCATTATTATTTTTTGTTTATGTCTATTTTTATGAAAATTGGCCAATTATTTTATCTCGAGTCTTTTACCTTTCCATCAGTTTATGGTTTGTCACATAGGTGTTCCTCCTAAAGAACAGTGACGGTTAACAGGCTAAAGTTCAACATATATATAAGACTTCCCCATTTTTAAGCCATAAATAACTTCACAAGGCCATAGCTGAGCAGTGAAGGGGTGTGGTATGTATGTGGTTGCCCAACGTCATTCAGATTGTATAGATTTTAGTGCAGATTTAGAGACACTGGCCTTTCATACACCCATTAATATTTACACATACAAACAGCCACACACGTACAGACACACACACAATGTCCCGTAAATCAGGGCCCCTGGGGGCCGCCTGCTGCTGTTAACTCCTTAAGCAATTTAATAGGCCTATTTGGGGGTGTATTTATAGAATGATTTAGCACGTGTTGATTTCCTGCGCTTGTTTACTCAATTCTGGCAGACTTCTTCAGAGAAAACTTTTATGGGCCTTTAAAGGTTTTCGGTAGCTGTTGTTGAGAGAAAAGGAAGTGAATTCAAACTTGTATCAACGGCGTTTGCCACAAAAGAAGGTTTGTGCCACTGTGACATTACCAACTTTTGTGAGTTCTTGAAAAGCATGCCAAAAACATTACTGCAGGCACCAGCCCGTACCCCTGCTTATATTAGAAGGTGAGCGTTTAATTGTTTTTTAAGTGTGGACGTTTGGCCTGTTTGGTGTGTTGTATTCAAGTCTTTCAGATATTTTTGTACAACAGCGGGGCAGTTGATGACTGTTTGAGTGTGTTTAATGCAACAAAGATGTTCATCATTGAAAGAACTTTTACACATTTGCAGCTTCAAATACAAACCGTCTCGCTTCATGAAGCCATCAAATATAACAGGCCGATACTGTATGTGAAAGAATTCCAAACACAACTTTCATGCAGATTTTATACACTGTCAGTCAAACAAATTCTCAAAAACATTCTCCTTCCACATGCTGTAGTTTTTTCAGCTGTCATGTTTTAGGTAAATCACAAATGAAAGTATAAACCGTAACATATTTTGTTTGCTCTTGGTCTGATTTTTCAGACTGAGGAAAAATTACAACCATGTGTCATTTTCATGCTGACTATATCCTGTCCCAACAGAGCTGGATGTTGTGTACTGGTGTACTGTATCATCACAGAAGCATATGTTTGTATATGAGGGTTACATGTGTGAGAGGTTATTTCTGAGACTGCTGTGTGCACTGACAGATATTCATAATCCAGCTGTGACAGACTGACATGCACACACACACACACACAGGAAATGCTAGTGTGTAGCAGACAGGATTCCTCTTGTAGCAGATGAGACACAGTATTCTTTTTGTTATTGACTTGTTAATAAAAGTTATTAGAAAAAAAGTGCTAAAGTTTTATTGCTTTAGAGTGTCTTATGTATTACACATTGCTGTAACTGACCATGTTGGATATTTCAATAGAAAAGACCACAGGACTCCCTTTTAATCATAGAAATGGACATGCCAGACAACTCTGCTTAAAACACGCTAATTAGTGAGACATATAGAGGACAGGAAGAGCGTACGTGCGTGGGTACACCTGTGACCACCCAGATTTATGGCTTGTATTTGTAATTGTCAGCTGCCATCAGGAGATGAGAAAAAGCTTTTCCGCTATTGCCAGAAGTTTATGGAGCATCTGTAATTATTTCAGAGCATGTGTTGCTGCCGGACATCTGAGTCTGCTGGTCATCTGATGGCAATTAAAGTTGCAGTATTCAGTTTCAGTTGTAATTCTTTGGCATTATAGGAACGTTCCCCATGGCTGTTTGTGTATACAACAAAAATGTGAGATATGGAAGGTGTTGCTGCATAATGGTTTATTCTAGTAGTCGACCAGTATGGCTTATAAATGTGGCTGATGACAGTATAATATGTCGAATCTGTCTGTCACTAGGTTATTCTGTGGTTTAAAATGTAATTATTAACTAAAAGCTATTGGAGTTATACAATAATATAGATGAAAAAGGCAAATATTGGTGTTAGAAAGAAATTCTGGAAATAATGTGACCCTGTCTTTGACTTACTGCTTTCTATATAAAATCATCCTACATAATGTAAAGAGCATTCTGTAAAAATATAACCTTGATATCTTTAATATTGACTAAGTAGGTCATGTCAAAGATTGAAATTATAGTCAAATTAATGCTTGAAATCAATCTCATAGTTTGATTATGAGACTTTACTCTTGTTTTCAAATGCAGGGTCACATATAAGCATTTCTGCTAGAAATTATTCTGGAAAAAAAACATTTCATTACTGAAAAAAATATCTGCACAAATAACAGCAGCTAATGCACAATCTCAGTGTTGGCTATTTACTGCACAGTTCTGCGGTTGCCGCCTCGCTGGTACTTTGAGTTTTACTTGCTCCACATGAAGCAGGTGGTATTGCCTTTACAGGATAAATTTGCTTGCCAAATTGTAGTGTAACCACTCATTACAGCGTTAGCCAGCTGCCATGAGTAAGCGGGTGTACTGTGGTTTTAGGTGCTGTATAAATGAGCTGAAGCGGAACGGTAACTAACTGTAATTCCTAGCACTAGTAATTTCTAGTAATTGTAGTAATTGAACATTAAATATAAACAATATTAAGATTTGTACCTTTAAATTAACATAATTGTCTAAATTGTATAAATCTATAGATTTTCTAAGAACTTGTTGCTGTGGCTAATTTGTTTCAACCATCTTCTCTAGAGTTTTAGCGTCATTGTTTCTTTGTGAGTGTGTATGAATGTGTCTCCTGTGTTTATTCTTTATTTGTGTCTTTGATATGCGTGATGTACACCATATGTAGCAGGCCTATCTTGTCCCTTGAAACTTGTTTGTCTTTGTATTTGTTTATCTTCAATGTGTGTACAATTCCGTGTGTATGTGTGTGTGTGAGTTTGTGTGTGCGTGCCTGCGTTCCCTTCCTGTGGGCCTCCAGACCAAAGCCTCCTCACAGTGAGAGAATAGACTGGTTTATTGGAGGCCTGTCAGGCTCAGACTGAATTTACTGCCCACAGACAATGTTTATCACTCAACAGAGGGTAATGTGAGCAGAAAGCGGTGGAACCAGAGAGGGAGGGATGGAAATAAAAGACGAGAAGGAGGCGGCAAAGCAGATCCAAAGCCGGGGAGGGCTTTCTGGCCCACTTCTCACTATAGCTCATAAATCTCCGGACCCCATCCTGAGATATGTGTACTGGCGGAGAAAGTGAGGGAGGAGGAGAGAGAGAGAGAGGAAAAGAAGGAATGGAAAATGGGAGGAGAAAAACAGCAAGACGCTGTTCTATAACTTGTATAAGATGAAGCGGGATCTCTCTTTCTCTGTGGTGTTTGTCTTATTGTCTGTGTGTGTGTATCTTTTTATCTGTGGTGTTTGACTCATTGTGTGAGTGGAAGGAGTTGTGTTATGATTGCTTTAAGCAATCTAGATTAATCAAGATAGATCGTAATCTAGATAGTGATAGTGAGATTGATCGCACGAAAGATGCTTACAACAAAATGTGCTACTATTGGTCAATAGCGACATGGTGACTGATGCATCATGCATTTTAGTTTACCTATTTGTGTGCTGTCTTTCATAGTGACTGTTGTTGTGTATTGTCATGTTAGGTTGCTTTTAAGTTTCTTGTTGTGTTTGTATGTTGTGTTTGAGAGCCTGATGACTGGTGTGAAACTCGGTGACCCAGAATCCGTCCTCTCTCACACCCTCACATTCACACTTTCACACTCCATGCCTGCTGACATTCTACTGTGCCATTGACGATGTGCCGGACTGACAGCGCACATGAAGGGTGTGGGTGTTTCTTGGAGGGTTAGATGTTGATTTAGATGCAGCTGAGCATGTATACACTTATTTATAGAAAAAAAGTGTCATTTTTGATTGTGGCTTAAATGCGTTCAAAGAATAAATCATGCAGTGCAAGTATTAACAGCTTGGTTTAATGCATACGTTAATGGATCTTTGACATACATTTGGCAGATTCATTACCTTTTACCTACTCAATACTCTGTCTCTCTCTCTCACACACACTCTCTCTCTTTCTCTCGCTCTCTCTCTCTCTGTCTTTCACACTCCCTCCCTATTTCTCTTCCCTGGCCGTAGGGCTCCCTATCCACCAAGGTGCTGAATAATTAATGGAGGCAGGCTGGGTTGATTAAAACAACACATCAGTCTGACCTCATTTAGTAAAGGCATGACTCAATGACAGGAACCAGCAGTGTCCTCCTAATGACGGATTACTCCTGACTGTGTGCTACTGTAAAGGGATTAGTGTTCTATACACACACACACACAAAATACAAAGAAATTATTAACTGTAAGGAATGCATAAAATGGTGCACTTACATGTGCTTAAAATATAATTAAAACTTTTACCTTTGTATGTGTATGGGATGATATTGGCAAGCAAATAAGCTGCCGAACTAATTTAGGTAACACATAACATCAAGTGAAAAAAGAAATGAATGAAAAACATAGTGGCAATAAACGTATAGCTTTTAACAGAAAAACATTTTACAGTATTGAGACTTTTAGCTAAAAACTAAAAAACTGAACTCTACTTAATGCATTTTGCGTTTTTTTTGTTTTTTTTGTTAAAACAACTCCTTAATAAATTACAGTATAAACTGACAGCTTTAACCCAGAGGTGTTCTCTGTTTTTTCTGTATTTTTTAGCATCTTCTATGTTTTAAAAAAGTTATGTTTTTGTGACATTTCTGTGAGAGCATATACAATTTATTTTTGTACATGAACGTAATCTCCCAAAATAAATTGTAATATTCGGCTAAAAAGTTAATTTCTGCTTTCATTTTTCTCTGATAGCATACATTCAGTGTATTTCTGCTTTAAAAAGAGGAAACAAATCTATTTTGGTTAAGAATGTAAAGGTTAACTTGATTAGGCAACAATTTTGTATAAGAGGAAAGGACACATAACCTTATTGCCAAACCCTTATAGCATCATGTCTGTATCAATCATGTCTCAGTCCAGCAGTTTTCTGGAATGGTAAGACATGGACATGAATAAGCTGCCTCATTCGTCTCCTCCAAAAGAAAAAGTTCATTTGCTAATCATTTGTGGCACATGAAGCAACGAGTTCCTTTCGTTGCTTTCGTTGTGTCCGAGATGCTATTGGCATATCTGCTTTGATTTTGTACACTTTCCTGCGGTCACTGAAAACTGCTGTTCTTCCAAGAGAATGTTGACAATTAACAATTGTATATAATGCACTTAATAGTTAAGGTTTTAAGGTTGTTAGTAAATGCATGAAGCTGATGTGGGACTAGCTTACATTTTTACATTATAATGCCTGGACCAATGAATAGTTTATTTTTAATATTTTAATAACGTTAAATTAACCTTGTGTAGATTTTTTGTGGTTAATGGTGATTAGATATTTAGGAGTATTCAAATTCATAACAAGCAAAGCTGTATAGCTTAACTGCTATTTATGTCTCATTTAGAGATCTTGTGTTTTTGTCATTAAAAATACAGTTCTTATGAGGTCTTGTTACCAAATCATAGTCTGTAGAATATGTGATTAAATCACATATTTACAGAAACACTCCCACTCATAAATGCTTAAGGATGGCATGTGTCCAAAAGCTCAGGCATTTCTTGGAACTCTTGTGTGGTTATTGTATTGCACTGTATCAAATCAAGCCATCTTTGAGAATATGGTGCATGGCCAGCAGAGTTTGTCATACATGAAAGTTTCGTATTCAAAAGTTTTATCACCTGTTTTCCCTGAAGACTGATGCATCCTTTATTGTTAAAATGATTACATTGTATATTGATGGACTGAGCATTAGCAAACTTTTAAAGACAGATTTTTTGCTGAGCAAAAACCGTAGTGTTAAGAGTTAAGTGTATTGTGAGTTAAAAGATATGTGAACCCTCGAACAAGGGAAGATGGAAAAGGGCCTGTGTGTAAATTTGCTGAGCTCAGCACTTCTGATCTCAGTGCTTTTAGCTTGAAGACAAACTGAAAATGGTCTATTGACATTTACAGGAGTGTTTTGCTTCTGGCATGCAGGGTGTAGATCACATAGAATGGAAGAATGTTAATGTTGATGTTTTGTTCTTGTGCCTTATTGCATTTATAATTAGTCATTATTGCATTAGTAATTAGTAAAAGGCTTTTGGAGTGTCAGTGGTTGTTTTCTCAGACTGCAGTTTAGAGACGGGAAGTGCAGTGGCTCTCGGAATGGGGACCAGAGCGGCTGGCCGAGTTAGGCCGGGGGTCAGTGTGTTTGTTCCTGTTCATGCCCCCCCCACGGGTCTGCAGCTGCTCAGGGGAATTACGGGGAATCCCAATCTAACTAATAATATAAACTGCAGGACCAAGAGATGCATGTGCAGGAAGGAAAAAATGACTTAAAATAGTATGTGATTGAAAGCAAGAATGTGCACAAAAGCTATTGAGAATTTTCTAATAGGTGCGCTATCTTTTCTAAATCTGAAACATGTAGGCAAATTAGTCCAAAAATCTTTCCAATAAAACTTAACCGCACAGAACCAGAAATATCTGTGGCAGCTCCTTTCTGTCTGCATCTGATAAATTCTCTTTTACTGATTTCACATTGAGAGTTAATTAGCAATAATAATCTCACATTTTTATCATGTGGCATGTGTTTTGCACAAGGTAGGGGAGGTTGTAAGGTTGTATCCAGATAATGCAAAACAGCGTCATTCATTTAAAAGCACAAGCGAGTTTTTCCTTTAGAGGAGGACCCAGATGTGAGAGTTGGACTGTCGATGAAGGGGGGCTGCTTCCAGATGGTCCACCCGGGTCTGGTTAAATATTATCAGTCCACTGGCCTCCCCCACTGCCTCTCTGAGCCTGTAATCCATCGTAACTACCCAGCCCTCTTTCATCTTCCTTCTTCTCCTTTCCCCTTTTCATTTCCCTCAGAGGAGTGGATTATAGGAGGTGTTCCTTATTCTGCATGCAAGAGGCACACTTAAAAATGAGAAAAGAGAGAGAGCTCTTTATATCACACTGTCAAAAACAGATGTACTAATACAAAACATTATAAGTAAATCATACATAACACATTAAATGATGAACAGCGTGTATAATGTGTGTGTTTGTGTGGCTTTTATCTTTCAAAATAAGTTTGTTGTACACTGACAAGAAGTTGTGCATTCAGTCTATATCTCATCTGTTTGCTGAATATGAAATCTGTGACTTTGGCTTCACTACTGCCTTGTTCTAGCTGTTGAGCTGCAGAAACATAAAAAAAAACCTTTTTAAAGATTGTGTTTTTTAATGTATAACAAAATATTTTTTCCTTGAATTTAAAATCAACTTTTTTATATTCCTGGAGCTCATCTGGTAAAGCTGATACCAAAGATTGTGGGTTTAATCCCAGGGAACACACATACTAATGTGTATGTTGATAAAATGTATACACTGTGTAAATCACTTTGGAAAAATAATCTGTCAAATTCCTTAACATAAGATCTTTAGGAAATGTAACTTTGGCCAATTCATTTTCATCTTTTTTCGTCAAGTGTCTTATGCAATACTCAAGGACTGAACCTGTAATCTGCTCAAAGTAAAACATCAAGCATCTCAGTAAGCATCACGACCTGGTCAACAGCCTCACATCCTGCTGTTGCCCCTCTTTCCCAATACAAGTGCATGAGAGAGCTTGAGGAATGCCGTGCCTCTATTGTAATTGTATCAAGGGGAGGGGAAAGATGGGTTAATTACCCTCTCAAAGTGGCCAGTGCACTTGGAGAGGAGGGTCAAACAAGTCATAATGGCGCATTTGCCAGGCCATTGTAAGTGCACTGTAGCAAACTGACTGGCTCTTGTTCCGAGTTCAGACTGCTTTAGGGGGCTTTCGCTGATTAAAGGGGGGATTTGCGTTGGCTGCTTTCACGGGCCCTCGGCCAGGAGAATCGATATGTCAATAGGCTCCGTATCTATATGCAAAGCAGGGGTTTGGCCAGGGCATTCAGAGCTTTTTGATATGCATGGGGCTTAGGCTTAAGCCACTGGCAGTAAAGACCAAGCATTATCACAAAGGCCGCTTGATGTTCTCATGTGTGTTGATACGGGGTCCTCCACGGGGAGTGGGTCTGCTTTGATAAGATAGAGAGCTGGTGGCCTGGAAGGCTGGCTGTGGATCTGGGAAGACTCTGAACTCTGTCTCTGAAATAACTGGCTTTTGTTTTTGCCCGTGTATACAATGTACCAAATTCTTCCTGCCTGGGGCCCACTATCACAGAGCAGTCCCACTGGGTTTTTGTGTGTGTGTGTTTGTCTCCATGTAAAAGGGAGTTGGAAGAGTGAGAGTGTCGGGGGTGAGGGTCTTTCCTCTAGGGGCTGTCAAGGTAATAGGCCTGTTTAGAGAACGGACCGCTATCTGTCTCTGGCCCCTCTCCCTGTCGTTGTCCCTGTGGCCAGGAGCAGAGATGATGGGGGCTTCCTTTCATGCCATTAGCATCCACAGAAGATGGAGTGTTGCAAGGACACTGGTTGGGGTCAACAGACCTCCCCCACCCCGCACGCTGCTCCTCCTCACTCTTGGGCTCTTTGAAATGGTGATGATGATGGGGTGACCCCCGCTGCCCCCCTGTGCGACTCCCTGAATGAGGCTTGGGTTTGGTAGATCATTCCACTGCCCCCTCTTTCCCTCCCCAGAGCTCCACAGCAACCGCTGCCCCGGTCTCAGCAGCATTTGTCATGTCCAGACCCCGCAAGCTGCACCTCTATGGGGCTTTTGTTCCCCAACCTGCTGGCTAAGCAGGGGATTTCAGATGGACCATTAACATTTGAACCAGCTCGGCACATTTCCCTATTACACTCGATGTGAGCTTGGGCCATTACTAGAGAAAAGAGGAAAAATTCATCATTTTGGTCACGATGTATCGTAGATCGTTAAGAATAGACCCACGATAACGCGTTAAGAGCTGAGCTATTAGGGGGAATTTATAGTATGATGTGTCGATGATAACAGTAATCATACATTATACAGGAAGACATTCATAAAGTGCTTTTATGCACAGATACAGAAATATGCAGACACAGTATATGAGTGTAATCAAACACAAGTGACTGAATAGCCGTATGTGTCCTTGAGCTGTTCATCTGTTGGCTGGGACACAAGGGGTCAGAAGGTCAATAGGGTGTTATGATGCATAGCCAGGGGACATGTGAAGTGGATGCACAGGCGTGGACTTGACCCTTCATGCTACACCCTAATCTTAACAGAAAATTGCTGATAGAATCAAACTGAATTGAACCAAACTTCTATTAACCTGCACATCACAATGAAATCGAATCAAATGGGTTACTGAACAAATTGGTTTTAGGTGTAAAGAATTATGTTACAATCTGCACTATAATAAAATCATATGATGAAAGGGATTAGAGTGGGATGGCATCCAAAATTCTGTCATCATTTATTCACATCCAACCTGTATGTGACTCTTTCTTATGTGTAACAGAAAAGAAAATATTTTGAGATTTGTCTTAGTGGTTTTATGCCCATACAATGGAAGTCAATCGTTGTCAATGTTGTTTGGTTACCAACATTCTTTAAAATATCTTCAGTTTTGTTCTGCAAAAGAAAGAAAGTCATACAGGTATAGAATAACATAAGGGTGAATAAGTCATCTTTAATTTTGGATGAACTAGATCTTTCATATCCTACACAATTAGCCTTTTCCCAAACAGAAGTATACACACCCACATTTAAACTACTGTAAAGACTTGTAAAGACATAAGAGGCTAGATCTATTCTCATCACTTAATCCTTGACCTTGAGCCAATAGTAATGAGACCGACTGCTCAAGCAATCAGCATCATCAGCAGCTCTGCAGACCAGTCAATAACCTTCAAGCACAAACATTACACATCTGGAAGAACGGTGAACGGTAGCTAATCTCCACCATGTGTTTACCACAGCCATAAGCATCAGCTGCTACATTGTATCAAGCACAAACACCAGTTGTAAAGCAATAACCACCTACTTCTTTTATATTGTACTAGAACTTCCAAAGATCTATTAGTTTTGATTAATAACACTCAGCCCTATGGCTTCTGCACTATATGTGGGATAACTCTTTTAATGTAAGTCAGTTTCAGGAAATTACTTCATCCAGGTTCACCGAAGAGTTAATGGTGTGGATGTCCTCAGATTGAGATCAAGGTCACCAGAATTAAACCTTTAAGATCATGTTGTATAGAAACATATTTTAGTACAAAAAGTCATTTGCACAAAGTGCTTGTGAAATCTGTCGTTGTTAAGAATGTGCAGATTATCACTAGCAAGGTATCTGTTTTTTGACCTTTGTGTGTGATAATAGCATGTGGCACATCCATACTGTTCTGCTACATAATGGGTCAGCACATGCACTCATTGTAACTGTATTGAATGTTGGCTCCTCCCTATCTAGTAGATTATAGGCATTGTAAGTGAATACAAACACCCATCTGCTCCCAGAGTGTATAACACTTTCAAAACTCACTTTCAAGACCAGCTGCATTTACACTGGGCTATATATTCTCTTATAATTATAGACATTGCCCAAAGGACTTGTATCTTCTCCTAACAATCATATTACAACACTTGGAAAACATTGATAAGAAGTAAACTTAAAGAGGCTTTTTCATGCGTATTTGGAGGAGGTGAAGGGGGAGGAGGTAGATTGAGGGTAATAAATAGCCTCACACTTTCAAGTTGCCAGCAGGTTTGCTCATGCATTTCCTCCTAAAGCTCCATAAAGTCTTTGAATTCCTAACAGCCGCCATACAAACCCATCCTCCCCCACTACAGTATACTGCAATATCAGAATTGAGAATTAAAGGTTGTTTGACTCCATCAGTAACATGTAGCTTACATTAGACTTTGGAAAGAATGCAAGGTTGTGACAACAATATGTTTTCTGAAATGTCACTGCTTTTAAAGTGATCACTGCATTCCAGACAGTAAGAGATGTGATATATTGGCCTGACTTTATCATTTGTCAGTGTTATTTGTAGCATACAGTAGCAGCGGTCCATACTATAGTAAACAGTAGCGCAGTATAGGTGACATTGCATTGGTACCATAACGTTTAGTAAGGATGACTGGGCTGTAAACACAATATATGTTATGAATGATAACACGTTTCTATGACATGTTATTCATGTTATGTGATGTGAGCTGTCAGTTTGTCTTGATGTGGCCTCTTGTATCTTCATGCATAGTGCTATGCACTGTATTAAATATGTAATGTGGAAAAAGGCAAAGTGACACTATGTTTTTTCTTAACCGTTTCATAGCGGGTTTATGTGGACTGCTTGAATTAAAAGAACTGTCCATTAATAAACATATAGGCTATTTATTGGACGAGCAGCGTTTTGTGTGCAGGCTAATATTTTAGATGGTAAAAAATCAATAAAGTACCTCTTACATGTCAAGGACAAAAATGTGAGGGCTGAAGCCAGAAAATAAAGGGAGGCTAATATGTCGTTTCACTGATGGATGGAGCCATCAGCGGATGGCAGCAACCTTGATGCGCTGAGCTGACGGATGCTATGGGGCTGCAGCTCAAGTGTTCATTGCCTTGTTATGAACAGTACTTTCCAGGCAGTGTCTATGGATTTTGTGGTGGCAGACTAGATAGTGTTGCGAAATGTTGTTTACCTCTGTTTGAATTGATAAAGAAGTCTTGAGGTCAGCGATCGTCTCCTTTTTAGAGATACAGCATGGTTTACTTGAGTCCTGTGTTATTTGTGTACAACACTTTTATAAGATGTTCATGCTATTTTATGTCATTTATAACTATAGATGGATGTTTCGTATCTAATATAATACCTCTTTTTGGCTTAGTTTCTATTTATTACAACGGTTGTTGTCAAAGCTTTTATCTTTATAAGGAAAGATAACAGCTGTCAAATAAATGTTCACGTGCTTATGCAAAAACTTTATACATGAGCTTTTAATGGCGACAGATTTAGGCGCATTGATAAGCACATTGATAAGATTGAGATTAGGTTTATCAGCAGCCAATGAGAAAGATGCTGTCAGAGTGGGGGTTGATGTGGGCGGAGCTTCTGCGCAGCTGCTGACACTCGTCAAAGATTGCGGTGTGGGATAGCCTGGGAAGTGCGTGAAGATCCGAGTTGTCTTGTCGAAGAGGGCTTTTGTTTTTAAAGAGAAATTCCCCACAAGTATGCGAGCGGATCGACACAAGATGCTAAAATCATTACTTTGAATTCGCGTCTTCGCAGGGTCTGGAAACAACGGAGCAAGTTTTGACCAGCAGCCTTACAACAGGATTATTCATAAGATTCAGATCTCTCATCGGTGCGGACGGCTGTGTGTCTACAGTAAACGTGCGTCAAATTATCGCTATTTCTTAGAGCTTTTTAAACACTTGCTGTAGACGTTTTTACGGACTGTCCTCGTCTGCGCGCGGGATAGAGCAGTTTTACACCGATCTAATATTTATGTCCAGTATAGAGCTGCAGTTTTAACAGCAAGACGATCGTAGTACTGCAACAACTGCTGCAGGATTTTAATATCTGAAGTATGTAGTTTATTCACGCTTTTCTGTTGACTGACGCCTTTTAAAACCCCCTTTTTTTAATAAGTTTTAATGCACGTGTTTGTGCTAAATTGCATTTGTTTGCATAAAGACACTCGCCGTGTCGTTGTCGTGACACGAGACTTTATTTCAACGTAAACTTTGCAAGTTGTGTATGTTATTTTTCTTTCAATCTCTTGCTTAAGAAACCCAACACACGGACTGTGTTTAAGAAGGAGGCGTTTACTTTTGGAGGATATTTGTTTTTTCCATGATGTACGAGAGTGTGGACGTTGTTGGACTGACTCCTAGTCCGAACCCGTTTCTGAGCATGGATTACTACCACCAGAACCGCGGCTGTTTGATCCCGGATAAAGGCCTCGTGTCGGGAGCGGCCCGCGGGTTCAGGAACCCGCACTGGAGCGGCTCAAATCACTGTAGGTGGCCTTTTGTTTTCTCAGAAATCTGTGTCCTTTACGTAGTCTCTGATCTAACATTATGCGCACAATTTGATTTTGTGTTCCTCCCCGACGACTGAATGTATGGGGGTTGGGGGGTCAGAGGGGCTTGTACAGGGGCAACTACACGTCAGCTGATACGACTGTGGGTATTTTCCAGCATGTACATGTAAACCGTGTTTTGTGTGCTGTCTACCTAGATAACATTCATAAGATGAATTTGAACGGTCACGTAACCAGATGAGTGGATTTTGAGGAATGTTATTGGGTCCCAATAAACCTCAGTGTTTATATTTGTGTCTGTTACATATCAGATTCCCTTTGAAAGGCTTTCTCTAGTCAGTATTCCCATGAACTCATTGAACTGCAGACATAGAGTGAATTACTGTCTGGTAACTCAGTTAAAACATTTTATTGTTGTATATTATAGCTCTCTCAGGGCTTTGTTGTTAATAATTGATGACTCTTACATTTAAAAGCTTTACTCCATGTGTTGGTGCCTGGCAAACAGGATGCAAGTCAGGATTAGTATGTGTCGTGTGATGCATAGTGCATTATTAGATATATGTGACCCTGCCTGTAAAAACCCAGCTAAAGTCATTTTTGTGATTTACTGTTTTCTACATAAAATCATCCTATATAATGTGAAGAACGCTCTGTAAAAATATAACCTTGATATCTTTATTCTAGACTAAGTCACAATGACATGTCAAAGATTGTGATATTTATAGGTGAAATCAAACTTTGATGCTTGTTATCTGATAAATTGATTTTATGACTCACGGTAACATATTTGCAATAGTATGTAATATATATTTTTAATGTCCTTCTTTGATAGAGAATACACACAATATTACAGTCGGCTCACAGCGTATGTTGTGCGATTGCAACACGAGCGTGACATTTCGGGGGGCTGGAGTCTGTCTAGAAACATGGTCTCCAGTGATTGTTAGGGCATGTCAACATTGCTAATCTTGTGTAAGCCTGTTTGAGGGATGATTTGTTCTGCAGCTCAGCATCCTTTTCTTATGGAGAGCAGTCCTACAAGCCAAAGTATTTATATGTCTTGGAAAAGGGCACAGGGAGCAACACTGAGATTCAATGATATGTACACGGTGCACGTTTTAAGCTTTGTACAGATGTTTTTTCTTTGCAGATGTTCTGGTTGTGTCTGAGAAGATGGTTCTTAATACTCCATATTGGTGCAATAGAGACACTCTCATTTAGAGGTGGATTGCATGGGTCAAAAGTAATCACATGCATGTTATCTAGGGCTTTCGTGTAACCCATCATAGTTTCCACTTGGCAAAGTAAATCAGTGGTAACTGCACAAAGAGCTGAAGAGACTCTAGAGAGCCATTGACTGAAGTGCTATGAGTTGCTGCATTGCTCTTTCTGATAATCCCCAGAATAATTAAAGCCAGACGGCCACATTTTCTTTCTTGCATAAGAACTTTGAATAATTGATGTTTGGTGGGGTACATTACTTTAATTGACACAATGCAAGTGATGTGTGTTGCGGTGTATCACATTTTCATTGCGCTGCCGTCTTATTTCAAACTTTCTCCTAAGGTGTGCCATGTGACTGGTTCTTTAGTGGCCTTCAAAGCCCAGCACCTTCATGGCCATCAGGAGCGTTTTAAGCCTGACCTCTAGGCCCTGCTGCCTCCGCACAGCGAGAGGCTCTAGCGCTTGGCTTCTCAGGAGGCATCCATCACGGAGTGTTTGAAAAGCTCTCCATCATTCTGAAGGCTGCCCGGGACCCAGCAGAATGAAAACAGGCAGTCTGATCTTTCTGCTTCCCTTCCCCCAATTGAAGACTGTTAACTTTCTGTTTATCAGCCTCCTTTATGACATAGAAATATAGCTCTTTTGTTTTTAATGCAGAGTTGTTGATCTTTGCTGTGTGTTAGGATGATACTTTGTGATGTTAGAAGTGTTAACTATTGAAAGTTCTGCTTTACTGTTTATGCCTCGGCATGTTAGTACGGACCATTTAAAAAGTAAGACTCCAATCAGCAAACTATAACATTGCAAATGAGAGCTTACAATGTTTGCCACTTCGTTGATTATAATGGGAGCGATTTGGTTTGCATCACAGCGCACTGATCATGTTGGTGTAAACAAGTTTGTTTGTGTTTGCCGTCTTGTTGCATTAATTTGTAGCATTTCATTAATGTGGGCTTACAGTTGGGTGTATATCAGCCGTTTTGTATTTATGCATGTGCAATATCTTGTGTCCAATCATGTCATATTGAAGCTTTTTGAATGCAAATGTAGGTGTCCTGCTTATTAGTTGTTTATTATGATTAAACATATGTTTTGGTTTGCATCCATGAAAAGAGAATTGTGAAATGAAATAAACCATCGGTCACTTGTAGTTTTTAGTTGATATGTAAACCATTTTCGATAAGTGATCAACAGTTATGAATAGTAGTACTGTTACTATTATAAATTAAATATAAAGTACTTGCGCTCTCATGTAAAGTACTCGCACTAGAGCAAAGATTTAATTTCACATTTTAGTGTATTACTGTAATGTAATACTACAATATCTGTATAGCATCATTTACAGGCTTGCAGAGAAACGTCTTTGTCGTTACCGGTGTCTTGATGAGCCTCATGTGGAGCTGCGGTGTGGAAGCCCTAACTAAGGAAACGCATGTGGCGTTTTATTGTTTCCCATGAACAGAGCTGTGCCGGCGGGAGCAATTGCCTGGCCCGGCTGCAGTTGGGAGGGGATACAGGGTGGGGAGAGAAAGAAGAGGAGAATTATAATAGTTTAGAGAGGGAAATGGTAAAAGAAATGAAGAACCGCCCTGCTCCGCTGGTAAACCAAGGCTTACTGGAGGATTGGGGTTTGCCTGACCTCCAGACAGCGTGGCAAGCCTGCTGTTGAACACACAACTGGAGAGCTAGTTTGCATTTTGCCAGCAGCCCTTGTTGGCAGGAGCATCGCTTGTGTTGCTGTGGTTTTGGCTGGCGGGCCAAGTGTTTATTTCTCTTAACCTTAAATACAGAGCAGGACTTGCAACAGATACTGGTACTGCTGCCGCTATGGCGGCACACATCCAGCCCGATCAGCGGCCCACATGTGTGCCATGTGCCAGCTGGGGGTTTACCATGAATGGCTGTGGCCTGAAGTCTGGATAGCACAGCCTGTTGCCTGTCTGGATAGCCTGTTTATTGTCTAAAACAATGACTAAAACAGAACCCAAGATAAAGCGTAATGATCTGAAGTCTGGTAGTCGTGTGAACATTACAGATTTAATATGATAAAAAATAAGATAAGCAGACCATCACCCCATCATCTCATAAATTCAGCGATAAAGCGGCATGTTTATTACGATGAAAGTGATTAACTAAATTAATTTAGTGATGATGACAATGACCCCTGGCAGGTTAATGGGCAGATGTTTATAATGCCTGACATGCACAACACCCGTCTGGTGTCTTAAAGTTTCAGATCAGAGAGACAACT
Source organism: Beaufortia kweichowensis (assembly GCA_019155185.1). Lineage (NCBI taxonomy): Eukaryota > Metazoa > Chordata > Actinopteri > Cypriniformes > Gastromyzontidae > Beaufortia > Beaufortia kweichowensis. The sequence continues at coordinate 7,880,373 of CM032804.1, forward strand.
TTTACCCGAAGGCTTAACATTAGCCGGGCTCCTCTGTAATCATGGCAGGGAAAGAACAGCGAGGTTTGTACCTGCACAAGGCCATAGGGCAAGATTTTGCAACGCATGGCGCCCTTCCAAATCAGATGTGCAGCCCTCCAGCTGTAATGGCTGTTTCTTACTTTAATGTACCGCCTTACAGCCACATTTCATTTGTTTAGGATCTTCTTAGTCATGTGCTATCAGGTTATGCTGGATTTCTTTGTGTAAATCTACACACAAAAGGGTTAGTGAGGACAAGGTTAGCAAGTTCAGCGAAGATGCAAATAATGAGTTTGTTTGTTTCGGGTTTTGTCTGACTATAATCTCATACAAGGTCAATCACGTTGTTGGTAGTTCTGGAGTCATCGTCTTCTAGTTCTTGTTCTTGCTTGATTTTTGTCCTACTCGCTCTTTTTTAGGGCTTTAATCAGTCTGAGGAAACACGGCTGGATCGGGAAGCTCTATTTATGTAGCACTAAGGCGGATTTGGAGGGCGCCATGCCCAAACACGTTGACAGATTTTGGGCTAAGGTTAAAGCCTTCTAAAGCCATTCTGCCCAGGCCTCTGTTCTTCAGATGCTCTCAGACTCTGGAGTGATTATCTTGGTTACAGATGGATGGCCATACATCTGTTTTACTTCCAAGCGCACCGTAGAGCGACAGTAAATACAAAGGACAAGGTACAAAAAGAACAGTGTTGATGTAAGAGTGTTGAAACTAGATTCGAGTCCCATTACTGTGTTACGCTGGTGGTATTTTTTTGTAACGTTTGTGAATATAGCCAGCAAAAAGCTTGAAATTGTGTGTTAAAGTCGTAAGCCGTCTGGTCAGAGATAAATGTTGTCCAGCTGTGCATGATCAGTTTCAAAAGACTGCGCATGACCCATTGTGGTGTTTCCTGACAGACAGTGACATCAAGTGAATTCCTGAGGGCCGGATTTCGACGCAGAAAAAGAATTTGTGGATGAGGTACTTAAAAACTCAGACAGGGGGGCGAAGGGCGTCTCTTATATTGCACGCCATAAAATGTCAAGGAAAGGGGGCAGAAAGAGAAACCAAGACCAGCTATAAACACAGGCAATAAAATAAGGCAGGCCTGGGGGCTGAAACCTGCTCTGGCGAGGGGCCGCTGGGGAGGGGGTTTGGCGCGTCTCCGAGGGCCATTGGCCTGTGGAAGGTTAAAAGGAAGAAGGCCAACTAGGATGGTTTTCAGCATGTCTGTAATGTCCAGCAGATTTTTTCAAAAGAGACTGTCTAGCGCAATTGTCCAATCTCTCTGTGGGAACGTCTCTGCCGGCCTTTCATGTTTCGCTTACTTTTACAGAGCAGCATTGTGATTCATGTCTTGTATCGTAATGAATTTTGTTTTATGGACTTCCCTGATGTAACAGCAGGATGAAATAATGGCTTTGTGTGCACAGCTCATCAGTACTGCAGTTTTGGTTCCATCCCTTCATCTTTTTTTCTCTGGTAAAAAGTCAGAAGTGTATTAAACATCATTGTGGCTGAACTATTTCTCTACAGAGAGCACAAAACGAATGGCTTTGTCCTGCAGTGCTTGCGCTTTCCTCACTCGCTAGATTGTTAATTATCAGAATGAATTCTGTAGGGCGCCACAAATGAACGGTGTGGTTTAATGAGGCGAGTGCACTTAATAGATAATAGAGTTGTGGCAATGGCTTTTCTAGCCATCCTGTGATTATCTTCATCTTGTGTGGGGGGGAAATAACTCCTGGTGTCTGATGGCCTTTTGCTCAAAGCTTTAAATCACTTGACAAAAACATAAAGAAGTGATAAAGCTGGCACTTTGTAGTCAGTCTCTCAGTAATTAAAGGGAGAGATCACCTAAAATGAAAATTAATTTACTCACCCTTATGTTCCCAACCAGTATGACTGCTGTGGTTTTTCCATGAAATAAAATGAGACCTTTTTTTCTGATGTTTTTTATTGTTGTTGTAATTTGTATGATTTGTATTTCTCAGTCCCTACTTTCATTTTATGTAGAATAACCTTTTTTTCAGTAAAATTCCTCAGTGTTTCACAAAAGCAAGCGAGTCTTACATGTTTGGACTACCATGTTGGTGATTAAATAATGACAAATATTTACATTATTATCCCTTTAAAAAGGTTTTAACTGGAAAAGACCAGAGACTGATGGTATTTAGACCCGAGTGAAACATACTGACTCATGCACCAAAAGTACTATGTGTTTTTATACCCTTTTGTGTAAGGTGTGTGTTTGACTTTCTGTCAAGATGAAGGGCTAGTTACGGCAGTCGTAGGGTCGAACAGCAATAAAAACACTGTTAACGGATCCTTGACAACCAGTCAAACCAAACAACTCTCTAATCCCACCTCCACAGAATCTGACATTTGACCTAGTTTGATTTCCTTTACCTGCTGCTTTGCTTCCCTGCACAATCAGCTTTTCTGTATCTTTCTGTCTGTCATTCATTATCTTTACGGTCCAACAGCTTTCATTTGCAGTGTTGCAATAAACTGTAGCTGTTCTTCACCAACAATTTAGTTCTCTTCTGGGCGAGGCAGTTTTTATGATACTGAAGCTTTTCAAAGATGACTCCAATACTCTGTTTTTCTGTCATTTATGTTTTATTTCCTTTGCATCTCTCTTTCTCTGTTTGATGTGGAGCCACGCAGATGGTATAGGTAATACCAACATTCAAAAGGCTCTCAGCTTTATAGGCAGTATAAAAAAAGTACTTGTCTAGTGCCTAACAATCAGAGAGACTTCCTCAGCCTCTCTTTTATTTGGAGTCCCTCTCGACTCATTCATTGAGGCATGTGTTGTTGATGAATGTAGGTCAGTGGCTATTAGTGGAGGATCAGGGGTTTCCTCTGCTAAAGCCGGGCCGACCTCATTGCTGGGCCTTTTGTATGTCCATGTTACGCTGAGCATGCCAGTTATTATATAAACTGTTTTCTAGTTTTTGAGCAGTGGAAATGGGATGTATCAGGATCGGTAGGAGGGCTGTATGGCTGACAAGCTATTTAAAAGCAAACTCTGGTGGGTCCCGACCCGGGTCTGTATTTTTCCAATGGGATACAACACATAGCTCCTCCTACACATTTTAGTAAAGAACTAATCTCATTACTGACCTTGATCTAATTAAATCCCTTCACTGTTTGACTGCCTTTGTTTTGCCAGGTTTTCGTCGGCGAGGAAAAGGCAAGCACATCTTGAGACGCAACCCGTCTCTTATGCCATAATAAGGCTCTTTGGGAAATGCTAATTTGGTCTCCACGTGCTGCACCGCACTTATTTGTTTGCTTTTAGGACTTTCCTTTTCCCTCCGCTGTCCAAGGAACCCATAAAAATGTGGCTTAATTGGAAAATTGCTACCTCTTGGTTTTGACCACAAAGAGCCCTGGCAAGCCTGTTAGCTTCACCCCGCTGTGTTCAGCTGCCGTGATAAAAAGGCACTGTTTCCATGTGCTGTTACTGTTACTGTTAGTAAAGTCCAACTGTGGGCTTTACTAACAGTGCTGGACGTAAAATCACTTCTGTGTTGGTGTAGTGTTTATATGTGGCGGAGTGATGCAGATTTTGATTATGCGTTACATATTCACTGCCAAAATGAATGATTATACAGCGCAGCGAATGTTAAATATCATTCTGCAAGCGGTTAACTTTTTATTTTTTTTATTTAACCTAAATACATACATACCTAAGCACATAAAAAACATACAAGTTGCTTTTTATATATTTTGGATACGGTCATTGTTTTGGTAAAAATGCAAACCAAAAGCTGAGCAATATACATCTACCTCTATTGTATATCTATATGTCTCTCATCTGTATGTGTATTTTTTGCATAAAAACAAAAGCCTGTACAACACATAATTTGTGGTGCTGCTTTACCATACAATACAATCCATTCACCAGCTCACTTGAACGTATTTGTGTTGAATGACGTTTGTGCAGGTTGAAAGGAAATAAAAGCTTTTTTGTACAGTAAAGATTATAGAAGGCTTTATTACTTGAACAGCAGTACCGGTTTGTGGGCTTTTATTCGGATTTATTGTATATTAACAGTAAACAATGGCTCGTGAATCAGCCCGTGAAAGGTTTGCTTGTAGTCTAGTGTCTTCAAACCAAGTGTGAGGACATCAACTTTATTTTGGACAAAACTTAATTTGTTTGCGGCTGCAGTCGTTGTGATGTTGCAAGATGGAATTTGACCCGCCAACAGTGTCTGACTATTGCTAAGACATTTGTGCTGTGCTAGTCTGTTCTGTGAGACACTTTGTACTCCTGTGATTCGATCTATGACTGAAGTTCTTGAGATCTTTAAGGTCTGCTTGAACACTGCAGTGCAGATAAACATTGTTTCTGTATTGGAGGATGTCCAGGCTGTGGTGCAGGGCTGTTTATGTAACTAAAAGTTGATATTGTGTGCAATAGTACAGCTGTATATGTTTTACAGTTATGCCTTAATAGACATACCTATTTAGAAGGTGGACAGCAAGGGACTGTATATTTTAATATCAGCGGTAGATGTACATCAAGTATCATTCTATTTCCAGTTATGCAACTTTTAAAGGTCTATAAGTAAAGAAACAGGCACCACAGACACCAGTAAACTGACAATTTTATCACTTCCACTTAAAGGTGACTATTGACAAAGTCTTGTGTCTTTAGTGACTAATGGGAGAAGGAGGGGTGGAGCTTAAAGGGATGAGTCATCAGTCTGAGGAAGCAGGGACTGATCCAGGCTCGTGACTCACTGGCACTCTGGTGCAAAGTGACCTACATCATAGTCTCACATGAGTGTGTGCTTTTCACCCCCCCCATGTTTCCTCATTTTTCTCCACTGTCTCCATCTCTGTGCCCAGCAGCACTAGCCTATTATCATAATGGCGTTGGTAATGATGGGCTCTTGATTCCATTTGTACCCACCTCCCCCCTCACTGGGTTAACTTTGAATAACACAAAAAGAAACAGGGATCATTTTTTATTGAGTGTGCGTCTGGTAAGCGTAGGGAAGCTTAATAGTTGTACCAGGATCCACTTTCCCCCAGAGAACTACCGCCAACGCTGAGAGGTATGCAGCGTTTTCCCTTTCATGTTCTGCCCTATTTTTCCTCTCTCACACTCTCGCACATAACTCGCAATCTTTTCTCTATTTTTCTCACTTACGCACCCACACGCTCAGTCTTTCACACCATAATGGTTTTCTCACTCTATGTGCACTAATGTGATTGTCTCCCTGTAAGTGGTGTCTAATGCAGAAAATCATACTGAATATTGCCTGCGCTTATATGAACTATCAGTATACAATAGTTACACGTGTAAGTGATTTTAAGTGAACATTTAGTAGGGCAGTGTTTCAAATCAGCCACAAGCATGTAGTGAAAAACTATGCTAAATGCAGACTTCTCTATATTGTCCATCAGGTTTTTTGTAGAATCAAAATATTTATATATTTAATTTAATATATCTGTAGTTCACACAGATATGATTTTTTTATAATTATCTCGCCCTCATGCTAATCCAGATCTATAACTTTCTTTTGCGGTTGAACAAAACAATTATTGTTTATATAAAAACTGCTCAAAATTGTGGATTTCAAAAAAGCACATGTGTTTATCATTAAAGTAATCCAAGTACTAGAGTAAGTTAACGTCTTTTGATGCAATGATGCATTTATGAGAGAGAACTATATTTTGTGTTTATTTGGCATTGATACATCATGTATCAGTGTAAACACACAGATTGAAATATGGCAGAACGTTTATGACTTCAAATCGTATTGGTTCCTGCATATCTTGTGAAGAAACTCATATACAACAACTGGTCACTAGACACACAGTCACTTTGAGCAGTTTACATGCATATATTTTTATTTACATGACTTTTCAGTTAAATTCCATACATTTCTTTACAGTTGCTGTCTGTAGTTTGTGATGTGTTGTCATTATTAGAAAGGGCTAAGAAAAGGTCATTGAGTTTAGTTAACCATCTCAGGGGGAAGCTGAGATATAAGAGCGTCATCTCTCTCGACTGTCTCTCTTCCTCTGACAGAACGTCAATGCCATCTAATTATACAGTCTCTGTAAATACTCGTTATTTCTTTTGTCTGATGATCATTTTTATTTTTGTGTGAATTATCCTGTTGAATATTGAATGTCTTTCTTTTACAAGAGTGGTATGTCTCAAACATGTGATGTGGCTGGTTTCTTTTAATAAAAAAGTCTGTCCTTTAGGAACCTCAGGGCATAATTAAGCCTGATTTCAGCACAAGGTGGATCTTTCCAGAGCTACAGGCCAACTGAACATCCCTGACTCTAGAGATGCAACAGACACCGTAATTAAAACGTGGCACCTGATCACAGCTTTTCTGTGCAGGAAGCTGCTAGTGTTGTCACTTCTGCAGTTTTTTTAGGGTTACTCGCGTTCACAGGAACCAGCTTCTAACCCTCAAACTTTCACTTATATAACTGGGAGGGATTTCACCCAGTTGAGTTCAGTGAGGGTCCAAGATGGTAAATTTTTAATCGTGCCATACATTATTGATTAGATGGAGTTTAGGAAGTTGGAGTCATTGTGGTGCAGGAATCGACAGAGGCATCATTTTGCCCATCAAGTGTCTGCTGTCAAAAGTCTGGTTTTTATAACATTGTGCCGGATCTGTGTTGAGCTCTGTCCCTGTTATGGAAAATGTGTCACCCGTATTGGAGCTCGGCAGCAGAAACGGGTCAGATGGAGCTCTAGGGAACGAGTGAATGGCAGATAAAGGGAGAGAGAGGCAGACATTTGCTGAAATGGAAAGTGTAGCACTGAGAATAATTGTGGGGGAGAGTTGAACTCTTTGACATGTACAACAGTCACACCTTCTGTAAGCTCTTGTATTCATGAGTACAGGAAGTATGATGCCAGCCTGTAGTTTTTCTCACTTCCTGTTCTCTCTTTTTGTGAAAAACTCACGCACCATCTGCGAGTGCTTCACATTGAGATACCAAATATATTTTTGGCAATAATGCATGTTAAGCTATTTAATTGTTTTTGGATTCTTTAACTCTATGTATTTGTGTGTAATAAATAAGACTTGGAACATATGGGTGTTTTCCTCTCATTAGTGTTGTTTATATTGATGTCATTGACACATCATGAAACTGCCATGTTTGTCTTTCACACCAGCCCTAATGATGGTGTTGATTAAATTCACAAAGGTTAAAAACAATGCAAAAATGAGGTTTCAGACAGGCTTCTGTACATCTGCTATTGGTTAATAAATAGATTGTACTGCCTGAAACTCACGCTGTTGGTTGAGCCAGTGTTGTTGTGTGATGCTCCATCAAACAGAGCGACGTTTTGATTGTTGATTTTTGTTGTCTTAAGCTCTTTAGTGTCTTCTGTCAAATTTCCCAAATGATAAATTGTGTTATTCCTTTTGAACTTTCCCTTTTATTGCTCTGTTCTTTGCCAACGATTTAACCTGTCATCATTCAACACTATTGTTTCACACATGCAGAAAAAAACATTTGCCAGCTCTCTCAGTGCACGCTGCATTGTAGTCTGTTGTATTTGTGTTTGAACCTGTAGCGGGATGTGTGTTTGCGTGTGGACGTTTGCCGTATCTGTGCGGGGAGAGATAAGAACTCCACATCCTCATTTGACTCTTTGCTGCTGCCACCGTGAGTATTTTTAGCCTCGCCTGTGCTTTTTCTGAACACAGGAAATAGGCAAAGGCCCACTGGCTTGGCAACACTGAAAGTATAGTTTGGTAGAGGAGCTTTGGTACATCAGATTTTTTTCCATGTACGTGATGCTGTTGAAAAGCATGCATAATACAAAGATGTACATTGATGTGTGAAAACATGTTTTGTCAGTGCAGATTGAAGTTTTACTGTAGAGATTCACCCATCTGTACTTTTGTTTCTGGGTTAACTAAATATCTCAATCACTTATAATGAGCTTGGGTTTGATTTGAAGAATTATCATAAAAACAAGATTTTCCTTTTGTTGTTGTTGTTGTTGTAATATGATGCAAATTGCAATGCAAAGCTTTTTCCCAGACCATGAAAACTAGTCTCCAAAACGGGGACAATCACAAATCATAGTGATTGCCATTCCTACCATGTGCTCATTTACATGATTGTCCATGTTTGCATAATGACACAAATTGAATAAACAACATTGTAACCCTGTATGTAGAGGTAAGCCAGTCTTAGCCAGACAAAAGACAATTAACGTCCTAAAGTTACAGTAGCAGAAACTGTAGGAGAGTGGAAGATTGCCATGCAAATATGAAATTTTGACAGACTTTGTGAAAGTTCACCACTTTACAATTTTGACAATTTTAATGGCGTTGGGGCCTGAATCTTTGCATTGCTCAGACTGCAGATAGACACAAACAGCACCCGTATAGCAGCGTTCTTGCTCTCTCTTCATCTCTCACTTTCCTCCGCTGTGACATTTGTGCGAGAAACAGTCAAAGAGAGGATGGGGGCAGGGAAGAGACGCATGATGAAGCGTAACACCCATGTTTGTCTTTTCTGTGTGCAAAATGAAATATACTGGTGCCACCATCACCACTATACAGATGTTCATTTATATGTGGGTGTATTCACACTTGGAACGTCAGCACAACCATGATGAGAATTTCAAGTATTTAAACGCATCCCATACGTGAAGCACTTCATTGTTTTACGGCTTAGATGCAAAGAGCGACTGGACACGCTTTGCTCGCGACGCGTTGCGGGTGTCCCTCAAGGTGCACGTTCCGCTGTTTAATTCACACCCGGTGCAGGGTTCAGTGATTTCATAAGCTCTCAGTCGTGGTGACTCTTTGACAGCACGATGCAGCTCCAACGCCCCCTCAGCTCGAGCACAGCTTGTGGTTTCTCTCTTCACACCCCGCCTGACTGTCATGACTTTATTAATCAAGGCTGGCACTGGTCCCAGTCGGTAGCAGCTGAAAATGGGAAAAATAGAGAGGATGTATGGAAGATAAACATGTTCTGAAAAGTTGTTCAAAATAATCAGGGAACCAAACTTTAGTTGATATGGTTTTAACATTTCTACTCTGCAGAAACTGATCTTTAGTCATGTGAAACTGCAAGATTAGAACATGAGTCAAAATCTAAAATCTTTTTTGTTCTCTTATAGCTGTAGATACACAGAGCACAAGTTCAGAGGAGATCGTACCCAGCCCTCCTTCTCCACCACCTCCCCCACGGGTCTATAAGCCCTGCTTCGTCTGCCAGGACAAGTCCTCAGGCTATCACTATGGAGTCAGCGCATGTGAAGGCTGCAAGGTAAAAATCCAACTTGTCTTCTAGCAAAGGATTACAAGTTGTTCTCATATAAAGTTGACTCAAAACATTCAAACAAAAAAGTTTAGATGCCAGTGCATTGGATACAGAATATCATACCAAGTAGCACTGTATACAGTTGATTTACTTTTTTAGTCATTTGATCAATTCCATGCAAATGTCAACCTTACCATAAAGAAAACATATCATACTGATAGCTTAGATATTTAGTGGTTTACATACCCATGTGTGTGTCTCTCTCAAAGTTTTGAATTAACGTTCAAAACAGTCAATAACGGTTCTTCGAGTCTTCATTATTGCTTCTGGTTTGTGCATTTTGATTCACAGAAATCATGCAAATTATGTTGTGTTTTTGTTACATCCATAAGATGTATATTTTCATTTCTTAAAATGGCTAACTCGTGCATAGACTGATTTTTTTTTTTCCTGAAGTCTGCACTCAATCAACAGGGCTGTAGTAAAATTTAAACAGATGGTTCAATATATTGGTAATAAATACAATCTGTAAGAATTTATATTTCAAGTTTTGACTGAAAATGTCACATCCATAATGCTGGAATTGCATATTTTTGCTCATAAAACCTGACTGTGGCCAAGTATTGTTAATTTGCCACAATGGTAATCTAAAGCTTTGAACAATTTAATAAATTTTAAGCATGGATTATCAGTGTAACATTTTAAGTCATTGTGTATGCCTTCCTCTTAAATGGTTTAAATTTGCATATATAGTCAGTAAACTTCATTTTCTTACTAAATGGCTGTTTTTCTTTTCATTCTGAACCATGCATACAGTTTGACGTTCAGTTCTCCCACCGCTGACAGCCTCCAGTACTGCATTTGATTGTTATAAAAGAACATCCATTGGCTCAGCAGTGAACTGCTTTTTATTCCAGTGCTTTTTAATATTTGAACATACTATACAATATATGATGTACACAGTGTCTCCCAGAGAAAGGGATACACAGGGGTTTGGAGTTCAACTCTGATAGTTACAAAGTCTCCTTATCTGAGAGGAGCCGCAGGGAAGCGTGGGTAGAGTGTGTACACGCCGCCATGCTCAGCGAGAAATAAACATGACTTCATTAAATTTGCATGTGTGCTATCTTCTCTCTTTCTCGCTGCCTTGGAGGACATATCAACACTTGTCTCTTCTTTCGAAAAAGCCCCTTTTCCCCTAAACCCTATTAACATATGCCTAAAAACAGGGTTAGAGATGTCTTTTGCATTGAGTCTTTGCAGAGTTATTATGGTAACAAAAGCAGCACAGTATCAGATGTTTTCCAGTCTATTAGAAAATGGAAATCGAAAAACCTATGATACCTAAAAATGTTGCCTATGTAGATGCCTTACTAGGTTTTATAAAATAACTTTTGTATTACCTCCATTTCCAACTGTAATTTTAAATCTCATTTATGGTTGTTAAGCACAAATAGCTGTAATACACTCAAGTGCTTAATCGCACAAAAGACAAACAGCTTTATTTTGATCTTCACATCTATCGGTGTACACGCATCAAATGCACAAACACACAGTGACTCCTTCACCATCTCAATGCCCTGGGGGTTTGAGCTCATGTCCGGGATTAGTGGAGACACTAAAGAGGCTTAGCAGGTCTGCCAATGATAGCCACAAAGACCTCAAACCGTTTCCTTCCTGCCGTTCCCTCCACGCTGCTCCTTTCGGGATCTTCCTGACAGGTCACGGCTCGGTCAGTCTAAGGCACACAGAGGTCAGGAGATGACCAGTGAGAGATTACTGGACAGGATCACAGATCAGCCTTGCATCCGTATTACAATCTATGTACAACATAAACTTTCAGAATTCTCAATGTATTTATTAAATCCCTGTTGATAGACTCCAGACATAGAAAATTTTCGCCTTTGCATGACGTCTCTGTTTTAAAAAAATAGAAAAATATATATATATATATGCGTTATGGATCTGAGAATTTTGAGAGGCAACATACTTTGCTTCTGGTTTGTGCGATTTAATTCACAGAAATCCTGCAATGATACCCAACAAATGAAGAAGAGATTATTTATATAAAGATTATTTCAATTTTCATGTGTCCATTTATGAGGAATATGGACTGTTATGGATGTGACAATTCTGAAAACAGCACGCTATCTGACTATGAAAAATGTTTCAATGAGACCTCGCATGCATATTTAAACCACCAAATATTGACATCTGAGCTATCAGTAGGGTGAAAACCTTTGGTTAAAACATGTTTCATGGTAAGGTTGACATTATTGCCCATATTGCTTTTCATATTGAATTGTGGAATTTTATTGATGTTATCTGGATATATTGCTGCTCTTAGACATCTGGAAGGTACAGTTTGTAATATTGAGTTCAGGGTAACATACCACAACTATCACATCAGTATCCCAGTTCACTTCTGTTGCCAGAACATTCTTCACACCATATGATGATATTGAGCTTCATTCCTGTGGCTTTTATGCCAACCAGCAGCGGCACAGAGATGAGACACTGGAGGTTGGCAGAGCAAAAAAGGCCTTTTGATTGTGGGCTGGTGTCATTTTTGTCACGGGTTTGTTATCAATGAATCAGATGTCCAGGTGAGACGGCAGTCGGCTTTATGAAAGCTACCATCAGCCAGCATTCATACTGCTTACGTAAACAAGAGGTGTATGAGATATATACCACAGCTATATACTCTAAAGCAAAAATCTCCCCAATGTAAAAGCTGTAAAAGGAATCTTGCAAGTCCTACCTAATACTGGTCCACAATGAACCATTTCATCTCCATCTGCCACTTTGACCTCCTACAACGACCTGCAGAAGATTAGAGGCGGTATGAATAAAACATGCCGGGTGAATGAGAGCTCTTCTGTAGGCAGATCGAGCCTCTGGGTAGTGCATTAGAAAAGCCATTTCAGTCCTGCTAGGCGAGCGCACGTTATGTTAGACATCTACCAAGCTCACCTTTTCCTTTATTACCGTTTCATAGGTGAGAAACTGACGTGTCTTTTCAATGTGCGAGAGATGTCCTTGGACTTAACTTTTGTGAAATCTCAGTGTTTTTAGATGGCATCTGTTGGACAGACCTGTCAAAAGCATACATGTATACACTAAAAGCTTTCCTGGGTGTACTGATATGTTAAAGGCATTCTCATTGAAAGCCTCCAGGATTATTGTTTTACAAACTTATTTTTAATATTTTTTTGCTTCAGTGTTAAGAATGTGCAAGTTTGACTGGTCTTGTTGCATTGATATTTCTACTGTAACAGTAAGAGGGATAGCTTATCCAAAAGTAAAAATGATTTTATCATTTATTAACCCTCATGTTGTTTAAAACCTGTATGAGACTTTTTCTTCTTTGGAACACAAAAGAAGATATTTTGAAAAGTGTTCATACAATGGAAGCCAGTGTTGTTTTTCATTTTTGGGTGAACGATCCCTTTAATACTGATGAAAGTCAGTGAGGTAATTGGCTTTCACGGCACTAAAAGCACTTTAGCAGCCATTCATCTAATGAAGGATCAACAGATCTTATACGTTATCTGGAGTTTAATAATTCAGTGTGGCACGTTACTGTTTGCACAAATGTGACTGCACTTGACACCATTTCAATGAAATCATAAATCTACAATCCTATTACTTGTGCAATAGTGCAGTAGTAATGTGCAACTCAGAAGATGAGTCACAATGATTTAAATACGCTTTTCTAATCACAAAGTTTCCTAAAGACACTGTCCTGTTTTTCCCGTGACTTACAGGAATGAGAAAATGAAGACAAATGTTTTAATATTGTTTTAATGATAACGCTAGTGCATTGAACCCGTATAGTGCATTACTGCTCTGTGAATCCACCCACGTGCCCTCCTTAAGTCACGAGTAAAGCTTTCACCCTTTAATCCACTGCAGCACAGCAGCTGAAATCCCCGTCACAAGCCCACATTTGCCGCTTGACATCTCTCATTACATGCAGCGTCACCTCTTTCATCTTATCTGTTGAGCCGAGTGCGTTCCTGACCTCACACTGACCCGAGAACTTGACCAGCAGTCTCCGTCATGTAATTAAAAGCGAGAGAATAACACTCGGCTCAGTCCTCGACTGCTCCTCTCTCGTTTCCTGCACTCAAAGTGGATGTGGGTTAAGCCCCGCGGGGTGTTGGCCACTGGGAACCCATGGGCACTTGAACTGGGAGATAATACCCACCAGTCATCGAGTCTGAACTGAGCTCAGTCAGCCATCACAATGAGAACTCGCGCGTGTGCATGTTATAGCAGAATCCATGCCGCAGTTATTTACCACGCGTTTTCCCGTTTCCATATGTTTGCATTCACGATAATGATGCGCATAATGTGAATATATGAATATATCAGCTCGGGGTGAGTCATTAGCGGCTTTATGTAACAGTCCTGATTTCTGTGTGTTGGCGTTATTTGCATGCATGTGTCAATGTAAATATTCAGATTGTGATGAGTGCCTCCTCTCTCCTCAGGGCTTTTTCCGGAGGAGCATCCAGAAAAATATGGTGTACACCTGTCACAGAGAAAAGAGCTGCATTATCAACAAGGTCACCAGAAACCGCTGCCAGTACTGCAGACTGCAGAAGTGCCTGGATGTGGGCATGTCTAAAGAATGTAAGTGGCTTAGTCTGCATATCTGTGTCATACTGTACTTTACTGTACTCTCAGGGTCTGTGAAGTGGATAGTGTACAACAAGTAATAGTAAACACTGTGTTTACTGCCACCTTCAAAGAAAACCTTAAAATCTTTTTATTTATGCATTAATAATGACTCATTACAGACATTAAATTTTGTACATACTGTTACATGAGGACTTTGTACAGTGCTGGCCTAAAACTGTTCAATTCAAGCATGTTCACTATAGTATATTATTCTAAGCCTACTATTCGACTTACCAGGGCCTGTTGTATGTCATATAGTATATATACTATACTTTAGTCTGTATGTGACATCACAGGGCCCAGTCATGTACTGTGTGGACACTAACTGTTAGTTCTTATTTACAGTAAGTGGTGATTCTGCTATCGCCACCTACTGGACAGAGTATGAAGTTCACTTTAGAAATGACCAATGAAGTTGTTTCTAACATTTTAGCAATATTCTGTCCACATACTGTAATAGTTGTGTACTGTAATAGTGTAATGGAGATTTTGTCATATTTTATAACAATGGATATGATAGTCTTATCTAGAATCATATAAAGCGATGGGGTTGCGATCTCTCTTAATTCTAAGATGTCTGTGTGTATATATGCAAAAACACTCGTATGCATTACAGTGAATCAGGCATAATACATATTTATTCAAATTAATGTTAAATGATGATTCAAACTGATTTTATGAAACAACTTTTGCATTTAAGATTCTTTATTGTCACTATACGAGTACAGCATTATTACTTGTGTTCAGTAGTTTGTGTTTGTATGTGAGCGAGTGCTCATTACACATAATATTTCTTTTTATGAAGAGAGCCATCATATCTGGGGCAAAAATTTCATCCCGTTTGGTTATTTTCCATATTTCATTTTCTCTCCGCAGATATGATCTTGCACTCGTGTCACTATAAAGTTGTTTGCAAGCAGGTTTTGTCTTTTTGCACATGTTGTGTAGTGAAAGATTACCTCCCTGTGCTAATAGTTCTTTAATGGCTCCATTAGATTGTGTTTTCCGAGCTCACGCTGGCACCCAGCTTCCTCTGGAGAAATGAATTTGTGACTGTGGGCTGAAGTGAGGGAGAATCATTCTTCCCCCCATCTCCCCACTTTGTGTGGAAGAGCCATCGAGTTATCTTTAGACAAAGAAAACACTCCAGAGGAAATAAATGCTTGAGATGCATGAGATACAGAATGATTGAGTTTGTGAGGACCAAAAGAAGAGAGATTGTGGGGTATGAAGAAGGGGGATTCAGATGTGGAAGGAGAGTCCCTCTTTAAAGCCGAATGATATTTGCCCTTTAGGGATGTGATTCGGTTAGGTTGGATTTTAGTGAAAGCAGAGGTCATTCGTCATGGGTTATTAACAACCACCTGTATTCATCTCTCGTGTGTGCACCTTTAGTGATGTTAAGATTAATATACACATTTTCGGCATAATTCTTTTAAACAAAACCTTATCTGCTTGTGTAAACTAGAGCTTTGTAAATACAGCCAGAGATTATTTACACTGCATTTGAGGCAGATGTTACAGCAATATATTACAAAATTCATGTTGTAAATGGTTTTTGTGAAGGGGGACTCCATGTAGCGTTTCCATGTCTGACATGTATACCTCACAGAATTACATCCCTTGAGATTTTCTTTCTTCATTTCTGCTTACATAGCAATTGAGGATTGCTCATTATGCACCTTGTCATCTAGAGAATTAACTTGATGCTACTGCCATCTTGTGGTCAGTGGTTTTGTTTCTGAAAGACACTACCATCATCTTGTTTATTACGCAATGTATGCGTTAGATTAAAGGTTCATCATAAACAAAAATTCTGTTTCAGACCAGTACGATGGTTTATTGTTGGATATAAGAGAGCCTGACTGTTTATTTCTGCTTTTGCAGCCGTTCGAAATGACCGTAACAAGCGGAAAAAAGAGGAGAAGAAGCAGGAGTGTTCGGAGAGTTACGTGTTGAGTCCAGACACTGAGCAAATGATTGAGCGAGTTCGAAAAGCTCATCAGGAAACCTTCCCTTCCCTTTGCCAGCTGGGCAAATATACCACGGTAAGTCAGAACAGATAACGGTGCCTGAACCCAACAGATCTGTCAGATATGAATCATTCTGTTAAACATCAGCTAAGCCATCTCTTTGTCTCTCCCTGTTGTCTCGCAGAACAACAGCGCTGAGCAGAGGGTCTCTCTGGATGTTGACTTGTGGGATAAATTCAGTGAACTTTCCACCAAATGTATCATTAAAACAGTGGAGTTTGCCAAGCAGCTGCCCGGCTTCACCACGCTTACAATCGCAGATCAGATCACCCTGTTAAAGGCGGCCTGCCTCGACATCCTGGTAAGATAAAAGCCTTGAATAGATTCACACACATTTGCCACAATAATGTTCCAAGCACAATAAGAAAATGTTTTGTCTTCAACAGATTCTGCGAATATGTACACGCTATACACCCGATCAGGACACAATGACGTTTTCCGATGGGCTCACACTGAACCGCACACAGATGCACAACGCCGGCTTCGGCCCGCTTACAGATCTTGTATTCGCTTTCGCCAACCAGCTCCTGCCATTAGAAATGGACGATGCAGAGACGGGACTTCTCAGCGCCATCTGTCTGTTGTGTGGAGGTACTGCACCTGTTAAAATTTTTGATTATCTTTCTCATTTCTTACATTTGGAATAATGCAGTTTAGAAATATTTTTGCAGAATGTAAAATGAAACCGTTTTCTTCATGCTTGTGACATCACACACAGATCGACAGGATCTGGAACAGTCAGACAAGGTGGATATTCTTCAGGAACCACTGCTGGAGGCACTGAAGATCTACGTGAGGAAGAGGAGACCTCATAAACCACACATGTTCCCCAAGATGCTGATGAAGATTACAGATCTGAGGAGTATCAGCGCTAAAGGTAAGACTGACATCCAGTTCTCCATCAGTCTGGTTAGACAGCATTCAGAATTCAACAACCATCTTCTCTCTCATTCAGGAGCTGAACGAGTAATAACGCTGAAAATGGAGATCCCTGGCTCCATGCCTCCCCTCATTCAGGAGATGCTTGAGAACTCGGAGGGTCTCGAGGGTGGTGGTGGTGCGAGAGGTGGAGCTCCACCCGGAAGCTGCAGTCCGAGTTTATCTCCCAGTTCAGCGCGCAGCAGCCCGTCCGCTCACTCCCCCTGACCGTCGTCTCCGGACATGGCTCAATGCAGAACGAAACTGGTTAGAAACCAGAAATAAGCCACAGTCGACCAGCGCCAGAGACCAGAATTTCGGTAGACTTTGATATTGGGTGACCGGACCCCGAACCAAATCGTAAATCTGGCCGGCTTTCATTAGGTGAAGACCAATTGAGTGACACGCAGGCGGAGCCTGATCATAACTCACACAGTCATTAAAACACCAGTGATTCAGTGATTATGGGATTGAATGTGGGGGATCAAGATTTGCCCTCAGTGTAAGAGGAGCGGACTGAAGGAGAACACAGAAGCGTCTCCTTGTGTATTGCTGACTCCCATCACAACACTGTGAAGTCCACAGGAACTCCTCCTCCTCCTGCGGGACACTTCATCTCGGCCTGTGATGCCGTTTTATAAATTTCAATCCTGAGGACACGGAATGCCAGATATCCTAAAGTCAGGGACATTTTGAACTTTCCAGACGTTTTGTTTCTGTTTCTTTGTTTTCTTACAAAAGATATATGAATATATGAAAATCTATATTGACAGAAATATAAGATTTGAAATTTTGTCTTAGATGGAACGCAGAACAATGCTTATGATCTTTCTCACTTTTCTCAAGAGTTGAATACGGTTAAGTCAACCCACTGTTCCGCTCGCTCCAAAAGTGTGTTGTCGTCATTCTGGAAATATTTGTATCGAGACAAAAACGGATAATCCTGTTCACGTCATGCACAAGGGCACATTCACACTGAAAAAGACAAGAGAGGTGCAATGGTGTTTGTCCTGTGAGAATGATGATTTGGAAATGGATTAGACGTCATCAGAATGACAAATGAAGGATCTCATGTAAACCAGCGACCTACTTTTGTGATGTATTGTGTATGAGATCTCAGTTTTAAAGAAGCGGTAAGTTCTGCTTTCCTGTAGCTTTTAAGAACGTTTAACTGATTTTTTGTAACCTTCATCTGTCAAAACCCCCCTCGACACAGTATTAGCAGTACGTTTTTCAAAAATGGTTACGGTCACGGACAAAGAGAATATAAAGACTATTTTTTAGCTCATCAGCCACAAGAAAATCACTACGTCATTTCAAAAGTATGACTAGCTATTGAGCATTTCGCACAGAACGTTGCACGGTTTCATGTCCGGCGCGTAACTGTTGATGCCCAGGAAGTGGTGGACTTGGGCGTAATGATCTCTTTCATATGAGCTGTTGTGAACACCCTGCCACATTTTCCTTCTTGACCCTACAACATCACTGCCTCTGCTCTCCTGCAGCAATCATTTAACAGTTCAACAACAACACTGCCTCCGTGTGACAATCACTTTAGCTCACAAACAGCTCTGCCTCTGTAACGCACTGATCTGATTTGTTTCAGATTGCATAAATGTTTAAAACAAATACAATCTTCTCTGTTAACATGTTCACAGTGAAAAACCTAATCCAAATCTGGTCTGATTCTGGCCGATCAGTGTGAGCATATCATTATTGTACCAGTTTACAACAGCTCTGCCTCTACATCACGTCTGCTGAGCCAGTCGCCATGAACCTTTGTGCAGTGAGATGGCTTGACACGACACATTTCCTCTTTAACACCTTATTCAGAGAGTGTGAACTGTTCTCTAGAGCATTTCACTGTAACTATGCACTATGAGTCCATAAACCATCTAACTTTTGAAAATCACTTGCCTCTTCCAGTTGATCAGCATTGTCTTTTTCTTCGATTGTGCGAGTAGGCGGATTTGTACATTCAGTCGCTGCCCAAAGGTTCATTGCAATTGAGCCCTAATGTGTCCCAGACCTCGACGGGCCTCCGTTCTCACTCTAAGGATAAAAAGCATCTCTCAGAGATCTACACAACGTACTGCACAAACTCTGTACTGCTTTAACGGTTGTTATACAGTCAAACGCACAAAAATGTTTCTGTTGTGTCAGGTCCCTGGATGATAAGAGTATAATGTTTAATAAAGACTTCTGTTGTGTGTGTTTCTGACTATGTTGAATGTTTCTTTTATGATGGCTCTTTAGCAGTTCACGGTTTCAAAACTGTTGCTGTTTTTGTGGGAATTCACGTGATGCTTAAAAAAATAAACCTGTTTTCTGGGTGGATTAAAATCGATGTCATTTATGTGTTTACATGTGGCGTTCTAAAGCTATGATTGAACGCTGTGGTTGTCTCTTGTAGGTCTGCGTTATGTGTATGTTGGGTACGGCTCTATCGATCTTTCCTAAATAAATATCATATATATATATATATTATTATTATATATAAGGGAAAATGTTCTAACCAATCAGGATGTCCTGGACTAACAATACAACTTTGCTGTGGTGTTGTATAGGCAGCTGTCTAGTGGCCGGTGTGGATTTCTGTTCATCAAGCCGCAAGTTTCAGACACCTTTTTAATGTGTCTGAACCTCAGCTCAACATTTTTACTTTACATTCGTGCCTTCAAAGACTCAAGTTTGAGTTTGTCTGCTTTCTAGAAAAAAATTATAATAATCTTGCTAAAGAATGTCAGTGTCGTTTGTTCAGTTTTGTTGCAGCACTTTCAGGTTTAGTTTTAGACTGTGTACTCTCATAGTTCATTCTCATGGATTGTAGAGATATTTTTAGAACGTTCAATGTTTACATTCTGCATGATCGGCAGTGAAATCATTTGTTTAATTAAAGCACCTCCCTTACGGTTTGATGTATTGAGATATTTCTGCTATTCTAGAGTGTAGTGAGAGAGACAGGAAAAGCAGAAACGGAACTGTGGCGTTTTTGTGGCTTTCACTCGGTCAGACAGTCCGTGCTGCAGGGCGGTAGAGATGAACATATTCTACCCCAATAAATATATAAGGAAGAAAATGCCGAGACCCGACTTGATCTTGATCTTTGGTAAATGCAATTTTTTAATTTCTTACCATCAATGTGTTTTACTGTAGCAATAATGATAATTAGCAGTTTTTAAAAACACACGTAGATATATATTTCGAAAGTTGTGTGATCAAGTGATTCAAAGATTTACACATGATTCTAAGACTTTTACAAAGGGAAATGTTTTCAAAAATGCTATATATTGCTTTTAGGTAAACCACTTTTTTACTCTCTAAAAAAATGAAATCACTAATAAAACAAGCAGCTTAATTATGTTTTATCTTTTACAGCCGTGCTTTTTAATCATTACTTGTTTGCAGGTAAGTGGTCTTTTAAATTTTAACAAACCCTTAGACATTTTTTAAAATTATTATTTTATGACAACAAGCGATTTATATTTGAGGTTCACATTCAAAAATGAAGATTGATTACTGATTTTTCACATTGCAGTTGAATAATGTTTTACAGGAGGTGTAGATGTCAGACTGGTGAATAATTTGGACTTCTGCTTCGGGACAGTTGAGGTCCTGAATAATAGCATGTGGGAAAGGGTTTGTGGAGATTCGTGGGACATTAATGATGCTGCTGTGGTGTGTAGACAGTTGGACTGTGGAAGAGCTGTTAGCACTCATACTCACGCCCTGTTTGAAGTAGAAAGCAGTGAGATCTGGTTGAATCATGTCAATTGTAAGGGAAGTGAATCTTCTATCATAAAATGTTCATCACAGATTGGGTCATACAATTGTTCTCACAGTCAAGAAGCTGGAGTTGTGTGTTCAGGTATGAAAATCTCAGTATTTTTTAAAAAGATTGTTCTAGTTAGTTATTTTTTATTAATGGGCTTTTGTCTCCTTTTCCGGGAAGGACTTTCTTAAAAAGTTGTATTAGGGCCCATAAGTTGGTGTTAGTTTCTCTTTTGGTTATTTCATCATGGAGTTAATAAAATATACTGAGAGTATTTGCATTATATTACTTACTGTACATAGCTAATGTCACGCTGTAAAAAGGTATGTATTAGCATGTAGTATGTTTATATCCCTTTTTGATCGTCATTAATGGTACTAATATTTCTTTCAGGTTCTCTAGTGGTCATCTTTGGTGCTGTGATTATAGCTGTGGTGCTACTATTATCTGTCACAATAGTAATTATCCTGGTGATAAGGAGGAAAAAAAGAATGAAGAAAAAGGAGATAAGCTCCAGAGGTAAGTTGAATTCACTAAATTTGTCTTAAACTTTTTTTCTGGGCCACTTTGAAAAAATAGTCTTACCAACATACCTTGTATCCAAGATGTAGTCGCCATGCATGACGTTCCCCTTGAAGACAGATATGAAGAGGATGATGATGATGATTACGAGAAGGTAGATGTTGATGGAGACCTTGAAGATCTGAACTCGGACTCTGAGCAGGATTATGCTAATTTAGATGATGAGCCTAAACAAGCCAATGTGGAGTCGGATGATTCAGAACAGGACTATGTGAACATAGAAACAGAAGACTCAGAAGATGACTATATAAATGTAGAATCGGATCATTCAGAACAGGATCACATTAATGGGGAATCAGATCATTCAGAACAGGATTATGTGAATGTGGAGATCACAGAAGACAGATGTGTAATAGGCAATAACTATAAAGACTAATGAAAGCTGTTTTGATATAAAGAATACAGCGGCGTTAGGAACATGGAGTTCAGCTTGTAGAGGGTGACGTTAGCAACACTAAGATCACAGGAAACACTCATACTGATGAATATTCAATTCTGTTTGTTTATTTGTCACATGTACTGTTTGTCCTTGACTATGCAAGTAATAACATAATAGACAGGAAATATTCAAATACCATGATCAAAAATGGAAATGTCTACTTTGGATTAAAGTAGCTGCCAAATGCATAAATGTAACTTATTATGTGCGTCTTGTGCATTTTTTTTCCCTACAAACCTATTTTTATACACATTGTTTGAAATACAGAGTAATTACATTGTGTGCCACAAGGTGGAGCTGAAAACTGCAGATTTTTAAATCAGACCTTCTTTTCTGTTCTCTTACTTTTCTTTGTAATATACTAATAATTAGTGAATCCACAGTGTAATCATAGTTTTCTTTTTCTTTAGAGATAGCATAACATGTCCTTTAGTATATAACACAAGGAAACATCTTATTGTAAACTAAATAAGTTTATATAAGTTGCTATATAGAAGTTGCTATAAATAAAGCATATGTCTTGATGTGTCAGAGGAGAACGGACCCTTTCGGTTGAGTCTGCTTTCTCACACTTTTTCTCCACTTCTGCAACATTCTGCAAGCTTGTTGTGCATGACAGTATAAAATCAGTCACATAGTCAAAAACATCAGTTTATTTCTACAGGGCATAACTTCTCCGAAATGCAACGTTGAAAATTCAACCCATTCACCTGAAATGTTTTTTTAATTTTATTCATTTTATTAATTAACCATTTAAAGTCCCTTAAGTCCACTGAAAAGAGTACATCAACTCAACATAATCAATAACCAAAAAATATTCATCTGAAAGTATACTCTAAAAAAAATAGTTCTCAAATAGTGATATGTAAGACCATTAAAGGTTCCATATAGCACCATTAATCCATTAATCACTCCAAAGAACCGATGAGGAACCACTGAAGAACCATACAGGGGCTTAACAGGTTCTTTATATGCTAGTGGTGCTATATAGTGCCTCTATTTCACCAAAAAAGGTAATGTATAGAACTTAAAGTGGCGCTATGTAGCACTTTATGTTCCTCTGTGATTTTGAGCAAAGAACCACTGGGGAAAAGGGGAAATGAAACATTTAAAATATTTTCTTAAGACAGATTTGGGCTATGACAAGAGAAAGGAAGTGGGCCGGGGTGGTAAAAGAGGATACTTTTTCATCACACTCACAGTTTTTGAACAAACAGAATGGTTTTCACTGGAAGTTTTCAATACAGCAACACAGCTTTACTGAAAGGATCTACTCTTTGTTTTTGCATGATACACATATTTTCTTTGACTCGTTCATAAACGAAACAAGAAAAGGAATGCAAAGATCTCTTCTTATTTTGATTTTGGGTAAATTCACCCCTCAGTCTATGTACAACATTAGATTTATACAATAGAGATTTGACTTCTATATTTAAAGCTTAATTAAACATGTATATTATTGATATGGCTACTATAACAATATATTGTTAAGAAATGCAAAGTTAATTTTGTCTAAGATGTCTTGGAGTACATTTCTATTCCACTGAAGGATACCATCATATCCAGCTTTGAAATAAATCCAAATGTTGTTTAAAATCAATATATAATTGTATATTTCATTTTAACAGCCAGTGCACTAACTTCTCCAGCTGGTAAGTGAAAACGTTTTCTCTTGAACTATCCAACATGTTCGATTATTCTATTTATCATTCTAACACATGCCTATTGATTATTTTGTCTAGTCTGTGGTGATAGCATAATGTCATACTTTGATTAAATCCTAATGAAGATGTTTTGTTTTATAGGAGCTGATGGTGTTAGATTAATCAATGGTAATAATGGCTGTTCTGGGAGGGTTGAGCTCTTTTACAATGGCACTTGGGGAACAGTTTGTGATGACGACTGGGACATGAATGATGCGGCTGTGGTGTGTAGACAGTTGGGATGTGGAAAAGCTGTCAGTGCAAACATCAGTGGTCAGTTTGGTCAGGGCAGTGGTCAGATCTGGCTGGATAATGTTGCATGTTCTGGGTATGAGAACAGCCTTATACAGTGCAAACACAATGAACTAGGAACACATAACTGTAATCATAATGAAGACGCTGGTGTTGTTTGTTCAGGTGAGAATATTACAACGCTAAATTCCAACAAGTGACCACCATGTATTTTACTTCTTGTTTAGTCGCCTTCATATGCTCATATTTTGAATAATATACAAAAAAACACCACAAAATATTAGTCAGTTTAGAGTTTCTTAGTCTAACTTTGTATAACTAAACAGTTTTACCAGGTAATACAAAGACAGTGTAAATTTACATCGACATCGACCTGTGAGTACCTTGTAATTGAGATATTCCTTTATCTGTACTTGCAAAGACAATATAGACCAAACATAAGATTAAACAACAAAGGAAAATGATGAGAAAATGAATAAAATAATAAGAGAATAATAATGGAAAATAATAATGAAAATGAATGAAAGTATAAAATATAAAAAAAATAGTAAATACACAAAAGAAAAGGATAATAAGAAGTAAAATACAACACAGATGTACGTGTGCTCTTCAGTCATAATTTCAGTCATCTTTCAGACACAGATCAGATTCTAAGATCCTTTAACCCCCAAGTAAGTTTTCTATTCTTTTATACCTCAGGTGCTTTGTTAAGATTGGTCAGTGGGTCTGATTCCTGCTGTGGAAGAGTGGAGATCCATCATGACGGTCAGTGGGGAACAGTGTGTGATGACGACTGGGACATGAAAGATGCTGATGTTGTGTGCAAACAATTACACTGTGGCACAGTCATCAGTGCACCTCACAGTGCTGCATTTGGTCCGGGAAAGGGAAAGATCTGGCTGGATAATGTTGGGTGCTTTGGAAATGAAAACATCCTCACACAGTGCTCACATAGAGGTCTGGGGAGCCATAACTGTGGTCATAATGAAGATGCTGGTGTCGTGTGTTCAGGTAAGTCAAATCATTTTAAAAAAGGAAAGACTGCACTTAGATGTCTTATTACTCTAGACAGACATTCTATTATAGACATATTAATCATATAGCAGACAACTTATATTTATTGTGTGTGTGTAAATATTTTTTCAGGTGATCTGCGGATTCCCACTCTTTCTATTCTCTCCACACATTCAGCTGTTTCTCCTGGAGAAGATATTCAGTTTAGTTGCACAACTCCTAATCCAAGATGTGGGGAAAATGCCGAATTCCACCTGTTCAGAAATAGATCATCCACAACATACTCACAAACAAACGTGTCTAGTGTGACTTTCAGTCTGACTGTAGACGTCTCACATCAAGACCAATACAGCTGTAGTTACTCTTACAGAAATAATTTTATCAAGTCTCCCAGGAGTAACACTATTGAAATCATTGTGGGTGAGTGTGTGTCCAAACTGCATTGCTGCAACTCCTGTTTTCTTTTACTCCTCAGAGCCTTTTGTGAACCACAGATGATATCAAATGTGTTGTTGTTTTCTAGTGAACCTGCAGCAGGCCAGCATTTCTCTGAGAGATCCTGAAGGATGGATTGATTTGAGCTCTCAGGGTCCAGTGGTCACCAGGGGTCACAGCTTCACTATTACTTGTTCTTCTGAATCTCAGTATCCTGGAGGTTCCTTCTACCTGTTAAATGGACCAAACATCACCAGGAGTCAATCAGCTGTCAATCACTCTACATTATTCTCCTTTCCAGAGGCAGATTATTCACATCAGGGAAACTACAGTTGTGTTTATGAAGTGAATGTGTCCTCACGTACCTTCCGTTCAGCTGTTTCTGACCGACTTATCATCACTGTAAAATGTGAGTTATTGATAAATAAAGTCATGTCTTAACCGGGCATATAATTTAAATCCTCCCACATGTAAGCTTTGACTTGATAAGTGACAAATTTGCAGGATATTTTAATGATTTGTTTCTGCACAGTGCTGGGTTACTGCTTATACATTAAACATTAAATATGATTTGATTGGCTATGAAATTGTCTCTCCAGGCCACATAATTTTTTTAATGTGGAAGAGCAAATTGCATGTTGTTGGAAACTTGTTGTCTTAGAGTCAACAAGATGAACTTTTGCTAACTTAAAAACGTCTCTCTTTCAGCCTCGCTGCTTCCTGTCATTGGTGCTGTGGGTTAGGGTTAGGGTTAGGGTTAGTCAAATAATTTTAAAAAAGGAAAGACTGCACTTAGATGTCTTATTACTCTAGACAGACATTCTATTATAGACATATTAATCATATAGCAGACAACTTATATTTATTGTGTGTGTGTAAATATTTTTTCAGGTGATCTGCGGATTCCCACTCTTTCTATTCTCTCCACACATTCAGCTGTTTCTCCTGGAGAAGATATTCAGTTTAGTTGCACAACTCCTAATCCAAGATGTGGGGAAAATGCCGAATTCCACCTGTTCAGAAATAGATCATCCACAACATACTCACAAACAAACGTGTCTAGTGTGACTTTCAGTCTGACTGTAGACGTCTCACATCAAGACCAATACAGCTGTAGTTACTCTTACAGAAATAATTTTATCAAGTCTCCCAGGAGTAACACTATTGAAATCATTGTGGGTGAGTGTGTGTCCAAACTGCATTGCTGCAACTCCTGTTCTCTTTTACTCCTCAGAGCCTTTTGTGAACCACAGATGATATCAAATGTGTTGTTGTTTTCTAGTGAACCTGCAGCAGGCCAGCATTTCTCTGAGAGATCCTGAAGGATGGATTGATTTGAGCTCTCAGGGTCCAGTGGTCACCAGGGGTCACAGCTTCACTATTACTTGTTCTTCTGAATCTCAGTATCCTGGAGGTTCCTTCTACCTGTTAAACGGACCAAACATCACCAGGAGTCAATCAGCTGTCAATCACTCAGCATTATTCTCCTTTCCAGAGGCAGATTATTCACATCAGGGAAACTACAGTTGTGTTTATAAAGTGAATGTGTCCTCACGTACCTTCCGTTCAGCTGTTTCTGACCGACTTATCATCACTGTAAAATGTGAGTTATTGATAAATAAAGTCATGTCTTAACCGGGCATATAATTTAAATCCTCCCACATGTAAGCTTTGACTTGATAAGTGACAAATTTGCAGGATATTTTAATGATTTGTTTCTGCACAGTGCTGGGTTACTGCTTATACATTAAACATTAAATATGATTTGATTGGCTATGAAATTGTCTCTCCAGGCCACATAATTTTTTTAATGTGGAAGAGCAAATTGCATATTGTTGGAAACTTGTTGTCTTAGAGTCAACAAGATGAACTTTTGCTAACTTAAAAACGTCTCTCTTTCAGCCTCGCTGCTTCCTGTCATTGGTGCTGTGGTGTCAGCTGTACTTCTCTTATTCTCTGCTCTCATAATCATCATCTTGGTGAAAAGAAGACAAAAGCAAGACAATATGGAGTGCACATTTGAGAAAGGTGATATCTTGTGTTGCATTTTTTAAAATAAGCCATTTTGTGTGTCTTTCTAATACCAGTGTCCTTTTAAAAGGAACTTTTAAATGTCACTATGCATTGTCCACAGGTGCAGGTAAAACATATGAAGGTGCTTCTCATGACACCAAAAATAAAGAGGATCATGAGAATGACTATGAAAATGTGGAACTTAATGTTAAGAAAGACTGTGAAAATGCCAGCTGTGATGATTCTGAGCAGGACTATATAAATGTGGACACAGATGATTCTGAACAGGATTACATTAATGTGGACACAGATGATTCTGAACAGGATTATGTCAATGTACATATTACATAAAACAGAGTTATGCTAGAGGATAAATGTGATGAAGACCTTTATAAAAGTGTTGTGGGTAAAGATTAAACACAAAACACAGTGGAATTATTTTAGAGACAGCTATATTCATGACAGACCGATATACATCAGCCTAATGATGTGTTAATGATGTGTTGATGATGTTGTTTGGTGTATCCAGTTATACACATGAACTGTGTCGCATCTCTGAGGTTCTACAGGTCAACAGATGTTCTTGTCTCTGGTCATGTAATTTTCTAATCTTCTTTAATTGCTTTCAGAATTACATACTGTATAAGCCAAAAAATATTTTAAAATAATTTATTTTGCTAATAACAATTTTATTGGTGATAAAAAAAAATCAGGATTACCTTTTGTTTTTTTTATCTTTTGTACCTGTTTATTAATAAAGTTAAAAGGGTCAGTTAAATCTTGTTCTAGATCCGGAAGAACTATAAACTGTTACTGGATGTAAACTTTTAAAGATCTCTGATTATAAGTGACCAACATCCAACCAAAGTGTTGAGAAATGTCATCAATTCATAGTTGTCAATTTATTAAACAGAGTTATTTAAATTTAGTTTAGGTAAATATGTAGTTGAAGATGCAATAAAGAAACAAACACAAACAACTTTTGTAATATGATTGATGTCCTTAAAAAAAAAAAAATGTTAAAGTGAAAAATTCAAGTGTTTCTTTAACATGTTCACACCTTGTTTGAGAGTCATAGTTTTGCACTTTATTTATTTTATATACAGTATATTTTACTATATATTTACCCGAAAAAGAAACTAAAAATAAGAAGGCAAACTTTCAGACTACCCTTTATATACACACAGTTGTAAACTAGTTGTAAACTAAAAAGTGGACTAATTTTGTCCTAAGTAGTATAGAAATAGTTCAATTACAAATATACTAGTCTTAGTACCTATACTTCATAAAGTATACTTAAAGTTTGAGTACGATGAACTTGATGAAAATGAAGAAAATAACTTGAAGTATATTTATTTTTTGTAAGGGTAGGCTTAACACTTACTGTAATGAGATAAACATGATTTCTGTTCCTCTGAATAACTTTTTCACACTGTTTGTTTTACTTCTACCCACATCTTTAACCACTGCTTGTACATATCTTTACATGTGATCAGCCAAAATGTAATAAAAATTTAATTTAACAATATTTTAAATGAACAAATAAAAATAGTATAGTCAAAAATGATGAAACCCTTGACCACATATTTTGTTGCACAATCTTTAGAGGCAATCAAACCAAGGTAATCTGTCCCACACTTCCTGCCCAAACTGGGTTTTCACAGGCAGGGTCACATTTGTATTTCTTTCCAACTTAATTCATTATTACTGCTTATAACCCTTTTAAATACCATAATAAAGCTTTTCTTTTTTTTAAATATTAAATGCTTTATATTGAGATATGAATACAGTATACAAAATGCATGGATATATAAAAGTGCTCTGAAAAGCAAGAGGAAGTGTGCTGACTGAAGGAAAGAGGGTTGTTACATTTTTACAACTTTGCAGTTTTTGTATAAAACAGGGTTTTACGAAAACTAAAAAAAGGGGAACACAGCTTGGCTAAACGCATCTGGAATTTGTATTTGTGACTTACAAGGGGTGCAGATATACATATTATTAGCTCATTTACAAACAAGCAAGAATGACAATGCGACAACCTCTTCTCACTTTGATTTTAGGTAAATTCAATCTTTAATCTATTTATATAGCATGTATAGTAAAACGTTTAAAGCATATGTTTTGTATTTTGTTGTTTTAATCAAACCTACCAATATTTCATCCTTCAAAGTTAATTTTATATTGTTGTATTAATGTATAATTATTTTCATAATTGGACAATATTGTTACATGATGAGAAAAAAAGTATAAGCTGCTTTGTAATAATTTGTAGTAAATTATTTATTTATAGATGGATGTGACATATTCAATTTCAATTAATTGTTTTTTCTGAAAATTCATGAAAATGAAGGTGTTCGTGTATAGCTAAACTAGTAGATCATTGTGTTAGCAGAAAAAGAGGGATTTGGCTGGTATTAATGTATAATTATTTTCATAATTGGACAATATTGTTACATGATGAGAAAAAAAGTATAAGCTGCTTCCTGTCATGCTTCTCATTTAACTTTATGGCTGGTTGAGATCACTCAGTTTGTTTTGTTTAAATAATTTGTAGTAAATTATTTATTTATAGATGGATGTGACATATTCAATTTCAATTCAATGTTTTTTTATGAAAATTCATGAAAATGAAGGTGTTCCTGTATAGCTAAACTAGTAGATCATTGTGTTAGCAGAAAAAGAGGGATTTGGCTGAAGGGAACACATATACTGAAAAAACTGATATTATATATAGTACTATTTACTGATATAAAGTATTTTCTATATATTTTAAAAAACAAGCAATGATGATGGATATGAAACAATAAATTGTAATGTATATGTATCAGTGTTCCACTGAAAGTTTTATGTTCAGCTTTGAAATAGTCTTTTCTATTTAAAATGTACTTAAAATACAAGTAATATCTAATTGTATATTTCATCTCAACAGCCAGTGCTCTAATCTTCCCAGCTGGTAAGTACACACTTTACCACTTTGACTTTTTGTCATCTATAGTGTAATGCACGCATGTTGGGTTATTCGGATCATCAGCATTCTAATATGCCTTGTGATTATTGATTATTTTGTCTAGTCTGTGGTGATAGCACAATGTCATACTTTGTGCTAAATGTTTTTAGCATTACATTTAGCAGACATTTGGGTCACTATTTAAAATATCGACATCTCCCGAATTAATTAAGTCACTGCGACAACAGAGCTTTGTTTGACAAGGTAAAAAGGGTGTTTTTACACAACCATCACACCCCAAATAAGTGTTTTTGTCATACCTCAGGTGCTTTGTTAAGATTGGTCAGTGGGTCTGATTCCTGCTGTGGAAGAGTGGAGATCCATCATGACGGTCAGTGGGGAACAGTGTGTGATGACCACTGGGACATGAAAGATGCTGATGTTGTGTGCAAACAATTAAACTGTGGCACAGTCATCAGTGCACCTCACAGTGCTGCATTTGGTCCGGGAAAGGGAAAGATCTGGCTGGATGATGTTGGGTGCTTTGGAAATGAAAGCATTCTCACACAGTGCTCACACAATGATCTGAGTAACTGTAATCATGCTGAAGATGCTGGTGTTGTATGTTCAGGTAAGCCAAAGCATGTAGTAAAATAGACGGCACTCTCCGTCGTGTGAGATGTTTCTTAAATTGCTTAGAAGAAATATGGAGCTGTAAAATTGTAGATGTAGATTGTATGTCATGGCATACCTTTTTTTTTGCTGTATGGTTCCATAAAGAGCCTTTAACATTCACAAAACCTTTCTGTTTCACAAAAGGTTTTTTAGTAGAAAAAGGACCAAAAAGGTAAGAAAGAAATTGTTCTTTTAAGAACCGTAGACTAAATAGTTCTTTATGGAACCAAAAGAGGTTCTTCTATGGTGTCACTGTAGCACCTTTAGTTTTATGAGTAAGAGATTCTGGATGGGGTAGATTTTATAATGTTTGAGTCCATTTGTCAAATTTGAGCTCAGTTTGTGAAACTGTCATTATGTGACACTCTCTTCTGAAACTTTATTGGAAACATTTGTGAGATTTGTTGTTTGTCTCAGGAGAAAATATGAAATGCAGGAGACTTAAGTCGAAAGTTGCCATTTAATCTCATTAATGTTAGAGAAATAATTGAGATATCAAAGAGATATCTCAACTGTGATTTATTTTCCATCTTATGGGATTGTTTAATATTTGTGTGTGTTATGTTTGCCGTAATTATTTATATATTTAAAATCAGCTAAAACTATTAATTAGACTACAATTGAAATCATATTGTGACAACTTACCCTGTATATTATATTACATTAAAAATATATATTAGCTCTTGCTCTTATGGGAATTTTGTCTGTAATGAACAAATTACTGCTTGAAAACTAACATTTGAGCTTTTCTTGGTCTTTCACATGGTATATTTTTGCATATTAATGTGGAGATCAAAGAGAATAAAATTGGTGTTTTCATCATGCTTTTCTTTATATTGTCTAAAAATAAATATCTCTTTCAGGTGATCTGCAGATTCCCACTCTTTCTATTCTCTCCACACATTCAGCTGTTTCTCCTGGAGAAGATATTCAGTTTAGTTGCACAACTCCTAATCCAAGATGTGGGGAAAATGCCGAATTCCACCTGTTCAGAAATAGATCATCCACAACATACTCACAAACAAACGTGTCTAGTGTGACTTTCAGTCTGACTGTAGACGTCTCACATCAAGACCAATACAGCTGTAGTTACTCTTACAGAAATAATTTTATCAAGTCTCCCAGGAGTAACACTATTGAAATCATTGTGGGTGAGTGTGTGTCCAAACTGCATTGCTGCAACTCCTGTTCTCTTTTACTCCTCAGAGCCTTTTGTGAACCACAGATGATATCAAATGTGTTGTTGTTTTCTAGTGAACCTGCAGCAGGCCAGCATTTCTCTGAGAGATCCTGAAGGATGGATTGATTTGAGCTCTCAGGGTCCAGTGGTCACCAGGGGTCACAGCTTCACTATTACTTGTTCTTCTGAATCTCAGTATCCTGGAGGTTCCTTCTACCTGTTAAACGGACCAAACATCACCAGGAGTCAATCAGCTGTCAATCATTCTGCATTATTCTCCTTTCCAGAGGCAGATTATTCACATCAGGGAAACTACAGTTGTGTTTATGAAGTGAATGTGTCCTCACGTACCTTCCGTTCAGCTGTTTCTGATCGGCTGCTTATCACTGTTAAAGGTGAGCTATTGCTATGAAACTTCATGTCCTAAGCATTTTAAGGGAATCTTGTTGCACCATACCGGACTAGACGTTCAGGCTCAGTAACTTCTAATAAAGATTAACTTAAACGTCTCTCTTTTAGCCTCGCTGCTTCCTGTCACTGGTGCTGTGGTGTCAGCTGTACTTCTCTTATTCTCTGCTCTCATAATCATCATCCTGGTAAAAAGAAGACAAAAACAAGACAATCAGGAGACTCTTTTAACATGGTCATTTACGAAAGGTGATATTGTTTTGTATTTTTCAAAAGAAGCCCCATGATTATATGTTTTGTGTCCTTCCAATACCAGTGTCTTTTAATAAAAACAACTTCGAAAGTCACTTAATCATTATGCATTGTCCATAGGTTCAGGTAATATCTATGATGGTGCATCCCCTGACAGCAAAAATGAGGAAGATGAAGAGGATATCTATGAAGATATGGAACCTACTGATAAGAAAGACTGTACAAATGTGAGCTGTGATGACTCCTAACAGGACCGTATTAAAGTGGATTCACATCATCATGTCAATGAGGACTTGAGGTCCAAATCTGTGATCATGATCCACTTTAATTGTTTATTTTCAGATGAACATATAAGCAAAAAAAACTAATAAAATTATAAAAAATGTGGATAGTTTGGTTTATTAAAAAAGGTTTTAAAAGGGTCACTTCAGTTAATTATTGTTATAGGCTGTTGAAGACATTGAACTACAAACTGGTTGTAAACCAGTCAGAGACAAGTTAGAGAAGTGCAGAGATCATTACCAATACCAAGAGCCAAACAAACCGTTTAGAAAATTTCATCAATTCATAGAGACTGTAAGTAACAGCACCCATCCGACAGCTCACTAGAAACACCATATGCCATACGTTGTTTAAGATGAAGAGCCATCAGACTTGTGTACATGCCCACAGTCCTGCGAGGGAAGTGGGTAACAAGTGCACTCTAAAAAATGCAGGGTTATTTTTTTACCCAAATGTTGGGCTGAGCCTTTTGGGTCATTTATTTAGTTATTTTCTCAGTCTTGGGTAGTTTTTGGGTAGTTTTGTGTAACCCAAGGTAGTTTTTGGGTAGTTTTGTGTAACCCAAGGTAGTTTTTGGGTAGTTTTGTGTAACCCAACAGTTGGGTAAATTGGTGTATCTTGTGCGAGTAACACCTGCTGTTTGAATTCGCTGCAGGTGGCGGTTGCGTTTCTATATATTAGATAAAGCAAACGTATGCGATAACAGTCCACTTTACATTAGATTAAACATTATTGAATGCACTGACATGTGTTCTGTCCTGTACAATTTGCAACCCAATTTGTTTTTAACCCAGTGTTTTTTAGAGTGTGGTTGTGGCAGGATGTTGGTCAAATGCAATTGCTTCATTTGAACGAATTTAACTGCATTTCTTTCACATGCACCAAAGATACACATCATATATTCAGCTCATTTTGAAGGAGAATTAAAGGATCATGCTGAGATCTCTTCTAACACTGATACTGGGTAAATTACATTTTCTAACTGCATTTACAAATTTGTGTTTTATAGTCAGTGTACGAAGTGTTTATATCCGTAAAATAATCATTTTAATAGTTTACTTTAACCATGATACGTTCATTCTGTATATGCATTATGCTGATTTTAAAAAAAACAATATTGTACAAAGAGTCTATTAATTAATATGGTTCAATCTGCAAATTACCAGTTCTGCTGGTTCTTCTCTAAATTAATGATTTAGATAAATCAACTTTCTGCACATTTCTCGATTTCAATTGTAATTTAGAGAAATGTCTTGAAATAACTGTTGATTTAATTTATAAAACTTCTATAAAAACAGACTGTATAAGTTGAAAAAACCATACATATCCTATTCTATAACCATGAAGGTACCAAACACAGAGGGTACAACCATCTTTAACTAAGCGTGACTGAGGGAGTACCTGGTTAACACATAGGCGAGACTTGTGACAGAGATGTCACGCACTAAGACTTAATAAAAAGAAGATTTAAAAGGCATAATTTACATTTTCTAGATCACTAAATCTATAAAAGATTTAGATTTGGCAATAACCCTAAACTGTAAGAAGCTAAACTTTACAACACCCTTAGGTGTGTGTCAGCAACATTTTATGTTGTAATTTCTTTATGAGTTTGTGTTGATCTTATATAGAGAAGTGTTTATTGTTTTTATTTATTACTGTTCTATTTCATCCCAACAGCTAGTGCTTTAGAAGCCTGCTTAGAGTCTGGTAAGTAAACATTTTAAAGAATGTTAAATCTCTTTAAAAACAGACTAGATTTCATCCGACTGGCTTTGATCCATAAACCCAAACTATAAATTGTTAGTCAGTTGATAGAGAAACATGGTGATAATTGAGACAAACATCCATTCTATTCCGTTGCTAATTTTCACTTGTTTATGTAACGTATGGAGTGTGTATACACATTTTTACATTTTTTTTAATATTGTATTTTTGGAATATAGGTCTGGAACAATGTAACTATAGTCACGGTAAAGACACTGTTATTGTTTGTACAGGTAATCTGAAGACGCCCACCCTTTCCATTAACCCCACACGTTCAGCTGTGTCTCCCGGAGAAAACATTCAGTTCATTTGCACAACATCTAATTCAAGATGTGGGGAAAATGCAGAATTCCAACTTTTTAAAAACAGAAAACTCTTTCATAGAAGTATATCCAGTGGGAATTTCAGTCTGACTGTAAACGTCTCACATCAGGACCAGTACAGCTGTGAGTACTCTTACAGGAATGACACTGTGACAGTCAATTCCTCCAGGAGTAATGCTATTGATATCATTGTGGGTGAGTGTGTTCTTTTGTTTCATTACATTATAATGGTGTCCAAAAATCTAGAGCTACTTTGAATTCTTGAAAACAAAGGTTATAATGGTTATAATGGAAAGTAAACACTTCAAGTGAAGTGTCAGAAACAATTCTCTTTGGTGAATATCTCCCATGGCAAAAGCCTATGTTATTGCTAACAAGCATGTCTTTGTGTCAGACACATTTTGTCTGCCGTATTGAGATCTGACGTTCATCATCTGCACTGATCAATTTCCTCTTGTTTTGTAGTGAACCTGCAGCAGGCCAGCATTTTTCTAAGGGATCCTGATAGATTGACTGACTCTCAGGGTCAAGTGGTCATCAGGGGTCACAGCTTCACTATTACGTGTTACTCTGAATCTCAGTATTCTGGAGGCTCCTTCTCTCTGTCAAAAGGTTCAAACATCATCAGGAGTCAATCAGCTGTCAATCACTCAGCATTATTCTCCTTTCCAGAGGCAGATTATTCACATCAGGGAAACTACAGTTGTGTTTATGAAGTGAATGTGTCCTCGCGTACCTTCAGTTCATCTGCTTCTTACCGGCTGCTTATCACTGTTAAAGGTGGGTTATTGATATGTAAGAGGTCAAGCACACATGGTAAATTGCTTGTAAACATGTCTCTCTCTCTCTCTCTCTCTCTCTCTCTCCCCCTCTCTCTCTCTCTCTCCCCTCTCAGCTTCCTTGCATCCCATCATTGCTGCTGTGGTATCAGCTGTACTTCTTTTATTTGCTGTCCTCACAATCATTTTATTGGTGAAAAAGAGACAAAAGACTGTCAAAGTGCACTTCTTCTCACAAGGTAAGAAGGTGTTCTCAGACATTTGTCCTTCGTCACACACTTGTACAAATGTAAATGTAAAAACAAATGTTATCCCCTGTATAATGTTGTTCTCATTCATACACACCAAGGTGCAGTGAATATGCATTCAAACATGGTAGATACAAAGAGATATGAAGAGGATGATGAAGATGACTATGTGAATACCAGATGTGCTGATGAGGAAGAC
This sequence comes from Beaufortia kweichowensis, assembly GCA_019155185.1. Lineage (NCBI taxonomy): Eukaryota > Metazoa > Chordata > Actinopteri > Cypriniformes > Gastromyzontidae > Beaufortia > Beaufortia kweichowensis. The sequence continues at coordinate 7,916,574 of CM032804.1, forward strand.
TATGTAAATGTAAACATCGTTAAATCTGATGCGTCCTCAGATGACTCTGGGAGCGATTATGTTAATGTACAAAGAACCACGGTTGACTTTGCTAAAAACAGATACTAACAATAAAAAATTGTGTGGAAAAATATATGTATCTAGCACTCCAATAACATGTTAGTTAGCTTAGTTTTTTGTATCTACAGTATATGTGCATCATTAGTCTTATTAGAACTGACACAGTTATTTCTTATCAGAAGTTCACAGTTTAATTTGAGCACAGCATGTTTCTCAGTGTGGTCAAACAGTTCATCTTACACTTTTCACACGGCACTGTACTTCTCTTTTTTTCTACACAGTATATCATTATATTAAATATGTGCAGTTCATTAACTGTATAATCAGTAGTCTTTTTTGCTATGTGTGCCTTTAAGATTTTACCCCATCCAAACTAAAAACAGATAAAGATTTAGATTTTTTTACATCAGAGTGATTAAAGTTTCTTGAGCAATCAGTGAACACCAACACAACTTCCTATTTCTTTTTTGCTGATTTTATGCTTTTGAAATATCTACATTGTAGAAAGACTTCTATAGTTTTTATACACAGCCACTTATAAACACTACAACTCAACCCTAACTCACACCCTACCCTTAACCTTGAAAGGAACCCTTTTGCATTTTTACATAAAAACCCCTTTGTTACTACACATTTCTAGTGTTTTTACAAATGGCGACATTCCCAAAAGAAAGTTTTGCCTAGATTTGGCAGGTTTTGCTCGCTTTTGACTGCAAATATGTCCCTACATATAATAAAGAACACACCCTCACTCAACCACAACTGACGTGCTTTAGTGGGTTGCCACAACAACTTGTGTCAAGTACCCAAACACGGTTTGTTTCGCAATCAAAAAGATTTGCATGTTGTAGATGTTGAATGTCCATGTTTAGTAAGAAACAGAGTGAATTTGGAATTTTGAGTATATTTATTACAGACAGGTGTGTACATTAGATGTATGCCCATGATTTGAGCAAAGAACGTGATACTCCATTCAGCCATTAAACACACAGTGAGGAGCATGAGTCTTTATGGCATATGCTTTAAAATCACATGATCTGAACACTTCCACCCAAAAACTCTCTGCAAGCACCAAAACTGAACTACTGCTTTTCTTATGAAATAAGAAAAGATAAAGCACATCACTGGAAAAACAAGCAGGTGATGGTTTAATTATGAATGTACATTTTCAGAAAATAAGATCATCGCAGATGAAGCAAAATTAGGAGACGCTGAAAGTTTAACAGGGAATGCTGTTCACTTTAGACATTAGGTAGTTTCAAGATTTCCACTCAGGAAAAGCTTTCAGATACAATCTTCATTACACTAAATACAAGATCTATTTAATTATCAAAATATATGTAGTTGCATGATTAACTTTTCTAGTTTTGGAATGAAGAATATGGTTTTTTTTAGGTCTCTCACCATTTTCAGTAAAATTGGCATTAAATATATTTTGTGATTGCCATTAAGCATAAATTAAAACTATATTATTCCAGTCCCATTTAAACTATTCAAATGCATTGCTACTTTAAGCTATGACCTTTTTTTAGGTAACAGACATATAAACAGCAAAGCATTTACAAAGTGCAATATGTGCCCTATCACGTGAACCGATGAATGGTCTTCAAAAGAATAACAATTTTCATATATAAGCATTAGGACCTCAATATAAGAGAAACATGTTAAACATAATATAAAGATTAGTAAAGAATAATTCTGTCATTTTGTGTCCATATTAAGACAAAAGTCTCTATTTGGTCATAATTAAGACACAGTCTACATGAGGCCAAATCTATTGTACCTTTACCTTCTCTTTACCTGGGAACAGAAACAACTCATTTAAATATCATAAATAATTAATCACACCATAGATATTTTCATACTTACATAACTAACAGAATGATTTCTGGTAAAGTACACTATTTCTTCAAGTCATCATTTCATTTAAAGCAAGACATTTTTTTGATTATTTTGGAATAATACGTACTGTCTTAGTGTTCATTAGCTACCCATGATCATCTTTATAATAACATTAATGCCCACTAACAACAAACTTTAACAAGCACGATTATAATGGCGATGAGCTGGTTCTCTAATGATTATCCATTACACATTGGAGCAGACGTCTGTATCATGGAATGGGCTGTTGATTGCACAGAAGAAGAGAAACAGAAGTGAAAAGATACAGAAACAGAAGAACTGAAGGGTGTTTCAGTAGCGCGTGGTGTACCAGTCGTTGTCAGTCATCTGCACCAGTTCGTTTACTACATCCAGCAGATTGCGGTTGTGTTTCTGCAGCAGGCGCTGATTCAGCGCTCGGTCACCGAAGCCCATCTCTACCAGCACGGCCATCATGGCGTCATGAGATGCCGCATCTTCTGGAAGCTACATGACATGGTACAGCATTGTTCATTTATTTATGTTTCAGCATTTTTATTTAAAAGTGGATACTTTTGCATCCAGCTCACCTTGTCAGAACCAGTCTGTCCAGTAAACAGAGCTTTATAGGCAGATGCTGCTACAGACAGAGCTCCCTTCACCAGTCCACCTGTGATGCTATTAGCTCTGAATGAGCAGAATGAGAATGAGAAAAGCACACAACCATTGAGACACTTGTGAGGGAAAGATTCGTAAAGTTGATGTTTGACTGGTGACATATATAGAGATAGTGTGTGATGTGACCTACCTGAGCTCTTCTGTCTCAGACTTTGCAGCTACAGTCCCAACTGAGTTCTCAGCGTCGCTTTGATTAGCATCTATGAAATGAAAACAAATAACTCTCAAATATTGTTTATTATGTGCTCCTAAGTTACTTGGTTTTAAAATGAATTTTGTAAAGAACAGTTTCTCCGAAGCTGTACATGCTTTACTTGTAAAAACAAACCCACTGGACAAAGTGTGTCACTTACCTTTATCTTTGAGGTCTGTCTCACAAGGATCACTTCCCTCCTGCTGCTCCTCTGCTCCATTCTCCAGCTCTGTGCTGGAATAACAGGTTTTATTTGATTTATGAATTATGTTAAAATAAACAAGCCTATTATGTTTATATTGTATACTGAGTATTACTGCTCTTGTGTCCACTGAATAAACTCACCAGGATTTGACCGAGGGTCTGGGTGCCACTACAATCACAGGAGTGAGTGGCACAGCATCCAGAGTCTGAGAGGCACACAGCATGTCATTAGCATCAGCAGCAGCAGCAGGACTCTGAAGCTCTCCGGTCTCCACCGATTCCAGTTCATCTCCCTCCACGGGTCCCTCCGCAGGCTCTTCTTCAGGCTGGGACAGGGCTGAGCTGTACATGGACTCTCCCAGCGGACGGCTGGTGTCAAAGCAATCTGGAAGGATGATGATGTAATCTTCGGATGAGGCAGATGATGTTCTGCTGCGCATTTCCTTAGCTGTTTCGTCATCTTTCACTTCCTCTTTTCTATTCACTTCCTCCTCTTCTTCCTCCATCTGTTCACCACCGGCAGGTTCCACTAGGATTTGTTCAATGTCAGATTCGTGACCTTCATCTGAATGTAAAAAGTCACTTTATTGATGAGACATTTTTATTGATAATGTTTGTTTACATTTCATACAATATCTGATTATGCAATAGTTGTAAAAGATAGTTTTTTCTCCTGGCCCGGTTGGATCCTCTGCTACTCTCTCACCTGTGGCGATGAGCTCTGTTGGAACAGCTAGCAGGGGAGCAAGAGCGGGTATCTCTGCCGTCTCTGTGTGGGGCGGAGCAGGGGCGGACACTCGTGCCGTCTCTGCTTTGAGCGGAGCTGATATTACCCCACTTTCTAAAATTCTCTCTGCTTTTCTCTCACAAAGAGACACTGAACCTTGAGGCGCTGGACGCACCACTGAAAAATAGCAGAAATGTAACATTTTAATTTTTAATTTAACTTTCACAAAAACATTTATAATAAGCAATAATTGAATTATTGTAGGTGATGATGGACTAAATTGTAGCAAGTGTGAATGACTAATGTCAGGATTCAACAATTTACTTTTTTAATATAAATGTAATAAAACGTTTTATTTTACATTTACATACTCTCACTTCTTACTATCCAGTGTTTACTTAATGGAGACATTGTTTAATTTAAATCACAAACCTTTAGCTGGACATCGCCCACAAAGTGTACCATGTTCTGTAGCTTCACCGAGGGTAAGTGAGCGAATAACAGATGGACTCACAAACTGAGGCCCAATGATGCTCTCTTCTCCTTTCTCTTGGGCTGGAACTCCTTCTAGATCTGTGCCCTGACTCACATCTGTAAAAAACACATTAGAGAATTTTAATTCTTACTTTTTAAAGCTTAATCATAAAATTTTATAGTCTAATAATATTTAATATAACAGTTTTATCTTTACCTAGGATGGTGCTGACACCTTGGGCTTCTGTTTCTTCTTGGATCAGCCCCAATGTTGGTTTCTCCTGGAGAGGTCCATCATGAGGCAGAGGTGATATGCATGGAGTAATGTCTTCACACATTAACAGGGACAATGACAAAGAGAAAACAAGAAAAAAAGAGAGAGAGAGACCAGGTAGGTGAATCATTTTTACCTGTATTTTTCTATTAACACTTTCCGGTTTAATATGATTTATAAATCAGAATTAGAACAAGTTTTATCGAAACATGGTCAAGCAAACAAAGGATTTTTCTTGTTTATAGAAACGTTTAATATGATGACTTTTAGGAAAACAATTTATAAAGATTACCTGCAGGAGTGTTGTTTGGCACACTTTCCAGCTCCTGCACAATGTTAATGTCCAGCAGTTCAAAAGACAGCAAATCCTAAAGACAAAGATCAATGTGTAAATTGATTTTGCACCAAATGCAAAAATTCTTTGCATAACATGAACAAGTATTAGAAGAGCAACATGTCTGTTTTTTTCACTATAGATTGTTATCATGCCGACTGTCAACACCTGGTTATACCTGTGCTGTGAGTAAGTCTACAGATGGAATGTAGAATTCCTGATCACAGTCTTGGTTCACAGATAAGAGCAGTTGGTCTCGTGAGGCAGCCCGGGATTTCTCCTCCCTCTCCAATGTGCGGGAAGACTTCTCCTGAAAGCCACGGACATAACTTTAATTCCACAGGTAAGATAATCACTACCTTTTACGTAGAAAATACAGTTTAGCACACTGCATGCCGTATAAGCCTGTAAGTTTCAATGTACATTAAAATAGCTGTGTGGACGGGAGATATTTTGGTGGTTTACCTGTGGCGTGACACAAGGAGACACCAGTAGCCCATCAGCACAGATAGCTGTAGGAGCATTTGGATCCACAACGATGCTACACCACACACGCGGCCCAAACTGTTCACCCCTGTGTGCCAAACGCCAGTGGGAGGTATAGGTGCCCTCTAATGTTGGAGCACAAAGCGCCACACTGACCACACCCACCTGACCCGGCTGCAGCGTGGGTACCGCAACCTCTCGCCAACGTTCACCCGAACCCACTGCCAGATTCCCCCACATGAATTTCAACTGAAGAGACACAAAATAAAGCAAAAATAAGACACAGTCAGGTTTCTGTTTTATCATGTGTGTGCATGCGTGTTTGTACCTTGGTTTCCGAGTCCCAGCACACTCTGCCACTGTTCTTCATTTTCCAGTATTTGATGAACTTGGTCCCAGGACGCAGACGTGATCCATCAGGCAGATTTTCATCCAGAAGTAGAGCTGTCATTGCTGGCACAGCCAGAGGACACGGACGCTTAGGACGACTGCAATTACAAACAAAACACAGCTATGGTACCCAATTTTTTATTTTATTTTATTAGATCAGCTTTTAAAGTGCTCTGCAGTTTATTCTTTTCAAATAACAGTTTGATGTACTACAAACTCTCTGATCTAAAAATACCACTAATTGAATCTGGGCTGCAAAAACAGACCACAGGGGAAAACAATTACAGCAAGTAAAAAAAATACATGACATGACCCATTTAATAAAAATGGAAATAATTCATTTATATCCCGATTATAATCATGCATTTTTGCATTGAAAGACCAATAATCTCCAGTGAAAAAGGGGTGTAATTTCTTACTCTGGGCTGTTTGCCTGTGTGGCCCGCGGCTGCAGCAGGACGGGTGAGGAGCTTCCTTCACCAGCTGCGCTCCACTGCAGTCCTCTCCTCTCCATCCTCAACTGCTTCCTGATCTCCTTCACCTCCGCCTTAAGCTGCCGCTTCTCCGCTTTAAGACGCTGCTTCTCTGCCTTACGAAAGCTCCGGTCACCCCTTCTGTAAAACCTACAGAGGGGGAAACAATTTCTTTCTGATTACTTTATCATCTTTAACACAAAGACACCAATGAGATCAGGACACATGCCCACCTGCTGTGGTCTGGTGCTGGGGAGCCGTGCTCAGGAATAGACAGAGGTGTTCTGGCTCTCACGAGATTGTGGCTTGGATCGTGTGAGAAGCTGCAAGGCTCACACAGAGTGCAGGATGTACACACACTGTATGAAAATGTCAAAGTTAGTCATTACACCCTGTCCCAATTAGGCACAAATTCTTAAAAAACAACACTTAGATCTCTCTTACCTGCATTGGTATCCGCCACCAGCAGTTTGGCCCCGGCAGCTGCTGCAGGCTGGAGCTGAACTTGGAGCACCAGGGAGAGTAGATGAGCTGACCTCAGGAATCTGTGCCTCTGCTCCCACCGGCTTATGAATGCAACATTGTCCAGAAAACTCTCTACAAATCTTCTCAACTGCTTCTCGAACCACCTGGTCTTTAAACTGTACCAGTCATCAGATTTTTGAAGACAGAATAAAATAGAGAAAAAGAGTGCAATTAGTAATAATAGTTTTTTCTCATCTGCTAAAACGTGATGGGACAGTTTGGTTATTCACAACTTTGTATTTCCTCTTTCTTGTACCTTTTCCATATATGAAGTGAACCATGCTGGAGGTGTCTTATCCTCCACCTTTCCACCTTTGAGTTCATTTATAAGCACCTGTAAAACATAAATAGTATTGGTAAAACTTATGTGACATTAACTAATGATTACTGCAGTCAAGATGTTATGAATTAGATTTTTGTTTTATATATATAAAACATTCTTCCCTCCGATCTTAAATATTATATATATATATATATATATAGGAGAGAAGAATACCTTTCATTGAGTTATAAAATCTTACCAATCCTTCTTCTGGAACTGCGGCTTGAACTCTTCGACTAACAGCTTGTGCCAATGTAGGACAGTGCTGTGGAGGCCTGAATCCTTTCTTGGGTTCTCCAACACTGCCAGGTTTCACCTGAGCCAAACCCACCCCTGAACCTGGTGGTGGACCCGGTCCGGGCACCCTGGCTGTGCTGCCCCTCGTTTCATACACATTCATCTGTAGTCTGTTTCCCTGTCGCGCAGCAGTCTACGAGCCCGGACAAACAAAATTTAAACTCAAAAAACAGGTTATAACAAACCTCCAGAGATGCACTTTTTATAGATAATAACACGTTGACATAAGTTTTGCATTCTGTGTTTATTGTTGACTCTCAAGGTGAAATGTTAAGTGCATACTCATTTGTAAATTGCTTTGGATAACTAATAAATATAAATGAAAATAGCAAGCAATATTTTTTTTACCTTCAGGGCCTCTTCATATTCCACTGAAAAGAAGACAATGCAGCTTAAATCAATGCATGCAATATAGCACATTCTGCCTTATTCTTTTTATGTATTTTGATGACTGTGGCACATATAACACATTTTACTTACATTGACTGTTAATTGATACCTGAAACAGACAGTTAAATACAAAATTATGTCAGAAACATGACATGACAAAATACTACTAATAATTATAACATTAATAATTTAATAAGTCATACTGTTCGGAAGCCTATTATGAAATTTGTTTGTAATTTGTAATTTGTTTATTTACCTCTTCATTTTCCTCATCGAAGTAGGTCAACTGTAAATGACACAGGCCGAAAGCCCTCTTTACCTGAGAAAGAAACAATACCGAAAGTCAAATCTCCACCCACTTTGTGAAGCATGACAGACACTTTGTTGCTACGTATCTGTTTGGTTCTGACGCAAGTGTGTGCGCTTTACTAAATCTAGATGGGATTTTCTAGCGTTTTATAATAGTCCACATTATATTCATAAGGCGCCTTTCACAAATGTATGAAACATGTTGGTATTGAGGAGCCTACGATGGATATATATGCTATCCATGAAGAGAGCATAGGTTTCGGGACACACACCAAGTGCTGGGATCAGACGTGACAGGTGCTTCGTCACCCATAATAGTGTAATAAAACGGCATAGTAATAATGGCCTAATACGTCAAAGGCCTATGTACGTCAGATACAAAGGTAAACATAATGTATTTAAATCTCTATTTATACATGTCAACATGGCTGCTTTTTAAACCCTGTGCTTTCGGAAATGCGATCGTAGTCGTTTACGGTACACACAAAGATATAATGTCAAAACAGATACAGTGGAATAATACTCAGATCGGATAGGATAACTTGGAGAGAAAGGCTTTGCGGCATCAAGGTGAGTAATCGGACTGACATCACCTCATCCTCTGCTTACCATGGCCTCCATTGACTCCCAACTCTTCGTCTCTGAACCAGACAGCAAAAAACTCTTCGCATTCCCTCGGAAATTCACCTTAAGGTTGATATAGAAGTCCATGGCGTGAATGCTATGTAAGGCGTTGCATAGGTGATGTCGTTCAAGCTTTAAGGGGTTACTGTGCCCTGGCCTCGAGATTTCTCTGATCAAAATGGTCCTTTATGTTTACATCAGCGATGTGAACACACCCACCGTGTCAGCTGACAGGAAAATCACAGACGTCATTAGGTGTGATGGACTTCATACGGCGCTGCGCAAATTGGTCGTGATATGACATCAAAATACCGCGAGAGCGATTCGATAGAAGTTCTTTTAAATCACTCTCGCGGTACTATGTCATATTCCTGTTAACCGTCTGCGCGGCGCCGCTTTAAGTCCAACAGCGGAAAATTTTCATAGACAGGGCGCGTATTATGCTTTACAATTACATTATCTTAGCATGTTTATGTCGAATTTGATTTAACCCATAGATAATAAATAAAGAAAATCTGTTGGTAAGGGTATTGATAGCATAACGTTTTCTATACTTCCAGCAAACTGAGCTATACAGACTGTGATCATTACTGATTATTAGTTATTGGTCCAATAACTCGTTGTTCAAAATATAGTTTAATTTCATGGCTCCATATACAAAGACATAGATCTATCTTTCATGAAAGAGTGGTGGTCATGTTGTGATATACTGTTTAATGTGTAATGTGACGTTGCTAACCCAAATACAAAAATACAATTAATAAAACAAAAAAGCACACTATATCCTACAAGAGAGTAGGGTATGTGTTTCTATTGCTCTTTGCCTACAAAAAGAGTATGCAGGACTATGTGATCTATCCAGTTTTTCTACCTATCTGCTTTCTCAAAACATGTTTTGTCTCTTTGTTTTGTACGTCATTGGAATAATTTTACACCTAGTGGATTAATTATGCAAACTGACTTTGAATTTATATTTGGTCATTTTCTATGTCAAATGAGATGATGATGAATTTTTAAACACAAGTAAGTTTAACGGCAGTAAATTCTTTAATCTGCAGGGGGCAGTGTTGTCATTACTTTTTTTAATTGCAGTTAGACAAGATGTAAATTTTGCTCTGTATGTTCTATTTCGCTATACTTTTTGTTGATAAGTCTGACCTCGAATCACATTATAAGAAATTTTTATTAGAACCTTTATTGTTTTTATGTTCTGCTTTTTTTCTTGCAAGAAGATTTTACTACAATGGGCAATATGGTCTGTGTATACAGGTATATGTATCTCGTGTGTGTGTATAAATACAAATAGACTTGTTGATTAGTGATACAAACAGACAGACAGGTGCCACTGAAGTCTCGGAAAAGTCAGACTTGTGAGGTCTTGTGATTTTAATGTCGAATTGGCATTTATAGTCCTTTGGAGAAATTCCTAGACCATTAGACTACAAAGTAATTTAATCCATTCATTCTCTATACCACTTAACCTATATGTAGGGGTCACTGGGAGTGCTCAAGCTTGTCCCAGACTATCTCTGCCCATAGGCAAGAAAACACCCTGGACAAGTGGGAAGTAATTTAATCAGTAAACATAAAACAGATTCAAGAAGCACAATCTTATGCTTTTGGCAATTAACAAGAAATGTTAAGGTCAGTGTTGCCACTATTCAACAAACATAACTAAATTCCAATTGTATCTGGAAATAATAAAAAGCATCTTCAGATTTCAGTAGTCACTACTAAAAAAGTCCTAAAGTTTAATTTTTTTAATATAGTGCATAAAGCAACAAAGATGAATACCACTATTTTCTAATTTTATTTTATTTAAAGATATTATTTTATTTAAAGGTATTTAAAGATCTGTGTTTCCAATGATTTTATATAATTCAGAGGAATCAATCATGTGAGATTGTCTGAATAGGTTCAACTAAACAGGGAAAGGCTGTTATTGCAGTCATATGCTCATGAGCAGAATTTTCATCTCACCTCTGGTAATGCATTACATTAAAAGTAAACCATAACAGAATAGCTTTACTATTTTTTGTGGAGTATTGTATAGCAACTTTCAGTTAGGAAGGAAGAATGTTTAAACTTTGGAAGGCCACAGTGTATTTCCCTCTACACAAAGACTTTTCCTGTTTCCTGTTTTCTATCAATTCAGATGTGTTTGTAATGACCCAGGCTGTACCCTGTAGCTTGGAATTCTGGGAATGTTATCGCTCTGGTCCCCTTACCTTAAAGAAAATAGTAATTAGTAATTGTAGGGCCCCTGTGGACCCCTAGAATCATTCCCATCTTTCAGCTTACTAGCTGCCCTGGTTATGAACCAAGAGATGTCAGATCAAAGCATTTATTGTTTCTTCAGACTCTGTATTACTCAAGTACTATCACTGAATCTAATTCTATGCCTAAAGAGCAAATGCAGCCTGTCCAAGCAAACTAGAGAACTGCTGTGTATTTTTTGCAGATCTCCACAATTATAAAAAACAACTTTGAGATTATAAGGAATAACCAGGAATATTTTGTGCAGGATCTTTTAGTTGTTTGTTGAATTCTCAGTCTTTCTATAAATTTACCTCTCTAAATTTATTAAACTCTCTCAGCAAACATTGCTATATTATATTGCTAAAACTTCAAGTAAACTATACATAAAGAATGCTTTCCTTACATAAAACCTTACATATACAACTAATAAACACAGAAGTTAAGGATTGGGGTGGTGTGTGGGTTTTGGGGGGAGCAGCCCGGGTGGGTGTGGGCTATAACATATACTAGTAGCATATTTGTTTTTCTTCCATCCATTGCACATTCTCACTCTGTAGAATCCACAGCTGTCTTCAGCAGCAGAAGCGTGTTCCCTTAAATAATGAATTCTCTAGTAAAATACTTGCTGATCCTTCTGGGACTTATCTCAGCTATAATCAACATCGTGTTGATATGCATAAATTCGAACAGGCTTCCAAAATGCCTGTCCACACAGCAGGAATCCTTAAAAGTGAAACACTCAGACAAAAGTCAGATTTTTGCGGACCTATCTGCAGAGGAGTACAAGTCTGTTCGTGATTACATGTGGGCTCAAAAAGACCTACATATTTCCCATGCGGCCACGGCAATACCCTCCGAGAATTTCATCTTTTTGATTGACCTTTTGCTCCCGAGGAAGGCTGATGCGCTGCGCTACTTGGATGCCAATGGAGAGAAGCCGCGCCGGGAAGCGTCTGTGGTGGTCTTCTATGGCGAGCACGGTTACCTGAAGGAGTACGTGGTGGGACCTTTACCTGGTCCTCTGCAGCATCGCGATGTTACCAAGGAGAAGTACAAAACTGCGACGTTACCCTTCACAGCCCGTCCAGTAACGATTGGAGAGTATGTGCAGCTGTTCGCCTTCATTGACAAAGCTTTCAAAAACATTGAAAAACCATTGCGTGAAAGTTTTGGGTATATCCCAGGAAAGAGGCATTTGCTGCCGTTTGAAGGCATGCCTAGAGGTGTGCAGACTGGTGACCGCAAAACCTGGATATCTTTTTTCCGTGATTACAGTGGCATGTACATCCATCCAGTTGGTTTTGAAATCCTGATTAACCACGAAAGCAGCAACACCTCAAACTGGTCACTAGACAGGGTGATGTACAATGGACAATACTTTGACTCCATTGACGAGTTTAAAAGAAATTATGAAGCTGATGTTATAAAAAAGATAGTCTACAAAGATATCCCGAATTTCGCGTCACTGAAGCCAAAAACCAAACCCACTGGTTTAGGACCACAGCAATATTATCTGAAAGGTAAACGTTACAGTGTTCACAACAACGAGGTGGTTTATCTGGACTGGAGCTTTGCGTTTGGCTTGAGCTCTTTGACTGGTATGAGAGTCTTTGATATTCGCTTTAAAGGAGAGAGGATCGCTTACGAGCTGAGCGTGCAGGAGGCGATGTCTGTCTACGGCTCGCTCACTCCTGGGATGATGCTCACCAAGTTCCTCGACTCAAGTATCGGAATCGGTCGCTTTGCTCATGAACTGGTGCGAGGGATTGACTGTCCTTACGCCGCCACCTATGTAGACACGTACCGTTACATTGACACAAATGTCACATTGCGTTCCAGAAACTCCATCTGCGTGTTTGAGCATGACATTGGCCGACCTCTCAGGCGACATTTTTCAGATTTTTTCCATAATGGTTTCGGTGGTATGGCAAACAGTGCATTGGTTTTCCGTACTATTACTGCTATAGGTAACTACGATTACGTATGGGACTTTATTTTCTATCAGAGTGGATCAGTGGAGGCAAGAGTTCACGCCACTGGCTATATATCATCCTCCTATAAGATAGATGGAAGTCTGGAGTACGGTCACCAGGTCGCAGAAAATGTGCTTGGAAATATCCATACACATTTTATTAACTTTAAAGTAGATCTGGATATCTTAGGTAAGTTACAAAACACATTAAAGACACAATAACATTTTTAAATATTTGACACAGGCTTCATGATCATGAAGTGCTGCATATCATAAATGACATGAGTTATAAAATCCATGTGACATAATATATTGGGCAAACATTAGCAGTAGCTATTTGATTTGTGGCGTAACCTTAAATTATATGACAATTTTAACCAAATTCACCAAATGTTCATACAAATCTCTTTAACATTCATTCTGTTATTGCAATCATAATCCTTTAACCAGAATTACGTAGTGAGTCAGTGATGTATTAAGACACGCTATTTATTGACACATATTATGCATTCATGGTAAATTACCAGCATCAGATAGCAGAGACCACAGGCACAGTAACATTTCTTTTTTCATTGAAGGTGTGAAGAACATGTTCCAGACTAAAGACATGGTGTTTTCGGAGGAGCCATTGCCATGGATGCCCTCACATAAAGCAAAGATACCAAAACTGGTGGAGCAGCAAATCAAGACAGAGAAATATGCTGCATTGAAGCATGACACTAAAACACCCCGTTATCTTCATATAGCCAGTAACCGCACCAACCGCTGGGGACATCAGCGCTCTTACAAGCTTCAGGTGTTAAGCTTTGCTGGGGATCATCTCCCTGAACATGTGCCTGAGGAAAAGTCCATGTCATGGGCTAGGTATGGCCGATACGAAAAACACAATATGTTGACTGTGGCACACGAGTCATTCTTTTGTATTCCTATATATATGTGTGTTGAATTTATATAGGGTTTCTCTTTTTCCCTTGTAGGTATAAAGTTGCTATAACCAAGCATAAAGATGAAGAGCAGACTAGTAGCAGCCTTTATAGTCAAAATTACATGTGGTCCCCATTTGTTGACTTCAGCAAATATGTTGAAGATAATGAGAGCATCGACAATGAGGTAGAAATACATCACTCTGAACAATATTGGGTTATTTGGTTATGTTGCATGCAGTATAGCTCTTTCATGTTATTTCATTTTCTTTATAAAAGGACCTGGTTGCCTGGGTGACTGCTGGATTCCTTCACATTCCACATGCAGAGGACATCCCCAACACGGTTACTGTAGGCAACGGCGGTGGAGTCATCATCAGGCCACACAACTACTTTGATGAAGATCCGTCAATCCACTCACCTGATGGAATCTATTTTTCACCAGGCACTGAGAATGACTGTGAGTACAACAAAATGGCCTGTCTGGAGAAGGATATGTGCACTTCCACACTGGAGCCATTTACATACCATGGCTTTGAAGGAGTAATGAAGTTTGCGTAGACAACTTTCCTTCAGATTGATTGTGATATACTGCTGCTACAGTCTCATGCAGCAAAAGTATTTAGTGCCTTTTTACTCGCTTTGTGTCACGTATTTAGACAAGCAGTCAGGGTTTTAAAAACGTGGATTTTTTTATAGGAAATTGATTGTGTGATGTCACCAAGATTGCAAGTCGAATGTTATCACAGTATTTTCTTAATGAGTGCTCCCTGTCACTTTAAATTCAGACCATAATATTTATGTAAAATTATTCCTATAGTCAGTGTGTTTTTTACAGTTAGTGAAATAGACTCATTTTTACTGTATTGTATAAATACCTAATTCTAAAGATTTAAAGAGATTAAAATAGACTAAGAAATCCACCCCCCGAAAATCACTCTTTGTCTTCTATTTTATTAAAATGTTCATCCATGCAATAAAATTTTAAGGGTGACTACAAATTGGTCATATATTTCTTTATGCATAATTCTTTAATTTCTAGATAACTTAATGGAGTACACAGTTGAACTCTCATTATATTACCAGAATAATATATAATTCATCAAAGTACATAATACAGTACATGAATTTACGTTAAATTACAATTATGCTTTGACCCTAATTGATTTAATGTGTGCAGATTAAATCAAACATGCAGTTAACCAAAGAAAACATCTGTCTTGGTTTATTCTCACAGTGTTTCTCAATGCTGTAGAGACAGACAATGTGTACTTTTGGTGTGCCTCCAAGAACAGGGTTGTGAAACACTGCAAGAATGCCTCTCAAGTCAAGTATGGTGCAGGTTTAACATAATGATTTTATGTTCGATATTATTGACTTCCAGCATTCGTAACTGGCACCAAACCAAGCTTCTCTCCAGCCACAATTACACATGTAGAAATGTAAAAGTGCCAAATGTTAAGTGGCATACAGTATAAATCAATACAATGCAATTGTGGTAGACCATTTTAGTTCAGTTACATTTATGCATTTGGCAATGCTTTTAGTGACAGTGTATTCATTTACTTAAAAAAAAACAAACGTATATAATACGTGCTTTCTTCGAGTTTAACCCATAACTGGGCATTTCCGGTAACATACTCTACCAATTTTGTTTCTCCCTCCAGTACAGACCCTTTTCTACATGCACATTTCCTCTGTGATTGTAGGAAGCCGTTCAGCTCTATTAAGTCAAAAGCTTAGATTCCTTATTAGCCAACAGCAGAGACTTACTAAACAGATAAGGAATCCCAACCTATTAAGAGCATGACCCGGCAGAAGGCTGTAAATTGTGTGAACTGGGGTTTTAAGATAAACTTCAGCCAAGATTAATGGTTGTTTTGCCGACTACTCCAAGCATACAGTATACATGCAAGGAAAGACGGATGATGTCGATATTTTAAACAAATTCCAACTGTTTCTGCGTCTCGAACAAAACACCCCCCACACACATACTGTATATAGCTATTCTGTCAAGATCTCTGCAGTTAATGAATTCCAGATGGTATATTCCAGAGCAGCAACACAGTAATATTCATGTTATCTCAAACAGTTGATGCATACTTTTACCCTCAAACCCCTTTAAACACTATGTAAAGAGTTACGCCCAGCCATAGACTTCCTATGGGATATCTGGACCTCTGGAGATATGCCTTCCACATAGGGGATAGAAGGCATGCACATTATACACACACATTATAGACTGTACTTCATTTAGCAGACTACTGTATATTGTATGTTGCTTTATATATTACCAAAGTGGTATTTGTATCTTTAATAATTTTTTTAAACGTCTCATATTTTAAACTTAAACAAGCACAAACAAGCAACGGCTTATTCACAAACAGGTGAAACAGACAAGCTGGTGTTCTGAATAAACACAGTGACAACATTACAGATATAAATCTGCAGTATTTGTTTGAACTCAAAGTGACTGGTAGCACTAATGAGCAAGACACTGGTGAGAGAGACCAGACATGTTTGTTATCATATTGTGAAACCTGAAGTCTTTATGTTTTAACCTTTAAGTCTTTAGGGGGAATTCAGGGGTGTAGTATTCCAGTTTCAGACTAAAACAATATATCTTGGAATATTTTTCATGTAAATTGGGAACATCCGTTCTTCTCTTTTAACAAGACGCAGCCTCACAGCATGATGCCATCTACAGTGTTACCACTAGAGGCATTGGGTTTGCTTTCTCCAAAACAACACTTGAGTGCTTGGAAAAAAATCAATGTTGTAAATTTAGTTTATTTTGAGGGGTCTAAATAGCATAGTTAATAGTAAAACATAATTAATAGTCGAACAGTGAATTACCAAAATACTGTACAAAACCTATCCTGGTCTCTAATATGTTTCTACACAAAAATGTTTCAGCTGGGCACAGAATCAGAAATGTCCAGTCATGCTGAATTTCCCAGGCTATGCTTGCAGCTGGATGGGGAGTGATAAGTGGTTGTGTATCGTGTACAGCAGGAATTCTAAAAAGTCTTCTGCTTTGCTCTTATGTCCATAGGTTACAAGGGTTACACAAGTTCTACATCCAGCTGGTATCTTAACTTTATCAGCACTCCCACTGGGAATTTAGTTCATGATTTCTAAATAGGCTCCACAGTTAGACAATTCAGTGGTGCAGTGAATCAAAAGCAGATTTCTAAGGCTCATTTTGTGTTCTGAGAAATCTGTATTTTACTCATTGTGTGCAGTAACCTTCAACATATTTGAAAAGTTAAATGAAATACAATCAAGTAAAACTGAAATAAACTTAAGTGATCTTTGTGGTTTTGATCTGTAGAAATTTTAGATTCAAAAATATTTGCTCTTTTCATAATCTGGCATAATTTTAGTTTCATGGTTGATGATGAAGATGATTGTCAAAATTACAAAATTACTGTTTGCAACACAAACAAAATTTAGCATGTTTATATAACTATCCAAACAATTATTATAGACGGTCTAAGGAAAATGTTTACACTAAATCTACACTACTCGGTTTTGCTATTCTCCTCATACAGCCTCATTGATCTTCAGCAAACCAAAATACATGTTAAAACATACATGTGCACAATTAAAGAGGATCTCTTGGGGCGGTGGTGGTTTTTGCAGGATTGCATGCAAGATTTACATAGATAAAACATGCAAAATATCTGTCTGCCCACAGGAATCGACCATTGTTTTCATGACTACCCGCTGTTAAAGGGGAAATTGATGTATGTTTGTATTTGACCCGAGGGCGTGAGATTGCGCTGCCCTTTGAAGCACTTCCTGTGTGTTTTCCTGTGTATGTGAGCTACGATTGGCTTATGAGAACATCTGTAAAACTCACTTTTGTAATAGGCTTCAATACTATTCAAGACATCAGAACTGAAAATGCTTTACTGCTCCAATGCAATATAATCTCTGATGATATGTATGACCAGTACTAACCAGCACTGACCAGCTTGTTAATTGCAGCTGGGAAATGAGGCATTTTATGTTCATAGTGGAATGTTGGTGTCCATCAGCACATATATTTTTCACACGACTTGCTGATCCATCACCCTGGAGACGGCTGTAAACATTGTGGAGCTCTTAACACTCTGCAGGTAGTGCTCTTGTTTACAGT